>JAQPPZ010000712.1:5466844-8200266 GCA_028583015.1 Wollemia nobilis
TCACTTTATTGGATCAGTCTGTGATGGTCTCATACCTTCTGGGATGGGATTCTCCTAAGTTGCAACTCATGCTTGATGGTTTAATCCCTAGTGGGAGTTCTTTGTTCATGTTGCATTTTTGGATGCATTCCTCTTTTTTGGGCCAATATGTGATGGTCCTATACCTTTAGGATGAGATTTTGGTATGGGATTCTCCTTTATTGTAGTTGTTTTCAGATGTACCTATTGGGTTGTTTTCCAGCAAGATTTCACCTTTCTTGCTGCATTTCCTTGGGATTTCGTTATATGGGTTTGTCCTTTCCTAGCGGTTTTGACTTCATGTTTCTCCTGGGTGGAAAATAGATTTCTAGTTTTTACCTTGGGCGGGATCGTCAATTTTAAATTTTAACTTTGTTTAGGGCCCCTAGGCGGGATTCTCCTTATTTTATCCTAGGTCCTTTAAGGCAGATTTTATTTTATTTTATTTTTGTTCTGTACAAATTGATCTTGTCTCAAGGGATGATTTGCATCCTAGTCTGAAGATGGTCCCTCTAGGACCACCTTCCTTTGCTCTTTTATTGTAAAATCAAAATGCTTACCTTTGTATTTTTGGTTGGTATGTTGACCTAGTTTACTCTTTCATATTTTGTGAAAAGGTTTTGGGGCCCCTTTAAAAACCCATTTTTAATACAAACTACCAAAAAAATTAGTAAACATTTCATACCCTCCAAAAAATCATATGTTTGGAATTTAGGTTCAAAATTATATCTAGAACTATAATTTTTTTCCAAAAACTCATTCATTAGATCACTTTACTAGCCATTTGAAGTTGTCAATATCCCTCTAAAAAATGTGTAGGACTTCAATTCCCTTGCAACCTAGGCCAACACATGAGCATGCAATAGGCTTGGAATTTTTTTTTTATAATCTTAACTTTAGCATAAAAACTAGTTTTGTGTGAAACTAGTTCCACTTAAAACTATGTTAATATGAAAGCTTCAACTTATAGAACAACAATGACCTTCCTCTCTATTCACCTACCAACCTTTTTCAATAATTTTGAAATTGAAATTAATAATTCTTAACATATAATCAAATTAATGTTTATGATAACAATTAAAATTAACCTACCCACCCTATCCTCCTAGCATTTCAAAAACTAATATTAACATTAGAATCTATATTTTTCTTAGTGTATCTATATCATCCTTTTATTTTGACACCACACTTGGATAATATGTCAAAAGTACCATTGCACTACATGTGCATGGACAAATATGAACCAATAGATATTATAGGATAGGAATGAATGAATAAACACTTGATAAACTATACTCCAAAATGTTATGAAAACTTTGAAGTGATGAGTAGCTAATATATATACATATTTTTATGAAATCACAAAGGAATTTTTTCAAGAATTATAGTAACAGGATTATTGATAATTTAATTTTATATTTTGTGAATATTTGATAAATTAATTTTATCCCCAAACCTTTTACACTTTATTTCACAAAAAAAACATTAAAGCTCTATAACTAAAACAAGAAAAGAGAAGATAAAACACCCAACTAAGGAGCCATGCAGAAAGACTCCATTAACCAAGACGACCTAAATTATTTTACTAAATACCCAACACAAAATACCATTGTAGAGCAAGAGCCAAACACAATGAGGCCAAACTTATCAGGAAATCATAAAAAGGTAAGATCTATCAAATTCATGGGCCATTAACTCCATTTACAAATTTGTTATCTTGAATTAAATTTCTTTAATGAAAACAAATTTATTCTTAGAAGGGGCATTGAGGCCCCTTCCATTCCATGAGGTATCTTTCATTTTTGGGTTTGTATTGTTTTTTCTTTTTGCCACCCAAATTTAGAGTTGTTTGGGTGTCATTGGTAATTTCCACCTCTATTTCTCTCTATCTAATCTCTTGATTTTTTGGTCTCTTATATATGGATATAGATCCAATGTATATTTACCATTTGTTTATTCTTAGTTATTCTACTAGGTGTTGTACTTGCTTTGTCATTCCTAGGTCTCATATCACATCATAGAATATCTTTATCCCAATATTGAAATGATATCTCAAAATCTGCCCAAGGTAGAATCATAGAGATTGTACGTAACACCAAGGTACTTATTTGGGTTATATGGATCAAGAGGTAAAATTTCATTACATATATCAATAGTATTAGGTAACACATCCCCCAAAAAAGCAAAGGAGTTGGACTAAAGGATTTCATTCATAAAGGAAGAGGGAAGTGAAATATTAGGGCATACATGGATATTTCCTTCCAAGATTTGCCCCTCCTCCATAGATAGTATTTCAAATTCTATAATTGGGACTTTCTTATATTATTTCTAACCCATTATCTTCTCCTTTCAGGTTCCCATATATCCTTCCTAAGAATTATTTAGTTTTGATGACTCCCTATGTTTCTAGACTTTATGTGGGTTGCTTTCCTTATTTTGATTGGGATAAAAAGTTGAAGTGTGCCTCAATTTATTATACAAATTACAGTGGTAAGGCTAGTTCTCATATTTTATAGCCTACAACCAACTTCCTATGTTAGTGAGGATTTCAATTAAACAAGGAAGACCCACTTCTAAGTATGCATTCACACACATTCTAAAATAAATCAATCTTAAATTGGCCATGGTTGTAGAGTCAATGGTTATCAAATCCTCCATCTCCTTCACTATCCCCATGAGGATCTCCTTATGCCAAAATTGGAAATGCAATCCTAGGAATATGACCTAGATGGATACTTTATGAATTCTTTATGTGTTTGGATGAAAATATGACCCCCACTTTCACAAAAATAGCCCCTATCGATCGAAAAACCATGGATCTCCTCAAAGGATATTATCAACATCTTCATCATAGTCAATTTTAACCATAAAAGACCTTTTGGCAATGCAACAATCTCCATGTGTCCCATAGGAAATCATTTTGTGAATTTCCATTTTTGTATAGAGTCTAAGTCTAGGCGTGCCCCTACAAACTTTCCCACCATATTTATTGCACCTTAGACCATTGTCAAATTGGTTAGGGTAGAAGGAATACAAAGTTTACCTTGCTTAGGATATAAATCAAAGTGATTCACCACATCCTTAAAATTTCTCTTAACCACATTCAACCATGGCCTATCCCCTAGGTCATCTGGATTCTATAGGGTTCCTAGGGCATGTTGTAGGCCTATCGAAAGACCCACCTTTGGATCAAACCCTAGGAATGGAAAACACTAGTTAATTTTGATTACCTCATTACCACTACTCGCCATTCCTAGAGACTATTCTGGAATGAAATACCTGCCCCTAAATCAAACCCTATTTTGTCACTACACCAAAAAAGGGCTATAATGATGGCTAAAATAAAGTGGTTTTTAATGGTTGTAAAAAATAGTTGTAATAGATCCTAAGAGGGCAGTTTAAAACCATCCTCTTAGGGTAACCACCCTCTTTGGGGTCACCCTAAGAGGGTGGTTTTAAGCCACCCTCTTAGGGTTAAGAGGATGGTTTAAAACCATCCTGTTAGGGTTGCCTAAAAAGGTGGTTAAATACCACCCTCTTGGGGGGTCTCAATTTAAAAAAAATAAACCACGTGCAAGAAAAAAATAAACGATGCATGAAAAAATTAAACGAGGGGAGTTGCAAGAAAGAAGGGAAGGGGCATGGAGGATTATTCTGCGTGAAGAAGGAAGTAAGGGGATGGCTCAAAGGAGGATTGGGCAATGATAAACTATGGGAGAGAATTTTTAGGTAGGACCATATCAGAATTTTATCCTCATATTTGATTTTGTTAAAATATTTAGGCTCTTAGATCCTTTTATGATTTTTTTATGCATGCTCTCCTTGGTTTTGTGCCATCCTTCTAATGCTTGGTTGTGTTTTGTGTTGCATCGTCCCTTAGGGAAATCTTGGCCGTTTTTTGTGCTGCATCATGACCTCCAAAATCTGTACTAAATGGGGTTTCAGTGCTCGCCAAATATAAAAAAACAAACAAGTATTAAATTTGTTTGAAGAAAACTTCTAATTCCCTTATCTGCACACAAGGTATGCCCAAATTATTGACATTACATATTTCATGGAAATTTTATGCTTCTTTCATTTATTTTTCTTCAAAATCATCGCAAACATTCCTACCATATTACCTTAGATTGGTTCTTATATGGTTTTGCACTATAAATAGGCTCATCCTTTATTCCTCTTCGTATCACAAAAAAAATAGGTTTGATTAATTTGTGATATACAAGTTATTTTTTATGTTGGTTGCTACTTGTTCCAAGTAGATCCCTTTTTGTAATAAATTTCAATTTGCAAGGCATGTATGCAAGTTGTCAATTGCAAGTCTCTGTGCATTATATCTCATGCCCTACTCAAAGTTTTAATTATGGTTATTTTCTTAATTTATGCATTTTATTTGCAACCACTTGAACATCAACCAATCCTCCCATTAAATTCAATCTTAATTGTTTGGTATGCATTTGAATGATTTCTTCAAGATAGAAAAATAAATCAATGACTTTATGCAGTTGATGCTTGCATATATATTGCTTGAGTCCAAAAAATCTCTTATTACCTAAAATATATTTTCTCATTTATGATTATTAGGTTATTTAAAAAGTAGGGTATTTTTTCTACACTGTTTCACAATCTTCAAATTTGAAGAGAGTTTGAGGGTCGATGTGGGAGGCAACTACTGGTCGGGAAAGGCCCGAGTTTCAGAATATTAAAAATGTAAAGGGTAATTGTTTTAAAGTTCTGTAAGGTCATATATTATATGATTTTCTAACTTAATTTTTACTAAAAAATTTAAAGTCTTCAAAGGGTCAAAGGATTCACATGGATAGCTACATGAGCAGCTCCTGAGCCAATCCAAACCAATTTTGTTGATATTGGATGATGTGTAGTCTAGAGCAAATTTGAAGAAATCACTCTTTGATTCTCCAATAATCACGATTTCAACCTCAGTTATGCATACAAAATTATGATCATATATTTGGCCTTCATGTTATAGCCCTTGTGTTCTCTTATGTTGCTTGAAGATGATGAAAATTTTTCTAATAGAGGTTGTGACAAGATGGTGCTAGAGTTAAACTCATTCATGCAATTTTCGTTTAAAATGTTGCTGAAAAAGTTTTATATTATAAAAAAATGGTAGTATTTTCACACAAAAATGATGAGAATGTGTTACAAATGTTTCTATTTGTCCTAGGAAGAAATTTTGGATATTAAGTTGATAATGCTTAGTTCTTTTTGAGGGAAGATATTTTGGACATAAATTTAACCAAAGAATAGCAAGAAATTTGATGTTTTAAAGCATGTTGTTGTTTTGTTTTACTTTTATCTTTTGATTAGACATTAAATGTAATGCCACAAGGCTTTTCAAGTAAGGGTCCATTTACTCTGAGTTTACTAACAAAGAATTCCCATTAGAGGGATGATATTATAGCATGACATAAAGGTATGATATACCTAGAAAGTGAAAAATATGACCCCTACAAATCTAATGAAAAGTTTAACAATTAATTTTTTTGGAAACCTTTCAAGCTAGATGACTTAAAAATAGTCTTTGGTAATGCCAAGACTTGACCTAGTATGTTTTGATGCCCATGCTTTATGTTATTTGCATGTTACTTGTGTGAAGCTAGTTCCTTGAAGACCCAATAAAATTGAAGACTCAATAAACTAGAAATGTCTTACCATTTTCTTGAGGAACTTTGATTATTGCTTTTCTTTTGGTTGTTACATCCACACACAATGCATAGGAAAAGGAGATAATGCCTTACCATTGGCATAGATTTAACACATACAATGCACAAGAAAAGGAGCTAATTCAAAAGCACAACTCTTGGTTAAATGAAGAGTTGACATCTAAAGTGAACACAGTTCTACAACAGTGCCAAACTAGTGTTGAAGTGGAAGTAGAGCTTTTTGCTAAACTTTCAGAGGTAAGCTTTTAGTTTTGATTGCTCCTAACCTTGTTGGACCTTGCAAGTTTATTTGAATTATGTCTAACCTTTTTCAGGCTAATAATAAAGGAAATGAGACTTTAGGGGCATTACAGAGTAAAGAAAAAGTGAAAGAGCTAGAAGAAAAATGATCTTTGCATATCAAGTCTTCTGGGAATGGAAATAATGCTTGCCAGTTTAAATTATCTTGCTATTATAAAGTTCATGTTAGTATCCTTGCTTTACTTGAAAAGGAAGAAATAATTATGATAGAAGTTGATATTGGATTTTAATGAATTTTAAAGATAGAAATTTGTGTAGACAATTGAGATATAAGTGTTATATTGGTAGACCTAGAACTTAAACTAACAAAATGAATTTTGCAGTCAGTTTTTTGTCTGACATAAATTTTATCCACTACAATTTTGACAAGTCTTAATCAAACCAACCATTCTTAAAAATGTGCATCCTTTTTAATCTTTCCCAACTTATGTATTTTCTTTTAGTTCACTAGAAATGGCTTAATCCTTCCTATCAAGTAGACCAATTTTTAGGGTTTCATATGAGGGCATTGTGTAACCTTTTCCAAATTCATGACTGCATCTATGAAAATTTTGAAATGTGATGAACAAATTGCATTGTAAAGGATTGTTTCTGCATAAAAAATTCTAGTTGCTAACCTGTTTACTTCATGTTTTTCTTTGGATTTCCATAAATACTTAAGGAAAACCTGCAAACCCTTTCCTTTGGCACTTCCATTGAGAAAATAGTGATACAAAGTAGCTCTTTGTGGCATTCAACCAATTTATGAACTATATAAATCGCAAATCCAAAAGCAAGGTCAAACTATGGTAGGGCCAAGGATTTGTATGTGTCCTACCACTAACAAGTATGTCAAAATAATCAAGTTTTCCTTTTGCTTGAAGCAAAGCTTTCATAAACAAGCTTTTCCCTTCAATTCAAGTCAAAAAGTATAGTCTGAAACAACTAGTTTGTGGTAAAAAGAGGACTCTAATTAATATGTATATTGAAGGACTAGAAGATGGGTAAAAATGCTGATAGATGTATAGTTAGAGAAAGAGAGAGATAACTAAAAGTAGGGGCAAAAAGAATGAAATCTCAATCTGTATTAATGATGAGATTATGTAAAGCAAGTGGAATATGGGGGTAAATCAAGGACCCACATGCTCAATGCCCTCTCTTTTATAATTTAAAAGCATGATCAATCAACACTGTGGATACCCAAAAACTTAGAGATTTGGATCCTAATGCATTGATATGCCTTAGATACTTGTCAAGCACCTAAGCATCACCTATGTCAAACTATATATTTATGTCAGATTTCATATTTTTTCCATCACCAACTAAACAAGTCCCACACAAATATTTGAATGCCCTTCCATTCAAAAAGGTGATGTTGCTTTACATTGTTTAAGAGAATACTATTGTTTAGGACTATGTCACCCTGCCAAGACTGCCATGCTTTTAGATTTTTCTACTTCATGATTGTTTGATGCTGAATTATTTTTTGTTTAGTGATCTTAGGTTTTGTTCCTGAATAGAACAATGCTTTCCAAAATGCCTATGTAATCATAGCTTTGAATTTATCTTTCCAAGAACATGTGTATTATACAGTTCAGTTTTTGATGTTAGGATCCAAGCAGTTTGGGCTGGCCTTTGCTTAGTGTACATGTTTGATTGATGAGAGTTTGTATTCAATTGGTATGAAAAGACTGATCTTGGGCTTATACATGTGAATTTACAGTATCTGGAATGTGGGTATTGTGTCCTATCATTTTAGTGCCTGTAGTTATGAATTTTATAGTGTGATTGGCCCTTGGCCCCCTTTATGACAACATTGGATTGGTCCTACCCATTTCTTCTATTGATTTTCAAGTACGTGGTCAAGAAATAAAAAAACAATGTGATTCTAGTCTAAATGGTTACAAAATTCAGGGTATTGGGTCCTTGGTACTAGGATGTTTGATTTTCTCATTACTTGTGAATTCTTCATATTTCTTGGAGATCCAAATCATGTAGGATCCTCTACATTTGTAAACTATCTAGTTTTATGGTTGTGATATCAAGAATTGGTATTTCTAAGATGGATAATGAGATGCCTAATAGAAATATTCAAGTTGATCCAGGTAGCATGTATTTTTGTATCTTACTAGTTTTTCTTATTGCTCTATACACACACACATACACATACATATATGCATTGTTTGGATTGTTGGTAAGCACTTGAATGAGATTGACTGAAGTTTTGATTGTGGAAAAATTGTGTATGTGGTGAAACAGAGGAGGAAAGTGTGGAGAACAAGACTTCCCAACAATCATCAAGTAGTGGTGTTGTTCCCATGGACATGCCCAAATCACCAATGCCTTCAGTAGAAGGTCCTGAACATGGCTTAGGCTCTGGGTCCAAGGAAGAGGCCATAACTAGTAAAGAAACTTTGGCTTTGGAGGCTAAAACTTCTATCATGGAAGCTGATCACTAGGTTCAGGCCAAGAATTCGGAAGATAATATGCAAAAACCTACATCCATTCATGTAGATGCTACATTATATGAATTAGAGGATAAGAACATTGATGTGGAAGAAAAATATAGAAAAGGATGATTGATCATCAGGATGCACAAGCAGTTGTGCTAGTTGGAGAATCCATTAAAGGAGGAGACACATTTGAAGAACACAAGCTTATACTGATAGGGGGGTGAACAATAGAAGATACAAATTTTTATTTTTCTTTTCAAAGTAGTATTATTTAATATTATCGATTGCAATGATGAAACAATGCACAGATCATCACACACATAAGAATCACAAATTTAATGTGGTTCACCCAATGTGGGCTACATCCATGGAGAAAATTTTTCTTATAACTTTTCTCAACAAATATCTTGGGAACCAATTCCATTTTACAATGTTTAAGGTAACCAACCCAAAGGATATGCCAATCCCCTATGCTCAAGTTCATGGACCTCTATCCATAAGAGACACCAATCCCATATGCTCTAGTTCGTGGACCTCTATCCATAGGAGACACCAATACCCTCTACTCTAGTTCGTGGACCTCTATCCATAAGAGACACCAATTCCCTCTATTCTAGTTTGTGGACATCTATCCACAATATACACCAATCCCCTCTACTCTGGTTTTTACTACAAGCCTACACACAAGGCTTGCACAAATCCACTCCAAGCCTACACATAAGGCTTGCTCAAATATTCTCACCAAAAACTGCTCAAATATTTTCAAACCTGCTCATAGATGCTCCAAAGCTTGTATAAAAACAATGTCATTTATTCCCAAATATTGTATAATGATGTCATCAAGTGCTTTATTTATTCTTCAATGCACTTTCCTCAACTAGATCAATACATACATATTCTACCCATAATTATTTTATCTTCATGAACATATAGAAAATGATATGCACTAAACAAATGCTCAATATGTTCTTCACATTCACATGTCTCACATTTATTACATTTTAAAGGTAGCTCTAGTCTAGTACTTGATTACTGACCTGGTAATTTCTGATTTCCACCTTCACTTCAAAAATAATCATCGTGCACAAAGATGTCCTTTTCATATACTCTCAAAATCAATCATGAACACATGCACAATTTTGCTCTCAAACCCTTATACTATTATTCCCAATTTCAATAAAAATAATGCACAACTTTGCTCTCAAACCCTTGCACTTTTATTCTTAAATCCATTCAAATAAATGCACAAATTTTCTCTCAACCCTTATCAAATTCATATTTTAAGTTCATACATCTAATAATATCTTATATCTCCCACTTGACACAATCAACAAATCATAATCATATCAAATAGAAAATTTTAATAACACTTTCATAGCTGCCCTCATAAAACACTTATCTTTGAAATTTCTATTGCCACACCTTGCTCAAAATATTATGCACTTATTCTCTTGTTCTAACAAAAATAAATTTCATTCATAAAAACCATAGTGCATTAATAAATTCACACTTTCTTTTGTTTTGTCCTTTTGAAGAAAACTTTCAATCATAACATTTCATCAATAAAAAAATCATTCTTAGGTATAATCAAAAGCACACTTATCTCTTCAAAATATTTTCGCTGGCGCTTCAACTTGAACCTTGGTTTCTCACTCATAGCTCTCATTGACTGGCCATGAACCACTTTAGCTATACCACCGTATGGAAGTTGGTTCCACACCTTTCAGCTTGAAGATATGGATATGATATTGCACTCCAAAACGTTTTGGCTTCTCACGCATACAACGTTTTGGCTTCTAAAATTTTTGCCTCTTCATTATCTTTAGGGTTTGGCTCTGATATCACATGCATATGGTGTTCCCACTACCTTGGTTTTTCATCCAAATCACTGATTTAGGGTTTTTGTTTACCACATTCAAATCCTAGACCTTTGTAACCTTTGTATTTATCACTATGCAATTCTCCCAAGCTCAGATCAAATGTAGTCAAGGATTTAACTCCATAGTTTTGATGATATATCTTCACTGCCACCACTATTTCCTTTAGACTATGCGCACTCCAACTATGCCACAAACATCTCTTTTTCTTCCTCTTGGTAATGCCAATTTGTGTAATAAAAGTGATACCTCTTCCTCTTCTTTTATGCTAGTTACAAAATGTTCTTAGCTTCATTTTACTTTAGCAAATATTCTACCTAATGCACACTGTAGAACACTTCTTGAAAGCACTCACTCTCCACAAACGAAGGCACACCTTTCACATATGAACACTGCTTCCACTCAGATGCAAAATACACTCCTTCAAATGCAAGTTATCAAATGATCGACACACTCATGAAACTCAACAAATGGATATCTCACTATGCTCAAATAAAATGATGTCTCATTGCACTCAAATGAAAGGAAGTCTCACTGCACTCAAATGAAAATAAATCTCTCTCTCCAACGAAGGTGCACTCTGGAGCTCACTCTCTTTCAAACGAAGACAAAGCATGCGAATGAAAGATCTTCTTCTTTTTTTGAAGGCAATTGTGAAATCGCTCACTAAAATCATTAGACCAATAAAGTTAGCACCACATATATATTCAAAAATAAATTTTTGAATCTTAAACATAAGGTCGGCCTTTTCATTATTTTAAATATATTTAAATCCTTTTGATTTAAATATATCCCACTTTTAAAACCTTACCTTCGTATTTAAATATTTAATTTAAATATCAAAGTATACATCACTAATTGATATTTGTATATATATATATATATATATATATATATATATATATATATATAAATATCACCATTTTATTTGTTCAAGCACCATAATATTGTCCATTCATAATTTCATCCTTGTCAATTTTTTTGCCCTTGACAATATTGACAACTTACAATTCCATTCTTGAATATATTCTTGCTTTTGACATCAATGTATATTCTTGCATTTGACATTAATGACAACTTAATATTTCTAACAATCTCCCCCTTTGTCATTGATGGTAGCCCAACATAAAATTTCCTTTGACTGCAACTGGATTCCCAATATGCTCCCCCTGACAAGCTGCTCCCCCTCACTAAATTCTCTCCCCCTTTGCAATCAATGGCAAAGGGCTCCTTGGGGTTAAATATAAGATACTTAGTGCAACCCCCTCACCACCTCATTTTATTGAGGTGATTAATTATGGTATGGGATTGAAACTCCAAAATTACTATGCTCTTCTTCTTTTTCAATATTTTTCCAAACTTTTTAAGTCATACCTCTTTGAACATTTTGAGCATCCTTTTTCTTGCTTGTTTTTGGAAGTTTTAGAAATTTTGTTCTACACCACTTTGCTCTATACAGAAAAATATTGTAATTGTGACACCTAATTTTGTAGTCCTTTAAAGGTGCAAATGAATTCTTGGTGAAACTATTATCATTATTACCATAAACCCTGCAATGTATAGCTTTATGACCAAAATTATTGTAATTGAAACACAAGATGTTGTAGTCCTTGAAAGGTGCAAATAACTTAAAGTTATTCTTGGTGAATTGATAATCATTCTTACCATGAATCCTACAATGTAGAGCTTTATGACAAAAATGATTACATGAGTAACAATAACCTTGGAAAAAATATTCATCTTGTCTTGATCTCATGGTTCTTTCTTTGCTTTTCTTGTGATAGTCCCTGTTCCTTGACGATTCTTTCTTTGATTCCTCTTTTATACTATCACCTCTCAAAAAATTATCATAGTTATTAGGCTTTTATTCAATTCCTTTTTTTTATTATTTTATTCCTTTTGAGCTTGACTCCTCTTTTTGTTTCTCTTGACCTTCTTCAAAACCAAGTCCTATTTTTATAAATGGAGATCTTTGTGCTTTGATAATATCATTCAGGATTTCTGTGCTTTTCTCAAACCTGATATTTTGTTGTATATTTTCAACTTCCTTCTTATAGAAACAACCTCATTTTATAGTATTTCACATTCCAACTCTTTTACCTTTAACTGCTTAGCCATACCTTCTTCAAATTTTCTTACCTCTTCAAATTTAACTTTTAAGTCAATGAGATCTTGTAGAAGCTTTGCCTTTGTTTTCTCATCCTCTTGTACTTGAGCCTTCAATTTTAAGTTCTCCCTTTTCAACTCATCAAGTTCCTTTTCCATATCATTTGTGGCTTCCTCTTCATTTTCTAAATATTTCTCTTTTTCTTGGTCTTCAACTACAGGATCATCTTCTTTCTCTTCTTCTTGGCCTTTGACAAAAGGAGCATCTTCATTCTCTTCTATGGTAGAAATTAGGATTTCTTCTTTTTCACTATCTGAGAGGATTTCATAACTGCTACTGGAAGAATTGCTTGCTTCTTCAACATAAAATCTCTTCTTCTGTATTTGAAATATCTTCTTCCCATGCTTGCCTTGACCATACCTATTTTTATTTTCACGATATAATTTCCTTTCTTTATTTTTCTTGTATTCATTTTCTTCTTCACTGCTACTAATTCCATCTTATGGACAATTAATTGTATAGTGACCAATGTTACCACAAATAAAAAATTTGTTTCTTCTATCAAAGTTAGTCTCTTCTCCACTGCTTGAATCTTTACTTGATTCTGGTTCTTTATTTTTTGCCTCCTTTAAAGCTTTAAAATCTGCCTTTTTTTATGTTTAATGTTTTGTGTCCTCATTTTATAGGTTGTGAGCATCCCTTGTAGTTCATATATGCTCAAGTAAGCATAGTTAGTCCTATTAAATAATGATGTCCTATTTGATGAAAATCTTCTTGATGTGCCATGTGTGTTTGTGTAAAATATTCCTTCAATTTGTTAGGCTTTCAAAAAGGAACCCGCTTTGATACCAATTGAAGAACACAAGATTATACTGAGAGGGGGGGATGAATAGTATAATATAAAACATTTTCCTTTTCTTTCCAAAGTAGTATTATCCAATATTATCAATTGCAATAATGAAACAATGCACAAATCATCACATGCATAAGAGTCACAAATTTAACATGGTTCATCCAATGTGGGCTACATCCATGGAGAAAATATTTCTTAAAATTTTTCTCAACAAATATCTTGGGAACCAATTTCCTATTACAATATTTATGGGAACCAAGCCAAAGGAGACACCAATCCCCTATTATCAATTTCATGGACCTCTATCCATAGGAGACACCCTGCTCTATTTCGTGGACCTCTATCCATAGGAGACACCAATCCCCTCTGCCCTGGTTCATGGAACTCTATCCATATGAGATACCAATCCCATATGCTCTAGTTCATGGACATTTATCCATAGGAGACACTAATACCCTCTACTTTGGTTCATGCTCCAAGCCTTTACACAAGGCTTGCTCAAATTTTCTCCAAGCCTACACACAAGGCTTGCTCAAATATACTCATCAAAACCTGCTCAAATTTGCTCACAACTCTGCTAAAATATACTCCAAGACTACACACAAGGATTTCTCAAATATACTCACAAAAACCTTCTCAAATCTGCTCCAAGTCTTCACACAAGGCTTGCTCAAATATTCTCACCAAAACCTACTCATAGATCCTATTCAAACCTGCTCATAGATCTTGCTCAAACCTACTCATAGATCCTTGTCAAACCTACTCATAGATTCTCCAAACCTTGTATACAAAAAAAATTAATCTATTTCCAAATATTGTATAATGATGTCGCCAAGTGCTTTATTTATTCTTCAATGTAATTTCCTCAACTAGAGCAATTTAGATATATTCTACCCAGAATTATTTTATCTTCATGAACATATAGAAAATGATATGCACTAAAAAAATGCTCAATATGTTCTTCACATTTACATGTCTCACATTTATTACATTTTAAAGGTAGCTCTAGTCTAGTACTTGATTACTGACCTGGTAATTGTTGATTTCCACATTCACTTCAAAAAAATCACCATGCACAAAGTTATCCTTTTCATCTACTCTCAAAATCAATCATGAACACATGCACAATTTTACTCTCAAACCCTTATACTATTATTCCCAATTTCAATCAAAATAATGCACAACTTTTCTCTCAAACTCTTGCACTTTTATTCTTAAATCCATTCAAAGCAATGCATAACTTTGCTCTCAAATTCATATTTTAAGTTCATACATCTAATAATATATTATATCTCCCACCTGACACAATCAAAAAATCATAATAATATCATACAAAATTATTTCATAACACTTTCATAGCTACCCTCATAAAACACTTGTCTTTGGAATTTCTATTGCCACACCTTGCTCAAAATATTATGCACTTATTCTCTTGTTCTAACAAAAATAAATTTCATTCATAAAAACCATAGTGCATTAATAAATTCACACTTTCAAATGTAGTCAAGGATTTTACTCCACAACATTGATGATATGTCTTCACTGCTGCCACTATTTTCTTTAGACTGTGTGCACTCCAACTATGCCACATACGTCTATTTTTCTTGCTCTTGGTAATACCAATATGTGTAAGAAAATTGATGCCTCTTCCTCTTCTTTTATGCTGGCTACAAAATGTTCTTATCTTGATTTTACTTCAGCAATACTTTTGCCCAATGCACACTACAACACACTTCTTGAAAGTACCCTCTCTCCATAAATGAAGACACACAATTTGCATACAAAAAATGCTTCCACTCATATGCAAAACACACTCCTTCAAATGCAAGTGATTGACACACTCATGACACTTAACGAACGAATGTCTCACTGCACTCAAACTAAAGGATGTCTCACTGCACTCAAACAAAAATAAATATCACTCTCTAATGAAGGTTCACTCTAGATATCACTCTCTTTTGAACAAATACAAAGCATGCAAATGAAATATGTTCTTCTTTTTTCGAAGGTAATTGTGAAAACACTCACTAAAATTACTCCACAAATAAAGTTAGCACCACATATATATTCAAAAATTAAAATTTTGAATCTTAAATGTAAGGTCGGCATTTTCATTATTTTAAATATATTTAAATCCTTTTGATTCAAAAATATCACACCTTTAAAACCTTACCTCAATATTTAAATATTTAATTTAAATATTAAAGTATACATCACTAATTGATATTTGATATATATATATATATATATATATATATATATATCACCATTTTATTTGTTCAAGCACCATAATATTGTCCATTCATAATTTCATCCTTGTTAATGTTTTTGCACTTGATAATATTGACAACTTACAATTCCATTCTTGAATATATTCCTGCTTTTGACATCAATGTATATTCCTACCTTTGACATCAATGACAACTTAATATTTCTAACAACATCATCAAAGAATGAGGAAATGATACCCAATCACACTGGTAAGTTTTTTTTGACCACCATCCTCTTTGATGTGCACTCCATTGAGTATTTGGCTAGCAATCAAGTCCATTTATTATTTCTCTTCTATAGGAGATTTTGATTTGAATGTAGCAGTAACTAGTTCTTAGGCTTTAGATTTCATTTCTTAGATTGAAATAGTCCATATGACTTGAACGAAACATAGTATAAAGCTGCTTGTTTTGTCAAGAATCCAATCGACAATCTATGTTAAAAATTCAATCAAGATCATATGGAAATTGGACTTTGTTAAGGATATCTAAGATCATGTAATGAAACTGCAATAATCAGGTTGCCCTAAGGATTTATAATCAATAGATTTCCCTAGTTCACATCAGTTGAATATGGGTATAGTTAATGCAACAATGATGTTGGCTGAAAGTTGAGGTGGTTACTTTATTGACCTTCAAATATTGATTAACTAGGAAACATTGCTCTATAAGCCTCTATCTCATTTTATAGTGATAATGTTAAGAACTCTATTAACACTTCTTAAATCCTGACATTGAAGTGTTTTAAAGCTAGTCCATCCATTTGGGAAGGAATAGATTATGAGTTACCTATTACCATGTACTCAACTCTAATGACCATGTTATCCTTCATTCAGGTCATTCTTGCTTTGACCTGAGCAAGTTGTGTTTGCTTTTCCATCCTCTATTGGCTAGCTATGTGCTTCAAGTTTCCATATACAAATTATTCTATTGGTAAAACAAATTCAAATGATATATGTTGTAAACAAAGACAAAATTATCTTATACTACAAGTATTTTAAAATGCACAAATTTTCATATTCTATTAATGTTGTAGATAATATCGTGCTCTATCCATTTATTTATTTTCAAATTCTCAATGGTTTTTTCAATCTTATACTAATTTAGATTTGGTTGGGCTCTCGACCTAAAATCTTGTAGATGTTGATGAATGCACCAATATAGAATTAAATAACTGCATAGAACCACTGGTGGGATGATGTGTGAACATAAAGGGTTATTTTATTTGTTCTTATACAAAGGGAAATGGTAATGTCATAGTTACAGCTTGTTGCATGGAGGAGGATAGCATAATCGCTCTCCTACTTGTAGGTATTCACTATATTTTATTAATTATAAGCGCTCGTTGGTCACAACTATCCACAATTGATTTTCCATGTTAGTATTGGAGGGTCTATTAACCTTGCTATGAATAAACATATGTTTTTGGTGTGGAAACCAGGAATCTTTTCATCTCTTGTGGGAGGACCGCTGATTTCAGGGGCCATATTTTGGGCAATGAAGCAAAGGAAAAACACCCTTTTGAGAAGAAAGTACTTTCACCAGAATGGTGGTCTTCTTATGTAGGAATACATCTCCTCCAATAGATATAGATAAAAGTGGCTCCAATGAATGTGTTTATACATGTCTTGAATTTAGTAAGCCAAGACGGTTTATATATCTATATATATATATACATATATATATATATATATATATATATATATATATATATATATATATATATATATATATATATATATATATATATATATATATATATATATATATATATATATATATATTAAAAGTCACCTTAATAGGGCGGTTATAAACCACCCTCTTAAGGATGTTTTTAAATTTTTTTAAATTTACCCTATGAGGGAGGTTTTAAACCATCATCTTAGGGTGAACTAAGAGGGTAGTTTTAAACCACCCTCATAGCCCTAAGAGGGTAGTTTAAAACCCCTAAGAGGGTGGCTTTTTGAGGCATTTTTTAGCCACCATCGTATGGGCATGAAATTTTTACAATTCCCTCATAGATGAATGCTAAATAATAACCCTTAAAGGTATTTAAGGGTGGTTAAAAAAAAATGTTAAAGCCTCTTTTTAGTGTAGTGTGTGTTATTTTTCTCCTTGTTTCTTCTTATAATTCTTGGGGTTTGTTGTACTACCCTCATATAAAACCCTAGGACCTGAAAACCTACATTTGTGTCACTCATCTTCTTGTCGCTTCTCACCATTCCTAGGGCCTATAGAGGACCTATTGAAATACCTAACCCTAGATCAAACCCTAGGGCCTACAAACCCTAGTTCATGTTGCCCATCTCCTTATCACTTCTCACCATTCTTGGGGCACTGTTCAATAAATTGTTGTGAGAATTATTACAATGTTGGTTAAAATACTTCTCTAAAATAAATATTTTTTGGTATAAGCCACACTGTCATTTAGGAACTCATACATGATATGCACCCTTATCATTTCTTTCCATTGTATCTAGAAGCTTGATGCTACAATCTCAAACCCTGGCCTTAATTCTAGCGTGGGAGAGAAATTTACCTTATATTTAGTTTAGGAGGATAGATCTACGTCAAATTTTGTAAGAATGAAGCCTATAAGTAGCATATCTAATGTGAAACTACAAAAATGGGAGAATATCTAGTCTTAGATCTTGTGCAAGAGAATTGATCTACCTCATATATAACTCAATACGATAGAAGTGAACTAGATCTAGCATGAGTGAAGCTTACAAACAATAAATATAGTGTGAAACTATAACAACAAGAGTAGATTTTGCCTTAGATATAGCACAAGAGAGTATATCTACCTCAAATATAGAATGGGAGGGTAGAATTATACTGAATGTAGTATGAATGAAGCCTATAGACAATAGATCTAGTGTGAAACTATAACAACCTCAAATCTGGCATGAGAGAATAGATCTAGCTTGGGATTGTAGATCTATACCAGATCTAGCATGAAATAATAGATCTAAAATGAAACTACAACAACGAGAGCAAATCTAATCTCAAATCTAGTATAGGAGAGTAGATCTGCCTTAGATCTATGCAATGTTTGTTCATTGTTTGAAAAATACAATATGATTTCTTAGTGGGTCCCAACCACTTGTAAATTTATATTTTTATTTCAAAAAAAATTGCTTTACTCCTCTATACTATTTTTAACACTTAAGATAGATGGTACATGCATGTGCTTCACTCCACATAAAATCAATGCCATATATTTCCTCTATAAGTGTGTTAGTTGTCAGAGGTCTAAAAGATTTAAATAATTATAGAAAATTAATTAATAAAATTTCTAAATTATTTGATTTAAAATTTAATAATTTCTTTATATAGATCCGCTTTTTAAAATTTAAATCATGATAAAAAAAATTAAAATATTAATATTATCCAAAACAAGTAGTTATTGGGCATATGAAAATATAAATCACTTAATTTCCATTTTTCTTATTTTAAATTCTTATATATTAAAAAAAAAAACCTTCCTCACAACCCTCGCCTTACTAAGGATCATATTAGAGATATATTACTAGAAAAAAAATTAAAAACAAAAAAATGGTTTTGAAAGGGACCCTTGCATTTATTTTATAAAAAGACAGGTTTTAAAATAATGTTTATCTTTACAATTGAAACCTAGTCCTCCTTAGGTTTGGTACTCAGGTAATAATAATTTGAAAACTATGATTGATCAATAAGTTATTCTTACTTTCCATATGTTAGTCTTGTTATTAGAATTTTGTTTCTAGATTATAAATTGACTGTAACATATTACAGTAGGGATTCCAATACTCCTTTAAGTTCTATTTAGATGAACTCCTAGATAGGATGTAACTAAAATTCTTGAGGTTATTCATACCCATAGCCTTGTAATTTTTTTCAAACTCAAATTACAAATTTTTTCTGAGGAAAAAATATTTTAGCTTCTTACCTTGTTTTTTTGAAGAATAATTTGAAAAACTTATATTAAAACAAGATCATTTACAAGTTGGGATGATACTTATCCTAGCCTTAGCCAAAGAGAACACATGTTTACAATAGTAAAAGAAGATTTGCATTAGAGCCAAATCTCCTAAACCATATTTCTAGAATGGTTGTTCACTTGATTACAACTATAAAAGAAGATCTACATTGGAGCCAAATCTCCTAAACCATATTTCTATAATGTCCATCCAAATTAGCTAAACACAAGATTTTCTCATAAACCTGCCTAATCATCTCATCCTCAATAGCCATATCACTGTGCCACTGAACCCCTACCTCCTTCTCAGTACCCATTCGTAAAGAAAAAAATGACAACACCAGGATAACAAAAACAAAACCAACACAAAATATATTACACAATGAAGAGCTAATATTGTATTAATATGGTGGGAGCCTTGATATATAATGTTACAATATAATATATGTTGATGCAATAGTTACAATTGAAGGGTTTTGAAAACCCTCATTCATAATAAATATTAGGTGTCTTCTGCATTGTCTTCACTCCAAATAAGTTTGTGGGTGGGCTTGAGTATCTCTATGAGACCATCCGAGATTCACAAACATAAATAAAAATTTCTTATGTACCTATAACCTACACAGATCACAACAAAAAATAGGTTAATAGCATATGTGAGGGCTCCACTATGTGAGACCCTCTAAATAACAAATATATAAAAACCCTAATTGCAATGATAATGGAATGCAAGATGAATACAAAAAACTTAAATTGAAAATATAAGAATACCTTTTACCTTATCAGAGATAACTTGATTTATCTAATCCACACTTCTATTTCTATGATCTGAAGGTGCACGAACACTTGGAAGCGTTCGAGGATTTATTAGTGGTAAATCATCTAAGGTTAAATGCCTATAAGTATTTGGTAATGGTGGTGAATGCCTCACAATATTTCAGATATGCTCAACAGCATTTGAGAAATTCTCAATAGCATTCGAGGGTTTTTGGGAAGGGTGTTGCATAACCAAATCTGGTTGCAAGGTATTCAATAATAGAAACAAGGGATATGATGGTGGTGATGGAGAAGGATGTTAGCAAAATACTAGGGTTTTGGTAAATGATGGATGCAAGGACTTAACCACTTATTTGACTGCTTAACTAACTACTTTATTCATTAACCCTCATTCATGAGAATAAATGACCTTTTATAACTTGCCTTTCAACATGCTAGGGTTTTTATGATACCAATAGGTGACCAATATTAAAACATGATGAATGGCTATTATTTATTCATGTATAAATATATATTTATATTAAATACATAAATATTAATATATAAAATATTTATATTTATATATGAACATAAATATATATATATATATATATATATATAATGTGAGGATGTGATTGGATGATGTGTGTAAGACAAGTGGCTAGGATTTGGTGTCTACACCATCTTAGCCAAGAAGTCTGCCACTTTATTTAGATCTCTACTCACATAAACTAAAATCACATCATCTAATTCCCTCCATAATTCCTTAATTTGAGTGACAAGAATCCTCAACCTCCATGTCTTCAAAGCAAAGTTCCTCATGTAATCTAAAGCTCCTACCATTATTTGAGAATCTAATTCTAGGATTATCCTCCTGTAATCTTCTTACCTTGCTAAATAAAGGTTTTGAAAGGAATTCTTCTCTTGTTTTCTTTGTACATGGCTTCCTTTTATTTACATCATGATCTTCATCTCATGAATATTCATGTTCTTCTCTAATGGCTATTGAATTGCTTAGCACATTATATTATATGAGATTATTATAAATATTAAAAATAAAATAATTTTGGAGTGCATATCTTTAAAATATGGTGTTTAGTGGGTGGAGATGCACTAAAAATCACATCTATTTTGGGATATAACAATTATTATATACATATACCTCTATTTTATTTAGAAAACAAATCATTTTACTTGTCCAAGTATACAATTCATACACATGATTTGAGATAGACCTACTCTCTCATGTTAGATCTGCTCTTGTTGTTGTAGTTTTATACCAAATCTATTGTCCACAAAATTTACTCATACTAGATCTAGTGTAGTTCTATCCTCCCACACCAGATCTAAGGTAGATCTAATATTTTGCACCAAATAATGCTGGACTTCATCTCATTATTATAGTTTCACACCATATCTATTATTTGCATGTTTTATTCATGCTAGATCTAATATAATTCTATCCTCCTAAGACTTATCTAAGGTAAATCAACTCTCTCATTCTAAATCTGAGGCTAGATATACTCTTGTTATTAAAGTTTCATACTAGATATGCTATTGGTAGGCTTTAATCTAGTGTATATCTACCCTCCCAAGCCATATCTAAGGTAGATCTATTCTCCAATGCTATATCTGAGGCCAAGGATTGAGGTTGTAGCCTCTTTGGGATTTTGGATATAATGGAAAGAAATGAAAATGAGGTAGATCATGTATGAGTTCCTAAATGGTAGTGTGGTTTAAGCTAAAAAATATTTATTTCATAGAAGTATCTTGACCAACATTGTGATAATTATCATAGCAATTTGTTGAATAATGCCCCAAAAATGGCAAGAAGTGATAAGGAGGTAGGCAACACAAACCAAGGTTGGTAGGTCCTAGGGTTTGATCCAAGGGTAGGTCTTTTGATAAGTCCTTAGCAAGCCCAAGGAATGACAAGGAGTGATAAGGAGGCAGATGACATAAACTACACTTTGTAGGCCCCAATGTTTGATTTAGGGGTGATACAATAGACCCTAGGAATGGTGAGAGGTGACAAGAGGTATATGATACAAAATAGTGTTTGTAAACCCTAGATTATGATATGGAGGAATGTATTTTGTTAGTCCCACATCAATCCCTAGGAATGGTGAGTAGAAATAAGGAGGTAGGTAAAATAAACCAAGGTTTTTAGGCCCTGGGGTTGGATCTAAGGATGGGTCTTTTGATAAGCCCACAACATGCCCTAGGAAACTTGTAGAATGTATTTGACCCCAGGGATAGGCCATGGTTGAATGTGGTTAAAAGGAATTTTAAGGATGTAGTGAATCACTTTGATCTATGTCATGAACAAGGTAAACATTATATTATTTCTATCCTAACCAATTTTATGATGGTCCAAGGTGTAATGAATTTGGTGGGAATGTTTGTAGGTGCACCTCCAAAATTAGACTCTATCCAAAATAGCATTTAAAAAATGGTATCCTATGAGGAACATGGATATTGTTGCATTACCAAAAGGATTTGTATGGTTAAACTTAATTGCGATGAAGATGTTGATTGTATCCTTTGGAGAGGTCCATGGTTTTTTGATTGATGGGGGATATTTTTGTAAAATTGGGGGCTACATTTTAATCCAAATACACAAAGTATTCATAATATCCTATTTGGGCTATATTATTGGGATTGCACTTCTAATTCTAGAATGAGAGGATCCTCATGGAAATAACGAAGGATATAGGGGATTTGGTAGCCATTAAATTCACAACCATGGTCAAGTCGAGATTGGTCTATGTGAGAATGTGTGTGAATGTAGACTTAGAAGCATATATTCCTTGCTCAACTAAACTCATTTTTGACATAAGAAGTTGGTTGTAGGATATCAAATACAATAACCAACCTTCCCACTATGATTTGTATAAGAAAATAGGACACACTTCACCTTTTTGTTCTAATAAAAAGAAGGAAAGCAATCCGCGTAAATTCTGGCAATACAGGGCATCAATAGACCTAAATAATTCTCAAGACATAGATTTGGACATCCAAAAGGAGAAGATAACAAGTCAAAAAAAATATAAGAAAGCCCCAATTGTATACTCAAAAATACCATCTATGGAAGACAAGGAAATATTGGAAGTAAATGTTCAGGTATACCCTAATGTTCCATCCCTATTTACCTCTATGAATGAAATCCTTTGGTCCAAATCCTTTGCTTGTTTGAGGTATGTGTTACCTAGTCCTATTGATACATGTCAAGAAATGTTACCTCTTGATCCATCTAACCCAAATAAGGACCTTAGTGTTATGAACAATATCTACAATTCTACCTTGGGCAATGATTTTGAGATATCATTCCAAGGTAGGGATGAAGAGATTCTATTCTATGAACTAAGGTCTAGGAAAGGCAAAGCAAATGCAATACCTAGTAAAAATCCTTAGAAATAAAAAAAAATATCAATAGATGTTGGCTCTATATCCAAATCTTGGAGACCAACAAATTAAAAGGTCATACAAAGAGAAATAAATGTGGAAATTGTTAATGGCACCCAAAAAACTCTAGACCTAGGTGGAAGAAAGAAACCACGATCCAAGCCCAAAAAATGAAAGTTACCTTTTTTTGCTCGGTATTTAGTATAATGTTTTAGGTAGTCTTGGTTGATGAAGTCTTTCTATGTGGCTCCTCAATTAGGTGTTGCATCTCCTCTTTTCTTGTTCAATTCTGGAGCTTTAATGTTTTATATATGAAAGGAAGTGTAAAAGGTTTAGGGATACTTTCAAAACCCCTTCCCTCTACCATAATCAAAAAATAAATAAAGGTTTGTTGTTCAATAGATCTAAATTATAGAGTATTATTGCTTTTCAATCCTTTGAATTTAACTTGTGAGAATACATTGAGGGTTTGCTAATTATTTAAAAAATACAATATGACTTCTTTCAAGCACTACATAGTCCCTATAAGGATTCTCACATTTTTGGTATTAGTAGGTCTTAACCACTTCTAGATTCATATTTTTATATTAAGTAATTTTATTTACTTCTTTGTACTATTTTTGACACTACATAGATGGTGCATGCATGTACTTCTCTCCACTTATAATCAATGCTATATATTTTCTATATATGTTTTAGTTGTTAAATCCTTTGAATGATATTAAAAAATCTAAAGGAACAATAAATACAAAATTAAATTAACTAATAATTTTTTTAAATTATTTGATTTTCATTTGGGCTTTAATAATTGATCTAGATAACTTGAGCAGCTTGACTATGAAGACTTTGGAACTCTGAATAGAGGTCCAAGGTTTAAATCCTACTAAGGTGTAGGGTTGTATGCCATGCTTTGATAACCAAAGTATGGTTGAGAATAAAATATATTGGGTAAATAATATCCGTCTCATAGGCCTATAGCCTTGCAAACATCAAAAACTACTTTACCCTTTTTCTACCTTTTTAAAAGTTTAAACATGATAAAATTTTAAAATATTAATATTACCTAAAACCAAGAGTAGTTATTGGGCATGTAAAATTATAAAAATCACTTTATTTTATTTTTGTTATTTTTCAATTCTCCCATATTTTTAAGTAAATATTATCTTCTTATATTGTTAAATAATTATTTGTTGTTCAATAGATTTAGATTATAGAGTATTTTTGCTTTTCTGTCTTTGGGTTAAACTTGTGATAAATACATAGAGGGTTTATTCATTGTTTAAATATTACAACATAAATTCTTACAAGCATTACATGGTCAAGAAAATCATTTCTATATTTTTTTTTGGTCATGGTGGGTTTCAACCACTCCTAAATTCATATTTTCATATTAATTAATCTACTTTACTTTTACGTACTATTTTTGATGCTTAGGATAGATAGATGGTACATGCATTGTTTCCCTCGACTTATAATCAATGTGATGTATTTTCTATATATGTTAATTGTGAGAACCATAAAAAATATAAACAAGTCTAAAAGAATAACAAATGAAAGTTTAAATGAATTAATAAAATTTCTTATTACTTGATTTACATTTAAAATTTAATAATTTGTTTATATGGATCCACATTTTAAGAGTTCAATTATGATAAAAATTTAAAATTTCAATGTTACCCAAGTAGTTTTTGGGTTTGTTGTTTTCAATTATCTTATATTTTTTTAAAATATTATATTTGGGTGGTTTCATTTTATTTTTACTTGTTTTTTTTGTTTATATATTATATGGAATTTAAATGAGCCTACTCATATTTCATCATGGTCACATAGTGGTATTACACTAGCTTGGAAATTATACATGTATTGCTTAGCAAGATTCAAACCTAGCAATTGAAACATGTATATGTGGTTATGATTTATTTTAAATTTTAGTTTCAAGTTTTTATTAGGTTCCACCTCCACTCCTTGATTTTATCTCTCTAGATATCTATTTAGTTATTTGAAAATATGTTCAGAATAAGAAAAATAGCACCTTGAATATCCCAAATAAAGTAGTATGTTTAAATATCCCCTTAAACATAGAAATTATTAAGGTGTAAGCATGTATTTGATATGTTTTAAATGTGTAATTGTGTGCAAGAACAAAATCAACATTCTTAGATGTAATGTTTTTTAAGGATTTGTATTGTTTTTATTTAAGCTTCAAGGACTTATATTTTTGAACAAAATTTTAAACAAGCATCAATCTACCACAATGAAAACTACCTAAAATCACTAAAGTTGAAAGTTATCTCCCAATATAAGATGCCTATAACATAATCTATACTTCAAGTTTATTTGAGCACAAATAAAATTATTTATGTTTGGGTTCTTATGCATGGAACCTCCAAATTGCCAAAATGTATATACTTATGGCATTAAATAGTCATATCAACTTCAAACATACAATTAAAAGGAAGTTTAAGCATTCATACTTTAAAGATAATATTCAAACTTTAATTTTAGCTTAGTGAAGCACATTTCATGTCACAACTAATTATATATAAATTAGTAAGCTATATAACTAGTTTATAAAATTATAATGACATCTCATACTAATAATTTGGTGCATTCAACTAGATAGTTCATGAATATGGAAGTATAAATATACATGAATATCTAAAATGTATACAAGGTATAGGTAGTTCATATCTGAAATATAGATACATCAACTAAATAAATGTATGAAAATACATAAAAAGTGTATGCATCACAGTCATGTTTAGCACTAACAAATCTACAATGTCATGTGTACAAAATACAAGAAAAAACACACTATCTATAAACCTAGGTCAACTATGTATATGGATACTACTCACAAACAACCTACATAATGTACAATTGAATCCAACATAGGAAATATTACAAAAATAAAAAGTTTTACAAACAAAATTCAATAAGTTCAAGTGTCTTATCAATTCAATAAGGAAATTTTTATAGTTGGATCTACAATGATATATCATTGTGGCCTCATCTACTCGTACATGCATACATACAAGTAATTAGCTCAATTAAAAATACATAGTCAAAAAAATAAAATGAGCTACATATGCAAACGTAATTTAAATATTACTAAATTAGATAATAATAGTATAGTGGATGGAGTAGCTTGTGTCATATCCCTAGCCTCAATTGCATTATCCATCAAACTCATTAAATTTTAAATTAAATAAAGAATTTAAACCAATAAAATTAATTAAATTACAACATGTATAATTCTCAATGGTAGTATAATTTATACCTATATCATCTCTCCAAAGGTTGGGTCTACCTCAACAAGCTCCATATATGGTCTCCTATAAAACTAAAAAATTAGTCAAATATGGCATCAAAACCATTCTATTATATCTACATCAAAGCATGAATATTAGGAGAGGAACAAGTGGATAAAGCATGATGTACATCAGACACCTACTTTTCTAAGTTGAAATATGATGCATGCCTAGACTATAATGTTAATGGTTGTTGAGCTCCACCTAATTTAATATCTCTAAAAATATGCATGCAAAAAATATAATTTAATATAAATGTTTACATACATGCACCTACTTAAATTATTTTTTAAAGAAAATTTAAAAATATCAAATAAATAATTAAAGTTATTGAGTTCAAGTTTAATATTGTACTCACATGCTAGGCTAGAACTACACATAAAATTCATATGTATAAAGTCAAAATCCTGCATTATCGTCATGTTATGGGCACACCTTTGCCAATGTGTCCACCTCAATCATACCATCCTTGCTCATCCTATATTTAAAAGGTGGTGCATGATAATAGAAGTCCTTAATGCTAGCATGATACTCCTCTACCACATTTTCATTAACCTCTTCCTCATGGATAATCTTGACTCCATATCACATGAATGGTTTGTGATCATATGAACATTGGCATCCCTCTCTACATCATGTACATGATTATTGGTCTAAATATTGACATCCCCATTCTCATCATGAACATGATCAATAGTTTAAACATTGATATCCCTCCATGTCAACCATTTATATGCTCATCCACATGAGTGTTTGCATGATTGTGATTAGCCTAAGGATGGGGTTAAGGCTACCTAACTTTGTATATATAAGGAACATGATATGTGCATGCATGGACATCAAAGTACGATGTAGTCCAATGATCATATAATTAGTTTATCTTGACCACATTAGACATAGGCAATCCGTGCAATAAATGTATAATATAATATATATGTTCTAAGACTATATAAGAAATATTAGAAAGTTTATTCCTATTTAAGAAATGCAAATCAATATTCTCCTCTAATAATCCTATGCCTAACTATAAAAACTTATGCGGAATATCAAGGAGGTTAGATCACAAGGATAAAAAATAATAGCCATATAATTATAGATGGCATGTTATAACTAGTATAAGTCCTAGAGGGGTCCTATGATATAATTAATGTGATAATAAAGTGATGAGTTGATTTTATTGACCACCTCCTTCACTTTTATATAACTAATAACTTAGGTACTTTAAAGGTTGATTGCTTCTCACCAAATACATACCTAGCATGCTCATTATCACTAAGGAGGCTCCTTTACACAAGTGACCTAATTCCCATCCTCCATAATATAATGTGGATGTATATAGTCAAACATCGATATTATAATGGAACTTACAATGAAGCATCAAAGTAAAATATATTACCATTGGATAGTTTTCCTTATTCATAAATAAACCATAGATAAATTATAGCAACCATCTATGGGTGTACATAATTGGTCACCCTATAACCTCAAATTCTCTTTGAATCTCTATAACATGTCTAATACTCTAGTAGAAAAGACTTTTAAAATTACCTCATAAATATCCACAAAGGTTGTTTCATCTTTTACATTGTCTCACATTGCCTCTCTAGTGATGTGATACATGTTTGGTTGGATAGGATTGAATTATTTTATAGTTTTAACAAATTTAATAGTACTATTGTGGATTAAAACTAGGTTTTCATGCATTGAAGTGTTTCTTATATTTTCTATGCTTCATGACATTTCAAATAGTTTCCCTTGCAATGCAATCCAATACATGATTTCAATATTGCATTTAAAATTAAAAGTTAATTAACACTCTAATGTTTAAACCCCTTTTAAAAAAACCTAATCATATTTTCAAGGAAAAAACATCATTTTTTTAATAAGGAGTCCTCCCTCATTTATCTTTTGGAACAAACCCCTTTCTTCCCACCCTTTTGGAAGTTAAAAATTTTCCATTTTTTTTTGGAAAAATTACCCTCTCAAGGTTTAATGCATACATGGTGAATCAAAAGTGGTTATATATTCTAATGGGGATGGTTTCGGTGCTAATGTGGAGGGTTAAAAGTTCTAGTTTTGAGTTTTTTATTTTTATTTTTGTTCATGTGAATGACTTTCTATATTTCCAGTCCACTCACTAGTCAAACTGAGGTAAATAAGGGAATCCCCAAGGTCCACATGGACAATTTTGTAGTGCCAAGACCTTTGTGTGAAGGTATGCTTGAATGGAAAAAAATTCTCATAAAGGTATATTCACATAAAAATATTTTTACTTACCTCCATACTTTGCCCCAATCCCTACCACATAGGCTATGATTGTGAAGAAAAGTCTTTGCATGAAGACTCTTTTATGCAAAAATAGGTTTTGTAAAAGCCTGAGAAATAAGCTCAAGGTGCACAAAAAACCTTTGCATGAATCTCTTTTTTTGAAATTTTATAAAGCATGTGTGATGTTGAAGTGATTTATAATAGCATACAGCTACCCTCAAATGTGTTGATTTCTATGTTATTTTTTATTTGGAAAGTGTATACCTCTAATCAATCTTATAAAGGTCATATAGAAGCATAAAGGATTTAAGTAGTGAAAATATAATATTCTTATTATTTTAAAAATTTAAACTCAAAATTAGCTTTACAATTTGTCTGGTTAGTCTTTAACCGCTTCTACAATGTCATATCATAAAAATTATTAGATTATATAAAATTATTAATTTTTGAAAAAGTAACAATGATTAGTTGATTTTTATTCTATGCAATTATTATTGATGATGTAAATGAAATTGACTAACTTATATTTTTTTTTAAAGTATGGATAGTTCACCCCTTCAAAACTGGTATGCAAATCAAAGACATTGAAAACTAGTTAAATATCAAGGTCAACTGGCAATTCCATCTTATAAGCATTGTCATTCATTTTCTGAAGAATTCTACAAGGACCAATTTTATTCATTTTTTATTTATTATATGTCCCCTTGGGAAATAGCTCATTTTGAAGGTGAACCATCAACATGTCCCCAAACTGGAATACTTGGATGTGTATATGCACGTTAGAAGCCTTTTTGTACTTAGTATTACTATTATACAACTTGTCTCTGACATCTTCCTGCAATTGTTGTATATGTTCACCAAATACTTTTGCATCATCACTAACATGCTCATGGATTGGTAATTCAACAAAATCTAGAACACCCTTGGGGTTTTGGCCATAAACAATTTGAAATGGTGATTTACCTATCGAGCGGTTCACTAAGATATTATATGCATATTTTGCTTATGATAGGGCTAAATCTCATTGTCGTAGTTTCTCACCAACTATGCACCTTCGAATATTTTCCAAGCTCTGGTTCACAACCTCGATTTTTCTATCATTCTACGGATGATAAGCACTATTTAACTATAGCTTTGTGTCTAGTTTCTTCCACAATTTCCACAAAAAATGACTCAAGAAATTAACATTTCGATCACCACTTCATCAAAAAAAGTACTATAATCTTGGTTGCATCATTGATTTTCTGGCAAGAAATAAAATGAGCCATCTTAGAAAACCTATCTACTACAACAAAAATAGAATCTTTACCTCGCTGAGTATGGGGTAGCCCTAGCATAAAATCCATGCTCAAGTCAGTCCATGATCCTAGGGGAACTGGTAAGGGCGTATACAACCCTATATTTTGTACATGATCTTTAGCCACCTGAAACGCTCTACATCTAGACACAAATCGAATTACATCTCTCTTCAATAGTGGCCAATAGTACTTTTCCTCCACAAGAGCAACAATTTTTTCTATACCAAAGTATCCTACCAAACCACCACTATGCAACTCACGGATGATATTCTCCTGCACAAAACCAATAGGTATGCACAACTGTTTCCCCTTAAATAGATAGCCATCCTACATAACATACTCAACAAATATTCGACCAACCTCACCCACAATTGGAGTTTTGTACTATTATACAATGATTCCAAAATTTGCATCAAATTCATACAAATCCTTAATCCCTTCAAAGCCAACCACTACATTCTTCGTGGTGGTTACCAATAGTACTCTCCTGCTTAATGCATCATCAACCTTATTTTGCTTATTGAATTTGTTCTTCAACACAAATGAGTATTCTTACAAAAATAAAACCCACTTGACATGTCTACTCTTTAATTTCTTCTGAGAATTTACATACCTTAAGGCTTCATGGTTAGTATACAATGCAAACTCCTTGGATAACAAATAATGTCACCAGTACCTCAGCGCCTACACAATTGCATAAATTCTACATCATAAGTGGAGTAGTTCTTCCTTACCTCATTCAAATTTCACTGAAAAATTCTATTGGCCACCCCTCTTGGCTCAACATAGTGCCAATCCCCACGTGTGAAGCATCACAATCAACTTAAAATATTTTCCTAAAATTAGGTAATACCAGCATGGGTGCTTCTAAACATTCTTATTCAAGATTTCAAAACTCTGAGTTGCTGATTTTATCCATATAAAGTTTTTTCCCTTTGTACACTATGTTATGGGTGCAAGAATGCTACTAAGTTTTCTAATTAACTTCCTATAAAAAGTTTCCAAACCATGGAAAATTCTCACCACTGTTACATTACTTGGAATAGGCCATTCAAGATTTTCCCTCACCTTTTCCTCATCCATATTCATGCCATATTTGGAAATTACAAAGCCCAAAAATACTATATTTTCTTCAAGAAATATACACTTCTTCAAATTAGCATACAATTTCTCTTTTTTTAAAAACTCTAACACCAACCTCACATGGTGCAAGTGCTCTTCTTCATTTTTACTAAAAATCAATATATCATCAAAATAGAAAACCACAAACTTACCAATGTATTTCCATAGCACTCGGTTCATCAACCGCATAAAGGTACTGGGCACATTTCATAACCCGAATGACATCACCATCCACTTGTACAACCCATATTGTGTTTTGAAAGTAGTCTTCCACTTATTCTCCTCTCTAATCTTGATCTGATAATAACCACTTCATAGATCAATCTGTACCATGCAAAATACTAACACCTAATTCTATAATCATTGAACATTATGTATAATTGGGTATGCACACATGAATTGAAAAGAAATGACACAAAAATAAAAGAAATTCTTATCTTATTAATTTTTTGAATCAATCCAAATTACATATCCGTCCCTCTTAGGGATACCCTTTTGATACAACAATTACAACATGATAAATTCCCTTCTAGGGTAGGTGTAATCCAAATTTCTTCCACAAATACACGAACTGCTCCAAGATGTCGATGACGTTCTTCTCCATGATTAGAGGTATTTGTTGCCTTGCATCTCAAAACCCTATTGATCCTATGTGCAATAAACAACAAGAAACATTAGATACAAAGGAGGAATCTCTTGATGATGCTTTTAAGAGAATCTTGCATAAAGGATAATGTAATTAACATGAAATTAATAAAGTGCAAGAAATATATTAAACCTATTTTAAACATGAAAGGGTACCATAGAACATGTAAAGGAAAAGCATATGCATCTATCTAATGGTCTAATTATGGAATTGAAAGCATGGAAGCATGAAAAGACCCATTAGTAGCATAATTGCAAAAATAAAAGGAAATGACTAAAAACCCTAATTGCACTAGTTAGAGTCTCTAATAAAGATAATTAACATGAGATATAGCTAATCTAGTAACAATAAGCAAATATTATAGCTAAAGAACAGGGAAATCAATGATACTGCCCTAACTGTGGCTCTGATGCATAGTGAGTACTATTCACCATGGCTGATAGCCACGACAGAGCTTAAAGTGAGTTTGTACTCCAATTCAGGGGTTGAATATTTGAATCTCTCCATCAAATTGATGTTCAAGGGTCACCTTTGTGTCCTATAACTGATTTAGCAATTGAATTGCTCCATTTGGTGATGGAATGGGCTCAATTGATTTTCTTGATTCTTACTAGCCCTCCATAGCCTCCTTGACTCCAAATTCCATGTGATCTCCAATTGGGCAGCCAAAGTGTTCTTCTCAATGCACCTAGGTGAGTATGCAATTTGACAGGGCTTCACTACGTTTCAATTCACGATTCATCTATATATTTCCCCAATTTGAAGGGGGGTTAAAATAGCATTTGCCAAGGACTAGGGGTGGCTTCACGAGGAAGCCAAGAAAAATATTGGGTAGTTTGAGTTTTTTGAATGGAAGGATCCAAAACCTTCCTCACTCAAACCACTCTAATATGTAACCAATTGGTCGTTGCAACCAATTTTGGGTTGGATTAAGGCCAATTGATTTTGAGTACTGACCACGGCTGACAGGCGCGGTCAGCACTGCTAACTATAGGTGTTAGTAGCGGCTAGCACTAACTAGGCAAAGGTGCCCAAATTAAGTGGTAAAAATCACTGCTATACCTTGGAATCTATCCAAGGTCTTCCATATGGTCTTCTATCATGTCCCATATGAGTAGTCACCTCGGAATGATGTGCTTTAGGTGTCTACAGATGCCCATTTTGAGATGCATTATGATATTGAACAATGCTGAGAAAAAATAAACCTCCTAAAATGATGTCATAGGTTGCATGATGATAATTGATCTGATCAACATTAGATACCCGAGTCCTGCAAAGAGGACACACATCCTAGAATCATTGCTTCCAACTGGATGGAAGGCTTAAATTTGAAAGAGTTTGCACTTATCATCAGACATTCAAGTAGATTTGGTTCTACAATAGGAGTTAGGCCTATATAACCGAAAGGAGGAGGGCTACAAACTATCATATTTGATTTTTGCCCCAACAAAAGGGTAAGCTTATGATAGTCTTTGGCAATGATTTGTAAGATGAATGCAATTTTTACAAGATCAAGGGATATTCTGTTGACTTTGATTATGATTACGATATTATGACTACCTCGTCAAGCAATGAGTTGATGAGGGTAATGACAATTAAATGAAGCGACGAGGTCACTTGAATTTGGATTTTAATGTTATCTGATTTTTTTGTATTTGTGTATTGTTTTTGAATTATCTGGTCTAGTGGGTATTTTTAATTTATTATTTTATAGCTCTCCATAATTGGAATTGTGAAAATTTATTATATTTTTCTAAGCGTGCCTATCAAAAGTGGCTAAGAAGGTCAAATTCCTTGATCGTAGCTCAGATTCGTGAGCAAAAAACCTGAATTTGGGGACCGCGGTTGTCAGACATGGTTAGAAATGAATTTGAAAAATATATAAGGTTTTCCCATTTGAAAAATTTCATTATTTACCTACAACTACTAGTAAAATTGAAAGCTCTAAGAGGTAAAAAGTAAATTCTGATACGACACGCTATTGCAAACTTGACTGATTCTCTCCTATCCACACCGAGGGCCAACCAAACTGAAACATTGACCAATGGAGGAGCTGGTGCGTCCAAGGTAACACACAAACCGAGACCACACTTACAAATTACTGGATTAAAAATTAACCACACTAAATAATGGGTTAAACAAACCAAATTATACTGCCGATAACAAACCTCACCCTAGGTAGATTTAGCATAGGCTAGATTAGAGTGGAGGGTTTAATTTTGGGGTTATTTTGGGAAGGACGTGACCCTAAAAAGTTCATGCTCCTTAGCCGTGGGTGGCAAATGCGGTCCTCAATTGTCAAATTGGGGGTTGCGGCTATCATCCGTGGTAGGATTTAAATCCAAACGATCACATTTTTTACCATTGCGTCGATCGCGGTTCTGACCTGCGGTGCGCAAACTTTAGAAAAAATTTCAATTTTTTTAAATTTTTTTTCATTTTTCTTTGCAATTTTGGGAATTAATGTGCTTTATTGAAATTTTGAAGTTCTTTATTTGATTTTTTTGAAATTTTTGATCATGATTTTGCATGTTTTTACATTTTCATGAGATTTTTTTATTTGTTTGTTGTTTTTGAGTCATTTTTAATTGTTTTTTCAGAATTATTTGATTGCTTTCATTCAGATCTTTGGTTCTACAATATGAGTTAGGCCTATATAACCGAAAGGAGGAGAGCTACAAACTATCATATTTAATTTTTTCCCCAGAAAAATGGTAAGCTTATGATAGTCTTTGGCAATGATTCGTAAGATGAACGCAATTTTGACAAGATCAAGGGATCTACGATCAAGGGATCTTTTGTTGACTTTGATTATGATTATGATATAATGACTACCCCCTTAAGCGATGAGTTGATGAGGGTAATTCCAATTAAATGAAATGACGAGGTCACTTGACCACTATGAAATATTTGAACAAATTAAGATTTAGCATTTGAAATATTGGTAAGGCCTAATCAGCTATGATTGCAAATGTTAATAGTGATTGTCCATTTCTATCCCATGGAGCAGTCCAGCTTCAAAGGCCTTCTTAGGGAATCAAAATGAGGACAATGTCACTGATGCTTGTATTGAATCAAATTGTCAATGATCTGCTAAAAAATTCATAGGAGAATTGTGATGAATATCTCGTTCCCCTGGAGCAGTCTGGTCATCATGGTATTCTTAGGGATTGAAATGAAGCATACAATTCAGCGATGACTAATTTACCCAAAATGTCCTTATGGTAATTTACTCATCTTGTCGTATTGCATGGATTGCAAGTCATTGCAACCGCCAAGGGTATAGGTTAAATAACTAGATACAGGGCACATTTGGATTTTAATGTTATATGTTTTTTTTATATTTTTGTATAGTTTTTAAATTATCTGGCATGGTGGGTATTTTTAATTTATTATTTTACAGCTCTCCATGATTGGAATTGTGAACATTTATTGCATTTTTCTAACCGTGCCTATCAAAAGTGGTTAAGAAGGTCAAATTCCTTGACTGCGGCTTAGATCCGTAGGCAGAAAACCCTAATTTGAGGATCGTAATTATTAGATGCAGTCCGAATTGAATTAAAAAAATATATAAGGTTTTCCCATTTGAAAATTTTTATTATTTACTTGTAACTACTAGTAAAACTGAAAGCTCTAAGGGGTAAAAATTAAATTCTGACACGGAACACTATCGTAAACTTGACTGATTCCCTCCCATCCACATCGAGGATCGACCAGCCAAAAGCTTTGATTAGCAAAGGAGCCGGTGCATCCAAAGTAACACACAAACTGAGACCACACTTGCAATTTACCGAATTAAAAAGTTAACCACACTAAATAATGGTTTAAATGAACCAAATTACAGTACTAGTAATGAACCTCACCCTAGGTAGATTTAGCATAGGCTAGATTAGAGGGGAGGGTTTAATTTCAGGGTTATTTTGGGAAGGACGTGACCCAAAAAAGGTCATGCTTCTTAGCCGCGGGTGGTAGATGTGGTCCCAAATTGGCAAATTGGGGGTAGCGATTGTCAGCCACGACAAAATTTAAATCCCAACGATCACATTTTTGATAGTTGTGTCGATTGCGATTCCAACCCGTAGCGTGCAAACTTAAAAAAAAATCAAATTTTTTTTAATTTTTTTCATTTTTCTTTGTATTTTTAGGAATTAATGCACTTTATTGCAATTTTGAAGTTCTTTATTTGATTTTTTTGAAATTTTTGATCATGATTTTGCATGTTTTTACATTTTCATGAGATTTTTTTATTTGTTTGTCATTTTTGAGTCAGTTTTAATTATTTTTCTTATTTATTTGATTGTTTTCATTCAGAACTTGATGCATAGAGCTAGGGAGACTGATCTCCTTTGCAACTTACATGGCATGCTCACTAACATAGAGTGGGGGTGGTTTGCTACCATGGGGTTTGGTTACATACTGGACCTCCCCACCATTAGAGTGGATTAGTTGATGAATGTCATTGTTCATTCATCATTTAATCATTATGTGTGTCAATCCAGGGCGGTGTCCAAGGCTATATACGAAAGAAGGCTCCAACAGGTTAAAGATTAGTTCATTCAAAAAATAGGCTTTATTGATGGATCAGTTAGTGTTTGGGGGTTTGGTGTGACCTCTAACTCCTAGAATTGGAAATCAAATTGCAGAAGCTGAAACTGAATTAAAATTGCAGGAAATGAAAATTGCAGAATCTGAAATAACAGGAAGTGAAATGTTGCTAAATTGAAAGTGACAGAAAAGTAAATTGCAGAATTGAAAACACACACACAGTTGCAGAAAAGTCAACTAATTACAGAGTTCACAATTATCTGAGCATGTTCTAAATCTAGAAAATCAAATTAACATCTATTGCAAAACTGGAGAATAACACAAATCTAGAAATTGCAGTGAAATGACAGAAATCTAGAAATTGTTGCAAAGCTAGAAAATGACAGAAATCTAGAAATTGTAGTGAATTATGGAAAATGTTGTCAAATCCTATTAAATGTTGAACACTATTCCAAACATGTTCTAAATACTATGGTGCACTTCTAAAATGAAACTAATTCTGCAAATAAATGTTGACAGAATTCTACTGATCTGCTGCAGCAAGAAATCAACAAGAATTTTCTGTCACTGTGTTGCCCTTCCTCTGATCCTGCAAGTGGCCCTTGCTTCCAGAACCAGAAGAGGGTGAAGAATTATACCAGGTAAATTAAATGTGCACTATCAACCATCAAATGCCAATAAAATCTGAAGAATGCACCTTTTATTCCATCTGAAACTGCATTACAGTACTACAAGAAAAATCTGCAATTTACTGTAATGCTACAAAGACTTTATCTTCTGCTAATAACTATCTCCTATTCCTCTATCCCTATTTCTCCATTTATATATCTATATATTATCCTCAACCATGCTGGGAGCTTTATTTATAAGACAAAGTTGATATATCTATTTGCTGAGTTTCAGGGATTTCCAACTGTTTACAAAATAGTTTCCTGGAATGCAGGGTTATAATTTGTCAAACTTTATCCCTTTATCCCAGCTGGTCCGCCTATGGTGAAGGAACGGAGTCCAAATAGGGTGGACTAACCGCTTGGTCAATTTCCAATCATGCTTTCCATGGTTTTGATGCATTTTGACCATTTTTGGTTGTTCCTGCGCTATTCCCTATTCCTGCGTCGCTTATTCCTGTGCTGCTCTGGAATAACAGGCAGGTGACAATTCATTGCTTATCTGCGCTCCAAACGCATAGGGAGGAAGTTGTTGACCATTTGGATTGTTTTCCCTTATCTTGTACACCCTTCTGCATTGGTGGCACGTGCTGGAGTGACTGATTCCAAGCCCTGTTGTATATGTACAATTGGTTGGAATTTGCATGACTGTGTCCTGCATTTACCAAATTTCTTGCATTTCAACCTTTTGACTTGTTGCTCCCATTTGCATCACGTGGAAGTGTTGTCAGGTGGAGAAAGAGTCATGCCTATCCTCCCTCAACTGTTTCCAAGCGTTTACCTCTTCTTAGTTGACAAATTCCATGCCTTCCTTCATAGTGACAGGTGGCTGGAATTTGTATGGACTGTGACCTGTTGTTTCCAGCTGCCAAAACATGCCCAGATGCCCTTTTGGAGTGCTCATAACTTGTTCATCGTAACTCCATTTTTTACCAAATTATGTCCACGTGTTCTTGGTTATATGAACAACATTGGGTTCAATTTTCAACTCTTAATTCCTCAGAAATTACTCTCTCGCATCGCTGTCAAGTTGGCCTTTAACACAGATTTTTACCAAGCATTTCCAGCTGTCAAAAAGTGTGAAACTGCCATTTTGCAGGCCCCATAACTTCCAGGTTACTTGTCCATATGCCTTCAAATTTGGGTCATGTTTTCTCTATATTATGAAGTACCATTGGTATGAATTTGGTACCTTAACTCACTCTGGATCATTCCCAGTAGATCCGCCAATGTTCCCTTTAACGCAGATTTGCACCTGTTAACAGCTCCAGAAAAGACTAAGGCATGAACAATGAGCGCAAGAATGATGTAACCTTCATAAATTTTTATCTACAGCTCGGATTGACTTGCTTCAAAAAGCAAAGTTGTAGTTCTTGATGAGAGGAATCTGTTCATGCCATCAGAATGTAATTGCAATACATGTTTTATTTACTACCTAATCAATCGAAACAAGTGCATAAAATGTTGAAAATAGTCAAAACAGAGGTATAATGTTCCAAACATAAAATCATGCAAACATGTAACAAATAACATATTCTAATCACTATTTGGCACTTTAACTTTGTCATATTTAATATTATGGCAGTTTTTATATGTCAACCATAGTGTAATAATGAGGCATTTCTAGGCCTCATCATTCCCCCCAGCTTGAACTGATGCATGCCCTCATGCATCCTAGTAGGCCCTAGTAAGATGAACAACATACTTTTGCCACCTACTACCCGAGAAAGTTCTTCTTACTGCACTACACCAAGCATTGTAGTTCCTGCAATTTTTTTTCTTTTTTTTTTTTCTTTTCTTCCTTTGTACTTGTGGTAGAACTTTAAGAAACTTAATATCTAATGTGCCCTGCTGTTCTGCAACATTTTCAAGAATTTTTGGCATAATTTGTCTCATTTTGAAGCTTGCTCTGGAATGAGACTGTTGTTCCAAAGTTTCTCTGGAATGAGACTGTCATTCTGAAGATGTGTCAAAAACATGCTGAAATGGCCTCCTATGCAAAATTTAGCTGCAGATTCTAGTGTGGGCCCATATTTAGAGTGTATAAGCCTTCCATAACATCAAAAATTCTTTTTCCATGCTATTTTTTTTGTCTGTTGTTGTTTTATTGCAGTAGTAGTAAAACAAAATTTTCAGGTGCATTTCGTCCTTCTCAGATTTATGAGGTATTGGTGGGACATTTTATTCTGAAATCTGCCCTACTAATAAAGATAAAATGGTTGTCATATCTGTCCCAAAATCAGGTTTTTCACAATTTTGAATTTCCCATGCAACTAAGGGCAGAAGGGGGGTGTTTCTTGACATTTTGAACAACATGTTCCATTTTTTTTTAACTTGCCAATATTGTATGAACAGTTTATGCCAAATATTGATTATCATATACTAAATGCTAAATGCTTACCATGACTAAATGCAAGAAACACATACCTTACTGTCCTGAAAATTTATCATCCACCTTACAAGCTGCTTCTGATGATGATTTTTTTCTGAAATAAGAACAACATAGGTGCAGTAGGTGAGATTTGTACAATGGTAGAACAATGATGGGTGGATCAACAAGGCAATGCATGCCGAAAAACCGGTTTTCATGCAAGCCAACTCAGAAACTCCTCCGAGAAGGTTTTCACTACTGAATTATTCATTTTTTTTTCATTTTTTCTTTTTTTATCAGAAGAGGCTGCCATTTCTGGTTTTCAACCAACTTCTATTTTTTTTTTCAACTTTTTTTTTTTTTTTTTTTTTTTATGTCTTGCTTGTGCCCATGAAGGAATTTCACAATTTTCTTGAAATTGTGCCCGTGAAGGAATTTCACAAACAAGATTATTTCCTTTCTTTTTTTCGTATTTTTTTTCAAGGCTAAAAAAAATATGATCATTTGGAAACCTTGTCAGAAGAGGAATCCTCTTCTATCATATGCAAATGTGACTGTGTGAAAGATTGAGCAAATTCCTTCTTTGTGAGTGGTTTATGGTACAACTGTAAAAGATGTCCATTCACCACTAATGTCCTTCTTGAATCATCAACTGAAGAAAGTTGAACAACTCCATTCTCAAACTCTTCTGGTTCATCCTTGTTGCTCTTAATGTGATCATCATGCCACATTTTCCATTTTTGTTGAATGAACTCTATTTGGTGAAGTGCTTCCAACCAAAGTTCATTAACTGCATTCAACTGTGAAATCTATTTTTTTTGTACCTGCAACAACTCAATGCCAACTGCTAAAGATGCATAAAGTGTTAGTAGAGCATTAGGATGTTGGATCAATACATCAAACAAATTTACTTCCTGGTTTTTAGTCAACCAACTATTGTTGTTCAAAGGTTGTTTTGGCTGCATTTCAGTTTTTTTTGTACCAAGATGTTTTGAATTGGTTCTTGGAGAATGATGCATTAATGAATTAAGAGAACAATGATATGGTGGAAAAGAATGGAAAATCTGTGTATGTTTACCAAAAACAATTCTTAAAAGAATTAACTTTGATAAATGGAAAGGAAAAGATGAGAAAAAATGATGACATCCATGTGACAAGTGAAGAAAATTGTTTTGTATTGGAATGGATGACAAATTTTTAGAATTTTGTTTTTCATCATTCCATAATAATTGTTGAACAAGTGATTGGTTCATCTTTAAAATCTGCATTCTGAACATTTTCATCAAAAACAGACTGTTTGGATGAATCCATCTCTTCTACATTATCCTTTACAACGATGGAGGCCAAAATTGAAATGTCCGTTTCATTTTCCTTATATGTTTCACGAAACCATGGGCATCCTAGACAATCATACTTAGGTGGACTAAGGTTTCCTGCAAGCAAGTTTACTCTTTTACCACCGACTTGTATGTTTTTAGGATATATTTTCTTCTTTTTTCTTGGTTTGTTAAAACATATTTCTTGAACAATTGTATTAATGATTGGCACATCTTTAATAGCTTGAAGTAAAGGGACTATAACATTTAAATGTTTTAATTCCCTTATCAAATCTGATTTCAAAGATGTTAGTTTTGATATTTCAAACTGTTCAAGATATGATTCTTTTTGTGGGAGATTTTCTTTTTCTTCTTCTTGTTTCAGTGCAGATTTGTTTTTATGTGCATTCATTTTAGCTCCTATTTCTACACTGGTAAGTGGAATATGTTCAAGAAGTGGTTTTCCTAAACACAACTGATTTTTATGATAGTCACCAACATTTATTATGGCTGTATTTTTTGATTTAGCCATAGAGACAGGGGTTACCTGTTTAACATTGTTTGGACTGACCACAAAGTTGAGCTGAAAATAGAGGTTGTTTTTCATTTTGTTGTTGTTGTCCATGAGAGAAACTATGGGTATGAGTGGGCAATAAATTTGATTTCTGTGTTTGATAATGTTGCTGCCCTTTGTGCAATTTTTGTTGTTGTCCCCATTGATATCCTTGCAGTTTTGGCTGCAACCATGGTGGATGTGGTTGATTCCATTGTTGTTTCATCCATCCATGTTGAGACCACTCTTGGGAATATGCCCATGGTGGTTGACTCCAACATTGTTGAAGTGGACCTGAAGCATACCATGGCATATACCAAGGATTATTTCCCCAATGTATAGGAAATTGAGAAGCATTCTGATATGGAAACTTAAGAAAATTATCTCCTTGTCCTTGTCCTACAAAATTGAGTTTTTTCATAGGTTGAGGCTGTTTTTCAAAGACACTTTTGAGTTCTGGCAATAAACTACATTGATTTGTGGAATGTCCTTTTTGACAAATGCTACATGTAGCTGGTATAAATGTTTTGTTCAAAGGACAGTCATGAAAAGAGTGTTGCTGCTCACATCTTGAACAATAGATAACTGAAGGTTCAGTAGATTTACTCTTTTTATCTACTATTTTATCAAGATGTACAACAATATCAGCTTTAGCAAACTCTTTCATGCATTCTTTCAAATCATGTTTATCATTACCAATTCTATGTTTTCTATGCCTTGAATGAGAATAATTTTTGCAAAGTTTAATGATTTCCTGGATTTCAAGTGCATTTGCATCGCCTCTTCCTAAAATATCCAATGCATCCCGAAATTCATCTTGTAGTCCCCTTAAGAATATAATTTTGCACATTTCAGGTTCAACACTACCACATCTCTTATGAACAAAAGAAAATTTGTCTACATAATCTTCTAAGATTTCATTTTCCTTTTGTTTCATTTCAAGCAATTCATTGTTTTGATTCTTGACTTGACAATATTCTTGGTATCTCTCCAAAAATATATTTTCCATCTCATTCCAGGTTCTAATTGAATCAGGTGCTAAGGTGATAAACCATCGTAGAGCTGACTCTTTAAGAGTGGAAGGAAACAATTTGAGCTTTTGATTGTCGTTAGTGTAATCATGAGCTTGACACACAATTTTAAACTCAAACAAAAACAAATCAGGGTCTTCAGATGTAACTCCCTTAAAATTCGGTAACATAGAAGGTGAAATGACCTTCATGGGAGCATTTTGATTAGGATCTAATTGGATGGGATTTTGAAAAGTTTTGGCAGGTGTACTAGTTGCACTAGGTTGGAGCACATTATTGGCTCTCCCTAGATTCTCTTGTGAGCCTACCCTTATAGGTTCCCAATCACAATTATATATCCTGTTAAACTATCCTGATTGTATGGATTTGTCAAGAAAAAAGGTGTTGAACTATTGATTGTTCCTCCTTGTGATGATTTCTCAAAGGATCCTACAGTTCTGGACATAGATGATTGTAATTCTTTGAAAGTTCCAACAGTTTTGGGAATCATAAATTTGGACAACTTTGACATACTTTCAACCTCTTGTGAAATTTTTCTTCCTATGGTAGGCAAAGGATTTTTCATACTTTGACATCGTGCTTTCACATCCTTTAACCTATTCATACTTGCTTGTTCTCTAAATGAACTGAAATGGAATTTACCAACAACTATTAATTATGCCAGTTATTACATTCAGATTTCACTCGAAAGTTCACAACTTAGCACACTAACAATTATTGGACTGCTTTCCTCTTCTAACAACACCTATCCCCGACAACGGTGCCAAAAATGATGAGTGTCATTGTTCATTCATCATTTAATCATTATGTGTGTCAATCCAGGGCGGTGTCCAAGGCTATATACGAAAGAAGGCTCCAACAGGTTAAAGATTAGTTCATTCAAAAAATAGGCTTTATTGATGGATCAGTTAGTGTTTGGGGGTTTGGTGTGACCTCTAACTCCTAGAATTGGAAATCAAATTGTAGAAGCTGAAACTGAATTAAAATTGCAAGAAATGAAAATTGCAGAATCTGAAATAACAGGAAGTGAAATGTTGCTAAATTGAAAGTGACAGAAAAGTAAATTGCAGAATTGAAAACACACACACAGTTGCAGAAAAGTCAACTAATTACAAAGTTCACAATTATCTGAGCATGTTCTAAATCTAGAAAATCAAATTAACATCTATTGCAAAACTGGAGAATAACACAAATCTAGAAATTGCAGTGAAATGACAAAATCTAGAAATTGTGCAAAGTAGAAAATGACAGAAATCTAGAAATTGCAGTGAATTATGGAAAATGTTGTCAAATCCTATTAAATGTTGAACACTATTCCAAACATGTTCTAAATACTATGGTGCACTTCTAAAATGAAACTAATTCTACAAATAAATGTTGACAGAATTTTGCTGATCTACTGCAACAAGAAATCAGCAAGAATTTTCTGTCACTGTGTTGCCCTTCCTCTGATCCTGCAAGTGGCCCTTGCTTCCAGAACTAGAAGAGGGTGAAGAATTATACCAGGTAAATTAAATGTGCACTATCAACCATCAAATGCCAATAAAATCTGAAGAATGCACCTTTTATTCCATCTAAAATTGCATTACAGTACTGCAGGAAAAATCTGCAATTTACTGTAATGCTACAAAGACTTTATCTTCTGCTAATAACTATCTCCTATTCCTCTATCCCTATATCTCCATCTATATATCTATATATATCCTCAACCATGCTGGGAGCTTTATTTATAAGACAAAGTTGATATATCTGTTTGCTGAGTTTTAGGGATTTCCAACTATTTACAAAATAGTTTCCTGGAATGCAGGGTTATAATTTGTCAAACTTTATCCCTTTATCCCAGCTGGTCCACCTATGGTGAAGGAACAGAGTCCAAATAGGGTGGACTAACCGCTTGGTCAATTTCCAATCATGCTTTCCATGATTTTGATGCATTTTGACCATTTTTGGTTGTTCCTGCGCTATTCCCTATTCCTGCGTCGCTTATTCCTGTGCTGCTCCGAAATAATAGGCAGGTGACAATTCATTGCTTATCTATGCTCCAAACGCATAGGGAGGAAGTTGTTGACCATTTGGATTATTTTCCCTTATCTTGTACACCCTTCTGCATTGGTGGCACGTGCTGGAGTGACTGATTCCAAGCCCTATTGTATATGTACAGCTGGCTGGAATTTGCATGACTGTGTCCTGCATTTACCAAATTTCTTGCATTTCAGCCTTTTGACTTGTTGCTCCCATTTGCATCACGTGGAAGTGTTGTCAGGTGGAGAAAGAGTCATGCCTATCCTCCCTCAACTATTTCCAAGCATTTACCTCTTCTTAGTTGACAAATTCCATGCCTTCCTTCATAGTGACAGGTGGCTGGAATTTGTATGGACTGTGACCTGTTGTTTCCAACTGCCAAAACATGCCCAGATGCCCTTTTGGAGTGCTCATAACTTGTTCATCGTAACTCCATTTTTTACCAAATTATGTCCACGTGTTCTTGGTTATATGAAAAACATTGGGTTCAATTTTCAACTCTTAATTCCTCAGAAATTACTCCCTGCATCGCTGTCAAGTTGGCCTTTAACACAGATTTTTACCAACATTTCCAGCTGTCAAAAAGTGTGAAACTGCCATTTTGCAGGCCCCATAACTTCCAGGTTACTTGTCCATATGCCTTCAAATTTGGGTCATGTTTTCTCTATATTATGAAGTACCATTGGTATGAATTTGGTACCTTAACTCACTCTGGATCATTCCCAGTAGATCCGCCAATGTTCCCTTTAACGCAGATTTGCACTTGTTAACAGCTCCAGAAAAGACTAAGGCATGAACAATGAGCGCAGGAATGATGTAACCTTCATAAATTTTTATCTACAGCTCGGATTGACTTGCTTCAAAAAGCAAAGTTGTAGTTCTTGATGAGAGGAATCTGTTCATGCCATCAGAATGTAATTGCAATACATGTTTTATTTACTACCTAATCAACTGAAACAAGTGCATAAAATGCTGAAAATAGTCAAAACAGAGGTATAATGTTCCAAACATAAAATCATGCAAACATGTAACAAATAACATATTCTAATCACTATTTGGCACTTTAACTTTGTCATATTTAATATTATGGCAGTTTTTATATGTCAACCATAGTGTAATAATGAGGCATTTCTAGGCCTCATCATTAGTCATACATGACTACCTTGGTCCGTTGTTGGGATGCATGGACCAACTTTTCACCTGTCGATGAATGAAATGACTATTACTCTAGAGGATTTCTAACACATCTTCTACCTACCTATTTATGGCAATCCCATCACCTTCTCTCCTACCATGGTGAGGAAGAACGTGTTTGATTCGATCTTTGGGAGATAGAGCATTGAGGCATAGGGCCACATTGACCATGGAGGTATCAACGTTTAGGAGTGGTTCCAGGCCAACTTATTTTCACAATGGGAGGTGATATTCATGCACTTGATGATCTGGATAGTCCTTCTAGACTCATCAGGTGTGAGGTTCCCTTGAAACCTCCTAACTAGGACCAAGGAGGTTATGGTTAGTTTTACTAAGTGGCCTCTCATTCTAGCATGGGGGAGTACTCTTCTAGCACAACTCTATCACAAGTTGTATTATATCACACATCGTAGCATAGTGGGCATAGATTGTAATATACTTCTATATATTTGGGTCTAGCAGCACATTTTGATAGAGCGCCCTATTGATTTACCCCTAGAGATTACTGCTATCCCTATGGATTCTCAGTGCTATATAGTCTGTTGGACCTAGGAGCAGGAGGGTTTCAAGAGTAGGTATCATGCAGGAGACCTAGACCATTATATCTCTTTATTTGCATAGCTTCACCCTTAGCACATACAGTGGTAACCGTATATGGGCTTCCTAGCCTAGATAGAGGTAGACATATACCTATGCCAAGTGCACCGAGATAGGTGGATTATCGACTGAAAGGCTGACATACATGAGTATCAGCACTTATCTCGTGTCCTAAGGTAGTTTGGGATTTGACAAGATGTCTCAAATGTGCCTACTATCTACTGATGCTTGGTCCTAGAGAGGGACCTAATATGGACCCAGGTGACTCCACTAGGGGATGTTGACGATGACTTCTAGGAGTTGGGCCTAGCAGACACAAGCATGACTACTAATTATGATATATGGTGGTCTAGCTTATAATGGCATGGAGAGGGACCTCTATGTCGACTAGTATATGACTTCACAATGGATGGCATAGAGGGCACAGAGTTGGACCATCATGGGAATAATAACCATAAGAGGACAAAGGACACATGGGGTACAGGGGCCGCTATAGAGGAGGGCCCATAATAGAGGCAAAGGAGGAGGCATTCGAGGAGGGTAAGGCACCTTCTGATAGCAAGGTAGGGTAGTTGAGGGCATAGGGTACCAACATCTAGAGCCAAGTTGGGAGACTTCAAACTCAGTTCTTGCATAGGGATACTACTATTGTGACTTTAGAGGTAAATTTATCTCATAGCCAGAGCCAATGGCACAACTACAAGGGAGAGAGGTCCACTCTGCAGGTGAGGATTACCATGGTAGATGTAGAGATACATAAGCTCACAAGGTAGCACACTCTTTTGCAGTCCTAAGTAGATGCTTTTGTAGTACTACTCACCACTTACCATACTAGGGGATCAGCTCCCCCATATTCATAGGTTGTTGTAGCACCCCCAGCTGTTCTAGTAGTACCCATAGTGCCAACAGTGTTGGAGGCTCAAGGATTGGTAGAGTTGGATTAGGGGACTGATATTAGGAGGCTTTAGGATCTGGTTGAGCAGCACATTGAGGAGACCTCACTCAGATCTACCTACATTCCCACCTTGAGAGGGTGGATCAGACTACTCGAGGGCAAGATTCTAGAGATGCTCATGACTTCAGGGTCTCAAAAGACTCGCACTTGGGAGACAGGATAGTTCTCAGCTAGCTTGAGTCATAGGACTCATAAGTCTATGATATCTTTTGGTTCTAGCTCACGAAGGACCCACCAAGATGGAGGAGGTGATGGTGGTGCCTCATAGACTAGGGACATAGGCCCTGGCTATTACAGATCATAGAGATATCATTGTACCATTTTTGAGTGTAAGGTCGAGGACCTACACATATGTAGCCTACGAGAATTTTTGACCATGCAAATGTATTGTACATTATTATTATTTTTGGTACATACACACACATATATATATGATCTAACATTTGAGACTCATTATATGTGTATATTTTATGTGTTTTATTGTTTATGTTTTATGAGATGCACATGGATGCAATGCTTATATGTTATGTTGATTTAATGCTATATGATGTGATGTATGGATGACATGCACTAGCTATATGATGGATGTATGATTTATATGCGATGATATACATGCGTAGATGGACTACTTATGATGGATGCATATGAATGTCATTTTTGATGTTACATGCATGTATAATTTGCTTCACTTGTATGCATTTAATTTATGTTGCTATGACATAATTTATGCCATGTATGTATTGCATATTTTTCTATGATGAATGCTATGTAAATGAACATGTATGTTTTAATCATTAAAACATAATGTATGCAATATGAGTTTTAACAATCTAATGGATGACACCACCGAATGTATAACAATCATGGATTGTAATTGCTTTATCTTCTTGTGAAATATTGTACACACATATGTGAGATGCAATTATATATCTTTTATATTCATAAGCTTTTGTAAATTAAAATAATATGTGTAACATAGTCAGTGGTCATCTAAACATCATTTCTAACATCCATCCGGTATCTAACATATATTACAAATAGTTCTAATAAATAAACTCTTATAAAATAAATTGATGTTTTTATGATTGCATTAATAATTGGTTGCTATTTGGGAATTTTTGAGGTTTTCCATGAAACTCAAACACCCTAGTTGACTTATCAAAAGTTGTATACTAACCATACTATACTTCTAAAACACAGGCTTTTGCTAAGATAGGCCCTAACTGTTCATTATCCCTATGTGTGCAAATGAGTATATTTAGATAATGCATAAGCATACCTCGATGTCAAGTGGGATTCTTTCAGCCCATTGCTAAGATTGGGGATCCTCAAATGTCTATCCAATCCTAGGTTATATTTTAGTTGGGCTAGGCCACTAGGCAATACAGGACACCTGAAGCTAGTTCTTCCACATTCAAACATTGGTCTACACACAAGCAAGATTCTAATGTATCAGACATATCATCATACGTAAGGTACAGTAGTATTGACAATTCCAAGGATTCAAGCTCACCACCTTATTTTATTTATTTTATTTTTTTTGGGATACTTGCTCATGTAAAGTGATAAGAATCACTGTTTATTTTGTACGATAGTGATAAAAATCATAGTTTATTTTGTACTTTCTTTTTTTATTTTTGAGCAAGGGATTTGATACTGATTTGATTTCTTTGATAAAACTTGATCTTGATTTGATTTGACTTTGATATTTCACTTTGGGATATCTTTCAGGGATATCATTCTGGGATATTGCTCCTTCATTTGTAAGCAAGGGATTTATTTGGTTAAGGGTCAAGCTTGTCCTTTTTCCAACTGTCAACATTTCTTGAACCGTCCGTATAGGGGATAAGCAAGAATAAATTTTTCACCTCAGGATACCTGGTCCTGCTTTGTAGCTTTCATCTTCCCTTAGTCCTTATTAAGATTGTTTAAATTATTTATTAGTGATAGAATTATGATATACTAAGGGCTATACAAACTATACCTCATCTACAAAAGCAAAGCAAGCTTTCTATCAACTCTTGAGAAGACCTCTAGGTATGGTTGAATAACCAAAAAACCCTAGTATATTCTTCATAGCAACAATTGGGGTTGTGTTGAACAACACAGTTACTCACAAGGCTGATAAATGGATGAAAAAGATAATGCATAGATGCATTATTGAAACATGCAAGTGGCATCATTTGTAAGATTGTAAACACCATTGATTCCAATGCAAGTGTGGTGGATGGATATTCCTAATATAATGAAAAATGAAATGCGTGTGGAAAATGAAATGCATGATGCAATATGCAATGCAATAATGCAAATGAAATGCAAGTGTTTTTTATTTTTGATATTTTTCCTTTTTTTTTTTTTTAATTTTGACCAAGGGATTTTAAAAACCATTGGAGCATTTTGTGCTTTGACCAAAGGGGTTACAGATGCCTTTGGGACATTTTTGGAGTTTACCAAAGGTCTTACAGATGCCTTTGGAGCATTTTTTATGGTTTAGGCATAAAAAACTTTAAGATGAAGGATATTGAGAGGTTCAAGCTCTTCAAATCCTTCGAGTGATGTTAAGCAATATGTCCCAGGTCCAATATTCTCTGAGATAATATAAGGACCTAACCAGTTAGCCACAAATTTATATCACAATTATGGTGATAAATTTGAGTTCTATTAGTTCTCTTTCAGCACAAGATCACCAACCTCAAAGTCTCTCAGATGGACTTTATTATTGTAAGCTTGTTTTAAGTGCTCCTAATAAACACGGATGTGCTCAAGGGCATCCATGTGACGTTCATCAAGTAGCATCAGTTGATCTAGGTGATATTTCTATGAGGTGTCATCATCAATGAACTCTTTCAATACGATGCACATTTTTGGAATCTCCAAATCTAGGGGCATAATGGCCTCAGTACCATATACTAGTGAAAACATAGTTGCCCCATTATGTGTCTGACTACTAGTCCTGTAAGCCCATAAAATAAGGGGCAGCTATATATGTCAATCTTTGTGGTGCTCTTGTACCGTATTTTTCAAGATGGATACCACTGTATTATTTGAAGCTTCAGCTTGCTCGTTTGCCTACGAATAATATAGAGTCACAAAATTATGTTTGATTTTATACTTAGACGTCAAAGCTCTCACAGTTTTGTTTTTGAATGATGTTGCATTATCCAAATTATCTTGGATGGTATCCCAAAATGACTTATGATATTGGTGAGTATGAACTCAGCAATACGTGCTCCAAATTTCATTGTTAAGGGAATGGCTTCCACCCATTTATTAAAATACTCAGTAGCTGTAATATTGAATGTATGTTAGCCTGATGATGGAGGAGAGATCTTACCTATGATATCCAATCCTCATTGACCAAATGGCCAAGCCACTTGAATAGGTTGTAAGGCCTATGATGGCAGGTGCATAATATTAGCATGATACCGGCATTTGATGCATTTCTTGAAATACACATTGTAATCCTTCTCCATTATAGGCCAATAGTAACCCATAAAAAATATGTGCTTGATGATAGCCATGTCATTGAAATGGCCACCGCACGTATCATTGTGAGCTTGCAAAATTACCCAAGTCTGGAGCTCAAGACAACAAAAGAGAACTTCATCGTAGCTTATATGGTACATGATGTCTACTAATAAGACATACTTTTTCACTTTCTATTTAAATGTGCACTTCGCGACACAACAATTCTCGAGATATTACACCAAGTATAAGGAAGTCATGTATCTGTGATGTCCAGTTATGATAAACTTTGGCTTCGACTGAAAAGACAACATGTTCCTCCTGCGGTTCTACACTTGCAAATGCAGACTGGGAAACAACCTTGTGGTGAATGGTGGTACCACTTCCTATTAGATCTTGCGAGATCAAAGACCCCTAGGATGGTCTCTTGAGAAAGTCTCTGTCTTGGTAGAACCATTCTTGATTTAGTTCTACATGAATCATGTTGATTGAATCTTTGTTATCCAATGCTTCGTGTTGCACAACATAATGTGACAACATTTTTACATGGATGGTAGTGAAATCGACAGATAGATTATGAGGGATTAGAGATCCCAAAGATGTCATTGTGTTTGCAAATCTATTGGATGAACGAGGAATTGCCTCGATGTCATACCATTCTAGTTGAGCTAGATAAATGTCAACAAGATCCTTGTAATCTTTTAATATCAAAAATCAACATTGAAATAATACCTTAACTTGGTTAACAATGAGAAGGGAATCACCAAAGATATTTAGTATTTTTATCTTCATGGTGATAGTTGTTTGGAGACCCAAAATTAGGGCTTCATATTCAACATTGTTGTTAGTGCAAGGAAATTTCAACTTGAATGACAAGGGCATTGGAGCTCCTTGTGGCATGAAAAACATTATTCTTATACCACCCCTTTGCTCACACTTCGAACCGTCAAAGAACAAGGTCATATTAGCTTTGTTATCCGATTCCTCAGGTTCAGTTGCTTCTGATAAGGCAAATACTACATCAGCAGGAAGCTCTATGGTGAGGGGCCTACTTTTTTTGAGAGGCACCTTAGCCAGTTGATCTACTATGACTTATCCCTTAATGGACTTTTGGATTATGAATTCCAGATCGAATTATATTAATAGCATGATCCACTTCATAGTACATGTATTATGATATATTTTGCTCATCATATACTGCAAAGGATTTTGTTTCGATATGACATACATCGTATGACTCAACATATAGTGTCATAATTTCTTGGTAGCAAACACTACTGCTAAACACAACTTTTCAATGTATGCATATCCTAGCTCATAACTCACCAAGGTTTGGCTAATATAATATATGGCTTGTTCTTTGTCTTGCACATTCTTTTGGGCTAACATGGTTCCCAATGCAAAGTCAATTGCTGATATATACAAGAATGGTACATCTAGCCTTGGTGGAGCTAGTATTGGCAGTGTCACTAGGTATTGCTTAATCTCAGCAAAGGTTGCTTGAAAGTCCTCATCCTAGTTGAATGGGACTCCCTAGTGTAGCAGTAAATTCATGGGTTGACATTTATCCGATAATTGTGCGATAAATCACTTTATGGATGCTACTTTTCCTTGAAGGCTTCTTAATTCCTTGATACTTATGGGAGGATGCATTTATAAAATAGCCTTGACATTTCTTGGGTCAACTTCGATGTTTTATGGTGATTAAGGTTGACTTAAAATGCACAAAAACAAAATTAAAAATAAACACCTTCTTTATTAAATCGAATAGCACCACCACACTACAAACATAGCACAAAGCGTACCTTATATAAGGTAGGTAGGGAGGGTACATGGAAGATAAGGGATGAGGGAGGAGGTGGAGGAATAAGGAGGAAATGGTGGCGGAAGAATAGGGAGGAAAGGAGGCGAGAGAGAGAGAGAGAATATAGGAAGGGGTTAGAAAATATTTTAAAAAAATCTTGCCGACATGTTGCCGATAATTTTGGAAACATGTTCACATTGTGGCCAGAAATAAGGATATTTCTGAGCCACTTAGACAATAACCCTCTTCACACTTGCAACATTCTCCCCCTTAAAGTTGAGAGGACTGACTACACAGTCTCTCAACTTTATAAATTGAGCTTTAGCCATCGCTTTGGTGAAGATATCTGCAACGTTCTCCAAAGTGCGGTAAAATTTAAGCTCAACAATTTCATGCTCCACCATGTCTCGGATGAAGTGGTACTTCATATCAAAATGCTTCGTTCTGCTATGGTGGATCGGATTGTATGCCAACTGAATGGCACTGATGTTGTCATAGTAGATTTTGGTTGGACCACTTTGTTGCTCTCCAATCTCTTCCAACACTTTTCTTAGCCACAAGGCTTGAGTACTAGTATAGGTAACTGCTATATACTCAACTTCTATAGAAGATAAAGCTACCACAGTTTGCTTTTTGGAACTCCATGTTATTAGTCCTGATCCTAGACTAAAACAGTTCCCTAAAGTTGATTTTTTGTCATCAATATTGCTGCCCCAATCACTATCACTGAAGCCTACAAGCTTGATAGTGTTACATTTATGGTACTGGATTCCAAAATCCAATGTACCCTTCACATATCTGAGAATTCTCTTAGTTGCTTGCAAATGCAACTCAGATGGGCTAGCCATAAATCGAGAGACAAGAGAAACAACATACTGAATATCAGGTCTGGTGTTGGCGAGAAACATCAAACTCCCAACCATGCTCCTGAAAGTGGTCACGTCAACTTTAGGTGCTCCATCATCTTTGCTTAATTGGATCCCATGTCCAACTGGAGTTGCAACTGGTTTGCAATGCTCCATAGCAAACTTCTTGATCATGTCCCGAGCATACTTATGTTGACAGATGAAGATCCTTGTATCTGTCTGATGAACTTCCAATCCAAGGAAGTAGTGCATTAAGCCGAGATCCTTCATCTCAAACTGCTTCATCATGGAGCGCTTGAACTCCATATTCACTTTTTCATTACTACCCATGAATATGAGATCATCCACATACAAGAAAACTATGAGGATGTCGTTACCTTGCTTCAGGTAGTAAAGGGTGGGTTCATTTTTGCTTTTGGTGAACCCAAAATCTTTAAAGTACCCATCAATGCATGAGTACCAAGCTCGTGATGCCTGCTTGAGGCCATAGAGTGCATTTTTTAGTCTGTAAACAAGGTGCTCCTTACCTTGCTCTTGAAATCCTTGAGGTTGCTCAACATACACTTCCTCTATCAAGTACCCATTGAGAAAGGCACTCTTCACATCCATGTGTTGGATTTTCCAACCCTTGTGAGCAGCTAAAGCAAGAACTATTCTGATGGTCTCCTGTTGGGCTACAGGAGAAAATGTCTCTTCATAATCAATACCATACTTTTGTGTAAATCCTTTTGCTACCAATCTTGCTTTGTGTCTTTCAATGCTTCCATCAACATTGAATTTGGTCTTGAAGACCCATTTGCATCCAACACACTTCTTTCCTTTAGGAAGCTCTACTAGCTCCCAAGTATCATTGTTTTTTATAGAGGTTATCTCCTCTTTCATGGCATCTTGCCAAATTTTTTGAGTACATGCCTTCTCATAACTAGAAGGTTCAAGTTGTGCGCTAGTTAACAAAGCATAGTTAACTACATCTCCCCGAGGTTCTTGGGAGTCATCATCACCATACAAATGCATATTTTCAAGTCTTTGCAAAACATAACTCATTTCACTAGCTTGACTTCTAGTATATCTTCTTGAAAATCTTTTATCCAACATCTGATAAGATGGATGATGTTGGAGAGTTCTCTTACCTCTGGATGGAGAATCAATATCCATTGGTGAGGAACTGACTGACCTTTGTGGAGAAGGACTTGGTGAAGAAGATGATGAACTGGATGTAGAATGTCTACTTGGGCTTGGAGGAGGAGACTTCTTGCCTTTTTGTGGCGCCTGTTGAATTTGTGAAGAACCTGCATCATGAGATTCAACATCACTATAAATTTGGGGATGTCCCCATTCTCCCCCTTCATCAAAAATCACATCCCTGGAAAGTATTATCTTTCGAGTCCTGGGATTGTAGAGTCTGTAAGCTTTTGTGGTCTCACAGTACCCTACAAAAATGCATGCTTGACTCTTAGGATCGAGCTTCTTCCTCTGCTCATCAGGAATGTGTGAGTAAGCCAGTGAACCAAACACTTTGAAATGCTTGACATTTGGTTTCTTACCATACCATGCTTGGTAAGGAGTTTTCCCTTTCAAACTTGAAGTAGGACTCCTATTCAAAATATACACACTAGTCCTGGTTGCATCTGCCCAATACATATTGCTCAAATGCTTCGTTTGAAGCATAGATCTTGCCATCTCTACAATGGTGCGGTTCTTTCTCTCAGCCACACCATTCTGTTGTGGAGTATAGGCAGCAGTGAACTGCCTCTTTATTCCATGTTCTTTACAAAAATTCAAAAATTCATTAGAGGAGTATTCTCCTCCTTTATCTGATCTCGAGACACTTAACAGAATATCCACTTTCATTTTCAACTCTTGCTTTAAAATCTACGAAGCAGTCAAATGCTTCATCTTTATGCTTCAAAAAATATATCCAACACATTCTTGAAAAATCATCAATGAAAAGAAGAAAGTAAGAGTTGTTACCAATGCTCTTGGTCTGCATTGGACCACAGATGTCCGAATGCACTAGCTAGAGTGGATAACTGGCCCGCCATGCTTGCCCTTGAGGGAATTTGGTTCTAGCGTGCTTGCCCAAGGCACAACCTTCATAGACTTCCTTATTGTCCTGAACTTTAGGAAGTCCGGTCACCATCGCTTGAGAAGTTAACATCTTCAAACTGGCTGAATTCAGATGATCGTATCTCAAGTGCCACAACACACTTGGATTTGAAATAGCAACATTTGCCAATTGATCTCCTCCTGGCTGGCCAAACTTCAAAGGGAATAACCTATTCTTAGTCATTGGAACCTGTGTAATGACTCTATTACTATCATTTTTATCAAAAATGATACATTTACCCTCATCAAATAGCAACTTATAGTTTTTCTCCATCATTTGACCAACACTAAGAAGATTGTGTTGGAGATGAGGAGTGTAATAGATGTCATTCACCTGTTTGATGCCCTCTTTTGTTGGAACCTCCAAGGCTCCAATGCCTTCAACCGCCAATGACTTGTCATCTCCTAACTTGATGCTAGATTTGTAAGAAGAATCCAGGGTAGCAAAGAGTTCTTCTTTGCCACTCATATGATTTGAACACCCAGTGTCCAAGATCCAGGTGTCATTCATGTTCTGATCTGATTGGCCATATGAAAGAAAGATATTTGAGGTCCCTTCCTCTTCTCCAAAATTGCCATACTAACTGCTTTGACTATTGCTGCTCCCTTGTGAGGGTTTTGACCAACAATCATGAGCGAAGTTGCCAGGTTTGCCACAATTGTAGCAAACTTGCTTTGACTTATCACTTCCTTTTCCTCTGCCTGGATGCTTTCCTTTATTTTACTGGCCACCTCTATTTTGACCTCCACCTCTGTTTGAAGATCCTCCTCTGCTTGGAGTTCCACCTCATGGACTATTCCTGCCTCTTCCTCTTTGTTGACCTCTACCACGACCTCTACCTTGGCCTTTTCCTTCTTGTGAAGTGAAGGCTTTGTCATCACCTCTGTGGCTAGTGGAAGGAGATTCTTGCAATCTCTCTTCATGTGAAAGGAGAGAACCAATCAGTGCATCAAAGGAAAGTGTAGTCAAATATTTCGACTCTTCAATAATGATTGCTACATGATTCCACTTAGGAAGAAGTGTTCGCAACACTTTCTTCACCACACCCTCAGGTTTAACCTCTTCACCTAGAGTGACCATTTTATCTACCACGACTTTGACTCACACGCAATAGTCTCCTACTTTCTCATTCTCCTGCATTCTGAGATTTTCAAAATCTCTTTTCAGAGTTTGAAGCCTGACCTGCTTCACTTGATCACTCCCTTGAAAACTTTCCTTTAAAGCCTTCCAAGCATCTTGAGTTATTACACAGGATGCTATTCTAGGAAATATACTTTTATCTAGAGCTGCTTGTAAATGGTACAGGGCAAAGGAATTATTTTTTTGGGCTTCTTTCTTGGCTTTTCTATCGGTAGCACTTAAAGCAGACCAGTCAGCAGCAGAGGGTTCTGTGTAACCCTCTTCAACTATTTCCCATAAACCTTTACCAATCAACATAGTTTTCATCTTTATTGACCAGTATTCATAATCACTACCATTAAATTCAGGAATTGGGAGATTTGAATTTGAGGCCATTTCTACTACTTGAAAGCAAACTTTGATTTGACTAAAAATAAGAAGTACAAAGCAATTACAGATTCAAATCAAATCTAGATTTCTTAATTCTCTCACTGATTTCACATTCCTCTTGTTGTGGATTACCCAGTACTGGAGGTCCAAAATTATCTGCAATGGAATCCTCATCGTCACTGATGATGATGATTTCAGGAACTGCTACTGGCTCGACCTCTATTGGCTCGTGGGCTCTGGCTCTGGAGAGCGTGGGGTATAGCTCTCACTGGATTGTTCCTCAGGCTCAAATGCAACTGAATCGGACTCCTCCACTCATTGTCCAAAAATATTGTCCTCTGAGTCAGCCTCGTATCCTGAATCGGGCTTCCTCTGGTGAGCTATCACTGAATTCTGCAATTGACTGAATACAATATGTATTCCGTCTCGCCAGACCCTCTCATCAAAAGACTCAACTGATTCTCTCCTCAGTAGAGAGCATAGGGCGTGGTAACATCCGGTTGACCGGATCATCTACTCATCATGACAAAAATTAGCTGAGTTGCATATATCAATTTCCAGATTGCACAGAATTTTTAATCTCCAGGAAAAACAATTTTCCTTTTCCACAAAGTTAAAAGGTTTTCAATAATTTTTTTATAAAGTCTTTATAAAAAATTTAACAATTTTATTTATATCTTTAATTATTTTTTTAAACAAACTTATATTTAAAAAAATAATTAAAAAATATAAATTTAAAAATTATTAAATTAATTAAAAAAAACTTTAATAAAATAAAAAATTAAAAAACCTTTTAATAAAAAAAAACCTTGTTTAAAGTGGATCGATCCCATGACCGCAAGCTTAGCAAGTGAGGAGTTTAGCCACTACACCACGCGGCGTGTTTGATAGCGCAAGGCACTTCGTGCCTTATAATTTTTTTTCCTCGACGCGTGCAATAACAAAAAAAAACTTTCATTCAACCTTGGCGTGACTCGAACCCAGAACCTCTGCCAATGCAAACAAACAACTTTGCCAACCGTGCTATGCGCTTCGGATGGAAATCAAGGGCAAACAATGAAAATTTAAAGCGCGGCATGAAAAGGTTTTTTTTAAAAATGTACCTCCTTTTATCCCACATGCAGCGGGAAATAGGTGCGGGAGGGTTTATTAACGCGAAGGCGCACCTTTACAACTGATTACCTTCGGGCAATCGGCCAACCAACCTTTTGCCAATGAGTAGTCCAATCAAAACTTGCCACGTGGCACCCATGCCACCTCACCATGCCACGTCGTCAGCTACTCAGCTGCCACGTCAACGTGCCACATGTCAACTCCTTGCCACCTCAACTTGCCAGCTCAGCTCCTCGAGCTATGGGCCCAATATACACCTACCACCTGGCATCACCTCGAACTATGTGCCCAGCTCCTACTGGCTGCCACCTCAGCCCTACATCAGCTTTCCTTGATCTACGTGCCCAGTCAGCGCCACGTGTTGCCTTGAAATTTGTGCCTCCCCATATGTGCCTCGATCCGCGTGCTCGATCTGTCTCTGCGTGGACCTCCTGTCCACCTCTCGATGCACCTTGAAAACTGTGCATGGACCTCAAAAAAATGGGCCAAACTCTTGGCCGCCTTCGCCTCAATTTTTGTGCCCCTGGCCTCGGCTCTGATACCAGTGTTTGATGGCGATTAAGGTTGACTTACAAATGCACAACAATAAAAAAAACACTCCTTTATTAATTCGAATAGCACCTTCACATTTCAAACATAGCACAGAGCGTGCTTTATATAAGGTAAGTAGGGAGGTACGTGGAAGATAAGGGATGAGGGAGGAGGTGGAGGAATAAGGAGGAAATGGTGGCGGAAGAATAGGGAGGAAAGGAGGCGAGAGAGAGAGAGAGAATATAGGAAGGGGTTTTTAAAAAATCTTGCCGACATGTTGTCGACAATTTTGGAAACATGTTCACACTGTGGCCAGAAATAAGGATATTTTTGAGCCACTTAGACAATAACCCTCTTCACACTTGCAAAATTAGATGCCTCATTTTGAAATGATGATCCTAAGAGCTTTCCTAAAGTTACACCAAATATGCACTTCTTAGGATTCAACCTAACATTATGCTCTATCAGGTGATCGAAGACCTTCCTCGGGACATCAACATGCTTTGAACATAGGAATGACTTTGCCAATAAGTCATCAATATAATATTCTAAGATCTTATGCATGTAGTCATGAAAGATATATATCATAGCCCACTAGCATGTAGCACCAGCATTTTAAGACAGAACAACATAACCTTGTAACAAAATGTCTCCCATGACGTTATGAACATGGTTTTATGTTGGTCTTTGAGCTTAATTTGAATTTGATTGCAACCAAAAAAATAATCCATTAAGGAGAGCATCTCATGACCCATAGTTGCATCTATGAGAGCATCTATTTTTGGCAATGAAAATGAATCCTTTGGTGTTGCCCTATTTAGGTCTCTAAAATCCATACGGATACATATCCGTCCATTAGGTTTTCCTATAGGCACTATGTTTGATACCCATTCTGGATAGTCGATCGAAATGATAAACTCTACATCCAATAGATTTTGCAATTCATCCTTAACCATTAAGTCTACTTTTGGATGCATATTCTGGAGTTTCTTCTTGACTGGATTCTTTTATAGATCTAGCAAAAGGTTATGAGTAACCAATTTTAGATCTAGACCCGACATGTCATGATAAGTCCTAGTAAAGAGAGTAGGTCTCTATCTCAGTAGAGATATGAGATTAGCACGCTCATCAAGAGTCAAATTTTATCCAAATTTAACCTTCTTAGGATTAGTGGGATAATTACTTATATCCACTTCAATGGTTTCCTCTACTGACATATGGGATCCTTCCTCAATATGGTGAGGTGTAGGAATCAAGTGGATGTCATCTAATGGGTTTATAGGTTCTGCATTAGAAGCATCCTCAGCATGATAGAAATCATGTGTACAACCTGACATAAAATGGAAAGGTTGTAGAATTTATTCATTAGGGAAGAAATATTCAGGCTCTAGAGGTGAATCAGTGTGATCCCAATCAATAGCATCTACATTAAGACACAATGATTTGGAAGTATTGGCTAGATTATGGGGTGGAGTGGTCAAATCAATGGAGATCATATTGATGGAATGTATCATGTCTCCAAGACCACATGCACATGACTAAACATTAGCAAAAATTCCATCCTCGAGATATGGTTTTGGGGGTATGGGGATCTCCGGATCTGATCTATAAACAAATTTTTGGATGGGATCATTGGGTTCAAGGAGATCCACATACGTTGGCAGATTGAGAAATACCATGTGATAAATCATATTAAGATTCGGTGGCCACACCCTAAGGTGAGAATGGAGATTGATGTATATGTACATCTCCTTAGCAGTATATGGCATATTATGATGGCGTAAGTAGGGAGTTCCTAAATAGGCTCCCTCTGTCTCATCTTCATCATCACTATCATAGTAAAGACCCTCGCCTATACCTAATGGAATTGGGTGATGCTCTACATGAGGCCCCATATAGGCTATATCATGATAGCCACAATCATTGTCGAAGGGCTCTTCATTCATATTCATTGATTCCAAAGGTAAAATATGATGCAAGAGTGTAGGCCCAAGTAGACCAACTCAATTTTATCCTCAGATTCCTTGTTGTTTGAGGATAACTCAGCGTTATATGTTCTAGAATCGTAGTCTAGTCCATCCCTTCTGATGATGGATACTGCATGAACGTCCTTAAAAGCAACTTATGATTCGATGTCTATAGTTGTTTCTATATTATGGATGTGCATACCAATATCTTGAATAGCTCCATGACTTTGATTTTCCAAGTTGGCTCTTGGAATGGGTTATGGGCCGGTCTCCACCAAGATGTTCTCATGATATCTCTCGGGTGGCTCCATAGTGACATAAGTCACTAGCCGGCTATCCCTCTGAAACATGGAAGGATTAGGGTGATAAGGATTGAAGTCAACTTCACCCCCTAGATTGAGGTACAAGTGGTCTAAAGATGCCATGAGAAGTTCATCCTGACCTTGAATATAGTATCCCAACCCGAACTTGTTAGTTGGCAACTGATACTATTGTTCATATGGCCTTCTACACCCCTGCTTGAATAGTCTAAGATCGTAACCATGCCAATGGTAACACTCGAAGTATCGCATGGTGTATTTTAGGTTGGAGAGATAATGAATATTCATGATGAATGGTTCATTATCATCCTCATCCATGGGCATGGGAGATGCAAACTGGTCTAGCCCTCCATAGATGAAGTTGGTTTGGTTAGGTGGTACCCCTAATGGTTCCACCATTCCTATGGGAAGGTGATGGGCTCGCGATCAGCCCATGTCCCATGCAATTTTGATAATTGGTGTGAATATCACATTCTGCATGATATATTCCCCTAATCCGGGATTAACCAAATGGATGGTCACCTACGATGTAGATGACCCTACTGAAGATGCAGGCGAAGCAGGTCGAGGTGCCTCTTCGACTTCTCCTTGAATTTCCTCTACTTCCATGGGAGTAGGGGCTTCAATGATAACTATCTTGGGCATTTGTTTTATCTCTCTTTCACCCATATTTGCTTTCAACTTCCTATCATCCCGATGCATCATAGATGTAGACGGTCTGGTAGAAGCAGTTGTTGTGTGCTCCGATCATTGAGATGCGGATATTGTAGGTTTAGCACACATATTTTTTATTTTACCTCTTGGATATTTGATTGGTGATGTTGGCCACACATCCAAGTGCATTGAGGGGAGCATGAATTCCCCCAGAAAATCTTCTAGATTCATGTATTTAAAGGGTTCTTCATCTGAAGGCACCACGTGAACCTGTCCCTCATGAACGTATTTGATACATTGATGTAGAATAGAAGGGATGCAATGCATTTCTTTGATCCAAGGCCTCCCTAGAAGTATGTTATATTGCATAGCACCTTTGATTACATGACACATCACCAGGATGGTCTTCAGTCCTACCTAGATAGGTAAAACTATAGTACCAACCGTTGAGCATAAAGCATCATTGAAAGCTCTCAATGTGAAGGTAGAAGGGATGATATGCATCTTGGGAAACTTCAAGTGAGTTAACACCTTGGTATTTATGATATTGATTGATGAACCCATGTCAATAAAAACCTGCTTGAACGGTTTGTGATTCACACACACAATGATATGCAACGACGGGTCTGCTATAACAATGGAAACCATCTTGACTTTGTGATCATGAAATTGTATGACCGGTTCCTGACACTATTGCACGTGCCCCACGAAGTGTGTAAATGCTTCAGGATCCTGAGGCTGCACTTCTATGGACCTTAAGATGTCCATAAGCATCTCCCTATGCTTGGGAGACTACTGGATCAACTCATAAATTGACAACTTTGTTGGAGTCATCTATAGGTTTTGGACCAACCTACTTCTGATGGTCACCACCAGTCTAGTTGGTGGGCCTGGCACATGTCGGGCTGGCCTTGGAGGAGGTGCATCTTGGACTCTAATGGGCATTGGAGGTTGATTTGGTCATTCATACCTCATGTTCCTTATGACAATATTGACCATTCCGATGAACCCTTGGGTTGGTGGTTCGATGCGTACTTGGTTGACTTGGCCAACATTATTCTTTGGCACCTCATGATTTGGTAGAGGATTTTTGTAAATCCCCATATTTTGATTGTCAAGTGCTTGTGGGTTGTCGACAAGAAGCGTACCTCTTTCAATCATATTTTGCATAAGATGTTTGAAAGACCAACATACCTCGATGTCATGGCCTTTTGATCGATGAAAGATGCAATATTGATCATCCTTGTAGCCCTTAGGCTTAGGCTGATTAGGGTCCATTAACTTGAATTCGGGTAAGTGTATAGCCTTCGCCTCACATAACTGATGAAAAATCAAAGCCAAGGACTCCGATAACTGAGTGAATACGCAAGGTGGGCATTGTTCCTTATTTTTACCCTTATAATTGTTGTTGCATTGCTCATATTGCATAGGAGGAGGTTGGGCTTGATAGTTTCATTGTTGTTGCCCCTTATCCCCTTTTTGGAGGTTCAACACCACCTAATTAACATGGGCCAACTTGGCCTGTTGTCTCTCAGTGCTTTTCTTGTGCCACTCCTTAGTTCTGAGCTTCAAGTTACCCTCCTATAACTTGATGTCCTCTATCACCTTGGCTTGTGCCAAAGCCTCTTTGAATGTCTGGTATTGTTGCAACTGTAGCAATAATGAAATGTGCTTGGCGCAACTCTTCATGAACATTCACGTTAATTCAAAGGATGGGATGGAGAATGGTAGCTTTGCCATCATTTTCCTCCATCATTTTCCATAATCCATCACTGGCTCATCATCGTGTTGCATTAAAGCAGCCAGGTCGGATAAGTTTACCTTTTTCTTGATGCCAAAGGAAAAGCGTTCAAGAAACACATTGGCTAGTTGTTTGAAACTAGTGATGTTGTGCCTCTTTAATTGGTTGAACCACTCTCGAGCTGGGCCTGAGAGGGTCGTAATGAAGGTGCATAGGAGCAAAGCATCGTTGCTCTCAATATGAAAGCACATATCTAGGAAACTTGTTACATGCTCCTGTGCGTCTTCCTCTCCTTGAAACTTTTCCAGTCTAGGCATCTTGAAATGCTTAGGATAGGCTAGAATAGGCACTGACGTGCATAGAGGTTCATTATGGATTTTGTTCAAGGTAGGATTTTGATAAGTCATTCCTTGCTTCTCTATGGCTTGGACCTTCTCTGCTAAGGTCTTATAGGCTTACGAGGAAAGAAACTCCTCTTCTCGAGATTGCCTTGGAGGCACCTTCGGAGGCAGATTCTTCCTCGATCGAGGTGGGGGACTAGGCTCACCCTCCTCCTTGAATTGGGAGATTTTTGGATATTCTTGTTCTAATTCCTCTCCCACTTCTTCCTCATACTGCCTATGCTCATGTTGTTTGGATGCTGGACATTGATCTCTGTGTTGAGCTGCACGACAAGTATGTGTGTCTATGTGCTTAGGGTGTAGCTCGGGCTGTGAAGCCACTCATCTATCGACACGCTCCCTGATCTCACTATGAGGAGGTAAATCAATGCTAGCCAATCGATCCTCTCTCTCTACATGCTCCTAATCGAGGATGCATTGTTCACGCATGCGCTATTCATATAATTTTTGTCTTATGAACCTCTGCCTCTGAGAGTTCTCATTTTTGAGGTGCTCTTTCTCTATGCAAACATCCTCCAATTGGTCTTGGAGAATCTTTCATCTCTATTCTGACATCAATCTATGAGCTCTATCAACATGATCGATCGTTTAAGGCCTCTGGTGAGTGCGCTCTGTTCGAGTGACTTTATGGGTATGTCCTCCAATGGACTGATTTACCACACTCTTGCCTCTGTCTATAAAGATGACATTCATGTCAGGTTATCTCCTATACTCTGTGCCTACATGAGATGCAAGAGCATGCATGTCACGAGAATTCTTGGAGCACTCTCCAGGTTCTCGGGTGGTCCTAATGGTGCTTCCACTACACTCACTCGTAGGTCGAGAGGGTGTAGGCATAGGCTTATATCCTAGATGCCCTAGGACTCTATCTAGACCATCTAACTATTTGCTACGCCATGGCTCATGAGGTGGCATACCATTAGCTCCCACTTTGGATATATCTATGGTGAACTTAGAAGGTTCACCCCTATAGGGAGTCTGCATGGGCCTACGCTCGAAAGTGGTCCCATCTATTTGCCCCTGAATGGGAGGATCTCGAGCTTGTCTATACTCGAATGGTGGAGGTCATGAGCCTCCCTTAGCTATAGGTCAAAGGGGTACCAATCTAGATCCCTCAATGACATATTATTTTGTAGAACCCATGGATCCATGTGGAATGCGATCACGGTAAATGCTACCATATGTGAAACCCCCATGCTGGGAAGTCCCATGCTTTGATCTATGTCTAGAGGGATGTCTAGTACTTCCTCTAATTGGGGTATTCTCAATGGAATCCCCTCATGTGGAATTATCCCCTCTAATACTCATTGAACGACATCTAGGAGGATTCTATGATTGAGGGTATTCTACATCATGTTGTGCATTAGGTGGAGCTTGGGATTCGATCTCGGGTCTATGCCCGGATCGACCTCTCCATGTTTACACCATTATGTATCCTATGTCTAGATTTAACTTTTATTAACATGCAAAGAATACAATGATGATTATCTCTTTTTAAAGTTTTAAAATGAGCCCTAAACTGTTTGATGTGTTTTTCAAATTTGTTGTATCAGTAAAGTAACTCTTGTCGTGTTTTGCAATATGTTGATGATTTTCTCAATTGTTAAAGGGCTTTCACCTGTATACTCATAGCTCGACAACCGACAATGAAAGTCACGATCACGTAAACCCCCCAAAATGTGGAGATGAAACCCACACTCGGGCAGGGAGCACAGGTCCTCCTGGTCCTCACCCAGTTCACCCGTGCGTAGCGATACACCCCTTCGAGGAGGAATGCATGCTATTTTGCATGGGCTATGATGACATCTTGGATCCGATATTGGTCTAGAACATAAGGTACGTGGGAGTTGGGCCAATGGATGGAAATCACTGCCACCATCGTTGAAACCCTACTAGTGGTTGGATATGACTTCCAACTCACTAGCATTTAAGATATGTCATGGTGTGTGTGGTTCTTTTTACTTTGCATGAAATAAAGATGCATAATACAACATTCAAATGATTCTACATGCTTTTCAAAAGAACGTTTGCTTTTTAAAGAATGCACGACTATGCTAAATGATATTCAGAGAATGCAACTATCTATGATATAAATGGCCATTTATTGGGCCTCATGCATGCAAAATCTAAACAAGCAATGTCCTAGACCGCTGGAGACTAGGGCGGACTACAATCAGAGGTCCACTATTCCTAGCAGCACCTAGTAAAGACCTAAAAATAGAAATACCTAAGGACTCATATGCTTATTACTAATTTTGTTGTCTTCCCTAATTAGTCTAACATTTTAGCATTCTAGAAATTTATAAAGAGCAAAAATAGAAATAGAAACTGACAGTGGCACCTACCTCAGGTCCCCATCTGATTGAGATTTACTCCTCTGTTGTCTATTTTTTCAGATGCTGACCGTATCTCTATAACATAGTGACCATTGTTGCCCATGGGTGTCAACTACGATGATAACTTTTTGACCATGGTTGTCAACCATGGTGAGCACTTGTCATCAGAAAACCAATAACATCAGTTTTCAATGGCATAAAATGTGGAGGTTCCATCGTGATCACCTTCTGTACCATGCAAAATACTAACACCTAATGCTATAATCATTGAACATTATGTATAATTGGGTATGCACATATGAATTGACAAGAAATGACACAAAAATGAAAGAAATACTTCTCTTATTAATATTTTAAATCAATCCAAATTACATATCCATCCCTCTTAGGGATACCATTTTGATACAACAATTACAACATGATAAATTCCCTTCCAGGGTAGGTGTAATCCAAATGTCTTCCACAAAGACACGAACTGCTCCAAGGTGTCGATGACCTTCTTCTCCATGATTAGAGGCATTTGCTGCCTTGCATCCCAAAACCCTGTTGATCCTGCGTGTAATAAACAACAAGAAACATTAGATACAAAGGAGGCCTCTCTTGATGAGGCTTTTAAGAGAATCTTGCATAAAGGATGATGTAATTAACATGAAATCAAGAAAGTGCAAGAAACATATTAAACCTATGTTAAACATGAAATAGCACCATAGAACATGTAAAGGAAAAGCATATGCATCTATCTAATGGTCTAATTACGGAATTGAAAGCATGGAAGCATGAAAAGACCCATTAGTAGCATAATTGCAATAATGAAAGGAAATGACTAAAAACCCTAATTACACTAGTCAAAGTCTCTAATAAAGCTAATTAACATGAGATATAGCTAATCTAATAACAATAAGCAAATCCTACAACTAAAGAACAGGGAAATCAATGATACTACCCTGATCGCGGCTCTGATGTGCGATGAGCACTGTTCACCATGGCTGATAGCCATGGTGGAGCTTGAAGTGAGTTTGTACTCCAATTCAGGGGTTGAATCTCTGAATCTCTCCATAAAATTGATGGTCAAGGGTCACCTCTGTGTCCTCTGATAGATTTGGTGGTTGAATTGCTCAGTTTGGTGATGGAATGGGCTCAATTGGTTTTCTTGATTCTTACTAGCCCTCCATAGCCTCCTTGAATCCAAATGCCATGTGATCTCCAATTGGGCAGCCAAAGTGTTCCTCTCAATGCACCTAGGTGAGTATGCAATTTGATAGGGCTTCATTGCATTTCAATTCAAGATTCATCTATATCTTTCCCCAATTTGGAGGGGGGTTAAATAGCATTTGCCAAGGGCTAGGGGTGGCTTCATGAGGAAGCCAAGAACAAGATTGGGTAGTTTGAGTTTGTTGAATGGAAGGATCCAGAACCTTCCTCACTCAAACCACTCCAATCCGCAACCAATTGGCCGTTGCAACTAATTTTGGGTCGGATGAAGGCCAACTGATTCTGAGTACTGACCGTGGCTGACAGGCGCGGTCAACACTGCTAACCATGGGTGTCAGCAGTGGCTAGCACTGACTAGGCAAAGGTGCCCAAATTGAGTGGTAAAAACCACTGCTATACCTTGGAATCTGTCCAAGGTCTTCCATATGGTCTTCTAGCATGTCCCATATGAGTAGTCACCTTGACATGACACATTTTAGGTGTCTACGCAATCTTACTGAAGTAGCTAGCCCCTGCTAAAACATCCATCATATCATCTACTCTAGGTATTAGGAACCTGTAAATGATTGTAATTTTATTTATGAACCTGCTATCTACACACGTCCACCATGAGCCATACTTATTCAAAGTTAATAGAGTGGGAGTTTCATAAGGAATCATGCTCTCCTTTACTAATCCTTTTTGTATCAATTTTATTACTTGCCTATTTAGATTTACATTCTAGGTTGGGCTCAATCGATAGGATGCCTGGTTTGGAAGAACTGACCTAGGAATTAGATCAATGTGATGTTGAATATCCCTCTTTAGTGACAACCCATTAGGTAACTCATCTGGTATAACATCAACATACTCCTTCAATAACCTGGATGCTACCGATGGTATAGGAACCTCCTCTACCTCTATCTTCTCCGTCATCAATGCATAACACCAACCAGATTCTTGTGACTCTATGATAAACTCCTTCGTAGTCAACAAAATATCATCCTACCATTATTCCTGAAGAAGCAATAATACTACCTTGACACCATCCTTCCAAAAGGTGTATGTATTTTTTTCTGCATCATGGATGGTCTTCCTATCATACTACCAAGGCCTCCCCAACAGTATGTGATAGGAATCCATAGGAATCACATCACACCAAACTTCATATTTATAAGTATTCCTAATTGAGAATTTTACTAAACATCTCTTATCAAAATTCACCTCATTTTCTTTCTTGATCCATGAAATGTGATAGGGGTGTGGGTGCTTCTCATTTTCTAGATTCATTTTTTCTACCATTACATTAGAGACCATATTATTACAACTACCACCATCAATTATTACTTTGCATACCTTTCCTCTCGATGTGCATCTCATGTGAAAGATATTTGTTCATAGCCAGGACTCACCACCCTCATCTGCTTGTATTTTTGCCTTCTTTGGAGCAATCAACATTCTCTTTATCATGAGATTCTTGCCTAAATCTATAGTAACTTCTATCTCAGTTTCATCCTCTTCCTCAACCAGGTTGACTCTAGCCTATCCTCCCTGATTCCTCTCTTTAGCATCATAGTGGGTGCACTCAAATACTCTGTGACCTTCCTCACCACATCTAAAATAGGTATATGGCTTCCATGATCCATTCCCATTTTGACCTCCCCCATTACCTCGACCTCCCCTATTTCCTCTTCCTCTTTGGTAGGTACCACGACCTTGCTCTGTCTCTTCCTATTTCTCTATATTTGAGGGTTCTCCCTTTGATGAGCTAGATCCACCATGCCCCCAATTTGGAGAAGATGCCAATCCCTTCTTCCCTCTTATGTAATTACTCCTCTTATGCTTTTATTCGGCCCTCAAGGCCATTTGATATGCATATTCTATAGTAAGGGTACGATGCATACTCAACTCATCTTGAATAGCATAACTTAGGCCATTTACATACCTCACAACCCTTTGCTCTTCCATATTGTTATGCTCCACATGAATATATAGCTTGTAGAACTCATTGGTGTAGTCCTCGATGCTTTGGTCCTTCTATTGGAGGTTTTGAAATCTACAAAATAATGTTTGGGAATAGTCTACAGGCACAAAATTTTCTTGCAACTTCTTCTTCATCTTATCCCAAGCCTTGATATTTGCTTTTTCTTTCCTCTATCGTTTCATCTGTAGATGATCCCACCAAATTAAAGCATGCCATTTCAAATTTGTGCATGCAAGTTTCACCTTCTTTTCCTCATCCATATTACTCCATTCAAAATACTTCTCCATACTATTTACCCAATCGATTAGCTCCTCTGGTTTTAACCCACCAACATACTCGAAAACCTTGATCTTGATTCCATCTCGGCTTCCTTTAAGTCCTTCCAAGGCTCGGATCAACTTGCTTTCAAATTTTTTTGGTTCTTCTTCCGCATGATCCTTAGATCTGCCTTCCTCAGCCATGATCTCATTATCAGATCCTAGATCTGGGTCCACATTGGTGTGGGCCTCCACCATGCGATTAATCGCACCAGTCAACCATGATATTTTTGCATGTAGATCCTCCATCTGCTTATTCATTTGGGCATAGATCCCTCGCCCTCTCCCTCTTCTATTCATCTTCTTTCCACTAGAGAGATCTCACCCACTCTAATACCAATTGATGTAAATTCACTGCAGGAGACCGACAATGGACTCCAAGGGTAAAATTGCAAGACAAGACATCATACAAAATACACCAGTAAAAGAAACCTGCAAATGCTTCCTTTCATTATCTGAATTCACATCCCTCTTACAATAGAGTCTCCCACTCCTTATACTCCCAAAAAGAAAAACCCTAGCCTACGCTACCCCCTTACTATTTTTAGTCACTTTCTATTTTTAGCAACTCACTTGCTATTTTTAGTAACCCTAAAAAAAAGCTCGGATGGCATCCAAAATGGAATCATGCACCCGTTATTCAATAATACCCACTACCCCAAGATAGCAACCCCACTCTAGTTCTACACTAATAGTTATGATAACTTTTCAGTTGTAAAAACTAAAAATTACATTAAAAGCTAATTTTGGGCCTCCTAGAGGCATTTTTATGTGCATGCAAACATATGGGCCACTTTTCTTAAGTTCTCCATGCAATTATGCACATTCTAAAAAATAACGGGGCAAAACGGACACTCGAAGCAAAAGTTATGGCCCTGGCAAGGTGCATTATTCTCCTCTAGTTGAAAATGAACTCAGCTCCTACGAGTTCTGCTGATGAAATACCTCGAGCTTGTCAATGTCAAGCCTTTTTAGTTCCTCCTCGGAAATCCAAGTGTTATCGGCCTGGGACAAACCTTCCCACTGTACCAAGTATTTGCTATAGTTGCCATTGCGTGTGGTGATCACTTTCCTATCAAGGACCTATGCAATGCATTCCTTCTTCTTCTTGGGGATTTGCTTCTCCCAAGCTATGGTGTTTGCCTCTTCAAAAACTGCAATATCACCATGAAATTCATGCAAATCAGAGACATTGAAAACTGGTGAAATATCAAGGTCAACTGGCAATTCCACCTTATAAGCATTGTCATTCATTTTTTGTAGAATCCTACAAGGGCCAATTTTCTTCATTTTCAATTTATTATATGTCCCCTTGGGAAATTGCTCCTTTCAAAGGTGAACCATCACCATGTCCCCAACCTAGAATACTTGGACACGTCTATGCACATCAACAGACTTTTTGTACTTAGTATTACTATTCTGCAACTTGTCTCTGACCTCTTCCTACAATTGTTGTATATGTTCAACAAATGCTTCTGCATCATCACTAACATGCTCATGGATTGGTAATTCAACCAAATCTAGAACACCCTTGGGGTTCTAGCCATAAACAATTTGAAATGGTGATTTGCCTATCGAGCGGTTCACTGAGTTGTTATATGCAAATTCTGCTTGTGATAGGGCTAAATCCCATTGTCATGGCTTCTCACCAACTATGCACCTCAGAAGGTTGCCCAAGCTCTGATTCATGACCTCAATTTATCCATCAGTCTATGGATGATAAGCACTACTGAACTGTAGCTTTGTGTCTAGTTTCTTCCATAATGTCCACCAAAAATGACTCAAGAACTTAACATCCCGATCTGAAGTGATGGTCTTTGGAACTCCATGCAGTCTCACCACTTCATCAAAAAAAGTACTACAATCTTGGTTGCATCATTGGTTTTCTGGAAAGCAAGAAAATGAGCCATCTTAGAAAACCTATCTACTACAACAAAAATGGAATCTTTACCTCATTGAGTATGGGGTAGCCCTAGCACAAAATCCATGCTTAGGTCGGTCCATGATCCTAGGGGAACTGGTAAGGGCGTATACAACCCTATATTTTGTACATGGCCTTTAGCCACCTAGCACACTCTACATCTGGACACAAATCAAATTACATCTCTCTTCAACCATGGCCAATAGTACTTTTCCTCCACAAGAGCAACTATTTTATCTATGCCAAAGTGTCCTGCCAAACCACCACTATGCAGCTCATGGATGATATTCTCTCGCATGGAACCAACAGGTATGCACAACTATTTCCCCTTAAATAGATAGCCATCCTGCATAACATACTCAACAAATATTTGACCAACCTCACCCACAACTGGAGTTTTGTACTATTGTACAATGCTTCCAAAATCTGCATTAGATTCATACAAATCCTTAATCCCCTCAAAGCCTACCACTGCATTCTCCATGGTGGTTACCAATAGTACTCTCCTACTTAATGCATCAACAACCTTATTCTGCTTACTAGACTTGTGCTTCAACACAAATGAGTATTCTTGCAAAAAGGAGACCCACTTGGCATGTCTACTATTTAATTTCTTTTGAGAATTGACATACCTTAAGGCTTCATGATCAGTGTACAATGCAAACTCCTTGGATAACAAATAATGTCACCAATACCTCAATGCCTGCACAATTGCATAAAATTCTACATCATAAGTGGAGTAATTCTTTCTTACCTCATTCAAATTTTCATTAAAAAATACTATTGGCCACCCCTCTTGGCTCAACACAATGCCAATCCCCACATGTGAAGCATCATAGTCAACTTCAAATATTTTTCTAAAATTAGGTAATACCAACATGGGTGCTTCTGAAACCTTCTTCTTCAAGAGTTCAAAACTTTGAGTTGCTACTTTTGTCCATACAAAGTTTTTTCCCTTCGTACACTCTATTATGGGTGCAAGAATGTTACTAAAGTTTCTAATGAACTTCCTATAAAAATTTGCCAAACCATGGAAACTTCTCACCTCTGTTACATTCCTTGGAATAGGCCATTCAAGAATTGCCTTCACCTTTTCCTCATCCATCTTCAGGCCATCCTTGGAAATTACAAAGCCCAAAAACACTAAACTTTCTTGAAGAAATCTACACTTCTTCAAATTAGCATACAATTTCTCTTTCCGTAATAACTCTAACACCAACCTCACATGGTGCAAGTGCTCTTCTTCACTTTTACTAAAAATCAAGATATCATCAAAATAGACAACCACAAACTTACCAATGTATTCCCATAGCACTCGGTTCATCAACCGCATAAAGGTACTGGGTGCATTTGATAACCTGAATGGCATCACCATCCACTCGTACAACCCATATCGAGTTTTGAAAGTAGTCTTCCACTCATCCCCCTCTCTAATCATGATCTGATAATAACCACTTCGTAGATCAATCTTGCTGAAGTAGTTAGCCCTTGCTAAGACATCCATCATATCATCCACTCTAGGTATTGGGAACCTATACCTGATAGTAATTTTATTTATGGACCTGCTATCTACACACATCCACCATGAGCCATCCTTCTTCGAAGTTAATAGGGTGGGAGTTGCACAAGGACTCATGCTCTCCCTTACTAATCCTTTATGTATCAATTCTATCACTTGCTTATTCAACTCTGCATTCTGGGTTGGGCTCAATCGATAGGCTACCTGGTTTGGAAGAACTGACCCAAGAATTAAATCAATGTGATGTTGAATATCCCTCTTTGGTGGTAACCCATCAGGTAACTCATCTGGTATGACATCAACATACTCCTTCAACAACCTGGATGCTATCGATGGTATAGGAACCTCCTCTACCTCTATATTCTTTGTCATCAATGCATAGCACCAACCAGATTCTTGTACCTCTATGATAAACTCCTTTGCAGTCAACAAACTCTCACTCTGCCCTTCTTCTTGAAGAGGCAACAATACTACCTTGGCACCATCCTTCCAAAAGGTGTATGTATTTTGACCCCCATCATGGATGGTCTTCCTATCATACTGCCAAGGCCTCCCCAATAGTATGTGATAGGCATCCATAGGAATCACATCACACCAAACTTCATCTTTATAAGTATTCTCGATTGAGAATTTTACTAAACATCTCTTATCAATAGTCACCTCATTTCCTTTCTTGATCCATGAAATGTGATAGGGGTGTGGGTGCTTCTCACATTTTAGATTCATTTTATCTACCATTACATTAGAGACCATATTCTCACAACTACCACCATCAATGATTACTTTGCATACCTTTCCTCCCGATGTGCATCTCATGCGAAAGATATTTGTTCATAGCTAGGACTCACCACCCTCATCCACTTGCATTTTTGCCTTCTTTGGAGCAATCAATATTCTCTTTATCATGAGATTCTTGCCCATGTCTGCAGCAACTTCTATCTCAGTTTCATCCTCTTCCTCAACTAGGTTGACTCTAGCCTGTCCTCCCTGATTCCTCTCTTCAACATCATAGTGGGTGCACTCAAATGCTCTGTGACCTTCCTCACCACATCTAAAATAGGTATATGGCTTCCATGATCCATTCCCAGTTTGACCTCCCCCATTACCTTGACCTCCCCTATTTCCTCTTCCTCTTTGGTAGGTACCATGACCTTGCTCTATCTCTTCCTGTTTCTCTATATTTGAGGGTTCTCCCTTTGATGAGCTAGATCCACCATACCCCTGATTTGGAGAAGATACCAATCCCTTCTTCCCTCTTCTATAATTACTCCTCTTATGCTTTTCTTCAACCCTCAAGGCCATCTGATATGCATCTTCTATAGTAAGGGTATGATGCATACTCAACTCATCTTGAATAGCATAACTTAGGCCATTTACATACCTCGCAGCCCTTTGCTCTTCGGTCTCATTATGCTCCACATGAATAGATAGCTTGTAGAACTCATTGGTGTAGTCCTCGATGCTTTGGTCCTTCTATCGGAGGTTCTAAAATCTATGAAATAAAGTTTGGGAATAGTCTACAGGCACAAACTTTTCTTGCAACTTCTTCTTCATCTTATCCCAAGCCTTGATATTTGCTTTTCCTTTCCTCTATCATTCTATCTATAGATGATCCCACCAAATTAAAGCATGCCCTTTCAAATTCGTGCATGCGAGTTTCACCTTCTTTTCCTCAGCCAGATTACTCCATTCAAAATACTTCTCCATACTATTTACCCAATCGATTAGCTCCTCTGGTTTTAACCCACCAACATACTCAAAAACCTCGATCTTGATTCCATCTCGGCTTCCTTTAAGTCCTTCCAAGGCTCGGATCAGCCTACTTTCAAAATATTTTGGTTCTTCTTCCACGTGATCCTCAGATCCACCTTCCTCAGCCATGGTCTCATTATCAGATCCTAGATCTGGGTCCACATTGGTGTGGGCCTCCACCATGCGGTTAATCACACTAGTCAACCATGCTATTTTTGCATGCAGATCCTCCATCTACTTATTCATTTGGGCATAGATCCCTCACCCTCTCCCTCTTCTATTCATCTTCTTTCCACTAGCGATATCTCACCCGCTCTGATACCAATTGATGTAAATTCACTGTAGGAGACCGACAATGGACTCCAAGGGTAAAATTGCAAGACAAGACATCATACAAAATACACCAGTAAAAGAAACCTGCAAATGCTTCCTTTCATTATCTGAATTCACATCCCCTTACAATAGAGTCTCCCACTCCTTATACTCCCCAAAAAGAAAAACCCTAGCCTACGCTACCCCCTTACTATTTTTAGTCACTTTCTATTTTTAGCAACTCACTTGCTATTTTTAGTAACCCTAAAAAAAGCTTGGATGGCATCCAAAATGGAATCATGCACCCATTATTCAATAATACCCACTACCCCAAGATAGCAACCCCACTCTAGTTCTACACTAATAGTTATGATAACTTTTTAGTTGTGAAAACTAAAAATTACATTAAAAGCTAATTTTGGGCCTCCTAGAGGTATTTTCTTGCACGCAAATATAAGGGCAATTTTTCTTAAGTTCTCCATGCAATTCTGCACATTCTGAAAAAAGAACGGGGTAAAACGGACACTCGAAGCAAAAGTTATGGCCCTGGCAAGGTGCATCATTCTCCTCTAGTTGAAAATAAACTCAACTCCTATGAGTTCTACTGATGAAATACCTTGAGCTTGTCAATATCAAGCCTTTTCAGTTCCTCCTTGGAAATCTAGGTGTTATCAGCTTGGGATAAACCTCCCACTGTACCAAGTATTTTCTATAGTTACCATTGTGTGTGGTTATCACTTTCCTATCAAGGACTTGAGTAATTCATTTCTTCTTCTTAGGATCTGCTTCTCCCAAGATATGGTGTTTTTCTCTTCAAAAACTGCAATAACACCATGACATTCATGCAAATTAGAGACATTGAAAACTGGTAAAATATTGAGGTCAACTGGAAATTGCACCTTATAAGCATTGTCATTCATTTTTTGAAGAATTCTACAAGGGCCAATTTTCTTCATTTTCAATTTATTATATGTCCCCTTGGGAAATCACTCCTTTCAAAGGTGAACCATCACCATGTCCCCAACCTAGAATACTTGGATGTGTTTGTGCACATCAACAACCTTTTTGTACTTCGTATTACTATTCTATAACTTGTCTATGACCTCTTCCTACAATTATTGTATATGTTCAGCAAATGCTTCTGCATCATCGCTAACATGCTCATGAATTGGTAACTCAACCAGGGTTATGCATAAGAGGTAGGACCCGAAAGGTACTTATAAAAAAATGGTGAAACTATTTCGAAATGATGGTGAAATATGTCGAATTGCATGTATGCTGGCATGGTGAATGATTTTAATTTTTCTCAAAAAATTGGCAAAAAAGGGCGAATTTTAAAGTTTTTTCGGACCAGGCCAAAAATATACCGGCTACGTTTAAAATCTTGGCAAAATCTTGGACGCGAATTGCGGTCCGATCATGGAACGGATGCATAATATGATCCGGTTTCGGACCGGATGCATTATATGGTCCGGATCCGAATCGGATGCATAATATAGTCCGGCCTCGAACGGGTTGCAAAACATGAAACGGTCTCGAGTTGGGTGCATAATAAGTACCGATCTCAAACCGGATGCATTTTTATGATTGACAACATTCAAAATTTGGGTATTCGAGTAAGAGATATGATATGGCATCTAGTAAACATAAGGATTGTAGCACGACGCAGCTTATCGCTATTGACGTTGTTAGGGGAAAACCCATGCAATATTGGCAAAGTTGATCCCACATAACTATCTATCCCACATAACTATTTATCCCACATGATTTAGTGTACTCTAATTTCAAAGCTTAAATAAGAAACTTCCTTCATAGTAAAGTAGGCGAAGATTCAAGACAAGAAGGGTGGCCTCTTTCTGACGGGTGTAGTAGGCAAGAAATCAACTACACTCATCAGGAAGAAGACCAACGTGTCTTGTCCTGGATCTTAGCCTTTTACGACCACGGACCGGATGCAACGGATGGATGCATTTAATGTCACGATGGTACAATGGTCCTAGACATCGAAAGAGTGCATTTATGCATCCAGCATCGGGTGGATGCATTTATGCATCCAGGTACTGGCGGATGCATTTATGCATCCGAGCACCGGGTAGATGCATTTATGCATCCTGGTATCGAACGGTTGTAAATTATGCAACCGATTTAAAACCGGAGCATATTATGCATTCGAGTGTCGGACGGGTGCATATTATGCGTCCGGGTGCCGGGTGGATGTAAACCATGCTCCAACATTAAATTGGTTGCATAATATGCAACCGCTCGGTACCCCGGATGCATACTATGCTTCGATGTTAAACCGGATGCATATTATGGATCCGACCATTACCCAAAACATAAAATGCATCCGAGATAATGCCCGACTTATGTTTAACGACCGGATGCATATTATGAACCGATAGCATAGTTTAGTCCGATCACCACCGTACTGCCATGTGTCTAATACTGCATGTCCCATCCTGCATGTCTAATACGATGTTGCCATGTGTCAAATATGTTTCAAGTCTATAAAAGGGCATCAACAAGTCATTTTCCCATTTCTTTTTATGACAACTACAACTAGAGCTAACCTTTCTGATCGACCTTTCAGTTTTCATTCCCAATCCTTTTTCTTCCACTTCCAACTACTTCCAATGGATACCCCTTCCACAATCCAACCAAAATTCAAGAATTTTGCGTGCACTTTGATATCAGATCTCATGACAACGCCAGGGATGAACTTTCAGTGGTTGTATAACGTAGGTTTATCAACCCTCATTTCCATGCCACATTTCAAAATAGACAAAGTGCTCCTACAACATATTATCTCTAGTTATGACCACGACAGGGGTACTGTAAGCATTAATCTATGATCTAAAAATGTTGTTTTCAGCATCACCCCTGCAGATATTCACAGATTGATAGGTCTTCCATTTATTGGTTTTAATCAAGTGTCGTCGAGGACACAACTTTCTCCAGATGACAAAGAACACCTCGATAACAATTACGGTCTTTCATCAGAAAATTTGGTAGGTATAAATCTTGTTAAATGTATTTTATTAATTTTCAATGTTTTAAATTTCTAAATTGACATCGAATTTTTTTATGCAACTTCTAATGCCAAAACAAAAAGAGGTTTAACGATTAACGATGTTAACCATAAAACTCTGAAGGCCATTATCGAGTTTTTCCAGGCCAGGCTTATTCTGTTGGGAAGACCAAAAATTCCATTTTGGGCACTGTATTATATTGTTCAGTCTAAAAAAAATCAAAAGTTTGATTGGTGTACCTATATTTCTGATCGAGTCAGGACTGAGTTGCACGCGGTCCAACTTGCAACCGCCAAGACTCAGCCCCCCAAGACTCAGCCCATTGTGGGTAGTGTAAATTATCTTTTAGCTTTATATTTTGAGTCTTTTCATAATTTGTCAACTACTCCTATACCAACTGTTATGCATTCAAAACTATTGTCTATTGCCATGACACTAGAGGAATTGAGGGTAATAACTACATCATTGTCTTTGACATACTATTTTATAGTTTACCATATTTATTTTTTAAATTTTTTTCATCTATATGTAGGCGAAGGCAGAAATTTCAAGGACTAAACAGATTGCTGCCAATAGGGGTCACATGCTAGAGCAAACAGGTGATTCTGAAGATACGGGCTCTGAAGCAACACTTGTTACTATGCAGAGGTCACACAAACGTGCCAGGCAAGCAACTACTCATGGGGTGTCTTGTACACCTAGGTTTGCACAAAATGTGGAAGCCGAATCTAGTGTGGCCAACCCCTCCCCCAATGCAAAACAATTGCATCACATTTCATCTGGTAAATCTATGATTCTATGTGTAGTTAATTAAAATTTAGATTTATTTTTATTTTAAGTAGAATTGTAACAATTTATTTTTGACTATTTTTAGTTGATTCTCATGATCAAGTAGTAACATCACAAGTTAGAGGGCATATGCCACCACCACCTCCTCCACAAGCATCACACTCATCGGTTACACGCAATCAACAATAGGGATAGTCACCCTTTACATGCAATCAACAACAGGGACAGTCATAGCCTCAGCCTATGCGAGGGCAAGTCGGTGTTGGAAAATGTTTGTTTTCACAAGCCACTTCACGAAGTTCTGGGCATGGGATTTCACAACCACAGAGATCACAAAGACCAACACCAAGTTTGGCGGGAATTGGATTCTCTTAGTTTACATTTTCTTCAAATTCACAGGCACCTGAATGTTCTAGACAGGGATTGGAAAATATTCCACTTGATGATGATTACATGATGCAGGGCCCGATTGAAGGCTTCAGGGCAACAAATGTGCTTAAATATAGAGCACGAGAAGAAGTCCCTACAACTCGTAGACATCAAAACCACCCACCCAAGGAGACAACCGTCATCCTCAAGGTCCTCAAACTGAGGATGATGTTGTCAATTTTAATGAAAATATTTCATTGGCAGCCAGTACCGAGTCAACAATTTAGGAGTTTGTTTTGAAATATTTGTAGGAGTTGAAAGAATGGGAATATTGGGCAAAGGTCCTTATTAAGGAAATTAATGCCCGATATAAAAATTATGAAAAAAGAGATTCTATTTATTCTTTAGTCAAATATGAACCTAAAAAACTTGATGGCTTGCTAAAACAGGCTACTTCAGGAATAGTTAAATCTGATTTTATTTATGAAGATGATGTCTTAAATGTTGTTGTTGGTAGATTGGAGAATGTTAATGCTGAAGCCCAAGCATTTTACAACTTATGGGCTTATGATAAGGACAGGGTTGTAGTTGTTGAGGCTGCAAAAGAGTTGGCTGAGGTAAAAAAGTTATATATATTCCAATTTTCTATTGCATTTAAATTTTTATATTTCTTGAAAATTTGTAATAATTTCAATATATCCCTTTTGAATAAAGTTTTCAATTTGTTTTGCAGTCAAACTTTGAAAACTTGAAAACACAGGTTAAGAGCATGGATGTCAATATTCTTACAACAAAATCATGTTTGATGAAATCAATGGAAATGAAAAAGAAAATGCAGTCAAAGATTGCAGAAAACAATAAGTTAAAAAAATTCATCAGAGAGAAGCTGCATGAAGATCCAGAAATGGTGCTTGATAAAATGAAAGAAACACTTCCAACAATACTTGAAGATCCAAACAAAGAAGAAGTTGCATGTGTGTCAAGTATTGTGAAAGTACGTGACAACCTTGTTAGAGTTGGAGCACTGCCAGAAGAAATAGAAGTTGATAAAGGAAAAGAAACGACAACTCCAAACACTAGTGAAGCATCCATGCACCAATCAAAAAATTGAAATTTGAAAATGTTGACAATGTTTTTAAAAGACTGAAATATGTTATTTCTATTTGAATTTGGTATGTGATATTTGAGACTTGAGTTTGAAAATGTTTTCAAAATACTACAATATATTAATTTCTCTTTGAAAATTTTATGTTATATTTGAGTTTACAAATGTTTGAACGATGTAATTTCTGTTTGATAATGTTTTAAAAAGACTGGAATATTTATTTTCTGTTTGAAAATGTTATGTAGTAGAGTTAGAAAATGGTATGTAATATTTGGGTTTAAAGTGTTTGAAATATGTAATATATGTCTTTTTGAAATAGTTAATTTGTAGTTATGATGCACAAAATTTGGGTTTGAAAATGTTATGTAATATTTGAGTTTGAAAATGTTATCTAATATTTGGGAATTTCTGTTTGAAATTGGTATGTAAAATTTGAGATATGAGTTGGAAAATGTTTAAAAAAAATTGCAATATATTAATTTTTGTTTGAAAATGTTATGTTATATTTATGTTTACAAATGTTTGAATGATGTAATATGTTTCTTTTTGAACTAGTTGATATGAAACATTCTGTTTGAAAATGTCATGTAATTTTTGTTTGATAATGTATTAAAAATACTGGAATATTTATTTTCGGTTTGAAAATGTTATGTAGTAGAGTTAGAAAATGGTATGTAATATTTGGGTTTAAAGTGTTTGAAAGATGTGATATATGTCTTTTTGAAATAGTTAATTTGTAGTTATGATGCACAAAATTTGGGTTTGAAAATGTTATGTAATATTTGAGTTTGAAAATGTTATCTAATATTTGGGAATTTCTGTTTGAAATTAGTATGTAAAATTTGAGATATGAGTTGGAAAATGTTTTAAAAAATATTGCAATATATTAATTTCTGTTTGAAAATGTTATGTTATATTTATGTTTACAAATGTTTGAATGATGTAATATGTTTCTTTTTGAACTAGTTGATATGAAACATTCTGTTTGAAAATGTCATGTAATTTCTGTTTGATAATGTATTAAAAAGACTAGAATATTTATTTTTGGTTTGAAAATGTTATGTAGTAGAGTTAAAAAATGGTTTGTAATATTTGGGTTTAAAGTGTTTGAAAGATGTGATATATGTCTTTTTGAAATAGGTTTTTTTTTTTAACATGGTGGAATCAGTAGCCACCACGAATCTGGGCAAGTTGTCTAGATTTTAAGGCCGCCATAGTATTCTACATTGTCTGCCCTGGAAGTTGCCGCACAGATCTTCATGTAGTCTGGCCCTATAACCACCATGCCACAATCATTTTAAACCTTTTACGTTACTAAAGGCACCAGGAAAGGGATAAATGTTCAGTTCGACAAGGCCCGAGATTTGAACCTTGGATCTCCGCCCCCCTTATGGGGTTTGGATGAACCAATTGGTCTACACCTCTGAACCATATTTTTGAAATAGTTAATTTGTAGTTATGATGCACAAAATTTGGGTTTGAAAATGTTATGTAATATTTGAGTTTGAAAATGTTATCTAATATTTGGGAATTTTTGTTTGAAATTAGTATGTAAAATTTGAGATATGAGTTGGAAAATATTTAAAAAAATATTGCAATATATTAATTTCTGTTTGAAAATGTTATGTTATATTTATGTTTACAAATGTTTGAATGATGTAATATGTTTCTTTTTGAACTAGTTGATATGAAACATTTTGTTTGAAAATGTCATGTAATTTTTGTTTGATAATGTATTAAAAAGACTGGAATATTTATTTTCGGTTTGAAAATGTTATGTAGTAGAGTTAGAAAATGGTATGTAATATTTGGGTTTAAAGTGTTTGAAATATGTGATATATGTCTTTTTGAAATAGGTTTTTTTTTTTTTTTAACATGGTGGAATCGGTAGCCGCCATGAATCTGGGCAGGTTGTCCAGCTTTTAAGGCTGCCATAGTATTCTGAATTGTCTACCCTAGAAGTTGCCACTTAGATATTCACGTAGTCTACCCCTATAATCGCCATGCCATAATCATTTAAAACCTTTTACGCTGCTAAAGGCACCAGGAAAGGGACAAATGTTCGATTCCAAGGTCTCGAGATTTGAACCTTGGACCTCCGACCCCCTTATGGGGTTTGGATGAACCAATTGGTATACACCTCGGACCTGTCTTTTTGAAATAGTTAATTTGTAGTTATGATGCACAAAATTTGGGTTTGAAAATGTTATGTAATATTTGAGTTTGAAAATGTTATCTAATATTTGGGAATTTCTGTTTGAAATTGGTATGTAAAATTTGAGATATGAGTTGAAAAATATTTTAAAAAAGATTGCAATATATTAATTTCTGTTTGAAAATGTTATGTTATATTTATGTTTACAAATGTTTGAATGATGTAATATGTTTCTTTTTGAACTAGTTGATATGAAACATTTTGTTTGAAAATGTCATGTAATTTCTGTTTGATAATGTATTAAAAAGACTGGAATATTTATTTTCGGTTTGAAAATGTTATGTAGTAGAGTTAGAAAATGGTATGTAATATTTGGGTTTAAAGTGTTTGAAAGATGTGATATATTTATGACAGCCACACAACCCATGCCTTCCTCCACCCCCTATGAAACAAGTCCACTGTCTTTTTGAAATAGTTAATTTGTAGTTATGATGCACAAAATTTGGGTTTGAAAATGTTATGTAATATTTGAGTTTGAAAATGTTATCTAATATTTGGAAATTTATGTTTGTAATTGGTATGTAAAATTTGAGATATGAGTTGGAAAATGTTTAAAAAAATATTGCAATATATTAATTTCTATTTGAAAATGTTATGTTTCTTTTTGTACTAGTTGATATGAAACATTCTGTTTGAAAATGTCATGTAATTTATGTTTGATTTAAAAATATTGTAATATCTAATTTTGAACGATGTAATATAAATATTTTTGAACTAGTTAATTTGAATTTTTTGTTTGAAAATGTTTTAAAAAGACTGCAATATCTAATGTCGGTTTGAAAAATATATGATGCACATAATTTGGGTTTGAAAAAGACTGCAATATCTAATATCTAATTTGTAGTTATGATGCAATATCTAGTTTTGTTTGAAAACGTTTTAAAAAGACTGCAATAGCTTATTTCAGTTTGAAAAAGTTATGATGCACATGAAAGTTATGAAAAAAATAATTCATTTAAATAATATAAATCTGGAGCAATATACATAAACCTACTATCAAACCAATTTGTGTTTATCATTGTCAATGAAATGAGAGTTCAGAAACTAAGACCCAGACATAAAATTTTACAATCATAAAAATGATTTAAGCCATGTAATTTTAAAGCAATAACATGATTTAAAAAAACAATTCCTTGAAATAATATAAATCTGGAACAATATTCCAAAATCTGCTATCAAATCAATTCGTTATTATCATATTCCATGAAATGAGAGTTGAGACACTAAGACCCAAACATAAAATTTTACAATCTACAAAAAATGATTTAAGCCATGTAATTTTAAAACAATAATATGATTTAAAACAACAATTCATTGAAATCATATAAATCCGGAACAATATTGAGAAATTTGCTATCAAATCACTTTGTGTTTATTATTTTCAATGAAATCATGGAAAATTATCACTATGGAAGCTGAAACATATCAGCTTGTCCAGAATCATTATGAAGCATAGCAGAAATCTGTCTCCACCATCTGATCATTGAAAGCATCATCATCATCATTATCAATCGTATTCAACGTTCATCTTCTGTCTACCAAGGAACTCTAGTATTCCAATGCCCTGTCATACGGAAATGTATCCAATTGATATGAGGACACATAAATTTTTAAACAATTTTCTAAATTCTTGTCAAGTCTATTGCGGATTTTAGATTTAACAAAAGCAAGTGCACTAAAAACTCTTTCATCTTCGACTAACCCCAAAATCATTGTTTCACATAATTCATATAAACAAAAGTATTCACTTATAGTATCTTTTAAGACTGTGCTTGGATACAATTTTTGCCAAAGGGCCCAAAAACTGGGCCTCCGACCAATTTCCCAAAAAAACACACCCATGGACTCCAACTCATCTCTCCAACTCTCTTTCCCATTTTCTAAATCTTTTTAAAAAAAAAAAAAAACATCGTTTTCATGAACATTAATACGAGAGATGATCATTGATGTCAAAATTCAAAAAGCTTTTTGGATTGTTCATGTTTATCAATGTATTCCAACTATCAAATACAAGTTCTATAAAATCTGCATTAGACACATATAATGAATCAAGAAGCATGCATATTTGTTTTCTCATCCTCATAAAATCAACAATATAGATAGATCTCTCTTGTGCAAGATTAATTAATCTGTTCATTTCTTTTAACATTGGAAGAATACCACATAATGTCAAAAGTGTTTCCAAGTCAGTCAAATGGAACAACATATCTTTTGCCTTATCAACTATTATGTGATTTGCATGCATAAACCCTGTCAGTGATTTATATTCTGCCAAAACTCTTTGAGCAGGTTGAAACAATGAAATCCATCTTGTATCCACATATTTTAACAATTTTTTCCCTTCTGTAACTCCTAGTGCAAATTGTTGAAAATTTGCAAATCTTTTCGAACTTAATGAGAAATAAGAATGAATATCACGAACAAGGTTTTCAACTTTAGCAACATTTGAAAATGTGCTCATAATTTTATATGCAAGATTTACTCTATGAGCCATATAGTGAATGGGGATCATATATGGTGCAACTGTGGTTTGGAGTCGAACACATAGACCAGACCTATGACCTTGCATAATAGCAGCTCCATCAGCTCCAACACAAATTAACTTTGTTGCAATGTCTATATCATTCATTCCCACAATATTCTTTAAACTTTTAACAACATTATAAATATTTTCTGCATTTGAACTTTCCAACATCTTATGTATTCCCAACAAAATAGGCCTTCTAACATGATTTTGAAATGTGTACACATTCATGCAAATCCAAGAAGTGTTATCCATAGTTGTTACCTCATCAATAGAAAGTGAAATGAATTTGGCAAGTTTTACTTGATGCCTTAGGTCTTCTTTCTCAACCAAAGATAAACATTTTACCATTTCCCAACCACTTCGGTCTGACCAATGAGAACTAGGAATGTTTTGCACATTAAAAAGGGCATAATAGCTGCTTATAATAAATAAAATCGGACATTGGTCTACCTTTCTTGAGAATATTGTAAACAATGGCAAACTACTTACATTTTGAAGCTAAAACAGTCTTCTGTAATTTGTTAAATTGGGCTCCAATTGTTCCACATTTCTCAACAAGAGATTGTTGTTGCTTTAAGTGATTGTCATATTCTATAGCATATATTAAATGCATACATTCTGATGCATCCTTCCACTTAACTTCTTTACTAACTTCACCATTACTTTTTATAACTTTAACATAACATTTGCCAGCATGTTTTTCAATTGTATCAATCTTGTTTTGAAGCCTATGATCCTTACCAAGTCTCCAACTGCAAATTTTGCATCTACATATATTTTTATAATTTGGTTATCCTCAGTCATGAAAGACTCAATACAGGGAAATATTTCTACCCATTCTTTCCTAAATCCCCTTCCAAGTATCCATAGAGATGCTTTTTTTTTTTTGGAATTTTTGGTTGAAGATTCAATTGACGATTGTAATGATTTTGATTTATCACTTTCATTTTCAATTGTGATGTCATTTTGCGTGTTGTCATCAGGTGTTTGTTGGATGTCATTTCTAAGGGGATTTTCAATGAAAGTCATCTCTTCTTGGGGAATATCTTCAAGTGGAGGCATATCAGGATCGACAGGGTATTCTGCATAGTAGGATACCATAATATTTTTTATCACTATTGGATGAAAAAATTTATAAAAAAATATACAAATCGTCAATCAAGCACATACTGGGAAGTAAAAAATCATTTGTACCTTGAATTTGCACAGATGTCGTTGGCTCATTGCATTTCAAAGTTTGGCTAAAATATTTGAGGATACTCTTTTCAGTAGAAGATTTGGTGCCCTTCTTTCCATCACTAGGTGACAATTTACTAGTGAAAAAATAAAGTTAAAGAGGGTGTATTTTATGGAGGCCTTTAGATATTATTGTAAATAGAATAAACAATTGTTGGGTAGTAAATTATACATACTTTTTTTCCAGCCATTCTTTATTGTGAATTTATCATTTTATGCCACTAGTTATTATTTTGGTGAAAGCACTCTAATAGAGAAAAAGAGCATCAATATGTCAATAGAGAACCAAAGCATTTACTTATGTATAATATTAGCAATAAAAAAAGATCTTAATTAAAACTAAGAATCAAAGCAAAATAGAGAAAACAAGGGAACAGACTCAATAGAGCAATGACAAAATAGAGAAAAAAAAGGGAACACACTCAACAGAGCAATGACATTCAAAACCTGGAAAAATAACAAGCAGAACATGGCAATATAAAGAAAAGCAGAGAAGTGATAAAGAACTTGGTGCTAAAAGATATTCTATTTGTATGCAAAGATACTAGTTTCGGTCGGACATAAACAATGATCCTAGTAAACATAGGTCTGTCCAATTGCATGAAAGTGTCCAGACTTAGAAATGGTTTCGTCCAATTGCACAGAAGTGTTCAGATCCAGAAATGGTTCCATTTTGTTGCACTGAAGTGTACAAATTTAGAAATGGTTTCATCCGACATAAAAGTCCCGCTCGATTGCGTGGTTGTATTCAGAAGCATAAAAAGTCTACCCAGTTGCACGATAGTGACCAAAAGCTAGGAATGCATTGCCCAGCTACACAAAAGGTTATGGATACAAAAGTGTCCAACCGGTTGCACAACAGGTTTTGTTCGGCTACAAGAGAGAATCTGATTCTATTTGGTTGTAGAGCAGGACATAGATCCATCCAGTTGCAAAGCAGGTTATAGTTCCATCCAGCTGTATTTCAAAATTATTTTCATTCGACTATAGAGCAGGACACAGTTTTGGTCGATTTTAAAATTAGTTCCATCATGCTGCAGAGCAAGACATTGTTTCGGTTAGTTGCAAAATTAGTTCCATCCAGCAGCAGAACAGGACACTGTTCTATTCGGTTGCTAAATTTTTTGCGATCGATGGTAGAAAAGGTTTTGATGTTGTGACGAATTGTGTAGGTATTTTCCCTAGGGTGTTAATTATATATAGAGGTATACTTGGTGATTTTTGCGGGATAATTTAGAAATTCTAAAATTTTAGGGCTAAAAGGGTACTTTATTTAGGTGGGATTACTTGCGAATTTTTAAAATATTCATGATACTCTCATCAAAGGACGGCTAACCGACATCAAAAATTTATTTTTTCTTGAAAATTTTGGCTACATGGCCGACGTCCGAGTCTCAAAAATTTCATGAATTTGAATTTTTGAAAATGGGTTTTTTTGCCCCAATGGCAAAGTTTTGTCGCTATGCATAACACTGAATTCAACCAAATCTAGAACACCCTTGGGGTTCTAGCCATAAACAATTTGAAATGGTGATTTTCCTATTGAGCGGTTCACTGAGTTGTTATATGCAAATTTTGCTTGCCAAAGGGCTAAATCCCATTGTCATGGTTTCTCACCAACTATGCACCTCAGAAGATTGCCCAAGATTTGATTCACAACCTCGGTTTGTCCATCAGTCTGTGGATGATAAGCACTACTGAACTATAGCTTTGTGTCCAATTTCTTCCACAATGTCCTCCAAAAATGACTCAAGAACTTAACATCCCGATCTGAAGTGATGGTCTTTGGAACTCCATGTAGTCTCACCACTTCATAAAAAAAAAGTACTACAATCTTGGTTGCATCATTGGTTTTCTGGCAAGCAAGAAAATGAGCCATCTTAGAAAACCTATCTACTACAACAAAAATGGAATCTTTACCTCGCTGAGTACGGGGTAGCCCTAGCACAAAATCCATGCTTAGGTTGGTCCACGATCCTAGGGGAACTGGTAAGGGCGTATACAACCCTGTATTTTGTACATGACCTTTAGCCACCTGGCACACTCTACATCTGGACACAAATTGAATTACATCTCTCTTCAACCGTGGCCAATAGTACTTTTCCTCCACAAGAGCAACTATTTTATCTACGCCAAAGTGTCCTGCCAAACCACCACTATGCAACTCATGGATGATATTCTCCCGCATGGAACCAACATGTATGCACAACTATTTCCCCTTAAATAGATAGCCATCCTGCATAACATACTCAACAAATATTCGACCAACCTCACCCACAACTGGAGTTTTGTACTGTTGTACAATGCTTCCAAAATCTGCATCAGATTCATACAAATCCTTAATCCCCTCAAAGCCTACCACTACATTCTCCATGGTGGTTACCAATAGTACTCTCCTACTTAATGCATCAACAACCTTATTCTGCTTACCGGACTTGTGCTTCAACACAAATGAGTATTCTTGCAAAAAGGAAACCCACTTGGCATGTCTACTATTTAATTTCTTCTAAGAATTGACATACCTTAAGGCTTCATGGTCAGTGTACAATGCAAACTCCTTGGATAACAAATAATATCACCAATACCTCAGTGCCTGCACAATTGCATAAAATTCTACATCATAAGTGGAGTAGTTCTTCCTTACCTCATTCAAATTTTCACTGAAAAATGCTACTGGCCACCCCTCTTGGCTCAACACAGCACCAATCCCCACATGTGAAGCATCACAGTCAACTTCAAATATTTTTCTAAAATTAGGTAATACCAGCACAGGTGCTTCTAAAACCTTCTTCTTCAAGAGTTCAAAACTCTGAGTTGTTGCTTTTGTCCATACAAAGTTTTTCCCCTTCGTACACTCTGTTATGGGTGCAAGAATGCTGCTAAAGTTTCTAATGAACTTCCTATAAAAAGTTGCCAAACCATGGAAACTTCTCACCTCTGTTACATTCCTTGGAATAGGCCATTCAAGAATTGCCCTCACCTTTTCCTCATCCATCTTCAGGCCATCCTTGGAAATTACAAAGCCCAAAAACACTAGACTTTCTTGAAGAAATCTACACTTCTTCAAATTAGCATACAATTTATCTTTCCGTAATAACTCTAACACCAACCTCACATGGTGCAAGTGCTCTTCTTCACTTTTACTAAAAATCAAGATATCATCAAAATAGACAACCACAAACTTACCAATGTATTCTCGCAGCACTCGGTTCATCAACCGCATAAAGGTATTGGGTGCATTTGATAACCCGAATGGCATCACCATCCACTCGTACAACCCATATCGGGTTTTGAAAGTAGTCTTCCACTCATCCCCCTCTCTAATCCTGATATGATAATAACCACTTCGTAGATCAATCTTGCTGAAGTAGCTAGCCCCTGCTAAGACATCCATCATATCATCCACTCTAGGTATTGGGAACCTATACCTGATAGTAATTTTATTTATGGACCTGCTATCTACACACATCTGCCATGAGCCATCCTTCTTCAGAGTTAACAGAGTGGGAGTTGCACAAGGACTCATGCTCTCCCTTACTAATCCTTTCTGTATCAATTTTGTCACTTGCTTATTCAACTCTACATTCTGGGTTGGGCTCAACCGATAGGCTGCCTGGTTTGGAAGAACTGACCCAGGAATTAGATCAATGTGATGTTGAATATCCCTCTTCGGTGGTAACCCATCAGGTAACTCATCTGGTATGACATCAACATACTCCTTCAACAACCTGGATGTTGCTGGTGGTATAGGAGCCTCCTCTACCTCTATCTTCTTTACCATCAATGCATAGCACCAACCAGATTCTTGTGCCTCTATGATAAACTCCTTCACAGTTAGCAAAATCTCACCCTGCCCTTCTTCCTGAAGAGGCAACAATACTACCTTGGCACCATCCTTCCAAAAGGTGTATGTATTTTGACCCCCATCATGGATGGTCTTCCTATCATACTGCCAAGGCCTCCCCAATAGTATGTGATAGGCATCCATAGGAATCACGTCACACCAAACTTCATCTTTATAAGTATTCCCGATTGAGAATTTTACTAAACATCTCTTATCAATAGTCACCTCATTTCCTTTCTTGATCCATGAAATGCGATAGGGATGTGGGTGCTTCTCACATTTTAGATTCATTTTATCTACCATTACATTAGAGACCATATTCTCACAACTACCACCATCAATGATTACTTTGCATACCTTTCCTCCTGATGTGCATCTCATGTGAAAGATATTTGTTCATAGCCAGGACTCACCACCCTCATCTGCTTGCATTTTTGCCTTCTTTGGAGCAATCAATGTTCTCTTTATCATGATATTCTCGCCCGTGTCTGTAGCAACTTCTATCTCAGTTTCATCCTCTTCCTCAACCAGGTTGACTCTAGCCTATCCTCCTTGATTCCTCTCTTCAACATCATAGTGGGTGCACTCAAATGCTCGGTGACCTTCCTCACCACATCTAAAATAGGTATATGGCTTCCATGATCCATTCCCAGTTTGACCTCCCCCATTACCTTGACCTCCTCTATTCCCTCTTCCTCTTTGGTAGGTACCACGACCTTGCTCTGTCTCTTCCTGTTTCTCTGTATTTGAGGATTCTCCCTTTGATGAGCTAGATCCCCCATGCCCTCGATTTGGAGAAGATACCAATCCCTTCTTCCCTCTTCTGTAATTACTCCTCTTATGCTTTTCTTCGGCCCTCAAGGCCATCTGATACGCATCTTCTACAGTAAGGGTACGATGCATACTCAACTCATCTTGAATAGCATAACTTAGGCCATTTACATACCTTGCAACCCTTTGCTCTTCGGTCTCGTTATGCTCCACATGGATAGATAGCTTGTAGAACTCATTGGTGTAGTCCTCGATGCTTTGGTCCTTCTGTCGAAGGTTCTAAAATCTACGAAATAAAGTTTGGGAATAGTCTACAAGCACAAACTTTTCTTGCAACTTCTTCTTCATCTTATCCCAAGCCTTGATCTTTGCTTTTCCTTTCCTCTATCATTCCATCTGTAGATGATCCCACCAAATTAAAGCATACCCTTTCAACTTTGTGCATGCAAGTTTCACCTTCTTTTCCTCAGCCAAATTACTCCATTCAAAATACTTCTCCATACTATTTACCCAATCGATTAGCTCCTCTGGTTTTAACCCACCAGCATACTCGAAAACCTCGATCTTGATTCCATCTCAGCTTCCTTTAAGTCCTTCCAAGGCTTGGATCAGCCTACTTTTAAAAATTTTCTGGTTCTTCTTCCGCGTGATCCTCAGATCCGCCTTCCTCAACCATGGTCTCATTATCAGATCCTAGATCTGGGTCCACATTGGTGCGGGCCTCCACCATGCGGTTAATCGCACCAGTCAACCATGCTATTTTTGCATGTAGATCCTCCATCTGCTTATTCATTTGGGCATATATCCCTCGCCCTCTCCCTCTTCTATTCATCTTCTTTCCACTAGCGAGATCTCACCCACTCTGATACCAATTGATGGAAATTCACTGTAGGAGACCGACAATGGACTCCAAGGGTAAAATTGTAAGATAAGACATCATACAAAATACACCAATAAAAGAAACCTCCAAATGCTTCCTTTCATTAACTAAATTCACATCCCCTTACAATAGAGTCTCCCACTCCTTATACTCCCACAAAAGAAAAACCCTAGCCTATGCTACCCCCTTACTATTTTTAGTAACTTTCTATTTTTAGCAACTCACTTGCTATTTTTAGTAACCCTAAAAAAAAACTTAGATGGCATCCAAAATAGAATCATGCACCCATTATTCAATAAAACCCACTACCCCAAGATAGCAACCCCACTCTAGTTCTACACTAATAGTTATGATAACTTTTTAGTTGTGAAAACTGAAAATTACATTAAAAGCTAATTTTGGGCCTCCTAGAGGAATTTTCATGTCTGAAAACATATGGGCCACTTTCCTTAGGTTCTCCATGCAATTCAGCACGTTCTAAAAAAGAACGAGGCAAAACGGACACTCGGAGCAAAAGTTATGGCCCTAGCAAGGTGCATCATTCTCCTCTGGTTGAAAATGAACTCAGCTCCTACGAGTTCTACTGATGAAATACCTCGAGCTTGTCAATGTCAAGCCTTTTTAGTTCCTCCTTAGAAATCCAAGTGTTATCAACTTGGGACAAACCTTCCCATTGTACCAAGTATTTGCTATAGTTGCCATTGCGTGTGGTGATCACTTTCCTATCAAGGACCTATGCAATGTGTTCCTTCTTCTTCTTAGGGATTTGCTTCTCCCAAGCTATGGTGTTTGCCTCTTCAACAACTGCAATATCACCATGAAATTCATGCAAATCAGAGATATTGAAAACTGGTGAAATATTGAGGTCAACTAGCAATTCCACCTTATAAGCATTGTCATTCATTTTCTGTAGAATTCTACAAGGGCCAATTTTCTTCATTTTCAATTTATTATATGTCCCCTTGGGAAATCGCTCCTTTCAAAGGTGAACCATCACCATGTCCCCAACCTGGAATACTTGGACGCGTCTATGCACATCAGTGGACTTTTTGTACTTAGCATTACTATTCTGCAACTTGTCTCTGACCTCTTCCTGCAATTGTTGTATATGTTCAGCAAATGCTTCTGCATCATCACTAACATGCTCATGGATTGGTAATTCAACCAAATCTAGAACACCCTTGGGGTTCTAGCCATAAATAATTTGAAATGGTGATTTGCCTATCGAGCGGTTCACTGAGTTGTTATATGCAAATTCTGCTTACGATAGGGCTAAATCCCATTGTCGTGGTTTCTCACCAACTATGCACCTCAGAAGATTGCCCAAGCTTCGATTCACAACCTCGATTTTTCCATCAGTCTATGGATGATAAGCACTACTAAACTATAGCTTTGTGTCCAATTTCTTCCACAATGTCTACCAAAAATGACTCAAGAACTTAACATCCCGATCTGAAGTGATGGTCTTTGGAACTCCATGCAGTCTCACCACTTCATCAAAAAAAGTATTGCAATCTTGGTTGCATCATTGGTTTTCTGGAAAGCAAGAAAATGAGCCATCTTAGAAAACCTATCTACTACAACAAAAATGGAATCTTTACCTCATTGAGTACGGGGTAGCCCTAGCACAAAATCCATGCTTAGGTCGGTCCATGATCCTAGGGGAACTGGTAAGGGCGTATACAACCTTGTATTTTGTACATGACCTTTAGCCACTTGGCACACTCTACATCTAGACACAAATCAAATTACATCTCTCTTCAATCATGGCCAATAGTACTTTTCCTCCACAAGAGCAACTATTTTATCTATGCCAAAGTGTCCTGCCAAACCACCACTATGCAACTCACGGATGATATTCTCCCGCATGGAACCAACAGGTATGCACAATTGTTTCCCCTTAAACAAATAGCCATCCTGCATAACATACTCAACAAATATTCGACCAGCCTCACCCACAACTGGAGTTTTGTACTATTGTACAATGCTTCCAAAATCTACATCAGATTCATACAAATCCTTAATCCCCTCAAAGCCTACCACTACATTCTCCATGGTGGTTACCAATAGTACTCTCCTGCTTAATGCATCAACAACCTTATTCTACTTACCGGACTTGTGCTTCAACACAAATGAGTATTCTTGCAAAAAGGAAACCCACTTGGCATGTCTACTATTTAATTTCTTCTAAGAATTGACATACCTTAAGGCTTCATGGTTAGTGTACAACGTAAAATCCTTGGATAACAAATAATATCGCCAATACCTCAATGCCTGCACAATTGCATAAAATTCTACATCATAAGTGGAGTAGTTCTTCCTTACCTCATTCAAATTTTCACTAAAAAATGCTACTGGCCGCCCCTCTTGGCTCAGCACAACGCCAATCCCCACATGTGAAGCATCACAATCAACTTCAAATATTTTGCTAAAATTAGGTAATACCAGCATGGGTGCTTCTGAAACCTTCTTCTTCAAGAGTTCAAAACTCTGAGTTGTTGCTTTTGTCCATACAAAGTTTTTCCCCTTCGTACACTCTGTTATGGGTGCAAGAATGCTGCTAAAGTTTCTAATGAACTTCCTATAAAAAGTTTCCAAACCATGGAAACTTCTCACCTCTGTTACATTCCTTGGAATAGGCCATTCAAGAATTGCCCTCACCTTTTCCTCATCCATCTTCAGGCCATCCTTGGAAATTACAAAGCCCAAAAACACTAGACTTTCTTGAAGAAATCTACACTTCTTCAAATTAGCATACAATTTCTCTTTCCGTAATAACTCTAACACCAACCTCACATGGTGCAAGTGCTCTTCTTCACTTTTACTAAAAATCAAGATATCATCAAAATAGACAACCACAAACTTACCAATGTATTCCCATAGCACTCGGTTCATCAACCGCATAAAGGTACTGGGTGCATTTGATAACCCGAATGGCATCACCATCCACTCGTACAACCCATCTTGGGTTTTGAAAGTAGTCTTCCACTCATCCCCCTCTCTAATCCTGATATGATAATAACCACTTCGTAGATCAATCTTGTTGAAGTAGCTAGCCCCTACTAAGACATCCATCATATCATCCACTCTAGGTATTGGGAACCTGTACCTGATAGTAATTTTATTTATGGACCTGCTATCTACACATGTCCGCCATGAGCCATCCTTCTTTGGAGTTAATAGAGTGGGAGTTGCACAAGGACTCATGCTCTCCCTTACTAATCCTTTCCGTATTAATTTTGTCACTTGCTTATTCAACTCTGCATTCTGGGTTGGGCTCAACCGATAGGTTACCTGGTTTGGAAGAACTGACCCAAGAATTAGATCAATGTGATGTTGAATATCCCTCTTCGATGGTAACCCATCAGGTAACTCATCTGGTATGACATCAACATACTCCTTCAACAACCTGGATGCTACTGGTGGTATAGGAGCCTCCTCTACCTCTATCTTCTTCATTGTCAATGCATAGCACCAACCAGATTCTTGTGCCTCTATGATAAACTCCTTCGCAATCAACAAAATATCACTCTGCCCTTCTTCCTGAAGAGGCAACAATACTACCTTGGCACCATCCTTCCAAAAGGTGTATGTATTTCGACCCCCATCATGGACGGTCTTCCTATCATATTGCCAAGGCCTCCCCAAAAGTATGTGATAGGCATCCATAGGAATCATGTCACACCAAACTTCATCTTTATAAGTATTCCCAATTGAGAATTTTACTAAACATCTCTTATCAATAGTCACCTCATTCCCTTTCTTGATCCATGAAATGCGATAGGGATGTGGGTGCTTCTCACATTTTAGATTCATTTTATCTACCATTACATTAGAGACCATATTCTCACAACTACCACCATCAATGATTACTTTGCATACCTTTCCTCCTGATGTGCATCTCGTGCAAAAGATATTTGTTCATAGCCAGGACTCACCACCCTCATATGCTTGCATTTTTGCCTTCTTTGGAGCAATCAATGTTCTCTTTATCATGAGATTATTGCCCGCATCTACAGCAACTTCTATCTTAGTTTCATCCTCTTCCTCAACCAGGTTGACTCTAGCCTATCCTCCCTGATTCCTCTCTTCAGCATCATAGTGGGTGCACTCAAATGCTTTGTGACCTTCCTCACCACATCTAAAATAGGTATATGGCTTCCATGATCCATTCCCATTTTGACCTCCCCCATTACCTCGACCTCCCCTATTTCCTCTTCCTCTTTGGTAGGTACCGTGACCTTGCTCTGTCTCTTCCTGTTTCTATGTATTTGAGGATTCTCCCTTTGATGAGCTAGATCCACCATGCCCCCAATTTGGAGAAGATGCCAATCCCTTCTTCCCTCTTCTATAATTACTCCTCTTATGCTTTTCTTCGGCCCTCAAGGCCATCTGATACACATCTTCTACAGTAAGGGTATGATGCATACTCAACTCATCTTGAATAGCATAACTTAGGCCATTTACATACCTCGCAACCCTTTGCTCTTTGGTCTCGTTATGCTCCACATGAATAGATAGCTTGTAGAACTCATTGGTGTAGTCCTCGATGCTTTGGTCCTTCTATCAGAGGTTCTAAAATCTATGAAATAAAGTTTGGGAATAGTCTACAGGCACAAAATTTTCTTGCAACTTCTTCTTCATCTTATCCCAAGCCTTGATCTTTGCTTTTCCTTTCCTCTATCATTCCATTTGTAGATGATACCACCAAATTAAAGCATACCCTTTCAACTTTGTGCATGCGAGTTTCACCTTCTTTTCCTCAGCCATATTACTCCATTCAAAATACTTCTCCATACTATTTACCCAATCGATTAGCTCCTCTGGTTTTAACCCATCAACATACTCAAAAACCTCGATCTTGATTCCATCTTGGCTTCCTTTAAGTCCTTCCAAGGCTTGGATCAGCCTACTTTCAAAATTTTCTGGTTCTTCTTCCGTGTGATCCTCAGATCCGCCTTCCTCAGCCATGGTCTCATTATCAAATCCTAGATCTGGGTCCACATTGGTGCGGGCCTCCACCATGCGATTAATCGCACCAGTAAACCGTGCTATTTCTACATGTAGATCCTCCATATGCTTATTCATTTGGGCATAGATACCTCACCCTCTCCCTCTTCTATTCATCTTCTTTCCACTAGCGAGATCTCACCTGCTCTGATACCAATTGATGTAAATTCACTGCAGGAGACCGACAATGGACTCCAAGGGTAAAATTGCAAGATAAGACATCATACAAAATACACCAGTAAAAGAAACCTGCAAATGCTTCCTTTCATTAACTGAATTCACATCCCCTTACAATAGAGTCTCCCACTCCTTATACTCCCCCAAAAGAAAAACCCTAGCCTACGCTACCCCCTTACTATTTTTAGTAACTTTCTATTTTTAGCAACTCACTTGCTATTTTTAGTAACCCTAAAAAAAACTTGGATGGCATCCAAAATAGAATCATGCATCCATTATTCAATAATACCCACTACCCCAAGATAGCAACCCCACTCTAGTTCTACACTAATAGTTATGATAACTTTTTAGTTGCGAAAAATGAAAATTACATTAAAAGCTAATTTTGGGCCTCCTAGAGGTATTTTCTTGCGTGCAAACATATGGGCCACTTTTCTTAGGTTCTCCATGCAATTATGCATGTTATGAAAAATAATAGGGCAAAAGGGACACTCAAAGAAAAATGTATTGCCCTGGCAAGTTGCATCAAAGACAGTAGGAAACATTTTATACTAGGTCAGGTTTTTCCTTCTTGCATTGATGCATGTTTGAAATCATCGATTTTTTTATATGAAATTTTGATTTTTGAAAGGAATTTTATGTTGTAACAATTGTATCTCTTTTAAATATTGAAACAAATGAAGGAATTTTGGATACTATAATTTTTTTACATTGTCATTTTTAGGATTTTATTTTTATTTATTCAGCCAAATACATGTAGACTTTAGCTAAATTACCTTCTACTATGTGAACATTTGGGATTACATGTATACTTTGCCTTCTCACCTAGGTTTATAGGGTATATTATAATGCCAATATGGAGTCCTTTATGACTTATAATTACACCAAAATAAAAAGCAACCCATTTTATCCTAATGCATTTGTTTTGGGTTTCATTACCTAACATTGTTTTATCTTGAGGTATTCAATTTGATTTCATGGGATGCCCTTGCATTGCCTTAAAGTATTCTATGTATTTTTATGTATAGCATGGTACATAATCATAAAATCCACTCTTCTTTGGAGGATTCAATTTATATGAACATGGGATTGAACTCCAATCTATTTGAGGCATTAATTTGATTAAATATAGGATTGAATTCTACTTTATTCTAAGTTATTAACCTAGTTAGAAAAAATATCTTGTTTTGAAAAATATAGTTTGATTTATCTTATTCTGGTTCATACTTTCACTTTGGATTAGTTTTTATGTAATCAGCCTAGTTTTAAGATGATAACATGACGCTCTATTTTAGTTTGAGATAAACCAAGCCTAAGTATATTTGCATGCAATTAAATAGTAAAAAGGACTTGATTGGTGTCATATTCCACATATTGCAATTGGATTAAAATCTTACCTTATTTTTATTTGGTGTTCATGTAGAAAATACTTTATGTTTTTAAAATTAAATGTTCTAGTAAATAGGGGTTTATGACAAAACTTATTTCTAATATGTTATAAGGGAAGTCATAATAGTTAGTCTTGTTTTCATTCATTTGAAAATACTAATTCACTTAAGGAGATTCATATAATTTTTATTATCTTGTTTACATTTGGTTGAAGTAGAAATTATGACTATTAACTCCTTGGATGCATCATAGAAACCAACTACATGACTTTGTTGACTAGTTTTTATGCAGGAAATAGCCAAGGGGTTTTACAACCCTCTAGTTCAAAGCACTATTTGGTTTCTTTTTTGTGTTCAATAATAAAGTATTTCCTTATATAGTATAAACTAACTATGATTGTTTATTGTAACAAAATTACTCACTTTTAAAAAATAAGTATTTGAACCAAAAAAAAATAGAAATCCATATACCCGAGTTCATTTATCAACTATTCACTTTTAAAGAGAGATAATTAGACCAATAACAATTAGAAATCAATATAATTTAGTTCATTCATGAAACATTTGAACATATAAACCATATCAATGAATATGTTTTAATCTAGCAAGCATTAAAACCTATCCACTAATAGTTTACTTCACATTTTAGAAAATACTTAATAAAAAAGGAAATATTTTCTCAAGACAAAAGCTAAAAATGGTCCTAGATGAGCTTGAATCAGAATTATAGTTATAGACATGTAAGAAAATATCAAAACATTCAAATACTTATTTTAAAAAAATTAATGAAAGTGAAAGAAGTCTAAATCTACCAATCATCATGCCTTTCTCCCTAAAATAGAGATTCTAAAAGGTAGTTAAAAAACTTTCAAGTTTTAAAACTACCTTTTAGAATCTCTCAATGTTCGGTGAGCTCTCAATATTTTTTGTGGCCTTACCAGGGGCCTCTGGTTTGCTTGCTATCGTGTTCCAGCTAGACTTTCTCATATGTGTCCCTAAAGTTATTCTTTGGTGGTGCTAAAGTTTGTCTGGAATTTCTCAATGCATCCTCTTTGTCTAGGATGACCTGGTTTTAATGCTTGCAACTAGTTTTCCCTATGACTCCTTCCTTTTGGGTTCCTTGGGAACTTTCTCGTCTCTTTCCTATGGTTTGTTGTTCTACGTCTATTGCTTCCTCTGCTCGACTAGCATCTTCGTTGGCTCCTCTCTTCTCTACAAGAGGATTTCATGGCCTATGGAGATCCTTAGATTACTGTTCCACTTTCCAGGCTTGTGAGGGATGCGATTTCTTCTCAAGTTCATCTTCTGGCATCTGTGTTTGTTTCCCATTCTTTATTGGGAAATATTTACTATATTTGTAGTTTTTTTGCTCCATCCTATGGTTTTGGATGGTTTTTTTATAATGCTTCTGGTCTCCTGGAATTTCCCTACCGGTTTGTGTTGGTGTCTCGCTCCCTTCCTATTGTTTCAGGGGGTTTTTGTTGTTTTTAGGTTTCTCAGATGATTCTACCCAGTTTATGGTTCTCCCCTGCGTGGGATGTTGCTCTAAACCCATATGTTGGTATTCCCCTGCATGGGATGTTGAATTATCCCAGTTTTTGGTTTCCCCTATGTGGGTTGGCACCTGTTTCCTTTTCTTGCCCATGGGTTTGTATAATTTTGTATTTATATGGGCTTGACCGTTTACTCTTACCACCTTTTATTTTTCTTACTAGGCGGTCTTTTTAATTTTATTTTTCCCACTTTCCACAAGTTTTCCTTTCTTCCTTCCTTAAGGTTTTCCTCTTGCCTTCCTAAATGTTTTCCTGTTGGCTTTCCTCAATCCTTTCATGTGTTTTTTCCTGAAGAATTTTGGTGACTTGTTGTAATGAAGTTTTGGGTCCCTTGATAAAAACCCACTCTAATTTAAATTTAACCAAAAAATAAAAAAAAACTTTCAAGTAAATTAATATAATGACTACCTCCATCTAATGGAATAACTTTTGAATCTAATCATTGTCATAGATTGAAATAAATTTGAAATCAAAAGTGGCAATTATGAAATTTTATTTGAGCAATGACTCAATAGAGATAAACCCACTAAGATAGTTATGCATATTTTCAATGTTAATGTCGGTGCATGAACCATATCTTGAAATAGTTTAGAGAAAATTTCACCATATATTAAATCACATCAGTAATTTGTTTAAAGCACTCTAGACATTCACCTTGTATTGTTCTTCTCCAATTAAAACCTTGTCACTATTATATAGTTCTTTAATTTCTATTTTTGTCGCTATATTGTTCATTTATTCTATAGTATTGTTAATGATGGACTTGAACTCAAGAAAAAAATTTGAAGCATGGTTGATTCTTTCTTGAGAAAATGTAATCCAGGTAGAGCATGAATGAAATTTTATCATAGTAAGTGATGAACTAATTCCAAGATTTGTCCTTTTTTACTTAACCTTCATGAGGATATTTTTAGTGTAAAAGAAAATTTCTTGTATCACAATGGTATTTTTCATTCTTGGACATTTTATTCTTAGTATCTTTACAAAAGAATAATTTTAGAAAAAACTTAATATTAAATTCAGGTTTTAATTTTATAGCTTTTATGACTACACTTATGATAATCTCCTTGTGGTGTCTACAATGAATATTTTTATTTAAGGAATTTATTTGAGAAGTAAAATGGATAAATAAAATGCTTCTTTATCTACTATGATGTTTTCCAAATCTCTCCTCAAGTATTCCAAAAATAGCCCTTTCAAAAGTTGTTTTAGATTCTAAAGCTTGAATGTGCTAGAATTGGTTTGTAATCCTCCTCTCGGAATCTCTAAATTTATCTCACTCTTATTTAGTCACTTCAATATGTATCCATATTATGTCCTCTATAAAAAAATTATTTTTTGAGGCTATAGTCATATTGTGTACACTTTCAATTATAACATCCAAAAATATCTTCATTTTCTCAAAATATTTCCCTTTAATGATTTGGATTTTTCATTATAAAAATAATTTATAGAAATATCCTCAATATTAGAATATAATACATTTCTTCTCATGGATGAATTAATGGACCCACCAATATTTTTAGTTTGTTGTGTTCTACTTGCTCTAATTTACTCAAGAATATTTACATGTTCAATTTTTGTTTTTGCTCCATCATTAGGTGTTTTTTCCATAGTTTATTTCCCCATTACATCAATGTCTATCATAGATCCTAAGGTTTTTGTCACTTCGACCTTCATTTCTCCAATTTCTACTTTGGTACCTTTGTCCTTAGTGGTAGTTTCCTCCACCAATAGGCTTACCCTTGTTGGAAGAGTTTCTTTCAACAAATATTTTCCCTGTGAAGATAGCACCTTCCCCTTAGGATCTTCTTCACCATAAGATCAATTTCTTCCATTGGATGAACTTTTTTTGATGGAAGGCTACAATTTTAGTAGAAATTTTTCATTGTGAGATCCTCACTATCAATACTTAGAAATTTTTTAAAGTTGTCATATTCCTTTTCCAAAGCCTTTTTTTTAGCATATTTAAGAGCATACTCAACCACAACTAACCTTGTAGGAATTTCAATATATTTTTTTATTTAACATTTTTTTTGGTAGAATTAATAGTTTATTAAAACCAGGGCATTTGAAAGGCACCCTAATGCCTTGTACAACAGAGGATCAACAAAGGATCAAAAAGGAATAGAATAAATACAATATGAAAAATAAGTTAAAACAAAAATACAACCTCAAAAATACATCCTCAGACTAAAAGGAGTCAACAGCCTTGAAAAAACAAGCATTGAGAGAAATTCCAGATCTAAAAAAAGAATGGTCCTCATCCAAAAATAACCCAAAAATATGCGATTCACTATCACAAAGGACCCAAAAAAATAGAGGAAGAACCATCAACCATCAAGAGGAATATCCAACTACGTGAGGAACGAAGCAACACCTTCCATACTAGCAACTTTCGCATCTATTTTAGAAATCTCCTTAGTGCTATCCTTAGGAATAGAAGTGCATGATTCCTTAGAAATATCCATTACATATTAATCGTTGACAACATATTTGACATCAGTTTTGGTGTCGAAGGATACCTCAGCACCGGCTAGAGCTGAAACATTTTTGAAATTGTCACAGAAGAACAAGAGGCTAAGTGCATGGCACTATTCTTTGAGGGTTTAAATTGCCTTTCCAATGGCCAAGTGAGTAGTTTCAAGATGGTCAATGGTGGCAGAAGTAGCATGCACAACCAGCTTGTGAAGATACCTTTCGACAAGGTCAAGATAATTAGACTTATCCTTTGGAGTTTTTACAGAGATGGACAAAGGGTTTTTGATAGATTCTTTATGTTTCAGCCTCTGGAAACTATAGACAGGGGTCTTTTCAACATTGGTTTTCTTTCTAGCAGAGAACTCATAAATATATTTGCCCCCTTTCTCTTTTCTTTTGGATTTGGAGGTTTTAGGGCTCGGGGTTGAGGATGAATTCTCCTCGTCAGAATCAGGGGTAGGAAGATTACTTGAAGGGAATTGCAGAAGGATTTACTTGTAAAGAACCTTAAAAATACCCTGGTGGCAAGGTTTGGCCTCATACTTTTTGGAATGGTTGGTGGTGATGGTATATTCCATGGACCAAAAAAGGGTAGTGGGAATGTTCATCATTTTTTAGTATCGAAAATTATTAACAAATGCAATATGAAAACAACATAATTGAGACTCAGGATTGTGACAAGTAAAATATTGTATTATTGGCTTAAGGATTTCTTTCCAAGGTGTTAACAAGTCAAGAAGAAACAAACCTTTTTTTACCTTCTTGTGGATGGGTGAATGTTAATTTAACATTTATTATTTTGGCTGAAGATGAAGTAATTGGATGAGATAAATCCTAAGCTCAATTATCCAAGTCATACCTTGAAGCATCATAATTTCTTTTTCTTTCAATCATATCTACCCAAGAATTCACATCCATGGAAATATTTTCATCAAAATCCCCTTATATGCATTCAAAGAACTAGATATTTTGAATAGACCTCAAATGTTGTTTGATATTTCTTCCATGATTATAAAATCTAATATATACATATTCCAATTGAATTTTATCAAACCATGAAGGGAACTATACACAATATCTTAAATTTCCTATTGTATAATCTTCATTAGAAAAAGGAATGGGTGGAAAACACATGGATGTAGGCCAATAAATTTCTTTGTTGTACCCATTGAATCACCTATCATCTGATAAGATACCTCTTTGAGTAATATATTACTAGGCACACACTTGGAAAACAAATGGGGCTTCCTCTTGAATCCTAAAAGTCTAATATTAGTCCATTGATCTTGAATAAATAAACTAACATATGGTTGCAAATTCCTTCTAGCCTCTTCGGTGAAACATGGACATGAATAGTTTTTAGTAAAGAATAAATTCAATGAAAAAAACATAATGAATGTAACAATAGTTTTACTTTCTCTTCACATTTTCCTTTAATATATTTTTAAAAAATGTATGTATAGGTGGTCTGTCTAAATAATTAAAAAAGGAAACTTCATTGATTTTGAGTGGTGCGACCATACATAGAATGTAAATAAAAAATATAGTCATGTGAAATATAGTCCTCTCTAAAGCCTTTTTTTTCTAAACTCTCATTTTTTCTAACCATTTTTTCTAAAATAAAAGAGGCCAAGTAAAAGTTAACACCCTCAAGAACAATAGAAATTAATTGTGGCACATAATGTACAAAAATATGAGACGTGTCTGGCTCACCCATAAGTCTATAGAGTTGGGCCATAGTGTATCTTATTTTACTTCTAAATTCTGAAATAGCATACCATTCACTTTATATATGAAGTGCCTTCTCATTTGCTCTCTAATTCTTTAAAAATTCCTCAATGCTCTTATATATTTTCATGAATGACTAGCCATACTAATTTTTGTAGACAATAAAGTTTTTAAGAGGAGGTTTGTAGATAGTGTGCAAAACTTAACTATAAAAATGGGTGACTAGCCTATTGTTCAATTCTCTTGTCTCCCTTTTTCCTAAGTCCATAATTTGGGATATCCATTCCACAATGTGCACACAATTTTACAACTTGGGTCAAACATCCATCTACATAACCTAGACTAAATTATTTTTTCCATGGCTTCCAAATACTTAAAATCATCCTTGTAGTTCTATTTAAAAAAACACTCTTGTACTTTTGATAAATGTTAAATAAGTCTTTCACATCTTCTCCTAAATTTGTTATAGTTGTGTTTTTTATAATGGGTGCATTGACAACAGTCTAACACTTTTCCATTTTAGTGAATATAGTGAATGCAAACTATTTATAGCATAGGACATATACAAGCACTCAAATACTCATATAATTAAAAATATAAATTCCAAGATAACATATAAAAAAATTTAGAATATGCAAATTAAATTCATGGTCATGTCAACTTAATGTAACTTATATTTATTAAAAGAAATATAGTTATGGTAAGAAATCATGTGTAATCTCTACATTGTATTTCCATGATATAGAAATTAAATTAAAAGTAGAGTAGTTACCAAAAGTAATTATGACAAATGAATGACAAGTTATAATGGTGTCCAAATGGATGATTCAGATTTGCTATGAGTCCCTATGCACTCATAAGGCCAAAATAAAAATTAAATAAGGGTTTAGTGAGGTGTAAGTCTTTAATTTATTGCCCCCAAGGGTTAGGTGGATTGGTAATTATCTATTTGACCAGGTATTTAACCATAAGAAACCTAGGTTCAAAACTTGGGGGCATGCCTATTTGCAAAGGAAGTAGTTTGCTCTAAATACTCTAAGTTCGCACCAAACCAATGATGCTGGTATGAATCCCAAGTGCTTTTTTGTCATATTCATGTCAGGTTATAAAATTATGAGGTGGTATAGGCTTGTTAGGAGCAGCTCCTATGGTTTGAACCCTGCACTTAACAATTACTAGAAATAGTGTGTATGTAACCAACTCCCTTATGTATCAAAAACAATTCTTAAATTATTCCATCTCAAAAATAATAGAAAGAAAAATTAATATTTTAGGCAAGCACATGCGTAACCCTTAATATTTTTTCCTCCACACATTCAAGGCTAGAAAAAATTTCAAAATTACATTGGGTTTTTTTATTGAAAACAAAAGTAATGAGACATAAAACAAAAATTATATAATAGTACACAAGAGAGTAAACAAAGGGTAACATGGATCCCATTATAAAATTTCATAGTGGGTTTAGTGTGATAACATTTTGGTATCTTATTAGGGGAAACATAAAGTTTGAACTCAGTATCCAGTTTTAAGAATGTTAAGTTATCAGTTATAGAAGTATAAGAAATAAATATTCAAGCATTTAACAAATTCAATATAATGATGCATTGTCAACCTTAATACTCAAATTTTCCTTTGCTTATGATCACTTAGGTTTTTAGTCTTTTGCATCTCATATTAGGTTCACCTTGCTCCACTACCAATCGAGCACCCATAGCTCTGGTGGAGGTAATGATAACTCCAATTTTTTTATATTGAATTCCAAGAGGTGTAAATATTGATATACCCTTAAGATATTAAAAAATGATTAGTCAAAGCATATTTGGTGAGAATAGTACCACTATATGATTCGCATCATGGATATTTAATTTAATATTTTTTCTACCTTGAAATTGATAATTTCAAGTAAAATTCATGAGAAATATGATTAATTTTCTATAGCACCATGAAAAAGTCACTAAAACACTACTAATTTTTTTAACTCAAAGCATAAAATAAATAAGATCAAGCAAACACTACTAAAATTAAAAATATGTAAAATGAACATACACAAATCCAAAAACATATGTACAACATGAAAGTACCCTATTACTCAAAATAATATTTCAAATGCTAACCATTCATAGGTAAATATAAGAAAATTCCTTTTAAATTATATAGTTTGAAAGTCTTTAGACTACATTTTCCATAATTTTATAAGGTCCCAACCATAAATAATAAAACTTACAATGTTTTCCCTTTGATTCTTTAGATTTATACCTTAGTAAGTTGATGTGGATATGAATAGGCATAGGATTAGATTTCATAAAAAAAATTAATTTTATTTTGTCAGCATGGATTGTTGGCAAGTTATACTTATTGGAAAATATTAGTTTGTATTGTCATCTCAAATACCTATTTAGATTTGTAAATTAATAAAAGTTATCAATTGGGTTTTTACCCTTCGAATTGGTATCAAAGAAAAAATTTCTTACCCTATGAGGGGGGATTTCTCTTATAGAAATTCCCCCTCCTATGTGCAATTTCATTTCACAAAATTTCACTTCCCCTCATCCTTTCACATTTTCATACATGCTTATTTATTCTCTAGTTTAGTTCTCTATGTAGAATTATTTTAATTTTTATATGTCTCCATTAAAATGAAGATGATACATGGAATTCTAACATCCACATGCCAAAATGTATCCATGCTTTGGCACAAAATATATGTTGTATCAAACAGATAGTGTACATGTTTTAATTTCTCTTAGAATAAAATACCATATTCTTTATGTGGGTCAGTCTTATCTGGTTGGCAACGACATTGTTCCTCATGTGTTATTTTATTGGCACTAGGGTTTTTTTGATCGATCATGCTTTTATGGCTCTACATTTCTAGATTTCATGCTTTGATCATATCGCTCATAGTCCGTTTGGTGCTAATTCCACTAATTACAAGTTTTAATTGCTAAAAATAATTAAAAACCTTTAGATAATTTTTTAAATGTTTTAATGTTTTAAAGATTTAAATTTTTAAACCTTTAGAATTAAAGGTTTTAATTGCTTAATACTTTTATTTTGTTTCCGAAGATACCTATTGTTTTTATCGCTTTTTGAGCATTCTTCCTTCTCAAGCATAGGATTGTATATAGTCATTGGAAAGCTCTTTTCGAGTTGGTTACAGTAGGACTATTATTTTGATGTTTTGTAAAGGTATTTCTTGACCTATGGTGCTCCTATATTTTGGTTGTTTAAAACTTATTTCTAAAATAAATTTTTGTAATTTGGAGTGTACTTTTGGTTGAACCTGACACTCATTAAATCCACCATCATATTTTGAGATATTTTGGAATGCATTCTCTTTTACAAGATCTTTTACCCCTTTTACGTGATCAGGGATACATGGGTGCTCCACGCATTGGATTTGTATTAGCTCCTAGTAGGTTTGTATCTTCATGAATTTTTTTTAGCTACCAACACCACATCAAGCATTACTTACACATCTCTGAAGACTACAAATATTTTGACACTTCATACCACAACCACTTTTGAATACTACAGATCCTTTACACTTTAAAAGCTTCTTATTCATATTAGTATTTTGTAATAAAAAATGTAGTTCAATGGTACCCGACACTCCATTCTATGATTTTTTTGGATCCCCATGATTTATATCTTTTTCCTCCAGATTTGTGACTTCTTGAAGATTGAATGATATTTTTATAAGGCTTTTTTTAAGAATATTAGTTCTCATTCCTACATGCTAGAGGTTGACCCAAGAGACAACAAATCTCAATATCCCATTGGAGATTCCTAAATAGACCTTTTTTGAGCATGGATTTTTCTCATTGTTACTCCTTTTGATGGAGTTGTGGTGATCTCCTTGGGTCTCTTGTATATTTTCTATATTTCTTATTTTCTGAATAACTTTGGAGGATTTCATTTTTGGGCACTTCTATTTGTAATATCTTCTCTTCCACTTCCTTGTAAAAGCATTGGAGTCCAATGCTTCTATGGTGGAGAGGGATGATGTGGATATGAATAGGCATAGGATTAGATTTCATAAAATATTTTTTATTTTATTTTATCGACATGGATTTTTGGTAGTGTGTAATTATCGATAGGTTATACTTATTGACAAATATTATTTTGTATTGACATCTTGAATGCCTATTTAGATTGTAAATTAATAAAAATTATTAGTTGGATTTTTACCCTTCACATAAGTCCAAGTATCCTTCTTGAAAATTTCATTGTAAAATATTTTTATTGAACCATATTTTCACTTGTTCTTAACCACACATAAAAATTTTCCTCACATTCTCTCTATCTTATTTGACTTTCAAAAGTATAAATTTACATTGTTAGATTTTGTATAATCCCTCTACTTGAGCATCAAAATCCATTCTTAATGAAGGTAATGTGCTTTGAACAGGAAAGGAGACTTATCTTTCATACACCAATGTATATTATGAATATCCCATAGTTGATTTAGATTTTATCATGTTTGCCGAAAGTGCATGTAACAATACCTTGTGCCATGCCTTTGAATTTTCTTCAGTCATTCTCTTGATAATTATCATCAGGTTCTTATTAAAGGATTCAACTACACCATTACCGTATAGATAATACTTAACTAAATATCTCATTATGATATTATATTTTTGGGTAAACTCTATCAATTCAGCTGAGCAAAAAATATGATGCATTATCAAATACCAAATAATTAAGCATACTGAACCTAATTATAATGTTTATTTTTATAAATTTAGTAATAGTTTTATAAAATGTGTTTTTTGTAGGAATAGCCTCAATCCATTGGGTAAAGTAGTCTATAGTAGTCAATATTTACTTGTGTCCCTTTGAAGAGGGAGTGTTCCTCAAAATTAGAGTCTATTCTCCATTGCTTTAAAGTATCATTAATAAATGCTAGTTTCAATGGATGGAAGGATTTTAAGGTATTGCTTGCATATATCTGACAAGAATGACATGTCTATACTAGTTTATAACAATCTTAAAAAATATTAGGCCAACAATATATTACATGTAAAATTGTATATGTTATGGTAATGGTTGAGAAATGTCCTATTGGCCCTGAATGTAATGTTTTTAATGGTTTATATGGGATTGAAATGGGCCCCACCCATATTACATCATCACCACATAGTGGCATTACAATAAATCTTGGATATTATCCATGTATAGTTTGGCAATATTCCAACTTGACTCTCCTTGAAATATTGAGGAATCTAACCAATTGAACTAATACCACTTGATTATTTAAGTTTACACATGTTTTTATGAGGGGTCTTGGTCCCCTCTTATCGGGGTTTGAACTTGGGTCTCCTAGATGAAAACCCAAGTACTTACCACTACTATATCCCTCATGGTTCTGAATGTAATTATTTTAAAATTGAGTCTATACAAACCCTAGAGAATACATTATGCCTTAAATATGATAAAGGTTTCTTTTTCTTCAGATTTAAGCTCATTAGGAGAATAGCCTTTAGTCAAAAAATGAATCAAATTTATATACCAATCATCCTTAGGAATACTTGCTTGTAAATCAAGTTTGAGCAAACACTCTTCATTTCTCCATTATTCCTATTTGGTTTTTTCTTATTCAATTTTCAATAAAATATTGGCATCACAAGCCTAGAGGTTAAACCTTACTTCAGAAAGATTCAATCTATGTTTGGCATTCTTAGTAGCTAGTTCTATCAATTCTATACCATGAATCAATTTGGTAGGCCATATATTTATATCATATTTGTATATCATTGTCATCCAATTTCCTCTCCTTTCTCCCAAATCATTTTATATAAACAATGATCTAATAACTAGATGAGGAACAAAAGAAAAAAGTTTACTCTTCAAAATATTTCCCAAAATATCTTAATATTTTAACCAAGCATAAGCTTATTTGTATATTGAGGAATAATTTAATTTTGTGGCATTCATAGTAAAACTCATGAAATAAATATTTTATTTCTTTAGTTTATGTCAATATTATTGTAATTTAATTATCCAAAGAAAATGAATAAATATAAAAATCTTTATTATAATCTAATCTACCCAAAAATAGAGCTAAAGAAATGGTATATTTGATTTTCTAGAAATCTTGATGTATTTCATTAGTCCATTTGAAATTTAGTTTTTTTTAGCATTGCATTTAATGGTTTTAAAACATTTGTGAAGTCTAAAATAAAAGTTTAGTCAAAAATTATTTTTCCAAAGAAATATTGCATGGCTTTTAAAGAGAGAGGTGGATAAATATATTGTATTACTTGTATCCTTTTAGGATCAACAATGATGTCTTATTTGGAAAATATATATCCTAGGAGTTTTCCTTTGTCAATTTCAAATAGAATTTTCTTTAGGTTGATATATGATGTAGGAACAATAGTATGAAGCTACTTTATTCATGAAATGCAAGTAATATATAGGATTACATAGGAATCTCACGTAGGTTAAGTGGTTGCAACAATCTGCCAAACATGGCCAACCACTTAACTACTAGTTAACCAAATGCTAACTATATATGTCCACTAACTGCTAGAAGACAAACAAGATCTCTAACAGTTAACAACCATCTAACAACATTCTAACAACCTATTTCTAACATGGGCATACTATGCCTCACGTGAATACAAAGTGCAATGAAATAGGAATAGTAAATAATAATAATAATTAACTTACGCTTAAGTGGATAAGCCTAAGTTATCCTCAACACTTCTCCCAACCATATAAGCATTGGACCCCAATGCTCTCAACAAATGTGGAAAGTCATGGGCCATCTCATGGTGAGGAATCCAACGAGCCATGTGTGGAAAGTGACCGCAACGAGCGACAAGGTAAGTAGTGGAAGAACCCTATCTAGTGTGATGAGTCTTCATCTCGAAAACTCTATCTAAAATGAGCGAAAGCTAACGATCAGGTGCCACTGCTGCTATAGGACTAAAAATAGGATCAGGTACCAAAAGAGGGTCCTGAAATGGTGTCTCTGGAAAGTGGCGCTCATCCAAAGGAACCCATACTCTGCCTCCAACCTGTGGTGAGTGAGGATTGTGATGCTTTCACACCACTCCTTACGGAGTCTCCTGCAAGTCATGTGGTATCTTGCCTAGAAGGCTCTACCGATGCTCAGTAAGGGAAGTAACCTTATCTTGCTCCTCCATGTGTGCAATGGGAGTGGGAAAAGCCAAAGGTAACTTTTGTGGAACAAGTGGTTCAGTAGTTGTAGGTGTACCCAAAATTATACCAATGGAATCAATGGTATCTTTCTCATGAGTGAGAATGGTGGGTTCCTTGACCACTTGCTCTTGTGACTATTCATTATGTGGGAGTGAAACTTCTTCCTTTGCATGTTTCTTAGGTGGTGCTTTTTCTTCATTTTGTGTGGGAAAAATGCTAGTAGGAGCCAAAATGAGTGCTTGACTTAATGGCTTCCTTACTTGCCTACAACTTAACATCAAATTGGAAGTAGGTGTAGTGCTTTGTATCAAGTAGTTTTTACCATGCAACTCCAATATGTAGGTGTTATTTTTAGCATGATAAATAGCATTCCTATCAAATTGATAGGGTTTACCTAGCAAGAGTCCACAACAATCCATATCTATGACATCACACCTAACTTTGTCCACAAAATTGTCACCAAAAGCAAAAGTCAAGGTGCAAGTATGGGTGATGTTGGATGTGGAGTCTACATCTTTCCACCCAAGTGCATAAGGTTGGTGATGTGGTTTGATGGGAAGTTTCAACTTCTCCACAACAAACTTCACAATGAGGTTCTTTTATGATCCGTTATCAATGATACAATCAACATAGAAATCATGCATCAAGTGGGCTCTAGTGACAAACAAATGATCACGCCCCCCTTGAGCAAATGCATTGGACATTAGGGTAACTTTGTTCAGTTTACCCTTTAAAGTAGGATATTCTTCTTCTATCCCTGTAGCCAAAATGGGACCATCTTGTGGTTCCTCATGTGTAGGCTGTACAATTAGGGATTTCTTCTTCTTATACTTCTCAAAAGTATAGCATTTGGATTTTACATGTCCATGCTTTTTACAAAAGTCACAATACAATGAAGAAGAAGAATCTTTATCATGAAAGGAAGAAGAATGTGCTTTAGGAGAAGTTGGAGGAGAAGAAGAATGAGGGGAAGATTGAGAATTGTTCTTCACCTTCTATTGATGCTAATTCCCGCATTTGGAAGAGCCCTCCTATGATGAACAAGACTTTTGATATGCACCAACTTTCTCCTCTGCAATAATGGCATGATTGAATGCCACATCCAAGGTGAGGAAGACATTGAATTTGATCTCCCTAAAAATCTGATCTTGCAAGCCACGAGTGAATTTATTAATCAAATCATCTTCTAAATCTTTCACACCAAGCAATACCCTCAACCTATTAAATTGGAAAATGAAATAAAAAACTGACATTCCATAGGTTTGCCTCAATCTATACCACTTGGTAGTGAGGTCACTTTGGTAGTTTGGTAGAAAGAAGGTGTTTTTTAGAATTTGAGTTAATTATTTCCAAGTCATGGTGGCATTATGACTCTGTATTTCTACAATGAGGACTTTTGCTAACCCTGTGAGTTTTAGTGTAGCAAATGTGGCTTTTTCATCCTCCAAAATTTCAGCATAAGCAAACCAAGTTTGCATATCCAAAATCCATGCAGATAAGACATCGGGATCCCTAGATCCATCATACATTTTAACCTCACATTTGGATTTGTTTGCATTATTATGGTGGATTTTGATTTCACTAGGATTAAACTGCACAACAATGTCTCTCACTTTTTTTGCCAAAATGTCTACTGCTTCAGTGAGGTTTTCCATGTTTGTTCTGAGATCATGAGCCATATTTTGCCTAGTATATGCCAGACTAGGAGGATTACAAAATGGTCTTGCAAAAACTTAATATAGGCTTAGGAACAATTTCAGTTTCCTATGCAGCCAAATTGCCTAGATTTTACAAGTTTTGCTCTCAAAATTAGGCTATTTTAGTGCTTTTACAAAATGGATTTCAATTTTGTAATTACAAAGGTGCACTAAAAAAATGCTGAAAATTAGCCCTTTTACAATGCCAAAAATTGGATTAGGAGGCAAAATTAGCAATCTTCAGAAAATTTGCAAAAGAACGCAAAAAATTTGGTCAAAAACGGACCAATAACGAGGAAGATATCACCTCTTGAAGTTGCTCTCCTTTTTGCTGGTTTTTGGCGCCAAAAAAATTGAATTCAAATTTTTAAATTCTCTCGTCGAATTTTTCCCGCCAATTTTCTTCGCCCAAAAAATTTCTCCAGGTGGCAAAATTAAGTTTCTCGCCAAAAATCTGGGTAGCTGGTAGGTCAACAGAAATTCGTTGATGAAGATTCGCCACATGGCCAAGTGTGGCCATGGCCCCCAACTGGCCCTCTTGGTAGCTTCAATGTGGGACAAACTTGGTCCCCAAATAATTCACCTCCCCATTGTAGGTCGTTGGTGATAATTTTTTTGGTGGCCAGAAAATTTTTAAACTTTAGAATTTTTTTTAAATTCTTTCTGTCGTAACTTCTGCGCATGTCGAAAACGTCTACAATGATGTCGATCTTGTTGGATTCGATCGAAACTGAGCACACTGTTCGCCGGACTGCATTACCTGTTGTTCTCTGCAACCTACGCTGTTGTCAACATTTTTCCGAACAAGGAAACTGGCCTTCAAGGTGGAGATGGCTGGAGTGTTGAGGAGAGAAGGGCGGTGAGTCTTTCCAATTATTTTCTCTGCCTACGTCTGCTCTATGGATCGATGTTGTCTATGATCGAGCTGAGTGAATGGCGTCGATGCGATGAACACTATCGGGATCGTCAACCACCAATGGCTGTGGTGCATCGATCGGTGTCGGTTGGCCACTAGTGCTTGGTGTTGATGTTCGTTAATGGTTATGGCTCGTTGATGCATCGATGTCGGTTGGATGTCGGTCGGTTGCTGCTGCCAATGGTTGGGGCGTCAGATGGCTGGTGGTCATCGATGGTGGTCATCTATCGCCTGGCCGGTGGGTGCTACTACCTAGCCGTGCGATGGCCGATGATGGCCTACCAGTGAGGTGGTCGACGGCTGGTCGTCAGCTACCGTGAAGTGGCATCGGCTGCCTTTTTTTTATAATATTAATAAAAAATATTAATATTAATATAATATCTTTTCATGGAGAAAAAGAAAAGATATTGCATGCAAGAGAAAGGACTCTTTGTCTAACTTCACTCCTCTTTCTGCAGATTTGAAACTCCAATTGGAACTCAACTTGAACTGATGAGGTAAACTCAACTTCTACTTTTCAAGGCAGATCTGGTGCTCCTTGACAAAGAAATGGTGCAAGGGTAATTTCTTCCCTCTGCCCTCAGCTTCACTTGTGTTGTGGATTGCTTCAAGCTCCACTTAACACCTTCCTAGGATCTTGATGACTAGTTGAAAACTCCAACTAAACACCTAGCAAAAAGTGGATCAAACTTGCTCTCCTTTCTGCAACTTTTCTTTAGGCTAACTGATACCAATGATGTAGTAACAATAGTATGAAGCTAATTTATTCATGAAATGCAAGTAATATATAGGATTACATAGGAATCTCACATAGGTTAAGTGGTTGCAACAATCTGCCAAACATGGCCAACCACTTAACTACTAGTTAACCAAATGCTAACTATAGATGTCCACTAACTGCTAGAAGACAAAAAAGATCTCTAACAGTTAACAACCATCTAACAACATGCTAACAACATGCTAACAACCTATTTCTAACATGGGCATACTATGCCTCACGTGAATACAAAGTGCAATGAAATAGGAATAGTAAATAATAATAATAATTAACTTAGGCTTAAGTGGATAAGCCTAAGTTATCCTCAACAATATATATGCCATATCTCCTACATATTTTAAAAAAATTCAAAGGTGTATAGCATGCATGTTCCTTTCTTTGGAATATACAACAATGTTATCCATATATATAGCGATATAATTATGAATTATACCTTTGAATGTTATGTCAGTTGCTTACTGGAAAGTAGCTCCTACATTCCTTTGGAGGTAAAAATTACCCATTTCATAATGAAAGTGGTTTTATACTAGTCTCATTTTTCTATAAAAACATGACTGTATCCTAAGAATTCATCCAATATGGACATCGTTTATAATACTATTACTTGTTGGAAAAATGGATCTATCTTTTGCACAAAATAAATTTCATATTTAAATGTCGTATTTAGATTTCTAAAAATCCATGCCCAATTTAGTTTTATTTATTTATTTATTTTCTTACTAGATCTAGATTTCCTAACCATGAAGAGTGTCATATCAAGAATCTAGTCGTAACATCCAATAAATTTTGAACTTTTTGTGTGGATTTTTTGAAAACATGACTAACAGACCTCAATTTTTTCCTAAAAGGTTTTACACTTTCTTTTTGTGGAATAATAAGTACAATGCTCTTAATTTTATACACTTTTAGGTCTTCATAAGACCAAGCAAAAATATCTTTAAATTATTTGAATAATTTTATGTAGAAATTTCTTTCAATTGGGGTGCAACATTTTTCCAATTTGGTGAACTATAGTTTTTTATTAGTTCCTAGATTTATATCACATGGTTCATATTCAACCTTGGACTATCTTGAATTTTCTCTAGTGAATCTATTTTATAATTCAAATAATTTTCCAAAGAGATCATTCCTTTGGGGATATTATTTGACTTCAATTTTAGACAACCATCTTCATGTTAGGAGGAGAAACTGAAGGGGATATATTTTATTGATAAATGGTTACAATATATAGGCATAAGCCTATATTATGAACATGACACTTGTCAATGAAACTGACAAGTGTCAAACTGGCATAGTGCACATTACATTAACTCTAACATTCCCCCTTAATGTGCACTATCCTAACTAAAGAAAAAAAAACAAGTCAACATTAGGTAAAATTCCCCCTTAATGTTGACTTCTCTAACAAAAATCTACATCCTCCTTTATTGTTGATTGGGTCTTAGGCTCTTGCTCTTTGTGCTTGGCTCTCCAACTATGAATAATGCTAGATTCATTGTGTATACATCTTGGTCTGTTGCCTCAGGGTCAGCCAATTCCATGGGTATGTTGCCATTGGGCCAGCCGTCTAAGTGCCTCGGTGTCATCATGGGTGCCTCAAGGTTAGCCACTTCTGGGTATGTTGCCTCTATAGGTCATCCTCAGAGGATGTTGCCTCTCGTAGGTCACTGACTAGATTCACCATGAGTATGAAATCCCTCCTCATGGTGAACTCAATCTAGAAGGTGTCGGTCTCTACCAAAAAATGCACCTAATTAAAGGAAAAACAAGCCATATAAGAGTGTCGGTCTTTGTCGAAAATGCACTCAATACAATAAAATGAGCCATAGATCCAAATAGGAGGAGAGAAGAAGAAAATAAGAGAATCTTCTGAAGTGTCTTCGTCTATAGTCTTCAGAAGTAGATCTAGAAAAACCTCGGATAGAGTCTAGGGTGTCTTTGTCTGTAGTCCCTAGTATAAGTGTCCTTATGGTGACCATGTCATCCCATTGAAATGCATGGGTAACCAACCACTACACTTGCCAAGTGTATAGAAAATATCACTAGGTACAAGGATCACATATGAAATTACCTTGGGAGTGTTGGGTACAACCGAGAGTGCACTCCAAGGTATAAAAACTTTGAGGCTAAAAAACTCAACTGAAACAACCTCAAAATTACAATTGGACACCACCATTGTGTCTGTCGTGGAAAAATGTTTCCAATGACTATAAATACCCCTATATTCCATTATCAAAGGGGCCTTCAACTTGCTAAAAAAACCAATAGCATGCCTCTCTAGGCAACAAAATAGACCTCAGGAATTAAAAAAAAATTCCTGGCATCACACTTTGGCGACATAAAAACAGGCTCAGTTTCCCTCGCAGGGGAATTACATCCACTTTCCATGTGGAATAAAAAATAGGGCCCTATGGGCCATCATCTTTGAAAAATACAATAAATTGGCCAGAAGGGCCTTTGACTTCCATGTGGAAAATATATTTAAAAAATGACCAATGATGTCGGCCACAAGGTTCCCTCCACTTTATAAAAGATACCCCCATTGACTTTTTAAAACAAATGCCCCCATCTATTAAAGCCATGACCATAATTAAAATAAAAAACTTTCCCCACTTATAACTTTCAGTCAAGCAGCAGCCCCCAAATTATAGCCCCATCAGGTCGAAAAACCTGCCAATTTTGCCCCCTCGAGGGTTAAATGAAGCTCGTCACCGCAACCCTATTTTGGTTACAAACCCCAATATGCAAAAGCAGGAAGCGTACGACAACGCTCCACCCATCGCCACCACCGCCACCGTCGCTACTCAGATTCCAGTGTAGGAGTTCCAAAAGCTAAATCTTAGGCAGCCATCATCGGTGGTGGCTGAACCTCCGTTGCCGCGGCAAGAGGAAAACCCTAGGAAGATGCATGCAGAGTCTGCTAGGATGCTGGAAGTGCCTACCTCTCGTTTGATAACTCTAGAGTCGATGTACCAGATTCAACCGAAATATTATCTACAGGATCATCACCATCAACAGCAGCAGCATTAGGCTTAGGTCGATGGTCACATGGGGCACCCGCCGATGTCGTATTTCTAGGTACACGATCACTCCGGGGATATATTAGGCTGATACCAAATGTTAGGAGGAGAAACTGAAGGGGATATATTTTATTGATAAATGGTTACAATATATAGGCATAAGCCTATATGATGAACATGACACTTGTCAATGAAACTGACAAGTGTCAAATTGGCATAGTGCACATTACATTAACTCTAACACTTCATTTCTTTCCATTTCATCATCCTCATCACTTTCATCTAGCATTTTAGTAAAAAAAATCTCTAAATTGTAAAGGAGGTTGATGATTTGTTGCTCATATTTAAACATTTTCCAATTACACACATTGTCTAGAACTAACGATTTATGAGTAATTTCAACCAAAAAATATTTTATGAGAATAATTGGATTTGGAAATAGAGTGGGTACTAAGGTAGCTATATAATCTATGATATTATTTAACTCATGAGGAATGTGTATCACATTGAAATCATCAAACACTATAATCAAGTCCCATGCTTTATTCTGATAGTTTTTCAATAGTGTATAAGCATTGACACTTTTTCTATAACTACTTGACCATGAGCCCTGTGTACCCAAACAACTTCAAAATATTTACTTTCTTTTCCAAATACCAATGATTAACGATTCATATTCTACTCTATTATTTATATATTATAATCTCATCCTTAATCCTTTGACATATTTTACTTATTTTGGAGAAATAAATATTATCCAAACACCAACTCCTTCCTTTGACTTTATCCCATAAAAGTACATCATCCATAAATCATCTATGTGATCAATAGATGACAAAATTTATTTTCCTATTATGAATAAAGAAGTACCTATACCTAAGTCTGAGTACATTATTGAACTATTGTACTGGTCAATTTTAGTCACCATCTTCTTGTAATATGGCTTTCTTTCAATTTTTATTTAACTTGTTACTCCTATCCATGGAAAATAAATGTGTGAAAATTTTGTGGGTATATACCCTTTCAAGATATATTCTCATTCTTTTCTTAACAATAACCTATAAGCATTTGGTATATCAACCACCCTATGTCTATACAATGTTGTACTCAAGGTTTTTAGGTTTCTTATATTAAAAAATTATATAACTTCCCAATTACTTTAACTTGGGATATATCTAATTGAGTTATGGTTCTTGATATACTTTGGGGTTTTAAACCCAATTTTCTATACATTAATATGGGCATTATGTTTATGGAATATTTATAGTTGATTAAATAATTGTGTATCCTTTTTCCATTAAGAGTGAGTGTGAGAAGCAAAGGAGGTATTTCTACTTTATATTTTAGTCATTCTTTCCTTCAACACTTTGTTTTCTTAAGTTATTGATAGCATGAGGTTTATTCAAATCACATTAGAGAAGTTTTATTTTTTTAGAAATGCATAACAATTCATGCATAGGAATATTGATTTTCAACTTTTTCAAATCTTGTACAATATTATACATTTCTTTTATTTCCCTTCCCATAGACGGTTCTGGTTGGTGAATCAATGGTAATTGGGAAATGTATGGATGTTATATCTTTGGATTAGGATGTGGATTATTATTCAATAGGTGGAAGTCATCATAGGATCCTTTTATTTTCTTCTATTAAAAAATGTCAAGCTTATGTACCCACATAAGCATCATATTCTCTTTTAGCTTTAGTCTCTTCCTCTAAGTTTACCTTAGGTAAAATTTTCCATAAAACCATAGCAACATATGGGTCTTCTCAAGGAGGTTCAATAGATTCTTTTAATTTAGAATCTCCTTGAGGAACATTGACTTCATTCATAAAGGTAGCAAATACCCTTGAAAATTATTGATATGATTTGTCTTCATGGTCAAAAATTTCATGTACATGACACCAATACTCCATGGCTACATTAGAAATTTCTACTATATGGTTCCATCGAATGCTCATTGGCATTAATTAGCACATCATCACTAAAAATTGGTAAGTATTTCTCAACATTTGAGGTAATTCATGTATATCCCCAACTATGCATAATGGGGTATTGGTATTCAACCTTGGAGGTTGGTTACCAACAATGTGAGCTATCCTTTTGGATGTTTATTTTATAGTTATACCTAAAGAAATAGATTGGATAAAATCCAAAGAGTTATAACTAGTTACCTCCTTTTCCTCTTCCATTTGTTTATTCTTTTGAGATCTTCATCATCTAGTTTTTGGAATGTTTGGAAATATCAAATGGATGAAACTTAATAGAGTATTAATTATGGTGTATCAACTTACTAAATCTAGATTTTATATTAATGATATTGAGTTAGCACACTTCTTATTTATCATCTCTATTTTTACCTTTGAAGGCGTCTTTCTCTTAGTTGGTCTATTCATAGAATATCATCCTCTTATAACAATTTTATTAACTCTTTGATCAATATTCATGTATAATATTTAAATATTTATAATTGGTTTGATACATCAACCTCTACAACTTTTGTAAAGGTTAAAACTTCCATATGGGGATGAATTAAATAACAATATAATAATATAGGCTAATATCCCCATCTTATTTCATTATTAGGTGCTTAATATAATGGAATGACTATCCTCCTTAATTTTGACTTCCTAGGATGGTAGAATGAAAGTGTGCTCATGTTGAATATTACTCTATTTTTGGCACTATATTTATCTCTAGCTCTTGCTCTTGCTCTGAATCAGGGCTCTAGCTCTACCTCTAGCATTGAATCTAGCTCTAGCTTTGGAACTAGATTTTTTCTTTTGGATATATGTAATTTCCACTTGGTATACCTTTATAGACTATCTCCAGGTCTACCTCTAGGTATTATCACAAGCTCATTACCTTTGGGTTACCTTTGGATCTTTACCTCTAGTATATTTCCCTCTAGGTTGCCAATGGACTAGGTAATTACCTATAGGTTTCCTTTGGATCTCCACCTTTGGATTGTTGCCTCTAGATCATCTTATAATTCACCTCAAGGTTACCCTTAGGTTAATATTACCTCTAGGTTGCACCTTTGGGCTATCATCACCTCTATGTCATCCATTGGATTAGATATTATGATATCACCTTTGGAAAATCATGAACATCCTCATAATCTTCCATATAAGTATTCATCTATAATTCCTCTCATTATAGGTCTTCAATCAATTTTCAATAGGCTTTTATCATTGTAGGTCATATTATTCTAATATTGAAATCATTCATCTCAAGTTTCCCAACATATTTTAGTATGGAAAAAATTACATTCTTCTTCATATTCAACAAACCATGTCTCCTTCTATAGAAATCATACAATATTTTCTTGGTCTTATTCCATTCTGGCATATTCATCCATCCACAATGCATATGTTTTTTTGTTATACCTTCTTTCTTCTTTATATCGATACTATCTTTGAGAATGATTATTTCCTCCATAAATTTTATAACAATGGAGGTCCTAATATTTCTTTGACACATGTCTTATTCTTCCACACTAGCAATAACAACTTACTTTATTTTCTTCACATTTTCTTCTCACATATTTTGTATTATTGATTCTTACCACAAATTTAGAATCATTGATCTTTGTCACAAATTTTTTGCCACTTGTCATTAATTTGGTTCCACAATGTCTTGCTTATCTTGTACTTTTATATTTTGTAAATATTTTCCTTTTCTCAATTTTTGTGATTGCCATATTTCATAAATTTTATGTCACTTATTCTTTCTTGATTTGTATAAGTTTCCATTTTATCAAATTTTATCTCATTTTTTTTACCTTTATATCTTGTATATCCAAGACCTTTATTTTTTAGTCTTATTCTTGGTACTATGGGACTTTTCATACCTTACCTATGGGAATAATTATTTTCTTATAAAACCTTGTATTAATCTCATCCCAAAATATATTTTTTATTAGGTAAGAGAAGGGGTTTTATAGGATCCCCAAACCTAATACATATGATACTGAGAAAGAGCATGAGATAATACATCATTCTCAGATAAAACAAGCCTTAAACATAAAAACATAATTAGATATAAAACCAGTACCAAAAATTTCCAGAAGAAAAACAAAAGTGGAGAAAAAATTGGTTGCAACACCTAGAGGGAGATCACAAGATACAACAGAGAAGCTTGCTACCCAATGGGGAGACCTATGTATTCGTAGTTACTTAGGGACTGGTACCCATGAAAGGACTGGATAAAGTCTAGAAGGCCACCTTTGTGCAAAATATTTTTAACCACTTTGTCGGCTTCCAAGACACTATGCTCTACAAGAACTTTCAAATATCTATGAGAAAATTGTTGTGCCATGGAAACCGGTACTCTGATAAAATAAAGGGAACTAGATTTCCATCTTACAACCAGGTAAACCAATCCCCATATCCCTTAAATAAAAGGAATTCCAAAGGTTGGACGCATATTTCCATGAACTATACTTCAAAAAGGTGTTGAATATAAACCTAGGAATGTGGTTCCATGGATAAGTAGAATGACTTATCCCCCAACAGAGTTGATGAAACCCCAACTTGGATAACCATGAATTTATTTGTATCTTGGGGTTGCAAAAAATGCCCAATTCCCAAGCTTAGGTAAGATGGAAAAATCATCATCGATGCCATGCCAAGTAATATTTGTTTCTTTCCTTAGCACGAGTCAAGGAGCTAGCAACATAATCAATAGAAGAGGGACACCTTGAAACTTGTAAATCATCCTAGCATTGCCATAATGGGAATGGGTGGCAATAATCCATGATGGTCTAACTCACCATCATGATGTAGGAACACATCCACATATGCAATTGAATTATATCAAGGTACCTTGAGATGATAAGGCTCCCAATCAACTGACACCCACTATACACGAGGTATCTATAGTTGGCACCAAATCCTTGCCAGCATGAAAACTTTAAAAAATAAGAGGCTCCAAAAAGTATAGGAATTCTCCCCCTCAGCCTCCCAACATACAATAAAAAATATCCATACCTAACCATGATCATCCACAATTAAATTCTAAAGGCTCTGAGGAAATTTTATCATCCAAATCGTAAGGTCTTGTTGTGATAGCCCAATATTCTTCGTCAAGTCCATTGCTTTTGTTACCTTCACAAAAAATGTACTAAATTTGAGCCTCGAATCTTGAAAGAAATATTCGGATTGCTTTTGCAATAATATTTGCTATCTTCCAGTGTGGGTGCTAGATTTCTTGACTAGATTAACAATATTTAAATAATCCACCTCCACTATACATTTATTAAAACCTAGGAATTCCACCAATAAAATGCCTTGAAAGGAGTGTTCTAGCTTCCATAAAATGGGAGGTCTAGATTGAAATATTTTTCATAAATGCACCTAGAAGATCCCCTATATCATCCCATAATATCTTTATTTAATTAGGTATAATCATTTACGTTACATAAACATACCTCATCATATTGTTATCTATTTCTTAATGATGAATGCATTTGCATATTTTCTGGTTCATTTATCATGGGCTCAACTTCTAAAAAAAGTAATGTTGCAATATTTTTTTGTCTTCAACACTTAGGTATTCATCAAATTTTGAGCTTTGAATCAAATAGGTAGATTCATATTGATGAATAAGCATCAAATTTATAGATAAACTTCTCCTTTATCTATTTGTAGGGAATTATTTTTGGGCCTTTGCTCTTCCATGCATAAAATATCTCATTGATACAAATGCTTATTTCACTAGCCAAGCGTAATCCATATATACAAATGGCTCATGAATGTGCTACTATAATACCACATTTTGGAGATATATCTTCAAGATAAATATGATATCAATTTTATTAACTCTCCAATCAATCTTCATGTACAATATTTGCATATTTAATATACAATTGGTTTGGTACATAAACCTACACAACTTCCATATATGAATGAGTTAAATAATAATGTATAATGAAATAATGTAATAATATACACTAACTATTAGAATATATTACATCATCTAAATGATATTATGTAAATGTACCTAAGGTATATAGTTAGGACATTAGATTACTTTAAGGGAAAGTTATCTAGTTAATTGGGGAAGAAGTAACATATGTACAAGTGTCATTATGCATGTGTGTAAGGTGTCTCCTTGTACATATAGTTGGAGTGTTGACCAAGGAACCTTTCTTCCTATATGAAGGAGGACATGGTTCACCTCATTGATCATAATTTTATTTTCATTAAACAAGACGTTCTACTACTTGTTTCTTTGTCTCGTAATGTAATGCTTCTAAAGCTTTCAATGCTATCAGATCTATAATCATCCCTAGATAGAAATAGGAAAAGTCATTGCTATGGGTTTTTGAAAAATAGGCCTGCCTTTGGACCTGCCACTTGAAAAATCCATCACTGTGTGATTATTTGGAGAGCTCATAAAAAGTAAAGAAGGATATAATTCATAAAATATTTGGGATAATTATCACCATCTGACAACAAGCCCAAGAGAAGGAGAATTTGGAAAGGAGTGCCAAATTATAGAAGAATAATTTAGTGAAATACGTCAAGATATTTAGAATATTGAGAGGAAGATCCTACGTGAAGTTATATTTTGACTTGAAGATAGAAGAATCTCATAAAATATAAGAGATTCGAATATTACCTCTCACAGCAAGAAGACATCACTTCATAGATAGAGACTTACCCAAATCTACAATGAAATAATAATATTACAAGAGGAGAACAAGACACCAAATCCTAGGCTCATAAAAGAAATCCTGAGATCATCATTTAGTGAAGAAGAGACTTTTTAGGAATAGTCTACAGAGAGCTACAAAACCCTACTCAAAGTAGCAATTTGGTGATCTTAGGCACCAAGATCTACATGTAACAACCTAGGTCTACTCACCTAAGTTCACTTATATTAATCAAATCATAAAATCAAAATTTTGGTAAAATTACTATCCAATACATAGACTTATTAATACAAACTCAACTCATTTTTAGTACATAAGCATATTTTATACACTATGAGATCATTGTCCATTGTAGAAAGATTCATGAGTGCTCGATATTGCTCAAATATCGCAATATCTATACCATTTTATGAGACCCACCTTATCCAAACTCGAGTTCTAAGTTCTTAGTAAGGGGTTGTCCTCCTAGGGCCCATAATACCTAAAAGGATATGCATAGTTTCCCCATATCGTAGCATGGAGGACATTGGTCCACTGACCTTTACTCAATCCTAGTTTATATTTTGTTTTTAGAATCCCATGCTAGAGTTAGCATTTTAATGCCTAGTGCATGATAGTAGGTCATCATACTATGGATACTACCAAGGCCTACCAATAATCTAGTTTTGGGTCAGATAAATCAGGCTGCAATGCAATTAACGATATGATGTCCCATTCCATCTATTTTTGGACCTTCCAATCGTGTAGACTAGCTCTCCTAGTCTTGGTTTATTATTGGATATTCCATAATTGAGTCGTATACCTAAAAAGCCTCACTGTTCTACTTCGTTAGATATCCTGGAATGATGTCCCATGCCATCATTCATTACTTGGACTAGCAGAAGATCCTCTCACCCTATACAAACTGCTAGGATACAACTATCTCCTATTCCCAATAGCTGCCACTTGTAAGTTATCAAATTTTAGTAATGTTTTACATTTCTTGATAGTGTACTTCAATTGATTTAGGTTTTGTTGTTTGATGGTAACAATGATACAACTATCACCGATTAGCTGCCACTACAAGCTATCATAATTGGTGATAGTTTTTCCTTTTCGATGGTGTACCTCATTTGGTTTACATTTTTGCCATTTGATGGTTAAAAGGTTACATTTTATAATTTATAATCATTAACTTATTGTTTATTGGATATCACTTATTTTCATTTCCATAGTATTAATCACAATATACTAAGATTTAATTCATCATCTACTTAAACATATTATTTTCACAGTAAAAACCATTCTATTTCTTTATAAATAACTATTCTAATATAACCCACAGTTAATAGATAAATCATGTTGATATATCTAATTAAAGCATGAATGATATTAATTAAAAATAAAAAATAAACATTTAATTTACAAACTAAAAACCATTATATATCTTTATAAATAAACTACCCTGATATAACCCACAATTAATAGATAAAGTAGGTTAATAGATCTAAATAAAGCATGAATGATATTAAAAAAACATAATCCAGAGAGCATGATATTTGAAAATAATTAAATAAACTAAACTCTCTAATTAATGAAATTATTGTATAACAATCATTGTTTTTCTTACAACCCTTTAAAATAATATTTTATGTTTTCCATAATTTAATATTACTCTAGTTTAAATAAAAGAAGTGTCTCACTAATTTTTATCATTCACATGAGGTTTCCATGTTGCATTTATCGTGAATTGAGAGTTCCAAAGTTTTCCAGGTGATAAAAATAAATATACGAGCAAATCAATAAAAAAAACAATCCAACATAAGAACCCTATTTAATTTCCATTAGTTACGTGTCTCAAGGGATTTTAGTTGCTGTTTTACCTATCATCATATTACCAGATTGAAAATCACAACCTTACCTAACTTGATTTACTCTAAACTTATCTCTGGTTTTCTTTTTGATAGACGAGCAACTTACCCAAAACCCTAAAAAATGTAGAAGAAAAGACAAAGTAAGTTTTTGGCAATGGTGCTGACAAAAATTCCTATTTTCAGCCACTCCTATTGAGTAATAGGAAACCTACTGAAATCCACTTATCTAATTATATAAAGTTCTGTTATAGGTAGTATTCGACGCGTAATTCATTTTCCAGAAGATGGGGTAAGTACAACTCTTTAGCTAATAAAACAAGTAAGAGCCTGCATGAGTATTATATAAGGAAGGTTTGAACAATATATGGTTCATTTTTTGTGAGCAAAAGCCAAGAATAAAATCTTTTTTGACAACTTACAATATAGAATATAATTCATAAAACAAAGATATTTTAAACTTAAATTAATTGAATACATTTTAAAGTCTCATACACTGTGACATTTCAATTCATGACTAGTTTTCATACAACCAAGGTCCCCAAACAAGATTATAAATTACGTGTTTACCAGATCTTGAACAGAATTAACTAGTCTTTTACACCACAAGGCTTCCTGGAAATGGAACTCTGATGACATTCGAAGTAAACATGTAGATATAGAGAAACATATTATATAATTTAATATAGCATTCATGTGTGCTAAGAAGGATCAAATTTAAACTTGTGAAGTTCAAATGAAAATATTCAATATAGGTTATAAAATAAATTTAATATCCTTTGTATCTTGTGGTAAAACTCAATTAATCACTATTATATCAAGGTTAAGAATATAAGCATTGACCCAGGTGTTGTAGGTGAGTTGGAGAGGAGAGGGAAATCCTCCAAGGGAGGTCCCAGGTTCGAATCTCCACCCTACCAAAAAGCTGAATTGGGTACCCAAAATCCAATTGATAATATTGGTACGGGCAGGGCTGGGTGTGACCCCGGGTGACTTTGACGGTGTAGAACCCCCACAAAGGATTTGTCGCTTTAAAAAGAAGAAAAAGAATATAAGCATTGTCCTCCTCTCCATAACATGTTAACATAAAATTGCTCAACCATTAACCAAGGATTAAAACTTGATTACAGTGAATTATGTTCCTCCACAATGGTAATGCTTACCTCATCACTAGATAACCAAGTTGTGAGAGAAAACTCTTTGAAGTAATGGGAGTTTAATAATTGGTGTGTAACCCTCCGTGACCACACCCTTTTTGCATAGAAGTAATTTGGTTGAGCGTAATTAGGTCAGCATGGCATTTCATGAATGCATGATTCTACGTGAATACAAAATGCATACCAAGAATTCCACAAACAAATATTCCTTCTAAAACAAATATAATTGTTTTCCATTATTATTGATTGGTTTTACTTAGTAATTGTTCTCGTACACAGTAGGTATTTTCCTCTACCAGACCTTCTCAATTCTAATAACTTTCATTATAATTCACTTATACATAGTTAGGTAACTTCCTCTACGACCTTCTTGTTTTTGATAAATTTTATTATAATTCACTTATACACAGCCAGGTAGCTTCCTCTACCATATCATCTCACTTTTGATAAATTTCATTATAATTCACTCATAATATACTAAAAAAAAATTGATAACTTAGTTTTCCTAAAATTGTGATAGCGCTCATATGATCCAAGAGTAAAATCCCTTTTCAATGAATTATTTCATAACAGTATTGTACATAGTAGTTCCATTAGAACGATATAACCATTCACAATATAATATCACATATAATACATTTCGTATATAAATTTTTAGATGATTTAATAGAGACCAACCTGGGCTCATGCAAACGAATATTTGAAACTTACTACCAACTTTGGACCAACACACAAGAGGAAAAACCACCAAAGAAACGTGAGCAACAATTCTTTACTAAACCTTCAAATGATAAAAACTGGTTTTCTCCTTTCTTTTCAAAGAAAACGAAAGTAAAATGATGACGACACATAACCGTACCATGCAAGACGATTGTTCCGGTAACTTCCAAATGGAAATGTATTTTTGTTCATCCGATAAGAAAAAATTAGCATAATATATTACTTTATTAAACTTGCTTATATATTTAAACTTTGTTTTATTAATTCATTATTTCTTTATGTATTAATATTACATACTGTTGGCAATTTTGGGATTGAGATCCTAGCCTCTTGTCTATGAGTTGTCATTGATGTCAAAAGGAACTGGTATTAATGTCGAGGATTTATTGGCTTCAAAGGTTGAAGATTCTAAAAAAAAAAATCTAGAAGATTCCGAAGAGATTTCATGTGGCAGATGAAAAGGTTTTTATCAAAACCATGGCAGGTTTAAGGGTTTTTATTAAAACCAGGTGGATGCATTAAGGGTTTTTCTCAAAACCACTCTCATCTTAATGTAAAGGCTGAAAACACTTATTAATTAAATAACTTAATTAATAAAACATTTTTAAGGTTTTTTAATTAATTATTTATTTGGTTAAATTATTTTAATAATTTAATGGGTTCTCCACCTAAGGTCTAAGGTCTAAAAGACATTTGATTATTTTTTAAATAATCAAAAGGGTTTCATAAACCCTAAAGTTGTTTCGAAGGCGCCAAAATAATATTAATTCGAAAATTTTGAATTATCCTCCCATCGACGTCGTGCATAGCATGGAAGTTTGGCTTATAAGCCATAAACTATAGTCCAAAGCTAATGTGAAAAAGAAATTCGAATTGCACAAAGGTTGGGAAGTAAAAGCTACGGCTATCGTTTTTTCGCCACCAAAGGGTTAAGGAGAAGAAGACTCTTGCTAGCCTTCAAGCTAGCGTCGTTGGCCTAGTGGCAACGACTGTTCTGCGAAGGCGCTTGAAGGGAGGTCAAGCGTTCGACTCCCGCCGTGGAGTGTGAGAAGATTTTTTCACTCCAATTTTTTTCAAGGCACTGTTGACCCGCGATTTTCGAAAGCATTTTTTTTGTTGAGGGTGGTGTTGGTAACAGGTTGAAGAACTATTCTCTTCTTCCTCAAACAAAGGTATGGACAACTTCTTCCATGTATATTGTTGATGGTGTATTTTTTGAAATTGAGTTTGGAGTGAAAAGGTTGTCTACTAGGTATTCTTGTTGGTGTAAATCCCATTTTTTGGATATTGAAGATTGTTTATGCATTAAAATCATTGATGAGTTTTTTGGGTGAATGCATAATTTTGGTTGAGGAAGAGGAAGCATTTTTGCACTAGGGTTTATGTTAGTAAGTCTTGCTACTTGCTTTGAGTTGGTGAAACCCTTAGTTGGTTGTTTTGAGATTGATGGTTGAGTTGCTTCCATAGAGGTTGTTTTGATCAAGTTAATGCTTTACTTGATACATGATTTGGGCTTACTCCATTGAGATTGATTTGAGCAAGTTATTCTTTGCATTGGTGATTTATTTTGGTGGTTGTTTTGTTCAAATATCTTTGGAGGGAAAAGGATGTCTACTAGTTTCCTTTTCATGTAGTGATTGGTTGAATGCTTCAAGGTTAATGTTGAGTTGAATGATGTTGGTTAAACCTTGTCTATAAGCATTGTTGTTAAAGACCTAATTGGTTGAGAAAAGATATTGATTGTGGAAAGAACATGAGTATCATTGTTATATGAGATATTGCATGGTTGGCAATTGTTGGGTTGTGTTTCATGTTCTTGAGAAAAGCATACTACATCTATCTTATTCTTTTGAGATTGAGATTGAGTTGAGATTGAGATTGGGAGTTAAGTATAGAACATATTGAGTCTCTAAAAATTCTCTTTATGTTTCTATGAGATTTGAGATTGAGATTGGGAATTAAATATAGAACATATTGAGTCTCTAACAATTCTCTTTATGCTTCTATGAGGTTGATGAATCACATTGGGTCTCTAAAAATTCTCTTTGTGGGTTCATGCTAAGCAAGTTTTTCTTGATGGACTTGTGAGCTGATTTGGACAGGTTCTAGTGAGGACTTGTGAGCTGATTTGGACAGGTTCTAGTGAGGACTTGTGAGCTGATTTGGATAGGTTCTGGTGAGGACTTGTGAGCTGATTTGGACAAGTTCTAGGGAGGACTTGTGAGCTGATTTGGATAGGTCCAAGCAGAGGACTTGAGGACAGAGTTGAAGTGGTTCTTTGAGAAGAACTTGAGGATAGTTTTGACAAGTCTTTGAGAAGGCTTGTGTGCAGCAGAGATTGATTTGTTCAACCTTTATGAGTTGAGCTTGGGACAGGTATGATAGAGTGAGGAATACTTGTGTTGGACCGACTGACTGTGTTTAGTACAGGTTGATGAGTTGATGTGGAGGTGATTAGTGAGGACAAAGGTCTCTTGAGGCTGAGCATTGAGGACAAGAGGTCTTCTATGGAAATGAGTTCCACATGCTAGAGGAATAAGAGGCAGGTGATCTTCTGAAGTATCATTTCCAGAGCTGAGGGGAAGGATTCTCCTTTGGGTAGGAGGCTCATAAATTTGTGAGAAGGAGAAGGATTCTCCTTTGGGTAGGAGGCTCATAAATTTATGAGGATGGGAAGGATTCTCCTTTGGGTAGGAGGCTCATAAATTCATGAGGAGGGGAAGGATTCTCCTTTGTGCAAAGGCTCATAAATACTTGAGTAGGGGAAGGTTTCTCCTTTGGGATGAGGCTCATAAACATTGTAATTGGGAAGGATTCCCAAAGAACTTTGAGAAAGCTTTTTAGAGAAAATTTTTGTGGATGTAGCCTATGTTGGGTGAACCATGTTAAAATTGGTGTCTCATTGTGTGTTGCTTTATGCATTGCTTTGATATTGCTATTGGTTCATTGCTTTGCGAAGTTGAATTTAAATAGAGAAAGTAAAAATAGGTCTTATACTGTTCACCCCCCCTCTTAGTATAAGCTTGTGTTCTTCACATACATATATGCATGTCGCGATATTGCGATAATTTTTCTCTTTTGGCCATGACGTTGCAACATGTCGTGATATCACGACACCTTTTCTCTTTGGCCACGATGATGCAACATGTCGCGATATCACAACACTTTTTCTCTTTGGCCGTGATGATGCAACATGTCACGATATCGCGACACCTTTTCCTTCTTTGGCCGTGGCAATGCAACATGTCGTGATATCGTGACATTTTTTATCTTTTTGCCGAGACGATGCAACATGTCACGATTTCGTGACACTTTTTCTCCTTTGGCCACGATGCTACAACATGTCACGATATCGCAACACTTTTTTTCCTCTGGCCGTGACGATGCAACATGTCACGACATCGCGACATTTTTTCTCCTTAGGCCGCGATGATACAACATGTCGTGATATCGTGACACTTTTTCTCTTCTAGCTGCGATGTTGCAACATGTCACGATATCATGACACTTTTCCTCCTTTGGCCATGACAATGCAATATGTCACGATATCATGACACTTTTTCTCTTGTGGCTGCGATGGTGCAACATGTTGCAATATCGTGACACTCTTTCTCCTTTGACCACGGCAATGCAACATGTCGTGATATCAAAACATCTTTTCTTCTTTGGCCTCGACAATGCAACATGTCACGATATCGTGACACCTTTCCTCCTCTAACCACGATGACGTAACTTGTCACGATATAGCGATACTTCTTCTCTTCTGGCAGCAATGTTGCAACATGTCACGATATTGCGACACTTTCTCTCCTTCGGCCGCGATGTTGCATCTTGTCGCGATATCGCGACACCTTTTCCTCCTTTTTCCGCGACGGTGCAACATGTCACGATATCACGACACCTTTTCCTCCTTGCTTTTTCCCTATGCTTTGGACTGCGTAAATGCAACATGTCATGATATTGTGACACCTTTCTTCTTGTGGTGTTTTGTTTTTTCTTTGATATTTAGCTCATGGGCCTCTTTAGTCGGGTTGGAAAACATGTAAAAATATTTGTACAAGGTTCGGGGACCTTTCAACACCCTTTCAACCAATCAAAAAAAATATTACATACATACATATATATATATATATATATATATATATATATATATATATATATATATAATACTTATATATATAAAAGAACACTAATTCCATCCAACAAGCAAGAATTGTTCACATTTTTACAGTCAAGAATATGCATAGATATTGATACAATGCAATAGAAGGAAGAATGTTCTACATGAATTTATTTCAATGGGCTTTTGTATATCCATAGGCCATAGTGCATTAAGCACGACATCATATCCCACCTTACCTAATGTATACAACCACTATCTTTGCTAGGGGTGGGTGATATACTCGACTAGCCCACTTGCCAAGGAGTGAAAACCTGCACCTGCACTCACAAACATCTTCAAAAGTATCACATTCTTCAAGCAAAATTTTAACCAAATAGAGGGGATGTTACATTCTCCCCCATAAAAATTTAACACAGTCCCTGTGTTAGCCAAAATAGTTTTGCATGATCTTATTAGTAGAAAAATATAAAAGCATTCACATGTTATGAAATTTATCAAAAGATACATGCTCTCCATCCAAAGATACATCAATATATACATTATACATCCAAAAATAAACATACATATATATATATATATATATATATATATATATATATATATATATATATATGTGTGTGTGTGTGTGTGTGTGTGTGTGTGTGTGTGTATATCAATTTCTAGATTTCATATAAATATTAGTCCTCAAACAAGAACGAAAATTGCTCTTTCATAGTTACCACATCTTCCCATGTGGTATTTATTTTAGAGTAGAGATACCACTATACTCTATATTGATCAACAACCCTCTTCCTTAGCTGCTTGGTTCTATACCCTAGAATCCTGATGGGGTGAACCTCAATGAGTTGTGGGTCTAATATCTGTAAATGCCAAACATCCAAAATGTGTGAAGGGTCAACCACATACTTTCAAAGGAGGGACACATGGAAGGTACTATGGATTTTGGACAAATTAGGTGGCAAAGCTAATTTGTAAGCAACAAGACTAATTTTGGCAATGACTTCAAATGGACCTACAAATTTGGGGCTAATTTTAGTGGATTTTATGGAACTCTTAGTAGGTTTGACTCTCAAGAAGGCTTTATCACCAATAACAAAATCTCAAGGGGATTGTTAAATTTCTCTAGGGCATCATTTTAGATCAGCATAGCTCTTCTGATGATCTGTGACATCTTGGAGTCACTGACATATTTCTTTTAGTTGGACCTCCATTTGTTTTATAGTATCATGACCAATAATTGCTCAATCATCCAAATTATCCCATGTCAATGGTGTTCTAAACCTATGCCCATATAGGGCTTCAAAAGGGGCCATGCCCAATGTGGCATGGTAACTATTATTATAAGAAAATTCTACCAGGAAGAGGTAATCTTCCCACTTGATCTAGTGGTCCATATAGTACATACGTAGCATATCTTCCAGTACCGGGTTGACCCTCTTGGTTTATCCATCTATTTCAGGGTGGTAGCACAAGAAATATAGATTGGTTTAATTCTCTAAATAAAATAAATGAAAATGCAATTGCAATAACAAATAGCAAAATATATGAAGTGAAAGAAATAGGAAACATTCCAGTAAATCTTAAGGATGGAAAAGGTATGATAAAAAATGTTTTGTATGTTCCAATATTAACTACCAATCTCATTTTTGTCTCTCAACTCATGGATCAAAACTTAACTGTTGAATTCAAAGTCTCACTGGTAAAAAAAATGTCTCATTTCAAGAGGGAAAAATGATAGCATCAAGATCATATAAAAATGGATTGTTTGTCCTAGATACTACTATTCACTCAACCCTTTCTATCAATGATTTAGAACTATGGCACAAATGACTAGGACATACCAGTGAAACATCAATGAAGGAATTATTCAAGTATAAAATTGTAGAAGGACTACCAACCTATCTCTAGAAACTACTGTGTATCCAGAATGTCTAGCAGGAAAAAAACATAGAATTTCTTTTGAACTTCGTCAACACAGAGCTCAACATCCTCTAGAAATTATATATACAGATTTATGTGGGTCAATGAAAGTTGATAAGAGGAAGCAAATACTTTCAGTTATTCGTTGATGATCATATAAGGAAAATGTGGGTATATTTTATGATATATAAATAAGAAGAATTTAGTTTCTTCAAAAAATTCAAACTTCAAATTCAAAAAGAATTAGGAAGAACAATAAAATTACTTTTCTCAAATAGAGGTGGAGAAGTTGTTTCCAAGGAATTTTATTCATTCCTTGAAGAAAATGGAATTAAAATATAGCTTACAATAGCATATTCACCGCAAAAAAATTGAATTACAGAAAGAAGAAATAGATCAATAATGGAAATGGTAAGATGTATGCTAAAAGAAACTCAACTTGATCATAAATATTGGACTAAAGTAGTACAAACATTGGTGAAAGCTGGCCAATCCACTATGACTTCTATCTTCTTAGGATCAACTGCAACCCCATAGGATGAGACTATGTGACCCAAATATTGTACTTGTGATGAATAAAACTCACATTTGGATAACTTTCCATTCAACTGATTCTTCCTAAGAATTTCTAACATGATTCTCATGTGTTTATCATGTTCCTCCCTACTCCAAGAATAGATCAATATATCATTCAGAAATATTAACACAAATTTGTCTAATTGTTCCTAAAATACATTTTTCATCAAGTTCATGAAGGTGGTAGGAGCATTTATCAAACCGAAGGGTAGCACTGTGAACTCATAATTTCCATAACGGGTTCTAAAGGCAATCTTGAAAGTATCCTCCTCTTTAATTCTTAGTTGATGGTATCCTGATCTAAGACTAATTTTTGAGAAGATTGTTGCTCATTTTAGTTGATCAAAGAAATCATCAATCCTAGGTAAGGAATACTTGTTTTTTACAATTTTTTTATTGAGCATACGATAGTCAATACACAATCTCAAGGATCCATATTTCTTCTTAATAAATAGAACTAGTTCATCCCATGATGAGACACTGGGTTTGATGTGCCTCTTTTCCAGTAAATATTGTAGCTGAGTTTTAAGCTCTTTAAATTCAATGGAATTAATTTGGTAAGATGTTCTAGCTATGGGAAATGCTCTTGGTAAAAGCTCAATAGAAAAATAAAATTCCCTTTTTGGTGAAATTTTGGGTAGGTTTTCAGGAAACACATCTCTAAAATCATTCAAAATCAGATATTGTTGGAATAGACCAAATCTAGACTCAGTTTCTTCCTTTTTGTTCATTTTGACCACATAGAACTTACATCCCTTCCTTAAGGTACTTTTTACTTACATACAAGACAATATGTGAGGCTCTAGGTTCACTTGATCACAATGGACTCAGATTTATTTTTTTCTCATTTGTGAAATCAAGCCATCTCTCTTTAAAATTTAGCAGGTTTTTGTGAGCTTTTAGCCAATATACACCTAGGATGATATCAAAAGTATGTAAAGGTGCTACATACATGTGCTAGTTTATTTTTCCTTGGGGTATAACTATCTTTGAGTAATAGACATTGGTTGACCATATAAGTTTGGCCTAAACCATATTCAACTTGCAACCCATTTTACATAATCCTAGGTCTTACCGATATGTCCCTCATAAAACTAGAATATATGAAACTCTCAATCGCTCCACTATATATTAAAATATGGACATACTTTTCATCTATTTTTTTTTTAAATAAATGGTGTGGCTTGACCTAAAAGGTTAGGGTTACCTGTGGCAACATAAATCCTATGGGGAGCTTCTTCAACTGGTTTCCTCTTACCTGATCTCTTCGGTAATTAACTAACATAATTTTCCCTAGCTCTGCATACATAGCATACATTTGGTCCTTTGTTCTTCCATATATCCCTATATTTGTTCTGGTTAGCAAAATTCTTTCCTTTTTCTTGTGTCGTAGGTCTCTATGCAATTTTTCCTGGAAAGTTTCTTCTATCTTGTTACCCTTTGTTATTCTAAATTTTCTCTCTATTTCTATTATCTCCCCTGAAATGGACACCTTTCCTGTATCTCTTGTATTGGTCTTTTCCTTTAGCTAGTTCTAGGTTTCTTCTTTTCTTATATTCATCTTTCTCAAACCTCTGATAATAGGATTTCTTATTTTCTAGTTCAATTCTTCACATCAAGAAGAATACAATGCTTGTGATAGATTCTTTAACTTGACCAGACTGATGGGTGATCCAATTATGGGATGCAACCCTAAGATAAATTTGTGTGTTTTGAATTTTTTATGTTTGTCATATTTGGGTGCATACTTAAGTAGCTATTCAAATATCTAGTAATAATCAATCACTAACATATTTTCTTTATGAAGGTTGGTGAATTCAACATACTTCTCAATATAAAACTATGGGGTGAGGAATCTATCTCTGAATTCTTTCTCAAACACATACCATGGAATGTCAAAGGCCTCTTTTTGGCTAGTTTTCTTACATGTGGTCCACCAATATCTGGCAGGACCTGATAGGTGTGCCATAGCCCACGTAGTATTAGATTCAGTACATAGAGATTGAATGGCAAAGTACCCCTCAACCTAACGTAGCCAATTTTTGGCTCTTTCACCATCACCCTTCCTATAAAATTTAGAGATATCTAGATTTTTTATTTCCTCTTGTAGTTCAACACCAAATTTACTTCTTGTAGGTCCTTCAGGAAAATCACTTTGCACCCTTTCTGACTCCTTACTCTAAAGAACACAAGCTTAAACTGAGAGGGGGGGTGAAAAGTATAAGACCACTTTTTACTTTTCTTCTCAAATCAATATTATGCAGTGTATGGATAGCAGTATCAATAATAGTAATAAAAGCAATGCATAAAATACCATACACAATAGAGACACATATTTTAACATGGTTCACCTAGTGTGGGCTACCTCCATAGAGAAAATATTTCTTCTAAATATTTCTCAAATAATATCTTGGGAATATTTTCTAAATTACAATGTTTATGGACTTCTGTCCAAAGGAGATGTTGATCCCATAATATAAATTTTGTGGATATCTTCCACAGGAGAACTCTTCCCCTTCTGCTCTGGCTAGTGATCTTCTAGAAGACTTTATCTCTATGTTGCACTGATTGGTGGATATATTTCCACTTGAAGACTCCTCACTCATATCTGTCTTCAATTGTCTTGGCTTTTGGATCTCTATCCACTAATACTTTGTCCTCAATACTCTATCACCTCCAAAGCTCTATCTCAATACTATACCAAATACAGTTCAGTCGGTCTAGCATAGTTCTACTAAATATCTTGTACTAAACACAATACAATCATTCTAGTACAATTATGCTCAATAGATTCACTTAGAACTTGCTCAAATATGCTCAATAGGTCCACACAAAACCTGCTTAGATCTTCTCAACATGTCCACACAAAATCTGCTCAAATATGCTCAATAAGTCCACACAAAACCTGCTCAAATCTGCTCAACAGGTCCACACAGAACCTGCTCAAATATGCTCAACAGGTCCACAAAGAATCTGCTTAAATCTGCTCAACAGGTCCACACAAAACTTGCTCAAATCTGCTCAACAGGTCCACACAGAACCTGCTCAAATCTGCTCAATAGGTCCACAGGCCAGTACCAAACACAATTCAGTCTATCTAGCATAGTTATGCTCAATCTCTTGTACTAAACACAATATAGTCAGTCTAGTAAAATTCTTCTCAATAGGTTCACTTAGAACCTGCTCAAATATGCTCAATAGGTCTACACAGAACCTGCTCAAATATGCTCAATAGGTCCACACAGAATCTGCTCAAATCTGCTCAATAGGTCCACACAACCTGCTCAAATCTGCTCAACAGTTCCACACATAACCTACTCAAATCTGCTCAATGGGTCCACATAAAACCTGCTCAAATATTCTCAACAGGTCCACACAAAACCTTCTCAAATATGCTCAACAGGTCCACACAGAACCTATCCAAATCTTCTCAATAAGTCCTCTCTAGGACTTGCTCAAATATGCATAGTAAGTTTTCACAAAATATTAACTCAAATCAGTACACAAGCCTTCTCAAAGACTTGTCTCAAATCACATAGAATCATAAAGAGAATTTTTAGAGACTCAATATGTTTTAAGCTCAATGTTCAATTAATATCTCAATTCAATCTCATAGAAGCATAAAGAGAATTTTTAGAGACTCAATATGTTCTATACTCAAATCTCAATCTCAACTCAAATCAATCTCATAAAAGCATAAAGAGAATTGTTAGAGACTCTATATGTTCTATACTCAAATCCTAATCTCAACTCAATAGAAGCATAAAGAGAATTGTTAGAGACTCAATATGTTCTATACTCAAATCCCAATATCAACTCAATAGAAGCATAAAGAGAATTGTTAGAGACTCTATATGTTCTATACTCAAATCCCAATCTCAACTCAATAGAATCATAAAGAGAATTATTAGAGACTCAATATGTTCTAGTCTTAAATCTCAATCTCAACTCAAATCAGAATATAAAATAGTTTATTTTTAGGAACTTGAACAACCACATGCATCCACTTGACTAGGCTTAAATCAACTCAACTCAACCAATCACCTCAAGGAACAATCCTTTCTCACAAACCCTAGTCTAAGCATGTATTTAACCAACTCAAAATGTTTCCAACAATGCTCAATCACAAATATCACATAACAATTATACTCATGTTCTTCTCTAACTCAAGTTCAAGTTCATTTCACAATCAATGGGCTTTAACAACAATGCTTCTAAAACAGCGTTTAATTACAACTTACAAACCAGAAAATCTTGACGCATTAAAATAACAACTCTCAAAAATGGAAACCACAACCAATCCTTTTCTCTCCAAAGATATTTCAGAAATCAACCACCATAAACAATCAATAGGAGAATGTGTCCATACCTTTTTGATGCCAAGGAGTTGTCCACAAAATCTACCACACTTAAACACAACTTTCCTTTCCAATATCAATAAGGGTTAGTGGAATTCAAATAATCACAATATAAAGCATAACTCAATTTACACCCTTTTTACTCCAACTAAATAAACACATCCACCAAAGTACCTTTTTGATAAAATCCTTATCAAAATAACAATCAATAAGCCTTTCAAAAATACTTTAAAACAACTCCTTATTTCTCCTAGATTCAATTCTTAATAATAATTAAATAAATCATTAAACCCATCAAATTTTGCAATAATCAATACACCCCAAATAACAAATCTTAATTAAAACTTTAATTTCCACTAACCACCTTATAACTCCAACCTTAGGGCTAAATAAAATTAAACTAATTCAAAACTTAATTACCTCCTCAAGGGAATTCAAACCCTCGAATTGCCCACACCACGAGCATCTTAGCCATGACTAATATTCCACACGAGCTAGCCGCTCATTGGAAAGGTAAAGGCAAAATATGCCTTATGTTCATCTCCACATTTCGCAAAACCAAAGGCTCCAAAGCGCTTCTCTCAAACTTTCCAAAAAATGTAGTCAAGGGGATTTGATCCTTGGCATTTTTGTCTGCCCCACCTTAGCCAAGGCCCACTTGCCAATGTGCCATGCTACCCACGATGTTTGTTTCTCCAAACGTAGTCTGTGTTATTCGTTGCCATAGTTTTCAAGAATTTTGCACGAGCTCATAAACGATTTGATAGCCAACACTTTTATTACATGAGCAAAGATGAAAATATAATCAATTGAAGACCCCCTTATATAGTACTTTAATCATATCGAAGATGTTAGTGGAAATATGAATTTTTATTTGCTTGATGAGGATGGCGGAAATCTTGCATATTGTGTTTTAAATTTGAATTCAAATTTTAAATAATTAAAATTTAAACCAAATATTAAAACTTAAATATCTCCATCACCGGGGCACCTTTTTTGATGAAACAAAAGCCCATATTGGGTTTTATGAAAAACCTAGATCAAATCTACTTTCCATGGTTTTAAATAAAACCTTTTATTTTTCCTGTCTTGGTTTTCACAAAAACCCTTCATTGATCCTTTTGACATTGAATGATATTTTGACATCAATGACAACATATTATCTTAGGGACTCAAAATGTCCAAAAATCTCCCCCTTTGTCATTTATGGCAACCCAAATCCTTTTACTAAAATTTTACCTTATTTTATGCTCTCCCTGGGACTTTGCTCCCCCTGGCTCAATGCTCTCTCAGATATCAAAACTCTCCTCATATAAAAAACTATCCCCAAAATACACAAATCTCTCCCCCTTTGACATCAATGGCAAAGGGTCACCTTTGGGTCTTGGGGCTAAGAATTAAGCCTCTTAGCTTAGCCCCTTACCTACCTCCACATGAGGTGGTTAATTTTGGGGTGGGATTATTTCTACTTCCTGAAAGAATTGTTCTCTGCCTTTGTCTTTTCCTCTTTCTTTTTGCTAAATCCTCTCAATGTTTCTTTCCAATTCATCATCCCTGTTCCTATTCCTATTCTTGTTCTTGTTTTTATCCATATTCCTATTATTGTACTTTCTCTTGTCCTCATTATTTTTTGAGTCTCTTTTATTTTCTGAGTCTGTCTTCCTGTTCATCTTCTTGTTTTTGTTCATGTTCTTGTTCTTGCCCATGTTACTATTCCTATTCATATTTTTGTTCATGTTCACATTCATGTTCCTGTTCATGTTTTATTATGGAATATTTGCTCTACAACATATTGCTATGTGATCATCATTATTGCACTTATAACACTTAATGTTATTATTCCTTGGATGTGCAACTATCTTAGGATTTCTCCTAGTGAAGCCATATCCTCTTCTATCATGAATCCTGTAATTCATTGCCTTGTGACCAAAATCATTACGTGAATAACAATATCCTTGGAAAATTTGTTCTCTTCCATATACATGTCTTTCATTTGACCTGCACTATGAAGCCATGTGCCCAAACTTGTGACATGGGAAGCATCTCCCATTGAAGCTTCCTTGTGTAGACCTCATTGGTCTCATGTTTTGATTGTTGTTCCATCTGAATCTTCTTTGCCCATTGTCCCTGTTGGACCCACTACAATCTTACTCATCCTTAGAAGTTTCACTTTCACTTCCGCTTTCATCTGAGAATCCCTCTTCTAAAGTATCTTCTTCTAAAGTTCCTTCTTATTCAAGATTTTAAGTAGACTTTTCTTTTTCCTGTTTCTTTCCAAATCCAAGACCTGTTGAACATGATGTTCTTTGTTGTCCATAAATGAACTTATCCAAGTTCTTAGAGATATTTATGAAACTCTTCATCTTGATCTTGGAGTCCTTTAAATATTCCTTTAGAGTAGCCACTTATTGTGCTAACTTCTCACATTCTAACTTCTAACTTTTCTTTAAACTTACTTGCCTTAGCCTTCGAATTTTCTAAGTCCTCTATGAGAAATAATATTTCTTCATCATATTATTGAAACTGACTTTCAAGCTTAGAGTGTTGCTTTTTTACCTTCTTTACTGTGTTAATAGTATATATGAGTTCTCCCTTGATATCATAACTATTCTCTATTGAATAGTCCTCTAATTGTTTACCTTTGTTCATGTCATTTCTTTCTTTTGATGTGTCTTCTATAGGATCACTCAATTCTTCATATTCTAATGCCATTAGAATATTCTCATTTGTTCCACCAAGTGCATCTTCAAAATCATCATCACTGAAACTATAACCATCCCTTGTACAATCATCTTCAAGATGTCCAAATTTACCACATCTAAAACACTTGAGAATAACTGGAGTCTTTTTTCTTAACTGGATCTTTTTCTTCAACCATGAACAAGAATTCATATCTATCATTGTCTGAAAGACTAGCATCACTATCAATTGAGTACTTACTTGCATTATCCACATAGTAGATTCTCTTTTGCCTTTGGAAGAACTTATTTCCTTGTCTTTTTTGTCCATCCTTGCTTTTCTTCTGGTACCTATGTTTTTTATATTCCCTATACATGTGATCTTGGTTTTCTTCATCATTGTTATTCTTTGGCTCTTTGCACTCTGTTGCAAAATGTCCATACTTGCCATAATTAAAGCACTTAATAAATATCATATCTATCGGTCTTTTGGAACCTCTATCTCTTCTACCATAGTTAGCTTCTTCATCACTAGAAGATTAATTGCTTGATTCTGTCTTCTCACCCTTTTTCTTACTGTCCACTTTGAATACAACTTATTTTGGAGGAATAGGATCTTTTGTTCTTATATCAAAAGTTGTAAGCATACCAAGAAAAATATTTCTTGTTAGATTATCACTATCAATTGATGTTTATATGGCAAAAACCTTTTCACTATACCTTTTTGGAAGAGTTCTCAAGATATTGTCTCAAGCATCAGATTCATAAATCTTCATTCCAAGACCTTTCATCTCATGTATAAGTTCATCAAACTTGTTGAGATAATCATGAATGCTTTCATCATTCCTCATTCTTAGATTCTAAAATTCTCCCTTGTTTTGATCTTAGATTTCTTGAAACTTTTATCTTCTTCATATATGGTATGCAATAGTTCTCATATATCTTTTGTTGTTGTACATTCCATAATCTTCATAGATTCTGATCTGCGTAGTTCTCATATAATTGCATTTATATCTCTTGAATTTGCATGCATGAGAATATTAATTTCCTTATATATAGGAGGATTGACTCCTAAATCTTATCCAAATTCCATTGCATCCCAAACTTCATTGCCAAGTGCCATCAGGTGAAATCTCATCAGCACACACCAATACAGGAATTCACTTTGTTGTAATCACAATGACACTGAGAGGGGGGTGAATCAGTGTGTTCTTTAAAAAATTCTAAAACAATTAGATTTTAAACCCAGCAGCAGTTTAAAGCAGATAAAAGAGATACTAAATGCATCAATAAAGCATCACACATAACACAGTATTTTAACGAGGTTCACCAATGTGGCTACTCCTCAAAAAGACTACTTGGACTACCATCCAAATCCAGTCAATGCAAAGCTACAACTTTACATAATCCTATACCAGCACCAACCTGGAAGGAGCACCAACCCCTTAACTTTATCTGCTTCAACAGAATGGAGCACCAACTCCTATTTTACCAGCACCTACTGGAAAGAGGCACCAAACCCTTAATCCAAGCAACAACTTGGAAGACAATAATAAAAATTACAAAATAAAACTTTCACCTCAATTTTCACGGTCTGCTATTTTTTTGCATTCTACTGCTTCTATGCAAAATGAGTCGCACTATTCCTCCTCTTCTCTGTACTTCTTTGCACTCTCTACTGCATTCAGATGATCAATCACTTCTATAAACTGCGCACTATCACTTCAGACTTAGAACACAACTTCTACACATCTCGCTCTTATCTTCGCACAAGTCACTCTACTCGCTCTTCGCACATTATCTCATCGCAACGCACACCTTACTGCAACTCCAAAGAACTATCACTTCACTCTCATTCTGAATTGAAACGACTTGCTCTCTGCTCAACACGAACTTCACTTTCATAAACACTATGCTCGCATTTGCACTTTATCTTAACACCCCATATTTCAAACTCGAAAAACCCTTGCTTTTATAGAAGAAATTTTAGAAACAAACCCTAGAAGAACGTTGACTGAGAAACCCTAGAATTTGTCAGCTGCCAAACCCTAAAATTCATCGGCTGTAACCCTAAGAATGTCGGCTGCAAAACCCTAGAAATTGTCGGCTGCCAAACCCTAAAATCCGTCGGCCCAGATTTAACTTTGTCGTCCTCAAAATATTCTCCACCTTCGTCACCTTCCTGTAGCTTATTGCCACGAAATAGTAACACGTCGGCCCTTTTAATTTAATTTAATATTTTAATTTAAATTTTAAATAAAATAAAATTTAAACTAAATATTTAAAATTAAATATCTTCATCACCGGGGCATCTTTTTCAACGAAACGAAGAGCCAACTTGGGTTTTAAGAAAAACCCATTTCAAATTTGTTATCCATGATTTTAAATAAATTTTTTTATTTTGACTGCCTATTTAAATATCTTCATCACCGGGGCATATTTTTCAACGAAACGAAGAGCCAACTTGGGTTTTAAGAAAAACCCATTTCAAATCTGTTATCCATGATTTTAAATAAAACTTTTTATTTTGATTGCCTTGGTTTTCACAAAAAACCTTTTCGCTTCTTGACATCTCAGGTTTTGAAGACTTCTTCTTCTCATTCTGAATTATGTTTTCTGTTTCTGTGCATCTATCATTTAAGGACTCATGATCTGACTAACTTTTGAACTTTATCCTCTGCATCTGAGTGACTTTTGAACTAGCCTGTCCATTGCATCATTAGATCTAACCGATCGTATTGACAACAATGACAATCCTCCTCGCAACACCTTGCTCAACATTGAACTCCTATCCATTGTACTTTGGTTGCACCTTGTTGTTCAATAAACTCTTTTCCATTGCATCAATAAATCTGTCCATTGTGTTGACAACAATGACAATATCGTTTGCTGCACCTTGCTCAACAATCTCCCCATTTGGAATTGTTGGCAACACATGTGCAATTTTCTTGTAAATATTCTCCCCCTTTGACAATAATACCAAAGGGCTGCTGCAGAATCCCCCTGAGTCTATGCACAACATTCTTAGACACAAATTATTACAATTAGCAAATATTTCAAGCATGAACAAGAAGAAAAACAAATACACAAATGCTCCCCCTGAGTCCAAGACCACTTCATTTCACTGATTGACAACATCATGATAAGCATAATAGGCATCAATAAAATCAACAATGTGAATAATAGCAATAACCAGTGAATGACACCATCACCGTCAACTTCACCAATATAACATGTGTAAGAACATGACTGAACCACTGTCTTCTGTGCAACTACCCTCTATTGCTTTGCAAACTCAAACTTGTCCACTGTTAGTGAAGGCATACAATAATCTTATATAGCCAGCTTTTTGTTCTGCAATGCCAGCAACATCTGCATACAACTTCACCATGCATCTTGGATATATTCTCAACAAGCTTGAACCTAATGACAGCTTGTTTGTCTCTCTCTGCAGTGAGAATCCAGCAGGCTACCTCAATCCACTTTCAACTCTGTGCAAGTACCAAACACTGTACCACAGCACAACCAACATCTTTTTTTTTTCAACCAATTAGGGCTTTAGCAACGATGCTTATAGACAAGGTTTAACCAACATCATTCAACTCAATATTAACCTTGAAGCATTCAACCAATCACTACATGAAAAGGAAACTAGTAGACATCCTTTTCCTTCCAAAGGTATTTGAACAAGACAACCACCAACATAAGTCACCAAGGCAAAGAATAACTTGCTCAAATCAAACTCAATGGAGTAAGCCCAAATCATGTATCAAGAAAAGCATTAACTTGATCAAAACAACCTCTATGAAAGCAACTCAACTATTCATCACCAGGCTGGAAATCATCTGGCTGCACATTATAAACTTTTTCTTCAATCTTCCCAATCAGCATGTTGATTTCACTTTTGTCAACAGAATTGACAAGTGACTCACATCTGTACCAATTTTTGTCCAGAGCACTGCAATTTTACTGCCAACTCTTACTTTCAACTATGCATGTCGGAAGACGACATTTTGTCAACCACTTTATGGCCAACCGTAGTGCACCTTACTCAGCCTCAAGCTTCTTATCCTTGGATTGGCATTAAATCAATAGTTAAAACAAAACTATCTATGAATTAAATATATTCACCAAGGTGTCATGAAGGATCTGGCAATCTTCACATCAAAGAGTAAAAATAAATACATGCTGCTCGAAACACAAATACACAGCTAAGGCAAGCATTCTTTCGTTGAGAAAATTATCTGGACTATTATGATTCGTAATTTTAAACAGTGGTATTAAGAATCATCAACAGTACAACGATGACATATCTCAAAACTACCAATGGTGACAGCTCTCAAATTAAACACCACACTTCATGGCATTTCCACAAACCACTATATAAACTGAAAAACACACTTTAACAACTATACAACATTAACTCGACTGCTTACCTTTCATCCTCAAATACCTAGACAAATACATAGGAGCATTAAAATAAAACTTTAATATTGCTCCTCCTGAGGATGTGCCACCTGGAGTTGCTTAGAGCAATGGCAGAGTAGCCTCCTTCGGTCCAAGGAGACACAATTTCCTTTCTTCTGTCTTTCTCCACACTTTCCTGAACTTGGGCTTGGGTTTTTCAACAACATCCCTATTTTGCTCCTGTTCGTGAACTTGTACATTTCTCTTGTGGGGTTGTCTCTTGTGCATTCTTGATGGATGATTATTTTATTTTCTTTTATGCACATGATATGTTCCTTGTCGGTGTTGTCCTCTTTGTGTCTGATGAAATCTAGGGTTTTGCCTTAGATTAGATATAGAAGTGCTTGGACAGAACCTTGCTATGTGCCCTTGACCATTGCATTTAAAACATTGCACATGTTTTATTCCCTGTTTGTATTGCATTCTATGTGTATGATGAAATCTATGGTATTGTCTTAGATTGGATACATAAGTGCTTGAACAAAACCTTGCTATGTGCCCATGGCCATTACATTTAAAACATTGCACAGGGTGTTCACTCAAAAAAATAGAAGTATTTTTATCAAGGATAACTCTTTGATCTATTGTTCGGTCCACAATAAATTGCCTTGTGACCAAAGTGGTTGCATTTAGAACAATAGCCATAAAAAGCATTATTATTAAAAGAGTGAGAGTGAGAGAACCTCTTTTGCTATGGTTGTTTTGTTGTAGGTCTTCTTTGATATTTTCTTCCTTTTGAGGATTCAGCTTCAGACTTTTCTTGTTTCAATCCTTCAATCGAGGACTTCTTCTTCTCTGCATATTTGGAGGATGAAGGTTGTTCAGCTTCATATCCAAGACCAAACTTAGCTGTGGGGCTTCTTTGTTGATTTATCATTGTATCTAGAAACTTTGTGCTCTTCTCAAATTTGAGATTTATATTAGCCTCTTTTAGTTGTTTTTTTAATGAAACAATCTCTTCTTCTTGTTGGCAGCATACAGTCTCTTTCTCATTGATCTGAGACCTAAGAATATTTTCAATCCTTTTGTTTTGTTCTACTTGTAGCTTTAGATCAACAATAACCTTTTTATATTCCTCTTCACTTGTGTTGTATACATCATTCTTATTATCCAGGTGTGTCTTCAAGGCTTCTTTTGATTTCTTGGCCTTTTGAACTTGTAGGAAGAGATCTTCAATCTCATCCTCATATTCTTCTAACTTCTTGGATAGTATTTTGTTCTTTTTCTTTTCTATACTCCACTCTTCAAGTGCAGATATCAACTCTCCTTCAAAATCTACTTCAGCCTCAAGATTTTCATCACGGACTTCAGGATTCACTTCTTCTACCTTTTTCGGTTCAAATTTCTCTTCTACAAGAACTGAAACCGATCGGGATGCCCTTTTGGATGAGTATATATTCTTCTTAGTCATTGTGTACTAATCCAAGATCAACCCCGATCGATTTAGCCAAAATTGGGAACCTGGCTCTGATACCAATTGTTGTAATCACAATGACACTGAGAGGGGGGGTGAATCAGTGTGTTCTTTAAAAACTTCTAAAACAATTATATTTTAAACCCAGTAGTAGTTTAAAGCAGATAAAAGAGATACTAAATGCATCAAGAAAGCATCACACATAACACAGTATTTTAACGAGGTTCACCAATGTGGCTACTCCTCAAAAAGACTACTTGGACTACCATCCAAATCCAGTCAATGCAAAGCTACAACTTTACATAATCCTTTACCAAGCACCAAGCTGGAAGGAGCACCAACCCCTTAACTTTATTTGCTTCAACAGAATGGAGCACCAACTCCTATTTTACCGGCACCTACTGGAAAGAGGCACCAACCTCTTAATCCAAGCAACAACTTGGAAGACAATAATAAAAATTACAGAATAAAACTTTCACCTCAATTTTCACGGTCTGCTATTTTTTTGCATTCTGTTGCTTCTGTGCAAAATGAGTCGCACTATTCCTCCTCTTCTCTATACTTCTTTGCACTCTCTGCTGCATTCAGATGATCAATCACTTCTATAAACTGCACACTGTCACTTCAGACTTAGAACACAACTTCTACACATCTCGCTCTTATCTTCTCACAAGTCACTCTACTCGCTCTTCGCACATTATCTCATCGCAATGCACACCTTACTGCAACTCCAAAGAACTATCACTTCACTCTCATTCTGAATTGAAACGACTTGCTCTCTGCTCAACACGAACTTCACTTTCATAAACACTATTCTCGCATTTGCACTTTATCTTAACACCCCATATTTCAAACTCGAAAAACCCTTGCTTTTATAGAAGAAATTTTAGAAACAAACCCTAGAAGAATGTTAACTAAGAAACCCTAGAATTTGTCAGCTGCCAAACCCTAAAATTCGTCGGCTATAACCCTAAGAATGTTGGCTACAAAACCCTAGAAATTGTTGGCTGCCAAACCCTAAAATTCGTCGGCCCAGATTTAACTTTGTCGGCCTCAAACTCTTCTCCACCTTCGTCACCTTCCTGTAGCTTATTGCCATGAAATAGTAACACGTCGGCCCTTTTAATTTAATTTAATATTTTAATTTAAATTTTAAATAAAATAAAATTTAAACTAAATATTTAAAATTAAATATCTTCATCACCGGGGCATCTTTTTCAACGAAACGAAGAGCCAACTTGGGTTTTAAGAAAAACCCATTTCAAATCTGTTATCCATGATTTTAAATAAAACTTTTTATTTTGACTACCTATTTAAATATCTTCATCACCGGGGCATATTTTTCAACGAAACAAAGAGCCAACTTGGGTTTTAAGAAAAACCCATTTCAAATCTGTTATCCATGATTTTAAATAAAACTTTTTATTTTAACTGCCTTGGTTTTCACAAAAAACTTTTCTGCTTCTTGACATCTCGAGTTCGAAGACTTCTTCTCATTCCGAATTATGTTTTCCGTTTCCGTGCATCTATCATTTAAGGACTCATGATCGGACTAACTTCTGAACTTTATCCTCTACATCCGAGTGACTTCGAACTGCTCGTCCATTGCATCATTAGATCTAATCGATCGTATTGACAACAATGATAATCCTCCTACAACACCTTGCTCAACATTGAACTCCTATCCATTGTACTTTGGTTGCACCTTCTTTGTTCAATAAACTCTTTTACATTGCATCAATAAATCTGTCTGACTGTGTTGACAACAATGATAATATTGTTTGCTGCACCTTGCTCAACACACTTCGGTCAAAGAATGGTACTGCATTATTGAAGACCTCATTATTTTGATCCTTTTGATCCATTGTGTTCTTAGACCACTTTTCTTTCAAGTTGTCAAACTCTTCTGAAGGAACCCGCTCTGATACCAATTGAAGAACACAAGCTTATACTAATATGGGGGTGAACAATATAATACCACTTTCTACTTTTCTTCTCAAATCAATATTATGCAGTGTATAGATAATAGTATCAATAATAATAATTAAAGTAATGCACAAAACACCATACACAATAGAGACACAAATTTTAACGTGGTTCACCCAGTGTGGGCTACCTCTACAGAGAATATTTCTTCTAAATATTTCTCAAATAATATCTTGGGAATCTTCCAAAATTACAATTTTTATGGACTTCTGTCCAAAGGAAATTTTGATTCCCTAATCTCAAGTTCATGGATATCTTCCATAGGATAACTCTTTCCCCTTCTACTCTAGCTAGTGATCTTCTAGAAGACTCTGTCTCTATGTTGCACTAACTTGTGGATCTCTTTCCACTTGAAGACTCCTCACTTAGATCTATCTTCAATTGTCCTGACTTCTGGATCTCTATCCATTGAGACTTTGTACTCTATACTTTGTCACCTCCAAAGCTCTATCTCAATACTGTACCAAACATAGTTCAGTCGGTCTAGCATAGTTTTGCTCAATCTCTTGTACTAAACACAATACATTTAGTCTAGTACAATTCTTCTCAATAGGTTCACTTAGAACCTACTCAAATATTCTCAATAGGTCCACATAGAACTTGCTCAAATTTGCTCAACAGGTTCACACATAACCTTCTCAAATCTTCTTAATAGGTCCACACAAAACCTATTCAAATCTACTCAACAGGTCCACATAGAACCTACTCAAATATGCTCAACAAGTCCACATAGAACCTACTCAAATCTGCTCAGTAGGTCCACATAGAACCTGCTCAAATCTGCTCAATAGGTCCACACAGAACCTGCTCAAATATGCTCAATAGGTCCACACAGAACCTGCCTAAATCTGCTCAACAGGTCCACACAGAACCTATTCAAATGTGCTCAACAGGTCCACATAGAACCTATTCAAATCTGTTCAATAGGTCCACATAAAACCTACTCAAATTTACTTAATAAGTCCTCTCTAGGACTTGCTCAAATATGCATAGTTAGCTTTCATAAAAGCTTAACTCAAATCATTCCACAAGCCTTCTCAAAGACTTGTTTCAAATTACATAGAATCATAAAGAGAATTGTTAGAGACTCAATATGTTCTAAGCTCAATGTTCAATCAATATCTCAATTCAATCTCATAGAAGCATAAAGAGAATTGTTAGAGACTCAATATAATCTATACTCAAATTCCAATCTCAACTCAAATCAATCTCATAGAAGCATAAAGAGAATTGTTAGAGACTCTATATGTTCTATACTCAAATCCCAATCTCAACTCAATAGAAGCATAAAGAGAATTGTTAGAGACTCAATATGTTCTATACTCAAATCCCAATATCAAATCAATAGAAGCATAAAGAGAATTGTTAGAGACTCTATATTTTCTCTCAAATCCCAATATCAACTCAATAGAAGCATAAAGAGAATTGTTAGAGACTGAATATGTTATATTTTTAAATATCAATCTCAACTCAAACCAAAATATGAAATAGTTTATTTTTAAGAACTTGAACAACCACAAGCATCCACTTGACTAGGCTTAAATCAAATCAACTCAACCAATCACCTCAAAGAACAATCCTTTATCACAAACCCTAGTCCAAGCATGTATTTAACCAACTCAAAATGTTTCCAACAATGCTCAATCACAAATCTCACATAACAATTATACTCATTTTATTTTCTAACTCAAGTTCAAGTTCATTTCACAATCAATGGGCTTCAACAACAATGCTTCTAAAACAAGGTTTAATTACAACTCACAAACCAGAAAACCTTGAAGCATTAAACCAACAACTCTCAAAAATGAAAACCACAATCAATCCTTTTCATTCCAAAGATATTTCAAAAATCAACCACCATAAACAATCAATAGGAGAATGTGCCCATACCTTTTTGATGCCAAGGAGTTGTCCACAAAATCTACCACACTTAAACACAACTTTCCTTTCCAATATCAATAAGGGTTAATGTACTTCAAATAATAACAATGTAAAGCATAACTCAATTTAAATCCTTTTTACTCCAACTAAATAAACACATCCACCAAAATCCCTTTTTAATAAAATCCTTATCAAAATAACAATCAATAAGCCTTTCAAAAATACTTTAAAACAACTCCTTATTTCTCCTAAATTCAATTCTTAATAATAATCAAATAAATCATTAAACCCCTCAAGTTTTGCAATAATCAATACAGCCCAAATAACAAAGCTTAATTAAAACTTTAATTTCCACTAACCACCTTATAACTCCAACATTAGGGCTAAATAAAATTAAATTAATGCAAAACATAATTACCTCCTCAAGGGGATTCAAACCCCCGACTTGCCCACACTGTGAGTGTCTTAGCCACGGATAAGATTCCACATGAGCTAGTCGCTCGTTGGAAAGGTAAATGCAAAACGTGTCTTATGCCCTTCTCCACCTTCCACAAAACCAAAGGCTTTGAAGTGTTTCTATCACGCTTTCTAAAAAATGCAGTCAAGGGGATTCGATCCTCAACATTTTCATCTACCCCATGCCTTAGCTAAGGCCCACTTTCCAATGCACCACATTGCCCATGATGTTTGTTTCTCCAAACGCAGTCTGTGTTATTCGTTGCCACACTTTTCAAGAATTTTGCACGATCTCATAAATGATTCGATAGCCAACACTTTTATTACATGAGCAAGGATAAAATAATAATCAATTGAAGCCCCTTTTATATAGTCCTTTAATCATATCGAAGACGTTGATGGAAATATGACTTTTTATTTTCTTGATGACGTCAGCGAAAATCTTGCATATTGACTTTTAAATTTGAATTCAAATTTTAAGTAATTAAAATTTAAACCAAATATTAAAACTTAAATATCTCAATCATCGGGGCACCTTTTTTGATGAAACTAAAGCCCAACTTGGGTTTTAAGAAAAATCCAGATCAAATCTTCTATCAATGGTTTTAAATAAAACCTTTTATTTTTCTTGTCTTAGTTTTCACAAAAACCCTTCATTGATATTTTTGACATTAAATGATCTTTTGACATCAATGAGAACTTATTAGCTTAGGGACTCAAAATGTCCAACATACTCTTAGTAAAATTTTCTATAACCTTTTGTTGTTGGGTAATAATTTATTGCTACTAATTTAGTTGGGCTCTCTACTACTCCATATGCTCATTCATTTGGGCTCTCTGAATTTCCATTTTTTCTTTCTATTGATTCAATTATTCTTGCATCAACTAAATCATTTTGGCCATATCAAAATCATTTTGTGCAGCCCATCTTGCTGCAGGTTCCTTCTCTTTTCTTAAAAATTATCAAGGTGCTCAACAGTTTGTACATGATCTGACTCTCTCATGATTCATCTCATTCCCTTCCTCAAAGCCTTTGCAAGCCCCTATTGTAGAGTAGTATTTGTTATTTTTGAGGTCCCTGCCATTTTTACCTGATGACAAAAGAGCTATGTCAATTCACCAAAATGTATGTTGCAACCTAGGGTTTTCACAACCTAGGTTTTGACACCAACTATAACAACCTAGGTATACTCACCAGATTTCACTTAAATTAAGTACATCATAAAATTAAAATTTTGGTGAAATTACTATCCAATACATAGACTGATTAACACACACACTCAACTCATTATTAGTATATAGATATATTTTTCAAACTCTGAGATCATTGTCCACTGTAGAAATATTTATGAGTGCTCGAGATTGGTAAAATATTACAATATCTATGACCACATTCTCCTAACTTGAGTTCTAGGTTCTCAACAAGGGGTTGTCCGTCTAGGACCCATAACTCCAAGAAGGATGGATGCATAGTTTCCCCATCTCGTAGCATGGAGGACATTGGTCCACTAACCTTTACTCAATCCTAGTTTATGTTTTATTTTTAGAAGCCCATGCTAGAGTTAGTGTTTTAATGCCTAGTGCCTGATAGTAGGCCATCATATTATGGAAACTACTAGGGCCTACCAATAATCTACTTTTGAGCTAGATAAATCAGGCTACGATGTAATTAATGATATAATGTCTCATTCCATCTATCGATGTACGTTCCAATCTCATATACTAGCTCTTCTAGTCTCGGTTTATTATTGGGTATTTCGTAACTGAATCGTATACCTAAAAATCCTCTTCATACTACTTCATAATATATCCTAGAATGACATCCCATACCATTGTTCCTTACTCAAACTACCAGAAGAGCCTCTCACCCTATACAAACTGCTAGGATACAACTATCTCTGATTCCTAATAGCCTCCACTGCAAGCTATCGAGGTTGAGTGATGTTTTGCCCTTCTCAATAGTGTACTTCAATTGATTTAGGTTTCCTCATTCGATGGTAACAATTATACAACTATCATTGATTAGCTTCCACTATAAGATATCAAAGTTGGTGACATTTTTCCCTTTTCAACAGTGTACTTCATTTGGTTTAGGTTTTTCTCATTTGCTGGTTAAAATGTTACATTTGATAATTTATAATCATTAACCTATTGTTTATTTGATATCACTTATTTTCATTTCTAAAGTATTAATCACAATATATTGAGGTTTAATTCATTGTCTACTTAAACATATTATTTTCAAAGTAAAAGCTATTCTATTTATTTATAAATAACTATTCTAATGTAACACACACTTAATAGATAGAACATGTTGATATATCTAAGTAAAGCATGAATGATATTAATTAAAAACAAACTTAAAAATTTTATTTTCAAACTAAAAACCATATCTTTATAAATAAACTACACTAATATAACACACAGTTAATAAATAAAGTAGGTTAATAAATCTAAATAAAGCATGAATGATATTAAACAAACTTAATCCGGAGAGCATGATAATTGAAAATAATTAAATAAATTAAACTCTCTAATTAATGACATATCGTATAACAATCATTGCTTTTCTTACAACCCTTTAAAATAATATTTCCTCTTTTCCATAATTTGATATTACTTTAGTTTAAATAAAATAAGTGTCTCAGAAATGTTTATTATTAACATGAGATTTCCATGTTGTATTTATCATGAATTGAGAGTTCCAAAGTTTTCTAGGTGATAAAAATAAATATATGAGCAAATTAATAAAACAAACAATCCAACATAAGAACCGTATTTAATTTCCATTAGTTACGCGTCTCAAGGGAGTTTAGTTGCTACTTTACCTATCATCATATTACCAGATTGAAAATCACAATATTTATCTAACTTGATTTACTCTAAACTTATCTCTAGTTTTCTTTGTGATGGACGAGCAACTTACCCAAAATCCTAAATAATATGGAAAAAAATATAGTGGGTTTTTAGTAATGGTTCTGACAAAAAATTATATTTATAGCCACTCCTATTGAGTAATAGCAAACCTACTGAAAACCACTTGTCTAATTATATCAAGGCGTGTTATAGGCAGTCTTCGACACGTAATTCATTTGCTAAAAGAGGGGGTAAGTCCAACTCTTTAGCTAATGAAATTAGTAATATCTTGCATGAGTATTATCTAAATAAGGTTTGAACAATCTATGTTTTATTTTTTTTTAGCAAATGCGAGCCAAGAATAAAATCTTTCAAAGCATAATTTGGCATAGTTAATTTGACAACTTACAATCTAGAATATAATTCATCAAACAAAGATATTTTAAACTTAAATTAATTGAATAGATTTTAAAAGTCTCATACACTATGACATTTCAATTTGTGACTGGTTTTCATACAACCAAGGTCCCCAAACAATATTATAAGTTAGTGTTTATCAGGATTTTAATAGAATTAACTAGTCTTTTAGAACACAAGGCATCCTGGAAACGGAACTCCGATGACATTCAAGGGAAACATATATATATATATATATATATATATATATATATATATATATATATATATATATATATATATATATATATTATATATATATTATATAATTTATTGTAGAATTCATGTGTGCTAAGTGGGATCGAATTTAAGCTTGTGAAGTGAAAATAAAATATTCAATACAGGTTATAAAAGAAATTTAATAACCTTTGTATCTTGTGGTAAAACTCAAATAATCATTATTACAGCAAGGTTAAGAATATAAGCATTGTCCTCCTCTTCAGAATATGTTAACATAAAATTGCTCAACCATTAACCAAGGATTAAAACTTGATTACAGTGAATTATATTCCTCCATGGCCGCAATGCTTGCCTCATCACTGGACAACCAAGCTCTAAGAGAAAACTCTTTGAAGTAAGGGGAGCATAATAACTGGTGCTTAACCCTCAATGACCACACCCTTTTTGTGGAGAGGCAATTTGGTTGAGCATTATTGGGTCAACATGGTCTTTCATGATTGCATGATTCTACGTGAATAAAAATGCATACCAAGAATTCCACAAACAAATATTCCTTCTAAAAATATATAATTGTCTTCCATTATTATTCACTAGTTTTACTTAGTAATTATTCTTATACACAATTAAGTAGTTTCCTCTACCAGACCTTCTCAATTTTAATAAATTTCATTATAATTCATTTATACACAGTTAGGTAGCTTCCTCGACCTTCTCATTTCTAATAAATTTTATTATAATTCACTTATACACAGACAAGTAGCGTCCTCTACTAGATCATCTCATTTTTGATAAATTTCATTATAATTCACTTAGACTATACTAACAAAATTTGATAACTTAGTTTTCCTAAAAATTTTGTAATGCTCATATGATCTGAGATTAAAAGTCCTTCCCAATGAATTATTTCATACTAGTGTGTACACAGGAGAGGATGATATAACCATTCACAATATAATATCACAGATAATACAGTTCACATATAAATTTTTAGATGATTTAATAGAGACCAACCTATGCTCATGCAGATGACTATTTGAAACTTACTATCAACTTTAGACCAACACATGAGAGGAAAAACCACCAATGAAATGTGAGCAGCAGTTCTTTTCTGAACCTTCAGATGATAAAAATTGGTTCTCTCCTTTCTTTTTATAGAAAACGAAAGTAAAAACATGAAGACACATAACCTTACCATGCAAGACGATTGTTCCAGGTAACTACCAAGTGGAAATGTATTTTTGTTCATCCAATAGGAGGAAATTAGCATAAAATGTTACTTTATTAAACTTACTTATATATTTAAACTTTTTTTTACTTATTCATTATTTATTTATTTATGTATTATTATTACATATATATTTATATTCTATTTTGTTATTTATTTTTATATTTTAATTAAAACTTGATATATATATAAGAACACTAATTCTATCCAGCAAGAAAGAATTGTTCAAATTTTTATAGTCACGCATATGCATAGATATTGAAACAATGAAATAGTAGGAAGAATGTCCTACATGAATATCCTTCGGTGGGTTTTTGTGTACCCAGGGGCCATGGTGCATTGACCACGACATCATATCCCACCATACCTAACACATAAAATCACTATCTCATCCAGGAGTGGGTGCTATACTCATCTATCCTGCTTGCCAAGGGGTGAAAAATTATATCTACACACAAACATCTTTACCAGTATCACATTCTTCAAGCAAATTTTTAACCAAATAGAGGGGATGTTACACTACATCCTCTATAGAAGTGAAAGGAGCTATAAAATATTAAAAAATATATGCAACTACTGGTGCTAACTAAGTCATTAATTAAGATTCATTTGAGCTCCTTATCTAGATAAAAGTTGCATAAAGAAAAGTAGATTATAGTGTTCAAAAGTGCAAATAGAAAGAGGTTCATTTTACGGTTAATTTGCACATTATTTAGGATTTGATTAGATTTTAGAATTATATCTATCAACTACCTATCATATAATTAGAAAATAGAAAAGAATACTAAGTCCTACAATATTAGTTATAGTGAATTTGCAGAATAACTTATAAAGATTCATTTTAGGTTATTCTTGAATAGTTGTAGTAGATTAATTAAAGTGCATTATATTGAGAGTTAAATTGGAGTGATAAGATGAAATTCTTAGTGCATTTAAAAAGGGTATATTAAATTTATTATGCACTAGTACACTGCTCTCAAAATAAAATTAGCTTTTGTGTTCTTCAAGGGCACAGTATTTGATTGGTATCAAGTCTCTAAAGACACTATTGAAGCACTAAAATTTGCAACTTGTGGTGGCCAAAATAAGCCAACAAAAAATAGGTTAGAGTCCACCAAATCCTATAGAAGAACCTAAAATAGAAAAAGAAGACTTGGTGAGTCTCAGATCGAAATAATTATCAGAGTGAATGCATGAAAAGAAAATGCAAAAAATTGCATAAATTAAAATCTTCTATCTATTTTTGTCTAAAGCTTGTATTTAATATAAAGTGTCCAATAAAAATGGAAGGTGTCTACTTAGAAGGTTTTTTATAGTACAAAAAGCATATTTGTATGTGTCTCAATAGAAAAGGTATCCAACGTAACCACTCCATTTTTCCCAAGCAATGGTAGCCACTTAGAGAGTGCACCTTGGATGGACGAACATGCAAAACAAAAGAGGTCATCATAAAATCTATGTAAAGGAGGGCACATTCACTGATGAAAAGCAACATGATATGGATAGCTAGATAGCCATGTGAGATGTATAGTAAAGTGGAACAAATAACACATACACTACATAGAAAAAGAAAGGGACGTCTACTCCTTCCAATGTAAGGTGGATAACAACATGGACAACATCTAAAAGGTGTCTATCTCTATCAAGGAGAAATGAAAAACATCTATTCTACATGGATGTATAGGTTCCATAAGTTAGAAGCATTAAAGGAAAAGGAAAAAACTATCTTGGTGAAGATCATCCACCAAACATAGCATCAAACTTGCTACTCGATGCCTCATCAATTCACTTGCAGAAAACAAGGTTGCTTACTACTCAAGAAACATAGAAAAGCAAATAGAAATGGAAAACTAAAAAACCTAAGGAGTTATAATCTCCTTGGAAGATGTTACAGTCTACATGTAGAAAGAGTGAATGCCACTTGGAATCTATCCTCCAAGAGCAAGCATTACAATAACGTTACCTCTTAAACGCATTCGAACCACATTCCAATTCTCATGCATTACTAGAATCTTTGACTATCAACACATTATTAGAAGCCTCATCTCTCAAGTTCTACTAGGAGCTACGATTCTCAATGAATGAGTAGAGTGGTGACACTTTTTATCCACAAGTCACACACAAAGGAGTGAGCATTACATAGTGACCAATGACAAGGATTTACGTACAAGGGCATCCATACGTAATGTATGTGATGTTAGAGTTACTATGCTATAGTAACTATAATTATTACCTCATTTGGTAAATTGTAAATTATCCTGGGTAGATTATTAATTTACTACCTAAGGTTAGATATTCGTTAATCACTTTTGATTAAAAAATATTAATTGTTAGTAACTTTAGTTTGTTAGCTTCGTAAGCACCATGTTGTTATGAGGTTAGCTACGGGCTAGGGTGTTTGGTTGTTATTGTTGGCTACCTTCATAATAGCAATGTGTTGGCTACTTTAGCCTATCATGATTGTATTTAAAGGCTTGATTATTCAATATATTGCAAAGGCCTATGGTTGATTTATCATTTGCTATTTGACCTTAATTGGTATCAGAGTGTGTAATTTGAATTGGGAATTTGGCAAGTTTTGAGGTGCACCTTTGGAGCAGGAGAAGGTGACAATATTTTTGCTCTTGCACTGGTCCTATGGGGCACAAATACCAATATGGTACCCCATATATGGGACACATTTCCCAAAGCATGAAATTCCTTGACTTCCTTGGCACAAAAATGAGGTGCTCATAGTTTTCTATGGTACAAAAATTGAGGTGAAATTCTAATGTAGATCCCACAACTCACAGGTCTACTGACGCAAGCACTAAATTTTTTGTTTTTATGTGATTGGCAAAAATTTACACTTATTATGGTTATTGGCGAGCATTTAAATTTCATCAGAACCTGCACCATGCTACCACACTGTCAGTCAGATGCAAGACTGATAGCCCCATAGAATAACAGTCTATAGGATTTTTGTTCCCCTTACTGATTGATATAACCTACCACCGTGTAGGGGGTTGTCACTTGCACACTCATCACTCAACTTCACCATAGATCTAACACCTATGCCATGGGCACAGTCTTCCAAAAACCTATGATGCTAATATAAGACCTAACTTAGCATGCGAAGCATGAAAATTTCATCAGTGACACCGACTTCTATGGATAGGCAAACTCTGTAATCTGATGCAATTGACAATATCTAGCACCCACCATGAAGCATGAAACCTGGTCCTACTAATGTCATCCTAAAATGATAGCATGTGCTCTGAGGTGCAAATTTTAGAGGATCCATTGACATGGATGGGTATGATTTTTAAGGTTGACACATGGCACTATTAGCTAGACTAGTGCACAAATTGAGACATCTAATGTGGTGGCTTATGATTCGTCCACATGGTGAGCAGTTAAGGGGACCATATAGTGAACACGTGGCACCTCATACTGATGTGGCACACCCAACTGATGTGGTGACTGACCTAATCTAGCATGGATACCTAGAAAGCTATGATTAGTTCTCATCCTTCTCACGTGTTAAGCAGTGATTGGCAAATCCTCTTACTGACATGTCAGTTTATGCGTATGCATGGCACATTATCACTGGCTGATGTGATTGGCAAAAAGTGCATTATTTATTGATTTCCCATAGGCAAACACATATGGAGGGTGTATTTTCAATTTTAAATAAGAAAGCACGCTTTAACAATGTGCATGTGGGATATTGTATCCCAAAGCCTTTAAAAGGCTTTTTTTTTTTTTTGCCTCCATGAGATGGACAAAAATAAAGCACTTTTTGTGCTTATTACCACTATCCTATGGAGATAGCCAAGGTGGTTGGAAGCTGGAAGCTAGAGCACTCCCCCCGTGGGGTCACGGGATCAAACCCTTGCGGATATAAAAAGATGATATTTTTGCTTAAAGAAACACACGAGAGTGTTTCTTCAAAGGTAAACTTTTTCATATTTTTTTATTTGCATTCTTTTTAAATTAAAGTTTTTTTAAATATATTTTTTTAATAATTTAAATATTAATTATGTTTTTAAATCAATTTTTTTTTTAATTTAAATTGATTTTTAACCAAAATTATATTTTATTATTAAATTAAATTATTTTGATTAACTTTTTTAATTTAATTTTGCAAATTAAATCAAAGAAAAGGAGATCCATTTTTGCAAAACCAATTAAAATAGTGTTTTTGTTTTCTCAAATTTTTGAGATATAATACAAATAAATAGCACATTTTTTTTGCAAAACATCAAAATTGTGTTTTTGTTTTCTCAAAATTTTGAGATGTAATACAAATAAATAGCACATTTTTTTGCAAATCTAGGAGATTTAAAACTTTCTCAAAATTTTTCTAACACACTAGTTTTGAGAGTAAGATTTTTTCTCATAAATAATAGACCTTGGGTCCACTAAAACCAAGTTGTGTGTCGACTGGTTCTATATTACCTTTCAAAAGCTTGTCATGTGTCGACTTGGCTTGAAATGTGTGCTACCTTGTTAAATTTTCAAATTTGTAACACAAGGAGGGGGGGCACTTGAAAATCAATTTTTTTTTTTTTTTAAATCAAAAGTAACTTTTGCATTTTATTTTCTCAAACCTTGGGATATAACACAAAATATTGCACATTCATTTTTTTGCAAAATGGAGAAATATCTCATCACATTGAAGATCTAAATATTCACAACCTTGTTAATTTTACAAAGCAAAAGCGGGGCAAACCAAGCATTGGATTATTCTTTTGTAAAATTGTAACACAAGCGAAAATTGTGAGAATCAAATGGTTGAAGCATTGAAACTTGTATATTTTGCAACACAAAAAGAAGGGCAATTGTTTTTGTCAAATTCTTTACAAAATTGTAAGACAAGGGGAAACATTGAATATTAAAACACAAGATCAAATATTTTGCAAAAATCACGCTAATAAGGTGCATTTTCGATAGCATTCGACACCTTTAGTTAAATTGGCATTGTATAATTAGGTGCATTTTCGATAGAATCTAACACCTAAGTGTTAAAAATTTGAGGGAACTTTTGATGGATTATTGCATTTAAATTCTTGTTTTTGCAATTACATATTAATTTAAAATCAAGTGAGCATAAGACCCTAAATTTTACACCCATTTGTGTAATTTATTGCACAAATAAAGCCAATTTTTTTATATTTACTCCATAAAAACCCAAAATTCACTCTTCTTGTTTGGCTTAAACTCCTCAAACTAATCATCCTTTTTCAAAAGGATTTTTAGGTAGGTGCCATTAAATATCAATTAGAGTGAATTATATTTCAGTACTCTTTTAGGGTATGTCGAAAGAAAGAACAAGTTTTTTGTGAAATAAGGAACCTTCAAAGTAGCAATTGTTTGCACTAAGGGGGGATAATTCCTTTCTTCCTTCAAAACATATTTTGAAAAAGTTATAAAAATCAAACCTCTTTTTAGGCTTCATAAATAGCAAAATTTTATTTGAAGAATTTGCAATAAAGGGGGGATTGTACCTCTTTTTAGGCTTCATAAATAGCAAATATTTTTGTTTGAAGTACTTATAATAAAAGGGGGGATTTTTTGGTGAAATTTTTTGAAATATGCCTAGGAGACAATATTTTTAAAAGCCTTAAAAAGCTTCATAAGTTGCAAAAAATTTGCACTTAGGGGGGGATAAAAATTTCTTTCCTACTTCATAAAATATTTTTACTAAAAAGGGAGGATGACTTATAAGGGTACACTTTTGGCAATGACCGACACCTTAGTCAAACTTCTTGCAAAAGTTCCATTACAATATGTTTTGAAAAAAGGAGAAAACTTATAAGGATGTATTTTTGGCAACGACCGACACCTTGGCTACCTTATCAAACCTTTTAAAAAATCATATTGTAATAGAGTGAACCTCGTATGTAGTGATCTACTCTAGTACACCTAGTGGTTGCAGTGGCTACTTACCCATGCAATATGGTAAGATGAAAATATTACAATAAGTACATTCGTTGTTGTGAAAATAAAGTGAGGGATGATCCATGTTTTGCTTAAAGTACTTAGGAAGTACTTATTTTTCTTAGACCTAGAGGCGATAGACCCAGAGGTGGACCTAAACAAGAGCAGCTAGAGCCATGAGCCAGAGCAACTCAACCAAAATGAAAGAAATGTTATATGGCTTTTATAAGAAAGGTAAATCCTAGGGTAGATTTAGTGACAGATCAAGTGGCAGATCTGGAGATGGTCCCAGAGGTACTCATCCAGTTCCAGAGCAAGATACATCATATCATCTTTCATTTCTCTCCTTCATTATATTAGGGTAGTTATATACATTACCCAAATAATGTAATAAGAGGGGATTTTAGAGTTACTATGCTATAGTAACTATAATTATTACCTCATTTGGTAAATTGTAATTTATTAATTTTCTACCTAAGGTTAGATATTCTTTAATCACTTTTGATTAATGAATATTAATTGTTAGAAACTTTAGTTAGTTTGTTAGCTTCATAAGCACCATGCGTTTATGTGGTTAGCTACAAGATAGGGTGTTTGGTTGTTTTTGGCTACCTTCACAGTAGCAATACATTGACTATCTTTAGCCTGTCATAATTGTATTTAAAGGATTGATTATTCAGTATATTTCAAAGTCCTATGGTTGATTTATCATTTGCTCTTTGACCTTCATGTGACATGTATCACAAAGCAAAGTTTGCTCCTCCAATAAAATCACCTGAAGTCTAAATAATATAGAAGGTAGAGAGTAAGTGAAAATTCAATCAAAATCCAGTTAGCACAACATGGTAGAAGGAGCATTTAAAACTCCAAGATATTCATAGGTCAAATATCCCATATTCAGTAGCGTATGCATTCCAGCATTAACAACATATACCTCCATTGATTATAGCACCCAAGGGTACCACATAATCATTGTTATATTCAGTCAAAGGGAGTACTGAAGAGTGGGGAGTCTAGCATCAAAAAGGTAAGGGTGAAATCCCATCTTATTATTGCTTTCAACTTTGGAGATATAAGGGTTATAAACTAAGGTATAAAATTTAGTTTAGTGGAAGCAAAACTATAAGGGACAACTTACCAAATTAAATTAGTTTTTTTATCTCAACCTAGAAGAAATAAGGAATTCAACTTGGATTAATTTCTTTGATATTATGTAAATATTATTAATTTTCCAATTTTCCAAACTTTGGAGTGATAAGGGTTACAACATAAAACTAGGTCTTTGGAAAGTAGGAATTGAAACCCTAGGGTCCTAAAGGAGGTTATTAAATATTTATTAAAGTTGGAAATTATATTTTTACTTATCCTTAAATTTCTCAAAAAAGGACAAAAGGATTCCAATGTTAAAACCTCTTAAATTGTTTGGAAAAGTGCTTGGTTAAATTAGGAGAAATAAGGTGTTATATAAATTGATTTTTTACTGTACAAAATCAATCATAAAATTGAGCTCTATCTTTACAAAATCACTATATTTTACTCCAAAATTTAAGGTACATCATGGAGCATTGGTATATAGATTCAAGTGCAAGTAATCATATGATAGGAAACATAGTTTGGTTTAATTATCTAAAGAAAATAAATGAAAACCGAGTTGTAGTAGCAGATAGCAAAATATATGAAGTGAAAGGAATAAGAAAACATTCTAGTAAATATTAAGGATGGAAAATGTATGATAAAAAATGTTTTGTATGTTCCAAGATTAACTACCAATCTCATTTTTGTCTCTCAACTCATGGATAAAAACTTAATTGTTGAATTCAAAGTCTCACTGGTAAAAAACAATGTCTCATTTCAAGATAAAAAAATGATAGCATCAGGTTCATATAAAAATGGACTATTCATCCTAGATACTATTATTCAGTCAACCTTTTCTATCAATAATTCAAAACTATGGCACAAATTACTAGGACATACCAATGTAACATAAATGAAGGAATTATTCAAGTATAAAATGGTAAGACTACCTAGCCTATCTCCATAAACTACTGTGTTTCCAGAATGTCTAGTAGGAACACAACATAGAATTCCTTTTGAACTCTATCAACATAGAGCTCAACATCCTCTAGAAAATATATAAACATATTTATGTGGGCCAATGAAATTTGATAGCATTGGAGTACACAAATATTTTCAGTTATTCATCAATGATCATACAAGTAAAATGTGGGTATATTTTATGAGATATAAATAAGAAGCATTTAATTTCTTCAAACAATTCAAACTTCAATTTGAAAAAGAATCAGGAAGAACAATAAAAGCACTTCACTCAGATAGAGGGGGAGAATTTGTTTCCAAATAATTTGATTCATTACTTGAAGAAAATGGAATTAAAAGATAACTCACAATAGCATATTCGCCTCAACAAAATGGAATTGTAGAAAGAAGAAATAGATCAATAATGGAAATGGTAAGATGTATGCTAAAAGAAGCTCAACTTGATCATAAATACCGGGCTAAAGCATTATAAATAATTTTGGGAACTAGCCAATCCACTATGACTTCTATATTATTAGGATCAACTACAACCTCATCGTCTGAGAGTATGTGACCCAAATATTGCACTTGTAATGAATAAAACTCACATTTGGATAACTTTCCATACAACTGATTCTTCCTAAGAATTTCCAAGATGATTCTCATGTGTTGATCATGTTCCTACCTAATCCGAGAATAGATCAATATATCATTCAAAAATATTAACACAAACTGGTCTAACTATTCCTGAAACACATTATTCATCAAGTTCATGAAGGTAGCAGGAGCATTTGTCAAACCGAAGGGTAGCACTGTTAACTCATAATTCCCATAATGGTTTCTAAATGTTGTCTTGAAATTATCCTCCTCCTTAATTCTCAGTTGATGGTATCCTCATCTAAGATCAATTTTAAAGAAGATTTTTGCTCCTCTTAGTTGATCAAAGAGATCATCAATCCTAGATTTTTCACATTCATTTTGTTGAGCATACGATAGTCAATACACAATCTCAAGGATCCATTTTTGTTCTTAAAAAATAGAACTAGTGCATCCCATGGTGAGACACTTGGTTTGATGTGCCCCTTTTCCAGTAAATATTATAGCTGAGTTTTAAGCTTTTTAAATTCAATGGAATTCATTTGGTAAGGGGTTCTAGCTATGGGTAATGCTCTTGGTAAAATATCAATAGAAAAATCAAATTTCCTTTTTGGTGAAATTTCGGGTAGGTTTTCAAGAAATACATCTCTAAACTCATTCAAAATCAGATATTGTTTGAATAGACCAAAGCTAGACTCAATTTCTTCCTTCTTGTTCATTTCGACCACATAGAGCTGACATCCCTTCCTTAATGTCCTTTTTACTTACATAGTAGACAGTAGGTGAGGCTCTAGGTTTACTCTACTGTAATGGACTCGAATTCACTTTTTGTGTCATTTGTGAAACCAAGCCATCTCTCTTCAAAATTTAGTAGGGCTTTGTGAGCTTTTAGCCAATCTACACCTAGGATGATATCAAAAGTATGTGAAGGTACTACATACATGTGCTATTTTATTTTTCCTTGGGGTATAACTATCTTTGAGTCAAATAGACATTGGTTGACCATAAAAGTTTGAAATGAACCATATTCAACTTACCACCCATTTTCCATAATACCGGGTCTTACTGGTATCTCCCTCACAATACGAGAAGATATGAAACTCTAAATCACTCCACTATTTATTAAAATATGAACATCCCTTTCATCTATTTTTATTTTAAAATAAATGGGGTGGCTTGACCTAAAAGGTTAGGGTTACCTATGGCAATATAAATCCTATGGGGAGCTTCTTCAGCTGGTTTTCTTTTACTTTCTCTCTTTGGGTATTTATAAGCATAATGTTCCTTAGCTCTACACACATAGCATACATTTGGTCCTTCCCTAAAAATTTCTCTCTATTTCTATTATCTCCCCTGAAACAGTCACCTTCCCTATATCTCTTGTATTGGTATTTTTATTTAGCTGGTTTTGGGTTTCTTCTTTTCTTAGATTCATCTTTCTCAAACCTCTGATAATAGGCTTTCTTAGTTTTTTGGTTCAATTCTTCACATCGAGTAGAATCAAAGGCTTGCGATAGATTATTTGGCTTGACCATACCAATAGGTGATCCAATTTTTGGATGCAACCCTAATATAAATTTGTGTACTTTGAATTCTTCATGTTTTTCATATTCGGGTGCATACTTAAGCAGTTGTACAAATTTATGGTAGTACTCTATCATCGACATAGTTTCTTGATGAAGGTTTGTGAATTCAACATACTTCTCAATATAAAACTATGGGGTGAGGAATCTATCTCTGAATTATTTCTCAAACACATCCCATAGAATGTCAAAGGTCTCATTTTGGATAGTTTTCTTGTATATGGTCTACCAATATCTGGAAGGACCTAATAAGTGTGCCATAGCCCACATAGTCTTAGATTCAACACATAGGGGTTGAATGGCAAAGTACCCCTCAACATAACTTAGCCAATTTTTGGTTATTTCACCATAACCCTTCCCAAAAAATTTAGATATATCTTTTTTCTTTTCTTTTGTAGTTCAAAATTGACTTTCCTTCTTGTATATCCTTCAAGAAAATCACTCTACACCCTTTTTGACTCCTTAGTCAGATTTTCTATAACCTTTTGTTGTCGGGTAGTAATTTATTGCTACTAAGTTAGTTGGTCTCTTTGTTGCTCCATATTCTCATTCATCTGAGCTCTCTAAATTTCCATTTGTTATTTTTTGATTCAACTATTCTTACATCAGCTAAATCATTCTAGACATATTATCATCATTTTGTGCAACCCTTCCTATTGCAGTTTCCTTCTCTTTTCTTAAAACTTATCAAGGTGCTTCGATATTTTGTACATGATATGACACTCTAATGAGTCATCTCAGTCCCTTCCTCATAACATCTATAAGCCCCTCTTGTAGAGTAGTATTTTTTTCTTTTGGAGGTCCTTGCCATTTTTACCTGATGATAAAAGAGATATGTTAGTTCACCAAAATGTATGTTGCAACCTAGATTTTTTGCAACCTAGGATTTGATACCAACGATAACAACCCAGGTCTACTCACCTAAGTTCACTTAAATTAAACACATCACAAAATAATATTTTTTGTAAAAGTACTATCCAAGACATAGTCTGATTAACACACACACTTAACTCATTATTAGTACATAGGTATATTTTTTGCACTTTGAGATCATTGTCCACTGTAGATGGATTCCCGAGTGCTTGAGATTGGCCAAATTCCACAATATCTATACCATTTTGTGAGACCCACCTTCTTCTAACTCAAGCTCTAGGTTCTCGCCAAAGGTTGTATGCCTAGGGACCATAACACTTAGATGGACGCATAGTTTCCCCATATCGTAGCATGGAGGACATTGGTCTATTTACCTTTACTCAGTCCTAGTTTATGTTTTATTCTTAAAATACCATGCTAGAGTTAGTGTTTCAATGATTAGTGTATGATAATAGGCCATCATACCATGGACATTACTAGGGCTCGCCAATACTCTGGTTCTGGGCTAGATAAATTAGGCTACTATGCAATTGATGATATGATGTCTCATTCCATATATCGTTGGACATTCTAATCTCATAGACTAGCTCTCCTAGTATTGATTTAATATTGTATATTCCATAATTGAGTCATATACGTAAAAATCCTCATCATACTACATAAGATATCTTGGAACGACATCCCATACTATCGTTCATTACTCAAAATAGAAAAAGAGCTTCTCACCATATACAAATTTCTAGGATACAACTATATCCTATTCCCAATAGCCACCACTATAAGCTATCGTAGTTGAGTGATGATTTTCCCTTCTAGGTAGTGTACTTCAATTGATTTAGGTTTCATCGTTCAGTGGTAACAATGATACAACTATCATTGATTAGTCGCCATTGTAAGCTATCGAAGTTTGTGATATTTTGCCCTTTTCAATGGTGTACTTCATTTGGTTTAGGTTTTTTTATTTGGTGGTTAAAATGTTACATTTGATAATTTATAATCATTAACTTGTTGTTTATTGAATATCACTTATTTCCACTTCCAAAGTATTAATCACAATATATTGAGATTTAATTCATTGTCTACTTAAACATATTATTTTAAAAGTAAAAACCATTTTATTTCTTTATAAATAACTATTCTAATATAACCCATAGTTAATAGATAGAGCATGTTGATAGATCTAATTAAATCATTAATGATATATTTGTTTTTGGTAGGTAAAAAAAAATATTTACTAATTGGGTTGAAGGGGCCCGTCCCTATTACAGTAAGCATTCTTAGAGCCAATAGTACACAGTTGATACAATCATAAAAAACAAACTGGGACATATCCCCATTTTATATGGACCATCCAAGTCCCGGGCCAATAAAAACATAACTAGGAAAAAATCCCTACAAACACATGGAATCCATCTGCTACCTTCCCAAGACTTGAAAATATTTTTTATCTTCCTGGTGAGTCTTGTCATTTTTATCATGAGATAGGAGGACAATGATAAAGGAATGGAGATCGTTAAGTTCATTAATTGCATTAGCGAGGAGTGTACTACCTTCCCAGTAGATGTTGGCAGCCAATTGCAGGTGGTCTACCACTTCACTAACTTGGTTGAGGGCCACCGAGTGAAGCTTGTCCTCAGATTTAGCAGTCTAATATTCATCTTCATCACTGATAATCTCAGGATATGGATGCTAATCGTTTAATTTTTGGGGCTTCAATATGTTGGATTTTCTTCTTTTTAGGGACGGTATGACCAATTTCTTCTTGGAGACGGTTGGGAGTAGCATTGTAGGTGGACTCAGACAAGCACTCAGGGCTAGGGGAATATGAAGGAATTACCTTCTTGACCTTGTGAGGAAGAGCATGTCTGTAAAGCACCAAGAAGAGATCCTGGTGATGAGGGGGCTTCGAGAAATTATGCTCCCAAAAATTATTGATGGAAATGGTGATGGATCGAAGGAAAAATTATGAGACATTAATGGGTCTAATACTTCACCAAGGTGATTAACGAAGGCAAGACTGTAGGCACGAAGGGGGCTACTGGGGTTGTCAACAAAGACATATTGAACAATAGGGATAATGGTAGTGTCCCAAGGCCAAGGTAAGTATGAGTGCATTACACATTTATTTTCCCAAACTAGATCCTTTCCCTTATCGAAGAATTGGTTTGTTTCTTCCTTAAAGTTGTGTTTATCCTTGAGGACTACCCTACCAACAAAAGAGAAACCAGAGACCTAAGTGATGGAGTGAACACTTATCTCAAATCATAGCCCTCGTACCTGAACTTGCCCCTCGTCCCATAATTCAACAAAGTCCATGGTGACTTCATCGTCTATTCCAGAGAATAGTTTGAATAAGTTGATAAATTTTTTGGTTTCTAATAGGTCCACAGTCCCTGGTTCAATATGTAAGTTAGCTAGCTCAATGTAATCCATGGTGTTGCTTAGACCAAATTAAATAGAGCTAGGGTCCAAATTTTGTTATCGATTTTGGTTTACTTCTAACGACTTGACTAGCTTTGGTGATGACATCCTGAGGGAAGTCTTCTTCCCAAATGGTCAAGGAGGTTTGGTTGACTGCTCTATTGGCCAGGAGGTCGGCTACCTTATTCACTTCCTGAAACACATGGTTGATCGTGTTATGGGGGTGGTGGCTAAGGGATGATTGACACTCTTGAATGATGTTCTGGATGTTCCATCCTGCTTTGTTGTTGTTTGTGATATGGCCAACTATGATAGTTGAATCTCCTTCAAATATGATTGGTCTGGACAAGGCTTTGCTTACCTCAATGCATCGCCACAATGCATAGGCTTTTGTGTAGTTATTTTTTTGGGACCCTAGATTTTTGGTAAAGGCTAGGATGATGCTACTAGAGTGGTCTCTGATTACACCTCCAACCCCTACGTTCCCTAGGTTGCCTTTAGATGCTCCATCAAAGTTGGCTTTGAGCCAACCTAGGGGGAGGAGTCCAATTGGCTTTGGCCCTAGAGCTAGGGGGATTCTGAGCTTTGGTGCATTCTGAGGGAATTCCAAGGGAGACAAACAGCAGAGATTCAATCCCAGAGGTTGGGATGTTAGTGCAGGGGACAAGGCTATAATTTTCAATGGCAAAAGATAGAGCTCTGGTGGCAACAACATCCAAATTTCTTGGGCTTTCATTGAAAATGTGGTTGTTGTGCTCCAACCATATCTGCCACACCACATGGTGAAGCAGGGAATTCCATAGAAAGCTAAGACATGGGTTTTTAAAGACCCTGGGCCATTGGATGAACAAATCCATAATAGCCTTGGGCCAAACCCAGTTGACCTAAAATCTACTGATCAAGGATGAGAAAACCTCCCAAGTGAAGGGGCACTCTAGGAGGATGTGTTGGGTGGATTCCCAGGCCTAGGTGCATAAGTAGCATCTATTGGGAACTATGACGCCTCTTTGGATCAGATTTTCCATGGTCAAAATTCTGTTATGGACTGTGAGCTAGTAGAAATGAGCCACTTTCAAAATCAGATGTTTGAGCCAGATAATCCTGGCCATGACCTGGCTATCAATGATCTTGGGATTCTTGGGGGAGCAGTCCATCATCTGTGCTATGGATTTAATGGTGAACAACCCATCGCTAGATCCTTTCCAGCACAACTCATCTTTCTTTTGAGATTGTGGAATGAAGTTTACCCTGAAGACAACCTGAAGAGTCGCCAAGGCTTTGTCAATGACTACATTTTTCAATCTAAACTGGATATGTTTCCAACATCGGCTCCCCTGGTCTGTGGTGATGAAATCAGCTACTCTAGGACCAAACTTATTATCTGTGAGGTGTTTTATGGTAGCCATTTCAGGATCTTTGATGAGGGGCTCATTTTTGGCCCAAGCATCATTCCAGAAGTCTATGTCAAAACCATCACCCATCAACCACCTTGAACCGCATTGGAGAAGATGCTTGGTTTGGATTATGGATTTCCAAAAGTGGGAGCCATGGTAGGGAATTCCTTCACCCATGAAAGAATGATGTTGCAAGTACTTTCTTTTGACAATAGACACCCATTCTAGGTTGGCATTGGTGGCAACCTTCCATGCCTGTTTGGCCAGGAGGGCCTGGTTCATGAGGCTAATTCGGTGCAGTCCCAGCCCACCTCTATTTTTTGGTGTACAGACCTTGTCCCATGCCACCAGGTGGAACTTATTTTGGTTATCGTTCCCTACCCACAAGAAGTGCTTCTGTACTTTTTCTATGGCTTCTCCCATAGCAACTAGGATTTTGAATATGGAGAGGAAGTACATTGGGATGCTCTAGAGAACCGACTTAACCAAGGTTGCTTTGCCTACTTGGGAAAGGAGAGCACCTTTCCAGCCTACCAATTTCTTGTGGATTTTTTCTATGACACTATTCCACATAGCCTTGATGGGTCTTCCTCTGAACATTGGGAGACCCAGGTAGGTGGTCGGGAGATCAGCAATGGAACAACCCAAAATGCCTATGATTTTGCCCTACCACTTGATGGGGGTGTTGATGAAGTAAATTTTACTCTTTGTGAAGTTGATCTTCTGCCCAAAAACTTCCTCGTAGAGATTGAGGATGGACTTGATGACTTTGGCCTCAAAAACCGAGGCAGTAGTGGCCAGTAGGGTATCATCCACAAACTATTGGTGGGTGGAAGGAGGGAGGCCAATGGCCACTTTGATGCCGGAGATCAAATTTTTGGAGTAGGCATATTTGATGGCTCTTCCTAGACTCTCAGCCAGGATGATAAAGAGAATGGGAGAGAGGGGATCCCCCTATCTTAGGCCTCTAGAGCTAGGAAAATACCCAAATGCTGACCCATTGACGAGGATGGAGAACCAAGAGGAGGAGATGCAGTTTGAAATCAGGTTGACCCAATTTTCATGGAAGCCATACTTGAGGAGGATTTTAGTCAGGAACTCCTGGTTAACTCTATCGAAGGCTTTGTTCATATCAAGCTTGAGGAAGAAGGCCGAGGAGTTAGAGTTGTGGGCTGAATGGATAAGCTCATGAACCATGATTACACCATCAAGAATATTCTTCCCTTTGACCATGCTACCCTAGCAAGGGGTCGATAATGGATGGAAGGATCTCAATGAGTCTGCTGGCAAGGGATTTGGATAAAATTTTGTAGATAACATTACATAGGCTGATGGGGCGGTAATAAAAAAGGGATTGGGGATTCGACCCTTTGGGAATCAGGGTCAAGAAAGTAGAATTAACATCTCTGGGAATGATTCTAGTGTGTTGCATTTCAACAATGGCACGACATAGGTCAGGGCCAACGATGTCCCAATAGGTTTGGAAGAACCTAGGGGAAAAACCATCGGGGCCTAGGGCTTTGTCGGGCTACATGGAAAATAGGGCCTGATGGATTTCCTTGAGGGAAAGGGGGCTGAGGAGCAGATTGTTCATAGCCTCAGAGATGGAGCTAGGGATGTTCTTCAGGAGGGAATCCATGGCCTGATTGGGGAATGAGGGGGGGGAAGGAGATTCTCAAAGTGGCAGACAACTTCATCCTAAATTTGGTGGATGTCAGAGGTGAAAGACCCATCTTGCCTAGTGAGGCCTTTAATCCTATTAGCTACCCTATGTTTGAGAGTAGAGATATGAAAGAACTTGGAATTAGAATCGCCTTCCTTGAGCCACAACTGCCTTGAATTTTGGTGCCAAAACATTTCTTCTTTGCGAAGGGTGTTATGATAGTCGAAAAGTAGCCTTCGTTCCTCATCCCTGAGACTGTCATCCCCTTGCCCTTTCTAAAATATATCCTCGATCTATTCAAGCCTGGTATTAATGTTATGTTTATTTTCAAAGATATTCCCAAAAGTCTCCCTGTTCCACACTTTCATATTTTCCTTGACCAGCCAAAGTTTTTGCATTACCTGATTGGTGATAGTCCCAGGGAATTTTTTATTCCACCACTCAACAATTTGGTTTTTGAGGTCAGGGTGTTGAGTCCACATTGACTCAAAATGGAAAGGTGTCTTGAACTGGGACCTGCTGGTAGTTTCAAAAATGAGCGGACTATGGTCTGACCCTATCTTTGGGAGAGCCTGGAGGCTGGCATCTCCAAAGAGGGGAAGAGCCTCTTGAGATAGTAAAAATCAATCAAGGCACTCTTGGATGAGGTTAGATCCCTTCCTTCTGTTACTCCATGTGAATTGGGATCCTTGCAGTTGGACATCCATCAGAGCATTGGAATCTATGAATTACCCCAAATCATTGGTTGTTCTATGGGTTATTGCGTTTCCTCCTCTCTTTTTGAAAGGTACAAGGGAGAGTTGAAATCCCCTGCTAAAACCCATGGGATGTTGTCAAATGCTTACCTCATCTGGGTGATGGTATTCCATAACACCAATCTCCCCTGTGGAGTGTTAGGGGTGTAAACATTGGTCATAACCCAGGAGAGCTGGGAACTGTGTTCATGAAAGAGGATGTTGGATAGCCTGTCTTATCCTGAGATGAATCTACCTTCGACTTTGGTTGGGTTCCATAGGCAGAGAAGGCCTCCAAAGGAGCCGAAAGCTGGAGAATAGATGAAGTCACAATTTTTCCAGATGATCTTGGCAACCCTAGGTGACCACTGATCATCTAATTTGGTTTCTTGAATGAGAAATATTATGGGGTTATGGTCTTTCCTCATGGTGGTAGCCAACATTTGTTTTGCTGCCCCATTCAGTCCTCTCACATTCTAGGAGAGGACTTTCATTTGGCACTTTTGGAGGGTTTTTTGCCCCCTTTGCCTTGTTGCATAGGGAGTTTGGTTTTTATGCTTTCTTCCTTGGTGATGTTTCCAATTTCTTGGAACAAGGTTTTCTATGTTCCATTGGCTATGTCCTCGGTGGTGTCATGACTTCTTCATTCTATGTTGGAAGGCCTACCTTTATTTCTATCACCTCCTACATCAATCTGGGACTTTTTGAAGCTTTAGGTCTATTTAGGGCTCCAGTGATCTAGGAATTCTTGGACAGACTCCTCGTTGTCAGACTCAATGATGTTTGTTTTGGTCGGGGAGGTGGGGGAATCATTCTCAGAAGGTTGGGGCGATGAGGATGGGGGGGTGGAGGGTCGGGGAGATCTGGGAGGTGGGTTTCGGTTGACGGTGCTGGAGGAGGGGGGTGATGACCTCGAAGGGGGAGGGGGGAAGGAAAAATCCTAGGGAGAGCTAATGGTAGGGCACTATTGGGGGACTAGGTTTGGACTAGGGAAACCCTCGACAGGTAGCTCTCCTTCTTCAAGCATCTCAATGGAACCAGAATCATTGAGTAAATTAAATTTGTTAGAGAAAGAGAACAAACTACTTGCCTTTTGCGTATCTTTGATTGGCGATGGTCGACTCTGTTGTTTTTTCTTAAGGTTCAGGGTCTATCTCGAGCCTATGTTCATCTTCTGATAGATGGGTTGGTCTAGGCAGACCATGGTATAAATTTTGGACTTCATGCCTTTATGTTTTGGAAACTGGGTTGGGATATGCCCTTGGTTTTGGCACTCCAAGAAGAAAGCAGGCTTATTCTCGAACACCAGTGGTTGTCTTCATTTGAAAGCTCCATATATTAGGTTGAGGTGATCTAGAAGCTGAGATTCCAAATTCACATTGATGCAAATGCGTGCTTGGGTGAGGCGGGTCCTAGCATGGGTAGTTGGGTCTATGGTGACTAGTTCCCCGAAAGCACGAGCTAATCCTTAGAGTGTGTCCTCGTAGAAGAAGTGGATAGGGAGATTTGGGAGTCGAACCTATATGGGAGCATAGTTAATGCTCTGGGTCTCTGGGTCAAACTTTGGTTCCCATTTTTTGAGGAACAGGCTTCACCTTCTAAAAAACCAAGGACCTCCCAAAAAAATGTGTTTTGCATATTCCCGCGTGTTGATTTGGATCATAAAAAACCCCCTAGACATTGCGAAAAGTTCCAGACTTCCTAGGGTTTTCCACTTGACTATCGCCCAATGATGGATTGAGTCCATGTTCGGGCATCCCCCTACGAATTTACCAACTAGGGAAAAGGAATCTCGGGTGGCATACCCATCCATGAGTTGTTTAGGGCACAAAACATCATATCCCTAGGTTACAAAGTTACTCAAAATAGTTGAATTCTATCTAGGATTGCTCTGAAGGAGCTCTGCGTAGGATTTTTGGCCATATTTTTTCTTATTATCACCTGGTTTATTAGGGGGGTCTTTCCCCTTAGTGATCCCACTTTGAAAATATCTTTTCTCAGCAAGCAAATTATCCTCTTCATCATTTGCATCCACGTGAGGGTTGGGTGCACCGCACGATTGTGCACAACCTCTCGACCGTTTGATAGGATTGGTCTACTTTCCTTTTGTTGATAAGGCACCGTCTAATAGTTTGCTCACCATCAATCCTCTGTTCATTGACTAATTTTAGTTTCTACTATGTTTAGCATGAATGATATTAATTAAAAACAAACTTAAACATTTTATTTTCAAACTAAAAACCATTCTATATCTTTATAAATAAACAACACTAATATAACCCATAGTTAATAGATAAAGTAGGTTAATAGATATAAATAAAACATGAATGATATTAAACAAACATAATCTAAAGATCATGATAATTGAAAATAATTAAATAAACTAAACTCTCTAATTAATAAAATATTGTATAAAAATCATTGCTTTTCTTACAACCCTTTAAAATAATATTTCTATTTTCCATAATTCAATATTACTTTGGTTTAAATAAAATAAGTGTCTTGGTAATTTTTATTATTCACATGAGGTTTCCATGTTGCATTTATCATGAATTGAGAGATCCAAAGTTTTCCAGGTGATAAAAATAAATATATGATAAAATCAATAAAACAAACAATCCAACATAATAACCCTATTTAATTTCCATTAGTTATGTATCTCAAGGGAGTTTAGTTGCTACTTTACCTATCATCATATTACTAGATTGAAAATCACAACATTTACCTAACTTGATTTACTCTAAACTTATCTTCGATGTTCTTTATGATGGACCAACAACTTACCCAAAACCCTAAATAATGTGGAAGAAGAGACAAAATGAGTTTTTGGAAATGGTGCTAACAATAATTCCTATTTGCAACCACTCCTAATGAGTAATAGCATACCTACTAAAAACCACTTATGTAATTATATCAAGGCATTTTATATGCAGTCTTCAATGCGTAATTCGTTTGTTGGAAGAGGGGTGAGTCCAACTCTTTAGCTAATGAAACCAGTAAGAGCTTGCATGAGTATTATCTAAGGAAGGTTTGAAAAATATATGGTTCATTTTTTTTTGAGCAAATGCAAGCCATGAATAAAATATTTCAAAGCATCATTTGGCATAGCCAATTTGATGTCTTACAACCTAGAATATAATTCATCAAATAAAGAAGATATTTTAAACTTAAATTAATTGAATACATTTTAAAGTCTCATACACTATGATATTATAATTTGTGGTTGGTTTTCATACAACAAAGGTCCCCAAATAGGATTATGAATTATGTGTTTACCAAGTCTTGAACAAAATTAACTAGCCTTTTACACCACTAGGCATCCTATAAATAGAACTTTGATGACATTCGAAGGAAACATATACATATAGCGAAACATATTATATAATTGACTATAGCATTCTTGTATGCGAAGTAGGATCAAATTTAATCTTGTGAAGTCTAAATGAAAATATTCAATACATGTTATAAAAGAAATTTAATATCCTTTGTATCTTGTGGTAAAACTTAATTAATCATTATTATATCAAGGTTAAGAATATAAGCATTGTCCTCCTCTCCATAAAATATTAACATAAAATTGCTCAACCTTTTTTTTTTTATCGGTTAAAAAATTTAGATTATGAAAGGGTTTTAGTAGGGTCCCAAAACCTGATTACAAAAAGGGTAAAGAAGCCAAGAGTCCAAAATATTTCATAACAAGATGCAATCCATCAAAAAACCAACCCATCGAGGTTGTCCTCAGGAAGCAACCACTACAATAAGAAATAGACTAGGATACCATTAAATAAGCCCCAAAAATAATAGAAAACATATAATGTAGGTAGAAAAAATACAGCCAACAACCTCTTAGCATAGGAAAGAGACTCTTAAGCTTCCTCATCAAGTTCAACAACAACCTCTTGGATTTCATCATTGAAAGTATCCATTTCAGCATCTTTGCCCTTTCCAGGGACGTCCTTAGGAACATCAACCACATTTATATCTTTAGCAGGAGCACTGGCCACACCATTAGTAAAGGATTTCTTGAAGAAGTACAGGTTAAGTGCATTACATAAATCAGCAAGTTGGGAGATGCAGTTTGTGATAGAATTGATGATGAACATTTGCATGCAATGGTCAAGGTTATCCTTTTCATCATCCTCTAACTCAATGATCAGGGATTTTTGTTGTTGGGCCTTTTTCTTCAGTCGAACAGAGGAGCACACAAGTTTCTACTCAGGCTCAATTTCAGGTTCAAGGGATTCACTATTTGGTATCTTCCTTAATTTATAGATAGTATCAACAATTTTTTGCTTCTTAGCAGAGAGCCTAGGGGTGCTTGAGGATTGAGGCATAGTTTGAGAAGAGCTAGGTTTTATGGGACTCAACTTGGGTTTGGGAGGGGGAGACACAACAATGCCCTGAGGACAATGAATTAGCCAATGCTTATACAGGACATTGAATAGTCCATGATGAATGGGAAATTTAGACCCATTCTTCATTTTGTAGTGCTCTATGGTGTGGCCAATAGAGTTAAAAAAATTTGAGGAATGTTAACCGCACTCATATCTCAAAAAATGATTGAAGAAAAAAAAAATAGAAACTAAAAAGAGCCTTATCTAGGTCATCAACCATTACAAACTCTATTATATGTTTTAAAACGGTCCCCCAAGGAAAAGGAAGCGCATCGCGTTGAATCCCCACATGATATTTCCAGCAAATATCCTTATCTTTGACATCCTTCAACTTGGTATATCAGTTACGCTTTTCTCTTCTTATGGATCATCCCTTAGTAGGTTGGCCAGTTAACTCAACCATAACTTTGATGTCAACATTGTATGTCTTGTTATGGATGGTGACCCTACCATTATCCCATGTATCCATGAGCATCATGGTAATTTATGGGTCCTCCCCTTAAAATTTATGAAAAAAGGAAGGAAACCCCTGCTCGAGAGGATCCCTTCAACAATGAAATCCATACAAACCTTGGAAGGCTCGACAAAATTCATGATGACAACACAGGGAGAGACACACCTTTGGATAAGCAAGGATTAAAACTTGATTATCATTAAATTTCTCAACCATTAACCAAGGATTAAAACTTGATTATAGTGAATCATATTCCTTCGTGGCCACAATGCTTTCCTCATCACTAGATAGCCAAGCTCTGAGAGAAAACTCTTTGAAGTAAGGGAAGCATAATAATAGGTGTGTAACCCTCTGTGACCAAACCCTTTTGGCGGAGAGGCAATTTGGTTGAGTGTTATTGGGTCAGCATGGCCTTTCATGAATGCATGATTCTACGTGAATACAAAATGCATACTAAGAATTCCACAAACAAATATTCCTTCTAAAAAAAATGTAATTGTCTTCCATTATTATTGACTGGTTTTACTTAGTAATTGTTCTCATACACAGTTAGGTAGTTTCCTCTACCATACCTTCTCAATTTTCTTTCATTATAATTCACTTATACACACTTAGGTATCTTTCACTAGCACACCTCATTTCTAATAAATTTCATTATAATTCACTTATACAGAGCGAGGCATCTTCCTCTACTAGATCATCTCATTTTTGATAAATTTCATTATAATTCACTTAGACTATACTAAACAAAATTTGATAACTTAGTTTTCGTAAAATTGTGATAACACTCATATGATATGAGAGTAAAATCCCTTCCCAATAAATTATTTTATAGTAGTATTTGTACACAGGTGTTCCATTAGGTTGATATAACCATTCACAATATAATATCATAGATAATATAGTTTGCATATAAATTTTTAGGTGATTTAATAGATATCAACCTAGTCTTACACAGATGATTATTTGAAACTTACTACCAACTTTGGACTAGCATACAAGAGGAAACACCACCAATGAAATTTGAGTAATAGTTCTTTACTGAACCTTCAGATGATAAAAACTGGTTCTCTCATTTCTTTTTAAAGAAAACGAAAGCAAAATCATGAAGACACATAACCTTACCATACAAGAAGATTGTTCCAGGTAACTGCCAAGTGGAAATGTATTTTTGTTCATCCGATAAGAGGAAATTAGCATAAAATGTTACTTTATTAAACTTGCTTATATATTTAAACTTTGTTTTACTTATTCATTATTTATTTATGTATTATTATTACATATATAAATATAAATATAAATAATATATATATATATATATATATATATTCTATTTTGTTATTTTTATATTTTAATTAAAACTTGATATATATATATATATATACTTTTATATACTTATATATATATATATATATATATATATATATATATATATATATATATATATATATATATATATATTTATATATATATATATATATATATATATATATATATATATATATATATATATATAATAAGATAAATTCCATCCAGCAAGAAAGAAGTATTCAAATTTTTATAGACAAGCATATGCATAAATATTGACACAATGCAATAGCAGGCAGAATATCCTACATGAATTTACTTCGATGGTCTTTCGTGTACCCATAGGCCATGGTGTATTAAACATGACATCATATTCCACATTACTAGATGCATACAACCACTATCTTCAACAAGGGCAGGTGCTATACTCGTCTGACCTGTTTTCCAAGGAGTGAAAACCCGTACTTCCACTTACAAACATCTTCAGTAGTATCACATTCTTTAAGCAAATTTTTAACCAAATAGAGGGAATGTTACACTAAATCCTCTACAAAAGTGGAATAAGGAGCTACAAAATATTAAATAAAGTATACAACTATTGGTGCTAACTAAGTCATTAATTAAGATTCATTTGGGCACCTTATCTGGATCAAAGTTGCATAAAGAAAAGTAGATTATAGTCTTCAAAAGTGCAAATAGAAAGATGTCCATTTTAAGGTTTATTTTTATATAATTTAGGAGTTTATTAGATTTTAGAATTATATCTATCAACTACCTATCATCTACTTAGAAAACATAAAATAAGACTAAGGCCTACAATATTAGTTGTAGTGAATTTACAAAATAACTTATAAAGATTCATTTTAGGTTATTATTGAATAGTTGCAGTAAATTATTTAAAGTGCATTATCTTGAGAGTTAAATTGGAGTGATAAGGTGAAATTATTAGTGCATTGACAAGGGGTATATTAAATTTATTATGCAATAGTAGACTACTCTCAAAAGAAAATTAGCTTTTGTGTTCTTGAAGGGAAAAAAATCTTATTGGCATCAAGTGTCTAAAGATACTATTGAAGCACTAAAATATGTAACTTGTGGTGGCCAAAATAAGCCAACGAAAAAAATTTTAGAGTCCTCCAAAACCTAGAGAAGAACCTAAAACAGAAATAGAAGCTTCATTGAGACTTGGTGAGTCTCAGATCCAAAGCTTTACAAGAGTGAATGCACAAAAATAAAATGCATAAAAATAAAAGCTTCTATCCACTATATTCTAAATTTTGGATTTAATATAAAGTATCCAAGAAAAAAGGAAAGGTGTCTACTCATAAAATACAACCTTAAAAACCTTGCATTGCAAGAAGAGAAATCTGCCATGAAATCAGAAATATATATCTAAAATATGAGTGCAAAAGGAGGCTAATGTAAAATATATAGTACATTATATTGCAACATTTAAATATAGTCTTTTACAATCTAAGAAGTATATTTGAACATGTATTAATAGGAAATGCAACCAACGTAAGCACTCTATTTTTTCCAAGCAATAGCAACCACTTAGAGAATGCACCCTGGATGGATGAACCTTTAAAACAAAAACAAAGCCCATAAGATGCCATCGTCAAAGGTACATAAAGTAGTGCACATTCACTTATGAATAGCAATGTGAGATGGATAGTCAAACAGCCACATGATATGGATATCAAAGTGGAAAAAATAGCACATACAATATGGAGAAAAAAAGAGGCATCTACTCCTACCAACGTAAGGCAAACAACAACATGGACAACATCTAAAAGGCATCTATCTCTATCAAGAAGAAACAAACAACATCTACTCTACAAGGACGTATAGATTTCAAACATTGGAAGCATTAAAGGAAAAAGAGCAACTATCTTGGTGAAGATCATCCACCAAATGTAGAATCAAACTTACTACTCAGTGCCTCATCAATCCACCTATAGAAAACAAGGTTTCTTGCTACTCAGGATATGTAGCAAAGAAAAAAAGAATGGTAAACTAAAAAACCTAAGGAGTTATAATCTCATTGGAAGGTGTTACATTCTACAAGTAGAAAGAGTGAATGCCACTTGGCATCTATCCTACAAGAGCAAACGTTACAATAAAATTGCCTCTCAAACGTATTTAGACTATGTTCCAATTATCATGCATTACTAGAAGCTTCGACTATCAACATGTTACTAGAAGTCTTATCTCTCAAGTGCTACTAGAAGCTACAATTCTCATCGGATGAGTATAGTGGTGACACTTGTTATCCACAAGTCACACACAAAAGAGCGAGTTTTACATACTAACCAACAATAAGGAGTTACATAGAAGGGTGCCCGTACATAATGAAAGTGACATGTATCACAAAGTAGATATTGATCCTCCAATAAACACCTAAATTTTGAATAATATAGAAGGTCGAGAGTAAGCAAAAATGCAGTCAAAAGCTAGTCAGAACAGCATGGGAGAAGGAGCATTTAAGACTCCAGGCTATTCAAAGGTCAAATACCCCATATTTAGTAGCGTATATGTTCTAGAATTAACGATGTCTACCTCCATTGATTATTGTGCCCAATGGTACCACATCATCACTATTATATTCAATCAAAGGGAGCACTAAAGAGTGGGGAGTCTAGCATAAAAAATGTAAGGGTGAAATCCCATATTATTATTACTTTCAACTTTGGAGATATAAAGGTTATAAACTAAGGTATAAAATTTAGTTTAATAAAAGAAAAACTATAAGGGAAACTTATCAAATTAAATTAATATTTGCATCTCAACCTAGGAGAAATAAGGAATTCAACTTGGATTAATTTCTTTTATATTTTGTAAATATTATTTATTTTCTAATTTTCTAAACTTTGGAGTGATAAAGGTTAAAAAATCAAACTAGGTCTTTGGAAATTAGGAATTGAAACCATAGGGTCATAAAAGAGGTCATACAAATTGAAACCTTGGGGTCAAAAATTTAAGAAAGGAGTGTAGTCAATTATGCAAGAAACAAAAGTATATGATAGATCTTCCCTTAAAGTTGCTAAATTAATATGGAATAAAGATGAATTTGTCTACAATCCTACCCAAGGAACCTCTGGAGGACTGATGTGCATGTGGAATTTGACCAAATTCAAAGGTAAAATGATTTCTTCTTCAAAAAGGATCATCAACATGTTATTCCACTACAAAAATAGCAACAACACCTGGATCCTCACCAATGTTTATGCTCCTAATAACCCTCTAGAAAGAGCTTCCCTATGGAACACCATAAGTCAAATGAGGAACTCCTTCAATACTGTCCCTTGGATCCTTGTGCGAGACTTCAATAGTCCCATGTATCCATCTAACAAAAAAGGAGGAAACATCTCACTTACCAAAATCATGGAGAAATTTGGGGATTTCATAGATGCAAACAAACTCATGGATGTTAAAATGAAAGGAGTAAAGTTCACTTGGACAAATAGGAGGGTTGGAAATAGTCTCATTCAGGTTAAATTGTATAGTTTTCTTCTCTCAAAAGAGGGTATTCCTATTTTTGGAGACACTTCCCTCTTATCTTTACCCAAATTTGGTTTTGACCACAACCCCATCCTACTCGAAGCTATCAAAACTCCTACCGTCAAGATCCCTTTTCACCTCGAAGCCATGTGGTTCCTCCACTAAAATTTCAAAAATTAAATCACTCAGTGGTGGAAATATTCCTTCAAGGGATCCCCATCTACCCAAATTTCTCAAAAAATTAGATTCATCAAAGAAAATCTTAGGACATAGAAAAAAGAAATTTTTGGAAATATTTTTTAAAATAAATAGCTAATCAATAGAAGCTTGAAATCATAGAGCAATAAATTCAATTAGGTAATCAGGATAGTAGTATCAGAATTGAAGAGTGTAACCTCCTAGCTAAATACCATAACATATTAGCTAGGGAAGAGATATTTTGGAGGCAAAAATAAAGGGCCCTATGACTCAGGGATGGATACTTGAACACTAAATTCTTCCATGATTCAACCTTGAGGAACGAGAGCTCCAATAAAATCTTAGAGAATCCCTCCCCTACTTTAGCTTAAGCCAAAGATTCCATTTTGGCCAACATTCCCAATTCCATCTCCCCATCCTCCAATTTGATGCTCACTAGTCCTCTCACCCAAGAAGATATCAAAGGATACATGTTCTCAATGCAACCTAAAAAGGCCCCCAGGATGGATGGCTTCTCACCTCACTTCTTCCAAGAATTCTGGGATTTTACTAGCCCTGATGTGTGTGTAGTAGTAAGAGATATCCAATCCTCCATAACCATCCCTTGAGGGATCAATTCTACTTCCATTTTCATGGTGCCCAAAGTATCCTCCTACAAATTCGTGTCTAATTTCTGATCCATTAGCCTCTACAATGTTCTCTACAAAATTTTAACCAAATATTTGGCCAACATACTAAAGGAGATCCTTCCCCTCATCATCGATCCTTTCCAAGGTAGCTCTGTTAAAGGAAGAACCATAAATTAAGGAGTTATTACCATCCACGAGGCCTTGCACTATCACCCTGGCCAAGAAATCAACTTTTCTCCTTAAGCTAGACATGAATAAGGCCTTTGATAGAGTCAACTAGGACTTTCTCCTTGATATCCTCCTCAAATTTAGCTTTCACATGGAATTGGTTGACCTCATAAAGGGATGCATATCTTCTCCTTAGTTTTTAGTTTTAGTCAATGGGTCCCCTACTAGTTTTCTTCCCTAGTTCAAGATGTTTGAGACAAGGATATCCCCTATCCCTGATCTTCTTCATTATTATTGCTGAGGTTCTAGGAAGATCCATCATAGATTCCAGTAGAAGAGGGTTTATTTTTGGAATCAAAGCAACTATTGGTCTCAACCCTATTACTCACCAATAGTTTGTATATGACACCATCTTATCTACCTACACTTTAGTTTCTCAATCCAAGGCCATCAAGCACATTCTGCACCTCTATGAGAGCACTGTCGGGAAAAAACTCAACTTCCTCAAAAGCAAAATATTTTTCATTAATACACCTCATATCCAAAAAATCAAAATAGTTTGGATCCTTGGGTGCTCTATGAATGCTCTTACCACCACTTACCTTGGGCTCCCCCTATTTTTAGGTAACCCCTCAGAGTCCATGTGGATACTTCTTGGAAAGGACATATTATTTCTCAAGCAACCAAAGCCACCCTCACCTTGGCTTGTCTTTAGAGCATTCCGATTTACTTATTATTTATCTTTAAGGTACCAATTTTAGTGAGCACTAAAATTGAGCAAATCCAAAAAAGGTTCCTTTGGTATAAAAGTGAAGATAAGAAAATAATTCCCCCTGTGGCCTAGAATATTGTTTGCAGTAGCAGAGATCAAGGTGGCATTGGGCTCAGGAAAATCTCCAAAATGAGTCTAGCTCTTTTAGCTAAGCATGCATGGAAGAACTTCACTAACAATAGCACTGAATGGGTTGAAATGGTCAAGAAAAAGTATCTATAGAACCACCATTTGTTGAATGAAGAGGCCCCTCGGGTGGGATCTACATTCTAGAAATATATCACTTAGACCAAAAATATTATTCAAAAAGACCTCAGATGGCTTCTTGGCAATGGAAACAACATTGAATTTTGGTATGACAAATGGCTCCAGGATGAACCTCCGATTGAAAATAGAGCCCTATCTATTCTCAAGCCCTTCACTGATATCCTCTTAGGGAGCAAGGTTGCTAATTTCATTAACCACTCCAATGGAGATCCTATATGGAAGCCCATCACTATTGCTAACCTCCCCAATCAAGTTGCTGCCTTATCCATAATGCTCAATTTAGTCACTATTCCTACTAAGGAATTTGATGATAAGCCCATTTGGCGAGGATACGATGAAGGATCTTTCTCAGTTAAATTAGCTTATACCTTCAATAAAATTCCCAAGATCCCATTATTTCATTCAAGCTAGTGTGGAAGAGAAAACTCATACCCAAAGTAATATTTTTCTCCTAGATTGCAATACTAAATAAAATCATTACTATTGAAAATTTGACCAAAATATGTTTCATGATCCCCAACCATTGTTACCTCTGTTTTTCTGACTGGGAATCAACCGATCACATCTTCATCAACTATGTGTTCTCATCCTTTGTTCTTGGCCACTTGCTTAATTCCTTTCACATCCAGTGGTTCCAGTCCAAAACTATTATTGACTTCTTCTCTCAGTGGCCCAATCCCTTTAGAAAATCTAGGCTTTTCTCCCTCTGGTATTTCTACCTCCACCACTACCTTTGGAAATTTTGGCTTGAGTGCAACAATAGGACCTTATATGTATTGTCCAAGGATCCCTAATTTATGGCCTCTAAAGCCATTGCCTATTCTATAGAAAATTTTTACCTTATATCTTGTTCCTTGGCCTCAACCCTAGCTCTATAATGTTATCTCTTCAACTCTTTGTGCATTCCTAAATAGGACCCTAAAGTGCAAGGTTTACCCAATCCTAGAGCTAACATCAAATGGAAGCCCCTCCATAGGGTTGAATCAAGCTTAACTTTGATGAGGCATCCAAAGGAAACTTGGGCCCAGCAGATGTTGGAGGAGTCATAAGAGACCATAAATGTGAGTTGATCCTCATGTTTTTTGAACACCTTGGATATTAGAACAATCACTTTGCGAAAGCTAAGGCACTTTGGATGGGACTTACCCTCCTCAAAGAGGATGCCAAGTAGATAATCATAGAGGGTGATTCCTTGAACATCATTAGTTATATGAAAAATAGTAAGATCCCATCATGGGGATTTTTTAGCACTATCCAAGTATCCATAAAGCTCTTATAAGATCGCCTGCAAGCGACTATTCATCATACCTATAGGGAAGCCAACTAGATTGTTGACTTTATGGCTAACATGGTATTTTCCTATGTAAGTATCAAAGTGTGGTATGGTAGCTTCCCCTAGAACATCTTAAAATGTTACAAATCATGAAATTCTAACTTCTAGGGTCACAGGTTTCAGTGACAGATCCTCTGCAAGGCTCAAAAATCAAAATATGGAGCAATCCTCCTCTTCTACTCATGTGATCTCTGAGTCCAAAAATGATAAAGACGAGATGTTGCTAGATCTCATGATTATGACTATGACTAATACCATCAATTCATTGGAGGAAGCAACTAAGATGTCATATCGCTATACCTAGAATGTTATAGGTTCTATAATAAAGAAAGTGGATGACACTAAGAAGTGACTAGCATGGGTCCCTCCATCGTGGCCCTCTAGCATCCCAGGAAGCCCTTGAATTCTTTCTTTTTTATTTGGTTTAGCCTGGTTCTTTTTGTCTAATTTAGTTCGGTCAATGCATCCAAGGCTGAAGTAGTTTACTTTTGGTTGTGTCTTTATGTATTTATAGTTTCTACTCATTTTAAGTTATGTTATGTTTATGGTTTCCTTTTTGGTTTACAGAGGTCCCCAAAATATCCTTGTAACTTTTTGGTTTTGTGTCTGGCATATTGGCCACTAATGTAATAAGGTTTTGGGTCCCTTTCAAAACCCGTGATGTAAATATACTTTAACTTACAAAAAAAAAACTTTTAAAATTTTTAGAAAAGTGCGTAGTTCAATTAGGATAAATAAGGTGTTATATAAATTAATTTTTGATTGTACAAAATCAATCATAAATTGAACTTTATCTTTACAAAAGCACTATATTTTACTCCAAAACTTTAGGTACATCATGGAGCATTGGTATATAGATTCAAGTGCAAATAAGCATATGACAAAAAATATAGATTGATTTAATTCTCTAAATAAAATAAATGAAAACACAGTTGCAATAAAAAATAGCAAAATATATGAAGTGAAAGAAATAAGAAACATTCCAGTAAATCTTAAGGATGTAAAAGGTATGCTAAAAAATGAATTTTATGTTCCATTATTAACTACCAATCTCATCTCTATCTCTCAACTCATGGATCAAAACTTAATTTTTGAATTCAAAGTCTTCACTGGTAAAAAACAATGTCTCATTTCAAGATAGGGAAAAATGATAGCATCAAGCTCATATAAAAATGGATTTTTTGTCCTAGATACTACTATTCACTCAACATTTTCAATCAATGATTCAGAACTATGGCACAAATGACTAGGACATACCAGTGAAATATCAATGAAGGAATTATTCAAGTATCAAATAGTAGGACTACCTAGTCAATCTCCAAAAACTATTGTGATTCTAGAATGTCTAGTAGGAAAACAACATAGAATTCCTTTTGAACTCCGTCAACAAAAATCTCAACATCCTCTAGAAATTATATATACATATTTATGTGAGCTAATGAAATTTGATAGCGTTGGAGGACATAAATACTTTCAATTATTCGTCGATGATCATACAAGAAAAATGTGGGTATATTCTATGAGATATAAATCATAAGATTTTAGTTTCTTCAAACAATTCAAACTTCAAGTTGAAAAATAATTAGGAAGAACAATAAAAACACTTCTCTCAGATAGAGGGAGAGAATTTATATCCAAGGAATTTGATTCATTTCTTGAATAAAATGGAATTAAAAGATAGCTTACAATAGCATATTTACCTCAACAAAATGGAATTGCAGAAAGAACAAATAGATCAATAATGGAAATGGTAAGATGTATACTAAAAGAAGCTCAACTTGATCATAAATACTGGGTTGAAGCAATACAAAAAACATTCTATATACAAAATAGACTGCCAACAAGAATACTCAATCATATTACATTAGAAGAAGCATGGTCGTGAAAAAATCCTAATATAGAAAATCTAAAAGTCTTCGGATGCAAGGCCTACATGCACATCCTAAAATAAAAGAGAACTATACTTGACGAAAAAACTATGATAGGGATACTTTTTTTGGCTATGATAGTGAATCTATAGGATACATAATACTATATCCATCTACAAATAAAGTCTACATTAGCAAAGATGTAGTCTTTGATAAAAATACCAAAATCAATGCAAATACATATAGTGGTGACATAGAAGCACTCTTAAATCTACCAGGAGAAGATACAATGAGCATAGAATCAGAATCATTGGAGAAATACATAGTAGCATCACTAGAGCCACCTAGAAAAGAACCAATATGGATCAGAGATACTCTCAAAGAATCAAATTTAGAAAGAATACCAGATCTTACTTCCACAAGGACACAAACTCATAGCATGACCAGGATGAATAGAGGAATGTTAAGCAACACAACAGAACCTACATCAACATTTCAAGCATTGAAAGACACACACTAAAAATCAGCCATGGAATCTGAGTACGCATCACTCAAGAAGAATAATACATGGGATCTAGTAAATCTATGGCCAAGGAAAAATATAGTATATTACAAATGGGTCTACAAAATCAAATACAATGAAAATGGGTCACTTAATAAATAAAAAGCTAGACTAGTAGCTAAAGGATATACTTAGACAGAAGGAATCGACTATGAAGAAATATTTTCACCAATAACTTGAATGACTACTATCTGAATAGTTTGTGCACTAGCAGCACATCAAGGATGGAAAATTCACCAGATGGATGTAAAAAGTGCATTAATTAACGATGAATTAGAAGAAGAATTCTATATGACAAAACCTAAATGTTTTATTATTCGATGTTAATAAAGCAAAGTATGCAAACTAAAAAAAATTATATGGTTTAAAACAATCTCCTAGAGCATGGAATATAAATATCAATAATCATTTACTACATCATGATTTAAAAAGAAGTACATTAGATCCAAGTCTATATACTAAGAAAATTGGAAATGATATTTTTATTATTATAGTATATGTTAATGACATAGTGATTATGGGAAGCTCAAAGATGTTAATAAGTGATATAAAAAAAGGATATATAAAAAGCATCTGAAATGATATATCTTGGATTGATGAACTACTACCTTGGTTTAGAAAATTTTCAAGGAAAGGATAAAATAGTTATCACTCAATCGAAAGATGCAAAATCTTTCATTGAAAAGTACATAATGACATAATGCAAGCCTAAAGATACACCAATGGAATAAGATATTCAACTATCCAAAATTGATAAAACACCATTAGTTTCAGAAACTATGTACTGCCAGATGATCAAAAGTTTACTGTACCTAACAAACAACCAACCAGACATAGCATTTTTAGTAAATTATCTTTCATGGTTCATGCAAGAACCAAGAGAAAGGCATTGGAAAGCTACAAAAAGAATAGTACAATATGTCAAGAAAACTACAGACTACAGGTTAACATATGAGAAAAATGTCAAAGACTTTTGTTTATAAGGATACTTCAATTCAGATTACATCATATTTATTGATGATAGAAAATCTACCTCAGGTTATGTCTTCTATCTCAGATCAGGACCCATATCTTAGCACAACAAGAAAAAATATACAATAGCACAATATGAAGAACACATGCTTATACTGAGAGGGGGGTGAACAATATAATATCAAATTTTAATTTTCTTTCCCAAATAATATTATCCAATATTATCAATGGCAATATCAATAGTAGTAATCAAAGAAATGCACAAATCATCACACACGAGATAAACACAAATTTAACGTGGTTCACCCAATGTGGGATACTCCACAAAGAAAATATTTCTTCTAAATTTTCTCAATAAATCTCTTGGAAATCAATTCCTTATTATAATGTTTATGGACATCAGTCCAAAGGAGACACCAATCCCCTATGCTCTAATTTTTGGATCTCTCTCCATAAGATAACTCTATCCCCTTTACTCTAGTTTTTGGATATCTCTCCATAGGATAACTATTTTTCCTTTTATTTAGTTTGTGGAACTTGAAATAGGAGAACTCTATCTCCTCAACTAGTATGTGGATCTCTCTCCATATAAGAACTCTATCTCCCCAGCTGGTTCATGGATATCACTCCATATAAGAACTATTTCCCTTTGATCTAGTTTGTGGATCTCGATCCATAGGATAACTCTATCCCCTCTACTCTTGTTGGTTATCTTCTAGAATACTTATACCCCCACTACTATGGCTTGTGGATATCTCTCCATATGATACCTTTGTTCCCACTACACTGGCTAATGGATCTCTATCCATCGGAGACTATTGTCCTCTCTACTCTATCACCTCCAAAGCTTGATATTAACTCTATCTCAAAATTTCACTAATCTCTATGTCAAGTCTAGCACAAATATTCTCTAACTCTACTCATAAATCTACACCAAACTCTGCTCATAAATCTACTCTTAATTCTATCTCTAATCTTTCCCAAGCCTTAACACAAATCTTGAACAAATCAACAACCAAACCTACTCTCAACTCTGCTCAAATATACCCAAATCGCTAACATAAAGCTTGAATAAATTAGCAATCAAACCTACTCTCAAATTTGTTCAAATATACCCCAAGACTTAACACAAAGACTAAACAAATCAACAATCAAACTTGCTCTCAAATCTGCTCAAATTTACCCCAAGCCTTAACACAAAGACTTGCTCAAATATTTCCTCAAGCCTTCTCACAAAGACTTGCTCAAATATTTCCTCAAGCCTTCTCAAATACTTGCTTAAATATACCATCAAGCCTTCTCATATACTTGATCAAATTCACCCTTAAGTCTTATCAAAGACTTGCTCAAATCTACCTTCAAGTATTTCCAAAAGACTTGCTCAAATCTGCCTTCAATCCTTCTCAAAATACTTTATCAAATCTTCCTTTAAGACTTATCAAAAGACTTGTTCAAATCTGCCTTCAAACCTTCCAAAAATACTTTCTCAAGTCTGCCTTCAAGCCTTCTCAAAAGACTTGCTCAAATAACTCCAAATATTGCATACAAAACACAACTTAAATCTCTTTCAAAAAGCTTTCTTCACATAGATAAATTCTACTTAGAATTCATTTAACCTCTGGAACATATAGAGAATGATATGCACTTGCCAATAGCTCAATATGTTCTACTCAATAATTAAGTCTATCGCTTTCACATGTCTCACATTTATTACACTTTAAAGGTAGGTCTAGTCTAGCACATGACGCCTGACTTTCTAATGCACACATTTGCTTTCACAAATATGATTTCTAATTCGTGCACATTCAATTTCAATATCACTAAAAACCAATGCCCAAAAGCTTCACACTATCATTCAAACAATGAAGCATAATTTTCTCACAAACCCTAACATAAGTGTTTCCAATTTCTTTCAACAAAGATGCACAATTTAGGTCTCAAACCCTAACTCAAATATTTTCAACAATGCTTATCAAACAATCCTTTTCACTCCACCTTATGTTCCAAAACATTCACTTCAATAAACACTTTAAACAAGGAATGATATGCCCATACCTCTTAGCTTGCTCTTATGGAGATATATCTTCAAAAATATATCTCACACACAATATATTTTGCAACTATAAAAGGGTTAGCACAACACCTTTTTATGAGTTAGAAAACCTCCTCAAAATGTGTGCAAAATTTATTCCAAACCAATGCTCTATAACTCTTTTTGGTTTCTCAAAATAAAATATTAAATCATGAACCAAGTCCTTCAAATTAAATCAAATATTACAAACAATAAAGGTACATTCCACACCTTTTATCTCCCACTTCAAATATCAACAAACACTCTCAAAAGGATTTACCAATAATTTCCTTATTACTCCACAAAATAACATTTTAGAAAAATACACTCTCCATTATATATTTTTTTAAACTATGGCAAGAAATAAAACAATTTCCCTTATAGCTCCCTAATTCCAATGGTGCTCAAACAATAAAACATACGTTAAGTTCCTAAAACTCAACCTTAGACTTAATTAAAATTAAATCTTGCTTACCAAAACTACCACGGATGAGGTTCGACCACAACACCTCCTATTTTCTAGCGATCTCATGATGCTTGGGCTACCGCTAGGACAACCACCCACACGAACACACTAGTGCATGATTCACACTTTGACCTCTGCTCTCACTTCCTTGTCAATTAAAAATTCTTTCAAAATTTTCATTGCTCAAAATCGAACTCTTGACCTTATATCTACCTTGCATCTTAACACTACCTAGTCTACCGCTAGGCCAACTACCTGGCTGGAGATAAAATCTGAGATTTTATTGTTATCACATCCAAAGCCTTTATTCCTTTTTAAAAATGATTTGTCTTCTTCTTCTCATGTAGTGCAAAAGGAAATTAATAATTTGTGCATCGAACACGAAACCTTAGGGCTAGAAAAATCATTCATATTAATATGGATTAACCACCTTGCTTTGGACCTCGACATTGTTTAAGAATTTAAAAATTATTTTCAAAGTTGGCACAAAAACCCACCTTGGGTTTAAAGTAATTTATAATATAAAATATTATAATTATTTTATAATTGAACCTTAGGCTTTAACCTTTTAACTTTAATATTATAATATTATTTCCTTTTTGAGCCTTAGTCACTTGCTTCCTTCAGGATTTTTAAACCATGGCCTTCAACATTTTAACCAAACACTTGGAGCTTTGTCCCAAACCTCTTGGGCTTAAAATATAAATATTATAACCCTATTTTTATTAATTTCCTTAAATTGAGAATGATCTTTGTCCTGCATTTTAACCAACTTATAAACCTTATCATTTTGTTATGCTGAGATATCAATTGCAACCAATGCCATTAATATATGACCTCAAAACTTTGACATCAATGACAATAATAAACTCAAAATTTCCAACACAATCATCAACTGAAGTAGAATATCAAGCAACAAGAGATACTACATGTGAATCTCTATGGTTACAATATAAACTATCTAACATGGGAGTTAGACGAACTCCCACTATGATATTCTATGATAATCAAGGAGTACTAAATCTAATAAAAAAACCAATCATACATGAAATAATAAAACATATTGAATCTCAGTGTCATTTCATCAGGGAATATTTTTAGAACAAGCACATCACCCTCAAGTATGTTCCTACATAAGCTCAACTAGTAGGCATATTTACAATAGCTCTTGGTAAAATTAAATTCCAAACATTTAGAGATCATTTGTGTGATTCCAAGGAACTTCACACCAAATAATGTAATATAAGGGGGTGTTAGAATATATTACATCATTTGGGTGATATTATGTAAATATACCTAAGGTACATAGTTAGGACATTAGATTACTTTAGGGGGAAGTTATCTAGTTACTTGGGGAAGAAGTAACATATGTACAAGTGTCATTATGCATGTGTGCAAGGTGTCTCCTTGTACAACTAGTTGGAGTGTTGACCAAGGAATATTTCTTCCTATATGAAGGAGGTCATGGTTCACCTCAATGATAATCATTTTATTTTCATTCAATAAGATGTTATACTAATTTTTTCTTTGTCTCATAATGTAATGTCATTAAATATTTCACTAACATCCATAATGTAATGATAAATAGAAAAGTTGATCAATGTGAGTCGTTGGATTACAACAACTCAACAAATATGAACTAGTCTAAACTAAGAGTTCACCTGCCTCATGGAAGAGTGGTAACTCAAGTTAGACTATCCTAGTAGAACTTAAGAACTAAATATTTATTCTAACACCCCCCTTAAGTGATACTAGGGGTGAATGTAACAATAGGATATGAGTCTCAGAAACAAGGCCTGATGAGGTACTCATGTACAATACTGGTGCTACCCAAAAAAATGAGTCTTGACAATATGGCCTTATTATGTACTCATGTACAATGAACTTACATTTTGGAGATATGGTGAAAAACCACATGGGAAAAAACCATCTTCCAATAAGAAAAAGAAGAAGAAGAAGAAGAGGTGAAAATATCTATACACCCTTCTAATGCAACTACCTAATCCCGAGTTTCTCACACAAATGAATGTAACGCAGAGAAGGAAAGGATTTGGTGAAGATATCTGTAATTTTATTTTCTATGGGAATATACTCCAAGTTTAGATCCCCTTGCTAAATATGCTATTGAATGAAGTGCATGTGAATCTCAATGTGCTTGGTGTGCTGATGCTCAACTGGAGTGTGAGCAATATGAATTGTGCTCTGATTATCACACCAAAGGATAATAGATTGGTCATGGAAGAAATCAAATTACCTTAGTATCTGATGAAGCCAAGGAGCTTCCTAACTGGCCAAAATTGCTCCCCTATATTCTACCTCTGTAGATGATAATGCTACTGCTTGTTGTTTTTTGCATGACCAAGCAATAGGTGAAGAACCAAGATGAAAAACATAGCCAAAGGTGGAACATCTATCTTCAACTGAACCTGCCAAATCAGAATCTATGTAACCAATGATATCAATGGATCCACCCTCATATAAAATCCCTAAGTGAGTGGTCCCCTAAACGTAGTAGAGGATTCTCTTTGTTGTTTGCCAATGGCTGAAATGAGCTTTATGAGAGAATATAGATATTAAGCCAACAACATAGGAAATATCTGGGTGAGTGTGAGTGATGCACAATAGACTTCCTACAAGCTGTCTGTAGATAGTAGCATCACATGGAGGGGATTTGTAGGAAGTAGATAAAGTGACTCCAGACTAAAAGGGTGTGGAAGAAGGCTTGCAATCAATCATATTAAACTGCTAAAGAATATCTAGAGTATATTTTTGTTGAAATAATAAAATTCTTGCATCTTTTTGAGTTATTTGAAACCCAAGGAAGTAATGAGCTAATCCTAGATCAGCCATCTCAAATTTCTTAGCAATGGAGTCTTGATAGTCTGGATGTGAGAAATGGAACTACTAGTGAGTAGTAGATCATCAACATAGAGAACAATTATGGTGATTTTTTCTTTATCTCTCCAAATATCGACTATTGCATCAAAATCACAATGATAAAATCTGAGGAAAGAAGGAAAAAGTCCATTTTTTCATGCCAAGCTCCAGGATCTTATTTGAGACCATAGAGAGATTTCCTTAGGCTACAAACAAGGGAGGAGTTTTGAATAAATACAATAGGTTGTTCCATAAATATTTCCTCTTTTAAGACACCATGTAAGAAAGCACTTTTAACATTCATCTAAAAAACTGGCCATTTTTAAGAAGTAGCAAGTGCAAGTACCATCCTAAAAATATCCATTTTTGCAACTGGTACAAAGGTTTCATAATAATAAATACCTTTAATTAATGAAAAACCTTTAGCTACCAAGTGAGCTTTGTGTTTGTCAATTTTTCCATCAGGTCCATACTTAGTCTTGTAAATCCATTTACAACGAACCAATTTTCTTCCTTTAGGTAAAGGGACTAGATCCCAAGTTTTTTTTTTTTACATAGGAAGAATATTAATTCTCCATGGCATCGTCCCATTTTATACCAGTTGCTTCTTTGAAGGATTGAGGATATGTGGAAATGGACTGATAGACAAGACCAGAACCCATGGAGTGGCTTAATATGGATGATGGAAGATCTTGGATGTAAGGAGTGGCTTCTTGAACTATGGTGCAGACCCATTTTGGCATTGTGGAAGGAGTAATGGGTGTGGCAGGACTTTGAGTTGGAGTTTGAATTATAGGATCCTTATTTTGGTCATTTATCTCAAGGATGGTATCTTCACTATATTGAGGCTCAAATATTGGAGATGACTCTAGAAAATTATTGGTGGAATAATATGATTGAGGATCTTTATAAGGGAATTTTTCATAAAATTGAACATTTATGTGAAAAATACCTCATGAGTTGTGGGATCAAGGAGCCTATAGGCTTTCATTTCCTCACAATAACCAACAAAGATAAGCTACTTGATTTTTTTATATCGAGCTTTCTTATTTTTATTTGGTATGTGTGCCCAAGCAATACACCCAAAAATTTTGAAAAAAGAGACATCAAGTTTTGAGCGAGTCCATGCTTCCTTAGAAGTCAAATGGCCAAGAGCTTTATGAGGTGTGCAATTTTGAATATAATTTGTACAGTTAATTACCCAGCCCAAAAAACTACTGGAATATCTCTTAAGTGGAGCATACATTTTGCCATTTATTTTAGAGTTCTATTTTTCCTTTCTGTAATGCCATTTTGTTGTGGATTATATGAGATTAAATTTTTATGAATTATGCCATGAGTTGAGAGAAATATGGAGAACTCATTACTGAAGTATTCCCCCCATTATTTGTATGAATTTGCTTGAATTTGCAAGTGGCTTGATTTTTAACTTAGGCCTTGAATATTTTGAAGTGGAATATATCACTTTTGTATTTTATAAAGTAGACCCAAATACTTCTTAAAAAATCATTAATTAAGGTTAAGGCATATTTTTCTCCTTTGAAATAAGGCTCTAGGGAGACCATCAAGTCACTATGGATTAACTCTAGAGGGGATGAGGCTCTTTGAGAACCACTTGGGTGAAAAGGATCTTGATTTTGCTTTCCAAGAGCACATCTAGGACATACTCCATCAATAGAAGAGACTTTTGGCAACCCTATTACCATTTTATGAGTATTTAACTCCTTTAGATAGTTATAACTAAGATGGTTAGGGGCTAAACTAGACCCGCTAGGCTTAGTTATATTTTAAACCTTATCAGCCAATATGTTGATAATTGTAGCTATGGTAGCCACATGATCCACCAAATTAGTAGCCATATGAAATCTGGGATAAAAAAAATCTTCTCAAAAAGAGTTACAAAATTCCCATAGAAAATCAAATTGCAGATATCTTCACCATAGGCTCAAAAAGCCAAATATGGAGCAATCCTCCTCATCTTCTCATGTGATCTCCGAGTATAAAAATGATAAAGACGACCCCTATTCCTGTTTTAAATTTGAGTGATTTTATGTTGTCATTTATTTCGCATGGATCATTGGTGTCACATGGATCACATTAAGTTTTGGTGGCCAAAGCATTTCATAAATGAGCATTTATGATATTTTGGAGAGCATGGATATATACAAGGTTTTTGTGAAAACCAAGGTAGGCAAAATAAAAGGTTTTATTTAAAACCATGGATGGCAGATTTGAAATGGTTTTTTATTAAAACCTAGGTTGGATTTTTGTTTCATCGAAAAAGGTGCCCTAGTGATGGAGATATTTAATTTTAAATATTTAAGTTTAAATTTTAAATTATTTAAAATTAAAATTAAAATTTAATTTATAGCACTAATGTCAAAGGAAATGAGGAGGACATATATATATATATATATATATATATATATGCCCAAAGTTTTTATTTATTTCCCTAAGTGCTTGATTTGATATTTGGATTTGAATGGTAAAAAAGCCTGTGCATCGTGTGTCAAGTGTGTGTGAAAAGGGTTTTAAAAGGCTTACGATTTTCATGTTCATTGAAGAGACTATTGTGGAGTAAAGAAAAACATATAGGCCTCCTTGGCCTAGTGGTTCCTGCACTGTGTGTGAAGCAGGAGGTCCTGTGTTCAATTCTTGTCAAAGGTGTTTTTCTGTGTTGAAACGCGTGAAGTGCGTTTTATTTTAGAAGGGTGCAGATATTCGCGGCATAAGATTTGTTGTGTCCTTCTTTTGAGCACGTGAGGGTGTGTGGCCCAATGGTAGGTTAGCTATGATTAAGGTGTTGAGCAAGAAGGTCACGAGATCAAATCCCGTCAACAACAGAGGCAAGTTAATAATTTTTAATATATTTTATTTTTCTAATGTTGCCCTAGGAGGAATAAGGATTGTGATGCATGTTTAGAAAAGGAGATATTTCTGATGATTTAATTTTTGAAAGTATATCATATTATATATCATTGGAAATCTTATTCCGAGGGCTATTTTATTAACTTACTTAGAGGAAGAAATAAGGTGTGTGTAAAGAGATATTTTTGATTTTGTAAATAGGTTCAAAAGTGAAGGTTGCTTTATTCTTTTTCAAAAGATATTAATTCATTTATGAAGTGACATGGTGTATGTTATTGAGTAGGAGTAATAAGGTGTTATTTGGATGTTATTGTTGTGTTATTAATCAATAGCTCTAACCCTTTTTGAAAGTTGAAAAATAAAGTGTGTTGAGTGAGGCATATTTTGTGGACAACCAAAAGACTTCTTCATCTTCATTAAAGGTATGGGCACATTATCCTATTGATTGTTTATGGTGGTTGATTTATGAAATATCATTGGAGATAAAATGATTAATTGTGGTTTCCTTTTCAAAATTAGTTGGTTGAATGCTTCAAGGTTTTTTGGGTTGAGATTTGCTATTAAATATTGTTTTATAAGCATTATTGTTGAAGCCATTAGTTGTGTGAAAAACTTGAGATAGGGTTTGAGAAGAACATGAGTATCATTGTTATGTGAAGAATGTTTTATTAGCATTGTTGTTAAAGCCCATTGGTTATGCAAATAACTTGAACTTGAGAATAACATGAGTATCATTGTTATGTGAGATTTGGTGTTGAGCATTGTTGGAAACATTTGAGTTGGTTGATACATGCTTGGACTAGGGTTTGTAAGAAAGATTTGTTCCTTGTGGTAGTTGGTTGAGAAAAGTTGTTTGAGCCTAGTCAAGTGATTGTGTGAAGTGGTTGTTCAAGTTCCATGAAACAAACTATTCTATATTATAGATTTGAGTTGAGATTGATATTTGAGAATAGAACATATTGAGTCTCTAACAATTCTCTTTATGCTTCTATAAGATTGATTTGAGTTGAGATTGAGATTTGAGGATAGAACATATTGAGTCTCTAACAATTCTATTTATGCTTATATAATATTTATTTGAGTTGATATTGGAATTTGAGTATAGAACATATTGAGTCTCTAACAATTCTCTTTATGCTTCTATGATATTGAATTATTGAGCAAGTTCTTGGTGAGCTTTCTAGAGAAGATTTGAGCAAGTTCTTGGTGAGCTTGCTAGAGAATATTTTGACAAGTTCTGTGTGAGCTTGTTGAGCAGGTTTTGAGTGAGCCTATTGAGTAGGTTCTGAGTGAGCCTATTGATAGAGCTTTGGAGGTGATAGAGTATAGAGGATAGAGTCTCAGTGGATAGAGATCCAGTAGCCAACACAATTGAAGATAGATTTGAGTGAGGAGTCTTCAAGTGGAGAGATATCCACCATTCATTACAGCAGAGAGATCAAGTCTTCTATAATATCACTAACCAGAGCAAAAGAGGAAAGAGTTCTCCTATGGAAGAGATCCATGAACTTGATATTAGGGGATCAACATATCCTTTGGACAAAGATCCATAAACATTGTAATTGGGAAGGATTCCCAAAGAAATTTATTGAAAAAGTTTTGTGGAGTACCCCACATTGGGTGAACCACGTAAACTATGGTGTCTTTATTGTGTATGGTGTTTTGTGAATTGCTTTGATTACTACTATTGATACTGCTATCTATACACTGCATAATATTGAATTGAAAATAAAAGTAAAAAGTGGTCTTATATTGTTCACCCCCCCTCTTAGTATAAGCTTGTGTTATTCAATTCCAAGATGCTGCTAGAGCTCATAATTATGACTATGATTGTTGCCATAAAGTCACTGGAGAAAGAAACTAAGATGTCGTCTCACTATACCCAAAATGTTGTAGGTTCCATAATAAATAAGTGGATGACACTAAGAAGTGACTGGCATGGGTCCCTACGTCATGGCCCTCTGGCACCCCAGGGAACCTTTGAATTCTATATTTTTTGTTTGGCTTAGCCTAGTTCTTTTTGTCTGATTTAGTCTGGTCAATGTGTCTAAGGCTGACATAGTTTACTTTTGGTTGTGTCTTTATGTATTTATAGTTTCCTTTCATTTTAAGTTCTGTTATGTTTATGGTTTCCTTTATGGTTTATAGAGGTCCCCATAACCTCCTTGTAACTTTTTGGTTTTGTGTCTGGCATATTGGCCACTAATGTAATAAGGTTTTGGGTCCCTTTCAAAACATGTGATGTAAATATATTTGAACTTTCAAAAAAAACTCTTAAAAAATTTAGAAAAGTGCTTAGTTCAATTAGGAGAAATAATGTGTTATATAAATTGATTTTTGATTGTACAAAATCAATCATAATTGAACTTTATCTTTACAAAAGCACTATATTTTACTCCAAAACTTTAGGTACATCATGGAGCATTGGTATATAGATTTAGGTGCAAGTAAGCATATGACAAGAAACATAGATTGGTTTAATTATATAAATAAAATAAATGAAAACCCAGTTGTAGTAGCAGATATCAAAATATATGAAGTGAAAGGAATAGGAAACATTCCAGTAAATCTTAAGGATGGAAAATGTATGATACAAAATTAATTGTATGTTCCAGATTTAACTACCAATATCATTTCTATCTCTCAACTCATGGATCAAAACTTAATTTTTGAATTCAAAGTCTTCATTGGTAAAAAAGAATGTCTCATTTCAAGATAGGGAAAAATGATAGCATCAAGCTCATATAAAAATGGATTTTTTATCCTAAATACTACTATTCACTCAACCTTTTTTCTCAATTATTCAGAACTATGGCACAAATAACTAGGACATTCTAGTGCAACATCAATGGAGGAATTATTCAAGTATCAAATGGTAGGACTACCTAGTATATCTCCAAAAACTATTGTATGTCTAGAATGTCTAGTAGGAAAACAACATAGAATTCATTTTGAACTTCGTCAACACAGATCTCAACATCCTCTAGAAATTATATATACATATTTATGCGGGCTAATGGAATTTGATAGCATTGGAGGACATAAATACTTTCAATTATTTTTCGATGATCATACAAAAAAATGTGGGTATATTCTATGAGATATAAATCAGACGCTTTTATTTTCTTCAAACAATTCAAACTTCAACTTGAAAAAGAATTAGGAAGAACAATAAAAACACTTCTCTCATATAGAGGGGGAGAATTTATTTCCAAGGAATTTGATTCATTCCTTGAGGAAAATAGAATTAAAATATTGATTACAATAGCATATTTGCCTCAACAAAATGGAATTACAGAAATAAGAAATAGATCAATAATGGAAATGGTAAGATGTATGCTAAAATAAGCTCAACCTGATCATAAATACTAGGTTGCAACAATACAAACAACATTCTATATACAAAATAGACTACCAACAAGAATACTCAAGCATATTACACTAGAATAAGCATGGTCATGAAAAATCCCAATATAAAAAATCTAAAAGTCTTCGGATGCAAGGCCTACATGCATGTCCTAAAATAAAAGAGAACTATACTTGATGATAAAACTATGACAAGGATATTTTTTGGCTATAATAGTGAATCTACATGATACATAATACTAGATCCATCTACAAAGAAAGTCTACATTAGCAAAGATGTAGTATTTGATAAAAAGACCAAAATAAATGCAAATACATCTAGTGGTGACATAGAAGCACTCTTAAATCTACTAGGAGAAGATACAATGAGCATAGAATCAGAATCATTGGAGCAAGACATAGAAGCATCACCAGAGCCACCTAGAAAAGAACCAATATGGCTTAGAGATACTATCAAAGAATAAAATTTATAAATAATGCCAAATATTACTTCCATAAGGCCACAAACTCGTAGCATGACCAAGATGAACAGAGGAATATTAAACAACACAACATAACCTACATCAACATTTCAAGCACTAAAATACACACACTGGAAATCAGCCATGGAATCTGAGTCATCACTCAAGAAGAATAATACATGGGATCTAGTAAATCTGGGACCAGGGAAAAATATAGTAGATTACAAATGGATCTCCAAAATCAAATACAAAGCAAATGGGTCACTTGATAAATACAAAGCTAGACTAGTAGCTAAAGGATATACTCAGACAGAAGGAATCGACTATGAAGAAACATTTGCAACAACAACTTGAATGACTACTATCTGAATAGTTTCTGCACTAGCATCACATTAAGGGTGGAAACTTCATCAGATGGATGTACAAAGTGCATTACTTAATGATGAATTAGAAGAAGTCTATATGACATATTTTGAATTTTTTATTATTTGAGGATAAGAAAACAAAGTATGCAAACTAAAAAAACTTTATATGGTTTAAAACAAGCTCCTAGAGCATGGAATATAAAGATCAAAAATCATTTACTACATCATGATTTAAAAATAAGTACATTAGATCCAAGTCTATATACCAAGAAAATTGGAAATGATATTTTGATTCTCATAGTATATGTTAATGAAATAGTTATCATGGGAAGCTCAGAGATGTTAATATGTGATATAAAAAAAGGATATAGAAAAAACATTTGAAATTATAGATATTGGATTGATGAACTACTACCTTGGTTTAGAAATTTTTCAAGGAAAGGACAAAATAGTTATCACTCAATAGAAATATGCAAAATATTTCCTTGAAATGTACATAATGACATAATGCAAGCCTAAAGATACACCAATGGAAAATATATTAAACTATCCAAAATTGATAAAACACCATTAGTTTCAACAACTATGTACTTCCAGTTGATCAAAATTATACTATACCTAAAAAACATCCAACCAGACATAGCATTTTTAGTAAACTATCTTTGATGGTTCATGCAAGAACCAAGAGAAATTCATTGGAAAGCTACAAAAAATACTACAATATGTCAAGAAAAATATAGACTACGGGTTAACATTTGAGAAAAATGTCAAATACTTCTATTTACAAGGATACTCCATTTAAGATTACATCAGATCTATTGATGATAGAAAATATACCTCAGGTTATGTCTTCTATCTCAGATCAGGACCCATATCTTAGCACAACAAGTAACAACATACAATAGCACAATATGAAGAACACAGGATTATAATGATAGGGGGGTGAACAATATATGATCAAATTTTACTTTTCTTTCCCAAAGAATATCATCCAATATTATCAATGGTAATAACAATAGTAGTAATCAAAGTAATGCACAAATAATCACACACGAGAGAAACATAAATTTAACGTGGTTCACCCAATGTGGGCTACTCCACAGAGAAAATATTTCTTCTAATTTTTTTTATAAATATCTTGGTAATCAATTCATTATTACAATGTTTATGGACCTCTATCCAAAGGAGACACCAATCCCCTATGCTCTGATTTTTGGATCTCTCTCCACAAGAGAACTCTATCCCCTTTACTCTACTTTTTGGATATCTCTCCATAGGATAACTATTTCCACTTTTCTTTTGTTTGTGGAACTTGAAACAAGAGAACTCTATCTCCTCAACTAATTTTTGGATTTCTCTCCACATAAGAACTCTATCTCTCTAGCTTGTTCATGGATCTCACTCCATACAATAACTCTTTCTCCTTGCTCTAGTTTATGGATCTCACTCCATAGTAGAACTCTATATCCTCTACTCTAGTTTGTGATCTTCTGGAAGACTTATACCCCCACTGCTCTGGCTTGTGGATATCTATCCACATGAGACCTTTGTTCCCACTACACTGGCTAATGGATCTCTATCCACTGGAGACTATTGTCCTCTCTACTCTATCACCTCCAAACCTTACTCTTAACTCTATCCCAAATTTGCACTAATCTCTATCCTAAGTCTAGCACAAATATGCTCTAACTCTACTCACAAATCTACACCAAACTCTTATCATAAATATGCTCTTAATTCTATCTCTAATATTTCCCAAGCCTAAACACAAAGCTGGAACAAATCAGCAACCAACCCGACTCTCAACTCTGCTCAAATCTTCTCCAAGCGTTAACACAAAGCTTGAAAAAATCAGCAATCAAACCTGCTCTCAACTCTAATCAAACCTACCCCAAGCCTTAACACAAAGACTAAAAAAATCAGCAATCAAACTTGCTCTCAACTTTGCTCAAATTTATGCCAAGCCTTAAAACAAAGACTTGCTCAAAAATTTCCTCAAGCCTTCTCATAAATACTTTATCAAATCTATCCTCAAGCCTTCTCAAATATTTACTCAAATATACCCTCAAGCATTCTCAAATACTTGCTCAAATCTGCCCTTAAGTATTCTCAAATACTTGCTCAAATCTGCCTTCAAGTCTTTCCAAAAGACTTGCTCAAATCTACCTTCAAGCCTTCTCAAAATAATTTCTCAAATATTCCTTTAAACCTTATGAAAAAACTTGCTCAAATATGCCTTCAAGACTTCCCAAAAGACTTTCTCAAGTCTGCGTTCAAGCCTTCTCAAAATACTTTCTCAAATAACTCCAAATATTGCATATAAAACACAACTTAAATCTCTTTCAAAAATATTTCTTCACATAGATAAATTCTACTTAGAATTCATTTAACCTCTGGAACATATAGAGAATGATATGCACTTGCCAATAGCTCAATATGTTCTACTCAATCATTAATTTTATCGCTTTCACATGTCTCACATTTATTACTCTTTAAAGGTAGGTCTAGTCTAGCACATGACACCTGACTTTCTAATGCACACACTTGATTTCACAAATATTATTTTGAATGCTAACACATTCACTTTTAATATCACTAAAAACCAATGCCCAAAAGCTTCACACTATCATTCAAACAATGAAGCACAATTTTTTTACAAACGCTAACATAAGTGTTTCTAATTTCTTTCAAAAAAGATGCACAATGTAGGTCTCAAACCCTAACTCAAATATTTTCAACAATGCTTATCAAACAATTCTTTTCACTCCATCTTATGTTCCAAAACAATCACTTCAATAAATACTTTTAACAAGGAATGATATGCCCATACCTCTTAGCTTGATCTTATAGAGATATGTATTCAAAAATATATATCACACACAATATCTTTTGCAACTATAAAAGGGTTAGCACAACACCTTTTTATTTGTTAGAAAACCTCTTCAAAATGTGTGCACAATTTTTTCCAAACCAATGCTCTATATCTCTTTTTGGTTTCTCAAGATAAAATATTAAATGATGAACCAAGTCCTTCAAATTGAATCAAATATTACAAACGATAAAGATACATTCTACACATTTTATCTTCCACTTCAAATATCAACAAACACTCTCAAAAGGATTTACCAATAATTTCCTTATTACTAAACAAAATAACATTTCAAAAAAATACACTCTTCATTATATTTTTCTTTTAAACTATGGCAAGAAATAAAAAATTTCCCTTATAGCTCCTTAATTCCAATGGTGCTCAAACAATCAAACATATCTTAAGTGCCTAACACTCAACCTTAGACTTAATTAAAATTAAATCTTGCTTACCAAAACTGCCATGGGTGAGGTTCGACCACAACACCTCCTATCTGCTAGCACGCTCATGCTGCTTGGGATTTCGCTAGCACAACCACCAGCACGAACACACTAGTGCATGATTCACACTTTGACCTCCGATCTATCTTCCTTGTCAATAAAAAATTCTTTCAAAATTGTCACTGCTCGAAATTGAACTCTTGAACTTATATTTTCACTACGTCTTAACATTGCCCAGTCTACTGCTAGGCCAACCGCCTGGCTAGAGATAAAATCCATGATTTTATTGTTATCATGTCCAAAGCCCTTCTTCCTTTTTAAAAATTATTTGTCTTCTTCTTCTCATGTCGTTCACAAGGAAATTAATAATTTTTGCATCGAACACAAAACCTTAGGGCTAGAAAAATCATACATATTAATATGGATTTACCACCTTGCTTTGGACATCGACGTTGTTTAAGAATTTAAAAATTCTTTTCAAAGTTGGCACAAAAACCCACCTTGGGTTTAAAATAATTTATAATATAAAATATTATAATTATTTTATAATTGAACCTTAGGCTTTAACCTTTTAACTTTAATATTATAATATTAAAATATTATAATATTATTTCCTTTTTGAGCCTTAATCACTTGCTTCCTTCATGATTTTTAAACCACGACCTTCAACAGTTTAACCAAACACTTGGAGCTTTGTCCCAAACCTATTGGGATTAAAATAGAAATATTATAACCTATTTTTATTAATTTATTTAAACTAAGAATGATCTTTGTCTTGCAATTTAACCAACTTATAAAACTTACCTTTTTGTTATGTCGAGATATCAATTGCAACCAATGTCATTAATCTATGACCTCAAAACTTTGACATCAATGACAATAATAAAATCAAAATTTCCAACACAATCATCAACTGAAGTAGAATATCAAGTAACAAGAGATACTACATGTGAAGCTCTATGGTTACAATATATATTATCTAACATGGGAGTCATACAAACTCCCACTATGATATTCTATGATAATCAAGGAGTACTGAATCTAATCAAAAAACCAATCATACATTAAAGAACAAAACATATTGAAGCTCAGTGTCATTTCATCAGGGAATATTTTAGAACAAGCACATCACCCTCAAGTATATTCCTACAGAAGATAAACTGGTAGACATATTTACAATAGCTCTTGGTAAAATTAAATTCCAAACATTTAGAGATCATTTGTGTGATTCCAAGGAACTTCACACCAAATAATTTAATACAAGGGGGTGTTAGAATATATTACATCATTTGGGTGATATTATGTAAATATACCTAAGGTACATAGTTAGGACATTATATTACTTTAGGGGGAAGTTATCTAGTTACATGGGGAAGAAGTAACATATGTACAAGTGTCATTATGCATGTGTGGAAGGTGTCTCCTTGTACAACTAGTTGGAGTGTTGACTAAGACACCTTTATTCCTATAGGAAGGAGGTAATGGTTCACCTCAATGATCATAATTTTATTTTCATTCAATAAGATGTTATACTAATTTTTGTTTGTCTCGTAATGTAATGCCACTAAATCTTTCACTAACATCCTCTTCATATAAGACCATAAGAATTTCTAAGAAACTATGATTTAATTTTTAAAATAAATTTTGCCAAAAAACTATCTTAATGTTAGAATTATTGAAGATAATATTCTATCCAAATGAAATATAGTTGAGCAATACATCAAAATAATATAGTGAAGGTCCAAATACTGATTTATTAGTCCATGGGATCAACTTTGTATAAATAGAAAAGTTTATCAATGTGAGTCGTTGGATTACAACTCAACAAATCTAAACTAGTCTAAACTAAGAGTTCACCTGCCTCATGGAAGAGTGGTAACTCGAGTTATACTATCCTAGTAGAACTTAAGAACTAAATATTTATTCTAAAACCCCCCTTAAGTGATACTAGATGTGAATGTAACAATAGGAGATGAGTCTCGAAAACAAGGCTTGATGAGGTACTCATGTACAATACTGGTGGTACCCAAGAAAAAATGAGTCCCGATAATATGGCCTTATTAGGTACTCATGTACAATGAACTTATATTTTGGAGAGATGGTGAAAAACACATGGGAAAAAACCATCTTCCAAGAAGAAGAAGAAGAAGAAGAAGAAGAAGAGGTGATAACCTCTATGCACCCTTCTAATGCAACTACCTAATCCCAAGTTTCTCATACAACTAAATGTAAAGTGGAGAAGGAAAGGATTTGGTGAAGATATTTGCAATTTTATTTTCAATGGCAATATACTCAAATTTTAGATCCCCTTGCTTAATATGCTATCAAATGAAGTGCATGTGAATATCAATGTGCTTGGTGCACTGATGCTCAACTGGATTGCAAGCAATATGAATTGTGCTCTAATTATCACACAAAAGGGTAATATGTTGGTCATGGAAAAAAATCAAATTCCCTTAGTATCTGATGAAGTCAAAGAGCTTCCTGACTAGACAAATATGACGCCCTATACTCTACCTCTGTAGATGATAATGCTACTGCTTGTTTTTTTTTGCATGACCAAGAAATAGCTGAAGAACCAAGACAAAAAACATAGCCAGAAGTGGAACATCTATCTTTAACTGAACCTACCCAATAAGAATCTATGTAACCAATGATATCAATGGATCCACCCTCATATAAAAGCCCAAATTGAGTGGTCCCTGCAAGTAGCGGAGGATTCTCTTTGCTGCTTGCCAGTGGCTGAAATGAGGTTTATGAGAGAATAGAGATATTAAGCCAACAACATAGGAAATATCTCGGTGAGTATGAGTGAGGAACAATAGACTTCCTACAAGTTTTCTATAGAGAGTAGCATCACATGGAGGGGATTTACAGGAAGTAGATAAAGTGACTCTAGACTAAAAGGGTGTGGAAGAAGGCTTGCAGTCAGTCATATTAAACCACTGAAGAAGATCTAGAGTATATATTTTTTGACATAATGAAATTCTTGCATATTTTTGAGTTATCTAAAACCCAAGGAAATAATGAGCTAATCCTAGATCAGCCATCTCAAATTTCTTAGAAATGGAGTCTTTGATAGTCTGGATGTGAGAAATGGCACTACTAGTGAGTAGTAGATCATCAACATAGAGAACAAGTATGGTTATATTTTATTTATCTCTCCAAATATAGATTTTTGCATTAGACTCACAATGAGAAAATCCTGAGGAAAGAAGGAAGGAGTCCATTTTTTTATACCAAGATCTAGGAGCTTGTTTGAGACCATAAAGAGATTTCCTTAGTCTACAAACAAGGGATAAGTTTTAAATAAATCCAACAGATTGTTTCATAAATATTTCCTCTTTTAAGTCACCATGTAAGAAAGCACTTTTAACATTCATCTAAAAAATTGGCCATTTTTTAGAAGCAACAAGTGCAAGTACCAGCCTAACAGAATCCATTTTTGCAACTAGTACAAAGGTTTTAGAATAATCAATACCTTAAATTTGTGAAAAACCTTTAGCTACCAAGTGAGCTTTGTGTTTGTCAATTTTTCCATTAGGTTCATACTTAGTCTTCTAAATCCATTTACAATGAACCAAATTTCTTCCTTTAGGTAGAGGGACTAGATCCCAAGTTTTTTTTTTGACTAAGGAAGAAAATTCATTCTCCATGGCATCATCCCATTTTATACCAGTTGCTTCTTTGAAGGATTGAGGATATGTGGAAATGGACTGACAGACAAGACCAAAACCCATGGAGTCTCTTAATATGGATGATGGAAGATTTTGGATGTAAGGAGTGGCTTCTTGAACTATGGTGTGGACTCATTTTGGCATTGTGGAAGGAGTAATGGGTGTGGTAGGACTTTGAGTTGGAGTTTGAATTATAGGATCCTCATTTTGGTCATTTATCTCAAGGATGGTATCTTCACTATATTGAGGCTCAAATATTGGAGACGGCTCTAGAGAATTGTTGTTGGAAGAATATGATTGAGGATATTTATAAGGGAACGTTTCATAAAATTGAACATTTATGTGAAAAATACCTCATGAGTTGTGGGATCAAGGATCCTGTAGGCTTTCATTTCCTCATAATAACCAACAAAGATAAGTTGCTTTCTTTTTTTGTCTAGAGATTTCCTCTTTTTCTTTGGTATGTGTGCCCAAGTAGTACACCCAAAAACTTTGAAAAAAGAGACATCAGATTTTGAGCTAGTCCATGCTTCCTTAGGAGTCAAATGACCAAGAACTTTATGAGGTGTGCAGTTTTGAATATAATTTGCACTGTTAATTACCTAAACCCAAAAAACTATTGGAATATCTCTTGAGTGGAGCATACAGTTTGCCATTTCTTTTAGAGTTTTGTTTTTCCTTTCTACAATGCCATTTTGTTGTGTATTATGGGAGATTGAATGTTGATGAATTATGCCATGAGTTGAGAGAATTGTGGAGAACTCATTACTGAAGTATTCCCCCCATTATCTATATGAATTTTCTTGATTTTTCAAGTGGCTTGATTTTCAACTAAGGCCTTGAATATTTTGAAGTGGAATAGAACAACACTTTTGTATTTTAGAAAGTAGACCCAAGTTCTTCTTGAAAAATCATTAATGAAGTTTAAGGCATATTTTTCTCCTTTGAAAGAAGGCTCTGGGAAGACCATCAAGTCACTATGGATTAACTCTAGAGGGGATGAAGTTCTTTGAGAACCACTTGGGTGAAAAGGATCTTGATGTTGCTTTCCAAGAGCACATCCAAGACATACTCCATCAAAAAAAAAAACTTTTGATAACCCTGTTACCATTTCATGAGTATTTAACTTCTTTAGATAGTTATAACTAATATGGTTAGGGGCTAAACTAGACACGCTAGGCTCAGTTATATTTTGAACCTTATAAGCCAATATGCTGACAACTGTAGCTATGGCAGCCACTTGATCCACAAAATTAGTAGCCATCTAAACTCTGGGCTAAAAAAATCTTCTCAAAAAAAGTTACAAAATTTCCATAGAAAATCAAATTGTAGATATCTTCACCATAGGCTCAAAAATCCAAATATGGAGCAATCCTCCTCTTCTGCTCACGTGATATCTGAGTCTAAAAATGATAAATATGAACCATATTCCCAAATGCTGCTAGAGCTCATGATTATGACTATGACTGCTACCATCAAGTCACTAGTGGAAGCAACTAAGATTTCATCTCACTATACCCATAATGTTGTAGGTTCCATAATAAATAAAGTGGATGACACTAATAAGTGATTGGCATGGGTCCCTCTGTCGTGGCCCTTTAGTACCCCAGGGAGCCCTTGAATTCTATATTTTTTGTTTGGTTTAGTCTGGTTCTTTTTGTATGATTTAGTCTGGTCAATGCATCTAAGGTTGATGTAGTTTACTTTTGGTCATGTATTTATGTATTTACAATTTCTTCTCATTTTAATTTCTATTATGTTTATGGTTTCCTTTCTGGTTTACAAAGGTCCTCAGAATCTCCTTGTAACTTTTTGGTTTTGTGTCTGGCATATTGGCCACTAATGTAATAAGGTTTTGGGTCCCTTTCAAAATCCGTGATGTAAATACACTTTAAATTACAAAAAAAAACCTTTTTAATTTTTTTGGAAAAGTTCTTAGTTCAATTAGGAGAAATAAGGTGTTATATAAAATTGATTTTTGATTGTACAAAATCAATCATAAATTGAACTTTATATTTACAAAATCACTATATTTTACTCTAAAAATTTAGGTACATCATGGATCATTGGTATATAGATTCAAGTGCAAGTAATCATATGTCAAGAAACATAGATTGGTTTAATTATCTAAAGGAAATAAATGAAAACCTAGTTGTAGAAGCAGATAGCAAAATATATGTAGTGAAAGGAATAGGAAACATTCCAATAAATATTAAGGATGGAAAATGTATGATAAAAAAAGAATTATATGTTCCAGGATTAAATACCAATCTCATTTAAATCTCTCAAAAAATGTATCAAAACTTAATTTTTGAATTCAAAGTCTTCACTGGTAAAAAACAATGTCTCATTTCAATATAGGGAAAATGATAGCATCAAGCTCATATAAAAATGGATTGTTTGTCCTAGATACTACTATTCACTCAAACTTTTCTATCAATGATTCAAAACTATGGCACAAATGATTAGGAAATACCAGTGAAATATGAATGAAGAAATTATTCAAGTATCAAATGGTAGAAGGACTACCCAGTCTATCTCCAAAAACTATTGTGTGTCTAGAATGTCTAGTAGGAAAACAACATAGAATTCCGTTTGAACTTCATCAACATAGATCTCAACATCCTATAGAAATTATATATACATATTTATGTGGTCTAATAAAATTTGATAGTGTTGCAGGACATAAATACATTCAGTTATTTGTTGATGATCATACAAGAAAAATGTGGGTATATTATATGAGATATAAATCATAAGCTTTTATTTTCTTCAAAAAATTCAAACTTAAACTTGAAAAATAATTAGGAAGAACAATAAAAACACTTATCTCAGATAGAGGGGGACAATTTATTTCCAATGAATTTGATTCATTCCTTAAATAAAATAGAATTAAAAGATAGCTTACAATAGCATATTTGCCTCAACAAAATGGAATTGCAGAAAGGAGAAATAGATCAATAATGGAAATGGTAAGAAGTATGCTAAAATAAGCTCAACTTTATTATAAATACTAAGTTGAAGCAATACAAACAATAGTCTATATAAAAAATAGACTAAAAATAGACTACCAACAAGAGTACTCAAGCATATTACACTAGAATAAGCATGGTCATGAAAAAATCCCAACATAGAAAATCTAAAAGTCTTTAGATGCAAGGCCTACATGCATATCCTAAAATAAAATAGAACTATACTGGACGACAAAACTATGATAGGGATATTTTTTGGCTATGATAGTGAATCTACAGGATACATAATACTAGATCCATCTACAAAGAAATTCTACATTAGCAAAGATGTAGTATTTGATAAAAAGATGAAAATCAATGGAAATACGTCTAGTGGTGACACAGAAGCACTCTTAAATTTACCAGGAGAAGATACAATGAGCATAGAATCAGAATCATTGGAGCAAGACATAAAAGCATCATTAGAGCCACCTAGAAAAGAACCAATATGGCTCAGAGATACTCTCAAAGAATCAAATTTAGAAAGAATGCCAGATCTTACTTCCACAAGACCACAAAATCATAGCATGACCAAGATGAACAGAGGAATGTTAAGCAACACAAAAAAACCTACATAAACATGTAAAGCACTGAAAGACACACACTAGAAATCATCCATGGAATCTGAGTATGCATCACTCAAGAAGAATAATACATGGGATCTAGTAAATCTATGGCAAGGAAAATATAGTAGATTACAAATGGGTCTAAAAATAAAATACAAAGCAAATGGGTCACTTGATAAATACAAATCTAGAGTAGTAGCTAAAGGATATACTCAGATAGAAGGAATCGACTATGAAGAAACATTTGCACCAACAACTTTAATGACTACTATCCGAATAGTTTGTGCACTAGCAACACATCGAGGGTGGAAACTTCATCAGATGGATGTAAAAAGTACATTACTTAATGATGAATTAGAAGAAGAATTATATATGACACAACCTAAAAGTTTTATTATTTGAGGATAAGAAAGCAAAGTATGCAAACTAAAAAAGCTTTATATGGTTTAAAACAAACTCACAGAGCATTGAATATAAATATTAATAATCATTTACTACATCATGATTTAAAAATAAGTACATTAGATCCAATTCTATATACCAAGAAAATTGGAAATGATGTTTTGATTCTCATAGTATATGTTGTTAACATAGTAATCATGGGAAGCTCAGAGATGTTAATAAGTGATATAAAAAAATAATATAGAAAAAGCATTTGAAATGACAGATCTTGGATTGATGAACTACTGCCTTGGTTTAGAAAATTTTCAAGGAAAGGACAAAATAGTTATCACTCAATCGAAATATGCAAAAGCTTTTCCTTGAAAAGTACATAATGACATAATGCAAGCCTAAAGATACACCAATGGAATAAGATATTCAACTATCCAAAATTGATAAAAAACCATTAGTTTCAGCAACTATGTACTTCTAGTTGATCAAAAGTCTAATGTACCTAACAAATAGCCAACCAGACAACATTTTCAGTAAATTTTCTTTCACAATTCATGCAAGAACCAAGATAAAGTCATTGGAAAGCTACAAAAAGAATACTACAATATGTCAATAAAACTACAGACTATGGGTTAAAATATGAGAAAAATGTCAAAGAATTATGTTTACAAGGATACTCGAATTCATACTACATCATATCTATTGATGATAGAAAATCTATCTTAGGTTATGTCTTCTATCTCAGATCAGGACCCACATCTTGGCATAATAAGAAACAACATACAGTAGCACAATATGAAGAACATAGGCTTATACTGATAGGGGGGGTGAACAATATAAGATCAAATTTTACTTTTCTTTCCCAAACAATATTATCCAATATTATCAATGGAAATACTAATAGTAGTAATCAAAGCAATGCACAAATCATCACACACGAGGGAGACACAAATTTAACATGGTTCACCCAATGTGGGCTACTCCACAGAGAAAATATTTCTTCTAAATTTTTTTAATAAATCTCTTGGTAATCAATTCCTTATTACAATGTTTATGGACCTCTGTCCAAAGGAGACACCAATCCCATATGCTCTAATTTTTGGATCTCTCTCCACAAGATAACTCTATCCGCTTTACTCTAGTTTTTGGATCTCTCTCAATAGGATAACTATTTCCCATTTTCTCTAGTTTGTGGAACTTGATACAGGAGAACTTTATCTCCTCAACTGGTTTGTGTATCTCTCTCCACATAAGAACTATATCTCCCTAGTTGGTTCATGGATATCACTCCACAGAAGAAATATTTCCCCTTGCTCTGGTTTGTGGATCTCTCTCCATAGGAGAACTCTATCCCCTATATTATGGTTGGTGATATTCTAGAAGACTTATACCCCCACTACTCTGGCTTGTGGATATCTCTCCACATGAGACCTTTGTTCCCACTACACTGTCTAATGGATCTCTTTCTACTAGAGACTATTGTCCTCTCTACTCTGTCACCTCCAAAGCTTGCTCTTAACTCTATCTCAAATTTGCACTAATATCTATTCTAAGTTTAGCACAAATCATATCTAAATCTACTCACAAATCTACACCAAACTCTGCTCATAAATTCACTCTTAATTCTATCTCTAATCTTTCCCAAGCCTTAACACAAAGCTCGCACAAATCAAAAACCAAACACGCTCTCAAATCTACTCAAATTTTTTCCAAGAATTAACACAAATATTGAACAAATCAACAATAAACCCTTCTCTCAACTCTGCTCAAATCTACCCCAAGCCTTAACACAAAGACTAAACAAATAAGCAATCAAACTTGCTCTCAACTCTTCTCAAATTTACCCCAAGCCTTAACACAAATACTTTCTCAAATATTTCCTCAAGCCTTATCACAAAGACTTTCTCAAATCTATCCTCAAGCCTTCTCAAATACTTGCTCAAATCTACCCTCAAGCCTTATCAAAGACTTACTCAAATCTACCCTCAAGCCTTCTCAAATACTTTCTCAAATCTGCCCTTAAGTCTTCTCAAAGACTTGCTCAAATATACCTTCAAGTATTTCCAAAAGACTTTCTCAAATCTGCCTTCAAGCCTTCTCAAAAGACTTTCTCAAATCTTCCTTTAAGCCTTATGAAAAGACTTGCTCAAATATGCCTTCAAGCCTTCCCAAAAGACATTCTCAAGTCTACCTTCAATCCTTCTCAAAAGACTTGCTCAAATAAATCCAAATCCTGCATACAAAACACGACTTAAATCTCTTTCAAAAAGCTTTCTTCGTACAGATAAATTCTACTTAGAATTAATTTAACCTTTGGAAACATATAGATAATGATATGCACTTGCCAATAGCTCAATATGTTCTACTCAATCATTAAGTTTATCACTTTCACATGTCTCACATTTATTACTATTTAAATGTAGGTCTAGTCTAGCACATGACACATGACTTTCTGATGCACACACTTGATTTCACAAATCTGATTTCTAATGCTTGCACATTCACTTTCAATATTACTAAAAACCGATGTCCAAAAGCTTCACACTATCATTCAAATAATGAAGCACAATTTTCTCACAAACCCTAACATAAGTGTTTCCAATTTATTTCAACAAATATGCACAATTTAGGTCTCAAAACCTAACTCAAATATTTTCAACAATTCTTATCAAACAATCCTTTTCACTCCACCTTATGTTCCAAAACATTCACTTCAATAAAAACTTTAAATAAGGAATGATATGCCCATACCTCTTAGCTTTCTCTTATGGAGATATATCTTCAAAAATCTATCTCACACACAATATATTTTGCAACTATAAAATGGTTAGCACAACACCTTTTTATGTATTAGAAAACCTCCTCAAAATGTGTGCACAATTTTTTCCAAACCAATGCTCTATATATATTTTTGGTTTCTCAAAATAAAACATTAAATCATGAACCAAGTCCTTCAAATTGAATCAAATATTACAAACAATTAAGGTAAATTCCACACCTTTTATATCCCACTTCAAATATCAACAAACACTCTCAAAAGGATTTACCAATAATTTCCTTATTACTCCACAAAATAACATTTTAGAAAAATACACTCTCCATTATATTTTTCTTTTAAACTATGGAAATAAATAAAAAATTTCCTTTACAGCTCCCTAAGTCTAACGGTGCTCAAACAATCAAACATACCTTAAGTGCCTAACAATCAACCTTATACTTAATAAAAATTAAATATTGCTTACCAAAACTGCCATGGGTGAGGTTCGACCACAACACCTCCTATCTACTAGCGCACTTACGCTACTTGGGTTGTCACTAGGACAACCACCCACACGAACACACTAGTGCACGATTCACACTTTGACCTCCGATATCACTTCCTTATCATCAAAAAAATTATTTCAAAATTATTACTACTCATAATTGAACTCTTGACCCTACCCTGCATCTTAACACTACCCAGTATATCGCTAGGACAACCGTCTAGCTGGAGATAAAATCCGCTATTTTATTGTTATTACGTCCAAAGCCCTTCTTCCTTTTAAAAAATAATTTATCTTCTTCTTCTCATGTCGTGCACAATGAAACTAATAATTTGTGCATCAAACACACAACCTTAGGGCTAGAAAAATCATCCATATTAATATGGATTTACCACCTTGCTTTGGACGTTGGCATTGTTTAAGAATTTAAAAATTCTTTTCAAAGTTGACACAAAAACCCACCTTGGGTTTAAAATAATTTATAATATAAAATATTATAATTATTTTATAATTGAACCTTAGGATTTAACCTTTTAACTTTAATATTATAATATTAAAATATTATAATATTATTTCCTTTTTGAGCCTTAGTCACTTGCTTCCTTCATGATTTTTAAACCATGGCCTTCAACCTTTTAACCAAACACTTGGAGCTTTATCCCAAACCTCTTGGGATTAAAATATAAATATTATAACCCTCTTTTTATTAATTTCCTTAAACTGAGAATGATCTTTGTCCTGCATTTTAACCAACTTATAGACCTTGTATTTTTGTTATGCCGAGATATCAATTGCAACCAATGTCATCAATCTATGACCTCAAAACTTTGACATCAATGAAAATAATATACTCAAACTTTCCAACACAATCATCAACTAAAGCAGAATATCAAGTAACAAGAGCTACTACATGTGAAGCTCTATGGTTACAATATATACTATCTAACATGGGAGTCAGATGAACTCCCACTATGATATTCTATGATAATCAAGGAGTACTAAATCTAATAAAAAAACCAATAATACATGAAAGAACAAAACATATTGAAGCTCAGTGTCATTTCATCAGGGAATATTTTTAGAACAAGCGCATCACCCTCAAGTATGTTCCTACAGAAGATCAACTGGCAGGCATGTTTATAATAACTCTTGGTAAAATTAAATTCCAAACATTTAGAGATCATTTGTGTGATTCCAAGGAACTTCACACCAAATAATGTAATACAAGGGGGTGTTAGAATATATTACATCATTTGGGTGATATTATGTAAATATACCTAAAGTACATAGTTAGGAAATTAGATTACTTTAGGTGGAAGTTATCTAGTTACTTGAGGAAGAAGTAACATATGTACAAGTGTCATTATGCATGTGTGCAAGGTGTCTCCTTGTACAACTAGTTGGAGTGTTGACCAAGGAACCTTTCTTCCTATATGAAGGGGGTCATGGTTCACCTCAATGATCAGCATTTTATTTTCATTCAATAATATGTTCTACTACATTTTTCTTTGTCTCGTAATGTAATTCTTCTAAATATTTCACTAACATCCTCTTCATCTAAGACAATAAGAATTTCCAAGAAACTATGATTTAATTTTTTAAATAAATTATGCCAAACAACTATCTTAATGTTAGAAAATTTGAAGACAATATTCTATTCAAATGAAATATAGTTGAGCAATACATCACAAGAGTATAGTGAAGCTCCAAAGACTAATTGATTATTCCATGGGATCAACTTTGTATAAATAGCAAAGTTGATCAATGTGAGTCGTTGGATTACAACAACTCAACAAATCTGAACTAGTCTAAACTAAGAGTTCACCTACCTCATGGAAGAGTGGTAACTCAAGTTAGACTATCCTAGTAGAACTTAAGAGAACTAAAGATTTATTCTAACACCCCCCTTAAGTGATACTAGGGGTGAAAGTAACAACAGGAGATGAGTCCCGACAACAAGGCCTGATGAGGTACTCATGTACAATACTGGTGCTACCCAAAAAATGAGTCCCGACAATATGGCCTTATTAGGTACTCATGTACAATGAACTTACATTTTGGAGAGATGGTGAAAAACCACATGGGAAAAAACCATCTTCCAAGAAGAAGAAGAAGAAGAAGAAGAAGAAGAAGAGAGAGGTGAAAACCTCTGTGCACCCTTCTAATGCAACTGCCTAATCCCAAGTTTCTCACGCAACTGAATGTAACACGGAGAAGGAAAGGATTTGGTGAAGATGTCTGCAATTTGATTTTCTATGGGAATATACTCCAAGTTTAGATCCCCTTGCTGAATATGCTACCGAATGAAGTGCATGTGAATCTCAATGTGCTTGGTGCATTGATGCTCAACTGGATTGCGAGCAATATGAATTGTGCTCTGATTGTCACACCAAAGGGTAATAGGTTGGTCATGGAAAAACCAAATTCCCTTAGTATCTGATGAAGCCAAAGAGCTTCCTGACTGGCCAAAACTGTTGCCCTGTATTCTGCCTCTGTAGATGATAATGCTATTGCTTGTTATTTTTTGCATGACCAAGCAATAGGTGAAGAACCAAGACAAAAAACATAGCTAGAGGTGGAACATCTATCTTCAACTGAACCTGCCCAATCAGAATCTGTGTAACCAATGATATCCATGGATCCACCCTCATATAAAAGCCCAAAGTGAGTGGTCCCCTGCAAGTAGCGGAGGATTCTCTTTGCTGCTTGCCAATGGCTGAAATGAGGTTTATGAGAGAATCTAGATATTAAGCCAACAACATAGGAAATATCTGGGTGAGTATGAGTGAGGTACAATAGACTTCCTACAAGTTGTCTGTAGAGAGTAGCATCACATGGAGGGGATTTGCAGGAAGTAGATAAAGTGACTCCAGACTGAAAGGGTGTGGAAGAAGGCTTGCAATCAGTCATCTTAAACCGCTGAAGAAGATCTAGAGTATATTTCTGTTGACATAATGAAATTCCTACATCTTTTTGAGTTATCTAAAACCCAAGGAAGTAATGAGCTAAACCCAGATCAGCCATCTCAAATTTCTCATAAAGGGAGTCTTTGATAGTCTAGATGTGAGAAATGGCACTACCAGTGAGTAGTAGATCATCAACATAGAGAACAAGTATGGTGATGTTTTCTTTATCTCTCCAAATATAGATTGTTGCATCAGACTCACAATGAGAAAATCCTGAGGAAAGAAGGAAGGAGTCCATTTTTTCATACCAAGCTCTAGGAGCTTGTTTGAGACCATAGAGAGATTTCCTTAGTCTACAAACAAGGGAGGAGTCTTGAATAAATCCAGCAGGTTGTTCCATAAATATTTCCTCTTTTAAGTCACCATGTAAGAAAGCACTTTTAACATCCATCTGAAAAACTGGCCATTTTTGGGAAGTAGCAAGTGCAAGTACCAGCCTAATAGAATCCATTTTTGCAACTGGTGCAAAGGTTTCAGAATAATCAATGCCTTCAATTTGTGAAAAACCTTTAGCTACCAAGCGAGCTTTGTGTTTGTCAATTTTTCCATCAGGTCCATACTTAGTCTTGTAAATCCATTTACAACGAACCAATTTTCTTCCTTTAGGTAGAGGGACTAGATCCCAAGTTTTGTTTTTGACTAAGGAAGAAAATTCATTCTCCATGGCATCATCCCATTCTTTTATACCAGTTGCTTCTTTGAAGGATTGAGGATATGTGGAAATGGACTGATAGACAAGACCAGAACCCATGGAGTGGCTTAATATGGATGATGGAAGATCTTGGATGTAAGGAGTGGCTTCTTGAACTATGGTGTGGGCCCATTTTGGCATTGTGGAAGGAGTAATGGGTGTGGCAGGACTTTGAGTTGGAGTTTGAATTATAGGATCCTTATTTTGGTCATTTATCTCAAGGATGGTATCTTCACTATATTGAGGCTCAAATATTGGAGATGGCTCTAGAGAATTATTGTTGGAAGAAGATGATTGAGGATATTTATAAGGGAATGTTTCATCAAATTGAACATTTCTATGAAAAAAGACCTCATGAGTTGTGGGATCAAGGAGCCTGTAGGCTTTCATTTCCTCACAATAACCAACAAAGATAAGTTGCTTGATTTTTTTGTCTAGAGCTTTCCTCTTTTTCTTTGGTATGTGTGCCCAAGTAGTACACCCAAAAACTTTGAAAAAAGAGACATCAGGTTTTGAGCCAGTCCATGCTTCCTCAGGAGTCAAATGGCCAAGAGCTTTATGAGGTGTGCGGTTTTGAATATAATTTGCATAGTTAATTGCCTCAACCCAAAAAACTGCTGGAAGATCTCTTGAGTGGAGCATACAATTTGCCATTTCTTTTAGAGTTCTATTTTTCCTTTCTGCAATGCCATTTTTCTATGGATTATGGGAGACTGAATGTTGATGAATTATGCCATGAGTTGAGAGAAATATGGAGAACTCATTACTGAAGTATTCCCCCCATTATCTATATGAATTTGCTTGATTTTGCAAGTGGCTTGATTTTCAACTAAGGCCTTGAAGATTTTGAAGTGGGATAGAACATCACTTTTGTATTTTAGAAAGTAGACCCAAGTTCTTCTTGAAAAATCATCAATGAAGGTTAAGGCATATTTTTCTCCTTTGAAAGAAGGCTCTGGGAAGACCATCAAGTCACTATGGATTAACTCTAGAGGGGATGAGGCTCTTTGAGAACCACTTGGGTGAAAAGGATCTTGATGTTGCTTTCCAAGAGCACATCCAGGACATACTCCATCAATAGAAGAGACTTTTGGCAACCCTGTTACCATTTCATGAGTATTTAACTCCTTTAGATAGTTATAACTAAGATGTCCAAACCTTTCATGCCAAATTTTGCTTTCAAGATCTCCATGTGCAACAAAACAAGAGGCCCCATCTGAATTTTTGAATCCCTTGAAGTGAAATAGGTGAGTGTTATGATCAATATCTCCTTTTGCTATGAGAGAGTGTGGTTCTTGAAAGTCTCTTATCTCAACTTCTGTTGGTGAAAATAGAATTGTTTTACCCTTTGCAAAAGTACAAATCTGATAGATGGAGAGGAGATTTGTAGCTATATTTGGGACATAGAGAACATTATTGATATAACCACCATCAATGGATATGTCACCTTTTCCTTTGACCGGGATAAAGGATGAGTCACCAACTTCTATGCTACAAGTTGAGCTTGAGGAGATTGAGGTGAATGACTCATGTGAAGAAGTCATATGATGAGTTGCCCCTGAATCTAGAACCCAATATTTTGATGAAGTTTTTGTAGCTTTACCTTGAACATTTAAGGCTTTTCCTATCTGCTTCTTAATGTCTATTTTGTGATCCTTCATTGTTGCCTCTAGTTGTTGTAGTCTTTTCCAACATTTGTTCACAGAATGACCATCCTTTTTGCAATGTGTACAAGTTATAGGGCCTCTTTCTTTCTTTTTGGATTTTTCTTTAGTGGAGGTGGATGCTACTAATGCTTTTGAGGAAGAGGGAGAGATATCATATTTTGCAAGTTTTGTTTCCTCTCTAGTTAGCCTATCACAAAACTCCTCTAAAGAGGGCATTTTAAAACTTGTACCAAGTGCATATTTTGTAGACAAAAAGGTGGTTGCAAAGATTTGAAATACTCCATTTAACTTAGAAAGAATAAGATAGATGCATTCTTCTTCTATTTTATTCTTGCCACTACCTTTTAATTGTGTGAGGACTTCTTTAAATTTGGTGAGAAAGTCAACAATATTGTTGAAGTCTTCAGGAGATAATGTTGTTAACTCTGCCTCTAGCTGCATTGACCTTATTTGATCCACTTTACCAAACAAGTTCTTTAGTTTCTGCCAACTCTCAAATGGAGTTTTACATTCTGAAATGTGAAACCATAAGCTTTCATTTACATTTGTACTTATAATACCCATTGTTTCATACATCTTCCCTTTATGAACAAATATTTCATATTCCTTTTCAAATTCAGGTTGCTTCTCTTCTAGCAAGTGTGTGAGCCCTTTTTGAGAAATGAGATTTAATATTTTTGGTTTCCATGTGTGATAGTTATGAGGGGTGAGTGGGTCAATTGTATTCATTTTGCTTCAAAAAAAAACTGCAGTGAACCAATATTCCCCCTTTTAACTACAAGAAGCTTTTAGAGAAGACAATGATGCACCCCCCTTCAAAGAGAACTTGAGTTGCAAGAAATCAACACCAGCAAAAAACCCTTGTTGAATGAATGTAGCAGAATCCAGACCGTTATACCGAACTCTTCAATTTACCCACCCTTACGTGAGGGAAACTATAAGTAAATGAGGAGAGTGATACATGGAACATAGGCGATTTGAAACAAGAATATTCTGCCAGACCTTTATACCAATCTTCTCAATGACCCACCCTTACGTGAGGGAGACTGTAGGTGTATGAGGAGAACGATACATGGAACATAGGCGAATATTAAAATGATATACTCTTTTGGTGCTCTATGAGTAGATGCATGTGTATGTTTGCTTGCTTGTTTATTATTTATCAACTATTTTATCAGTGGAACTTACAACTGATTACAATTAGAAAACCCAAGATATGCAAGGGTATTAGCAATCATAATATGTAGGACTTCAAAGAAAGAGATGCAAGCAACATACACCAAGTGGCCAAGAGAGTGCCACAAAAAAAACTTCAACAGTATTGGTTTTGAACCCCCCTTTCAGAAGTGCTTCAGAGAAAAACTGCAGCAATGATATCCCTTGAAGAAAACCAAGACAAAGGTGCATCAAGCAGCACCAATAACCCCCCCAAAAAAAAACTTTGTATTTATGAAAGTTACAATGGGAATTTTCACCTTTAGAGTGCCTTTATAGAATAGGCACAAAATAAAAAAAGGTGAGAGAAGTCAAAATAAGAGGAAGATTACAAAAAATATCTCTCTCAAACAATGCCTTTTCTTCAGAGTAACAAAAAAATATAGCACGGAGTTGCTGAAAGATTTAACTCCAAAAAAACTCAGAAAGCCAGATGTGCTTATGGAACCGTGTTTCGTCTTCAAAAAAGAGTTAAGTGAAATGGGTGGAAAGTGGTATTTGGTCTAAAAACATAAACACAAAGTATGTTTAACAAGAAAGTTGTATTTCATTTATATTCAAAGATAATATAGGTTACAATAGGGAAATGTTTCCCTTTCATAATATCTTTTTCAATAAACTTCACAATAGTCTTGATACTACCTTCTATCGTACCTCAATTTATATGGATTTACGATCCACCGTCGGGTTGTAGTTGATGGTGTTCTTCCTCTTTTGACCTGTGAAGAACCTACAAAATGGGATTAGTTGGTTGGGTGGCTTGCCTTGGTCAGGACCCTTGGTTATGAAGACTAAATCAACACAAAAACATGATGAAAGTTGCAATAAATGATGTTAAACACTTAATAACAGTAAATGCAAGCTTACCTACCACATTTGATGTGATTTGGGCTTTGTAGACTAAAATTGCCACCTGGGGGGTAAACCAAAATCATATTCACAAGGCAGGGGGCGAATCTTACTGTAAGTGGTATTATGTTAAAATGCTCTGGTAGGGAGGCTCATTGGCTGCTGCTATGATTCTTTTTTCTATAAAATATGACTATTCAGACTTCAGTGTTGAATTTGATAGAGTTTTTGTGCTTATGCCATTAATGAAGAGAGAGGTAATTAGGGGTTTAAGACCCACTATTTATAGGAAAAGGTAAGGTGTAGGGGGAGTTAAGTAAACTAACCCTAGGCTGAAGTCTAACCAAATTTAGGTTAGGTTTTGTTAGGTGGAGGTCTCACATTCCTCATAGGAAATATCCTATCCTCACACATGTGCAAGGAAGGATTAATTCTAATTAGGATTAGGAGGTCCTAATTCAAATTAGAGCTTGATAGAGTTCCTAGGAAAAATATCTTAGCTAACCCTAATTACACACATGTGGGAGGATGCAATTATTGTTAATTAAGGATTAAGAGTTCAACTAATCAATTTTACCCTAAAAATGTGACTTAAGTGAAGTCAACATTAAATTATATTTTAAGAATTGACTTGATAATTGCTTTTTTCAATTAATAGCTCGTGGGGGCCTCAATTGAGTGCAAATAGGTTGTTGGAGGATATCCCAATGCACTGGATGTGATTTTGAAGGCTTATTAGGTTTTTGGACCTAAAAGTTGATGAAGTGGTATATGGAAGTTTACATGCTATTATGGAAAACTATGGCAATCTACGCATGACTACGCATGACTACACATGACTACGCATAACTACGATAGCCCACAATAGCCTACAATAGCATAGGGATGTCTGGAATCACCTATGGATATGTAGAGACATAAATGTGTGACTTTTGGGTGTCTAAATTTTGTCCCTTTTTGTACTATACTATGTGGAACAAAGTTTAATACAAAAATGTGAAGGGTTTGTGTAGGAGGAAAAGGGATAGAAGGGGAATGGAATCCAATCAAAGGTATGTAGCTGCTCAAAGCATGACCATACCCATTAACTGGATGTCCAGGGAGAGAAGAGAGGAAGGAAAGAAGAAGAAGAGGAAAGAAATAAAAACAATGTTGGTGAATGGAAATGGATGATTGCGAATGCAATATTATGATTTTGTTGAGTCCGTATGACATTTTCAATGCCATACTAGTTGCTTGAGAATGGCAACTTTTGACTGCTTTGCTTTTATGACCAGATTAGTGTGGTCCAAAAGTATGAATAGGACAAAAGCCTATCTAAATATTTGTTTTTGATTGATTGATGAGAACATGGCAACAAGTGTCAAACCATTTGAGCTAAAGGGACATTTGGATTATTCAAATGTGACCAGATCAATGTGGTCGTGAGATCCTTTTCCAATTTTTTTTCTAGGATTACATCAAACATATCATTCATTATGTACTTGAATGCTTAGATTGATTTCTCCATAGAAACACATAACTCTCATGATATAATGCATGTCTAGTTGAGATTGAGATTATTTCATAAGATGATATTTAGCAAAAAAATTCGTAGACAAATGTGCTACTCACACTTTTGGATTTTCAGTTGTGTGGTTGCATGCAAAGCTGACTTTGGATATGAATACCCCCTCAAATGAGGAATCAGCAATGAGGTGAATGAAATGTGGTGATTTGATGATGCAGCGATTGATAAGATACCAATGCATGATGAAACATGATGAAAAAATAGGTGAGAGGATAGTTTAGGAGGGTTCCTAGGGTTTTAGGGTACATGTGCATGATTTCCTAGGGTTTGGGAATGAATTTGATTGGTTTTTGGGGTTATATGCTCCATTCACAGGGCAAGAGGTGAATTGGATCCTGATTCATGGGGCAAGGGGCGAATCAGGACTAAATCATAGGGCAAGGGATGAATTAGGTTTTAGGGTATTTTTAAGGTAATTTGAAGGGAGAAGGGCCTCATTGTGACGTGACAAGTGGTGGAGATAATGTGAGAGAAGCATTCAATGGCATGTGAAAGAGATGATCAAAATTTTGAATGACTGAATGACGAGAGGACGTCCGAGAGCAGGTAGCAAGCTTGGAGATCCATCGGTAAGTGGTCTTGCCTATCTCATTTTTTGTTTGTTTAATTTTCTAGAGAAAAGTAAATTAGGGGGGAGGAGGTTTTCATCCTGTTTCAAAAAAAATTGTGAATTTTAATTGAAATTTGAAGACAAAGTGATAAATAAACCAAATGGGTACCCAAAAATGTAATTGTTTTCTAGGTTTGACTTTTTTTGGCACCAATTTGACCGAGTGATGGGTAGAGTAGGTGTAAAGTTCGACCATCCATTTTTGAAGCAACGATGTACTGTTTGTGAAATGTTTTTGCACTTTGTTCATCAAAGTAGGAATTAGGTATCTAGTTATGTGACTATTATGTTTTTATGCCTTCATTTGGCGTGATTTCTGAATGTGTTGTGTTTGGGTGTAAAGTAGGAAACTTTGACCATTAAATTTGCCACCTTAGAGATAGTATTTTTGAAAACCGACGATACTTTCACCATAGAAGGGCGAAATGGGTATCCAAAAATGTTGTTTGTTTTTGTAGATGATTTCATTTAGCCTACCTTTGAATTACTTGCCAAGATATGGGTAATGTGAAATTGAAAATGAGTTGTAGGGAGCCCGATTTATACTGTTTTCCACATTTGTTTGAACTTTCACCATGAAGTGGCAAAATGGGTGTTCAAAAATGTGACTGTTATTTTGATATTGCATGTATTTGTGTTTGTTTTATTTTGGTATGTGGATGGTAACATTGACCTTGAAATCCGTGTTGATTTGTATGTTGTTTTTGAATTTTGTTGACATTTTTACTGCAAAGTGGGCAAATGGGTATTCAAAAATGTATTTTGTTTTTGTATGTTGAATGAATTGATCATGTTTTGAATTTCGTGTCATAGTGGATGTGTGGGTGATTTTATTTTTGGATATTAGAAGCCAAATATGTACTGTTTGTCACATTTTTTTGGAATTTTCCATAAAATGACAAAATGGGTATCCAAATATGCGATTGTTTTGTTGATATATTTTTCCATGTGACTTGTGCATTGTTTATGTCTCGAAGTGTGTGTCAAATTAAATTGTTTTAATTTGTAAATCTTGATTCATGTAGTTTTATTTGATTGTATTGTTATGTGGATGTCTAATGTGTGTTTCGTTGTATTTTTTTATGGATGAATAGGTGAAAATGCTAGATCCCCATCAGTGTGTATGAAAAATAAAGGCTGATTTTGATAAGTTGATGAATACACTAGATGAGCTGAAGTGGTTAGATGATATATGGTTTCGAGGTGTGTGGGAGTGTAAAAGCATACATGCCAACAAGGCATATGTATCTGCATTATGTGAGCAATGGGATCCAGAGGAACATATTTTATTTTCCCACTAGGGAATTGACTATCACCTTGGAAGATATATATTAGATTTATAAGTTGTCGATCGAGGGTGTTCCGGTGAGATCGACATCTAATGACAGTAAGGAGGCTATATTGGAGTGATTATTTGGGGCAGGGTGGAGAGACATAAATGTCTCTAAGACATATTATGAGTGGTTGTGGTTAAAGAAGAAGATATCTGATCGACAATGTTCAACCATGATGATGATCTTCACCTATGCATTGTCTAATACTTTTGGGGTTCTGCTCACTTGGAATATGTTAGATGTGGTGAGTGATATGGTGGAGTGCAGGGTCATGTTTGTGTGGATACCTACATTATTGGCCTAAGTGTACCGAGAGTTGCACAATATTATGTGAGTTAGATGCAAGGGGTTGAGTTCGATTCCATTGCTACAGGTATGGGCGTGGGAGCACATAGCTAATGAGATGCCTTCATTATTACCTCACCCTATGCATGTGAGGGACAAGGAGTATTTACCCTATGCTTTGAGGTGGAGTACAAATATGGAGTAGGGTATTAAGAGGTCTCATGAGGGTGATTCGTTATTATGGAGGGGTAATTTTGGAGGCCTTGGTTTGATGGGGTAAGATGGGATGAGGATGATGAGCAATTGCATGCCATTTTACAGGGTCGATGGTTAGTGGGGCGATTTACTTGGTAGGTTGAATATTTTTAGTTTTATCATGTGAGACGACACTTTGGCTTACGGTAGGATACTCCAGGGGCTCCTATAATTTACTTTAGGTGGTGAGGTGATAAAGGAGAGTGCCCTATGGTTTTACCTTGGGTTGGGGAGAGGGATCCACCTATGGCTACCCTAAATGTGGAGGATATCGGGACAAATCCAGAGTTTGAGTCCTAGTGGGCGATGTTGGGTTGGGAGCTTGGTAGAGGTGTAATCAATCGATTGGTGGCACCTGATGTTGGGGCACCTCCACCATAGGGGAGATTCGATAAGGGGACTCAAGCTAGGTAGGAGGAAATAGTTGGTGATGAGATGGAGATTCCTCTATGACAGTCACGATGACACTTGGGCGATGTGGCGAGCACCCAGGGAGAGAGAGTAGAGGCGATAACTATGGATTTTGATGTGGCCATGGGGTAGGCTATTTGAGTAGAGGATTAGAGATGTGGAGCTAGATGGGTGATATATATGATACCATTGATATTGGTGCATTCATATATGTGGATATTCCTTTCGATATCCATGAGAGAGGGGATGCAGAGGAGGGGAGATAGGAGTTGTGAGGTAGGGTTCATGAGTTGGAAGCTAAGCTTCATAGATAGGAGGAGGCTTCTAAGGTTAGATATGCTAAGGTAGTAGCTGATATGGAGCATATGAGGGACACGATGGCTGGGTAGGCATAGGCTATTGAGATATTTACTGGTAGTTGGTGGTGGAGTCTTCTAAGAAGGTACCATGTGAGAATTCTCTGATGGTGCATGGTATTCCTCTTCTAGATTATGCTCAGGTGGTGTCGTAGTCTAAGTCATGGTTGTGAGTGTGGGCACCTTCATGCCATATTCAATGTAGTGTTGTTTTGATGGAGTAGGTCAGGGCCATGGCTGGGGTAGGAGATCCACCTATTGTGGATCTGGTTCTAGGATCCAGGGTAGAGTCTAGTAGAGCAGTAGAGGTTCAAAAAATCCATGAGGGACATGGGAAGACTCCTGGTGATAGTTAGGATTGCTTATAATTGTAGCCTATGGGCATTTTTTGATAACATATATATAGACATGTTTGATTTTGGTTGTTATATATACATGTGTTATTGTTATGGTTTGCAAATGTGTTCTCTTTATTTTTGCGTAGATATCATGACATGATTTGTGGGTATGTATAATGAATGGATATTCATGTGTATTGTGATTTGTATTTATTATCACATTGTAGTGTGAATATGTTGTAGAGTAGACTTACATGATTTTATTTCGAATGCAATGAGAAGTGCTAAAATGTGAAATGATATTTGTAGTAAGTTCCTGTAATGTAAATGATAGAATGCAAGATAGTAGATGAATGCCTTGATTTAGGATTTTATGTGAGGTATGAAACATAAATTAAATCATGTACTCATTCATTGATGTGATGTATGTAATGGAAATAAAATTATGTGATTCGTAATTGGACACCTATAATGGAATTGCAATGATGTGTTTTGTGTAATAAATTTGTGTAACATTTAGCTTTCGTCAACCATTTTCATGAGGACAAATTGATAAACATCCCTACTACTCTCTACTGGTCCATGGACTATGCTATAACTTCAACCCGAGGCAAGAAGGATGAGGGTTGGCCTTCTCATCAGGGGTTATTCAAAATTATCTATAGATTTTTTATCCTTAAGTTTCCCAAAGGTAATATCCCTGACCCTGATTCTACTGAAGAAAACTCTTCCTCTACTCCTAGACCTAAGGGCTCTAGGTCCAAGAGAAAGAACAAGATTGAGAAGTCTCAGACTATGTCCAACATCAATAAAAGAGTCAAAATTGAAAAAACACCTTTTCATTGTTCCCAAAGGCTCAAATTTAAGGAGATTGCTAAAATGCCCACTCCTTCCTCTAAAAGGGCCAAGAAAGAACTTTCTAGTTCTCCTTACATTGTGGAAAAATACCTTCATAAAATTGTTTTCCAAGCCCCATATGCTACTATCAATCACCTAGAAACTACTCACATTGCCATTGGGAAAGCTATCACACAGCTTAAGGAGAAACATCAACCACTTATCTTGTTGTTCTTATGTGACTCTTTCGAGGATGTTCAGGCTACTTCTGCTATGGGAGGACTTTCCAACATAAAATACAGTGCCAAGGATGAGGAGGTTGTGGATATCTCCAAGGAATCTTGCAAGGAAGCCCCAAAGGATACATTAAAGGATGAGTTTAAGGACACTTATCTGGAGATTTTGGTTGCGTCACCAATGCATATTGATATTACCATATAGCATGTTTATTGTCTTTGCTATCAAAATCTTAGTCTTAGATTTTGCTTGTTTGTAATGCTCCATTTTGTGGTGACTCTGGTCATTTTTGTTTTTGCTGGCTGGATGCCTTTTGTTCCTCTGGTGTTTTCTTTTTTGCTTTCTCTTTTGTTCCCTTTTTTTTGTTCTCAGTTCCTTTTATGTATAAGGCATTGGGGCACCTTTCAAATGCCATTTTTTAATGAATTTTATTAACTGAACAAAAAATAAAATTGTGTAACATAGATGCATATATGCATGTATAGGAATGTTAAAATGCAAAAAGGAAGCACTTGCATCATTACATGTACCTATGTGGGTGTGATCCATTATATTATATCATGGACATAGGATAATATGAGGTGTATGTAATGGCTTTGACTAATGTAGTTTTGACGATCAAATTTCAGACTCCAAACTATGTGAGTTTATGTGGCAACTCATAACTAGTCGAACTGGTTCAGAATATGTCATGGACCTATGTGTGTAAATGAGTGAAGTTCATTTATCCATTTTGAGAAATAGGTAGGATTAGCCCATTATAGACATGACTGATCTAGCTAGCTCATACATATGCAAATAGTGATCTTGTACGAAAGATGGTAGCTAAGGTAATAGATATATCGCCACTTGTAAGACTATTCCACTGGTAGGCAGGCTCTTGGAGCCTATTGCTAGCAATGGAAATCATACCATGGTGTTATGTTAAACCTAAGGACCAAAGGCGATGAAGCATAACATGGGTGATATTAGGAGGTTTTTCCTTTTGTTTTTTGTCCCTCATCTATTGGTGACCTATTTATTGTGGTACTCTTTTCATATATATATTTTTTTCATTTCTCTTTTTCTCTATCTTCTTTTTTGCTATTCTTTCTATTCTACGGGCATTGGCTTTTTTTCTTCCCAGTTCTTATAATTTTGCTTATGTGTATCCATTTGTTTATCCCCAGGTTGTATGTTGACCATGCAAATGATAGGACGAGTAGGGGAGACCATTTGCTAAATGGTGATATCTACTCAAGGTGTCATATTTCCTAGACCCAAAATTTGTTTAATGTGTAACCTATTGTGAATGGTCCGTGAGAGAAGTTGAACCAACCTAAATAACCATAAAAAGAATGTAAAACTTGTCATCTAGGAGTGACATTTGATTGACTTAACTAGTGAGTAGTCAGAGCTAAACACGACACCTATGTATTCCCTAATCCTGAAAAGGGGAAGTGGACATCTAGGTGGTGATGCTAACAAGTGCATGTATTACTCCTTTTGAAGGCACATTTTGTTTTGTTTTGTTTTTTTTTGGATTAAGAATGTACAAACTTAAAATGAAATTAACATGAAAAACATATTGATATGTGTAATGGATGTAATGTAAATGGTGCAAGTGGAGAAACGTAATACCTACAAGAGGAAATTTATGATGTGTAGAAGGAGAAGTTTAGAAAACTTATTTATAGGTGAGTATGTTGTATCATGATAATCAAAATGTGTGATGCCATAGTAACGGTTGCCCCAGCATGTGGGGTGTGTGTGTAGTAGGTGTATAAGCTATAATATGTTAGATGCATGCGGTAATGTCAACCAGATGAAGGTATTGCAGATGGTATATATAGCTAGAAGAAATAGTAAAAGAACTGGTCTTTGGTAACCAACAGGAAAAAGAGATTACTAAAGTCAAAGAGTGATAGAATAAAAGTGGGATAGATCAACATAGGTATGTAGTCGCTCGAAGCGTGACAATACAAACACATGAAGAGGTGAAAAGAAGTAGAGGAAGAAGTAAGGGATATGATAGAAGAGAACCTACTAATGGGAAAAATGGCGTAGGTCAGGATGTGCATGAGAGAATGGAGTAATAGTGGGATGTGGATAATTTTCCCTATTGTATATGTAATGGGGAGTTGGGATCATGGATTTCCAATACATTTGGGTTTGTGGAATGCTATGATGTGGAGGTCTAATAAGTCAGGTGGGTCGAGGGGTTGGCTTAGGTGATGTTGGGTGAGTACAATATAGCATGTTGTGTACAAGGGTTTCGAATGATCTCCACTCTTTGATATCATGGCTTGGCTAGCTATGGTAGACACAATATTAACTCTCATGGCAGTTGTATGGTTTAGGATGTGATGGATCTATAGGTTGGGTCTTTAGGAGAGTCAAAAGGTCTTGGTGAATCAGGTGATAAAACATCTCGAACAACAGGGTAGGTGGAAATGGCATGTGGTGGGTATAGTACTCTCGCTAGGGTGAAGGGGTATGAGATGGAATGAAGTCTGATGCAAGAGGCATGGGTTAGGATTATGATGTAGGTCGAACCCTAGGGTGAGAACTGGATCTATGAGGTGGCAATGGTGTACGCGATGTTATCGATTGGCGAGCAAGAATCTGGCACTGACAGTGACTCATATGGATCTCTAGGTATTCCTCATAGTCAAGGATATGTTGGAGTTCCTGATGAGGTGATAATGAAACCGGTGAAGGTGGTGCATGAGCCTCTAATGTGAAAGAGGCATCGTGATGGGTAGGAATGGATTGATGGGGCCATGATGAGGAGACATCAGGGTGAAATGATCTAGGAGACTGTAAATCTCGATGAAGTGGTAAGCCCAGGAATGGTGAAAATGGGGCCTGTAATATGGGTGGCATGTGCATGTGGCCAACTTGAGTAGCATGGGTGGCACAGGCTTGCAAGGCTTGGGTGTAATAAGATTCTCCATTTGAGAGTGGAGGTGTTAGGCCCAGAGGGAGGGTTTTTTGAGATGTATATCCTCTATTTTATGGGTGATAGGCATCACTGGGATGATGCAAAGAATTGGTTGGGTGGTACAGGTTCCTTACCTCTCTAGATAAATAAGGAGGAGATCCATATGGATGGGTGTTGGAGGTTTCCTCCTCCTCATCAAAGGAATACATGGATACCTGGCCATATCTAGAGTGGGGTGAATAGGAAGAACCTCGATGGTGAGGTGACCTATGGTGAGGTGACGAGTGATGATCCGAGTGTGGCAAATGTGACGTCTACCTCGGGTGAATGATAGGTGATGGTTGGGCTAGGTCAACCGGTGTAATGGGTATGGATTGTGATGGTGGAGCATTCTACATGGTGATGCATGGGGATGTTGTAGTACTCTCCTGCTAATGATGTGGATCCTACAAAAGGAAAAACAAATATCCATAGCATAAAAATGACATAAATATGAAAGTACATGTATAGTAAATTAATAACGCAAAATAGTATATCTATGTGGTGACGTGCTTAGTAACTTGTAAATAGTAGTGTTTGGCACTCGTGATGATGGATTCCTTTGTGTATTAAGCATTGAATGCACATATATGTAATATGTTGATGGGTTCAAGGTCATTAAGGCATTAAATATTAGCCAACCGATATGCTCTTGAACCATATTTGTGTGTAATATGAATGGACCCAACCATTTTGGGGCAAACTTGTCATGCTACTAATGAGGTTGAATCATGATTTATTGGTTTCCCTTGAGAACCAGGTCACCGATTTTAAACTCGCATTGATGTACCTTACTGTTGTAGGAATGATGAAGGCGATATTGATAAACTTGTGTGTGCTCGATTGTGTGGATATGATATTCATTGAGAAGTGTTAATTGGTCTAAACAAGCTTGGAAAGTAGTGTTGTCGTCAATGAAATCCTTCATAGAGATCCTTAAGGAAGGTATCTCAATCTCAAGGGGCATGATAGCTTCAGTCTCGTATACAAGTAAAAAATGTGTTGCCCCAGCAAGAGTACGGATGCTCATACGATACACCCACAAGGCTAGGGGTATTTTGTTATGCCAGTCACAATGCGATTCTACTACGATTTTATGAAGGATGGAACAAATAGTTTTGTTCATGGCTTCTTCCTAGCCATTACCTTGGGGGTAGTATGGGGTAGAAAAACTATGATGTATGTGGAATTTATCACATAGGGCTCAGATAGTTTTGTTCTTAAATTATTTTCCATTATCAAAAATTATTTGGGAGGGGATTCTAAAATGACATATGATATGGTATATGATGAATGCTACAATTTTAGCTCCTGTGGTTTGGACCAGTGGGATGGCTTCAACCCACTTTGTAAAATACTCTATGGTGGCGATGATAAATTTGTGGTTGCTTGAGGAAGCTGGTGTAATTTGTCCAATTATATCTAGGCCCCATTGGGAGAAAGGCCACATGTACTGGATATGTTGAAGTGCTTGGGATGGTAAATGTGTTAGGTTTGTGTGTTGTTGATATTTGATGCAATGCTTCACATACTCATAGTAGTCATGTTCTATTTTGAGCCAGTAATAACCCATACAGAGGATGTGTTTGGTGATTGCCATACCACTAAAATGGCCACCACAAGTAATGTCATGGATTTCCTGTATAACCCATTGCAATTCATGCGATTCTAGGCAACACAGGAAAATGACGTCATAACTACAATGATAAAGGATGTCCCCCAAGAAGGTGTAGCAGATTTATCTCTGTTTTAAGGTTCAACGTGTAGCATGGGGTAAGTCACAAGGTAGGAAATATAATTTGATGTATTCTTTAATTTGTGGAATCCATGGGTCATGGGGTTCAAATTTTACCACATACACACCATCATCATCTGTAGGAGGTGTGGGCGATATGGCATATTGAGTGAGCATATGTATGGATATGGATGTTGTGTCAGATGTTGGGTTTTGAAAAATGAGGGACCCTAAGGAATCCATAGTATCTACAAATGGTTTGATGATCGTGGAGCGACTTAGAGGTCATACCACTCAAATTAAGATAAGAGTTGTGATATTTTCTTATATTGTTGGAGGACTGGGTAATTGCATAGCCAGAGTTCCTACACTTGATTGACTATTAGGAGTGAATTGCCTATGATGTGGAGGTGTTTGATATGCATGGAATGTGCTTGTTTTAGTCCTAGGATTAGGGCTTCATATTATGCATTGTTGTTTTTATAATGGAAGTCGAGTTTGAATGAGAAAGGGAGTGGTTCTCCTTCAGGTGTGAAGAAGACAATACCTGCACCCACAACATGGAGACATCTGGAACCATAAAAAAATAAGGTAAGGTCGGCTACTACTTCAAGTTCAACATATTATTTAGCTTCCATTATGTGGAATATGGAATCATCTGGAAGCTGAATGAAATCATCTTAACATGTAGTAGATTATTATGTATCGAAGGGGATTATCTTGGGTGATGACAAAATTTGTGTGATTTAACATGTCATGGTGTAATTTTTGAGTGGCGAATACGACTGCTAGACAAATTTTTTCCATGTATACATATCTTGTTTCATAGCTGACTAGCGTACGACTAATATAATAGATAGCTTGTTCTTTGTTGAGTGTGTTATTTTAATCTAGGAGTGTACCTAGCACAAATTTTGTTGTTGAAATATATAGAATCAATGGTAATTCTAGAGACGATGATGACATAATCGATGGTGATGTGAGGTAGGTTTTGATATCATCAAATACTCCTTGATAGTTTGTGTCCCATTTGAAGCTTACTCCCTTTTGTAGGAGGTGGTTAAATGGCTTACACTTGTCAGATAATTGCGCTATGAATATATGAATAGAAGTGATATTACGCTAGAGGTTGTGCAATTGCTTCAATGTGGTAGGAGGCATCTCAGTGATGGCTTTCACCTTACTAGGATCAAATTCAATGCCTCATTGGGAGACAATGAATCCTAGTATTTTGCCCAATGTAACACCAAACATGTACTTATTTGGGTTCAAGTGCATGTTGTGTTCTAATAATTGGTCAAAAATATGACGGAGATATTCGAGATGGTCTACATATTTCTTGGATTTAGTGATGATATCATCTACATAATATTCAACATTTTTGTGCATCAATTCATGGAAGATATAGGTCATTGCACGTTGGTAGGTTGCCCCAGTGTTTTTGAGGCCAAAAGGTATGACTTTATAGCAAAAGGTCCCCCAAGATGTTGTAAAGGAGGTTTTGTGTTGATCGACTGGGTTGATCCTGATTTGATTGTATCCATAGAATCCATCCATGAGGGAGATCATCTCATGGCATGGGACGGAGTTGACAAGGGAGTCAATTTTAGGTAGGGGAAAATTGTCTTTGGGATAAGCTTTGTTTAAATCATGAAAGTCCGTGCAGACACAAAATTTGTCGAATGACTTAGGTACAAGGACCATGTCGATGGGTACAATGAAATCGACATGTAGGAGTTTGTAAAATCCAAACTTCAAAAACTCCTAGATGTCTATGGGTACAATGAAATCGACATCTAGGAGTTTTTGAAGTTTGGATTTTACTATTAAATCCAAATCCCTTTTTGAGAGTGATTTTTCCCTAATGATAAATTGGTAAGACAAAATCTACGACGCATGCATCCAACTATCACATTAATAGTAAAATCCAAACTTCAAAAACTCCTAGATGTCGATTTCATTGTACCCATCGACTATCCCGAATGGTCTCATGGGTATAAACCTATCCAAATCCCTTTTTGAGAGTGATTTTTCCATTCTAAATTGTACCCATCTAGAGGTCACATCATTCACCCCTACTGTAGGAATGGTGTCTGACCCATCATCCTCTACTATATAAAACTAGAAGCCATCCGTCCAAATTGCACAACTCCCTCCCCAACAGGAACCGTAAGCATTCCCTCAAATCTCACACCCATTCTCTTCATAGGATTCTCAGCCATCATCTTCCAAAGAGCCATTTTTCACCATCTTTGAAGGCATATCCCAGTAGAACCTTCAGACGCAAGATGCACAAACCCAAGTGGGAGTGTAAACATAAATTTTCCCCTCGACCCAAGCTCCTACTTTGACATCTTACCCTACATTTTTGGTAGTTTTTTTTCCAATATTCCAGGTATCTGAAATGTATGATACCCAAAATTTAGTGCCACCTTTGTCTACGATGACTTTTAGGATACTATCACCTCATCCTACCCAAGCTCACACTACCAATCTCTTTCCCACCTATGGATCAAGACCAACATCTTAGCCACCCTCCCTGCTAAGCTATTCCACATAGTTTAGCTTCCCTACTTCCTACTCGCTAGGACAGAGATAGATCCCATCCTTTGATACCTCATATTAGCCACACCTAGTACCGGTAGCTCCAACACCTACACCATTACCAGCTGCACCCACCTTCTTTACGCGTCTTCCTTCTTGGTCATCGCCACCCACAACCCAACCATTATAGCAAGCTCCAACCCAAAAAGTACCTACACAACAACCACATGCTTCCTATTCATCGTACTATTACCCATAGTAGACACCTCCCCACAACCTAGTGTGCCCATAGATACGATAGCACATGTTGCCCAGTACCTATCTTATCAGGATAAAGTGCAATAGTATTCTTTACAATACTAGGAAGAGCAACAATACTAGTATCTGCCACATCCACCATAGCCCAGTATCCCACCCCTATGACACATGAACTTTAAATATCATGAGATGAAGTCAAAATGATGAACCTGTGCACCTCTAGCTACAAGCCACAAAAGCCTTGTTATGATGAACTATGTAACTAGCCAGTTTATCCATCAATTCCCATTCCTACCGACCCTTATCTCTTTGAAATACCAAAGTTCAACAAGTACATAGGTAAATAGGACCCTAGAGAGCATGTGAGCAATTACTACTCATCCTACTATCGGCTTCACAGTAGTAATCCCCTCATGTTACATATCTTCTCACTTTCTCTCATAGGGCCAACATTGGACTGGTACAATATGCTCCCATGCCATAGCTTGTATACTTTTGAGCAGTTGGCTAATTCCTTTCTAGAACACTTTTCCATCAACATCAAGAAAAAGACCACATTTTTTTATGTGTACACCTTACGATAGGCTGATGACGAACCCATCACTGATTTCATTTCCATATGGAGAGCGATCATCCATGAACTTGACCATAGCCTCCCCACTATAGATCTTGTGACACGCTTTTACAAGAATTGATACAAACACATTTCCACATCCCTCCAAATTCATCAAAGATACACTTTTGAAGATGTCATTTCACAAGAAAAAGTTATTGAAGACATTAAGATCCAATATTAGAAAATTAAGTTGAGAACCAAATCCAACTATAACCCCAACTTCCACTTCAAAAGGACCACACCAAATCAACCTTACCCTTGGCCACCTCAAGCCAACCAAGTTACAACCGCTACCCTAGCGCCAACACTAAATCCTCCACCCCATACACCGGAGCCACAAGCATTCCAAAATAATGCTCCCACTCCACCTAGACTACAACAATATCAAGGCATACACCCATAGGTTCCACTATATAACCTCACACCATTATCCAAACCGTTACTAGTGCTATTTCATAGATTGTATGAGGCCAACCATCTCCTTATACCTAAGATCTTCCCATTGGATCAAAATGCACCCAATCCTCGTCGATATAATGAGAAGCTATTTTGTCCTTTATATAGACAACATGGCCATGATATCAATTTGTGTCATTCCTTCCATGGGCAAGTTCAAGACCTAATCGATAGGGGCATCATCTAGGTAGGAAACCCCCTAACCCCACAAAATCAAAATTTAGGGATTTTTTAAAAGCCCCTATTGGATCACAAAGGACCCAATCCTACTAGACCTCCAAAAAATCCCCCAGCACCACCTCACCAAGTGAACAGTGTCTAGCATGATCCTCCATCACGTGGTGTAGTAGGTATGAAAAACCTTACTACAAGGAACCAATGGTACCCGTCACGCTATACAACACCTATTGTCTCCCTACCAGCTTAGTTCACATCATCGCAAGTACCTCAAATGCATCCTATCATACCACCACCACCTCAAAATGTTATTACCATATGTGGTATCCTAACCCATCAGTTACGTAATGCCCCTACATGGCTATGCATATTTGATCTCTTGGAGTAGTCTCAATCCCATCACGAGGCATTGAATGACATCCTACACTCCATAGCGACACATGACACGAATGCATTTTTCAATTTTATAGGAAATATTCGTGTACCACAAGATAACATAATTTTTTGGAGAAGGAGAAGATCCCCATCTCCACATCCAATAAAAAATCAATTATATCACCTACAAGCGGGTACTCGTTAACATAGACTCATCCATTAGTATTATATCCACACCAACTCTACATCACCTCCATACCGCACTAGCCCATTTTTCCATATCTTCCCTTGACTTGCATGCATTTGATGAATCCATGAGACCTATCATAGGGTCTATAGTTTTACCTAGCCACATAGGTATCCGTACCATCTCTATCCTCTTTCACATCATCCAAGGGGAAATGCAATACAATATTCTCCTTGGTAACCCATGGATTAGAGACATGTAGTGTATCCCTTGCACACTACACCATTGTCTCAAGTACATCCACAATGGCCTCGTTAACTATGTCCCAAATGGATATACTTCAAGTTTTGCAATGTTACAAAACTTCCCCCTACACCATTATTTTCATCCTTTCAATTGTTCCCCATGTCTTCTCATCACTTGGTAGGAGCATCGATATCCTTCCCAACTTCCACCTTAATATCCCAGTGTTCATCAAGAGCATAAGAATTGATATCCACACCACTAGTACCATATTTCGTGGGACTCAAAACCGCTACCATGTCTTTATCATCGTTGTCCTTATGGCCTCCACAATCATCCTAGCCTCTACCATTCCAATTCCCACTTATGGTGCTGCAACCATCATCGCCACCCATTACACAACCTATCATGTTACCTTCCTCATCCTTGCCTATAGAAGCCCCTATCCTTCCTATGCCACAAACACCTCCCCTTCCTTTTTTACTATGGCCTAGGAAATTCACTTCTCCATGTAGCCCAGTTCCTACGTTGATACATTCCCCTACATAGGCTAAACATCCTACTCAAGGTACAACAACCAAATTTCATGAATAGGAACAACCAATAACCATTTTAGATAAACAACTTCCACACCCTTTAGCCACTACAATAAAGGAATCTTAGATTTTACCTTTGTCATATGATTTTGATACCCCATCCCAGTTGCTAGATCGTGCCACACCATGCATTTCTATTTTCATGACAAATGCTAGCCCATGAGACTATAATGTATGTGATGACCGTGTACATGATCTCCCTATCCAATCTACCCATGATTTCGGTTGCCCTATAGCCTTGGTCCTTACCATCGAAACCATCATACAACTAGGAGGTCCCAAAAATCATACCAACTTTGTTTATGTAGGAGTCAACTCTTCAATTCCCCCACCAGCTTCTCCTCTAGTTGTACATTAGACCACATGGCCAACCCTCACTTCACCTTGCACTACCTATAATATTTTCATTGACATGGATTCAGGTTGGGCTACTACAAATAAGGATTGCGCATACCTATCGATCCTCGAGTTTAGTCACCAGCCGACAAATTTGGTGTAGGTTATAATATGAGAATAGTGCATACCTTAGAAGAAGAATTCCAAGACCTATTCCCTTATCCTAATCCTCTTCCAATGCATACTCTTGAAGAATATGTCAAAATAAACATCACGAAGGACACTTCATCATCTCATTCTACCATTTTAGTCCCCTACAACTTCTTTCAATAATCCTCCATACCTGACACTTCCTTATTTTGTTGTGGATAGACTGACAAACCAATTTGCCATCTTATCCTTAGAGGCACCACCAATAGAACCTGACACGGTCCCTCTTGAGTCATCATCAACACACTTAGCCATGTTACCACCTATACATAGGCAACTATAGAGAGTAGTTTCTCATTCTTTTTTACCCCCAGTTGTACTACGACCTCCTTTGAGTCTCTTAGGGCATGCAAAAACCATCGAGCCCTACTCACCATATTATTCCCCACCTACTTCACCTACAACATTGTTTAATATGGTTGAGGTAGACTTGTTCTCTCCCCTTCGTTACATTCACCAGTAGACTTGGGATGATACCCAAAATCTAAATTTTATAGACCTCGCACATATATCACCCATACCAGCACCTCAAGATTTCCTTCTTGCACCTCATGTCTTGCGGGTGGAAAATTCTCCTTCTTCATCCATGCCACCCCAAGTCCCTCAAGTATCTCACATGAGCATCTACATAGATGATGAATATGAGTTTAGAGAGACTATCAATGACCTTAACCTCATCCCCATCCCCGAATAGTTACGTGATGGATCTCACATGCTCATTGAAGATACTATCAATTTCAACATTGGTGATGATCCCAAAAATCCCCTCATCCTTAAACTAGCTACTAGCCTCTCATCCAAGGAGCGCATTGCCTTCACAAACTTCCTTTACAAGTACATTCAAGTTTTTACATGGTCATACAAGGACATGCCAGGACTTGACCCTACCATAGTGGTTCATAACCTCATACTTGATCCTAATGCCAAATCGGTAAGACAAAATCTATGACGCATGCATCCAACTATCACATTAATAGTAAAATCCAAACTTTAAAAACTCCTAGATGTCGATGGGTATAATGTAAAGTGAGAACTGTCATGATTTCATGACATGTAGCAAAGGGAAGAGTCTGAAATGAGAAGTGTCGCGATTTCACGACAGGCTACAAAGAAGTTGTACGGATGCAGAAAGTGTCACGATTTTGCGACAAGTTGAAGAGAAAGCTTGCGAATGCAAAAAGTGTCATGATTTTGCGATAGGTTGAGATGGCAGCATTGAGTTGGAGAAAGTGTCATGATTTTGTGACATAAACAGTAAGCAAGTCTTCAACAGAAGAAGTGTCATGATTTTGCGATGAATTGAAGAAGGAAGAGCTCGAAGGTGAAAGCATCGCGATTTAGTGACATGTTTTGTTTTTGCTAGTGCAAGCAGAGAAGAAGGCCATGAAGACAAAAGTGTCATGATTTCACGATAGGAGTGAAGATGACGTCAGCAAAGACAGAAGTGTCACGATATCGTGACAAGAATGTAGTCAAGGCAGACAAAATCAAAAGTGTCATGATATCGTGACAATAGCCAAACGAAAGTGTACGACTGCAAAAATGTCATGATATTATGACATGTGGTTTCATGATAGAAGCTACTGAACCACTGAGGCGGTTGAAGCTGACAGAGTTAAAATTGGGCCGATGAAGATTAGGGCGTGCAGCTGATAGAGTTAGGGTTTGCATTTGCATAACAACCGACTAAGACCAAGGTTTAGATCTTGATTATGTTAGTATAAAAGGAGGGCTATTTGAAGAGATTGTGCATTGATCGGAGTGTGCATTCGAAGTGCAACTTTCACAGATAGAGTGTAGGGAGAAGTTCGATCGTCGAGAAGCAGAGTACAAATTTGATTGTAGTGTATAGAGTGCATTCCATCGAATCTTCTAAGTGAAAGAGATTGCAAGGAAGCAGAGTGCGTGAAGATCATGTTGTTGTGATTGCACAGAGGTGCATAAGTTGATTTTTGATCGAGTGCTGCTGTGATTGCACAGAGGTGCATAAGTTGATTTTTAATCGAGTGCTGCTGTGATTGCACAGAGGTGCAATTTCATGGACATTTGTGCCAGACCGAAGGATTGTGTTTGGTGCAGAATGTAGGAAGCAAATGAGGACATTTGTGCTGAACCGAAGGACTATGTTTAGTGCAAATTTGAGGACCAGCTTTGGAGGTGAAAGAGTTGAGGACAGAGGTCTCTAGGCAGAGTAGGGAAGACAGGTTTCTTCTATGGATAGAGTTCCACTTGCTAAGGGCAGAGGAGGTAGAGGTTTTCTAGAGGATCACTAGCCAGAACAAAGCTAGGGGATTGGTGTCTCCTTTGAGTTGGTGCCCATAAACTTTGTAATCGGGAAAGGTTTCCCAAAATTTGAGGTGATAAAATTTAGTGAAATATTTTATCCGTGGAGTAGCCTGCATTGGGTGAACCACGTAAATTGTTGTCTCTATTGTGGATGGTATTTTGTGCATTGCTTTGATTACTTTTTTTGATACTGCTATCTATTCACTGCATAATATTAATTTGAAAGTTGACGAAAAAAGTTTAAAGTGGTCTTATACTGTTCACCCCCCCTCTTAGTATAAGCTTGTGTTCTTCATGACACCTCTATGTGGTTTTGGGTAGAGGAAAAACCATGAATATCTATATATTGTATACTGTAAAAATTGCTTATATGGTGGAATGCTATTTTTAGGTTTGGAGGGAGAGGGGAGGATACATTGTACAAGAGGAGAAGATTTTTGTATTGTTAATAATACAAAGGACTAATTATTTCTCCATGAACATAGAGAACACTGCTAAAAACACGTATATCTTGTGTCTCTTACATTTGTGTGATTGCTTATTTTTTATTACATTGCTTAACTAGGGTTTGAACTATTTCTCCATTGCCACTATTATTATTTATTTTTCTACATAGGTTATGTATTGTTTGTACATGGTGAATTCCAAAAAACTAGTATCAGAGTTGTCTTGTTGGGAAAGGGCACTCACAGGAGAGATTTTTGTTTGAGTGGGAGAAATGGAAGAAAGTTTGAATTTTAAACTAGAGAAGTTTACTGGGCAAAATTTTGGTATATAGAAAACCAAAGTGGAGGATTATCTATATCAGAAGGATGATCTATACTTGGCTCTGAAAGGGAAAATTGATGGTAAACTTAGGATGATGGATGATGATGAATAGTATCTAATATATAGGAGGGAACTGGGGGTGATCCGGTTGAGCCTAGCTGATTCTATTGCATACAACATTGAGAATAAAAAGACCACCAAAGGAGCCATGGATACACTAGCTAAGTTGTATGAAAAACCCTCAACTTCAAATAGAATTTTCTTTATTAGAAAGATTTTTACTATGAAGTTGCAAGAGGGTAGATCTATCCAAGAACATCTTAATGAGTTTTATGCTATTATGGGTTCTTTAAAATCTATAGGGCTTGATTTTGATGATGATGTTATGGCTTTAAGGTTTCTTTGTTCACTACGAGACTCATGGGGTAGCATTTTAAGGGGAGTCTTCATCACTAGAGTAGCACTATCTACAAAAATTAGAGGCAAAAGAAGAGAAAGAGGAAAAGACCAAGCTACAGGAAAAATCTAGAACAGAGGAAAATCAAAGGGTAGATCTAAAAGCAAAGACGAAGAAAGATTTATTGCTGACATTGTGGGAAGAGTAGATACTTCAATAGGTAGTGCAAAGATAGAAATAATAATGAAGACAATAGTGGAAATGATGCTTAAGAGGTAAACATTGCAGGTGCAATTTATCAGGATGCCCTTATTCTTGCAGCAAATTGCATGAGTGAGTATTGGGTTATGGACTATAGAGCTTCTTATCATGTCACTTCTCATAGCGAGTACTTTTTTTATTACACTCCAATTCATTATGGAGAGGTTTTATTGGGAAATAATTGTCCATGTGAGATTGTGGGTATTGGCACAGTGAATGTAAAGTTTCCAAATGGAAATATTTGGGTGCTTAAAAATGTTAGGAATATTTTTGATCTGAAGAGGAACTTGATTTCATCCAGTGCACTTGATTTGGAGGGATGCAACACTACTTTCAAAATTTGACAATGGAGAGTGACAAAGGGTTCGATGGTGATTGCAAAAGGTGATTTTATTGGAACTTTGTATTTATTGCAAAACTCATATTATTATACACTGAATTATGCTACTCAGGATGATGCAAAAGCATGGCATTTGTGGTTGGGTCATATGAGTGAGAAAGGGATGAAAATCCTTCACTCTGGAAAACTGTTACCAAAACTCAAAGAGGCTAATTTGGGTTTTTGTAAAATTTGTGTATATGAAAAATAGAAAAGGGTAATATTTTTGAAGGTTGATCCAAAAAGGAAGAAAGATAAATTAGAGTTAGTTCACTCGGATGTGTGGGGTCCCTCACCAGTACTTTCTCTTGAGGTCTACTCTTATTATGTTATCTTCATTGACAATTTTAGCAAGAAGACATGGATCTTCACAATCAAGCATAAATCTAATGTTTTCAACATTTTTCAGAAGTGGAGAGTACTAGTGGAGATTGAGGTAGGTAAGAAAGTAAAATACCTTAAATCTAAAAATGATCGCGAATATTGCAGAGATTTTGAGGACTATTGCGCAAAGGAAGGAATTAGGAGAGTCAAGACTACTCCTAGGACACCATAGGAGAATGGAGTCTCAGAGAGGATAAACAGAACTATAATGGAGTGTGCTAGAGCCATGAGATTGCATGTAGGGTTGCCATTGTTCTGTTGGGCTAGTGCAATTGATACAATAGTTTATTTGATAAACAGAGGACCTTGTACTACATTGGATGGAGGTATTCCAGAGGAGACTTGGAAAGGTAAACTTGTAAACTACTCTTTCCTTAGAGTATTTGGTTGTGAGGCTTTTTCCCAGATAGACAAAGAAAATAGAAGTAAGCTTGATGCAAAGTCTATAAAGTGCTATTTTCTTAGTTATGGTGTGGATGATATGGGATATAGGCTATGGGATAACATTTTTTGGAAAGTTATTAGGATTAGAGATGTGATTCTCAATGAGGATAGGCTATACATGTATAGGCACATATAGGTTGAAGAGGATGCACCTGATTTTGTTGACTTGGATGCAATCCCAAATCATGGTGTAAAAATATAGCCTCTTGTTCAGATTGATGAACATGATGCTTATGTTGAAGAGCATGGTGACCAAATGAATGAGAAATTTGAGAATGAAACACCTCAAACACCCCCACCACCACTAATACCATAAGGTTGGATATATACTCGGGTAAGAAGAGTACCAAATAAGTATTCTCCTTATTTGCATTACATTCTATACACTGATGCAGGTGAGCCCGAATGTCTTCATGAGGCTTTGTAATTGGAAACTAGGAGCAAGTGGGAGCATGTTATGAAGGATGAGATGGACTCATTGACTCAAAACCAAACTTGGGATTTGTTTGAGCTTCCCAAGGGCAAAATGGTATTGCATTGCAAATGGGTGTACAAAGTGAATGATGAAGTTGATGGCAACAAGAGGTACAAAGCAAGAATTGTTTTGAAAGGATTTGCATAGAGAAAATTTATTTACTATGATGACATTTTCTCACTTGTAGTAAAAATGACTTCAATTCAAACTATTTTGAGTATAGTTGTAGTAGATCTTTTTCTTGAGCAATTAGATGTGAAGACAATATTCCTTCATGGGTATTTGGAGGAGGAGATATACATGCACCAACTGGAGGGATTTAATTCAAAGGCAAGAAGAGTCTTGTGTGTAAACTAAAAAATAGCTTGTATGGTTTGAAGCAAGCTCCAAGACAATGGTATCTCAAGTTTCACAGTTTCATGATTGAGCATGATTTTACTAGAATCCAAAGTGACCATTGTGTTTATTTCTAGACTACAGGAAATGGTAACTTCATTATTCTCTTATTGTATTTTGATGATATGCTTGTGGTAGGATCCAATATGTAGGATATTAAGAAATTGAAAAGGGAGTTGGCAAGTAAATTTGCCATGAAGTATTTGGGGAAGGAAAAAAAAATACTTGGTATGAGAATCACTAGAGATAGGAAGGAGAAAACACTGAAGTTTTCTCAAGAGGATTATGTGGAAAAGGTTCTTAAGAGGTTCAGTATGCATGATACAAAACCGGTAGCCCAACCTCTTTCAAAGCACTTTAAGCTCTCAAAGAAGCTATGTCCCAAGATAAAGGAGGAGGAAGAGTATATGAGGAAGGTACCCTATGATTCAGTATTTGGGAGTTTGATGTATGCTATGGTGTGTACAAGACCAGACATTGCACAAGCAGTGGGATTTGTGAGCCGGTATATGAGTAATCTAGGTAAATCTCACTGGCAAACAGTAAAATGGATACTCAAGTATTTGAAAGGGACTTCAAAATTTTGTTTGAATTTTGGAGGTTCCAAAGTTGAGTTATAGGGCTATGTGGATTCAAATATGGTAGGTGATTTAGATGGTGGGAGGAGCACTACTATGTATGTATTCATAGTTGGAGGTACAACAGTGAGTTGGATATCTAAGCTACATGTTGTAGCTCTTTCTACTATGGAGGTTGAGTATGTGGCCATCATGAAAGGTGCAAAAGAGTTCATATGGTTTTAGAGGTTTAATGAGGAGCTGGATCAGGATCAAGGAGATGGGACACTTTGGAGTGATAGCTAAAGTACCATTCATTTAGCGAAGAACTCTACTTTTCACTCATGAACAAAGAACATTCAGTTGAGGTATCACTTCATTCGATAAACAATGGAGGATGGTTTGATAAAGTTGGGTAAGATTCACACTTCTCAAAATTTTGCTGATATGCGTACTAAAATTGTAACCAAGGAGAAGTTGATATTTTTCTCTACTTCAGTTGGGCTTAAGGAGTAAGGTCATGTTATGAGAAAATTTTAGTCCTAGGGTGCAGGGATGTTGCATCAATATTGTCTCCAAGTGGGCGATTGTTAGGTAATGGAGCCAAATTGATAAGAAAGGAATTAATTTTTAAGAAGTATTGTTGATGGGCAATGATCAACAATAGGCCCTTGAACGGGGTTCCAAGGGGCAAAATTAAATATTTAATTACCATTAAATATTGTTGATGGAGAATTGTTTTATTGAAAATTTATGGTTGGTAATTTAACTATATTTTCTTGGTGAAAAACACTTGTCATAAGAATGTGATAAGTGTATGGGTGGTTATCAGCCCATGTTTTTGGTTCATTGTATTCTGACACCTCTATGTGGTTTCGTGTAGAGTAAAAGACATGAATCTCTATATATTTTGTACTGTAAAGACTGCCTCTATGGTGGAATGCTCTTTTCTAGTTTGGAGGAAGAGAGGGGAGGAGACATTGTACAAGAGGAGAAGATTTTTGTATTTTTAATGATACAAAGGACTGATTGTTTCTCTGTGGATGTAGGGTACACTGCCCAAACCACGTATATCTTGTGTCTTTTACATTTGTGTGATTGCTTATTATTTATTGCACTACTTAACTAGGGTTTGAACTGTTTTTCTATTGTTGCTATTATTATTTGTTTTTCCACATAGGCTGTGTATTGTTTGTACATGGTGAATTTCTAACATAAGACAAACTACCTAGGTATGATAAGCCTGACCTTATTTGTCCAAGACATGCCTCAAGGTGGCCGTATTTCTCTTTATTTTGATTACATGTGCCCAAGAATGCACATCCCTAGAAAGGTCCTTATCAAAATTCCCTTGTGTGCATTCAAAGGACTAGGTATTTTAAATAGATCTCAAATTCCATTTGAGATTTCCTCCATGATCATAAAACTAAATATATATATATATATATATATATATATATATATATATATATATATATATATTCTAATTGAATTTTGTCAAAGAATGAAGCCAACTGTACACAATGCCCCAAATTTCCTATGGTAAAATCCCTAATAGAAAAAGTAATGGATGAAAAACACATGGATGTGGGCTAGTGAATTTCTTTGGTATACCCATTGGGGTCGTGCATCATCTAATAAGCTACCTCTTTGAGTAGCATCTTATTAGGTACACACTTGGGCAACAAATGGGGCTTCCCCTTGAATATTAAAAGTCTAATGTATGCTCAATGAGCTTGAATAAATAAACCAACATATGGTTGCAAAACCCTTCTAGCATCCTTTATGAAATGGAGGTATGAAGAATTGTTTAGTAAAGAATAAATACAAGGAAAAACAACAAAAAATTTATAATGCAAATTTTCTTTCTAGATATTTAATTATATATATATATATATATATATATATATATATATATATATATATATATATATATATATATATATATGTGTGTGTGTGTGTGTGTGTGTGTGGAAGTGGTCTCTCTGGATAGTTAAAAAGGATAAATTACTTGGTTTTGAGTAGTGTGTCTACACACAAAATATCAATAAATAATAAAATTGTATGAAACCTAGGTCTCTCTATGGCTTTTGTATTTCTAAACTCTTGATTTTTTCTAACCAAACTATCTAAAATAATAAAGGCTCACTCAAATTCAACTCCTTCAATAACAACATAAGTTAATGTGGTACTTATTGTACAAAAAAAGTGATATTTGTCTAGCTCACCCATAAGTATATAGAGTTGGGATATAGTGTATCTTGTTCTCATTTGCTATTCAATTATGTATAATTCCCCTATGCTCTCATATATTTTCATGAATGACTGGCTACACTAGTTTTTGTAGACAACCAATAATTTAGGAGAAATTATGTAGATAACATACAAGGTTTCACTATCAAAATAGGTGATCAATATGTTGTTCAAGTCTCTTATATTTTTTTGTAAATTCCACCCTTTGGAATATCCATTGCACAATGTCCACACACTTTGACAACTTGGGTCAAGCACCCATGTTTGGTAATCTAGACTACATGATGTTTTCCATGCATTTCAAATACTCAAAATCATCCCTATAACTACTTCTATTTCAAATGACACTCTTTCACTTCTAATAAATATTAAATAATTCTTTCACATCTTCTCCTATATTTGATATAGTCATGTTGTTGATAATGACTACACTAACAATATTCTAAACCTTTTCTATTTTAGTGAATGCAAAAAATGAAAACCCTTTAGAGTGTAGGATACCAAGCAAGAACTTGAACAACCCAGCCAATTCAAAATAAAAACACCAGTCTAACATATAAAATATTAGGGCATGTAAATTAAATGCATGGTCACATAAACCTGTGAAGTAACTTTAATTTAGTAAAAGCAAGTTAGTTCTGGTAAGAAATTATGCATAATCTCCATGCTAAATCTTGCCATGATGTAGGCATTATGAGAAAAATAAAATGATTACTAAAATCATTTAAGATAGATTAATGACATGTTACCATGGTTTCTAAATGGGTGATTTATATATGATATGACTCCCTATTCACTCATAAGGCCAAAAGTAAAAATAAAAAGGGTTCCAGTCAAATGGAAGTAAAATTCATCCATCTCTACAAGAATTGAAGATGCACAAATCAAGATTTTAGGTTAGCACATAGGTGACATTTATTTTTATTTGCTTCCACACATGTAAGGCTAGAAAAACATTCAAATTTACCTTAGGTTTTTATTAAAAATAAAAGTAATAAAACATAAAAATAAATAAAAAAACATATAACAATATACAAGAGAAAAAACAAAGGGCAATGTGGAGTCCATTACAAAATTTTAAATTTCAAATGGACTAATGAAAGACATCATGCTTTATAAAAAATAAAACATTATTTATTGAACTCCAATTAAGTAGACTAGATTATAATAAAGAGTTTTATATTTATTTATTTGTTTTAGATAATGCTATTATAGAAATGTTGACATAAAGGGAATATTAAGTAAAGAAGTATAGTATGTATGTTTCTTATCAGGTGCTTTAGGTTGGTTCTTTATGATTGTTAATAGTTCATATGGACTTGGCACCATGTTTTCTTTACCTTTTATGATCTGCTTGTAAGGAAGTTTATGTAAAAGGGATGGGGCCCTTTCAATCCCCTTCTTAACCTATTAATCAAAAAATAATGGCACATAATTAAATCACTTTTAAATAAAAAAGCATGTTATCTCATTATTACATTATTTAGGTGATAAAAAATTATCACATTATTTGTTGTACCTCACAGGAGGTTGAGAGAAGTTAAAGGGTTAGAGAAGGAAAAGCACCAAGGGTCTCTTGAGATATCTGATAGTTATGAATTTGTATTTTTAATATCTATGTATATATTTGAGGAAGTGAATCTAAATAATAAAAAAAATTGTTTTAAAATTCTATCTCAGTGCTTCTACCATTAGTGGTATTAGAGCCATAATGTCATAGTCTATGTATGCAGAGATGCATGCAAGGAAACAACAAGAACTTGGTGAATTTTTTTGAGTGATGTTACCTATTACATGTTGAATACCATTTAGAGGAACATGTACTATTACTAAGACATTAATGTCCAGAGACTATTTTTTTATCATGATATTGGATGGAGTACAAGTGGTTGTAATGTTATCCATTAAAAAAATTATTAGTAGTTATTACATCATAGACCATGTGAGAAGTCAAGTGCTATAACCACTCCTCATAATGTACATGCATGTATTATAGGATAATATAGTTGCAAGTTGTTTAAAGGTTTTTTATGCCTAAAATATGCATCCTTTGTGCTTAAATACCCTTCATTTATATAATAAAATCATCGAAGCATTGATTTCTAACATGTGGTATCAAAGTATCTAGAAGGAAGAAATAATTCTCCTTTTTATCCTCATATAGCTTCAACACAAAAATTCAAACTGCATTCTATTTGAAAAAGAAAATTTCAAATTTGAGAAAAGAAGTTTCAAGGGTAAAAATTACCCTGTATAAAATTATCACCACGAAGTTAAATTCCATAATAGATATAAAATTTTATGGGTGGAAAACCCTTACCAAAGGCAAAAGCCTAAAAGTAACAAAAATAAAGGAAAAAAGGTAAGCCATTTGAAGCTCCTTAAAGGTTACAATAATAAAAAACCATTTTAAGCTCCTTAAAGGGAATAAGAAAAAAGAAGTCATAAGAGCTCCTTTGTTGGAGGTATTACATTATATGGTAACTTGTAAATAGTTTCTATTAGGGTGTGTTTACTATTAGATTATATTGTAAGTGTTATGTTATTAAGTGTGAGTATGTGTCATGTAAATAATTCTCCTTTTGATCCTCATATAGCTTCAACACAAAAAACCAAAGTACATTCTATAAAAGAAATATTAAAATTTGAGAAAAGAAGTTTCAAGGGTAAAAATTACCTTGTATAAAATTATCACCATGAAGCAAAATTCCACAATAGATATAAAATTTTATGGGTGGAAAACCCCTACCAAAGGCAAATGCCTAAAAGTAACAACCAGAAAAATCAAGGAAATAAGGGAAGCCATTTGAATCTCCTTAAAGGTAATAAGAAAAAAGAAGTCATAGAAGCTCCTTTGTTGGAGGTATAACATTATATGGTAACTTGTAAATAGTTTATATTAGGGTGTGTTTACTATTAGATTCTATAGTGAGTGTCATTTTATTAAGTGTGAGTATGTGTCATGTAAATGAGTGTGGATTTATGTGTGTGAGGTGTCATGTTAGTAACTATGAGTTATATGAGTTAAGTGTCATTTTTAGAAGTGAGGAGTTATGAGCAATCATGAGAGTTTTTTATTTATGTATATATGTGATATTTATTATACAAAAGAGTAGTATAAAGAGTTAGGTCTCTAGTGAGTATGAGGAGATGAAGATTTTATGTAAGTGTAAAGGTCAAGAATCATGTGCATATGAAGAGTCTCATACATTTATATATTGAAGATAAAGACATGTAATATTGTATAGAACAAGTATTGCATTTATGCATTGCTTATAGTGTATTTTATTAATAAAAATTTGAATGAATTTGATACTTCTTGTTGAGTATTGATTTATGCATGTTATAGATATATTATTTATCTTGGATATTGGTAATCCTATAAGCATAGTTTTGACTTGCTTGTTGGATTTTTAAGCCTTAATACCACAAAATGTCATAGGTCTCAATATAAAATAGCCACAATATTAAAGGTCAAAATAAGAATATAATGAGTAGAATAATATATGAACAATTTAATATGTAAATCAAGACTAACATAATAAAGAAAATAGCATCCATTTATATAATCAAATATGAATTTAAATGGCCTAAGTCATTCATGAACTATGCATGAAGAAAAATTATAATATTAATTGCTCAAAATTTGTATACAAGCTTTATTCCTTTCCTATACCACTTTACAATTAAGTAATCCAATATCGGATTACATTCTCATAGAGTATTATCTCCATAATATAGCCATTGTAATGTGATTCTTCAAATACTTGACTATTGCTCTCCATATGAAAAGTCTCATGACCTTTGTCTTATCATCTTGTCACTTGTATACTAGACTCTTCACTTTCTTATGACACTTGCACACATATACACGACTCTTACACTTATACATGCACTCTTAATCTAAGACACTTGTTCACATCTACACATTACATAATTTACACTTACATATATGAAACTTGTGCACATTTCCTAAATCTATACTTGCACTCTAACTTGCATGAAACTTGTACATTTCCTGCACATTACACTCTTATATGACACTTGTGAATTTCCTACACATTGATACTTACATAAAAGTGAAAATTTAAATCATGTATCTAAACTAAAGACTTAACCCTTATCTATTAAATATTTCCAATTGTACCATGAAGGTACCATGGAGGTACATTATCATGTACCAAATAATTTAATATTCCTCAACACCTCCCTATATTATATTATTTTATTATTCAAAACTTTATTCTTCAATCTTTAATTAGCTTCTTTTAGATCTTTATATGAATCTTCAGTGTATAAACCTTCTTTATTTTTTGTATTCATGTCTTATGTTAACATTTCTGTTGTGGTTTCCTCTATTCTCCTTCCTTCCTCTTCTCTTCTTCATATTTAGTTGTGGTGTATCTAATGACATGCCTTCTAAATATTGAGATAGTAAATCATCACAATCAGACAACCTTGTTTTCAATGATTCCTCATTGAGGTTAATATAAGCTTTGTTCAAGTTGTATGTGTCATTATTGCCATTTTTCTTTTCTTGAACTTTTTCTTGAAAGATATCAAAGGTAAGTAACAACAAAAACATCATTAAGCATTATTTTTAGGAAAGTACAATGGTGTTTTGTGAATTCCACCATGTTCTAAAAAGTTTTTCATGAATATAACTTATAAGTGTTATGAACTTTTCATATTTTGCATCTTTGAGAAATAAAGATAGTTTTTCTTTTAAACCATTTTTCATTTGCTTCTTTCATCAAAAAAATATTGTAGACACCAAATCCTAGCCACTTGTCATCCACTCATCATCAAATCATATCCATTCATCATTTATTTATATATATAAATATTTTATATATTTATATTTATATATTTATATAAATATAAATATATATATATATGAATAAATCTCATCCACCCATCATGTCTTAATTTTGGCCACTCATTTAACATGATCCATGTCACTTATCAAATCACAATCACAACCCTTCATCATGTTTTAATCTCATCCACTTGTTGGTGTCATTGAAACCCTAACATGTATTAAGGGGAATCATAAAATATCATTCATTTTTTTGTGAATGAAGAGAGAGAAAAAAAGAGGATAAGGTCAGATCATCCATCATCTTGTGATCCCTAGCATTCTGTTACCACATTCCCTCCTTGCATTCACACAAATCCTCATCGCAGCTATATCCACTATTCATCCTCTATAGCCCTTGCAAACCAGATCTAGACCCTATCAAGCATCTGCCATAGACCACAAATGCTTAAGTGCATATCACAAACACTCTAGAGTGTCTCTTGAATGCTAAAAAGTATCCTATAGACACCACATTGCATCCACTGAGCCCTCAAATTCTTGTGAGAATTTGTGCATCATCAGATTGAATCAACATAAGCATAGATCTAATGACTCATGTATTGATAAGGTTATTATTTACTTTTTGATTTGCATTTCTTGTATTTAGTTTACATTTCATCAATAATACACTTAGGGTTTAGTAGATCTATTTTATATAGGGCCTCACACAGTGGATCCCTCACATGTACTATTGACACGTTTCTGTTGGAAATTTTGGGTACATTGGGTACATTGCCTTTACTCTAACTGTAGATGTTGTCATTGATGTCAAGAAGGTCTTGAAGAAATTTGGTTTGATGTCAAAGAATGTGTCTTGATGAAGGTTTCAGCATGGACAGTGAGTTTCCAAGAAGATCAGGGTAGCCCAGTTGCAAAAGATCAAGAAAAAGACAAGTAAGAAAAAGTATGCAGGCGGCTGGAAAAACTGTCGCGATTTCGCGACATGTTTCAAGAGAGAGAAAGCGCTGGAAAAACTATCATGATTTCGTGACATGTTTTAGGAGAGAGAAAGTTTGGGCAAATGTGTCACGATTTCGCGACATGCGGGAAGGCAAAGACAAAGCAGGCAAAACTATCACGATTTCGTGACATGTCGCATTTTCGTGACTCGGACAGTGTAGGAAGGCAGAGAAAGAAAAGTGTCATGATTTTGTGACATTCTACAAAGGAGGTTGTACGGACAAGAAAGTGTCACAATTTCGTGACATGTTGCAGAAGAGAAAGTCCGCAGTGTGATCTGTCGTGATTTCGCGACAAGATTGAAGAGAGAGAAAGTGATTCAGGAACTGTCGTGATTTCGTGACATGATGCAAAGTTCCAAGTAAGGGCTATCGCATTTTTACGACATGCTACAGAGGTCGAGTTGAGGACTGTCATGATTTTGTGACATGCAGCAAAGGAAAGAGTCTAAAAGGAGCAGCGTCGTGATTTCGTGATAGGCAGTGGAGAAAGCATATGGAAGCCAGAAGTGTCACGATTTCGCGACAGGCAGCAAAAAGAAGAGCCGGAAGCCATAAGTGTCATGATTTTGCGATAGGTAGTGGAGAAAGTGTACGAAATCCAGAAGCATCATGATTTCGTGATAGGTTACAGGGAAAGATTTCAGAAGCTGAAAGCGTCACGATTTCGTGATAGGCTACAAAGAAGTTGTACGGATGCAGAAAGTGTCACGATTTCACGACAGGTTGAGATGGCAGCTTGTAGTTGGAGATGGTGTCATGATTTCATGACAGAATTAGTTAACAAGTCTTAATCAGAAGAAGCATCATGATTTCACGATGAACTGAAGAAGGAAGAGCTCAAAGGCGAAAGTGCCACGATTTTGTGACATGTTCCAGTTTTGCGGGCATATGGCAGAAAAGAGCTTAAGGCAACAAAAGCGTCATGATTTCATGACAGAGTTGCAGATGACATCAGCAAAAGTAGATGTGTCATGATTTCATGACAAAAGCAGAGAAGAAGGCTTTGCAGACTAAAGCGTCGTGATTTTGTGATAGAGTGAAGATGACATCAGCAAAAATCAAAAGTGTCACGATTTCGTGATAGAAGCTGAGAGGAAGGGCATGAAGACAGAAGGGTCACAATTTTGCAATAGAAGAGAAGATGACATCAGCAAATACAGGAAGTGTCACGATTTCGTGACATAAGCAGAAAGGAGGTCGACAAAGGCTGTAGTGTTGTGATTTTGTGACAATAGGCAAAAGAAGGCATACGATAGGCAAAGGTGTCACGATATCATGACATGTTGAAGTTTCGTGCCAAAAGCTATAGGGAGGCAGTGAAGCCGACAGAGTTAAATCTGGGCCGATGCAGCGTAGGGTTTTGCAACCGACGTGGTTGAAGGGTAATCAGTCGACTCAGACCAAGATTTCAATCTTGAGATTATGAGTATAAAAGGAGGGATGCTTGAAGAGTTTGGCATCGATCATGTGTGCGTTCGAAGTGCGATTTGCACAGATAGAGTGCGGGGAGAAGTTCGATCGTAGAGGTGCATAAATAGAAGTCTGATCGACTACTATGTTTGCATGAAGTGTGCAAAGTTTGTGCTACTATGTTTGCATAGAGGTTGCGAAGACTGTGCTACTGTGTTTGCGCTAGATGTGCAAAGACTGTGCTGCTATGTTTTCATAGAAGAGCATAAGTTGATCGAGTGTTGTTGTGTTTGCGTAGACTATGAAAAGTTGGTTTTGACCAAGTGCAACTATAACAAAAAAGAAAAGAGGAAGAGGATAGATTTGTGCCAGATCGAAGGATTGTGTTTGGTGTAGATAAGAGGACTAGCTTTGTAGTGATAGAGTTGAGGACAGAGATCTCCAGCCAGAGCAGGGAAGACAGGTGTCTTCTGTGGATAGAATTCCACTTGCTAAGGGCAGAGGAGGTAGAGGTCTTCTAGAGGATCACCACTAAGAGCAAAGCTAGGGGAAGGTGTCTCCTTTGGGTTGGTGCCCATAAAATTTGTAATTGGGAAGGTTTCCCAAAGAACTATGATATAATTTTTAGAGAAAAGTTTTATCCGTGGAGTAGCCCACTTTGGGTGAACCACGTAAATTGTTGTGTCACTTTGTGGATGGTGTGTTGTGCATTGCTTTGATTACTGTTGTTATTTTTGCTATCTATACACTGCATTATACTATTTTGAAAGTTGATTTTTAAAGCAAATTAAAAAGTGGTCTTATACTGTTCACCCCCCTCTCAGTATAAGCTTGTGTTCTTCAATTGGTATCAGAGCCTATTCCTTCGAAAAGGTTTAACAACCGGAAGGAAGAACTGGTTAAGAACACAATGGATTTTTTAGGTGGCAATGCAGCACCTATTCTTGATGGATCAGATTTCGGTCTGTGGAGTGCGAGAATGAGAGTTTATCTAATGGCTCTTGGTAATGAGGTTTGGGAAGTGGTTGAAGACGGGTACACTATTCCTATAAATGGTCCTTATACTAAAGAAGACAGGCTCCTACATCACAGCAATTCAAAAGCAATGAATGCAATCTTAAAAGGTTTATAGAAGGCAGATCTTACCAAGGTGATTCACTGCAAGACAGCTAGTGAAATGTGGAAACAGCTGCAAGTGGTTCACATAGGTGATGTAAATGTCCGAAAGGCCAAACTAAGACATTTTAAAGGTATGTTTGAACAACTCAAAATGAATGATGATGAAAATATTAGTGACTACATGCTTCGTATGGATGAGGTTGTTAATTCCATGAAAGACATTGGTCTTGAGCTTGCTGAAAATGATGTGTGTGATAAGATTTTAAGATCTCTTCCTAATAGATTTAGTGAAAATATTTTTGCTATTGAGGAAGCTAAAGATTTAGATAAGTTGAAAAAGGATGAGCTCCATAGTATTCTTGCAGCATTTGAGCTGAGAACTCAAGTGAAAGTTGATGTCAAGAAAGAGGCAGCTTTCAAAGCCACCAAGAAATCAAAGGGAAAACAGATTCAAGAGAGTGATGAGTCTTCTAGTGATGAAGAGGCATATTACAGCAAGAAATGCAAGTTCTCTAGAAAACACAAAAGCAAGAAAAACATAAGATGTTTCAACTATGGAAAGTTTGGTCATTATGCTACTGATTGTACTGTTTCCAAGAATGAAAGTGATGAAGATATACAGGATGTTAAAAGCAAGGATTCTGAAAAGCATAGGTATTACAGAAAGAACAAAGATGAGCACAACAATCAAGGAAAGAGGCATTCACACAAGAATAAGAAGAGCTTCTACCTAGACAAAGAAAGTAAGTGTTCTAGCAGTGATAGTGAAAGTTCTTCTAGTGATGATGAAAATGAGATGTTGTTCATTTCAAAAAAAGAGGAAGAACCGAAACATAAATTCATTGTCATGAAATGTTTTAGATGTGGAAATTTTGGGCACCTTGAGGATGATTGCACAAATAATGAATTGGTTGCTAGTATGTATGAGGATGCTTCAGAAAATGATAAGGAAGATGCTTGTATGGTTTTTGAAAAGGATAGCACCTCTAGTGATAAGAAATCTGAAAAAGGCCTTGATGATTCAAAATGCAATAATATAGAGGATCTTGAATGTGAACTTACTAATGCTCTTAGTGTTTTGAAAAAGGAAAGAAAGAAGAATGCTCGACTTAAGGATAAATTAGATGAATGTTGTATGGAGAAAGATGAACTCATAGAAAGTCTTGACATCTCTATGGCTAAGACACAAGAACTCAAGAATGAGTTAGAATCTAAGATGCTTGAGTATAGTGAATTAGAACAGAAAATGGCTGCTATGAAAGAGGAAAATAAAGAATACAAAGATAAGTTGTATAGGTTTCAAGATAGCTCCAAAAGAGTTAAGTCTCTCATCCAAAGTCAAAGAAATCCATCGGATAAAATAGGTCTTGGTTTTGTTAAACCACACAAAAAACAGGTTGGGGAATCAAGTAAGAGATTTCAAAAAGAAGAGAGTTCTGATGAAGAGAGTATTTCAGAGAAAGAGTCCGTGAGTGATAAATGCATAGAAACAGAAAACAGAATTCTGAATACGAAAAAGAAGTTTTCGGGACCCAAGAGGTCAAACAAAAGAATATTTCACGGTAGATGTTTTGCATGTCACGGGTTTGGCCACATGGCTTCGTAGTGCATGACTCAAGTAAGGAAGATAAATGACAATTTCAGGGGCCGTAATTTATTTCAAGGGTATTGCTACTCTTGTAATCAGTTCGAGCACAAGGCAATTTTTTGCAAGGCAAATAACGAGAACTGGGTTAGTCAGAACAGGCGGATTCAAAGAACAACTATGCCCGAAAGAAATAATATTGTTACTTGCTATAAGTGCAACAATGCAGGTCACACAACCAGACAATGCAGAGCTGATCTTCCAAGGTACAGGAATAGGAACAATGGTATAAATAGGTCCAAGGATCAAGGTATGGACAAGAAAAGAGATGAGAACAAGAACAAGAAAAGTGACAAGAACAGAAACACTGACAAAGAGTTCAAGAGAAGGCCCGACAAAGAAATTATAGACACTGATGATGATGAGTGCCTAATGGGAGTTTCACTCCCACCCTTGTTTTAAATCACCTCATCAGGAGGTGGGGGAGGGACTAAGCTAAGAGGCTCATTCTTAGTCCCGAGCCCCAAAGGTGACCCTTTGCCATTGATGACAAAGGGGGAGAGATATGAGTAAGGGGGAGAGCTTCATAGTGAAGAAGAGAGCTTCAAGTCAGGGGGAGCAAAAACTTCAATTGCAAATTCTCAGTTGTTGGCACAGTTGGTTTCCATTTTGGCTCTTGAGTAGTGTTTTTCAGTTAAGGTTTGCCATCAATGACAAAGGGGGAGATTGTTGGCAATTTTGGGTACATTGGGTACATTGCCTTTACTCTAAGTGTAGATGTTGTCATTGATGTCAAGAAGGTCTTGAAGCAATTTTGGTTTGATGTCAAAGAATGTGTCTTGATGAAGGTTTCAGCATGGACAGTGAGTTTCCAAGAAGATCAGGGTAGCCCAGTTGCAAAAGATCAAGAAAAAGACAAGTAAGAAAAAGTATGCAAGCGACTAGAAAAACTGTCGTGATTTCATGATATGTTTTAGGAGAGAGAAAGTGTTGGAAAAACTATCATGATTTTGTGACATGTTTGAGGAGAGAGAAAGTTTGGGCAAATGTGTCATGATTTCACGACATGCGGGAAGGCAGAGACGAAGCAGGCAAAACTGTCACGATTTCGTGACATGTCGCATTTTCGCGACTCGGACAGTGTAGGAAGGCAGAGAAAGAAAAGTGTCACGATTTCGTGACATTCTGCAAAGGAGGCTGTACGGACAAGAAAGTGTCACAATTTTGTGACATGTTGCAGAAGAGAAAGTCCATAGTGTGATCTGTCATGATTTCACGACAAGATTGAAGAGAGAGAAAGTGATTCAGGAACTGTCATGATTTCGTGACATGATGCAAAGTTCCAAGTAAGGGCTGTCACATTTTCGTGACATGCTACAGAGGTCGAGTTGAGGACTATCATGATTTTGCGACATGCAACAAAGGAAAGAGTCTGAAAGGAGAAGCGTCGTGATTTTGCGACAGGCAGTGGAGAAAGCGTACGGAAGCCAGAAGTGTCGCGATTTCGTGACATGCAGCAAAAAGAAGAATCGAAAGCCAGAAGTGTCACGATTTTGCGACAGGCAGTGGAGAAAGCATACGAAAGCCAGAAGCGTCATGATTTCGTGATAGGTTGCAGGGAAAGCTTTTGAAAGCTGAAAGCGTCGCGATTTCATGACAGGCTACAAAGAAGTTGTACGGATGCAAAAAGTGTCATGATTTCACGATAGGTTGAGATGGCAGCTTGCAGTTGGAGATGGTGTCGTGATTTCATGACAGAATCAGTTAACAAGTCTTAATCAGAAGAAGCGTCATGATTTCACGATGAACTAAAGAAGGAAGAGCTCGAAGGTGAAAGCGTCATGATTTTGTGACATGTTCCAGTTTTGCGGGCATATGGCAGAAAAGAGCTTAAGGCAGCGAAAGCATCATGATTTCATGACAGAGTTGCAGATGACGTCAGCAAAAGTAGATGTGTCATGATTTCATGACAAAAGTAGAGAAGAAGGCTTTGCAGACTAAAGCGTCATGATTTCATGACAGAGTGAAGATGACGTCAGCAAAAATAAAAAGTGTCACGATTTCATGACAGAAGCTGAGAGGAAGGGCATGAAGATAGAAGGGTCACGATTTCACGACAGAAGAGAAGATGACATCAGCAAAGACAGGAAGTGTCACGATTTCATGACATAAGTAGAAAGGAGGTCGACAAAGGCTGTAGTGTCACGATTTCGTGACAACAGGCAAAAGAAGGCATACGACAGGCAAAGGTGTCGCGATATCGCGACATGTTGAAGTTTCTGCACCAGAAGCTACAGGGAGGTAGTGAAGCCAACCGAGTTAAATCTAGGCCGATGTAACATAGGGTTTTGCATCCAACGTGGTTGAAGGGTAATCAGCCGACTCAGACCAAGATTTCAATATTGAGATTATGAGTATAAAAGGAGGGATTCTTGAAGAGTTTGGCATCGATCATGTGTGCGTTCGAAGTGCGATTTGCATAGATAGAGTGTGGGGAGAAGTTTGATCGTAGAGGTGCATAAATGGAAGTCTGATTGACTGTTGTGTTTGCATGAAGTGTGCGAAGTCTATGCTACTATGTTTGCATAGAGGTTTTGAAGACTATGTTGTTGTGTTTGCGCTGGATGTGCGAAGACTGTGCTACTGTGTTTTTATAGAAGAGCATAAGTTGATCGAGTGCTATTATGTTTGCACAGACTATGAAAAGTTGGTTTTGACCAAGTGCAACTGTAATAGAAAAGAAAAGAGGAAGAGGACAGATTTGTGCTAGACCGAAGGACTGTGTTTTGGTGCAGATAAGAGGACCGACTTTGCAGTGATAGAGTTGAGGACAGAGATCTCCAGCCAGAGCAGGGAAGACAGGTGTCTTCTGTGGATAGAATTCCACTTGCTAAGGGCAGAGGAGGTAGAGGTCTTCTAGAGGATCACCACTAAGAGCAGAGCTAGGGGAAGGTGTCTCCTTTGGGTTGGTGCCCATAAACTTTGTAATTGGGAAGGTTTCCCAAAGAACTGTGATATAACTTTTAGAGAAAAATTTTATCCGTGGAGTAGCCCACTTTGGGTGAACCACGTAAATTGTTGTGTCACTTTGTGGATGGTGTGTTGTGCATTGCTTTGATTACTGCTGTTATTTTTGCTATCTGTACACTGCATTATACTATTTTGAAAGTTGATTTTTAAAGCAAATTAAAAAGTGGTCTTATACCTGTTCACCCCCCTCTCAGTATAAGCTTGTGTTCTTCAGTTTCATGTTGTGATTTGTATGCAGGTGCAAGAGATACTTTTATTGATGGTTATTGCAGCTCGAGTGGCCCCATAGGGATACACAAGCCCACTCACCCTTGTTTGGAGCGAAGAAGATCCGAAGACACCACCATTATTTGATCGAGGGTTTTATCCCTCCTATTGTAAATCATTGTATCAAAGCAAATATTGTTTTGTAACCCCTGATTTGGGGCACATCTATGTATAAAGTGGAGATCAAGGCTCCCTCATTTTATAATATATGAGATCTTTCATTTTATGTGTGCATTGTTATCTGCTTTGATTTATTTCTTTTATTGGTGTTGATATTTTTTGCTTTACAAAATGGTGATCATGGTGGGACCCCCAAAGGGTTTCATATTTTGATTTGCCTTGTCAATATTGAGTTTTTGATCTACGTTTTTCTATTTTTATTGCAGGTTTTCAAAAATTTGATTGCATGAAAATCATAGAACTAGGGTTTTTGGGAGCTGTGGGATTTGATCTGTGGTTGCATGGATGCCACACCACATCCAAGGGATGCCATACCATATCTGGGAGACACCACACAGTGTTCAACAAACACCAAAAAGTATCTAGGAGATTCTACAAAGTATCTATGAGATTCGACAGAGTATCTGGGAGATTTTGTACTACATCTATGGAGTTGGGGAAAGAATACGTAGGCTTCCTGGTAAGTTGTGTTCAAACCCCATTTACATTTTTGCTTTTTAAAAGAGAAAAGAAAAAAAATGTTTATTTTTCTATGTAAAAAGCAATACATCATGCATTGTTAGGCATTCTAGGCATTCGTAGGCATTTATAATAAATTAAAAAAAAGGAAGTGCATTTTAGAGTAGCAATTCATTTGTCATATAGACTGCATATAGGGGTAGATCTGCACTCATAAATCAATTTTTAGTTGCATTAGGGCTTTCAGATTTATTTTATGTTGTTTCTGAATTTGTATGTTAGAAATAGTCTAAAGTTTATCTAAAATTCATTCACTGCATTTTGGCTCATGTTTTTCTGTTGTTTATGGCATTTTGTTTGTTGTTTGGTTTGCTTTGAGTGTTTTCGCTTATGTTTTAGGCAACAAACTTGAAGAGCATACTAGGCTGCATCTTAAGATAGTTTTTCTTTTCATTTTAAAGAGAAAAAAAATTTTAAAAGGAACCACACACTCTTCTTTCTTTCTCACTTCTCACCCTTCTAGGTTGGAATAGGTCACTTGTGCTCAAGCTTCCTCCCACTATTGGAAACACGTGTTGATTCAGAGTGGAAGAGCTAGGCGAACCCTCCACACATTGTGGATCTTAAGTGGTGTACCCTAGACTCTTTTGAGGGCCTCACACTTGGCACTAGTGTTCCTAGTCACCACCTTGGTTGAGTTCCCTATGATGTGAAGGGTGGTTTATTTGCATTTTTATGTTCAAAAAAACACCATAGGAAAATGAAACTTAAAAGGAACCCACACACAACACGTTTCACTGTTAACATCAGTGAGTTGGATTTCATCACCAACCGTTGATCGAGACCAGTGATGGTGGGCTTCATCTCCATCCATTGGCTCACCCCTTAGACACCCTAGTAACCCCATGAGTGGTTTTCTAGACTTCATCACCAGAAAATCCCCCACTTTTGAGAGATCCTCAAAGTGGGTTACACTTTAGGAAGCCATTTCAACCATTTACATTTCATTCCTTGTCAAAGGGGTGAGTGTGAACATACCTTCCACCCACCTTACAAAGTTGTTTTAGGCTTAGGGAGTCTTAACATCAAACACACAAAAACACAAAAAAAATCAAAAACTATTGCAAAGACATAGGATACATTTGTTTGTTTGATTTATGTATTTTTCATTACAATTACACTTTCCACACATGCATCCTACACATTCGTTACCCTAGCCCACTTATAGCTTATGGTATTGACCCAAAATCAAGCCAGAGCCATGAGTCAGCCACTCACTAGCCAACCAAATTCATCCATGGAGTGCTCCACTCCTTCCCTAACCACTTTTGTGGCTAACCCAACCAATGTGGCACAGACAAGCTATTTTGGCTTATCTATTGGACCTTCTCACATAGTATTCACTTCAAATGTAGATGTGATACAAAGGGCTATCCACACTACCATTCCAAAAACTAAACCATCCACACCAACCGACCACCACATTACTTACATAGATTCTGACAAACTTAGAGCCTATTTAAGACCCACCAATCCAGTTCTAGAACCACTTAACATCCCACCCAGACATGTTCCTTCTTCTCAGTAGGAACTTGCTCACTCACACCCCAACAGTTTTAACCAAGTCCTCACCAACCCTCTTTTTGAGGCCACATCCACCCTCCCACACCAAATTCCTCCACAACCATTTAGCCAAAGCACCTCCATTCCACTTACCTATACCACTACCCACTCCAACCCACTCTACAAAGCACAAGTTAATGTTGCTTCATAGATTCCATCCACCATCCCATATACCACCCCTCATTCAGTTGTGATTCCTTTCGCAACTTACCCTCCATTAACCTCAACCAACATTGCCAACACTCACACCATACCTACATCCACTTCCAACACAACCACACAATCTGCATCTAAAATTTCCATACAACAAGCATGGCAACATCTCAATCAACTACTTATGGGCCATCAAGACATCCATTCTTACCCACAACAACAATCATAGGTGGCAGATTTCAAACCTCAATCCATTTTCAACCAAAGCACCTTTTTCACCCCTGATCCATCTTGGGTATCACAATATTCTAAGGTCACTATACCCACACCTCCATTTAACCACATCAATACCACTTCCACAACCCAACACATTCAAATCCCCCAAACTTCATCCCCACTCCATCAACACCAATCATTCCATAACCAAGCCCAACAACACATCCAACATCACCAGATACCCATCAATCCATCGACCAATCAAAACCACATTTCATCCCAATAGTTCATCACCCAACACACACCACCCCCATACACTCATCAAACAAACCAAGGCTTCCACACACACATGGAAGACCCTAAGATCCAAGCTTTGCAACAATATATTGATAGCTTAATTATGCACACACCTGGTATGATGTACCAAAAACCTACATTGAGATAGTTGATCAATCAACCCATTCATTCTTTGGTACCATCACCACCTTATCCGATAGACTTTACATTACCAAAGTTTGAAAAATTCAAAGGGACTGAGGACCCTAGGGAGCATATTAGTGCATTCATCCATTCATGTTTTAGAATCCAAGAGAATGATACCTTAATGCTCTAAAATTTTCCTCAGACATTAGGGGGGATGCCTTAGATTGGTACAACCATCTACCACATCACAATGTCTATACATTTGAACAATTGGTGGATAAATTCTTAGAAAGGTTCTCCCTTAATGTTCAAAAGAAAACTACCTTGATCGACTTATATAATCTTAGACAATTTGAAGAAGAGTCGGTCTATGACTTTGAAAACTATTGGAGGGCAGTCATCACCAAGTTACCATTCTCCCTCCCAATGGAAGAATTAACACGAATGTTTTCAAGGAGTTGTTTAAAACCTATCTCCTTGTTATTGCAATTACAACAATATAGAACATTCGATGAAGCTCTTGCCCAGGCCCAAGTTATCGAAGAAATCAAGATCCAAGAGGGTGAGATCAAACCCAAAAAGAAAGAATGGCAAAACAAGGGCCAATCTAAAGGAAACTATAATGGCCAATCAAAATCTAGACAAGTCAATCAAGTGGTCTTGAGTCAACCACAAATGACTCAACAAACCCAAGGTCATCACCAACCACAACCATCATCGCAACAACCACAACAAATGTCTTATCAAGTGGTTCCACCCCCACAACAATTACACAACACAACACCAACTATGGAAAATCATCAACATCGAAAATATATTCGATAGACTCGCACTTACACACCATTATCCAAATCATATACCTCCATATTTCATAGGTTGTATGATACCAATGCTATCACCTTACCTGAAGTCAAACCAGATGATCCTACCAAACATGGCAAGGGCTATAAGGAGCATTTATTTTATCCTTTCCATCGATAGAAGGGGCATGACATTAATAACTACTATTCATTCAAAGACATTGTGCAAGACTTGATAGACCTAGGGGCCATTAAGTTGGATAGCCCCTTAGCACAACAAAATCAAAATCTTGGTATCTATCAAACACCACTTCCTCATCATGAGGAAACACAACAAACAATAGGGGGATCAAATACTATGACTCCCCCTAACCAAGTCAACCATGTGCAACAATACCAAGGTTTTATGGGTGCTATTCATGTAGTAACCCGAGGTCAATGAAGCACAAATCATCAAAATGAACAACCTCAAGCAGTTCAACCTCTCGTGGCACCACCAACAAATGTGTCTCCACAACCTGCTAATTCATCTCCACCCATTCATTTTTCTACCAATCCATCTCAACCAATTCACCTTACAAGTCATCCATCCCAACCTATTCATCTCCCAAGCCATCCACAAAGACCTATCATCATCCCTAAGAAATCAGCTAACAACTAGTCTCAAAATAGCTTCAACAAAATTATCAATCTATGAGCTTATACAACAATCTCCTCTACATCATGAGGCATTAATGGAAATCTTAAAATCCATTGAACTTCAATCTCAAGACTCTAATACCTTTAACAATTTTATGGGGAGCATTCAAACATGTATGGAGCCCTCTATCATATTCTATGATTTTGAGATCAAATCAATATCATCAAAATCACTAGATCCTCCATTACACATCATGGCTCAAGTTGATAGGAAGCCTTTCAAATGAGTACTGATTGACACCGGCTCATCCATCAACATCATTACCACCTCAGCCCTCCAACATCTTAATCTTCCACCTTCACACATCACCAAATCCACCTTCACCTTGCGAGCATTCAATGATGCTCTATGTTCTACAGTTGGCACTATGGTCTTACCCATAGAAGTGGGGGTTAAGATGTTGCACACTATGTTCCATATCCTAGAGGGGTCCATGGCCTACAATGTACTCCTTGGATACCCTTGGATAAGGGAGATGAAATGTGTTCCCTCAATACTACACCAATGTTTGAAATATGTACATGAGGGATAGATTCATTGTATACCGATAGACATTGAACCATTCAAATACTGCAACTTCATCTCCAACCCATATGAGTCCACACTTCCATCCACTCACTTGTCCTTAGTCCCATAAACCACACCATCCACCTCACATCACAATACTTCATCCAAAGCTCCTATGCTAGAGGAACTCCCCATCACTAATCCACATCAAGCTTCCACTTCCACACCTCAACCTTCATCACAACCAGCAACATGTACATGTGGTCGAACCCAATCATCACCATCAACATCCATACAAGGGACATCCCTCCACATCTTCCACATCATCTACCTCACCCATTACCACCCATATATCATCACCCATACAACCAACTCCACAAGCACCCATCGTCATTTCATCCACACCAGAATCACCAATCATCCATCAAATTCCTCAACCAAATCCATCTTCATCTCCACCAATCGACATCTCACAAGTCGATTTGATAGATTGTGAGATGCCATTCCAACATACATCACTCCCATCATCTGAACCACAAGTCACCCCAAAGTCCCACACCTCCACATCCACTCCATCCACATCATCCCACACAAGTTGTAGTCCACCTCGCTAGTCCTAGCATTGGCGAGTATGTGGTTCAAGATGTCACAATCACACCGCTCAACATCCAAACTATTAGGGATTATGGTCACCCATGTGACCCACCCTTATCCATAGGAGTGGTATACAATATGGGTTCATCACCTAACAGAATCAATTTTGTATATGGGGGGTCGATTCATCATCTGATCCACTTCCCCTAGATGAACCCAAGCAACCATCCTCTACCAACCTCGAACACATGACCAATCTTAATTTCCCATCATGATATTTTTGTCAGGTTAATTGGTAAGGATATGGCTTAGGATGATATGAACAAGGCATGCATGAGATCATTAAACCTCAATATCAAGAAGCGCATGACCATTCAGGCCTGGGATACCATTCACATTCTTCCACTTCCTCTTTTGAACAAGCTTTTCAAAGCCTCCATTTAGATTCAGAAGAGGAAAACAATCACAATGATGACTTTGAGGAATTATATGAAGAATACAATGTCATATTGATAGCTTCAGATGAATCCAAAGAGGAATCAATCCCAATCACACCATTCACTAAATAGGATGAGTATTATCTCAGAATGTTCCCCATCCATCAACCCATATTTCGTTTGCTTCTCCCAAGGGAGCGAGTTGAGCCTACTAGTGAACCACCACCTCCACTTCATTGATCACCTCACAACAACCTAATGTAACATATGTACATAAAAAAACAAAAAAAAATTTTTTTTGAATTTTTGCATTTGCATATCCCTGCCATTTGCATTTATACATGTTGCTTGCTACTATCCAGGTTCTCAAGGTTCATTCATTGATTCCAAGAGGTAAGACAAACCACCCTTCACATCACAACCACCATTCCCCCACTAAGTCATCATGAATCCTATTGACTTATTCACACCACTCCATAATCCATATGATTTGGAAAAACCAATTCCTATTGACATAAGCCTCATTGATATGGAATGGATTTCATCACCACCATCCTTTTCTGAATTCATCCTTTTTGAGGAATTGTTAAGAGCTTCGCTGCTTACATTCCTCTGTCACCTTCACCTTCACCTTCACCTTCACCCTTGACTCCTACTATTTTCTAGGTAGAAATGGAAGAGACTGTGCCAGAAGAGTTTGATAACATCATTGATGACATTCATCTAATCCCAATGCCCCATCAGCTTGAGGAAGGTTCACACATGGCCATTGAAGATACTATAGATGTGAACCTTAGCACATATGTGGACAATCCATAAATCGTTAAACTTGGAAAAAATTTATCCGTTGATGAACAAGAGCAATTCATAGATCTCCTCAAGAGGAAGAAGGGCATATTTGCATGGTCCTATAAAGACATGCTGGTCTTGACCCTAACTTGGTTGTCCATAACTTAACCTTGCATCCTGATGCTAAGTTGGTCAAAAAAAAACTTAGAAAGTTACATCCTACCATTGCCCTCATGGTCAAAGAAGAACTTCAAAAGATATGGGTTTCATTCAACCCATTGACTATCCTGAGTGGCTATCAAATATGGTACCCATTCGTAAGTCTAACGGGGTGATTCACATTTGCACTAACTTTTGAGATCTTAATAAAGCATATCCTAAGGATGAATTTCCTCTACCAAACATTGATACTCTTGTCAACACTTGCACTAGCCATGAAATGCTATCTTTAATGGATGGTTTTTAGGATATAACCAAATTTGAATCAATCCTGATGACCAACACAAAAAAACATTCACAACACCTTGGGGAACTTTTTGTTACAAGGTGATGTCATTTGGCCTTAAAAATGTAGGTGCCACTTATCAACGTGCCATGACATACATCTTCCATGATTACATGCATAATATCATTGAAGACTATGTGGATGATCTATTGGCTAAATCTAAAACCCGACAAGAGCACATTGATGTCTTGGAAAAAGTTTTTGATCGACTTCTAGAGCATAATGTAAGGTTGAACCCCAAGAAGTGTGTCTTTGGTGTCACCTTAGGAAAACTACTAGGATTCATTATCTCCAAGAGAGGCATTGAAGTGGACCCAAAAAATGTCAAGGTCATTATGGAGATGCCTCCCCCAATAAACTTGAAAGAGTTGCGTAGTTTACAAGAAAAGATCCAATCAATCCATCATTTCATTGTGCAACTCTCTAACAAATGCAGGCCTTTCAATCACCTGCTACAAAATGGGGTGATATTTTCATGGATAGAATAATGTCAAAAATATTTTGATGACATCAAGAAATACTTGGCTTCTCCACCAGTCTTAACTCCACCTCACTTGGGAGTCCCCTTTCATCTTTATGTTTTAGCAATGAACTTTGCATTAGGGACAATGCTTGCACAAAAAAATAAAAACAACCGAGAGCAAGTAGTCTACTACATTAGTCGAACACTGGTAAGCTATGAAACTAGATATGCTTATGTGGTAAAATTGTACCTAGTAGTGGTTTTTGCCCATAAAAAACTTAAACATTACATGCTAAGTCATACCACTTATGATGCACCTTACCAGAGCCATAACTTGTGAACCGTACTCTCGTTGGCCTTGAAATTTAACAGGTGGTTCTGCATGCATGTTCTGCATCAAAAAAATCTTTAATTGTTTTGACTCTCCAAAAAACATGTTTTCGGGACCTAACTCCTCCATCTAGTGTCCCAAAATTAGCTTTTAGAATAGGTTCCTAGGTTTTTTGGGTTTTTTTGAATGTTAGAAGTTTATTATCTTTTGTTATACCTTAATTTGAGACCTAATATTTTAAAGTATGGTTTTTTATTATAATAGGGATGTGTGTACCGAATTTGGGTGCAATCAGACTCATTTCTATATTTAGCAATTTTTTAGAAAAAATATGTTTTTAGGGTTTCTTTGGTTTTTTGTTGCTATATGAAGGATTGTAATCTTTTGGATAAAGGTTATGAATTAAATAATGAGAAGAATATTTATTTTTAGGTTTATTCCATTATATTGCATTTGTGTTAGGTGATTGGAGTCCATTTTGTTGGTTTCTTGTAGCTGAGTTCACACCAACTTATATCATAGCTCACGAAAATCCTCTACGTTACATGATTACTCACACTTAAAAAAACACCTATACCATAAAATGGATAATGCTTCTAATGGAATTTTATCTTGAGTTCATTAGTCAAAAATTAATTTAAGATTAGGTGATAGTTGATCAGCTTGCAGAAGCTCCACTTCCTAGTGATCAACCCTTGATTATTGAGCTCCTTGATGACTCCGTATTTATCATCACTGAATAGGGGGAAGATTTCATTCCTAAAGAGGATGTGGATATCACAATATTATTTTATGGTTCTAAGTGTAAAAAATTACAAGGTGTAGAAATCATATTTCATACACCACAAGGGATACCTATTCATTTATCATTCAAACTTGATTTCCCATGCACAAATAATAATGCAGAGTATGAAGCCCTAATTTTAGGACTTCAAGTAGCCATAGCTATGGGAATAAAGTGTAAAAAAATATTTGGTGATTCTAAACTTGTCATTCATCAAGTAAATAGATCCTACCAATGTAAAGAACCAGTCCTAAACCTTTATCATGAAGTAGCAATGAAATTGCTTGTAAAATTTGATTGTTATGAAATTGATAGTTTACCTCGTTCAACTAATAGATTTTTAGATGTGTTACCTTTTGAGGATGTATATTGTGGAGAAATATAACATAGGTTCTAATGAAATATACGAAATATGAAAGAAAGTGAAATAGCAATATGACTTAAATATGTTATAAATAGAAATAATGAAAATACAATGCAATATGAAGGAAATGGTCACCCCATTAATATAAGCTAAAGAGCTACATTTTACTCCATAAATGAGTACTATTACAAAGATCTAACGTGAACTAGATATATTCTTGATGTCTAATCTACCCCTATGAGGCCCTTTATATAGGAAGATAGATTCTTTGGACAAAACTCTACCTAGTTGTACAAGGGGACACCTTGAACTTCACATTGCCACTTTTGCATTTATTACATTGCATGAAGTAACTAGATAACTTCCCCCTAAAGTAATCATATCCTAAATATATACCTAAGGTGGTACATTTACATGACCCAAATGATGTAATATATTCTAACTCTAACACCCCCTTGTATTACATTATTTGGGTATTGAAGATTTCAATATTCAATATGGATCTTCTTCTCGAGAACAGTCTCCAACTCTTTGATTTGATCAATTTAATTGTTTCTTTGGATTCCTTCTTTATTAGGTTCATATTCTTTATTTTTAGATTTACCTTTGAATCTGGTCTCTGTGTTTTATAGGTCGTGGTATTTCTCCTTGATTCCTACAAAGATGTTTTCCCTTCTTTGTCCTTACTCTATCCAAGATTTTCTAAACAATATATCAAGACATTAAGACAAGATCTTGAATCAGTAGTTCTTGAAGTATCAATACTGCATGAGGATATATTTTCTAAGTATGATTCACTTAGTTTTGTTTTCCTTTTATAAGCTTATATCAATATTTTTAGTTTAGAATTTTCATTTTTGCATAATTTGTATGTAAGCAATGCCAAATATAGTATGCTTACAAAGTCTAATGGAAGTGGAATGTTATCCTTTTCTTTTTCAATTGCTTCTTTGAGTTGAGATTGTAGATAATGTTCCATGGTGTCAAACTCATCATCTAAGGCTTCACTGTGAATCAATTTAGAAGCAAGATCTAAGTATGCTTTACCCTTTATAAGTAGATTCATGATTCCAATTTTTATGGCACTTGCTTTTTCCTTTGAGGAAGTATTCATGCATTTGTTTTTTGAAGTAGACATAGCTTTCTGGATTAGAGTATAGAGTGCTTTTATAGAGCTTGTATCTTGTGTGATATAGTTTCCTACCTTATGATTCCCTAGAAGTATGAGCTTAGGATTTGTAGGCTTCCTTATATCTCCCTAGTTAAAAGATGTGAATTAGAAGGATCCTTGTAGATTTTGTAGAGACCTTATGCTTTACAAATGGATTGAGCACTTGATAATATTTGAAGAATACTATTATCAAGTTTTGCAAAATTCCTTATGTCTCCCTAGTACTTTTGGAAATGCTATATGATAGATAAAAGAATCAAATGATCTTTGTAACATTCTCAGGCAACAGTTTATCCCCATGAGACCAAAGGAAGATCAAGTGACATGGGCTCCTATGGAAAATGGGCAGTTCACTATTAAATCAGCTTACAAGCTTCTGCTTGATGACGAGGATTTTATCCTCCAAAAGGACTTAGTTTGGATAAAAAATTTAATTCCAAAAATTGTAGTCTTTTCATGGTCGGTTATCCAAGGAATAATTCTAACCATTGATAATATGATGCGTAAAGGTATTTGTATCACTAATCATTGTTATCTGTGTAGGGCTAATTGGGAGACCATTTATCACATTTTCCTTGAGTGCCCTTTTTCATTGACTATCCTAAGTGGAGTTTTTCAGGCCCTTAATATTTCATGGGTTAAACCAGCCATCGTACTTGATTTGTTCATCCAGTGGCCTTGCCCCTTTCTAAAAAAAATACTTAGATACATGTGGAAAATTTGTCTCAATAACTATATTTGGTAGGTGTGGTTAGAAAGGAACCATAGAGTCTTTAATGAGTCTATCCATGATCATCAAACTATCATTGCCAAGATCCTATCCTTTGCCAATGAGAATGTGAACCTTATCCCTTTTGATAGCTATAAACCTCATCTATAGGAGACCATGATTGCTCAATATTTAAGCTTAACCCTCTTAGATGATTCTATGCCTAGGGTAGTCAACCATAGAGCCAATTTTAAGTGGTCTCCACCTCCTACGGGTTGGTTTAAGCTTAATTTTGATGGAGCAGCTAAGGACGATTTTTGTAGAGCAGGCATTGGTGGCATTGTGCGATATCATAATGGGAATATGGTTTTCTGAATATTTGGGAACAAGGACGAACAACAAAGTTGAATCTAGAGCTATGTGGAGAGGCCTTCAAATGACTCAAGACTTAGAAGGCAATTTGATCGTAGAAGGAGACTCTATGCATGTTATAAATCTCCTAAATAATTGGAAAACACCTCCTTGGAGGATTAAAACAATTTTTGAAGAGGCTAGGATCCTTTTCTAGGGAATACAGGATAGAAAAGCCCAACATGTCTTTCGAGAAGCTAACAAAATTGCTGATAAGCTGGCCAATTTGGGTGTCAATGGTGATGAACTTTTCAAATGGGAACACGATGTCTTGAGTGAAGTAGAGGAGCTTATTCAACAAGAATGCCAAGAATGATAGTCAAATTTACCAACAGGGAAGGCACTATAAGTTCGAAGGCTAGGAGTATTCCCATATCTTTTTTGAATTGGAATCACAATAAAAATCATCTAATTTGTCAGTCTTCATGGATGCTGCTTGGAAATACCACAAAGACTAATGGGGACAGTCACATATTAGATAACATGGCTCCTAGTCATCTTAGTAATTTGAGGTTGGTTGATAATCACAGGGAAAGAAAGAAATGGCAATATAAGACTTCGAACCAAAAGCCACGTGGACCACCAGATAGCCACCGCCATAAATCTAGCTAGCAGGTTCACTTCTCCAAGGATGATTGGCCAAGACAATATGTGGCACCAAAGCATGTCATATATGGAAGAAAGCAATTACCAAAGAATTATTAAGAGTAATTGTCAATACAGAACTTGTGGGAGTTTTTTTCAGTACTCTACTATGTGTGTCTGCAACTTTTTGTTTCTCCATTGTCTCAAGGAAGGGATTCGTGTTTGTTTTTTTTTTATAATTATGATGCATGTGTGTTTTCTTGGGGTATACCCAAAATTTTGTATGGGAAGTTTCTTTTTTATAACAGGCTATATGCCTTAGCAGATGTAATGGCTTTGGCAACATATATATTTTACATATATATGATCCTTAGTAAGGATATGTTCATCAACAGCCATGGACTGATTTTTGTAAAAGGTTTTGGTTCAACCTGTAAAACCCGATATTAATGCTATAATATCTTATCTAACAAAAATATATATATATTTTGAGAATAATAGTTCAATTTTGAGTTGATTTTGTAAAGTTTTGTGAATAGCAAAAATCAACTTCTTTTACACCTTATTACTCCTATTGAACTTGAGAACTTTCTATTTTGATGAGGTTTAAACATTGTATTTCTATTGTCCTTTTAATGTATTTTGAGATAAGTATACCAATTAATTTCCAACTCTTAATATTATTTAATAAAACTCTTTTTATAGCCTTTAATAACTTGATATTTATTGTTTCTAATTTCCAATTTTCTACTTTGATGTAGTATTCCTTATAACTCCCTAATGTGGAATATTAGAAAACAATTATTTGTAATAATAGAAATTCAAGTAGAAATTCTTATTTCTACTATGTTTTAAAATTGCAAATATTAGGATATTTTAAAAGATATTTTCCCTTTGGATATTACTTTAAAATATGGTTGATTACTATTAGTATTTCAAACTTATATTATATCTTATAACTCCCTATTGATGAAAGTAATCTTGACGAAGTATAAACCTTACCTTTAATGCTATAATCCCTATGTATTCAATGCATATTTCATGTATATGATAGTCCTCTTAATACCTTTTCCTTGAATTCCATGGTGTACGTCGATTCACTTTTGACTTCAATTTTGGATAGTGGCACTTCAACTCTGGATATTTGACCTTCCTTGAATACCTTGATCAAAGATTTTAATGCTCTTTGCTTCTCTTTCAAATTGCAATTTAGGTTTTTGTGATGGGTGTAAGTGCTATGAATACTATGAATGCTTTGAATACTATCCTCCATGGTCTTTGACTCCTTTTAATAGATGGAGGATCTTGGAATTTGTGACAAGTGTCACAATGGTTACCCTTGAGTGCTTGAGATGCTTATTTCCATTTGTGAAACTCTACCAAGTAGATAATTGTTACGATATTGGACGAGCACTCATCCTCTATAAACTTCTTCCCTAAGCGTTTTCTTGGCCAAGCTTGTAATATATGGATGCTTGTGTTGGAAATGTGAAGAACGCAAGCTTATACTAAGAGGGGGGTGAATAGTATAAGATAAAACTTTTCTCTTTTCTTTCTAAAGCAATAACCACAAATAATATCAATGAAATAATGAAACAATGCACAAATCACCATACACATAAGAGAAAAATATTTTACATGGAAACACCCTCTTGGGATAAAACCATGACAAAATATTTCTTATATTTTTCTTCAATAAATTTCATGGGTACCAACCCACAAGAGACACCAATTCCCTATTAAAGTTTGTGGACACCAATATACAAGAGACACCAATCCCCTTGCTCAAGTTCATGTACATAAATCCATAGGAGACACCAATCCCTTGATCAAGTTCATGGATATCAATCCAAAGGAGACACCAATCCCCTTTCTCAAGTTCATGGACATCAATACATAAGAGACACCAATCCCCTTGCTCAAGTTCATAGAAACAAATACCCTTGCTCAATTTTGTGGACACCAATCCATTGGAGACACCAATACCCTATCTCAATTTCATGGACACCAATCCATAGGAGACACCAATCCCCTAGCTCAACTTCATGGACACCAATCCATAGGAGACACCAATCCCCTTGCTCAAGTTCATGGACACAAATCCAAAGGAGACACTAATCCCCTTGCTCAAGTTCATGGACACCAATCCATAAGAGACACCAATCCCCTTGCTCAAGTTCATGGAAACCAATCCCCTCTCAAGTTCATGGACACAAATCCATAGGAGACACCAATCCCCTTACTCAAGTTCATGGACACCAATCCACAGGAGACACCAATCCCCTAGCTCAATTTCGTGGACACCAATCCATAGGAGACACCAATCCCCTTGCTCAAGTTTGTGGACACCAATCCATAGGAGACACCAATCCCCTTGCTCAAGTTCATGGACACCAATCCATAGGAGACACCAATCCCCTTGCTCACTAATCTGGTCAAAACTCTGCTCAAGTCTATCCTCAAATATTTCTCACAAACACTGCTCAAATATGCTTCAAAAAATACTCACAAACATTGCTCAAATTTACTCCAAAACCTACTCACAAAAACTGCTCAAATCTGCTCCAAAACCTACTCACAAACATTGCTCAAATCTACTCCAAAACTTGCTCAAAAACACTACTCAAATCTACTCCAAAACCTGCTTACAAACATTGCTCAAATCTACTCCAAAATCTTGATCAATAATGGCATCAAGTTCTTCACATTTTCTTGAGTTTGCTTTCTTCAACTAAAAGGCAATTTAGACATATTCTACCCAAAATTATTTTAACTTCATGAACATATAGAGGATGATATGCACTAGTGTAGAAAGCTTCAAATGGTCAAAATTTTCTTCACATTCATTTAGTCTATCACTTCCACATATCTCACATTTATTACATTTTAAAGGTAGCTCAAGTCTAGCATTAGATAACTTACTTGTGTGTTGAATTGGAGATGCTAATACCTTGCTCTTCTTCCACTATCATGTGCACCTTTTCTTCTTCTTGAAATGGCTGAATTGTCCTTCCTTGTTAATTGAATGCTTGGGTGAATATGTGACCTTAATCCTCTTACTCTATTCTTTGAAGTCTTGACTTGTTTCAAATATGTGCCCTCCAAATCTACCTCAATAATGATGATCTTCCTTTTGCATGTGCTTTCCAAATCTGCCTTGACAAAATAATTTTCCTTTTGTATGTGCCTTCCAAATCTACCTTAATAATAATGATCTTCTTTTGAAACTTATAAAATAAAAATTTATAACAACAACATGACTCCTTATATCTCTCTTTTAAAACTTGCAAAATAAAACTTTATAATACCAACATGACTCCTTATATCTCCCTTTTATAACTTGCAAAATAAAACTTTATAAATAGCAAACTGACTCCTTATATCTCCTTTTAATAACTTGCAAAATAAAACTTTATAATAATAACATGACACCTTATATCTCCCTTTTATCAAATTTAATTAAAAACTTTACCCTTACCTTGCACAACAAAACTTAGCAAGCAACAGATGAGATTCAACCTTCTGACCTCTAGTAGCGTAGCGCCCTAACGCGGGCTTGTGACCGACTAGGCTAACCCAATGGATGAAACCAAAAGGGCACAATAGAATACTTAACTCCTTCATTGTGCTATCTCAAACACCAAATGCTTCAACAAAATAGGCATCAAGGAGATTCGACCCTCAAACCTTCTACACCATAGTGCCCTAACACGGGCTAGGAAACCATCTAGGCTACCCCAACGGATGAAATCAAAGGGGCACAATAAAATACTTAACTCTTTTTTGCATTGCTATCTTCGAACACCAAAAGCTTCAGCAAAACAAGCGTTGAGGAGATTCGACCCTCAAACCTTCTGCACCACAACATCCTAACATAGGCTAGACAACCGACTGGGCTACCCTAGTAGATGAAACCAAAGGGGCACAATAGAATACTTAACTCCTTTGGATCATTGCTACATCACTAAACTTGCGCTCCTCTCCTCCCTTGTCTTCTACTTACTGCTTGCTCTCCTCTCTTGTCTTCTACTCATTGCTCACACTCCTCTCAAAGGATATTCAATTTTCTTACAACCTTGCAAAATGAATTATTGCCTCATATTAATATGCTTTTCCTTTGTCTTTCATGCCCAAGGAGGTTGGCCCATCATTTAAACATTTGAATTTTAATTTCACTTTTGTATGGTGTGCTCAAGGAGGTCAGCCCATGCATATTTAATTTTTTGAATTTCAAACTCACTTCAAGTCGGCCCACTCTTTTTACCTTTATATTATAATATTAAATCTATGATTTAAATATTATAATATTTGAATATCTATTTAAATATTTTGATTTAAATATTAAATCACCCTTGAAGATATCTATCTTGACATCAATGACAACTCATATGATTAAATCACCCTTGAAGATATCTGCCTTGACATCAATGACAACTCAATAATTCTAACAATCTCCCCCTTTGTCATTGATGGCAACCCTGCAAAGAAACTATCCTTTACTAAAACATGATCACAAACTGCTCCCCCTAACAAGTTGCTCCCCCTTACTAAAATTCTCCCCCTTTGACATCAATGGCAAAGGCTCCTCAGGGATGTAAGATAAGACACTTGACAATGCCCCCTTACTCCTTGCTCTTACTGAGACAATCAATGATGAGATGGGAGTAAAACTCCCAAATTACTATGCTCCTCTTCTTGTTCTATTTTCTTTCTCCAAACTTTGGAGGACATACCCTTTTGAACATTTTGACCATCCTCTTTTTTGCTTGACTTTGGAAGTTCAGGGAACATTGTTCTGCACCATCTAGTTGTATGCCCAAAATTATTACATTTGTAGCATATGATGTTGTAGTCCATGAGAGGTGCAAATGAATTGAAATTCCTCTTGGTGAAGCCAAAATTATTCTTAGCATGGACCCTACAATTTACAGCTTTATGACCAAATTTGTGACATGAAAAGCAATAACCATGGAAGAAATATTGAAACTTATCTGATTGCCTTGGAGGATATTATCGCATGGTTCTCTCATTGTTGTTTCTGTGATGGACTTTGTTCCTTGATGATGCTTTGTTTTCTTCCTCCTTGATGCTTCCACTTCTCAACACATCAGCATAGGTCTTAGGCTCTTCTTTAATTATTTTATTTGATGCCTCTATTCCTTTTGAGCTTGACTCCACATTTTGTTTCTTTTGACTTTCTTCAAAACCAAGTCCAATATTTATAACCGAAGATCTTTGTGCTTTGATAATATCATCCACCATTTTTGTGCTTCTCTCAAACTGATGTAGCTTATCATTAGATTCATTCACTTTCTTTCTTAGAGAGACAACCTCATGCTCTAGTTTTTCACATTCCAACTCTTTTGCCTTTAACTGCTCAACCATACCTTCTTCAATTTGCTTTGCCTCTTCAACTTTAACTTTCAAGTTAATGAGTTCTTGCGATAAATTTACCTTTGTCTTCTCATCCTCTTGTACTTGAGTCTTCAATATTGAGTTCTTCTTTCTAAGCCTTTTCAACTCTTCAAGAGCAACAACAAGTTCCTCTTCTATGTCAACTATGGCTTCCTCTTCATTTTTTGGATCTTTCTCTTTTTCTTGGTTTTCGACAACAGGAGCATCTTCTTTCTCCTCTATGGCCAAAAATAGGATTTCTTCTCTTTCACTATCGGAGAGACTTTCATCACTATTGTTGGAAGAACTGCTTGCTTCCTCAACATAAAAACTCTTCTTGTGCCTTTGAAAAATCTTCTTCTCATGCTTATTTTGACCATGCTTGTTTTTCTTTTCATGATAAAATTTTCTTTCTTTTTTTTTCTTGTATTCCTTTTCTTCTTCACTGCTACTACTTCTAGCTTGTGGGCAATTAGATGCATAGTGACCAATGTTACCACAATTAAAACATTTCATAGAATGCATACCTTTGTGTTTTCTTGGACCCTTCTTATTTCTTCACACAAAGTTAGCTTCTTCTCTATTGCTTGATTCTTCACTTGACTCTGGTTCTTTATTCTTTGTCTTCTTTGAATCTTTAAATGTGGCCTCCCATTTGGATGTTTGATCTTTTTTAGTCCTCATCTCATAGGCTGTGAGAATTTCATGTAGCTCATCCATGCTTAAGGTTTTAAGATCCTTCATTTCTTCAATCGCTAAAACCTTTGCATCAAATCTCATAGGAAGTGACCTTAAGATTTTTTGAACAATCTTAGAGTCTTCAATATTTTCTCCAAGTCCATGAATGGTGTTGACAACTTCATCAACACGAAGTAGATATTTTGTAATATCTTCCTCATATTTCATCTTCAAATCTTCAAACTTCCTCCTATGGGTTTGAAATTTTGCCATTTTAACCTTGTCATCTCCTTCATATGTTCTTTGTAACTTGTCCCATATTTATTTTGCTGAGGTGCATTGCATGAATTTCACAAACTCTGATTCACATAACCCACTTAATATTGCATTCATTGCCCTAGCATTATTTTCAAATGGTTTCTTTCCATCTCGATCCATGGGAGGAGTTGTAGGTGGTGTGAACCCATCCTCAATGGATTGCCATATATCATAGCCATGTGCCATCAAATAAGTTTGCATCCTTATGCTCCAAAAAGCATAGTTAGTCCCATCAAACAATGGAGCCCTATTTGATGAAAAACCTTCTTGGCAAGCCATGTGTGTTCTTGTAAGATCTTCCTTCAAGTTGTTAGGCTTTCATGAAGGAACCTGCTCTGATACCAATTGAAGAACACAAGCTTATACTGAGAGGGGGTGAAAAGTATAAGATAAAACTTTTCTCTTTTCTTTCCAAAGTAATAACCTCAAATAATATCAATGCAATAATTAAACAATGCACAAATCACCATACACATAAGAGACAAATATTTTACGTGGAAACACCCTCTTAGGAGAAAACCATGACAAAATATTGCTTATATTTTTCTTCAATAAATTTTGTGGGCACCAACCCATAGGAGACACCAATCCCCTATACAAGTTCATGGACACCAATCCACAGGAGACACCAATCCCCTATACAAGTTTGTGGACACCAATCCACAAGAGACACCAATACCCTTGCTCAAGTTTATGGACACCAATCCATAGGAGACACCAATATCCTTTCTCAATTTCATGGACACCAATCCCCTTGCTCAAGTTCATGGACACCAATCCATAGGAGACACCAATCCCCTTGCTCAAGTTCATGGAAACTAATCCATAGGAGACACCAATCCCCTTGCTCAAGTTTATGGACACCAATCCACATGAGATACCAATCCCCTTGCTCAAGTTCATGGATACCAATCCATAGGAGACACCAATCCCCTAGCTCAAGTTTGTGCACACAAATCCATAGGAGACACCAATCCCCTTGCTCAAATTTATGGATACCAATCCACAGGATACACCAATCCATAGCTCAAGTTCATCGACACTAATCCATAGGAGACACCAATCCCCTTGCTAACTCATATGTTCAAAACTCTACATAGGTATGTCCTCAAATCTTGCTCACAAACACTACTCAAATCTACTTCCAAAACTTCTCACAAACATTGCTCAAATTTGCTCCAAAACCTACTCACGAACATTGCTAAATATTCTCCAAAATATACTAAAAAATACTGCTCAAATATACTCCAAAACTTACTCAAAAACACTACTCAAATCTACTCCAAAACCTTCTTACAAACACTACTCTAATTTGCTGCAAAATTTTCTCAATAATGGCATCAAGTTTTTCACCTTTTCTTGAGTTTGCTTTCTTCAACTAAAAGGCAATTTAGACATATTCTACCCATAATTATTTTAAACTCAAGAACATATAGAGGATGATATGCACTAGTTTAGTAAGCTTCAAATGGAAAAAATGTTCTTCACATTTATTAAGTCTTTCACTTCCACATATCTCACATTTATTACATTTTAAAGGTAGCTCAAGTCTAGCATTGGATAACTTGTGTGTTAATTTGGATATGTTAATGTAGCACCCTAAAATTGGCGCAGTTAAACCTTAGTAAAAAGATAAAAATTTGAATTTTAACCCCAAACCACCCGTTAATCGCCCGTTACCCGCTCCCCTTGTTTTTCGCGCCATTTTTAGGATTTGTTTTGACCGTTGGACGATATCATCGCTGATCAGACGAAATCATCCCAGATCTAATGAATTCGCCTGGAACAGAACGTCCAGACGATTTCGTCCCAAAACCGAATTTTCATAATTAGCTTCTGTTTCAACAGCTTCTCTAACTTGGGCAGAAAGCGTGTCTGCATGGTTAGAGTCTCCCCCATTGGAGATCTCCCAAATTGGGATGATCTCCAACCTCCTAACCTCTCCCTAATCCTATATAAACTAGGATTTTCTTAGTTTATCCCCCTGAACCCCCTAGCTGATTGATTTCCTTGCAAATTTAGTTCCTTGTGCATTAGAACATCCTCGTACCATCGTTTGCATTGCGTATTTCAAGTTTTCTTGTAGGAATTTTATTGTTTTTCAGCCGGAGCAAGCTCGGATCATCGAAGGCGATTCCAGATGATTTCGGACGATCCTGTCGAGGATCGACGATGATCTCATACGATTGGAGGTGATCCCGACTGTAGTCCATATTGGGGGCAATCAGAGCCCGAAGTTTGCATTTTCTTATCTTTTCTCTTCATTTTCTTATGCATTAACTTAGTTTATTCTATTTCTTGCATCCTGGAGTTCACCTCATTTAGTATAGATGCATGATAAAGTTAAAATAAATTATTAAATTAATGCATTTTCCTTTAATTGCTATCTGGATCTATCATTTAGGCAAATTTACTATCATTTCTATCATTTCCCCTTGCTTTTGTAGTTGTATTTTTTGTTTTTGGTATCTATCTCTGTGACTGTAGGTTTCTGACGAATTCGTCAGATCGACGATGATCTCGTCTGATCTCAGATGACCGACTGAGATCTGAGATGATTCTATGCAATTTCAGATGATTACGTATGATTTGAGATGATTTGGACTTCTACAAACCTCAGAATCTTCATCAGACATCCGAAATCAGGTATATTCTGTCTTATTTAGCATACTTTTTGTGTTTAGCACTTATTCATGTTTTTTGTATTCATATAAATCAGCATTGGCATATAGAATAGCTTAGATTCATCTTGGCAAAACCTAGGAATTGAATGATTAAAGCACAAAATGAACACATCAAACCTACTCTCAACCTAGGCGTGGAAACTGCCACTCAAAAGTTTCCTGGTGAACCCACCATCCATCGAAAATTCACCCTTATACCCCTCCCCCGAGAGGCGTGACCTTCAAAGGGCCTCTCAGTCCGAGGTATTGTCCCATCCTTCTCGCATCCCCCTTTCGGGCGTGGATCCTATAGCCTGAAGGTAAGGATGCAAAAAATTTGGAGCGATACATTTTGGTGAACCCGACGTGAAAACTAAAAACCTTTTGAAAACAATCCAAAAAAAACAAAACATAAATGCATTTAGAATCATCAGAAAAACAATTAAAGATTGCATATCATATTTAGATGGTAGATTATAATAAAAGACGAGTTGTCACCATTAATGTTGAAAATCAATTAGCAGCCATAGAGATTACTTCTGTGCTTAGAGTACCTCAAACAAATAGGGTCCAACCTTTATGGGACGAACTTGATAGGAGATTGAATATCATTTCATCTAGATCAACCGAACTTAGGCAAATCAAGAGGTTTGTCCTAGATAGAATCCTGGATCCTGATCAAGTGACCTTATATCATGAACTTCAGAGAGCTTGCCATAGGTGGTTAGCAGATAAAAGAGCCCTTGTGTCTTCCGAGTTGTACACCTTTGAGGAATACCTTGACAATGCAGTTGTAGTACATAAATTTCTATCTCGTATAGAGGATCAAGAGGTCGTTCTTACGGATAGAAAGATATGGAATAGAGTTCCTAGAGCTGTGTTATATCGAGAGTATTGCCATGAGCTCTATTTTTACAAGTCAGAGTCAGAAGTAGATAACATCACCATAGCACACTTTGTCAAATTCTTGAAAAACCATTTCCAATTTGAAGAGGAGCATTTCATGACTCTTGATGAACTTGATCCCATCAATGACATCTATAAACTATTTATAGAAAACTAAGCCATTCTTTTTATTATTTCTTGCATTTAGTGTGTTGTTTGTTGTCTTTATAATATTATCATAAAAACATAAAAAACAAAACAAAACATAAAAAAAATCAAAACATTTTCTTTTAAGTATTATAGTAGGTATATAATTAAAATATATACCTCCCAAACTTGTTGCAAATATATATATATATATATATATATTTGCTAAAATCTAAGTTTAAGCATAATGACTAGACTTAGGAATGGAAAACAGACTGAAGTAGAAGAAGATTGGTTAGGAAAACCAGTAAATAAACCAGATGTCCTTCCTGAAGACCCAATTCAGGAAGAAGGAACACTAGACCAACAAGAAGAAGAGTTTTTTGAAGGAAATGAACAAAGAGAAACTGTTAGAGAGGAAGGATCCTCATCCCCTAAAATGTCTCCGGAAGGAGCTGTTACTTTTGAGAACATGGAACATTTCTGGAAGTTCCTCAATACTAATATTGGCACTCTTAATAGAGCAATCCATATGGACAAGGATCAAATTAGTGACACTCAAGCAACCCTAGAAGAAATATATCACACACGCACTAATCCCTTGTCCTTCGTTGATCAAGAAAGTGATCAAGCTGGACCATCCAATTTGGATATGGCCGCTATAATCCAGAACATGCAACAACAACAGGTTACCCAACCACCTAGAGTGCCTGTTACCAAGCCTAGAGTTATTCCCACACAAAAGAAACCTTCATTCATTGCTCTATTTCACCAAGTTATTGATCAACATACCTCAAATCAACAAAAGCCCAAAACAAAACCAAACACCAATTTCCAACAATCTGGGATACAACATAATGCTACTACAAATCTTCTTCATAATACTCTCCCTACCAACCATTTGCATAATAGCAATATAGCATCTAATCCTTACGTCACACCATCATACGCTCAAATACCACCAAACCAATATGGTGGACAAACTAGTAACTGGAAGCCATGGTGAAACAATTAGTCTCCCGCATGGACCAGATAGATCCCTACCGTCCCTCGTACAATTATCGAGAGATGTGTTGTCAGCATCCTGAGAAACCTCCTGATAAACCACCTCAAGAATTTACTAGGTTAAATCAACCTCTATCAACCATTCTCCCGTAATTACTAGCACGAGGTTTGATCCAATTACCAAATATCCGGGAACCTGATCCAACTATACCCGGATACAGAGCTGATTTACACTGTGATTTCCATAGAGGACCTGGACACGCTACCAACTCTTGTAAAATATTAAAACATAAAATACAAGACCTGATTGATAACAATGAGATGGAGGTGCAAGCCTTCCAACCTAAACAAAATCCTCCTAATAATGCTCAAAAGAACATCCCCCAAAATCAGAATCAGAATGCCAATCAATCATTGGACATATTTCAACATCCTTTACCAAAGCATGGTAAAGAAGTGGCTAATCAAATTGAGCATCATAATGTTCCCCCTCCTACCCGATATGTAGGAACTATTAGTGGGCATTTACCTACTCATGATTTGGAAATATTTGACACAACTTTATCCATGGTTACGACCAGACCTCTATATAATACTCAGACACCTGATCTTAGTGATGTAGAATATGAGACTGAAAGTGACATGGAAATCACCTCAAATCAATCGAATAGCTCTGAAGATGAATCAGATCCTATTCAACCTATCACAAGTTCTATGGTTCCAGAAGAACCATTTCCAAGAAGAGTCACTACTAGACCATCTTCTCACCAATTACTTTCTAATGAACAAGCCATAAATGCTAGACCAAGACCTATTCATCATCCACAAAATAATATTGTCGGTACCATCGGAGTTGTTACTAGACAACAGGCTCAAAATTCTCAACAAGATCAAACTCAGAACGATGGATCAACTCCATTTGTTTTGAAAGTTCCTAATAAAGGGAATCATGCGCCTAATGTTCAACCTAAACCTCCTTATAATATTAATGAACAATTATCAAATACTACAACTAGAATTTCCCTTTTGGACCTTTTAAGATCTTCTCCTACACATAGGGATGAATTAATGCTCACATTAAGCCAAATGATGGTACCACAAAATATTCAACCTGAAGCCATGGCCAATACTATCATAACTCATGAAGTTGATTGTATTGACTTCCGGGATAGAGATATACCACAACATAGTTTACATAAGGATAACCCCTTATATATTACTGCCCTAATTGGAGATGTAGCAATTAAACGAGTCTTGATTGATAATGGTTCATCTTTAAACATTTGCACTTTTGACTTCTACCAAATATTTGGGTTTAGAAGTGATGAAATGAAAAGAACTGATATGATCATAAAAGCCTTCAATGACGAAACACAAGAAACGTGTGGAGTTATTACTATCCCATTGCAAGTTGGTCCTAGAACCTTAGACACGACCGTGTTTATTGTACATTGCCCTGCATCGTACAATATACTCTTGGGTCGCCCTTGGATCAACGCGATGCGAGTTGTTCCCTCAACTTTACATCAATGTGTTAAATTCGAATTTAAAAATCAGTTGGTTACCATTCATGGTGATCCTAGACCCTTTGATATGTGTGCTTTGGTAGAACCTGTTGGAGTTCAATTTTGCCCTGCTTTATCATCCACACATCCTAATTCTCATCAACCATCTAAACGTGTGAAACACACACCCATAACATCATCTACTTCTACTCCATCAACTCCACCTCTACATATAGTTCAACCATCCTCTGAACAAACCACATTAGGACCTCAAAAAGATCCTAAACCCACAACCAATGCTTCTTGTTTTACTCCTATAACTTCCATACCTATAGACCCATCCATCAACATCTCTACAACATCTACACCTACCAGAGGCATATTTTCCGCATCCAAAGATGTAGGAAATGTTCCTTCTACCTCTTACGCTCTTACTGATGAGCTCTTACCCGATTTATCTAAAATTCTTATATCAGAAAAAACAAACGTTGCTATGCAAGATTCCCTTATTTTAAATAAATTGCCACCCTCTCCTCGCACCTTGGGCCTCCCACAACCTATGGGAAGTATTTACCAAGTTGGGAGTTGCGCTTTTATTTATAAGGGATATGACTGGGGAAGAATACCTAGAAACATCAAGACACATTATGATGGATATGCTCGATGTTATTTTGCTAATGAGTATATTAAAGCTAAGCCTATAATGCTTAAATTGGGATATAAAGGGAAAGGTTTGGGACCTTCCCAAAATGGTATGAAAGAACCTTTTGAGGTAGAACCATGGCCTGCCCGATGTGGTGTGGGCCTATTTCCTAGTAAAGGTCAGCCCTTCCCATTTGAGGATGATGACCATCTCATATCTTACCAAGATTATTTGGATGAACGTGATCCTTTGCATTTAATAAATAAGTCATTTACATGTAATATGCTATCCATAGCTTACCCTCAGATGATCGCTGAATCCGACGATGAGTTGGAGGGAGATATCTTCCATGATGTCTCCATTGAGGAATTATTACATAATGGATTTTATTTCGATGGCTCTATACCTAGTATAGCCCAGCTTGAGGCCACGACTCCTCAAGATGAATTATCCAAGCTAACCTTGGAAGAATTACAAGAATTGGGCGTTTCACCCACCCCACCTAATTTTGAGAGAGATCTACACATGGAAGTAGAGAATGTCATAAAAATTAACATTGGAACCAAAGATAACCCTCACATAATCAACATTGGATCAGAATTAAGTCAAGAAAAACAAGATAAATACATTGCATTTCTTAAAGAATATGAAGATGTCTTTGCTTGGACATATGAAGATATGCCAGGATTAGACCCTTTTGTAGTTATGCATCACCTAGTAGTCCATCCGGATGCTAAACCTATTAAACAAAAACTTAGAAAAATGCATCCTAAAGTGGCTTTACTAGTCAAATGGGAATTAGAAAAGCTCTTGAAGGTTATTTTTATACAAGCCATTGATTATGCTGAATGGATCTCGAATGTAGTTCCAGTAACTAAGAAAGAAGCTACCAAAGTTAGGGTTTGCATAGACTTTAGAGATATTAATGTTGCATGCCCTAAAGATGATTTTCCTCTTCCCAACATGGATCAGATCATTGATTTTACTATTGGGAGTGGAATGATATCCCTAATGGATGGATTCTCTGGTTATAATCAGATCAGGATAGCTCCTGAAGATCAGGCTAAAACAACCTTTATTACCCCTTGGGGAACCTTTTGTTGGAAAGTGATGCCATTCGGTTTGAAGAATGCAGGTGCAACATATCAACGAGCCATGACTTATATCTTTCATGATATGATGCATGATATTCTACATGATTATGTAGATGATATTATAGCTCATTCCATCAAAGAAGATGATCATTTAGATGACTTGAGAAAAGTCTTTGATCGGTTAAGGGAATATCTTATCCGACTAAATCCAACTAAATGTATATTCAGAGTTAAGTCCGATAAATTATTAGGGGTTATAGTTTCTTTACGTGGCATCAAAATTGACCCTCTCAAGATCATGACTATCACTGATATGCCCACACCCACAAATATATCTGAATTACAAAGTCTACAAGGTAAACTTCAAGCTATTCATCACTTCATCGATAAGTTGGCGGACAAAATAGGACCCTTTCTTAAGCTTCTTAAGAAAGATGTCTCTTTTCATTGGGATGACGAATTTCAGGAAGCATTTGAACTCCTCAAACAATATCTCCTTAACCCTCCTATGCTTTCACCACCTAGATCTGATCGCCCATTTATCTTGTATATTTTTGCTTCAGATTTTGCCTTAGGAGCTATGTTAGCTCAACTTGACGATGAGAAGAAAGAACGTGCTAATTATTACATTAGCAGAACCTTAATCAGTTATGAAACTCGCTATACAATATTAGAGAAGTTATGTCTCACAGTCATATTTTCTACACAAAAATTATGCCATTATATGCTCAGTCAAAAAACGTATGTTATTGCTAAATTCGATCCTTTGCGATATCTCATGAGTCGACCTTATTTATCTGGTCACACAACAAAGTGGGTTCTTGCGCTAAGTGAGTTTGAACTCATGTTTATAGGACAGAAGTCTGTTAAGGGTCAAATCATAGCAGATCAATTAGCTATTGCACCCTTAGAGTCTACCCATCCCCTCATCATTGAGTTTCCCGATGAATGCCTTAAACTAGAGGCAGACCATCCAGAGCAATGGTCCCTATACTTTGATGGAGCCCGATGCATGAGTGGGGCTAGTGCAGGTATTATTTTAATATCTCCATAGAAACATCTTATACCTCTGTCCTTCAAATTAACATTTGCTTGCACTAATAACACTGCTGAATATGAGGCTCTAATCCTTGGATTACGAGCTGCCTTGGCACTAAAAATTAAAAATTTATTAGTTTTCGGTGATTCTCAACTTGTCATAAATCAAATCAATGATGTTTATCAGACCAAAGATGATAAATTACATCCATATAAAGCATATGTCTTACAATTATTATCTTTATTTGATCAAGTTACCTTGGAAGCTATTCCTCGAACTAGCAACCGTGCGGCTGATGCTATGGCTGCAGCTGCATCTCTTTTGCCCTTGGAGTTAGATGACGAATATGCTACCATCATTATTCATCGACTCTAGGAACCCGCTTCAAATAAATCATGCTTAGAACCTTTGGATGTGTTTCTAATCAACGAAACTACTCCTGAACCTTGGTACACTGATATATTTAATTTTCTTCAAAATGGGACCTTCCCTGAAGGTTGTAATAGCAACCAACGCCGGTTATTACGTAGACGAGCAAGTCACTTCATAATTATTGGTAATACCTTGTATAGGAGATCTTTTGAAGGCATCCTATTGAGATGTTTGAATCTAGAAGAATCTAGATCAGCTTTGAGTGAAGCCCATGATGGATCTTGTGGGGGACATTTTAGTGGTAGCGCCATTGCTAAGAAGCTCCTTAGGATAGGATATTTTTGGCCTACCATGGAGAATGATGCACATGATTATGTGCGCCATTGCGACAAGTGCCAAAAACATGCTGACCTTGTCCATGCACCTCCACAAGAGCTGCAGGCTATTTCATCTCCTTGGCCCTTTTCAAAATGGGGCTTAGACATCATTGGAAAAATCAACCCTGTGTCATCTGATGGACACAAATTCATCATAACCGCCACTGAGTATTTCACGAAGTGGGTTGAAGCTATGCCCTTAGCTTCTTGCACTGGAACCCAAGTTTCCAAATTTATTTTTAATCAAATTATTTGTAGGTTCGGAATTCCTGCAAATCTCATCTCAGATAATGGAACTTGTTTCAAAAATAAAGATGTCAAGAAATTATGTCAAAAATATAAAATTCAACATCGTTGGTCCACTCCCTATTATCCTCGGGGTAATGGCCAAGCAGAAGCATCTAATAAAACATTAATCAAAATCCTCAAAATATTGGTCAATAAATCTGGCCGAGATTGGCACATCCAATTATATCCTGCTTTGTGGGCTTATCGAACTAGTGTTCGCACTCCCACGGGCACTTCACCTTTTGTTTTGGTCTATGGCACTGAAGCAGTTTTTCCCTTTGAATTAGAAGTTCCTTCTTTGGCTCTGCTACTTCAAGATACTGAAGTAGGAGATGAATATCGTGCTGGCAGACTTAGTCAGCTGGAACTCCTAGATGAGAAGTGCATCAATGCTTTGGAACATCTTCGTGCCTACCAAAACAAGCTTAAACGAGCATACCTCAAGAAAGTTCATCATCGATCCTTTGAGATCGGTGACCTTGTCTTAAAAGAAAATCAAAAAAATACTAATGCAACTAAAGATCTTAAAGGTAAATTTGAACCTAACTGGCTTGGGCCATATGTCATCACTGCTAAATTTGGCTCAGGAGCATACCGATTAGCTACCTTAGATGGTAAAGATCTTAAAGAACCTATGAACATTATGCATCTTAAGCGCTATTATGCATAAAATCTGGTCATTTCATCATTGTATATATTCTTCTTTTGCATATTGTTTCATTGTCGTCATCCATATAAAAATTTCAAAAAAAAAAATAGTAATAGTATTTATTCTTTCCATTCATAAATTAAAATCAAAATATAAAAACTTCAAAATCATCAAAATCTTCAAAAACATCTTTTATTTTCGTCCCTGTCAATTCTTGAAGTATTGCAGTTATATTTTCAATTATTTTGGATAAATTAGCATTTATTTGGAATCCCGCACTTTCACACTCACATGAATAAATATCTTGATTTTATTTGGTATGATTATTAATCTCTCTTATATCAAAGTCCACAGTTGAATTAAATAAAGTTTTTGAGCATAGAGAACTGATCTTGTTATTTACTTGAACCAAGTATATCTCTTCACATTAAAATGATTTCATTGCAAATTCGATATGATGCTACATAGTAGAAATGGTTTCTTGAGCGAAAAATTTCCCTTGCTATCCTATCATGCACATGGTCTAGAATCTTTGAGAATTGACAAAAGGACAAGCTCACCCCTACCCAGAATAAAAATCCCTTGCTCTACAGCCAATCCGAGCAAGTATCCCTAGCATAGGAAGAAAAAGAAAAGTCAAAGAAAATGAGAAAAAGAAAAATATTATTTTGTACCATCGCAGCAATATTTCAGCATTATCTCAGTTCCAAGCAAAAATACAAAAAAAAAAAAAAGAAGCAAGAGAAAAGAAAAAGCAAAAAGCAATAAAATCCCTTTCCCTACCCCTTGAAAAGAAAAGAAGGGTGAATGAGCTTGAATCCTTGGAATTCTCAATTATTCGAAAACTGTGAGGTAAGCCCCATAACAGGTGGTTTGTGCCCAACCCGCTTGGCCTTGGGTAATCCCTAGCATGGTGATATGTCTGTCACATTAGCGACCTTCTTTTGTATAGACCTATGTCGGCTTATGGATTAGCTAGCTCTTGATGACCTAACTTACATAGTAGTCTGGTACGGTTACATGCATATAAATCATGGTCAACGAACACTCATTTGGTTAATTCAAATTACTTGTATCAAATTATCTTGCTCAAAATTGGTGAATGAACAATACAATTGCACACACATTTGTATTTGAGAGATTTTGTATCATTATGATAAATCAAGATCGGTAATGAACTCACATTTGCACATGAGGGTTCCTTATAAATCTACATTTTGTCTTTGAGATAATTTAAAATATCTCTGCAATTCTTTTAGAACCATTTCATCTTCTTATTTAAGAACATTTGCTTAGCATAAAAACAATTAAATATATTTCTTTCCACAAATCCAAAAATTTTCTTTCACAAACATCTTCAAAAACCTAGTAAATAAAGTCATGTTTATATATTATTATTTTATGTTTATCTCAAAAATAAAAAATCAATCATGCAATAAAACTAAAATATCAAATTCTTTTTTGGATTTCGCGATGATGGTATAAGTCTATACCTATAATTCTATGCCTAGCGCAAACCATTGTTCTAATTTTATTTTCCCATTCATTTTAAATTCATAAAAACATATGGCTTACATCATTATGTTACCCAATTGTGCTTTAAAAAGAACGCAAATTTTTCTATTTTATGTCATTATGTCAACATTCAATTTTGCAATGATGGTATAGTTCCTAGGGACTTATTCAAAAATTTTATCACACTTAGGAATTTATGCCTAGCAAAAATCATATTTCTTTTAATATCTCATGCATAATATTTTTATGAAAATCTGAAAACAAATCATCACCATCATCATTTTTCATCATCACAACACAAAGTCTTAAGACAAGTCTCTTAAGCACTCTTTTACTTTTAGCAATATTTCTATACTGGGATTAGCTTGACGACCTAGCGAGCGGCGACTCCATGAAATGGTCTATAACAACGACAATGTCCTTTGAAATTATTGTTAGAAGTCCCTTTTTATTTTTCATCAAAACACACCACCAAAACAACCAATTTGTTTACATCAGATTATTTCATTTAAATTTTATGCCATGACATAAAAATTATAATTTATTTCCAAACGACATAATTACATGAATAATCAATCAACAAATCCAAAATTAAAGCATCATACAACATATACACAAGTCATATCATCAAAAAGATCTATCTATATATATCAATCAATTATGTACATCATCTGGATTGGTATGCCACAATCAATACCCTGGCATACTCAATCCCCTCAAAAAGTAATAATAATACAATCAATCTGCACTCTATAGCAGCTAGCCTCGAGAAGCCCTCGAGCTCTCAGCCTCATCTCCTCTCCCACCCTGAGGTGGAGGAGGTGGTCCCATAGAGGTCCGGGCTGTGTCCCGGGTCCTCGTCGTCGATCGTGAGGATGTCCTCGATGATCCCATCATGATCGGCTCCGCAATGGGGCTGGCAATGGTATCCTCTGCCCCTCTGGGACCACGTGATAGTACAACCCCTGGTAGAATGTGGTCTAAGCAATAGCCCATGCTAGATCCTGAGTGCTCGCCCCTCCGCTTTGAGCCCTGAGTCGTGTAGCCTCATCCTGAAGTGTCTGCACTTGAGCCCGAAGGTGGGCATTCTCCACCCGGAGAGCCACCATCTCGTTGCTCTCCCCCACCTCGATACCCTTGCCCTTATCGGGCGATGGTGGCCTCTCCCCCTGCTGAGAAGGGAATCCCTCCTCCCTCCTCCCTATCCGCTGCAGTCTCTACGGAGCCTGTGGCATCCTCTGGCGTCTCTCCTATGGAGACCGTCGTTGCTCTCTCCCATCGTGACCTCGTGCTGCCTCAATAGCAGCCTGGCGCCGCCTCCCCATCCATCGCACCATGGCATGCATCGGACCCTATGCCCTCATCATCCGAGGAGGGTGGATGCCTACGTACTAGGCATCGTATCCATCGACAACCCCAATGTCATCACCATCCACTGGCTGGATGGGGGCATCATCTGCATCCTGGCTCTAGAATCGCTGCATGTCTGGAGCCCCGCTCAGTGTAGTACTATCCCAAATAGTCTGGGAGTACTCGTAATCCCTAAGAGAAGGGATCCCCTACTGAAGACCGAACTATCACAAAACTCGGTCGTAGCGGTGGAGCTCTACCTCTCCCCGCTCCATCCTCAGCCAGCAGACTCGCCTGATGCGAGCCAGCTCCTGCCCATCCTCTACCCACCCTGGATGCTCCCTCCATGGCCTCCAGGTGATCTGGTCTAGGATGAGGTCATCTAGCAACCTCCGTGACATCGACAGATCTATCCACCATTGTGACCCCTCTCTGTAACCACCAATAGAAAACCCGGGGCCTCTCTCGGTCAACCCCTGTCAGTGGGAGCCCTATCGGCCTCCGCACCATGATGTGCTCCTAGCACCAAACCTATAGTAGTGATGTCACAACCAGACATCGGCCTCCCTTGTATACGACCCCATGCAGGATCCTATACAAGCGGCATAGTACAAAGCTGCCCCATGCAAACCTGTACCCGTGGTCTCTCATGTCGCAGACCACATCTGATAGGAGCCAGGGTAATCTGCACCCGCTCTGGTGGCACAGTAGTAAGCCACCCACTATCCCTACCAAAACTCGAGTCAACCTAGATGCCCCAGGCATCTGCCTTAGAGACTCGATGTTCACTCCGCCCTTCTCCAGGGTGAAGCTCGGGTCTCCGCTCAGCCTCATCATCGCCTGGCCTTGATTGGCCATAGGAGTCATCATCCGTCCCTGTATGGGGATCCTCAAGATCCTCCATACATCCTCTAGTGTGGGAGCCATCTCCCCTATCGGTAACCGGAAGCAGGACGACCCCGGATACCACCTCTCTGCTAGGGCTGTCAGTAGCCCCATGTCCGTCGGTACTTGTGGCATCTCTGCCACATGCTGCAAACCGACCTGTGCTAGTCGGTCGCGCTCCGCCTGGTCGAGCGTGGCTATGTCATCTCTCAGCCCCTCGTATTTCCACTCTTGACTCTTTAGTAATCCCCTCTGCAAAACAAACAATAAAACAATAAAATTCATTAATAAACCAATTATTAAAATCAATTAAATGCAATTCAAACAAGCTTAATTTCATAAAATGATGATATCGTCCACTATTGGATGATATCGTCCTAAATTGGGTAAAATCATCCTTTGTAGGATGAAATCATCTTCTATTTCGCAACTTGGGGATCGCCCCTTGTTGGACGAGATCGCCCCTAGTTCGTCGATTTCGCCCTCAGACGAAATCGACGATCTAGAGATGATTTCGACGAAATAGGGACGATTTCGTCCCGACGTCGTCGATGGCCTAAAAACGGCCGCGATGCCCCAAAACAATCAAAATTTAAAACAAAAAATTGCACAAATCAAATTCAAACATAATTCACTAGGATTAGATCCTTACCCGTAGCCCGCGTCGGACCTCTGTCGATCTGTGCGCTGTCTCAACCATTTTGTCTGTAGAGCTCTAAAACAGTAAAAAATGAACAGTAAAAATGAATTAGGGTTTTCCCTATTTTTCTTAATTTTATTTAAAAACAACTTTTTTAATTTTTTTTAATTTTGCTTTTTCGCGCTTTTACCTCAAACGTTCGATTTGGGTAAAAACACGGAGGGGGCACCATAGTCAGCAGTCGTACGATTCGACCTAGAATCATCGTCTAGAAAATTGAGTAAATTTTTGCTTTCTCGTAAAACGGGAAGAACTCGTCTTTAACGCATTTTCTTCAAAAAATTCGCTAAAGAGGGGGCAAAATGTAGCACCCTAAAATTGGCGCAGTTAAACCTTAGTAAAAAGATAAAAATTTGAATTTTAACCCAAAACCGCCCGTTAACCACCCGTTACCCGCTCCCCTTGTTTTTCATGCCATTTTTAGGATTTGTTTTGACCGTTGGACGATATCATCGCCGATCAGATGAAATCATCCCAGATCTGACGAATTCGTCTGGAACAGAACGTCCAGACGATTTCGTCCCAAAACCAAATTTTCATAATTAGCTTCTGTTTCAACAACTTCTCTAACTTGGGCAGAAAGCGTGTCTACGCGGTTAGAGTCTCCCCCATTGGAGATCTCCCAAATTGGGATGATCTCCAACCTCCTAACCTCTCCCTAATCCTATATAAACTAGGATTTTCTCAGTTTATCCCCCTGAACCCCCTAGCTGACTGATTTCCCTACAAATTTAGTTCCTTGTGCATTAGAACATCCTCGCACCATCGTTTGCATTATGTATTTCAAGTTTTCTTGCAGGAATTCTATTGTTTTTCAGTCGAAGCAAGCTCGGATCGTCGAAGGCGATTCCAGATGATTTCGGATGATCCTGTCGAGGATCGATGATGATCTCGTACGATTGGAGGTGATCCTGACTGGAGTCCAGATTGGGGGCAATTAGAGCCCGAAGTTTGCATTTTCTTATCTTTTCTCTTCATTTTCTTATGCATTAGCTTGGTTTATTTTATTCCTGCATCCTGGAGTTCACCTCATTTAGTATAGATGCATGCTAAAGTTAAAATAAATTATTAAAGTAATGCATTTTCCTTTAATCATTATCTGGATCTATCATTTAGGCAAATTTACTATCATTTCTATCATTTCCCCTTGCTTTTGCAGTTGTATTTTTGGTTTTTGGTATCTGTCTCTGTGATTGCAGGTTTCTGATGAATTCATCTGACGAATTCATTAGATCGACGATGATCTCGTCTGATCTCAGATGATCGACTGAGATCTGAGATGATTCTATGACATTTCAGATGATTACGTATGATTTGAGATGATTTGGACTTCTACAAAACTCAGAATCTGCATCAGACATCCGAAATCAGGTATATTCTGTCTTATTAGCATACTTTCTGTGTTTAGCATTTATTCATGTTTTTTGTATTCATATAAATCAGCATTGGCATATAGAATAGCTTAGATTCATCTTGGCCAAACCTAGGATATGAATGATTAAAGCACAAAATGAACACATCAAAACCATTCTCAACCTAGGCGTGGAAACTGCCACTCAAAAGTTTCCTGGTGAACCCACCATCCATCAAAAATTCACCCTTATACCCCTCCCCCGAGAGGCGTGACCTTCAAAGGGCCTCTCAGTCCGAGGTATTGTCCCATCCTTCTCGCATCCCCCTTTCGGGCGCGGATCCTATAGCCTGAAGGTAAGGATGCAAAAAATTTGGAGCGATACAAGTTAATACCTTGCTCTTATTCCACTATCATGTGCACCTTTTCTTCTTATTTAAATATCTGAATTGTCCTTCCTTGTTAATTGAATTCTTGGGTGAATATGTGACCTCAATCCTATTACTCTATTCTTTGAAGTCTTGACTTGTTTCAAATATGTGTCCTCCAAATCTGCCTAAAAATGATGATTTTCCTTTTGCATGTGCTTTCCAAATCTGCCTTGACAAAATGATTTTCCTTCTGTATGTGCCTTTCAAATCTGCCTTAATAATAATGATCTTCTTTTGAAACTTATAAGATATAAATTTATAACAACAACATGACTCCTTATATCTCTCTTTTAAAACTTGCAAAATAAAATTTTATAATACCAACATGACTCCTTATATATCCCTTTTATAACTTGCAAAATAAACATATATATTCAACAAACTGACTCCTTATATCTCCTTTTAATAAATTGCAAAATAAAACTTTATAATAATAAGATGACACCTTATATCTCCCTTTTATCAAATTTAATTTAAAATCTTTACCCTTACCTTACATAGAAAAACTTAGCAAGCGACGGATGAGATTTGACCTTCTAACCTCTAATAGTGGAGTGCTCTAATGTAGGCTTGTGACCGACTAGGCTAACCTGGTGGATGAAACCAAAAGGGCACAATAGAATATTTAACTCCTTCACTATGCTATCTCAAACACCAAATGCTTCAGCAAAATAGGCATCAAGGAGATTCGATCCTTGAACCTTCTACATTGTAGTGCCTTAAAATGGGTTAGGCAAATGCTTGGGCTACCCCAACAGATAAAATCAAAGGGGTATAATAAAATACTTAACTCTTTTGTTTCACTATATTTTAACACCAAAATATTTAGCAAAACAGGCATCAAGGATATTTGACCCTCGAACCTTCTGCACCGTAGCACCATAACACGGGATAGAAAACTGACTAGGCTACCCCAGTGGATGAAAATAAAGGGGAACAATAGAATACTTAACTTATTTAGATATCTACTACATCACCAAAATTGCACTCCTCTCCTCACTTGCATCCTACTTGCTGATTGCTATCCTCTCTTGTCTTTTACTCGTTGCTCGCACTCCTCTCAAATGATATTCAATTTTTCTTCCATCTTTGCAAAATGAATTATTGCCTCATATTAATATGCTTTCCCTTTGTATTTTATGCCCAATGAGGTTGGCCCATAATTTAAACATTTGAATTTTAATTTCACTTTTGTATGGTGCACTCAAGGAGGTCAGCCCATGCATATTTATTTATTTTTTAATTTCAAACTCACTTCAAATCAACCCACTCTTTTTGACTTTATATTATAATATTAAATGTATGATTTAAATATTATAATATTTGAATATCTATTTAAATATTTTGATTTAAATATTAAATCACCCTTGAAGATATCTATCTTGACATCAATGACAACTCATATTATTAAATCACCCTTGAAGATATCTGCCTTGACATCAATGACAACTCAATAATTCTAACAAAATATCTTTATTTCCTTCTGGGTGACAAGTGTCACCTTTATTTCATGCATGGTATTTTCTATGTAATGCTTCTCCAAAGTATATTGTAATCCTTTTATTAACCATGCAATGTGGCTAGCTCTTCCTTTGTTCAATGGCACTTGATATGAGATTGTTCTAGCAACGCCTTGGGATCTTGGAGCAACACTTTTCCAATGCTTGAGTGGATTTTTTGGGCTACTCCAATGGTGCTCCTTGGATGTACATCCTTCAACTTGTTATACCTTCCTTTTTGTATATGATATTTCCTTCTAATATAGTGCTTCTCCTTGCTTTGTTTTCTTGCAGGCTTGACTATCCAAAATGTAGATGTGAGCCTTTTGAGAAGCTATATTCTCTTGCGAGGAGAATGATTTTGCACGACTGCATTGGAGTATTTTTCTCCTTGTAAATATTGTGCCTCTTTGGAATAGAATATCTATTATTTTTCCTATGTAGATTATATTAGAGTAGTGCAAAGAAAATGTAAATACTTTGTATATAAAATACCTCTTTGCACCTCCTTTTGCAATCTAAGTTTTTTGGTCTTATGGTAGCTTTTTGAGATAGGCAATGGAAAATTTGATGGTCTCTTTTGCTAGAAAAATCTCTCCATTGCTTTATGACATTGGTAATAAAGCCAAGCTAATAACCACTTAGATAGAAGCTCTTTTTTTGTAGAAGTAATTTCTGCACCTTTTTGTAAATAGCCTTTAGTGAACTTTGAATCTGAGACTCACCAAGTCTCGATTTGAAGCTTCAATTACTGATTTTGATAGTGGATTTTATTCTCCACTCCTTGGAGGAATATTATCTATTTTTGGTGTCTTATTTAGGTCATGAGATATTGCAAGTTCTGTACACCAATAGTGTCTCTAGACACTTTGATAATTTACTAGTTTTTGTGCTCTTGATCCTTTAATCAACAAACACAAACTAGCATTTTTTTAGAGTAATTAGTGTAGTGAAAATGATATTAATAATACAACTAATTTAATGCACTAAAAATCTCACATTATCACTCCAATAAACTCTTAAAATAATTTCAAATGCACTTAATAATCTCTGCAACTTTTAAGAGTAATTTGTAATGAACCCTTAATAAGTATTCTGCAAATTTTCACTACAATCAATATTATAGGATATAGTTTTCTTGCTTTATAGATAGCAAATAGGTAGATGATAATTTTATTTTCTCTCAAAAATATCCAACTCCTATTAATTTTGCAAATAATCATTAAAAGGAATTCTTTCTTTTTGCACTTGAATACTATAATGGAATCTATTATTTTGCAACTTTTAATCCAAATGTGGTGCTTAATGGAATTTGATAATGAACCCTAATTTGAATTTCAACTAATTGCACCCTATTTTCTTACCTTTAATGGATTTTTTAGATGATGTAGATATTGGCATTTTGATTCACCAAGTTGCTACTTTGTAGTGGATGGATACACAACTTCTTTGTTGGCTATCCCGAACAAATTTTTCCTTTACCAATCTCTAGACTCAAACTTTCTATATTGAGCCTTGGATTTGGTGGATTAATCCTTCCAGTGATCTACTTTTTGTTGCATATTCAGAGAACTCCTTTATCTAAAATGTGTCTTCTTGTTGTGAGAGGTGATCTCCAAATCTCCTAGATTTGGTAGTTTTCTTCTATCTAAATCTTCCTTCAAGTTTCTTGTCAAATTATGACTTCAAATAGGATATTCTTCTTCTCAAGATTCTAATTTTCTTGAGGTCTTCACTAGACTCTTCTTATGGGATTTGGCAATCCTTGCAAAATTCTTCTTTTGGGATTTGGAATTCCTTGCCAAATTCTTCTTCTTGGATTTGGTACTCGTTGCCAAATTCTTCTTCTCTTGGGATTTTTGTCATATGGCGATAATTATCCCAAGTCCTTCACTATCAGGAGCTTCTCCTTGGTAGTGGATTTCTCCAATGAGTTCTACTAGGAACTCTTTTGATGATGCTTCTACAAGCTCTACAATAAGGCTCTCCAAGATTTTTTCTTTTTCTTCTCCTTGAGACCTCTCCAAGGTCTTCTATCTTGTAGCTTATTTGGTCCTCCAACTGAGACCTTTTCTTCAACCTTATACTTCTAGAAGTATTTGCAATGATATCTTCTTCTTGAATTTTAAATTTTTTTGCTTCTAGATTTTGGAATAGGACTTCACTGGTCCTTTCTCTTTCTTCTACAATTTGTAGGCTTTGATGGAGATCACCAATCTCCTATTTATTGGACTCTTATTTTGAGTCTTTCTTCTGAATTAGGAATTCTTCTATGAATTTTTTTTAGAAACTTTTCTTTGGAGTTTACTTCTAAATCAAGAATTATCTTCTGATTCAAGAATTTTTTTCTAAATTTTTCTTCAGAATTAAGGCTTTTATGGCCTTTTTTGGATCAAGGATTCTCTGGATTTTTTCTTATTCTAGGCTTCTATAGCCTATTCTTCTTCTAGGATTCTCTATATTATTCTTATTCTATACTTTGTAGGTATTGATCTTGAATGGATATCACCAATCTCCTATCTCCTCCTTGAGTCAATTTCTGGATTCTCTTCTTCCTTGAGTTTACTATAAGTCTACTATGGCATTTTCTTTACTTCTACACTTTGCAAGATTATTGCTCTTATAATAGGACCTTTATTAAGGTCTTTGAAATATTCAGTATTCTACCTTGTTGCTACAAGTACTAGAATTATTCTTGAAGATGTTATTCCTAACTCTCTTTTAGGAAGCCTCCCAAGTTTTTCTTGAATCTCCTTTGTTGAAAACAAGTTGTTAGAAATTGGAATGGAATAATTTGTAATTCTAGAGATAATAATATCCACTAGATGATTTTTCAAACTAGTGGCTTGAATATTGAGTCCTAGTCTTCACAAGTTTTTCTGCAACTTTGTGGAAAGACTCTATCCAAATATAATCTTAGGTTTTCTAGAACTAAGATTTATTTTAGTCTTCACTTTTCTAATCTTGTTGACTACTATGGCTATTTCTATTAAATAATCCTAATGGTAGCTTTTGTATGTAGCAACAAATATGCAAGTCAATAGTAGTAATAGTGACTGTTCCTATTCCTCTTGATCTACTAGACTTCTCTTGTTATGGATGTGGGTCCTCCTATCTCGAAGCACCATGGATCTGATACCACTGTTAGATTTTGAAGATGTATGTTGTGGAGAGATCTAACACAAGTTCTAATGAAATATAGAAATATGAACGAAAGTGAAATAGCAATATGATTGAAATATGCTATAAATAGAAATAACAAAAATACAATGCAATATGGAGAAAATCGTCACTCCATTAATATGAGCTAAAGAGCTACATTGTACTCCATACAGGAGTACTGCTATAAAGAGCTAGCATGAACCATAGATATGTTTGATGTTTTCTTGATTTCTAATCTACTACTATGAGGCCCTTTATATAGGAATATAGATTCCTTGGCCAACATTATACCTAGTTGTACAAGGGGACACTTTGCACATTATAATTTGCACATTGCCACTTGTGCATTTATTACATTGCATGAAGTAACTAGATAACTTCCCCCTAAAGTAATCTCCTATCCTAACTATGTACCTAAGGTAGTACATTTACATGACCCAAATGATGTAATATATTCTAACTCTAACAACATGCAATAGATTCTCTAGGATCATTAATTCCAAAGAACTATGTAGGAGAGGTCTAGCCGCTAATTATCACAATAATCTCTAAATTTATAATTTTCTATGCTGAATCTAAAGATGATAGGTAAATTTACTTTATCCACACTGGACCATATGAGCCTTGGCTTAGTCAAGTAAAATACTTCCTTATGTTTTGAACACTTCCATCAGACATGTCGTGAACTACCAAATAAACTTTCAAATAAAATGCAACTTGTTTCATTCTCTTAGGGGATGTGTTGTATAGACATGGTTATGATGGAGTCCTTCTACATTATATTGAATCTACAAAGGCACAAAGAGAAATATCTAAATCTCATGATGGTACTTGTGGTGGTCATTGCAAAGTGCATTTTAAGCATGGATTATTATTGGCCCACCATGGAACATGACTATTGCACTAATGTCAATAAATATCAACAATGTTATCAACATGCTAATCTAACTCGTATACCATCACAAGCATTACAACCTATTCAAATTCTTTGGTCCTTTTCACAATGGAGTCTCGACTTAATTGGTAAAATTTTACCTCCTTCCTCGAGACAACACACATTCATCATCACTGCCACTAAATATGTCACGAAGTGGGTTGAGGCAATTCTTCTAACAAGTATGAAAGGACCTCAAATTGTGGAGTTTATACTTTAGCATATCATATATCATTTTGGTATCCCCTCAAAAATAATCTTTGACAATGGCAAGTCTTTCAAAAATAAGGATGTTTGAGCACTCTACAAAAAATATTACATCCAACATAATTTCTTGACTCCTTATTAATAAATGGATAAGCTAAGGCAACCAATAAGAACTTGATCACTATTATCAAGAAATTAGTTAAATAAAATTATTGATTTTGGTATACACAAATCCCCTTGGCATTATGGCCTTATAAAATGAGCATTCGCATGCCTATCAGGGCAACACCATTCTCATTGGTCTATGGTGCCAAAGTAATCATGCCTCTTGAGCTCATTGGTCTGTGTATTTCATTACAATAATTTATAGATGATGATACTGTTAGACAAGCACATATTGACCAAATCATTCTCCTAGATGAAAGGTGAATCAATGCCTTGGATCATTTACAAATATATCAAGGTTGTTTAAATTTTTCTTATAACGCCAAAGTCCATCTATGTGAATTCCAAGTAGGAGATCATGTCCTTAAAGAGAATCAACAAAACACCAACGCATTACCGCATCTTCATGATAAATTCGTAGCTAATTGGTTAGGTCTATATATTATCACACAAAAGGCGGGTCAAGGAAATTATAGGCTTGCTAGTATAAAGTGAGTAGAAGAGCTCAAGCCACTAAACATCATCCACTTGAGAGAATTCTATACCTAATATAATTTACATATATGTATATATGCATGGAATAAAAAAAATTAACATTGCATCTTTGCATTTGCATATCCCAGTAATTTGCATTTCATACATCCATTCTGCATAATCACATTCATTGTCATTATCACACATTCCATCCACCATATTAGGGGTTATTTTCTCATTTTAGACAATAATTGATCCAATAAGTCTTGTCACCTTAATCAGGGGCACCCTCAAACCAACACCCATCTCATTGCACCATTTCACAAGTCAAGTCATCATTTGTAATACAAACTTCCATTATCTCTAGGTTTTTTTGGTCACTCAACCGCTTCTAGTGTTTCAAGCAACCTCCAATACATGTTGAGTTTTCTTCAGGACCAAGGAACATTTTCACTAAGAAAATATTGATTTTTAGAAGTTGACTTTACACTCTTGAACCAAACACATCTCACACCTATTAAAAATATCTTATGTCAAAGAGGGATAACACCATGATTGGGTTGAACCTCAAAGTGAAAAATTCATATTCACTTGTCCCATTATGCACATAGTCCTAAATAAAAATAGTGGTCTTCACCATTAATAACACTTCCAAATAAAATAATGAGTAGTAATGTTAGGGTAAAATTATCATCACACCTCGGTTGAGAATTTAATTCCCCAAAAATCTAATTATTTTATAAATCACACATCATAGATCCTCATGCAGTAAGGATAACACTACATTTCCATCCAAATGGTTAGGTAGTCCAAATCCCCAAAGCTTAGGGATCTGTTGAGTGTTAATTTTACCCAATTGTGAAAGTACACTCTTCCTTAGGATTTTGATCCCAAAATCCCCTCTTGCAAAGAAGTTAGACAAACAACTTCTCCAAGGTCTCTACTATATTAGCATTTGCATATGTGTATTAGTAATCTCAAATAAAGATGTATCAATTCAATGCTTGGAACACCTTAGTGATTGCAAGTAATTGTAAACAAGGGGCACGTGTTGGTTTATTTTACCATGCTACTTTAATGAATTTTCATTGAACCAAAATAAAGCAAATGTGAGTTGGCCCTCATATGAGCATGATGTAGCCTTAATTCCTTTTATCTTGAGGATTTTAAGGTAGATTTTATCTTTCCTTATTAAGTAGATTTTAATCAAGTTTTATCTTGCATTAAATCCTACTTTTAAGCATGAAAATGAAGATTTAAATCTATCTATGCATATGAATCCGAAATGATGAATAGGGTCTTCAAATGTAGCTTCTTATCATGGAGATAAAGATAGCTTTCAATGTGATTAACAAACTATCCCTCTTTGGTGAAATTGATTTTCACAAAGAGGCAATAAATTATGGCCTTAAAATAAGGGCTTTAAAATGTCATTTCAAATTATCCTTCTTAAATGAAATCATATTTTCACAAAGATGAATAACTTAGTGCTTTGGAATAATGATCTTCTATGTAGTGCAGAAATTACTCCTCTTTCATAAAATCAGAATTTTTATAAAGAGAAGGCAATTTAGGACCCCAAAATGGTAAATTTATGAAATGCCATAAAACATAACCGCTTCAATGAAATTGAAGTTTTTATGAAGGATATGTCATCATAGGCTCATGAATGAGATATAAAACTGGAAAAATTAAATTTGGCCCAAAATGCAAATTCTGAAATTTTGAATTTTTAAAATTTGCAATAAAACAACAACTTTGAAGAATTTTTAAAAATATGAAATGACTCCAAATAAAAAACTTCTAAGTGCATAATGGAACTATGAAGTATGTTCTACACAACCATGCAATTATTTTTGGATTTTGAATTTTTTTACTGTTTATTTTAATGTCCGAAAATTTAAAAATAAAATTAAAAATAAAATCTAAAGCTTGAAAATTAGAGCTGAAAATGTAAAATGTGCTACAATCAGTATGATGCTATCCCATTCCGGAAAAACCGAAGATATGAGGTGTTCCATGCATGCAACCTAGCCTATTAGACCTGCAAAACAAGCACAATCAAAACAAACTAGGTGCTAGCTCCTAGGGTTCAAAAACAAATTTCAGATTTCCAACATTCGCCTGAAGCAACCAATAAAACATGCGTAAACTTCATCTATAAGTCAAAAATATGAAAAGGAAAAATACACATTTAAATTAAGCATGCAGAAAACAAACTCCTTCTTTCTTGGCCATAAGATGCAAATTTCTAAAAACTTCTACATTAAAGATGTTTCATTTTACACAAGAATTTCTGGTTTTCCCCAAAAACCAGTCCAAATGAAAAGAAAACAACTTAAAATAGATCCAGAGTAGTCATTACTCACAAGCCTGCAATCCCATTTTCAAACCAGTTTCCAACCCCTTTTTTGTTCTTCCATGGCAGTTTTTAAAATTTTGCAGATTCAGGTTCTCTTTTCCCTTTTTCGTCTGTTTGGTTTTTTCTTGTGAATGAATCGTTTCCAAAACCCTTCATTTCTCTTCAATGCATTTTCTCATTTCATTTCGTGGCTTGGTTTTCTTAACAATTTTATTTATTTGTTTGGCTTGTATGTTCTCTTGTTTTATTATTATAATAAGCACCATTCATTAATTTCTTTCCATAGTATCCTTTCAAATCATGACCTCTTCTTCCACATGTACGTTTTCCATGTATCATTGTCTTTTTGTTTTGCCCCTTATTTAATACTCAAATATTCTTAATATTTTAGAATATAAAACTTATGAGTATTTTAATCTTGTTTTCTATTTACATACAAGATACTCCATTGGATAATTTCATGTTTTATTTCTTACATCCGCACATTCTAGCGTTACCACCTACGCTATCCATTGTGGATGTCGTGCCACTTCCATTCGTAAACCAGATGGTAACCTGTATTTACTATGGAAAAATGGTCTCCCTGAGAATCGCAACTGTTTTCCTCATACTTATGCCATTATAACCAGTATGGCATCACCTATCGAATGGTCATTACTTATACATTTGGATACTCATTCGTTACTGCTTGTTAATTCCTTTGACCACGTTAAAATCCATGGGTGTTTAGGTTTTCACCGTCTTCATCTACCTCGATATCCACCATTCATCAGACTCTAGCTATGCCCTATTACATTCTACCACTTGGCCTATCGTTGGCGAGTTCTTCTACATTGTTTGACCATGGTTCATGCGTTGTCGAACCGTCATAACCGAATCCTCCTATCGTCTAGCGTTTTTGCGTATCCAGAGTTTACACATTCCTAGGAGTCATTACATCATCAAAATTCCTCTACTCTTCGACATCGAAACACCTCACCGTTCATCATCAAGCACTTTCCTTAAACATTGGCTTTACAATCCTCGTTTGGCACATTCATTTCATCAAGGACGCAACCACTAGACTCGATGACAGACTGTTTCAAAGCACACCAGCGGGATGCTAGACTTTACAATCCTTGACACCTATTTTCTATGAAACTTGCATCATACCAGAGTAGTATCACCTGTCAACACTATCAGATTTACATTTTATCCAAACATCTTTGTCAAATCTTATCCCAGTATGATACCCACTCATCTTCAAAGGACCTATAATAATTTTTATTAAATTCCATAAAGACCTTGTCAATACCGATCAGATCATCTATGTACCGTAACCTACTATCCTTTAACTCTACTCATTATAGGATATCATGCACCCATCACCGTTCATTGGTTTCCATGTATACTTCCATTGTTTTGTCAAAGCTACCATCATTGAATCCATCGCAGGTCTTTGTCACTACTGAGTATCTTTGGTTATACTGCTATTTCCAGGCATAGTGAACCTCCTTACGTCGACGTCTTCACCTTCATGTAAATTTTTCAAACCCCATCATCACAATCCTGACTCCATCACGATTCTTTGTTGCTCATTAGTCTATGTCGTCCGCCACTATGTAGTGCAATTTTTGTACTGTATTACCTGATGAAAACAACCTAGCACTTTTGTTCTTTTTCCATTCGCATTGGTAGCTCCACTGGCATCCTCTCACCTCTTTAGCTATTGCTTCACTAGATACGTACTTGCATTTGCTCTGGTATGTTACCGTCCAAAACTCTGAAATCTACGTCTAAGTTATTGTTGTCGTGTTAAAGACCTTCACCTGTTCAAATCCTCTCGATGCCTATATTCGGGGTCCGCCATCTGAAACCTCTGCTTGTTTGGGTCAACCTACATTTGTATGTAGCAATTCACCACCCGAAAGCTCCATCGTTGATTTCAAGTCATTCGTGATTCACTTTATTTATTTCTCCATGCCAGCTTGACTGCAATCTTGGAATAGCATAATGCCTGACATCCGCACATATTAATATCCATCGCTTAGCATATCATTCACGCAGAGCCGAGTGCATCCTCCAAACTCGCCCATAAGACTCCATTGTGCTTGCATTTCAATTCATGGGTACTATCGTGATCCAATTTAGCAACCCCGTCATCCAAAAACTATTACGATCTATATTTCCTTTTACTCGGTTTGGTCTAGTCACAATATGTCGTTGCGACATCAATCCGATAGCTTCATGGTTTTCTGTCTTCACTTTTGTCCAACGTGTCAACATTTTTGTCATTCATTGCTTTAGTTTATCTTGATCGCCCCTATTTAATTGTTGGGAAATTGAACCAATTCGGTGGCCTCTTATGCTGACTAGACGTTTGCCTTCCTTTCGGGTGTTCCTAGTTGTCGTATGGGGTCCACTTCCTCGTATGCCGTGTCACTTGAAATCCAGCATGGGGCTGTCCATGTCGTGGGTCGCATACTCACCTACGCGACAACACCACCTTTCGGTGACCTGCCAAAACACAACATAAAACGTTATTACCCATAACTCGAATGCTTTATCAATAAATTGAAATAACCATTGACTGCATTAAATCTTACGAAATCCACATAATATATTTACTATATACGTATTATATGATAATTCCATATATAAGTTTTATTTTACTTTTATTCTTTTATTTATTATTATTATTATTATATAAAATATAATAATAATAATAATATATATATATATATATATATATATATATTTCTAATGTTTTCATGTATATTAACTATGAAAACTTTACTATTTTTGTTTTTTTATAATATCATATACATACATCAAAATATATGTATATAGGTATTATTTTATTTTTCATATTTATTATTATTATTTTTTTTATATTTATACATATAATGTATTAAAGTATATTATATATATAAATAATTTTCTTTTACATGCCTTTTAAAGAGGTGCTTTCTTTTCTTTTTAAACAAACGTTTGGCTCAACATTGTCCTAGTTCAACAAGTTTGAAATGAATAAAAACCAACAAAACTCCCTTATTGCAACCTAGGAAGCAATCTTGCCTTTCTAATAAAAAACAAAACAAACGAAGTATCTCGGTAGAAAACAATAGACCCAAGCTCACGAGCACTCTAAAAGAAGACAAAAGAAAACAAAAGAAAACACAAGATGCTATACACCAAAGAACCTTGGAAACAGAAAGCGTCTATAAAGGAAGGATTCTATCCAAAATTATCTCTCCAAGGGTACCTAAAAGACTCAAAACATAAATTTTAAAGTGGGTCCCCAATTCTTGGGGCTAGTTGTGGAGCAACCACAACAAATGGCGACTCTGCTGGGAAATGCTCCTGAGCATTTCGGTAAGAACCCAAACTCTGAAAACACACAAAACCCAAACATTAGAATTACAAGCATCAACAAATATCCAGAGAATGAGAATAGACCAAAAGACATGAACCATCAGAATCATTCAACATCAGCTCAGTGTGTGCAAAGTGATTCATTCCTTATCGTTTGAAACCATTCAACATTCCATCGTCAGTTTCACATGGATGTTTGTGTCTTCATGATTTATGCATGTTATGGATGATTTATGCAGGATTGGATGTATTGAAAAGATGCTATAATATGAATGACCTACTTTGCAGAGACTCAAACATTCTAGTACCATAAACAAACACACTAAAACTGTCTAACCCTCTTAGGACCAAATGTGTGTGCAGTGAATTCATTTACCAGATCAAGAGCTCAGTTATGAACCGCTACCATCCAGAACCAGTGTGTGCAAGTGGACTCAGAGCTTTGGGGAATCGGATTCTCAACCTAAGTATGATGAGAATTTGACCCTATCCTTACTACTCTGATTTTGAGTTTATTACCTCATCTTGACCAAAATGGTTAAACCTATTATGGATGAAACCGCAAGGCTAGCCTATCCATTTGAGCGGTCAGAGGTCTCACTTTTAAATGAGACATGTCGCCACGCATGAGCATACTCCACTGCCAGTCAAGCGTCTATAGCCCCGGTGGAGGTTAGCCCCATAGTCCATGATTTTGCTTTTGATTTCTTGAATCTTAGGGATGACTACCCATCCTTCTGAGGGGACATGTAGTACGATCCTTACAATCCAATAGTCAGTGGTGTGTGATGCAAACTTAGAGCTTTGGGGAATCGGATTCTCAACCTAAGTATGATGAGAATTTGATCCTATCCTTACTACTCTGATTTTGAGTTTCAAGTATTGTGGAAGTGGTGAAAACCACTATTTTATGGACTATGTTGCATGATAGGACCGACAAGAATGACTCTTTTCACCTCACATTTTCTCCCAAGGATGGTTTTGACCATTTTACCCAAGATGCTTTTAATATGTGCAAATTGTGTTTGGTTCAAGATAGTTTCGGTATCAGTTCCCAATCTCAAGATCTTCTTAGTGTATATTGTGCAATGATCCTAAGAGAATTTGACATGTTTTTTGGTGATTGTCTTTGAAATGTAGATGCAAGTGAGATGCAATGTTTATGCAATGTGAAATGTACCATGAAATACGGATGAATGAGATGGAGTATACAAAATATTTCACCCTAATTTGCAAAACTGACAACTTCACGCATCCCAAGTTTCAAATGATATTCTTTAATGTGTTTGTGGTACTCGTGGAGCCTTCTGCAATACAATTCCAATGTTTCATATTCTCCTTATCTTAGTTAACATTCATGAGGACATGAGCTGACATCTCACTCTAAAATACTAGAAAACAACCAAAACTTGGAAGCGAATGAATACAAACACACAAATCAAACTTGCAAACATCAAAACAAAATCCAAACCCAAAACCGAACATGAAAACCAAAATCTATATACAAATGTACAATATGGTACAAGATGGTGCAAAATTTGGACCTATCACTTCCCTGGATCCCAAACATGATTAGAACATTTCAAAAGACATATAACGTGATACGCATGCCAAATTTTGTAGGAACCCAACAAAAACAAGATTAGACCAAACAAAGCAACAAACTTCAACTTGCCCCTCTCACCATACCAATTTGATTTAGTTCCATTAATAATCCTATGGTGGAGTTTCAAGTTCTCAAATTGATTAGACAATAATTGATCTTCAATTATTTCTTGTCTATTCTTTAAGATGTCCATTTCACACTTTGATTCATGGTGTAGAAATAAGCTTTCATTTTTAGATATGAGATCTTGCAAATAGGAACCTATTTCTACAAATTTTAAAGCCAAATCATTTTTCAAATTTATAGGCCAATCAAATTCATGTAACCATTTGCAAGCACCTAGGATATTTATTAAATGAGCATCATCATAAGTTTTTATCCTAGATTCTGTTACTAATTGATTATGAACTTGATTTAACACTTCAAGCATACCAACTTCATTTTCATTCAATAAAGCCATATCATTAGTGGTGTGAGGAGAAATTAAGTCAAATTCTTTATCAACCACAAATGACATTTCATCATTGATAGTATTTGAATCCAACAAGCAATTAGGTAAACCATCACCTGAATTTCGAATGGTAGAACACAAAGGGTGAGATTTTACCTTTTCTTCATGACTTTCATCATCATCAAACACCTGTTTATTAAAGACACCAAAATTAGGCACCCAATTAAAAACATATCCATCCTTTTCAAACCATAGGTCTTGTCTATCTAGGGATGGGTCAACTAACACATCTCCATGATCAATCACTTGGGTTGTTTTAGATAACGTGAGATTTTCAATTGGATCATCGGTGATATCAAACCCAAACCATTCAGGTTCTGAAATTTCCTCATTTTGAAATGGCATAGACATTGTAGAACCAATAAGTGGATCAAGATTTTCAATTTCTTTTCCCTCAAAGGGATCCAAAGCAAATGATTCTCCTTCTTTATCCATGGTTGTAGAATCCTTATCACTTTCCAAAATTTGATGAGATTCGAATTCTTCTTCCAAAACTTTCTCAAATTGTACAGGATTTGTAATATCCTCATGTGAGGAAGCAATTGTATTATCCTGCATATCAATTGACACAAAAAGTTCATTAGAAGATTTAGAGTGAGCATATTCTTCCCATTTCTTCCAAGAATCATAGTAATCATCTTCCAAAATCAAGTTGTGATGCTCAATTACTTCTTCATCATCTTCCGATTCATCAACATGTTTCTCATCCAATTCATCTTCACCTTCCTTAGATGGTTCAATTATTTCCAAAAGTGGGTTATTTCTTGAATTCAAATTTGTAAGGCTATCATAATCCAAATTTGTAACCCATGATTCAATTCTATCACAATTTGGAAGGTGTGGATTTTCTTGGCCATCAATTTCAACAATATCATCCAAAGTATCTTTCGAGAACAAGTGGTGAAATTCGGTTATGTCTTCAAATTCATTTATTGATTTTCTTTCAAATTCACTTTCAACCACTTTTGATGGCTTAGGAGCTTCTATAATGGGATCAATTTTTACATCTTGCTCCATATAGTCGCTCCAATATTCCTTTGCGAGTACACATGACCAAATCATATCCTCATAGGTTTGTTCATCCAAATCCTCATTTGTGGGTAATGATTCTAGATCTTTTCTTTCCAAAACAAGATGGTGATCATTTGATTCCAACTTCTTGTTACCCATCCATAGAATTTCTTCTCCAAAATCTTCATGCTCTTCAAGACATTCTGAATAGGTATTTACTTCAATGTAAGTCACATCAAAATCTCTTCTATCACCTGAAGAAGCATAACATGAAACATCATTAAGATTAGCATTATGAATTTTCTTCCTAGGATGATTTGGATGCATACATTGATGTGCTCATTTTTGTGATGGAACCACATCTCTACTTAACTTCTTAACCACCTTCTTTTGCTCTTTTACTTTCGATACAAGATTCTTGGGTTGAGTGGTAGAAGTAGTAGGATTAGTTGGATTGATATCAACAGATAAAGCCTGAACACTTGTTGCAATGGCTCCATGAGTGATCACATGATTCTCTAATTGTGGAGTAGTTGGATGGATAGATGTACTCGTATAAGCACATGTGGGAGCATAAGTGGGTATGGTAGGGTAAAATTGATTATGGGGCAAAATATTTGATATCAAATTTTGTTGTGCCCATGCTTGATTTACCATCGAGGTTTGATTGCAAGCCCCTAGTTGTCCTACCATAGGTGATTGCTCCATCCCATAACCTTGTGGCCTCAATTTTTGATCTATAATCATAGCTTCCATGTAGGTCGATGCAAGATTAGTGACCAAAGGATTTGTCCTAATGAACATGGCAAACAATGGATCCAATGCCCCAAAGTATATTTGAAGAGCACCACTCTCCTCAATAGTATAGGGAGCAATTAATCTCGCATAGAGCTTTCGAAATCTCATGTTGAAAATTCTCACTGGCTCATTAGGTTCCCTTTTGCAAGAAGCAAATTGTTGATACATCGTGAGAGGATCAATGGGCAACCTAAATTGATTGATAAAAGCATTTTCCAATTGGGCCCAGGATGTAATAGAGCTAGTGGGTAAATTGATGTACCAATCATATGCCACCTCATCTAGGCTCCCAAGAAACAATCTACATGCCACATCCTCATGTTCAACATTCCATCTAACTAGGATATCCACATAGGACTGAATGTGCTCCTCGGCTAATGTTGTGCCATTGTGCTTAAACTTGGGCAAAAGTTTCTCTATGTTCTTGGGTAAGTCATGAGCATCTCCACTAATGTTCAAAGGATTACCATGTACCCCATACCACTTTCCAGTATTTGTAGCCATTAGTGAAACTCAAAGGATAACTTCAAAACCAATTTGTTAGTCAAATAAATATTTCTTACAAAGAAGCATGAAATGACTAACCAATATCAAACATGTAACATATGAATAATCATGTTAGCATCAACCAAGAGATATGTATCCATTAAACCATGAAATTGAAGAACATTCTCAAATTTGCAACATAGATTAGCATTAATGCATCATCAAAAATAGAGAATGTTAGAATCAAATGAAAGTAATCACATGGAAACAAAACCTCGTTAGTCAAGACCAATGTTTTGCAAATAAATCTTTCAAGTAACATGAACAATTTAGCATCTAAATGGCAATAAAATAAATCAATTCAAATCCTCCTAGCTCTACAAAGTGTGAGTGTTAGAGGAAACCAAAGATGCTAATCAAATGAACTTGAAATATTTAGCAATTCAAAACTTTCAAAATTATATCAAATCACATTATTCCTGTATGAACAATCCAAAAGCGTTAGAACAATGCATAGCAATTCATGTCCTCCTTTTAGCACTACAATGTTGTGTTAAAAGAGGTCTAAAGATAATAATCATAGGGCATGAAATATTCCAAATTTTAAATCCCTATAGCATTTAAAATCACAACAAAATAAACCAATTCAGGCCCTCCTTCTAGCGCCAAAATGTTGAGTGTTAATTTCACCCAATTGTGAAATTGCACTCTCCCTTAGGGTTTTGATCCCAAAATCCCCTCTTGCAAAGAAGTTAAACAAAACAACTTCTCCAAGGTCTCCGCTATATTAGCATTTGCATATGTGTATTAGTAATCTCAAATAAAGATGTATCAATTTAAATGCTTGGAACACCTTAGTGATTGCAAGTAACTGTAAACAAGGGGCACATGTTGGTTTATTTTACCATGCTACTTTAATGATTGTTCATTGAACCAAAATAAAGCAAATGTGAGTTGGCCCTCATATGACCACGATGTAGTGCCTTAATTCCTTTTATCTTGAGGATTTTAAGGTAGATTTTATCTTCCCTTATTAAGTGGATTTTAATCAAGTTTTATCTTGCATTAAATCCTACTTTTAAGCATGAAAGTAAAGATTAAATCTATCTATGAATATGAATCCGAAATGATGAATAGGCTCCTCAAATATAGCTTCTTATCATGAAGATAAAGATAGCTTTCAATGTGATTAATAAACTATCCCTCTTTGGTGAAATTGATTTTCACAAAGAGGCAATAATTTATGGCCTTAAAATAAGGGCTTTAAAATGTCACTTCAACTTATCCCTCTTAAATGAAATCAAATTTTCATAAAGATGAATAATTTAGTGCTTTGAAATAATGATCTTCAATATAGTGCAGAAATTACCCCTCTTTCATAAAATCAGAATTTTTATAAAGAGAAGGCAATTTAGGACCCCAAAATGGTAATTTATGAAATGCCATAAAACATAACCCCCTCAATGAAATTGAAGTTTTCATGAGGGAAATGTCATCATAGGCTCATGAATGAGATATAAAACTGAAAAAATGAAATTTGGCTCAAAAATGAAAATTTTGAAATTTTGAATTTTTAAAATCTGCAATAAAAACAACAACTTCGAATAATTTTTAAAAATATGAAATGACTCCAAATTAAAAATGTCTAAGTGCATAATGGAAGTATGAAGTATATTCTACGCAGCCATGCAATTATTTTTGGATTTTGAAATTTTTTTACTTTTTATTTTAATGTCCGAAAATTTAAAAAAAATTAAAAATAAAAAGTTAGAAAATAAAAATAAAATCTAAAACTTGAAAATGAAAGCTGAAAATGTAAAATATGCTACAATCAGTATGATGCCATCCCATTCCGGAAAAACCGAAGATGTGAGATATTCCATGCATGCAACCTAACCTATTAGACCTGCAAAACTGCACAATCAAAACAAGCTAGGTGCTAGCTCCTTCGAAGCAACCAATAAAACATGCATAAACTTCATCTATAAGTCCGAAATCTGAAAATGAAAGATAAACAATTAAAACATAGCATGCAGAAAAAATCTCCTCCTTTCTTGCCCAAACATGCATAAACTTCATCTATAAGTCAAAAATCTGAAAAGGAAAGATAAACATTTAAATCTAGCATGCAGAAAAAAATCTCCTCCTTTCTTGCCCATAAGATGCAAATTTCTGAAAAGTTCTATATTAAAAATGTTTCATTTTACAAGACAGAATTTCTGGTTTTCCCCAAAAACCAATTCAAATGGAAGGAAAACAACCCAAAACGGATCCAGAGTAGCCATTGCTCACAAACCTGCAATCCCATTTTCAAACCAGTTTCCAACCCATTTTTTGTCCTTCCATGGCAGTTTTTAAAGTTTTGCAGATTCAGGCTCTCTTTTCCTTTTTTCGTCTGTTTGGTTTTTTCTTGTGAATGAATCATTTCCAAAATCCTTCATTTCTCTTCAATGCATCTTTTCGTTTTGCTTTGTGGCTTAATTTTACTAACATTTTTATTTATTTGTTTGGCTTGTATGTTCTTTTGTTTTATTATGACAATAAGCACCATTTGTTACTTTCTTTCCATAGTATCCGTTCAAATCATGATCTCATCTTCCATGTGTACGTTTTCCATGTGTCATTGCCTTTTTGTTTTGCCCCTTATTTAATACTCAAATATTCTTAATATTTTAGAATATAAAACTTGTGAGTATTTTAATCTTGTTTTCTATTTGCATACAAGCTCCTCCATTGGATAATTTCATGTTTTATTCCTTACATTTGCACATTCTAACGTTACCACCTGCGATATTCATTATGGATGCTGCACCACTTCCATTCATAAACCTGCTGGTAGCCTGTCTTTACTATGGCAAATGGTCTCCCTAAGAAACACAACCGTTTTCCCCATACTTCTGCCATTATAACCAGTATGGCATCGCCTGTCAAATGGTCATTACTTATACACTTGGATACCCGTCAGTTACTGCTTATTAATTCCTTCAACCACATCAAAATCCATGGGTGTTTAGGTCTTCACCATCTTCATCTACCTTGACATCTACCATTCATCATACTCCATCTATGCCCTATTACATTATGCCACTTGGCCTACCATTTGCGAGTTCTTCTGCATTGTTTGACCATGGTTCACGTGTCGTTGAATCGTCATAACTGAATCCTCCCACCGTTCGGTGTTTTTACATATCCAGAGTTTATGCATTCCTTGGAGTCATTGCACCGTCAAAATTCTTCCACTCTTTGGCATCGAAACACCTCTCCGTTTATCGTCGAGCACTTTTCTTAAACATTGGATTTACAATCCTCGTTCAGCACATTCGTTTCATCAAGGATGCAACCACTAGACTCGGTGACAGACTGTTTTAAAGAACACCAGTGGGATGATATACTTTACAATCCTTAACACCTATTTTTTATGAAACTTGCATCATATTGGAGCAACATCACCTGCCAGCGTTGTTGCCTTTACGTTTTATCCAGACATCTTTGTCAAATCTTACCCCAACATGGTACCCACTCATATTCAGAGGACCTGTAATAATTTTTATTAAATTCCATAAAGTCCTTGTCAATGTCGATCGGATCATCTATGTACCATAACCTGCTATCCTTTAACTCTACTTGTTACAGGATATCCTGTGCCCATCACCGTTCATTGGTTTCCATGTAGACTTTCGTTGTTTTATCAAAGCTACAGCCATCGATTCCGTCGTGGGTCTGTCACTGTTGAGCATCTTCGGTTATACTGCTATTTCTAGGTGTAGTGAACACGTATTTACCTCCATGTAAACTTTTCAAACCCCATTGTCACAATCTAGACTCCATCACACTTCCTCGTTGCTCAGTAGTTTATGTCGTCTGCCACTGTGCAGTGTAATTTTTGCACTTTTGTCCTTTTTCCATTCACATTGGTAGCTCCACCGATGTCCTCTCACCTCTTTAGTCGTTGCTTTACTAGATACGCACTTCCATTTGCTTTGGTATGTTACCCTCCGAAACTCCAAAATTTGCATCCAAACTATCATTGTCATGCTAAACACCTTCACCTGTTTGAATCCTCTCAATGCCTGTATTCAGGATCCACCATTTGAAACCTCTACTTGTTGGAGTCAACCTACATTTGTATGCAGCAATTCACCACTCGAAAGCTCCACCATTTATTTCAAGTCGTTCGCAATTCACTTTGTTTATTTATCCATGCCAGCTTGACTGCAATCTTGGAATAGCATAATGCCTGACATCCGCACATATTAATATCCGTCACTTAGCATATATTTCATGCAGAGCCAAGTGCACCATCTGAAATTACCCATAAGACTCCACTATGCTCACCTTTCAATTCATGGGTACTGTCATGATCCAATTCAGCAACCCCGTCATCCAAAAACTGATGCGATCTATATTCCCTTTCGCTCAGTTGATCCCATCACAATATGTCATTGCGACATCGGTCTGATAGCTTCATGGGTTTCTGTCTTCACTTCCATCCAACGTATCAATGTTTTCATCATTCGTTGCTTTAGTTTATCTTGATCGCCCCTATTTAATTATTGGGAAATTGAACCAATTTTGTGGTCTCTTATGTTGACTATACGTTTGCCTTCCTTCTGGGTGTCCCTAGTTGTCGTATGGGGTCCACTTCCTCGCACGCCATGTCACTCAAAATCCAGCATGGGGTTGTCTACATCGTGGGTCACGTACTCACATTTGCGGCAACACCACCTTTCAACAACCTACCAAAACACAACATGAAATGTTATTTTCCCATAACTCGAATGCTTTATCACTAAATTGAAATAACCATTGATCGCATTAAACCTTATTTACAAAATCCACATAATATATTTACTATATACGTATTATATGATAATTCCATATATAAGTTTTATTTTACTTTTATTCTTTTATTTTTATTTTTTTAATTATTATTATTATATAAAATATAATAATAATAATAATATTTATATATATATATATATATATATATATATATATATTTCTAATGTTTTCATATATATTATATAAATAATTATATATGAAAACTTTACTATTTTTGTTTTATAATATCATATACATACATAAGAATATATGTATATAGGTATTATTTTATTTTTAATATTTATTATTATTTTTTTTTATTATTTATATTTATACATATAATGTATTGAAGTATATTATATATATATAATTGTATTTTATGTACCTTTTAAAGAGGTGCTTTATTTTCTTTTTAAACAAACGTTTGGCTCAACATTGCCCTAGTTCAACAAGTTTGAAATGAATAAAAACCAACAGAACTCCCTTATTGCAACATAGGAAGCAATCTTGCCTTTCTAATCAAAAATCAAAACAAACAAAGCATCTCAACAGAAAACAACAGACCCAAGCTCACGAGCACTCCAAAATAAGACAAAATAAAACAAAAGATGTTATACACCAAAGAACCTTGGAAATAGAAAGCGTCTATCAAGGAAGGATTCTATCCAAAATTATCTCTCCAAGGGTACCCAAAAGACTCAAAACATAAATTTTAAAGTGGGTCCCTAATTATTGGGGCTAGTTGTGGAGCAGCCACAACAGGTTCATTTCATTGGACTATGGAGCTAATATCCACTAGGGCTATAGACGCTTGACTAGTAATGGAGTACACTCATGCATGGTGACATGTCTCTCTTGAAGAGACCTCTAACCACACATAAGGACAAGCTAGCTTCCTGATATTCTCCATGATATATTTCATTTCAATTTATCCAATATGGGTAAATGAATTCACTTGCACACACATTGGTTCTTGATTGACTTGAGTCACTACCATGCTCATGATTGGTAAATGAACATTTCACTGCACACACATTTGGTCTTGGAGAATTTAGATAGAACTTAGTGAGTTTGTTTGACATCACTAGGATGTTTGAGTCTTTGTAAAACAACTCTAGATCAGTCATCCATAAGCCAACACAACATCCATATCATTATCATACCATTACATGAGTCTTTCACTTCACATTCCACCATTAGATGTTGGTGTCCCTGATTAAGCAACAACAATAAATATGGTCAAGCAAAATCTAAACTACAAATGATCATTAGAGTGTCAGTTCACTTGCATTGTTATTATCATAAAGCATATACATCATCATTACATTACATCATATACACATGCATTCACACAAACATTCACACAAAGTTGTACACACAAATAAAGGTTATGTATATATATATCACATATACAAATAATTCCCAAAGGCTATATATAATGGAGCACTAAGGCTCATATAAAAAATTATGTCACAAGGCGCTAACTAGCACTCATAGGCAGACCCCTATGATCCTGATGGATCAATGGCTTGTGGAGCCCTAAAGCAAGATTCACTATGCCTATAATCACTACACCTAATAGAACTTGCTATGGAAAATGAAGGTTGCACTAGCAGCCCAATGTTATGTTGCATGAGTAGATCCTCTATATCCTAAATATAGCCCTCCTAGGATAAAATGTATAGCACATCCTATTTTTGATGAGTGTCCCTCTATGCCAAATCTTCCTGAAGCCTCACTACAACATCCTCACCTCCACCTTCCACCATTCGTTCCTCCAAATCTATCTGTAGTTGAGCATTCTTGGAATATCGCACCACTATCACCACATCCTGCTCCATAAACATTTGTCAGATCTAGTCCCACTCAGCCTAGAACTCAACCCACCCCTCCTCACTCTAACCAAGAGGTCTCTCTAGAGCCTCCTCCATACCATCCCTATCATCACAATCACCTCCAATATCCAAAGGCTTCTCTACTACAACCCCTCGATTACTATCCTCCACTAATGGATCGACGATATCTCTTACATAGAGGAGTCACCTCTACCTTGGTTGCCACCTCCCCATAATCTCCACTACCCTCATCAACCACCTAACTCGATACCCATGGAGGTTGTGAAGTGAACCATGCATCATAGTCGATAGTGGTCCCAACATCATCCACATTTGAGACATATATCTCCTTATCATCCTCATACTCCACCCACAACTCTTCCACACAAGGTAGACTTAACTCATCAAACCAATGCCTATAGAGCACTAGATATTAAGGTACCCCCTATCATATTCCAAACTATTGTAGCACTCGTGAGAACTAGATCAAATCCACTTCATTGCCATACCAACCAACCACCCATTTGGACTACCTAACCTATCATAGCTACTCTATATCAGTGGGTCACCTAGAATATTGCTATGGTAACTAGTACACCTACATCAGTGTTAACCCTACCCATAGATATTTGCACTCCTAGTAGCTATGACCAAGATGTCTTGGTTGTATCTCCTTAGCTGCCCACCATATCAATGCATAGGGTTGATCTCCATCCCACTTGCATGGTAGGTCCATATTATGAGCTAAACTAAAGTGCTCCCAACCCAAGATTTGAAGTAGCACACTATAGCCCAACCTATTATGTCCTCACGTCTTCACCTTATATAACTCCATGTATGCTTGAGCTAGCAGAGCAAGTTCTCAAGCGTACACTCAAGGCTCATTGAACTGACATTTGGTGTTGTTAGGCACCAAAATATTAGCCACAAGGAACATGACTAACATTAATAGTGCCTTAATTTACCTCTCCACATACATCTTTAGGTACATGATACCTCCACCACTAATCTTCACCCTCCACCAATCATCGCCAAAAATCTAACTAGGGTTATGCATAAGGGGTTGGACTCAAAATGTACTTGTAAAAAAATGGCAAATCCTAATCAAAATCAATGTGAATCATGTTGAATCCTAAGAAAATCAAATCAATCATATCCATACTAGAATTTGGGGCATTTGAAGCCCTAAAAAGTAAGGTCATATTTGAGGCAAATTTTGACCTATTAAATCAACTTATAACTTCATACAAACACCACCATTGGATCAAGCTCGAAAAGATCTTTCCAACGTGTACAAATATGCATATGTTTGGATATATATTATTGCAAATTGATCCTAAAAATAAACTAGTCCTAAAAATTTTAGGCAAATGGGCTGACATCGAGGGTCTTCATATTCGCCAATTTTAAATTTTAAAAATCCTAATATTTGCCTAGTTTATGAATATTCACCACTATGCATAACCCTGAATCTAACTCATCTCATAACCCTTGTCATGCCCAATTTAGACATGCAATCCCTCCATAGGTACTTGGAATATGTAGTACACATCCTCGAGTGTCACCATATCTCGTTTGTCAAGAGCTAAAATGTCCTCCTATCTAGATCCCACCACTCTACTAAGGTAGAAGTACCTCGCATTGGCCTTTACCACCTCTATTTGTGCACACCCAACCAATCTCAATTGTCCTTTTGTAGTACCTTTCTCACCCCTAGTATTATGGGTGAGAATCAATGTCAAGCCTCCAAAATCCTCAACTACAACACAACACAAATGCAAATACATATCAACATCTCATTATTAAAAAAAACTTTTCTTCTATCCTCTTTTAGTCATCAATAAAAAAAAATCCAAATCAAACAAGAGAGTTAGGAGAACTTACCTCCTCCACTTGTGCATTAGCTCCCATCACCACATCTACTACCTCCATCTCCTTCACACTCCTTCACTCTCCTTTGCTCCAATGCCACTTATCGAACTCTCAAATGCAATAATGAACTGAAATTTCACCCTTGCAACCTTTTATAGCTAGTTTTGTGTGCTTATATGCCCTAGGGCATCTACTAGACGCACTTAGATGCCTCCTTGCATCTATAGAGTGGTAGATGCCCTCCCACATCTATGCATGGTATGAATGCAGATCGACATCTAGATCCAAAATACTACAAAAGTATTCAAAGAGTCTCAAAATATACCAGAACCCCACAAAATCATCACAACATCCATCCATGCATGTAATACATAATCACAACACATTTTGTGATAACAAGGATTTATTTATACGTTTAATTTTTTATTGCGACTAAGAGTCATAAAAATTCTAAGAACGCTTCAAAATATCCCAAAACAATGAAAAAATTCACAAAACTATCAACTCCACTATTCCAAGTATGCATCACATAATTACATCATATTTTGTGATAACATGGATTGATTTGGGTGTTTAATTATTGTTTGCGACCAAAAGTCACAAAACTGCCTCAAATTGCTTCACAGTGTCCCAAAATATTTTCAAATTTCATAAAATCATCAAATTTACCCATCAATGCATTGCCATCTTCATTCAAATTCATACATCTTCATTCAACATTGCCAAATTCACTCATCAATACATTTTCATTCAACATTATCAAATTCACTCACATTATCAAGTGAACCTTGTATCACTCTATTCCCCTGGCAGTTGTAGTGATTGGTTATCCATGCAATTTAGTAGGATGGGTAGATCACCATAAGGATGCTTTATTATATCATCATCCAAAATCGTCTTGTTTGAAAACAAAATCATTTTGATTCCTCATTTTTTGAGTGTGATTGCACTCAAGAAAATTTGCCAAGGATTTCATTAATGCCCTATCCATGGGGTTACAAATAGAAATAATTTTACTACATCATTTATTTTTACATTCAGGAATTAGAGCCAGTCACTAGGGATAACAGGCCCCTAGGATGATTGATTCCTTGAATTTATCATTTTGCATTTTCATAATTTTACATTTCAATGACGCCAAAAGGTATATTTTCCAACAACACATAATCACCCCAAACTTGGGGTAACCAAATTTTATTTTGATTTCCCACATCGGGATACATCATACACATTCATTGCATCATCCAATCAAAAATCCCTTTTTCTATTGGGGTAAAAGTAGAATCAATCATTGCATCATCCAATCAAAAACCCCATTTTTTTTTGGAAAAAAGCAGAATCAATCATTGCACCATTCACACCCATTGCACTATTTACATTCAGTACATCATTTTTTTTGGTAAATAAGGAGCTTTATATTAATAAAGGATTTTGAAGGATCCTTTAACCTGATTACAAAAGTAGTCGAACGACATAGACATAATAATAAAGGTACTTGCAGACTGAAGAAAAATTTGAACTGATAAAAGCAAAGTGTGAGGATGCAGCCTCAGATTCATAAAATCTATGAAAATGATCATAAGTTTAGATAAGGAGGACCCTAGCTCGATCTTAAGGAAATAAACAAAAAGGACAATACCTATTTGCATAAAACTATGAGAACTTGCAAACATGCTAACCACCAGACAGGAAAAGAGATAAAAAACAAGTAAGGCCTGAATCAAACTAGTTAACACAGGAACCCTCAAAAAAGAATAGAAGGTTATTCCTCAGCTGAGGTTTTCTCTTCTTCCTTGCTAGAATATTCCTTGGTGGCCTTGACATTTTTGTCCTTAGGTTCCGTCTTCACTCTAGTCTTCTCCACTTCAGAGCCTTCCTCCACTTCCACTTTCGGTTCAAGTTGGCCATCGTAGAAAAGAGTCTGTAGGCCTTCTCTGATATCCATTATGTAGTTTACCATAGAGTTCATCATTGTCATGGTGGAAGCAATTATGAAGTCCTTCAGTTGTTTGTTCTCATCATTTGTTTCTTCCTCATCATTTGAAATATCAATAACATTCCTCCTAGTGGTCATATTTCAAAATCTGATAGACTTCCTTACTTGACCCTCAATGTTGTCCTGACTAATGCTTTTCCTCTCAGCAACATCTTGCATAGCCTTCCTTTTCCTCTCGGTAAGAGGAAGTTTGGCCATAGTTTTGGTCAAGCTAGTTTTGTAAGGATTAGGCTTAGGGCTGTTGGCAAGGATGTAAGAGTAAATGACTTTGTATAAGCCCTGGTGTTGGGGGAGGTCGGGGCTAACTTTCTCCCTACTTTTAGGAATGGCATGGTTTATGGAATTGAGGAGGAATAGGGAAATGCTAATGGGTTTTATTTCTCTATAATTTTTAATAAAATCTAGGTGATAGGTCTTGAAGGGTTTTTCAGGATTATCAACTATGACAAAATCCATAATAGGTTTCATTACTGAGTCCCAAAGAGAATGGAAATCAGTTCTGAAGAGGCTAGAACTCTTGATTTTTTTATTAATCTTGTCATTCCCTAGAAATTCAGCTAATTCCATTTTCTAGTTATGCTTATGGTAGTGAATGGATCGACCTATAGGTCTTTGACCAGTAATGGACGCTAGAAGGTGGATGTTGACCACAAAGTTTCTGCCTCGGACAGAGATAACCCCATTATCCTAGGTCTCAAGGAAAGCCATGGTTATTTTGGGGTCATTGCTAGAGAATAGTTGGAAAAAGGACAAAAACTGTCTATCCTAGAGGACCCTTTTAGAAATGTCATCACAATCGAGGGAATCGTGCTCCATTCATTACATCATTCACATTTATCACATCATTCATATTTTTATAAATTGGCTCATGAGATTCATTCTTCACTCATTACCTAATTAAGGAGGTAAGTTGCAACCGCAATTTTTATTTTCAAAGTCTTTTTTCACATAAAGGAAAGAATTCATTCCACCAAACCAAATGTCTCTTGTTTTTGCATCGCATTATGTTTCACACAATGCAATACAATAATGGGCTTCTGTAGACACCAAATCCTAGCCACTTGTCATCCACTCATCATCAAATCATAGTCATTCATTATTTATTTATATATATATTTTATATATATATATATATGAATAAATCTTAGCCACCCATCATGTCTTAATCCTAGCCACTCATTTAACATGATCCATGTCACTTATCAAATCATAATCACAACCCTTCATCATGTTTTAATCTCGGTTGTCCATTGGTGTCATTGAAACCCTAACATGTATTAAGGAGAATCATAAAATATCATTCTTTTTTTTGTGAATGAAGAGAGAGAGAGAGAGAGAGAGAGAGAGAGAGAGAAAAGGATATCGGATCATCCATCATCTCATGAGCCCTAGAATTCTATTACCACATTCCCTCCTTGCATTTGCACAAACCGTCATTGTAGCCATATCCACAATTCATCCTTTATAGCCTTTGCAAACCAGATTTAGACCCTACTGAGCATCCTGCCATAGACCACAAATTCTTTAGATCATCTCACAAACGCTCCAAAGAATCTCCCAAATGTTGCAAAGCATATGATAAAAACCGTATTGCATCCACTGAGCCCTTGGATGCTTACGGGTTTTAATGCTTTATCATATTGAATCAACATAAGCATAGATCTAGTGACTCATGTATTCATAAGGTTGTTATTTGCTTTCTGATTTATGTTTCTTATGTTTAGTTTACATTTCATCAATACTACACTTAGGTTTTAGTGGATCTATTTTATAGAGGGCTTCACACAATGGAGCCCTCGCATGTACTACTAACCCATTTCATGTTGTGCTTTGTATGCTTATGTAGGAGATAATTTTATTAAAGGATGTTGTAGCTCAAGTGGCCCTGTAGGGATACACAAGCCCACTCACCCCTATTTGGATTGAATAATATCCAAATATACCACCATTATTTGATCAAGGGTTTTATCCCTTCTATTGTAAATTATTGTATCAAAACAAATATTGTGTTATAACCCCTGATTTGGGGTATATCTATGTATAAAGTGGAGATCACGACTCCGTCATTTGATAATATCTAAGATCTTTCAATTTATGTGTGCATTGTTATCTACTTTGATTTACTACTCTTATTGGTGTCAATATTTTCTACTTCACACATCTATTAAGTTTTAAGAATAAAAAATTAGCATGTTCACCATTTCTTCACTATATTTATTGAATGCATTTCTAATAATTTCTTCCATGATATGAATCAATTCAATGATTTATTTCCTTTGAAGTAGTAAACCTTATAAATCCCACATCACTAATAAATCAAATAAGAAATATGATAATTCTAAATTTTCTAATCCTTTGATGTAGAAAACCTTTTAACTCCCTAATTAAATTTACAAAATTTTAAACTTTAAATATTTCAAAACTTCAAATTAAAAAAATCAATGTTTTTAATGTTTTTAAATTTTCTAAATAACTTGAACGCTTGTCCCTTTGGTGCTTTCAATGGCGTAAAATGTTTAAAATTATTTTGGCATGGTGTTTATAGGGGTATATTGTGTAAAGATCTATGTGACAGCTTTCGAGGTACTATGGCGGACATAAAAGTTGGAAAGCCTATCCGAATTCATGGTAGCTACTGATTCCACCATGTAAATTAAAAAAAAATGCTAAATAACTCTAAAAACTTTCAAATAACTTTAAATATTCAAAATAAAAAACTTAATAACTTCGTATAACTCCTTCACTTTCTAATTTTTAACTTTTTCAAATATTTAAAAAACTCAATAATCAAAAACATTAAAAAAAACTTATTACTCCATATCTTATAATATAACTTTTAAAAAAAATTAGCATTTAAATTTTGAATGTTGTCAAATTTTATTTACTCCTCCAAAAATAATAAGAACCGAATATAACATCCATACATTACCTATGAATGTGTCAAAAAAATGTGGCTATATATTGTTATTTTTAATAGTGTATCCCTACTTTCATTGCAATGAAATATCAGATGGAATTTTAGATCTTCTAAAGTTCCTCAATGCTTGTATGTTTATCTTATTGTATTCCACTCCTTTTGACAAATATTTTCTAGTTTATGTACTACATCAATGTGGAACCTCTTGCATGGTTCAAATTTGGGTTGCCCTCCTCTCTCCTATGGTTCGATCATCAATGTCAAACATTTTTCATGGATGTCTCATGGTTCAACTTTAGGTTTCTCATCCTCTCTCCTATGGTTCACTCATCTAGTTGTTTTACTTTGGGTGTCCTGATGTCTAGTTTACCTTTCCTTAAGCAACCTACCATCATGTGAACTAATATTTGGTTCACCCTATTTTCAATTGGTTTTCCTTCAAATGATCTGGTTTGCCCTCTTCTCAAAAAATTTACCTTTAGATAATATTTTTTGCCCTTTTTCTTAGGCAATTTTCCTTCAAATTATTTGGTTCTCTCTTTTTCTCAGGCAATTTACCTTCAACTAATTTGGTTACCACTTTTTTATTAGGCAACTTACCTTTTTGATGGTATGACGACTGGTTTACCTCTTTCTCAGGTGTCTTATCTTAGGTAATCTAATGTCTATTTTACCCTTACATAGGTGGTTTTATTTCTAACCTTTTATAACATTCTAAAGACTTGAATCACTTGTACTTTCTTCCCTTTAGCACTTTATTAGTGCACAATGTCCTTCTCTAATACCTTATATTATTTTTCCTTTTTATAAAATATTCTCTTCTGGCACCTTACATAAGCTTTCTTTGGCACCTTATGAATATTTTCCCTAGCACTTTATGAGTGATTCCTTACATGTGCTTTCTCTAGAACCTTCTAAATAATTCCTCTAACACCTTACATGTGCTTCCACATAGGTCGTTTGTGACTCTTATCTTATGTAGACCTGTTGGACCTTTTCTATGATGCAAACCTCTTGGGCCTCTTCAATGCAAGCCTCTTGAGAATTTTTTTGATGTATACCTCTTGATATTATTAACTAATGTAGACCTCTTTCCTTTACTATTGTAATAAGTGACTACCTTGAATAACTTGATTCAAAAAAATATCCATGATCGAGACTAAAATGATATAAAGATATATTCAGTTAGCATAGTTTTTCCATGTATCCTAGGAATTTGCTTCCTTCTTCACTACTTTATGCTATATATATGCTTTAAATATGTCAAGTTCAATTTAGTATTGACCTAATTATTCATTGTTTCTTTTCTTATAAAGCTTAAAATTCTTTCTTCTCCTCCTTTTCTCTATGTTTACTTTTTCTCTATACTATAGAAGCTTTGTGTTGCTTCTCATAACTCTGCTACTCCTTTATCTCTATATGCTATTATCCACTACTTCAAATATATGTACTTATAAAACTTATATGGCTTCTGAATCCTTTGAAGCTAAAGTTCCTCTCTACCTTTGTAGCTATGATGCATCTCAATATTTGTAGCAACATTGCTTCTCTGTCTATATAAAATATTCAATAACTTAGGTTGCACCTAAGAAATCAATATGATTTTCCTCCTTACTATAGAACCCATTATCAATGTTAGGGTGATACTAAATATCCCTGAATGACCAACTTTGCCTTGATTTAGGTCTTCCTAACTCTTTAGTATACAACTTTTATTTTTTTTTGGCTTCGTCTATCAAATGTTCAACTTTTCTTCTAATTTTTCCCTTTCTATCAATATAGTCGAGTCCTATTCTTCATTGGTTTTCCTTAAATTAGGTGTAAATACCTTAGAATCCAAATTATAGTGACTATTATTTGTCCCCTCAATCTCTAATAAATAAAACCTTTAAAAATAGAGTCCACATTTGCATTGCCTTCAAAGTATATAGACACTAAATTAACTTTATAATAAATAGATAAAGTTAAATGTTGATAATGGTGGCTAACAAAATGAACTCTATCAAAGTGGATGGATTCAGGTGGTAGCTTTGATACCATTGTTGGCTATTTAATACTTACTATCAACTCAAAATATGTATATAAGATTTATTCCTTTCTTGTACTTCTTTACAATTGAGTAATCTCATATTCAAATTATATTATCATTGATTATTGTCTCCATAATATAGCCATCATAATTTGACTCTTCAAGTACTTGACTATTTCTCTCCATATATCCTATGACCTTTAGCTTACCATATTGTCACTTGCATACTAGACTCTTCACTTTCTTATGACACTTGCACACATCTACATGACTCTTACGCGTCAACATGCACTCCTAATCAATCTAAGACACTTGTTATCATACTCACATTACATATTTGTACACTTACATACATGACACTTGTGCACATTATCTCAATATATATTTGCACTCTAAATTACATGAAACTTGTGTATTTCCTACACATTCCACACTTACATTAAACTTGTGTATTTCCTATACCTTGACACATACATGAAAGGGAAAATATATATCATATATCTAAAATAAAGACTCAACCCTTATCTAATATATATTTACAATTGTACCATGAAGGTACCATGGAGGTACATTAGCATGTACCAAATAATGTAATATTCCTCAACACCCCCTATATTATATTATTTGGTTATTCAATACTTTAGTCTTCAATCTTGTTCTTCTTCTTTAATCTTTAATCAACTTATTTTAGACTTTTATATGAATCTTCAATGTACGAACCTCCTTTGATTTTTTATTCATGTCTTTCGTTAGCCTTATTTTTGTGTTTTCCTCTCTTCTTCTTCTTTCCTCTTCTCTTCTTCATGTTTAGCCATGGAGTACCTAATGTATGCCTTCTAAACATTGATTTAGTAAATCATCACAATAATACAACCTTGATTTTAATGATTCCTCGTTGAAGCTAACATAATCTTCATTCAAGTTGTATGTTTCATTATTACCATTTTTATTTTCTTGACCTTTTCCTTAAAAGACCTCAAAGGTAAGTAATGATAAATACATCATTAAGCATTCTTCTAAGGAAAGTGTAATGGTGTTTTGTGAATTCCATCATGTTCTAAAAGTATTTTCATGAATATAACTTTTAAGTGTTGTGAATATTTCATATTTTACATATTTGAGAAAAAAATATAGTTTTTATTTTAAACCATTAACATTTGCTTCTTTTCATCAAAAACATCTATTAATTTTTTAGAATAAAACTTTAGCTTGTTCATCATTTCTTTACTATCTTCATTGAATTCATTTTCTTCCACGATATGAATCAATTCAATGATTTAATTCTTTTGAAGAAGTAAACCTTATAACTCCCAATTCACTAATAACTCAAATATGAAATTTGCAAATTCTAAATTTTCTAATCCTTTGATGTAGAAAACCTTTTAACTCCCTATTTAAATTTACAAAAAAATTAATTTTAAACTTCAAATTTAAAAAATTAGTGTTTTTTAAGTTTTCAAATTTTATAAAGAACTTTAAACACTTTCAAACAACTTTAAATCTTCAAAAAAAAAAATTTAATAACTTATTATAGCTCCTTCACTTTCTAATTTTCAACTTTTTCAAATATTTAAAAAACTCAATAATAAAAAAATTTAAATAAACCTTAATGCTCCATATATTATAATATAACCTTTAAAAAACTTTAGTACTTAAATTTTGAATAATTTCAAAGTTTATTTACTCTCTCTAAAAATAATAAGCATTAAATACAAAATCCATACATTACTTACGAATGTGTCATAAAAAATATAGCTGGAGATTATCATTTTCAACATTGTGTTCCTACTATCATTGTAGTTAAACATCAGATGGAATTTTAGAACTTATAATGTTCCTCAATGCTTGTAAGTTTATCTTATTGCATTCCACTCCTACAAAATATTATCTGATTTGCACACTATGTCAATGTAGAACCTATTGCATGCACATCTCTTGGTTCAACTTCAGGTTGCTCATCATCTCTCCTATGGTTCACTCATCAATGTGGAATATTTTGCATGGACATATCCTAGTTCAACTTTAGGTTGCTTATCCCCTCTTGTATGGTTTTTTTGTCTAGTTGTTTTCTTTTAGGTGGCCTAGTGTTTGGTTCATCTTTCCTCGAGTGACTTGCCCTCATGTGACCCAATTTTTGGTTTACCCTCTTCTCAATTGGTTTACCTTTAGATGATCTTCTTCACCCTCTTATTAGGTGGTTTTCCTTTAGATAATCTAGTTTTCCCTTTTTCTTAGGTAATTTTCCTTCAAATAATCTAGTTTCTCTTTTTTCTTAGATGATTTACCTTCAAATGATCTGGTTTACCTTTTTTTTTTCTCAAGTGACTTACCTTTATGATGGATTGATGTTTAGTTTACCTCTTTCTCAAGTAGCATGTATTAGGTAATTTGATGACTGGTTTACCCTTACATAGGAAACTTGCTTTCTAACCTTTTATAACTTTCTAGAGACTTAGCTCGCTTGTACTTTCTTCCCTTTAGCACTCTGTTAGTGATCCGGATCCTTCTTTAGTACCTTATATTATTTTTCCTCTTTATAAAATCCTCTTCCAATACCTTATATAAACTTTCTCTAGCATCTTACATGTGCTTTCTCTAGTACCTTATGAGTGCTTCATTTTGTGTGCTTTCTCTAGCACTTCTAAATGATTCCTCTAACACCATACATGTGTTTCCACATAGACCATTTGTGACTCTTATTTTATGTAGACCTCTTGGACATTTTTTATGATGTTGATCTCTTGGGCCTCTTCTTCAATGTAGACCTCTTGAAATTTTTCTTTGATTTAGACCTCTTGATCTTCTTCAATGTAGACCTCTTGATTTAATTTTTCTTCAAATTTGTCAAGGTCAATTTAATCCTAACCTGAATCTTCATTCTTTGTTTTCTTAGAAATCTTATAATGCTTTTCTATCCTCATTTTCTCTATGATTTGTACTATAGAAGCTTTGTATTACTTCTTCTTAGAACTCTACTACTCCTTTATCTCTATATATTGTTATCCACAACTTCAAATGTTTGTACTTAGAAATATTTGAATGCTTCTCAATATTTGGAAGCTAAAGTGATTCTCTACCTCTCTAGGAAGCTATGATGCTTCTAAATATTTATAACAATGTTGTTTATCTATCTCAAATATTCAATGTCTTAGGTTGCACCTAAGAACTCAATATGATTATCCTCATTTCTATATAATCCAATATCAATATCAGGGTGACTCCAAATACCCCTAAATTACCAAATTTATCTTGAGTTGGTTCTTCCTCAATCATTAATATCCAACATTTCTTCTAAGTTGGATTCCTCTATTAAATGTCTATTTTGTCTCCTAAGTTGACCCTTAATATCAATTTATCTAAGTCCCAGTCTTCTCTATTTCTCCTTAAAATAGGTGAAAATACACTAGCATCCAACTTAGAGTGACTATTCCTTATCCCTTCAATATCTACTCAATCAAACATTTAAAAATAGAGTCCAAGTCTACATTGCCTTCAAAGTGGATAGACTCTAAATTAACTTTATCAAAAATGAATAAAGTTAAATATTGATAATGGTGGCTAATAAAATGATATTTATAAAAATGAATGGAGTCACGTGGTAGCTTTGATACCACTATTGGCTTTTTAATCCTTATTACCATAAAATATCATAGGTCCCAATATAAAATAGCCACAATATTAAAGGTCAAAATAAGAATATAATGAGTAGAATAATATATGAGCAATTTAATATGTATATCAAGGCCAATATAATAAAGAAAATAGAATTAACTTATATAATCAATTATGAATTTAAATGGTCTAATTCATTCATGAATTATACATGAAGAAAATTTACAATATTAATTTCTCAAAATATATTTACAAGATTTATTCATTTCTTGTACCTCTTTACAATTGATTAATCTCATATTCATATTACATTATCATTTATTATTGTCTCCATAATATAGCCATTGTAATATGACTCTTAAAGTACTTTACTATTGCTCTCCATATGAAAAGTCCCATGACCTTTGGCTTATTATTTTACCAATTGCATACTAGAATAATCAATTTCTTATGAAACTTTCACACATCTACATGGCTCTTACACTTATAAATGTACTCCTAATTAATATAAGATACTTGTTCTCATTCTCACCTTACATATTTGTACACTTACATACATGACAAGTGCACATTATCTCAATATACATCTGCCCTCTAACTTATATTAAACTTGTGCATTTCCTACACATTGCACTCTTACATGATATTTGTGCATTTCCTACACATCGACACTTACATGAAAGGGGAAATACAATAACACATCTAAACTAGAGACTCAACCCTTATCTATGACATATTTATAATTATACCATGAAGGTACAATGGAGGTACATTAGCATATACCAATTAATATAATATTCCTCAACACTCCCTCTTGTATTACATTATTTGGTTATTTAAGACTTTAGTCTTCAATATTGATCTTCATTTTCAATATTTAATCAACTTCTTTTAAACCTTTATCTAAATCTTCAGTGTATGAACCTTCTTTGATTTTTGATTCATGTCTTATGTTAACCTTATTTTTGTTCTTTCCTTTATTCTTCTTCCTTCCTCTTCTCTTCTTTATCTGTATTTGTGATGTACCTAATGATATGCCTTCTAAACATTGAGTTAGTAAATCATCACAATAATACAACCTTGATTTCAATGATTCCTCATTGAATCTAACATAAGCTTCATTCAAGTTGTATGTGTGATTATTGCCATTTTTCTTTTCTTGACTTTTTTCTTGAAATATATCAAAGGTAAGTAATGACAAATACATCATTAAGCATTCTTTTGAGGAAAGTATAATGGTGTTTTTTGAGTTCCACCATGTTCTAAGTTTTTTCATGGAGATAACTTATAAGTTTTGTGAACTTTTTATCTTTTGCATTTTTGAGAAATAAAGATAGTTTTTCTTTTAAACCATTTTTCATTTGCTTCTTTTCATAAAAAAAACATCTATTAATTTTTAAGAATAAAACTTTATCTTGTTCACCATTTCTTCACTATATTCATTGAATGCTTTTCTAATATCTTCTTCCATGATATGAATCAATTCAATATTTATTTCCTAAACCTTATAACTCCCAAGTCATTAATAACTCAAATAAGAAATTTGAAAATTCTAAATTATCTAATGTGTTGATGTAGAAAAGCTTTTAACTCCCTAATTAACCTTGAAAATTTTTAAATTTTAAAATTCAAATTTAAAAATTCCATGCTTTTAAAGTTTTTAAAAATTTCTAAAGAACTTTAAAAACTTTCAAATAACTTTAAATCTTCAAAATAAAAAACTTAATAACTCCTTATAACTCCTTCACTTTCTAATTTTCAACTTTTTCAAATATTTAAAAAACTCAATAATAAAAAACTTTAAATAAAACTTATTACTCCATAACTTATAATATAACCTTTTTAAAAAATTTAGCACTTAAATTTTGAACATTTTCAAACTTTATTTGCTCCCTCAAAAATTAATAAATGCCAAATATAGCATCCATACATTACATTAAAATGCATTGGCAAAAATTTAGCTAGATATTATTGTTTTCAATATTTTGTCCATGATTTCAATGTAATGAAACATTATATGGAAATATAGAACTTCTAACATTCCTCAATGCTTGTATATTTACATTATTGTGTTCCACTCCTACAAAATATTATCTAGTTTGCGAACTGTGTCAATGTAGAACCTATTGCATTGAAATCTCTTTGTTCAACTTCAGGTTGCTAATCCTCTCTCCTATGGTTCACTCATCAATGTGGAACTTTTTGCATGGACATCTCTTGGTTTAACTTTAGGTTGCTCAACCTATCTCCTATGGATTTCTCATCTAGTTGTTTACCTTCGGGTTGATTGATGTTTGGTTCATCTTTCCTCAGGTGACTTGCTCTCATGTGACCCAGTGTTTGGTTCATCCTCTTTTCAACTAGTTTTTCTTTAGATGATCTAGTTTTCCCTCTTCTTAGGTATTTTACCTTTAGATAATTTATTATGTCCTTTTTCTTAGGTGATTTTTCTTCAAATTATCTAGTTTTCTCTTTTTCTTAGGCAATTTACCTTCAAATGATTTATTTTACCTATTTTTATCAGGTGACTTACCTTTATGACAGTTTGATGTCTGGTTTACCTCTTTCTTAGATGACTTGTCTTAGGTAATCTAATGAATAGTTCACTCTTTTATAGACAACTTGCTTTCTAACCTTTTATCAAATTTTGGTAACATGACTAACTTGTATTTTTTTCCCTTTAGCACTTTTTTAGTGGTCATTTTATTTCTCTAGTACCTTCATGTTTATAAAATCTTCTCTTCCAACATCTTACATAAGATTTCTCTAGCACATTAAACATGCTTTATCTAGCACCTTATTAGTGCTTCCTTACATGTGCTTTCTCTAGCACCTTCTAAATGATTCCTCCAACACCTTACATATGCTTCCACACAAGCCATTTGTGACTCTTCTTTTTTGTATGCCTCTGACATTTTCTACAATGCAATCCTCTTGGGCATCTTCTTAAGCCTTTTTGAGCATTTTTTTTTATGCAGACCTCTTGATATTCTTAACTAATGTAGGCCTCTTTTCTTCACTATTGTAATAAATGTCTACCTTGAATATCCTACTTCAAAAAATGATCCATGGTCGAGACTAAAATAATATAAAGATATATTTGGTCAGCTTAGTTCTTCAATGTATCTTGGGAATTTGCTCCCTTCTTCTCTACTATGTGTTATACTAATGCTTAAAATATGTCAAGGTCATTTTAGTCTTGAACTAATTCTTCACTATTATTTTTGTTAGAAAACTTACAATGCTTTATTCTTCTTCTTTTCTCTATGCTTAATTGTTCTTTGTACTATAGAAGCTTTGTATTCCTTCTTCTCAAAACTTTACTACTTCTTTATCTATGTATATTACTATCCACTACTTCAAATATATGTACTTATGAAGCTTTGAATATTTCTCAATCCTTGGAAGCTAAATTGATTATGTACCTCTGTAAGAAGTTATGACGCTTCTTAATCTCTATAGCAATATTATTTCTTTGTCTATCTGAAATCTTCAATGCCTTAGGTTTCACCCAATATTTCAATATTATTATCCTCTTTTCTAAAGAACCCAATATCAATACCAGGGTGACCTTGAATGTCCCTAAATGACCAACTTTCTCCTAAGTTGGTTCTTCCTTAACCTTCATATATATATATATATATATATATATATATATATATATATATATATATATATATATATTATATATATATATATATATATATATATATATATATATATATTTGAGTTGGCTTCATCTATAAAATATCTAATTTTTCTCCTAAGTTGTCCCTTTCTATTAATATAGTTGAGTCCTAATCTTTGTTGGATTTCTTTTAATTAGGTGGAAAGACATTTAGGTCAAAATAGCTACATCAAAAGGAGGCCAACCAAAGTTTTCAAAAATTGGCTAAGTATGGAGAAAATATCTCAAAAGCATGGTTTTCCTAAAAACCATAGCCAAAGGTAGGTCAATGCTGTCCAGAAGGAATAATATAATGGTTGTACAACAGTAGCTTACTCACAACTATAGTTATATTCATCAGAATGAGGTTAAGTTATAAAAGGATCATGGTTGTGAGGTTTTTGCTCAAAATTGTGATTAAAAGGAGATAAAGGGTGTCTACCCAAAATATATCATGGCCATGGGATGTCTACATATCAAAATTATAGAAGTGCATACAATTTTCATTAAGTATGAAAATTGGTCAAGGCCATGAATTTCCTCAAAGCCACGGTCAAAATGGTCAACATTGGATATTTTCTATTTTTGATCATGGTCATGAGCCATTTCTTATAAATAGTGGTAGAAGGAAAAAGGCTCAAAGCCAAGGATAGCTCACTAAAAATGCTCTTAAAGAAAAAATTTCTCAAGACCATGATTTTTCTCAAAACCATGGTCAAAATGGTCAACATAAGCAAAAAGTGATTTTGGAGCATGATCATGAGCATTCATTTGGAAGCTAAGGTCCCGAAACCACAATTGACATGGGAAAATAAAAATTTTCTTTTCAAAAGACCCGTGGCCATGATTTTCCTTGAAACCATGGTCAAAATGGTCAAACTAGGAGGAAATTGATTTCGAAGCATGATCCCAAGCTTGGTGCTTGAAGGTGAGATTTTTTCTTAAAATTATGACCATCACTAAGAAAAAAGGATTTTATTTTAAGTGACCCATGACCATGAACAAGATCTCTGTCATGGTCAGCATGGTCAACACAAGGCCTCCATGGAAATTGGTCATGACCAGAGCATTCTTGGAGCCATGGTCAATAGGTTCAACACAACACATTTTAAAAGGTGCATCATGGCCACGAGCCAAACCTTCTCAAGAAAATGATAGGAGATGAAGGTCATGAATTTCCTCAAAACTATGGTCAAAATGGTCAAATATCCCTAAGTCTAAAAATTAGGCATGGTTTTGAGATGACAAGGAAATAAAGCTGAGGTCTCACGATCATGGGCAAGATGATTGAAGGCATCAAAAGTAAAATCTTGGGTATGGTTTTGAGAAGGTCAGAAAATTTTAACTAGGTGATAGGCCATAGCCCAGAATTTTAAACTCAATCACATCCATTCAAATCTAGATCAATAGAGGGATTGAAACCCTCCAAGAATTCAAATAAAATCATATTTTTCACCATGACCTCATGATAGAAGAATTAAGTGAAGTCAAAGCAATTTTTCCAAATTTGCTAGTGGAAGATGAAATATCAAACCTAGAAGGTGAAGCATATTTATCTAAAAGCTTCTAGAATGATCTGTTCAATAATATTTTGTTGCGATATATATGATGATGAATGACTCAAGAACAAGGGATGACTTAGAGTGACTATTTTCCAATTGATCTCAACCATTTCAAGAAACACAGTTGGAGGCCATTAAGTTCAAGCAAGTTGTAGAGAACCAATTGCATCCAAAAACATCCTTGTAATGCTCATATTCATATTCATTGTAAAATCTATAAATAGAGGTTGAACCCTCACTTTAAAGGGGTCAACTCTAAAGTGTTTTCTTGCACTACTGTTGTAATACCTTCTACAAATCAATAAAGGAGCATTACTTGGAATGTTTACCTCAAATTTGCATCTTCTTCATTTTCTGGTAACAAACTTGTGAAGTCATTTATGTTAATGTTGCTAGGTTAGTCTATTCTATTGATATTGGATTGCTAACCTAGGGCAATTGGAATGATTCATATTCGAATGTATGCTTTGAGAATTCATTTTTGTTAGTCAAAGTATTGGTCTATTCTATTGATATTGGATTGCTAATACCTTAGATGTTTGGAATGATTCTTGAAGTATGCAATGTGCATTAATTTTGAAGATAGCAAATTGTGAATGTTGTTAGTTTCATTTAATATCTCTAGACTTGGTTTATAAGAGGTTCTTAGTAGAATCCTATGTTGTTAGCTTTATCCATCCAATTATCATTTTATATCTCTCAACCCTTCTCATTTCTATCCCTATCCTTATACCATTTCAATTGAGCTTTAAGAGAGTCAACATTTAGTAAGTTGACAAGGAACCAACCTACTCTGGAGGTTGGGTTAAAATAGTTTTGACTCATCCAATGTTTGGCTTAGGCTACAACTAGTGGGTGCTCACCTTTGGTAAATCTTGATAGATAATAGTTGTAGTACACTAGGTGTCAATATGAGCCACAATAGTTTTTGGCATGCCTGATGGGACCTTCCACAGGGTATCATTTTCCACTAAGTAAAATCAGTCCCACTAACTGATTCTCCCTAGAGGAATCAAGGTTTAGTGAATTACCTTGAACTTTTGAGCAGAGAAAGTAAATTCACTTGGTGACTCCATAAGTAAAGGAACCTAGAAACCCTTATTTTCATTATAATTCATGATTACTAGGTCATATGCTAGAAATAGCCAAGAACCAGTATATTTTTTTGAGCTATTTTCCAAAAATACTAGGCATACAAGAAAACCTTCTCTTGAGTCTACCTTTGAGGATTTTGAATCTCCACTAGATTGTTCAACATCCCCTGAACCAAGCTCATTAAAAACCCCAATCACCATGGCCCAAACTCAAGATCCTAATCAACAAAGTTATCCCAACTGGGATACTTCAGGCCCTTTAGGACTCCCTCACATGAATGGCATTCCTCAAATAGCATTGAAGGCTATACCCACCTATGATGGTTCTAGTAAAACTCCTTATGAACATTGTCAAGATATTTTATCCTTAGCAACCATTCATAATATCATAAATGAGGATGTTATTGTAAGACTTTTAGCCCTATATTTTAGAGGTAAAGTCCTTCATTGGTTTAGAACCTTAGATGACAATAGCATCCATTCTTGGGCTGATATGGAAAGCCCTTTTGTGGAGTAATTCAATGAATCAGTAGACCCCTTTTCAATTTTAACTCATTTTATTATTATGCAAAGACATTCACAAGAGTTAGTCATTTATTTCAACCTAAGGTTCAGTAGAACCTAGAAAAGAATTCCTCCTGAGGTCAGACCAGCTGCTCCTCTTGAATATATGTATTATATTAGAGCCCTTGGTCCTGACCTAGGTTTGCAAACTCAACAAGTAGGTATAACTACCTTCCCACAAGTTTATCAGGCAATTGTCCATGCAAAAAATATTTTGATTTTAGTAGGTAGGTTGCCTCCCAGATATGTCATGCCTTACTACCCTAAAGTTACTCAATATCCACCTTAGTCAAAGGCATCAACATCCTCATTTATGGATCCACCTCCATTGTCATCCATGCCTCCCTCAATGGCTCCAATTCCTCCCCCTAAAACATCTTCAACTTCAATTATTTTCCTCCTCTCCCAGCCCAAGAGCCTCAAGAATCATCTTTGTTACTTGATATTCAAAGCACCTTGAAAACAATTAACAACAAGGTCAATGCTATGGAGAAAATGGAAATAGAGATATTTCAGAAAAGAAGGTTCCCATATGTAAACAAAGATCAAAGGCCTACTACAAGTAGCAATACAGGGCCTAAGAATAATGTCAATTATGAAGAACATGAACTAGTTCCTAAAACTAGTGGATATTCTTGGTGTCTAGTGTGTAATGATCCTCATAGTCCAAATACTTGTGTTATGTATTAGCACCATGTGCAATAGGCTATGGAAAATATAGAGAGAACCCAAAAGGGGAGAGTGAATATGCTTTGGTAGCCTAAACAAATCATGGTTGGCCAAGATCCTTTAGAATATGAGGTTGTCTCTATGCTTACAAGATCTAGGAAGAAATCATTACAAGTTGATCCATAGAAAATGGGTCAATTTCAAGTCCCTTCTCAAAATAAAAGGGAACAACCCTTACCAACTAATGAAAAGATCCCATTTCCATAAGAAAATGAAAAGAATGATCCAACTCCCAGTGAAAAAGGAAAAGAGAAGTATATCCCAAAGTAGTCTAATAAAGAGAAGATGAAGGAACCTACAGGGTCAAAAGAAGAAGCCAAAGAGAAACTAAAGTTTCCTTCTATCACCAAAAGGTAAAGGATTGAGGCAACTCAACAATACAAAAGGAAATTTGGTGAATCAAAAAAGAAATATGAGGCTAACCCTTTAGGAAAATTTGAGTTTAATATTGTGGATGAATTGAAGAAAACTCCTTCTAAGGCAAGTCTATATGACACACTCTTTATCCCTGGCCAAATAGACTTATTAAAGGCTTCTCTAAATAGGAATGCTCAAGAAAAAGAGACATCCACTATTTACAACTTAGCACATGGACAAGAAAAAATGACTCCAACTCAACTAAAGAATAAACCTTCTCCCTTTTACATTTATTTAAGGATGGAAGGATGGATTATTCACAACTGCATGATAGATTTAGGAGCTTCAACTATAGTTATGCCAAAAGTAGTTTATGAAGAAATGGGTATGGAATATACCCGTTCATGTCCAAGAGTCTTATAGTTATATGGGACACTAGTGAAGACCATTGGGGTGGTCAAAGATGTTCTTATGAGATTACATAGAGCCCTAGAGGTAACTATAGTCCAAGAAATAGTTGTAGTGGATCTAGAGCCCTATTTTGGCCTATGCCTTTCAAGAGAATTCACTTCCAAACTAGGAGGATATATGTATTTGGATTACTCTTGTATGATGATTCCCCACAAAGGCAAGAGAATAAATATAATTCTAGAGAAGCCAATAGCCTATCACATTGAAAAAATTGAAGATGATATGTATAATAACTCTATTTTGGAAGAACCAGAGTTGGTAGAGATACTAGAAGATCTGGAAATAGAGGATGATCTACCATTTGGAGAGGATTACAATTTGTTTGAAACTAGAATGGGTACATACAATATTACTTCTAAAAAAGAGAAAAGAACTCCTACCATATCCAATCAAGCCCTTAGGGAATCTAAAATTTGGACCATGCACTTTGATGGAGCTAGGTATAAGAATGGGGTTGGTGTAGGAGTGGTTTTAAAATCACCTTTAGAAGGTGTCAAGATCTTTGCTTACAAGTTGACTTGGTCTTGCACAAAAAATGTTGTAGAGTATGAGGCTTTATGTCTAGGTTTGATGCAGGCTAAGAAAATGGGCATAAAAGTGTTGGATATTTATGGTGACTCAGAGTTAGTAGTGAATCAGGTTACTAAGAAATGTAATAGCAAACATCACTACTTGAAAATATATAGGAATAGAGTATGGGATTTAATGGAATCCTTTGATGCCTTAAACATACATTTTATTCCTAGACAGTAGAATCTATTAGTATATGCCCTAGCTATTAGAGGTTCTAATTATACTCCATATTCAGACCTTAGGTCAACAAATAATAAGAGAGTTAAGTTGGTATTTAGGCCCTCAATACCAAATAGATAAATATTTTGGTAGGTATTTGAAAATGATGACCAGATTGTTGATTTCTTAATAAGAGAGGCTAGTTGTTCTAACTTGCAAGAAGATATACCTCAGGAAGTTGAACAACAAGATATTATACAATTGAAGAACAATCATATACCCAAGGGTTTGATTACATTAGAAAGTCTCTTTGACAATGAAGATGGAAAGAAATCAAGAACTATGAAAATAGATGATAAAGTTTATAAAGAAGTTGAAATTGAAAATGGAAAGAACCTCAATATTGGTATCCAATGTACTCTAGAGGATATTGAAGAGTTCAAAGCTTTGTGTGTTCAATATCAAGATATAATAGCTTGGACTTATGAAGACTTAAAGGTCTATGAAAAAAAGGTAATCCAACATACTATTGAGTTAGTTCTTGAGGCCAAACCATTCAGAAAAAAATAGAGACCAATGAATCCTAAGATTGAGTCCATCATGAGACAAGAATTGCTTAAGCTTTTAAAAGAAAAAATCATCTATCCTATTAAGCATTCCACATGGGTTGCCAATTTGGTGCCAGTGAGAAAGAAGAATGGTGACATTCACTTATGTGTAGATTTTAGAAATCTAAATGCAACATCTCTCAAGGATCATTACCCTTTGCCTTAGATAGATCAAATTTTGCATATTGTTGCAGGGGCTAAAATGTTTTCTCTATTAGATGGTTTCTCTGGTTATAACCAAATCTGGGTAAAAGATGATGATCAGTATAAGACAACTTTCACTACAAAGTGGGGCACTTTTTCTTACTAGAGGATGCCATTTGGTTTGTCCAATGTAGGAGCTACTTTCCAAAGAGCTATGGATTATGCCTTTGGAGAATTGATAAATAAAATTATTCTTATATATATGGATGACATGACTGTGTTTTCTCATGAAAAATAGGCACACTTGAAGCATTTGGAATAGGTTTTTCAGAAGTGCAGATAGTTTGGTATATCTCTTAATCCCAAGAAGTCAATATTTGTAGTTCATGAAGGGAAACTATTAGGGCATGTGGTGTCCAAACAAGGAATGTCAATAGATCTAGATAGAGTGAAATCCATATTATCTCTCCCTCTTCCTATGAATAAAAAGGCTTTACAAACCTTTTTTGGATAGATCAACTTTGTAAGAAAATTCATATTTGATTTTGCCCAAATTGTAAAGCCTATTTCTGAGCTCCTCAAGAAGAATGTTGAATTCAAGTGGACTGAAAAGAGAAAATAAGCTTTTGAGCTGATTAAGTAGGCTATTACTACTACCCCAATGCTGGTAAATCCTAATTTTAATAAATATTTCATCCTATATGCCTATGGTGTTGATGAAAGCTATGTTGTAGTGTTGACACAAAAGGATGATGCAGGTGATGAACACCCCATATTCTTTTGGAGTTAGAATCTCCATGAATACTAGATAAAGTACAACTTCATTGAGAGGTAGGTATTTGTAGTTATGAAGTCACTCAAAAATTTTAGATAGTACCTGGCTCAAAGTAAGACTATGGTATATGTAGTGCACCCAGATGTTAGGAACTTCATCCTATAGGGAGAGCTAGGTGACAAGAGAGCAGGTTGGATTACTAAGATTCAAGAATATGATGTTGAGATCCATCCTACAAAGCTAGTAAGAGGAAGAGCATTGTGTCAAGAGTTGGCAATGAATATAGACAAAGAACACATGGTAGCTTGTCAGTCATCAGAATTACACCAGAAGGAGGATAGTCTTTTAGAGGATGCAAATTGGGTAGATCAACTCACAAACTACTTCCAAATAGGGGTATGCCCTCAAAATTTGAATGCTTCACAAAGAAGGAGATATAGGCTACAAGCTTTGAAATATGTTCTTCTACCTAAAGGAATATATAGAAAGAACCTTGATGGAGTTCTTCTAAGATGTGTTAAAGATGATCAAAAATAAAATATTCTAGATGAATTTCATGAGGGGCTGTCAAGAGGTCATTACTTAGGTAGAACAACTATAATGAAGATACTAAGAGAAGACTATTATTGGCCTAATATTTTTGTTGACACCTTCAAAATAGCAAGAGCTTGTGATAAGTGTTAGAGATATGTGGGAAGGACCAAAAATGCTTCATTGCCACTCAGGCCAATTCAGGTTGAAGAGCCTTTTCAACAATGGGGGTTAGAATTCATTGGAATGATAAATCCCAATTCTTTAGTAGGTCATAAGTATATATTAACTGCTATATATTACTTCACTAGATGGACTAAAGCAATACCCACTAAGAAGGTTGATCAAGAGGTTGTTATTGATTTTTTTGAAAGCCTCATTACAAGGTTTGGTATACCTGATGCTCTAGTGAGTGATAATGGTCCATATTTCATTGGAGCAAAATACATTGAATTTGCTAGTAGATATGGTATATACTTGAATAATTCCTCAAACTATTACCCTTAAGGGAATGGATTAGCAGAATCTACTAACAAGAATTTTCTCAAAATTTTAAAGAGAGCATTGAAGGATAACAAAAGGAGTTGGCATCTATTGATACATCAGGCATTGTGGGTAGATAGGATCACTATGAAGAAGTCAATTAATACATCTCCCTATGCATTGGTATATGGAAAAGAGGTCATTCTTCCCACTCATATTGAAATACCTACTCTAAGATTGACTAGCCAAGATTATTCATTAGATAAAAATCTAGTAGAAGCAAGGCTAATGTAGTTGTTGTAGTTGGAAGAGCAAAGGAGCAAAGCCTATGATCAATTTCAGAAGCATTTGAAAGAAACTAAGGGGTGGTTTGATAGAAAGGCCACATTCAAGAAGTTCAAGGTTGGAGACCTAGTCCTAATATGGAATGAAGATAAGGCCAAACTAGGTAACCATCAAAAATTTGACTCATTTTAGGAAGGACCTTTCACCATCATTATAGTAAAGCAACATAATGCATTTCAACTGCAGGATCAGGAAGGGAGATTTCAATCAATCCCAATCAATGGATGCCACCTCAAGCTTTATTTCAAGTAAATTTCTCCTCTTGTATCATATGTATTATATGTTATGTAAATACTTTGTGGTTTATTTTTTCAAGGAAAAAATAAGAAAAAGGAGAAAGAAAAAGGGAAAATTCCACTCAACACCATGGTTAGCCTAGTCAAAATACTTAAATGGAAAGAATGATCATGGGTGTGAGTTTCCTCAAAACTACAAGTTTTGACAAAATCATGTTTGACTCACTCAAAGAGCTCTAAAAATATTAAGCATCATGGTCATGAGACAAGGGTCTTCTCAACATCACAGTAAACCTAGTCAAAGAGAAATATATTGAAAAGGATCCCATAGTTGTGAGTTCCTCAAAGACATAATAAATGCATAAAGAAGAAATTTTAAGTAGCATCATGGGTATGGACTTTCTTCAAGACCATGATTAGCATGACAAAAAGGTAAAATTTAAAATTAAAAGAAAAGTCATGACCATGAGCTACCTCAAAACTATGCCACCCTCAATGGATGAGAATAAATCATGGCCAGGGGAATCTCATCGATATTATGCCATCTAGATTAACGCATGTGAATTAGAAGCACAAAGAGGAGTTTCAACTATTGCATTTATGACAAAAATATTTAGTGGGCTATATAATTAAAATAGAAGCAACAATTCATTCTTTACCAAAGCCTTCAAAATTTAGAGAGCATAGTTAGCCCAAAGAATTTGTAGAAGTTGTAGAGAATTTCACCATCCTTAGAGCATTTTTAAAATATTTGGTTCAATTAAGCTACAATGGTCACATCATCCCAGCTAGCAAAGCATCCACAAGGGTTGAGAGTGGAAGCGAGAACCATTTTCAAGATATAGCGGTTAGGGTTATAGATACGATTATGACATGGAAGAGGAAGGAGAAAATAAGGATAGACATCAAGAAAAGGGTATTGAAAGACCTATCATCATCAAGTCTAGGTTATTTTACCCTTCATTCTCTCTTATATTTCTACATCTGTGATATTGTTCATCCTTGTTCTGAGCTAGTTTTTGCTATTGCTAAATTTTATGACCCAAAACAAATATTAGTGCAAAATACCCAAGGAAAAGCCCTTTTTTGGCTGACCTCTAAGGTCTTTGCTAATGCTTTTGCTATGGGCATGCAACCCAATGAGAAGCCTAAACCCTATAGTCATAAAGAGAAATCCAAGTATTATACCCTGAAAGGTCATTTAGATGGTGGGAATTACTTTAAGACTTGGTTAGCTTCATAGCTAAAAACCATAGTGGTAGGCAACACATTACCAAAAACCCCCATTCAACTCAAAGAATTTTTGCACCCAGAGATATTTTCTATGTTGGTAGTGTTAGTGGGTCTATCTACTAATAAGTTAGTCTATGATTGGCAAATAGCCACAACATACTATATCTCCAACCCTAAGTTTTATGATACATCCCTAATGGATAAAGATACCAAGCCAATATTATTTGATTGGCCTACATTTCTCTGCAACCAAGTTCATGAACAGTTGAGAAAGGTAAAATAGGGTTTTGATATTGTTTCCTTCAGATATTGCTCCTATTTGGCCTAGTTATTCTTCTACTGTGTTCAACCTAAAATTCCATGGATAGCAGTGATCCCTATAGACCATGAAGGAAATCCTACCTTAGTCTATACATGGATCAATGTGCTAACAAATACTGAGTCCTACTATAACTTTAATAGGAAATTTTTGGGGCCAACCCTTAATATTATCTATGGAAAACTACCTAGATTATCCCCAATGGCTAAGAAGGTATTACAAACCACTCAATTAGGAAGAAGGGGATTGGTATATTTTGACTAAAGGTACAATAGTCAGACTATATGGCTTCACTGAGAAGCCATTTTTGTTGCCACATTTTATCACAGACTACTTATTTTCTTTAGAATATTATAGATAAATAGATTATATCAATTGCACTTTTGGCATAGGGGTCAATAAGAAAGGCACATGCACTTATCCTTTCAATATGGAAGATATCACTGTAACTAAGAAAGGCCAAAATGAGAGTATCTCTATGGCCATGAAAATATTGGGTTTAAAAGAACTTCCTCACAGATGGAGGTATGACCCTAACAATAAGTTTCTTGACAAATTAAGGTAGATCAATGTAGGGAAAAATCTAAAATTTTAAAGAATAGTGAGGCCCCACATTGAAAATTTTAGGAATAACAAGGAAAATGTAGAGATAGAATGGAATATCAACCAGATGGAGGCATTGCCCCCATGGAGAGATTTTTATGATCAACTAGTAGACTATGATCCTAAAAATAAGAAGCAACATGTCCTTAGTGAATCAAAGATCCAATCCCTACAAAAGAAATAAAAATGGGATGATGCCAAAATATTTGAGTGGTGGAGGATGAGGGTTGAAATAGATACCACTAGCTCTAAGTATGGCAATAAGTTGGACAAAGAATTCTCTAGCAAATATGATGAGTTTCATGAATCATGGAAGGCCAACAATGGAAATATTTTGGCACTAAGATTTCATAGCACAACTGCAAAAGATGAAGCAAAAAAGGGTAAGGAAACATAGAAAGAATCAAGTGTAGAAAAAGGGAAAATAAAGCTCAGACTTCCTCACCTCCTTCATCTCCTCAAGCCCAAAAGTAGATAGAGAGGTAGCTCCCTCTTCTATAGTTGAAAAGGCACACCCTATATTTGAACCAACACCTGAGTAATTACAAACATATACTATAGGGGCCAAAATGATGAAAAATTTGGGCTATGCTGGAAAAGGATTAGGAAAAGGTGAGATAGGATCCATAGAGGTGATTCAAGTTGAGAAAAGGCCTGAACATTTAGCCTTGGGAGTAGAAGCCAAAAAATAAGAAAAATTTAAAGGTAGAGTAAAATACAAGCCTGACCCCCCTGATCAAGTTCACTAGCCAAACTACTCCTAAACCACCACCTTCACCAACTCAAATAGTGGTAGCACCTCAACCTCAACATCAAGAGACAAATACAAAAGTTAGACCTTCTTTCCACATTGTTTTTAAGAAAAAAACAAAAAAATTAGTGGGATAAGTAACTAAAGAATTGAGAAAGAAAAGGAAAATGGATCAAACACTACATGAAGTTGAGCAAACACAACCCCCATATATAGAGCAACCAGATCTAGAACCAATAAAGTAGTAGTTTCCATTAATGGACTCGGGTACACTTTTTATCCCTTCTCTATATCTTTCTCTTCCTCAATCCACAAATACTATCCCTTCCCCTTCTGAGCAACAAGTTGAAATAGTTGCATACTCTCAAGCTCATACATCTCCTCCACTAGTTCTATCACCACCTTCATCACATCCCCCATCTCCTCCATATCTTACATCAAGAGTTCAAATCTCATCCTCTTTGGTCTAGGTCTTCTCCTCAAGCATCAAAATCTTCCCCTTCCATAGTGGGATAGCAAATATTAATGTCTCCTCCACCATCTTCCATAGTAGCAACACCAATTCCATAAACTTCCGCAAGGTTTAAACTCCACTATAATGACTATTCCATATTCTTAAATCCCATTTTTGTCATCTTTGGTCACTACTTCCACTTCTCCCACTCATCCTTCTATCATCACATTTCAAAAAATCAAGAATATTTCCATAAGTTCTTGATATTGGTGGAACAAAAAAATTGCTAGGCCTATAAAGAAAACTATTTGTCAAAAGCAACCAATGGTATTAAATTCAACTACCCACAAGCACATAAATATTACCATCACCCCTTTGGTGGATAACCCAAATAAATACATGACCTTAGATGACTACCAAGTGGAGGAGCAAATAATGGATATCACTCAACTACCCATGGAGGATGAGGTCATAGTTGCTAAAGCCCATCTTGATATTGTCTATCTGCAAGGAGACATTTATAAAGAAAAATGTGAGAAGCTGGAAGAAAAGGTGGAAAAGTTGGAGACCAACATCAAAGAGCAAAATAATTTGGAGAAAGCTTTGAGAAATGAAGCCAAAAAATGGTAGGACAAGTTCTAAGAAGTTTCCAAATACAAATAGGAGGCTAAAAATACCCAAGCTCAGAACAAATCTCTTGTTGACCAAATCAGTCAACTCCAATAACAAATCCAAGTGGAAAAGGCTAAGGCTTTAGGATTCTCCAAGGAGAAGGTAAAACAAATAAGGAAAGAGATATGGAGTGAGATTCAATAGAAAATCTTAGAATCTCAACCTATTCTTATCTTCCTAGAGGATCTCAGTTAAATAATGATAGAAGCTAAAAACGACATTGATGCTGCTCAAGGTAAGGTTCATACTAAAATAGAAAAAATAATAATTTATAAATTGGCTGAGGTAAGATTAAAAAATGAAGTATGGGCTATACCCATAAAGTAGTGGTGTTATGCAAGAAATATTTCTAAGAATATCATAAGGAAGAATAAGTTTATATCAAAAGGGTGACAGCTTGTTGACAATCTAGAAGCTAGGCTTAACATGATTGTATAGGTTGTAGATGGAATTGCACAATACAGTTTCCTAGGATTTTGAGGTGAAGAATTTCAATTCCTAGGAATATAAATGCTTCAAACTATTTTTACCTCAATTTTGGAAAATGAGTACAAGATTGATGGTTGGCCAGAACCTATCCAACAATATCAAGTGGTCCAACTAATTAAATACTTGACTAAGGTAAAGTATGTCATAAGTGAAATTGATGATATTAGCCCGCATCTATCTTATGAAAAATAGTCAAGTTGTAGTACACCCATAAACAATTAATGGAGATATCAACTCCCTCTCAAGAGGTCTAGGATGACATGGTTCAACTTTTGAGTGAGCAAGAGGGTAGTGGTGAAGAAGAGGAAGAAGGAGATGAAGATAATGATAATTACAAAGAGGAAGAGGAAGATGTTGAGGAAGAACAACAAAAAATTAAAAGAGAAGAAGAAGAAGAACAATAAGTAGAGGAAGAGGTTCAACTTAAAGAAGAAGAGCCACCAGAATAGAGGTAAACTGATGACACAAGAGTAGAATAATAAAGGTAATACTAATCATTGCTCTTTGACATGACTCTAACTTTGAAATGCACCTACAACAACATAGAGGGTATGAATTTTGAAGACATGAGGAAAGCATAAATAAAACCCCTATAAAAACTAGAGACCAAGTTCATTCCTCAACAAAAGGAGTCTTGTATTTTGTTTTTCGCTTCCATATGAATCATTACCCTTTGGTATTTTAAGAGGGTGATAATCATAGGAAAGTAACATTAGAGACAATTTTGGAAGTATTCTTTTCTCTTTCTAATGTTTTACCTCTCATCCCATCCATATATTCATTCTCATATATTTCACTCCTTTCACTCCATTCATCCTTTCCATTTCTTTTATTTTTTATTCATGACCACTTGATTCATTCATTCATCCCACCTTCATTTATTTTCTATCCCATACCATTTCCACATTTACATTCATTTATTCTTTGACTCCATTCACCCAATGAATAAGGCTCTAATTTCTACAACTTTATGAGCAAATTTCCCTAGGAGGTGCCTATAATGTAGGCCAAAATGGCTACATCACAAAGAGGCCAACCAAAATTTTCAAAAATTTGGCTAATTATGGAAAAAATGTCTCAAAAATATGATTTTTCTCAAAACCATAGCAAAATACAATTCAATATTGTCTAGTAGGAAGAATATCATAGTCATGCAACACCAACTTTCTCAAAACCATAGTTATTTTGGTTAAAACTAAGTTAAGCTATAAAGGGATTATGACCGTGAGGTTTTTGCTCAAAACCATGATCAAAAGGAGATAAAGGGCACCTAGCCAAAAGATATCATGGTCATGGGATGTCGATGTCTCAACCATAGAAAGCGTATACAATTTTTATTAAGTATAAGGCCATGAATTTCCTCAAATTTGTGGTCAAAATGGTCAACATTGGAGATTTTTTATTTTTTATCATGGCCATGAGCCATTCCTTCTAGGAAGTGGTGGAAGGCAAAAGGATAAAAGCTAGGGATGGCTCACTCAAAATGCTCATAAAGTGAAAGTTTCTCAAGGCCGCAATTTTCCTCAAATTATGGTCAACATAAGAAAAAAGTTATTTTGAGCATGACCATGAGCATTCATTTGGAAGCTAAGGTCCCAAAATCATGATTGACATGGGAAAATAAAGAGCTTTTTTTTTAATTTATATTATATTTACATTACGGGTTTTGAAAGGAACCCAAAACCTTATTACAGTAGATGCCGCTTATCCAGATGTAGAAACAAAAAAATATGAGGAGGTGCTAGGACCTTTGTAGACCATAAAGACAACTAGACCAAAACCCTCTTAGACCCAAAGGGAAAATATGACTAGAATAGAAATAGGATTGATAAAGTCCTAACCAGAAATAGACATATGACTAAGGAACACATGTGTCGGCTTCATACGCATCATATGAGCTTAACAAAACAAAAAAGTTCATGCTAAACTAGCCAAAATAGAAAAAAACAAGAGCTTCCTAGGTTGCCAAAGGGCTAGATGGAGGGACCCATGCCAGTCATTTCTTGATGTCATCCATCTTCCTTGATGTGGTTCCTATAGCATTCTGAGTGTAGTGATATAGAATATTGGGTGCTTCCTTGAAGGACTTTATGGCTACATTTACAGTCATGATCATGAGATCCAATAGCATATAGGAACAGGGGTCATCTTTATGACTCTCAGACTTAGATATGACATGAGTTGAGGAGGATGAATACTCCATCTTTGGCTTTTTGAGACTAGCAAAGGATCTGGGAACTAAAGGAGTGTTCATTGTAGCCGTACACTTCCTCTGGTCACTATGCCTAGCACTTATAAGGGGAGAAGGCTTCAAGTGACCCCCAACTAAACCAGGTCAAATAGGGGAGTCATCGAGAATGGGGCCCCAACTAGAGGAATGGGAAGGTGGTTCGTTAGGAGGATTTAAAGACACAAGTTTAATGTTGTGGATAGGTGGATGGGTGGCTAGCACATGCTTGAGGATATTAGGTAGGAGGCCTTGGTGAAGGGGCTTGCCATTGGAATTTTAACATTTCTCAATGGTTAGAGTAAGGGAGTAAAGGAGGTAATCAAGGACACAAACAAATTTACCATCCCAAAGGTGATTGAAAAAGGTGAGGTGAAAGCTCCTCAAGGGTTTCTCAAGGTCATCACAGGTGATGTACTAAATTATGGGGATAATAGCCATGTTCTATAGAGTTAGGAGGGAAGAGAAGTAAATATTAGACTTATCCTAACCTAAAATTTTACCTTTTTCAAGGAACTGGTCAGTTTCTTCCTCCTAGTTGTGCTTGTCATAGTGAATTAAATAGCCTATGAGTGGAAGACCAGTGATCTCTACCAACATCTCAATAGTCACTTTGAAGTGAACACCTTGAAATTTGACCTCACCTTGGTTACATGAATCAATGAAATCCTTGGTAATTTGGTCCTCAGTCCTAAAAAGCTTTTGTAGGAAGGGGGTGAAACCTTTAACATCCATAAAAATAAGGGTAGTGGGGTTCAAGTTAAGCTAAGATATCTCGATATAAGCCATACCTTTAGCTATGGAATAGGGGCTAGGGTACATAATAGAGACCAAGACTAGGAGAGGGTAGAGACTGAGGGCAGAATTTAGTAGATTTAAAATAGGATTGAATTTAGAAGGGGTGCAAGCTAAGGAAGTAGAAGCTTTGCTAGTTAAAAAGGATTGGAGCGAGCTAATGAAGAACACAATCTTATACTGAGAGGGGAGGTGAATAGTATAAGTCCACTTTTTACTTTTCTTTCCCAATCAATATTATGCAACGTATAGATAGCAATATCAATAACAATAATCAAAGTAATACATAAATAACCACACATAATAGAGACACCACAATTTACATGGTTCACCCAATGTGGGCTACTCCATGGAGAAAATATTTCACTAAAATTTTCTCAATCAATTTCTTGGGAATCATTTCCCTATTACAATTTTATTGGACCTTTGTACAAAGGAGATACAAATCCCCTAAATCAATTTTGTGGATCTCTATCCATAGGAGACACCAATATCCTAATATTTGCTTTGGTTGGTGATCATCTAGAAGACCTCTACCTCCACTACCCTTAGCAAATGGAACTCTATCCACAAAAGACACATGTCCTCGCTACTCTGGCTAGAGATCTCTGTCCTCAACTCTGTCACCTCCAGAGATCTATCTCAAATTTGTACTAAACATAGTTCTCTGGTCTAGCACAAATCCATACTTAATATCTATCCTCAATCCTTAACTCAAGGCTTGACTCAATCTCAAGTCAACTCTGTTGGATCTGCCCCAAAACTTAACTCAAGGTTTGAACAAATAAATCAATCAACTCTGCTCTCAAGTATTCTTAAATACTTGTCTCAAATCTACCTTGTAAGCTTCCACAAAATCTCACACCAATTTGTCCTCAAGTTCTATCTCGAACTTGTCAAATATGCTCTACAAGTCCTCACTAGAACTTGTTCAAATCTGCTCAATAATTTCTCTCAAGAACTTATCCAAATCTGCTCTCAATCTGTATTGTAAGCTTCCACAAAAGCTTACCCAAATCTATCCATAAGTCTTCTCAAATACTTACCTCAAATTTTCTCAACAAGTCCACACTACAACTTGTCCAATCTCATAGAAACATAAAGATAATTTTTAGAGACTCAATATACTCTATACTCATCACAATGCTCATTCACTTTCAATCACTCTTTTTTGTTAGAGACTCAATATGCTTCAAATTCACCTCAATACTCAATCACTTTCTCAAATCAATTCAGAATATAGAATAGTTTATTTTATGGAACTTGAACAATCACTTCACACATCCACTTGGCTAGGCTCAACCAACTCTACTCAAACAATCACTCAATTAAACAATCCTTTCTTACAAATCCTAGTCCAATCCTATGAACACTCACTCAATATATTTTCAACAATGCTCAACAACCAATCTCACATAACAATGATACTCATGTTCTTTTCAAACCCTAGTTCAAGTTCTTCACTCAACAACTCACTTCAACAACAATGCTTATAAAACAATATTCACATAACAATGATACTCATGTTCTTTTCAAACCCTAGTTCAAGTTCTTCACACAACCAATGGCTTCAACAACAATGCTTATAAAACAAGGTTTTAACAACTCTCTATTCCAAAAAACCTTGAAGCATTAACTCCACATACTTAAAAAAGAAAACCCTAATCAAGTCCTTTTCACTCCAAATTTATTTTCCAGAAAATCAACCAATAAATTCAATTATGGAAGAATGTTCTCATACCTTTTATTGATGATGAAGGAACTTGTAAAATCTACCACAACCACAAACACCTCTTTGGAAAGCTTAAAGAAGTTAAAAAACTCTCACAAAGATACAATGCAAATATCAAACCACACATACACCTTATTACTCTATATTTAAGAAAACATCCATCAACATATACAAATTTAATTGACCAAATACACCTTATAATATCCCAATTAAAATAATATTCAATGCCAAGAATAATATCACTACAATATCCTTTTCAAAATAACTCAATGATAAGAAGTCCTTTCAACACTTTTAAATCTTCAATAAAATCAATGTGACATAAACACTTTATTCAAAAATAAAGCTAACTCCTTATTCCTCCAATTTACCAAAAATAATGATTAATTAAAACCCCTTTTAACTAACACTTTTAACTCCCTAAGACCTCATGTCAAACCTTAAGCATCATAAAATTATATTCAAAATTTTAATACCTTTGCCTTGGTGGGACTCGAACTCATGACGTAGCCTCAACCAACACCCTAGTTGTGGCTTCAACCATCATGTGAGCTAGGAGCTCGCTTAGGTAGTAAAGAGCACCACATGCTCTATAAAGCTCCCCTTGTGCACCTAATAAAAAAAAAAACATACGTCGCTCCCTTCGACGTTCCAAACACAACCAAAAAAATAATGTTGTCATCGTGATTCGATCGTGGGTCACTCTGCACCCAAGCACTCTAGCCTCTATCCACTTACCACTAGGCCACGCTACCTAGATGGCTCTTGAATTTTTGTGCTCATCGATTTATCCCTTATTCACTGGCGCTAAACACAATGTTCTTGTCTCTTTCTTTGAACGAATTCTCACAACACACGATTGCACTTTTTCTTTTTTGAGTAAAAGGATATCTTAATGCATCTATGGCATATAGTTTTTATATCGATTTCCACCTTCAAAATTGAATGTTGACACTTTGATTTTTAACCATTAATTTATAAATTATTTAAATTATTTAGAATTTAAATTTTATAAATTAACTTTTAAATCCCTTTGGTTTTATTTAAAGCCTTTTTGACTTTACCACTTTGTATAAAAAATATTTTTTCTCACCCATGGTTTTAATAAAAACCCTTCTAACTTATGCTTGCACATGATATTAAAAATATTATGAATCTTTTTTGCCTTTAACCTTTGCATTGTTCCTCTTGACCTTTTTACATCAACGGTAGTTTGTTCCTTGAAATCAATGATAACTTTGACTCAAAATGTCTAACAATATCCTCCTTTGTCATTGATGGCAACCTAAATTTTTTTTACTAGAAACATTAACATTTTCTTTATTCTTCTCTCCCTGGGATATTTCTCCCCCTGGCTCAATGCTCTCCTCTTTACTCAAATACCAAATATCTCCCCCTTACTCAAATCTCTCCCCCTTTGACATCAATGGCAAAGGGTCACCTTTGGGGCTCGGGGCTAAGAATGAGTCTCTTAGCTTAGCCCCTCCCCCACCTCCTCTTGAGGTGGTTAATTCTGGGGTGGGAGTATTTCTACTCTCAGAAAATACTAGTCCTTACCTTTATCTTCTTTTATTTTTATCTGATCCTTATGATTCCTCTAACTATTCCTTTTCATGTCCATGTTCCTTTCCATGTCCATTTTTTTGTTCCTGTTCCTATTCTTGTTCTTATTCCTATTCATGTTTCTATTCATTTCCATGTTCCTATTCTCGTTCATGTTCTTATTCCTATTCATATCCATGTTCATGTTCCTATTCCTGTTCCTGTTCCTGTTCCTGTTCCTGTTCCTGTTCCTGTTCCTATTCCTCTTCCTGTTCTATTCATACTTAATTCTGGAATGTCTACTCTATACCACTTTGCTAAGTGTCCATAATTATTGCACTTATAACACTTAATGTTTTTATTTCTTGGAAGTGCCAATGTCTTAGGATTTCTCCTAGTGAAGCCATATCCTCTTTTTTCATGAACTCTGCAATTCATTGCCTTGTGACAAAACTCATTACATGAGTAGCAATACCCATGGAAAATTTTTATGTTCCCATATTCCTGTCTTTCATGTGTTCTGCACTATGAAGCCATGTTCCCAAACCTATGACATGAAAAACATCTTTCATTGAAGCTTCCTTGTCTTGACCTCATTGGTCTCTTAGTCTCTCTTAATATATTCTGATTGTTGTTCCATATATTTCTTCTTTGTGCATTTTTCATGTCCTTTTTGAACTTTATGTTGTCCAACTCATCCTCAGATGTCTCATTTTTGAAGAACACAAGCTTATACTGAGAGGGGGGTGAACAGTATAAGACCACTTTTTACTTTTTCTTCCCAATCAATATTATGCAATGTAAAGATAGCAATATCAATAGCAGTAATCAAAGCAATGCACAAATCACCACACACAATAGAGACACCACAATTTACGTGGTTCACCCAATGTGGGCTACTCCACGGAGAAAATATTTCACTAAAATTTTCTCAATCAATATCTTGGGAATCCTTTCCCTATTACAATGTTTATGGACCTCTGTCCAAAGGAGATACCAATCCCCTTAATCAAGTTCATGGATCTCTATCCATAGGAGAACTCCTTTCTCCTCTTGCTCTAGTTAGTGATCTTCTAGAAGAACTATTACCTCCACTACACTAGCTAATGGATCTCTATCCACTAAAGACTCTTGTCCTCACTCAGAAGACCTATCCTCACTACCATGGCTAATGGATCTCTATCCACTAGAGACTGTCATCCTCTATACTCTATCACCTCCAAATCTTACACTCAACTCTATCTCAAATCTGTACTAAACATAGTCCATCGATCTAGCACAAATCTATCCTCAATATCTATCTCTAGTCTAGCACAAATCTATCCTCAAATATGCACCAAAATCTATCCTTGAATCTGTACTAAACACAGTCCTTCGGTCTAGCACAAATCAGTCCTCAATATCTATCCTCAAGCCTTAACTCAAAGCTTGACTCAATCTCAAATCAACTCTATTGGATCTACCCCAAACCTTAACTCAAGGTTTGAACAAATCAATCAATCAACTCTACTCTCCAAGCCTTCTCAAAGACTTATCTCAACTCTACCTTGTAAGCTTCCACAAAATCTCACACCAAATCTATCTACAAGTCCTCTCTAGAACTTGTCCAATCTTCTCAATAAGTCCTCTCAAGAACTTAACCAAATCTACTCAATAAGTCCTCTCAAGAACTTAACCAAATCTGCTCTCAATCTGTATTGTAAGCTTCCACAAAAGCTTACTCAAATCTGTCCACAAGTCTTCTCAAAGACTTACCTCAAATCTGCTCAACAAGTCCACACTAGAACTTGTCCAATCTCATAGAAACATAAAGAGAATTGTTAGAGACTCAATATGCTCTATACTCATCACAATGCTCAAACACTTTCAATCACTCTTTCAGAAACATACAGAGAATTGTTAGAGACTCAATATGCTTCAACTCAATCACTTTCTCAATTCAATTCAGAATATAGAATAGTTTGTTTTATGGAACTTGAACAATCACTTCACACATCCACTTGACTAGGCTCAACCAACTCTACTCAACCAATCTCTCAATGAAATAATTCTTGCTCACAAACCCTAGTCCAAGCATATGATCCTTCACTCAAAATATTTCCAACAATGCTCAACAACAAATCTCACATAACAATGTTCTTTTCAAAACCCTAGTTCAAGTTCTTTGCTCAACAACTCACTTCAACAACAATGCTTATAAAACAACTCTCACATAACAATGATACTCATGTTCTTTTCAAACCCTAGTTCTTTGCTCAACCAATGGTTTCAACAACAATGCTTATAAAACAAGGTTTCAATAACAACTCTTTATTCCAGAAAACCTTGAAGCATTAACTCAAACACACTCAATAAGGAAGCCCTAATCAATTCCTTTTCACTCCAAACTTATTTTTAGAAAACCAATCAATCAACTCAACTATGGAAGAATGTGCTCATACCTTTTCTTGATGATGAAGGAATCTCAAATATCTGCCACAACCACAAACACTTCTATGCCAAACTCAAAGAGGTTAGAAGATAAATCTCTCTCACAATGTAATGCAAAAACTCAATTACACCTTATCACTCCATATTTAAAAACAACCATCAACATACATAAAATATTTATCCAATAACACCTTATAATCTCCCAATTAAAATAAATTTAACATCCACCAAAATTAACTCAAAAACCTCTTTAATTAGATTTAATGGCAAAAAGAACTTTGGCAAAAATCAAATCCACTTTCCTTATAACTCCAATAACATAAATTAATTACCAAGCAAGCAACCTTTCATATACCCTTATAACTCCAAATAACACCTTAAGAAAACATTAGGCAAATAAAAATATTTAATTAAAAGTACCTTTGCCACTTGTGGGATTCGAACCCACAACCACCGCCTCCTCGTGCACCCTAGTCATGGGCTTGACCACCGCGTGTGCTAGGCACATGCTTGGAAGGCTAAGAGCACAACGTGCTCTTTCTTCCCAAGCCTAGTGCTTTAAAAAGTGTATGCAAAAATATTTCCACCATGACGCTCAAGACAAACATGCCAACAACCTCCACGTGAATCGATCATGGTCACTTCCACTCCAAACGCTCTCACAAAATGTGCACTACCAATGGACCACACTATCCAATGGGAGTGAGGCCTTAAGCCCTCCCCACTAGTCTTCTTCTTGGCGCTAAAAGACAAAATGATTCTTGTCTTCTTCCTCAACGATTTGCATGAAATAAACTTTGCTCGGTCGCTTGAATATTAATCGATGAAGGTAAGGTTTGAATGCCCCTTTGGCATGGCATTTATACATGAAATCCACCATTTGACTTAGACATCGGTGCTCCACTAAATTTGATGATGTCGATGGGGAAAAGACAATTGCAATTTGAATTTAAACTTTGCCAACCTTACCATAAGGTAATTTAATTAAATTATAAATTAATTAATAATAATATTAATTAATATAATTAAGTTATAATTAATTTAATAACCAAAAGGATTATTAAATTAAATTACAAATTAATATATAATTAAATTATTATAATTAAATTATTATAATTAATTTAATTCCTTAGGCCTCTCCATAGGTTTTAAGAAAAACCTTTTATTTTGCCATCAATGGTTTTGAGAAAAACCATTTAAATCATGCTTTACATAAAGCTCTTTTGGAACCAATCAAGATGCAATCCTTCTTAGAACCTTTTGACATCAATGACAACTAATATTCCTCAAAATTTCCAACAATCTCCCCCTTTGTCATTGATGGCAACCCAAACTCTTTATACCAAAAACTTAACCTTTTATGGGTTCTGCTCCCCCTAGGACTTTGCTCCCCCTGGCTCAAATCTCTCCTTGTTGCTCAAATACCAAATATCTCCCCCTTACTCAAATCTCTCCCCCTTTGACATCAATGGCAAAGGGTCACCTTTGGGGCTCAAGGCTAAGAATGAGCCTCTTAGCTTAGCCCCTCCCCCACCTCCTCATGAGATGGTTAATTCTGGGGTGGGAGTATTTCTACTCCCAAAAAACATTGGTCTTTACCTTTGTCTTATTTTCTTCTTATCTGATCCTTTTGATTCCTCTGACTATTCCTTTCCATGTCCATGTTCCTATTCCTATTCATATCCATATTCTTGTTCCTATTCATATCCATGTTCCTATTCCTATTCATATCCATAATTCATGTTCTTATTCATATCCATGTTCCTATTCCTATTCTTTCTTTCATATCCATTTTTCTTTCCTTATTTCTATTCCTGTTCATACTTGATTCTGGAATGTCTACTCTACACCACTTTGTTGTGTGACCATCATTATTGCACTTATAACACTTAATGTTATTATTCCTTGGAGGTGCAAATGTCTTAGGATTTCTCCTAGTGAAGCCATATCCTCTTCTATCATGAACCATGCAATTCATTGCCTTGTGACCAAACTGATTACATGAGTAGCAATACCCATGGAAAAGTTGTATGTTCCCATATTCCTGTCTTTCATGTGTCCTACACTGTGAAACCATGTGCCCAAACCTGTGACATGAAAAACATCTTCCATTGAAGTTTTCTTGTCTTGACCTCATTGGTCTCTTAGTCTCTCTTGACCTATTCTGATTGTTGTTCCATCTGTATCTTCTTTGTGCATTGTTCCTATTCTTGTTGAAATTTCTATTGTCCAACTCATCCTCAGATGTCTCACTTTCTCTTACACTATCTTCTTCTGAAGTGTCTTCATCTAAAGTTTCTTCTCCTCCAGAACTTGAGGTTGACTTTCCTTCCCATTTCTTTTATCCTTGTTCAAATCCAAGACCTATTTTGCTTGATGTAGGCTTTTGTATCTTGATGAACTTATCCAAGTTCTTTGAGCTATTTTTGAACCCTTTTAGCTTGACTTTGGAGTCTTCTAAATCTTCCCTTAGTAGTGCCACTTCTTGTGCTAACTTTTCACATTCTAAGATCTTTGCTTCTAACTTATCCTTGAACTTATTTGTCTTAGCCTTTGATTTTTCTAGATCCTCTATAAGCATCCTTCTCTCTTCATCACATTCTTGAAACTGAATTTCAAGTTTAGAGTTTTGCTTTCTTACCTTCTTCACTATGTCAAGGGCATAGATAAGTTCTCCCTTGAGATCATATCCATATTTATCTGAATATTCCTCTATTTGTTTACCTTTGTCCATATCATCATTTTCTTTTGGCTTGTCTTCTATAGGGTCATTTTCTTCTTCTTCTAGTGCCATTAGAATATTCTCTTCTGGTCCTTCAAGTGCATCCTCATATTCATCATCACTAAAACTATAACCATTCCTTGTACAACTATCTTCAAGATGTCCAAAGTTACCACATCTAAAACACTTGAGAATCATTGGTGCCCTTTTCTGAACTTTCTTTTCTTCAATCATAAATAGGACTTCATCTCTATCATTATCTGAAAAACTAGCATCACTATCACTTGAGTACTTACTTGCCTTATCCGCATAGTAGCTCCTCTTTTGCCTTTGAAAGAACTTCTTTCCTTGTCTGCTTTGTCCATCCTTGCTTTTCTTTTGGTGCCTGTATCTTTTTGATTCCCTATTTCTGTGATCCTGTTTCTCTTCACCATTGTTATTCTTAGCTTCTTGACAATCTGTTGCATAATGACCATACTTTCCACAATTGAAACATTTAACAGATTTTAGATCTCTAGATCTTCTAGAATCCTTATCCCTTCTACCATAATTAGCTTCTTCATCACTGGATGACTCATTGCTTGATTCTGACTTCTTACCCTTTGTCTTTTTTATTGCTTTGAAGGTTGCTTCCTTCTGGGGAATAGGTTCTTTTGTTCTCATCTCAAAAGTTGTAAGAATACCAAGCAACATATCTCTTGTCAAAGAATCACCATCCTTTGATTCTTCTATAGCTGAAATATTTTCACTAAACCTTGTTGGAAGAGATCTTAAGATCTTATCACAAATATCTGATTCATCAACCTTCATTCCAAGTCCTTGCATAGCATTAACAACCTCATCAACTCGAAGTAGATAAGTACTAATATTTTCCTCATTCTTCATTCTTAACTCTTCAAGTTGTCCTTTGAGATTTTGTATCTTTGCTTTCTTGACACCTTTATCTCCTTCATATATATTTTGCAACTTATCCCACATTCCTTTTGCATCTTCACAATGCATAACTTTTATTGATTCTGTTCTATGCAAACCTCTCAAAAGTGCATTCATTGCTTTTGAATTGTAATGTTGTAGAAGCTTACCTTCCTTATCTATAGGTGGATCAACTGAGGGGTCGTATCCATTTTCAACTACTTCCCAAACTTCATTGCCAAGTGCCTTCAAGTAGATCTTCATTCTCAAACTCCAATATACATAATCACTTCCATCAAATACTGGTACTAAATTATCTGAAGGTCCATTCTTAGAATCCATTATGTTCTTGTTAGCTTTTCCTTCAAGCTGTTAAACTCTTTCGAAGGAACCCGCTCTGATACCAATTGAAGAACACAAGCTTATACTGAGAGGGGGTGAACAGTATAAGACCACTTTTTACTTTTTCTTCCCAATCAATATTATGCAATGTAAAGATAGAAATATCAATAGCAGTAATCAAAGCAATGCACAAATCACCACACACAATAGAGACACCACAATTTACATGGTTCACCCAATGTGGGCTACTCCACGAAGAAAATATTTCACTAAAATTTTCTCAATAAATCTCTTGGGAATCCTTTCCCTATTACAATGTTTATGGACCTCTATCCAAAGGAGATACCAATCCCCTTAATCAAGTTCATGGATCTCTATCCATAGGAGAACTCCTTTCTCCTCTTGCTCTAGCTAGTGATCTTCTAGAAGAATTGTTGCCTCCACTACACTGGCTAATGGATCTCTATCCACTGAAGACTCTTGTCCTCACTCAGAAGACCTATCCTCACTACCCTAGCTAATGGATCTCTATCCACTAGAGACTGTCATCCTCTATACTCTATCACCTCCAAAGCTTACACTCAGCTCTATCTCAAATCTATACTAAACATAGTCCATCGGTCTAGCACAAATCTATCCTCAATATCTATCTCTAGTCTAGCACAAATCTATCCTCAAATCTACACCAAAATCTATCCTTAAATATGTACTAAACATAGTCCTTCGATCTAGCACAAATCAGTCCTCAATATCTATCCTCAAGCCTTAACTCAAAGCTTGACTCAATCTCAAATCAACTCTGTTGGATCTACCCCAAACCTTAACTCAAGGTTTGAACAAATCAATCAATCAAATCTGCTCTCCAAGCCTTCTCAAAGACTTGTCTCAAATCTACCTTGTAATCTTCCACAAAATCTCACACCAAATATATCTACAAGTCCTCTCTAGAACTTGTCCAATATGCTCAATAAGTCCTCTCAAGAACTTAACCAAATCTACTCAATAAGTCCTCTCAAGAACTTAACCAAATCTGCTCAATAAGTCCTCTCAAGAACTTAACCAAATCTGCTCAATAAGTCCTCTCAAGAACTTAACCAAATCTATATCCTCAATAAGTTCTCCACTTAACCAATTGCTCTCAATATGTATTGTAAGCTTCCACAAAAGCTTACTCAAATCTATCCACAAGTCTTCTCAAAGACTTACCTCAAATCTGCTCAACAAGTCCACACTAGAACTTGTCCAATCTCATAGAAACATAAAGAGAATTGTTAGAGACTCAATATGCTCTATACTCATCACAATGCTCAAACACTTTCAATCACTCTTTTAGAAACATACAAAGAATTGTTAGAGACTCAATATGCTTCAACTCAATCACTTTCTCAATTCAATTCAGAATATAGAATAGTTTATTTTATGGAACTTGAACAATCACTTCACACATCCACTTGACTAGGCTCAACCAACTCTACTCAACCAATCTCTCAATGAAATAATTCTTGCTCACAAACCCTAGTCCAAGCATATGATCCTTCACTCAAAATATTTCCAACAATGCTCAACAACAAATCTCACATAACAATGATAACCCTAGTTCAAGTTCTTTGCTCAACAACTCACTTCAACAACAATGCTCATAAAACAACTCTCACATAACAATGATACTCATGTTCTTTTCAAACCCTAGTTCTTTGCTCAACCAATGGCTTCAACAACAATGCTTATAAAACAAGGTTTCAATAACAACTCTTTATTCCAGAAAACCTTGAAGCATTAACTCAAACACACTCAATAAGGAAGCCCTAATCAATTCCTTTTCACTCCAAACTTATTTTTAGAAAACCAATCAATCAACTCAACTATGGAAGAATGTGCTCATACCTTTTCTTGATGATGAAGGAATCTCAAATATCTGCCACAACCACAAACACTTCTATGCCAAACTCAAAGAGGTTAGAAGATAAATCTCTCTCACAATGTAATGCAAAAACTCAATTACACCTTATCACTCCATCTTTAAAAACAACCATCAACATACATAAAATATTTATCCAATAACACCTTATAATCTCCCAATTAAAATAAATTTAACATCCACCAAAATTAACTCAAAAACCTCTTTAATTAGATTTAATGGCAAAAAGAACTTTGGCAAAAATCAAATCCACTTTCCTTATAACTCCAATAACATAAATTAATTACCAAGCAAGCAACCTTTCATATACCCTTATAACTCCAAATAACACCTTAAGAAAACATTAGGCAAATAAAATATTTAATTAAAAGTACCTTTGCCACTTGTGGGATTCGAACCCACAACCACCGCCTCCTCGTGTGCCCTAGCCATGGGCTTGACCACCGCATGTGCTAGGCACACGCTTGGAAGGCTAAGAGCACAACGTGCTCTTTCTTCCCAAGCCTGGCGCTTTAAAAAGTATATGCAAAAATATTTCCACCACGATGCTCAAGACAAACATGCCAACAACCTCCACGTGAATCGATCGTGGTCACTTCCACTCCAAACGCTCTCATAAAATGCATGTTGCCAATGGACCACACTATCCAATGGGAGTGAGGCCTTAAGCCCTCCCCACTAGTCTTCTTCCTGGTGCTAAAAGACAAAATGATTCTTGTCTTCTTCCTCAACGATTTGCATGAAATAAACTTTGCTCGGTCGCTTGAATATTAATCGATGAAGGTAAGGTTTGAATGCCCCTTTGGCATGGCATTTATACATGAAATCCACCATTTGACTTAGACATCAGTGCTCCACTAAATTTGATGACGTTGACGGGGAAAAGACAATTGCAATTTGAATTTAAACTTTGCCAACCTTACCATAAGGTAATTTAATTAAATTATAAATTAATTAATAATAATATTAATTAATATAATTAAGTTATAATTAATTTAATAACCAAAAGGATTATTAAATTAAATTACAAATTAATATATAATTAAATTATTATAATTAATTTAATTCCTTAGGCCTCTCCATAGGTTTTAAGAAAAACCTTTTATTTTGCCATCAATGGTTTTGAGAAAAACCATTTAAATCATGCTTTACATAAAGCTCTTTTGGAACCAATCAAGATGCAATCCTTCTTAGAACCTTTTGACATCAATGACAACTAATATTCCTCAAAATGTCCAACAATTTTCTCTTACACTATCTTCTTCTAAAGTTTCTTCTACTGAAGTTTCTTCTCCTTTAGAACTTGAGGTTGGCTTTCCTACCCATTTATTTTGTTCCTATTAATATCCAAGACCTATCTTGCTTGATGTAGGATATTGTGTCTTGATGAACTTATCTAAGTTCTTTGAGCTATTTTTGAACCCTTGTAGCTTGAATTTGGAGTGTTTTACTTTCATTTTTAATGAAGCTACCCCTTGTTCTAGCTTTTCACATTCTAAGACTTTTGCTTCTAGCTTATCCTTGAACATCTTTATATTATCCTTTGATTTGTCTAGATCCTCTATAAGCATTCTTCTCTTTTCATCACATTCTTGAAATTGAGATTCTAATTTAGAGTTTTGCTTTATTACCTTCTTTCCTGTTTCAAGAGCATAAATAAGTTCTCCCTTGAGATCATATCCTTATTTATTTGATTCTTCCTCTATTTGTTTACCTTTTTCTACATATTTATTTTCTTTTGAATTGTCTTCTATAGGATCACTTTCTTCTTCTTCTAGTGCCATTAGAATAGTCTCTTCTTGTCCTTCAAGTGCATCCTCATATTCATCATCACTAAAACTATAACCATTCCTTGTACAACTATATTCAAGATGTCCAAAGTTATCACATCTAAAACACTTGATAATTATTGGTGCCTTTTTCTGGACTTCTTTTTCTTCAATCATAAATAGGACTTCATCTCTATAATTATCTAAAAAACTAGCATCACTATCACTTGAGTACTTACTTGCCTTATCTGCAGAGTAGCTCCTCTTTTGCCTTTGAAAGAACTTTCTTTGTCTCCTTTGTCCATCCTTGTTTTTCTTTTGGTGTTAATATATTTTTGATTCCTTGTTTTTGTGATCCTATTTTTCTTCATCATTGTTATTCTTTGCTTCTTGACAATCAGTTACATAGTGAGCATAATTTCCATAATTGAAATATTTAACATATTTTATATCTCTAGATGTTCTTGAATCCTTATTCCTTCTGCCATAATTAGCTTCTTCATCACTGTATGGCTCATTGCTTGATTCTAACTTCTTACCCTTTGTATTCTTAATTGTTTTAAAGGCTACTTCCTTCTAGGAATTAGATTCTTTTGTTATCATATCAAAATTTTTAAGAATACCAAGCAACATATCTATTGTCAAAGAATCACCATCCTTTGATTCTTCTATGGCTAAATTTTTTTCACTAAACCTTGTTGGAAGAGACCTTAAGATCTTATCACAAACATATGATTCATCCACATTAAGTCCAAGTCCTTGCATAGCATTAACAACCTCATCGATTTGAAGTAGATAAGTACTAATTTTTTCCTCATCCTTCATTCTTAACTCTTCAAATCATCCTTTGAGATTTTGTATCTTTGATTTCTTGATACCTTGATATCCTTCATATATATTTTTCAACTTATCCCACATTCCTTTTGCACCTTGATAGTGCATAACTTTTATGGGCTTTGTTCTATGCAAACCTCTCAAAATTGTGTTCATTGCTTTTGAATTGTAATGTTGTAGAAGCTTACCTTCCTTATCTGTAAGTGGATAAACTGGTGATATGTATCCATTTTCAATTGCTTCCCAAATTTTATTTCCAAGTGCCTTCAAATAAATCTTCATTCTCAAACTCCAATATATATAATTACTTCCATAAAATACTAGTGCTATATTATCTGATGATCCATTATTAGAATCCATTGTGTTATTGTAAGCTTTTCTTTCAATCTATTAAACTCTTCCTAAGGAACCCACTCTGATACAAATTGAAGAACACAAGATTATACTGAGAGGGGGTGAACAATACAAGATCACTTTTTACTTTTCTTTCCCAATCAATATTATGCAATGTTTAGATAGCAATATCAATAGCACTAATCAAAGCAATGCACAAATCACAACAAATAATAAATAAACCACAAAATACATGGTTCACCCAATGTGGGCTACTCCATGGATAAAATATTTCACTAAAATTTTCTTAATCAATTTCTTGGGAATCCTTTCCTTATTAAAATATTTAGGGACCTCTATCTGAAGGAGATACCAATCCCATAAATCAAGTTCATGGATATCTATCCATAGGAGACATCAATATCCTAATATCTACTCTGGTTGGTGATCCTCTAGAATACCTCAACCTCCACTGCCCTTAGAAAATGGAACTCTATCCATAGAAGACATATGTCCTCCCTACTCTGGCTAGAGATCTCTATCATAAATTTTATCACCTCCAAAGCTTTGTCTCAAATATGTACTAAACACAGTCATTCGGTCTAGCACAAATCTATCCTTAATATCTATCCTTAAGCCTTAACTCAATGCTTGACTCAATATCAATTCAACTCTCTTGGATCTACCCCAAACCTTAACTCAAGGTTTGAACAAATCAATCAATCAACTCTACTCTCAAGTCTTCTCAAAGACTTGTCTCAAATGTACCTTGTAAGCTTCCACAAAATCTCACACCAATATATCCTCAAGTCCTCTATAGAACTTGTCCAATGTGCTCTACAAGTCCTCACTAGAACTTGTTCAAATCTTCTTAATAAGTTCTCTCAAGAACTTATCCAAATATGCTCTCAATTTTTATTGTAAGCTTCCACAAAAGCTTACCCAAATCTATCCACAAGTCTTCTCAAAGACATGCCTCAAATATACTCAACAATTCCACACTAAAACTTCTTTAATATCATAGATATATAAATAGAATTGTTGGAGACTCAATATGCTCTATACTCATCACAATGCTCAATAAATTTCAATCACTCTTTTAGAAACATACAGAGAATTGTTAGAGACTCAATATGCTTCAAATTCACCTCAATACTCAATCACTTTATCAAATCAATTCAAAATATAGAATAGTTTATTTTATGGAACTTGAAAATCACTTCACACATCCACTTGACTAGGCTTAACCAAATCTACTCAACCAATCACTCAATGAAACAATCCTTGCTTACAAACCCTAGTCCAAGCATATGAACACTCACTCAAAATGTTTCTAATAATGCTCAACAACCAATATTACATAACAATGATACTCATGTTCTTTTCAAACCCTAGTTCAAGTTCTTCACTCAACAACTCACTTCAAAAATAATGCTTATAAAACAATCTTCACATAACAATGATACTCATGTTATTTTCAAACCCTAGTTCAAGTTCTTCACATAACCAATGGCTTCAACAACAATACTTATAAAACAAGGTTTTAACAACAACTCTCTATTCTATAAAACCTTGAAGAATCAACTCAACATACTTAAAAAGGAAACCCTAATAAAGTCCTTTTCACTCCAAACTTATTTTCTAAAAAACCAACCAATCAATTCAATTATGGAAGAATGTGCTCATACCTTTTCTTGATGATGAAGGAACTTGTAAAATCTGCCACAACCACAAAAACCTCTTTGCAAAGCTTAAAGAAATTAGAAAACTCTCACAAAGATACAATGCAAATATCAAACCACACATACACCTTATTACTCCATATTAAATAAAACATCCATCAACATATACAAATTTAATTGACCAAATACACCTTATAATCCCCCAATTAAAAAAATATTCAATGCCAAGAATAATATCAATACAATCTCCTTTTCAAAATAACTCAATGGCAAGAAGTCATTTCAACACTTTTAAATATTCAATAAAATCAATGTGACACAAACACTTTATTCAAAAATAAAGCTAACTCCTTATTCCTCCAATTTACCAAAAATAATTATTAATTAAAAACCCTTTTTAACTAACCCTTTAACTCCCTAAGACCTCATGTCAAAACTTAGGCATCATAAAAATATATTCAAAATTTTATTACCCGTTCGTTGGTGGGACTCGAACTCATGATGCAACCTCAACCAGTGCCCTAGCTATGGCTTCAACTACTGTGTGAGCTAGGTGCTCGCTTAGGGAGTAAATAGCACCACATGCTCTATAAATCTCCCCTTGTGCGTCTAATAAAGAAAACATACATTGCTCCCTTCAACATTCCAAACACAACCAACAAAACAATGTTGCCACCATGATTTGATCACGGGTCACTCCACACCCAAGCACTCTAGCCTCTATCCACTTGCCACTAGGCCACACAACCCAGATGGCTCTTGAATTTCAGTGCTTGTCGATTTATCCCTTATTCACTAGTTCTAAACACAATGTTCTTGTCTCTTTATTTGCATGAGTTCTCACAACACATGATTGCACTTTTTATTTTCGAGCAAAAGGATATCTTAATGCCTCTAAGGCATATAGTTTTTATATCAATTTCCACCTTCAAACTTGAACGCCAACACTTTTATTTTTAACTCATTAATTTATAAATTATTTAAATTATTTAGAATTTAAATTTTAAAAATTTTCTTTTAAATCCCTTTGGCTTTATTAAAGCCTTTATGACTTTACCACTTTGTATAAATAATATTTTTGCTCACCCATGGTTTTAATAAAAACCCTTCTAACTTATGCTTCCACATAATATTAAAAATATTATGAAGCTCTTTTGCCTTTAACATTTGCATTGTTCCTCTTGACATTTTTACATCAATGGTAGTTTTTTCCTTGACATCAATGACAAATTTGAATCAAAATGTCCAACAACTAAAAGGATCGAAAGTGATGGAAGCAGGATTAGTAATGACACCTTGGAACAAAGGTTGGGGATCGAGAGTGCTTGGAAAGGTATAGGACATCACCCCAATGCTTGAAATGATAGTTGTTGAATCATTTGAGATTAGCATGATTGGAGCATGAGTGGATAGTATAGGATGAGGTCAGAAAAAGCATTACATGGAAGATCATGGGACATTGGTAAGATCAATCGACAACTTGGGAAGGTAGATTATGGTGAAAATCCTCAGCATGATTAGTGAGATAAAAATAGATGTATTTTCAGCTCTCTATGCTTGAACACATAACTAAAGGTGCAATGGTATAAGACTCTAATCACGTGGAACAAGGAATCTTTGCTAGCGCACATTCCATTGGCCTTTTAGTCAAGACACCACAATAAATTAAGCATGTGATGAAAAATAAGAGCTTTCCATGCCTTACCATCCACTAACTCAGAGTTGATGATAGTATAATTTTATGTTGCCATGTTCAACCCATGAGGATGGTGACTCGTATTCAGGGAGGAGGTTTTAAAAACTCTAGCACTATTAAGGAGAGGTCCTATGGGGATCTTAGCTTCAAACATTCTATCATTGGGACTTGCCACCCTAATCATTAGGTTTTTCAAGGTTTGCAGCATTAGTTATGTTCTGAGTGAAGTTATATCACCACGTTGAGCTTTTAAAATTAACCATGGCCATGATTTTCCCTAAAACTATGGTCAACATGGTCAAACTAGGAGAAATTCAGTTTTAGAGAACGATCGCAAGGTTGGCACTTTAAGGTGAGAGTTTTTTCAAAATTATGACCATCACTAAGAACAAAGGGTTTTATTTTAAGTGACTGATGGCTACAAAAAGACTCTCTATCATGGTTAGCATGGTCAACATAGGGCATCCATGGAAATTGTTCATGACTTGGAGTATTCTCAAAGCCACGATCAATAGAAGTAAACATAGCAAATTTTAAAAGTTGCATCATGGCTACAAACCAAACCTTCTCAAGAAAGCAATGGGATATCTAGGTCATGAATTTACTCGAGACCATGGTCAAAGTAGTCAAATGTCCCCAAGTCAAAATATTTGGCACAATTTTGAGATAAGAAAATAAAGTTAAGGGTCTCATGATCATGGGCAATATGATCGAAGACATCAAAAGCAAAAGCTCAGGTATGATTTTGAAAAGGTCAATGGACTTTGACTAGGGGACACATCAAAGCCAAAAATCAGAATTGATCATGTCCATTCAAGTTTATATCAATGGATGGGATTGAAACCCTTAAAGAACACAAATGAAATCATATTTTTCACCATAGCCTCATGACAGATAGAAGAATTAAGTGAAGCCAAAGCAATTTTTTTAGAATTGTTGGTGGAATATGAAATGTCAAAACTAGAAGGTGAAGTATCTTGATATGAAATCTTCTAGAATGATCTGATCAACAACATTTTATTGTAAGATATATGATGCTAAATGACTGTAATAACAGGGGATATCTTAGAGTGACTCTTTACCAGTTGATCTCAACCATTTCAAGAAACATAGCTAGAGGCCATTGAGTTTGAGCAAGTTGCAGAGAACCAATTGCAACTAGAGACATATTTGTAATGCCCATTTTCATATTCATTGAAAATATATAAATAGAGGTTGAAACCTCACTTTAAAGGGTTAGAAGTGTTTTCTTGCTATGCTATATAACTTCTTCTTCAAATCAATAAATGAGAATTAATTGGAATGTTTACCTCTAATTTGTGCATCTTCTTCATTGTAATAAATCTATGAAGTTATTTTTGTTAATTTTTTAGGTTATTCTATTTTGCTGATATTGAATTGTTGACCTAGGGCAATTGGAATTATTCATATATGAATGCATTCTTCTGAGAATTCATTTATATTAGTGAAAGTACTAGTTTATTCTATTGATATTGGATTGCTAGTAACTTAGATATTTGGAATGATTTTGAATTATACATGGAGCATTAAATTTGAAGATAACAAATGATGAATGTTGTTAGTTTCATTAATCTCTCTATATTTGATCTATAAGAGGTTTTTGGTAGAAGCCTATGTTGTTATATTTATACATCCAATTATCCTTTTATATTTCTCACCCTTTTCATTATATCCCTATACTTATACCATTTCAATTGAGCTTTAATAGAGTCAAAATTCAATAATTTGACAAGGAACCAACCTACTCTAAAGGTTGGGTTAAAATAGTTTTGACTCATCCAATACTTGGCTTATGCTGCAAGTAGCAGGTGCTCGCCTTTGGGAAATCTTGATAGATAATAGTTGTAGTACACTAGGTGTCAATATGAGCCACAACAAGACCCTAGTATCCAAATCAAGGTGAATATATCTTGTCCCCTCAATATTTACTCAGTAAAACCTTTTAAAATAGTGTCTAAGTCTACAATACCTTCAAAGTGGATAGACTCTAAATTATCTTTATTAAAAATGGATAAAGTTAAATATTGATAAAATTGGTTAATAAAATGAACTCTATCAAAATGGATGGAGTTAGGTGGTTTTGATACCACTGTTGAATTTTTAAGCCTTACTACCACAAAATATCATAGGTCCCAATATAAAATAGCCATAATATGTAAGGTCAAAATAAGAATATAATGAGTCAATAATAGATAAGAAATTTAATATGTATGTCAAAGCTAATATAATAAATAAAATAACATTCACTTATATAGTCACTTATGAATGTAAATGACCTAATTCATTCATGAACTATGAATGAAGAAAATTTACAATATTAATTGCTCAAAATTTGTATACAAGCTTTATTCCTTTCCTATACCTCTTTATAGTTGAGTAATATGATATTTAGACTACATTATCATGGAGTATTGTAACAACCCAATTCTAACCATATCGAGAGAGTAATTTTTTTTTTTAAAGATTCACAAGTAAGGTTCACATAGATATTTCCATACTCTTTTGTTTTAGCATTATTAAGGCATATCACATTTGAGTTCATGATGCTACCAGTGACACTCAATGGATAGGATAGGCCAACATCCCATAAATATTTATAGGATTAACTTTTATATACCTCTACAAATAGAAAATACATCTTCAATGGTTTTCCCACATTTCGTATAATCTCCATGAGTATGAGCATTTCAACTACAGTGTAGGGGATTATCCCTTCTTAATATTTAGAGAAGAGGATGTTAATTATGTCACCAAACATAATTCATTCTTGTTAGATTTTTTTTTATTAGTTAATTATTTTAATTAAATATAGGTTTCAACAGGTACCCAAAACTTGATTACAACATAGGAGAAAATGTTGAGACCAACCACAGTACCAGAGATGAAACGATAGGGAATGCAGTCCCTCAAAATTGAAAATACCACTAAGGATACCATTGAGGCACATACAAAAAGAAACATAGGGCACAAAATAGGATGCCCTTGAATAGAAGAAAGAAACTAAGGATGTCCCAGAGGATGCTTTTACAAAACTTTGGTATAAAAGGAAGCCCTTAAGATTCATCATCAGGATCAACACTGACTTCCTGGAGCTCATCGTTTGACTCATCCATGTCGACATCTTTGTCATCATATTTGTCTTCACCTTTGATGTCCATAGGAGCTTAAACAACCTTGACATCATCCCTGACTATAGAAGCCTTTCCACCATCCTCAAAATAGGATTTCTTGAAGAATAGAAGACTCAGCACATTACAGAGATCTGCCAACTGAGACATACAATTGGAAATAGAACTGATTATGAACTATTGTATGCATTGATTGGGGACATCCTTCTTGTCATCCTTAGAATCAATAATCAAGGATTTCTTGGCTTGCACTAGTTTCTAAAGGTGCACCAAGGAACAAAAACTCTTTAGCTTAGGGGATTTGCTCTTAGCTCTTTTTCTCAACACACAGATAGTCTTGACCACTAATATTTTTTTAGCAGATAGAGCTGGGGAGCTAGAGGGCAGAGGAGTGGTTTGGGAGTGACTAGGTTGAATAAGGTTGGGCTTAATTTTTTTAGTAGAAGGGATAATGCCCTGAGGGGAGTGAATCAACCAATGGTTATATAGGACCTTGAATAACCTTGGTGGGATGACATCTCATTGATGTTTTTCTTGCGAATGTGCTATATAGTGTAGCTGATAGAATTAAACAAAAATTGGGGAATATTTACCAAATTAACATCATAGAAGTGGTTGAATAAAGTGAAGTGGAAGCTACATAAAACATTATCAGGGTCATCCACAGTGATGAACTCCATGATGGGCTTCATGACGCTATTCCAGGGGGAGGGGAGCTCCTCACAATGCATACCCATCTAAACTTTCTTACATAGTTCCTTATCTTCAATTTCTTTAAGTTTGACATCTCAATTATATTTTCCCTAGCGTATTGATCACCATTTCACTTGCTACCCATTCAGCTCAACCAGGGTTTTGATATCAACTTCATACGTCTTGTCTCAGATCAACAACCTACCATTGTCCCAAGAGCCCAAAAATTTCGTAGTGATTTTAGGATCCTCACCTTTGAAACTCTAAAAAAATGGAAGGAAACCCCTAGCTTTGAGGATAGCCTCTGCAATCGAATTCATCACCACAACATATGGTTTGAAAAAGCTCATATTGGCATAAAACTAGAGACTTTGAGGATATATTTACAGAGGACAAAGATGCAGGTGAGAGGGAAAAAGATGTCTACTATAAAAACTAGTAGCCTTGGGTCCCATTATGGAAACAATGCAAACTCCATATCGACTAAGGAGCAAACTGAATTGGGAAAAGGAACATCTATATGAATCAAGGATACCATGATAGAATTAACTAGAAAAACCTTGGAAATGAAATGTATGAAAATCCAAAACAACCATCCACATGATAAAAAGATCTAACATGGTTATGGGATCAACAAAAATGGCATGATGGGATGGGCAATGTGGATGGAAGATGAAGGGTTTTGGAATTGGAGGACGAAGGAAAAGGGTGACTCGACAGTGATGGGGTGATGGGAAATGATGGCATTAGGGGAGAGGGGGGAGTAGATGATGATGATGCAAAGGACCAACATAGCAAGGATAGACGGTGAGGCAAACAGACTTGGAAAAATCGCAAATATTTTTTTTTGAAAAGCGATGGATAGGGGAATATATTTGAAAAACCAATAAAATTGATTAAGCCATATTTCAAGGTTGCATGGGAATTAGGGGAAATGGAAATAAAATCAAATACCATTAAACCCATTTGAAGAAAATCGTACATGATCCATATCAACATTTGTCTCATGTGTTGATGATCTACTGTACTCCACATCAACATTTGTCTTATTCATGGGTGATCTATCTTGCTCCACGATAGCAATAAGCTCTTAAGGAAGGTCATTTTTCCACGTCATAAAACTTGTGGAATGTGCACCAATATTTGTAAGCTTATCAACAAATTTATTGCTTTCCCTGAAGGCATGTTGGAAAATTATCTTTTGAAATGTTTGACTTAATGACCTAGCTTCGTCAATGTAGTCCCTTATCCTTCATGAGGGATTTTTGTAATTCTTAAGATATTTGACAATAGTTAGAGAATCCCCTTCGACCATGATTCTCTCTAAGAATTATTTTTCTAGGAGAATGCCCCTCCATAAGGCTCTAGCTTCAGCAACCTAGTTTGTTTGATTTCCCAAAAATTTTAAGTAGGTGAGGATGACCCTACCACTACTATCTCTAAGGATGCCCCTAGCTCCAACTAGTCCAAGGTTACCCTTGGTAGAACCATCAAAATTTAACTTGAGCCATCTTGAAGGAGGGGAATCCACTTACAATGTGCCCTTGGGTTAGGGGAAATAATTGGGTGATTACAAACAATGGGAATATTGAGATAAATAACCAAGTAAATCTCGAATCAAGAGGTGGGAATGGAAGGAAGGGGATAGATGGAAGCATTCTTTGTGGCAAAGGAAAGCATTTTATTCAATACATAGTCTAGGCTTAGACAATTGCTATAGAAATCTCTACGGTTTCTTTCCAGCCAAACTTTCTAGAGAAAATGATGAAGGAACACTTGCCACAAGAATTTTAGGTGGAGGTTGCAAAAGGGATTCGACCATTGGGCAAAGAGATCAGCAATAGAGCAAGGTTCATCCCAAAGGATGTGGAATAAATGGAATAGCTTGTTGAGGATGGATGAGGAAAAAGGACATGAAAGGAAAATGTGGTGGGGGATTCCCAATCGGATAGAAAAAGAAAACATTTATTAGGGATGGCCAGACCTAACTTGAGAAGGTTATCAAACGTAATAATATTTTATTGAATGGCAACCCAAGCAAAAAGGGCTATTTTAAGAATGATGAATTTGGTCCAGATGAGACTGAAAGGGATTAAGGGATCTTCATGGACCATAATTAGATTATAAGCTGACTTTATAGGGAACTCCCTGATTTTAGTGAATTCCCAAAAGATATGGTCGCTAGGAATTCTAGAGGGAATGATTGAAGATCTTAGAATTAGTTGCAACTCTTTTGATTCCTAAGTATGGGCTGCATTGCTGATGATTTTCCATATTTTCCTATTGTTATGAATATTTATGAAATTGAACATTTTTTGACCGAAGATGTTGTCAGTGTAGCCCTTCATAACTACTAGGTTAGGATCATTGATTAGAGGTTCTTATTTTATCTATTTGTCATACCAGAAATAAATTTCCTACCCATATTCCAATCTCCACTTGAGACATCTTTCTATAAGGGCCCTAGAATGCAATATTGATTTCCAAAAAGAGAATCCCCTGGAAGGAGTTGCAGCATTGAGAAATTCTATACCATATAGATATTTTTGTCTGACAATGAGAGCCTAGTCACTTCCCACATTATAAATTAACCACCACACCTACTTAGAAAAAAGGGCCAAATTTAGAAGCTAGATTCTCCTCAGAACAAGACCTCTAGAACCTTTATGTTGGCAAACTTTATCCCAGACAACAAGGTGGAAACAATGCTTGTTTTCAAACTCAGACCATAGGAAAATATTTTGGATCTGTTTAATTTTGTGTAAACTCCTATTGACACTTTAAAAATAGACATAAAATAAATAGGAATGCTTTTGAGAGAAGCTTGGGTGAGGGTGACCTTGCCAGCTTAAGATAAAAGGTTTCCTTTCCAACCTTTGAGTTTCTTCTGCAATATCTCAATTACATTTTTCCACATTGAAGCTATGGGATTGCCTATGAATAAAGGGAGACCCAAATAAATAGCTAGAAAGGATGACATAGGACATTCAAGGATTATGGAAATCTTAATCTACCTTTCAATAGGAGTATTGAGGAAGTATATCTTGCTTTTGTGGAAGTTGATTTTCTAGCCAACTACTTCTTCATACAAAAACAAGATGTTTTTAATGACCTTGGACTCAAACATAGAAGCAGACGTGTCATTATTGTTAGATTTTGATGCTAAATACTTAATTGAAATAACCACAAGATCTCAAATAAGTTTGCAATATAAATATATGATAATGGCAAATATTAATAATATAAAACTCATATATGACTTCTGTAACAACTCAAAAAATAGAAAGGGTGAGTGTTTAGCCAAGTTGGTGTGGGGTAGCTAGTTGAGGAACGTGATCCATACGATGCATATCCACACAAATATGGTTCAAATCACATTGGTTTACCTTAAAACCTTTTAAGGGTGTGTATAGTCGAGTTGGTGTGAGATGACTAATTGAGGAACATGATTCATACGTTGTGGATACACACAACTCCAATTCAAATCACACTAGTTTATCATAAACTCTTTTAAGGGTGAGTGTGTAGTTGAGTTGGTGTAAGGTAGCTAGTTGAGAAACATGATCCATACAGTGTGAAACTCTAGTTCAAATCACACTAGTTTACCATAAAATCTTTTATCTACACCAAGACATATAGGCAACAATAATATTAAGGAGTTTATTAGGGATGTTGAATCAGTGGTAGGGGAACTAGAGGATATTAGCATAGAAGTTTTCAATTATTTTTCAAGCCTATTAGGAGAACCTGTGGAAGTTAATGATGAAGTTAAAATTAAACTCCTTCCTAATATTCTAAAATTGGTGATTTATAAGATGAATTATTATTTTATTGCCCCATTTACAGATGAAGAAATTTAAATGGCCACATTTAGTCTAGGTGGGGAAAAATCCCTGGTGCTATATGGTTTCCCTATTGCTTTCTTTTATAAGTTCTAGAATATTATAGGATCATATGTTACTAAGGCTATCAAGGAGATCCAACGAACCCAATACCTGCCTAAGGATGTCAATTCCGCTTTTTTGGCTTTGATCCCAAAAGTACATGGAACAAGACATCTTAAAAATTTTAGACCTATTAGTTTGTGCAACACAATCTATAAAATTTTATCCAAAAATATTGCCAATAGGTTAAAAAGACTTCTACCTTTTATTATGGTAGATCAACAAGCTAGTTTTGTTAAATATCGACAAATTTTGGACAACATAATTACCATTCATGAGGTTATTCATTCTATGGAAAATAGTAAGAGGGTTGGTATACCTCTAAATTTAGATATGAACAAATATATATTTTTTTTTTGGTAATTAAGGTACAAATTCATTACAACCGGGTTTTACAGGTTGACCCAAAACCTATTACAAAATCAGCACAAAGCTTAAACGGAACAAGACCTCAATAGGGACAGTCTGTCCTTAGCCCCCTACTAGGGCCACACAGCCAACAAAGAGCAACACGCTTACAAAATATTACACACACCTTAGAACACAGGCAGTCGACAATTTCGCCTCCTAACACTTTCTCTTCTCTTTTGGTCATGAAACTGTGACATGTCGCGATATCGCGACACTTTTCCTTCCTCCTCTTTCTTTTCTCTTTTGGTCACGAAAAAGTGACATGTCGCGATATCGCGACACTTTTCCTTCCCGCTCTTTCTCTTCTCTTTTGGTCACGAAAATACGACATGTCGCGAAATCGCGACACTTTTTCCCTCTTGCTTATTCTCTTCACTTTTGGTCGCGAAAAAGCGACATGTCGCGATATCGCTACACCCTTTCTTTCATTCTGAACATGTCGCAAAATCGTGACACTTTTCTTCCCCTCTCTCTTTTGTCGAAACTACGACATGTCGCGATATCGTGACACTTTTCCTTCCTCCTCTTTCTTTTCTCTTTTGGTCACGAAAAAGCGACATGTCGCGAAATCACGACACTTTTCCTTCCCGCTCTTTCTCTTCTCTTTTGGTCACGAAAATTTGACATGTCGCGATATCGCGACACTTTTTCCCTCTTGCTTATTCTCTTCACTTTTGGTCACAAAAAAGCGACATGTCGCGATATCGCTACACCCTTTCTTTCATTCTGAACATGTCACAAAATCGTGACACTTTTTCTTTCCTCCTCTTTCTCTTCTCTTTTGGTCATGAGAATGCGACATGTAGCGATATCGTGACACTTTTCCTTCTCGCTCTTTCTCTTCTCTTTTGGTCGCGAAAGGATGACATGTCGCGAAATCGTGACACTTTTTCCATCTTGCTCTTTCTCTTCTCTTTTGGTCGCGATAAACCGACATGTCGCGATATCGCGACACTTTTTCCTTCTTGCTCTTTCTCTTCTCTTTTGGACGCAAAAATCTGACATGTCACGAAATCGTGACCCTTTTTTATTCAAGCTCAACACATCGCCAGAAAGCGACACTAAATCCTTCTTGCTCACCATGTCGCGATATCGCGACACTCTTTCTTTCTTAACATGTCGCGATATCGTGACACTTTTCCTTTCTTGCTCTTTCTCTTTTCTTTTGGTCATGAAAATGTGACATGTCGCGATATCGTGACACTTTTTCCATGTCGCGATATCGCGACACTCTTTCTTTCATGCTCAACATGTCGCGACATCATGACACTTTTTCCTTCCTCCTCTTTCACTTCTTTTTTGGTCGTGAGAATGCGACGTGTCGCGATATCGTGCCACTTTTCCTTCTTGCTCTTAGTCTTCTCTTTTGGTCGCGAAAAGATGACATGTCACGAAATCGTGACACTTTTTCTTTCTTGCTCTTTCTCTTCTCTTTTAGTCATGAAAAAATGACATGTCGCGATATCGTGACACTTTTTCCCACTTGCTCTTTCTCTTATTTTTTGGTCGCGAAAATGCGACATGTCGCGATATCGCGACACTTCTTCCTTCATGCTCAACATATCGCCAAAAAGCGACACATTTTCCTTCTTGCTCAACATGTCGCGATATCGCGACACTCTTTCATTCTTGCTCATCATGTCGCGATATCGTGACACTTTTTCCCTCTTGCTTTTTCTCTTCTCTTTTGATCGTGACAACGTGACATGTCGTGATATCGCGACACTTTTTCCTTCTTGCTCTTTCTCTTCTCTTTTAGTCACGAAAAAATGACATGTCGCGATATCGTGACACATTTTCCCACTTGCTCTTTCTCTTATTTTTTGGTCACGAAAATGCGACATGTCGCGATATCGCGACACTTCTTCCTTCATGCTCAACATATCGCCAAAAAGTGACACTTTTTCCTTCTTGCTCAACATGGATCGACATCGCGGCACTCTTTCATTCATGTCGCGATATCATGACACTTTTTCCCTCTTGCTTTTTCTCTTCTCTTTTGATCGCGACAACGCGACATGTCGCGAAATCGTGACACTTTTTCCTTCTTGCTCAACATGTCGCGATATCGCGACACTCTTTCTAGCATGTCGTGACATCGTGACACTTTTCCTTTCTTGCTCTACATGTCGTGAAATCGTGACACTCTTCCTTTCTTGCTCAACATGTCACGATATCGTGACCCTTTTTCCTTCTTGCTCAACATGTCGTGATATCGCGACACTTTTTCTTTCTTGCTCAACCTATCATGAAATCGCTACACTTTTCCTTTCTTGCTGAAAATTGCTTTTCCTGAAACTCGAACAAGTCGCGAAATCGTGACATCGGTCTTTGGCCTCAGCCATTGCCCCTGACCCCATAACATGAAGCCACCAAGCCACCTGGATCCTTCCCCTATTGCAAAGAAAGCTAAAGCCATCACAATAAGGACCGAAGCAATCCTGACAAAACCACATTGAAACTGCTCTCCCTTTTTTCGATCCCCACAACTTCACCATCATTGGCAATCATTTTGAATTATTTTATCCACTTCACTTGGGACCCCATGTTCCCAAGTGACCAACCCAATGGCTTCCACCCCTAAATTGGCCAAGATATCAGCTATTTTATTTGCTTCCCTAAAAATGTGTTGGGCCTTCCGATCGTTCCTGGCATGGTAAAGGATCCTAGCCTCTTCGATGACAGTCTTAATCCGCCATGGAGGATTTTTCCCATTGCTGAGAAGGTTTATGACCTGCATCGAATCTCCTTCGATAATTAGTTTACCTTCAATTTCTTGAGCCAACTGAAGACCCCTCCATAACGCTCTTGCTTTCACCTCGTTGTTAGTCCTAGTTCCCAGCTATTCAGAAAAGGCCATCACCAACTTGCCTTGATGATCTCTCACTACTCCTCCAGCCCCTGCATTGCCAGGGTTACCTTTAGAGGCCCCATCGAAGTTGAGCTTGAACCAACCTACCGGGGGTGGTTTCCACTTGACATCTAATCTGGGATTGACCTTGATAGACACAGGTTTCTCACCCAGAGTAATATTTAAGGATTGAGCGATCCGCCTCTCCCAGGGGGAAGGATTTTGATCTTCATAAGGTATAAGGCTGACGTTTTCATGGGCGAAGGTAAGAATCTTATTGGTAATGGAGGTGACATCATGGCTCGACTCATGGAAAGCTCTAAGGTTTCTTTCTAGCCACACCTGCCAAAGAAAATGATGGAGACAAATCTTCCAAAAGAACCTCATCCTAAGGCTAACAAAGGGATTTGGCCATTGGTGGAAGAGGTCAAAGATGGTAGCTGGTCTGACCCAAAAAATGCTAAAGGCTTGAAACAACCCATTGAGGACACTTAGAGAGACCGGGCATTCAAGGAAAATATGGTGGGTGGACTCCCAATTACCCCTGCACAAAGAACATCGGTTAGCAATTATCATACCTTTCCTTAACAAGTTGTCAATCGTCAGAATCCTGCCTTGGATCACCAACCACGAGAACATAGCAACTTTAGGAATAAGGTTTTTGACCCACACCAACTGAGTCTAGAGTGTGGGGTCCTCGGTATCTAACATTAGCATATATGCAGATTTGACTGAGAACTGCCCATTTTCGATAGCTGCCCATATTACATGATCCTGCTTAGGTCTCATGGAAATGAATTGTTGATGCAGGATGCTTTGGAGTTCTTCTGATTCAGCTTCAAAGCCTTGAATCCTTATCTATTTCCAAATAAGCCTACCTCTGTCCTGTCTTATGAAATCAGCCACTTTCCTTCCTATGAGATCCTCTCGTGATTCTTTTGATCCTTGCAAGGGTAGGAAACCGAGATAAAGCTTCATCCTTGGCCCACCTGTCATCCCATAACTTGATCTTCTACCCATTACCAAGAACCCATCTTAGGCCTTTCTTTAAGACCTCTCTACTTGTTAAGATTGCTTTCCAGAATGCCGACCCTCCACCGTGCACCGAATCATTTAGGAAATCGGTATCTTGAAGATATTTTCTTTTAATTATGGCAGTCCACTCATTCTCCTCATTGTTGATAAGATGCCAAGCTTGTTTGGCAAGCAAGGCAGTGTTTAGGTGAGCAACTCTTCTTAGTCCTAGCCCCCCATTTTCTTTCGGCCTGCAAACCTTGCCCCAACCCACAAGGTGGAACCTCTTTTTTCCTCCAACCTAGACCAAAGAAAATTCTTTTGGAGCTATTCAATTTTTTGGTAAACTCTAGTTGGGGCCTTAAACATAGAAAGAAAATAAATCGGGATGCTCTATAAGGATGCCTTAGTGAGAGTAAGCTTCCCGGCCTGAGATAAGAGATGACCTTTCCAACCAGCCAGTTTCTTTTGAATTCTTTCAACCACTCTATCCCACATCGACTCTCTCGGAGAACCAAGGAAAAGGGAAGGCCTAAATAAGATGTAGGAAAAGTCGCTATCGAACATCCCAAAATTGTAGCTATTATGGCTTGTCTCTGGATTGGGGTGTTGAGGAAGTAAAGCTTACTCTTGTTGAAATTCACCTTCTGTCCCACCGCATCCTCGTAGAGTTGGAGTATGTGCTTAATCCTTCTGGCTTCAACCACTGACGAGTGAGTCAACAACAAAGTGTCATCAACAAATTGTTGGTGAGAAACTAGGTTGGTGAGAGATGTGGCTTTAATCCTCGAGATTAATCCAACACTACAAGCAGCTTTTATGGTTCTACCTAATGCCTCTGCTACTAAAATGAACAGCATTGGGCTAATCGGATCTCCTTGTCTAAGCCCCCTATGACTCTGGAAATACCCAGCTGTCGTGCCATTGACCAAAACTGAGAACCAAGGTTCGGATATACATTCTTTTATCAGCCTGACCCACTGAGGATGAAAGCCAAACTTCAGAAGAACATCCATCAAGAACTCCCAGTTAATGCGGTCAAAAGCTTTATTCATATCAAGCTTTAGAGCAAAGACCTCCTTGTTGGTTTGCCTTGCAGAGTGCAGAGCTTCATGGACAGTGATTGCACCATCCAGAATTGATCTCCCTGAACAGAGCTTCCCTGACCAGGGTCAATAATGAAGGGCAATATTTCTTTCATTCTGTTAGCCATGGCTTTTGTTAAGATCTTGTAGGATACGTTACATAAACTAACCGATCTGAAATCTACCATTATCTCCAAAGATGGGCCCTTCGGAATCAAGGCAATAAAGGTGGACTTGAACCCTCTCGGGATATGTTTTGAAGCCTGAAACTCTTGGATAGCAGAAATGACATCCTCTCTCACAATATCCCAAAAAACTTGGAAGAACCGAGGAGGGAACCCATCAGGGCTAGGGGCCTTCTCAGGTTCCATACTAAACAAAGCATTTTTGATTTCTTCATCGATGAATGGAGCAAGAAGCTTACCATTCATGGCCTCATAAACCATGCTCAAAATGAACTGGAGGAGAGTGTCATTGGCTTCCTCAATACACTAGGATTCATCTTCAAGAAGGGAGCTAAAATAAGCAATTGCTTCCTCTCTGATCTCAATCAGATCCTAGGTTTTGGATCCATCAACTTTGTTCAACTCTCTGATCTTGTTATTACTTCTGTTCCTCAATGTTGTGACATGAAAAAACTTTGAGTTCAAGTCACCATCCTTTAGCCATAAAGACCTTGATTTATGTCTCCAGTATATCTCTTCACAAGCCAAAATATTGTGATAGATATGAACAAATCTTATGATTGGGTTTCTTGGGAATTGACTAAAGTCCTATTGAAATTTAGCTTTTAGAGTAAATGGGTGGGGTTGGTTAAAACATGTTTTCCATTTTCTATGTTTTTAGTCTTGGTAAATGGAGTCCTTGTTGTCTAATTCAAAAGTGGATGTGGTCTCCATCAAGGGGATCTGTTATCACCATATATTTTTATTATTCTTGTTGAAGCACTAGGAAGATCTATTTTAGAGGTTGTAGAAAGTGGGTGAGTAGATGGTTTCAAACCAACCTCAACATCAGACCCTATTTCTCATAAATAGTTTGTTGATGATACTTTTTTGATCTCCTACTCCTCTATCCCTCAAGCTAAGGAGTTAAAAAAATATTTTAGTATCTTATGAAGAAGTTGCTGGTCAAAAAGTGAACTTAAAAAGTAAAGTTTATTTTATCAACATCCCAATTGGAAGGAAAATAAATATCATGAGGATCTTTGGGTGTGATATTGGAGAACTCCCAACCATGTATTTGGGTATGCCTATGTTCAAAGGTAGTATGGAGTCACATCTTTGGAATAAAGTTCTAGATAGACTAGAAAAAAATTAACAGGTTGGAGAGAAATTCTTCTTAGCTAGGCAGGTAAAGCTCAGCCTGTGAAGTCTTATTTACAAAGTATTCTAATTTATTTTATGTCTCTTTTCAAGATTCCATCTAAAATAAGGATTTAAATGGAGCAAATTCAAATATCCTTCCTTTGGTCTAGATCAAAATATAGAAGACACTTTGCCCTTGTTGTATGGGATCAAATATGTTCTACTAAATATGTAGGAGGGTTGGTATTTAGAAGGTTAAAATAGATTAATGAAGCCTTGATGGAAATATAGGATGGAAATTATTGAAAAATTATCAGCTTTAGTGGGTTAAGATCCTCAAAGCTAATTATTTACAAAATGGAAAAATTTTCTTATACTCCAATGACTTGCTAGTTGGATCTTCCTTTTTGAACAATCTTGTGGATATTAGATATTTGTTAAGGGCTTCATTGGCATATTGGATATGGTAATCAGATGAAATTTTGGAAATATTTTTTTATGAATAACATTCTCCTCCCAGAGGATCCAAAGGCAAGTGCATTGGAACCTACTCTATCCCTCCATTTTGGTATCAAAGTTGTTGATTATATTACAACCAAAAATAGTGAAAATTTTTAGAAACATTTATCTGCTCTAGATTTAGGTCCAAAATTGGTTGGTCATATTAAAAATCTAAAAATATGGATTCATTTGTATCCTCTACTATCCTCTTGTTTTAGTGATTCGATCATTTAGAAGGAGGAAAATAATGGAAAATACTTTGTTAAGTTTGGATACCATTTTCTTGAGACAGAAGGTAGAAGCTAGTTTCTAGTGAGAAAATTTTGGATTAAAGGGCTCATCCCTAAAATAGATTTCTTCTTATAGTTGGTGGCTCAAAATAGAATATTAACTATTGATATCTTGCACAAAAGAGGCATCCATGTTGTAATAGATGCTACTTATGTGAATGGAATTTGGAGTCAATTCATATTTTTCTTGAATGTTCCTTTTCTAGATAGATTTTAGAGAAGGTTTTGGGATCCTTTGTTGTTCCTTGGATCTTACCAGCCACTATAGAATATGTATGTGCATAGTGGGATCCACCTTTCAATAGTGGTATATTGAAATTTCTCTAGAAGTTTTGTCTCCCCCATTTTCTTTGGAGAATTTAGAATGAAAGGAATAATAGGGGTTTTGAAAATAAGAAAAGAGATGTTTTTGTAGTTTATTTTCGTATTTTAATGCTACTATGGAGAACACTTAGACCTTATCCTTTTCTAAGGTAGTTGAAAGTAGAATCGAGGAATCCATTGTTGTTCATTGTAATTTTTAGGTTGGAAGTTAAGTGGGAACCTCCTCCAAATGGGTGGATCAAACTAAATGTGGATGGCACTAAAAAATTGAATTCAATGCATACTGGTGTAGGTGGAGTTTTTAGGGATTCTATGGGTATGATTGTGTAAGCCTTTTTTGAACCTCTATCCATCCATTCCAACCATTTTTTTGAAGGTAGGGCCTTTTTTATAGGGATAAGTTAATAAAATAAGGGCATTGTAAAAATAATATTATGCAAGGGAACTCCCTAAACCTTATTAATATTTTGAAAGGAAGATAAGAAATTGGTTGGATCATTTTAGACATGGTTGTGGGGATGAAAGAGATCCTACAGTCTTGTCATAGCCTTTAGTTGAAGCATGTTTATTGGGAGGGGAATGGAGCTACAAATTTATTGGAAAACATGGGGATGGAGGATTATGATATTGCTATATGGGAATATAATTTACCACTTTAAAGTATTGATTTTGTGGCTTATTATAATCTAAATTAACCCAATGATTTTCACTTTCCAACTGGAAGAAGCTAAATTTTCAAATTTAGCTCTTGGGGTAAACTGTTATGGGTGTCCTAGTTTATATGTGATAGACTAATATGTATGTAAAGTAAAATATTTTCTAGCTATTATCATTATTGTAAATGTAGTATGTATGTTTCTTATCAAGTGCTTTAGGTTGGTTCTTTATGATTGTTAATATTTTATATGGACTTGGCACTAGGTTTTCTTTGCCTTTTATGATCTTCTTGTAAGGATTTTTATGTAAAAATAATGGGACCCTTTAAATATCCTTCTTAACCTATTACTAAAAAAAAATCATTTTATAAAATGGACACTAACAAATGCTCACAAAAATAGTAACATGATATAAAATAAAGGTCATATACACCATACTCCAACTCTTACTCTAAAGAACACAAGCTTATACTAAGAGGGGGGTGAACAATATAAGACCATTTTTTACTTTTTCTTTCAATTCAATATTATGTAGTGTATGGATAGCAATATCAATAGCAGTAATCAAAGCAATGCACAAAACACCATACACAATAGAGACACCATAATTTATGTGTTTCACCCAATGTGGGCTACTCCACGGAGAAAATATTTTACTAAAATTTTCTCAATCAATCTCTTTTGGGAATCCTTCCCTATTACAATGTTTATGGACCTCTATCCAAAGGATATGCTGATCCCCTGATCTCAAGTTCATGGATATCTTCCATAGGAGAACTCTTTCTCCTTCTACTTTGGATAGCGATCTTCTAGAATACTCTCTCTCTGTTGCACTGATTGGTGGATCTCTCTCCACTTGAAGACTCCTCACTCAGATTTGTCTTCAATTGTCCTAGCTTCTAGATATTTATCCACTTATACTATGTCCTATGTACTCTATCACCTCCAAAGCTCTATCTCAATACTGTACTAAACATAATCCAGTTAGTCTAGTATAATTCTTCTCAATCCCTTGCACTAAACACAATACATTTGATCTAGTAAATTCTACTCAATAGGTCCACATAGAACCTACTCAAATATTTTCAATAGGTCCACATAGAACCTACTAAAATTTTCTCAATCTGTTCACATAGAACCTACTCAATTTTGTTCAATAGGTCCACATAGAACCTACTTAAATCTGTTCAATAGGTCCACACAAAACCTACTCAAATCTGCTCAATAGTCCACGCAAAACCTGCTCAAATCTTCTCAATAGGTCCACACATAACCTGCTAAAATATTCTCAATAGGTCCACATAGAACCTGCTCAAATATGCTCAATAGATCCACACAAAACCTACTCAAATATGCTCAATAGGTCCACATAGAACCTGCTCAAATATTCTCAATAGGTCCACATAGAACCTGCTTAAATCTGCTCAAAAAGCTCACTCAGAGCTTGTCCAAATCTTCTCAGCAAGCTCACTCAGAACTTTTCCAAATATTCTCAACAAGCTCACTCAAAACTTGTCCAAATATGCTCAATAAGTCCTCTCTAGGACAAGCTCAAATCTACATAGTAATCTTTCACAAAAGCTTACATAAAATAGTCCACAAGCCTTCTTAAAGACTTGTCTCAAATCTGCTTAACAAGCTCACACAAAACTTGTCCAATATCATACAATCATAAATAGAATTGTTAGAGACTCAATATGTTCTATACTCAGTGCTTAATAAATATCTCAATTCAATCTCATAGAAGCATAAAGAGAATTGTTAGAGACTTAATATATTTTATACTCAAATCCCAATATCAACTCAAATCAATCTCATAGAAGCATAAAGATAATTGTTCAATACTCAATATGTTCTATACTCAAATCCCAGTCTCAACTAAAATTAGATATAGAATAGTTTTTTTATGGAACTTGAACAACCACATGCATCCACTTGACTAGGCTCAATCAAATCAACTCAACCAATCACCTAAATGATAAACCCTTTCTCACAAACCCTAGTCCAAGCATTTATAAACCAACTCAAAATGTTTTCAACAATGCTCAAACACAAATATCACATAACAATGATACTCATGTTCTTTTCTAAGTAAAGTTCAAGTTCTTTGCATAACCAATTGGCTTCAACAACAATGCTTATAAAAAATGAAGAACACAAGCTTATACTAAGAGGGGGGGTGAATAGTATAAGACCACTTTTTACTTTTCTTCTCAAATCAATATTATGCAGTGTATAGATAACAGTATCAATAGCAGTAATCAAAGCAATGCACAAAAATCCACACACAATAGAGACATAGATTTAACGTGGTTCACCCAATGTGGGCTACCTCCATAGAGAAAATATTTCTTCTAAATATTTCTCAAATAATATCTTGGGAATCTTTCCCAAATTACAATGTTTATGGACCTCGGTCCAAAGGATATGTTGATCCCCTAAATATCAAGTTCATGGATCTCTTCCATAGGAGAACTCTTTCCCCTTATGCTCTGGCTAGTGATCTTTTAGAAAACTTTATCTCTCTGTTGCACTGACTTGTGGATCTCTCTCCACTTGAATACTCCTCACTTAAATCTATTTTCAATTGTCTTGGCTACTTGATCTCTATCCATTGAGACTCTTTCCTCTATACTCTATCACCTCTAAAGCTCTATCTCAATACTATACCAAACACAATTCAATTGGTATAGCATAGTTCTGCTCAATATATTACACTAAACATAGTACAGTCGGTCTAGTACAATTCTTTTCAATAGTTTCACTTAGAACTTGCTCAAATTTTCTCAACAGATTCACACAAAACCTGTCCAAATCTTCTCAATAGGTTCACACAAAACCTATCCAAATCTTCTCAACAAGTTTACACAAAACCTATCCAAATCTACTTAACAAGTTCACACATAACTTGTCCAAATCTACTCAATGGGTTCACACAAAACCTGTCCAAATATGCTCAACAAGTTCACATAAAACCTATCCAAACCTGCTCAACAAGTTCACATAGAACTTGTCCAAATATACTCAAAAAATCCTCTCTAGGACTTGCTCAAATCTGCATAGCAAACTTTCACAAAAGCTTAACTCAAAATAGTCCACGAGTCTTCTTAAAGACTTGTCTCAATCACATAGAATCATAAAGAGAATTGTTAGAGACTCAATATGTTCTAAGCTCAATGTACAATAAATATCTCAAATCAATCTCATATAAGCATAAAGAGAATTGTTAGAGACTCTATATGTTCTATACTCAAATCCCAATATCAACTCAAATCAAAATCAATCTCAACTCAAATCAATCTCAACTCAAATTAGAATATTGAATAGTTTATTTCTAGGAAATTGAACAACCACATGCATCCACTTGACTAGGCTTAATCAACTCAACTCAATAAATCACCTCAAGGAACAATCCTTTCTCACAAACCCTAGTCCAAGCATGTATTAACCAACTCAACTCAACCAATCACCTCAAGGAACAATCCTTTTTCACAAACCCTAGTCCAAGCATGTATTAACCAACTCAACTCAACCAATCACCTCAAGGAACAATCCTTTTTCACAAACCCTAGTCCAAGCATGTATTAACCAACTCAACTCAACCAATCACCTCAAGGAACAATCCTTTTTCACAAACCCTAGTCCAAGCATGTATTAACCAACTCAAAATATTTCCAACAATGCTCAAGCACAAGTCTCACATAGCAATGATACTCATGTTCTTTTCTAACTCAAGTTAAAGTTCATTTCATCATCAATGGGCTTCAACAAAAATGCTAATAAAACAATGTTTAAATACAACTCACAAACCATAAAACCTTGAAGCATTCAACCAAACATTTTCTCAAAGGAAACCACAATCAATCCTTTTCTCTCCAATTATTTCATAAATCAACCACCATAAACAATCAATAGGAGAATGTGCCCATACCTTTTTGATGCCAATAAGTTGTCCACAAAATTTTCCACACTTAAACACAACTTTCCTTTCCAATATAAACAAGGGTTAGTGGACTTCAAATAATCACAAAATAAAGCATTACTCAAATTGCACCCTTTTTACTCCAAGTTAATAAACACATCCACCAAATTCCCTTTTATTAAAACCCTTATCAAAAATAATAAACCTCGCAAATTTGCTTTTAAAAAAACAACTCCTTATTTCTCCTAAAATTAATTCTCCATAACCATCAAATAAATCATAAACCAATTATGATTTGCAATAATAATCACAACCCTAATAACAAAATTTAATTTCCATTAACTACCTTATAACTCCAAAATTTAGGGCTAATAAAAATTATTTAAATGCAAAACATAATTACCTCCTCAAGGGGATTCAAACCCCCGAATTGCCACACTACGAGCGTCTTAGCCGCGGCTAAGATTCCACATGAGCTAGGTGCTCGTTGGAAAGGCAAAGGCCCAAAGTACCTTAAACCTTCATCCACATTTTGTAAAAGACAAAGTACCAAAGCGCTTTCCACACGCCTTCCAAAATGGCATCCAAGGGATTCTATCCCTGGTGTTTGTGCTGCCTTGTCCCTTAGCCAAAATGATTTGCCAATACATGATGCTTACCACCACATTTTGACTTTCCAAGCACTATTGTTTTCTTTGCTACTTCTCTTCTCAAAATTTGTATGAGATTATAGACTTATTCAAATCGCCAAACATTTATCACAAGAGGAAGGATGAAACTTTAATTTATTTACCACCCCTTTATATAGTGTTTAAAACACTTCGAAGATGTCAGAAAAAATAAGAATTTATGTTTGCTTAATGACATTAGCGTGAAACTTTGCATTTAAATTTAAATTTTAAATAATTAAAATTTAAACCAAATATTAAAACTCAAATAACTCCATCATCGGGGCACATCTTTCGATGAAATGAAAGCCCAACTTGGGTTTTAAGAAAAACCCAGATTAAATCTGTTGTCCATGATTTTAACTAAAACATTTTATTTTTCTTGCCTTAGTTTTCACAAAAACCCTTCATAGATCCTTTTGACATTAAATGCTCTTTTGACATCAATGACAACATTTTAGCTTAGGGACTCAAAATTTCCAACAATATCCCCCTTTGTCATTGATGGCAACCCAAATCCTTTTACTAAATTCTGACCTTCTTTTCTGCTCCCCCTTGTTGAATGCTTTCTTAGATATCAAATCTCTCCTCATATCCAAAAAATCTCCCCATAATACACAAATCTCTCCCCCTTTGACATCAATGGCAAAAGGTCATCTTTGGGGCTCGGGGTTAATAATTAAGCCTCTTATCTTAGCCCCTCCTCCACCTCCACATGAGGTGGTTAATTCTGGGGTGGGATTATTTCTACTCCCCGAAAGCACTATTCTCTGCCTTTGTCTTTTCCTCTTCCTTTTTGTTGAATCCTCTCATTGTTTATTTCCAAGTCATCATCCTTGTTCTTGTTCCTATTCGTGTTCTCATCCATGTTCATGTTCTTGTTCTCATTATTCTTTGAGTCTTTGTTCCTGTTCATATTCTTATTTTTGTTCATGTTCCTATTCCTATTCTTGTTCATATTTATGTTCATATTCATGTTCATGTTCCTTTTCTTGTTCATGCCTATTTATTGAATATTTTATCTACACCATCTTGCTATGTGACCATCATTATTGCACTTGTAACGCTTAATGTTATTATTCCTTGGATGTGCAACAATCTTAGTATTTCTCCTAGTTAAGCCATATCCTCTTCTGTCATGAATTCTACAATTCATTACCTTGTTACCAAACTCATTACATGAATAGCAATATCCTTGGAAAAGTTGTTCTCTTCCATATACCTGTATTTCATGTGATCTACACTATGAAGCCATATGCCCAAACCTTTGACATGAGAAGCATCTCCCATTAAAGCTTCCTTGCATAGACCTCATTGGTATCCTATTCTGATTGTTGTTCCATTTGTATCTTCTTTACCCATTGTCCCTGTTGGACTCACTGCAATCTGACTCATCCTTAGAAGTTTCACTTTCACTTGCATATGAAAATCCATCTTCTGAAGTATCTTCTTCTAATGTTGTTTCTTCTTGAATACTTGAAGTAGACTTTGCTTTTTCCTATTTCTTTCCAAAACCAAGACTTTTTGAACATGATATTCCATACTGCCCACAAATGAACCTATCCAAGTTCTTAGAGCTATTTATGAAACTCTTCATCTTGATATTGGAGTCGAGTAAATATTTCTTTAGAGTAGCCACTTCTTGTGCTAACTTCTCACATTACAAAATCTTTTATTCTAACTTATCCTTGAACTTACTTGCCTTAGGATTTGACTTTTCTAAGTCCTCTATGAGTAATAATATTTCTTCATCAAATTCTTGAAACTAACTTTCAAGCTTAGAGTGTTGCTTTATTACATTATTTACTATTTCAAGGGCATGGATAAGTTATCGCTTGAGATCATAACCATTCTCTATTGAGTAGTCCTCTATTTTTTTACCTTTGTCCATATCATTTATTTCTTTTGACTTTCTTTCTATAGTATCACTCAATTCTTCATCTTTGCCATTAGAAGATTCTCATTTGATCTATCAAGTGAATCTTCAAAATCATCATCATTGAAACTATAACCATATCTTGTGTAATCATCTTCAAGATGTCCAAATTTACCACATCTAAAACACTTAAGAATAACTAGAGTCTTTTTCTTATTTTGATCATTTTCTTCAATCATGAACAAGACTTCATCTCTATCATTGTCTAAAAAACTAGCATCACTATCAAATGAGTACTTACTTGCATTATCTACATAGTAGCTTTTCTTTTGCATTTGGAAAAACTTCTTTCCTTGTTTTTTATGTCCATCCTTGCATTTCTTCTGGTACTTGTGTCTTTATGATTTACTGTACTTGTGATCCTATTTTTCTTCATCACTATTGTACTTTGGCTCTTTGCACTTTGTTGAAAAATGTCTAAAATTACCACAATTAAAGCACTTAATTGATTTCATATCTATTGGTATTTTGATATGGACAAAGGTAAAAAGAAAGAAATAAATGAAAACCTGTCATCTAGTGGAAAAAACTTGTCATATTTGGACAAAGTGGAAAAAAAGAAAAAGGGAAAGAAAAAGAATCAAGTAGTGAGTCATCTAGTGATGAAGAAGCTAACTATGGTAGAAGATATAATCACATAATCACAAATATGCTCAACATAATCACATAAAACCTATCCAAATCTACTCAACATGTTCACACAAAACCTGTCCAAATCTGCTCAATAGGTTCATAGAAAACCTGTCCAAATCTGCTCAACAAGTTCACACAGAACTTGTCCAAATATATTCAACATGTTCACACAAAACCTATCCAAATCTGCTCAACAAGTTCACACAAAACCTATCCAAATCTTCTCAACAAGTTCATACATAAATTGTCCAAATATACTCAACAAATCCTCTCTAGGACTTGCTCAAATTTTCTCAATAAGTCCTCTATAGGACTTGCTCAAATTTGCATAGCAAGCTTTCACAAAATCTTAACTCAAAATTGTCTACAAGTCTTCTCAAAGACTTTTCTCAATCACATAGAATCATAAAGAGAATTTTTAGAGACTCAATATGTTCTAAGCTCAATGTACAATCAATATCTCAAATAAATATCATAGAAGCATAAAGATAATTGTTAGAGACTCTATATGTTCTATACTCAAATCCCAATCTCAACTCAAATCAACCTCAATCTCAACTCAAATTAATCTCAACTCAAATCAGAATATTGAATAGTTTGTTTCTAGGAACTTGAACAACCACATGCATCCACTTGACTAGGCTTAATCAACTCAACTCAATAAATTAACTCAAGTAACAATACTTTCTCACAAACCCTAGTCCAAGCATGTATTAACCAACTCAACTCAACCAATCACCTCAAGGAACAATCCTTTTTCACAAACCCTAGTCCAAGCATGTATTAACCAACTCAAAATATTTCTAGCAATGCTCAAGCACAAGTCTCACATAGCAATGATACTCATGTTCTTTTCTAACTCAAGTTAAAGTTCATTTCATCATCAATGGGCTTCAACAACAATGCTAATAAAATAATGTTTAAATACAACTCACAAACTAGAAAACCTTGAAGCATTCAACCAATCATTTTCTCAAAGGAAACCACAATCAATTATTTTATCTCCAATGATATTTCAGAAATTAACCACCATAAACAATCAACAGGAGAATGTGTCCATACCTTTTTTATGACAATAAGTTGTCCACAAAATCTGCCACACTTAAACACAACTTTCCTTTCCAATCTAAAAAAGGGTTAATGGACTTCAAATAATAACAAAATAAATCATTACTGAAATTACACCCTTTTTACTCCAAGTTAATAAACACATCCACCAAAGTCCCTTTTATTAAAACCCTTATCAAAAATAATAAACCTCTCAAAATTTCTTTTAAAAAAACAACTCCTTATTTCTCCTAAAATTAATTCTCCATAACCATCAAATAAATCATAAACCAATTATGCTTTGCAATAATAATCATAGCCCTAATAACAAACTTTAATTTCCATTAACTACCTTATAACTCTAAACTTTAGGGTTAATAAAAATTATTTAAATGCAAAACGTAATTACCTCCTCAAGGGGATTCGAACCCCCGACTTGCCACACCACGAGTGTCTTAGTTGTGACTAAGATTCCACATGAGCTAGGTGCTTGTTGGAAATGCAAAGGCCCAAAGTGCCTTAAACCTTCCTCCACCTTCCGCAAAAGACAAAGTGCCAAAGCACTTTCCACACACCTTTCGAAATGCCATCCAAGAGATTCTATCCCTGGTGTTTGCGCTACCTTGTCGCTTAGCCAAAATTATTTTCCAATGGGCCATGCTTCCCACCACATTTTGACTTTCCAAGTGTTGTTGTTTTATTTTCTACTTCTCTTCTCAAAATTCACACGATCTCATAGACTTATTCGAATCGCCAAACATTTATCATAAGAGCAAGGATGAAACTTTGATTTATTTACCACCCCTTTATATAGTGTTTAAAACACTTCGAAGATGTCGATGTAAATATGAATTTATGTTTAATTTATGACGTCAACGTGAAAATTTGCATTGAAATTTAAATTTTAAATAATTAAAATTTAAATCAAATATTAAAACTCAAATAACTCCATCACCGGGGTACCTTTTTCGATGAAAAGAAATCCCAGCTTGGGTTTTAAGAAAAACAAAAATCAAATTTGTTGTCCATGGTTTTAACTAAAACCTTTTGTTTTTCCTGCCTTGGTTTTCACAAAAACCCTTCATAGATCCTTTTGACATTAAATGCTCTTTTGACATCAATGACAATATTTTAGCTTAGGGACTCAAAATGTCCAACAATCTCCCCCTTTATCATTGATGGCAACCCAAATCCTTTTACTAAATTCTGACCTTATTTTATGCTCTCCTTGGCTGAATGCTCTCTTAAATATCAAATCTCTCCTCATATCCAAAAACTCTCCCCAAATCTCTCCCCATTTGACATCAATGGAAAAGGGTCACCTTTGGGGCTCGAGGCTAAAAATTAAGCCTCTTATCTTATCCCCTCCCCCACATCCACATGAGGTGGTTAATTATGGTGTGGGAGTATTTCTACTTCCCAAAAGCACTGTTCTTTACCTTTATCTTTTCCTCTTCCTTTTTGTTGAATCCTCTCATTGTTTCTTTCCAAATCATCATCCCTGTTCCTGTTCCTGTTCCTGTTCCTGTTCTTGTTCTCATCCATGTTCCTATTCTTTTACCTATTATTTTTCTCATTATTCTTTGAGTCTCTTTTCTTTTCTCAGTATTTGTTTCTGCTCATCTTCTTATTTCTATGTATGTTCCTATTCCTGTTCTTTTTCATATTCTTGTTCTTGTTCATGTTCATGTTCTTGTTCCTTTTCATGCCTGTTTCTAGAATATTTTGTCTACACCATCTTGCTATGTGACCATAATTATTGCACTTGTAACACTTAATGTTATTATTCCTTAGATGTGCAATAATCTTAGGATTTATCCTAGTGAAGCCATATCCTCTTCTGTCATAAATTTTGTAATTCATTGCCTTGTGACCAAACTCATTACATGAATAGCAATATCCTTGGAAAAGCTTTTATCTTCCATATATCTATATTTCATGTGACCTACACTATAAATTCATATGCCCAAACATTTGACATGAGAAGCATATCCCATTGAAGATTCCTTACCTAGACCTCATTGGTCTCCTATTTTGATATTTGTTCCATCTGTATTTTCTTTTCCCATTGTCCCTGTTGCACTCAATGTAATCTAACTCATCCTTATAAGTTTCACTTTCACTTGCGTCTAAGAATCCCTCTTTTGAAGTATCTTCTTCTGATGTTGTTTCTTCTTGAAGACTTGAAGTAGACTTAGCTTTTTCCTATTTATTTCCAAAAACAAGACTTGTTGAACATGATATTCTCTGTTGTCCACAAATGAACTTATCCAAGTTCTTAGAGCTTCTACTCCCCGAAAGCATTGTTCTATGCATTTGTCTTTTCCTCTTCCTTTTTGTTGAATCCTCTCATTGTTTCTTTCCAACTCATCATCCATGTTCATATTCTTGTTCTTGTTCTCATCCATGTTCCTATTCTTGTTATCATTCTTCTCTGAGCCTCTTTTATTTTTGGAGTCTTTGTTCTTGTTCATCTTCTTGTTTATGTTCATTTTCTTGTTCCTATTCATGTTCACATTCCTGTTCCTGTTTATGCCTATTTTTGGAATATTTTCTCTACACCATCTTGCTATGTGACCATCATTATTTCACTTGTAACACTTAATGTTATTATTCCTTGGATGTTCAACAGTCTTAGGATTTCTCCTAGTGAAGACATATCCTCTTCTATCATGAAGTTTGCAATTCATTGCCTTGTGACCAAACTCATTACATGAATAGCAATATCCTTGGAAAATTTGTTCTCTTAAGGACTCAAAATGTCCAACAAAAAAAGGTTTAATCACAAATATCAATCTAGAAAACATTGAAGCATTAAACCAATCACTTTCAAAAAGGAAACCACAATCAATCCTTTTCACTCCAAAGGTATTTTATAATCAACCACCATAATCAATCAATAGGAGAATGTGCCCATACCTTTTATGAATATGAAGAAGCCTCTTTGGAAATCTACCACAATCACAATATTATTTTGCCAATCCTCACAAGGGTTAGAAGATAATAAAATAATCAACATTACCCCACTTCACAATAATATTTACCAAGGCTTTTAATTAGAAAAATTTCATAATAATTCATGCACAACTTTCTTATCACTCCTAAAACCACTTGTACCATAAAATAAAATAAATCAAAACATTGCATAACCTTGTCACTGCAAAAACCACTTATACCGTAAAATAAAATAAATCAAAACATTGCATAACCTTGTCACTCCAAAAACCACTTATAACATTAAATAATTCAAATATTTTATATCCTTCCTTTCAACATTCTTGCACTTCAAAAATAATCACAAAGCCTTCTTAGGCAATATACCACATTAATCAAATATCAAACCTTAGGCATATGCAAAAATTAAATCCACTATACTCTTTGTGAAAATCGATGCTTAACACAACCTTAGCAAATTCGAAATATTTCATGCGCCCAAAAATTTAGATGATTGAATTATGGCATACCTTGCAAAATGGCTTTGGGTGGTTTTGACCCTATGTTCATCCTCGTCATGTGCCTTAGCGCACTCTCTGCCCACCGTGTGGGCTAGGCCTCCCATGTGGAGGCTTTAAGCCTTTAGGACTTGTATTTTTGTCCTCTCCACCTATGTCTTGAAAATTTCTTCCTTGTTCCACGTGCATTGCGTAAACGAAATCGAAAGGGGGAATCGACGATTACGAAGGAGGGGATTATCAAATGTAGAAAATTTTTCTTGCCTCCTTCTTGGTTGATAATATCAACCCATTTAAATATCCAAACCTTTGCATGATAAAACATATGACATCGGTGAACATGGGGGAAAACTCTTTTATTTAATTTTAAAATTTAAATTTAAATTTTAAATAAATTAAAATTTAAACTAAACCTTTAAAATTAAATTTCTCCATCATCGAGGCACCTTTTTCGATGAAATGAAAAGCCAACTTGGGTTTTAAGAAAAACCCATTTCAAATCTGCCATCCATGGTTTTAAATAAAACCTTTCCTTGCCTTATTTCCTTGGTTTTCATAAAAAAACTTTTTCTAAGCTTCCCTTGAAGCTCAATTCGGAATTAAATACCATGCATCCCTTATTGAACCTTTGATCAAAATCTTTGCTTCTCATGAAGCTCTTTGTGGATCAAAATCATAGTGCTTAATTAAATAGGTCCTTTTGACATCAATGACAACTTTTAGCTTAGGGACTCAAAATGTCCAACAATCTCCCCCTTTGTCATTGATAGCAACCCATATCCTTTTACGAAAACCTGACCTTCTTTTTTGCTTCCCTTGGGACTTTGCTCCCCTTGGCTCAATACTCTCTCAAATATCAAATATCTCCTCATATAAAAAATTTTCCCAATACAAAAATCTCTCCTCCTTTGACATCAATGGAAAAGGGTCACCTTTGGGGATCGGGACTAAGAATGAGCCTCTTAGCTTAGCCCCACCCCCACCCCCACATGAGGTGGTTAATTATCGAGTGGGAGTATTTCTACTCCTCGAAAGCACATATTTGTACCTTTATATTTCTCTCTTCTTCTATGAGTATTTTGAATCCTCTCACTATTCCTTTCCAAGTCATAATCCCTATTCCTATCATCACTTATGTTCTTGTTCCTGCTCTTGTTCTCATCCATGTTTCCATTCTTATTCTTTTCCAAGTCTCTATTCTTGTTCATCTTATTGATTCTCTTCATATTCATGTTTCTGTTCATATTCCTGTTCTTGTTCATATTTCTATCCCTGTTCATGCCTATTTCTAGAATATTTACTCTACACCATCTTGTTATGTGACCATCATTATTGCACTTATAACACTTAATGTTATTATTCCTTGGATGTGCAATTGTCTTAGGATTTCTCCTAGTGAATCCATATCCTCTTTTGTCATTAATCTTGCAATTCATTGCCTTGTGACCAAAACCATTGCATGAGTAGCAATAATCTTGGAAAAGTTGTTCTTTTCCATATACTTGTCTTTCATGACTCCTGTATGGTTAAGCCATGTGTCCAAACCTGTGACATGAATATCATCTTCGATTGAAGCCTCCTTGTCTTGATCTCATTGGTCTCCTATTTTGATTGTTGTTCCATCTGTATCTTCTTTGTATATTGTTCCTCTCTTTGTTGAAATCTTGGTTGTCCAACTCATCCTCTGTTGTCCCACTTACACTTAAATAGTATTCTTCTAATGTATCTTCTTCTGAAGTTTCTTCTTCATCAAGAATTGAAGTAGATTCTTTTTCCTATTTCTTTCGAGCATTTCCAAATCCAAGACCTGTTGAACATGATGTTCATTGTCGTCCACATATGAACTTATCCAAGTTCTTAGAGCTATTTATGAAACTCTTCATCTTGATATTGGAGTCCTTTAAATATTCTTTTAGAGTAGCCACTTCTTGTGCAAACTTATCACATTCCAAAATATTTGTTTCTAACTTATCCTTGAACTTGATTGCATTAGCCTTTGATTTTTCTAAATCCTTTATGAGCAATAATATTTCTTCATCACATTCTTGAAACTTATTTTCAATATTAGAGTGTTGCTTTCTAATCTTCTTTACAACATCAAGGGCATAGATAAGTTCTCCCTTAAGATCATAGCCATTCTCTACTGAATATTCCTATTTTTATTTGCCTTTTTTCATATCAATACTTCCTTTTGACTTGACTTCTATAGTATCATATTCTTTATCTTCCAAATCCATTAGAAGATTATCATTTGGTCTTTCAAGTGCATCTTCAAAATCATCATCACTGAAACTATAACCATACCTAGTGCAATCATCTTCAATATGTCCAAATTTACTACATCTAAAACATTTGAGAATAACTGGAGTCTTTTTCTAGATTGAATCTTTCTCTTTAAACATAAATAGGACTTCATCTCTATCATTGTATGAAAAACTAGCATCACTATCAATTGAGTACTTACTTTCATTATCCACATAGTAGCTTCTCTTTTGTCTTTGGAAGAACTTATTTCCTTGTCTGCTTTGTCCATCCGTGCTTTTATTTTGGTACCTATATCTTTCTGACTCCCTATAACTGTGATCTTGTTTTTATTCATCATTTTTGTTCTTTGGCTCCTTGCACTCTGTTGCAAAATTTCCATACCTTCCACAATTGAAACATTTGATAGATCTTATATCTATCGGTCTTTTGGAACCTCTATTTATTTTGCCATAATTTGCTTCTTCATCACTGGATGACTCACTACTCGATTCTATCTTCTTTCCATTTTTCTTTTTGTCTACTTTGAAAGCAACTTCTTTCGAAGGAATAAGATATTTTGTTCTTATCTCAAAAGTAGTAAGCATACCAAGCAAAGAATTCCTTGTCAAATAATAACTATCAATTGATGTTTCTATAGCAAAAACCTTTTCACTGTACCTTTTTGGAATATTTCTCAAGATCTTATCACAAGCATCAGATTCATCAACCTTCATTCCCAAACCTTTCATCTCATGTACAAGTTCATCAATATTACTGAGATAGTCACTAATATTTTCATCATCCTTCATTCTTAAGTTCTCAAATTCTCCTTTGAGATTTCTGATCTTAGCCATTCTAACTCCTTTATCTCCTTCATATATTTCATGCAAAAGTTCCCACATTTCTTTTGTTGTTTTACAATCCATAACCTTCATATATTTTGATCTATGCAATCCTTTTATAATTGCATTCATGGCTCTTGAGTTTACATGCATTAGAATATCACCTTCCTTATTTTTAGGAAGATTGACTTCTGAATCGTATCCAAGTTCCACTGCATTCCAAACTTCATTTCCAAGTGCCATTAGGTAAAATCTCATCAACATACACCAATATAAGAATTCACTTCCATAAAATATTGGTACTAAATTATTGAAGGGTCCATATCTTTGATCCTTTTGATCCATTGTGTTCTTAAACTGCTTTTCCTTCAAGCTATCAAACTCTTCTGGAGGAACCCACTCTGATACCAATTGAATAACACAAGCTTATACTGAGAGGAGGGTGAATAGTATAAGACCACTTTTTACTTTTTCTTTCAATTCAATATTATGCAGTGTATAGATAGAAATATCAATAGTAGTAATAAAAGCAATGCACAAAACACCATAAACAATAGAGACCACAATTTACGTAGTTCACCCAATGAGGGCTACTCAACAGAGAAAATATTTTACTAAAATTTTCTCAAACAATCTCTTTTGGGAATCCTTCCCTATTACAATATTTATGGACCTTTGTCCAAAGGATATCTTGATCCCCTAATCTCAAGTTCATGGATCTCTTCCATAGGATAACTCTTTCACCTTATGCTCTGGCTAGTGATCTTCTAGAATATTTTGTCTCTCTGCTACACTGACTGGTGGATCTCTCTCCACTTGAAGACTCCTCACTCAAATCTATATTTAATTATCCTGGCTACTAGATCTCTATCCACTGAGACTCTATCCTCTATACTTTGTCACCTCCAAAGATCTATCTCAATATTGTACTAAACATAGTCCAGTTGGTCTAGTACAATTCTGCTCAATCTCTTACACTAAACATAGTACATTCGGTCTAGTATAATTTTTCTCAATAGGTCCACACATAACCTACCCAAATTTGATCAGTACGTCCACACAAAACCTACTCAAATTTTCTCAATAGGTCCACATAGAACCTACTCAATTCTACTCAATATGTCCATACAGAACCTACTCAAATATACTCAATAGGTCCACACAAAAGCTGCTCAAATTTGCTCAACAGATCCACATAAAACCTGCTCAAATTTGCTCAATAGGTCCACATAGAACCTGCTCAAATTTTCTCAACAGGTCCACATAGAACGTAATCAAATCTTCTCAATAGGTCCACACATAACCTACTCAAATTTGCTTGACAGGTCCACACAGAACCTGCTCCACATAGAACCTACTTAAATCTGCTCAACAAGCTCACTCAGAACTTGTCCAAATCTGCTCAACAAGCTCACTCAGAACTTGTCCAAATATGCTCAACAAGCTCACTCAAAATTTGTCCAAATCTTCTCAATAAGTCCTATCTAGGACTTGCTCAAATTAGCATAGCAAGATTTTATAAAAGGTTACACAAAACAGTCCACAAGCCTTCTTAAAGACTTGTCTCAAGTCTACCTAACCAGCTCACACAAAACTTGTCCAATAACATAGAATCATAAAGAGAATTGTTAGAGACTCAATATTTTCTATACTCAATGCTTAATCAATATCTCAATTCAATCTCATAGAAGCATAAAGAGAATTTTTAGAGACTCAATATGTTTTATACTCAAATCCCAATCTCAACTCAAATCAGATATAGAATAGTTTTTTTCATGGAACTTGAACAACCACATGCATCCACTTGACTAGTCTCAATCAACTCAACTCAACCAATCACCTCAATGAACAACCCTTTCTCACAAACCCTAGTCCAAGCATGTATCAACCAAATCAAAATGTTTCCAACAATGCTCAAACACAAATCTCACATAACAATGATACTCATGTTCTTTTCTAACTCAAGTTCAAGTTCTTTGCATAACCAATTGGCTTCAACAACAATGCTTATAAAACAAGTTTTAATCACAAATATCAATCCATAAAACCTTGAAGCATTAAACCAATCACTTTTGAAAAGGAAACCACAATCAATCCTTTTCACTCAAAAGGTATTTTATAATCAACCACCATAATCAATCAATAGGAGAATTTGCCCATACCTTTTATGAATATGAAGAAGCCTCTTTGGAAATCTGCCACAATCACAATATTCTTTTGCCAATCCTCACAAGGGTTAGAATATTACAAAATAATCAACATTACTCCGCTTCACAATAATTTTCACCAAGTATTTTAATTAGAAAACCTTCTTAAGAATTCATGCACAACTTCCTTATCACACCTAAAACCACTTGTACCATAAAATAAAATAAATCAAAACATTGCAAACTTGTCACTCCAAAAACCACTTATACTATAAAATAACTCAAATATTTTATATCCTTCCTTTCAAAACTTTTGCACTTAAAAAATAATCACAAAGCCTTCTTAGGCAATATCCCACATTTATCAAATATCAAACCTTAGTCATATGCAAAAATTAAATCCACTATACTCTATGTGAAATTGATGCTTAACACGCAACCAACTTAAATGGAATGTGAGTATTAGTAAGATGGATAGGACTAGAAATTGGAAACCTCCTCCTAAGGATTTTGGAAAAGTCAATACTGATGGAGCCTCTAGAGGGAACCCTGGAAAAGCCAGTGTGGGAGGAATTGGTAGACTTTCAGATGGCTCCTTGGTTTTTACTTTTGTTGAGAATTTGGGTATTCTTTCCAATAACCTTGCTGAGGAGTATGGTATCCTTAGAGGTCTTCAGGAGGCTACCAAGGTTGGATGGGAAAAGGTGTTAGTTGAGTTTGACTCTCAACTTATGATTAATCTCTTGAAGACTCCTTCTAAGAATCATAAGGTGGATTGGAGAATAAAAAGAATTATTGAGAAAATTTAGTTAATCCAGATGGGATTTTTGAAAGTTGATTACAATCATGTGGTCAGAGATCAAAACAAGAGTGTTGATGCTTTAGCTAATTGGGCTTTGGACAAAGGTGATCTTACTTGTTATGGCCACCCTCCTATATGGTGGGCTTCTCAAATTAGAGAAGCTCTTCTTTCTATCATTTCTTTGGATGACTCCAGTTTCGAAGGTACCTAGTTTCTTCTTGTTTTTTTTTGTTTCTCTTTGGTTCATTCAGTTTTTTTAGTTCCCTAGCTCATTCTATTCTTTATTTTGTTTCCTCTATTGATTCTTGCATTAAAGTCTTCTGGTCTAGATAGGTCATTGTTTTGTTCATTTTTTTTTCTTTTGTCTTCTTTGTTTTTTTTTAGTTTTTTAGGTGGGTGGCTTCTTTTGTTTTGTTTTGTTTTTATGTTCTTTGTGTTGTTTTTTGTTGTTCTTATGTTTTTGTTGTTTTGTTTTTTTTTTATGTTTATTGTTATTGTTCTTGTGTTTTTTTCGTTCTTGTTCTTGGGTTTCTCTTTGTTTGTGTTATTTCATTTTTTTATGTGTGAGTGTTTTCTATGTTTTTGTTTTTGTTTATTGTTTGTTGTTGGTTGTTTTTATTTTTATTTTATTTATTTTATTTTTTAGGTTTTGGTTGTGTTTATTTTTCATGTTTTTTTGGGTTATGTCTTTGTAGTGTTCTGTTGTTTTTGTCTTGTTTGTGTTTTGTTATGTGGTTCTTGTGTTTTTCTATGTGGTTCGTGTTGTGGTTTCTTTTATATTATTGTGTGTGTTTGGTTGTGCTTTTGGTTTTGACACACTCGAGGAGTTTGTTTTTTATTTTATTTTATTATTTTTGTTGTTATTTTATTTTTTTAATTTGGTTTTGTGTGTTTGTTTTCTCCTTGAGTATGTCAAAGGTGGTAGGCCAGGTCCGAGTCCTAGGCATTTTTGGCGGAATGGATACCCCTGCCTCCTTGGGTCTTACCCGAAAGTGGCATCCCTTTTGGGATGTCTTCCACACAAAAAAAAAGAAGAAATTGACGCTTAACACAACCTTAGCAAATTCAAAATATTTCATGCACCCAAAAATTTCAGTGATTGAATTATGGCATACCTTGCAAAATGGTTTCTGGTGGTTTCGACCCTACATTCCTCCTCATCGTGCACCTTAGCGCACTCTCTTCCCACTGTGTGGGCTAGGCCTCCCACGTGGAGGCTTTAAGCCTTTGAGACTTATATTTTTGTCCTCTCCACCTATGCCTTGAAACTTGCTCCCTTGTTCCACGTGCAGTGTGCAAGCGAAATCGAAAGGGGGGAATCGATGATTGTGAAGGAGGGGATAATCGAATGCAAAAAATATTTCTTGTCTCCTTCTTGGTTGATAAAATAAACCCCTTTAAATATTCAAACATTTGCATGATAAAATATATGGTGTTGATAGACATGGCGGGAAAACTCTTTTATTTAATTTTAAAATTTTAATTTTAATTTTAAATTTTAATTTTAAATTTTAATTTTAAATAAATTAAAATTTAAACTAAACCTTTAAAATTAAATTTCTCCATCACCGGGGCACCTTTTTTGATGAAACAAAAATCCAACTTGGGTTTTAATAAAAACCCATTTCAAATATGCCATCCATGGTTTTAAATAAAACCTTTCCTTGCCTTCCTTGGTTTTCATAAAAACCTTTTTCTAATCTTCCCTTGAAGCTCCTTTTGGAACCAAATGAACCTTTGATCAAAACCTTTCCTTCTCATGAAGCTCTTTGTGGATCAAAATAATAGTGCTTACTTACATAGGTCCTTTTTACATCAATGACAACTTTTAGCTTAGGGATTCAAAATGTCCAACATATTCTATCTTCATCCTTTCTCCACACACCCACACACAACATATATAATAGAGTGTGACTCTTCATATGGAATACTCTTGACCTTCACTCTCCTTTGAGACTCTTCACTTTCCTATTCTAAGGACACATGCACTCTTACATAATGGAAACTTGTACACATCTACACTCACTACACTTGCACACTTAAATAATAACACTTGTGCATTTTTTGTACATTATTACATTACATAAAATATTTACTCATACTCTAATATAAGGCACACTCCTATTCTAAATATGTACCCAATGTGGTATTGTAGACACCTAAAATGCATCATGCCAAGGGTGACTACTCATATGGACATGCTACAAAACCATATGAAGGATCTTGGACAGACTCCAAGATAGAGCAGTGGTTCTAACCACTCAATTTAGGAATTTTGGCCTAAGCAGTCTAAATCCGTAGCCCAGACCTACGGTCTCTAGTATAAACCATGGTTGACACCTGTGGTATGTAGTCTGGACCACAACTGTGACCTGTGGTCCTAACTGAAGTTCAATTAGGCCTTCCATCCAAGCCAAATCAATTGGAACGGCTGAAATATCTAGAAGGAGGTAGTTGAAGGATGGAAGATTCCAGAGGCTTCCATCCCAACTGTCCTAACTAGCCTTCTTGGTCTTGGCTTCTCCATGAAGCAACCCCTAGCCCTAGGGGGGCATGCTATAAATACCCCCCTCCAAATGGGGAGAGAGGGAGATGTTTTTTATAGTGAAGTGTTGGTGAATTACTGAGAGAGAGTTAATGGATCAAGAGAGCAATGAAGCCCTTTCAAATTGCATACTAACTTTATGCATTTGAGAGCCTCTTTGCTATCCATCTAAATACCAATTAGACATGAATGCCCTAGGTTCCTAGGAGGATCGAGAAACACAAATCCAATAAAATGAAGGCCCTTCATAGTGATTTTACTGCCAAATCTGTCAAAGGACAACAAAGGTGATCCTTGAACATCAATTTGGACAAGGATATCAAGCCCATTGCACCTAATTCTGAGGGTAAACATATTAGAGGTCAAACCACATCTATCATCCATGATTCATAGTGCAGACCACCCATCACAACTATGGTTTGCAATGGGTTAATGATCACCTTACTTGCTTTGCTTTTGAATGCATAGATTAGTTATATTAGTCTTTTCATAGGTTTAATTGCATTTTAGAGAAATTCTGACCGTAAAAATTAGACATTTCATGCATTGTATTAAGTAGGATTACATTGGATATTTTATGCCCATTATTGTTCCTAATTTGATATTTGATCCATGCATCATTTGCTTATTCATGTCCTTCATGTTGTAGCATAATTCTTGATTTAATTAGAATAGTTTAAAGTATTTCTTTATGCTTTCTTGTTTTTATAGTTTAATGGCACTTACATGCATATTCTCTTAAAGGGCCTCATAACGAGTGGCTATCAATATTTTTAATCGTGTGTTGTTGTTTCTTGTTCATAGAGAGACAGGTACAAGAGGAGCTTATGTCATAATCCTTCCACATCACGAAGAAGGGTGTTAGCTCCACCCCAAGGTAGTTTGTGACTAATAAACAGAGCACCATAAGTGTGCATACCCTATTGAGGGCATTGGCAATTTTAATATCAGTATCATATTTCAAGTGACCTTAAGAGGGCATTTTTGTAATCAAAACTCATTCAAATATTAATACGAGAAACCTTACATACTTTTTTTTTGTTCAATTTATGTACTTGTGTGAATATTTATGCTTTTATGATGGTATAGATCAATGCAGTAGCTAGGTGCACACTCCGTGGTTAGGTCAGATGGTGATCACGGTGGAACCCTATAATTTTAGCCTCGAGTTCTAACTTTTCTTGGCTATTTCTTATCTTAGGTGCTAACTACAGCTTTTAGCTATGGTTATTTTTTGGCCCTCGACTGTAACTTGTGATCACCACTGTAGCCCGTAGATCAGACCCACGATTTGCAAAGGAAAAGGTAGACAATAGGAAACTCAGTGGGTAGCAGAGCAGGAGCTGAGGTAGGCCCCAATTTCACTATCTATTCTGAATGTTCTATTTTGTATCTTTCCAGAAAGCATCGAACCATTGCAAACTAGGAATTCAAATAAAAAAGGGTCAATAGCGGAATTATAAATGCGTTGTTGAGAATAGCGAACCTTTGAGTGCAGTCTGCCTCTAAATATAATGACCTTGATAGAGATGGTGTGTCGTTTGCATGCTTGAGGCCCAATTAGTAGCCATGTCATTGTAATTGCATCATAAAAATATCATATAGGACATTAACATGCATTCTTTCAAAATTTGAAACATTCCTTTCTTTTCATGCATATCATGTAGGAATGATCATTATGCTCTTTTATGCATTTGTCATTTTTGCAAAGTAAAAGGAACTACACACACCACCTAGAACTTAAACGCTACTGAGTTGGGTGTAACTTCCATCCGTTGGCCCAAATCCCACGTACCATGTGTTACTAGACCATACTAGGTCCAAGATCCTTTCGTACCCTAAAAAATTTGTATATACTCCTCTTCGGAGGGTATGACACTGAATGGGGGAAAATGGATGAGGATTTGGGAGGACATGTGCCCACTGATCATGTGTGGGCTTCACTTCCACATATTATAGGTTGGTTTACGTGACTTGGGTTTTATTGCCAAGTTTTTGAACTATGGGTATATAGGTGAAAGCCAATTTAACTGAGTATAAAATCCAACAATATTTCAAAACATGCAAGAGTTTCTAACACTAATACAAAACATATGAAAACAACATCAAATAGTTTAGGTCTCACAATAAAAATTTAAAAGGAGATAATCATTATCTGTATACTTTGTTTACATAATAAAACACATCTAGATGTTAGGTACACAAATGGTGAACACACAGGGTGATTGGCAAAGGTCTAGGCCCGATGTCCATTATCAACCCCCAACTGGTTCACAAAAATATGTGTCAAGTCCTCACACACATGAGCAAACCAAACGATGTTAAGTGAGCATTAGAGGTGACAACTCAACATGGGGAGATCCCTTTGAGTGGACCCCTGATAGATGAGCTTTAGTACACTTCTCTAGGCACAAGACTAAGTGTGGAGCTTCTTAGCATGAGGATGCTCTACTCAAAATCCATTACCAAGACTGTAATGCACGTGCATCCATGAGATCATTCAAGGAATATGTTTTATAGGGGACCAAGTTGGTTCCCATACGTACTAGGTCCATAAGAGGTTCTAACCCTCCATAGTTGGAGTATAGACAAACCAGAGATCTGCCCATTTAGGGGCAAGAGGACAGGCTCGCTTTCAAGCATAGGTCCACCCATACTCCTATGCATGGCTCACCATGCAAGATCACCATTGATATATCAAATTTTGTATCTAATAGAACACCACCGCATGAATGGTTGAGATCTAGACAGTTATATGGTCTAGGTAGTGTTCTTGAGCAGCTAGGCTACAAGCCTACAACTCCACCCACTCATGCTTCAAGTGACCATAGCGATAGTTGTATCAATATCACTAGAGAGCATGGAGAGGCTTCTAAGCACCCTCATGTCACATGTACACCATCCACACATTTTTATGATGGGTACAAAAACCATAAGGTAGCTCACACAAAGCACACACACCAAAGACCTCCCACGGCCGACCAGATCGACAAATCACATATACTGGTGTATGAGCAAAGACATCAACTCCTCCAAGATCAATTGGATGATGCTCACCTAGAGAGGCAACATATTGAAGATGAAAATATTCAAGCACAAAGGCTCCTACGACAAATATTATATGAGCACCACATGCATGAGGAGTGTATTTTATCTCAGAAGGAGAGCATAGAGCAGGAGGATCGGCTAGCCAGGGCTAGCCTATACCCTGTCGAGGAGTATAGAGAGCATGTGTATAGGAGGGTTGTCCCTAGACAATATGCACAAGGAGCACAGAGATGCTCGTACTCATGTTAGTGCCCAATAGAGGGAGTGACTGCTACCACTCAATGATCTTAGATAGAGGCAGCATGAACATGTATATGTAAACAGATATAATCAGGGGTATCCTGAGATTTACCGAGTTGAGGAGGAGGAATAGCCACGTCCTCCACCTCACCTAAAGAAGACATTACCTCCTAGACCACCTTCATGTCAGCTTCGGGAGGAAGACTTTTTGTCTTCTAAGGCATACAAGTTTTGGTCAATAAGGTTAAAGCAATGGAGAGGCAAGGCACAACTATGCAAAAGTCGACACTGAGGAAGATACACAATGAACCTCTAGACCCCTCGGTGCCTATGTCTCCATATCCTAAACATTTTGATATGCCCAGATTAGAAAAATTCAAGGGTGATGAGGATGCCCAAGAGCATATCATAAGTTTTCTAGACGCCTATTTCCAGATAGAGAGTCAGGATGCCTTGTTGTTACACACTTTCACTACGACACTCTCCGGCCCAACCCGAGAGTGGTTCAACCAACTAAAGAAACACAATATCACTAGTTTCGAGTAGTTAGCTGATGCATTTCTTGAATGCTATTCATTTGGCATCAAGAAATAGGCCAACCTTTTTTATTTGGCTATGTTAGCTCAGAGCAACGATGAGCCCATCGAGCAATATGGAAAGATATGGTGTAGAATAATTGTAAAGTTTCCATTCCCTATTTTTGTAGCTGAACTGACCCAAATGTTCATAAAGAGTTATGCCAAGCACATCTTGCTACTATTGCAGCTGTAGCAGTACCCTATATTTGAGGAAGTTGTGGCACAAGCCAAGGTGATCGAGGACATCAAGTTGCAAGAAGGCAACTTGAAGCTCAAGACCAGGAAAGAGGGGTTTAAAAAGAGTACTACGAAGCAACAGGGCAAGTAGACCCACTTAAATCAAGTAGTACTAAATCTTGGAGGAGAGGACAAGAGACAACAAAAGTCTAATTATCAGGCTCAACCTCCTCTTATGCGTTATGAGACATGCAAGAACAACTATAAGGGCAAAAATAGAGAAGAGTGCCCACCTCACCAGTTCACACCTCTAATGGAATCGATGACTTAAATTTTCCATCAACTATGTAAGGCCAAGGCCATACGATTGCCCGAGGTCAAATTAGTAGATCTGAATGTGCTAAAGTCGAAGTGGCATCAAGACGATTTATTCTGCATATTCCATAGAGTGAAATGCCATGACATCGAGACATGTTGGTCCTTCAAACACATTGTGTAGAACATGATAGAAAAATGAGAGCTTATCATACTAGGCAATCCATAGGTGCCCAAAAAAAAAACATAGGGATATTCAAGAATCCACTACCTAATCATGAGGTGCCTCATAACAACGTTGTCCAGGTCAATCAAATGAGAATCAAACCACCTACCCAGGGGTTCATAGGCATGGTCAATGTTGTTACTAGAAATGGGAGGTACGATCAACCGAATCAACATCATGCTCCCATTAGATTACAAGCTATGCCAGATCAATGGCTAGCTCAAAAAATTCCAGGCCCACTAGCTAGACCTGTGGTAACCATAAGGAGCAGGTTAGTTCAGAACCTGTAGATAACTCCTACGAAGTTGTCAATATATGAGCTTATTCAGTAGTCCCCTAGACACAAGGAGACTCTCATGGACATTCTAAGGTCCATTGAGGTACAGTCCCAAGATGCACATGTATTTACAAATTTCATGGGACATGTACAACAGTGTCAAGAACCCACGATACAATTTTATGATAATGAAGTGAATATGGTTCTTACAATTATGGCTAACCCACCACTGCATATTATCATGTGTGTTAACCACATGCATTTAAAAAAGGTCTTGATTGACACAGGGTCCTCGATCAATATAATTACGACCAAGGCACTAAGACATCTCAAGTCACCCAAATCACACATTGTGCCTACCACCTTTATGTTGAGAGCATTTAATGATGCACTATGCTCGATGTTTGGTACAATTATTCTACCTATTCAAGTGGGACTCAAGAGCATCTCTATGATGTGTCACATGATAGAGGATGCCATGCAGTACAATATTCTACTAAGAAGGCCTTGGATTCATGAAATGTGTTGCATCCCCTCTATCTTGCATCAATGCATGAAGTACATTCATGAGGGACAAGTTCACGTAGTGTCCTCAAATGAAGAACCATTCAATTTTGTGAATCTAGCAGATTTGCCTGGGGGTTTTGTACTGTCGTCAACACACTTGGATATTTGACCTATTTTTTTGGTTAAGATTCCAATAGGCAAACCAGCAGCCCATGCTCAACCATTGACATCGGTGTCACATAGCTCTAAGCATACGACTGTAACTTCTCTAAAATTGACTGCATCGATGATGCATCGGCAAGTCAAGAAGCTAAAGGTGAAATTGGGCAAGAAAGTAGAAAATCATATGCCCGGACCAGTCGCCAATGAGACTCCCACTCCCATGGATGTGGAATAACCTCAAGACAAAGCCAAGGAGGCACCTCAGCCTGCTTCACTTGCATCTTCAGCAGGGTCATCTGCACCATAGGTGACCGTTCATCTAGATAGCACAAGGTTGGGTGAATATCTTATGCAAAATGTTACTTTTGGACCTATCCTAAAAACTACACAAGAGATGGGCCGACCGCACGCCCATCATTTTTTGATTAGATTTGTAGTGTCGTTGGGTAAGCCACCCAACCAAAAAAACTTTGTCTACGTAGGGATGGATCAAGTGCCCATCAAAATTTTCATAGATGAGGATGATGACATACCATTTGCTATGAATGTTCACTACCTATCCAACCCAAAATATGCCATGCACATTTTTGAGTCGTGTCATTGGCATGGACACAACCTTGGTCTTTTCAAACAAGGACATAGGACTCCACTCAAACCTTATTATCATTTAGCTACTGATAGGTTCAGGTTAGGGTTACAAGTATAGGATCATGATGATTTGCTTGCTGCATCCTTAGATCACATGTACTTGAGTCTGGGGGACGATATGGATTTTAATCCATACCACCCTAATCCTTCCAACTGTTGGAAGACTTGCTAGACTATATCGTTTGTTACCATAGGGCTACTTGATTCATATCATGATGGGCCCTTAGAGGACAACCCCAGAGGCAACCTGGGTAACCAAATCTATAGTGCTACCAACGACATCGGTATATAGGGGTATAACCCCACTACTATAGGCGATCTCAAGTTGGGAGATATTTGTGACGATGATGGAGAGGAGTCCACCTCCGAAATGAGTGGACCTAGTTATGATGCAGATGATGAGTCTTCAAATGATGATTAATCTGAGGAGGAAATCGATCTGACCTTTCCAGGTCTGATGTTTATATGCCATCTGCTTCCTATGGAATGAGTGGAAGATATGAACGAACGCTTCATAGCCGATAGTGATTATAAAGATGAAACAGAGGAGGCTTAATGAAAGCCTCATCTAGCTAACCTCCCACTATGTATATACACAATAGAATCGCCCATCCATGGTAGTGACCATAGTGATGATGATGAGAGAAATGATTCCAGGCTTGTGTATCCATAATACCTCTTGCCTAGGGAATCAAAGCATGTTATGGAGGAATTACCTCCAAACACTGAGCACTCTAAGGAAGAAGGAGCTCTAGTTTACATGGTAGTATCATATATACAATCCTTCTATCAGATTTATCTGGATAGTGACGATAGCAACTACAAAATCAGATACATGGGGCCACATTTGGTAGATCACCCCTTAGAGGAGGAGGAAATGATGGATTCTATTTGTATAGTTCTTATGAGAATTTGATGGAGATGGCCTATTTGGGACCTCATCACTTACGTAATATGCCTCCACCTCAAGGTCCCCCACCTATTATAGTTGTAGGTTTGCATGGGGAGATTAATCTCCATCATAGCCTAAGGAAAAGAAGAGAGCTCAAAGAGAGGTATCAGGAAATCTTTTCCCATCCGCCTACATACGTAGAGCTCCTTGAGTTGAGAGATCCCATTTTGTAGCTAGTGCATCGAGAGGATCTAGTTATATGAGCATCCCACAGAGAGGATCTGTTTGTGCCTATACCATCCAAACCAGATCTTGGATACAGAATTTATGCTTCAAAGATAGATTTTTTTCCATGTGGTTCAGAGATCAATTCCATTCCATCAACATGGTCTTCATGGATTTGACCACTCCAATCTGTAATACAACATTTCCATCCAAACCATTGCATCTGAGAATGGATGCTATTGATTGGGATCACACTAACTCGTCGATCTAGCCTGAATATTTCTTCCCTAATGAAGAAATGTTGCAACCATTTCATTTTTTACTAGGCTTCACTCATGATGTTTATAATGTTGAGGATGCTTCCTGTGAGTAACATGTGAACCCGACTGATGACATCCATATAATTTCTATGCCTCACCAGCTTGAGGAAGGGTCACATATGTTAGTAGAGAAAACCTTCGATGTGGATATCAGTAAAGATCCCATTGATCCAAAGAAGGTTAGATTTGGAGAGAGTCTCACTCCGGATGAGTGTGATAGCATCATCCCTCTACTAAAAGAGAGACCTGATCTCTTTGCTTGGACTTACAAAGACATGTTGGGTCTAGATCTAAAATTGGTTACTTATAACCTTTCGCTACATTTTTCGATGAAGCCAGTCAAGAAAAAACTTAGAAAAATACATCCAATAGTAGCCTTAATGGTGGAAGAAGAGGTACAAAAGTTGTTAGATGTACAGTTCATCATCTCCATCTACTATCCAAAATGGGTGTCCAGTATGGTGCCCCTAGGAAATCCAGATGGAAGGGTCCGTATTTTTATGAATTTTAGAGATCTCAATAAGGCAACACCCAAATATTCATTTCCATTGCCAAATATCGATGCTCTAGTAGACGCTAATATAGGTCATGAAATGCTCTTCCTTATGGATGGTTTTTCTAGATAATACAATCAGATTCAGATAAAACTTGAAGATCAGCATAAAACCGTATTTATAACGCCATGGGGGACATTTTATTACAAAGTTATGTAATTCAGTCTTAAAAAATTTGGTGCCACATATCAGAGGGCTATGACATATATCTTTCATGACTACATGCATAAAATCTTAGAAGATTATATTAATGAATTACTAGCTAAGTTGTTGCTATGAGCAGAGCATGCAGAGATCTTAAGGAAAGTCTTTGATCACCTAATAGAGCATAATGTCAGGTTGAATCCTAAGAAGTGCGTATTTGGCATAACTATAGGTAAACTCTTGGGATTCATCATTTCTAAACAAGGCATCGAAGTAGACCTAGCAAAGGTCATGCCTATTCTAGAGATGTGTCCTCCCACTAATATCAAAGAACTAAGAAGCCTTCAGGGCAAAGTAGCATCCATAAAGTGATTTATCACTCAATTATCAAATAAATGTTGACCCATGAATCGACTGCTACACAAGCGGGTCCCATTTGATTGGGAAAAGGACTTCCAAGTAGTCTTTGCTGAGATTAAGCAATACCTGGCAACGTCGCCAATACTAGCTCCACGAAGGCCAGATGAGCCTTTTCTACTATATATATCGGCAACCAACTTTGCATTAGGGACCATGTTAGCCCAAAAGAATGTGCAAGGCAAAGAGCAAGCCGTATATTACATCAGTTGCACCTTGGTGAGTTATGAGTTAGGATATGCATATGTTGAGAAGCTGTGTTTAGCAGTGGTGTTCATTACCAAGAAATTGTGGTATTACATGCTAAGTCATACGACATATGTTATATCAAAACATAATATTTTGTAGTACATGATGAGCAAGACATATCATAACACACATACAGCAAAGTGGATAATGCTATTGACAAAATTTGATTTGCAATTCATCAGCCAAAAGTCCATCAAGGGACAAGTCATAGTTGATCAGCTGGTTGAGGCACCACTATCCAACAATAGGCCTCTAACCATTGAGCTTACAGATGATGCGATCATCATAATATCTAAAGCTCTCGAACCTGAGGAACCAAAGAATAATACTGATGTGACATTGTTTTTTGATGGTTCAAAGTGTGAGAAAGGGGGTGGTGTAGGAATAGTGTTTTTCATGCCATAAGGAGCTCCAATGCCCTTGTCGTTCAAGTTATACTTTCTGTACACCAACAATAATGTTGAGTACGAAGCCCTACTTTTGGGTCTCCATGCAGCCATCGCCATGGGTATTAAAATATTGAACATTTTTTTATTCTCTGCTCATAGTTAACCAGGTTAAGGAGCTCTTTCAGTATCGATGTCCTGTACTGAAAGCCTACAAAGATCTTATTGCCACTTATCTAGATAAATTTTAATGGTATGACATCAAGGCAATCCTTCATTCATGAAATAGGTTTGTAGATACCATGACATATTTGGGGTCCTTGATCTATCAGAATATGTCTACTTATTTTACTACCATCCATGTTAGAATGCTCTCACACCCAGTAGCAGAGTGTGCAACCTTTGATAACAAATAGTCAGTCAACATTATTTTCGTGGAACCAATATCTGACTATTTCCCTAGAGCGAAAGACTTTCTTAAGCAGGCACCCTGGGAGTCATTAACTTCTCAGAGTCCTACGGGGAGTGGTACTACCATTAACCATAACATTGTTTCCCATTCTACATTTACAAAGTTAAATATGCAGGGGGAGTAGGTCATCTTAGCAGTCAAAGCTGAGGCTTGTCAAAGATGAATGTTGCAAATCCAAGACTTCCTAAAAATTGGTATGACCCTAGAGGTATTGTCGCATGTCACAAGACGCACATTCAAACAAAAAGCAACTAAGTATATCTTTATAGGAAACATTCTATACTGATGCATCCATGAAGGAGTTCTACTTCGATGTCTTGATCTCCAGGAGTCATCTTGGGCAATTTTTGAAGCTCATGATGGTACTTGCGGTGGCCATTTCAGCGGTATGGCTATCGTCAAATGCATCCTCTACATGGGTTACTATTGGCCCACTATGGAGAAGGATTACAATGTGTATGTCAAGAAATGCGTTAAATGTTAGCATCATGCTAATATTACGTACTTGCCATCACAAATATTACAACCCATTCAGGTAGCTTGGCCATTTTCTTAGTGGGACTAGATCTTATTGGTAATATCTCTCCTCCATCGTCAGGCCGACATACATTCATTATCATGGCTATTGAGTATTTTACAAAGTTGGTGGAAGCCATTCCCATTACAACGACCACTGGAGCTTGCATCATAGAATTTATTCTTGAGCATATCATATGTCATTTTGGGATACCATTCAAAATAATTTTGGATAATGGAACTTCTTTTAAGAACAAAATTGTGTGGGCTTTAACATCTAAATACCGTATTAAACACATGTTTCCAACTCCATACTATCCGCAAGAAAACGAGCAAGTTGAGGCCTCAAAAAATACTATGGTAGCCATTTTGAAAAATATGGTGCAATAACACCACAAGGATTGGCATATACAGTTGCCCCTTGCATTATGGTCTTATAGGACTAGCATTCGAACGCCCATTGGCGTAACACCGTTTTCACTAGTATATGGCCATTATGCCCTTAGAGTTAGAAATTCCAACGCTATGCATCACATTGAAAACTCATCGATGATGACACCACACGACAAGCTCACCTCAATCAATTAACATTTCTTGATGAACATCACGTGAATGCCCTCGAGCATCTCTACATTTATCAAGAGCAATTAAAACGAGCTTACAATGTCAAAATCCACCAAAGAGATTTTGAAGTTGGGCATCTTGTGCTGAAAGAGAACCAATAGAACTTGAATTTGCCACCTGATATATGAGACAAATTCAGGGCTAACTAGTTAAGGCCTTACATCATATCTAAAAATATTGGTCCAGGTACGTATCGCCTAACATCGCTAGAGGGTGTGGAAGAGCTTGAGCCTCTCAATATCATCCATATTAATGTGTTATATGCTTGAGAGTGTAGTAAAGGCACCAAAGGCATCTTTAAGCCCTTTGGTCAACCCAAAAGCTCTAAGGGTTTTGTCTCAACCACTCGGTCATCCCAAAATGCCCCAAGCTCTCTGATTAAGGAGCTTGGTCAAGTAAAGGCACCAAAGGCATCTGTAAGCCCTTTGGTCAACCCAAAAGCTCCAAGGGTTTTGTCTCAACCACTCGATCATCCCAAAATACCCTAAGTTCTTTGATTAAGGAGCTTGGTCAGGTAAAGGCACCAAAGGCATTTGTAAGCCCTTTGGTCAACCCAAAAGCTTCGAGGGTTTTGTCTCAACCGCTCGGTCATCCCAAAATACCCCAAGCTCTCTGTTGAGTAGCTTGGTCAAGTAAAATATCCAAAGGTAGTTCCTCATCATTTGGTCATCCTTAAAAGCTCCAAGGACATGTACTCATCGTTTGGTCAAATATGAAAGCTCAAAAATCTATAAAAATCAAGAAAAATATATAAAAGTCCAAAAAAAAATTGGTAAAGCTTCAAATCCAAAAACATTTGCATTTGCATTTTGCATTTTCATTTGCATTCACACAGACATTCACATCATCATATTTCATTTAGGCATTTTTCATCCGTTGCATTCCACAGTAGAGTGTAATGCATCTATCAAAATTTTACAAACGATCACACGTTTGTATGTCAATCATGCACCCTTGCATTTATCATAATTCATTGCATTCATACGCGATACTTGTTACAGAGAAATATGTATGTATATTAAGTTTTCCCGTCACTCAACCATACCTAGTGGGTTCTTCAGATATTGTAGAAATCTTAATTTGTTGTTATAGACAAGGTCATTAGTTGGGATAGTGCTTCAACATATTAGAATCCAGCCACTAAGCAAAACAATATAAAATCCTACTAAGACAAAAGAGGATGAAAGCTATGAAAGCATTCTTAGGTATCTAGAGAGATGGGTTTCATGACCTGTTTATCTTGCAAATAGTTAGTCTAGAAAGGTGTACTTTGGCAAAAGCACAAGAATTTCCCCTATAAATCCCAAAGTCACAAAGTTTAAATCCCAAGATTACAAAGTGCAAAAGTACAAATTTCAAGTTCAAAATGTAAAGTGACATAGTGAATCAAAAGCACTATAAAAATACCTTACTCAAATAAAATGATAACACGTAGACTAACAGTGATTTTTATAACTACATATGAGCAAGTACGAAGGGTGAGAACTTGAATCCCTAGATTTTCCACCTTTTGAAAGCCATAGAGTGATCCCAGATCGCAGCAATGGGTTGGAAGAGTCGCGCTTGCAATCGAAGGGGTAGTTCTATTGGGTGATACCCAAACATAGCAATGGGTTGAAAGAGTCCCGCCTACATTTGGATGGGTATCCATGATCAATTTGTAATATGAGCTAGCTCTAGGTACCTAGGATTGTCTAGTTATTTAAGTCTAATCAAAGCTAAAACAAGGATGGTACGATTGTATGAGGAACCCTATCTCACATATGGGTTGAAAGAGTCTCGACTGACATACGGGGTATGCTTATGATCTATCTAAAAATACTCACATGCACACATAGGGATAATAAATAGTTATGTCTATCATGGCAAAAGCCTTGTCCAATATAAGCCTTGTACAGTTAGTATGTGATTTTTGTAGAAATCTACTAGGGTGTTCGAGTCTCAAGAAAAACCCCAAAAGGTGCTCCAATAGCAACAAGATATCAAATACCATTAGAATTTCTGAATATGAGTCATTCATTCATCAGAATGTAGTTTACAAAGCACAATCAAACATATAGGATAGATACCACATGAATATCAAAAATGATGTTTAGACGTCCACTGACTATATAGTGCAGGAAATAAGAAATATACAAAATGACATAATCATTCATTAGCATTATACCAATCCATTTCACTGCATTTCATATATGGGTGATTAATTTATTAAGTTCTTGTAATGAGAATTATCAATTAGTTTGCATGATTTTTATACATTTTGTGGTGTCATATTTTAAAAATTGATATACACAGTTTACATTCATTCCTTATGTTTTAAGTGATTAAAGCATACAGGTTCATTTCCATTAGATTATGATTATGTACATAATGCATTACCATACATTGCATAGCATACCATAAAATACATAAAATAAATGCATGCCCACAAGGCAAAAATAAATATGCGTTCAAAAATAAACATCGCATCCATATACATACATCATATATTGCACATCTAATCATCTATATCACTGCATATCATCATCATAAAGTAAAATAGTTATCTAGTGCATGTCATCCATACATCGCATTATATAAACATAGCATTTACATAAGACTTGCATCCATGTGCATCAAATAACCATAAAATCAAAATAATAAATACACATGCACACATAATGAGCCATAAAATATCATATCTATATATATATATATATATATATATATATATATATATATATATATATATATATATATATATATATATATATATATATATATGTATCCAAAAGAGTACATAAGGAGTACAAAATGCCCGCAGGCTACAACTATGTAGGTCCTCGATCTTACACACAAAATAGTATATCAAAACTGTAGTCAACAGTTGCCATAATGCAGATCTAGGCTGCTCCCCCTATACTGGAGCTCTCACCGCCTCCCTTCACACTGTGCTCTAGAGCCTGTTCTCCTGGCTGACCTGGCACCTATGGTGGATCCTGTTATGGATCCTATCTGCCTCCAAATCCTAAAGCACCCAGTACATGAGAAATTGGTAACAACAATAGGCTAGTCCTCTGACTAGAGGCCCTTGATGTCTACCCTGGATATCTAGTCCTAGATTGCTACCTTGTTGTGTGTGTACTAGAGGACCTGTATATCCTCTTATTCTTGTGAGTCTTATGACTCGAGTTCATTGTTGACTACCCTAAGGTCCTAGACCTAGTATGTTGAGACTCTAATGCAAAAGGATCATCAAAAACCTATAGCCCGTGCATCTCTATGTAATTGACTAGCTGATCAACATGAACAAGCTAGGCTACGTGCATCTCATTGGTCCTCATGACCATACCTCGTAGTCGCTCTACCTCCATAGTAGGATCCTATGTAGGTATTGTACCTACTACTAGTGCTACAAGAGACCCCATAGTAGACTGAGGAGGTGGTATAGCCCCCCTCGATGATCATACAAGATCTCGCTCTGCCTCTACTATAGTCTATTGCACCTATGCCAACTCCATGGTAGTCTACAGTCTCTACACCTGGGCCTCTGCATCGGTATCTTGAGTCATGAGCTCCTGTACCTAGTCCTACACCTTAGTCAAGCATCGCTCCTTGTCAGCCACCTTCATCTCTAGAGTGGTGATGGTAGTATCTCTCTTGAGCTACTAGGTGTGAAATCACCTAATCTGACTCTACAAGTTAGTAAGCATAGCTACCATATGTCTCTCTATGCTATCAATAGGGATCTCACCCTCCTCTAGAGCATCCTCCTCAAGGTCAATCTCTAAAATATCTTCAGTAGCAGCCTCTATTCCCTAACTACCCTCAGTACACTGGCGCACCCTACGCTCATCAAGATCTACCTCTACCTCAGCTGGCTCTCGGCCCAGAGGCCCTATCCCATACCATCTAAATAGATACCACCACCCATCATAGTCAGGCATGGTCCCATATGTCTCTACCCCTGACTCCTAGAATTCATCGGGTGCATATCCTAATGGTGAAGGAACTATCAATGGTATATCCCTTTCTAGAGCCAAGCATCTGTACATCAGTGACATATCTGGAATGTCCTACACCATGCTAAACTATCGTAGGACACAAGAGAATAACTAATACTCTCAGACCTCTAGCTTATGCTAGATAAGCCATATGTCTCAATGGACCCATCGTAGCCACTTTTTCACATCTAGCTATGCAGGGCAATCCATGTAGAGTTTCTAGACAATGTCCCTTAGCCCAAGTGATGCAAACTGAATAATGTAGTGCTCAATATTCCCAGCATGATCTCTACTGCAGATACCCTCCTCAAAACAAGGCCAACATGTGGCATAACACTGATGGTCATCATCTATGGTGATGATGCATAGTGGTATCTCTGTAGGACATTTGATTCGGATATGTTACCACCCCCAGATCTATAACAATAGACTACAATTGATGTCCTTATGTCTACACTTTGTAATCTAGTATAGCTCCCTGTAGAGCTGGGATAATAAGGAGCTCCCCCAAGCTAATAATAATGGCTCCTTTGTTAAGCTCTAAAGCACCTTCCAAGTATGGGATAACATGTTCCAGGTAATCCTCATGCCTGAGGAGTCTAGAAGGACAATCTACATGATGATATGCATGAAGAGGGCCTCTCATACAAAGAAGACATCATCATGATACCAATCACTGATGTGCACCCATCCATGGTCTGCATCATCCTATGCATTGGCACTATGGTCACTGAAGATGGCATCAAAGATAGCATCCTTTACCATATAGGCAGAAGAAACGACAACCTCACCATCGATGGGGATCCTAAAGATCCTGTAGACATCCTCCAGGGTGATGGTCATCTCACTAGGAGGAAGGTGGAATGTGTTGGTCCACGCATTCCAGCGATGGGCCAATGCAGTCAGATAGGCCTGATATACCCTAATGGTGGGTAGATCCATGATGTAGCTAAAATAAATGGCTTAGAACTAGGCTCGGTCGTCATCTGGTAAAGCCTTAAAAAGAGTATTCATAAGGTCAGGCTCCCGTGCTTTGGAATTTAACTTTTAAAAGCAAAAAGCATAATGTAAACTAAATCTAGCTAAGTAGAGCTAAAGAGAATTACAAATTTCTTAATTATATAACCTTAAAAAAAACCAACAATCGCAAAACACAACTACAACTTGCGGTCCCCAATTTGCAAATTGGGAACCGTAGCTAAAACTTATGGTCCCCAATTTACAAATTGGGAACCATAACTAAAACTTACGGTCCCCAATTTCCAAATTGGGAACCGTAGTAGAAACCTATGGTTCCCAATTTGCCAATTGGGAACCGTAGCTACCAGCTACTGTTTAGGAGTGGCACCCATTTTGGGTACACTCCTAGACCACTCAAACATGAACTTAAATCCTAAAGCTAACCTAGACTAGTGGGGATCATTACCAGCAGTTTAGTGATGTTAATTTTCTACATTTCTTAGTTTGGTTCATTTTACTGGTATTGAGTGCATGGTCTCAATTTTGAGTTACCTTGCCCGCACCCTACCCCCGACTAGTCGATGGCTGATCAGGATCTGCCATCAGGGTAGATGAGTGTAAATGTGGTAGAGTTTGGCAGTGTTTCGTATCAAATAATTTTCTATCTCTCTCAGAGCTCTCAAATTTCTAGTGGTTGCAAGAAAATAATGAAAAATTTAAAATGGGAATTCAATTTATAGTTCCTTCCAGTCTCTACGGACCATAGATGACACCTGCGATTCCAAAACTAGGGTTTTTTGCTCGCAGGTCTTACCTGCGGTCCCCAAAATTTAGAAATGTAAACCATCGACCGTACCCACGGTCTATAGCTAGCAATAAATGCACTCAAAACCCATCGTGGGAAGGTCTAAAATGACAAATTACTGACTTCCACCAGACAAAAATTCAAAATCAATGATTAAAATTGCAAATTTGGTGATGTTAAAAGCACCAGGATCAATAAAATAAATGCAAAATTAAACAAATAAAATAAAATAATGAAAAACCAAATGTGCCTTGTATTAAGTGATTTATCCTATAAAATTGGCGGTTGTAGCGACTTGTGATCCATGCAATCCAACAAGATGAGTAAATCACCATAAGTACATTTGAGGTAAACTTGTCATTTCTTTTATGACATATTTCAGTAAATTATTGACAATATGATTCAACACAAGTCTTCTTCCATTTATATTATTTTGACTTCCTAAGATGGCTATCATAGCCTGAATGGTCCATGGGATAGATATGTGCAAATACTACTAAGCGTTGCAATCATAAGCTGAACTAGGCCTAGACAAGGTATTAAAAGGCTCAAATCTAAAGTGGTTTAGGATCATTCATTATGGTCAAGTGACTTTGCCTCTTCATACATTGTCATTACCCTCATCGACTCGTTGCTTGAGGGGGTAGTCATAATTTCATATCATAATAAAAATCAATAGAAGATCCCAGATATCGTAGATCCCTTGATATTGTCAAAATTGTGTTCGTTCTTGTGAATCATTGCTAACAACTATCATAAGCTTCCCCCTTTGCTTGGGGTAAATAGCAAATATGAAATTTTGTTTATAGCTCTCATCCTTCGATTATATAGGCCTAACTCCTATTGTAGCACCAAAGCTACCCAAACGTATGATGGCGAGTGTAGACTTTTCAAATGTAAGCCTTCCCAAGTTGGAAGTAATGATTCTAGGATGTGCATCCTTTTGTTGGACCTAGGGCATCTAATGTTGATCAAACTAATGATCATCATAGAACCCTTGGCATCATTTCAGGTCTATTTTTGCTCAACGTTTTTCTATCTCACAATGCATATCAAAATGGGCATCTGTAGACACCTAAAATGCGTCATGCCAAGGGTGACTACTCATATGGACAAGCTACAAAAACATATGAAGGATCTTGGATAGACTCCAAGATAGAGCAGTGGTTCTAACCAGTCAATTTAGGTATTTTGGCCTAAGTAGTCTGAACCACAGCCCAGACCTACGATATCCAGTATAAACCATGATTGACACCTATGGTATGTAGTCTGGACCGCAACTATGACCTGTAGTATTAATTGAATTTCAGTTAGGCCTTCCATCCGAGCCAAATCGATTGAAACGACCAAAATATCTAGGAGGTAGTTGAAGGATGGAAGATTCTAGAGGCTTCCATCCAAATTGTCCTAACCACCCTTCTTGGTATTGGCTTCTCCATGAAGCCACCCTAGCCCTAGGGGGCATGCTATAAATACCCCCCTCCAAATGGGGAGAGAGGGAGATGATTTGTATAGCGAAGTTCTAGCGAATTATCGAGAGAGAGTTAATGGATCAAGAGAGCAGTGAAACCCTATCAAATTTCATATTGACTTTGTGTATTTGAGAGCCTCTTTGCTATCCATATAAAGACCAATTAGCCATGGATGCCCTAGGTGCCTAGGAGGATTAAGAAACAAAAATCTGGGTAAACGAAGGCCCTTCACAGCGATTTGACCACCAAATCTGTTAGAGGACAACAGATGACCCTTGAACATCAATTTAGACAAGGAGATCAAGCCCACTACCCTTAATTCTAAGGGTAAATATATCAGAGGTCAAACCACGGTTGTCATCCATGGTTCACAGTGCAGACCGCCCATCATAGCTGCAGTTTGCAACAAGTTAATTATCACCTTACTTGCTTTGCTTTTGACCGCATAGATTAGTTATATTAGTCTTTTCATAGGTTTAATTGCATTTTAGAGAAACTCTGACCATAGAAATTAGACATTTCATGCATTGTATTAAGTAGGATTACATTGGATCTTTTATGCCCATTATTGTTCCTAATTTGATATTTGATCCATACATCATTTGCTTATTCATGTCCTTCATGTTGTAGCATAATTCTTGATTTAATTAGAATAGTTTAAAGTCTTTCTTTATGCTTTTTTTATTTTTTAGTTTAATGGCACTTACATGCATATTCTCTTAAAGGCCTCATCACGAGAGGCTATCAATATTTTTAATCATGTGTTGTTGTTTCTTGTTCGTAGGGAGACAGGTGCAAGAGGATATTATGTCATAATCCTTCCACATCATGGAGAAGGGGGTTAGCTCCACCCCAAGGAAGTTTGTGACTAATCAACAGAGCACCATAAGTGTGCCTACCCTATTGAGGGCATTGGCAATTTTAATATCAGTATCATCTTTCAAGTGACCCTAAGAGGACATTTTTATAATAAAAACTCATTCAAATATTAATACGAGAAACCTTACATACTTTGTTTATGCTCAATTTATGTACTTATGTGAATCTTTATGATTTTATGACAGTATATATCAATGCAGTAGCTAGGAGCATGCTCTGTGTTTAGGTTAGGTATATTAGCATGTACCAAGTAATTTAATATACTCCAACACCCCCTATATTAAATTATTTGGTTATTGAAGACTTTAGTCTTCAATATGGATCTCAATCTCTCATCTTCAATCTATCGCTTTTAGATCAATATTTGAATTTGCACTAAATGATTCCTATTTGACATTTTTGGTGTGATTTCTTCTATTCTTATTTTTCTTTCTTCATTTGAGATATACCTAATGATGCACATTCTAATATTTGTGTTATAAAATCATCACAATAATACAACTTTGATTTTTATCTTGGACTCTTCAAATAAGTTTCTTCTTTAGGTTCAGTCTTCATTTTACCTTTCTTGATATGATTTATTTTCTTGTTTCTTCTTCTTCTTCATTTATGTACCTTCACTAGTGATATATCTTCAATGTAATGAGTTAGTGCATCATCACAATAGTATTGGCTAGAATTTAGTAATTCATTACTAGTATGTTCATCTTTCTTTTGTTTTAGTCCTTGAAAGAATTCAAAAATAATTAATGATAGATAAATCATCAAACATTCTTTTGAAGAAAGTATAACTATGTTTTGAGCATTCCACCAAGTCTTGAAAAGTACTTCATGAAGATAACCAATCAATTTCATAAAATTCTCTTTTTTTGCTTCTTTGAGAAACAAAGAAAATATTTCCTTTAAACTAGTAGGCAAATATTTGTATCCATCAAAGGTATCTATTAAGTTTTGTGAATAAAACTTTAGTTCATGAAATAGTTCTTCATAATTTTCATTAAATGCATTCTTAACAATTTCATCCATAGTTCTTCTAATGTAATCTTCCTTGTAACTCCTTAGTCTTTGAATAAGTAACTTAAAGATAATATTCAAACTTTTATAAGCTTTTGAGTTAAATTCCTTATGTCTCCCTAATTTTTAATATATGATCAAACAAATATTTTGACAAAGGTTTCAATTCTTCAAATATCTAGGTTGAATACGTTTTATCTCCTAAATTTTAAAAAATACGACTTCTAAATTCTAAATTTCACAAACCTATGTTAATTTTGAATTCCTTATAACTCCCCAATTAGAAATTTAGAATTTTAGTAAAAGATATTTGCAAATTTTGTATTCCTAATTTGATGTTGAAATCCTTATTTCTCCAAATCTCAAAACATTTGCAAATATTAAAATTGATTTACAAAATCAAATAAACTAATTACAAAACTTGTAATTAACTTCCCAAAACTTCAAATCAACTTTTCAAAACTTTACAAAACTTTCCAAATTGTAGTAATAAGGTTTCTAGGGTTTTGATTTTCCACTTATAAACCTTATACCTCCAATAATTCAATTAATCAATGTGGAAATGAATTAATTGAATTACAATTTAAGGAAATAAAATATTATTCATTCCTTATAACTCTAACCTTTATAAAATCAAAGGTTAACTTAATTATTACCTCTAATATTTTGGGCGCACACTAATTTTTGCAAGACACGTTAGAATATATTACATTATTTGGTACATGCCAATGTACCACCTTGGGTACATATTTAGATTAAGAGTTTATCTTAGATTAGGATTTGAGTATTTACTTTATAAAATGTAATAAATTCATAAGTGTAAATGTGCATTTAGTCCACATGTACATAATAATAAGATGAAGAGTCATAGGTAGGTGAAAGACCAAGAGACATATATATTATATATAGGCCTTTGATAGATGTTTGAGAAAGAGAGAGAAGATAGAGAGAAGCATAATATAGACTAGAGTAGATACAATGGAGAACTTGTATGAAGCATGGAGTATTCAACATCTCCACTTTTTGTATGAAGTTACTATTTTCATGATCTTTTATTAATGGATATTTTATAAGTTATTGTAAAATTTTATTTTAATTTTTTTCTATTTATTATATTGCCATTATCATAGATATAATATTGCATGCTTATATTAGTCCTTGTGATTGCATTCCATTAAATATATAGCATCAAAAGCTAAAAAAGGTATCAAAGCACAAGGTAGATTGATAGGAGATAGGGAGATCCACAAGAGATATTGAGAGGATATAGGAAATCTCATTTTTAGAATTTTAAAAATGCATTTTGGATTGTCTTTCCACAGAGTTACATAAAAAACTTGTGAAGACTAGGACTCATCATTGATTCCACTAGATTGATAAATAAACTAGTGAGGTTGATTTTCTTTAGATTTAAAGAATTTTTCATTATCATTTTCTACTACTTTGTTGTAGATAATACTTTATTCAAAGGAAGTTGAGAAGCTTCCTACAATAGCTAGGAATAATATCCCCTTTGGAGTTGATCTAGTACCTGAAGCAATAAATTGAAGATTGAATATTGGAGTTAGAATATTTAAGACTCCATATTGAAGAAAGAAGATACTCAAGAGAATAAATTCTCATTTTAGATTGAATATTCCATATTGAAGATTGAGAAGAGAGAAATATGCCAAAGAAGCCTATTGAAGATTTAAGGAATAAGAGACTCAAGAAATACATCTCCATAGGAGATTAAATATTAAGGAGAACCAAGAAGGAGGTTCTCATAGAAGTTTAAATATTTAAGAACCTCCACATTTGGAAGATTAAATAAAGAAAAGGACTAGAAAAGATCTTATTACAGATTTGAAGAAGCAACAAAATTTGGAGATCCAAGAAAGAGATCTCATTGTAGAACTTCCATAGTTGGAAGATTGGAGAGATCAAGAAAATATCTCATTGAAGTTTTTGAGGAGTTGCAGATTTTGAAGTACCAAGAGAAGAAGGCCTCAAGCAAACTTGAAAGGAGAAATAAGGAGAAGGCTAGGAAATCCTCATTGAAGATATTGAATAAGTGATCATTGGAGGAGACTTTAAGAGAGATAAAGAGATAATATTGCTAGCAAGGAGAAGTTCCTGATAAAGAATAATTTGGGACAATTATCACCATCAAAAAACAAGCCCAAAAAAAAATGATTTGGCAATAAGTTTGCCAAATTTTGGAAAGGATTCTAGAAGACCTCGATATATTTAGATTCTTGAGAAAGAAGACCACTAAATAGGGCAAGGTTGAAGTTAGAGTTGACAAGAATATTTAAGGAGAAATATGCTAGAAGAAGCCACTAAATATGAGATTTTTGAGGACAGCCACAAAGTATTTGAAGGCTGATTTGCGTAAGATAATATTTCTGGTTTTACAGCCGAAATTGAAGAGTCACAGAACAGAAAATCGAATGTGACATATAGCAGAAATCTAAAGAAGATTTGGGCAGATTTTGAAGAGCCCTTAAATAGCCAATTGAACGCATCAATTTGGAGAAGTTAGGAGAAGCATTGGACAACATAGAAGCTGATCATTAGGCAGCATTGAAAGCTATAAATTAAAGAAATTCAGGACAGCAAACCAAAGGCTAAAAGATAGATCGAATTGAGCAGTATTATAGTTGTAAAATTATACATTCTTGGACAACAAGATTAGGAGAAGTATTCAAAAAATTGAAACTTCTTGGAAAGCAAGATAGAGCTGCAAGATAGACAAGTCTAGGGCAGCAAAGCATAAAGGAGTTGAAGCTATGAAGTTTACAAATCCAGGGCAACAAATAGTTGAACCAAATCACCAAGAAATATTGCTACAAAGGAGGCCAAAATAAGGTTTGAAAATTGGTGTTATTAAATTTTTTATTCAAGTATTATTTAAGTTTCTTGAAGACACCATATTATAGTTATTAAAGGTAAAAAAACAAGTTTAAGTTTAAAGGTCTTCAAGTCAAGAAAGGAGGTAGCATTATCATCTTGAAGCCTACAAAATACATCAACACAAAATAGTGTTAAAAAGTTGCTTGAAAGGAGTAATAAGCAAAAGTTGATAGTACTTAATGCATGTTAGTTTTGAGAAATATCAAAGTGTAATATTACAAAAAATAGTGCACAAAAACAAGGATAATTTAGAGTCTCCAAAGACACCATAAAGCACAGGTAAAAGCAATAGTAAGTCTCAGTGAAGAGGAACCACCAAGAGAAAGAGGAGGTGCCATCATATTAAAACAAAATATATTTGATAAAGACTATAAGGTAAGCTATAAAAAGATAATAAATAAATCTTAAAAATATGGTGCAATAAATGTATTTTATCTTAGTCTACAATAGATTCATTTCTAACTTATCAAAGCACCATATTTTTTAATTCTAAAGTAGCAAAAGAATGACAAGAGTTGAAGTGTCTAAAAACACCAAAGAGGTACAAAAGTTGCAGCTATTAATTATAGAATCATCAATTTGAAAAGGAGAAGCTATGGAGTGAAAAAGAAAGAGTCGAATAAGGGCTCAAAGTTAACATATTCAAGGTGTCTAAAGACACCAAATAGGGCATCAAAAATCCAAGAAGGCAACACCCATGTTGGATCAAAATCCATAGCAATAAAAAGAATATAAAATATAAAATAAAGGTAGAGCTACAATAAGGACAAAGGTGGAAGTATTAACATATAAAAATAAATCAAGTAGCAAGGTTTTACCCAAGCAAAAGCAATTGAATATTGTGTAGAACAACATTGAAATAGTCACTAAGGAAAGAAGAATTGAAGCACCACCAAAGGAGAAGCCACCACCATTGAAGAGGAACATTCATTGAAAGAGAAGAGCCACCACCATACATTGGAAATCAAGAAGCACTCGAAAATTGCAAAAGGAATACAAAACAACTTGTAAAGTGTTGGCAAAGAACATTAATAAAAAAAATAACGTTGAGCGCTAAGGATAGGTTACATGCAAGAGAAAGGAACCACCACTTATCATAGTAGACAAAGAAACCATATGCCACTTGGCACAAAAGAGAAGAGTGCCAACCGTCTTTAATAACACATGCACTACCTAACAAAGAAGAGCAACATCCAAATATTGAAGTAATTCCTACATGGTAATAAGTAATACCTACAACACCTAATAGTAAAGAGCAATATATAAAGGTAACGTTAAATTCCATGTGTTACACAAGGTAAAGAATATAGCCAAGTATTAATAGCCCAAACTTGAAGAGAGCACGTATACCAAGCATATGAGGTTAGAGGACATAAAAAAGTATAAGGAGGATAGTCAAAAGCAAAAGAGTGTGCCATAAAAGGAGGAGCAATCAATGTAGTGGAATAATAATACCATACCTTGAGGACCGAGAAGAAAATAGTGCCCAAATAGCATGGAAATTATAGTCAAAGTAAAATCCAATCAATACATAGCGCCTCACCTCAAAAGAAAGGTATATTAACATTCAATTATCATTTGCATTCCATCAAGTTTAAGGAGACATAAGGTCTATTATTTCTAAGGCTAATTTTAGTTATTTAATACTTGGAGATATAGGGAAAGTACAATCTTAGATAATTTAGTGATGGATTAGAAAGGCTATTGAAGTAAAGAGGTTATAATTTGAGAGGTTTTTGAAAATTGTATTATTTGAAATTCAAGTATTGAAATATTTGCAAATAATTTAATTAGAAGGAATAAGGTCTTCTATATTGAAATTGAAGTATTATTTTTGCAAATATCCTATTTTCTAAATTTCTAATTATGGATATATAAGGATTTCAACACCAAATTGAATATTTTGATATTTAGAAACCATATCATTGAGAATTAAAGGATATAGGAAACAAACATAAAGAATTGAAAAAGTTGGAAAAGTACATTTGAATTAGTCTCTTGCTCAAATTAATGAGACATAAAAAAATCCAACTCAAAGGTCTTGAAAAATAACCCGGGTGTTGTAGGTGAGTTGGAGAGGAGAGGGAAATCCTCCAAGAGAGGTCCCAGGTTCAAATCTCCACCCTACTAAAAAGCTGAATTGGGTATCCAAAATCCAATTGATAATGTTGGTGCGAGTAGGGTCAGGTGTGACTCCCGAGTAACTTTTACGGTGTAAAACTTCCTGTTCATGGTCTCTCAGACCAAGGCAACCCCACAAAGGGTTTTTCGCTTTTAAAAAAAAAAGGTCTTGGAAAATAGATAACACTATCAATTGAAATTGCATTAAATCCATTTTTAGCTTTCTATTCACAAAAAAAGGAGAAATAAGGTGAGAAATAGTAATTAAAAATTAAGGATATAAAAGGGATTAAACCCAAAGGAAATCTAAATAAATCTAAGCACTTTATCAAGACCATAGTACATTCAAAATACTTGGGAGATATAAGGGGTTCTACAAATCTAAGAATTGAAAAGAGTTCATTGAATTTGATCTCTAATCTAGGGAGTCATAAGGTAGTCAACCTCAAAGCTTTTGAAAGTTAAAAGACTTCATCAAAACCTATTTTTTGTTAGAATAAATATAAAGTCCTACTAGGATATTCTAATTGGAGTTATCACTCTTGCATGAGGTAGGTAAACTCCTAGTTAAGATTAGCTTAGATCTATTGGGTTGTTGTAATCCAACGACTCATAGTGATCAACTTTGCTATTTATACAAAGTTGATCCCATGGAATAATCAATCATTTTTATTCTTCTCTTCAAAATTCTTGTAATGCTTTGCATATCTACTCTTGGGAAATTCCAACATGGTACCAGAGCAGGATAGATTTTGCTAGCATTTTTTTTTAAGATTCTTCTTGAAACTGGTTCATTTCTTTTGTGTGTCTTTTTGAAAAATATATTCTTGTAGCCTTCTTTGTCCCACCAGGCCATATTGCTGAATTTTTTTTTGACAAAAGACATATATACTTGTAGACTGTTCACATTGTAATACGTTAAAGTCTACATATTTTTTTCAACATCTTGTCATAGTGAAAGCTTGGCAAATTTGGTTGTAGCTTACTGGCTATGTTTTTGCCTTATTTGTAATTAAGAAGATATCATATCTTTTTTGAAGATAATATATGCATGTTGTGCCAAGCTCATTTATGAAATCATGTTTTCTCTTCGTTTTTTTGCATATTGGTTATAATATTCTTAAAACTATAGATAAAAGGCTTGAATATCATTTTTAAATGATATATGAGTGGATGGTGCCATCTGTAGATATAGAGTTTTTTTCTCTGCTCTACCCTGATCACATTAATGATAACCTATACAAAAAAAATATTATGAACTCATTTTTGTTCTATGGCGTCATTTCATCTCCTCCCCGAAGGTTAAAACTTCATTGTTTTTTTCATGTCTTTTGGTGCTCCTGAGATTCCATTCGTGGACGGCTAGAGATACATGGATTGTGGTATTTTTTGCTACATGAACAAGGCTCATGATAATTTGTTATATTTACAGGGTGATATTTTCTACTGCATGCACGAGGATTTCTCAAACATACAAAGAATTGCACAAGATGATATTTTTATGTATCCATTACGATGATGATGCGACGCAGTTCTCATACGGGGTAAAACTTGAGGTGATTCAAACTTCTATGTTTGGTGGTGCGATGGACATCAAAATTTGAGGTAAGCATTATTTTTTTCTAGCTATTACGAGTGCCATGATGATATCGTCGTTAAGGGATAGAATTCTTTTGGCATCTCATGAGGCTGGCTACATCTATTCTAGTCGTTGTGAGCATCATCCTGATCTCCTCACAGAAGTAGACAAATAATTTTTTGGTCTTTGACAAGGCTGGATACATAAATGGGAAAACTTAATCTGCCATAACTAAATGATCTCACCTCCATAGTGTTAGAGTGTGTAGGGCATACACTAAAAAATCTTGTCCTTAGTGGAGAATAAAAAGCAATGGTAGAGGCATAATTTTTCTTCATGACTATCTGCTTAAATTGGAGCATTTTTTAAAAGGCTCATCCTCCTATCCGGTGTGCTCCAAAACTGTGATGAAGTAGTTGTCAAGGTGTGGCAAGTCTAAATCCTGTTGTCATGTTTCCTCCATGAACTCTGCCAAACTCTGAGAAGAAGTGGTGTGATCATAGCCAATGTAGATATGAGCTCCTCCAATGGTTACAATAACATCATGATTTGTGTGATATCCAAAGAAATTTTTCTATATAGGCTCATACCTAAAGCATGCAGATCGTTAAGCAACGAGAGCAAAAGAATTGTTTGGAGACCTCATGCAGATTTTGAGGTCCCTATTGTTTGTTGAGATCATGCATACACTTGAAGTTGAATTTTTAAGTCCACTCAACCTCCTATATTTCTAGAGACTATGCATCTAGGAGCAATCCATTTCAATAGTGGTAGCTACCACTGCATCAGACCTACCACAATGATATCACAAGCTGGGTGTTTTGTCCTTTTTGAAGCATACGTACATACCTCTTTTGCTGCAAAGAATTTTGGGCACTTATAAATTTTGATAGGTATATAGTTTTGGAGGATGAATATTTTTTAGTGATTAGTTCATGGTTTTAAATGTCTCTTTTCTACAAGTTGATGCAAGTTTTTGTGCTTCTCAAAAAATACCTCCTTTAATCATTCGTCGTTGATGGTTTTGAGGTCCTATGCGAAAAACCTTTTTTGCCTCCATATAGCCAGGCGATCAGAGACGTCTTCACCATAGTTTTTTGTCTTCATAGCGAGGTGGTCATTAATATTCAGTGATCATCATACCAGGTGGCACGAGTCTTGAGTTGGCCACCCATTTCATATTGTGCATTGATTGCCAGCATTTTTTTAGAAAGAGTTTTTTTCTCAGGCTAAAATCAAGTTGTACAAATTAAAATTTTTCTCTCTGGTCTACAATAAAAATAACTACTCTTTGTTTGCTTCTCTAAACTTCTGAAAAAAAAATTGCAAGAGGCCTTCACATTGTAAATAGACTCTCTTTTAAGTTTGTAGGACCTATCTTTTAAGTTTGTAGGACCTATCTTCCATCAGGCATGTAAGGCTCATTTTTCTAAATTGTAAATGAATGGAATAAAAGATTTTTTAGGTGGGGGTTCTTGGTGTTGTTCATTGCACCAAATTGTTGTCTTTGTTCAGGGGGGCGTTATTGTTGTATTGGCTGAAAAGGGGTCTTATTTCTGCACTTTTTCCTTTTTTTTGGGTACAATGAATTCCTTAAATACAATTTACCCACTTACTCCTCATAACTATCACACCTAGAAACTAATAATATTGAATATCATTGCTCAAAGAGGTCTCACACACTTGCTAGAAGAGAAACAGTCTGGATTTGAAAAAGAATATTAAATATTTGTTCATAAAGGAAAATATATGGAACAATGGGAATTATAAGCATGAATGTCAATAAAAGCTTATGTTTTCACATTTATAAATATAAAACTCCATTTGAGAGTTGGAACAAACTAAAAACCTTGTTTGGTAAAGTGGATCAAATAAGATCAATGCAACTTGAAGTAGAGTTAACAAATTTATCACCTGAAGACTTCAACACAATTGTAGACTTTCTCACCAAATTTAAGGAAGTCCTAACACAATTAAAAGGTAGTGGAAAAAATAAAATAGAAGAAGAATGCATCTACCTTATTCTAGCCAAATTAAATGGAGCATTTCAAATATTTGCAACCACTTTTTTGTCTACAATGGATGCACTTGGTACAAGTTTTAAAATACCCACATTAGAGGAGTTTTGTGATAGGCTCACTAGAGAAGAAATGAAGCTTTCAAAATTTGAGTCCTCTCCCTCCTCCTCAAAAGCCTTGGTGGCTTCCAACTCCAACAAAGAAAAGTTCAAAAAAAGAGAAAAAGCACCTATAACTTGTACTCATTGCAAAAAGGATGGTCATTCAGTAAAATATCTTGGAAAGACTACAACATATTGAGGCAAAAATGAAGGATCATAAAAATGAAATTAAAAAGCAAATTGGAAAAGCCTTAAATGTTCAAGGAAAAGTTGTTAAGTCTTCCTCAAATTATTGGGTTCTAGATTCAGGGGCTACTCATCATATGACTTCTTCACATGAGTCATTTGCTTCTCTTTCCTCAAGCTCAACTTGCAGCATTGAAGTTGGTGACTCATCCTTTATCCCAGTCAAATGAAAATGTGGCATTTCCATTGAAGGTGGTCATATAAATGATGTTCTCTATGTCCCAAATATTTCTATAAATCTTCTCTCTATATACCAAATATGTACATCTAGGAAGGGAAAAACAGTTTTGTTCTCACCCACAGGAGTTGAAATTAAAGACTTGCAAGAACCATACTCCCTTATAGCTAAAGGTGACATTGATCATAAAGCTCGACTATTTCACTTTAAGGGATTCAATGATTCTAATATAGCCTCATGTTTTGTTGCTCATGGGGATCTTGAAAGTAAACTTTGGCATGAAAGGTTTGGTCATCTCAATTATAGCTACTTGAAAGAGTTGAGTACTCATGAAATGGTAATTGGGTTGCCAAAGGTCTCTTCTATTGATGGAGTGTGTCCTGGTTGTGCTCTTGGGAAACAACACCAAGATCCTTTTCAACCAAGTAGTTCCCAAAAAGCATCTCCCCTTTTGGAAATAATCCATAGTGATTTAATGGTCTTTCCACATCCATCTTTCAAAGGAGCCAAATATGCCTTAACCTTCATTAATAATTTTTCAAGACGTACTTGGGTGTATTTCCTAAAATGCAAAAGTGATGTCCTATCTCACTTAAAAAATTATAAAACCTTAGTTGAAAATCAAGCCTCTTGCAAGATCAAAAAGCCTCGTACAAACAATAGGAGAGTACTTCAGTAATGAGTTTTCTAAGTTCCTTTCCACTCATGGAATTATTCATCAACATTCAGTCTCCCATAATCCTCAAAAAAATGGTGTAGCAAAAATAAAGAACAAATATTTAAAGGAAATGGCTAACTGTATGCTCCACTCAAGGGATATTTTAGCAATTTTTTGGATTGAGAAAATAAATTGTGCAAATTACATTTAGAACCGCACACCACACAAAGCTCTTGGGCATTTGACTCTAGAAGAAGCCTGGTCTAGCTCCAAACCTGATGTCTCATTCTTTCAAGTTTTTGGATGTACTACTTGGGCCCACATCCCAAAGAAAAAGAGGAAGGCTTTATACAATAAAAGCAAGCAATGTATTTTGTTGGCTATTATGAGGATATGAAAGCCTACATGCTACTTGATCCTACTACTCATGAAGTCTTTTTTCATAGAAATGTTCAATTTGATGAAAATTTCCCTTCTCAAGATCCTCATACTTCTTCCTCTACCAATATTGATTCCATTGAGCCTTCCCCCTTCTTTGAGCCTCAATCTGATGAAGAACCAATCCTTGAGATAACTAATCAAAATGAGGATCATATTCTTGAAAATCCTACAACAAATTCTGCCACACCCATTACTCCTCCAACAATGCCAAAATGGTCCCGCACTGCTGTTCAAGAGGCAACCCCTTATATCCAAGATCTTCCACCTTCCAGACTTAGTCATTCCTTAGATTTTGTTCTTTTCTGTTAATCAATTTCTACTGATCCACAATCCTTCATTCAAGAAAATGGGATAAAATAATGGGATGATATCATGGAAAAAGAATACTCTTCTTTGATAAAAAATCAAACTTGGGATCTAGTCCCTCTTCCTAAAGGAATAAAATTGGTTCGTTGTAAATGGGTTTACCAAACTAAATAAGCAGCAGATGGAACAATTGAAAAATACAAATATCGTTTGGTAGCTAAGGGTTTTTCACAAGTTGATGGCATTGATTACTCAGAGACCTTTGCCCCTGTTGTAAATATGGATTCTATTAGGCTTGTACTTGCACTTGCTACCTCACAAAATTGGCCTATATTTTAGATGGATGTGAAAAGTGCCTTCTTGCATGGTGACTTAAAGGAAGAGATATATATGGAGCAACCCACTAGATTTATTCAAGACTCTTCTCTAGTTTGTAGACTAAGAAAGTCTCTCTATGGTCTCAAACAAGCTCCTCAAGCTTGGTATGAGAAGATGGATTCTTTCCTTCTCACCACATGATTTCTTGTTGTGAGTCTGATGCTATAGTCTATATTTTGTGAGAATGAGATGACATCACCATTCGTGTTCTCTATGTTGATGATCTACTTTTTGTTGGTAGTTCCACTTCCCACATTCATACTTTAAAGCACTCCCTTTTTGAGAGATTCGATATGGCTAATCTAGGTTTGGCTCATTACTTCCTTGGATTTTAGATCACTCAAACAGAGTCAAGGATTTAATTATGTCAGCAAAAATATACTCTAGATCTTCTTTAGTGGTTTCGTATGGCTGATTGCAAGCCTTCTCCAATACCTTTTCAGTCTAGAGTCACTTTAACTTCTTCCTACACTTCACCTCTATGTGATGCTACTTTGTATAGATAACTAGTAGGGAGTCTATTGTATTTGACTCATATTCGCCCTGATATTTCCTATGTGATGACGCCTGGAAATGCCTCCATAATAGCATGTTTTGAACAACTAAAACTTTCCTAAAACTCTGTGATTTACTTTATATACTAGTAAAGTTAATCTAATATGTTGTATATTAATTGTTTGCATGATTGATGTGTTTGGCATATTATATGCTGATTTTTACAGTTTTTATGTAGTTTTATGTCACTTTGCCATGACCTATTACATAAGGGATATGCTTAGGCTGATAGCAACACTTTACTATTCTTATTTTGATGTTTCTCAAGCATTAATTTCTTTGAATTTAGTAAATAGTGCAAAGAACTGTTACTATGCAACAGAAATTGGTTTTCTTGTGTAAATTCCAACCAACTACCAATGAATGGCAAGGCATGGAATTCACACATGAAGAGAAATGATGGCTATTGCAATATGATCTTGAGTACTAATCCACCTGAAAAATGTAGCTGAAATCAATTGAAGAGTACATATTTGGTCATTTCGAAGATCTTCAGATTGAGAAATACAGTCTCTTCGGATTGAGCGGCACTCCCTTTTTGAGAGATTCGATATGGCTAATCTAGGTTTGGCTCATTACTTCCTTGGATTTTAGATCACTCAAACAGAGTCAGGGATTTAATTATGTCAACAGAAGTATACTCTAGATCTTCTTTAGTGGTTTCATATGGCTGATTGCAAGCCTTCTCCAATACCTTTTTAGTCTAGAGTCACTTTAATTTTTTCCTGCACTTCACCTCTATGTGATGCTAATTTGTACAGATAACTAGTAGGGAGTCTATTGTATTTGACTCATACTAGCCCTGATATTTCCTATGTGATGAGGCCTGGAAATGCCTCCATAATAGCATGTTTTGAACAACTAAAACTTGCCTAAAACTCTGTTATTTACTTTATATCCTAGTTAAGTTGATCTAGTAGGTGTGTATTAATTTGGAATATTATATGTTGATTTTTACAGTTTTGTGTAGTTTTATGTCACTTTGCCATGACCTGTTACATAAGGGATATGCTTAGGATGATAGCAACACTTTACTATTCTTATTTTGATGTTTCTCAAGCATTAATTTCTTTGAATTTAGCAAATAGTGCAAATAACTGTTACTATGCAGCAGAAACTGGTTTTCCTGTGTAAATTCTAGCCAACTACCAATGAATGGCAAGGCATGGAATTCACACATGAAGAGGAATGAAGGCTATTGCAATATGATCCTGAGGACTAATCCACCTGAGAAATGCAGCTGAAATCAATTGAAGAGTACATAGTTGGTCATTTCGAAGATCTTTGGATTGAGAAATACAATCTCTTCGGATTGAGCGAATATCTTCGGATTGAGCCACTTAGCTCCGGATTGAGAACATAAAGCACTTTTTGACCTGTTGACTGATTTTTTACGATGGAAAAAGGGGAAGAAGGCTGAGGAGGTTAAAGGAAAATATCTCCCATCTAACTTTGCTGTCCTTGCCATCCAAAGCCACAATTTATGGAAAATATCCTCTTCTAGGATAAACCCAGGGAATACTGTAGAATAACAGGAATTGATTTGCAGAGTATATTTTCTGTTGTAATTAGATTTTAGACATCTATAAAAGATAGCTCTCGTCCAGGTTGAGCTAATAATAATAACAGTAGAAATAGTAGTAGAGAAAATATAGATAGAGAATAAGTGAGAAAACTGAGACTATTACAATTTTGTAATAGGTTTTAGCAACAGATTTGTAATCATGTTCTGAATCAATAAAGTACAAGTTTTCTATTCATTCTGTTATGTTTGAGTGTGAGTAAGATTTAGAGAGAGAGGAACTCATACCTTCTTCTAGAAAAGGAGGATGGCCACTTCCAGACCTAGGAGGAGGACTAACAGACAGGTTTTGTTTTGATTTTGCTACAATAGAATAAGTTGTGAAACTTGTCAATTTCATTCTTTTGTAGTAGTTAACATCCATTTCAGTCCTAATAATTTATTTTCTGTTCAAGATACTTTTGTGATGTGATTAGCAGTAGATCTGATTAGTCTTTTTTCTTTCCAACAACTTTCCAATTTACTGCAATTTCCATTTCCAGCAATTTACAGTTTTCTGCAATTTTCCTGCATTATTGTTTTTGTTGTCAACCCCCTACACAGAAGATTGACAACCTTCTGTTACAGAGTATTGACAAGACTTAATTTTAGTTTTCATTATTGCAAGAGTAAATAGACTTTCATTTTTCAACTGTAATTAGGTTTCCAATTCTACAACTGTAACTAGGGTTTTAATTCTGCAATTTAATCAGATTTCATTCTTGCAACTATAACTAAGGTTTCATTTCTGTAATCAGCAATTAGTTTTCATTCTTGCAATTAGATTAAAGTTCAATTTATGCAATTTAGAGGTAGAAGAGACCTAAAAACCCCCACATAATTAGTTCCACCAATAAGACTTGCTACTCCCAATTGACCTTAAATTATAGCCCTGTTCACTCCTTTCGTAGATAGCCTTGTACACTGCCCTAGATTGACAAATTCATTGAGAATTAATGATGTGCTTAACGACAGTGCATCATTTTGGCATCATTTCTAGGGAGAGTGTTTTTAGAAGGTGTCAACAGTTCAATAGTTGTTAATTAGACTAAGTTGTGAAAATTCAAGGTAAAATCTGAATATAACAGCTGGTTAAGTAACAATTATTGACTTATAATTTATGTCATTAAGGAGTAGGCATGAATGAGTAGGCCTAGGGATGAAGAAGGCAAAATTATCCAAAGATATCCCTGGATTATTCCATTAAGAAGATCTTCATGCCTAAGGGGTGAATCACTTGTGTTTGAACTACCAAAAAAACTAAAACAAAAACCACTAGCTTCATCATCATCAGAATCTCTTGAGCAAGAAAAATTACCAGATTCATTATCAACAGAAGGTTTTGGACCTCTTGAGAAAGAAATTTGGATAGGTTTAACTATTTTTGAAGAATAGGAAATTATGGCAGAAAGAGGCAATCCAGATGGGGATGACCAGCATGGCCGTGTCCATAATGAAAATGATCAAGATGATCAAGATGTGCTCCAACCTCCTAGAACATTTGAATATCCTATTCTTTTGAATCCCACATAGAACTCTCCCATGAAAACAATCTCACCTTCAGTGCTTCCAACCTTTCGGGGTGTTGCATCTAAAGATCCTGATCAGTTCCTATTTGAGTTCAAAGTAGTGTGTCAAACCTATGACTATATAAATGATAATCAGAAACTCAAGGTTTTTCCTTCAACACTCAAGGACTCAACATTACGCTGGTTCATGAGCTTACAACTAGATTCCATCCAAACCTGGGATCAAATGGAGACTGTGTTTTTAGACAAGTATCAAGAGTATTGTCGAGTAAGGAACAAGAAAGATGAGTTGTTCAGAATTAAACAAGAAGATGATGAAACATTAGAAGATTACCTTGATAGATTTGTGTTTGTTCAAAGAAGGTGTGGACTAGGAGAACCAAAATTGTGCAAAACCATTTTTCTAAGAGGATTACAAGATGAATCCAGAGAGGTATTAGATTTGATGGGAAATGGGGATGTAAGTACTCGTAATATGGATGAGATTGTGGATCTTTGCAAAAATTACTCTCACACTAGGCATAAAAGAAAGAAAAAGAGTACAAATGGCACTAATGTGAAGGACCTAATAGAGGAACTTGCAAATTTTAAGACTGATATCCTGGTACAATTAAACAAAGCTCTAGGAGAAATATATGCTAAAGCAAAAACCACAGAACCTTTAGCAATTTATTGCCCAAGATGCAGGAATAAACATGCCTTATAGGAATGTCCTCTAAACAAAACATCCATTTCAGCCATTTGTAGTATTTTCTCAAAAGGACATTTGACTGACAAATGTCATCTACTACCACAACTAAAAACTGTCCTAGAAACTCAAATAGAAGAACTCAATTATGTGGGACCAATACAAGGGGGAAACTTTCAACAGTATCAAAATACCCCTTGTTTTCCTACAAATTGGGGAAACAACCATGGAAACATGTCTTGGGGACAGTCAGAACCACCCCAACGTCCTTGGAATTATTCTCAATGGACAAATTCTCAAGAATGGCCACAGACAGGTTGGAATAATCCATCCTGGAATAAAAACTAGAATAACCCATCATGGAATCAAAATAACCCACCATGGACTCAAAATCAAAGTAATCCATCTTGGATGTAAAATCAATAGCAGTGGGGTCAACAATACCAGTCCTATCCAAGGCAACAAAGAAATCAAGGTCAAACTCAGAATTTGTTGCCTGCACCAAATCAAAATTTTCAAGGAAAACCAAATCAACAAATGCAACAGGTGAAACAACCTCAATTACCAACTCAACCTGTAATAAATCCAAATAACATAAGGCAAGAAGCTCCTGCCTATATGGTTGATTCTAAAGGAAATTCAGATATGCAAATTCTGGATTGTAGCAACATACAACTACGTTCAGGGAAAGTTTTACCTGAACCTATTATAATTGAAGTGAAAGAAGATGAAATTCAAGAACCTATTGAACCAAGCAAATTCAAACCAACAACGAAAAGAAGAAGAAAAAAATAGAACCACATGCAGAATAGTTACCTTCATCGGGGATAATTCCATACCCTGAGAGACTTAACACTACAACAGAAAATTCTGAATCAGAGTTAGTGAAAGAACTCATAAAATTAACCATATCACTACCCTTATTGCAAGCCATTAAGGATATACCTATGATTAAAAGAACTGTCCGAGATTTGTGCAATAGAAGAGCAGGAAGAAAAAAGAAAGCATTTCCTAAAACTGTTCATGTTGAAGGAAAGATAGTTGATCTCTTGTCAAGAAAACTAGTACCTCCAAAGTATAGTGACCCAGGAAGTCTAGTTATCATAGTGATCATAAGATCAATACCAATATCAAACATCTTAGTTGATCTAGGAGCTACAATAAATATCATGACCAAGGATACAATGGAACAATTACAACTCAAACATCTCAATCCCACATTCACATTTTTAGAAATGGTTGATAGGTCAGTTGCAAAACCTGAAGGTATCATTGAATATGTCCCTATAGAAGTTTCTTCTTGGGAATACCCTACATATTTTTTGGTTTTACAGCCAAGAAACTCAGCACATGGCTATCCCATTATCCTAGGAAGACCTTGGCTTGCAACTACAGCAGCCTTTATAGACTACAGATCTGGAAAAATGATAATTTCAAATGGTATTGACCTAAAATAGATTTCTCTATATCCTCCTGCAAGACCTTTAAGCAATTTCATAGGTCAGTTATGGTTTCCTGACTCAGATGAAGAACCAGAAGAGGTTATTTCCACACTAGCCACCTTGGTAGTAAGGGAACACATAGAAGACCTCCATGACACAAAAATTTTAGAAAATGAAATAGTCCTAATGAATGTTCTGCATGAACAAGGGTTAGAAGAGGAAGCAGCCAATATCAATCAATTGCTAGTGAGAGAAGAAGGTCAAAGTTCTAAAGAAAGGCCATCTATACCATCACAGGAAACATTTGTTTCACTACCACATGGGTGGCACCATCACTTGATCTTCCCTTCTCATTGTTCCATACAGGATATGCTTCCATAAGAAATCAATGAGACAAAAACTTCTTATGTCCTCCCATCTCATCATTGTCCTCTTAATTCCCTAGTCAACAATTGTGAAGAAGTAAATTCAGTCCTTCCAAATACAAAACAAATAGAAGTCCAACCAGGCAAATTTTTGAACATAAATAGCCAGCTTACTAGGGAAGAGGAAGAAAAATTGACAACTATTTTGTAGAAGCATATCCATGCTTTTGCTTGGGATTACAAAGATATGTCAGGGATTCACCCTGATGTATGTACTCATAGAATTTATACTGAAGATGTCAAGCTTGTAAGACAGCCTCAGAGAAGACTAAATCCTACCTTGAGGGATATTATGAAAGAAGAAATTGAAAAACTTTTGGAAGTAGGATTCATTTACCCAATTTCTGATAGTCGGTGGGTCTCTCCATTGGTTATAGTGCCTAAGAAAAATGAAAAAAATGAGAGTATGTATAGACTATAGAGAACTGAACAAAGTGACATACAAAGATCATTTTCCATTGCCATTCATAGATCAGGTGTTAGATACTCTTGTCGGAAAGAAATATTTTTGTTTTCTTGATGGATTTAGTGGATATAATCAAATTCAAGTTGCACCTGAAGATCAAGAGAAAACAACCTTTACCTGTCCATGGGAAAAAAATTCCTATAGGGTCTTACCTTTTGGTTTGTGTAATACCCCAGCAACATTTCAGCTAGCAGTGTTAGCCATCTTTTCTGATTTGACTACCAATAGTTTTGAAATATACATGGATGATTTCACAGTCTATGGACAGAATTTTGACTTTACATTGGAACACCTTGATAAATTTTTAACTCATTGTGAAACCTACCAGTTATCCTTAAATCAAAAAAAAATTTTATGATGATGGAGGAAGGAATAGTTCTTGGTCATCACATCTCTCCTCAAGGGATCCAAGTTGATCCAAAGAAGGTGGAAATTATCAAGAACCTTCTCCCTCCTAAAACTTAGACTGATGTCAGAAGCTTCCTAGGACACATTGGTTTTTACCATAGGTTTATTCCTAGCTTTAGCACAATAGGCCATCCCATGTTTGCCCTATTGACTAAAGATTTTGAATTCTCCTGGACTGCAAAGTGTCAGGAATCATTTGAAGCTCTGAAATAAAAATTAGTAACTCCACCTATGTTAAGAGGACCTAATTGAACATTACCATTCCACATACAGACTGATGCTTCCAATACTACAATTGGAGCAGCATTGGGACAAATCGACAATGGTGAACACTATGCTATCTACTACATTAGCAAGAACTTGACAGGAGCTAAAAAAATTATACCACAACTAAGAAAGAATTCTTGGTAGTAATCTATGCCATCAATAAATTCAAGCATTACATCACAGGTTATCAAATATTCATTCACACAGATCACACAACCATTAAATATTTGATGAATAAGCCTATGGTGAGTGCAAGGATTATCCATTGGTTACTGTTGCTGTAGGAATTTGATATCACAATAATCAATAAACCAGGAAAAGCTAATGTTGTAGCATATTTTTTTTCTAGGTTGTAGAACACAGAGGAAGGGGAATTAGTGGAGGACACTTTTCTTGATGAAAAATTATTTGCTATATCTATCCAATCACCTTGGTTTGCAGATATAGCCAACTATTTGGTCACAGGGAAAGTTCCCCCACATTTTACTTCCAAACAAAGAAAACAATTGATCAAACATAGCTCTTCTTTTGAATGGATTCAAGGTATGCTTTTCAAGAGTAATCCTGACCATGTGTTACGTAGGTGCATTCGAAAGGATGAGGTATATGATATCCTTAGGGCTTGTCATGATGAACCCTCCGGTGGACACTATTCTGTAAAAAGCACAATTAGGAAAATTTTAGGAACAGGATATTATTGGCCATCTCTTCACAAGGATGTGAAAAAGTACATCAGGCATTGTGATGCATGCCAAATAATGGGGAAACCCACTCACACAAATGAAATACCACTACAGCCTCAAGTGGTTTTAGAACCATTTGAGAGGTGGGGGCTTGATTTTGTGGGACCTATTAATCCACCTTCTCAAGGAAAGGTGCATATTATGGTATGCACTGATTACCTGACAAAGTGGGTAGAGGTGCATGCTTTCAAACATGCTCATGAAGAGAAGGTTGTTGATTTCTTGTATAACCAAAATTTTTAGAGATTTGGAGCTCCACGGTCTATCACCACAGACCAAGGACCCCAATTTGCATCTAAAGTTATTGAGGCTTTTATAGAGTTGTATGAAATCAAACATAGGAAATCATCACCTTACCACCCACAAGAAAATGGCCAAGTTGAGGTAACAAATAGAGAATTGGAATGGATCTTGACGAAAATAGTAGCTGTTCATAGGAGAAACTAGCTAGATAAATTACCTGAAGTAGTTTGGGCTTACAATACTACTTGGAAATCCACTACTCGATTCACACCTTATGAACTAGTTTTTGGTAAAAATCCCTTCCTACCTATTGAATTTGAGCTACTAACATTGCCCACAACCTTGGAAATTGGAATTGAATTGTCACAGGCACAAGCGGATAGGATTCTGTAGCTGAATGCATTGGATGAACTTTGGTTGGATGATCTGCACCAACTAAAGTAATTCAGGAGTAGAGGAAGCTGTGGCATGATGGCCACCTGCAACAGAGAAAATTTTAGCAAGGAGATTGGGCTTTGTTGTTTGATTCTCGCTATGTGGACTTCCCTAGAAAACTAAGGACTAGATGGCTTGGACCATACTAGATTGAAGAAGTATTTGACAATGGAGCAGCTCGCCTCTCTCCCATTGATGATTCACGAAGAAAGTTGGTAGTGAATGGACATCGCCTTTGAGTGTACCATACACCTCTGACTAAGGAGGATTTCTTGCAACAACTTGATAGCTTGGATGCACAACAAGTAGAAGAGATTCCCTCTTCCACCATAATTGCCATAGATTGAGCATAATCATGGATTTCAAGAAAAATAAAAAAATCAAAATAAAAAAATCAAAAACTAAAAAGATGAATAAATTCTGGTTGTGAATTCCTTCATGGGCATAATCAGAATAAAAAAAAGAAAAAAAAGAGAGAAAAGGAGAGGTAAAAAAAAAAATAAGAAAAAAAAAGAGATAAAAATGAATAACTCAGTAGTGAAAACCTTTTTCTAAGGCACTACTGAGTTGGTATGCATGAAAACCAGTTTTCTAGCATGCATAACCTTGAAAAATTTTGAGTCACCATTGTACAAATTCACCAACTACATTTGTTTTTGAAGTATTGCAGTAAGCCTCAACAGAGCATCAACAAAAGCAGTCATCTTTCAAAAACTTGCATTAACTTGTTTTAACCAGGTATATGTTTCTTGCACTTTTCTCATTGTAAATATTTGATATATAGTATATGACAATTAACCATTAGTATAAAAGTGTTCATAAGAGTTGGCATAAGCAAAACATGTTTTAAAAGAAGAATGGTTTTTGTTGTATCTTTAGAATGACTACTGCATTGTATCTACGGAATGACTACTGCATTGTATCTTTGGAATGAACCTTTGTCTTCGGAATAAAAATTATCTTCGGAATGAAATTTAATCTTTGGAATGAGCACTTAATGTTATGTTTCCAGGTGGCATCCAAGGAGGGAGAAAAGACACGCCCCCCGCGGCGGGACCGACAGATTCAGGCAAGAGTCCAAGAGAGGACGGCAAAGAAAAGGAAGCCACTCAAACAGAACACAACAATACAAATTATTAAGAAGAATAGAACATTGAAAATCCAAAGAGAAAACCCTGTAATTTTGTAGAAACCAAAAAATAGTGACCTAGAGAACGGTTGTAGCAGCAAAGGTGAGTAGTATTTTTAGCACATCAAGAAAAAAAATGGGATGAAATATAAAAATGGAACCAATAGATACTACCATCCTTCGAGAGATTCCAAAAGTGTTGCAAATTTTTGAAGATGGAGGGTTTATGCCATTTTTAGACAAATTCGATGGAAGCTCTGAATATTTGGCTACCAAATTTACCCGCACATTCAGAAACAATAGGGTGCACATCAACGACATGAGAATTGAGGTAACCCCTGAAGTTCTTAGTCAAATTACTGAACTTCCATTAGAGGGTCTTCAAATTTCTAGAACTGGCAAGAATACACTAGCAAACATAGTTAGTCAATTTCTGGAAGAAGATGATAAAGAACCAGAATACTTGATAAATAACATGTGTAAGGGTGTAAAGAGGACCAGCTTGCAAAAACCCTAGGATGAAGTAGCCACATGGGTAATCAAGTTTTTAACCTGTGAAGGGTAGTATGTAGTTTTATCAGGGCATCATTTTAAAATTTTGAACCACCTTAGACATGGTAGGCAACAACCTGAGGTTAGGGTAAATCTTCCCCTATATCTACACCAAGAGTTGCAAAACATGGCAAAATGCTATTAGGAGGGAAAAGGGAGCCCTTACCACCATGGTCTTATCAAATTGGTCTGCAAGCATCATTTCAGAGGAAACCTAAGAAGCTTTGATAGGTTTTACTCTGCTCTAACTGATGTAGTCTTCGAAAAAGAGGATGAGGAGGAAGAAGACACAAATGCTACTAGAGGAGGAAACAGATGTTGTTGTAGAGGAGGAAATAGATGCTACTATAGATATTGCTACAAAAGCAACAGAGTACCTTTCCCTATAACCTTCAACCTCACAAACTAAGAGAGGGTCTGGAACTAGCAACAAAAAAGGAAAATAAAAGAGGGTCCATTTTTTTGAGAATATTGTTGATCTGATAGAATAGGGGAGTGAAGTTCCCAGCAAAACTGGAGAAGAGACAGAAGTGGAAGCAGAGGAAATTCCACCAGAACCTGATACAATTCCTACAACCCCTATTGACACAAGAAAATAGAGTAAGAAGAGAAAGTATACACCAGGAACCAGGAGGTCTACAAGACTCCACCTGAAAGAAATAAAAAAATAGATGATTGAAGAGGAAAACAACCAAGGCAGTCCTGATGTCACATAAATACAACCAGCCACTGTAAATACCACCTTGGAGGATTTTTTAGAATTTCTTGAATAGTTGGTTGAGGAAGAGTCTGGACAAGACAATTTTGAAATTGATGCAAACTTGGATGCAATCATAGATAACCTTATGGAACCTTCTAAACAGGACCAAACAGTTGAAACTGAAAGTGAGATAATGGTTGAGCAACAAACTATAGATAATTTGTCTGCATCATATTATGAATCAGAAGAAGAGGAGGTGGACATTGTAGAATAGTTGAGAGCAGCCAAGAGTGTGATTAAAACACAAACCATATGGGTTGAGGAGAAGGAAAATATCATTGAAAAACATGAAAAAAAAATTGCAAAGTTGCAACAGGAAGTGGAGGAACTAAAGAGCAGACTGTTATAATTTGAAAAATAGTCAACTACAGTAGATAATGAGGAAGAGTTGGCTCAATTATTGCTTGGATTATCTAGGGTAGATAATTCTTCTCCCTTGATAGAGGCATCTTTGGATGAAAACACAAGAGCTCATTTCGAAGTAGTGCCCTTCCATTTCGAAGCAACACCTTCTCAATCCGGAGATGCTCCAGAATCGATCAGGAGCCCAAAAAATAATATCTGTGGAGAGTCACAGCAGTTATGTCTGCAAGAAACACCAACATAGGAGCATTTTGAACAGCAAAATGTAAATAATCAAGTAAGTGCTCCTCTGAATAAGATTTTTGTAGAAGTAGGGATACAAGTAGAATTGTTGTCAGATGTCCAACCAATGGAAGTAGTAGAAAAAAGGATACAAGTAGAATTGCTATCAGATGTCCAACCAATAGAAGTGGCAGAAAAAGGGGTATAGGTGGAACTGTTGCCTAAGTTTCAACCTGTAATTAGACCACCCAATACTATATCCCTGGAGTAGTATAATACAGACATTGCTAACTGGATGATCAAATATGAAAAGCTTGCCACACAGGTTGAGAAATTGAAACTAGTAGGAAAATAGCTGGAGACAAAGGACACAAAAATTAGTGCATTGAATGAAAAAGTAACTGACCTGTGTCAAATTGCTGAATTTTTGGTTCAATTCAGAAGACCTGCCAGGTTTTACAGTCTCATTCTGAAGGAGAGATATTTGAGATGGCAGGTTATGAGAATTAGCTCAGGTCTCCCCTATAAACTGGAAAAAGTTGAAGAGTTTTTGGAAGCTTACTTCAACAGTCCTACAAAGCAGAAAAACTTGCTATGTGAGTTATTTCTGCATAGCTTTTTCATTCCAGAGGATGTAGATTTCCACCCCCATATTTGCATAGGAGATGTGCAATTGAGAGCTTTTATGTCTACCTTACAAAATTAGTTTTACTAGGACCAAGAAAAAAGGTAAAATAAGGAAATTGAATTAAGAGTTGAATTGTTAGTCAGAGCAATTCAGCCAAATCATCCGATTATCACCAGACAACATTTTCTCATGATGAACAGGGACGATATCAAAAGGATGTATTTGAGAAATTTGAGGGACTGTGTAACTAAATTCCAAAATTTCTGTAATGACAATTTTGTTCCAACATTATCACATTGCAGAAACAGATGGGCAGAACTTTCCATGTCTTTACAGAAAAGGGAGCCTATCTCCCCCATTAATCTGGAATGGTCCAGAAGAAGAGCAGAAGGGGTGATACAACTTATTGAAATTATGTAGCATAACTAGGTAGGTCTCATATTTAGGCCTCCAACCATCATTACTCCAGTTCCCTACTATTTTGAAGAGGATCCTCAACCAGATGAGCAGTTTGAAAATTGGCTCAAAAACCTTCAGGAGAACAGAGGATACTATATAGAAAAAAATGTGTTCTACAGATCATGGAACTTGAATATGGATATATATGATTCTATAGCCCAACAGAATGCATGAGGACATGCATTAATATAAGTTGGGGGGAAAATGATGAGGCCTGGAAATGCCTCCATCATAGCATATTTTGAACAACTAAAACTTGCCTAAAACTCTGTGATTTACTTTATATACTAGTTAAGTTGATCTAATATGTTGTGTATTAATTGTTTGCATGATTGATGTGTTTGGAATATTATATGCTGATTTTTACAGTTTTTGTGTAGTTTTATGTCACTTTTCCATGACCTGTTACATAAGGGATATGCTTAGGCTGATAGAAACACTTTACTATTCTTATTTTGATGTTTCTCAAGCATTAATTTCTTTGAATTTAGAAAATAGTGCAAAGAATTGTTACTATGCAACAAAAACTGGTTTTTCTGTGTAAATTCCAGCCAACTACCAATGAATGGCAAGGCATGGAATTCACACATGAAGAGGAATGAAGGCTATTGCAATCTGATCCTGAGGACTAATCCACCTGAGAAATGCAGCTAAAATCAATTGAAGAGTACATAGTTGGTCATTCCGAAGATCTTTGAATTGAGAAATACAGTCTCTTCGGATTGAGCGAATATCTTCGGATTGAGCCACTTAGCTCCGGATTGAGAACAGAAAGCACTTTTTGACCTGTTGACTGATTTTTGATGGTGGAAAAAGGGAAATAAGGCTGAGGAGGTTAAAAGAAAATATCTCCCATCTAACTTTGTCGTCCTTGCCATCCAAAGCCACAATTTATGGAAAAGATCCTCTTCTAGGATAAACCTAGGGAATACTACAGAATAACAGGAATTGATTTGTAGAGTATATTTTCTGTTGTAATTAGATTTTAGGCATCTATAAAAGATAGCTCCCATATAGGTTGAGCTAATAATAATAATAACAATAGAAATAGTAGTAGAGAAAAGATAGATAGAGAATAAGTGAGAAAACTGAGACTGTTATAGTTCAGAATAGTTTTAGCAGCATATTTGTAATCATGTTCTGAATCAATAAAGTACAAGTTTTTCTATTCATTCTGTTATGTTTGAGTGTGAGTAAGATTTAGAGAGAGAGGAACTCATACCTTCTTCTATAAAAGGAGGTTGGCCACTTCCAGACCTAGGAGGAGGACTAACAGACAGGTTTTGTTCTGATTTTGCTGCAGTAGAATAAGTTGTGAAACTTGTCAATTTCATTCTTTTGTAGTAGTTAACATCCATTTCAGTCCTAATCATTTATTTTCTATTCAAGATACTTTTGTGATGTGATTAGGAGTAGATCTGATTAGTCTTTTTGCTTTCCAACAACTTTCCAATTTACTGCAATTTCCATTTCCAGCAATTTACAGTTTTTTGCAATTTTCTTGCATTATTGTTTTTGTTGTCAACCCCTGCATAGAATATTGACAACCTTCTATTACAGAGTATTGATAGGACTTAATTTTAGTTTTCATTATTGCAAGAGTAAATAGACTTTCATTTTGCAACTGTAATTAGGTTTCTAATTCTACAACTATAAGTAGGGTTTTAATTTTGCAATTTAATCAGATTTCATTCTTGTAACTGTAACTAAGGTTTCATTTCTGTAATCAGCAATTAGTTTTCATTCTTGCAATTAGATTAAAGTTCAATTTATGCAATTTAGAGGTAGAAGAGACCTAAAAACCCCCACACAATCAGTTCCACCAATAAGACTTGTTGCTCCCAATTGACCTTAAATTATAGCCTTGTTCACTCCTTTTACAGATAGCCTTGTACACTACCCTAGATTGACAAATTCATTGAGAATTAATGATGTGCTTAACGACAATGCATCACTATGTTGTTGGCTTAATCTCTTAATTTTCTTAGATACCTCATTTCATCCATTGGAATGCAGTAAAGTGAATTCTTTTCTATCTGTAGTGTACTACACATTTTGGACTATTCTATGGTAGAAGATCTATAGATATTGTAGGATACACTGATTTAGATTGGGTAGGTTCAGTTTATGACAAATTTTCCACCTTTGGCTATGTTTTTTTCTTGGTTATTCACCTATTTCTTGGTCATGCAAAAAAAAAATAGGTCGTGGCATTATCATCTAAGAGGCAGAGTACAGAGTTGTAGTTTTGGCTAGTCAGGGGCTCTTTGGCATTGTCAAATATTGATAGAGTTTGATTTTTTCCATGATAAGCCTATTGTAATTTATTGTGATAACCAAAGTACAATTCATATTTCTCACAATAATGTTGAGCATCAATGCACCAAGCACATTCAAATCCACATGCATTTCATTCAGCAACTCATTAAGGATGGGGATCTTTGCTTGGAGTATATTTCGACACATATTCATATTGCATACATCTTCACCAAACCCTTTGCATATCCACACTACCATCAATTGCATGAGAGACTTGGGGTTAGGAAGGTGTCCTAGGGGGGTGTTGATGAGGACATATTCCTCTCCATCCTCCTCTTCTTCTTCTTCTTCTTCTTTTATCTCTTTTGGAAGATGGTTTTTTTTTTATGTGTTTTTTTATCATCTCTCCAAAATAAGTTATGCTACATATATTGTACATGAGTACCTTATCAGGCATTGTTTCTAAAACTCATTTTAGTAGATATACCACTCCTTTACTTTTTTTCTAATTATTGTACATGAGTACCTTACCAGGCCTTGTTATCGGGACTAATTTCAGTGGATATACCACTTCTTTCATGTTGTTCCACTTACCCCTAGTATCACTTAAGGGGGGTGTTAGAATAAATCTTAAGTCCTACTAGGATATTCTAATTGGAGTTATCACTCTTGCATGAGGTAGGTAAACTCCTAGTTAAGATTAGCTCAGATCTATTGGGTTGTTATAATCCAATGGGTCATAGTGATCAACTTTGCTATTTATACAAAGTTGATCCCATGGAAGAATCTATTAGTTTTATTCTTCTCTTCAAAATTCTTGTAATGCTTTACATATCCACTCTTGGGAAATTTCATAATTTTTCAATATTCAAAACTAAGGATGAAGAAGAATATCTACTTCAAATAATTCAATGGATAATGATATGGAAAACATCATTAGAATGAAAAGGGTAAATGTCATTAAAATGGAATCAAGAATTTTCTTTCAAATAGTGAAGGAAACTTAGATCTTACTTCAAAAGTGATCTATAGTGAAGCCTTAAAAGAAAACTTTAAAACTCTAGAATATTATCTACATGATAGAATCATTGAAGCAATTGATAATATAAAATATGATATTCTAATTTCTTTAGATATTGGTAGTGTATCATATATGGCATTACTTATAGATAAATATTACAAATAAGAAAATATGAAGCAAAAGGAATTGATTGAATCACTTAAAGAGAAAATAAAAATGGATGAATTCTTCTTAGAGATGTTATTTCATTTTTCACGTAGTATTGATACTTAAGTTCTTCTAACTCAAGATCTCATCATGATGCTTTAAGTGATTGCTCAGAAGATTCTATACTAAATAAGAATTGTGATAATGTTAGAGTATATTACATAATTTGGATCATGCAAATGTACCACCCTTGGTACATAACTAGAGTAGGAAGTTACTTGAGAGTAAAGTAAAGTAGTTACTTTATGAAGAAGTAATAAATGCACAAGTATCAATGTGCAAGTTGTAAATGTGCAAGGTGTACACTTGTACATAAAGATAGAGTGTTGGCCAAGGAATACATCTTCCTATATAAAGGGTCTCATAGTGTGTGTTAGATATAGAGGTGAGATAGTAGTAGTTACTATTGTAGTGTAGTAGATATATATTGGTGATGGAGTACAATGTAGTACTATAAGCATCAATTACTAGAGTGTCCATTTCCTCCATTATACTGCATTGTAATATTCATTTCATTTTTATTTATAGCATATTTTAGTATTGTACCAGAGCTCCATTACTGCTCATCTCAACATAGCTTAGATCTTGTGATTGATTACTCTTGTATCATCAAAAGCTAACAGTGGTATCATAGTTATGGTAGGTCAATAGGAATAGGTAGAGTCATAAGAGAGAAAATAAGTAAATATCAATTCCAAAATTTTTGAGATTGCATTTAGCTAGAGTCTTCCCATAGAGTTATAGGAAAACTCGTGAATACTAAGACTCAACATTCATTCTACCAGGTTAAGTGATAAGAAAGTGAGAATGGCCACTATTGCTACTATTGGTCTAAAACCACTATATCTTTGTAAATCAGATCTGTCATTATGCACCATTGCATGCAAACACCACTATCTTAGGATTATTTGTTAGAAGGTATCATTTCTAGAACTTGAAGCAATTGAGGAGATTTCAAGAACTTGAGGAAAGTCCTGATATAGACCTATACATTGCAAAAGAGAAAATACCATAGAAGCCTTGATCCAAAAGAAAATTCCATAGAATCCTTGATCCAGAAGAAAAGCCCATAGAATCCTTAATCTAGAAGAAAAGGACATATAAGCCTTGATCTAGAATAAAAGGCCATAGAAGCCTTGATCTAGAAGAAAAGGCCATAAAAGCCTTATTCCAGAGAAATAATCTAGAGAAGAGTCCATGAGAAATAGAAGATAGGATATTGGTGATATTCATTGAAGACTACGAAATACAGATTAGGTAGAGTCTTTCCATAATACTTTGAATACCAAGACTTGACACATAACTCATACCACTAGTTTCAAGAATAACTAGTAAAGTTGAAAAGGTCTGAGAAAAGAGCCCATTAAAAATAGTAGATTGAATATTTATTCTAGAAGAAGCTGAAGAGACTCATAAAAATTCTTATTGAAGAACTTCTAGAAGAAGGAATATTGAATAAGGATGAGAAAATTCTAGTACCTGATTCTAGAAGTAGCAGAATCTAGATATCCTAGAAGATGGTCCCATCACTAACACTTCCATAGTAGAAGGTTGAATAAAATGCCTCATAAAGAAGACTAGAGTAGTTGTAAGATAGAAGGCCTTTGAGATGTCTCAAGGAGAAACAAGAAGGATTAGAAAGCCATATTACAAGGTTTATTGAAGCCATAAAATGAGTTCCTAGAAGAACTCATTGGAGAAATTCATCTACAAGAAGAAGCTCATGATAGCATAAGATTTGGAACAATTATTGCCATCTGACAACAATCCCAAAGGAGAAATATTTGGCAAGTAGTTTGCCAAATTTTGAGGAATATTTGTGAAGACCCCAAGACTATCAAAATCTTGAGAGGAAGGCCCTATTTGAAGTCAAAATTTGACAAGGAAGTTGAAGAAGAACACAGATAGAAGAAGCCCAACAAATCCAAGAGATTTGGAGATTACCTTTCAAATCTAAGAAGGCACATTACATAAGATATATTGTCTAGAAAAAAGGGTAGAAATTAGGACAAAAATACTAGATGCAAAACTTTAGAGTTACAGAGGTCATATTAAAGGTTAATTAATTCATCTAGTACATAATCAAGCAGTAATTCAAAATCACTAGAGAGTTATATATTAATGAAGATAGAAGAGTTTTAAATAGTCAAGCAAAGCCACAAATCCTTCCAATGTCAAGGTAGTAATAAGGTGAATCAAATCACTTCACAATCCTTCATCTACAGATTAGTAAAGGTAAGCAACTTGGGTGCAAATAAGTTCATTAGTTAAACTTTGATTAGGGTTATTATCTAGTTCCATTAAAGCACCATTATTAGAATTCAAAAGTTGCAAAAGGAAGGTTGCATTATATAGTCTTAAGGTGTACAGAAGGAACTTACTTTAAATATTATCACTTTCATAATATTACAAGGTTTATTGGAAAGCCATATTACAAGGTTTATTGAAGCCATAAAATGAGTTCCTAGAAGAACTCATTGGATAAATTCATCTGCAAGAAGAAGCTCATGATAGCATAAGATTTGGAACAATTATTGCCATCTGAAAACAATCCCAAAGGAGGAATATTTGGCAAGTAGTTTGCCAAATTTTGAGGAATATTTGTGAAGACCCCAAGACTATCAAAATCTTGAGAGGAAGGCCCTATTTGAAGTCAAAATTTGACAAGGAATTTGAAGAAGAACACAGATAGAAGAAGCCCAACAAATCCAATAGATTTGGAGATTACCTTTCAAAGCTAAGAAGGCACATTACATAAGATAGATTGTCTACAAAAAAAGGTAGAAATTAGGACAAAAATACTAGATGCAAAACTTTAGAGTTACAGAGGTCATATTAAAGGTTAATTAATTCATCTAGTACATAATCAAGCAGTAATTCAAAATCACTAGAGAGTTATATATTAATGAAGATAGAAGAGTTTTAAATAGTCAAGCAAAGCCACAAATCCTTCCAATGTCAAGGTAGTAATAAGGTGAATCAAATCACTTCACAATCCTTCATCTACAGATTAGTAAAGGTAAGCAACTTGGGTGCAAATAAGTTCATTAGTTAAACTTTTATTAGGGTTATCATATAGTTACATTAAAGCACCATTATTAGAATTCAAAAGTTGCAAAAGGAAGGTTGCATTATATAGTCTTAAGGTGTATAGAAGGAACTTACTTTAAATATTATCACTTTCATAATATTACAAGGTTTATTGGAAAGCCATATTACAAGGTTTATTGAAGCCATAAAATGAGTTCCTAGAAGAACTCATTGGAGAAATTCATCTGCAAGAAGAAGCTCATGATAGCATAAGATTTGGAACAATTATTGCCATCTAAAAACAATCCCAAAGGAGGAATATTTGGCAAGTAGTTTGCCAAATTTTGAGGAATATTTGTGAAGAACCCAAGACTATCAAAATCTTGAGAGGAAGGCCCTATTTGAAGTCAAAATTTGACAAGGAAGTTGAAGAAGAACACAGATAGAAGAAGCCCAACAAATCCAAGAGATTTGGAGATTACCTTTCAAAGCTAAGAAGGCACATTACATAAGATAGATTGTCTAGAAAAAAGGGTAAAAATTAGGACAAAAATACTAGATGCAAAACTTTAGAGTTACAGAGGTCATATTAAAGGTTAATTAATTCATCTAGTACATAATCAAGCAGTAATTCAAAATCACTAGAGAGTTATATATTAATGAAGATAGAAGAGTTTTAAATAGTCAAGAAAAGCCACAAATCCTTCCAATGTCAAGGTAGTAATAAGGTGAATCAAATCACTTCACAATCCTTCATCTACAAATTAGTAAAGGTAAGCAACTTGAAACTTTGATTAGGGTTATCATCTAGTTCCATTAAAGCACCATTATTAGAATTCAAAAGTTGCAAAAGGAAGGTTGCATTATATAGTCTTAAGGTGTACAGAAGGAACTTACTTTAAATATTATCACTTTCATAATAAAGTAGGAGTTGGATATATTTTTATAGAAATAAAAATATCATTTGCCTATTGTCTAACTAAGAAAAGACTACATCCTACAATATTGATTGTAGTGCAAGTTTTTTATTGTTTTTAAAGAAATCATTCTTTAGAATATATTATTCTTACTTCAAAGTTGCATATATTATTAAGTGAATTCTTTAAGAGTTATTAGTGCATTGAAGAAGTAATAGGTAAGTCTACTATTGTACTATTCTATATTGGTTAACTCATTTACTCTTAAACATCGTTATATGCATTCATTATTAGCTTGAGGAGAAAACCAAAAAAATATAAAATCTACAAATATCAAAGTATCTAAAGACACTAGCCAGTACTCAATATCTACAATCTATTATGCCCTATAGAAACCACCAAGAAGATAAAAATTCCTCCAAGGAGTGGAGAAGAAGAAGGTAGCCATTAAAGCATTGAAAGTCTCAGATCTAATATGCACTAAAGGTAGTGCAAAAATCATTCTTTCAAAAGCTTACAATGTACATTATTATTATATTGGATTCCTTACAATATTAACCAAGCAAAGGAGAGAGTTTTATAGAAAACAAGACAACATCAAATCATCCCCTGCCTACAATAAATAGTACAAAGGAACCATCATCAAAACTAGCAGAAAAGAATCTTACAAAAAATATTTGGAGATCTTAGCTAAAGGTGCAAAATCAAAGAATTTTATTCTAACTATTGTAGAAATATCTATATTAGTATCTTGCACCATTCTACATAGCAATAAAGGACAAGGATTGAGTGTCTCAAGGAAACATCAACACCAGCACGATCTATCACATAATGACCAAAGGAAGGGCTCAATCTGAGCAAGAAAGAAGAGCTAATAGAAAACTCTTAATATGGTGTCTAAAGGCACCCTTACAACCACAAAAGTAGGTGTATCCAACAAGTAAACTGAAGCACATAATATCACAAAAATGCCATTGTCCATATATTTTAGCCATCGTCTAGTCTACATTGCAAAGGAGCATTCAAACTAGCATATTTAAAGTACGAATGGAATAGTCCATACAACCAAGAGAAATGAACTATACCTATATTCTAGATTTAGGAATATGTTCATCAGTAGGAGCACTCATATTGGCCCTTGGACCATCATATAACCATCTCCAAGATCCTATGACCTCCATAAAACCAAGAGCCAACCTTCAAGAAGAGTTGAAGAATAAGAACCAGCTGGACACACATTAGCAAGAATTTTATAGAATAAGAAAGGCATTGGAGGGAAAATACATGCAAATTACCACGTGTCATATCTAACATGAAACACTCATTCTTTGAGCAAGGAAACACCCAAACATTATAAGGATTACATAAGCCACCTAGATAAAATCATTATAGCATCTTTGGAGCATTACAAACATCAATAGAAACTCATAAGACACTTGGAGAAGGTGTTAGACACGCCCAATCATTAATCAAAGAAGTCTCATGCACATTGGAGCTCATAAAGCCACTTGGACACCACTCAAAGAAAGTGTTAGACTAGTAGCAAATATTATCCAAGGTACACATACCACTTGGAAGTCATCAAGAAGAGCTCATAGCTATTAAAGCACCAAATTCATGAGAGTACTACAATGAAGTAGAATGAAGCCTACATCAAAGTAAAACATAGTTTATAGTGAATAAGAGGGAAGCTTTAGATTCAAACTATCATAAATATTATTAGTGAAGAAGAGCATTAAATGCTCATGGTCGTAAGTTCCTATTGAAGAAAAGCCCAAGCTAGAATAATATTAGGAGGTTTAGAATTCAAAGAAAGAGCACGTAGGCCCCTCTTTGGACAGCAAGGTCAAAGTAGCATTGAATGAAGAGTTGAAAGGAAACTTCACCCAACCATCAAAGTACATGGAGCTACTCAAGGATAGGTAGAGCAACAAGCCTTGCTAAGGTAAATATTAAATTTACTTGCTTTAATAAATTATTGGAGTTATGAGATATATTGGTTGATTATTATAAAGCAAGAAAGAAATCCTAATAAAGGAAGAAATAATTAATAGATGTTTGCAAATAAAGTAGAAGATATAAGACCGACCACCTTAGTAATTATAAAATATTTTGCAAATAGTATTAAAAATAGGGAGTTATAAGGCATGCTACATCAAATTGTAATATTTTGGAATTAGAAAATTAAATATTAAACTATTGAAGGTTGAAGTTCATTAAAGTGTCATATAAATTTGGAATTAATTAGAGGAACAAAAGGAATCAAACCTAAATTAACTTAAAAATTAAATAGTGCATAAGTTCAATGGGAGAAATAAGGATAATAAATTTTTTTTACAAAACATTACAAAATCAACTCAAGATTGAACTATTACTTCCAAAAGCACTTATAACTTATTTCTAACAACTAGGGAGACATAAGGATTCTACAAAATCCAAGTCTTAAACAAGGAGCATATAAGGATCACCATGACATCAAATAAGTTCTTCCTTGCATAATCACAACTACTTAAAGGACCAAACTATTTCTCATGGAAAAACAAAGTTAGGGCAATCTTAATATTTGAAAAACTTTGGGAGATTGTAAAAGGAGTAACCACTAAACCTAACTCAGGAGAAGTAGAGATTCAAAAGTTTGAATAAAATGATGCAAAAGCTCTAATGATAATAACTTTTGATATCACTAATGAAATACAACCCTACATTAGTTCAGTAGGAACATCTAAAGAAGCATGGACTAGTTTAGAGAAAATATTTGAGGGAAAGAATAAATCCTCCATTCTAAATCTTTAAACTCAACTACATTCCTTGAAAATGAACAGTGGAGAAAGCATAGAATCATTCCTAAGGAAAGTAGAAGATATTAAAGAAAAATTATTCACCTTAGGGGAAGAGGTTTCAAATAAATTTCTTGTTCAAGTAACCATGAGAGCACTTCCAAATAGCTACAAGCATCTAGTAACATCTTTACAAGTTCTAAGTAAAGATACTTCTTTTGATGATTTAGTCAACATTATTCAAGAGTATGAGGAGGAAAACACAATTAAATATGAAATGACTAACACTGCTTTGGTGTCAAAAGATAATCCACAGGGAAACATTGCTTCATCCTCAAAAGGATGAAGACAAGTGAATAACAAGTATTATCAAATATGCATGAGAAAAGGTCATAACACTTATTATTGTAGATTCAATCCAAGAAAGCAAAATCAATATAATAAAAAGAACCATAGAATCCAATAAAATAGAGCATTCCAACCAAGGTAGTATCAAAAAATCATTGACACCAATTATTTTATCATCAAAACAATTATCCTCAATTGGAATATCGAGAGAGGAACCAGAAAGGACATCTAGCTCAAAATATTGAAGAAATTGAAGAACTGGAAGAACAAGCAAATACTTATGAAGTCAAAGCACTTTCATAAAATATAATATCTTATGAAGATATAGAGGAATAATATCCATATAGAAGACTAAATTCTTCAATACCTAAATAATGTAATATAGAGGGGTGTTAGAGTATATTACATCATTTGGATCATGTAAATGTACCACCCTTGGTACATAACTAGAGTAGGAAGTTACTTGAGAGTAAAGTAAAGTAGTTTCTTGATGAAGAAGTAATAAATGCACAAGTGTCAATGTGCAAGGTGTCCACTTATACATCAAGATAGAGTGTTGGCTGAGAAATCCATATTCATATATAAAGGGCCTCATAGTGTATGTTAGATATAGAGGTGAGATAGTTGTAGAAACTATTGTAGTGCAGTAGATATAAATTGGTGATGGAGTACAATGTAGTACTATAAGAATTAGTTACTAGAGTGTATTTCCTCCATTATACTCCATTTTAATATTCATAACATTTCTAGTTATAGCATATTTTAGTATTATACTAGAACTCCATTATTGCTCATATTAGCATAGCTTAGATCTTGTGATTGATTACTCACGTATCATCAAAAGCTAAAAAATAAGAAGCAAAAAGGCAATAGAAAATATTTATGCAAGAATCTCATGATAGCATGATATCTCATGAAATCATAAAAATTGACTCTAAAGATAAAGATAAAGAAGAAGAAGAAGAATCTGACCAAGGAGGCATATAGTGTAAACTAAACTGAAGATAATACAAAGAACCTAATCAAGCTGAAGAAAATTCAAAAAATGAAGACCATATTGAAGACTAAAGTCTTCAATAACCAAATATTGTAATATAGGGGGTGTTGGAATATATTGCATTCTTTGGTACATGCCAATGTACCACATTGTGTATATCATAAGATTTGGAGTTTTTCTTATATTAGGATTTGAGTATTTAGTTTATGTAATGTAATAAATGCACAAGTGTTAGAATGTGCAAAGTACTTGATGATGTAAATGTGCATATAGTCCACATGTACATAATAGGAAGATGAAGTGTCATAGGTAGGTGAATAGCCAAGAGACATATCTCTTATATATAAGCATGTAATAGATGTTTGAGAAAGAGAGAGAAGATAGAGAGAAGCATAAGATAGACTAGAGTAGATACAATGTAGAACTTGTATGAAGCATGGAATATTCAAGATCTCTATTTTCGTATGAAGTTATTGTTTTCACGAGCTTACATTAATGGCTATTTTATGAGTTATTTCAGAAGTTTCTTATAATTTTTTCTTATTATATTCCCATTATCATAGATATAATATTGTATGTTTATTTTAGTCCTTCTAATTGCATTCCCTTAAATATATAGCATCAAAAGCTAACAAAATATTTGATCTCCAATGTTGAATCTTCAATAGGATTCTATATTCACAATTCTCACTTGAATTTGCAAATGAATTGAGCCCAAATGAATCTGATGTTGTGCTATTTTTGGTCCATGCATTTAATTACAATTCCAAAGCATTTTGATTCCCTCTAAAAATATTTGGTGCTCACTATTCCAAGTTCCAAGTGGTACACAAACTCTTTTGCTCTTCAATCAATGTTCATTTTGTGCTCCAATTTTCTTATGCTCCTCATAACACTTAGCAAAAGCATTTTTTCAACTTTATCTTGTATTATTCAATGATGTTATGGCTTCTTGGGTGTTACATTATCTACAATGCCAAGTGGCACATATACTCTTTCACTCCTCTAATCAATGATCTTCTTTGGTAACACTCCACTATGCTTGGAAATAACGTTTGCTCTTCTCTTCCAACATATTCTACTCACTTTAATGTTCACTTTCTACTACCCTTGGCCTTGTAAGTTCTCTCTTCTCCTTTGGCATTTGGCTTTCTACATTGTCTCTTCTTCTTTGAAATTTTGTTTTCTATAGTCTCCTCTATGCAATTTGGTGGCTCTTCCAATGGCCTTGTAGTCTCCTCCATTGAATGTGGTACTTCTTCCAATGGCCTCTCCTCTCACGATGGTTTATCCTCAACTAAGGTAGTTCTTTTCCTTCCAAAATGGTGGCTCCTCCTTCCATATTAGGTGGCTTATTTGGCTGCTACTCCTATTACTTTAGTTCAGCATATTCAAACTTATTTTTGATGCATCTTTGCTTCTCCAAAACTTATCTTGGATGGGTGACCTTTTCATTGGCTTGAGGTCTTCCTTTGCCAATGCTTATACTCCTTTTTCACTTACTTTCTGAATTTATTTTCTAAAACTTGTGCAGGCTTGAATATGTTATTTTCCCTTTAAGAACATGCACTTAACCTCCTTTTATAAGAATGTACACGATGCACATTTTTGAGTGCTTCCATTTGTAGCTTATTTTCTTGTTGTTTTTAAATTGGAGTAATACTTGCAAAAACTGATATTAATCAACTTATAACACCTTAAAAAAATACCTCTTTTAATATCAATTTGCAAACTTATTTTCTACCTCCTTCCTAGCTTGCTTTCTAGCTAGTTTTTATCACCTTTTTGTTGTTCAAACTTTCTTCCCAATACCTTCAAATTTGCAGCACCTTTGCTTCTTGAAATGCTGCCCAAATTTTCTGAAATTTGTAGCTCCTAAAGCTGCCCAAAAATATGCCTTCTTGCTATTAAATTTCTGCCTCAAAACTTGTTATATCTCCTTTCAAAATGCTGTCAAAAACCAGCTTCTATATTCTCCCTAATATGCTCCAAAAAAATCTCCTTTCTCCTTCAAAATTCTGCCAAGAATATTTGAAATTTGCAGCTCCAAAATGTTGCCAATTCCTCCTTCACTTTGTTGTCCAAAGTCTGCCTCTAACTCCTTCAATTTTCTGCCTTAACTTACTATCAATTCCTCCTTCAATTAGCTATCTGAGGACACTTCAAAATCTATCCAATAGTTCTCCAATTCACAACTCTATGTCTCCTCCAATTTGCTTCCATGAAACTCTTCAAATTCTGCAATCTTCTTCTTTAAAAATTAGCCTTCAAAACTTTAATGGTTCTCTAATAAAATATCATCTTGTGGCCTCTTTTAATCCTATTTCTCCTCCTTAACTCTCATAGAATTCTATCTTCAAATTTTTCCTCTTTGCTGGCCTCTTCTTCAAGAATCTGAATGTATGGAAGTCTTCAAAAAGACTTTCCAAAATCTGGCAAAGCTTCTTGCCAAATCCTTCCTTCTTGAATTGCTTTCAAAAATACTTTTGGACTTTTCATATGGCACAATTGTCCCAATTTTTTTATGTGATTACCTCTTTTAAAGAGTTTCTTCTTCTTGCAATATTCTACCTCTAAATTTCTTCAAATATTCTCCAATGATCACTTCTTCAATATCTCAATAGGGATTCTCTATTCTCATTATTTCTCCTTCCAAAATTCAATGGGACATTTTCCTTGGCCTCCTCAATATTCTCTCTCAAATATCCTATCTCCTTTCTCAAATCTTCAATGTGACCTCTTCTCTTAGGTCTCCTTTTTCTCAATCTTCAATAGGGCTTTTCTAGCCTCTTCCTCTCTTCTCTCTTCAATCTGCTATGGGACCTCTTCTCTTGGGTCTCCTCAATATTCAATATTCAATGGGAGCTCTTTGGGTCTCCTCAATATTCAATATTATTTCTACAATATTCAAATTATTCTATCTTCAATTCTTCAAATTCTCCAATGAGACCTTTCTCTTAGGCCTTCAATCTCCAATATTTTGTTGCAATTCCAAAATCAATTATTGTGCAAGGAAAGCACATAGAATTTTAGGAAATCAAAGGTGAAATTATTCCCTATATTTTATAGGAAGCTTCTCAACTTTTGAAAACTAGTTTTTTGCAACAAAATATTAGACAACAACAATCAAATACTTCAAAATATCCAAAAAATTGAAATCAATAATCTTCATTAGTTGATCTTCAATCTAGTGGAAAGAACTCTATATTGAGTCCTAGTCTTCACACGTTTTTCTACAACCCTATGGTAAAAATCTAGCCAAATAGCAACTTTCAAATTTTGTAATAGAATTCTCCCTATCTTATATCAATCTCCCTTGTGGCTCTAATACCACTATTAGCTTTTGATGTTAAATACTTAATGCAAATAACCATAAGATCTCAAATAAAGTTGCAATATAAAATATATGATAATAGCAATATATTAATCATATAAAAATCATATATAACTTCTATAACAACTCATAAAATGGACACTAACAAATTCTCACAAAAATAGTAACATGATATAGAATAAAGGTCATATACACCATACTCCAACTCTCACTCTATCTTCATCCTTTCACCACACACCCAAACACAACACAACATAGTCACATATATAATAGAATGTGACTCTTCATATGTAATACTCTTGGAATTCACTCTCCTTTGAGACTCTTCACTTTCCTATTCTAAGGACACATGTGCACTCTTACATAATGGACACTTGTACACATCTACACTGACTACACTTGCACACTTAACTACATGACATTTTGGCATTTCCTACACATTCTTACATTACATAAAATATTTACTCATTCTCTAATCTAAGACACTCATAATATAAATATGTACCCAAGGTGGTACATTAGCATGTACCAAATAATGTAATATAATCCATTTCTATGTTGGTGTTCTTAGGTGTAATGCCTTAAAGTCCAAATATCTCATCTTCATGATGAGAAAACTAGTACTTAGTGCTTAATTACCACACCTTCATGGTGGGATAATTAAGGGTATTATCACTCCACATGATAATACACATGGTCACCTGATCCTTCCCGATCAAAGCACCATCACATGCTCATGTTGTGAATGATTTCCTAACCTCTACGATAGGAATTATGGTTCAAGAACATTCCTAAAAAGCACCATGCTTTTGGGAATACATCTGAGATACACCACTCTAGATGTAATCATTCACAAGATACTTGAGTGTTACCTACCACAACTCCTCTCAAGTTTTAGGATCATCCAACTCTAGGGTTTTAATGAAGCTTAAGTTTCAAACCAAGAAAGCTCTCTTCCCATAACCCCATGAGTCTACAAAGGAAACCTTAATATTTCTAATCATGAACCAAGTAGTAATAATATTACATGCTTTAAATGAACAATAATAAATTCTATCTACTTCATTAATCATAAAGCATCACATGTAACAGTAAACCTTGTCTAAAGTATTGTCAGTTCATCATGACATCATAAGCTTTTCAACTCTCTCATAAACAAATGCAACATATCCTTTAATATTAAATTAGATTATAATATACCAACTTCATTTCATGAATAATCTGTCAAAAATAACATTTCATAATCCATTCCTTTTCCATAAATTGTATCTATTATCCTAATCTACCATTTTCAAAGAGCATGAAATAATACATCTTATACAAATGAATATTTCATCAAGTTCAATTCTAGAACCTACATTTACAATAAGCTTCTTGTTTTACATACAAAGCTTCTATACAAAGAATAATCATAATTTCAAAGAAAATATCTTGAAGTTTTTTTTTCTCTAGTCCATCATTTTGGTCTCTCCTTCGTTCAATGGTGATGGTATAAGGGATCTTTTTTTCATGTGTATGCAATATGCAATTGCTAAGTGATATTTATTTTTTAAATATATGCATATTCTAGAAGAATTCCATAATGCAACCAAGCATTTACAATTCAATTTTCATAAATAAACATAAATATGGAACTCCATAATTCCCTCAAAATGAATTTCCCACCATTCTTCCCAAAATAAACATTTTTTCATAAAATTATGATTCTTCCCTTATACAAAATATTTTTTGAAAACAAAATTAAGCAAAATCTATAAGAGATTTCACAAAGCAACCATTCTTCTAAAAATTTGATTTTCATATATAAAAATCAAAGAGGGAACCCCATAATTGCCTCAAGAATGGATTCCCCATCCTTTCCTCCCCAAATTTCTTTTCTTGCTATTTTCAATTACAAGGAAATATCTTCCCAAAATATTTTATCATTTCAACAATCAATTAAAAAAGGAACTCTTGTCAATCTTAACACACCTTGTAAAAAATATGCATAGTTAATTCTATTTTTGAAAGCGCTCATTGTAAAAAAAAAAATTACAAAAAATGGTCAAAGGCATTGCAATTCTAAAGCTTTCCCTCATATGGGTCTGCTCCTTAATATTTTCTACATTTTTATTTTCTTTATCCTGTTCTTCTAAAGTTTTTTAAATTTGGTATGTTACATGCAAAATTGTATATATTTTAGCGTGGACAATCAAATGATAAATTTTCATCTCTAGCTCTTCCATTTTTGGTTCTATTCCTTGCTTAGCTAGAGTATTATTTGCAAGATGATCGAAGGATTAAGGAAGCAAAGTAAATAAATTTGCTAAGTGTAGATATAATTTAAGCTTATTCAAAATAGAAGCCTCTAAATAATTTTCCAAGTCTATTGCTTAAATTAGAAAGCACTGCACTTGGGAGTGCTTTGCTAAGAAGCACTCCACAAGGGAGTGCTTTCCTCAAAAGCGCTCCACTTGGGAGTGCTTTTCTAAGAAGCACTCCACAAGGGAGATGTTTCCTCAAGAAGCACTCCACAAGGGATCACTTTTCTCAAAAGTGCTCCACTTGGGAGCACTTTGCTAAGAAGCACTCCACAAGGGAACGCTTTCCTCAAAAGCGCTCCACAAGGGAGTGTTTTCCTCAAAAGCGCTCCACAGGGGAGCGCTTTCCTAAAAATAGCAAGGGTGATATTGTTAAAAGGATCTAACAAAAAAAAGGAGAGATACATAGTTCATTTCCTATGTCATCACCCTAAAACTATTTTCGAGACCGTCTGATTGATGATCATCATCAGAAACATCTAACTTCAATATCAAGTTACCTATAATTCTGGCCTGACTGTTCCAAGTCTTCGTCAAAACCTTTCACTTTTAAATGATAAATTGGGATAAGGTAGACCATTTATGGTTGTCACTAAATTTTAATCAGCCCTTCATGAAAGTGGTTGAACACCAATTCATCAAGCGGTAGTTTTTCTTCTATATAAACCCCCCTTTTCTTTGTAAGGGATGGATAACTTTTTCTAGAAAAGCAGTTCTGTACTTTGGATCCCGTTGTCAAAATAAAAGCTTCTGGATATGGTTTTGATACTTCTAATATGTGTATGACTTCTACTCTGTTATTTATATTAAGTTAGTTTCTTTACGGTCAGTTTAATTGTGTTTTCTAGATTTCACTATCGTGAGAGGGCTTACCCCTAGAATACTTGTTGGAGTTTGCATAGTTAAGAGATTTTTCATACTAGTTTCTATTAAAGGTTTATTGTTTTTATTTTTTTTGGTTCAAATATATAATCTACCTGTCATGCTTTTGGTCCATCACCCCAACTTTTGGCTTGTAGTCATTTCCCATTCCTTTTAGTCATTTCATCCCTTTCTGTACATTCCTTACCCTTAACTCAAAGTCCCCATTCTTACTTTTTGAAGTATTTGTATACTTGAAACCTACCCTCAAAATAAAGGCTTCTGGCTATGGTTTAAGTCCCCAATATCTGTGTAATATTTCTACTTTGTAATTTCTATTAAACTAGTGTTTTTGTTCTTCAATTTAATTTTGTTCTCTAGATTTTGTTGTTGATAGAATATTGGTCCCTGGAATCCTTGCTGGAGTTTACATAGGTTCTGAGGATTTTATACTACTTTCTATTATAAGTCATTATTTTTATTTTTGTTAGTAAAAGTAGATAGGATATCTATCGTTTTCTTGGTAAATCATTCCAAATTGTCGGCCTTCGGCCATCTCCCCTTCCTTTTCATAATTTCCCATCTCTTTTAGTATCTTTCTATCCCTTATCTCCAATCACCCATTTAATTTTAATAACCAGCCCTACTGGAGATTACCATGGAGGACATACCTTTTCTTTGAGCATTTAATGCTTGGTAGTGTGCCTAGGGTGTTGTAGACTTAGAAAACCTGTATCTATGTCGATTCGATTGTCAATAGTTTTTGGCATGTTTGGTGTGACCCAAACTATCCATGTTTTATCAGTATTAAGAAGTGATTTTCATCTTAGTATTGTTCAATATGAAAATCTGGCAACTCTACTAAACCTGAGATAGCTCCAAATCTCGTAGACCAGTGTAAAAGCTCTCACCTCCATACATACAAAGTTGAGCACTAGAAATACAAACTAAGAATCTGAATTCTATGAGCTAGACATCGATGCTTTAGGAGAATATCCTAGGGTGGTCGGGTCAAATATTTTGCTTGTTGCGACATCATCACTAGAAGTTATTCAAGATTCATAGAATCCAACTCCCGATGGCACAGCCACCAGCTTGCCTCTTAATCTATCGAATTCTCTGGATCATAAGTATACTTTGGCTACACTATACGTTCAATAAGGTGCTCTAAGTTTTTTGAATATTTATACTTAGTAAGTTCTACCAACTCCATTTCTCCTCACCAATCTGCCTCCCTAGATGGCCCAACTAGATCCACCCAGGTAGATCGTAGCTTGGAACCATATGGGACCACTTGCTTTACAGGCTCAACACATTGTCCAACCTATAGCTTTGAAAGCTCTACCTACTTATGATGGCACGGGAAAGACAATGCAGGAGCACAGACAAGAAGTCATAGGATTAGCGACCATCAATCAAATCACCAACGAAGACATCATGGTGAAGTTACTGGTTCTTTCACTAAGAGGTAAGCTTCTTTATTGGTACTAGTCGCTCCCACCTGGCACCATTACTACATGGGACCAATTGGTTGGGTAGTTAATAAGGGATTTAAATGAATAAGAAAACCCCTTCTCTTTGTAACACTATTTTACTACTATTCAAAGGCATCCTTAGGAAGAAATAATGGACTTTAAAATTAGATTCACAAGAACCTAGCAAAGATTCATAGATGGTCTCTGACCCATGCCTGAGCAGGCTAATTTTATTACCTAAGAGATTTCCACTTAGATATAAGAATTAACATCTACCATTCTAATATCAATACATTCCCTGCTCACTACGAGTAGGATCAGAAAGCTGAGGCTGACCTAATAGCTTTCAGGAAGCTACCTCCCAAGGCAACAACCTTGATTTATCTAGGTTTCCCTCAAAATATGTATCCAAGTGCATTCGCTCCTCTTGCATCCCGAACTCACCTTAGCCAATCTTGGAATCCACATTCCTAGTATCGACCTATGTCTATGCCTCAATACCAAGTGCCCAATGTTCCCTAGTTACCCACTCCAATGCAATACCTAGCTTTTCTAGTGCCACCAACATTGGTCCCATTACCTCCAAGTCATGTAGCTACTAACCAAGTAGCTGTAATCGAAACTCAAGCTAAAGAGTTATCGAAATTTAAGGCTTACATGAAGATGGTGGCAAACCAAATGGACGCCATAAGGAAAAGATAATATGATCAAGGATTTCACCAAAGGATATTTCCTCCTCCCCCAATCAACAAAGAGCAAGCAACCACTAGCACTCAAAGGCAAAACGAGCAAAATTCAGCAGTGATGAACACCGAAGAGGCTAGTACTTATGATTCCTTCTATTGGTGTACCACGTGCAATGACCCACACAATGAAGAAGATTGTATGGTACATCTAAATTATGTGTAGACACTACCTAGAGGACCCTATGAGCAAGTTAATATGATCAGGGAAGCTGATAAAAATCTCATGACATCATTAGCTAAGAAAAGTTTTGTTCTTACCAGGTCAGGAAAGAAACCTATCGAGGTAGATCCAATTTAGATGGATCCATTGAAAGTACCTTTGACACTTAAACCCACAACTAAATCATGGAATGGAGCTCAACCATAGGCAAAATCTCCCTATCCAATGGTAATTGCTCACCATTTTGATCGATTGAAGGACCACCTCCAGCTGCGTGTTAGAGAAAATATCTCGCAACCTAAAGCTACAACTCTTTAGCCACCAGTAAAAACATGCGAACAGGCAAAAGAAAATCTCTTATACCCATCACTTACTAAATGACAATGGGTGGACATGACACAACAATATCAAAATATCTATAAACCTAAAAAGGGACCAGTGGAGCCCACCACTTCAACATACAACATAGTTGAAGAAATGAAAAATGTCCCCGTTAAGGTAAGCCTATATGATGCCCTTCATCTTCCAGTTCAAGTTGATCTATTACAAGAATCTCTCAAATTCACACAGGACAAGGAAAGCGGTCCAACTCATATTAATTATTCTCAGCCATTAACAACTTTGACCACAAGTAAAAATAGGACCCCACCATTTTATTTATCCCTTCGAATGGAGGGATGAGTCATGCATAACTGCATGATCGATTCAGGTGCTGCTACAATAGTCATGCCCAAAGAAGTATGTGAAATCATGGGTATGGAATACACCCACAATAGCCTTGGGGTGTTGAAGTTAGACGGAACTCCAGTAAAAATAGTGGTAGTTACCAAAATGTACCCATCCAACTCCATAAAATACCATAAGTCACTGTCATACAGGAGATCATGGTGGTCGATCTAGAGCTGTATTTTAGTATGTGCCTCTCACAAAAATTCACGGTGACTATGGGAGGCTACCTCTTCCTTGACTACACCCACCTGGAGATCCCCTTCAAAGGAAGAAGATTCAAGATATTCAATAATAAGCCTACTAGTTTTCACGTTGAGAAGCTTGAAGATGAAGAAAAAGGCTCAGTCTCTGTCAACTTGATGGTAGAGGAAATATAAATCAACTTTATGGAGGAAGCTCTAGTTGAACTCCAACTGGAGGATGACTTCTCCCTAACTAATTTCAATGCAGTCAATGGTATAGACTTAGGATGCTACACACTCACTAAGCCTAATATAGAAAAGCAAGCTCATCCAGTAACGTCCTCAATCTTAGACCAGCTTTGGAATTTGTACTTTGATGGCACATGATGTAAAAATAGAGCTGGGTTAGGAATTTATCTCATATTTGCAACTAGTGAACATAAGACTTACTCATACATACTAGCTTGGAGTTATACAAATAATGTGGTTGAGTATGAGGCTTTATGCCTCAGAATCAAGAAAGTTGAGAAGCTAGGCATCAAGAAACTATAGATTTTTGGAGACTCTAAGCTAATCTATAATCAAGTTACCAACAAGTGTGTCAGCAAGCAACACTACCTGAAGTCATATCACAACAAAGTGTGGGATTTATTAAATACCTTCGATGTGCCAAATATCAAGTCAATTTCAAAGGAAAAAAATAAGCTAGTTGACATCCTAGCTTCCATTGGCGCCCAGTTTTCACCAGTCGATGGCATGATGCACAAACCAAATATGATAAGATCAATTTATTAACCTTTTGTTCCCGATAAAAAGTTGCATTGGCAAGTGTTTAATAATGATGAACAACTTGTTAAATTCTTGGTCAATGAAGCATCAACCATCGAAGGGAGGGCTCTAAATGAAGAAGACCATGAAGGTTTGATTCAGTTGAAAAACAATCATATCCCACAAGGCCTGATCACACTAGAAAGTCTCTTTGATAAAAATTATAGGTCTATCGAACATAAGATCAAGATCGACCAGAAGGAGTTGATCAACTTGGAGTTAGAATCAGGGGAATTCATCATCGTAGGGATCAACTACGCCATTGAATAACTCCAAAAGATCTGAGTTCTATGTAAATAATACCCCGACATCATCGCCTAGTGTTATCAATACTTAAAGGGGTATGACAAGAATTTCATCCAACATACCATCAAGTTATAAGAGGGTGTCAGACCCTTTAGATAGAAGCAACGACCTATAAATCCAAAGGTCGAACCCCTTATGAAGATTGAGTTATTGAAGATGCTTGAAGCTAAAATAATAAATTCGATTAAGCATTCTTCCTGGGTGGCTAACCTGGTTCCAGTGCGAAAGAAGAATGGTGATATTCGGTTGTGTATAGACTTTCAAAATCTAAATCAAGCATCTCTTAAATATCACTGCCCACTACCTTAGATTGATCAAATACTTCATGTAGTGGTAGGGGTAGAAATGTTCTACTTACTGGATGGGTTCTCAGGCTATAACCAAATATGGGTTAAATATGCAGATCAACACAATACTGCATTCACAACCAAGTGGGCCACTTTCGCCTATCAATGGATGCCTTTCAACCTTTCCAATACCAGAGCTACCTTTCAAAGGGCAATGGACCTCGCTTTTGGTGAATTACTCAACCATGTCATCATAATTTATTTATATGACATGATGTTCTTCTCTCATAAAAGGTAAGAACATGGCTCACACTTACAACAATTTTTTAAAAAATGTCGAGAGTTCGGGGTCTCCGTCAACCTCAAAAAGTCAATCTTTGCAATGAAAGAAGGAAATGTGTCCGAGCATATTATCTCTAAAAAGGTATTAACAATTGATCCAGCTCAAGCAAAAGCACTTCTTCGAATTTCACCTCCCACAAATAAAAATGTGTTGCAGTCCTTTTTGTACATATAAACTTCATCAGGAAGTTTATAGCCGATTTTTACCAGGTGATAAAACCAATGGCCCAACTCTTGAAAAAGGGCACTGAATTCAAATGGACTAATGAGAGGAGGTAAGCTTTTCAAGAGATTAAATATTAGATTGCTCAAGATCCCATCCTTATTAACCTTGAATACCCATGATATTTAATCTTATACATGATAGGAGAGCCTAAGAGTTATGTCGCGGTACTAACCCAAAAGGGTAAATACGGAGATGAACGTTCAATTGTGTTTCTTAGCCATATCATTCAGCCTCATGAGGATAAGTTCAATTTCATAAAATGATAGGTTCATTCAGTAATGAGGTCCCTCAAAAAGTTTAGATACTTTGTGTCTCATAGAAAAACCATCGTATATGTCATTCAGCTTGACATTCGGAGCTTCATCATCCAAGGTGAGTTTAGAAACAAAAGGGTAGGTTGGGTTACCAAAATTCAAAAGTTTGATATTGAGATACACCCTACCAAGTTGGTTTGAGGCAGAGCACTCTTCCAAGAGTTAGCTAAAAATGTTGCGACCAAAGCTATGATTCTAGACTCAGATAGCCTAAATTTTGAAAGCAACTTGACTATCCCACCCACTAGTGAATCATACTAAATAGAAGACCCGATCAGATATTTTGATGCAATTCAATGCCCCTCACACCTTGATGCCTCACAAAGAAGAATATTTCGTCTACAAGCTAACTTGTACATCACGATGCCCAATGGCATTTTTTATCAAAATATTGATGGGATCCTTTTAAGATGCATTAAGGAATTCAAAAAGGCTAAAATCCTAGAGGAGTTTCACTCTGGTGTTTTAGGAGGGCATTTTTTCGGTAGACTGATGGCATTAAAAATCATCAAAGTAGGTTACTATTGGCCTACTCTCTTTTTAGATACCTTCAAAACTAGCCAGTCTTGTGACAGTTGCCAGCATTACTCAGGAAGGGTTAGGAATACATCGCTTCCTCTCCACCTCATTCGGGTGGAGAATCCATTCCAGCAGTGGGGTTTGGATTTCATAGGGATCATCAATCCAAATTATTCTACCAGCCACAAATATATCTTGACTACTACGGACTACTTCACTATATGGTCAGAAGCAATTCTAACCAAAGAGGCAAGCCAGGAGGTGGTCATATCCTTCCTTGAAGGTCTGATCACTCGGTTTGGAATCCCGGAATCCATCATCTCAAAAAATGGTTCTCCTTTCACTAGTGCAAAAATTTGTGAATTCATGATCAAATATGAAGTCTTAGACAAGCATGCCAAAACCACCAAGAGCTGGTTTAGTAAGAGAACTTTTGACCAGATTTTCAATGTTGAGGATTTATTTTTGAAGTGGAACGTCAAGAAATCGAAGCCGAGAAACCATGAAAAGTTTGATGTCCTTTGGGAGGGTCCATTTTGGGTATATGGCATTCATTAGATAAATTCATTCATGCTAAGAGATATGGGAGGTGATGAGCCCCCTATTCTAGTTAATGGTTTTCTACTAAAACCTTACTAGCCTCCAAAGCTCGATGCTCTTCTCTAGATAATCGAGTATTCCTCATGTATAGTCCCTTTTATTTGTATAGTAGGGTAGTCTTGTCTTATTATAGGCTTAGTTGAGAAAATAGAAGAAAAAAGTTCCTTCAAAAATACCTTCACCAAATATTTTGGCAGCCAGGATGAGGTTTTTAGTAAATAAATTGCACCTGGTAGTCCAAGATGTTTTTAGGAGGTCTGAAGAAGTTTTTTTAAGAATAACTTTGCTAAGCTTTTTGCATCCATACTGAGATCCTTAGTAAAGAAATTGCACCCAATAGGCCAAGCAAGAAATTTTGGGAGTAAGTTTGAGCTTGGCCAGAGAGCATTTCATTTTATAATGTCGCTTCTTGGAACCACCACCTCTAACATAGACCACTCCTAATTAATGCCAAGGTGAACATGCAAGCAATCGGGCATTTTTAGAGTTCTTCATGCGGGTGTATTTCTCTTGGAAAACTAAATACTAATGGCAGACAAGGATGCTCCTACGAGGTGCATGATTATTGGTAGGGAAGGGTATCGGTATATTTGGAGAAAAGGTCAATTTTGGCTATCGGAGGCTAAAGAATGTTTCGATTTGATAACCATATGGTCTGCTTTTCTTTTAAAAATTGTGCCTACCTAGGGTTTTGAAAAATGACCTCTAAAAATGCATAAAATCTTCCTGAACACTTGGCAAAATAAGAGAGGGAAACTAAAACTCAAAGCATTTAAAAAGGGGAGGACAACGAGGAAAATATGGTTATAGATAAAGCAAAAAATTAAAATGGTTAAAATAAAAGGGAGCAACTCCCGAAGGAGTGCTTAGAAAAATTTAAATGCTTGTTTATTCCTTTTGGGTAGAGTGCTCTCCACTTGGCCTATCGGGTGTAATTTCTTTACTAAGGATCTCACTCTAGCTACAAAAATCTTAACAAAGTTGTTCCTAAAAAAGCTTCTTCGGACCTCCGAAAAACATCTCGGCCTACTAGGTGCAATTTCTTTACTAAAAACCTCATCCTGGCTACCAAAAGCTTTGGTGAAGGTATTTTTGAAGGAACTTCTTTCTTCTATTTTCCTGACTAAGCCTAGAATAAGACAAGACTACCCTACTATACAAACAAAAGGAACTATACATGAGGAATACCTGATAAAATAGAGAATAGCATTGGGCTTTGGTGGGTAGTAAGGTTTTAGTAGAAATTCATTAACTAGAATAGGGATCTCATCACCTTCCATATCTCTAAGCATGAATGAATTTATCTGATGAATGCCAGAGACCTGGAATGGACCCTCCCAAAAGGCATCAAACTTTTCATGGTTTCCCGGCTTCGATTTCTTGACGTTCCATTCCAAAACTAAATCCCCAACATTGAAAACCCGATCGAAATTTCTCTTACTAAACCAGCTCTTGGTGGTTTTGGCATGCTTTGTAAAGAATTCGTACGCATTTTCTCTTTATTATTCTAATTCTATCAACTATTCCAGCCTTGCATCCATTGGGCTAAGCTGGCATCCTTCATTGTCGATCCACTTAAGAAGTTGTAAGGTTGGTAATTCAATGTGTAGGTATGACCGCATCATTGCCATAAACCAATAAATAGGGTGAAGTCTGGATAGACCGCTTGATGGAAATTTGATCAGACCATAGGGACTGATTCAAAAGTATGTGTCAGCTCCTTTTATTATTTTGCAAATATTTCTTGATAATTCGTAATAGGTTTTTGTTCATAGATTTAGCTAATCCATTTCCTTGTGGATAATAGTTAGATGAAACCTTCAAGTAAATTCTATATTTGACCGAGAATTCATAAATTTTTGCACCAGTGAAAAGAGAACCATTGTTAGAGACGATGGATTCTAGGATTCCAAACCGAGTGATCAAACCTTCAAGGAAAGATATGACCACCTCCTGGCTCACCTCTTTGGTAGGAATTGCTTTTGATCATCTAGTGAAGTAGTCCATAGTAGTAAAGATATATTTATGGCCAATAGAATAATTTGGATTGATGATCCCAATGAAATCCAAACCCCACTACTAGAATGGAGTCTCCATCCGAATGGGGTGGAGAGGAAGTGATACATTCCTAACCCTTCCTAAGTAACATTAGCAACTGTCATAGCATTGGATGGTTTTGAAGATATCCAAAAAGAGAGTAGGCCAATAGTAACCTGCTTTGATGATTTTTAATGCCATCCATCTACCGGTAAAATGCCCTCCTGAAACACCAAAGTGAAACCCCTCCAAGATTTTAGCCTTTTTGGATTCCTTAATGTATATTAAAATGATCCCATCAATATTCTAATAAAAAAGACCATTGGGCATCAGGATGTATCTCTTAGCTTGTAGACATAATCTTCTTTGTGAAGCATCGAGGTGTGAGGGGCATCAGCTTGTATCAAAATATCTGAGCTGGTCTTATGTCTAGTCTGATTCACTAGTGGGTGGGATAGCCAAGTTGCTTTAAAAATTTAGGCTATCTGAGTCTAGAATCATAGCTTCAGCCACAACATTTTTAGCTAACTCTTGGTAGAGCGCTCTGCCTTGAACCAACTTGGTAGGGTGTATCTCAATATCAAACTCTTGGATTTTGGTAACCCAACCTACCCTTCTATTTCCTAACTCACCTTGGATGATGAAGCTTCGAACATTAGGGTGAATGACATATACGATGGTTTGCTCTGAGATACAAAGTATCTAAACTTTTATAGGGACCTCATTACTACATGAACCTGTCATTCGATGAAATTGAACTTCTCCTCATGAGGATAAATGATCTAGCTGAGAAACACAATTGGAAGTTCATCTCTGTATTTACCCTTATGGGTTAGTACCACAGCATAACTCTTAGGCTCTCCGACTGCGTATAATATGAAATCTCATGAGTAGTCAGGGTTGATAAGGATGGGAGCTTGAGCAATCCACTCTTTAATCTCTTGAAAATATTACCTCCTCTCATCAGTCCACTTGAATTCAGCACCCTTTTTCAATAGTTGGGCCATTGGTTTTATCACCTGGGAAAAATCGGCTATAAACTTCCTGATGAAGTTTATCTATTCAAAAAAGGACTACAAGGCCTTTTTATTTATGGGAGGTGAAATTCAAAGAAGTGCTTCTCCTCAAGCTATATCGATTGTTAATCCCTTTAAAAAGATAATATGTCTGAGCAACTTTCCTTCTTTCACTACAAATATTGACTTTTTGGGGTTGATGGAGACCTCGAACTCCCGATATTTTTCAAAAACTTGTCGTAAGTGCAAGCCTTGTTCTTCCCTTTTATGAGAGAAGAACGTCATGTCATATAAATAAATTACAATAACATGGTTGAGTAATTCATCAAAAGTGAGGTCCATTACCCTTTTAAATGTATCTCCAACATTGGAAATGCTGAAAGGCATCCGTTGATAAGAGAAAGTACCCCACTTGGTAGTGAATGCAGTCTTGTGCTGATCATCGTTTTTAGCCCATATCTGGTTATATCCCAATAACCTATCCAATAGTGAAAACCTTTGTGCCCCTGCCACTACATGAAGGATTTGATCAATATGAAGTAGTGGGTAGTGATATTTGATTGACGCTTGATTCAGATTTTGGAAGTCTATACACAATTAAATATTGCCATTATTCTTTTGCACTGGAACTAGGTTAGCCACCCAGGAAGAATGCTTAATTGGATATATGATCTTAGCTTCAAGTATCTTCAATAACTTGGTCCTCATAAGAGTTTTAACCTTTGGATTTACAGGTCATTGCTTCTATTTGTAGGTTCTAAAACCCTCTTCTAACTCGATGGTATGCTAGATGACATTCTTGTTGTACCCCTTTAAGTATTCATAACACTAGGTGATGATGTCAGGGTATTCTTTACATAGAACTCAGATCTTTTGGAGTTCTTTGGTGGTGCAGTCGGTCCCTAACATGATGACTTTCCCTAATTCTAACTCCAAGTTGATGAACTCCTTCTGGTCTTTCTTTATATTATGGTCGATAGGTCTATCATTTCTATCAAAGATACTTTCCAGTGTAATCAAGTCTTTCGGGATATGATTTTTTTTCAACTGAATCAAACATTCATGGTCTTCTTCATTTAGAGCCCGCACTTCTATGGTTAATCCTTCATTGACCAAGAAGTTAATAAGTTGTTCATAATTATCAAACACTTGCCAATGCAGCTTTTTATTGGGAATGGAAGGTCAGTAAATTGATCTTACCATCTTTGGTTTGTGCATAATGCCATCGACTGTTGAAAACCAGGCCAATGGAAGCTAGGATGTCAGCTAGCTTATTTTCTCCCCAACTAGTGAATAGAAGACTTACTCATACATATTAGCTTGGAGTTGTATGAATAATGTAGCTGAGTATGAGGCTTTGTGCCTCGGACTCAAGAAAGTTAAGAAGCTAGGCATCAAGCAACTACAAATTTTTGGAGACTTTGAGCTAATATGTAATCAAGTTACCAGCAAGTGTGTCAGCAAGAAACACTACCTGAAGATGTATTGCAACAAAGTGTGGGATTTTTTTGATACCTTTGATGCTCTGGCTTTGAAGGTATCAGATTCTAAATGTGAAGTGCTCCACAATGGAACACTTCACCTCAAGTCAAAGCACTCCAACAAGAAGAGAGCACTCCAAAGGTAAAGCACACCAAAAGGGAATGCTTCTCTCAAAGTTGGAGTGCTCCAAAAAGTGGAGAGCACTTCAAAGGTGAAGCACTCCACAAGGGAACATTTCACCTAAATCCAGAGCACTCCAAAGGCAAAGAGATCCACAAGGGAATTCTTCGTCCAAAGCCAAAGTGCTCCAACAAGTGTAGAGCGCTCCAAAGGTGAAGTTATCCACAAGGGAATGCTTCACCCAAATTTGAAGCACTCCAACAAGTGGAGAGCACTCTAAAGGAGAAGCGCTCCACAAGGGAATGCTTCACCCAAAGCTAGAGCGCTCAAAAAAGTGGAGAGTGCTCCAAAGGTGAAGTGCTCCACAAGGGAATGATTTTCCTGAATTTGGAGTGCTCCAAAAAGTGGAGAGCACTCCATAATGTAATGCTTCACCCAAAGCTAGAGTGCTCCAAAGGTGAAGCGCTCCACAAGGGAACACTTCACCTAAAGGTAGAGCACTCCAACAAGTGGAGAGTGCTCCAAAGGTGAAGCGCTTCATAATGGAATGGTTCACCCAAAGCTAGAGCACTTAAACAAGTGGAGAGCACTCCAAAGGTGAAGCGCTCCACAAGGGAAAACTTCACCTGAAGTTGTTGAGCAAGGTGCAGCAACAGTATTGTCATTGTTGTCAACACAGTCAGACAGATCGGTTGATGCAGTGGACAGGAGTTAAGAGGTTCTTCATAGAATGTACAGTGGAGTAAAATGCTTATGAGGATGTTTTTGATGTTTGGGTGAAGTTGTTATAGGCTTTTCAAGAAGACCGAAGTGACCCATATGCAAAAGAGAAGCAAAGAAAAAAAAGTGTCGTGATATCACGACATGTTGCATTTTCACGATCAACAGAGAAGAGAAAATGCAAGGAGAAAAAGTGTCTCGATATCATGACATGTTCCATTTTCGTGGCCAGCAGCGAAGAGAAAATGCAAGGAGAAAAAGTGTCATGATATCGCGACATATTGCATTTTCGTGGCCAGAAGAGAAGAGAAAATGCAAGGAGAAAAACTGCCACAATTTCACGACATGTAGCATTTTTGTAGTCCAAAGCGAAGAGAGAGAGCAAGAAAGAAAAATTGTCATGATTTCATGACATGTTCAGAGAAAAAGTGCAAGAAAGAAAAACTATCACGATTTCACGACATGTTCAGAGAAAAAGTGCAAGTAAGCAAAACTGTCACGATTTTGCGACATGTTTGGAGAAAAAGTGCAAGCAAGCAAAACTATCATGATTTCGTGACATGTTCAGAGAAAAAGCGCAAGCAAGCAAAACTATCATGATTTCGTGACATGTTTGGAGAGAAAGCGCAAGCAAGCAAAACTGTCATGATTTTGTGACATGTTCGGAGAGAAAGCGCAAGCAAGCAAAACTGACGCGATTTCATGACATGTGGGAAGAGAGAAATGCAAGTAGAAAAAGTGTCATGATTTCATGACATATTGCAAGAGAGAGAGTCTGAAAGAAAAAGTGTCATGATTTTGTGACAGATTGCAAGAGATTGTACGGACGAAAAAGTGTCGCGATTTCACGACATATTGAAAGAGATATTGTATGGATGAAAAAGTATCGTGATTTCACGACATATTGTAAGGAAGTTTGTACGGACGAAAAAATATCGCGATTTAGTGACATATTGCAAGGAAGTTTGTACGGATGAAAAAGTGTCACGATTTCGTGACATATTGCAAGAGAGATTGTACGGACAAAAAAGTGTCACAATTTCACGATATATTGCAAGAGAGATTATCTGAAAGAGAAAGTGTCGCAATTTCGTGACATATTGCAAGAGAGAGAGTCCAAGAGAAAAAGTGTCACGATATCATGACATGTTGGGTTTTCGTGACCCGAAGGCAAGAGAAAGAGCTAAGGAGAAAAAGTGTCATGATATCGTGACATGTCGGGTTTTCACGACTCGAAGGCAAGAGAAAGAGCAAAGGAGAAAAAGTGTCATGATATCGTGACATGTTGGGTTTTCGTGACCCGAAGGCAAAAGAGAGAGTCCAGGAGAAAAAGTGTCATGATATCGTGACATGTCGGGTTTTTGCTAACTAAAGGCAAGAGAAAGAGCAAAGGAGAGAAAGTGTCACAATTTCGTGACATGTCGCATTTTCATGACTAAAGGAGGAGAGAGAAAGTAAGAAGGTAGAAGTGTCATGATATCGTGACAAAAGTAAAGAGGAAGAGAAAGGAGGCGAAAGTGTCGTGATATCACGACATGTTATGTTTTGGTTGGTATAAGCAAACAAAATAAGCAAGGAGGCGAAAGTGTCGTAATATCGTGACATGTGTTTTCGCGGGTACAAGAAAACAAAAGAAGCAAGGAGGTGAAAGTGTCGTGATATCATGACATATTTTTTTGCTAGTACAAGCCAAGAAGAGTAGCAAGGAGGCAAAAGTGTAGCGATATCGTGACATGTTGTGTTTTCACGAGAAAAAGCCGAGAAGAGGACAAAGAGGCAGAAGTGTCATGATTTCATGACAAGTCTCTTTGGTGCGAGCTAAGAAGAGAACCTAGCTGAAATAAGATATGTGATAGTTAACTAAAGTTATACGGCAGTTATAGTTTTAGTTGCAAAATAAAATCATGCAGCTAAAATAAGAAGAGTTAACTAAAGTCAGTACGACAGTTGCACGTGTAGTTACAAATAAAAATCATGCAACTAAAATAAGAATAGTGAATTGAAGTCAGAACAATAGTTACAGGGCCAGTTACAAAGTGTAATCATCGAGCGATGGTTAAATTGAAATTCATCAGTCAAAGACCAAACAAGAGTCATAACTATTAATAGGATGCATGAGATAATATTGTGAGATGAAGGAGTTACATATAGAATTTTCTATTAATAAGCTGCATGTGAAAATATGGAAGTTAAAAATAGAATCAGAACTTTGGTATAAAAGGAGGTCTGCGTTGAGAATTAATTGCTACAAAAACTATGGGAAAGTGTTGTAAAAAGAGGGCTGGAAGAGTGTCGTAAGAGAGAATTTTAGCAGAGCTGTGAGAGCCATAAGAGTGCAGTAAGAAGTGCAGTAAGAGGGCTGTAAGAGGGCCAAAAAGGTGCAGTAAGTAGAGCCTTAAGTATGTGTGGTGTTTAGCTGAATAGCAAGAGAGGTTGGGTTAGCAATAGACCAGTCAGGGTCTTGTATAAGTGGAGGCATTTTTATGTCAATCTTATAGTTTCAAAATTGCAGTCCAAGTTGGTGCTTGGAATTAGGGGTTGGTGCTCCTTTCTGTTGGTGCAGATAAATTATGGGTTGGTGCTCCTTTCAGTTGGTGCAAATAAATTAGGGGTTGGTGCTCCTTTTTGTTGGTGCAAATAAATCAGGGGTTGGTGCTCCTTCCAATGGGTGTTGGTAAATTGATTGTAAAATTGGTATTTTGTAAAGGCTGGATTTGGATGGGAGTCCAAATAGTCAATTTTTGAGGAGTAACCAAAACTGGTGAACCTCGGTACATCTTGTGTTGTGTGATGCTTTCTTGTTATATTTGCTTTATGTGGTTTTAAGTTTTCATTTTTTTGGCTTTAAGAGTTGAAGTTTTTAAGTTTTAAAGAGCCACACTGATTCACCCCCCCTCTTAGTGTCATTGTGAAACTAACGAAGCTAAAGCATTACAACAAGTAGAGAGCGCTCCACCCAAAAGGAATAAATAAGCTTTTTATTAGGAACAAAAGGTTAGTAAATTGATCTTACCATATTTGGTTTGTGCATCATTCCATCGACTGGTGAAAACCGAGTGCCAATGGAAGCTAGGATGTCAGCTAGCTTATTTTTTTTCCTTGAAATGGATATGACATTTAGCAAATCGGAGATATCGAACAAATCCCACATTTTTTTGTGACACACCTTCAGGTAGTATTTCTTTTTGACACACTTATTGGTAATTTGATTACAGATTAGAGAGTCTAAAAATTTGTAGTTGCTTGATGCCTAGCTTCTCAGCTTTCTTGAGTCTGAGGCACAGCCTCATACTCAACTACATTATTCGTACAACCCCAAGCTAGTCTGTATGAGTAAATCTTCTATTTTCCAGTTGGAGATATGAGAGCAATTATTGTGCCAACTCCATTTTTACATTGTGCACCATCAAAGTACAACTTCCAAAACTGGTATGAGATTGAGGGCATTGTTGGGTGAGCTTGCTTTTATTTTTTAGGCTTAGTGAGTGTGTAGCATCCTAAGTCTGTACCATTGACTATGTTTACATAAATTAGGGATAAGTCATCATCTAGTTGGAGTTAAACTAGAGCTTCCTCCATCAAGTTGATTTGTATTTCCTCTACCATCAAGTTGACAAAGATTGAGCCTTTTTCTTCATCTTCAAGATTCTCAATGTGAAAATCGGTAGGTTTCTCATTGAAGAGCTTGAATATTCTTCCTTTGAAGGGGATATCTAGGTGGGTGTAGTCAAGGGAGAGGTAGCCTCCCATATTCACCATGAATTCTCATGAGAAGCACATACTAAAAAATGGCTCCAGATCGACCACCACGATCTCCTGTATGACAGTGACTTATGGTATTTTATGGAGTTGGATGGGCACATCTTTGATCACTCCCACTATTTTTACTAGATTTCTATCTAACTATAGCACCCCAGGGCTGTTGTGGGTGTATTCCATACCCATGATTTCATAAAATACTTTGGGCATGACTGTTGTAGCAGCACCTGAATCGATCATGTAGTTATGCATGACCCATCCCTCCATTAGAAGGGATAGGTAAAATGGCAGGGGCCTATTTTTACCTATGGTCAAAACTGTTAATGGCTGAGAATACATAGTCTGAGTTGGCTCGCTTTCCTTTTCCTATGTGAATTTGAGATATTCTTGTAAAATATCAACTTGACCTGGAAGCTGAAGGGTGTCATATAGGCTTACCTTAGCGAGGCATTTTTCATTTCTTCAACTATGTTGTATGTTGAAGTGGTGGTCTCCATTGTTCCCTTTGTAGGTTTATAGATCTTTTGATATTGTTGCATCATGTCCACCCATTGTTGTTTAGTGAGTGAGGGGTATCAGAGATTTTCTCATGCCTATTCTCATGTTTCTACTGGCAGCTGAAGAGTTGTAGCTTTATGCTGTGAGATCCTTTCTCTAACATGCAACTAAAGGTGGTCCTTCAATTGATCATATTGGTGAGTAGTTGTCATTGTATTGGGAGATTTTGCCTACTATTGAGCTTCAGTACATGATTTAGTTATGGGTTTAAGTGTCGGAGGCACTTTCAATGGATCCATATAAACTGGATCTACCTCAATAGGTTTCTTTCCTAACCTGGTGAGAATAGAAATTTGTTGAGCTGATGGTCATGATATTTTGATCAGCTTCCCTGATCATATTAACTTGCTCATAGGGTCCTCCATCCAGTGTCTACACATAATTTATATGTACCATACAATCTTCTTCATTGTATGGGTCATTGCATGTGGTACACCAATAGAAGGAATTAAAGGTACTGACCTCTTCAGTGTTCATCACTACTAAATTTCTCTCGTGTTGCCTTTGAGTGCTAGTGGTTGCTTGCTCTTTGGTGATTAGGTGAGGAGGGAATATCCTCTGGTGAAATCCTTGATCATATTGTCTTTTCCTTAAGGTGCTCATTTTGTTTGCTACCATCTGCATGTAAGCCTTAACTTTTTATAGCTCTTTAGCTTGAGCTTTGATTACAACCGCTTGGTTAGCAGGTACTTGACTTGGAGGTAATGGGACCAACATTGATGGTGTTGGCAAAGCTAGGTATTGTGTTGGAGCGGGTAGCTGGGGAACAATAGGTGCTTGGTATTGAGGCATAGGCATAGGTTGATACTAGGAATGTGGATTCTAATATTGGCTAAGGTGTGTTTGGGATGCAAGAGGATCGAATGTGCTTGGATACATTTTTTGAGGGAAATATGGATCAATCAGGGTTGTTGCCTTGGGAGGTAGCTTCTCGATAGATATTAGGTTAGCCTCGGCTTCCTGAGCCTACTAATAGAGAGTGGGGAATGTATTGATATTTAGCATGGTATATGTTAATGCTTATATCTAAGTGAAAAGCTCTTATATAATAAAATGTAGCCTACTCAGGTGTTGGTTGGAGACCATCTATGACTCTTTGCCAAGTTCTTGCGAATCTAGCATTAAATTACATTATTTCTTCCTAAGGATGCCTTTGAATAGTAGTAAATTGGTGTAATAGAGATAAGGGGTCTGCTTGTTCATTGAAACACCTTATCAACTACCCAGCCAACTAGTCCCATGTAGTAATGGTGCTGGGCAGGAGCAACCGATACCAATAAAGAAGCTTACCTCTTAGTGAAAGAACCAACAACTTCACCATGATGTCTTCATTGGTTATTTTATGGATGGTCGCTAATCCTACGACATCTTGTATGTGCTCATGCGTCGTATTTCCCATACTGTCATAAGTAGGTAGAGCTTTCAAAGTTGTGGGTGGGACTGTGTGTTGAGCCTATAAAGCAAGCGGTATCATATGGTTCCAAGCTACCAACTACTTGGGTGGTGTTGGTTGGGCCATCTGCAGAGGTGGATTGGTGAGGAGTGGTGGAGTTGGTAGAACTTATTGAGTCAAAATATTCAAAATACTTGAAGCACCTGGTTGAACATCTGGAGGAGCCAGAGTATATTGATCATCTGGAGAATTCGACGAATTCAGAGGTAAGCTATTGGTTGTGCTATCAGGATTTGGATTCTATGAATCTTGAACAGCTTCTTGTGATGATGTTCTAATAAGCAGAATATTTTAACTGACCACCCTAGGATGTTCTCTTAAATCATTGATGTCGAGCTCATAGAATTTGGGTTCTTATTTTGTATTTCTAGCCCTCCACCTTGTATGCATGAAGGTGGGAGCTTTTACATTAGTCTATGAGATTAGGATCTATCTCGGGTTTAGTAGAGTCACCAGATGTTTAGATTGAACAATACTAACATGAACATCACTTCTTAATACTGATAAAATGTGGAATGTTTGGGTCCCACCAGGCGTGCTAGAAACTGTTGGCAATCGAATCAGCCTAGATACAGGTTTTCTAAGTCTACAACACCCTAGGCCTGCTACCAAACATTGAATTCCTGAAGGAAAGGGATTTCCTCCATGGAAATATCCAGTAGGGCTGGTTCTAAAAATTAAATGGGTGATTAGAGATAAGGGATAGAAAGATACCAAAAGAGATGAGAAATTACGGAAAGTAAGGGGAGATGGCTGAAGACTGGCAATTTGGGATGATGTACCAAGAACACGAGAGATGGCTTATCTAATTTTACCAATAGCAATCAAAACAATGAATTATAATAGAAAGTAGTATAAAATCCTTATAACCTATGTAAACTCTAGCAAGGATTCCAGGGACCAGTATTCTATCAATAGCAAAATCCAAATAACAGAATTAAACTGAAGAATAGAAACACTAGTTTAATAGAAATAATAGATCAAAAATATTACACAAATATTTGGGACTTAAATCATAGCCAGGAGCATTTATTTTGAGGGTAGGTTTCAAGTATACAGCTACTTCAAAAAGTAAAAATGGGGACTTTGGTTTAAGGGTAAGGAATGTACAAAAAGAGATGAAATGACTAAAAGGAGTGGGAAATGGCTACAAGCCAAAAGTGTGGGGTGATGGACCGGAAGCATGATAGGTAGCTTATATATTTGAACCAACAACAATAAAAACAACAAACCTTTAACTAAAACTAGTATGAAAAATATCTTAACTATGCAAACTCCAGCAAGTATTCCAGGGGCAAGCCCTCTACCGATAGTGAAATCCAAAAAACAGAATTAAACTGACCATAAAGAAAATAACTTAATAGAAATAGTAGAGTAGAAGTCATACAAAAATTATAAGTCTCAACACTAGGGCCAAAATCTTTTATTTCAACAGTGGGATCCAAAGTACATAACTACTTTTCTAGTAGAAGTTATCCATCCTTTACAGAGAAAAGGGGGGGTTTATATAGGAGAAAAACTACCGCTCAATGAATTGCTATTCAACCACTTTCATGACGGGCTGACTCAATTTCAGTGACAACCAAAAATGGTCTACCTTATCTCAATTTATCATTTAAAAGTAGAAGGTTCCAATGAAGACTTGGAATAGTCAGGCCAGAATTACAGGTAACTTGATATTGAATTTAGAAGTTTCTGATGACGATCATCAATCAGACCGTCTCAAAAATAGTTTCAGGGTGGTGAAATAGGAAATGCATTGTGTGGACCTCTCCTTTTGTTTGTTAGCTCCTTTTAACAATATCTCCTTGGCTCTTTTTAGGAAAGCACTCCATTGTGGAGCACTTTTGAGTAAAGTGCTCCTTTGTGGAGCACTTATTAGAAAAGTGCTCCCAAGTGGAACACTTTTGAGGAAAGCGCTTCCTTATGGAGCGCTTCTTGAGGAAAGTTCTTACTTGTGGAGTGCTTCTTGAGGAAAGTGCTCCCTTGTGGAGTGCTTATTAGCAAAATGCTCCCAAGTGGAGCACTTTTGAGGAAATTGCTCCCTTGTGGAGTGCTTCTTAGCAAAGCACTCCCAAGTGGAGTGTTTTCTACTTTAAGCAATAGACTTGGAAAATTCTTTAGAGGCTTATCTTTTGAATAAGCTTAAATTCTATCTACACGTAGAAACTTTATCTACTTTACTTCCTTAATCCTTTGATCATCTTGCAAATAATCCTCTAGCTAAGCAAGGAATAGAAAAAAAATGGAAGAGCTGAAAATGAAAATTTATCATTTGATTGTCCATGCTAAAATAAATACAATTTTGCATGCAACATACCAAATTTAAAAAACTTCAAAAGAAAAGGATAAAGAAAAAAAAATGTAGAAAATCTTAAGAAGGAGCAGACCCATATGAGGGAAAACTTTAGAATTGCAATGCCTTTGACCATTTTTCGTAAAAAATAATTTTACACTAAGCACTTTCAAAAATAGAATTAAATATGCATATTTTTTACAAGGTGTGTCAATATTGACAACACATCTACAAGGGGATGCTCTGCTAAGAAATGCTCCACGATGGAGCGCTCTCCTCAAAAATGCTCCACAAGGGAGCGCTTTCCTAAAAAGAGCTAGGGGGATATTGTTAAAAGGAGCTAATGAAAAAAAGGAGAGGTCCACAGCGCATTTCCTATTTCATGCCATGAAACCATTTTTGAGACCATCTGATTGATGATCGTCATCAAAAAATTCTAATTTCAATATCAAGTTACCTATAATTCTGGCCTGACTGTTCCAAGTCTTCGTCAAAACCATCCACTTTTAAATGATAAATTGGGATAAGGTAGACCATTTTTGGTTGTCACAAAATTTTAATCATCCCATCATGAAAGTGGTTGAATACCAATTCATCGAGCGGTAGTTTTATCCTATATAAACCGCCCCCTTTCTCTATAAGGGATGGATAACTTCTGCTATAAAAGTAGTTATGTACTTTGGATACCATTGTCGAAATAAAATCTTTTGGCTTTGGTGTTGAGACTTCTAATCTGTGTATGAATTCTACTCTGTTATTTCTATTAAGTTAGTTTCTTTACTATTAGTTTAATTCTATTTTTTGGATTTCACTATCGGTAGAGGGCTTGCCCCTAAAATACTTGTTGGAGTTTGCATAGTTAAGATGTTTTTCATAATAGTTTTAGTTAAAGGTTTTTTTTTTTTATTGTTGTTGGTTCAAATATGTAAGTTACCTATCATGCTTCTAGTCCATCATCCCACACTTTTGGCTTGTAGCCATTTCCTATTCCTTTTAGTCATTTCATATCTTTCTGTGCATTCCTTACCCTTAACCCAAAGTCCCCATTTTTACTTTTTGAAGTAGCTATATACTTGAAACCTACCATAAAAATAAAGGCTTCTGGATACATTTTAAGTCCCCAATATCTATGTAGGATTTCTATTCTGTGATTTCTATTAAACTAATATTTCTATTCTTCAGTTTAATTTTGTTCTCTAGATTTTGTTGTTGATATAATACTGGTCCATGGAATCCTTGATGGAGTTTACATAGGTTCTAAGGATTTTATACTGCTTTTTGTTATAAGTCATTGTTTTTATTGTTGTTGGTAAAAGTAGATAAGTTTTCTATCATGTTCTTGATACATCATCCCAAATTACTGGTCTTCGACCATCTCCCCTTCCTTTCCACAATTTTCCATCTCTTTCGGTATCTTTCTATCCCGTATCTCCAATCACCCATTTAATTTTTGGAACCATCCCTACTAAATATTGCCATGGAGTACATTCATTTCCTTCGATAATTCAATGCTTGGTAGAGGGCCTAGGGTGCTGTAAACTTAGAAAACTTGTATCTAGGCCGGTTCGATTGCCAACAGTTTCTAAGATGTGTTGTCAATATTGACACACCTTGTAAAAAAGATGCATAGTTAATTTTGTTTTTGAAAGCGCTCAGTGTAAAATTATTTTTTTACGAAAAATGGTCAAAGGCATTGCAATTCTAAATATTTCCCTCATATGGGTCTGCTCGTTAAGATTTTCTACATTTTTCTTTTCTTTATCCTATTCTTCTGAAGTTTTTTAAATTTGGTATGTTGCATGCAAAATTGTATATATTTTAGCATTGACAATCAAATGATAAATTTTCATCTCCAGCTCTTCCGTTTTTGGTTCTATTCCTTGCTTAGCTAGAGGATTATTTGTAATATGATCAAAGGATTAAGGAAGAAAAGTAGATAAAGTTGCTAAGTGTAGATAGAATTTAAGATTATTAAAAAGAAAATCCTCTAAAGAATTTTCCAAGTCTATTGCTTAAAGCAGAAAGTGCTTCACTTGGGAGTTCTTTGCTAAGAAGCACTCCACAAGGGAGCGCTTTCCTCAAAAGTACTCCACTTTGGAGCACTTTTCTAAGAAGCACTCCACAAGGGAGTGCTTTCCTCAAGAAGCGCTCCATAAGGGATCACTTTCCTCAAAAGTTCTCCACTTGGGAATGCTTTGCTAAGAAGCACTCCACAAGGGAGCACTTTCCTCAAAAGCGCTCCACAAGGGAGCACTTTCCTAAAAAGAGTGAGGAGGATATTTTTAAAAGGAGCTAATGAAAAAAAGGAGAGGTCCATAGTGCATTTCCTATTTTACCGACCTGAAACTATTTTTGAGATCGTCTGATTGATGATCATCATCAGAAACTTCTAACTTCAATATCAAGTTACCTGTAATTCCAACCTGACTGTTCCAAGTCTTCATCGAAACCTTCTATTTTTAAATGATAAATTGGGATAAATTAGACCGTTTCTAGTTGTCATAGAATTTGAGTCAGCCCGTCATGAAAGTTGTTGAATACTAATTCATTGAGCGGTAGTTTTTCTCCTATATAAACCCCTCATTTTCTCTATAAGAGATGGATAACTTTTGCTAGAAAAGTAGTTTTGTACTTTGGATCCCATTGTCGAAATAAAAGCTTCCGGCTCTGGTGTTGAGACTTCTAATTTGTGTATGACTTCTACTATGTTATTTCTATTAAGTTACTTTCTTTATGGTCAGTTTAATTCTATTTTCTAGATTTCACTATCGGTAGAGGGCTCACCCCTAGAATACTTGCTGGAGTTTGCATAGTTAATATGTTTTTCATACTAGTTTCTATTAAAGGTTTATTGTTTTGATTGTTGTTTGTTCAAATATATAAGCTATCTATCATGCTTCCGGTCCATCACCCCACACTTCCATATTGTAGCCATTTTCTATTCTTTTTAGTCAATTCATCTCTTTCTATACATTCCTTACCCTTAAACCAAAGTCCCCATTTTTACTTTTTGAAGTAGTTGTATACTTGAAACCTACCCTCAAAATAATGGCTTATGGCTATGGTTTAAGTCCGCAATCTCTATGTGAGGTTTCCACTCTATGATTTCTATTAAACTAGTGTTTTTTTTCTTCAGTTTAATTTTGTTCTCTGGATTTTGTTGTTGATAGAATACTGGTCCCTAGAATCCTTGTTGGAGTTTACATAGGTTCTAAGGATTTTATATTGCTTTATGTTATAATCCATTGTTTTTATTGCTATTGGTAAAAGTAGATAATTTGTCTATCATGTTCTTGGTACATCATCCCAAATTGCTGGCCTTCGGCCATCTCCCCTTCCTTTTCATAATTTCCCATCTCTTTCGGTATCTTTCTATCCCTTATCTCCAATCACCCATTTAATTTTTGAATACAGCCCTCTTGGATATTTCCATGGAGTACATCCCTTTCCTTCGGGCATTCAATGCTTGGCAGTGGGCTTATGGCACTACAGACTCAAAAAACTTGCATCTAGGCTGGTTTGATTACCAATAGTTTCTTGCACACCTAGTGGGACCCAAACGTTCCATATTTTATTAGTATTAATAAGTGATGTTCATCTTAGTATTGTTCAATCTGAACATCTGGTGACTCTACTAAACCTGAGATAGCTCCAAATCTTGTAGACTAATGTAAAAGCTCTTGCCTTGATGCATACAAGGTGGAGGGCTCTAAATACAAAAGAAGAACTCAAATTCTATGAGATCGACATTGATGCTTTAGGAGAACATCCTAGGGTGGTCAGTTCAAATATTCCACTTTTCAGGACATCATCACAAGAAGCTATTAAAGATTCATAGAATCTAACTCCCAACAACACAGCCACCAACTTGCCTCTGAATCTGTTGAATTCTTCGGATCATCAGTATACTCTGGCTCCACCAGACTTGACTCATCAAGTTCTACCAACTCCACCATTCCTCACCAATCTGCCTTCTCATATGGCCCAACGAGCTCCTCCCAGGCAGTTCATAGCTTGGAACCATATGGGACTGCTTGCTTTACAATCTCAACACATGGTTCCACCCACAACTTTGAAAGCTCTACCTACTTATGATGGCATGGAAAATATGGCATAGGAGAACACACAAGATATCGTAGGATTAGCGACAATACATCAAATCACCAACGAAGATGTCATGGTAATTTTTTTGGTTCTTTCACTAAGAGGTAAGCTTCTTTATTGGTATCGGTCACTCCCACACGACACCATTACTACATAGGACTAGCTGGATGGGTAGTTGATAAGGGGTTTTAATGAACAAGCAGACCCTTTCTCTCTGTTACACCAGTTTACTACTATTCAAAGACATCCTCAGGAAGAAATAATGGATTTTAATGTTAGATTCACAAGAATCTCGTAAAGAGTCATAGATGGTCTTCAACCCACACCTAATCAGGCTACATTTTATTATCTAAGAGCTTTCCACTCAGATATAAGCATTAACATCCACCATGCTAATATCAATACATTCCCCGCTCTCTATGAGCAAACTCAGAAAGCTGAGACTGAACTAATAGCTATCAGGAAGGTACCTCCCAAGGCAATGACCATGATTTATCTAGATTTCCCTTAAAATATGTATCCAAGTGCATCCGCTCCTCTTGCATACCAAACGTAGCTTAGCCAATCTTAGAATCCACATTCCCAGTATTGACCTATGTCTGTGCCTCAATACCAAGCATCTGTTGTTCCCTAGTTACCTGCTCTAATGCAAAACCTAGTTTTACCAGCACCATTAATGTTGATCTCATTACCTCCAAGTCAAGTAGCTATTAACCAAGCGGTTGTAATCGAAGCTCAAGATAAAAAGATATCAAAATTTAAGGCTTACATGAAGATGGTGTCAAACCAAATGAGCACCATAAGTAAAAGACCAGATGGTCAAGGATTTCACTAGAGGAGATTCCCTCCTCCACTGATCACCAAAGAGCAAGCAACCACTAACACTCAAAGTCAACATGAGTGAAATTTAGTAGTGATGAACACCAAAGATGTTGGTACCTTTAATTCCTTCTATTGGTGTACCACGTGAAATGACCCATACAATGAAGAAGATTGTATAATACATCTAAATTATGTGTAGACACTGGCTGGAGGACCCTATGAGCAAGTTAATATGATCAAGGAAGCTGATCAAAATCTCATGACATCATTAGCTGAGCAAATTTCTATTCTTACCAGGTCAAGAAAGAAACCTATCGAGGTAGATCTAGTTTAGATGGATCCATTGAAAGTGCCTCCGACACCTAAAACCACAACTAAATCATGGACTGGAGCTCAACTACAAGTAAAATCTCCCAATCCAACGACAACTACTCACTAGTCTAATCGATTAAAGGACCACCTTCAATCGCATGTTAGAGAAAGTATCTCATAGCCTAAAGCTACAACTCTTCAGCTACCAGTAGAAACATGAGAATAGGCAAGATAAAAGCTCTGATACCCCTCACTCACTAAATGACAATGGGTGGACATGATGCAACAATATAGAAATATTTATGAACCTGCAAAGGGAACAATGGATCCCACCACTTCAAGATACAACATAGTCAAAGAAATGAAAAAGGCCCCCACTAAGATAAGCCTATATGACACCCTTTAGCTTCTAGGTCAAGTTGATATATTACAATAATCTCAAAAATTCACACAGTACAAGGAAAGGGGGCCAACTCATACTGTGTATTCTCAGCCATTAACAGCTTCGGCCATAGATAAAAATATACCCCCATCATTTTACCTATCCTTTCGAATGGAGGGATGGGTTATGCATAACTACATGATCGATTTAGACATCGCTACAATAGTCATGCCCAAATCAGTATGTGAAATCATGGATTTGAGTTACACACGTAGTAGACCTGGGGTGCTACAATTATATGGAACTCCAATAAAAATAGTGGGAGTGATCAAAGATGTGCCCATCCAAATCCATAAAATGCCACAAGTCACTTTCATACAAGAGATAATGGTGGTCGATCTGGAGCCATATTTTAGTATGTGCCTCTCATGAGAATTCACGACGAATATGGGAGGCTACCTCTCCCTTGACTACACCCACCTGGATATCCCCTTAAAAGGAATAAGATTCAAGCTCTTCAATGAGAAACCTACTAGTTTTCACATTGAGAAGCTTGAAGATGAAGAAAAAGGCTCAGTCTCTCTCAACTTGATGGTAGAGGAAATACAAATAAAATTGATGGAGGAATCTCTAGTTGAAATCCAACTGGAGGATGACTTCTCCCTAACTAATTTAAATGCAGTCAATGGTACAGACTTAGGATGCTACATAGTCACTAAGCCTAAAAAATAAAAGCAAGCTCACCTAGCAATGCCCTCAACCTCAGACCAGATTTGGAAGCTATACTTTGATGGTGTACAATGTAAAATGGAGCTAGCATAGGAATTTCTCTCATCTCCCCTTCCTTTCTGCAATTTACCATCTCTTTCGGTATTTTTCTATCCCTTATATCCAATCACCCATTTATTTTTTGTAACCAGCCCTACTAGAGATTGCCACGGAGGACATCCCCTTCCTTCAGGTATTCAATGCTTGGTAGTGAGCCTAGGGTGTTGTAGACTTAGAAAACTTGTATCTAGGCCAGTTCGATTGCCAATAGTTTTTGGCACACCCTATTGAACTGATACCTTTGAAGCCAACAATCAAAACTATAAACCTATATTTAGAAACTATTGGCAATCAAACCGGCCTAGATATATGTTTTCTAAGTCTACAGCACCCTATGCCCACTACCAAGCATTGAATGCATTAAGGAAATGGATGTCCTTCATGGCAATCTCTAGTAGGGCTGGTACTAAAAATTAAATGGGTGATTGGAGATAAGGGATAGAAAGATACCAAAAGAGATGGGAAATTATGAAAAGGAAGGGGAGATGGCTGAAGGTCGATAGTGTGGGGTGATGGACCGGAAGCACGATAGACAAATTATATATTTTAACCAACAAAAATCAAAACAATAAAAGTTTAACAAAAACTAGTATGAAAAAATTTTTAACTATGCAAACTCCAGCAAGTATTCCAAGGGCAAGCCCTCTATCGATAGTGAAATCTAGAAAATAGAATTAAACTTATCGTAAAGAAACTAACTTAATAGAAATAACAGAGTATAAGTCATACACAGATTAGAATTCTCAACACTAGAGCCAGAAGCTTTTATTTCGACAATGGGATCTGAAGTACAGAACTGCTTTTCTAGTAGAAATTATCCATCCCTTACAAAGAAAATGGGGGGTTTATATAGGATAAAAACTACCACTCGATGAATTGATATTCAACCACTTTCATGACAGGCTGATTCAAATTTTGTGACAACTAGAAATGGTCTATCTTATCCCAATTTATCATTTAAAAGTGGAAGGTTCCGACGAAGACTTGGAAAAGTCAAGCCAAAATTACAGGTAACATGATATTGAAATTAGAAGTTTTTGATGACGATCATCAATCAGATGGTCTCAAAAATAGTTTCATGGCGATGAAATAGGAAATGTGATGTGGACCTCTCCTTTTTTTCATTAGCTCCTTTTAACAATATCCCCCTGGCTCTTTTTAGGAAAGCGCTCCCTTGTGGAGCACGTTTGAGGAAAGCGCTCCCTTGTGGAGTGCTTCTTGAGGAAAGTGCTCCCTTGTAGAGTGCTTCTTAGCAAAGCGCTCCCAAGTGGAGCACTTTTGAGGAAAGTTCTCCCTTATGGAGTGCTTTTGAGGAAAGCGCTCCCTTGTGGAACACTTCTTGAGGAAAGTGCTCCCTTGTGGAGTGCTTCTTAGTAAAGCACTCCCAACTGGAGTGCTTTTGATTAAAGTGCTCCCTTGTGGAGCTCTTCTTAGCAAAGCACTCCCAAGTGGAGCACTTTTTGCTTTAAGCAATAGACTTGGAAAATTCTTTAGAGGCTTCTCATTTGAATAAGCTTAAATTCTATCTACACTTAGCAAATTTATCTACTTTGCTTCCTTAATCCTTCAATAATATTTAAAATAATCCTCTAGCTAAGCAAGGAATAGAACCAAAAATGGAAGAGCTGGAGATGAAAATTTATCATTTGATTGTCCATGCTAAAATATATACAATTTTGCAAGCAACATACAAAATTTAAAAAACTTCAGAAGAACAGGATAAAGAAAAGAAAAATGTAGAAAAGCTTAAGGAGTAGAACCATATGAGGGAAATATTTAGAATTGCAATGCCTTTGACCATTTTTCATAAAAAAATAATTTTGCAATGAGCGCTTTCAAAAATTGAATTAACTGTGCATATTTTTTACAAGGTGTGTTAAGATTAGCAACACATTTGGTAGATCGTAGAGGCATTGAGCCGGTCTCAATGCAAATATCCCAAGCCTTAATCCTTGGGTGGTAGAGTCATTCTCTTTCTCTTGATCTTTCTCTTCTATGTCATCTTCACTGGGATATTTATCTTCTTTTTGTTCACTGCTTTCAGATCCTTCATCTATTTCCTCTTTTTCTCCATCCGAATATTCATCTTCTGAACTAGATTCACCTTCAGTATTATCTTCCTTACTAGATGTGAAGCGCTTAGAAATAAGTTGATCCAATTATTTTTTAAACACATGCTTATATATAGTTGTAGCATCATTCCAATGCTCATAATAATATGGGGGGTATTTTTGAAGCTCAAAAATAAGATAGCAATAGGCATTAATCTGCTCTAGATCAACAAACACCATCATCCTATCAAATTCTTTTAAACAGGATTCAATATGAGAATATTTTGTCATGAGCATAATGATCTATACATCTGAGCTGGAGGTATTCAAAGTTTCTATGTTAATAGGGTTTTCAACAAAATTAGCCCACATAGGTTCCAATTCTTCTATTTATAGAGGAGGATGATCTAGATCAGTGAAACTAGGGACCTTAATGTCAATGAGGGCCTCCAAGTACTGCAATCCAATCTCATGTTTTTGTAGAAGAGCATCTGAAGCTGAACGAGATTTTTTGGAAAGCTCAACTTTTATGAAATAATATTGCAAGGTAGTTTTAGCATTAGCCCATGATTAGGCTAAGTCACTCATAGGTTCAAAGTGAATAGGCACATCCTCTATCTTTCTAAGCTACACCGCCAAGTCCAGCCAACAATTAACATCTTCTTGGGATGACTCCAGAATTGGACCCCCAACAAGGATGGCCTCATGCGCTTATTTATAAAATTGAAGAGCTTTGATTCCTTTTGTAGTTCTTTGAGGGAAATCTCTCAAGAAATATAGGCGCATCTCTTGCAAGAGCTCTCTAAAAGGTAAGTCAGGAGGCTGCACTTTGGGCTCTTTCTCGGATTTTAGTTCTCTGATCTGAATAGTAAGTTGTTGGTTGACCTAAATCACTTCAGCTAATTCTTGGATATGATGAGCATTCACCATTTCGAGGTCAGCACCATAGGCATCAAGCTCCTATATTTTATTTTCTAGATCCTCAACCTTAGAATTAAGCATTTTTATCTGACCTTGATGATCTCGTTCTAGATATTCATTCTTCCTTCTTGTTGCTACCAATTCTTCCTATAGTTGATCAACCTCTAAATGGGTTTTAAAATATAGGAACCTGTTATGCTATCCATGTACATAGATAGAGCCAATGCCTACATGAACCTCCTCCATTTTTTCTTGAGTATTCATCCTAGCCACATTGAAACTTGTATTTCTAAGAACATAATTGGTTGGGGTCATCTCCCCCAAAGGCTTTCTCACCAATGGTATATTTTCAATCATGTGCATTTCCATAGACTTAGGATCCATAATATAAGCTATGTGTCTGAGCTAAAGCTAAATCCTCCCTCTCACTGTAATATTTGAGCCACTTAGCAAAAATTTTCCTGGCTTTGTAGATGCTTTCAACTGTAGCTGACTGCTGTGACAACTCCAACTCTGACTCCAAAAGCTCAGGGAGCCCTAATCCAAGAATAGGCATTGTTGGAAAGAATGGGGAGTCGAGTTGTAGGCTTGGAGATATAGAGAAAGTTGAGAGGGAAGAGATTGTGCTAACCCTAGGAGGTGCTTGAGTTTGTATGACTATGGGCTTGGGAATTATAAATTTGGATGAATCAAAAGATGTGGGGGGAGTGGAAGGAGAGGAGGAAACACTTGAGTTAGAAGCACCAAATAATTAGGCAAAGGAAACCTCCAAAATGCAATGGGAAGAGATGGTATAAGTGGAGGGTACAAAAGTATTAGGGACTTTTGCATAAGAAGCAAATGGGGGAACTAAGGGCATTTGCATTTTAGTGGGATATAGGAAATTTGCTTGGGAAACTCGAAGGCCCATGCTACTTAGCTCTAGAATAGGGGAAGCACTCAACATAGGGTTTACTGAAACATGAATTTTGGGGACTGTTAAAAATGCCGATGTGGAGGCTTCAGGTATTGGCATTATTATAGCTACATCAGGGGTTGAACAAGATTGAAATAAAGGTGCAGAAGTTAAGGCCAAGGAGGAAATGAAAATAATATGAGATGAGGACATACCTTTGAGCCTCATAAATGAAGAGGTCATGAGATATTCTTCTAGCGACTTCGTTTTATCTCCTTTCTCATCTAAAAAATTAGAGCTATCCTCTTCTGCCACTCTTTTAGCTTCTATAATCTTTGGGAAGACCGCATGTCCTCCGTCTTCGCCCTTCTGTTCTTTGGCTAATTTTGTGGTTGGCGCTCCTAGGACAGATACTTCAACTTCGCCCTTTTGTTCTCTGATTTGTTTTACAACCAATTTGTCTTCAATATGGTCAGTCATGGCTTCTTTGGGTGATTTGGGCATAGCTATATCCTTAGATACAAATATTTCTTTAGTCAGGGATAGTTCAAGCACAAATTCTTTTTGGATGGATATCTCAGCTACCTTGTCCCCTTGGTCTACTTGAGAGACTGAAAGCTCAATACTTAGAGGTTTCTGTTGATCCATCTCTATTGTCACAACCTCCTATAAAACTACTTCATTAGAGTTTGGAGGAGCTAGAGTGCCTAAATGCACTACTATCCCAAAAGCCTTTTGGGTCATATTTCATGGCCTTTTGTGGTATTCTGTGGGAGAAGTACCTTGGCTTTTCTCTTGAAAGGAACGCTCTTAGTCCTGGACTTCTACTCAATGGAGGGGGAAGTGCTCATGATAGCTTTTCCCATGTTTTGCGAGCTATATCATGGGTAAGCCAAGTCATCAACCTCATCTAGGGGTAACCTGCCTTGGGCACGATGGTAGCAAAGGAAAATTATTGAAAAATATGAAATCCATTTTCATAAATGTCAAAAAATTGGTCACCGATTGCAAGCTTATTAGTTGAGGGTTTGCCCTGGTGTACCCTCATGATCCACCATTGTTCTACTTTGTGATTTGAGCATTTTGGATACCTAATATTTATACTTTCTATGACAGACCTAGTCAACTTCTGCTCTGGATTCATAGTGGGATTGTACTCAAACTCCATAGTATAAAAATCCAACCAAGGTGGGAGCGGCTCCATCTCATCCACATGCCACTCAAGCTCCAAGCCAAGTGGATTATTGTGCTAGTTTTCCATGTCTGACTATGAGCAGCTATGAAAAGCTTGTACCTTAATATTTTTTTTTATTATACCCAACAAATCCCATTTCCATCGATGGGGAAGCTCAATTAATCTGAACTGGGCTAATACCATAGTTAAAACTGCATTTTGACCACACTATGTTATTTTGACCCCTCAGAACTTGAAAGGGGTGGAGATTATGACCTTTCTCCCATGACCCTTTCCATACTCTTGATTAGTGTGATCCAACTGGCAGGCTACCTCCATAGCGAAAATAAATGGAGTGGTGTAAAAGGGTAATAAAAAAGGTTTTTCAAAAATCGTATATCCTGATGACGTAACCCTGCGTTAGGAGGAAATTATCTCCCAATCGTGGATCCACCAACTTCTCTCTCAACTCTATCAAGAAGCACTCACACTGACCACAAATCAAAACCAAAATTGGACCCAAAAAAAGCTGATTAAAAACATAATACGAATTACTTACAGTGAAACTCTCGGTCCATAGGTAAACTGGCAGCGGTTTTCCCTTGTCGTCGGTTTGCTGCTTGTGGATGAAGATGAAATTCTCATGCATGTGCTAGAAAAACAACCACACCATTACGAAAGATAATATGAATTGGTGGCTTTGATCATCATGAAGGAAAGCCAAAGAGGCATGCAACTACCATGCAATAAATATGGCCCAATCGTAAAAGCCTGGGCTAGAACCTGGTCTTGCCTTAGAGGGGAAATAAATTGGGTTGTCTAAAATAGCCTTGGCCATGACAACCTGCCAATCGGTGACCCACTCATCAATGGCCAATCCTACCACCCATGCTAGGATGGAGTATATTTTAGGTTATGATAACTCATCCAAATGCCTTGGGAGTGCATGTAGGTTACTAGCCACCGTCACATCTTGCAATTGGTTCACCACAAAATATTTCATCTAGGAATTTGGCTGATATCTGGCAGCTTCCTCATTTGTATATAGCCTATATAAGGACCAAAACTAGGTTTTGGGCTCATTTGTAATAACAAATTCTTGGCAATTTGGAGCAGAGAGAAGGAACATCATACCGGTATCCTTTTATTGATATTGCTTTTAATCTGATTATAATACGCCCCACCATGATCACCATTGAAAGCATGCAGAAAAATGGCGTACCGATATGATGCAAACAAAAATAGATATAGATGCTAAGTCCTACGAATGCGATGAGCAATGCATGAAGGAAATGACGCAGAAACGAGATGTGAGCAAACAAAGCGGGGCCTCCTTTATTGATATTGCTTTTAATATGATTACAATACATCCCCCCTCTAGGGCTCAGAACATTTGATACAATTTGTTACATTAATGGATGCCCGAAAGAAGCCGCGCTTCCAAGATCGGACGGTACGCTTCCAGCGTCTTCCACGTGCCCACATTCGAAGTGGGCGGGCTAAAAGTTGTCGCCGCTTGTGTCCATGTGTTCGTCATTCCTTGCTGCCCCTCTAGTATTCCTGGTGGTGAGATCCTACGCATAGAAAGACAACAAATCGTTAATAGCATATGCGTATCTAGAAAAACATGCAATCCCCAAGGCCTCCAGTGGGCGCTTGTGGGATATCAGTGATAAGATTGATAAATCGATTATAGAATGATATATAAATGTAAAGGACAACTTCTAGAATTGGTATCACCTAATTTTGCATCGAAGCGACGTCGGACGGCCCCGTTATGCTCGTTTGCCCGTCGGGGGCCTCTCCAAAGTGAGCGCTCCAATGTCCCACCTATGCTTATCCAAATCACCTAAAACTCATGGGTTAGGCATTATATGTAATTCTAAGACTACCCAGATGCTCAGAATTTGCATATCCTACCTAGATTCTCCTGTATGTGACAGGGGTGCCCTGCGAGCTAGTTAATACATAAAATAATAAAATGATCGTCAAATCATGTCAGAATGAGTTCAAACTTTAACAGAGGCATTAGGATATCATCTAGGACATATTGCAAAAATAATAGTAAGGAAATCATGCACATATTTCTAATCGCTCTGGGGTGGGACGTTGGGGACTGTCGCAAAACCTGCAAAAAGTGACCTTGCAAATGTCCTGCCCAGAGGCCTCCAAAACTCCTGCAAACTTGTGGTTAGACTAAAAACAACATTTTGAGATGACCCAGAAGGTCAGATTTGGCAGATTCTTCCCAGGTTATCTTGTATCCGAAGGCGCTCCCTGTAGGTTAGTAGACGCATAAAATGACAGAAACCAGGTCAAATCATGTCAGAAAGCAATGAAATTTGGACAACAACATAAGTACATTAGATATAAAAGAATGCAAAAAGAATAGTAGCAAAACCATGCATAAATTTCTAATCACTCCGGGGTGGGGCGATTAGGACTGCAGCAGGTTTGGGGGCACCCGGGGGTGGGACGCCCACCGTTTAGGGCCTAGTTTTGACACCAATCCAAGTGGGATGGGTCCAAAACTTCCTAGGGGGTTGTGTCGATGAGTTTGGGGTGGGATTGTGGCCGATTGCTTGGGTTTTTGGATCTGGATTGCGTTCCTAGTGTTCACCCGATAACCTCTCTTCCAAAGAGAGAGATTAGGGATGTAGGAAGCACAAAGAGGAATGGGGGTATAGTTTGGCAGCACTTCGTTGCTCCAAATGCTCCAGCTCTATTTTTTTGGGGGTGAGGAGGCTCACCTTTTTATAGACCTAAGGGTCTCCTTTGAATGCGCATGCGAGGGCGCCACTTGGCTCATTATGCCTTTTTGGGGGAGAGAAGATTCCTCCCTAATTAGGGCCTCCTTGATTGAGGCCTCCATGATTTGAAACGTTCCCTCGCAATTGCATGCCTTGAAGGCGGAGTTAGGTGGTGGATTTGGGCTGCCATTTGTCAAGGTTTGACTTTTTTCCAATCAAACCTGCTAATCGTCCCACCCTAGAGCGATTGCTGCTAATCATCCCGGGGTGGGACGAATAGGATTCTAATCGTCCCAGGGTGGGACGAATAGGGAGCAAAGTGCTTAAAAGGTGCAAAACTGACCTCTGACCTTCCAAAACTGATTTGGGAGTGGTTAGGACCACTTTTTAACCTCTGGAGGCTGCCCTAGGGGGTATGTATGCCAATTCGGTCAGTGCTTGTAGTCACATAATCGGATTGGTGTTGTTTTGGTGTCTACAGATGCCCCTTTTTGGGATGCACTATGTGTGGCATAGTGCTGAGAAAAAATAGATGACCAAAGCACTTAATGATTAGGGTTTCTTAGTAACCTAACCAAATTTTGATGCCCCAAGTATGGAAAGGGCACGCATTCTTGAATCCTTGCTTCTGACGAGCTAAGGAGCTTAACTCAAGTGTAACCTTTTTCAGTGAGGTGTACTTGATCTTGGACATTGTTCAATCATGAATAGGCAAAGGGCACAACCTTTTGTCTGAGGAACCTTTTCTTCATGCTTCCAGAATGCCAAGTGTTTGTTTAGCCTATGATTATTGCTTGTTTTCTGCCCCAAGCAGGAGCGTGATTGTCTTTGTCAATGATTCTTTGAATGCATGCCATTTCCTTGATTGGGTGTGTATTTGTTGATTGGTGACTAAGTGTGACTACCCCCTCAAGCGATGAATCGATGAGGGAATGACAAAAAATGAGAAAAGCGATGAGTCGCTTGACCCAAGATGATGTTTGTAAGGGTGCCTTCAGTTGTTTTCGTTGAACGCTTATTGCAGTTTTCCAACCATCGGACCTATTTTTGGTGGGTTTTGACCCTTTTTTTATGCCTATTGGGGTAGAAATTATCAAAAATCCTCCTTCCCGTGGAGCGGTCCGGCTATGCTAGCCTTATTAGGGAGTAGGATAGTGAGTATTTGTGACCCCGACGGTGGTTTTTCATGCCATGAATGTCAGGTGCAAAGGCACCTTTGTTCGGCAGATTTATTGCTATTTTTGGTGCATTTTTTGGATGCAGTTTTTGTTGCTTTATTTCTTGCTCTGTAATCGTCCCAGGGTGGGACGAATACCAATTTTGTAATCATCCCAGGGTGGGATGAGTGCTAACTAGAGTGCTCATCCCAGGGTGGAACGATTACAGGCCTAACAACCTATATAAGGACCAAAACTAGGTTTTGGGCTCATTTGCAATATTTTTTTCTTGGCGATTTGGAGCAGGGAGGAGGAGTGCGAGTGTGCGTAGTGGAGCGCTACTGAAATTTCATGGACATCATGAGTGCGAGAACCGGATCTTCGAGTGGAGGAGCCGAGGTGAGACCGGTATGATGTTCCTTCTCTCTGCCTATTATTCGTGCATGTTTTATATGAAGTTTAAAACTCACATATAAAATGTTTGTTCGCTTTATTTTGTTTTTAAGGTTTTAAAAACCTAATTTTTTTGTGTGTTGGTTTGATTTTATTCGTATATCAAGTTGAAAACCTAATATAGGAACTTTATTTGCTTTGTTTTTTTTTGTTAATTTTCATATATTAAGGTCAAAACCCTAGTACACAACTATTATCTGTACTTTTGTGTTTATATTTAGGTTTAAAACCCAAAAATTTTTTGTTTTATTTTGTTGTTTTTGTTCATATTAAGGTTGAAACCCTAATATGTTTTATTTCATTTTTGTTTTTGCCATATTAAGGTTGAAACCCTAATATTTTTTTATTTTATTTTTTTGCATTCACATTAAGGTTGAAACCCTAATATGATTTTTGTTGTTTTTTTTGTTGATTGTACAGTTATTTTCATGTATGTTGTCATTGTTGTACAGTTTTATTTTAATGATTATGTACTTTCATTGTACATTTGTTTTACTATACTTCTTATGTTGTACTTTTGTTGTACAATTGTAAATTGTAGTCTATACTTCTATTGTACAATTTTATTTTAATGTTTTTGTTTATATTAAGTATGTACTTAATATCTTTTTTTATTTTATTTTGTTGTTTCAGGTTGTGAAGAGTCGGTACCGCCAACCGACTATTTTCTCTGATGCTCGGGATGCCCTGACAGTTGTGGATTGGGAGTGGCTTGATGCCCTTGGGCTCAAGCACGTGATGCATCTGGAGCTTGTGGTGGGGGATCGGGCATATTTGATTGCCCTGATCAATCTGTGGGATCCCCACACCAACACTTTTCATCTCCCAACAAGGGAGATGACTATTACTCTAGAGGATGTGTATCAGATTCTATGGATTTTGATAGATGGACTGCCTATCCGGATGACCCACCATGACCAGCGGACAATGGTATTGACATGATGTTTTGGTCCGATGGTGGAGAGGGGGGTGGAGAGGGTTGTGGAGAGGGCAGAGGCTGACTACCAGATAGGCGGTATTCTGGTGCGATGGTGGCTGGAGAAGGGCGTATTAGGGGTGAGGCATGCTTTGATCATGACCCTCATCTCCAATATGCTACTTCTTGACTCCTCAAGTGCGAGGTTCCCTTGGAACCTGCTTGAGTTGGTTTTCACATTGGTGGAGTGTCCTACATCAGCTCCACTTATTATGAGATGGGGTCAGACGTTATTGGCATAGTTGTACGATGAGTTGTACGAGGTCCATTGCTAGAAGCGGAAGGGGATCGGGTGCAGCTATCTCTTGCAGTGTTGGGGGTGGTAGCACATAGTTGTGGAGCGGCCATAGGGTTTGCCTTGGACCACCCGAGGTGAGATGGTGGATCAAGAAATTGGATATGCCAATTTATGGTAGAGGTCAGAGGAGCATGGACAGAGTCGATGATGGGCAGGTGACGTAGGTCACTATACTGATGCCTTCTCTCATCTAGTGCCAGGGTAGGTGTTCGTCGGTTGTACCGGGACTATCCAGCCTGGCCTGAGGCTAGAGAGTGGCTCCAGTATGTGCGTAGGGGTAGATGGTTGATTGGGTGGCATGAGACAGAGTAGGAGTACTTCCCATATGTCTGGGTGATGTGATAGTTTGGGGTGCACCAGGGATTGCCTGGTGATCCCTTGATCTATCGACATCATGGTGATGAGAAGACTCTAGTCTGGCCTACCATTGAGCAGCTAGGTGAGGGGTTCGATGTAGTTATTGATGTACCTAACATGGACGATGTCGGGGTGACTGCAGAGTATGACCGGTGGTGGATTATGTGGTGATGGTGGAGTGAGGGGCCTCTAGGAGGCATGGATACTGCAATAGCAGGAGGTGGGGGTGTAGAGGCATCGATGGAGGGTTGGGGGGCTCTGCTTGATGATGTTGACATGGTGGAGGTCGATGACTTCATCGATGATGGAGATGATTTGGGGGTTCTAGAGTAGTCGAATGTATAGGATGTCCCAAAGTAGTGGGTGCTAGAGTAGCAGGCCATCCCGGAGGTGCCCATGCCTCAGGCTATCTCAGGGGATGTGGAGGCTGGGCTTCATGCTGAGATAGCATGATTGGAGGGTCTCCTACAGAGATGGGAGGAGGAGCATAGAGATGCTTTGGTGGAGGTAACGTAGGAGAGGGATCTCCTACGGACTCAGTTGGCATAGTGGGATAGTGCATTGGTTATGTATCACCAATGAGATATGGAGTGGGGTCGATACCGGATAGAGTTAGAGATAGAGGTTGTTCACCTCGATGGACAGTTGCCTATGCTTGATGGAGGTGGTTCATCACATCGTACGAGAGGCAGTGAGACTGAGCAGTCTACATCATCTCATCGCAGGTGGCTAGGTGAGGGTAGTGTTGGTGGGTAGGGTGTGAGGGCTAGCAGTAGCCACCCTGAGAGGTCCCATAGGACCCATACTACTAGGGGTAGTTCCAGTCACACCGATCCTACGTGATCATGGTGGTCGACTCCCTAGGCTTTGGGGATTTTGAGTTTTTGGTTTTTTGTGAGGTCAGAGGACCTTCTTATTGTAGCCTGAGGGCATTTTGACTTGATATATATACATGACTCTTTTTGGTTTGATTATATACTTGTCATGGTTTATTGTTCTTTATGCACATTTATTTATGTTGATGTATGCATATGCTATTATGACTATGGATGATTTTAACTATATGATATAGATGTATGCATATGGAATGGATGGAATGATTTGTTGGTATACAAGTGGTGGCACCATAGACTATACAAGATTTACTAGCTTTTTGTACTATGTGATTGCTTTATGGAATAACTTTTGCATTTGTAATAATTGTTTTGTATTTTCTGATGGTGATGTAAGTAATGAAATATACAACAATTGTTTTAGAATGTAGTTAAGGTTTTTCTGAGACTCAGATGCTTTAACTAACTAGTCAAGACTATACATTATCTTACAAGACTTTCGAACAAGGTACGAATCAGACTTGAGTTTGACCAAGTTATTTCACATCCCTGTGTGTGCGATTGAGTTCGTTTATGTGGTATTCGTAAGGATACCATCAGTGCCAGGTAGGCTGTCCACCAAACCTATACTGAGGATCACCTAATTAGCTCCACTAACTCCTTTGTTGTATTTAGTAGGATTAATCTACGATGCAATCTAGGATACCATAAGCTAGCTCGTCCACATGCAAACATTGGTCTACACACACGCAAAGCTAATGTGATAGACATATCGTCATGCATTTAGGATACCGCCATTTCCAGGTAGGCTATCCACCAAACCCATAATGAGGATCACCTAAATGGTTTTTCAAATGCTGAGAATTCTAGGGATTCAAGCTCAGACATCTTTCGGTTGTTCAATTTGTTGGGATACTTGCTCTCACATATAGTGATGAAAATCACTATTTATTTTGAGTTTTTTTTTTTTCTTCTCTTGAGCAAGGGGTTTGAGTAGTGGTGATAACCACTATTATTTTTTATTGTTGCTTTTTGAGGATTTAGATTTTGAATTTTGATTTCAAAGTTGAGCTTGTGGGATTTTTGGCTTGTGAATGGCATTGATCCTTTAGGCCTTGGGGATGACTACCCATCCTTCTCAGGGGCATGTAGTATGAATCCTTATGACTTTGGGGATCAAAGGTGTTTGGGAATTTTGATGGTGAACTTTTGGGATTTTTCTTTGGAATGGTATTGATCCTTTAGGCCTTGGGGATGACTACCCATCCTTCTCAGGGACGTGTAGTACGAATCCTTACGAATTTAGGGATCAAGGGTGTTTGGGATTTTTGATAGTGGTGAAAACCACTATTTATTTTGGGGAATTGGATGGGGAAGAGCTTGTCCTTTTGTCAATTCTCAGCATTCTTGAACCATTCGCACAGGGGGATGAGCAGGATAAAATTTTTGCTCAAGGTACCCTAGACCACTTTGTAGGTTTCATCTTTCGTTCACACAACTTGGGAATTTTTATGTGTTTTAAGCTTGTGTTGGGATGCTATGTAACAAGGCGTGATCCAAGTAAAACTCTACCTTGTAAAAATCGGTCTGAATTTGTACAACATTTGACTAGAAATCTAAAGACAGTTGAATGACGAAAACCCTAAAGACATTAGAAGACAACTGACTATGATATGGCAAAAATGTGAATGGCGTTATTCTTGTTGGATCATTTACAAAATGGACAAATGTGGAAAATGATGGAATTGTCGAGTAATTACAGTCTATGGTGCGTTTGACATGTATGACCAGCAAATATGCAATGTATGTATGCGATGCCTAATGCAGCTTTTTTTGTGTTTTGATTTTTAAGATTATGCATGAAAGTGAGATGCAATTTTTTTTTTATTTTTGATTATCTATTGTTTTTGAATATTCGTTATGGTGGTTTAACCCGAATGGGTGTGGACCAAGTGATTCTTATGGATCCTTGGAGGTTTTGACCAAAGGGATTATAGATACCTTTGGGGCATTTTGGGTGACCAAGCGGTGAGAACCCTTGGAGCTTTTGGTTTGACCAAAGGGATTATAGATACCTTTGGGGCATTTTGGTTGACCAAGCGATTGTGAGAACCCTTGGAGCTTTTGGTTTGACCAAAGGGATTATAGATACCTTTGGGGCATTTTTGGTTGACCAAGCGATTGCAAGAACCCTTGGAGCTTTTGGTTTGACCAAAGGGATTATGGATACCTTTGGGGCATTTTGGTTGACCAAGCATGAGAACCCTTGGAGCTTTTGGTTTGACCAAAGGTGTTTGGTTGACCAAGCGATTGTGAGAACCCTTGGAGCTTTTGGTTTGACCAAAGGGATTATAGATACCTTTGGGGATTTTTGTTTGACCAAAGGGATTATAGATACCTTTGGGGCATTTTGGTTGACCAAGTCGATTGTGAGAACCCTTGGAGCTTTTGGTTTGACCAAAGGGATTATAGATACCTTTGGGGCATTTTGGTTGACCAAGCGATTGTGAGAACCCTTGGAGCTTTTGGTTTGACCAAAGGGATTATAGATACCTTTGGGGCATTTTAGGTTGACCAAGCGATTGTGAGAACCCTTGGGGCTTTTGGAGTGGGCCATGGCTCTCTAAATGTTGAATGGCCTCAAATGACTGATGTTCAAGGGTTCTAGTTCCTTGATTCCTTCAAGAGAGGTGAGTCGGTATGTTCTAGGTCCTATTTTACTATCGATTACATAAGGACCTAACCAATTTGCCATGAACTTGTCCCTTAAATGGGGTGGCAAGTTAGAATTTTGTTGGTTCTCTTTTAAGACCAAGTCACCGACCTGAAAGTCCCTCAGGTGAACTTTCATGTTGTATGCTTTCTTAAGTCGCTCTTGATAGATACGTAAATGCTCGAGAGCATTGATGCATCATTCATCGAGTAACGTAAGCTGGTCTAACCAGGCCTACCATGCAGTGTCATCATCGATGAACTCTTGCATTGATATGCATAGGGAGGGTATTTCCAACTCGAGAGGCATGACTGCCTCGGAGCCATACACTAGCAAAAATGGAGTTGCCCCAGTGGGCGTCCGAATGCTAGTGTGATAAGCCCATAGGGCAAGTGGTATTTGGATGTGCCAATCCTTATGACTATCTACGACCATATTTTTAAGGATGGCAACTAGCATTTTGTTTGACGCCTCTGCTTGCCCATTTGCCTACGGATAATAAGGTGTCAAAAAACTATGCTGAATTTTGTACTTTGTTGTCAAAGCACGCACATCTTTGTTCTTAAATGACGTCCCATTATCCGAGATGATCTTGGATGGAATACCAAAATGACATATGATGTTATGTAAAATGAACTCCGCAATGCGGGGCCCAGTCGTAGAGGTAAGCGGAATTGCTTCCACCCACTTAGTGAAGTACTCTATGGCCGTTATGATAAACGTGTGATGACTTGACGACGTAGGGGAGATCTTTTCGATGAGATCTAAGCCCCACTATGAAAATGGCCAAGCCGATTGGATCGGCTGCAAGGCTTGAGAAGGTACGTGTGTCAAGTTAGCATGGTGTTGACACTTCATGCACTTTCGCACATATGCGCAACAATCTCGCTCTAAAGATGGCCAATAATAGCCCATGCGAAGAATGCACTTTGCGATGGCCATACCGTTGAAGTGGCCACCGCATGTACCATCGTGCGCTTGGGTGATCACCCAAGTGGACTCCTGTTGGTCCAAGCAATGGAGGAGGATTCCTTCATAGCTTCGACGGTATAAAATGTCTCCTAGCAAGACATGTTTTGCCGCTTTCTATTTGAATGATATTTTTGTGGCGTGCGACAATCCAAGTGGGAGGCTACCTAACTTGAGATAGTCTCTTATGGGTGTGTACCAATCCTGCTGATCAGAAACCTCGATGGTATGAATGGTCGATCCCTCTTGAAGTTCATCCCTAGCAAAAGCTGAGCGGGAAAGAACTTGTAAAAATAGTGTTGTGTTGCTATTAAGAGGGGTTGGAGAGAACAAAGACCCCCAATTGGCATGATTCAGACTATCATGGATTCGAGAGAACCTATCCTGAGATGGTTCAATCTGGATCAGGTGGATTCTTGGCATTATGTCAGAGCTTGCACGCTCCATCATGGATTGTGATAACATTTTGACTTGAATGGTTGTCATCTCACCAGAAATGTCTTGCGGGATTAGTGACCCCAAGGAGGCCATAGTGTCCACAAAATGATTCGATGATCGAGGGAGTGCCTCGATGTCGTACCATTCAAGATTTTCTAGGAATTTATCCACAAGGGCTTTGTAGGCCTACATAACTGGGCATTTGCATTGGAATACCCCTTTCACTTGGTTGACAATTAACAATGAATCACCAAAGATATTCAAGCATTTGATGTTCATGGTGATGGTTGTCTGAAGACCTATGAGCAAGGCTTCATATTCAGCATTGTTATTGGTGCATGGGAAATCAAGTTTAAATGATAAAGGCATTGGAGCCCCTTGCGGTGTGAAAAACATGATTCCCATGCCACCCCCTTGCTCACATTTAGAACCATCAAAAAATAAGGTTATGTCGGCTTGTGACTCAGGCTCATCAGAATCTGGCGATTCTGAGACATGGAAGACCCCATCATCGGGCAGCTCTATGGTCAGAGGCTGATCATCTTCGAGAGGAGCCTCTGCTAGTTGATCGATGATGACTTGACCTTTGATGGACTTTTGTCCAATGAATTCGATGTCAAACTCCATCAACAACATGATCCATTTTATCGTGTGACTACTATGATAAGTATGACTCATCATGTACCACAATGGATTCTCCTTAGACACAACATACGTCATATTGCTCAGCATGTAATGGCATAGCTTTTTGGTGGCAAATACCACCGCCAAGCATAGCTTCTCAACGTATGCATAGTTAAGTTCATAACTGACCAGGGTGTGGCTAAGATAATAATTAGCCTGTTCTTTATGTAATTCATTTTTCTGGGCTAGCATGGCGCCTAGTGCCACCTCAGTAGCTGAGATGTATAAATAGAATGACACTCCTGGTCTAGGTGGTGCCAATACTAGAGGTGAAGCCAAGTATTGTTTGATGTCATCGAAGGCTGATTGGCACTCGTCATCCCAATGAAATGCTACCCCCTTGTGTAATAATTTATTCATGGGTCGACACTTGTCAGATAACTATGCTATGAAGCGCTTGATCGATGTGACCTTACCCTGCAAGCTTCCGAGCTGCTTGATGGTGGTTGGGGGAAGCATTTCAAGGATTGCCTTGACTTTATTTGGATCTACCTCGATGCCTCATTTTGAGACTATGAAACCCAAGAGTTTTCTAGATGTGATGCCAAATACGCACTTCTTGGGGTTTAGCCTAACCTTGTGTTCGATGAGGTGATCAAGGATCTTGCGTAAGTCATCGAGATGATTTTGGTGCAAAAGAGATTTGGCCAACAAATCATCCATATAATCTTCCAAAGTTTTATGCATGTGATCATGGAAGATGTATGTCATAGCATGTTGGTAAGTGGCGCCAACATTTTTAAGGCCAAAGGGCATGACCTTATAACAAAATGTCCCCCAAGGCATCATGAACGCCATTTTTAGTTGATCATCGAGATTGATATGAATCTGGTTGTATCCCGAGAAACCATCCATGAGGGAAAGCATTTCATGGCTTGTTGTAGCGTCTACCAATGCATCGATGCTAGGCAAGGGGAAATCATCCTTGGGACTCGCTTTGTTTAAATCTTAAAAATTGGTGCATATGCGAATCCTCCCATCAAGATTTTTGATGGGTACCATGTTGGACAGCCATGGTGGGTAATCTATGCAGATGACAAACTATGCATCCAACAACTTTTGTAGCTCATCTTTGACCATTAAGGCCATTTTTGGGTGCATCTTACATAGCTTTTGCTTGATTGGCTTGACTGTCGGATCAAGTGTTAGATTATGCATGACTAGCTATGGGTCTAGCCCCGACATGTCTTTGTAGGACCATGCAAAAACCTCCTTCTTCTCTTTGAGAAGGGCAATGTAATCGGCTTGCTCTTCGGGGGATAAACTTACCCCTAGCTTGATGATTTATGGATTCATTGGATCAGAACCGATGTCTACGTCAATCATCTCTTCGATTGACATGTGGGATCCATCCTCCAACTGGTGTGGAGTTGGGATTAGGTGGATATCATTTGCTGAATTTAGATCTATATTGGGAATGTCGGGTTCCTCTTCAGCATGGAAGATATCTTGAGTCTATCCTAGGGTGAAATGAAACATCTCACCGCAAGGCCAGTACTCTGATGGGGATGGTGGTGAGTCAGTGCGATCCCAGTCTATGGCATCTAGGTCTAGATACAATGGTCATGTTGGATCGGCTGGATTGTGGATGGGGGTGGTTAAATCAATGGAGATCATGTTGATGGAATGAATTTGGTCTCCATTGCCATGTGGGTGTTGATTCAGACATCCTTGGTGATCCTTGTACCCCAGATCTGGCTCTATGGGTACTGGCACAAAAGGATCGGCCCTATGTGCAGATAGAAGGATAGGGTCTACCCTTGGCACTGATGGCCCTATAGGGTCTCTAGGTGGGAGGTGCTCCTTGTATGCCCGAAGTGGTGGATGAAGCACTTGGTTTAACTGTACTTGGTTTAAATGCCACCTATGCCTTGGTCCCATATTTAGATGTTCAAACATATCATCGATGTCTATGGGGTATTCTTGTTGCCTCATATGGTTGAGATATGCCATCTCAGTCTCATCCTCATAGTCGCTATCAGAGATCCATAGGCCTTCATTGGCTCCGACAACTATGTGCCCCTCTAGCTGGTATAGCCTCCCACTAGGCATTTCTTGATCACTATCCTCACTCTCTACGAAAACCAGAAATCTGGCATGTAGGTAGTCGATGTTGAAGAAGATATTTGGATCTTCTTCCTCCGATGGATCACTTGGCCTTATGGTCGGCATGGGAGGCTCATTTTGTTCGAGCAAGTTGATTTGGTCCCTTCTGGGTTGTTCCACTCTCTATAGGAGGGCTGGATTCTCTGGAGGTAGCAATTGCCTGATCGGAACATTAAAGGGGAACATTGCCATGAAGTTCTCCTGATAGTCGTCAATGGGTGTCACCTACGAGTGATTGCTATCAGACTCAAAAGGGTCCCAAGGTGCTACCTCATAATCTGACTCATCTTCAGAAGACCCCCCTTGATCTTGTTCATATCCCTCTTGGAGGTTACTTCTTGAACTTTCCCCTTCCTCGATCAAAGGGGAGGGGTTGTTGAGGTCAACAAGGTTTGTTGTTAACAATGGGAGATAATCCCCCAATGTGTATGTTGTGTTGGGATTGGCATATGGATCTTGTGCCAACCCATCCCTGTTGCCTAGACCTAGGCCTTGCATGGTTTCTACCAAGATGTCGAGGGGCAAAGGGTGGTTGAACCCTACTCCTGATTTATCATATTGCATCCGGTATCTCGGTTGACAAAGAATGTGCATTCCTTGTTCGTATCTGCCCAATCCATATCCATGCCAATTACATTGGTCTAGGTATTTCAAGGCGAAGTTCGAGTTGGACAGATAGTCAACATTCTCAGCAAATGGCTCTTCATCCTCTTCCTCTTGTAGGTAGGGTTCAATGTCATTCTTGAGGCCCCCATATACAAAATTGGTCTGATTTGGTGGGTAGCCTAAAGGGATGATAGTGTCGATGGGGAGGCGAGGTCTCCCCATGTCTTGCATGGATTCGAGCATGGGTGTTGCCACAATATTCCACACTAGGTACTCCCCAGTGCCCGTATTGGCCATCTCAATGGTAATCATCGATGGTTGAGGGGGAGGGAATGGGAGTTCTCCCTGAGTCCACTCCATGTTGGGTGAACCAGGTGTCTCGACTTCCATTCGGCTGGGCACCTCTTCGATAGAGATGGTTGAGACTAATGGTGGTACCTCCTCTAGGGGCTTCTTCCCATTGTCCTTCGGTGTGGCCACCATAGGTGGCATCATTGGTGAAGGAACAGATGATGAAGATGGGCCAGGTTGGTGAGTTGAGGGACTCAACAGTGAGGATGTAGGCAGAATCGGACCCTGTGTGGACGGATTCAATTGAAAGTCCAAATGTGTCGATGGGAGGGTCGATTGTGGCATCAACTGCACCGCATTGCAAAACTTAAAGGGCTCTAAGTCCGCTAGGACTACATGTACTTGCCCTTCGTATGTGTATTTGAGGCATTGATGGGCTATCGAAGGGACACACTTCATGTCCCTGATCCAAGGCCGGCCTAGCAAGATATTGTAGGCCATCTCACCCTCAAGGATGTGACACAATGTAGGAATGGTCTTTTGTCCTACTTGGATGGGTAGGACAATTGTGCCAACCATCGAGCATAACGCGTCGTTGAATGCTCGAAGAGTGTAAGTGGATGCCACAATGTGGGATGCTGGAAGCTTAAGGTGTTTTAATGTCGTTGTCATGATTATGTTGTTGGATGAGCCAGTGTCCAACAACACCCTCTTGAATGGAATCCCGTTGACCCGTGCAATGACGTGCAAGGGTGGATCCACCATATCACCAGTCACCAGTTTTAGTTCATCTTCCCTGAAGGTTATGACTGGTTCTATGCATTGTCTCACATGTCCCACGAAATTGTTGAAAGAATTGGCTTCATGGGGTTGTAGCTCAATGGCTTTGAGTATCTCCATCAGAGCCTCCCGATGGGGCGGTGATTGTTGGATGAGCTCATAAATGGAGAGCCTAGCCGACGTGGTCCTTAAAATTTGAGTAAGTTTAGTCTAAATCATGGCCACTGGTCTAGGTGGGGGAGGTTGCGTAGGGTGTTGTGGAGGTTGTGACATTGATGGAACATCTCCTGTAGCTGCAACGGGTGCAGCCATGTTTGGGTATCTTTTGTTCCGTGTCACGATGCTTATCATCCCTACGTATCCTTGCATGGGGTAGTTTTGTGTTACCTCGTTCACTTGTAAAGTCTTTGCCTGTGCATCATGGGTAGGCAGGGGGTCTTTGAAGACCTCCATCTATTGGTTGCTCAACGCTATGGGACTATCTACCATGAGCATTTTGTTGTCTATCAAGTCCTGCACTAAGTGTTTGAATTTCCAACAAGTGGAGATTTCATGTCCTTTCTGTCGATGAAATCTACAATATAAGTCTTCCCTATAGCCCTTGGGTTTTGGCATGTTGGGGTCTATGGGTCGAATTTCTAGCAAGTTTATCAGGTTTGCCATGAACAAGCGGTCAAACAAGGAGTCTCTAGACTCCGTGAATTGTGTGAATTGTCGCCTAGGGTGACGCTACTGATTTTGCTCTTGTTTATGATTTTCCTTTTCATAGTTATCAAGAGGAACTGCTTGATAATTAGCCTTTGGGGGCTGTGTCATTTGTGTAGGCTTTGGTATAGTTATGGCAACCTGATTGACCATGATGGGTTTTGGTTGCATGGGCCCAGTTTTAGCATTTTTGGGCCACTCTTTCTTGCATGGCTTGGCAATCTCATCATCTTGTATTTTGATCTCCTCAATTATCCTGGCTTGCACCAGGGCTTCTTCGAGGGTGGCATATTGTTGCAGCTACAATAGCATGGAGATCGACCTTAAGCAACTCTTTGAAAACATTTGAGTCATGTCGGCCATGGGAGGGAGGTAAGGTAGCTTTGAAAGCAATGTCCTCCATCGATTCCCATAAGCAGCTATGGTCTCATCATCATACTACTTAAGGCCAGCTAGGTCACTTAAGGATGCCTTCTTCTTGGTGTTGAAGGCAAAACGTTCAAGGAACGCGTCCACTAGCTGGTCTAGATTATTGATGCTATGCTTCAGCAACTGGGTAAACCAATCCGAGGTAGGGCCTATGAACGTGGTTATAAACATTCTTAGAAGCAATGCATCATTGTCCTGAATGCCAAAGCATTGACTCAAGAACCTTGTTACGTGCTCTTGGGCATCCTCATCCCCTCTAAAAATTGCCAATTGAGGCACTTTGAAGTGGTCGGGGTATGGGGGTGCCAGAACTGAAGGATGCATAGGGTGACTACGGAGTTGGCGTAAGGTGGGCTTTTGGGGCCCTGAAGTCTTAGTCTCCATAGACTCTAAGCGCTCTAGCAATGCTTTGTATGCATCAGAGGATTTGATTTCCTCTTCTTTGGTTTGTTCCCATTGTGAATTGTGAGGAACTTGAGGCCTATGGAGGGGTAGCCGGATAGCGCCCCCTTGCCTTGGTAGGGCATTTCAGCCCACTCTTCTTCTCACTCAAATTCCTCATAGGCCTCTTGAGGAGTTTCTGGGCATGACCTATAAACATGGATGGGTGCCCGAGGAAGGTGCCCATCATTGGTTCTAGGAGTGGCCTCCCGCTCAGGTCTAGGAGGTCTTGGAGGCAATGCTTGATAAGGTCGTGGAGACCTGTCTCGTACTAAGGGGTTGTGCCTCTCATAAATTTTTGTCTTATGTGTGCGAGGGGTTGGAATCCTCTCATGCATAGTGTTCTGGAACAACTCATCTATCTGGCACTGAATGCGCTCTTTGTTAAGATGATACAGTTGTTCTAACTGTTGCTGATCTTGCCTAAGCTGCGTGATTTGCGCTTGGCGGGTGGCATGTTTGGCAAATGCCAAGTCGATTTGTTCCATCGTCCTAGGTCTAGGAGGCCTAGATGCCTCCCCTACATATCTATCTCGGTCATGGTGATCCGAGATCTCTATGGGTCACTTTCCTCTATCGAGGTTAGCAACATTCACCCGAGGCTCTGGCCTCAATAGGTGATCTTGATAATCAGTAGGTGCGGAGGCGCATTGCTCCCACGTGGTGTATTGCTCTTGAGGAATATACTAGTTTTCCTCATGCTCCCTTTCGTACATGTGAAAGGGACAGGCGGAGTTGGCTCACCCTATCTGAAGAGCCTTGCGCTCTAGATTTGGCCTATTAGTTCTAACAATAATGAGGGGTGGAGGAGGAATGATATAATCATGTGGGCCCTCCTTATGAACCCTATGCTGCTCTAGCGCTTCATCGTGCAGTGGCCACTCATAATGAGTGTCTAAGGGGGCCTTCCCATGTGTGTACTCCTCCTGAGAGGGTCTATGTTGAACGGGAGTGCCCCTCAAAGGGGTGCCTCTATAGTCCTATTCTGTAGTGGTATGGTGTGGACTATGTTGTGGGTCAGGCTGCCAAGGTGGTATAACCAAGTCCTTGGGGCTATAACGGAGGTGACTTGTGCCTCCTTGCATACTTTTCATAGCTTCTGCCCGTGATTGGGCTTGGCTATGGGTATACACCATGGTGGTGGTTTTTCTAAAAATATATGTATATTTTTATCTCCTTTACAATTTTTATGCTATACCAAACAAAAGGGGACCACACAAACAAAGAAATGATTATCTTGTTTATAGATTAAATGTGTGTCCTAGATCTGGTTCAGTGTGTTTGATTTTTGTTATGTAAATCTTGTAAAGAAAACTTTGTTATACATGCATAATGAGGGCTCTTGTATCTCCAAAATGGTCGCCCCTTCAATATACCATTGCCAGGCCATTATACCGAACCTCTCAATATACCCGCCCTTACGTGAGGGAAACTATTGGTATGCGAGAGCAGAACAGTAAGTGGAACATAGGCGGTACGGAAGGGGGATCGCTCTATTTTTGACACCTACCTTAGAAGACTTATCCTCATGCATGGGGAATCACCCCCGCTACACTTGGTCAGCTTTCATCAGGATTTACGTCTAGCAACAGTCATGATCAGGGTATATGTATGCAAAATCCAAGCCAAGGTGGTGATGAAACCCACCGTTGGTCTTGATCAAGTGTTGGGGTATTAAGACCAACTCCTTGATGTTAATTTTATTAGGTGGTGTGTGTGGTTCCTTTTAATTGTGTAAAGAAAGAAAACATACAACAAAAGATGATTTTCACTAATGCAATGCTTTAAAGTACATTTTATCTTTCAGAGACAATTAGTAGCAAAAAGGAAATCACAAAACCTAACTAGAACTGAAACCTATAATGAGGACTTGCCATTTGTGCAAGTATCATGCAAGCAAACCAGAGAAACATGCATTCCTAATCAAGTTCCTTCCATTTAATTTACTCTATGTTTTTATTTTATTTTTTCTTTATTGCAAGAAAGGAAAACAAACTACTTAACCTTTCTATGCAAGTGTCTGAAAATAAAGCAAAGAAAATAGAAAATTGCAGAAACAGAAAGTAGAAAAACATAGAGGATGTTCAGAAGGCCTACCTCTTCTCTGTCTAAACCAGATGCCTCTGAGTTTCTGCTCAAAAAATGCATAGAGCTCTAATCATCCTAGGGTGGGATGAATAGCAGGTCTGCATTCATCATAGGGTGGGATGAATACGTATTCATCCCGGGGTGGCACGAGTAGCAGTCCAGTGCCCGAATGAGTAACACCTGCAAAGAAAAACCATAAAATTTGGATCAAAAACTTGATCCTAATAGTAGGGGATAGGGTCCCACCATGATCACCACTGAAAGCAATGCAGAAAAATGGTGTACCGATATGATGCAAACAAAAATAGATATAGATGCTAAGTCCTACGAATGCGATGAGCAATGCATGAAGGAAATGACGTAAAAACGAGATGTGAGCAAACAAAGTGGGGCCTCATTTTATTGATATTGCTTTTAATATGATTACAATACATCCCCCTCTCTAGGGATCAGAACATTTGATACAATTTGTTACATTAATGGATGCCCGAAAGAAGCCACGCTTCCAAGATCGGACGGTACGCTTCCAGCATCTTCCGCGTGCCCACATTCGAAGTGGGTGGGCTAAAAGTTTCCACCACTTGTGTCCATGTGTTCATCATTCCTTGATACCCCTCTAGTATTCCTGGTGGTGAGATCCTATACACAGAAAGACAACAAATCGTTAATAGCATATGCGTATCTAGAAAAACATGCAATCCCCAAGGCCTCCAGTAGGCGCTTGTGGGATATCAGTGATAAGATTGATAAATCAATTATAGAATGATATATAAATGTAAAGGACAACTTCTAGAATTGGTATCACCTAATTTTGCATCGAAGCGGCATCGGACGGCCCCGTTATGCTCGTTTGCCCGTCGAGGGCCTCTCCAAAGTGAGCGCTCCAATGTCCCACCTATGCTTATCCAAATCACCTGAAACTCATGATTTAGGCATTATATGTAATTATAAGACTACCCAGATGCTCAGAATTTGCATATCCTACCCATATTCTCCTATATGTGATAGGGGCGCCCTACGAGCTAGTTAATACATAAAATAATAAAATGATCATCAAATCATGTCAGAATGAGTTCAAAATTTAACAGAGGCATTAGGATATCATCTGGGACATATTGCAAAAATAATAGTAAGGAAATCATGCACATATTTCTAATCACTCTGGGGTGGGACGCTGGGGACTATCGCAAAACCTGCAAAAAGTGACCTTGCAAATGTCCTACCTAGAGGCCTCCAAAACTCCTGCAAACTTGTGGTTAGACTAAAAACAGCATTTTGAGATGACCCAGAAGGTCATATTTTGCATATTCTGCCCAGGTTATCTTGTATCCGAAGGCGCTCCCTGTAGGTTAGTAGACGCATAAAATGACAGAAACCAGGTCAAATCATGTCAGAAAGCAATGAAATTTGGACAACAACATAAGTACATTAGATATAAAAGAATGCAAAAATAATAGTAGCAAAACCATGCACATATTTCTAATCACTCCGGGGTGGGGCGATTAGGACTGCAGCAGTTTGGGGGGCGCCCGGGGGTGGGACGCCCACCGTTTAGGGCCTAGTTTTGACACCAATCCAAGTGGGATGGGTCCAAAACTTCCTAGGGGGTTGTGTCGATGAGTTTGGGGTGGGATTGTGGCCGATTTCTTGGGTTTTTGGATCTGGATTGCGTTCCTAGTGTTCACCCGATAACCTCTCTTCCAGAAGAGAGAGATTAGGGATGTAGGAAGCACAAAGAGGAATGGGGGTATAGTTTGGCAGCACTTCGTTGCTCCAAATGCTCCAGCTCTATTTTTTTGGGGGTGAGGAGGCTCACATTTTTATAGACCTAAGGGTCTCCTTTGAATGCGCATGCGAGGGTGCCACTTGGCTCATTATGCCTTTTTGGGGGAGAGAAGATTCCTCCCTGATTAGGGCCTCCTTGATTGAGGCCTCCATGATTTGAAACCTTCCCTCGCAATCCCATGCATGCCTTGAAGGCGGAGTTAGGTGGCGGATTTGGGCTGCCATTTGTCAAGGTTTGACTTTTTCCAGTCAAACCTGCTAATCGTCCCACCCTGGAGCGATTGCTGCTAATCATCCCGGGGTGGGACGAATAGGATTCTAATCATCCCAGGGTGGGACGAATAGGGAGCAAAGTGCTTAAAAGGTGCAAAACTGACCTCTCGACCTTCCAAAACTGATTTGGGAGTGGTTAGGACCATTGTTTAACCTCTGGAGGCTGCCCTAGGGGGTATGTATGCCAATTCGGTCAGTGCTTGTAGTCACATAATCGGATTGGTGTTGTTTTGGTGTCTACAAGTACTTCTCTCCCTTGGTAAAAGCTTCCTGGACTGATTTTGTGGTAATTGCGAACATCAGAGCTCCTTGAGCATTTCAAAATGTCTGCATCATAGGGTCATAATTCTAGGCCACTACATGAATAAACTCTGGACATGCGTGAACCAGAGTGCACATGTAGAAATACAAGTGCGAGAAGAGTACGCCTGCTAACTAGTATTCAACTGGATTGTTCTTGGTTACCTCCTCAACATCTCGATGTTGTTTCTCTATATCTTCGTTTGTTACCAGACCATCCCTGTAGTGTAGGAAAGGGTGTTGCTAGGGCACCAGTTCTTTGATGTCCTTCTTCTTCTTCTTCTTCTTCTTTTTCTTCTGAAGCTTCTTTGAATCTAAAATCGCCACTAAGGTAGCTTCATTGTCTAGTTTTTTACTTTTTGGGACCTTTTATTTTGGCTTCTTCTCTTTCAAAGTTTCTTCAATTACTGATTCTTTGGCTACTTTCTTTCCTTTCTTACCCACAGTGGTCAAGTACTTCGAAGTATTTTTGGTTTGAGAGTTGTAGGAAATTTTGGGAGTAAGTTTGAGCTTGGCCAGAGAGCATTTCATTTTATAATTCGGATTCTTAGAACCACCACCTCTAACACAGACCACTCCTAATTAATGTCAGGGTGAACGTGCATGCAATCGGGTGTTTTCAGATTTCTTCATGCAGGTGGATTTATCTTGGAAAACTAAATACTGACGGAAGACAAGGATGCTCCTACAAGGTGCATGATTATTGGCTGGGAAGGGTGTCGATAGATTTGGAGAAAAGGTTAATTTTGACTGACGGAGGCTAAAGAATATTTTGATTTGATAACCGTACTGGTGAGCAGAAATTCATGTCCCAAAAAACATTCATTTCTCTTCCATAAATTATCAATCCGATAAGTTCGTAAAATTATGAGTGTCACACACAGTATATGCCTGCAGTGTTGGGGAACAAATCTGGTTGTACCTTATTTAGTTTGGTGGGGAGGTTTGTGTAATTGGATTCCAACCAAACCAAATAAACTGAGCGCAGAGAATTTAAAAAAATGAAATACAATGCTGAAAATAAAAGCACACACCTAAATTAAATAAAGCAAGAATTAAAGCAATAAAATAATCTACAAAAGATAAAGAACAAAAATAAATAGGGTAGGACTACTGCAGGGAGTGGGCCCAAGCTCCCATAGATAGTCTGCTCGGCTAGCTATGTAAAGCTTGCTTTAATAAGAGGAGTTGCCCTCTTGATTAATTAAACAATAAAATAAAATAAGTTCTCTGTAGAATTAATCATTGATCTTCGATCTCCTCTGTTCATCTGGCCTACGTCTTTATATAAAGCACGGCCAGATCTCATTACAATAACCAATCAGTCTATTTTAATCACGTGATGTGATTTAGTTACAATTGATTCTACACATATTTTATTCTTATATTTTAAAGTATGTTCGTTCACTAGAAGGATAAATATCCTTAGGTGTACGTAACAACAAATCCTAAACTAATGCATCCTAAAAAAAATAATATGCTTTAAGAGCTTTACAAGGTCAACCAGCCAATTGGTTTATAATAATAACAAACACTTTATTCTATTTAATAAATGCATTATTAAAATAGACCTCCTTTGTCTTCACGTGCAACCTCCTCCATAGTCCTTGGTCAACCAATCAAAGTTGACTTGGTAAATCTTGCAAAGTATGAAGGCATGGAGGTGCCTTCCGGTTGTAGGGAGGTGCTCTTCTTCCATTGGTACCTTTTGATTGTAGGGAGGCACTTTTCTTTTGTTGGCACCTTTTGGTTGTAGGGAGGCGCTCTTCTTCCATTGGCACCTTTTGGTTGCAGGGAGGCGCTCATATTTCATTGGCGCCTTCTGGTTGTAGGGAGGTGCTCGTCTTCTGTCGGTGCCTTCTGCTTGTAGGGAGGCACTCTTCTTCTATCAATGCCTTCTGATTGCAGGGAGGCACTCGTCTTCCATTGGCGCCTTCCGGTTGTAGGGAGGTGCTCATATTCTGTAGGCGTCTTCCGGTTGTAGGAAGGCACCTACTTCTGTTGGGTGCCTTCCTTGAAAATGAAGGTGCCTACTTTCTTGCCTTAGTCTCTGTAAGCAGAAGTATGCCGAGTCCAAGTGGATGTAGACTGGAAAACACCATATTAGTACCAATACCTGCATTTATACACATTTCCTACTAAAAACACCAATCAAGCATAATACCAGATTTTCTATCAATTATATGCATAAGTTATATAAAATACATTTCATATGCTAATTGAACCAGTGATAATTCTTCTTAACCGTGTATATAAAATGAGATTTTTTTGTGCTCATCATCCCCCCATGCCTAACATGTGCCACACCCTCGTGGCACCAAAAGGTGAAGTTATCCCTCTAGCAGGATGACCATGCCAAAAAGTTTGTCATGTCTTCGTGACAACAACCCCTGGGATATATTTTTTTTTTTCTCTTTTTTTTTTAATGGCCTTCAACATCTCTGTTTCTCTGCCGCTGAGTGCTACTATTTTTTCCATTCAAGCACTACTATTTTTTTTTCTCAGTACTATTTTTTTTATTCAGCACTGTATTTTTTTCTTTTTTTTCATTGAATGCTGTTATTCTTCATCCATAGAGCGACGCGGCACCAGCAGAAGTCAAAAACACATCCTTACTAATCATTGCAGATAAATAGTTAAATTGTGACCACACTCTTTAGGGCAAATTACCACTGCACTAATGCTGGCATTTTCCAGTGTTGCACATTAGTCAGATTTGGTGAGACCAAATTTGTTTAAAACAAGTGCAATCACCAGCTACTACTTTTACCCACATCTGAAACATATTTGACATCTCCAGAAGCTCCTTTGTGATAGAGAATAGCATCATTTATATGTGTTCACTCAAGATGACTACCATTGTAAGGAGGTGGCAATGAAAATGACGTCAAATTTATTCATGTAGATGCCATAGCCTCTCTCTCTCTCTTTTTTTTTTTCAATTATATCTTTTTTTTTAAGGCACATCGTATGTTTGAATTCTAATGGGAGATTTTGAAAAACTGTGGAGGTGTCGACTGGTATTACCATAAAAATGATTTTAAAATAACTATACACAATTAATAAGAAAATTAGTACATACCCGATTGAATTTCATAGAATCTGATATATATGATGCCGGTGGTGTGAGACGTCTTCACGTTGGTGCTCCTGGAGATTTTATTTATTTATTTATAAGTATATTTATATGTTCTGCCATGAACAGAATAGATCTTGACTCTCTCTCCCTTATTTTTTTTTCTTCATCCTTTACATCAAAGAACAGAGTTAATCCACAACAATTGAGCTGGTGACTCTAAACTTTGAAACACCCAGCTTTTTCTTAACAGCACAAAAAATATTTTAATCCTGCATTGACGTATCTCTCTCCGAATGCATTTATAGGATGAATATTAAAATTTATACCTGACACGTGTGCGTCCAAAATGACATCCCCTCTGAATTATTTCTTTTGCATGCATAATTGCAACAACACTGCATTCCTTTGTTTTTTGGAGTGAGGAAAAATAGTATTTCTCTCATTATTCATGGCATCTGTTAGGTGCATTGCTGAGATGTATGTGCTGTATGTGCTGGCATTGGTAGGATGTTCTCATACGTTGGTGCGATCCCCAAATTAACCTACATGATGTAGAGTTTGGAACTGCACCAATTTTTGTTGCCCACATCATGCTTGTCTAGCCAATAGGCGAAGAACAGGGGCGCCTTCCCTATGATGAAGGCATTTTCCTTCTAGTGGAGCCTTCCTATCGACGCCTTCCTGTGAGAGGAATGCACTTGCATTTTAGTGGCACCTTCCTATAGGTGCCTTCCTGTGGCACCTTCCTATGGTGCCTTCCTGTCGGTGCCTTCCTGTGGCGCCTTCTTGTCGACGCCTTTCAATAAGAGGAAGGTGCTTGCATTATTTTGGTGCCCTTCTTGGAAGAGGAAGGCACTGGCCTTCTATTGGCGCCTTCCTGGAAGAGGAAGGCACTTATCTTTTCTTGGTGCCTTCTTGGAGGAGGAAGGCGCTAGCATTCTATTGGCACCTTCCTGGAATAGGAAGGCGCTTATATTTTCTTGGTGCCTTCTTGGAAGAGGGTGCCTACCTTTTTATGGCACCTTCCTGGAAGAGGAAGGTACCTACTTACCATGCGTTGATTCCGAAGGAAACAGATATTTGACATCTATTTTTTTTCAAACTCCTCCCCCATTTTATTTAGCTACTAGTTGGAGGTTTCTCATTTCCCTTCGGGACCAGGCTGGTCCTCGGGAAAGAGGATACTCTCTTCCAACGGGTAGAAAAAATAAAACTTTGCTTCTGATTTGCATTTCATCATGGGGCTATTTCAACACAAGGTTTTTTTTTTTCATAGGAGTAAGTTAGGCACCGAAAATGAGGCGTATTTCCCCCCATGTCTAAAAATTGTCACGTCCTCGTGACAACAGCCTTCCGAACTCCCCCTCCTTTTTTTTTTTATGGGAGGTTCTGATTCACCCGCATCTTCCCCCACTTAAATTGGTGATGCCCTTATCATCAGCAACAGGTCCCTCTGCGCAACAGGTCTGCAGCCCTCCAAACTTCAGGTCCCACACTGAACAATAGGTACCCCCATCCAAGGGAGAAGAAAATTGCTTATTGATGCCTTCCTCTAGGTGGAAAAATGCACTGCTATATTGGGCTGATTGTAGGCACTCTCTTCCTAGTGGGAAGTAAGTGCCTTTTCTGCTTTGCCACACTCTTAATTGCAAGGCACAAAAAATGTCACATATGTTAGGCCTAGTTTAAGTCGGCTCTGCCTACAGATCATGCTCATGGTTGTGTACTACGAAACTATACCTACAAAAATTGCACACATGAAAGTAGTAAAACAGGAGTCATGACTCCATGCCTGTTAGGCCCTGGCTCTCAGGATGCCTACATCTTGCATTCGGTTCATGATTTCCTGCAAAGCAATAAGAAAACAATTTTTATGCTAAACAGGACATGTTCTATGCATTTTTCATTGGGAGGATTTGCATTTTTTTTTTTTTTGATCGAGGCACCTTTACTATATACCATCAAGGTGCCTCATCACTTTTTGTCACTTTTTTTTTTTTGTGCCATCGAACCACCCAGGTGTGGGAAATGAATCAAGGCACCCTAGATGTCAAGGCGCATGCTTGCTGTGGAAGGAGCCTGCTTGTTGTGGAAGGTGCCTTTAATGTATGGCACCTTCCTAATGTGGAAGGTGCCTCCAATGTATGGCGCCTTCCTGATGCGGAAGGCACCTCCAATATATGGTGCCTTCCTCGTGCGAAAGGTGACTTCCTCATGCGAAAGGCGCCTCCAATGTATGGCGCGTTCCTGATGTGGAAGGCGCCTTCATTGTATGGTGTCTTCCTGATGCGGAAGGTGCCTTCAATGTATGGCGCCTTCTTGATGCGGAAGGTGCCTCCATTATATGGCACCTTCTTCATGCGGAAGGCACCTTATTTATGATCAAGGTGTCTTTCACTTTATCATTTTTTTTCTTTTTTTTCACGTATCCTCCCTTTTTTTTTTCTTTTCTTTCTCTCTTTTTTTTTTCTTCCTTTATTTTTTTTTTTTTCAACGAATGTTTGAACATTCATCCAAGCTACTGGTATGGTATGGGTTCTCCCCCATGCCGATGTCTGATCCACTCTTGTGAATGTGAGGCAGTGGTTAATGGAGCTCATTGACCGTTACTTGAATGTTGTCTCAAAACTCTTCTCTTGCACTTGGTGTAGCATATCTGACTTTGTTTATCATCTAGGCTATAACAGTCATGCAATTTCCAGCAAAATTTTCCCCCACATTCCACAAGCACCTTGGGTTGGAAGCCTTTCGCTTGATCAGGGTTACTTAGCCTACCTTCAAGTGCCAATGTTTCCAAGGCAAAACTCTGCTGACTTTCACCTGTTAGATTGGATGCTATACGATCAGGTACCCGAGACAGTTCGTATAGTGCTATTATGAACTCCATGTATGAATCTCAATTCATGAGATCTTCATAGAAACCTCCTTATTTTTCTACTTCGCACTTCACGTTGTCCTGCAAAACATAAAAGAAAAATCTAAACTAAAAACGTTAAAATAAAATTCTAACTAATTTTTTTTCTCTATTTTTTTTTTTTGTATTTTTTCTTCGGTCTATTATGCCTTGACCAGAACAGATCTTGGATTATCATTTTTTTTTTTCATCATCTGCACCAAAGAATAGGATGTCTACTTCAACCATTTGAGTTGGTGATTTTCACATCTGGAGGTTTGTCAATGATCCATCCTAAGAATTTGGCAAAATGTACCATGTACCTAAACATCTTTGCCCTCACACTTTTTGTGAAAAGCCAATTTCTCCATGGTTTCAGATCCTCTCAAAGTTGATGTTATCTTCCACCATAGTGATATTCTGCCTCTCTTTTGTATATTTTTTTCATATGACAACCAACAACTCACATTTTTGAAACACCAAGCTCCTCCTCAATTAGCACATAAAAAAAAATGTTAATCCTGTGGCCTTTATGCAGACATTTGAAATCTGATCTCCTCCAAGATTTTCCTTTGTTTTATTTAGCTACCAGTTGGAGATTTCTCATTTCCCTTCTGGACCAAGTTGGTCCTCGGGAAAGAGGATACTCTCTTTCAACAAGTAGCAAAATAAAACTCTATTTTTGAATTGCTTCATTAACTTGGAGCCTTTTCAGCAGATGATTTATTTTTTCTCTCTTTTTTTTTTTTCATGAACACTATAAATAGCGTTCATTGTGTTGTTGGCAGCATTTGATGAAGGTGGGGTCTCCCCCATGCCTACATCTGAACTAGTCTTCTCGAAATCTTTTTTTTTTCAACTAGTCTGATATGTTGTAGCATGAGAAGAGTATTTTCCTTCATGGCCTCGCAACCAAACTTCTTTCAATGTAATGGCAAAGTGTGCAGGCCAGCCAATGACTATCCACGAGCTAGAAACCTGAAGAAAACATGGCATAGCATTCTGTTAAAAACACATGCTAGTTTCTGATTCACTAGGTCGCCTTAAGTGCAAGTGAAGAGCATACTCCATAACAAGGCATTTTCTTTAAATTATGCTCTATCATTTTCCCTGCATTATTAATTCCATCATAAAAAAAAAAAAAAACATTTACCAATACGTTACAAAAATTTCAAGCCTGTAAAAAAATTTTAATTTAAAACCAAGCTTCTAGAGGCACAATTTTTCAATGGTTTTCGTATAAAAACACGTCCCTAAAAATTTTCAATCAGACTTGGGTTGTTCTTTTTCTTTTGATTTTTTGAAACCATTTAGAACATGATGGAAATCCTTCAATGCCAGATTTTTTTCTAATTTTTTTTTCAACAACACATTTTATTTCTACTTCTACACTTAATTATGGTACATCAAGTTCATTCCCATGTTTACCTGAGAAGCTAAAAAATATAAATAATTGCCTATGGGATTTGGCTCTGATTGTGCCGGCAACTATTTTTGGCCTTATAAAAAGCTCCTTGGTGGACTCATGCTTCTCAAATAAAATATTTACAAGTAATTTCAAATAATCTTTTTATCTGAGCTGTAAATCAGAACACTACAGTTTAGACACTCTATGGCAACGGTGCCAAAATGGTGAGCAGAAATTCATGTCCCGAAAAACATTCATTTCTCTTCCATAAATTATCAATTCGGTAAGTTCGTAAACTTATGAGTGTCATGCACAGTATATGCCTGCAATGTTGGGGAACAAATCTGGTTGTACCTTATTTAGTTTGGTGGGGAGGTTTGTGTAATTGGATTCCGGCCAAACCAAATAAACTGAGTGCAGAGAATTTAAATAAATAAAATACAATTATGAAAATAAAATGCTGAAAATAAAAGCACACACCTAAATTAAATAAAGCAAGAACTAAAGCAATAAAATAATCTACAGAAGATAAAGAACATAAATAAATAGGGGAGGACTACTGCAGGGAGTGGGCCCAAGCTCCCGTAGATAGTCCGCCCGACTAGCTACTTAAAGCTTGCTTTAATAAGAGGAGTTGCACTCTTGATTAATTAAATAATAAAATAAAATAAGTTCTCTATAGAATTAATCATTGATCTTCGATCTCCTCTGTTCATCTGGCCTGCGTCTTTATATAAAGCACGACTAGATCTCATTACAATAACCAATCAGTCTATTTTAATCATGTGATGTAATTTAGTTACAATTGATTCTACACATATTTTATTCTTCTATTTTAAAGTATGTTCATTCACCAGAAGGATAAATATCCTTAGGTGTATGTAACAACAAATCCTAAACTAATGCATCCTAAAAATAATAATATGCTTTAAGAGCTTTACAAGGTCAATCGGCCAATCGGTTGATAATAATAACAAAAACTTTATTCTATTTAATAAATGCATGATTAAAATAGATCTCCTTTGTCTTCACGTGCAACCTCCTCCATAGTCCTTGGTCAACCAATCAAAGTTGACTTGGTAAATCTTGCAAAGTATGAAGGCATGGAGGCGCCTTCCAGTTGTAGGGAGGCCCTCTTCTTTCGTTGGTGCCTTCCAGTTTTAGGGAGGCGCTCATATTTTGTTGGCACCTTTCAATTGTAGGGAGGCGCTCTTCTTCTGTTGGCGCCTTTCGGTTACAAGGAGGTGCTCGTCTTTCGTTGGCGCCTTCCAGTTGTAGGGAGATGCTCATATTTTGTCGGTGCCTTCTGGTTGTAGGGATGCACTCTTCTTCTGTTGGCACCTTCCGGTTGTAGGGAGGCACTCATCTTCCATTGGCACCTTCCGGTTGTAGGAAGGCGCTCATCTTCTGTGGGCACCTTCCAGTTGTAGGAATGCACCTACTTTTATTGGGCGCATTCCTTGAAGAGGAAGGTGCCTACTCTCTTGCCTTAGTCTCTGTAAGCAGAAGTATGCCAGGTCCAAGTGGATGTAGACTAGAAAACACCATATTAGTACCAATACCTGCATTTATACACATTTCCCACTAAAAACACCAATCAAGCATAATACCAGATTTTTTATCAATTATATACAAAGTTATATAAAATACATTTCATATGCTAATTGAACCAATGATAATTCTTCTTAACCGTGTATGTAAAATGAGCATTTTTGGTGCTCATCACGTACGACCTGATTTTCTTTTAAAAATTGTGTCTACCTAGGGTTTTGAAAAATTACCTCTAATGATGCATAAAATTTTCTTGAACACTTGGCAAAATCAAAGCGGGCAACTAAAACTCAAAACATTTAAAAAGGGTAGGACAAAAAGGAAAATATGGTTATAGCTAAAGCAAAAAATTAAAACGGTTAAAATAAAAGGGAGCAACTCCCGAAGGAGCGCCTCCAAAAATTTAAATGCTTGTTTATTCCTTTTGGGTGGAGCACTTTCCACTTGTTGGATCACTCCGACTTCGGGTGAAGCGTTCCCTTGTTGAGTGCTTCAGCTTTGGAGCGCTCTCCACTTTTTGGAGTGCTCGAACTTTGGGTGAAGCATTACCTTATGGAGCGCTTCACATTTGGAGCGCTCTCCACTTGTTGGAGTTCTCAATATTTGGGTGAAGCGTCCCCTTATGGAGTGCTTCACCTCTGGAGCACTTCACTTTTGGAGTGCTCACAACTTATTGGATCGCTCATTCTTTAGTAAAAGCATTCCCTTGTGGAGCGCTTTGCCTTTGGAGTGCTCTCAACTTATTGGAGCACTCCAGCTTTAGGTGAAGCATTCCCTTGTGGAGTTCTTCACCTTTGAAGTGCTCTCCACTTGTTGGAGTGCTTTGACTTTGGGTGAAGCATTCCCTTGTGGAGTGCTTCATCTTTGGAGCACTCTCCACTTGTTGGAGTGCTCTGAATTTGGGTGAAGCATTCTCTTATGGAGCGCTTCACCTTTGGAACACTCTCCACTTGTTGGAGCACTCCAGTTTTGGGTGAAGTGTTCCCTTGTGGAGCACTTCATCTTTGGAGTGCTCTCTACTTGTTGGAGCACTACAACTTTGGGTGAAGCGTTCCCTTGTGGAGCACCTTGCCTTTGGAGTGCTCTCTACTTGTTGGAGTGCTTTGGCTTCGGGCGAAGCGTTCTCTTATGGAGTGCTTCACATTTGAATAAATCTCTTTGTCTGTCAGGTGCAATTTCTTTACTAAGGATCTCACTCTAGCTACAAAAATCTTAGAAAAGTTGTTCCTAAAAAAGCTTCTTCAGACCTCCAAAAAACATCTCAGCCTACCAGGTGCAATTTCTTTACTAAAAACCTCATATTGGCTGCCAAAAGCTTTGGTGAAGGTATTTTTGAAGGAATTTCTTTCTTCTATTTTCCTGAATAATCCTAGAATAAGACAATACTACCCTACTATACAAACAAAAGGGACTATACATGAGGAATACTTGATCAGCTAGAGAAGAGCATCGGGCTTTGGCAGGTAGTAATGTAAACCGTTAACTAGAATAGGGAGCTAATCACCTTCCATATCTCCAAGCATGAATGAATTTATCTTATGAACTCCAGAGACCCAGAATGGATCCTCCCAAAAGGCATCAAACTTTTCATGGTTTCCTAGCTTTGATTTCTTGACGTTCCACTTCAAAATTAAATCCCCAACATTGAAAACCCGGTCGAAATTTCTCTTACTAAACCAGCTCTTGGTGGTTTCGGCATGCTTGGTGAAGACTTCGTACACCTTTTCTCTTTCTTCTTCTAATTCTATCAACTATACCAGCCTTGCCTCAATTGGGCTAAGTTGGCTTCCTTCAACATCAAGCCACTTAAGAAGCTGTAAGGCTGGTAATTCAATGTGTGTAGGTAAGACCGCATATTTGCCATACACCAATGAATAAGGTAAAGTCTGGATAGACTGCTTGATGGAAATGTTATCAGCCCATAGGGATTGATTCAAAAGTAGATGTCAGATCCTTTTATTATTTTGCAAAATTTTTTGAGAATTTGCAATAGGTTTTTGTTCATGGATTTAGCTAATCGATTTTCCTACGAATAATAGTTAGATGAAACCTTCAAGTAAATTCTATATATGACTGTGAATTCATAAATTTTTGCACTAGTAAAAGGAGAATAGTTGTCCGAGATGATGGATTCTGGGATTCTGAACCAAGTGATCAGACCTTCAAGGAAGGATATGACCACCTCTTGGTTTGTCTCTTTGGTTGGAATTGCTTATGATCATCTAGTGAAGTAGTCCATAGCAGTCAAGATATATTTATGGTCGATAAAATAATTTGGATTCATGATCCTGATGAAATCCAAACCTCACTACAGGAATGGATTCTCCACCCGAATGGGGTGGAGAGGAAGCGATACATTCCTAATCCTTCATGAGTAATGTTGGCAACTGTCATAGCATTAGATGGTTTTGAAGGTATCCAAAAAGAGAGTAGGCCAATAGTAACCTGCTTTGATGATTTTTAATGCCATCGATATACCGTTAAAATGTCCTCCCGAAACACCAAAGTGAAACTCCTCTAGGATTTTAGCCTTTTTAGATTCCATAATGCATCTTAAAAGGATCCCATCAATATTATGATAAAAAATGCCATTGGGTGTCAGGACGTACCTATTGTCTTGTAGACAAAATCTTCTTCTTTGTGAAGCATCAAGGTGTGAGAGGCATCGGTTTGTATCAAAATATCTAATCAGGTCTTTTGTCCAGTCTAATTTACTAGTGGGTGGGATAGCCAAGTTGCTTTCAAATTTTAGGCTATCTGAGTCTGGAATCATAGCTTCGATCGTAGTATTTTTAGCTTACTCTTTGCAAATCACTTTGTCTCGAACCAACTTGGTAGGGTGTATCTGAATATCAAACTCTTGGATTTTTGTAACCCAACCTGCCCTTCTATTTTCTAACTCACCTTGGATGAAGAAGCTTCGGACATTAGGGTGAATGACATATACGATGGTTTCGCTCTGAGACACAAAGTGTCTAAACTTTTTGAGGGACCTCATTACTACATGAACATTTCATTCAATGAAATTGAAATTCTCCTCATGAGGCTAAATGATCTGGATGAGAAACGCAATCGAACGCTCGTCTCCATCTTTACCCTTCTGGGTTAGTACCGTGAAAAAAATCTCAGCCTCTTTGACCGTGTATAAGATGAAATCTCATGAGTAGTTGGGGTTGATAACGATGGGAGCTTGAGTAATATGCTCTTTAATATCTTGAAAATCTTGCCTCCTCTCATCAGTCCACTTGAATTTGGCATCTTTTTTCAAGATTTGGGCCATTGGTTTTATCACCTAGGCAAAATCAGCTATAAATTTGTAGATGAAGTTTATCTATCCAAAAAATGACTGTAAGGCCTTTTTATTTGTGGGAGGTGAAAATTAGAGAAGTGCTTCTGCTCGAGCTGGATCAATTGTTAATCCTTTTTCAGAGATAATATGCCTGATCAGATTTCCTTCTTTCAATACAAATATTGACTTTTTGGGGTTGAGGGAGACCCCTAACTCTTGATATTTTCAAAAACTTATCGTAAGTGTGAGCCATGTTCTTACCCTTTATGATAGAAGATCGTCATTTCATCTAAATAAATTACGACGACATGGTTGATTAATTCACCAAAAATGAGGTCCATTGCCCTTTGAAAGGTAGCTCTGATATTGGAAATGCCAAAAGGCATCTATTTATAGGTGAAAGTGCCCCACTTGGTTGTGAATGTAGTCTTGTGTTGATCTTCATATTTAACCCATATATGGTTATAGCCTAAGAACCCATCCAGGAAGGAGAACATTTTTACCCTTGCCACTACATGAAGGATTTGATCAATCTAAGGTAGTGGATAGTGATATTTGAGCAATGCTTGATTCAGATTTTGGAAGTCTATACACAACTGAATATCTCCATTCTTCTTCTACACTAGAACTAGGTTAGCCACCCAGGAAGAATGCTTAATCGAATATATGATCTTAGCATCGAGCATCTTCAATAACTCATTTTTCATAAGAGTTTAAAACTTTGGATTTATAGTTCACTTCTTCTATCTGAAGGGTCTAACACCCTCTTCTAACTCGATGGTATGTTGGATGACATTCTTGTCATATCCCTTTAAGTCTTCATAACACTAACCGATGATGTCAGGGTATTATTTACATAGAACTCTAATCTGTTGGAGTTCTTTGGTGGTGTAGTAGATCCCTACCATGATGACTTTCCCTAATTCTAACTCCAAGTTGATGAACTCCTTTTGGTCGATCTTGATCTTATGGCCGATAGGCCTATCATTTCTATCAAAGATAATTTCCAATGTGGTCAGGCCTTTTGGGATGTGATTGTTTTTCAACTAAATCAAAACTTTGTGGTCTTCATTTATATCTCATCCTTCTATGGTTGATGATTCATTGACCAAGAAGTTAACAAGTTGTTCATAATTATCAAACACTTTCCAATGCAGCTTTTTATCAGGAATGGAATGTCAATAAATTGATCTTACCATATTTGGTGTTTGCATCATGCCATCGACTGTTGAAAACTAGGTGCCAATGGAAGCTAGGACGTCAGCTAGCTTATTTTCTCCCCAACTACCAAACAGAAGACTTACTCATAAATACTAGCTTGGAGTTGTATGAATAATGTGGCTGAGTATGAGGCTTTGTGCCTCGGACTCAAGAAAGATAAGAAGCTAGGCGTCAAGAAACTACAAATTTTTAAATACTCTAAGCTAATATGTAATCAAGTTACCAGCAAGTGTGTCAGCAAGCAACACTACCTAAAGACATATCACAACAAAGTGTGGAATGTTTTTGATACCTTCGATACTCTGACTTTGAAGGTATCAGTTTCTAAAGGTGAAGTACTCCATAAGGGAATGCTTTGCCTAAATTTGGAGTGCTCAAACAAGTGGAGAGAACTCCACAGGCAAAGTTCTCCATAAGGGACTGCTTTGCCTGAAGCCAGAGCACTCCAAAAAGTGGATAGCACTTCAAAGGTGAAGTGCTCCATAAGGGAACGCTTCACCCGAAGCTGAAGTGCTCCAATAAGTGGAGAGTCCTCCAAAGGTGAAGCGCTCCATAATGGAATGCTTCACCCAAATATGAAGCACTCCAACAAGTGGAGAGCACTCCAAAGGTAAGGCACTCCACAAGGGAATGCTTCACCCAAATCTGAAGTGCTCCAACAAGTGGAGAGCACTCCAAAGGTGAAGCGATCCACAAGGGAACATTTCACCCAAATTTGAAGTGCTCCAACAAGTGGAGAGTGCTCTAAAGGTGAAGCACTCCACAAGGGAATGCTTCACCCAAATCCAGAGTGCTCCAACAAGTGGAGAGTGCTCCAAAGGTGAAAATCTCCATTAGGGAACACTTTTTTCCAAAGACAAAGTGCTCCAACAAGTGGAGAGCAATCCAAAGGTAAAGCGCTCCACAAGGGAACACTTCACCTAAAGCCAAAGTGCTCCAACAAGTGGATAACGCTTCAAAGGTGAAGCACTCCACAAGTAAATGCTTCACCTAAATCCAGAGCACTCCAACAAGTGGAGAGCACTCCAAAGGTGAATTGCTCCACAATGGAACACTTCACCCGAAGCCAAAGTGCTCCAACAAGTGTAGAGCACTCCAAAGGTGAAGCGCTCCACAAGGAAACACTTTTCCCAAAGCTTAAGTGCTCTAATAAGTGGAGAGCACTCCAAAGGCAAAGCACTCCACAAGGAAACACTTCACCCAATGCCAAAGTGCTCCAACAAGTGGAGAGTGCTTCAAAGGTGAAGTTCTCCACAAGGGAACACTTCGCCCAAATCCAAAGTGCTCCAACAAGTGGAGAGCACTCCAAAGGCAAAGCACTCCACAAGGGAATGCTTCACTCGAAGTCGAAGTGCTCCAACAAGTGGAGATCACTCCACCCAAAAGGAATAAACAAGCATTTAAATTTTTGGAGGCGCTCCTTTAGGAGTTGCTCCCTTTTATTTTGACCGTTTTAATTTTTTGCTTTAGCTATAACTATATTTTCCTTGTTTTCGTCCCCTTTTTAAATGCTTTGAGTTTTAGTTGCCCGCTCTGATTTTGCCAAGTGTTCAAGAAGATTTTATACATCATTAGAGGTCATTTTTCAAAACCCTAGGTAGGCACTATTTTCAAAACAAAATTAGGTCATACGATTATCAAATCAAAAAATTCTTAAGCCTCCATCAGCCAAAATTGACCTTTTCTCCAAATCTACTAACACCCTTCCTGGCCAATAATCGTGCACCTTGTAGGAGCGTCCTTGTCCACCATAAGTATTTATTTTTCTAATAGAAATCCACCCACATGAAGAACTCTAAAAATGCCCTATTGAATGTACGTTCACCCTGGTATTAATTAGGAGTGGTCTACGTTAGAGGTGGTAATTCCAAGCAATGACATTATAAAATGAAATGCTCTTTAGCCAAGTTCAAATTTACTCCCAAAATTTCTTGCAACTCTCAAACCATAAATCCTTCAAAGTACTTGACCACCATGGGTAATAAAGGAAAGCAAGTAGCCAAAGAATCAGTATTTGAAGAAACTTTGAAAGAGAAGAAGCCAAAAGAAAATATCTCGAAAAGTAAAAAACCAGACAATGAAGCTACCTTAGTGGCGGTTTTAGATTTGAAGAAGCTTCAGAAGAAGAAGAAGGACATCAAAGAACTGGTGCTCTGGCAACACCCTTTCCTCCCTTACAAGGATTGTATGGTAACGAACAGAGATATAGAGAAACTATGTCGAGATGTTGAGGAGGTGACCAAGAACGATCTAGTTGAAGACCATTTACAAGGTGTACTCTTATCGCACTTGTATTTCTACATGTGCATTCTGTTTCATGCTTGTCCAGAGTTTATTCATGCAATGGCCCAGAATTATGACCCTATGATGTAGACGATTCGAAATGCTCAAGGAGCTTCGATGTCCACAATTACTATAAAATCAGTCTAGGAATATTTCACCAAGGGAGAGAAGTACCCTATCGGGGTTGTTCCACAAAGTTTGTATACAAATGAGGAAGCTTCCAGATATCAACCAACATCTTGGATGAAATATGTTGTGGCAAACCAATTGTAATATGCGATGGTGGCTAGTAACCTACCTGCACTCCCAAGGCATTTGGCTGAGTTCTCACAGCCTAAAATATACTCCATCCTAGCATGGGTGGTAGCATTGGCCACTGATGAGTGGTTCATTTACTAACAGGTTGTCATGGACAAGGCTCTTTTAGACAACCCAATTTATTTCCACTCTAAGGTGAGATCAAGTTCTAGCCCAATTTTTTATGATTGGGTTGAATTTATTGCACGGTAGTTGCATGCCTCTTTAGCTTTCCTTCATGACAACCATAGCAACCAATTCATATTATCTTCCGTAATGGTGTGGTTGTTTTTCTAGAACATGCATGAGAATTTCATCTTCATCCACAAGAAACAAACCAATGATGAGGGGAAGTTACTGCCAATTTACCTATGGACCGAGAGTTTTACTATAAGTAATTCGTATTATATTTTTAATCAACTTTTTCTAGGTCTGGCTTTGTCTTTGATTTGTGGTCAGTGTGAGCACTTCCCTACAGAGTTGAGAGAGCAATTTGTGGAGAAATAGTTGGAAGATACTTTCCTCCTGACATAGGGTTACCTCATTAGGATATACGGTTTTTCTAAAAAAATATTTTTTATTACCCTTTTACACCACTCCAATTCTTTTCGTTGTTGAGGTAGCCCGCCAATTGGATCACACTAATCAAGAGTATGGAAAGGGTCATGGGAGAAAGTTCATAATATCCACCCCTTTCAAGTTTGGAGGGGTCAAAATAGCATAATGTGGTCAAAATATACTTTTAACCATGGTATTAGCCCAGTTCATATTAATTGAGCTCCCCCATCGATGGAAATGGGATCCGTTGGGTATAATACAAAAAAATATTAAGGTACAAGCTTTTCATAGCTGCCCATGGTCAGACATGGAAAACCAGTGCAATAATCCACTTGTCTTGGAGCTTGAGTGGCATGTGGATGAGATGGAGCCGCTCTTGCCTTGGTTGGATTTTTATACTATGGATTTTGAGTACAATCCCACCGTGAATCCAGAGCAGAATCTTAATAAGTCTGTCATAGCAAGTATAAAGGTCAGGTATCCAAAATGGTCAGATCACAAAGTAGAATAATTGTTGATCATGAGGGTACACCAGGGTAAACCCTTAGCTAATAAGCTTGCAATAAATGACCAATTTTTTGAAATCTATGAAAACATATTTTGTATTTTTCAATCATTTTTCTTTGCTACCATCGTGCCCAAGGTAGGGCATCCCTAGATGAGGTAGATGACTTGGCTCACCCAAAACATAGCTCTCCAAGCATGGGCAAAGCTATCATGAGTGCTTCCCCCTTCATCGAGTAGAAGTCTAGGACTAAGAGCGCTCCTTTCAAGAGAAAAGCCAAGGCACTTATCCTATAGAAGATCACAAAAAGGCCGTGAACTATGACCCAAAAGACTTTTGGGACAGTAGTGCATTTAGGAACTCTAGCTCCTCCAAACCCTAATGAAGTAGTTTTAGAAAAGGAGGTTGTGGTAGTAGATATGGATCAACAAAAACCTCTAATTATTGAGCTTTCAGCTGCTCAATGTGACCAAGAGGACAAGATAGCTGAGATATCCATCCAGGAAGAAGTTGTGTTTGAACTATCCCTAACTGAAAAAATATTTGTAGCTAAGGAGATAGCTATGCCCAAATCACCCAAAGTAGCCATGACTAACCATAATGAAGACAAAGTGGTTGAAAAACAAATCAAAGAACAAAATGCTAAAGCTAAATTATTTGTTCTAGGGGCACCAGCCATAAAATTAGCCGAAGAATAGAAGGGCAAATATGGAGGACAGGTGATCTTCCCAAAGCTTATAGAAGTTAAAAGGGTAACAAAAGAGGACAACTCCAACGTTTCATATGAGAAAGGAGATAGAATGCAGTCACTAGAAGAATCTCTCATGGCCTCTTCCTCTATGAGGCTCGAAGGTATGTCCTCATCTCATCTTATTTTGTTTCCTCCTCAACCTTAATTTTTGCACCTTTCTTTCAATATTGTTCAACCCTTGATGTAGCTATATAGTACCTGAAGCCTCTGTAATGGTATTTTCAATAGTCCCCAGCATTCCTATTTTAGTAATCCCTATTTTGAGTGCATCCACTATTCCAAGGCTAAGCGGCCTAAGCCTTCAAGTTTCCTAGGTAGATTTCCTATCTCCCACTAAAATGCAAACGCCCTTAGTTCCCCCATTTTCTTCTTATGGAAAAGTCTCTAATCCTTTTGCAGTTTCCACTTCTACCATCTCTTCCCCTTGCATTTTAGAGGTTCCATTTGCCCACTTATTTGGCACTTCTAACTTAGGTGTTTCCTCCTCTCCTCTCACTCCCCCCACATATTTTGATTCATCCATGTTTATAACTCCTAAGCCTACAACCATACAAACTCAAGTGCCTTTGAGGGTTAACACAATCACTTCCCTCTCAGCTTCCTCTATAAATCTAAGCCTACAGCCCAAATCCCCATTCTTTCCAACAATGCCTATTCTTGGATTAGGGATCCCTGAGCATTTGGAGTCATATTTGGAGTTATCATAGCAGTTAGCTGCAACTGAAAGCATTATTCGAAGTAGCTTAAATGTCACAATGAGAGGGAGGCTTTAGCTTTGGCTCAGACATGCAAAGCTTATATTATGGATCCTGAGTCTATGGACATGCACACGGTTGAAAATATACCATTGGTGAGCAAGCCTTTGGGGAAGATAAACCCAACTAATTATTCTCTCAGACATACAATTTTAAATGTGTCTAGGATGAATACTTAAGAAAAAATGGAGGAGGTTCAGGTAGGCGTTGGCTCTATCTACACATATGGAGAGCATCACAAGTTCCTATATTTTAAAACCTAGTCAAATTTTGATCAGCTATAGGAATAATTGGTAGCAGCAAGAAGGAAGAATGAAGAGCTAGAATGAGATCATCAGGGTCAAATCAAAAGGCTTAATTCCAAGGTTGAGGAGCTAGAAAATAAAATATAGGAGCTTGACGTATATTGCACTGACCTCAAAATGATGAATGCTCATCATATCTGGTAATTAGCTGAAGTGATTCAGGTCAACCAATGCCTTACTGTTCAGATCAGAGAACTAAAATCCAAGCAAGCACCCAAAGAACAGCCTCCTACCTTACCTTCTAGAGACCACTTGCAAGAGATGCATCTGTATTTCTTGAGGAATTTCCCTCAAAGGGTTGCAAAAGAAATCAAAGCTCTTCAATTTTATAAAGAAGCGCATGAGGCCATCCTTATTGGAGGTCCAATTCTGAAGTCAGCCTAAGAAAATGTTAATTATTGGCTGTACTTGGTAGTGAAGCTCAAAAATATAGAGGATGTGCCTATTCACTTTGAACCTATGAGTGACTTAGCCTGATCATGGGCTAATGCTAAAACTACCTTGTAGTATTATTACACAAAAGTTGAGCTTTCCAAAAAAGCTTGTTCAGCTTCAGATGCTCTTCTACAAGAATGCAAGATTGCATTACGGTACTTGGAGGCCCTCATTGACATTAAGGTCCTCGGTTTCACTGATCTAGATCATCCTCCTCTATCAATAGAAGAATTAGAACCTATGTGGGCTAATTTTGTTGAAAACTCTATTGACATAGACACTTTGAATGCCTCCATCTCAGGCGCACAGATCATTATGCTCATGACAAAATATTCTCAGATTGAATCCTATTTAAAATAATTTGATAGGATGATGGTGTTTGTTGATTTGGAGCGGATTAATGCCTATCATTATCTTATTTTTGAGCTTCAAAAATACCCCCCATATTCTTATGAGAGTTGGAATGATGTTATGACTATATATGAGCATGTGTTTAAAAAATCATTAGATCAGCTTCTTCCTAAGCATTTCACGTCTAGTGAGGAAGATAAGACTAAAGGAAAATCTAGTTTAGAAGATAAATATTCGAACGAACAAGAAGAGAAAATAGATGAAGGATATAAAAGTAGCGAACAACAGGAAGATAAAGAGCCCAGTGAAGATGATACAGAAGAGAAAGCTCAAGAAAAATAGAATGACTGTGCTACCCAAGGATGAAGGCTTGGGATCTTTGCATTGAGACCGGATCAATGCCCCTGTGAGCCACTAGATGTGTTTTCAATCTTGACACACCTTATAAAAAAGATGCATAGTTAATTCTATTTTTGAAAGTGTTCATTGTAAAATTCTTTTTTACAAAAAATGGTCAAAGGCATTGCAATTCTAAAGATTTCCCTCATATGGGTATGCTCCTTCTTAAGCTTTTCTACATTTTTCTTGTCTTTATCCTATTCTTCTAAAGTTTTTTAAATTTGGTATGTTGCATGCAAAATTGTATATATTTTAACATGGGCAATCAAATGATAAATTTTCATCTCCAGCTCTTTCATTTTTGGTTCTATACCTTGCTTAGCTAGAGGATTATTTGCAATATGATCAAAGGATTAAGGAAGAAAAGTAGATAAAGTTGCTAAGTGTAGATAGAATTTAATATTATTCAAAAGAGAAGCCTTTAAATAATTTTCCAAGTCTATTGCTTAAAGCAGAAAGTGCTCCACTTGGGAGTGCTTTGCTAAGAAGCACTCCACAAGGGAGTGCTTTCCTCAAAAGTTCTCCACTTGGGAGCACTTTGCTAAGAAGCATTCCATAAGGGAGCACTTTCCTCAAGAAGTGCTCCACAAGGGAGCGCTTTCCTCAAAAGCACTCCACTTGGGAGCGCTTTGCTAAGAAGCACTCCACAATGGAGTGCTTTCCTCAAAAGTGCTCCACAAGGGAGTGCTTTCCTAAAAATATCCAGGGGGATATTGTTAAAATGAGCTAATGAACAAAAGGAGAGGTCCACAGCACATTTCCTATTTCACATCCCTGAAACTATTTTTGAGATCGTCTAATTGATGATCCTCATCAAAAACTTCTAACTTCAATATCAAGTTACCTGTAATTCCAGCCTGACTTTTCCAAGTCTTCATCGAAATATTTCGCTTTTAAATGATAAATTAGAATAAGGTAGAACATTTATGGTTGTCATAAAATTTGAATCAGCCCATTATGAAAGTTTTTGAATACCAATTCATCAAGCGATAGTTTTTCTCCTATATAAACCCCCCCTTTTCTCTGTAAGGGATGGATAACTTCTGCTAGAAAAGCAATTCTGTACTTTGGATCCTGCTATCAAAATAAAAGCTTTTGGCTCTAGTTTTGAGACTTCTAATATGTGTATGACTTCTACTATGTTATTTCTATTAAGTTAGTTTCTTTACGGTCAGTTTAATTCTATTTTTTGGATTTCACTGTTGGTAGAGGGCTTGCCCCTTGAATACTTGCTGGAGTTTGCATAGTTAAGAGATTTTTCATACTAGTTATGTTAAAGGTTTATTGTTTTGATTGTTGTTGGTTCAAATATATAAGCTGCCTATCATGCTTCTGGTCCATCACCCCACACTTTCGGCTTGTAGCCATTTCCCATTCCTTTTAGTCATTTCATCCCTTTTTGTACATTGCTTACCCTTAACCCAAAGTTCCCATTTTTACTTTTTGAAGTAGTTGTATACTTGAAACCTACCCTCAAAATAAAGGCTTTTGGCTATGGTTTAAGTCCCCAATCTCTGTGTAAGATTTCTACTCTATGATTTCTATTAAACTAGTGTTTATGTTCTTCAATTTAATTTTTTTCTCTAGATTTTGCTCTTGATAGAATACTGGTCCCTAGAATCCTTTCTGGAGTTTACATAGGTTCTAAGGATTTTATACTGCTTTCTATTATAAGTCATTGTTTTTATTATTGTTGGTAAAAGTAGATAAGTTGTCTATCGTGTTCTTGGTACATCATCCCAAATTGTCGTCCTTCAGCCATCTCTCCTTCCTTTTCGCAATTTCCCATCTCTTTCGGTATATTTCTACCCCTTATCTCCAATCACCCATTTAATTTTTGGAACCAGCCAGGGTTATGCATAAGGGATCAGCCCTAAAATGTAGTTATAAAAATTTTGCAAATTAGTTTCAAAATCTAGGCAAATAATATCGAAACGAATGTAGAAGGTTAACTATTATTAGGGGTAATGTTGGAAATTTAAACTTAAAATGGTCAAATTATTATAAAATTGGGGCGAATCGACCCCTCCAAAAATATTACACCTAGAAATTTGTTCCTAATGGGCCTTGGTCAAGGGTCCCAAATATTAGCCAATTCCAAATTTTGAAAATCCTAATTTTAGCCAATTGGCTATAAATAGCTGCTATGCATAACCCCGGAACCAGCCCTACTGGATATTTTCATGGAGGACATCCCTTTCCTTCAATAATTCAATGCTTGGTAGTGGGCCTAGGGCACTGCAGACTTAGAAAACCTGTATCTAGGCTGGTTCGATTGCCAATAGGAACCCCATAATTCCATCAAGAATGAATTCCCCACCTATTATTTCTAAAATAGTTTACCATTTCAATAATCAATAAAAGAGATAACCCCATAATTCTTCATAGTAAATGGATTCCACACTTATTTAATCATTCAATATTTTTAGAAAACCAAAACAAGTAGTAAATGGATTCTACACCCATTTAATCATTCAATGATTTTAATAAAGTAATACATGGAACAAATGGATTTTGCACCCATTAAATCATTCAATAATAAAGCAATACATGCAACAAATGGATTTCATGCCCACTAAATCATTCAAAGGTTTAATTGTAGTAAATAAAAGAAGACAACAATAACCCCTTTTAAAGGAAAATTTGTAGCACGAAAAGAGAACAACAATACCCACTTTTAACCATGAAAAAGTAGCCCCTTTAAAAGGAAAAACTGTAGCAAAAAAAGAGGACAACAACAACCCCTTTCAACCATGAAAAAACATCCCCTTTAAAAGAAAATAAAAACTCCAAAGAACCAGAATGGATCCTCCCAAAAGGCATCAAACTTTTCATGGTTTCTTGGCTTCGATTTCTTGACGTTCCACTTCAAAACTAAATCCCCAACATTGAAAACCCGATCGAAAGTTCTCTTACTAAACCAACTCTTGGTGGTTTTGACATGCTTGGTGAAGACTTCATATGCCTTTTCTCTTTCTTCTTCTAATTCTATCAACTATACCAGACTTGCCTCAATTTGGCTAAGCTGGCTTCCTTCAATGTCGAGCCACTTAAGAAGTTGTAAGGCTAGTAATTCAATGTGTGTAGGTAAGACCGCATCTTTGCCATACACCAATGAATAAGGTAAAGTCTAGATAGACTGCTTGATGGAAATTTTATCAGCCCATAGGGATTGATTCAAAAGTAGATGTCAGATCCTTTTATTATTTTGCAAATATTTTTTGAGAATTTGCAATAGGTTTTTGTTCATGGATTCAGCTAATCCATTTTCCTACGAATAATAGTTAGATGAAACCTTCAAGTAAATTCTATATATGACCATGAATTCATAAATTTTTGCACCAATAAAAGGAGAATAGTTGTCCGAGATGATGGATTTTGGGATTCTGAACCAAGTGATCAGACCTTCAAGGAAGGATATGACCACCTCCTGGCTCGCCTCTTTGGTTGGAATTGCTTCTGATCATCTAGTGAAGTAGTCCATAACAGTCAATATATATTTGTGGTCGATAGAATAATTTGGATTGATGATCCCGATGAAGTCCAAACCCCACTGCTAGAATGGAGTCTCCACCCAAATGGGGTGGAGAGGAAGCGATACATTCCTAATCCTTCATGAGTAATGTTGGAAACTGTCACAGCATTGGATGGTTTTGAAGGTATCCAAAAAGAGAGTAGGCCAATAGTAACCTGCTTTGATGATTTTTAATGCCATCGATATACCGATAAAATGTCCTCTCGAAACACAAAAGTGAAACTCCTCTAGGATTTTAGCCTTTTCATATTCCTTAATGCATCTTAAAAGGATCTCGTCAATAATATGATAAAAAATGCCATTGGGTGTCAGGACGTACCTATTGTCTTGTAGATAGAATCTTCTTCTTTGTGAAGCATCAAGGTGTGAGGGGCATCGGCTTGTATCAAAATATCTAATCAGGTCTTTTGTCTAGTCTAATTCACTAGTGGGTGGGATAGCCAAGTTGCTTTCAAAATTTAGGCTATCTAAGTTTGGAATCATAGCTTCAGTCGTAGTATTTTTAGCTAACTCTTTGCAAATCACTTTGTCTCGAACCAACTTGGTAGGGTGTATCTGAGTATCAAACTCTTGGATTTTTGTAACCCAACCAACCTGCCCTTCTATTTCCTAACTCACCTTGGATGATGAAGCTCCGGACGTCAGGGTGAATGACATATATGATGGTTTTTCTCTGAGATACAAAGTGTCTAAACTTTTGGAGGGACCTCATTACTACATGAACCTGTCATTCAATGAAATTGAACTTCTCCTCATGAGGTTGAATGATCTATATGAGAAATGCAATCGAATGCTTGTCTCCATCTTTACCCTTTTGGGTTAGTATCGTGAAAAAAATCTCAGCCTCTCTGACCATGTATAAGATGAAATCCCAGGAGTAGTTGGGGTTGATAATGATGGGAGATTGAGCAATATGCTCTTTAATATCTTGAAAATATTACCTCCTCTCATAAGTCCACTTGAATTTGACACATTTTTTCAAGAGTTGGGCCATTGGTTTTATCACCTGGGAAAAATCAGCTATAAATTTCTAGATGAAGTTTATCTATCCAAAAAAGGACTGTAAGGCTTTTTTATTTGTGGGAGGTGAAAATCAGAGAAGTGCTTCTGCTCGAGCTAGACCGATTGTTAATCCTTTTTCAAAGATAATATGCCCGATCAGCTTTCCTTCTTTCAGTACAAATATTGACTTTTTGGGGCTGATGGAGACCCCTAACTCTTGATATTTTCAAAAACTTATCGTAAGTGTGAGCCATGTTCTTACCTTTTATGATAGAAGATCATGATTTCATCTAAATAAATTATGATGACATGGTTGATTAATTCACCAAAAGTGAGGTCCATTGCCCTTTGAAAGGTAGCTCCGATATTGGAAATTCCGAAAAGCATAAGTTTATAGGTGAAAGTGCCCCACTTGGTCGTGAATGTAGTCTTGTGTTGATCTTCATATTTAAACCATATATGGTAATAGCCTGAGAACCCATCCAGTAAGGAGAACATTTTTACCCCTACCACTACATGAAGGATTTGATCAATCTAAGGTAGTGTATAGTGATATTTGAGCGATGCTTGATTCAGATTTTGGAAGTCTATACACAACTGAATATCGCCATTCTTCTTCTGCACTAGAACCAGGTTAGCCACCCAGGAAGAATGCTTAATCGAATATATGATCTTAGCATTGAGCATCTTCAATAACTCATTTTTCATAAGATTTTCAAACTTTGGATTTATAGTTCACTACTTCTGTCTGAAGGGTCTAACACCCTATTCTAACTCAATGGTATGTTGGATGACATTCTTGTCATACCCCTTTAAGTCTTGATAACACCAACCGATGATGTCGGGGTATTATTTACATAGAACTATGATCTGTTGGAGTTCTTTGGTGGTGTAGTAGATCCCTACCATGATGACTTTCCCTAATTCTAACTCCAAGTTGATGAACTCCTTCTATTCGATCTTGATCTTATGGCCGATAGGCCTATCATTTCTATCAAAGATAATTTCCAATGTGATCAGGCCTTTTGGGATGTGATTGTTTTTCAACTAAATCAAAACTTCATGGTCTTCTTCATTTATATCTCGTCCTTCTATGGTTGATGATTCATTGACCAAGAATTTAACAAGTTGTTCATAATTATCAAACACTTTCCAATGCAGCTTTTTATCAGGAATGGAATGTTGATAAGTTGATCTTACCATCTTTGGTTTGTGCATCATGTCGTCGACTGGTGAAAACTAGGTGCCAATGGAAGCTAGGATGTTGACTAGCTTATTTTCTCCCCAACTAGTGAACAGAAGACTTACTCATAAAGACTATCTTGGATTTGTATGAATAATGTGGCTGAGTACAAGGCTTTGTGCCTCAGACTCAAGAAAGATAAGAAGCTAGGCATCAAGCAACTACAGATTTTTAGAGACTCTGAGCTAATATGTAATCAAGTTACCAGCAAGTGTGTCAGCAAGCAACACTACCTGAAGACATATCACAACAAAGTATGGAATTTTTTTTATACCTTCGATACTCTGGCTTCGAAGGTATCAGTTTCTAAAGGCAAAGTACTCCATAAGGGAACACTTTTCCTAAATTTGGAGTGCTACAACAAGTTGAGAGAACTCCAAAGGCAAAGTGCTCCATAAGGGAATGCTTTGCCCGAAGCTAGAGCACTCCAACAAGTGGAGAGCACTCCAAAGGTGAAGCGCTCCACAAGGGAACACTTCACCCGAAGCTAAAGTGCTCCAACAAGTGGAGAGCCCTCCAAAGGTGAAGCGCTCCATAAGGGAATGCTTCACCCAAATCTGAAGCACTCCAACAAGTGGAGAGTACTCCAAAGGTAAAGCGCTCCATAAGTGAATTCTTCACCCAAATTTGAAGTGCTCCAACAAGTGGAGAGCACTCCAAAGGTGAAGCGGTCCACAAGGGAACATTTCACCCAAATTTGAAGTGCTCCAATAAGTGCAGAGTGCTCTAAAGGTGAAGCACTCCACAAGGGAATGCTTCGCCCAAAGCCAGAGTGCTTCAATAAGTAGAGAGCACTCCAAAGGTGACGCGCTCCATAAGGGAACACTTTTTCCAAAGACAAAGTGCTCCAACAAGTGGAGAGCAATCTAAAGGTAAAGCACTCCATAAGGGAACACTTCACCCAAAGCCAGAGTGCTCCAATAAGTGGATAACACTTCAAACGTGAAGCACTCCACAAGGAAATGCTTCGCCTAAAGCCAGAGCACTTCAACAAGTGGATAGCACTCCAAAGGTGAATTGCTCCACAAGGGAACACTTCACCCGAAGCAAGAATGCTCCAACAAGTGGAGAGCACTCCAAAGGTGAAGCGCTTCACAAGGAAATACTTTTCCCAAAGCTTGAGTGCTCTAATAAGTGGAGAGCACTCCAAAGGCAAAACACTCCACAAGGAAACACTTCACCCAAAGCCAAAGTGCTCCAACAAGTGGAGAGCACTTCAAAGGTGAAGTGCTCCATAAGGGAACACTTTGCCCAAATCCAAAGTGCTCCAACAAGTGGAGAGCACTCCAAAGGCAAAGCACTCCACAAGGGAATGCTTCACTCGAAGTCAGAGTGCTACAAAAAGTGGAGAGCACTCCACCCAAAAGGAATAAACAAGCATTTAAATTTTTGGAGGCGCTCCTTCAGGAGTTGCTCCCTTTTATTTTAACTGTTTTAATTTTTTGCTTTAGCTATAACTATATTTTCCTCGTTTTCCTCCCCTTTTTAAATGCTTTGAGTTTTAGTTGCCTGCTCTAATTTTTCCAAATGTTCAAGAAGATTTTATGCATCATTAGAGTTCATTTTTCAAAACCCTAGGTAGGCACTATTTTTAAAACAAAATTAGGTCATACGATTATCAAATCAAAAAATTCTTAAGCCTCCATCAGCCAAAATTGACCTTTTCTCCAAATCTACTGACTCCCTTCCTAGCCAATAATCGTGCACCTTGTAGGAGTGTCCTTTTCCACCATAAGTATTTATTTTTCTAATAGAAATCCACCCACATGAAGAACTCTAAAAATGCCCAATTGAATGCACATTCACCCTGGCATTAATTAGGAGTGGTCTACGTTAGAGGTGGTCATTCCAAGCAACGGCAATATAAAATGAAATGCTCTTTGGCCAAGCTCAAACTTACTCCCAAAATTTCTTGCAACTCTCAAACCATAAATCCTTCGAAGTACTCAACCACCATGGGTAATAAAGGAAAGCAAGTAGTCGAAGAATCAGTATTTGAAGAAACTTTGAAAGAGAAGAAGCCAAAAGAAAATATCCCGACAAGTAAAAAAATAGACAATGAAGCTACCATAGTGGCGGTTTTAGATTCGAAGAAGCTTCAGAAGAAGAAGAAGAAGGACATCGAAGAACTAATGCTCTGGTAGCACCCTTTCCTCCCCTATAGGGACTGTATGGTAACGAACAGAGATATAGAGTAACTATGTCGATATGTTGAGGAGGTGACCAAGAATGATCCAGTTGAAGACCATTTAGAAGGTGTACTCTTATCGCACTTGTATTTCTACATGTGCATTCTGGTTCATGCTTGTCCAGATTTTATTCATGCAATGGCCCAAAATTATGATCCTATGATGTAGACAATTCGAAATGCTCAAGGAGCTTCGATGTCCGCAATTACTACAAAATTAGTCCAAGAATATTTCACCAAGGGAGAGAAGTACCCTATCGGGGTTGTTCCACAAAGTTTGTATACAAATGATGAAGCTGCCAGATATCAACCAACTTCTTGGATGAAATATTTTGTGGCAAACTGATTTCAATATGCGACGGTTGCTAGTAACCTACCTGCACTCCCAAGGCATTTGGCTGAGTTCTCACAGCCTAAAATATACTCCATCCTAGCATGGGTTGTAGCATTGGCCACTGATGAGTGGGTCATTTACTAATAGGTTGTCATGGCCAAGGCTATTTTAGACAACCCAATTTATTTCCCCTCTAAGGTGAGATCAAGTTCTAGCCCAATTTTTTATGATTGGATTGAATTTATTGCACAGTAGCTGCATGCCTCTTTAGCTTTCCTTCATGACGACCAAAGCCACCAATTTATATTATCTTCCCTAATGGTGTGGTTGTTTTTCTAGCACATGCATGAGAATTTCATCTTCATCCACAAGCAACAAACTGACGATGAGGGGAAGTTACTGCCAGTTTACCTATGGACCAAGAGTTTTACTGTAAGTAATTCGTATTATATTTTTAATCAGCTTTTTATGGTTTTGGTTGTCTTTGATTTGTGGTCAGTGTGAGCGCTTCCCTACAAAGTTGAGAGAGCAGTTTGTGGAGCAACGGTTGGAAGATACTTTCATCCTGACGTAGGGTTACCTCATTAGGATATACGATTTTTCTAAAAATATATTTTGTATTACCCTTTTACACCACTCTGTTTCTTTTCGTTGTTGAGGTAGCCCGCCAATTGGATCACACTAATCAAGAGTATGGAAAGTGTCATGGGAGAAAGTTCATAATATCCACCCCTTTCAAGTTTGGAGGGGTCAAAATAGCATAATGTGGTCAAAATACAGTTTTAACCATGGTATTAGCCCAGTTCATATTAATTGAGCTCCCCCATCGATGGAAATGGGATCCGTTGGGTATAATACAAAAAAATATTAAGGTACAAGCTTTTCATAGCTGCCCACGGTCAGAAATGGAAAACTAGTGCAATAATCCACTTGTCTTGGAGCTTGAGTGGCATGTGGATGATATGGAGCCGCTCCCGCCTTGGTTGGATTTTTATACTATGGAGTTTGAGTACAATCCCATCATGAATCCAGAGCAGAAGCTTAATAGGTTTGTCATAGCAAGTATAAAGGTCAGGTATCCAAAATGGTCATATCACAAAGTAGAATAATGGTCGATCATGAGGCTACACCAGGGCAAACCCTCAGCTAATAAGCTTGCAACCAATGACCAATTTTTTGACATTTATGAAAACATCTTTCATATTTTTTAATCATTTTCCTTTGCTACCATCGTGCCCAAGGTAGGGCATCCCCAGATGAGGTATATGACTTGGCTCACCCACAACATAGCTCTCCAAGCATGGGCAAAGCTATCATGAGTGCTTCCCCCTCCATCAAGCAGAATTCTAGGACTAAGAGCGCTCCTTTCAAGAGAAAAGCCAAGGCACTTATGCTGTAGAGTACCATAAAAAGGCTGCGAACTATGACCCAGAAGACTTTTGGGATAGTAGTGCATTCAAGAACTCTAGCTTCTCCAAACCCTAATGAAGTAGTTTTAGAAAAGGAGGTTGTGGTAGTAGATATGGATCAACAAAAAACTCTAAGTATTGAGCTTTCAGTCGCTCAAGGTGACCAAGAGGACAAGATAGGTGATATATCCATCCAGGAAGAAGTTGTGCTTGAACTATCCCTAACTAAAAAAATATTTGTAGCTAAGGAGATAGCTACGCCCAAATCACCCAAAGTAGCCATGACTAACCATAATGAAGACAAAGTGGTTGAAAAACAAATCAGAGAACAAAAGGCTAAATCTGAAGTATTTGTTCTAGGAGCACCAGCCATAAAATTATCCGAAGAACAGAAGGGCAAATATGGAGGATAGGAAGTCTTCCCAAAGCTTATAGAAGTTAAAAGGGTGATAAAAGAGGACAACTCCAATGTTTCATATGAGAAAGGAGATAGAATGCAGTCGCTGGAAGAATATCTCATGGCCTCTTCCTCTATGAGGCTCGAAGGTATGTCCTCATCTCATCTTATTTTATTTCCTCCTCAACCTTAATTTTTGCACCTTTCTTTCAATATTGTTCAACCCTTGATGTAGCTATAATAATACCAATACCCGAAGCCTCTGTAGTGGTATTTTCAATAGTCCCTAGAATTCCTATTTTAGTAATCCCTATGTTGAGTGCATCCCCTATTCTAGAGCTAAGCGGCCTGATCCTTCAAGTTTCCTAGGTAAATTTCCTATCTCCCACTAAAATGCAAACGCCCTTAGTTCCCCCATTTGCTTCTTATGCAAAATTCTCTAATCCTTTTGCAGTATCCACTTCTACCATCTCTTCCCCTTGCATTTTAGAGGTTCCATTTGCCCACTTATTTGGCACTTCTAACTCAGGTGTTTCCTCCTCTCCTCCCACTCCCTCCACATATTTTGATTCATCCACATTTATAAATCCTAAGCCCACAAACATACAAACTCAAGTGCCTTCGAGGGTTAACACAATCACTTCCCTCTCAGCTTCCTCTATAACTCTAAGCCTACAGCCCAAATCCCCATTCTTTCCAACAATGCCTATTCTTGGATTAGGGGTCCTTGAGCCTTTGGAGTCATATTTGGAGTTGTCACAACAGTTAGCTGCAACTGAAAGCATCCGTAGAGCTAGGAAAATTTTTCTAAGTGGCTTAAATGTCACAGTGAGAGGGAGGCTTTAGCTTTGGCTCAGACATGTAAAGCTTATATTATGTATCCTGAGTCTATGGACATGCACACGGTTGAAAATATACCATTGGTGAGCAAGCCTTTGGGGAAGATGAACCCAGCTAATTATTCTCTCAGACATACAAGTTTAAACGTGGCTAGGATGAATACTCAAGAAAAAATGAAGGAGGTTCAGGTAGGCGTTGGCTCTATTTAAACATATGGAGAGCATTACAGGTTCCTATATTTTAAAACCTAGTCAAATTTTGATCAGCTACAGGAATAATTGGTAGCAGCAAGAAGGAAAAATGAAGAGCTAGAATGAGATCATTAGGGTCAAATCAAAAGGCTTAATTCCAAGGTTGAGGATCTAGAAAATAAAATACAGGAGCTTGATGCATATGGTGTTGACCTCAAAATGATGAATGCTCATCATATCTGGTAATTATCTGAAGTGAGTCAGGTCACCCAACAGCTTACTGTTTAGATCAAAGAACTAAAATCCAAGCAAGCGCCCAAAGCACAACCTCCTAACTTACCTTCTAGAGACCACTTGCAAGAGATGTGTCTGTATTTCTTTAGGAATTTCCCTCAAAGGGCTGCAAAAGGAATCAAAGCTCTTCAATTTTATAAAGAAGTGCATGAGGCCATTCTTATTGGAGTTCCAATTCTGGAGTCAGCCCAAGAAAATATTAATTATTGGCTGGACTTGGTAGTGTAGCTCAGAAAGATATAGGATGTGCCTATTCACTTTGAACCTATGAGTGACTTAGCCTGATCATGGGCTAATGCTAAAACTACCTTGTAGTATTATTACACAAAAGTTGAACTTTCCAAAAAAGCTCGTTCAGCTTTAGATGCTCTTCTACAAGAATGCAAGATTGCATTGCGGTACTTGGAGGCCCTCATTGACATTAAGGTCCTCGATTTCACTGGTCTAGATCATCCTCCTCTATCAATAGAAGAATTGGAACCTATGTGGGCTAATTTTGTTGAAAACTCTATTGACATAGACACTTTGAATGCCTCCATCTCATACACATAGATCATTATGCTCATGACAAAATATTCTTAGATTGAATCCTGTTTAAAAGAATTTGATAGGATGATGGTGTTTGTTGATCTGGAGCGGATTAATGCCTATCATTATCTTATTTTTGAGCTTCAAAAATACCCCCCATATTCTTATGAGAGTTGTAATGATGCTATGACTATATATGAGCATGTGTTTAAAAAATCATTAGATCAGCTTCTTCCTAAGCATTTCACATCTAGTGAGGAAGATAAAACTAAAGAAAAATCTAGTTTAGAAGATAAATATTCGAACGAACAAGAAGAGAAAATAGATGAAGGATATAAAAGTAGCAAACAACAAGAAGATAAAGAGCCCAGTGAAGATGATATAGAAGAGAAATAGAATGATTGTGCTACCCAAGGATGAATGCTTGGGATCTTTGCATTGAGACCGGATCAATGCCCCTGTGAGCCACCAGATGTTTTTTCAATCTTGACACACCTTATGAAAAAGATGCATAGTTAATTCTATTTTTGAAAGTGCTCATTGTAAAATTATTTTTTATGAAAAATGGTCAAAGGCATTGCAATTCTAAAGCTTTCCCTCATATGGGTCTGCTTCTTCTTAAGATTTTCTACATTTTTCTTGTCTTTATCCTATTCTTCTAAAGTTTTTTAAATTTGGTATGTTGCATGCAAAATTGTATATATTTTAACATGGACAATCAAATGATAAATTTTCATCTCCAGCTCTTTCATTTTTGGTTCTATACCTTGCTTAGCTAGAGGATTATTTGCAAGATGATCAAAGGATTAAGGAAGAAAAGTAGATAAAGTTGCTAAGTGTAGATAGAATTTAAGCTTATTCAAAAAAGAAGCCTCTAAATAATTTTCCAAGTCTATTGCTTAAAGCAGAAAATGCTCCACTTGGGAGCGCTTTGCTAAGAAGCACTCCACAAGGGAGCGCTTTCCTCAAAAGTGCTCCACTTGGGAGCACTTTGCTAAGAAGCACTCCACAAGGGAGCACTTTCCTCAAGAAGTGCTCCACAAGGGAGCACTTTCCTCAAAAGCACTCCACTTGGGAGTGCTTTTCTAAGAAGCACTCCACAATGGAGTGCTTTCCTCAAAAGTGCTCCACAAGGGAGTGCTTTCCTAAAAATATCTAGGGGGGTATTGTTAAAAGGAGCTAATGAACAAAAGGAGAGGTCCACAGCACATTTCCTATTTCACATCCCTGAAACTATTTTCAATATTGTTTGATTGATGATCCTCATCAAAAACTTCTAACTTCAATATCAAGTTACCTGTAATTTCCGCCTGACTGTTCCAAGTCTTCATCAAAATATTTCGCTTTTAAATGATAAATTAGAATAAGGTAGAACATTTATGGTTGTCATAAAATTTGAATCATCCCATTATAAAAGTGGTTGAATACCAATTCATCAAGCGATAGTTTTTCTCCTATATAAACCCCCCATTTTCTCTGTAAGGGATGGATAACTTCTACTAGAAAAGCAATTTTGTACTTTGGATCCCACTGTCAAAATAAAAGCTTTTGTCTCTAGTTTTATGACTTCTAATCTGTGTATGACTTCTACTCTATTATTTCTATTAAGTTAGTTTCTTTACGGTCAGTTTAATTCTATTTTTTGGATTTCATTGTTGGTAGAGGGCTTGCCCCTGGAATACTTGCTAGAGTTTGCATAGTTAAGATATTTTTCATACTAGTTCTGTTAAAGGTTTATTGTTTTTATTGTTGTTGGTTCAAATATATAAGCTGCCTATCATGCTTTCGGTCCATCACCCCACACTTTCGGCTTATAGCCATTTCCCATTCCTTTTAGTCATTTCATCCATTTCTGTACATTGCTTACCCTTGACCCAAAGTTCCCATTTTTACTTTTTGAAGTAGTTGTATACTTGAAACCTACCCTCAAAATAAATGCTTTTGGCTATGGTTTAATTCCCCAATCTCTATGTAAGATTTCTACTCTGTGATTTCTATTAAACTAGTGTTTATGTTCTTCAGTTTAATTTTTTTCTCTGGATTTTGCTCTTGATAGAATACTGATCCCTGGAATCCTTTCTGGAGTTTACATAGGTTCTAAGGATTTTATACTACTTTCTATTATAAGTCATTATTTTTATTGTTGTTGGTAAAAGTAGATAAGTTGTCTATCGTGTTCTTGGTACATCATCCCAAATTGCCGACCTTTTGCCATCTCTCCTTCCTTTTCACAATTTCCCATCTCTTTCGGTATATTTCTACCCCTTATCTCCAATCACCCATTTAATTTTTGGAACCAGCCAGGGTTATGCATAAGGGATCAGCCCTAAAATGTAGTTATAAAAATTTGGCAAATTAGTTTCAAAATCCAGGCAAATAATATCGAAACGCATGTAGAAGGTTAACTATTATTAGGGGTAATGTTGGAAATTTAAACTTAAAATGGTCAAATTATTATAAAATTGGGGCGAATCGACCCCTCCAAAAATATTACACCTAGAAATTTTTGGCTAATGGGCCTTGGTCAAGGGTTCCAAATATTAGCCAATTCCAAATTTTGAAAATCCTAATTTTAGCCAATTGGCTATAAATAGCCGCTATGCATAACCCTAGAACCAACCCTACTGGAGATTTCCATGGAGGACATCCCTTTCCTTTAGGAATTCAATGCTTGGTAGTGGGCCTAGGGCGATGCAGACTTAGAAAACCTGTATCTAGGCCGGTTCGATTGCCAACAGGAACCCCATAATTCCATCAAGAATGAATTCCCCACCCATTATTTCCAAAATAGTTTATCATTTCAATAATCAATCAAAGAGAGAACCCCATAATTCTTCATAGTAAATGGATTCCACACTTATTTAATCATTCAATATTTTTAGAAAACCAAAACAAGTACTAAATGGATTCTACACCCATTTAATCATTCAATGATTTTAATAAAGTAATACATGGAACAAATGGATTTTGCACCCATTAAATCATTCAGTAATAAAGCAATACATGTAACAATTGGATTTCATGCCCACTAAATCAATCAAAGGTTTAATTGTAGCAAAGAAAAGAAGACAACAATAACCCCTTTTAAAGGAAAATTTGTAGCACGAAAAGAGAACAACAATAGCCACTTTTAACCATGAAAAAGCAGCCCCTTTAAAAGGAAAAACTGTAGCAAAAAAAGAGGACAACAACAACCCCTTTCAACCATGAAAAAACATCCCCTTTAAAAGAAAATAAAAACAGCAAGAATATGGGCCAACAACAACCCCTTTTAACCATGAAAATCAGCTCCTTTTAAAGGAAAAATTGTAACGAGAAAAGAGGACAACAACAACCCCTTTTAACCATGAAAAAGTAGACCCTTTAAAATAACAAAAATTGCAGCAAGAAAAGAGGACAACAACCCCTTTTAACCATGAAAAATCAACCCTTTAAACCATGAAAATGCAGCCCTTTAAACCATGAAAATGCAACTTTTTAAACCATGAAAAGGCAGAATGTATTCAAAAGCCCTTTCACTCTTATATTCAATAAAAATTGCAGAAATAAAGAAAAGCATTTCAAAACTCTTTCATGTTTTATTTTCGAGAAATATTGCAGCAATAAAGCAAGCATTTCAAAACCCTTTCATGCTTCACTTTAAATAAATATTACAACAATAAAATAAAGCATTTAAAAATACTTACGTGCTTCATTTTCAAGAAATATTTCAACAATAAATAAAAAAAGCATTTCAAAACACTTTGTGCTTCATTTTCAAGAAAGATTGCACCAATAAAACAAAGCATTTCAAAACCCTTTTGTGCTTCATTTTCAAGAAATATTGCAACAATAAAACAAAGCATTTCAAAACCCTTTCATGCTTTATTTTCAATATATTGCAACAATAAAACAAAGCACTTCAACAAAAAAAAAAAAAAAACCTATATATGCTTGCAGTAAACCTCTCAAAAAATGTAGTAATTACATTCAAAGACAACTCAATGCATGCAGAAATATTTTTCTATGAATGTAGATTACCTCTACAAACATTATTCCAAGCAAACTATCTTTCCAGATCTTGCTTTTGTATCTCCTTCTTCACTCCTACTCCCTTTGCCCTTTTGCTACCCCCCTTCTAGGCCCAAGGGAAGCCAAATATATTCACTTTTCCCTAGAGAAGCATGCAAAACCCCCCACAACAAAAACTTGCACTCCTCCATGCCACCTTGCCTAATTTTTCCCAAAAAATATTTAATTTACCCAAGATAACATATTCTCTAATTTAAGCCTTTTTAATGCTATAATTATTAATTAATTAATAATTTTCTATCATTTTTTTTATAGAATGCTAATTAAATAAATTACCCTCTTAATTAATTCAAGTAATACCTAATGTTAATATATATTTTTTAACATAGGTATTAAGCATTTTTTGAAACATTAATAAATCCAAAATTATTTATATTAAAAGTCTTTCCATGCAAAATATTAACAATACCTTTATTGCTTCATTAAATAAACTCATTAATAATCACACATTATTAATTTTCTAATGTTAAACATCAACATTAGAAAAAATAAGACAATTAAATTAATTACTCCTTAATTAATTTAATTAATATAAAAAGCTAATATTAATTATTAGTCTTGATATTAGTCACTTAGGTATTAATAAAACCTCCATTCTTATTAATACCTTCTTTGGTGGATCCTTTGCCAGATCCCTTTCATATCATAAGCACACACATAAAAACATCAAATGCTTATTAAAATAAACCATTGCATTACACCGCCTTCTATCCTTGAGCAACAAGTTTTATGATGTTTGTTAGGTCATCACATAACTTCTAAGTATGGTTACCTTGCTTAAGCAACTTCTTAGACAATTGTGTAATCTAAACAATCACACGATTATGCAATGCAACTACATGAGGTTACCTAGTTACCCTAGAGTTGTCATAGACTTTTTTGTCATGGACTATTTTGTTTGACCATCATTTTCCTTTTTTGTCCCTCAATTTTGGTGGTTGTCCCATGTCAATCCACTCGTGAGGGTACCTAGTCTTGCAACCATACACAACATCAGCAGTACCATATTCTAGCATAATATAATCAACACATAAAATACATTTAAACCACTTATCTTTGATAAAATAAAGCAATATTAAGCATTGAAAATCCATCCATCAATACATAATCAATATCAAAGATAAGTCCTACCAAGGAGGGTCATGACATACTTCCCCCTTGGACTAAACATAGTCCTCTATGTCTCTTGAAATACAAAGCATATATATAGCATACATTTCATTCAAATAAATATGGAAAAAGCTTCCACATTTCCTCAACATTTTCTCAAACAAAAAAATTAAAAAGGCCCTACAAAACAAGGATCCAACCTAATTGAATTGATGGCAATTTTTACGGGTGTAGCTCTCAAGAAAACTTTATCTCCCATAGATAATTCTCTAGGTGATATTTTCAGATTATAATAGCTCTCTTGGTGATTGATAGCTTCCTTAAGCCTCTACTAGATCATTCTGAGCTACTCCATATTTTTTTATGAATCCAAAACTTTTTTTTTTCTAAGTGACTGACAATATTCCTCTATCAACTTAGCATAGTTGAAGAATGTTTTATTTTTCTGTAGGTTGGCTTCTTCACCTTTCTATTAGAATTTCTATAATTTTCCTTTCTAGTTCCATCTTGCCTAATTGACCTTGGATTCTAAGAAGATTCTCTTCTTCCTCTCCTTAACTTGGGTGCCATTTCTCCTAGCCACACAAAGGAGTTGGATAAGTTACAATTTCTCCCAATTGTACTTCAAATGGTTAGTTACATCTTCCCATGAACTAACTTAGACCATTAACATTCTTTTGGTAATGATATAGGTCATGCTTGTCTCATCACAAGGTGTAATATTAGTTATAACCATTATCTCTCCATTGACAATGATCTTGGTCATACTTGCCCCACCACAAGGTGCATTTTTCTTTATCCACAAAGGAAGTTGAGTTAGGTTACAATTTCCTCCAAATTGTACTTCTAACTTTAGTTAGTTTTCTCATCCTTGAGAACTAACTTAAATCATTATCACTCACCTGATAATAATTATGGTCACACTTTCTCCATGCAAGGTGCCATTCCCAGTAAGATATTACACCATTATCACTCACATAATAATGATTATGGCCAAACTTACTCCATGCAAGATTCCATACCTAATAAGAGATTACATCCTTTAGGAGTTTTACTCCTTGGTCTGAATCGATCCCATCGATGTGCAATACCCAATAAACCCAATCCAAGTTAAGGTTCCTAAATTTTTAAATCTACCCATAGTTGTACATCAAGTCAACTGATCCTAGGTCCTCTCATGAAAGCTTCTAGTCCTATGAGCTGAAGTCCGATACAAACTGTAAAAACCCAATTCTAACCACCTAAGAGAGTAATTTTTTTTTTAAATATTCACAAGGTTCACATTAATATTCCTATGCTCTTTTGTTTTAGTATTATTAAGGCATACCACATTTGATTTCATGATGCTGCCAATGACAATCAATGAATAGGACAAGCCAATATCCCATAGCTATTTCTAGGGTTAAATTTTCTATGCCTTCATGGATATAAAATATACCTTTAGTGGTTTTCCTACATTCCATATACTCTCTGTGAGTATGGGTATTTCAACCACAACATAGGGGATTATCCCTTCTTAATATTTAGAGAATAAGACACCAATTTTATTGCCAAACATAAGTCATTCTATGTTGATGTTCTCAAGCATAATACCTTAAAGTCTAGATATCCCATCTTCATGATGAGACAACTAGTACTTAGTGTTTAATTATCACACCTTCATTGTGGGATAATTAAGGGTATTATCACTCTATGTGATAATATGCATGGTCACTTGATCCTTCTCGATCAAATTTCCATCACATGCTCATGTTGTGATGATTTCCTAACCTCTATGGTGGGAATTATGGTTCAAGCTTCACACTTAACAACCGTCCTCAAAAGCTCCATGCTTTTGGGAATAAATTTAAGCTACACCACTCTAGATGTAATCACTCATAAGATACTTGAGTGTTGCCTACTACAACTCCCCTCAAGTTTTGGGATCATCTAACTCTAGTATTTTAATGAAGCTTAAAAATAAAACCAATAAATCTCTCTTCCCATAACCCCATGAGTCTACAAAGGAAACCTTAATATTTCTAATCGTGAACAAAGTAGTAATAAGCTTACATGCTATAAATGATCAATAATAAATTATATCTACTTCATTAATCATAAAGCATCACATGTAATAGTAAACCTTGTCTAAATTATTGTCAGTTCATCATGACATCATAATATTTTCAACTCTCTCATAAACAAATGCAACATATCCTTTAATATTGAATTAGCTTATAATATACCAGCTTCATTTCATGAATAACCATTCAAAAATAACATTTCATATTCCATTCCTTTTCTATAAATGGTATAAGTTGTCCTGATGTACCATTTTCAAAGAGCATGAAATAATACATCTTATACAAATGAATCTTTCATCAAGTTCAATTCTAGAACCTACATTTACAATAAGCTTCCCATTTTACATATGGAGCTTCTATACAAAGAATAATCATAATTTCAAATAATAATATATTGAAGTTTATTTTTCTCTAGTCCACCATTTTGGTCTCTCCTTCATTCAATGGTGATGGTATAAGGGATCAAGACAACTCTTGTTTTCATGTGTATGCAACTAAATATGCAATTGCTAAGTGATATTTCTTTTTGCACACATATGCATATGCTAGAAGAATACCACAATGCAACCAAACATTTACCATTCAATTTTCATAAAGCAACATAAAGAGGGAACCCCATAATTCCCTCAAGAATGGATTCCCCACCATTCTTTCCAAAATAAATATTTTTCCACAAAAGTATAATTCTTCCCTTATACAAAATAATTTTTGAAAACAACATTAAGCAAAATCCATAAGAGATTTCACAAAGCAACCATTCTTCCAAACATTCACTTTTCATATAGAAAAATCAAAGATGGAACCCCATAATTCCCTCAAGAATGGATTCCCCATCCATTCTTCCCCAAAGTTGTTTTCTCACTATTTTCAATTACAAGGAAATATCTTCCCAAAATAGTTTATCATTTCAACAATCAATCAAAGAGGGAACCCCATAATTCCCTCAAGAATATATTTCCCACCCATTCTTTCCAAAATAATTTATCATTTCAATAATCAATCAAAGAGAGAATTCCATAATACTTCATAGTAAATGGATTCCACACCCTTTAATCATTCAATATTTTAGAAAAACAAAACAAGCAACAAATAGATTTCACACCCATTTAATCATTCAGTGGTTTTAATAAAGCAATACATAACCATAATACTTCATAGTAAATGGATTCCACAATCCTTTAGTCATTCAATATTTTAGAAAAACAAAACATGCAACAAATAGATTTCACACCCATTTAATCATTCAATGGTTTTAATAAAACAATACATGCAGCAAATGGATTTTGCACCAATTTAATCATCTAATGATTTTAATAAATAAATACATGCAACAAATGGATTTTACACCCATTAAATCATTCAAAGTTTTAATTGTAGCAAATAAATTAGGACAACAAAAACCTCTTTTAACCATGAAAAAGAAGCCCCTTTTAAAGGAAAAATTGTAGAAAGAAAAGAGGACAGCAACCCTTTTAACCATAAAAAAGCAGCCCCTTTAAAAGGAAAAATTATAGCAAGAAAAGAGGACAACAAAAACCTCTTTTTAACCATGAAAAAGCATCCCCTTTAAAACGATAAAATGCAACAAGAAATGAGGACAATAACAACCCATTTTAACCATGAAAAAGCATCCCCTTTAAAAAAACAAATTGCAACAAGAAAAGAGGACAACAATCCCTTTTAACCATGAAAAAGCAGCCCCTTTTAAAGGAAAAATTGCAGTAAGAAAAGAGGGCAACAACAGCCCATTTTAAATAAAAAAATTACAGCAAGAAAAGAGGACAACAACAGCCCCTTTTAACCATGAAAAAGCAACCCTTAAATCCATGAAAATGCAGTATTTTAAACCATGAAAAGGAAGCAATGAAACAATGCATTCAAAATCTCTTTCACTCTTATTTTCAAGAAATATTGCAGCAATAAAGCAAAGTATTTTGAAACACTTTCATGCTTCATTTTCAAGAAATATTTCAGTAATAAAAAAATATTTCAAAACCCTTTCGTGCTTCATTTTCAAGAAATATTGCAACAATAAAACAAAGCATTTCAAAACCCTTTCGTGCTTCATTTTCAAGAAATATTGTAGCAATAAAACAAAGCATTTCAAAACCCTTTCGTGCTTCATTTTCAAGAAATATTGCAGCAATAAAATAAAGCATTTCAAAACCCTTTTATGCTTCATTTTCAATAAATTGTGTAGCAATAAATAAAAGCATTTCAAAATCCTTTTGTGCTTTATTTTCAAGAAAAATTGCAGCAACGATACAAAGCACTTCAAAAGAAAAAAACTAGTATATGCTTCCAATAAACCTCTCAAAAAAATGCAGCCATCGCATTTAAAGAAAACTCAATGCATATAGAAATATTTTTCTATGAATTCAAAATACCTCTACAAACGTTGTTCTAGGAAAACTATCTTCCCAGATCTTGCTTCAATGTCTCCTCCTTCACTTCTGCTCTCTTGCCCTTTTGCTACCCCCCCTTCTCAATCCAAAGGAAGCCAAATATATCCACTTTCCCCTAGAGAAGCATGCAAAAAACCCCCATTGCAAAAATATGTGCTCCTCCATGCCTCCTTTCCTAATTTTTCCTAAAAAGCATTTAATATACGGAAGATAACATATTTTCTAATTGAAGCTTTTTTTAATGCTAGATTTATTAACTAATTAATAATTTCCTATTATTAATTTTTTTTATAATGCTAATTAAATTAATTTCCCTCTTAAACAATTTAAGTAATACTTAATGTTAATATATTCTTTTAACATTTGAAGGAGAGTCTCTTCCACATCTAGGATGAGAGGTAGAGGTAGATCAAATGTGAGAGGTCATGGACATTTGAATGCTAGGATATTATAGAATAAAGGGCCTCTAGGTATCAACATTCCAAATCCCAATCCTACATTTGATTGGGAGAAATATCAGGATGAGAGGATTGCTATTAGACATCTTCAACTGGCCTTATCAGCTCAAGTTGGGTTGGTTCCAATGGGTATTAGCACCAATAATTCCTCATTTTCTTGTAGTGGTGTTCTTATATACTTTTTGACATCTGTTGGAGCAGCTATAAATTTATCTTTTGTGAGTTCTCTTGCAAATCAAGGAGGTTTGTTTTTTTTAGAATCTAATTTAGATTCTAGTGTTTCATGTGAAGAAGCTTCCAAACTGTCAATCTCTTAGAGCCCTTCTCTCATGATGGGAGGTTGTGTTGTTTGTCTAAATTCTATTTTTAAGTCTAATCCTTCTCATGTGGAAGTCTCCAATAGGTAGTTGTCTCCTCTTGTGTTGGCATAAAAAGAGAGTCTCCCCTATGTTTTGGGGATAGTCTTTGAGAAGCTCTTGGTTTCATGTGAAGAAAATGATTTGAATGACAATCAAAAGACAAAAATTCAACACTCAAAGGTTGAGCTAGAGCTTAATAAGAATGTTTTTTCTACCTTTTATCTCTTCGTTAATGGTGATTATAGAGGTACGATTTTGGATTCAAGCATTATAAATAATGTGGACCAGATACCATTTATTGATGATGGGTTTAGTTTATATCAGACTAGAACTACTGAGGTGGAGTAACCCTTTGACTCAAAACCCATTTTCCAATATGAAGTGGTTAAAATATTTGTTTTTCCATTGGTGGACCATTCTCCAGCCTTAGTGATTGGTCCTTCTACTAAGAAATATTTTTCTACAACTATTTCTAACAAAGACTCAAGAGGTCTACTAGAGTTTTTGTTTGAGCTTGACCCTGTTCAGAGATTTATTAGTGCCTACTGACCTTCTAAAGTTGACCATGGAAGAAGGGGATATTTTCCTTGTTAGGAATTTTTTGGAAAATTCTAGACTAGACTTGGACTCGATCAAGAAATGGGTATCCTTTAAGTAGTCTCCTAAAGGTTAAATGAATCAAGTCTCTATCGAAAGGATATTTCTTATCAAGCTTTCCCTTTGAGAGGACTTCCAACACATTCTGGGAGGTGGACCTTGTATTTTTGGTTGAAGGAGCCTCTTCCTTTGCAAGTGGGGGGTAGAATTTAACCCAGATACCTAGAATATTAATACTGCTCCTATATGGGTAAGGCTCCTTGACCTTCCTCTTCACTTCTAGCATGAAGTAGTGTTGAAAGGGATTGCAAAAAAAATGGGTGATCTATTTTCTATTGATTCCTCAACTAGAGTTAGATATCATATGGTTTTTGTCCATATGTGTGTTGTAATTAATCTAGATGCAGAGCTCCCTAGCAATGTTGAACTACTATCAAATTTTGAATCTAGGATCCAACCCCTAATTTATGAGAATGGACCTTTATTTTGTGTTCAATTCAACAATTATAGTCATGAGATTTCTAGAAGCCCCAAGTGAAAGTCTAATTTAATTGCTCCTCAAAAGAAAAATATTTGGGAGGCAAACAATTCTTGTGAGGAGGAATTGAATAGAACCAATCAAGCTTTGAAGCCATCTGGTTAATCTCATATTCTTGATAATACATCAAAGTCTATGATGAAATCCAAAGATCTGATGCCTAGTAAGGATTCAAATTCCCTTTTAGGAAATTCCTTTGAATGTTTGGTTACATAAAAATAATATCAAAAGGCTTCTATGCCTTTGGGTTCTTTAGAGATTCTCATCTATTCTGAGGACTATTTAGCTTCACAAGGGGGAAAATCAATAGAGCATCCCTTGGTCCGATTACAAGAGGGCAAGCTATTCAGGGAAAACCCCCTTAAGTAATTTTTGAGTCTGAGAAGAAGATCATTCAATATTCCCCTAACTAGAAGGCTAAAGGTGGAAGACACTAAAAAATTCTTTAAGAGGGCTCAATGGACTAACTAGTAGGATTTTGGATGGGATTTTTCAGTTTGAAATTTAAATTTTGAAAAATATCAGCTTGTTATATTTATCTTAAAATTGTGTGACATGACTAATGCTCTTATTATTATGCATTTCAATTTTTGAATTTTATCAGTAGAATATTTTTGGATTTTAAAGCTCATGTCTTGTGCCTGCAATTTTAGTACTAGATGATCTCCTTCAAGCTCTTTGCACGTGTTTTATTAGTTGAGATCCTTTTCTTTTCCTCCTTGTTGATTTTTTAGCTTAATTTGTAAAAATTTTGGGATTCCTTTCAAAATATATTTTTCATCAACTATATATATATATATATATATATATATATATATATATATATATATATATTTACCATAAGTATCAAGCATATTTGGAAGCATTAATAAATCTAACCAATCTTTTGACTTGTGGATCTGTGGTATGTGATGTGTAAAATAGTTAGAGCTTTGAGGAATTGGATTCTCAACCTAGGTGTGATGAGAATTTTACCCTATCCTTATTACTCATTATTTTATTTGGAAGTGTGTGTAGTGGTGAGGACCACTATTTTTTATTTTGGACTATGTGCATAATAGGACAAGCAAAGATGACTTTTTCGCTTCGAGGTTCAACCCAAACTTGGTGTTATCCCTCTTTTACACAATATGTTTTTAATATGTTGAAAGTGTGTTTGGTTCAAGAGTGTTAGAGTCAATTCTAGAACTTGAGATTTTATTTAGTGAAATTGTGACTTAATCCTATAAAAAATTCAACATTTATTGGAGTTTTCTTGAAACACTAGGCATGGTTGAGTGATCGAAAACACCTAGGGGTAATGAAGTGATAGTGCAAATGGTAAATTGATTTGTGGGATGGTGTAATTAAATGGATGTGAACTTGGGGATGCCCCTTATTAAGGCAAAAATATTTAATGGATCAATTATTGTCTAAACTTAAGAAATGATCCCTAATATGGTGGATGAAATACATTGAAATGATAATAAATGTGATTGTGCAAAATGAATGTGTGAAATGCAATGTGTATGAATGATGTTTTTGTGTATTAGCCATGTATATATATATATGTAAATACCATTTAGCATGAAACACTCTCAAGTTGATGATGTTAAGTGGTTTGGGATCTTCTACTCCCTCTAGACTAGCAAGTCTATATGTTCCTTGACCCACTTTTTGGATGATAATGTATGGACCTAACCAATTAGCCATAAATTTATCATGAAGATGCGGTAATGCATTGGTGTTTTATTGATTTACTTTGAGGATAATATCTCTAAATTGGAATTCACGTGGATGGACTTTGGTGTTGTAAGCATGCTTGATACGATCTTGGTATACTCATAGATTCTCCAAGGCATTGATTCACCTTTCATCAAGAAGTGTAAGTTGGTCAATATGTGTTTGTCTAGTAGTATCGTCATCTATGAATTCCTGCAATGAAATTCATAGTGAGGGGATCTCAAGCTGAAGAGGCATTATTACTTTGGCACCATAGACCAATGAGAATGGTGTTGCCATAATAGGCATGTGGATGCTTGTTCAATAAGCCCATAATTCCAAGGGGATATAAGTGTACCAATCTTGATAATTTTCTTTGACTAATTTCTTAAGAATAGCAATCAAGGTCTTATTAGTTGCCTTAGCTTATCCATTTTTTTGTGGGTAATAAGGAGTTGAAAAACTATGTTGGATATTATACTTATCGTAAATTACTTGAACATCCTTGTTCTTGAATGACTTGCCATTATTAAAAATGATTTTTGATGGGATGCAAAAACAACAGATGATATGTTGGAGTATAACTCCACAATCAAGATCCTATCGTATTGGTTAGAGGAATTGCCTCAACCCACTTAGTGAAGAATTTAGTGGTTGTGATGATGAATGTATGTTGTCTCAAGGAAGGATGTGAGATTTTACCAATAAATTCCAAACCCCATTGTGAAAATGACCAAATACTTTGAACAAGTTGTAAGGCTTGTGATGGCACATTAGTTAAATTAGTGTGTTGTTGATATTGTTGGCATTTCTTGACATAAGTGCAATAGTCGCGTTCCATGGTGGGCCAATAATAACCCATGCATAAAATATGCTTTGCAATGGTCATTACACTAAAGTGGATACCACAAGTACCATCATGATCTTTAGATATTACTCTTTGGGCCTCTATAGGATCAAGACAATGGAGGAGGACTCCATCATAGCCATGTTTATACAACATGTAACCCAAGAAAATTAAATGAGCTACCTTTTGCTTAAATGTTCATGTGGCAGTTAATGACATGTCAAATGGGAGTGTTTCAAACTTGAGGAAGGATTTTATTTGGCTAGACCAAGGCTCATATGACTCTGTGGATAAAGCAAGCATCCTTCTCATCTTTAGACTCAACTCAATAAATTGTAAATTTAGATATTGTGACAAATAATGGTTGTACTTATCCCTCATGGTTATTTGGAATTAGTGATCCTAGAGAGGCCATAACATCTACAAATCTATTAGTCATTCTAGGTAAGCTATCAATTTCATACTAGTCAAATTTTGCAAAAAAAATCATTGCTACTTCATAATAAAGTTTTAAGACTAGTTTTTTGTATTGGTATTCTTTGTTTACATGACAAATGACAAGTTTAAAATAACCAAATAGCTTGATATGCTTTATGCTCATAGCTAAGGCTACTTGAAGTCCTAATATTAAGGCTCCATACTCTGCATTATTTTTTGTGCATGGGAAATCGAGTTTGAATGATAAAGGAATTGGTATCCCCGGGAGTGTATGAAATATGATTTCTACACCTTGTCCTTTTTTGCACTTAGAACCAACAAAGAATAGTGTAATAACAACATCTTCCTTAGGAATTACATCTTCTTCTTACTTAGTGATGGTAAATATTGAATCATCTAGGAACTCAATAATCAATGTATGATCACCAGGAAGTGGAGCTTCCATAAGTTCATTGACTATTACCTGATCTTTAATGGGTTTTTGGCTAATGAACTCAAGATCAAATTCAGTTAGGAACTTTATCCATTTTGTAGTGCAAGTGTTATTGTAAGTGTGAGACATCATGTAACACACATAATTCTCTTTAGCTATGACATAGGTTGTGTGAATTAGCATGTAATTTTTGAGTTTCTTAGTGGCAAAAACCACTACTAAGCATAGTTTTTCTATATAAGCGTATTAGGTTTCATAGCTTACCAATATTTGACTAATATAATAGACTACTTTCTCTCAATTGTTTTTGTTTTTATGTGCAAGCATTTTCCCTAAGGCAAATTCTATTGCTAAGATATAAATATGGAAGGAGACCCCTAGATGAGGAGTTAATACTGGTGGAGAAGCCAAGTATTGTTTGATATCATCAAAAGCTTTTTGGCATTCATCTGTTCATGAAAATTTCACCTCCTTTTGTAGCAGGTGATTGAATGACCTAAATTTTTTTGAGAGTTATGCAAAGACACCAATGTGCTCTTGTCAAGTTTTAGATTTTTCCAAGAGATCATCCATATAATCTTTTATGATCTTATATATGTAATCATGGAAGATGTATGTCATGGCATGTTGATAAGTGATACCTACATTTTTGAGGTCGAAGGGCATCACCTTATAACAAAAAGTCTCCCAAGATGTTGTGAATGATGTTTTGTGTTGGTCATCAGGATTGATTCGAATTTGGTTGTATCCTGAAAAACCATCCATTAAAGAAAGCATTTCATGGCTAGTGTAAGTTTCGACAAGAGCATCGATTTTTGGTACAGGAAAGTCATCCTTAGGACATGGTTTGTTAAGATCTCCAAAATTAGTACAAATGTGTATCACCTCGTTAGGTTTGCAAATGGGTACCATTTTTGAAAGCCACTCAAGATAGTCAATGGGTTGGATAAAACCTAGGTCTAATAGCTTTTGAAGCTCTTATTTGACCATGAGTGCAATGGTAGGATGCATATTTCTTGGTTTTTTTTATCAGCTTAGCATAAGGATGCAAGGTTAAGTTATGTACAACCAAGTTAGGGTCAATACTAGGCATGTCTTTATAGGACCGTGTAAATATGTATTTCTTCTTCTTAAGGAGAGATATCAATTGCTCTTGTTTATCTACAGATAAAAAAATTCCAAGTTTAACGATTTATGGATTGTCCACATCTATACTAAGATTCACATCTATAGTATCCTCAATGGCCATGTGTGATTCTTCCTCAAGTTGATGGTATGTTGGGATCAGATGAATGTCATCAATGACGTTATCAAACTCTTTTGACTTAGTTTATTCCATGTTTTCTTGGAAAACCTTGAAATATAAAGGTGAAAGTGAATGTGAATGTGGAGGTGAAGGTGAAGATGATGAAGGAATGTAAGCAGTGAAAGCTCTTAACAATTCCTAAAAAATGACAAATTTGGCAAAGGATGGTGGTGATGAAATCCACTCCATATCAATGAGGTTAATTTCAATTAGAATTGGTTTTGCCAAATTGCAAGGATTACGAAGTGGGGTGAATAAGTCAATAGATTTAATTTTGACTTAGTGGGAAATGATGATTGGCAATGTGAAGGGTATATTGGTCCTATCTTCTGGAATCAACAAAGGAACCTTGGAAACTTGAATAGCAATAATCAACACATGTAAACACAAATGACAAGACCATGCAAATGCAATACAAAGATTTTTTTATTTTTTTTATATTTTTTTATGTACATATGTTACATGATGTGTCATTGAAGTGGATGATGTGGCAGTGGTGGCTCACTAGTTAGCTAAGCTCACTCCTATGGGAGTATCAAGAGAAAAATTGGGTGGTGGATGGGGAACATTCTGAGATAATGTTCATCCTATTCTATGAATGGAGTGATTGGGACTGATTCCTCTTTGGATTCAGAAGATATCAACATGACATTGTATTCTTCATAAAACTCCTCCAAATCATCATTATAATTTTTATCCTCTTCATGATCTAAATGGAGTCATTGAATGGATCACTCAAAAGAGTAGTGGACAGATTGTGAGTGGTATCCCAGTTCTAAACGATCATGCATTTCTTGATATTGAGGTTTGATGATTTTGTGCATACTCTATTCATATTTTCCTTGGCCATATCCTTACCAATTAAACTAATGGAAGTATCATCATGTAAAATTAAAAATGATCATGCTTTTAGGGTTGGTAAAGGACATTTGCTTGGGTTCATCTAGGGGAGATGGATCAGACGATGAATCAATCCCCTCGTATATAAAATTAATTCTATTAGGTGCTAAACCTATATTATAAACCACTCCTATGGATAAGGGTGGATCATGTTGTGATCATAATCCCTAACAGTTTGGATTCTTAGCAGTGTAATCATGACATCTTGGACCACATATTCACCAATACTAATATTGGTGAGGTGGACTAAAACTTGTGAGGATGTGGATGAGGTGGATGGAGTGAATGTGGAAGTGGAAGTACCATGGATGATTTATGGCTCAGATAATGGAAGGGATGTATGATGGAATGGTATATCATAGTTTGTCAAATTGACTTGTTAGACATAAGTTGATTGAGATGAAGATGGATTTGGTTTAGAGGTTTAATGGATGGTTGATGATGATGATATCGATGAAATGGTAGTGGATGTAGGTTGGATGGGTGATGATGAATGAGTGGTGATAATAGGTGATGTTGATGATGTGGATAGTATGGATTAGGTTCATCCACATGTACATGTAGTCGACTGTGGTGAAGGTATGGGTGTAGGAGTGGAAGTCTGATATAGGGTAGTGATGGGAAGATCCTCAAGAATGGGAGTTTTGGATGAAGAAGTGGTGGATGGTGTGGTTTATGGGGTTACGAATAGGTGAGTGGATGGAAGTGTGGATTCATATGGATTTTAAATGAATTTGCAGTACTTAAATGATTTGATATATGTTGGTATGCAATGGATCTATCCCTCATGTACATATTTTAAGCATTGATGTAGTATGGAAGGGACACATCTCATCTCCCTAATCAAAGAGTATCCAAGGAGTGCACTATAAGCCATGGATCCCTCTAGGATATGGAATATGGTATGCAATATTTCATCCTACTTCTATGGGTAAAATAATAGTGTCAATTGTGGAACAAAGAGCATCATTGAATGCTTTTAAGGTGAATGTGGATTTGGTTATGTATGAGGATGGAAGATTGAGATGTTGAAGGGCATATGTGGTGAATATGTTGATGTAGGAGCTAGTATCAATTAGAACTCATTTAAATGGTATTAGAACTCATTTAAATGGTTTCCTATCAACTTGAGCCTTAAGCTATAGTGGAGGATCCACTGATTCTAATAAAATTGGTTTAATTTTAAAATCATGGAATGTGATGGAAGCAGGGTTATGCATAAGAGGTAGGACCCAAAAGGTACTTGTAAAAAAATGGTGAATATTTTGTGAAAACTCGATGCATCCTGGCCAACTGCATGTATGATGGCATGGCGAATGACCTTAATTTTTCAAAAAAAATTGGGAAAAATATTGAATTTCAAATTTCTGATCGGACCAAGTAAAAAAGGATTTTTGGCAACATTGGCCAGGTTACAAATCATGATTTGGTCTTAGACCAGATGTATAATATGATCTGAACTTAGTACGGATGCATAATATGATTCGATATTCATCTACATACATAATATAATATGGTCATCGACCAAATGCATAATATAATCCGATCATCGATCAGATACATAATATTATTAGATCACCAATTGGATGCATAATATGATTTGATCACCGATCAGATACATAATATGATCTTGTCTAGTACCAGATGTAGAATTTGGTTCGATCTCAAATCGGATCATATTATGCACTTGATCTCAAATTGAGTGCACAATATGGTCCGATCACCAACCTGATGTAGAATAGGATCCAATCTAACACCAGATACATAATGTGATATGATTTGATATCAGATGCATACTATGGTTTGACACTGTATCAGATGCAAAATTTGGTTTGGTATCGGGCCTGATGCATGATATGATTTGGTCTCAAATCGGGTGCACAATATGATCCGATCACTGATCGGATGCAGAATAACATCTGATCTGACATTAAAAGCATAATGTGATCTGATCTATGATTGGATGTATAATATGGTCCAGCATTGTACCAAATGTACAATCCAATATGATATCAGGCCTAATGAGAATTTTGGTTTGATACAAACCAAACGTAGATTCAGCTACCACATGTCACACGTTTGTTCAACAACACTACATTTCCAATACAATGCTACCATGTATCAACCCTATTTCTTCAATATATAAAAGATCATCAATAGTCATTTTTTCCATTTTGTTTCTATGACTACACCAACCAGAGCTAACCTCTCCAATCAACCTTTCGATTCCCAATCCTTTTTCTTTAGCTTCCAACTTCTTGTGATGACCACCCCTTCCACCCCTACACCAAAATTTAAGAATATTTCTTGCTTTATGATTTTAGATTTAATGACAACCCTAGGTGTGGAATTTATGTGGCTCAATAATGTAGGTTTGACAAACTTGGTTTCAATGCCACAATTCAGAACATATAAAGTCCTCCTTCAATATATCATAACCGGTTATGACCATGACAGGGCTAAAGTGAGAATCAAAGTAGGAAATAGAAATCTGCTTTTCACCATCACCCCTACAAATATCAACAGATTGATAGGTCTTCCTTTCAGTGATTTTCCTGAAGTGTCAACAAGGTTGTAGCTATCTCTAGATGACAAAGCATGCCTCAAAACCAAATACAGTTTTTCATCAGAATATTTAGTAGGTATAATTATTGCTAATTATATTCTATTAATGTTCAAAGTTTCAAATTTGTAAATTGTCATCTAATTTTTTTTTTGCAGCTTTTTCTGCCATGTCAAAAAGAAGGTTATTAATCAATGATGTTAACCATCAAAATTTGAAGGCCATTATCGAGTTCTTCCAAGCCATACTAATTATAATGGGAAGACCAAAAATTATATTTTGGAAAATGGCTTATATTATTCAATTTGAGCACAATCAAAGGTTTTATTGGTGCACGTATATTTTGGATTGGATCAAGGCCAAGTTGCACACCATACAAATGGCAACCAACAAGACACAACCCATTATGGGTACTGTTAATTTACTTTTATCTCTCTATTATGAGTGTTTTCATAATTTGCAAACTACTCATGTACCAACTATAGTGCATGCAAAACTACAGGCTATTGCAATGTTAGTAGAGGAATTAAAGGTAATAATTGCATCTTTGACCTCGAAATACTATTTTACATTTTATCACATTTCCTTTTTTTTTTTTTTCTTTTCATCTATATGCAGGGTAATGCAACCATTACAAATATTAAGCAATATGTTTCCAATAGGGATCACAGGCTAGAACAAACTAGTGAGTCTGAAGAAACAAAATCAGAAGCGACACCATTGTAGAGGCTGCATAAACGTTCCAGGCAAGCCACTACTCTGGGAGTTTCTTTTACACCTAGGTATGCACAAAATGTGCAAGTTGAATCTAGTGTGGCCAACCCCTTCTCCATTGGAACCCAAATTCAACATATTTCATCATATTTAGGTAAATCTATGTATAGTTAATTTAAATAAGAACTTTTTTTATTTTATTTTTTGAAAAATTGTAACAAAATATTTTTGTCTATTTTTAGTTGATTATCAAAATCAATTACAAGTACAAATACCAGAAGTGAGATATCATATTCCACCATCACCTCCATCACAACCATTGTTTGCATCACACCCACCTATTGCACCACAGCCACCGCTTCCACCACATCAGCAACAGGTACAACCTTCACTAATGCTAGGGCAAGTTCATGTTGGAAAACAATTATTTTCATAGAGATCATAGCAGACCGCACAAATTTTTGGGTGTCAGTTCTCACACTCACAGATATCACACATGCCAACACCAAGTTCTAGGTATGGTTGGTCATCATTTATATTTACCAAAAATTCACAAGCACCAGAAGTTTTAATCGAGGGATTGGATAGTATTCATATTGATGATGATTTTCTTTTGTAGGGCAACATTGTAGGCTTCAAGGCAACAAATGTGCTTTATGAACCATAGGGTCAAGTAGAACAAGGAGAAGCCCCTACCCCTGCAGCTGAGCAGACATTATTTCCATCAACTCAAGGAGACAACCCTCATCCTCAAGGTCCTCAAATTGAGGATGATATTGTAAATTTTAATGAAAATGTTTTAATGTCTAAAAATACTGAAGCAACTATTAAGCAGGTTGTGCTTAAATATTTGTAGGAAATGAAGGAATGGGAATATCGAGAAAAGGTCCTTATAAGGAAAATTAATACCCGATATAAAAATTATGTAAAAAGATATTCTCTATATTCTTTGGTTAAATATGAACTAGAAAAGCTTGATGGCCTGCTAAAATAGGCCACATCAAGAACAATAAAGTCTTCTTTTATTTATGATGATGTTTTAAATGTTGTTGTTGGTAGATTAGAGAACATTAATGCTGAAGCCCAAGAATTTTATGACCATGGGCTTCCGATAAGGATAAAGTTGCAGTTGTTGAGGCTGCAAGGGAAATGGTCGAGGTAAAAAAAAATATGTTTTAATTTTCTAATATAGTTAATTTCTTATATTTCTTGAAAATATGTAATAATTTCAATATAACCCTTTTGAATTATGTTTTCAATTTGTTTTTGCAATAAAATTTTGAAAACATAAAAACACAGGTTAAGAGCATGGACGTCAATATTAATAGGACGAAGACATTTTTCAATAATGCAATGGAAATGAAAAATAAAATTCAAGCAAAAAATATTTTAAAAAAATTGTTTAAAAAAATACATCAGGTGAAGAACACAAGCTTATACTGAGAGGGGGGTGAAAATTATAAGACCACTTTTTAATTTTTTTTCTCAAACAATATTATCCAAAATTATCAATGGCAATATCAATAGCAGTAACTAAATCAATGCACAAATCGTCACACACAATAGAGACACCAATTTAACATGGTTCACCCAATGTGGGCTACGTCCACGAAGAAATATTTCACTAAAATTTTCTCAACAAATCTCTTGGGAATCCTTCCCTATTACAATATTTATGGACCTCTATCCAAAAGAGACACCAATACCCTAATAAATTTTGTGAATATCTATCCACAGGAGACACAAATTACCTTAGTTAACATGTGGATTTCTATCCAAAGGAGAACTCTTTCTCCTCTACTCTGGCTAGTGATCCTCTAGAATACTACTACATCCACTATAGTGGCTTGTGGATCTCTCTCCATAGAAGACTTATGTCCTTACTACCTTGGCTAATGGATCTCTATCCATTGGAGACTATTGTCCTTTGCTCTGTCACCTCCAAAGCTTGCTCTCAAATTTGCTCAATATCTATCCCAAATATGCACTAAACATAGTCCTTTGATCTAGTGTAAATCTGCTCAATATCTATCTCAAATTTGCACTAAAAATAGTCCTTCGGTCTAGCACAAATTTTCTCAATCTCTATATCTAGTCTAGCACAAATCTACCCTTAAATATGCACCAAACTCTATCCTCAAATTTATCCTCAAGCCTTAACACAAAGCTTGATAAAATCACAAATCAACTCTACTAGATCTGCCCCAAGCCTTAACACAAAGCTTGAATAAATCAATCAATCAACTCTACTTTCAAGTCTTCTCAAGTACTTGCCTCAAATCTATCCACAAGTCCTCTCAAGAACTTGCTCAATCTGCTCACCAAGTCTTCACCAAGACTTACCTCAAATCTGCTCAATAAGTCTTCACCAAGACTTACCTCAAATCTGCTCAATAAGTCTTCACCAAGACTTACCTCAAATCTTCTCAACAAGTCTTCACCAAGACTTACCTCAAATCTACTCAACAAGTCTTCACCAAGAATTACCTCAAATCTGCTCAACAAGTCCTCTCTAGAACTTGTCCAATCTAATTGTAAGCTTCCACAAAAGCTCATATAAATCTATCCTTAAGATTTCACAAAAACTTACTTAACTTTATCCTTAAGTCCACTCTAAGACTTACTCAAATCAACTCAAAAGCTTTCACAAAAGCTTGTTCAAATCAATTTTAATTCTTGGATACAAAACTCAACTCAATCTCTTTCAAAAAACTTCTTCAATCACTCAAACAAGTTTCAATCAGAATCTTGTTTAAACTCAAAAACATATAGAGAATGGTTAGAGACCCAATATATTTCACACTTCACAAAGACACTCACAAAACTCAACCTATTCTCTTTCAAAAAATCTCCTTATTCATACCAACAAATTTCACTCAGAATTTTGTTTAACCATAGAAACATATAGAGAATGGTAAGAGACTCAATATGTTTCACACTCACAAATTACTCTATCAATTTCAAACTCCTTTTAAAATCAATTTAGAATTAAGAATAATTTGTTTCATAGAATTTGAACTATCACTCCAATGCATTCAATCAATAATACTCATCCAATCTTACTCAACCATCCACTCAATGAAACACAACTTGCTTGTAAATCCTAACCAAGTGTTTCACTATACTTTCAAACATTCACACTATGAATCTCAACCCTTGACTCAATATGATTCTACATTCACATAACAATGATACTCATGATCTTTTATAAACCATAGTTCAAGATAGTTCTCAACTTCACATAACAATTATACTCATGTCCTCTTCACAAACCCTAATCATGCACATGAAGGCTTACTCAAATATTTCAACAAGACTTATCAAACAAACCTTTTCACTCCAACTTTACATTTCACAACATTCAACCCAACACTATTTCACTCACAAGGAATATGTGCCCATACATTTTGTTTTTATGAAGATATGTCTTCAAAACCTATCTTAATTACAATCAACACCTCTTTGCCAATTTGAAAGTTAGAAAACAAAAACCTATCTCAAAATTTCCCCAGAATTATTCTCTCCAATAATTAATTCACCATACAAAAATATTAGCTCTCAAGTACACCTTATAATCTCCAAACTTCACAAAATAATATTCAATACAAGAAAAATCAAATTTCTTTGTTTCACTTCAAAGGTTAGCATAACAAAATATTTTTCTCAAATCATCCATACAAAAACTTTAATAACCTTTAAGTTATTTTTCTCACATGTAAGAGATTTTGTTCATAATGCACCCTTATTACTCCTAACCTTCCTTTTTAATTTTAAAAAACAATAAATTTAAATCCTTATGACTTCAAACCATTTTAAAATAGAATTCAATTTAAATTTACCCACATACAAAAATTATTACCTTCTTTAATAGCATCGTGCGATCTTTCAAAACTATGACTTTTTAGCAAATCGTGATAATCACTTCATTCCTTAAAAAATGTATTTGTTGTGATTTGACCCACAGACATACTTTCTCCCAAAGCTCTTTGTGACCACCCACACTAGCTTAGGTGGATGAAACTTATCTTCTGCCCTTTACTCCATATTCCTTTGTTAAGAGGGCAAAAAAACTTTTAAAAACTATACGGTAGGTTTAGAACCACTAAATTTTTCCCCACAAAGTCTTATCACCAATCCGACTGTCGTCTGGTCTATCTGACGGAGATGTGAGTCTTCTACCTTCCACACAAAATCTTCTTCAATATGCACACTTCTATTTTATTCTTTCGCTATCCTTTTTGCAGACGAATCACACGATTTCGTTCAATGACAGACTGCATCACATTTCATTCTTTTGAATAAAAATTCCATTCATTATTTTGATGTCTTGTCATAGTGCTTCTCGTAGTTTATGAAACACGTATTCAATTGTTTTTGAATCACTGCTAAAAACATTACGCCTTTGCCACGTCGTCAATTATATATTCTCCAAAAAATATAGCAATCGATCTTATCTTATTTCAAAACCTTAGATAGCCTTTTTATATAGGTTTGGCCTTTTAAATAGGGATGTTGGTGCATATCGTGGGTTTCTTTTTAAATATATTGCCCTAGGGGTTTAAACCCTTTTTCCATATTTACATTCGGTGGCCTTTTTATAATAGATTTTTACTTTATCATAAACCTTTTGATAACTTTAAAATATTTTAAAGTTATCAAAAGGTTTATGATAAAGTAAAAATCTATTATAAAAAGGCCACCGAATGTAAATATGGAAAAAGGGTTTAAAATTTAAATAATTTAAATATTAGATTAATTAAATCTTTCTTGGGAATAATCCCAAAATATCTGCTTAATCCTTTGACATCAATGACAACAACATACTCAAATTTTTAGTAATCTTCATCTTTGTCATTGATGTCAATCCTTACTGAAAAATATTCATGTAGAGTACTAAATACCAAATTGCTCCCCCTGAGAGGCTGTTCCCCCTGACTGAATAATCTCTCCCTAACTCAAATCTCTTCCCCTTTGACATCAATTACAAAGGGCTACCTTTGGGGCTTAGGGCTAAGAATGAGACTCTTAGCTTAGCCCCTCCCCCACCTCCTTTCCTTGAGGTGATTAGTTATGGGGTGGGAGTAAATCTACTCCCATATTACATTGCTCTTCTCCTTTCTTAGATTTCTCTTTCCATACCTTTGAAGTCATACCTTTTTGAACCTTTTGAGAATCCTCTTTCTTGCATGTCCTTGGAAGTTCTAGAAATTCTATTCTACACCACCTTGTTGTATGCCCAACATTATTGCACTTATAACACTTAATGTTGTGGTTCCTTGAAGGTGTAAATATTTTGTAGTTCCTTCTGGTGAAGCCATATCCATTCTTGTTATGAAATTTGTAATTAATTTCCTTATGACCAAATTGATTACAAGAGTAGCAATACCCTTGAAAGATATACCCATTTATAAATTTTCTATTGGTGAAACCATATCCCTATTTTTTATGTGTCTTGCACTATGTAGCCTTGTGATCAAACCTGTGACATGAGAAACAACGTCCATTGAAGAACCCTTCCCTTGAACCTATTGGTCTCTTAGTCTCTTCTTCCCTGTGTTGTTTCTTGTTTCATTTTTTCCTCATTTGTGCATTGTTCAGATCCTTGTTGAACTTTCAATTTTCCAACTTACCCTCATAAGTCTCACTTTCTCTTACACTCTCTTCTTTTGAAGCTTCTTCTTCTTTGGATCTTGAGCTTGACTCTCATTTTTCTGCTTCCTGTTTCCCATGTTCTTCTTCAAAACCAAGTCCTATTTTGGTGACTGATGATCTTTGTGCATTGATAATCTTGTCCAAGGTCTTTTAATTTTTCTTAAGCTTGTGTAGCTTGTCCTTAGAGTCTTTCACTTCCATACTTAGTGAAACTATCTCATGTTCTAATCTTTCACACTCTAGATCTTTTATCTTTAATTTTTCAGCCATACCTTCTTCAATTTTTTGTGCATCTTCAACCTTAATTTTGAAGTTAGTGAGCTCTTGTAGAAACTTTGCTTTTGATTTCTCATCTTCTTGAGCTTGAACCCTTAATCCTGGGTTCTTCCTTTTTAATTCTTCAAGGTCAACAATAAGTATTTCACATTCTAGCTCTTATACCTTTGACTGTTCAACCATACCTTTTTCAAATCTTCTTGTCTTTTCAACCTTATATTTCAAGTCAGAGAGATCTTGTAGAAGATTTGTCTTAAATTTCTCATCCTCTTGTATTTGAGCTTTTAATTCTAAGTTCTCCTTTTTCAACTCAAAAATTTCCTTAAGAGTGGCTTCCTCCTTTTATTTTCTGAATTTTTCTCTTTTATTTGGTCTTCAATAGGAGCATTTCCTTTTTCTTCTATTTTCAAAAGTAGAGTTTCGTCTTCATATCTGTTTTGATTGTGCTTGTTATCCTTGAGTTCCATTTCATAATCACTGCTGCTAAACCCATTGCAATAACATGCATCATGATTGATTTGACCACAAACAAAAAATTCTTCACCATCTTGTAGACAATAAGTTGTATGGTGACCTACCTTCCTACATCTGGTACAAAATTTTATCAATCTAGCATTTTCTCCACTACTTGATTCATATTTTGAATCTATTTTCATTTCTCCTCTTAAAAAAAAAATCAAACTCATCTTTCTTTTCTTTCATGACCATGTGTGTTCTTTTCTTTTTAGATCTCATGATTCTGCTTTTGTGTTCTTGTAAGATCTTCCTTCAAGTTGTTAGACCTTTTTCTAAGGAACTCACTCTGATACAAATTGAAGAACACAAGTTTATACTAAGAGGGGGGTGAACTATATAAGACCACTTTTTAATTTTATTTTCCAAACAATATTATCCAAAATTATCAATGGTAATATCAATAGCAATAACCAAATAAATGCACAAATCATCACACACAATAGAGACACCAATTTAATTTGGTTCACCCAATATGGACTACGTCCATGGAGAAAATATTTCACTAAAATTTTCTTAACAAATCTCTTGAGAATCCTTCCCTATTACAATGTTTATGGACCTATGTCCAAAGGATACACCAATCCTCTAATCAAGTTCATGAAAACCTATCCACAGGAGACACCAATCCCCTCAATTAAATTTTTGGATCTTTATCCATAGGAGAACTCCTTCTCCTCTACTCTAGCTGGTGTTCCTCTAGAAGATGCCTCCACTGCACTGGCTTATGGATCACTCTCCATAGAAGACCTTTGTCCTCACTACCCTCGCTAATAGATCTCTATCCACTGGAGACTATTATCCTTTACTTTTTCACCTCCAAATCTTACTCTCAACTCTGCTCAATCTCTATCTCAAATCTACACTAAACATAGTCCTACGATCTAGCACAAATTTGCTCAATATTTATCTCAAATCTACACTAAACATAGTCCTTCGATTTAGCACAAATATGCTCAATATCTATCTCTGGTATGGCACAAATAGGCCCTCAAATCCACAATAAAATTTTTCCTCAAATATATCCTCAAGCCTTAACACAAATCTTGAACAAATAAATCAATCAACTTTGCTCTCAAGTCTTCTCAAAGACTTGCCTCAAATCTATCCACAAGTCCTCTCAAGAAATTGCTCAATCTGCTCAACAAGTCTTCACCAAGACTTACCTCAAATCTGCTCAATAAGTCTTCACCAAGACTTACCTCAAATCTGCTCAACAAGTCTTCAATAAGACTTACCTCAAATCTGCTCAACAAGTATTCACCAAGACTTACCTCAAATATGCTCAACAAGTCTTCACCAATACTTACCTCAAATCTACTCAATAAGTCCTCTCTATAACTTGTCTAATCTGATTGCAAGCTTCCACAAAAGCTCACACAACTCTGTCCTTAAGATTTCACAAAATATTACTCAAATCTGTCCTTAAGTCCACTCTAGGACTTACTCAAATCAGCTCACAAGCTTTCACAAAAGCTTGTTCAAATAAATTTCAATTCTTACATACAAAACTCAACTCAATTTCTTTCAGAAAATTTCTTCAATCACTCAAATAAGTTTCACTCAGAATCTTGTTTAACCTCAAAAACATATAGAGAATGGTTAGAGACCCAATATGTTTCACACTTCACAAAAACACTCATAAAACTCAACTTATTCTCTTTCAAAAAACCTCCTCAATCATACCAACAAATTTCACTCAAAAATTTGTTTAACCACATAAACATATAGAGAATGGTAAGAGACTCAATATGTTTCACACTCACAAATCACTCTATTACTTTCAAACTCCTTTTCAAATCAATTTAGAATTAAGAGCAATTTGTTTCACGAAACTTGAACTATCACTCCAATGTATTCAATAAATAATACTCATCCAATCTTACTCAACCATCCACTCAATGAAACATAACTTGCTTGCAAACCCTAACCAAGTGTTTCACTATACTTCCAATAATCCACACTATGAATCTCAACCCTTGACTCAAGATGATTCCACATTCACATAACAATAATACTCATGATCTTTCACAAACCCTAGTTAAATATAGTTCTCAACTTCATATGACAATGATACTCATGTACTCTTCACAAACCCTAATCATGCACATAAAGGCTTACTCAAATATTTCAACAAGGCTTATCAAAAAAACCTTTTCACTCCAACTTTGCATTTCACAACAGTCAACCCAACACTATTTCACTCACAAGGAAGATGTGCCCATACCTTTTGTTTTGATGGAGATATGTCTACAAAACCTGTCTTAATCACAATCAACACCTCTTTGCCAATTTCAAGGTTAGAAAACAACAAAATATCTCAAAATTTCCACAGAATTATTCTCCAATAATTAATTCACCATAAAAAAATATTAGCTCTCAAGTACACCTTATAATCTCCAAACTTCACAAAATAATATTCAATACAAGAAAAATCAATTTCCTTTGTTCCACTTCAAGGGCTAGCATAACAAAATATTTTTTTCAAGTCATCCATACAAAAGCTTTAATAACCTTTAAGTTCTTTTTCTCACATGTAAAATATTTTGTTCATAATACACCCTTATTACTCCTAACCTTCCTTTTTAATTTTACAAAATAATAAAACTAAAGTCTTATGACTCCCAACCCTTTTAAAATAAAATTCAATTTAAATTTACCCTTATACAAAATTTATTACCCTATTTAATAGCATCGTGCGACCTTTCAACATTACGATTTTTTAGCAAATCATGACAATCACTTCATTCCTTAAAAAAATGTATTCGTTGTGATTTGACCCGTAGACATACTTTCTCCCAACCCTTTTAAAATAAAATTCAATTTAAATTTACCCTTATACAAAAATTATTACCCTATTTAATAGCATCGTGCGACCTTTCAACATTACGACTTTTTAGCAAATCATGACAATCACTTCATTTGCTTAAAAAAAGGTATTCGTTGTGATTTGATCCGTAAACATACTTTCTCCCAAAGCTCTTTGTGATCACCCACACTAGCTTAGGTGGATGAAACTTATCTTCTGCCCCACACTAGCTTAGGAGTATGAAACTTATCTTCTGCCGTTTTCTACATATTCCTTTGTCACAATTTCCAAGAGGGCAAAAAAAACTTTTAAAAACTATGCAGCGGGTTTTGAACCACTAACCTTTTCCCACGATGTCTTATCACCAATCCAACTACCATTTGTCTATTCGATGGATAAGTTCACTTATCGAAGACATGAATCTTCTTCTATATGTGCACTTTTATTTTATTCTTTCACTATCCTTTTTGTAGATGAATTGCATGATTTCGTTCGATGATAGACTCTATCACATTTCGTTCTTCAGAATAAACATTACATTCATTGTTTTGATGTCTTATCATAGTGCTTCTTGCAATTTACGAAATGCGTATTCAATTGTTTCCAAATCACTGCTAAAAATATAATGCCTTTTTCACGTCGTCAATTATATATTCCTTGAAAAATATAGTAATCGATCTTATCTTATTTCAAAACCTTAGATAGCATTTCTATATAGGTTTGGCCTTTTAAATAGGGACGTCAACGCATATCGTGGGTTTATTTTTAAATATATTGCACCAGGGATTTAAACCCTTTTTCCATATTTACAATCGGTGGCCTTTTTATAATAGATTTTTACTTTATCATAAACCTTTTGATAACTTTAAAATATTTAAATATTTAAATTTAAATTATTTAAATCTTTAATTTAAATAGTAAATAATTTAAAAATAGATTACTTAAATATTTCTTGGGAATAATCCCAAAATATCTGCCTCAATCCTTTGACATCAATGACAACAATATACTCAAATTTCCAACATCGATCCGAATAAGGTGCTTGAGAAAACAAAAGAAATGCTTCCAATATTACTTGAAGATCCAAACAAAGAAGAAGCAAAATTGGTGGTGAGTATTGTGAAAGTACATGAAAACCTAGTTAGGGTTGGAGCGCTGCCATAAGAGAGTATCACAGAAGGAAATAAATAAAAATAAATGACAACTCTAATCGATAGTGAAGCATAAAAGCACCAATTAAATATTTGATAATGTAATATGCTATCAAGTTGACAGTAGTCAAAAATTTTGTATGATGTAATATATCTCTATTCGAACTAATGAAAATGACATTTTCTCATATTGTGTTTTCTATCATTCATAGTTTGTTTGCATTTATAAATTTGTGTTGCTATTTAATTTAAGTGGCACTATGCATGTAATTCGGGTGGCATTATGCATGTAATCCAGGTGGCATTTTGCATGTAAGCCAACCATGGAAGGGAACTCTCTAAATACCCGAGAAGGCACCAATGTATTCATATTTTTGCAAGTTAATGAAGTGTTGAAGGAGGTTGCCCCCTCGAAAAGGCCTGTGATTATATCTTATTGTGATATTGTTCCTTTATGCAAATTTCTGTTATAATGTGTATTTTGTTATGAATATTAATATGACGTTTATGTGAGTTTATTTCCAAGCAATTATGTGAGAGTGTGTTTATTGAGTTTATTTTATAGTAGGATCCTAACAAGTGGTATCAGAGTGCTTTCCAGGGCCAAGTTCTACTGCAACAGTAATGATTCTTTCCTATTAGATATAATCCCCTATTATTTTTGTGTAATTTTTTTTTACTATTATAAAAAAAAAAATAGAGACCAGTCAAAAAAAAATAGTCTTTTTAGTTGAGTAGGTAGAAACTCTATGTTAGGGGTTTTAAAATATCGCAAAGGATCTGTCATTATTGGCTAAGCTAGATATATCATACAATGTCTAGTGAAGTGAGGGGCGATTAGGCTCCAATACCCAGGCCTCAGATAGAACTCATGCACAAACTTGAGCTCCCACTCATCTTTGGGTGTATCGGGAGACCATTCTAGGGTTAACAAAATTTTATCCAATAGGAAGCTTATCGGCCTTGTATCATCCATAGTCCATGGGACACAACATCCTAGATGATTACCCTCCTATACTGTCAGAGAGGCAGATAGTGTGCTCAAGGGTATGTGTGGAATCCTCCTTGGATAGTGGCCTGAAATATTGGTCTAAGCACTATTGTTCGTCACTACGGTATAACAAAGGGCCTATGGGTGTTACATACTCCTTTACCTATCATACCCTGGTTCTGTTAAAACTTCAACCTGCAAGAAAATTACAAACTAAAACTCCCTGTTTGTAAACCTGCATTTCAAATTCCTAAAAGTGAGCATATGAGAAAGGAATCCTCTACCAAAAAAATAGCATAAATTGCATGAATTCGGGATAGAATATGAGGGTGACAGTTAAGTTGATAGTCTAGAGAATAACAATCAAATTTACAGTGGCAGTAATAGTCAGGTCAAAAATTGTAGTTTTCAGTGTCAGAATAAAACTGTCATAACAGTAACCTACATAATACAGAGAATTTTTAGACTAGTGAGGTAAGCAGTGCCAGAGAGACTATCAGGGCTAAGCAAAACATTGAGCGAGTGACCAGAGACCAATTATAGATAGTGCTCCAGTACCCAACTTTTGCACTATAGCTCAAAATCCAAAACTGTAAACACCGTTAGACTCGGCAAAACAAGAGAAAACAAAAATTCTATGGTGCCAAAAAGTAGTGTTGTGGGATATAGCTCATTGTGACCACCTCTTTGAGCTGGTCATTTTGATATATAGCACCCAAGCACTTTTTTGGATACTTAATAAAAATAGTAAGTCCTAAAACCCAATTCTATTTTTAGTACCTGGTCACAAAAGGTTCCAAAATGGCCCAAGGTACCCATGGACATTAAAAAGAGCTAGAATAGATGGACTCCTTAACAAAAGCCATTGAGAATTTGAACTTGGAAATTTTCTCCATAAGGGAAGAAATCCAAGGTCTTCGTCTAGATCATAAGGCCACTAGCGCTCGCTTAGAAGAAACACTGATAGAAGTGGGTAGCAAGTTACATAAGGGCCCACTCAAAATAGAACACAAGGCTGAAAACTCTACAAGGAATGACCATGATCCATCCTTTAAAATGCCAAAATTGGACTTCCCTCGATTTAATGGGAAGGATGTTTATGGGTGGTTATGTAGGGTTGATCAAATCTTTAGACTTCATAATGTTCCCATATATCATCGAGTTCAGATGGCTTCCTTCAATTTGGAATCTGAGGCTCTACACTAGTTCCAGTGGTTACGTAATTCCAACCCAAAACTACTGACCCGATTTGGGCCTAGTGAGTATGAATACTTCATAGGGGCCTTGACCAAATTGCAACAAACATCCTCAGTCCGTGACTACCAAACTAAATTTGAAAATTTTGCCAATAAGACAAGAGGATTGACGGAAGAGTTATTCACGAGTTGTTTTATCAGTGGGTTAAAAGGGGATCTCCAAGATGAAGTAAAGATGTTGAAACCATAGTCCATGATGAAAGCTATCAGTTTGGCCTGTTTGGATGAATCTAAACTCTCAAACCAAAGGCGGTCATCGCAATTTCCTAAAATTTGACCTTCATTTTCTTCTCGAACCCAAAATTCAGTGGATAGTAAACCTACTACATCCAAGCGACTGACTACAGAGGAGATGGATGCACGTCATGCCCAAGGATTATGTTATAATTGTGATGAAAAGTTTTTTAAAGGACATAAGTATGCAAACAAAATACTATTCTTGATAGATATTGAGGAACCTACTAACATTGACCAGAGTGATGAGGATGAGGACCCTCCTGAAACACCTTCACCACAGGAAGAAGATACACAGGGGTTTGAGGTAGATATTTTAGTCCATGCTCTTGCAGGCATTAGCACTCCACAAACCATGAAAGTTGTGGGATTTTTCAAGGGCCAACGTCTTACTATCCTTATTGATTTAGGCAGCACACACAACTTCATTGATCCTCGAGTTGCTAAGCGTGCAAATTGATATATCCACACTTGTAATTAATTTGAGGTCATGGTACCCAATGGTGGAACATTACCTTGTCAATAAAAATGTTGCAATGTCAATATCAGGATAGGGGACTATGAACTCAAGCAGGACATGTTTACCCTCCAATTGGGAGGATGTAATATGGTTTTGGGATCTCAATGGTTGAGTACGTTGGGCACTATCAGTTGGAACTTTACAGAACTCTAGATGCAATTATTCTAAAATGGATAGACACACTTACTGAAGGGCTCCCCTATAGGAACACCTCACGTCATTAGTTCCAATCATATGGAAAAAGTGCTAAAGAAATCAAAATGTGGGGTCATTGCACAACTCTTCTCCATCCAACCAACCACTTCACTAATGGTTGAAATTCCATCAAACCTACAACTAGTTCTACACAAACATGATGTTGTCTTTGTAGAACCAACTACACTACCACCACGTCACTCTCACGACCATGCTATCCCATTGCTCTCGAGTAGTGCACCACCAAATATTAGGCCATATAGGTACCCTCAAGCCATGAAATCCAAACTAAAAAAATTGGTACAGGAATTACTTAAGGCTGGTGTCATTCGACCTAGTACTAGCCCCTAGTCCTTGCTTGTCCTACTTGTTCCCAAGAAATATGGCTCATGGCACCTATGTATTGACTACTAGGAACTCAACAAGACTACGTTCAAGGATAAATTTCCTATTCTAGTGGTTTATGAATTACTCGATGAACTACATGGGACCATGTATTTCACTAAGCTTGATCTCTGCTCTGGATACCATACGATCTGTCTCAAGGATGAGGACATCCCCAAAACTACCTTTCACACTCATGAAGGTCATTATGAATTCTTGGTAATGCCATTTGGTCTCACAAATGCTTCTACATTCCAAAGTCTTATGAACAACATCTTTCGACCCTTTCTACGGAAGTTCATCCTTGTGTTCTTCGATGACATCTTGATTTATAGCCGCACATGGGAAGAGCACCTCAATCATGTGGATCAAACTTTATAGCTATTGGTAACCCATCACATTTTTTCCAAAAGGTCCAAGTGTTCCTTTGGTCTGATTAAAGTAGACTATCTGGGACACATTGTCTCACAGGATGGCATCAAGGTTGACCCTAAAAAGATTCAAGTAGTTCAAGAGTGGCCAAAACCTCATACCCTCAAGGGACTTCAAGGATTTTTAGGGCTTATGGGCTATTATCATAAATTTATCTACAATTATGGGAAGATATCTGCCTCCCTCACCTCCATGTTGAAAAAATACTCCTTCACTTGGACAGGGCCTGCTGACCAAGACTTCATTGAACTTAAGCATTCTATCACCACCACTCCTGTTTTAGCCATGCCAAATTTATCTAAACCATTTATCATTGAAAGTGATGCTTCTAGTCATGGTATTGGGGCAGTATTGATGCAAGAAGGACGACATGTGGTTTTTACTAGCAATGCACTCTCTAATCGTAATATGGGGAAATCCACATATGCTAAGGAAATGTTAGCCATATGGCCTGCAGTCACACATTGGTGACCTTACCTCATTGGGTGCCACTTCTCCATCAAAACCGACCATCAAAGTCTCAAATATTTTCTAGAACAAAGAGTTGCCATGCCTGACCAACAAAAGTGGGTGTCTAAACTCATGGGCTATGATTATGATATCACCTACAAAAAGGGAAAGGAGAATATTGTGGTTGATGCTCTTTCTCATCAAATGGAGACCGTAAGTATGTTGTGTGCCATCTCAGCACCACTTCCCCAATGGATTGATTCCTTGCATCAAGAAGCATGTCAAGATGCATATTTGCAAGCTTTGATAACCTCACTAGTAGATGATCCATATTCTACACCAGGGTATAGTTGGAATGGCCATGATCTGTGCTAGCATCAACGCCTGGTTCTACCTCATAAGTCCTCACTTTGAGAGCTTCTCATGAAGGAATTGCATGCCACTCCCTCTACAGGCCATTTGGGGTTCCTTAAAACATATGAGCAACTCAAGCGCACCTTCTTTTGAAAAGGTATGAAACATGACATCCATTCTTTTGTTGCTACCTGTGACACATGTCAAAGGATGAAAGTTGAAATAGTGCGCTCTCTGGGCACTCTTCAGCCGTTGCCTATCCCAGATCAGGTTTGGACTGATATTTCCATGGACTTTATATAAGGGCTCCCTAAATCTGGAGGTAAGTCAATTATTTTCGTGGTAGTGGACCGCCTTTCAAAGTATGCTCATTTTTGTGCCCTTGCCCATCCTTATACAACATCCATTGTTGCACAAATTTTTTTGACTCCATTTTTCACCTTCATGGCATGCCCACCTCCATTGTATTTTATCGTGATCCCACCTTCACTAGTCATTTCTAGCAAGATTTGTTTAAGTTTAAGGGGACTCAACTCAAAATGAGTTCAGCTTACCATCCACAAACGGATGGTCAAATAGAAGTTGTTAATAAATGCTTGGAAACCTACCTTCGCTGCTTTGTCTCAGATCATCCCACTCAATGGGCAAAATGGCTATCCTTGGCCTAATGGTGGTACAACACTTTCTATCATACCGTAACCAAACTCACACCATTTGAATCAGTCTACGGGCGCCTTCCACCTATGCCTTCCTCTTACATTCCTGGAAGCTCCAAGGTCCAGGTCGTCAACAACACTCTGAGTCAACACACCGAGGTCCTTTGCCAACTTAAGCATAATTTGAACATGGCCCAAAATTGGATGTGCCAACAAGCTGATCAACATCGTTCTAAGTGTAGTTTTGATGTAGGTGATATGGTCTTCCTTCACTTGCAGTCATACAAACAATCATCCCTACAACTTTGCAAGTGCCAGAAGCTTGCTATAAAATTCTATGGTCCTTACCAAGTTCTACAAAGGATTGGCCCCATAGCTTACAAATTGGCGCTCCCACCTACTTCCAAGCTTCATCCTATTTTTCATGTTTTTTCTCTCAAGAAATTTGTGGGCACACAGGTACAGGTTCAATCCACACTTCCTGAATTGGATGAAGAAGGCTTCATCTTACTTGAACCTAAGAAGTTGTTGGATCATCGGACTCACACTCTTTGCAACCGTACAATTACAGAGATCCTAGTTTAGTGGTGTGGGCTTCAACCTAAATATGCTACATGGGAGTCTCTCCACCAACTCCAACAACAGTTTTCTCATTTCAGCTTTGAGGACAAAGCTTCTTCAAGGGGAAGGACATGTTAGGATCCCATCCTAACCCTTAATGTAATAACTTCCATGATGTAATAATTCCTAAAGAACGTGGATAGTACCCATGATTAATTTTTTGTAATTTTCTAAGTTTTAGCTTATGGAGTGCCTATGACAAATGGCACCCTTTTTATGTAACACATGGTAGATAGGTTATGTAAGGTGGCCTTGTGCATGTAATTCGAGTGGCATTGTGCATGTAATTCGAGTGGCACTATGCATGTAATCCAGGTGGCATTTTGCATGTAAGCCAACCATGGAAGGGAACTCTTTAAATACCCAAGAAGGCACCAATGTATTCATATTTTTGCAAGTTAATAAAGTGTTGAAGGAGGTTGCCCCCTCGAAGAGGCTTGTGATTCTATATTATTGTGAGATTTTTCCTTTATGCAAATTTCTATTATAATGTGTATTTTTTTCTGAATATTAATATGATGTTTATGTGAGTTTATTTCCAAGCAATTGTGTGAAAGTGTGTTTATTGAGTTTATTTTATAGTAGGATCCTAACAGAATAATATTGTGAAATCTGCTATTAAATAAATTTATGTTTATCAATGTCCAAAGAATCATGGAATAATTATCATTAAGGTAGCTGAAATATAACAGCTTATCCAAAATCATTATAAAGCATAGCAAAAATCTGTGTCTCCACCATCTAATCACTGAAAGTATCATCAAAATCATTATCGATCATATTTTTTGTACCTCTTCTATCTTATAGGGAACTCTAGTGTGCCAAAGATCTATCATATAGAAATTTATCCAACTGATACGAAGACACATAAATTCTTAAACAATTTTCTAAATTTTTATCTAGTCTGTTGCAGAGCTTAGATTTAACAAAAGAAAGGGAACTGAAAACTCTTTCATCTTCGACTGACCCCCAAATAATTGTTTCACATAATTCATATAAATAAAAATATTCACTTATTGTATCTTGTTAGATAGTACTTGGATACAATTTTTTCCACAAACATGCAATGGAACCAATCTCATGGAAACCTGTCATAAGTGATGTTTGCACAACCATTGTTCTTCCAAAATGTGATGATTGTTGTTTCAAAAGATCGATGTTGAGTATACCTCTAATTTCAACACCATTGACTTCCACACTCTTACTAAAATTTTTAATGAGGTTACCCATGTATTTAATAAATAGGTCATTTGCAGAATTGTATTCAATACAAGGACCCCAAAACATGGGGTTAACCACACCCATGGACTCGAGCAACTCATCTCTTTGAAACTGTTCTCTTATCTCACCTGTCAAATATTTTGCTATTTTTGACAAATTACACTTAGTTTTATGTACAATAACATGAAATATATTGTGTTTTATAAGAACTTCTTCAAAATCTTTCACAACTATACTTGATTACCTTTCAAAACAATAAAGTGATACCATATTTCCATGAACATTAATACAAATATGATCATTGATGTCAAACTTCAAAAATATTTTTGGAATGTTTAATTTTATCAATGTATTCCAACTATCAAAAATGGTTCTGTAAATTTTGCTTTAGACACATATAATGTATCAATAAGCATGCATACTTGTTTTATCATCCTCATAAAATCAACGATATATATGGATCTCTCTTGTGCAAATTTAATTAATCTATTCATTTCTTGTAACATTGGAAGAATACCACATAAGGTCAAAAGTATTTCCAAGTCAGTCAAACGAAAAAACATATATTTTGCCTTATCAATTATCCTGTGATTTACATGCATAAACCCCGTCAATGATTGATACTCTACAAAAAATATCTGAGCAGGTTGATACAGAGAGTTCCATCTTGTATCCACATCTTTTAACATTTTTTTTCCTTCCGTAACTCCTAGTGCAAACTATTGAAACTCTGCAAACCTTTTTTGGCTGAATGAGAAATAAGAATGACTTTCATGAATAAGGTCTTCCACTCTAGTAACATTTACAAATGTGCTCATGATTTTATATGCAATATTCACTCTATGAGCCATACAATGAATGGGAATAATATATGAGGCAACTATGGTTTGGATTCGAACATAAATACTAGACATGTGCCCTTGCAAAATAGTAGCAGTATCAGCTCCAACGCAAATTAACTTTGTTGCTATGTCTATATCATTTATTCCTGCAATATTGTTTAAACTATTGACAACAACATTATAAATATTTTCTACATTTGAACTTTCCAACATATTATGTATTCCCAATAAAATAGGCCTCCTTATATGAATTTGAAATATGTACACATGCATGCAAATCCAATATGTGTTTTCCACATTCATTACTTCATCAATAGAAATTGAAATGAATCTGACAAGTTTTACTTGCTCCCTTAGGTCATCTTTCTCACCTAAAGATAGAAATTTTGCCATATCCCAACCACTTTAATTTGACCAATGGGAATTAGGAAATTTTTGCATATTAAATAGGTGTAATACCTACTTATAATCAATAAAATTGGACATTGGTCTACTTTTCTTGAGAATACCAAAAACAACAACAAACTGCATACTTTTTGAAGCTAAGATGGTCTTTTGAATTTTATGAAATTGGGTTGCAATTCTTCCACCTTTCTCAACAAGAGATTTTTGTTGCTTTAATTTATTGTCATATTCTATAGCATATATTAAATGCATACATTCTTATGGATCCTTCCACTTAAATTCTTTACTAACTTCGCCATTAATTTTTATAACTTTTACATAAGCTTTACCAGCATGTTTTTCAATTGTATCAATCTTATTTTGTAGTCTATGATCCTTACCAAGTCTCCAACTACAAATTTTGCATCTACATTATTTTTCATTGATTTGGTTATCCTTAGTCAGGATAGGCTCAAGCCATGGAAATATTTCTACCCATTCATTCTTAAATCCCCTTCCAATTATCCAGTTAGATGTTTTTCTTTTTTTAGACTTTTTGCTTGAAGATTCCTATGAAGCTTACAATGATTTTGATTTATCACTTTCCTTTTCAATATTAATGACATTTCTAGGTTTTTCTTCAAGTGTTTGTTGGATGTCATTGTCAAGGGGATTTTCATTAGAAGGCATCTCTTTTTGGGGAATATCTTCAAGTGGAAGCATATCAGGATTGATAGGGTATTTTTCATAGTAGCATACCATAATATTTTTTATCATTCTTGGGTTAAAAAAAATATATAGAAAAAATATTCATATCATCAATCAAGCACATACTGAGAAGTCAAAAATTATTTGTACCTTGAATTTGCATGAATGTCATTGGCTCATTGCATTTTGAAGTTTGGCTAAAATATTTGAGGATAATATTTTCAACAGAATATTTGCCCCCCTTCTTTCCATCAATAGGTGACATTTTACTTGTAAGAAAAATATTTTTCAATTTAGTAGAGTAATAAAATGTTGAATGGGATGTACTTTTGATAGGCCTTAGATAATATTGTAAATAGAATAAACAAATGGTTGGGTGGTAGATTATACATATTTTTTTCCTGCCATGCTTTATTGTGATTTTATCAGTTTATGCCGCTAGTTCATTTTCTGGTGAAAGTACTTTAACTAACAAGAGCACAAAGGTAATTTAACATTCAAATTGAAATCAATTTAAGAAAAATATTCTTAATGCAAAAAATAATTGGAGATACATATGTCGAAAAATATAAGATTATAGCACAAAATGGGCTAGAAACAAAGAATCAAAAAAATTTCAAAGAAATAGAGCATCAATATGTCGTTAGAGAACCAAAGCATTTACACATGTATAATCTTAGCAAGGAAAAAATATCTAAATAGAAACTAAGAATAAAAGAGTTTTAAAACCTGCAAAACAGTGCAAAACAAAGAAAAAATGGGAACAAAGCAATGACCATCCGGATGCAGAAGAGGGCTTGGATATTGGTGTGGTGCAGAACAGGATTGAAAAATCACTAAAGATACATGTCAAAAAATATAATATTATGGTACAAAATGGACTAGAAATAGAGAATCAAAATGTCTTCGGAGAAATAGAGCATCAATATGTATTTAGAGAACCAAAGCATTTACACATGTATAATATTAGCAAGGAAAAAACATTTGAGTAGAAACTAAGAATAAAAGAGTTTTAAAACATGTAGAACAGTGCAAAATAGAGAAAATATGGGAATAGAGCAATGACCATCCAGATGCAGAAGAGGGCTCGGATACTAGTGTCGGATACTAGTGTGGTGCAAAATAAGATTGAAAAATTATTAAAGATACATGCCAAAAAATATAAGATTATGGTACAAAATGGACTAGAAATAGAGAATCACAATATCTTCAGTTCACCTATTCATAAAGAATCAAATATTTTTAACAAAAAGAGATAAAATAGGGGATAACATGCATAACATGGTAAAATAGAGAAAAACATGGCAAGTAGAGCAATGAAAAAGAACCTTGTGTAGAATGAGGTCTGGATGCAGAATAGGTGCCAAAAATTGACTTGGTGTAAAAAGAGGCTCGATGATTTGATGCGGAATAGGATCTGATTGCAGAGAAGGTTTTGATTGTAGAACAAAATTTGGTTTTAGAAGTGGTTTTGACTAGTTGCAGAACAAGTGTTAGACGACTACAAAAGTGGTTTTGGTTAGTTGCAGAGCAGGATCCACTTGTAAATGGTCTCGACCGGTTGCATAAGTGGTTTTGGATGGTTATAGAGCAGGTTTTTCTTGCAAAGTGGTTTCATCCAATTACAAAAATGGTTCTTACTAGTTGTAGAGTAGGCTCCACTTGCAAAATTATTCCAACTAGTTGCAGAGTAGGGTTCGCTTACAAAATGGTTTTGGTTGATTGCAAAAATGGTTCCCACCAGTTACATAACACGTTCCTATTACAAAATGGTTTCGTTCGGTTGCGCAATAGGTGCAAATTACAAAAATGGTTCCGATATGTTATAGAACTATTATCGAATGGTTACAAAATTGGTATCAGTCAATTGCAGAATAGGTTTTAGTATGGTACAAAAATGGATCAGGTCTTGCCTTTATCTGCAAAGGTTTTGATCTGGTGCTAAAATGGTTCCATTCTTATGCAAAACTAGGTCAGTATATCCATCGAGTGTAGAACAAGGTCCAAAAATGAAAATGTATCCCTGGGGTGTTAATTATATATAGAGGTATACTTGGCGAGTTGGGCGAGATAATTTAGAAATTTTAAAATTTTAGAGTGAAAAGGGTACTCTATTTAGGCAGGATTACTTGCGAATTTTACAAAATAACCATGATAATCTTATCAAAGCATAGTGAACTGACACCTAAAATTTATTTATCCCAAAAATATTCAGTTAAATGGCCGACATCCAGGTCCCCCAAATTTTGCAAATATAATTTTTTTGAAAATGTTGCTTTTTGCCCCCAATGGCAAATTTTTGTTGCTATGCATAACCCTAGATGGAAGGTTCCATACACATTCGATTACTCCCCATGAAATTATTGAAGGCATTAGTATCTTGGGATTGAAGTTCAATGGATTTTAGAATTTCCATTAATGCCTCACAGTGTGGGGGATATTGTTGTATTAGCACATAAATGGATAGTTTGGATGAAGTCATTTTTAGGCTAGTTGGCATGTTGCTACTTAGTGAAATGATGGGTCTTTATGGATGGTTTAGAGGATGAGTGGATTGATATGGATGGCTTGGAAGGTGAATTGGTTGGGATGAATTTGCAGAAAAATGGATGGGTGATGATGAATTGGCAGGTTTTGGGGACACACTTGTTTGTGGTGCCAAGGAGGTTGAACTACCTATTGTTCATTTTGTCGATTGGTATTTTTTTGACCTCAGGTGACTACATGAATATCCTCCATAAAACCTTGGTACTATTATACATGATTAATCTGGTTAGGAGGAATCATGGTATTTGATCCCCCTATTGTTTTTTGTTGTTCCTCATGATGAGGAAGTGGAATTTGGTATATACCAAGGTTTTGGTTTTTTTGATCCAAGGGACTATAAAAATTAATGGCCCATATTTCTATTAGATCTTGCACTATGTATTTGAATGTGAAGCAATTATTAATGTCATGCCCATTATATCGATGATAAGGGCAAAAAAAATGTTCCCTATAGCCCTTGCCACTTTTAGTTGGATCATCTAGTTTAACTTAGGGTAAGGTAAGTGCATTTGTGTCATACAACCTATGAAATATGGATGCATATGATTTGAGTAAGTGTTTGTAGGTACAATTTTGTCAAATACATTGTTGACATTGGTGATTTTCCATAGTTGGTGCTATGTTATGAAATTATTGGGGTGGAGGAACCACTTGATAGGATACTTGTGGTTTTTGTTGCACTGGTTTTTGTTGTTGTCGAGTCATTACCAGCTGACTTGGGATCACTTGACTTACTTGACTTGGCTTTGACTAGTCAGAATAATTTCCTTTTGATTGGCCCTTATTTTGCCATTCTTTTTATTTGGTTTTATCTCGTATTTTGGATTTTTATCTCTTCAATTACACAAGCTTGAGCAAGAGCTTCATCGAATGTTCTGTATTATTATAGTTGCAATAACAAATACATGGGTTTTAAACTCCTTGTGAACATTCGGGTCAATTCTTCCATTGGTAGGGAGAATGGCAACTTGGTGATTGCAAAAATGGTTCCTACAAGTTACATAACACGTTCCTATTACAAAATGGTTTCGTTCAGTTGCACAATAGGTGCCAATTACAAAAATGGTTCTGGTATGTTATAGAACTATTACTGAATGGTTACAAAATTGGTATCAGTCGATTGCAGAATAGGTTTCAGTATGGTACAGAAATGGATCAGGTCTTGCGTTTATCTATAAAGGTTTTATCTAGTGCTAAAATGGTTCCATTCTTGTGCAAAACTAGGTCAGTATATCCATCGGGTGTAGAACAAGGTCCAAAAATGAAAATGTATCCCTGGGGTGTTAATTATATATAGATGTATACTTGGCGAGTTGGGCGAGATAATTTAGAAATTTAGAAATTTTAGAGTGAAAAGGGTACTCTATTTAGGCAGGATTACTTGCGAATTTTACAAAATAACCATGATACTCTTATCAAAGCATAGTGAACTGACACCTAAAATTTATTTATCCCAAAAATATTCAGTTAAATGGTCGACGTCTAGGTCCCCCAAATTTTGCAAATATAATTTTTTTGAAAATGTTGCTTTTTGCCCCCAATGGCAAATTTTTGTTGCTATGCATAACCCTAGATGGAAGGTTCCATACACATTCGATTACTCCCCATGAAATTATTGAAGGCATTAGTATCTTGTGATTGGAGTTCAATGGATTTTAGAATTTCCATTAATGCCTCACAGTGTGGGGGATATTGTTGTATTAGCACATAAATGGATAGTTTGGATGAAGTCATTTTTAGGCTAGTTGGCATGTTGCTACTTAGTGAAATGATGGGTCTTTATGGATGGTTTGTATGATGAGTGGATTGATATGGATGGCTTGGAAGGTGAATTGGTTGGGATGAATTTGCAGAAAAATGGATGGGTGATGATGAATTGGCAGGTTTTGGGGACACACTTGTTTGTGGTGGCAAGGAGGTTGAACTATCTATTGCTCATTTTGTCGATTGGTATCTTTTTGACCTCAGGTGACTACATGAATATCCTCCATAAAACCTTGGTACTATTATACATGATTAACTTGGTTAGGAGGAATCATGGTATTTGATCCCCCTATTGTTTTTTGTTGTTCCTCATGATGAGGAAGTGGAATTTGGTATATACCAAGGTTTTGGTTTTTTTTAATCCAAGGGACTATAAAAATTAATGGCCCATATTTCTATTAGATCTTGCACTATGTATTTGAATGTGAAGCAATTATTAATGTCATGCCCATTATATCGATGATAAGGGCAAAACAAATGTTCCCTATAGCCCTTGCCACTTTTAGTTGGATAATCTAGTTTAACTTAGGGTAAGGTAAGTGCATTTGTGTCATACAACCTATGAAATATGGATGCATATGATTTGAGTAAGTGTTTGTAGGTACAATTTTGTCAAATACATTGTTGACATTGGTGATTTTCCATAGTTGGTGCTATGTTATGAAATTATTGGGGTGGAGGAACCACTTGATAGGATACTTGTTGTGGTTTTTGTTGCATTGGTTTTTGTTGTTGTCAAGTCATTACCAGTTGACTTGGGATCACTTGACTTACTTGACTTGGCTTTGAATAGTCAGAATAATTTCCTTTTGATTGGCCCTTATTTTGCCATTCTTTTTATTTGGTTTTATCTCGTATTTTGGATTTTTATCTCTTCAATTTCACAAGCTTGAGCAAGAGCTTCATCGAATGTTCTATATTATTATAGTTGCAATAACAAATACATGGGTTTTAAACAACTCCTTGTGAAAATTCGGGTCAATTCTTCCATTGGTAGGGAGAATGGCAACTTGGTGATAACTGCACTCCAATAGTTTCCAAAATCATAGACTAAATATTCTTTGAATTGTCTAAGATTGTACAGGTTAGTCAATGTGGTTTTCTTGCAAACATTGAGGGAAAACCTCTCCAAAAATTTATCTACCAATTGTTCAAATGTGTAAATATTGTGGTGATGCAGATGATTATACTAATATAAATCATCTCCCCCCAATGTCTGAGGAAAAATTTTGAGCATCAAAGCATCTTGATCTTGAATCCGAAAGCATGAGTGGATAAACATGTTGATGTGCTCTTTGGGATCCTCAATCCCTTTAAATTTATCAAATTTTGGTACTATGAAGTCTATTGGATATGGTGGTGATGGTACCAAAAAATAAATATGTTGATTGATTAGCTATATCAAGGTAGGCTTCCGGTATATCATACCAGGAGTATGTAGAATCAAGCTATCAATTTGTTGTTGCATGGATTGGATTTTAGGGTCTTCTCCATGTATGTAGAAGCCCTCAATTGTTTGATGATTATGTGAAGGTGGGGTATGTGGAGTGGTGAACTATTGAGATGGAATGTGTTGTTGATGTCTAGATGGATTGAAGGGTACATGATGATGTGGGGTATGTTTTTGAGCTTGGTGATATACTAATTATTATTCATGGAATGGGGATGAATTTTAGGGAATGTGAATGTGTTTGTTTGTGTAAGTGCAATTGATGTGGGTGAATGGAGACATGGGCATAGCGACTTAAGAAGGTTATGATACCCAATATGGATCATGTGTGAAGAAAGTGTGTTGTCTTAGAATGGAATGGGGTTTGAAATCTATTATATGTATCTATTTTTGAGGATAAGAACAAGCATCTTGTTGGCCCATGAGTAATTGATTAAGGTGTTGTCGTGCTTCCTATATGGTAATTTTTGAATAATATTGTGTAGGTGTGATGGAAGTGGATGTGGGTGAGGTGTAGGTGTTTGCAATGTTGGTGGATGTTTGTGGAGGGTAGGTTGCAAAAGTAATCTCAACAGAATGAGGTATAGTGTATAGAATGGTAGAGGGAATCTATGAAGCTGCATTGACATATACTTCATAGAGTGGATTGGTATAGGTAGATGGTATGGAGATGAATTGGCTATGTTTTGGTGGATAAAATTGATATGAAGGTGCGTATGATACCTCAAAAAGAGGATTGATGTAGACTTGGTTGAAGGTGTAGGGATGTGAGTGAACTAGTTCCTGCTAAGAATAGGAAACATGCCTAGGTGGGTTGTGAGTTGGTTCTAAGGTTAGATTAGTTGATATTAAATAAGCTCCAAATCTATGTCTATGTATGTGGTGTGATAGTTAGTTGGTGTATATGGCTTAGTTTCTAGGATAGATGTGTGAATGGCTCTATGCATCACATCAGCATTTGAAGTGAATATTGTGTGTGAAGGTCTTGTAAACAAATCAAAATAGCTTGTCTATGATGGGTTGGTTGGGTTAGCCATAGAAGTGACTAGGGAATAATTGGAAAACTCCATGGATGAGTTTGGTGCTTGGCTCATGGCTTTGGCTTGATTTAGTCAAAACCATAAGCTATAAGCAAGGCAAATATTGTGGATGTGAAAAATTTGTGTGAAAAGGTGAAATGACAATGAAAACACACAAAATCAAACAAATAATTGAATCCTATGTCTTGCAACAAATTTTTGTTTTTTATTTTTTTATTTGGTTTGTGTGTTTTGATGTGCAGACCTTAAGCCTAATATGACTATGCAAGTTGGACTCCTAAGGTGGATGGTAAGTGAGTATTTTCTTGGTGATGAAATCCAAAAATATCACTCACAAGCTGCTAAGGTGTCTATGGGGTGAGAAAATGGATGGAGATGAAACCCACCATCATTGATCTCGATCAATGGTTGGTGATGAAGTCCAACTCACTGATGTTTAATGTGAAACATTCAATTATGTGTGATTTTTCTTAAATATTTGTTGTCTATGGTGTTCATACAATGCTAAGAAATCCTCTTTTACTCAGCCAAGTTGGTGGCCAAGAAAAATATCAAGTCCCTCAAAAGAATCTAGAGTACACCTCTTAAGATCCACCCTGAATCATCAATTGGTTCCAATAGTAGAGGGTTTTCCTAGTTTTTCCACTTTGAATCAGCAATGTGTTTCCAATAGTGGGAGAGACTTGAATACCAATGACTTATTCTAGCTTAGAAAGGTAAAAAGTGGGAGACTTTAGCCTAAAGTACAACCACTTATGTTTTCTCATTTTATTGCAAACAACACAAAAAGTAAAAAGTAAAAACACCACCAAATAGCAAAAAACTTAATCTAGTGTAAAGAAAGTTCTAATGCAACTAATATGAATGCACAAGTGCAGATCTATCCTATGTGTAAACTATATGAAGAAATGTTTTGTAAATTCCTAAGAAGAAAAATGTGTTGCTTTTTAAACTAAAAGTAGACATTCTCTTTTTAATATCTCTTTAAAAAGCAAATAAAAATGGAGGTAGGGTTTTATCAAGACTTACCAGGAAGCCTAAGTTTTTATTACCAACTCTCTTAGATGTTTGAAAATATGGTTATGGTTAAATTGTTGTGAATTTTTCATACATAGATTTGCATGTTGAAACTGGTTCAATGGTAGGAATTGCATCTTGGATAGGTGGTTATTGTAGTCCATTAAACATTCCTAGAGTACCCCATCAAATCCCTAAAAATGCGGTAGGCATGATGGAATAAGTACAACTGAGGAACATATTCAGGCATGCAAAAACACCATAATTCATTTACAAATCATGCATGAAAATGTTATCTGTGAAATGTTTCCATACACATTATATGTATTTTATTATTATTGGTATATGAACTTACCTATAGGTTCTATAACTTCTTGGGTTCAACTAGAAGCAACATTTATCAACCATTTTGGAAAACTGGTTGACCTAGTTATGATATTAAATCAGTTTGTCTCTATCTATAAAGAACCTAATGAATCTATGAGACTATTCAATGATAGGTTCCATAGGTTGTATACCAAACTAGTGATACATTACATCCTTTCAAAAAAATAAGCCACTCAAATATACATGGAAGTCTTAGACCCCTTTACTTCTATTTTTCTAGGGAGACTTCTTAAAGTTCCATCCTTGCCCAGAGCCTACAGTGAGGCAATAACATTACAACAATGGTGGATTTATAAAGGTATTAATGTGGTTAAATTATCATTACTTAGACCTAAGGTTTACAATCGAATACCACAAATGATTTAGGATGATGCACAACCTTCTCTCATGATGAATTGTAATTCAGGAGTTATGGATTCCAACCAATATCAACCATCCAATCTGGCACCCTTGAATCAAATGATGTCTAATGTGAGCAATCAACAAGATAAAATTGATTGTCCAGATGTTACAACTACCTTAGATATCATCCAAAATGAGGTGCAAGTTCCAAAGTCAATATCCATCAATGAGGATTGTGGTAATCAAGTTAATCAAAATGTAGAGATTGGTTCAATTTTAGAAATATATGAACCTTCAAAAATGGAGGAAAAGGAATTTGAATAAGGTCATAGCCTGAGTTATAGCTTGAATGAACTTGAACTTGAAGAAGAATCTAAAAATGGCATGAAAGAAGGGATGGAATCTCACCAAGTGTTTTAGAAATATTTTATTATTCAAGACAATGAAGAAGAATCACTCACTTCTTTCACAATTTCCAAAGAAGCTTCTATCTCATTTGATGTGTAGGAAATTGAAAGCCTTGTCCCACCTAAGGATTATACAATGCCCATGCAACAAGAAATCAGTATGTCTTTACCTTAGGTGATTGATGAAGGTAAATTTGAAAAGGAATCTATAGATGTATCTAAAGATTACATAGAAGATATGGTTGAACTTCACCCCTTAGTTGTAGTGTAGACACGTAAAATTGACCCACTTTTAGTGGGAAATATTCCTTGAGCTCTCTGGGAGACATCTTGGACTTGTCTAGGGCAAGGGTAAGGCTTCTCCCCCCTTCTTTTACATTTTTTCTCTCTTTATACGAAATCACACTCGCCTTTGATGGGGCACAACTTCACATAGGTGAAATCACAATCAGCCTTTACAGGACATGATTTTGTGTTTTTAGGGTTTGTTCTAAGAAAACCCTAATTCTTTAGGTTTGGCATTTTTTACATTGACCCTCTTTGATTTTCCTACCTATATCACCTTCAAATCTGCTATATGAGGGTTTGAAATACTTTTCACACATGATACAAGGATTTATTTGCACGACAACATTTGATAATTTAATGCTAATGATTATTATTTATCACAAAGTGTTCTTATTTGGTCTGCATCCTTCTTCTTCTTTCACAAACAAGTTAACTTTGGAGTGCGAAGTCTGATTGGTTTTCTATTGCATTAGATTGTTGATTTATGTTGTTTGCTCTTGGTGGATTTGTGTTGAAGGCCTAAGGAGAGATCAATTATTTATGAGGTCTCAATCCTTATTCCTACTTCCTCACTCTTTCCCAAGTGAAAGCGCTTTGTTGCATGTTTATTTTTATTTACTATACTTAGGATTTATTATCTTGCTTTGATCTGAGATGTTTTGTCTCACTTCTACAAAATTGCACCTGAGTCTTTATGGGACGCAATTCCTCCTATGCGTTATCACAGTCACCTATTACGGGGTATAATTTTACCTAACCCATATATGGGGGTAAACTACTATTCCAGATTTCATAATTGTATTTTAGACTGCATCTAGAGCATAGTACTACATTATGTTCTATGATTTTATCATTTTATTCTATTGTATTGTGATATGCTTGTTTTCTTCCAAAGGTCAATTTCCACTTTTTTTATAAAAGGTCAACTAAAATTACCTAGGGGGCTTGATTTTTGTGCCTCCAAGCATTATTGTACAATTTCCCAAGAAGGCCCCCTAATGCTAATCATATTTTTCAAGTGTTTATCAAGTTATATTGTAGGAATAGGAATTGTCGATAGCATTGGATAAAGGGATTAAGACAAAGATAAATCATCGGATAAGCTAAGTGTTTTTATTAGTCTTTAGGTTGTTTGTTGAGTGCTTTATATTTCTATTTTAAACCCTAGATCTGATTTATAAGAAATATATCTAATTAATTTCTAGGTATTTGAAATATAAACAACATATAGTGTGCACTTAGGGTTAATTATGTTTGTGCATCTCTTCTTGAGCCCTTGCTTAAATTTTTTCTATCTTAAAACCCTAGGGTTAGAAAAGTATTCAAAGTAAGAATCATTCTAGGGTTAGCTCTTATTCTCTTGCATTCTGTAATTTTGCGTTGTCATTTATCTTTATAACATAGATCTAGAAAGGCCAAATCTAGGTGTTTGTCTTGAATCGAATACATCAAACATTATTGAAAACTAGAGGACTTGGAGCGAGTCCTTAAACCATTCCTAGTGAACCCTTCCCCCTATCATTGAGTGTAGAAAACAACATATCCTTGTGGTTCACCTTAATTATTTATCTTGCAGATCTAGCCTTTGAGAATTGTACGTGGTAGGGTAGTTTTCCCCTCTACATATTTGGTGAACCAAATATGAACACCTCCTTTATTTTTAAACGTTTTAAGAAAGATCACTAAATTTTTTGTGTGGTTGAAAAACCTTAATAACATATTTTAAAATCTTTTTGTTTCTGTTTTAAGCATTCTCTTCTATCCTTTCACTTTTCTAATGGCTCTTTTCCTTAGAAGTCAGTGAAAGCACCTTGAATATGATTATGTTCCTCCTAAATATGATCATATTGATAGAGAGGATCCTAAAATATATTCTTAAGAAGAAGATAACATGGAAATTGAAATGATTTTTGATCCTTATGAATGCCCTAATGGTGGGTTTTTCTTTTCATAATTTGAACACATTTGGGGTTTTATGAAAGCTAATAGGGATAAGATATTGGGAGGTATGGAGTGACAATATCATCTCTAAAGATGAGAAACACATCCACCTCCTCCTACAATAAGCTCTCCTATGCTTGAAAAAAATAACCCCTTGCCTAAATCAATACATCCTGATAATTTAAACCAAGCTATTGATACTACTCCAGCCACCAACATTGGAAGGAATCAGTAAGCCCCTCCAATTAGTAGTGTCATTCAAAAGTGTTTTCACTTTCCTCCTCAATATTCTAATCTCAAAACTTTTGATTTTGTTCTACCAAATGTTAGTTGTCCATTTTCACAAGGTGCCACATATAGCAATAATATTCAAGCATCCATATTGAATCAAGCATTGGTTCCTCAACACACATATATTTATCCTTTAGAGAATCACAGAACAATGCATAACAATAATCCAAAAGTGCAAAATTTAACAAAAATGGTAAAGCATTTGGTTTCAAAAGTTGAAATGATTCAGCCTCAAGTTTACTTATAGTTATAAGGAAATGTGTAATAATCCATTGGATCCTATTATTGTTGCTAGGTCTTATCCTAAGCATTTTTCTATGCCAGTTTTTCCTATTTATAAGGGGACTGAATATCTGATTGAGCACTTAAGAATATTTAGAACAGATTGTCATGATATCATTTATGATGACATATTGTTACTTAAAACATTTCCTAAGAGTCTTGGTGGTATGGCATTAGAGTGGTATTATCGGTTACCTAATTATTCCTTGAAGAATTTTGAATAAATAGTAGAATTATTTGTCCAACAATTTGGTGCTTATATTGAAAAGGAAGTGACAATGAAAGATGTTTACAATTTAAAACAAAGTAAAGAGGAAATTTTTTTAGAATTCTTGGCTTGTTGGAGAAGTTTAGTTGGAAATTTGAGGTATACAATACCTCCAAAATATATTATTGAGATATTTATTGGTAATTTACAAGAACATTTATCTTATGCATTAGAGACTACTACTTTTATATATTTTGATCAAGCAATTGATTTAGCAAGAAAAGTAGAATAAGCCCTTATCAGAAAAGACCAACTCAAAGTCAAAGAGGAGAAACCTACTAATTCTCAACATAAGAATAAACACATAGGAGGTGATAATGGAATGGATAGTAGGACTGTTAACAACATTACTAACAACCTACAAAAGACAGTACTTCAAAAACCTCCACAAAGGAATTTTACAAGGCTTAATATGTCGATGAAAGCAGCTTTGAAATAACTTTTAGAAGCCAATGCAATTGAGTTACCTCCCATAAGACAACCATATACTACAACTCATTGGTATAAGCCAGGTCATCATTGTGCATGTCATAGAGTGGAAGGACTTTGGACAAAATCTTGTAATAAGTTGAAACATGTGGTTCAGGATTTGATTGATGCAGGATGTATTGACTTAGAAAATTCTCAAGTACTAAATAATCAAGTACCTACCCAAAAAACTATGACTACCAATCAAGATATGGAAATATTTAAATATCCATTGCCAAAACATAATCAACAAGTAGAAAATCAGGTGGCTCATCAAAATGAGCCTCCTCCCTATGGTAATATGGTTGGCATGGTTGGGGTAACTACAAGAAGGCAAGCTTAAACTCAGCATCCTTAGCAAGGAAAAAAATTGATATTACAACCGAGTTAAATTTTGAAGAATAATAAACAAAATGTTTTAGATACAGTAACTCCACCTATTGTATTGAGACCACATCCTAAGGTTTCATTTGATCTTCAGAAGCAGTTAGCTAGTACTCCAACAAAGATATTAGTTTTAGAGCTCCTACAAACTTACCCTAACCACAGAGATGCTTTGATGGAATTTCTAAAGCAAAAATTGGTTCCCTAAGATATTTCTCCTAATTCTATAGTTGATGGCATAGGTTATTTTGAGATACATCACATATCATTCTCGGATGATGATAAACCTTCCTCAAACTTGCAAGTAAATTATTCACTTTACATCACTGCGCTTATTGGGAATACTTTTATTAAGAAGTTTTTTATTGATAATGGTTATTCTCTCCATTTGTGTACATATCAATTCTTTCAAAAAATTGAATTAAAATAGGAAGATTTAACAAAATCTGATATCATTATAAAAGCTTTCAACAAAGAGTTCCAAGAAGTCTGTGGTGTCATATCTCTTTCCCTCAAGGTTGGGCCTAAAATATTGGATACTTTATTTTATGTGGTACATTGCCTTGCATATTTTAATCTTCTTCTTGGATGACCTTGGATACATGTAATGAAGGTCATCCCTTCTACTCTTCATCAATATCTCAAGTTTGAATTTAAAATCTAAGTTGTCATCATTTTGAGTGATCCTCAACCATTTAAGTTTTGCTTAAATATAGAGCAATCTCAATTTGAGTTCAACCTATGTCCTTATATTTCTTCAATGGTTTCTCCACATTCCTCATCTCAGTATTAGAATAATTTAAAATTTTAAAAATAAGTGAGGAACACACCTTAAATATTTCATCTCATAATCATGACAATTAGTTTCTTCAAGTACCTCTTCTGGATCTAGCCAAGCTACTACCATCACCAAGAACCATGGGTTTGATCCATAAGAAAGGTGATGTTGTAGAAATTTGTACATGTACCTTTATCTTTGCAAGAACTTCCTTCGAAGAAAATATACGTGGTAGCAATACCTCTCCCGTTGAGCATTATTTTGTGCATTATTACCTTTCCAATGACTACCCACTTCCTAAACAGGTCCTATATAGTATGGGATATGTAGGTAAAGGTTTGGGGCCATAAAAGAAGGGCATTCAAGAGCCTTTGGATGTTGAGATCTGGCCAGGGAGATGTGGCATAGGTTTTATACCTAGTAAAGATAAACCTTTACCATTTGACAATGATGATCATCTTATGACTTATGCTGAATATATGGATTATAAAAAGTTGGAAGTGGGTAATGAGTATGATGGTACCCCTTATTATTTTGAGATCTTATTTTGCAATATGATTGATTTTGTATGCTCTAAAAATAAGCCTTCTATTTTAAAAGTAGATCCTTCTTGGTTGTCTTATAATGATCTTTATATTAAAAAGAATGGTTTTGTTTGCAAATGTATTGATTATCATGCCATAGCTATCAAAGAAAGAGCCACGAAGGAGCTTATTTGTGGTTTTCATCATTGAGATGACTTACTTTTTGGGGATTTCTTTGAGGAAACATTTCATGGTACATTTGTTTCTTATCCTAAGAAAGGTGACACACTTAGATTTTGTGTTAACTTTCATCCTACTTGTTTAAATTAATTAATAAATATAAAAAAATAATACAAACAAATAAAAACTACATCAAATTAATTAATTATCATTTAGCTATGCATTTGCATTTTCGTTGTATCAATCTGCTTGTTCATACTGCATTGTTACTTGTCATCCTTTTGCATTTGCTTGCCTGATATTTAACACAACTTGCATGCTTGAATGTCATATTTTGTATGCTTACATGTTCATGACTACTGATCATATAGATTTTTGGGGATCTTGCAATAATGGCATGTGATGATACCTAGTTAGGTCGTAGCTCACATGCATTGCACTCTCACTAGGATTCTGATGCTTAGTAAGATCCCCACTAAAGAACATGAGATTATACTAAGAGGGGCGGTGAACAGTATAATATAAAACTTGTCAATCCATATGATAACATCAACAATATCAAAGTAGTAAAAATTCTACAAATAATTACACACAAGAGACACATTATTTAACATGGTTCATCTAATGTGGGCTACTCCACGGAGAAAATATTCTTTGTAAATTTTCTTAATAAATTCTTTTGAGAATCAATTCCCTATTACAATGTTTATGGACCTCTGTCCAAAGGAGAAACCAATCCCCTTGCTCTAATTCGTGGAAATCTATCCTCATGAGAACTCTTTATCCTCTATTCTAGTTGGTGATCTTCTACAAAACTTCTACCCCCACGGCCCTATCTTGTGGATCTCTTTCCATAAAGACCTTTGTCTTTACTGCTCTAGCTAATGGATCTCTATCCATTGGAAATTTGTATCCTCTGCTTTGTCACCTTAGAAATATGCTCTCTAGTCTGCTCAATTCCTGTCTCAAATATATCTTTAAATCTATCCAAAATCTAGCACAAATTTGTTCAAACTCTACTTACAATTTTGCATCAGACTCTGTCTCAAATTTGCCTTCAAGTCCCCTCAATAACTTGCTTAAATATGCTTTCAAGTCTTCACCAAGACTTTCTCAATATGCTCTCAAGTCCTCACCAAGACTTACTCAAATCTATCTACAATATTTCACAAAAGCTTTCTCAACTCTATCCTTAAGCTTTCACAAAATCTTACTTAAATTTGTCCTTAAGTCTTCTCACAAGACTTGCTTAATCATAACATACTCCAACCAATATTCAGAATTTCAACACTATTGTTCAATCAATGAATTACAAAAATTTCTCATACATTTCCAACAATGCTTATCAAACAATCCTTTTCACTCCACCTTATATTTCACACACACATTCCAATCATTTTAAACAAAATATGATTTGCCCATACTTTTTTGTTGTGATGGAGATATGTCTTCAAAACCTGTTTTACTCAACCAATTTCTTTTACCAATTCAAGGTTAGATAGAAATAGTTTATCTCAAAATTCTCTCAAGAATATTAACCTCAAAAAATATTTCTTCACACAATGCCAAATCACTTATACACCTTATTACTCCTATCTTAAAATAAATTTCATCAACAAGGGTTACTAATCACATAAAAAAAATTCTCACATCCACCTTATAACTCCTTTTAACAATAAAGCACTTTAAATAAATTTAAAGTATTACTCACTAACCCTTATGACTCCCAACTATGAGCATACACAACAATATTTATTTAACCCTCATTAATTTTAAATCATGGCAACAAAACTTTATCAAACCTTATAACTCCCAACTATGGCAAATAATAAAAATTAATCTACCACCTTATAACTCCCAACTATAGCAAATGCACATAACTTAATGCAAAAATCAAATGCCTCCTCCATCGCTCGAACCTATGACCTCCTAGCCCCATGCACCCTAACATAAGGGCCACAGCCACATGGGCTATGCTACCCCACGTGAACCAAGGATCATGCGTTCCTTAATTCCTTTTCCATCAATGCAAAAATAAAATGGTCTAGGCTTGAAAAAAAACCCTCCATGCGGTTTGAACTCTGCACCTCACTGCTCCCAATGCGCTGCACCAACCAACTTGGCTACCACCTCGCTTAGATGGGAACATACACCTTCCACGATTTGACCTTCTACCTCCTCCAAACAATGCAAACGCCTGCGTCTTCATCTCTCTATCACATGTAAGTAATAAAACATGCAAGGACAAATATCGAATGCAAATAATTTCTTGTCTTAGGCTAACCTTAGCCTTATTTATACACATGCCCAATGTAATTTTTTTATGTCATATGCCTTTGTTTTAATTTTATTTTGAATATTTTGAATTATTATATTTAATTATAATTATTTAAATCCTAAAGGATTTAAATATTATAATTTAAATATTTAAAACCTCTTGGGATTTTTCACCTTGCCACCATTAGCAAATATTTTAACCTTTGCCAAATTACCACCAAGGTAATTTATAAATCCTTTATAAAATATTATGGACAGGTCTGTTGGGAGTGAAATTGAAGGGATTGATTTCATTGATAAATATGAGTTACATATATAGGCATAAGCCTATATTCAACACATGACACTTGTCAAGAGAAACTGACAAGTATCAAGGTGAAGGCATAGTGCACTTTAACTCTAACATTCCCCCTTAAAGTGCACTATCCTAACTAAAGAAGAAAAAAAACAAGTCAACATTAGGTAACATTCCCCCTTAATGTTGACTTCTCAAAAATAACCTATCATCCTCTCTTATTGCTGATTTGGTCTAGGCTCATGCTCTTTGCACTTGGCTCTCCAACTATGAATAATGCTAGATTCACTATGTATACATCTCGATCTGTTGCCTCAGGGTTAGCCACTTCCATGGGTCTGTTGCCACTGGGTCAGCCGTCTAAGTGCCTCAGGGTCATCATGGGTGCCTCAAGGTCAACCACTTCTAGGTCTGTTGCCTTTGCAGGTCATCCTCAGAGGATGTTGCCTCTCGTAGGTCACTGACTAGATTCACCATGAGTATGAAATCCCTTCTCATGGTGAACTCAATCTAGAAGGTGTTGGTCTCTGCTGAAAATGCACCTAATTAAAGGAAAAACGAGCTATATAAGAGTGTCGGTCTCTACCGAAAATGCACTCAATATAATAAAATGAGCCTTAGATCCAAATATGGAGGAGAAAATAATAAAAAAAGAGAATCTTCTGAAGTGTCTTCGTCTGTAGTCTTCAGAAGTAGATCCAAAAAATACCTCGGATAGAGTCTAGGGTGTCTTTGTCTGTAGTCCCTAGTATAAGTGTCCTTATGGTTACCATGTCATCCTACCGAAATGCATGGGTAACCAGCCGCTGCATTCGCCAAGTGTATAGAAAAGATCACTAGTTACAAGGATCACATATGAAATTACCTTGGGAGTGTTGGGTACAACCGAGAGTGCACTCTAAGGTATAAGAACTTTGAGGATAAAAAACTCAACTAAAACAACCTCAAAATTACAATATGACATCATCATTGTGTCCATCGTGAAAAAACATTTCCAATGACTATAAATACCCCTATATTCCACCATCAAAGGGGCCTTCATATTTTGGAAAAAACATCATGCCTATCTAAGGCAGAAAATAGACAACATCGCTCAATGGCGGCATCGCTCTTAGGTGAAATAAAAACAGTCTTAAAATTTCCCTCGTAGGGGAATTATCTAGGCCTTCCATCTCCATGGCTATTTGGAAAAAAAACTTTAAACAATGTCCAAGAATACTATAAACAGGCCATGTTTGTCTTCCACTTCCACTCCCATGTGGAAAAAAGAACAGGGCCAATAAGGCCATCTTGTCGGCCAATAAAAAAAAATTCTCCACCATGATTTAAAAAAAAAAAAAAAAAATTTCCAAAGGGAAAAAAAATGAGGGGGAGGGAGGATTTCCATGAGGAAAATCCCCCCTCAAAGGGTTTCACAGGGCAGGGAAAGCCTGCTTTGATACCAAATGTTGGGAGTAATTAAACTGAAGGGGATATTTATTATTGATAAATGGTTACAATATATAGGCATAAGCCTATATGATGAACATGACACTTGTCAATGAAACTGACAAGTGTCAAACTGGCATAGTGCACATTACATTAACTCTAACAAGGTCTTCCTTTCTTCTTGTTGCCTTATACCTCATATGCCATCAAGAGAAATATTCTCACAAATATTTCCATCAATTTAGGACCTTTAACCTTTTGACATTAATTTCATCAAATTGGGACATCCAACCTTTTGACATCAATGACAACAAAACATGCTCAAATTTCCAACAATCTCCCCCTTTGTCATTGATGGCAACCCCTTTTTCTTTAAGCATTCTTTTTACCTTTTTCAATACTGCTCCCCTTGAGAAACTGCTCCCCTAACTGAATGCTCTCCCCCTAACTCAAATCTCTCCCCCTTTGACATCAATGGCAAAGGGACTCCTTTGGAGCTAAATATAAGACTCTTAGCTCAGCCCCCTCCCCACCTCCTCTCCTTGAGGTGATTAATTCTAGGATGGGAGTAAAACTACTCCCAATATTCTTCTGAGATACTCAAAAGTCTCTTTTGGAAGTGGCTTGGTGAAAATATCTGCAATCTGCTCCTTTGTAGTAACATATTCCAACCTGACTTGCTTATATGTCACCTGCTCTCTCAGAAAATGATATTTGATCGGGATGTGCTTGGTCCTGGAGTGCATCACTAGATTCTTTGAGATATTTATAGCACTTGTATTATCACATAGTATGGGGATAGGGTGATCATGCTCTATCTTGAAGTCCTTTAAATTTTACTTCATCCATAACACCTGTGTACAACAAGCAACCACTGCAATATACTCTGCCTTCATTGTGGATAAGGATATTGATGCTTATTTCTTGCTTAGCCAAGAGACTAAAAAATCTCCAAGAAAGAATGCTCCTCCACTTGTGCTTTTTTGTCATCAATACTACCTGCCCAATCTGCATTTGTATATGCTATGAGAGTGAAATTATCACTTTTGGGGTACCAGAGCCCAAAATCCATAGTCCCTTTTAAGTACCTGAGAATCCTTTTTACTGCTACTACATGTGTTTCCTTTGGTGCTGCTTGAAAACTTGCCACTAGTCCCACTTCCTGCATTATATCTGGTCTTGTAGTTGTGACATATAGTAAGCTGCCAATCATAGATATGTACAATTTCTTATTTACCTTAGGAGATTCATCATATTTACTTAACTTGCATCCTATAACCATGGGGGTACTTACTAGTTTGCAATCTTCTAACTTGAATTTCTTTAGCATCTCTTTTATATACTTGGTTTGTGAAAGAAATACCCCTTTATCTTATTGTGAAATATAAAGTCCAAGAAAGAAGGACAACTCACCAAGAATTGACATTTCAAATTCACTTTGCATGCTCTTTGAAAATTTTTGACACATCTTATCATTATTACCTCCAAAAATGATATCATCCACATAAACAACCACAATTAGTAAGTCATTTCCTTCATTTTTGATGTATAAGTTACTATCCACTATTCCTTTTCTAAAACCCTCTTCCTGAAGATACTTATCCAATATTGAATACCAAGCTCTAGGAGCTTGCTTTAGTCCATAAAGTGCCTTATTTAATCTACATACATAGTTTGGTTTATCAGTTAGGCTGAATCCCTCAGGTTGCTCAATGTAAACCTCTTCTTCTAGGACACCATTTAGAAAGGTTGATTTAACATCCATCTGATATACTTTGAATTTTTTGAAACTTGAGAAAGCTAAAAACATCCTTATGGCCTCAATTCATGCAACCGAAGCAAATGTCTCATCAAATTCAATTCCTTCAACCTGTGCATAACCTTTGCATACTAATATTGCTTTATTTCTGACTACCTGACCATCTTCATTTAACTTATTTTTGAAAACCCATTTAGTGCCAATCACATTTTTACCTTTTGGTCATGGGACAAGTTCCCAAGTCTCACTTTTTTCTATTTGATCTAGTTCCTCATCCATTGCCTTGATCCAAAACTTATCTTCTCTTGCCTCATTGAAGTCTTTGGGCTCAATTTTAGATAATAAAGAAAAATTTGCATGCTCACTTGTTCCTATTATCTTTCTCCTTGTCTATCTCTCATTTGGATTTCCAATGATTAGATCTCCTGGATGATTTTTCTATACATACCTGGATGGAGTTTTGGGTAGTAGTCTTTGTGTTTCTTCTTCTTCTTATGATTCTTCACCTAACTCTTCTTGGCAACTTTCTTCTTCCTGATACACAATTTCTCGAGCTGGTTCTCTTGACCCTATCTGCTCATCAACTATCACATTTATACTTTCTATAATAGTACATGTCCTTTTGTTATAGCATCTATAGGCTTTGCTCTTGGTGGAATAGACAAGAAAAATACCCTCATCACATCTTGAGTCAAACTTACCCAAATTTTTCTCTTCTCGTCTTATGTAACATTTGCTTCCAAATATTTTGAAGTATTTTACTATGGCTGGTCTTCCTTTCTAGAGCTCATATGGGGTTTTGTGATGATTTACTCTTATTTGAGCTCTATTGATGATATACATTGTTGTATGTACTACCTCTTTCCAAAAACCATCTAAAATATTAGACTCATTTAACATGGATCTAGCCATATTTTCAACAGTCCTATGTTTTTCCTTTCAACTACCCCATTTTGTTGAGGAGTTCTTACTGTTGAATATTCTCTTTTGATCCCATGTTGTTCACAAAATTCTATGAATTCATTTGAGGTAAATTCTCCTCCTCTATCTGATCTTAAACCCTTAATCCTTCTACCTATTTCATTTTCCACTAATTCTTTAAAAGCTTTAAACTTCTCAAGAGCTTATAACTTTTCTTTCAATAAGGCTACCCAAATCATTCTAGAATAATCATCTATAAATAATATAAAGTAACTTTCACCTTGTAGACTCTTTGTCCTTGTAGGACCACATAGGTCAGTGTGCACTAGTTTCAATGGCTCAGATGACATAAATCCTTTTGACTTGAAACTTGTTCTAGTTTGCTTCCCATGCTGACATTGTGCACAAATTGTATTTTGTGGCCTTTTTATCTTGGGTAAATCTCTAACAGCCTACTTGTTGCTTACTTTCACTATGTTGTCAAAGTTCAAATGACCCATTATTTTATTCCACAACCAAATCTCATCTTCTTGTGATAAAAAACACTTTTCTCCTTTAATCTCACTTAGCATGTAGAGGTTGTTTGTAGTTCTATTTGCATCTGCAATAAGCTTTCTAATTTTAGACTTTTTGATCTCACATCTATTTGGATGAAATGTAACCATGTGTCCCTTGATCACAAAGTTGGCTTACACTTAGTATATTGTGCCTCAACCCCTTGACATACAATACATTCTCTATCTTTATTTTTCCATTATCTAAACTCAAAGTTCCCTTTCCACAAATTTTTTCTGAACCATTATCACCAAATTTTACTGATCCTCCATCAGTTTCTTTGAGTACAAGAAATTTACTTTTGTCTCCTATCATATGACTAGAACAACCACTATCAAGGAACCACTATTTTCCCTTATCTTGAACATGAAGGGTTGTTTGTACTAACATTGATCTAACTTTCTCATGCTCTTTTCTCTCTCTCCTAATTGTTGAAGTTGTATTATTTTTACTTGACTCAGGAAATACCATTTTGCACCATTTAGCCTTGTGCCCAAAATTATTGCATTTATAACATATGACATCATTATTCATAAGAGGTGTAAAAGAATTGAAATTTCTATCAACATTATTTTTCACATAACCAGTGCAATGTGCAGCTCTATGACCATATTTGTTACATGAAAAACAATAGCCATGGAAGAAATTTTGTAACCTATTGGAGTGCCTTGCATGATATGGTCAAGTGCTTCTTCTTTTGTTGTTCTTGTGATTGAATTTTATCCATGGATCTTCTTTACCCACTTCTTTCCTCGTGCCTTTTTATTTTAGAGTATTAGCATGAGTTATGAGCTCATATTTGTTTGATGTCTCTATTTCTTGAGAGCTTGATTCCTCTTTCTATTTTCCTAACTTTATATTTTGCCATAATTTAGTCTTTTCAACTTCAATCCTTAGAGAGATAATTTTTTATTCCAATATTTCACACTCTGCCTCTCTTGCCCTTAATAGTTCTGTCATATCTTGTTCAATTTTCTTTCCCTCTTCCACCTTTACCTTGAGTTTTGTAAGATTTTGTAGAAGTTCCATATTTGCTTCTTCATCCTCTTGAATTTGATCCTTCAAACTTGAGTTCTTCTTTCTAACCTTTTCCAAGTTCCTGAGAGCAGCAAAGAATTCCTCTTTTATGTTGATCATGGCCTCTTCTTCATTTTTTGAAGTCATGTGTGTTCCTGTCGGATCTTCCTCCAAGTTGTTAGTCTTTTCACGGAGAGACCCGCTCTGATACCAATTGAAGAACATGAGCTTATATTGAGAGGGGGGTGAATAGTATAAGATAAAAATTTTTACTTTTCAATCCATATGATAACATCAACAATATCAAAGCAGTAAAAATTCCATAAATCATTACACACATGAGAGACATGATTTAATGTGGTTCACCCAATGTGGGCTACTCCACGGAGAAAATATTCTTTATAAATTTTCTCAATAAATTCTTTTGGGAATCAATTCCCTATTACAATGTTTATGGACCTTTGTCCAAAGGAGACACCAATCCCCTTGCTCTAATTCGTGGAACTCTATCCACAAGAGAACTCTTTCTCCTCTATTCTGTATGGTGATCTTCTAGAAGACTTCTACCCCCACTGCCTTGGCTTGTGGATCTCTTTCCACAAAATACCTCTGTCTTTACTACTCTAGCTAATGGATCTCTATCCACTGGAGATTGTTGTCCTCTACTCTGTCACCTCCAAAATATACTCTCTACTCTTCTCAATCCCTATCTCAAATCTATCTTGAACTCTATCCCAAATCTAGCATAAATCTGCTCTAACTCTGCTCACAAATCTGCACCAGAATCTATCTCAAATCTTCCTTCAATTCCCCTCAAGAACTTGCTTAAATTTGCTCTCAAGTCTTCACCAAGACTTTCTCAATCTGATCTCAAGTCTTCACCAAGACTTGCTCAAATCTTCCTACAAGATTTCACAAAAGCTTGCTCAACTCTATCCTTAAGATTTCACAAAAGCTTACTCAAATCTATCCTTAAGTCTTCTCACAAGACTTGCTTAATCATAACATACTCAAACCAATATTCAGAATTTCAACACTATTGTTCAATCAATGAATTACAAAACTTTCTCATACATTTCCAACAATGCTTATCAAACAATCCTTTTCACTCCACCTTATATTTCACACACACATTCTAATCACTTTAAATAAAAGATGATTTGCCCATACATCTTATTTTATTGATGAAGAATTATCCACAAAATCTGTTTTACTCACAACCAAATCCTTTTGCCAAATCAAGGTTAGATAGCAATAGTCTATCTCAAAATCCTCACAAGAATATTCACCTCAACAAATATTTCTTCACACAATGCCAAATCACTTATACACCTTATTACTCCTATCTTAAAATAAATTTCATCAACAAGGGTTACTAATCACATAAACAAAATTCTCACATCCACCTTATAACTCCTTTTAACAATAAAGCACTTTAAATAAATTCAAATTATTACTCACTAACCCTTATGACTCCCAAATATGAGCATACACAATAATATTTATTTAACCCTCATTAATTTCAAATCATGGCAACAAAACTTTATCCAAACCTTATAACTCCCAACTATGGCAAATAATAAAAATTAATTTACCACCTTATAACTCCCAACTATAGAAAATGCACATACCTTAATGCAAAAATCAAATGCCTCTACTGTTGCTCAAACTTGCGACCTCCTAGCCCCATGTGCCCTAACACAAGGGCCACTACCGCATGGGCTACGCTACCCCACATGAACCAAGGAGTATGCTTTCCTTAATTCCCTTTTTGTCGATGCAATAGAATGGTCTACACTTGAACAAAAACCTTTCGTGTGGTTTGAACTCCGCATATCACTACTCCCAATGTGTTGAGCCAACCAACTCGACTATCATCTCACTTAGATGGGGATAGGAACCTTCCACGATTTGAACTTCTACCTCTTCCAAACAATGTAAATGTCTACGCCTTCCTCTCTCTACCGCGTGTGAGTAATAAAATGTGCAAGGGCAAATATTGAATGCAAATAATTTCTTGGCTTAGGCTAACCTTAGCCTTATTTATACACATGCCCAATATAATTTTTGACATCGAATGCCTTTGTTTTAATTCAAATTTGAATATTTCAAATTATTATATTTAATTATAATTATTTAAATCCTAAAGGATAGTATATCTTAGATCAAGAATGATAGTTGGTTAATATTTCCTTATCACTTCTCCATTGCCTTCTTTTTCTTTTTTGTCTTCCTTTGCTTTTGACAAGGAGATATGTGTGTTTTATTTCTTCATTTTTCTTTTTCAAATGTCTTCTATGTACATTTGCACACACTCACCATATTGTTTTCATCTTAAAAAACCCCTATTAGGGATAGCATTCACCTAATATATTTTATCCTTATATATTGCACCCCATATGGGATAGTTATACATCCTAGTGGGTATTTTATCGGATATGATATTCTATCGAGTTATACTCCCTTTTGAATTAGTGAGTTCAACACCCCACTATAGGATAAGCTCCTTGGCCATTTTCAGTAGGCCTCAGCATACATCCTAGTGGGTAATCACCCCACAACAATAAATTAGTGAGCAACCACCCATAGCAGGTTGTATTCTAACAACTCATACTTTACAATGAGTACTATACCCATAGTGTGTTTAACTCTCTTTTCTAGTATGATTCATATTATTTAATCATATCGGTCCCTTGTGATCTACGTTAATTTTGATACTATGTTTCACCTATCCTTCTTTGTTTCAGATGGTTGATATTTGGATCTTCTTCTCTTTTCTTCTCTTTGTTGGTTTTATTTCTTGTTCTATCTCATGTTTTATTTTTTCCTTCCATACTTTTTTCACCCATGCATTCATATAGTCTTGCATTAAGATAGATTTCATGTATAAAATATTAAAATTACAAAATATCTAATTAAATCAAATCACATGCACACAACTACAAAATATAAAAGAAGTTATATATTACTTGATGAGAAAAAGATAGATACATTAGTGTCTGGTTGGTGTACCACATTCTAGTCCTGGTACACTTAACCAATCTCAAGGGATGCATACCACAATCAAAACTAGCATGTCATATTGATCCTTAGCCCTAGCTCTGAGAGCCTATCTCCTTGGCTCTAACCAGAGGAGGAGGTGGTCCAAGAAGTCGCATACCCATGAACGATGAATCTAAGAATATTTGTGATCGATATCATGACCTACTATATGACTAGAGGGATGAAGGAAATGTTGCTCTCTATCCCTCTAGTACTACCTGGTAGTACTTAATCTCATAAAAGGTAGCTCGCTAAATGGCCACCTTCAGCCTCTCCCCTACCCTATGTAGCTATACCTATAGAAGGTGGACCCCATTGCTAGCTTGGTTGCTCTCGGTAACATCTATACCCTCTTCCTGAGCCCTCTAACACTCTGTGTCCATGCATCTCACCTCCCCTTAGAGATGATCGATCTCTGCTCGAGCTGCATCCCTCTCTGTCTATGCAATGTTCAACGAGATTTGTATTCCTTCGATCCTCTTGGACCTATCCTCTTGAAGCAAGTCCACCTATCTCTACAGAGTCATAACCTATGCTCATAGAACCTCTACCTCATCCTTTGGATCCCCTCATCCTAAGGCTTGACCTTAGATAGCTATTGCTAATGTGGATGTCTCTCTCAATCCTCTGCCTAGTAGTACCTCGACCTCTTTGGAGGTAACTCTAGATACCGCTATTCCCTTTAGCATCGGTGTCCTTTATAACCAGCACAATCTAGACTCAATCCTACCTCTATTTTAGAGCTGGAGGACCCTATTGCACCCTCTCTATAGCCCTATGAGCTACCTATTGAAAATCTCATTGCATGCCCAGGTCCATCACCTGGTGCCTCTGTATCAAAATTGGTGGGGAGACCCTCTACAGTACGATTCCTCTATACCACCACGTATAGTTAAATGCAATGGTCCTAGTAGTGCATCTAATATCTACATCGCTATGTGCTCCCAACTCCATACCTGGATAAAATTAATGCACACTAACCCTGTATGCTAATTGTAAATGATGTTGTACAACATTCTATACAAGTGGACCAATACATATGGATCCCATGCAAACCAAACTCCTTGGTGTCACATGTCTAATACTACACCCACCATAGTCCATAGCAAATTTTGCCTACTTGTATGGCACATCAACTATCCTACCACCATCCCGTAGAGCATGATTGTCAATGGGTTCACCCCATATCACCCTACCAAGTCATCTATGACAATGGTGCTCTCTCACACTTGGTGGGTCCAACCTCCTAAAAATCACTACAAGGTAGCTAGTCTCACTCGCACTCTGTAAATAATCATCCATCTGATAAGGATGCACAAGATGCACCACACATCCTCTAGTGTGATGATCATATCTCTTGTGGATAATTGGAAGGTAAATGACTCTAGGTACCATCTCTCCACTAGCACCATTAGTAGAGCCCTATCTGCCTCTACTTGAGGTAATCTCACCATGTGGTCTAGCCCCACCACCACAAGAGTGTCTCTCTCTGCTCGTATGAGTGCCTCTAGCTCTACCTTTAAGGAGTCTGCTTACCACTCATGGCTCTCAAGTACCTTAAGCTGTAATAACAACAAAAACAAAAAATTTAATTAGTTAATTTAATCAAAAACTAATTCTAAATAAATAAATAAAATTACATTAAATTAAAAACTCTAAGTCTGTTGCTAAGTTTGAATTTTGCATTCCCAAGGTTAGCTTTCTTGCCTCTTTCCTTTCTTCATTTTTTTTTTTTCTCTTTCCTTTTTCTTTTTTCTTTCTTTTTGCCTTTTTAGTGAAATCACACTTGGTTTTCCAGGATTGCAATTTCATCAAAACGATATTGCACCTCACTTCCAAAAGGTGCAATTTCATGAAATCACACCTGGGTATGTTCACCGAGTGCTATTTCACTACTAATATCTAGGGAAAAATCACAGTCGGGCCACAAGATCGCGCTCGGGTCATACATGGCAAAACCATCGATTTTGGTGGAAAACCACCTATAAATCATAAAAATTTTGAAAAATAAATTAAATGCTAGGATGGTTTTTGACCCTACCTATGCTCGCTCTACTTATATATCAGCCTCACCCCTCATGCTCGTTGAACGGTGCACCGATAGCACCATATCCCATTTTAACTAGAGTTCCTTTATCCTCTTTCATGCGGTAAAAATGAATTAGGATTTTACCCCCTTTTTCACTTTTATCCCTATTTTCACTTCCTTCTCTCTTTTCTTTTTGTTTCTTTTTTGCTCTCCTTATTTTTTGTTTGTCTCTTCTAGTTTTCATGAGGGATGTGTCCCTCATAAAACTCGATGGGGCACCCTAGCCTTAGAGGTTTTAATGTCCCTAATACCTCAATTTGTGAGTAAAATATGAAAGTGTTCAGAATAACACCATTTTTACACCATCATTTTCTTCTAAACCAACCACCCCACTTCTGCTTATTACCTTTTGTTTGTGAGTGTTTACATATTTTATTTGACATATTTATTTGGCCATAAATGCATCAAAGAGGGGGCAAAATGTAGACATGGAAAATTGACCCACTTTAGTGGGAAATCTTCCCTGAGCCCTTTGGGAGACCCCTTGGACTTGCCTAGGGCAAGGGTAAGGCTTCTCCCTCCCTCTTTTGCATTTTTTCTCTCTATGTGAAATTATGTTTATCTTTGATGGGGTGCCACTTCGCATAGACAAATTCATGATCGGCCTTGATGATACGTGATTTTGTATTTTTAGGGTTTGTTCTAATAAAACCCTAATTCTTTGGGTTTGGTGTGTTTTACGTCGGCCCTCCTTGGTTTTCCTACCCGTCTCACCTTCAAATCCACTATATAAGGAGGTTTTGAATTCACTTTTCACACACAAGACAAATTTATTTGCACAACATTTGATGATTTAATGCTAACAATTATTATTTATTGCAAAGTGTTCTTATTTGTTCTACATCCTTCTTATTTTGCAAGTTAAATTTGGAGTGTGAATTCTGATTGGTTTTCTGTTGTATTAGATTTTTGATTGCCATTGCTCGCTCTTGATGGATTTGTGTTGAAGCCCTAAGGAGGGATCAACTATCTAGGAGGTCTCAACCCTTCTACCTGCTTCCTTGCTCTCTACCAGGTGAAAGTTCTTTGTTGCATGTTTGTTTTTGTTCACTGTACTTAGGATTTATTATCTCACTTTGATCTAATACGTTTTGTCCCACTTCTATAAAATTGCACCCAGGTCTCTATGGGATCCTATTCTACCTATGCATTATTATAGTCACCTATTATAAGGTGTTATTTCACCTGAGCCATATCTAGGGGTGAAAAACTATTCTAGATTTCATAATTTCATTTTAGATTGCATCTGGAGCATAGTACTACATTCTATTCTATTATTTTATCATTTTATTCTGTTGTGTTGTGATATGTTTATTTTCTTCCAAATTTCAATTTTCACTTTTTTTTTTATCAAAGGTCAGCTAAAAGGACCTAGGGGGCTTGAATATTGCACCTCCAAGCATTGTTGTATAGTAACCTAAGAAGGCCTCCTAATGCTAATCATGTTTTTCAAGTGTTTATCAAGTTATTTTGTAGGGACACGAGTTGTTGACAACATTGGATGAAAGGACAAAGACAAGGATAAATCACCAAATAAGATAAGTGTTCTAATTAGCCTTTAGTATTTTTGTTGAGTGCTTTATATTTTTGTTGTAAACCCTAGATATGATTTATAAGAAATATATCTAATTAATTTCTAGGTATTTGAAAGATAAACAACATATAGTGTGCAGTTAGGGTTAATTTTGTTTGTGCATCTCTTCTTGAGCTCTTGCTTAAAGGTATTTTGTCTTGAAACCCTAGGGTTAGAAAAACATTCAAAGGAAGTAGGGTTAGCTCTTATTCTCTTGTATTCTATATTTTTGTATTGTCCTTTATCTTTATAGCATATATCTAGAAAGGTCAAATCTAGGTGTTTGTCTTGAATCGAATACATCAAACATTCTTGAAAATCAAAGGACTTGGAGTGAGTTCTTAAACCCTTCTTGGTGAACCCTCCCCCCTAGCATCGAGTTTAGAGAACAACATGCCCATGTGGTTCACCTCAAGGCTTTCTCTTGCAGATCCAACCTTTGAGAATTGTACGTGGTAGGGCAGTTTTCCCCCTCTACATGTAGAAGATAATTATTGTAATGGTTGGGGAAGGTATGAGGAATCTTGGGTTTCTCACACTCCTACTGATGAAATTTATATTTCACCTAATATGCAGGAAACTAAAATCTCAGTCTCACATGAAGATCTTGTAATTCTTGTACAATCAAAAAATGTGGGCCACTTGCAGAAATAGAGAAGGTTCCAAAATTCAATCACTTTGAATATGAGTTTATTGAACACCTTACTAAAATTGAAAAGGAAGAAATGGTAAATGTTTTTTATGACTCATTTTTTATGGATGAGGAAGAGGTAAAATCTTCTCTTTTACCCTTGACTACTAAAAATTCGGATACAAATTCACATGATTGTCTTGGATATTCAAATAAAGAAATACCATTGGTGGTTAACAAGGAATTAGAATCGACTTCTATTCATCCAAATGATAAAAATTTTGATCTATATGATAGGGTAGTTAATAAAGGGGATTTGTTAATTAGCACATATCTTAACCAGTGAGACTATGGTTTGAAAAGGATGGGCATATATTTAATTGGGTGACTAATTTTGGTGTTTTTGAAAAACAAGTGATTCATGAAGATGAAGGGCTACAAGATTATGATGATGAAGACCATGAGGAAAAAGAGGAAATCACAAAGGCTCATCAAGTCTTAGTAAATGGAAATACACAAAAGGTAGAATCTCAACCTTTCTGTTCAGTCATTTGAACTCCAAGTAAAAGTTTACATAATCTTATGTTTGATTCAAATATTGTTGATAAAGAAATGTCATTTGCAATTAACAAAGAATTAGAGTTGATTCTTGCTCACACTAGTAATAAGGTTGCTATGTTGAACAAAATAGAGGTAGATGTTTTTGAGTTACTGAATCAAATTCATCAATAATTGACTATTGAACTTGGGATACAAAATTATAATGATCCTCATATGTTAGATATCCTAGATACCTATAATTTATTGCGTAATTATGATTGGTTTGAAACTATGAATAGTGATTTGACAGTCAATTTTTTAGAGATTGGATCAATATTGGAAGAGCTCATGTCTAATCATAACAATGAGGATAATATTTTGAGTACTGAATTAAAAATAAGAATTCACACCATGCTGGTAGAAACTGTGATTGAAGATAAAAGTTCAATAATAAACATCTCACATAATCAACAACAATTAATTGAAGACCAGTTATGGATCTTTAAGTTTGATGGAGCAAAATCTAAGTATGACAACGAGGATGGAACTAAATTGAATTGGTGGGGTGAGAGAGGTAAAATAAAGGCCTTTGAGCTTTTAGATCCAATGTTATTATGGGATGATACCCATCAAAATCAGCATGCCTATCATTATGAGCATCTTTCAAATTATGGTAATTGTGTTTGGGATCCCAAAATTTTTTATGATAAATCCAAGTCTTACATTGTAAATAGCCTTGTACATTGCTTCTTGTTTTTCACATTTTCTTGTACATAATTTCTTGTTTGTATGTTTGGACACAGTTTTCATTTGTTTGTTTGTTTTGTTAATTTTGCTTTTGTTAGTCATCACTTGTTTGTTTATTTTCATTGTTTTCATTATGAAATTTTATTTATTTTCGTTGTTGGCTCTCAATAATATAGGTTCATGTCAAATTTTGTATTTTGGTTTATGTTTTTTTACTTCACTTTCACAAAATATTTTGGTTTTGTTTTCCTTATTGTGGTATATTTTTGCAATTGTAATAAACTTTCGGTCTCTTTGTTGATACTTATTCCTTTGTCATGTAGGATGGATTACCTATTCTGGAATCAGATGAAGTTAAGGAAAATAAAATGAGATTTTTTAGTAAATATTTATTATGTTTTGGACTAAGATAGTAAATTTTAGAACAATGAGATATTTTTCTAAAGCTCCACATGTAGCACATCATATAAAGGGTATTCTTTGAAAATTTTGAAGGATAAAGTCTTTTGGTTTTGCAAATTAAAGCAAAAATCTAATACACTCTATTTTTCATCCTTAAGTGGTCTCTAACCCATGCGGTAGGTAAATTTTCAGAATAATATAATGCTTGATAAAAAGGAAAGAAAATTTAAATCAATCAAAAGGTTTAGTTAATATTCACCGAGACTATGGACACCTGATCGGCAGTGGAGCAATGTCTAGATGAAATAAAAGAAAAGAAGTAAATACAAAATTTATATAATGCCTGGGTGATTCAAATAATCTCTACTAGGGCTATGGATGTCTGGCTAGTAGTAAAGCAAGGTCTAGAAGAGATCAAGGTCATATCCACTGGAGCTATGAATGTTTTACTTGCAGTGGAGCAATGTAGATACACATCTTAATGAGTGACATTTTATAGCCTAGATGCAAACAAATGATGGAATATGAATTGTTTCAAGGATGCAAAATGAATCACAGTTCACACATCAAGCTGAAGAAAATGATTCATCTATTTTCATTCGAAGCTGTCTATCCCACTTTCTTGGATATTGTTAAATGATGTATATTTTTGTGATCTTTATTTTTTTTGTTTCATATTGGGTTCTTCATCCAAAATGCTCAGGAGCATTTTCGAGAAGAGTCACCATTTATTGTTGCCATCATACAACGTACCCCAATTTGGGGACCCACTCAAAATTTTGGTATTTCTTGTTCTTTATTTTATTCAATTTTGCTCACATCAAGGTCTTTGACAATTTGCTCACTTTGAAATTGTTGACATTGTTGCATCTTGAAGGTTTGAATTTAGTTGTAATGCTTCGAATTGAATTTTTTTATTATTTGCATCTTAATTGCATTATCTCAAATCAAATAATTTAATTAAAATTATTTTCAAAGGTTTAAATAATTAAATTTCATTTTAGGGTTATTCAAATTTTATCACTTTTACCCTAAAATTAATGCAAAATTGAAATGGACATATCTTGAGCTAGACAACTCCGTTTGAGCTCATTTCAAACTTGGTAGATGTTGAGCAAGGTGTTGCAAGAAGTTTGTCATTGTTGTCAACACAGGCAGTTAGATCCAATGATGCAGTGGATAGACAGTTCAGGAGCCATTCAGATGCAGAGGACAAAAATTCAAAGGATAGTCAGATTATGTAAAGTGCAATTCCAAGAAAACAGAAGTGACCCAGTTTCAAAAATTCGAAGAAAAAGACAAGTTAGAAAACTGTCGCGATATCGCGACATGTTTTCTGTCGCGATTTCGTGACAGGTCGGAGGAGAGAGAAAGCATAGCCGAAAATGTCATGATTTCACGACAAAAATGAGGAGAGAGAAGGCACAGCCGAAAATGTCATGATTTCGCGACAAAAATGAGGAGAGAGAAGGCGCAGCTGAAAATGTCACGATTTCGCGACAAAAATGAGGAGAGAGAAGGCGCAAGGCAAACTGTCGCGATTTCGCGACATGTTGGAGGCCAAGAAGCTAAGTCGAGAAACTGTAGCGATTTCGCTACATGTTGAATTTTCGTTGGCCGAAGCAGGGAGAAAGTGTTAAGTGAAAAAGATGTAGCGATTTCGCTACGAGTCAAAAGTGCACAAAACAAAGGTGTAGCGATTTCGCTACGAGTTGAAAAAGCACAACACAAAGGTGTAGCGATTTCGCTACGAGTTGAAAAAGCATAACACGAAGGTGTAGCGATTTCGCTACAAGTCAAAAGTGCACAACACGAAGGTGTAGCGATTTCGCTACAAGTCAAAAGTGCAGAACTCAAAGGTGTAGCGATTATGCTACAAGTCAAAAGTGCAAGGCACAAAAGTGTAGCGATTTCGCTACAAGTCAAAATCTCATGGGTAGAAGCAAAGTTGGAAGCACAAGGCACAAAGTTGTATCGATTTCGCTACTGCATGAAGCAAGGAATGTACGAAAGCCGAAAGCGTCGCGATTTCGTGACAAAGATGAGGATGACGTCAGCAAAATTGAAAGTGTCACGATTTCACGACAAGGTGCAAGAAAAGCCTCTAGAAGCCGAAAGCGTCGCGATTTCATGACAAAGATGAGGATGACGTCAGCGAAAGCTGAAAGTGTCATGATTTCATGACAAGGTGCAAGAAAAGCCTCTGGAAGCCGAAAGCATCATGATTTCATGACAAAGCTGAGGATGACATCAACGAAAGCTGAAAGTGTCATGATTTCATGACAAGGTGCAAGAAAAGCCACTGGAAGCCGAAAGCGTCGTGATTTCATGACAAGAATGAGGATGACGTCAGCAAAGATTGAAGTGTCACGATTTCATGACAAGAACGGTGGCAAAGCTATCAAAGGCCAAAATGGTCACGATTTCGTGACAGCAAGGACATGAAGGCGTACGGCTACAAAAAGTGTCACGATATCGCGACATGTTATTATTTCGCGACAACAGTTACAGAAAGGTGACAGAGGTGGCAGTAGCGGTTGAGGCCGACAAAGTTGAATCGGGGCCGACGGATTTTAGGGTTTTGCAGCCGACAATTTCTAGGGTTTTGTAGCCGACAATTTCTAGGGTTTTGTAGCCGACAATCTCTAGGTTTTAGCAACCGACAAATTCTAGGGTTTTGCAGTCGACATTCTTAGGGTTTGCAGCCGACGTTCTTAGGGTTACAGTCGACTATGATTTAAGAATTGATCTTGAATTTTCTTCTATAAAAGGAGGGCTATTTCGAGGTTGAAATGTGGTGAGAAGTGTGAAAGAAGTTCGTGTCGAGCAGAGAGCGAGTCGTTTCGATTCAAACTATGTGCGAAGTGATAGTTCATTGGAGTCGAAGTAAAGAGGGCGTATCGAATCTTCGCGAGTGATGTGCGCAGGGTGCAGAGGTTGAAGACGCACTGATCTAAGTGCAAAGTGATAGCATGCAGAGAGCTACAGAAGGTGTGATTTATGACTGCTGTGCGTAGAAAGCGAATCGGGTCGATCAACCGTCCTGTAGCAGAGAGTGCAAAGTAATTGCGAAGTAGCAGACTAGTTGTGCAAAGCTTTTTGCGCAGCAGAAGCTGAGTGCTTGTAAACTGCAGACTGGGTAATAAGGTGAAAGTATTGTTGCTATAATTTTTTATTATTTCTTGTAATGTCCAAGTTGCAGCTTGGCATAAGAAGTTGGTGCTTCTTCCAGTAGTAGTTGGTGTCTTGGGGGTTGGTGCTCCCTTCTGTTGGTGCAAAAAAATTGAAGGGTTGATGCTCTTTCCAGTTGGTGCTGGTAAAAAGTTGTAAAGTTGTTGCTTTGCATAGGCCGGATTTGGATGGTAGTCCAAGCAGCCATTTTTGAGGAGTAGCCACATTGGTGAACCTCGTTAAATTGTTGTGTTATGTGTGATGCTTTCTTACTGTAGTTGATATATCTTTTATAAGTTTTAAAACTGCTGTTGGTTTTAGATCTGCATATTTGAAATTTAAAAGGTCACACTGATTCACCCCCCCTCTCAGTGTCACTGTGATTACAACAATTGGTATCAGAGCTAGGTTCCTGAATAGGCTCAAACAGCTAGGGTGATCTTGGAAGTGACGCAATGGCAAGTGGTGAAGGGTTCTCCTCGAACAAAGCACCATTGTTTGATGGAACTAATTATGCGTTCTGGAAAATTAGAATGCAGACATATCTCAGTGCTTTGGGTTTTGACATCTGGGGTGCAGTAGTTAATGGTTACACAGCTCCCACCACCGCTCCAATAGACACTGCTGGTAAAAAGGCATTTGAAAATGATTCAAAAGCAAAAAATGCCATCATGTGTGGACTAGTGGACAACGAGCTAGTCAAGATCATAAATTGTGAATCAACAAAAGATGTATGGGATAAACTAGAGAACATTCATGAAGGAGATGATAGGATCAAGGAGGCCAAGCTTCAAACACATCGAGCTCAATTCGAATCTTTAAAGATGGACAATGATGAGAACATAGAGACTTTCATGCAAAGAGTCAATGGGATCACCAATTCAATCAGAGGTCTCGACGAAAATATAAATGATGCTACTATCGTGAAAAAGGTATTAAGATCGCTCCCTCCTAGATTTGATTCTAAAGTCTCTGCCATAGAAGAAGCCAAAGATCTAAATCATTTTAGTATGGATGAGATGCATGGTTCTTTGACTCGCTTTTGAAATGAGAATAGGAAGGTCTAATCCCACGAGATAGAGAAGCTGCTTTCAAAGCCCTAAAAGGCAAAGTCACAAAACCAGAGTCTGAAGAAGAGGATGCATCAGATGAAATGGAAGCAAATTTTGTCAGAAAATTGAGAAAGGGAAAAGGAAAGTACAAAGGAAAGCTACCATTTAAATGCTTCAACTGCGGAGGCATTGGGCACTTTGCAACAAAATGTCCTCTCAATGAAAAGAACAAAGGTGAGGAAACTTTGCACCAAGAAAGAAGTGATTGGAAGAAGAAATCAAACTTCAGGAAAGGCAGTTTCAAAAAGAAAAGTTTTATCTCCCGAAATGCAGATTCTTCAGAGGACAGTTCTAGTGAAGACTCTGAAGAAGGAACAGGGGAGGCTCTCTTTATGGCGTTTGAAGTAGAAAAATCAGAAGAGGAAGAAAACACAGAAAAGAGAGAAGGAATGAACTCTGAAGTGTCTATTGAAAAAGGTGAGGCTGAAGTTGATTTAGAAGGTGAGCTGGTTTCTCGCTCTTATGGAATGGAAATCGAGAAAAGAAAGAATAAAAAACTGTCAAGGAAGCTTGAGGATGCAAATGACATTATAGCCAGTCTAAAAACACAGACAGTAAGAGTACAAGAAAATGTTCGAAGATCTTGAAGTACAGGTAACCATGAAGATAGATTACTGTTGCAAATTGGAAGAAGAAAATGTTGGTCTTCGAATACAGATACAAGAGCTGGATCAAAAAATTAGTTGTCATTTAAAACGTGAAGAAAGTTCGATGAAGCTGGACAAAATCCTAAGCGATCAAAGACCCACAGGTATCAAATTCGGTCCGGGCTTTACCGAAGGAGAATCATCAAATGGACCAAAGGCAAGCAATGTTGAATGTGAAAAGAGTAAAGACAAGAAACAAGTTGTTGAAAGAAAAACAAATCAAGCAAAAGAAAGCAGTAATGCCAGTCCTGAAATAGGAACTAACAATGATGGCTTTACCAAGGTCACACATCAAAAGAAAAGAAGATCTAAGGCTCCTGCAACAACTTGGCAAAGACCATCTTTCAGGTTCAATCATTATTTCTATGGTTTCTGTTTCAAATGTAATGGTTATGGGCATAAAATTGTTGACTGCAAGTATAATATAGGTCCAAGAAGTTTCACTAGTAGAAATACTTTTGCTCCTCTAATAAGTTATGAAGTAGAATGCTTTAATTGTCACAACTTTGGGCATATTGCTAGAAATTGTCATAGTACTTCTGTTTCAAATCAATCTCAGAAAAGAAGAATTCAACCATATAGGGCAAAACAAAATAGAATTCCTTCTGAAGGATATGTGCAAGATTCTGAAAAAGGGAAATCCAAGCTAGAACCCAATACCATAGTTAAAACAGAATGGAAACAGAAAGAACAAATTAGGGAAGAAAAGGAATCTTTAATAGTGCAGACAACTTTCAGGGCTCAGAATAAATGTGTACCGTGGATCCTTGACAGTGGTTGCTCAAGTCATATGACAGGTGATAAACAAAAATTTGAAAAACTACAGAAATATGAGGGTGGCTCTGTGAAGTTTGGAAATAATGATGGAGCCAAAATAATAGGAAAAGGGTCTGTCAAAATTAGTGAAGGGAAAATCAAGTCGAAGAAGTTTTATTTGTGGATGGTTTGAAACATAACCTATTAAGTGTTAGTCAAATCTGTGATAAAGGTCATGAAGTAGTCTTCAAGAAGCAGGGTTGTGAAGTCAAAAAAATAAACAGTGGGAAATTGATAGCAACTGGTTCAAGGACGTCTGGTAATATGTACACACTCTCGTAAAACTTCAGAAGGTACGTGTTTTATTGGACAAGAAGAAGAGAACTGGCTGTGGCACAAGAGGCTTGGACACATAAGTTTTGATAATTTGGTGAAAATCAGCTCAAAACAAGCAGTGAGAGACATTCCAACCATTAAGAAACCCTCAAACAATGTCTGTGCTTCATGTCAGAAGGGAAAGCAAACCAGAGTCTCATTCAAAACAAAAGAATACCACACTAGCAGGCCCTTGGAACTTATTCATACAGACTTATGTGGACCCATGAGAACTCAAAGCATAAACGGCGACAAATACTTCATGTTGTGTATCGATGATTATTCTAGAATGACATGGATATTTTTCCTAAAAGATAAAACAAAAGCTTTTGAAATGTTCAGATCCTTCAAACAGCTAGTTGAGAATGAAACAAGAAAAAGGGTCAAATGCTTACGATCAGACAGAGGAGGAGAATTCATTTCGAATGAATTTACAGAATACTGTGAAAAACATGGTATCAGGAGACAATATTCAGCAGCTAGAACTCCACAGCGAGAATGGCGTAGTAGAAAGAAAGAACAGAACTATACAAGAAATGGCACGCACCATGCTGGAAGAAAATAAAATAGCAGATAGATTCTGGAAAGAAGCAGTTCACACTGCAATATACATCCAAAACAGATATATGTTAAGAACTCATGAATGCAAAACACCTTATGAGTTGTGGTTTGGTAGAAAAGCAACAACAAAACATCTCAAAATATTTGGCTGTAGGTGCTACATCAAAAAAATAGATGACAACCTTGGGAAGTTTGAAGATAGAGCAGATGAAGGTGTTTTTGTTGGGTATTCATCAAAAAGCAAAGCTTACAAATGCTACAACAAGAGACTCAAGAAAATTGTGGACAGTGCAGACGTTAAATTCGATGAAGTTGGGAAACGATTAGCTGACTTTGAGGAAAACTACCCAATCTATGAAGAAGTCGTTGAAGGAGATGAGGTGAATGAAACAGAAAATAAATCTACGCTTGATTCAGATGAATTAGTCGATGACTCAGAGGTGCAAGAAAACAAGAAATTCAAAACAGGCAGCTGGCAGAAAAATCATCCAAGAGACCAAATAATTGGAGATCCCACAGCTGGTATTCAGACAAGAAGGAAAGTAATAAGTAATTACTCTCTTTTATCTAGCATTGAGCCCAAAAACATAGATGAAGCAAGCAAAGATGATAGCTGGATGAAGGCAATAAATGAAGAGTTAGATCAGATTGAAAAGAACAGAACTTGGGAATTAGTACCTAGACCTGCAAACAAGAATGTAATCGGCACCAAATGGATATTTCGAAACAAATTAAATGAAGATGGACAGGTCATTAGGAACAAAGCAAGACTGGTTTGTAAAGGATATGCACAGGTCGAAGGCATTGATTTTGAAGAGACTTTTGCTCCAGTGGCCAGATTAGAAGCAATTAGAATGTTTTTGGCCTTAGCAATTCACAAAAACTTTAGAGTTTATCAGATGGATGTAAAATCTGCCTTTTTAAATGGGAAACTCGAAGAAGAGGTCTATATTGAACAACCGGATGGATTTCAAATTAGTGAGGATCCTAACCTTGTCTGCAAATTAAAGAAAGCACTGTATGGATTAAAGCAAGCACCACGGGCATGGTATGCTAGGCTAGATAACTATCTCTCTCAACAGGGATTCAAGAAAGGTTTAGTGGACAGTAATCTGTATGTAAAAATAGAAGGTGGGCATCTCATTGTTCTAGTTGTCTATGTAGATGATATCATATTTGGCAACAACAAAGATGAATCTTGTAAAGACTTAGCAAATAAGATGCAGAATGAATTTGAAATGTCTATGATTGGTGAACTGTCTTACTTTCTTGGGCTACAAGTTAATCAAAATGAGAAAGGCATATTCATTTCCCAAATCAAATATGTGAAAGAAATGCTAAAAAGGTTCACTATGGAGGACTGTAAGCCAGTCAGCACTCCCATGACAACAAGCTGCAAATTGAGTAAAGAAGACAAATCTCCACCTGTAGACCAAACCATGTACAGATCTATGATTGGAAGTCTATTATATTTAACAACCACTAGACCTGATATTCTACAGGCAGTTTGCATGGTAGCTAGATTTCAGGCCAGTCCCAAAGAGACTCATGTGACAACAGTTAAAAGGATTTTTCGGTATCTCAAGGGCACCATGGAGTATGGGTTGTGGTATCCAAAAGGCAAAGACTTCACTCTTATATCATATTCAGATGCAGATTGGGCTGGATGTGTTGATGACAGAAAAAGTACCAGTGGAGGTGCATTCTATTTGGGGGACAGATTGGTTGCATGGCACAGTAAGAAGCAAGAGTCAGTTTCTTTATCTACAGCTGAGGCAGAATATATTGCAGCAACAACATGTTGTACACAAGTCTTGTGGATGAAACAAACTTTGAAAGATCTTGGAATTAATTTCAGTGAACCAATATCTGTTAAGTGTGATAACACCAGTGCAATTAACATCTCCAAGAATCCAGTTATGCACTCACGGACTAAACACATTGCTATAAGGTATCATTTCTTGAAGGAGAAAGTTGCAGAAGGAGAAGTCAAATTGGATTTTGTCCCAACTACAGAACAAGTAGCAGATATTTTTACAAAACCTTTGCCCAAGGAAGTATTTGAGTACCTTCGAAGCAAATTAGGAGTAGTCACACTTCCTAAGAAGTGACTAGCTACAGGGATCACTTTCTCAGGGGGAGCATTTGAGTATTTGACTATTCTTTTGCTCATGATCACAATTTGTGCTAGATGCAACAAATTGTGCCTGAGAAGTGTGAGGATGGACTCAGGGGGAGTCTGCAGTAGCCCTTTGGTATTATTGACAAAGGGGGAGAAGAGTTACAAGAATGTACACAGGTGTTGCCAACAATTCCAAAGGGGGAGATTGTTGAGCAAGGTGTTGCAAGAAGTTTGTCATTGTTGTCAACACAGGCAGTTAGATCCAATGATGCAGTGGATAGACAGTTCAAGAGCCATTCAGATGCAGAGGACAAAAATTCAAAGGATAGTCAGATTATGTAAAGTGCAATTCCAAGAAAAGAAGTGACCCAGTTTCAAAAATTCGAAGAAAAAGACAAGTTAGAAAACTGTCGCGATATCGCGACATGTTTTCTGTCGCGATTTCGCGACAGGTCGGAGGAGAGAGAAAGCGTAGCCAAAAATGTCGTGATTTCGTGACAAAAATGAGGAGAGAGAAGGCGCAGCCGAAAATGTCATGATTTCACGACAAAAATGAGGAGAGAGAAGGCGCAGCTGAAAATGTCATGATTTCGCGACAAAAATGAGGAGAGAGAAGGCGCAAGGCAAACTGTCACGATTTCATGACATGTTGGAGGCCAAGAAGCTAAGTCGAGAAACTGTAGCGATTTCGCTACATGTTGAATTTTCGTTGGCCGAAGCAGGGAGAAAGTGTTAAGTGAAAAGTTGTAGCGATTTCGCTATGAGTCAAAAGTGCACAACACAAAGGTGTAGCGATTTCGCTACGAGTTAAAAAAGCACAACACAAAGGTGTAGCGATTTCGCTACGAGTTGAAAAAGCATAACACGAAGGTGTAGCGATTTCGCTACAAGTCAAAAGTGCACAACACGAAGGTGTAGCGATTTCGCTACAAGTCAAAAGTGCAGAACTCAAAGGTGTAGCGATTATGCTACAAGTCGAAAGTGCAAGGCACAAAAGTGTAGCGATTTCGCTACAAGTCAAAATCTCACGGGTAGAAGCAAAGTTGGAAGCACAAGGCACAAAGTTGTAACGATTTCGCTACTGCATGAAGCAAGGAATGTACGAAAGCTGAAAGTGTCACGATTTCACGACAAAGATGAGGATGACGTTAGCAAAAGCTGAAAGTGTCACGATTTCATGACAAGTTGCAAGAAAAGCCTCAAGAAGCCGAAAGCGTCACGATTTCATGACAAAGATGAGGATGACGTCAAAGTTGAAAGTGTCATGATTTCACGACAAGGTGCAAGAAAAGCCTCTGGAAGCCGAAAGCGTCGTGATTTCATGACAAAGCTGAGGATGACATCAGCGAAAGCTGAAAGTGTCACGATTTCATGACAAGGTGCAAGAAAAGCCATTGGAAGCCGAAAGCGTCATGATTTCATGACAAGAATGAGGATGACATCAGCAAAAGATCGAAGTGTCATGATTTCGTGACAAGAACGGTGGCAAAGCTATCAAAGGCCAAAATGGTCACGATTTCATGACAGCAAAGACATGAAAGCGTACGGCTACAAAAAGTGTCACGATATCGTGACATGTTATTATTTCATGGCAACAGTTACAGAAAGGTGACAGAGGTGGCAGTAGCGGTTGAGGCCGACAAAGTTGAATCGGGTCGACAGATTTTAGGGTTTTGTAGTCGACAATTTCTAGGGTTTTGCAGCCAATAATTTCTAGGGTTTTGTAGCAGACATTCTTAGGGTTTGTAGCTGACAATCTCTAGGTTTTAGCAACCGACAAATTCTAGGGTTTTGCAGCCGACATTCTTAGGGTTTGCAATCGACGTCCTTAGGGTTACAACCGACTATGATTTAAGAATTGATCTTGAATTTTCTTCTATAAAAAGGAGGGCTGTTTCGAGGTTGAAATGTGGTGAGAAGTGTGAAAGAAGTTCGTGTCGAGCAGAGAGCGAGTCGTCTCGATTCAAACTATGTGCGAAGTGATAGTTCATTGGAGTCGAAGTAAAGAGGGCGTATCGAATCTTCGTGAGTGATGTGCGCAGGATGCAGAGGTTGAAGACGCACTGATCTAAGTGCGAAGTGATAGCACGCAGAGAGCTGCAGAAGGTGTGATTTATGACTGTTGTGCGTAGAAAGCGAATCGGGTCGATCAACCGTCCTGTAGCAGAGAGTGCAAAGTAATTGCGAAGTAGCAGACTAGTTGTGCAAAGCTTTTTGCGCAGCAGAAGCTGAGTGCTTGTAAACTATAGACTGGGTAATAAGGTGAAAGTATTGTTGCTGTAATTTTTATTATTTCTTGTAATGTCCAAGTTGCAGCTTGGCATAAGAAGTTGGTGCTTCTTCCAATAGTAGCTGGTGTCTTGGGGGTTGGTGCTCCCTTCTGTTGGTGCAAAAAAATTGAAGGGTTGATGCTCTTTCCAGTTGGTGCTGGTAAAAAGTTGTAAAGTTGTTGCTTTGCATAGGCTGGATTTGGATGGTAGTCCAAGCAGCCATTTTTGAGGAGTAGCCACATTGGTGAACCTCGTTAAATTGCTGTGTTATGTGTGATGCTTTCTTACTGTAGTTGATATATCTTTTATAAGTTTTAAAACTGCTGCTGGTTTTAGATCTGCATATTTGAAATTTAAAAGGTCACACTGATTCACCCCCCCCTCTCAGTGTCACTGTGATTACAACAGTAGAAGGATGTTGATTTATTATTTCTAATGGTACAAACTTATAGGATTTTAGATGTTAATTTCACCCAAAAATAGTAGTTTACTATAGTAGCTTATGAACTTTAAAATGTTATATTTCATGAACCGTGATAAATTTTTGGATGATCTCAACAATTTTGAGTACCCTTTTGGCCTATTGAGATGCATGGAAATTTTCATTAAAATATGAGAACTTTCAATTCTGACTCAATTTTGGGCAAAAGGAAAGTTTCAAAGGAGGATGAATAATAAATAAAATAAAATTTGGCTTTGTCTTAATATTATGATGAATATTTCATTATGCAGGTAATCCAAGGGAATGAAAAGAAATATTAATGACGTTTCCAGAACCATTTCAAAAATACAAGGAGAATGAATAGTTACAAAATTTGTTCCCAAAACTATTTTGAAACTGAATCAAAATAGATTTGGGATGGCATTTCATAAGTTGCTATAACCTATGTTTTATTTTCATTTTATTTTATTTTATTTTTTCTAACCTAAGCATTTTTATTTTTTTAATTTCATTGCACAAGGAAAAATCAAAACCCTAAATTTTATGTAAAGTTTTAATTTTTCATATTAGGGTAAATGTTTATTTCATTTTAATAAGTTCTCGGTATTTTACATTTGAAATAAACATTAGAGTTTTAATTAATTAAAATTTCCAAATAATAATAATTAAAGTTCAAACATTAATTATTTGGATAAATTTAATTAAAATCATTTTCTAAGGTTAAAATTCAAATATTTGCACTCCACAAGTTTTATTCTTTGCAATATTTGATTATTAATATTACATTTTGGCAATTAATTTCATGAACAACATTTTCACAATCTAAATCAAATACCAAACCATAGGTCCCTTGTTAACATTTATTTACACCTCTGAGGCATACAGAAATATTTTACACTTTATAAGCATACAAGCACATTTAAGAAATTAAGCAAACGGAACCTTGGAGAAGTTTTAAATTTCTTTGCAAGAGAGGGTTTTTGACAAGATCCTAACTATGAGTGTATTTTTGTAATTGGGCAAAAATATCACTCAACAATTCCCAACTCTCTTGGATGTGGTGTAGAGTCTCCTGGACATGATGAGGCATCTCCTGGATGTGGTGGGTCATCCCTCAAACATGGTAGGGCATCCATGCAACCATATATCAAATCCTACTACTCTCAAAAACCCTGGTTTCATGATTTTCGTGTGATTGAATCTTTGAAAACCTACAACATAAACATAAAATGTAGATCATAAATGTTGGCAATGAATATTAAAATAAGAAACCCTTTAGGGGTCTCACCGTGATCACTATTTTTTAAAGTAAAATGAGCAACATCAATAAAGTTATAGATCAAAATCAAGTAACAAAATATATGCACAAAAATGATAGGTCTGATTTATTATGACTCAAGGAGCCTGGATATTCAAATTGTACAATAGACTTACCCCAAATTTGGTGTTACAATATACTTTATTTCTTTTGATACAATATTACAATGTGAGGGTTGAAATATCTCATTCTAATGAATAGCTAGTGTCTTCAAAATTTGTCTTCACTGTAAACAAGTTGTGGGTGGACTTGCATATCCCTACAGGACCACCTGAGCTACAATAGTTGTTATTCACGGCCAAAGGTGAAGTTGGTGTTTGCTGCACGATTTCACAACCAGTTGTTGTAACAGACCATTCAACTCCCTCAGCTAGCTTGGTATTGGTTCAAGAGATTTGGCTCCATTGCAAATCTTCCTCTTCTCTTGTAATCATGTGCTTTCATTATTTTCGGCTGGGATGTGTCTACTCCCAATTGTAACTGATCTTTGTTTTAATACAAGTTTTTTTCAATTTTTTCAAAAAAAAAAAAATAATGATGTCTCCTGTAACCTACACACTAATCACAACACAAATAAGTTAGTAGCATATGCAAGGGCTCCACTATGTGAGACCCTCTGAATGATAAATCTACAAACCCTAGGTGTTGTAAAATAAAATGCAAGTAAAATACAAGAAACATAAGTTGTAAGTAAATGATAACTTATACCTTGTCAAAATAATACCTACAATGCTGATCTATGCCTCTACTTCTATGATCTTTTGGTGCACGAACACCAGGAAGTGTTCGAGGGTTTGTCGATTGTAAACTGGCTAAGGAGAAATGCCCTAAAGCATTCAAGAATGGATGTGGATGCCTCATAGCATTTCAGATATGCTAAAAAACATTCAAGAAATACTCAAAAGTATTTGAGGATAATGGGGGAGTTATATGCAAAACTAGATCTAGTTTGCAAGGGTTTTGGATGACATAAACGAGGGATACGATGATGGCAAGGAGGAAGGATGTTAGTGAAATGCTAGGGTTTTGGGTAATAATGGATGAGGAGGCTCTAATGATATCTAACCTCAAGAATCAACCAATTGATCTCTTAATTGCTTAACCACTTAACCTCATTCACAAAAGTGAATGATATTTTATAACTTGCCTTCAATATGTTAGGGTTTCAATGACAACAACGGGTGGTCAAGATGAAAACATGATGAATGGCTAATATTATAACTTTGATATGTGATATGGATCAAATTAAATGGATGGTTGATATTAAATCATGATGACGGGCTAAGATTTATTCACACACACACATATATATATTTATATTTATATTAAATATATAAATATAAATATATAAAATGTTTATATTTATATATAAATATAAATAAATATACAAATATAAATAAATAATGGAAGGTTGTTATTGGATAATACGGATGGATGACAAGTGGCTAGGATTTGGATTCTATAGTAGTTATTTGCCTGAATTCCTTAAGTCCAGATCTGTCATCAGTGTGAAGAAAAAGTATCAAAGATCACCTTGATTGTGTTAACATAATTAAGGATTGCCTTATTTATACTATGCAATCGGCCAACTATGTTTTATAGTAGGATCATTTGACCTATCTCCACTGGTTTCTTGATAGTCCCCAAATCGACACTAGTTTCTTGATCATATTCAAATCTAGTCAAGATCTAGGGGTGATTGAGAAACCAATGGAGATAGATTTGGGGGTGATCAAGAAACCAATGGAGATAGGTCAAGTGAACTTACTGTAAAACATAGTAGAGCGATTGCATAATACAAATAAGAAAATTTTTAGTTGTGTTAACATAATCAAGGTAATCCTTGATACCTTTTCTTCACACTAATAACAGATCTAGACTTAAGGGATTCAGGTAAATAACTATAGGGCTCTCATGTGTAAGTCTTTCGATGCCAAATTTTGGGATGTCCTCACAACAAAATCTTACAAATTGATAGCTAAGATTTTCTCAAGAGTTAGAAAATGCAAGGCAACCAAGACTTGTCCTCAAGATACTTTACTTAACAACCAGATTTATATATAATTGCTTACTCATAGACAGAGTGCAATCTATACTTGGCACCAAGAGTTATGCAATGCATAAGTAAATTGTAGACACCAAAATCTAGTCACGTGTCATTCATCCAAGGATTCCAGCCATTTTTACCCATTATTTATATATATTTGTTTAATATATTTAAATATTAATATTTTATATTATATTTTTATATATATTTAATAAATGTGTATATATATGTGTAAATTAATCTCAACCATCCATCTTGATCTAATCCTAGCCATTCATCCACCTTAATCCATGCCACCTACCCAAATTTAATCTCCACCCTTGGTCACATTTTAATATTGATCACACAAATTGTGTCATTGAAACCCTAATGTGCCCTAGGGAAGATTATAAATAGGAGTCATTTTGATGGCTCAATCCCTAAATCTAAAGTTTTTTTGAGTCTAATCCTAAGCAATTCATGCCCTAAGTTTTTGAAGTCCCTAAATTTCTTTCATCCATCATCGTCCTTTCCCTTGCATCTACCATCGCATCCATCATTGTAGCCCTCGCTTGAAGTAGATCTACTTTTGTAGACCTTGCTTCCACCCCCAAATGCTCTCTGCTACTCTCAAGCACCCATATGCTACCACCAAATACTTACTTGCTATTCTCGAGCATCGTTGAGCACTTTCCACCATCCTTGAGTGCCCACGGGCATTCTCTGCAACTGTCGAGCACTCGTGGGTGTTTCAGACCAGAGTTCTACAACCCTACTAACCCTCAAGTGTCACTAGGGCATTCATGCACCATCTTCCTGCAACAACAACTACAGATAAAAAAATATCAAGTTCACAACGTAAATATTTTACTATTATACTAATTTCATTATTTCCATATTTGTATACATTTTATCATTTGGCATTTAGGTTTTTTATTGATTTTTGAGTTTCTCACACAGTGGAGTCCTCATAGTTACTACTAATCCTCTTTCATCATTTATTATGTGTAGGTCTGGAGATATACATACATTGAGTAACTTTTTTAGCAAGAGTGGTCCAATCAAAGGATATCTGAAGCCCACTCACTTTTGTTGGGATTGATCGAGCTTGGAGACACCACCCTGATTTGTTGGCTAAGGTTTCGGAGAACCCTAACATATTGAGATTATTGTATTGAGCAATAAAAGCTTTGTAAAAATCCCAATCTAAGGAATATTTGGTTGTAATAACAAGAATCCACCCGATAATATAAAAATCAAATTTATTTATGTGCAATCATATGTGTTTATCTTGATTTAATTGTTCATTTATTTAAGTTTAGTTATTTGGTGTTGTTCGATTTGCATCTACAAATGGTGATCACAGTGGGACCCCTAAGGGTTTCTCAGTTTGATTTACTTTGTTGACTAACTTGTTATTCTCTATCTTATTTGGCTAGTTTTATGAAGCATAGATCGTATGATTTTCATTGTATTAGGGTTTTTGAAGGTTCGTTGAAAGTTGCAGAAGGTGTACAAATGCCTTGCAATGCTCGAGGGACATCCAAAAACACCCAGGGGTATTTCAAAAGCACCCAAAGGTATTTTACAGAGAGTTAAAATAAAAATGTAGGCTTATTTGTAAGTTTACTATCAAACCCTAACCTCTCTATTTTTATGTATTCTAGCATTTTATGTTTTTTTTCAAATTTTTGGATTAAAAATAACATCACTAATAAATCTGATAAAAAAATTTATTCTAGTTTGCATTCTAGGTATTATATTAGTCATTGCATTCATTCACACATTTCCACTTTCCATTTAAAGTTTGTGTTTTTTGGTGTATTGCAATTGAAAAATCCTGCATTTTGGTTGCATGAGAATTATTAAATTGCATAAATTAGACTATGTTGTAGGGTTATAAACTCCTCCTTTTGTGTATCTAAGTAGTAACATCATTAGTGTGTCAAAAGTATCCCCATGTTGGATGATTCCAAGTGGAGTAGTGGATGAACCCCCCGTTGTTTAGAGAGATTTAAGTGGTGTAATTCACATCCTTTGGAGAAATTGATACTCTTAATGTTGGCTTCTGATTTAGACTAGTGAAATCAGTTGTTTCTAATATTATATGTGCACCATAAAAATGTGCACCATAAAAAAATAGAACCTTTAAAAGGAATTTGGTGCACACTTCATATTTCATGTTAAATAGTAGTGGTTGTATGTCATCACCAATCATTGCTTGGTATCTGGTGACAATGGCTTTCATCTCCATACACCAGTCTCTGCCCTAAATTCCTTAGATTACCCCCGAGCAAACTTTTTGTATTTAATCACCAGCAATAATCTCGTTGCCTCAACCTAGCTTTAATATTCACCCATTTCTAATTTATACTAGCACATTAAAACACACAAAATCAAAATCTAAAAAAAATGAATTCACACTAAAACAAGATAATCAATGAATGAGGTAAGACACATGTGTTGAACAAACTTAGCATTGATTATTTATTTTTATTCTTGTGAAGTTTCAATTCTACATTTCATTTTATTGCATAATTTATTTCTTGGTTTGGTAGCTTATAGTCTTAAAAAGAAATCAAAAGAAAGCATTAAACCAAAAAAATACATCTATGGATTGTTCATATTCATTTCTTGCTACTTTTATGGTAAATCCCGTCAGTGTGGTTCAGATAGATTGCACATATTTGTTTTTGGGTATGTCACACACTGTGTAGGCTATATTTTCTACAAACTGAATCATCTTCACCCATAATTCACCACAAAATTACCCACATAGACATGTCCCAAGTAGAGGCTTTCTACAAATCGGCTAATTATATCTTGCAACCCATCCATAATGTCCTAGATCAAGATCCTTATTTATAGCAGGACCTTGTTCCTTCCTAGCCATCCAGATTCACCCAGGTATACACTAACCCTCTTTTTGAGGCATCAGTTGCACCTTCATCCCATTTTTCCATTTCCCAAGCAGCATGTGCTCCTAGCACTTCATTTATATCCACCTGTACCAACCCCTTGTATGAAGCACAAGTCAATGTCACTTCACAAGTACCCATGTCATCCAATCAAGTTGCAATTCTCATTGCAATTTGTCCCCCATCCACCTCATCTATGCCATATTCATCCATGCATTCCAATGATGGTATGGAAATGCATGAAGCATGGGAACATTTGAACAAATTGCTTAAGAAGTAGTAGACTACTCAACATAAATTTCAAGTGAACCCTAGGCCTCAGCCAATTTCCACTCAACCCACCTTCATCACATAAAGTCAATCATGGGAACCACAATATTTGATGTTTTCCATCCCTATACCTCCATCCACCCATACCCATTCCATTTCCATAGGCCAACCCAGCCATAGTCCTCATGCATTATCCCATTTTTCTTCATTCACAATCATTTCTTCACCAACCTCATCATCATAAATTTCACTCTATGCCCCCCAAATCATCACATCTCCAACAACACACTCAATCTCATCCATTCATCAATAAAACCAAGGCTTACAATCAGATTGTCAACACACTAAAATTTTGCAACAAATTTTAACTCAACTCACTAACATTGAGTTGTAGTTGAGTCATCAATTTCATCATCATCCATATCAACAATCACAATAGTTACAAAATCCAATTCCACAATCCACATCTCAGGTTACGATACTTGTACCACAAATTCAACATCCAACACAATCGGATAAACGCACCAAGCATCCTACAAAGCCCCATCGAAACTACACAATGCTTTTAGAATCTTATTCAACCATTTTTCAAAGGCTTTATGAAGCACAAAATATTGTACTTCCATAAATCAAATCAAGTGATCTTAACAAGCCACATGGAAATAATTATAAGAAGCACTTGTATTGTCCTTATCATCAACAAGTGGGCCATGACATCAACCATTGTTATGCATTTAAAGATGTTGTCCAAGATCTTATTGATCTGAAAGTCTTTCCCACAAATGGTTCATCCAACCCATATAATCAGGACATTGGTATCAATTCAATCATCAAGCATACCAGGAATTCTTAGGATATCACATCCTCCCAGTCAATCACATCATCAATCATCAAGAAATTTGAGGATTCTTAAGGTATCGCACATTCCTCACAAATTAAAAAAAAAAGCACCAAATTTATTTAATGCCTTTGGTCACACCTCAATTTCAAAAAACTCCAAAGGTATTTAATCCCTTTGGTCACACCTCATTTTCAAAAATCCCCAAAGGTACTTAATCCCTTTGGTCACACCACAATTTCAAAAAGCTCCAAAGGTATTTAATCCCTTTGCTCACACCTCAATTTCAAAAATCTCCAAAGGTATTTAATCCCTTTGGTCACACCTCATTTTAAAAAAGCCCCAAATGTACTTAACCCCTTTGGTCACATCTCAATTTTGAAAAAGCTCCAAAGGTACTTAATCCATTTGGTCACATCTCAATTTTCAAAAAGCTTCAAAGGTACTTAATTTCTTTGGTCACATATCAATTTCAAAAAGCCCCAAAGGTACTTAACCTCTTTGGTCACATTTCAATTTTCAAAAATATCCAAAGGCACCTAATAACTTTAGTCACACATAAGCTCAAAGTAATTTGCATCTATACATGTTGCTTGTTGTTATATGAGTTTACAAGATTCAAGGAGCACATCATCTTACCAAGCTAGGGGAGTAAAATAGCCCGAGCCACTGAACATCATACACTTGAAAGTGTTTCATGCTTACTGTGATTTACATATATGTATATATACATGGCTAATACACAAAAACATTGCATTTCATTTCACATATTTCATTTGCACACATTTCATTTCACAACATTGCATTTCACACATGTCATTTTCACACATTTGCATTACACACATTCCATTTCACAAATTGCATTTCATACATTGCATTCACATCCACATTTCACATTTCATATTAAGGATCATTTATTTAGTTCAGATATTAATTGGTCCAATAAATTCATGTTGCCTTAATCAGGGGCACCTTCACATCATCATCCATTTCATTGCACTATTCCCTAAATCCAAATTATTATTAGCAAAACCGCATGTCTATAATCCCTAGGTGTTTTCAGTCACTCACCACTATTAGTATTTTAAGTTAACCTCCTATACATGTCGAGTTATTTTTAGGACCATTACACATCTTCACTAAGGAAATATTGAGTTTTGGGAATTGACTCCAAAACATTCTTGAACCAAACACAATCACACATCTTAAAAACATCTTGTGTCAAAGAGGGATAACACCATACTTGGTTTGAATCTCAAAGTGAAAGGGGTAATCCTTACCTGTCCCATCATGCAACAAAGTCCACAAAAACAATGATTTTCACCACTATCACAATTTCAAAAATAAAAGGAGTAGGGAAAAATCTAAAAACTCTAAGTATTTTACACATCATACACCACAGATCCTCAAGTTGTAAAGATAGTACTACATTTCTAGTTAGATAGTTAGGTAGTCATACCCAAGGCTTAGAGATCAAAATTCTTGGACTATGGAGTTAGCCTCCACCAGAGCTACAAACGCTTAATTGGCAATGGAGTACACTCATGCATGACAACACATCTCTTTTAAAGAGACCTCTGGCTACACATAAGGACAAGCTAGCTTCTTGGTCTTCTTCATAACAGGTTTCACCCAATTTACTCAATATGGGTTAATGAACTCACTTGCACATAATGGTTCTTGATTGCCTTGATTCATTACCATGCTCATGATTCAATAAATGAATTCATTTCACACACATTTGGTCCTAGAGGAATTATGTAGTTTTTAGTGTGTTTTTTGATATCACTAGTATGTCTGAGTCTTTGTAAAACAATCATTTTTCAATACCAACATCCATATCTTCTTCCATGTCACCATCCATGTCATTGCATGAGTTTTCCATTTCATATATCACCACTTTAGTGCCCCTGATTAAACAACAATGCTAAACATGGCCAAAAAAAATTGAAACTATGAATGATCATTAGAACATTTGCATCCATACACATTACCATTGCATTAATCATCCATATATATTTGCATCCACAAAATAATTCCCATAACAAGAATTCACATAAAGGCATAACACAAAAGTAAAACCCATATATCTTCCATTTCATATATCACCACTTTAGTGCCCCTGATTAAACAACAATGCTACACATGGCCAAACAAAGTTGAAACTATGAATGATCATTAGAACATTTGCATCCATACACATTACCATTGCATTAATCATCCATATATATTTGCATCCACAAAAGAATTTCCACAATAAAAATTCACATAAAAGCATAACACAAAAGTAAAATCCATATATATATATAACTTTCATATGCAAAGATTACTAGAAATTTCAAACAACATCACAAATTGGGGGTGTTCAAGGTATTACACCTTTCCCCCAATCAAACAAACAAGCACACAAATTGGGGGTGTTCAAGGTATCACACCTTTCCCACCAATTCAACAAATAATTCAATCAATCATGCATACACATTACATCATCAACCACCATTGTTGGGTTCAAAAGGTTGCATCATTTTATCAAAGGTTATGCCCTTTGCCTTCAATTCACATCATCCACATTCCTTGCATTTAACATCATCAATTTTACTCATCATTGCATTTATAAAATTCCTTAGCACTTTCCAAGTGAACCTTGTGCTTTATCCTAGTCACCTAGCGATTGCAGCGACTGGTTATCCATGCAATTATGTAGGAGGGACAAATCACCATAAGGACACTTACATTGTCAAAAATCCCTTCATCTATTAGGGCAAAAATAGACATAGTCATCGTATTTTCCTCATTTCAAAATTCCCTTCATCTATTAGGGTAAAAACAGACTCAATCACTTGCATTTTCACAAAAACCCTTCATCTGTTAGGGCAAAAATAGAATCCATCATTTACATTATCAAAAACCCTATCATCTATTGGGGTAAAAATAGATCACACTCACATTCTACATTCCACATCATCAATTTCATTCATCATTACACATTCATTCAATATTTTATAAATACATTTACAAATACAAGTGAACCTCGTATTTAGTGGTTTATCCTATTAACCTAGAGGTTGAAGTAACTGGTTACCCATGGAATTCGGTAGGATGGACAAATCACCATAAGGATACTTACACTTTCACAAAATCCCTTCATCTGTTGGGGAAAAATAGAATTTTTCTGTTGGGGCAAAAATAGAATTAGTCATTGCATTTTTACATTTCAAAAACCCCTTTTTATGTTGGGGTAAAAAAAGAATCAGTCATCACATTTTCACATGTCAAAAACCCCTTTCATCTGTTGGGGAAAAAATAGACTATATCACTTACATTTTCATAAAATCCCTTCTTTGTTGGAGCAAAAATAGACTCAATCACTTGCATCCATATATTCAAAATGTAGTTTGCCTCCACAAAATCACTCCATATTACATCCATCAATACATCACATCTTCATGTCACCATCAAATCCATAAATCATTACATTTGCACATTTTCCAAGTTCAGTTACAATTTCAAGTGAACCTCGTATCTAGTGGTCTATTCTATCTCCTTGGTGATTACAACGATTGGCTATCCATGCAATTTGATAATATGAGTAAACCACCATAAGGATACTTGGTCATTTTCATCATCCACCATCTCCTTGTTCAAAAATAAAATCACTTTTGGTAATTCACCTTTCGGGTGAGACTATGCCAAGACCAATTTGCTCAAAATTTATCATTGATGGCCTTGTCCATGGGGCTTGAAACACAAATAAAATCATAACTTGTCATCATCTCCATTGCAATTACACCAGTATCTGAGGATGCAGGTCGGGTAAAGTGATTGAGCAACCATTTAGGGATTTTGTGTAGGAATTGCTACAATTATGAGTGGTCCCAAGGATAGACTATTTTTCTTTTCTTTTTGCATTTGCATACTTGCATTTCAATGATGCCAAAAGGTACATTCTTCAACAACATCGAATCACCCCAAATTTAGGACAACCACATTTGGTTTTGACTTTCCCATAATGGAATACATCTTACATTATCATGGCATCTATACTTGGAAAATAACCCCTTTCAACCATTGGGGCAAAACTAGAATCATTTAACATCATTCATATCATCTGAAATTACACCATTCATCAATATAATCATTTGCACTCATTTTTCAATTGGCTTATGATATTCATCCACAAACTCATTTGCCAATTGAGGGGGTAAGCTACACAATCAAAATTCTTTTGTCTCCAAGCTCATGTCCACATCTCAACAAAGTTGCTTCTGCATCAAGCCAAAATAGGTGTCTCATATTTTTGCACCGCATTGTGTTTCATGCAACACGATGTAAAAAGGGGTATATGTAGACACCAAAATATATATATATATATATATATATATATATATATATATATATATATATATATATATATATATATATATTTGTTTAATATATATTTAAATATTAATATTTTATATTATATTTTTATATATTTAATAAATGTGTATATATATGTGTAAATTAATCTCAACCATCCATCTTGGTCTAATCCTAGCCATTCATCCACCTTAATCCATGCCACCTGCCTAAATTTAATCTCCACCCTTGGTCACGTTTTAATATTGATTGCACAAATTATGTCATTGAAACCCTAATTCACCCTAGGGAAGATTATAAATAGGAGTCATTTTGATGGCTCAACCCCTACGTTCAAATTTTTTTTGAGTCTAAGCCTAAGAAATGTGTGCCCTAATTTTTTGAAGTCCTTGATTTCCTTTTGTCCATCATCACCCTTGCCCTTGCATCCGTCATTGCATCCATCATCGTAGCCCTCACCTAAATCATATTTGCTTTTGCAGACCTTGATTCCACCCCCGAATGCTCGTCTACTACTCTCGAGCACCCTTCCACTACCATCGAACGCCCGCCTACTATTCATGAGCACCATTGAGCATTTTCATCATCCTCGAGCATCCACGGGTATTCTATGCTATCGTTGAGCACCCGCAAAAATTTTAGATCAGAGTTATGTAACCCTACTAACCCTTGGGTGTCATTAGGGCATACATGCACCATCTTCCTCAAATAATGACTATAGATCATAAAATGTCAAGTTTACAAGGTAAATATTTTACTGTTATACTAATTTCATTATTTTCATATTTGTATACATTTTATCATTTGACATTTAGGATTTTTTATTAATTTCTAAGGGTCTCACACAGTGGAGCCCTCACAGTGACTACTAATCCTCTTTCATCATTTTATGTGTGCAGGTCTGGAGATATGCAAGCATTGAGCAGCTTTTTAAGCTCGAGTGGTCCGATCAAAGGATATCTGAAGCCCACTCACTTATGTTGGGATCGATCGAGCATGGAGACACCACCTTGATTTTTTGGCTAGGGTTTCAAATAATCCTAGAATATTAAGGTTATTGTATTGAGCAATAAAATATTTGTAAAAACCTCAATCTAGGGCACATTTGATTGTAATATCAGGAATCCACCTGGCAATATATAAATCAAATTTATTTTTGTACAATCATGTGTTTATCTTGCTTTAATTGTTTATTTATTTAAGTTTAGTTATTTGATGTTGTTCAATTTGCATCTACACAAATAAACTTCTTGATGACAAGAATGAGCATCAAGTCTCATATTTATAAACATATGAGATGGTGGAAGCCAATCGATATTTGCTATAGTAAATTTAGAAGCCTCTAAAAGTAGGTCTACAGTAATAAAAGATAAGAATAAAAGTTGTAAGTGGGGTCTTATCCCTTTCACATGGGACAGTTGTTGCCACTAACACAACTGTACAAGATAATATTTGTACAAAATAGGATTTGATATTATCCTTTTCCATAATGGTAATGGATTTGGCATATTCCTTAGGGTGACCACCTGCATTCCTGACAATTAGCAATTTCTTCTTGTAACCATGCAATGAGTTCATATGGGTCAGTAACCTTGGGTTGGCTATCAGTCATCTTTGTGTCTTGCATAGTAGAAGATTTTGGTGCACTTTTTCTAGTTGTAGGAAATGCTAGTTGTATGACTTTATCCACATACATTCTTACTGTTGGATATTTAGTAAGATTAATGCAAATTATGCAATTACCCATCTTTTCTTGCCAAGATATTTTTTTGTAAATATTAGCAAAGAAATCTTGAAAAGATGCACTTGGTTCTTGCAGTCATCTAAGAAGGATAATATCATCTAGTTTTCCTCTCAAGAAAACATGCTCAACCATGCTTGTTGTAATTAGACTCCAAGAGACTAAGTTTACCAAAACATTGATTCTACCTGCAGAATTATAGATAAAATCAAGATATGGAAAATAATTAAAAGTAATTTGATCAGCATCAAGAAAATATTATCTTATTCTTTTGCAGTAATACTGGTAATCTTTTGGTGCATTTAATGACCAATATCTCCATTTTAATGAAGGTGATCCAAACATTTTAATTTGAGCCATTTCTTTGGTTAATGCGTTAGGGAGAGCATTTTCCTTTCTTGGAACATATTCAACAGTGAACTGATATTGAGTTAGAATTGCTTGCCACCAAGCATATCTTCCCCTGCAAAGTTGAGCTAAAATATTTTTAGTCATAAACCATTTAAAGTTCTTGCTATTGGTTATAATTAAAAACTGTTCAGGAAGAAGAATTATCCTAAATTTTTTAACTCCTTTAATTATAGCAAGGATTTCCTTTTTTGGAGGTCAATAATTTAGTTCATGTTTCTTGAATTCCCCTAACTTATATGCAACAATTGTTTTTTGCACTACCCCTTTTTACAAAAATAATATGGGCCCAAAATTCTTTACTTGCATCAGTTTGAAGAATATAGGAAGCTTCAAAAGGTGGTTCTGTAACAACCCAAAAATCTAATGGGGTTGTGTTTTTTATTTTTATTTTTAACAAAAACAACTAACACACACAAAGATATCTAAGTTAGCCTAATGTTTAAAGTCATATTTCTTTTAAACAACCAACTTTCTCTCAAAATATATTAGGGAACGCCCATCTCCATACCATACACAAGTATGTCTATGTAGGTATACTACACATGTTACGATAAGCTACCAACCACATTTCTATTAGGGCTATCTTATCTCCTTCTATCATTCGAAGGGTACAATCATCTCTACACCATACACAAGTCTATCTATGTAGGTATACTACACATACAACAAATAAGCTACTCACCTCATCTTTACGATGAAGTAACTTAATCCTTTTAGATAGTTATATTCATTTAAGAACTACTTGGTTGTATAAGTCTATTTAGTTTAGTTTCCTTAAATTAAGTTTACTCAATCTTGGTCCTAAGGGATCACATAAATCCCTTAGGTTATTCTACTTTGTTTAACACATTAACATCATTCTTAAATATCTATAAATTTTATCTAACTATTTTTAAAATTTGAGACCTATCAATAAAATAGCTTGCAAAACTAAACATCAATATGCCTTAATCTTTAACTAGTAACAGACACATTTTTCATACATTTAACCAATCATTACATAGCCCAAGCATGGTAGGTGTAATCCATATTTAAAGAATAATTTTTACATCAATCACCAAATAAAGGTTGCTCAAATAGAGTCTTATTCGTAACATAAATCAAAGGTAATTGTCTTGGATCTTAGGTGCTCTCCTTAGTCCTTGGCTTGCCCATCACTCAATTGATGGTAGTAAGGGATCAGGACAACTCATGGTTTTATGAAGCATGCAACTAATGCATTTACTAAATGATCTTTAATCTAGTGCATTTAGAAAGTCCATTTGCCAAATTTCAACTATATAATCACCAATTATATGTTATGAAACATTCACTCATCTCAGAACCTTAATTGATTAAATATCTCACCATTCCTTTAACTAATTAGGGTCCCCTAACCCTAACTAATTAAATTATTATCAAACCCTTTCTTTAACTAATTAGGACCCCATAACCCTAAATAATTAAATACTTTTCAGTAACTTTCTCTAACTAATTAGGGACCCTTAACCCTAACTAATTAAATACTTATCAATCCATTTTTCTTTATTAAATTAGTTCAAACATAACTTATTAAATTTCCCTTTGATCCTTTCTCTTTTAATAATTAATTTCCTGACATAATTTACTAACACCATAAAATACTTTCTTTATCTAAAAAAATCATATTACAACCATAATTTAAACATTCTTTTTAATAAATCATCTCAACCATAATTTATAAAATATAAACTTCCTTTTCAATAGATCATTTCAACCATAATTTATAAAAAAATATAAACTTCCTTCTCAATAGATCATTTCAACTATAATTTATTAAAAAAATATAAACTTACTTTTCAATAAATCATTTCATCCATAGTTTATAAAAAATATATAAACTTCCTTTTCAATAGATCATTTCAACCATACTTTATAAAAAAATATGAACTTCTGTTATTTTAAATAAATTAAATTTCAAAGGGGGCGCATGCCCTCACAAGGCCTATGTTGCAAGGGGCACCCCCTCATAGGGGTCATCCTCTGTGAAGGTCATCCCCTCCAAGCGGACCCACACTGTGAGGGTTGACGCCCTCACAGTGGGCCCATCGTTGTGAGGACCGTCCTCTCACAACTGATCCTCGCTATGAGGGTTGACGCCCTCACAGTGGGCCCATCGTTGTGAGGGTCATCCCCTCACAACGGGTGTACATTTTCTTTAATATATACTTTCTTTTTTTTAATTAAAAACAATCAAAACAAACTGATGCTTCCCAAACTCAGGTAAAGCCAACAAACATGGAAAAGAACATGCAAAAAAAAATAGAAAAACATACAAAGATTATGAAAACAGAAAAGAGAAGTTTTTCTTAAAAAACTACAACCTAAAATAGTTGAAAACAACAAATGGGATCCATTTCTTTCTTTTTTTTATGTCTTTCATATTTCAGCAGAATCCTCCTCTTCCTCTAGCTATACCCTTTCTCCAAATTATCTTTGGTCTTCTTATCTTAGGCAGAGATCAACTGCCTTGCCCCAAAGTCTTCCCCTTCCATAAATGCTATCTTCCCACCTTCAAGTCAAGTCTATCCATGGTGGCAAGCTAGAGATATTTTAATTTTTGTTAAATAAAAATGATTTCACTATCTTTTTTAAAAAATATTGCTTCCTTTCGAAGGAATCTTCCATTCAAGTTAATGAACGGTATTTATTAAAAAGGCCATGTACCTTTTATTTAAAAAATGATTAATATGCATGTTCATTTTTTTTAATAAAATGAAACCTTTTAATTAAAACATGCACTATATTTTCCTACATTTAAATAAAACTTATTTATCATTTAAATAATATATATCTTATTTATTCAAATAAAACTCATTTATTATTGATTCAGGTTTTGGCTTTTCTTCGAAGGTTCAAAGTTCAAATCGTGACACGGGTGAGTGTGTAAGGAGGTGGGTGCTTGGTGGTTGTGTATTAAATTGTCTATCGATAAGCATAGCTCTCGACTTTACGAGGGGTCATGGTTGGGAGGCGACTGCTCAATCGTGTGTGTTGGTCTTGGTCGTAGGGGTTTTTCACACTAACCAAATAAAAAAAAAAACTCATTTATTATTTAAATAGTATATTTTTTATTTATTTAAATAAAACTCGTTTATTATTAAAATATTATATATTTCCTTTATTTAAAACAAAACTCATTTATTATTTAAATAATATACCTATACTAATATCAATCATTAGTATGGTATATTCAAATGAACTTAGGATAATGGACCCTCTATATCCATTAGTCCTTTTTTGAAGGGGTTCCTTAACCAATTCTTTATGCACATAGTAAACATGCAAACAAATCGAACACTCAGGTGCATCAAACGAGTTGGGAGCTTTATCGTCAACCCAATAACCTATCTCAACCAAAGGATTTATGATAGCTTCTAGGCTACCAACTTTGGCTTTAGGTGGTTGGATAGCTTATGATCACCCTAAAACACGATAATGCATACCTACATGAGGATATTCATTCATGTTACCCTGAGTTGTCTAAATCATCACTTCCCTTTTCAAGTACCTTGTCCTTGGTGTTTGATTCTACCTCTTCCACCCATGGATGTACCTAGTGTTGCACATCGACAATACATTAGCAGTACCATATTCTTCAAAGATAAATCATTATAAACAATGCATAGTCATTCAAAGCATCAAAACTAAGCATTAGTTAGTCATTTATCAATACATAGTCTGTTAGGTCAAAGTCTTGCCAAGGTGAGGTATGACATACTACCCCCCTTGGGTTAAACCCAATCCCATGGGTTTCCTATTATAAAAAAGTTATTACAAATTTTCAAATAAAAAAGGAAAATATTTCTTCCTATCATCAACTTTCTTCCAAGTGACACTCCTTTCAAAATAATGATCCCACTAGACCTTACATTGTTCTAGAATATGTTTTCTCAAGGATTTGGAACATAATTCTAGAATCTTCATCGGTATCACTTCAATAGCCTCAGGGTTTACCATCTGCAGTTTAGAAACATCCCACACATGATCAGGGTTAGCAACATATTTTATAAGTAGGGATATGTGGAAGGTGTCAAGGATCTTTGACAGGTTAGGTGGTAAGGCAAATTGGTACACAATAGGGTTGATCTTATTAGTTATCTCAAAGGGTTCCATAAACTGAGGATCCAACTTCATGGATTTTTTATTGCACTTTTCATTGACTTGATCCTTAAGAACACCCCTTCCCCTTAAGAGTATTCTCTTGGTGTCCTCTTTAGATCAACATAGTTTTTCTACCAGTCGAAAGCTTCCCTTTATCATGTTGGGTTCTATTACAATCTAATCCTCTAAATTACCTCATGACGATGGTGTTCTACCTTCTTGCCATACAAGGCATTGAATGAGAGCATATCGAAAGAAGATTGTTGCCTATGGTTGTAGGTGAACTCAATAAGATGTAGATAGTCTTTCTATCAAGACTTTAATCCAATTTGTACATGTGGTGCATCACTTCAAATACTTGGTTTTCCCCTCTCAACGAACCATCAGTATTAGGGGTATGTGTAGAGTTTATATTTAGTTAAAATTCGCAAAGGATATACTAGATAATATCATAGAGGTTTTACCATTTTTAAAGTCTTAGATGCTACAAACATCTTTCAAGTGGACAGGAGTGATCACTCTCGTAGCTTACTAGGGTTAACCTTGCACATTGCCCATATAGTTTAAAGGATGCCTTTACGTGGTCCCCCCATTTCCTAATATTCTACGTGAATGTAGGATAATTTGACCACGATGCAAAACCTCTTAGTTTACTCATTACACCATGAGCAAACTATGGTGCTCAATCGTTCCATATTCGTGATGGTTTGATTGAGGTGACTATTACTCAGTGTAACATATCTCACATGGAATCCCATAATCCTTTGGGTTCCATCACCAATATTTTTCTCTTGACAATGGGATCCAACCCTCAAGGTTGGGAAAGAATATTCAAGTTACTTCACCTGAACTTCTCTCTAAAGAAATCTTTATCTTTGGTCTCCTTTAAAAATTCAATAATGAAGTGCCCATTTCCAACCCCTCAAATGTTGCTACATCGCAATATATTCAATTCTAGGTCCATCCTTTGGTTTAACTAGTTTGGATATCTAGGGTGAATCTCCAAAAAAGGCCCAAATCCTAAACTTAACTAGGTCCTTGAAGATAGTTATTACTTGTAATCTTCCCCAATTCTGACCCAAAAAAGTCTTTATCCTGCTTTCTCTTATCTTTGCTCTTTCCAAGGAAGAAAAGTAAGGAGGTCTATGCACCCATTACATGATCATTCTCCTTAAACCGTATATTGGGTATAAACTTATTCTAACCTCAAAGCAAAAAAAGATCATCTTTGGTGTCAAAATCCTTATCCTTTACAGGTTTTCCTTACAACTTGGTCTGAATATTACTACAATCCTCATTTTGAGATTGTGCTTTCTTGACTTTGTTCATTAATTCCAAGTGATATGGATAAAAAATGACTATACATCTTCTTTGAGTAAGTTTATCATATTCTATATATTAGGATCTATTCCTAAGGTGGGGTCATGTACCCCTTTGGTGCATTCTTTAACAACTTAGAGAGAGGATCACATACTCCTCTCAAGAATGGATTTCTTACTCATTCCTTTTTAGACATCCTTTTTATTCTGATCAAGTGTGTCCAAGATTTGAAATTTCTTCTATGTGTCATATTCATAGTCTGGGTTCACAAGGATTTATGGTTAATCCTTAGGACACCACTTAGCATACCTATTATAGTTCAAGATATGTGATTTAGAACCATTTTTTAGGGCCTTCCCACCTTTGGGGCCATCCTTATTTTATTTAATACAAAAACCTTAGGCATGAATTCTACTTGATAACAAGAAAAATTTACATAACCATATCGAAGTCTACCTTGTTTGATGTTTTAAGGCTTGAACAATCCATTCCCCTAAAGCTTTATTGCTAACTTTGGCATCATTCCACCATTCAAAATTTTTATCTTGCATATGAAGGGTAACCCTACTATTTGGGTTACAAATGAATGGTTCCTTAAGAAGGATACATTTTTCATTCACACTACCATGACTTGGCTGATTTTTTTGTAGAAATATTTGTCATGTTTTCCCTTAGAATCTCTATTCTGGGAACTTGATCAATAGTTAAGGTTATTCTCACCTTACTGCAAGGTCCCATCCTCTTTAATCATAAGGGATTTTGAATTAGGTTATAATTTCCTCCAATGTTATACTTCCATATGGGGTTGGTCTCTTCATCCCCATGATCTATCAATATTATTATCACTCCTTGAAATTTTTGATGACTACACTTACTATATGTAAGGAATCATCCTTAAATTTTTAAGAAAATTGAGTATTCATTAAACAATTCTTCCTCTTCATTAGTTGTAAAACCCATCTAACTTGGAAATTAACAAGGGTTCTATGAACCTCCAACCATTTTATTCCCTAGATGATGTCAAATACTTGCAATGGTGCTTCATAAAACATCCTATGGTAGAACCATTGGTTAGGGTCATTTCCACCATAGCGAAACATCAATTCATTGAGTAGGTTTACCCTAGCACAACATGAAGCTCTAGTTCCTCGTATCTAGAGCTCTGATACCAAATATAACAACCCATAAATATAAGAGGGTTGCATTTTTTTTTAACAAAAATAACTAACACACACAAAGATATCTAAGCTAACCTAATGTTTAAAGTTGTCTATATTTCTTTTCAACAACCAACCTTCTCTCAAAATCTATTATGGCATGCCTATATCCATACCATACACAAGTTTGTCTATGTAGGTATACTATGTGTGTTGTGATAAGCTACTAGCCATATTTTTGTTAGGGCTATCTTATTTCCTTCTATCAATCAAAGGGTACACCCATATCTACACCATACACAAGTCTATCTGTGTAGGTATACTATGTGTACTACAAATAAGCTACTCATCTCATCTTTACGATGAAGTAACTTAATCCTTTTAGATAGTTATATTCATTTAAGAACTACTTGGTTGTATAAGTCTATTCAGTTTAGTTTCCTTAAATTAAGTTCACTAAATCTTGGTCCTAAGGGATCCCATAAATCCCTTAGGTTCTTCTACTCTATTTAACACATTAACATCATTCTTAAATATCTATAAAGTTTATCTAACTATTTTTAAAATTTGAGATCTATCAAACATAGGAGAATAATTACTAAGTCTATCTGATTAAACCAAGCATAGAATAACAATGACTATAAAGAATATTAAAAGATATGCTTAAAGAGATGACAATATCTAACTAACATAAATAATAAAATAGCTTGCAAAACTAAACATCAAGATGCCTTAATCATTAACAAGTAAGAGATACATTTTCCATACATTTAACAAATAGAGGTTGCTCAAACAAATTCTTATTCACAACATAAATCAAATGTAGTTGTCTTGGATCTTAGGTGCTCTCCATAGTCCTTGGCTTGCCCATCGCTCAATTGATGGTAGTAAGGGATCAGTATAGCTCATGGTTTTATGAAGCATGCAACTAATGTAATCATATTTAATCTAGTTCATTTAGAAAGTCCATATGCCAAATTGCAACTATACAATCACCAATTATATATTATGAAATATTCACTCATCTCAAAAGAATAATCATCTATTAACATAGGTAATTCGATAAACCATCCTTTCATCATTCAAAGGCTCATGTTCTATGTAAAATCCATCTTTTAGATCAATTAAAGCCCTGTAACCTTAATTGATTAAATATCCTACCATTCATTTCTTTAAATAATTAGGGTCCCTAACCTTAACTAATTAAATACTTATCAAACCCTTTCTTTAACTAATTAGGGCTCATAACCCTAACTAATTAAATACTTATCAATCCATTTCCCTAACTAATTAGGAACCCATAACCCTAACTAATTAAATACTTATCAATCCATTTTTCTTTAATTAATTAGTTCAAACATAACTTATTAAATTTCCTCCTGATCCTTTCTCTTTTAATAATTCATTTCTGGACATAATTTACTAACACCATAAAATACTTTCTTTATCTAAAAAAATCATATTACAACCATAACTTAAACTTTAAGTTCAATAAATCATCTCAACTATAATTTATAAATTATAAACTTCCTTTCAATAAATCATTTATAATTTATAAAAAATATAAACTTCCTTCTTAATAGATCATTTCAACCATATATAAACTTCTTTTTCAATAAATCATTTCAACCATAATTTATAAAAAAATAAAAACTTCCTTTTCAATACACCATTTCAACCATAATTTATAAAAAATATAGATTTCCTTCTCAATAGATCATTTCAACCATAATTTATTAAAAAATTTAAACTCATTTTCAATAAAATCTATTTCAACCATAATTTATAAAAAAATATAAACTTTCTTTTATATATATATAAAAGATTTAGAGGCATAAATTAAAAAAAAGAACATTTACTTTTTTAAAACAAATTAGATTTCAAAGGGGTGCATGCCCTGTGAGGAGCGCTGCCCTCAAAGGGTTTGTGCTAAGAGAGGTACCCCTCATAACATACGTCCGATGTGAAGGACATCGCAAGCGGGAAAGAGAAGTTTTTTCTTAAAAAAAAAACTCCAACTTGGAATAGCTGAAAACAGCAGATGAACTCCCTTTCTTCTTTGTTGTCTTTCATTATTTAGCACAGTCGTCTTCCTCTAATTATTCCTGGTCCTCTTATCCTGGGTTGAGGCCTTGCCCCAAAGTCTTCCCCTCCCATAAATGCTATCTACCCGTCTTCAAGTCAAGTCTATCCATGCCGGCAAGCTAGAGATATTTTCATTTTTTTAAATAAAAAAGTTTTTTTTTTTTTTCTTGCTTTTGGAGGAAGCTTCAATTCAAGTTGATGAACATTCTTTATTAAAAAGGCCATGTGCCTTTTAATTTAAAGAACGTTTAATATGCACGTTTCTTTCTCTTTTATTAAAAGGAAACCTTTTAATTAAAACATGCACGATATTTTCCTACATCTAAATAAAACTTAATTATTATTTAAATAATATATTTATTTATTTAAATAAAACTTATTTATTATTTAAATAATATATATTTTATTTATAAAAATAAAATTCATTTATTATTTAAATAATATATATCTGATTTATTTAAATAAAACTTATTTATTTATTAAACGAAAAACCCCTTGCAGAGCCGCTTTGGTTTGAGAGACCATGAACAGGGGGTTCTACACCGTCAAAGTCACCCGAGGATCGCACCCGACCCTGCCCGCACCAACATTATCAATTGGATTTTGGATACTCAATTCAAATTTTTGGTAGGGTGGAGATTTGAACCTGGGACCTCCCTTGGAGGATTGCCCTCTCCTCTCCAACTCACCTACAACACCTGGGTGGGAAAACTCATTTATTATTTAAATAGTATGTATTTCATTTATTTTAATAAAACTCATTTATTATTTAAATAATATATTTTCTTTATTTAAAATAAATCTCATTTATTATTTAAAGAATATACCTATACTAATATCAACCATTAGTATGGTATATTAAAACGGACTTAAAACAATGGACCCTTTATATCCATTAGTCCTTTTTGTGAAGGGGTTCCTTAACCAATCCTTTTTGTACATATTAAACATGCAAACAAATCAAACACTCAGGTGCATCAAACAAGGTGGGAGTTTTATCGTCAACCCAGTCACTTGTCTCAATCGAAGGATTTATGATAGCTTTTAGGCTACCAACTTCGGCTCTAGGTGGTTGGATTGTTGATGATCACCCTAAAAAACAATAATGCATGCCTATATGAGGGTAGTCATTCATGTTACCCTGAGTTGTCTAAATCATCACTTCCCTTTTCAAGTACCCCATCCTTGGTGGTTGATTCTACCTCTTCCACCCACAAATATACCTGGTGTTGCACATCGATAATACATTAGTAGTATTGTATTCTTCAAAGATAATTTATTATAAATAATACATAGTCATTCAAAGCATCAAAATTAAGCATTAGTTAGTCATTTATTAGTACATCAAGGTGGGGTATGATAGGTTCCAAAGGTGATAAATTTCAGCAGTAAACTTTTAATTCTTTTACAGCCTCTCTAGCATTTGGAGACCAATTAAATTTTTCTCCTTTGGTTGCTTCTCTGATAGGTTTTGTAATTTTGGAAAGATTTGGGATATAATCATGCAAATAATTCAAACATCCCAAAAATATTTGTGCTTGCTCTTTATTGAGCAATTTATCTGGAAATGCTTTTACCTTTTCCAACACATGTGGTTGCATTATAATTTTCCCATCTTTTAAAATGACACCTAAAAATTCAATTTCTAATTTGGCAATCTAAATTTTTTTCTCTGTCACACCTGAAAGACCTATTCCATGTTTTAATACCAAATCTTTGAATGTTTGCAAATGGTCTTGATGTTCTACCAATGTCTAAGAATAAACCACAAAATCATCAATGTAGTTTGCAATGAATTCATAATAGGGAGAAAAAATCTTATCCATTCTCATTTGAAATTGGGTTGGTGCATTTTTTAATCCGAATGACATTACTAACCATTCAAACAAACCCACTGGTGTTGAAAAAGTTGTTTTGCAGATATCTTTATCTACTATTTTAATTTGGTGATAGCCAGAGATACAATCAAAAATTTGAAAAGATTTTTCCTGAACCAATTCTGTCTATCAAATATTTTTTAAAAGGTAGGGGTCATTTAATATCTTGTGTGATGACATTCAATGGAATATAATTTATAACTATTTTGGCTTTACCTCTTTTTAATTTTGAGTGTTTCCTGACAATAAATATTGAACAAGAATAATTTGATTCTTAAGGTTTAATTAAACCTTTCTATAGTAATTCATTTACTTATTTCCTAGTTTCTTCATCATCTTTTTTTGTTTAAAATAATCTTTTTCCCTTGAACAGGGAGATCATGGATGGTTGGCATCATAGATAGTGGGGAATCCATAGATCATTTATCAAGTGGATGTTCTACACAATATTTCTTCATTAATTGTTCCAAATCCACTACTATTGCAATATTGATGATAAGAAATATTTGGGAACACTCTTGGACTACTTTTTGCTAGAGTTTTACTTTCTCCAATTTTGCTTCATTTACAATAATATCTTCAATGCTAGGATTTGTCCACTGAGCTTTGAGCTTTTTAGCATGGAAGACATTTGGAATCCTAGGGACTGTAATTTTTTATTTTCAATTTTGAGTACCAAGCAATGACTTGCTATGGTATAAGGGCCAAATTGATCCAAAAATGAATTGCCCAAACCTACATCATATCCCCCATCATTCATTTGAACAAAATTTGTGTAAACAATCTTATTACCAATCTGCAATGGGACATCAAATGCAAAATATTTCATTTGCACTTCTCCATTCATTGTATAAACTTGATAGGACCTTGTAGATTCTACCCAATTATGAAGAATATTTTCAACTATAAAGTTAATATTTGCACATGTGTTAATAAAAGTAGTAACATTTGTAAAAGTCATTTTACCATCGATTGCTACTTTGACTGGACATAAGACTAAATTGTAATCGATCACCAATTTTTTAATTTGAGCTTGTTGTATTTTGGAGGCAATTGGATATTTATGAAATGTAAATGAATTCCTCTAAGTCAATTGGATATTATTTTTAAAAGGAATTAATGCCTTAGGATCTATCTTAGTTACTTCCTTTTTTGGCAATTCCTCTACATCAAAGAATTCACTGATCTCAAATTTTGTATCAGAATTAGATTGTTGAATATAAGAAGTAGATGCATTTTCACAACAATTATCAAAATCTGAACATTGATTTTTGAATTTATTTCTATTATATTCTATTTCTTGTTGAGCCTTTTGCAATTTTGCTTCTTCATCTGTTATATCTTCTAATTCTGGTATTTTTGGATCTTCAGGAAATGGTTGATACATAAAAATTTGGTTAATGGCTTCAACCTCTTGCATATCATCATCAATTAAGTATTCATCAATGGGTCATCATCAATATCTTCAATTTCAAAGAATTCAATGTTTTTATCTTGCCATAACTGAAAATGATATTCATTTTCACACATTTCCCATTGATTTGCCATTTCAGGATCTGCAAAACACATTTTAACATGTTTTGGAGACTTTTTGTTACATGAATGTGCATAGTGACCCTTTTGTTTGCATGAAAAGTAGGTAACATCCTTAGCAGGTCTTGTCTGTCTCTTCTTTCTCCTGAAATATTTGTAAGGTTTTAAACCCTTTGGATTTATTTTCTTAAATTTTCTTTTCTTTTGTTCTTGTAGGCATAAATATCTGATTTTTTGCCTTAATGCTTTAATGATTTCAACAAAATACAATCGATTTATATTTGTGCTTTGTTTAGTAATATTTTTGCAAAACTAATTGGCCAATTCCTTTGGAAAGAGAAGACAAGTATTGTACTTTGATAAACATTTCTCTATGCATATTTAAACTATATACAATATGCATGTATTTTTTGAATATTCTTCAAAATGGCTCAAATCTCCCAATTTTCTCATAGCTAGGGCCAATTGATCTTCTTTATTTGTATTTATATGTTGAGGCACAAATTCAGTATAGGGCTATATACAGGTCATCTAATCCATTTGTATAAACTTCATTTTTTGATCCAATACTTGCATGTGTCCACCAATGCAAAACCATTCCTGCCATATGTCTTGCAGCAACTTCAACAATGCTTGGATTATCTAGATTATGAATGTGCTACAGAGTTTTGTAATGGTTTATCCAAATAGTAATCACTTCTTTTGGATTTGATAAGTTATCAATATCTAGCAACAAAGCTCCTTCCCTCGTATAAAAGCTTTCAAATCTTTGTGTAAAGCTCTAAAAAGCATACATCTAAGCTAATTGTAATATGATAACAAATTTAAATCAATGAAACATGTATAACAAAATAAATTGATAAAAATAAATGCCTCCTTTGTATTAATCAATTTAAAATCTTAGTTACATATTTGTCCCTCTTAGGGATACCAAATTTGATACATGATTACAATCGTTTTGAGCCCCAAAATGGGGGTGATGTATTCTACAAGCTCTTTAGATCTCCACCACTTTGCTTATGAAGGATTTATCAAGCCACCTCCGCTTCTTGATGTCAAGATCATGGATCTTGATGGTCTTTGATCCTTGATTACCCCTGTCACTTGCACACAAAGAAACTAGAAATGATCAATAGCATTGCAAGCCTCTCAAGATGAGGCTATTTTTTTAAAATGTGCAAATAAGGAAGATAAATCATGAAAATACGTGAAAGAGCATAAATATATGTATAAAACTGTAAATGGGTTGTGTAAATGCAATAAAGAAAGCTAATATATGCTATATAAAGTAAATTATATGCAAAGAACGATAAATCTAAAGCTAAAACAAAGAAAACAACATCTCAAAACCTAGCTGCTATCGCACAAAGCAGTTGGCTTTGCTAGCCGTTATCAAATTAGGCAGCTAAGCCTACGGGCCACTATTGAAGATAGCGATCGTAGAGAAAGTAATTTTCTCCTTGAATCCTGGCTTGATGATGGTCAATTTCTTTGTTAAATTAATGTTCAATGGTTGTCTGTCTTAGAACATGGATTTGTGGTGTATTATCTTGGATTTATGATAGATTGATGGAAAATAGCAAACTTACTCCTCAAGTCTTTAGAAACTCTATTGATGCATAGAAAATTTTCATACTCCAATTTGACAACACCTTACTACTCCTCAAGGGATACAAATTCGCTCTTCAATATGACAAGGCTTCACTGCAATGAATTAAAGATCAATAGCTCTCTTTGGGAGGCCTATAAATAGACTTCCAAAATCCTTATCTTGGCTTCTCAAGGAAGGCAAGATAAAGAATCTATTGGCATGGAGTAGTTAGGGAGAAGCTTCTGAAATATTCACAAACCAAATTGTTGAAGAACCATTGCAAATTGGTTAAATGCAACTGATTTTGATCAGCTTGGGGGGCTCAAGTTAGCTATAGAACTAGATGCTCTAACTTAGCATGGCTAGGGAACTAGATGTTATCATCATTAGTGGCTAGCTTGTAGCTTCTCTGATCATAAACGGTTGGTATCCTAGCTACTGTTGACATCAATATATAGAGCTGCATAGGACTATACTACCCTAAGTGAATGATTAAAACCATTTCTAGGTATTGGAAAGGTCTAAGCACATTCATATGGTCTGCAAAGGTGCCCATATGAGTAGTCTCCTAAACATAATGTATTTTAGGTGTATACAGATGCCCCTTTTGGGATGTGTTGTGGGGAAACACGACTTTGAGTAAAAATAGACAACCTAAAGCCATATTACAGGTTAATTAGTGTTCATTGATCTGGCCAACGTTAGATGTCCCAATCATGCAAAGGGTGTGAATCTCAGAATCATTGCTTCCAACAATATCGAAGGCTTAACTTTGAGTAAAGCTTTTATCAGGATTGATGAATAACTTGGTTCAAATAGCCTTATGGTAATTTACTCATCTTGCTGGATTGCATGGAGCGCAAGTCGCTGCAACCACCAAGTGTATAGGGTAAATAACTAGATACGAGGCATACTTGAAATTTTGTTATTATTTGATTTTTTTGTTATTTTGATGATTTTTGAAAATTTTGGACCGGTAGATATGCTTAAATGTCCATTTTGAAGCTCTTCATGGTGAGAAATTTAGAGCATTTATTGTTTTCTGCTAGCCACTGTCGAAATTTATGGCTAGGATTTGCAAATCCCATAGCTATTGTTGACGTCAATGGTCGGGGTTGCCCTAATCTACGCCCACTATCAACGTGGGTGGCTAGAAAAATTGCAAAATATATATAGGAATTTAAGGGTTTTACAATTCATTATTTCTAGATAGCTTGAGAGAAAGTGAGAGCTCTAAGGGAGAGAAGGAGAAAATTGATATAGAATGCTTGCAAACTTACCATTCACCACTATGGTGGATCAACCTAAGGCATCTACTAGTGGTAGAGCCAGAGCTCCTAAGGTAGATTCTCCATATCTCTCTAGTGAATTATGCATTATAAAATGAACCTCACTAAGTAATGGGCTAAATGAACCTCATTAAATTACAAGAAATTAACCTCACCCTAGTTAGATTTAGCATTAGGTTAGCTTAGATGGGTGGGTTTTAATTTTTGGGTATTTTTAGGGTGGGAAATGACCTTGCATGGGGTCATTCCCATAGTCGCTATCGATGATGGTGGCTCCCAATCTACCAAAAGGGGGCCACTATCACTGTAGGTAGCTAGGTTCAAACCCCAATGGTCAAAAAATAACCATTGGTGGTTAGCCATTGATGACGTTGGCAGCCGTGGTAGCTACTATCGATGTGGGTGGCTAGGAAACCTTAGAATATTTTTGATTTAATTTTTAATTTTTTAATTTTGAGATTGATTATTCTTTTTGATTTTACACATTAGACCTTGATAGCATGAGCACGAGAGCCTGATATACTAATTGAGCTACCCCAGTTAGATGATGTAGACTAGGAGTGGTTTGGGGTGATTGGCCTCAGCTATATCATTAGATTATCGATGATTATGTCGGACCAGGCTTACTTGATAGCCCTAGCCCATCGATGGGATTCTAGGACTAATACTTTCCATCTCCCCACTGGAGAGATGATGATGATGTTAGAGGATGTCTACCATATCTTTAGGATCTCGATCGATGGTTAGGCCATCACCTCATTGTCGACTATAGCGAGGGATGTAGTTTTCACTCGAGTGTTTTAAGATAGGGTAGCAATAGCACTACTAGACATTGAGCATGGTGGGGTACCTATTGAGCATTGGTACAAGGTGAATGTTTTCTCTCGATGCCAGGTAGTACTGATGCACATTATCTATAATGTGCTACTACTAGATACTTTAGGTGTGAGGTTCCCATGGAACCTCCTAGATATGGTACAGGACCTCCTAGAGAGCACCACAGAGCAGCCATTGATCATGGCATGGGAGAGTGCACTACTAGCTTAGCTCTATGATGAGTTATATCAGATTACTCAATGGGGATGAGTAGGCATTGGATGTAGCCTACTACTATAGATCTAGGGGTGGGAGCACATCCGGATAGATAGACCTAGTGGATTGCCCCTAGGGATCACATTAGTAGTAGTAGTTACCCAGTGTTATGTTGCATGATGGCCACATGAGGTAGAGACATGATGGAGTAGATCTCATGCTAGGGTCCTAGATCATTATATGAGGTCATTGATAGGGCTATAGGTGAGGCAGGTTATATGGAGACCTTATCTAGATTACCCTGCATGGGAGGAGGTAGATAGGTACTTGGCTTGGGTGAGGCATGAGAGATGGCTCATTGGGCACCATAGGAGGATTAGGGAGTTCTTCCACTTCTCTAAGGTTACTAGGTAGTTTGGTATCAGGCAAGATGTGCTAGAGGAGCCAGTCCTCTATCATCACCTAAAGGTAGAGATACAACTTCTTACACCATAGGTGATAGCCTTATTAGAGGAGGTAGATCCTATGATAGATGACACAAGTGTAGTAGACCCTGGTACCATAGGAGAGTATGACACCTAGTGGATTACTCAATTATGGTAGGGTGGTGGTAGCTTGGATAGAGCTAGGGATGAGGTGGCAGTAGAGGGAGGTAGAGATGATGGGAGATGAGTGCATCACAAGGTAGATGAGGCATGGGGATAGGCTATAGAGTAGGTGGAGGAGCCACAAGATGATGAGGAGGGGGAGGAGGATGCCCTAGATGATGAGGTATCCTAGCTATAGGTATAGGTACATAGTCTATAGGCATAACTATAGATAACCCAGAGATAGATCATGGAGTGAGATACATCTCTCACTACTACAAAGAGCTAGCTTAGTGTAGGGTAGAGGTAGTGGTGAGGGTTCATAGAGGAGAGGACCACTCTATAGGCATAGGTGGATTTAGCTCAAACCATTATAGATAAGGTCACTACATAGAGGGATCTTCTATAGGTATAGTTAGATGCTAAGACTACTAAGAGAGATGCTCTCAAGATACATATAGGGGCTACTCCTATTGATCAATACAGACAACAACAGGATAGGCTATAGTAGGTACACCTATTACAGGAGATGTAGTAGATTAGGCTCAGGTGACTAGATTAAAGTTTGATAACAGTATGATGTTAGGCCAATTCTGATGGTGCATACATTAAGCAAATAGAGGGGCAGGTGGTCATGCTTGGTGGTACTCTACCTACACAATATTCTATGAAATGATCTCATAGGAGTCGATGGAATGAGTCTAGGTAGTCATTAGTGCAACCCAATCATAGATTAGGTGCACGATCTGAGAGATCGATGGGTACTAGCTCTAGAAAGCCTCATAGAGAGGGAGCTGAGGGTGGAGGTGACTTAGGGGGTGTAGGCCCTATTTGATATATCATGATGAATTATATCATTTTTGAGTGTAAGGTCTAAGGACCTACACTATTGTAGCCTACAGGTATTTTTGTACCTCTATGTACCTTATGACACACACATATATATGATACTTTATTTTTTTCATTATGTGTATTATGTCTTTGCTTTATGTTCATGTGATGTGTTTATGGATGACATGCACTAGCTAGATGATAGATGTATGATTAGATGTTATGATCTAGATATGCGAATGCACTATGATGTATGCTTATATGGATGCAATGATGAATGTTAAATGCATGTTTAATTTATTTCAATTGTTTATGCATTTAATCTATGTGATATGATATGATAGATGATATGTATGTAATGCATTAATTACATGAGGATGATCTAATGCAAATGAACCTGTATGCTTTAATCACTTAAAACATAAGGAATGAATCTAATATGTGTTACAAACTAATGGAAGACACCATAGAATGTATAAAAATCATGAATAAAAATGGTAACTCTTATCATAAGAATTAATCATTTAAGCATCCATATGTGAAATGAGATGATGTGAGATGTATGGGTTTTCCTTATAAGCTTCTATAAATTAAAATATATGCACAAAATAGTCAGTGGTCATCTAAATATCATTGTTGATATCCATCCAGTATCTATCCTATTCCATGAACATCCTTTAATAAACAAAACCTCATAAGGAAAATTGTGATTGATTGATGAGATGATTTGTTGCTATAAGGGATTTTTGAGGTTTTCCATGAGACTCAAACACCCTAGTTGATTAATCAAAAGTTGTATAATGACTACACAAGACTCCTGAAAGATAAAAGCTTTTGTTATGAAGACCAAGATATTCATTATCCTTGTGTGTGCAAATGAATATATTAGATGAAACATAAGACTACCTCATTTCTAGGTGGGATTCATTCAGCCCATTGTTGTAATGAGGATCACCATATGTTCATCATGATCCTAGGTTTGGATGTAGTTGGATTAGACTACTAGGTAATACAAGCCACCTAAAGCTAGCTCATCTATAAATTGCTTAGAACTACCCCATTGCTAGGTGGGATTCATTCAGCCCATTGTTGTAATGGGGATCACTCAATGGCTTCGAATACTGACCATTCCAAGGATTCAAGCTCTTCACCCCCTTATTTTATTTTCATTTATTGGGATACTTGCTCATGCTTAGTGATGAAAATCACTATTTATTTTATATTTTTTTATTTTGGAGCAAGGGATTTGCTTAGTGATGAAAATCATTATTTATTTTGCTTTTGCTTTGATTTGGGAATTTTGCTTATTTTGTATGAAAGCAAGGGATTTCTTTGGGTAGGGGGAGCTTGTCCTTTTGTCAATGATCAACATCCTAGACCATGTGCATCACAATATGAGCAAGTAAAAACCTTTCGCTTAAGGTGACTAGGACCACTTTGTAGTGTTCATCTTTCCTTGTTCAAACTAGGATTATTAATGTTTAAATTGTGATAGGATTTTGATATATGCAAGGTACTATCAAAACTAGACCTCATCTCCAAAAGTGAAGATAGCTTTCTACAAAATCTGAGAAGATCACTAGGTATGGTTGAATGACCAGAAAACCCTAGTATATTCCTCATAGCAATGGGAAGGGTTGTGTTGAAAAACATAATTACTCACAGGGGTGATGGATGATGATGATGTAAAGATGCATGATTAGCATACAAACGTGGTGTCATTTGTAAGATTGTAAACACAACCTATCCTAATGCAAGTGCAATGGATGAAAATGCCTAATGCAATGCAATTAAATGAATGCATATGATGCAATACAAAATGTAAATGTTTTTGTGTTTTGATGTTTTAAATTGTTTTTGAATTTTTAATTTTTTTGGATTTTTAATGATTTTATGATTTTTTTGGATTTTATGTATGAAATACCTTTAGGTGAAGGATTTTGAGAGGCTCAAGCTCTTCAACACCTTCTAGAGATGTTAGGTGATAGGTCCCAGGTCCAATATTTTCTGAAATAATGAATGGACCTAACCAATTGGCCATAAATTTGTCTCGCAGATGCGATGGTAGGTTTGAGTTCTGTTGGTTTTCTTTTAGCACAAGATCCCCAAATTTAAAGTCTCTTAGGTGGAATTTGTTATTATAAGCTCTTTTTAGGTGATCTTGGTAAACATGGAGATGCTCAAGAGCATTCACGTGATGTTCATCAAGAAGGGTCAATTGATCCAGGTGAGCTTGCCACGTAGTGTCATCATCGATGAACTCTTTCAATGTGATGCATAGTGTTGGAATTTCTAATTCCAAGGGCATGATGGCCTCAATGCCATATACCAATGAAAATGGGGTTGCCCTAGTGGGTATCCATATGCTAGTTCTGTAAGCCCATAATGCAAGAGGTAGTTGAATGTGCCAATATTTATGATTTTCTTTTACGATTTTCTTTAAGATGGCTACTACTATTTTATTTGAGGCCTCTACTTGCCCATTAGCCTATGGATAATAAGGAGTTGCAAAACTATGTTGAATATTATACTTGGATGTTAAAGCCCTTACAATTTTATTTTTAAATGAAGTTCTATTATCCGAGATTATTTTGGATGGGATCCCAAAATGATAGATAATATTGTGAAGTATGAACTCCATAATATGTGCTCCAATCATAGAAGTTAAGGGGATCACTTCCACCCACTTGGTAAAATACTCAATGGCCATTATGATAAATGTGTGTCAGCCCAATGATAGGGGAGAGATCTTACCAATTAGATCAAAACCCCATTGAGAAAATGGCCAAGCCGCTTGGATGGGTTGTAAGGCCTATGATGGTAGGTGCATAAGATTAGCATGATGTTGGCATTTAATACATTTCCTAACATACACAATAATCCTTCTCCATGGTGGGCCAATAATAGCCCATTCGAAGGATGCACTTGATGATGGCCATGTTACTAAAATGGCCATCACATGTACCATCATGAGCTTGTGAAATTACCCAAGCTGATTCTTGGGGCTCAAGGCAATGAAGGAGAATTCCATCATAGCTACGATGATACAAGATATCTCCTAACAAGACATATCTGGTCACTTTTTATTTGAATGCTCTTTTGGTGGTATGTGATAATCCCTATAAGATTATTCCAAGCTTAAGGAAATCATGTAATTGGGTTAACCAATCCTGATAAGCAATAACTTCGATAGACAAGATGACTTGTTCCCACTATGATTCGATGTGTACAAATGCAGATTGGGAGATAACCTTATGGTGAATGGTAGTACCATTCTTCGTAGGACCCTATGAGATCAAGGACCCCTAGGGTACCTTCTTTAGAAAGTCTCTAGCTTTATAGAACCACTCATGGTTTGGTTCTATATGAATCATGTGGACTAATTCATGATTATCTTGAGCCTCACGTAACATCATAGATTGTGAGAGCATCTTCACATGGATGGTAGTAAAGTCAATAGATAGATTCTGAGGGATTAAGGATCCCAAATATGCCATAGTGTCTACAAATATATTTGATATTCGAGGGATTGCCTCGATGTCATACCACTCTAGTTGGGCTAAGTAAGTGTCCACAAGTTCCTTATATACTTTCAGGATAGGACACCTACACTGATAAATTCCCTTAACTTGGTTAACTATGAGAAGGGAGTCACCAAAGATATTCAACTTTTTGATCTTCATGGTGAGCATTGTTTGGAGACCCAAGATTAGGGCCTCATATTCAACATTGTTATTGGTGCAAGGGAAGTTGAGTTTAAATGACAAGGGCATTGGAGCACCTTGTGGCATGAAAAACACAATCCCTACGCCACCCCCTTGCTCGCATTTGGAACCATCAAAGAACAAAGACATATCAACTTTATTATCCGATTCTTCGGGTTTTGGTGACTCCGATAATGCAAAGACTGCATCATCAAGAAGTTCTATGACAAGAGGCTTATGATCCTAAAGAGGTGCCTCTACTAGTTGATCAACTATGACCTATCCTTTGATTGAATTTTGACTAATGAATTCTAGGTCAAATTCTATCAATAGCATGATCCACTTTGTAGTACATGTGTTATGATATGTCCTGCTCATCATATACTACAAAGGATTTTATTTTGATATAACATACATTGTATGACTCAACATATAGTGGTGCAACTTCTTAGTTGCAAAGACCACTGCTAAACATAGTTTTTCTATGTATGCATATCCTAGCTCATAGCTAACCAAGGTGTGACTTATGTAGTATATCACCTGCTCTTTGTCTTGCATGTTCTTCTAGGCTAACATGGTTCCCAGTGCAAAGTCAGTGGTGGATATATACAACAAAAATGGCACATATGGTCTTGGTGGAGCTAGTACTAGTGGTGTGGCTAGGTATTGCTTGATCTCAATGAAGGCTTTTTGGTAGTCTTCATCCTAATTAAATGAGACCCCCTTGTGTAGCAATCGATTCATGGGTCGACATTTATCCAATAACTACATGATGAAGCACTTTATGGATGCTACCTTGCCCTATAGGCTTCTTAATTCTTTGATATTTATGGGAGGGCCCATTTCCAATATAGCTTTTACCTTCACTAGATCTACTTTGATCCCTCATTTAGAAATGATGAATCCCAAGAGTTTTCTTAAAGTTATGCCAAAGACACATTTCTTGGGATTCAACCTAACATTATGCTCAATCAGGTGATCAAAGACTTTCCTAAGGACCTCGACATGCTCTTCATGCAATAATGACTTGGCCAGTAAGTCATCAATATAATCCTCTAATATCTTGTGCATATAGTCATGAAAGATGTATGTCATAGCCCATTGATATGTGGCACCAATATTTTTAAGGCCAAATGGCATAACCTTATAGAAAAATATCCCCCATGGAGTGGTAAAAGTGGTTTTATGCTGATCTTTGAGTTTAATCTAAATCTGGTTGTAACCAAAAAAACCATCCATGAGTGAGAGCATTTCATGACCTGTAGTTGCATCTACAAGAGCATCGATATTAGGCAATGGAAATGAATCCTTGGGTGTTGCCTTGTTGAGGTCCCTAAAATCCATGCATATGTGGATTCTTCCATCAGGTTTTCCTATGGGTACCATGTTAGATACCCATTCTGGATAGTCGATGGGAATAATGAACTCTACATCCAACAACTTTTGTAATTCATCTTTTACCATTAAGGCGATGGTTGGATGCATTTTCCTAAGTTTTTGCTTGATTGGATTTTTAGTGGGGTCCAACGAAAGGTTGTGGACAACCAATTTTGGATCTAAACCTGGCATGTCCTTATAAGTCCAAGCAAAGAGATCAGGTCTCTCTTTCAATAGAGGAATGAGGTTGGTATACTCCTCAGGAGATAAGCTTTCTCCGAATTTAACTTTCTTTGGATTTGTGGGATCTTCGCTGATATCCACTTTGAAAGTTTCCTCTATTGACATATGTGATCCCTCCTCAAGCTGATGAGGCGTAGGGATCAAATGGATGTCATCTACTAGGTTTATAGGTTCTACCAAATCAGGATCGACCTCAACATGATAAACATCATGTGCACAACCTAGTACAAAATGGAATAGTTGTAACATTTCTTCATTAGGGAAGAAATATTCAAGCTCTAGGGGTGAATTGATGTGATCAAAATCAATGGCCTCATGATTGAGGTGCAATGGTTTTGAAGGGTCAGATGGATTTTGGAGTGGAGTGGTCAGATCGATGGAGATCATGTTGATGGATGGAAAGAAATATCTAAGACCACATGGATGAAATTCACTACTTCTAGGTTGATCCCCATGATCTAGATGTGGCTCAGGTGGTATGGGGATAACTGGGTCTACTCTAGGAATAGACAAGATAATTGGATCTTTTAAGGGAAGCAACTATCTTAAGTTTGGAGGACCAAGGAAGACCATGTGATAAATCTCCTCTAAGTTCACTAGTTGCCTCAAAATGGGAGGACCTAGGAAGACTATATGATACACTTCCTCCATATCCATAGGTTCCCTAAGATGATATAAATGTCAAGGCCCTAGGTAGGCCATATCAATCTCATCCTCATATTCATCATCATCGAAGAAGTACTCACTCTCATATTCTTCAGAATTGTACCCTGATTCATCTTCTTCAAAAATGGATTCTGAATCGAACTCTTCATTTATGCTAGACCTTTGAGGTTCAATGCCAACATCATCAGCATACTCATTATTCCTAATAACCCAATTGATCCTTGGGATGCTTTTTGAGTTAGCCTCTATAGAGATGTTCTCATGATAGACTAATGGTGGTTCTATGGTAACCATAGTCACAGGCCAATTACCCCTTCATGAATGTGAAGGGTTGGGGTGATAGGGATTCTAATCAATGTCCTCCCCAAGCCTAGATTTAGATGATCTAAAGATATGGCTAGTAATTCATCTTGACCTCGAATGTGATATCCTAGACCAAACCTATCAGTCAGTAGTTGGTACTATGGTTGATATGGAGTTCTGCACCCTTGCTCAAATAAGCCTAGCCTGTAACCATGCCAATGGTGATGTTCAAAATACCTAAGGGTGAACTCAGGGTTGGATAGATAATGAACATTAGTAGTGAATGGTTCATCATCATCATATTCCATGGGTAAGTGATCTGTGACTTGATCCAAGCCCTCATAGATGAAATTAGTTTGATTTGGTGGCACCCCTAGTGGTACCACCATCCCAATAGGAAAATAGGGAGCTTGAGGCCTCCCCATGTCTTGTGTAGACTTGATTATAGGTATGAAAGTTACATTCTACACAAGATACTCAGCTAACCTAGGATTAACTAAGTGAATCATCACCTATGGTGCAGATGATGTAGTTGATGACATAGGTGAGGTAGGTTGAGGTACCTCCTCGACTATATTATGTGAATTATCCTCCTCCATAGGATTTGGAATTTCTATGATTGCTATATTTGGGATCACCCTAGGTTCCTCTTTGACTAAAAGTACCTTTTAGCTTCTGATCATCCTTTGGTTTTGATGATGTTGTAGGCTTTTTAGAAGCAGTTATTGTCCTAGGGGTTGGTGGTGGTGCCAACGTAGAAGGATCAACCTACACTGACTTTGATTTACTCTTTGGATGTCTAATGGGAGACGTAGGTCGAATATCCAAGTGAGTAGATGGGAGGATAAAATATCCTAATAAGTCAACCTGATTCACATATTTAAATGACTCTTCATCTGATGGAACCACATGCACTTACCCCTCATGCACATACTTGATGCATTGATGTAAAATTGAGGGGATGCAATGCATGTCCCTAATCCATGGATGACCTAGAAGGATGTTGTACTGCATAGCACCTTCTAAAACATGGCACATCATCAAGATGGTTTTTAGCCCTACCTAAATAGGAAGGACTATTGTGCCTACTATCGAGCACAATGCATCATTGAATGCTCATAGCATAAAAGTTGAGGTGACAATATGTGACTTAGGGATATTTAAATGTCCTAAGGCCTTGGTGGTTATTATATTGATTGATGAGCCTGTATCAATCAATACCCACTTGAAAGGAGTGTGGTTAACACATGCAATGATATGCAATGGTGGGTCCGCTATGGTAGTGGATACCATTTTGATTTTATGATCATAGAATTTGATCACGAGCTCCTAACACTGTTGCACATGCCCCACAAAATTAGTAAAAGCTTTAGGATTTTGGGGTTGAAGTTCTATGGATCTCAAAATATCCATTAATATCTCCCTATGCCTAGGAGACTATTGTATAAGCTCATATATTGACAACTTTGTCGAGGCTGTTTGGAGACTCTGAGTGAGTCTATTCCTGATTGTAACCATCGATCTTGCTGGTGGGCTTGGCAATGGGTTTTGCACTAGCCTCTACTGAGGCACAGCTAGGATACGAATGGGAGCTACAGGTGGCTCTAGTTGATTATATCTCCTATTCCTAGTAACCACATTAACCATGCCGACAAATCCTTGTGTAGGAGGATCTATCCAAACTTGGTTGACTTGACCTGCATGGTTCCTTGGTGGCTCATGATTTGGTAAGGGATCTTTGAAGATTCCCATGTTTTGGTTATCGAGCACCAAGGGGTTATCGATTCATAGCTGATCCTTATCGATCATATTTTGTACCATGTGTTTGAACCCATGGCACACTTCGATGTCATACCCCTTTTATCTATGATATGGGCAATAATGATCTTCCCTATACCCCTTGGGCTTGGGGTGGTTAGGGTCTAGCAGCTGAACTTCTAGAAATTGAAGTACCTTAGCCTCGCACAATTGGTTAAAGATAGATGCCAAATATTTTGAAAATGGCATAAACTAGTGAGGTGGGTGACATTGCTTATATTTGCCCTGATTTCTATTACACTGATTATATTACATAGGGGGTGGTTGAGCCTGATAGTTCTATTGTTGTTGGCTCTTATCCCCTTTAGGAATATTTAACATGACTTGGTTGACAGGCATAGGTTTGGCCTGATGTTGTTGATTTCATGTGTTCTTGTTATTCCAATATTTCTTGGTTTAGAGCTTTAGGTCTCCTTCTTGTAATTTGATATCTTCAATTACTTTGGCTTGCACCAAAGCCTCTTCGAATGTCATATATTGTTGTAGTTGAAGCAATAGTGATATATGTTTTGCATAAATTTTTACAAACATTCGAGTGAGTTCTATGGTGGGAATGGAGAATGGTAATTTTACCATTAGTTTTCTCCATATATTCCCATAATCTATGATCGACTCATCATCATACTATCATAAGGTAGCCAGATCAGATAGATTAGTATTTTTCTTGATGCCAAATGAAAAGCATTCAAGAAAAGCATTCACCAACTGCTCAAAGTTGGTGATGCTATGCCTCGATAGCTAGTTATACCATTCTAGGGTTATACCTGAAAGGGTGATCACAAAAGTCCTTAACAACAAGGCATCATTATTTTGTATCTAAAAGCATAGATTCATGAAGCTGGTTACATGCTCTTGTGCATCATCATCACCTCAAAACTTATCCAGCTTTGGCATCTCAAAGTGATCGAGATATGCTAAACTTGGGATTGAGGGACACAGAGGTTGATTATGAATTTTACTTAGGGTAGGATTTTGGTAAACCATTCCCTATTTCTCGAGAGATTTGATTCTCTCGGTAAGGACTCTATAAGCTTGAGAAGATATGATTTCTTCTTCCCTAAGCGACCTTTGGGGTGCACGTGGAGGTAAATTCCTTTGAGATCGAGATGGTCGATTGTGTTCATCATCCACGTCTACTAAATATGGTTCAGGATACTATTGATCCTGATCATCCCTCTCTGACTCTTCATACTGACTTTGCTCAGGCTGATTTAGTGGTTGACACTATTGTTGCCTAGATGCATGATGGGAAGTATGATGAGCATGGTGCTCTCCTTGCCTAGTGTGTAGCTCTGGGTGTGATATAGCACATCTTGTATTGTGTTGCTCTCTATACTCACTATTGGGAGGTAGGTCAGCCCGAGCTAACCTATTCTCTCTCTCTTCATACTCCTTTTGGTCAAGGATGCATTGTTCTCATAAGTGGTGTTCATACAAAAATTGTCGAAGCAACATTTGTCATTGTGTATCTTCTTGTTCCAACCACTCATGCTCTATGTGCAAATCCTCCAATTGGTCTTGGAGTATTCATTGTCTTTGATCTGAACAAAGCCTACGTACCTGATCTGAGTGATCTATTGTGTAGGGTCTTTGACTTTGCAACTCTATGCGAGGAGTTTTATTGGTATGAGTTCTAGCAGTGGGATCCGCTATACTCTTCCCTCTATCTATAGAGGTTGCATTGATATTATGTTGAGATCTTTACCCCATGCCCGCATGTGTGGATGGGGTATTTGTGCTATGGGGGCATTTTGAGCATTCACCTTAGGCATAAGTATGCCTCTCTATGTCTTCACTACGCGCACTCTCAGAGTGAGAGTGGGTGGTAGAGGTGGCCCTACACTCTGATCTTACAAGAGCTTGATCTAGTTGATTAAGTTGACTAGTTCTCCATGGTTGATCAGGAGGTGTACCATTTACTCTGATAGCATTGAGATCTATCACATACCTTCCTTGCTCAGCATGGTTTGAAACTCTTGTGGGTCTATGATTAGATGCACCCCTTATATTTTACCCCTCATTGGGTAGATCTTGTCTATTTCTATCTTGTGATGGTGGGGGTCTTGAAGCACCCTCATTTCTATCATGAGAGGATCCTGGATTTGGTCCTCTAGTTGGGGTTTCTCGATGAGAACCCTCGTGAGTTGTGTTGTCACCTCTAATACTGGTTGAACATCATTCAGGAGCATTTTGTGTGGGTGGCTCAACTTCAGTATCATTTGTGTTAGGTGGGGCATTGGTTTCCACCTCAGTCATAGATCGAGGGCGGTGGCCCCATGTGTTGACCATAGCTTTATGAAATTATCTCTTGTGTAAATTTTAGGATACAAATAAAGTAAACAAGGTGTTTATCTCTTTTAAGTTTTTCTTGTGTTCCTAAAACTTGTTTTGTGCATTTTGATTTATTGTGAATACAATCTGAACTCTTATCATGTTTGCAATAGTTGATGTAATTCTTAGATTGTTTAAAGCTTTCACCTATATACTCATAATGACAAACCCGATAATGACATCCAGGCTGTCTACCCACCAAAATATGGAGATGAAATCCATACCCGATCAAGGAGCATAGGTACTACCGATTCTCACCCAACACACTATAGGTAGTGATATACCTTCTAAAGAAGAGTACATGCTATTTTATATGGATAGGATAGTTCTTGAATCAGCCTTGGCCACAGATGGGTAACGAAGAACAATTCTCAATCAACAAGCCAACCGAGTGGTAATAACTTCCACCATTGGTCTTGATCAATGGGTTGGATGTGAAAGCCCAATACCACTGATGTTTACTTGAGTCATGGTGTGTGGTGTGTTCATTTTAAATTTGCATAAAAATAAATGCATCAAACAACATACAATGCTCTTTTCACCTACATGTATATAATTTACGTTTTATATTTAAAAAATGCAATATGGAAAAGATATTTTATATTAAGAAAGATGTAATGCAAATTAAAATGAATTAGCCTTTGAATAGGCTTCAAGCATGCACACCTACAAATCAAGCTAAATAATAACTACTACTATAATCAATGGTGCATAGTCTAGACCACTATACACAGTAGCAGCTAGAATCCTAGTTGTTGGCTTCTAGGGTGGCTAGCAGAAACTAGTCACTATTCCCAATAGTAGCTAGCAGAAACATAGAAAAAAAATTTATTTACCTTTAAATTTTTCTATGTGATTTAATTAATCCTACTACCTTTCAAAAACACAGAAGAAGCAAGAAACTAAAAAATAGAATAGAACCACTTACAAGTTAATCCACATCTGATAAAAAATAGGTTACTAACTATTTTTACTAACTTTTCTCCTAGCCACTTTCGATCAGGGTGACTTCTACGCTAGATGCTAAAGTCGATGGTGGATGACTCTGCTAGCCACTATCACTCAGAGTGATTATACCTACATGAAGAAAAAAGAAAAAACATTAGTAAGCAATGCAAAAATAGGTCCATTTCATCGTGATCGCCACTTGTAAGCAATAAAAATCATGCATCTAAACTATTTGCAAGCATGTAACAAATTGAAAATAATGAAATCATGTAAAACCAAGATCAAAGATGATAAAAAATGCGTCCTCTTGTATTAATCATAATAAATCTTGATTACATATCTTCCCTCTTAGGGATCCCTCAATTTGATACATTATTACAAATGTTGTGAGCCCTCAAAAGGGGGAGATGCATTGCAATGATTTTCACTCCTCCACTACTTTGCTTATAAGAGGGCTTATTAGCTGCCTCCTTATTTGATGTCAAGAAGTATGATCTTGATGGTCTTTGATCCTTGATTGTCCCTGTCACCTACACACAAAGAAACTAGAAATGATCAATAGCATTACAAGCCTCTCAAGATGAGGCTATTTTATTGAAATGTGCAAATAAGGAAGATAAAGCATGAAAATACATGAAATAGCATAAATATATGTATAAAACTATAAATAAACCATGAAAATATAGTAAAGATAGCTAATCTATGTTAGATAAAGCAAAATAAATGCAAATAATGATAAATATATGGCTAAAATAAAGAAAATAACATCTCAAACCCTAGTCGCTATCGCAAAGAGTAGCTGGCTCATCTAGCCACTATCAAATTTGGTGGCTAAGCCCATGGGCCACTATTGAAAATAGTGGCCATGGGGAAAGTATTTTACTCCTTGAATCTTGGCTTGATGATGCTCAATTTCTTTGCTAAATTGATGTTCAATGGTCTCTTGTGTCTCAAAACATGGATTTGTGGTGGATTATCTCGGATTTGTGGTGAATTGATGGAGAATAGCAAGCTTGCTCCTCAAGCCTTTGGAAGCTCCATTGATGCATAGACAATTGTCATACTACAATTGGACAACACCTCACTACTCCTCAAGGGATGCAAAATCACTCTCCAATCCGATAGGGCTTCACTGCAATGAATTTGGGATCAATAGCTCTCTTTGGGAGGCCTATAAATAGACTTCCCAAATCCTCACCTTGGCTTCTCAAGGAAGCCAAGATCAAGAATCTATTGGCATGGAGCAGTTAGGGAGAGGCTTCTGGAAGCTTCACAGACAAAACCACCCAAGAACCATTGCAAATTGGTTAAATGCAACTAATTTTGCTTGGCTCGAGGAGCCCGAGTTGGTTATAGGGCTAGCCGCTCTCACTCAATGCAGCTAGGGGAGAATTACCCATAGCCACTATCATCGTTAATGGCTAGCTCTTAGCCACTCTGATCGTTAGTGGTTGGGATCCTAGCTACTATTGACGTCAATGGCTAGAGCTGCATAGGACTAGACTACCCTAAATGAGTGGTTAAAACCACTGCTGGGTCTTGGAAAGGTCCAAGCTCATTCATATGGTCTACAAAGGTGCCCATATGAGTAGTCTCCTAAACATGACGTGTTTTAGGTGTCTACACTTTGTTGCTTACTGCTTTCTCCCTTCAAAATTGTTCTAAACATTTTTGCTTCTAGCCCTTTTTCCAATTATTTTTGTATGTTTTGGAAAGAAGTTGGTACTATGTTCATTGATTTCCCCATGCTACTTAAATTTATTTGTCTTTATTCCTTTTTGGCTTCTCTAGCCTGTTCCTATTTTTCTTTGTGTTGTGTTTCCATATACTGTTTTACTACCTCTAAATTTTCATTTATGATTTTTCATTTCTGTAGTAATTTCTTCTAGGCATGTTTCAATATTCTCTATATGAGATTCAACATACCTAGTCCAACTATTGATATAATTTAATTGTTTGATTTCTTCCTTTTTATCTTGTGTATCAAAAAAATCATGTTCAATAACACAACTAATATCTGCCCTAGAATCAATATTTTTTGGATCATATTCAAGTGATATATGATTTTTGGACTTCAACAACCAAGGTCCACCTTGTACAAAAGTTTTCCCCTATTTATAAAACAAGACTAACAACTTAGATCCAGGTTGGGGCTTAGAAGAGAAACTATATTGGAACATTTTGATTTATGGATTTTTTTGAATATCAATCAATGATCGAGGATATTTTGTTTGAATGATGATACTCGAGACATCAGAGGGTAATTGTATTTCTTTTATTTATTTATTTATAAAATATTGAGACTGAATAAAATAATGAAAAATATGTATAGAATTTGATCTCTAAAGAGAAGATATCAATGGAAGTGGTCTGAGAATTATAGAATTCAACATTAAATGTGCTTTGTTTGAGTGGGAAAACTATAATCTGACTAAACTAGACCCATCTTCTACCATTCTGACATTTTTATTTGCATTCTATAACTCTTTTTGAATGGATAATTCTCATTCCATTGGAAGTTCAAATTCTTCAAAATTTATTGGATTGGCTTCTTCACCAAAGGATACGGGACCTACAGGGACTGCAAGTTTTGATTTTTCAATAGGGAATTTAATTGGCACTAATGTATTATAGATTTGGCAGAGAAATCTCATTGTAATTGATAATTCAAAACTTCCTAATTTTAAGTCAAGGCCTCTTGTTTCAACAAGTAGTTGTCATATCTTCCCAAAATATCCTTTTTCTAAAGGATAGGGAAATTCAGGGAAGAATGTAACATATTGTACTCCATTTGCCAAAGAACACATAGTTTACCCTATAACTACTTGTCAATAAGAATTAAATATTTTATCCAGTATTCCAACATAACTGGATGCAAGCAAACCTTTTCTAAATAAAGGAGTAGTAACAAATTGTATGGCACCAAAATGAATATAATTATAGCCCTAATTTTTTAAATATTTCATAGCTCTAATTTCTTTAGGACTAAAAATATTTATTTTTCTATAGGCCTTATTTTGAGCAACAGTGATATTTTTCTCAGTCTGTTTAAATATTTGTTGAATTTTTGGCCTATAAATAAAAAGAGGCATTTTCTTTTTTCAAAAACTTTATTTTTTTATTTTCTCATAATATTTTTCTATTCTTCTAATCTATAGATTTCCTTTTCATCTAACTTAGGAACTAATAGACTCAAATCATAAGTTCCTATTTCAGCTTCTCCTAAAATTTCATCTATTTGTACAGCATTGTTCACAAAACTTTTAGATGTAGATGCAAAATCAAATACAAAGTCTATGAAAGCTTCCTATAATGTGCTATTGCCTTCCAATTCAATGATTATGTAGAATGATCTAAATAATAACAACTACCAAACATATTTGGGTGTGATCAAGAAACCAGTGGATATAGATTTAGGGGTGATCAAGAAACTAGTGGAGATAGGTCAAGTGCACCTACTATAAAACACAGTTGGCCAAATACATAATACAAATAAGGTAATCCTTAATTGCATTAACACAATCAAGGTGATCCTTGATACCTTTTATTAACACTGATAATAGATTTAAATTTAAGGGATGCAGGAAAATAACTATAGGGCTCTCATGATTAAGTGTTTTGATGCTAAATTTCATGATATCCTCACAATAGACTCCTACAAACTAAAATCTAAGCTTTTCTCTAGAGCTAGAAAACGTAGGGCAACCAAGCCTTGTCCTCAAGATACTTTACTTAACAACCAAATTTAGATAAAACTGCCTACTCATATATAGATATATATGAGGTGGTGGAGGCATCTCGATATTTGCTATATTAAATCTGGAAGCCTCTTAAAATATAAGAATAAAATTTGTAAGTGAGATATTATCCCTTTCACGTGGGACAGTGTCTACCACTAACACAATTATACAAGATAATATTTGTACAAAATAGGATTTGATATTATCCTCTTCCATAATGGTGGTGGATTTAGCATATTCTTTGGGGTGACTTCTTACATTCCTCACAATTAGCAATTTCTTCTTGTAACCATGCAGTGAGTTCATTTGGGTTAGTAACCTCAAGTTGGCTATCATGCATCTATGTGTCTTGCATAGTACAAGGTTATGGTGCAACAACTTAGTTGCCATACCACCTTATAAAACCACCATATGTCATATGATATCATCATATAATTTCAAAGGGGTGATGTCATTTGGTTCCATGTATATGTACATTGCCATATTATCATGTTTATTTTATCAAAATTCATAGTATTTTTCAAAAATAAATATAATCAATCCATCCACTTAAATATTATATAGAAAAAAAGGGATGAAAGAGATAAATATATAGTAGGCACACATAGGCACCATAAATAATCACTATATTATCTATAGATAATAATCACATCATTCCAACTATAAAATGATTAGTCGGGGGTATTTATGTCAATACCAAAACCCCAAATATATCAAACTTAACCTTAAGTTGGCATAACAAGAAAGGATTTAAGGCAAATTACAAGTTTATCAAGAGGGTTTTAATCATAGCAAGGTTAACCATGGCCCATAGGGATTATATAATAAAATATTACAATAAATAATGCATTCTATAATGAATTCCCTTAAGCTTATCTCATATTACATTACATGATGTTAGCCTTAGACATGAATCAGATTATAATTTTAATACCCTCTCATAATTTGAATAGAGGGGTCAATAAGAGAATATATTAATGATAATAATATCTCTCCTATATTGGATGCTCTAATGGGTCTTAGTGCTTGAACTAGACTCATCTAAATCCACCTCATCATCTAAAATCCATTGCTACAAAAATAATTCTTGCACAATAGCCTCATTACACTAGACCACAACCATCATTGCCACCATTATATACTCCTACAAACATAAAAAAAAATACTTTTGCTAAGTCTTCAAATGAGAAAGAGAGGTTAATATCACCACTACCTCTAAAGATAAGTTACCTCAATCTTTCATAGTCACATAACATGTGACTTTAATGCATAGTTTTTTATCTTATAGCATACATCACATTGCTTGAATACTTTCACTTATCCTTGGGCCACCTATATCCCATCACCAAAAGAGGCTTTGCATGAACCTACTTAAAAAAAAATTCTAACAATATTTTGAGAGTACCTAGACAAAAATAGGAGTATATCATTAATTATTAGACCTTCAGTTGAATTAATTATCCAAGGAGAAAAATGAATTGACTAAAGCACATTCCTAAATCATTTTCTTGTAATCCTCCAAAAGATTCAAAATCTATTGCAACTATCACAAGTCCAACTAAATCTCCTAAAAAATTAGGTCAGCTATTCTAATTACATAAAATGTGAAGAAAATATCCTTTCAAAATAGAGAAATAGGATTTGATAATTATTTGGCGCAATTTTACCTCTATCACTATAATAGGTCCATAAACTAATGTCATCAATGTGTAGAGATTGAAAAAATGTGCAATTAAAAAAAATGGACTCAAAATGCTTTCATATACAAAAGTTATGGCCTTCAAAAGTTTTTCCCTAATAATCCTAGGAAAAAAACTTTGCAAACCTTAGGAAAAATATTTCCAATCCTTGTTTACCAATTTAATCCATTAATTAATTGGTAATAGCCACTTATTCCATTCCACCTAGAAACTATCGATAAAATAACCTAAGCAACTGTCACTTCCTGATTGGTTGATAAAATATAAATAGTTTAAAAATATTTGTGTGGCATATAGGGGTGCCATGAATGTCACCATGTTGACTAATAATATTCCATGCAAAGGTTCCAAAGAGATCATGGTGATTCAAATCTAGGTTAATTGGATTCTAAACAACTTGTGTTGTCCAACCTACTAAAGTATCCATTAAGACCTGATGGGGAAAATATTCTACAAAACATACTCTTATCCCTATAGCTCATAGGAAAAAAAAAATTTAGGGATTCAATTGTGATATTGTTGGGCCCTAGAATACTCCTATTTACCATTGAAGATAAATCCATGGTTGGGAGGATGACATTAATATCTTCGTAAAGTGCATTGCCTAACCTAGTAAAATGAATGAGAGGAACAAAATGGAGGTGTGTCAAATTTGAACTTGTTATCTTCTTGTTCCCTTGATTTCAAATTTGATCAACTATCCATCTTTCCATACCTCCCAACAAGCTTGGAAGAGGTCAAATTCAACCTCAAAGTCTCTTTCCATAAGAAAAACCAATAGTGAAGGGTTTGAACAAAATTCATGACCACCTTGAGTGAAGTGCCTTAGTGATGCACATGTAGCTAACTTAGTGATTGATATGAATGTAAATATGTACATGCACTTTTCTTAGATAAATGTGTCACACCTAGCATAGAGTGGAGGCACCAAGATTAGAAGAAAAGTGCATGCATTTCAAAAACATGTAGATTTAAATTATAGAATGCCTTTGTTCCAAGTGCTAAAACCATTTTGCAAGGAATAAAAAAAAGATCATAATGCAATTTTGATCTTAAATTTATAAACAAACCTTGATAACAATGAAGTTGGAAGGGAAGAAGATAGATTTTTTAGAACAATTGGAAGAATAAATGAATATTCAAGGAAGAAGATTTTTTGTGTTCTCCTATGCTAGAAACACTCATGAGGTATTGAAGAGAAATCTTTCCTAAATCAAGAAGGAAGGATAAAAGGCTCCATTATAGCTTTCTAAATGACCAAGAAGCACTACTCCATACCCGCTTTGATACCAAGTCAAAATTTACAATATTTTCTAGAAATGAATAAAAAAAATCCATCCACTCAAATCATATAAAAAATTTATAAAAAAGAATGAAAGAGAGAATGATGTAGTAGGTACTCGTATGCACCATAAGTAATCACTATATTATCCATAGTAGGAATCATAACACTCCAATGATAAAATTAAGATTACTGAGGATATTTATACCAATATCAAAATCCAAAAAACATAAATGAATTTAATCTTAAGCTAACATAACAAGAAATGATATAATATCAATTACAAGTTTATAATATGGGTTTAACCATAACAAGGTTAATTATGGCCCATAGGTATTACATAAAAAATATTACAATAAATTAAATACATTATACAATAAGTTCCCTTAGGCCTATCTAAAATTATAGCATACAATATCAATCTTGGTCATGAATTAGATTACACTTTCAACAATTTTTCCATGTCATTATTCCATCGAGTCATACTAATGTCATCACTAGTAAAAGGGTAATGGAACTAGGGAGGTTTGAACTTAGAACCTCCTCTCTCTTCCAACACCTTATAAGGTACCCATTAGGAGATATATGTTTGGCATCAAGATTAAACAAGTCATTAACATTAAGCACCTCCCTTTCCATTCACATGATGCAAGCATGTTCTTGTACATATTTAAAATCCTTAAATATAGGAAATATTCCTCGACACATTATTTTTTGAATTTAAATTATGCCTTTTTGGAGGAAAGACAAACAATTTTGAAACACATAAATGAGGTACCCACAGGTAAAATTATTAGAAGTATTGAACTAGGACCCCATTTGAAATTTCACCAAGAATTTAGAAATGTTGATGATTCATCTATATCATGGGATTTCTTACACAACCTATTTTGTCAAATATAACCAATCAAGACATCCTACCATGCCTATGTAGCAAAACAAAATGAACCATTTAAGCAACTTTGTCAAGTGGTTGGAGAACTTTGCCAAGCATAAAAGCTTACCCATGGCTTCTCTAGCACTAGGGGTCTATCTTAAAAATTTATCTCTTATTTTCTTATTTCATAGTGGACAAGAAGTTTTTCATCTTATGTGTTGTTATTGGACACAAGAAGTCAAAAGAGAGGAAATACAATTTTCAAAAAATATTGTAAAATGTAAAAGAGGTTTCTAAAAAACCTAAAAAAAATCAATGTTAAAACTAGGGCATCCATTTGGTCAAAAACAAAAATAAACAAAAGGATTGGGTCCCAATAAGAGGAACAAAGGAACCTTTTAGTGAATTTTTATCATGAGGAAAATCTACTAAATCTAGTTAGATCCTCACAATCTAAGTCCACTAGGGTTTTTATTAAAAAACCCTTCCAATCGTCAACTTTCAAAAGAATCTTTGTAGCTACTTAGAAGCCATAGAAGCCATATTATCAACAACAAGAACTCAAGTATAAATATTTACACCTATTCTAAGACCATGTTATATTTCATAGTAGTTTCTAAAAATAAATGAAATCAACACATTACCCAATTTTTTTGAAACAAATATGCATAAGGTAATACACAATATATAGGAGTTTTTGTGGATACCAAATAATAGAACTATAAAATAATACAATTACACTACAACCAATAATGAAATGGTTGATATGAAGGGGTATTTATACCCAAATACAAGTGAAATTTAGGTCAAGGTTAAGTAACAAACTTAAGAAGTAAATAATAAAATATTATAAAAAAATACCTTTTTCAAGGTTTACAAGGGCCCAAAGGGCTAATATGAATAATACAATACAATATCTATTCATGGCCACAAGAGAAGATTAACAATCACATATTCCAGTGACACCAAAATAAAATACAACTCATTTTTTCATGATGTATTCGTTTTGTATTTTATTAGGTAAATTTGTTTTATCTTGACTCGTTCAATTTGATTTTATGGGACACTCCTATTTTGCATTAAATTATTCAACAAATATTTATTGATAACTCTACTATCTATAAATGTGAGGTATATAAGCATAAAATTGACTCTGGTTTGGAGAAGTATATTTGGTTGAATATGTTATTAAACTCCACTCTTATTGAGGTGTCAATTTGGCTAAATATGGGACTGAATTCTACTTTATTATGAGTATTTAATCTAGTTATACATGCTATCCTATCTTGACAAAATGAATTTAGTTTATATTTTTTGGGTTCATACTTTCACTTGGGATTGATTCTAATGTAATCAACTTAGTTGTAAGGTGATAACACCATGCTCTATTTTAGTTTGATTTAATACAACAATAAGTATATCTACATGCAATTGAATAGTGAAAAAAACTTACTTGATTTTATTATTACATATTACAAATGGAAAAAAAAATGCCTTGTTTATTTGTTGTTCATGTAAAAATATACTTTATGTTTTTAAAACTAAATATTCAAAGGAATATAGGGCATTTGAATAGAAATTATTTCTGATATGTTATAGGCAAAGTCCTAATAGTTAAACAATTATTTTCCTTCATTTAAAAGTATTGTTGTACATAGGGAGATTCATGGAATTTTGATGATCATGTTTATATTTGGCTAAAGCATAAATCATGACTATTCACTCCTTGAATGAATGATAAAAACCAATTGTATTTATGAATATTGAGCTATATTTAATAGTTGCACTTATGATTATTGCATGGATAATATTGAGTTGATTGTTCACATTTTTATTTGCTATAATAATAAAATTTTACTAGTATGGTATAAGAAAATATTTCAATTATTGTGATATGTGGCTGAAAGTGAACTATCATTTTTAGAAAACCTCCTTGCCTACATCTTGAGATTGTTTCGCTTAGGGGACTATTATAATGACTAGATATATAGTTGTTTTAGAATGATTACACTTCATGTTTGAATATTGTATGATTGAGCATATTACCATTTATAGTAGATTTATTTAAAGATTATACTAAACTAATTATCTTGAAAAAATAGTGTTTTCTTTTTGCGTGGTGTATTAAAATATAGTTTCATGGCATGATTGATTGGATTGAATGATTTATTATATCTAGAATTCATCCTAGAAATATAGAGAGAAGGTTTGGAATATCAAACCCATGAAAAATAAATATAGGTATAAGATGTTCAATTGTACATGAGAACTCTAGTTGTGTAATCATGGTAAATATTATTATATAAATGTATAATAGTTTCATCACATATAGTGCAAGTTGATTTCTATAGTAAATTTAGATGTAGTAATGAGTATAGACTCATATGAATTCGTGGAAATTATGCATGGATGCATTGCATGATATTGTCTCTCTAGTCAGGTTGGTTCTGCATATTTACCCCTTTGTGAAGGGTCAAAAATTTGTGATGCAAAGTTAATATGGGGATATTTAGTTGAATGTCACTTGATTGGGTAGAAAATAACTTAGATGATATCTTCTCTCCCCTAATTAGTGGCTCATAAGTTGTAAGAATACATATAAGAAAAGATAAGCATTGTACTATGGCTACTGATTTATGTATTTATACTTGTAAGTTGATTGGATAAACAATCTTGTATTCACTATAGAAGGAAAATTTTGTATATTTTATAGTAGTTATGATGGAAGCTTAAGCATGAATATATTTATTGTCATATTATTCATGTTATTTGATCATTATTTTTTAGTTGGCATAAAATGACTATTTTTATATTACTAGATCGTTAGCAAAATTTCAATATTCTCATAGGATAAATAATTTCTAGGATCATAAATCACTCAATAACATGCATATATATCAAAATCCAATAATTAAAAATTAAACACATTGAAATATTTATTGGAACTACTAAAGCAATGCAAAAATGCAATGATTCCTTGAGTTACATATTAGAGAGTTTTATCTTCAATATATAGATACATGAGACTCTTCATATTACATGAATCCTAATATTTGCTCTCCTCAAAATCATGGGAAAACCAACTCTTCATATTTCTCTTTTCACATAATAAATCTCACATACTACATAAATACAAAGTATTTCATGATTGCTCATAACTCCCTACTTCTAAACATGACACGCCACTCATATAACTCACACTTTCTAACAAGACACCTCAGACACTTATTTACATGATACACACTCTCAATTAATAGTATAACACATACTATGAATTCAAATATTAAACACACATTCTAATATAAATATTTACAAAGGTACCAAATAATGTAATATATTGTAATATTCTTTTTGTGGATTTCCAATGATTTCCTCTAGAATCTTGCATAAATATAGAGAGATAATTTACAACAAAAATAATATATGGTCTAGTATTTGTTAAATATAGAAGACTTTTGACTAGTTGATAATACATAGTAGTAGAGATTTAGGCTGACTTATCATATCTTGATAATTATAGATTTTGTTCCATTGGAGTATATTTAGGTTTGCATTTTCTTATTTTTCTACTTTTAAAGTAACGATATTGCATATTTTTTTTAATTTATTGTGATGCTATTTTCTCTTTGACAAATTTCTAGACCAAGGCAAGAGTGTAGAAATCCAAAATTTGTCATTTCAAATTATTTTTCCAAAACATTTTTTTACACTATCTGTTAGTTTTTTTGTACTTTCGATGATTACTAGATCATCAACATATACTACAAGAATTATTATCTCAAATCCAACCTTTTTTATATAAATATTTGAATCAAATGCACTTCTTTTAAAATTGTGTCATAGTAGATGATCATTAATTTTAATATACCATTCTCTAGGGGCTTGTTTTAAATCACATAGTATTTTTTTAAGTTGATTTTTTTTTTTCATGTCCCTTGACAACAAAAACTTATATTTGAATCATGTATACTTTCTATTCAATATCACCATTAAGAAATGCACTCTTAACATCCATTTGATGTATTTTCCAGACAATTGAGCTATTCAATAGTGATCATTTTTGTTGTAGGTGCAAATGTTTCTTCATATTCAATTCCTTCTATTTGAGTATAACCTTTTGCAACTAGTCATACCTTATATTTCTTAATAGAACCATCTAACTTGCACTTTATCTTGTAAATACATTTACATCCTATTATTTTTTTTTTCTTTTGGTAGATCAACTAAATCCCATGTCTTGTTCTTCATTGATGTTGTATATTATGATTCCATTGTTGCTTTCCATTTTGGTTGTCTTGTGGTATCTTGTATCATTGTAGGTTTTTTTATTGAACTAATTAGTCCCATATTTATTTTTTTCATACTATGTGTTTGAGGTCTTGTAGTGGTAATATTTGGCATTTTTTCTAGCTTTGAGTCCTTAAGTGTATTTATATGCCTCTTTACCTCTTTTCTTCATGGTGAGGTTATGAATTTAGATTATTCAACAGGTTCATTAAATAATTTTATTTCTTTATCTATATATTTTTCTTTATCTGATGAAATATCCAAGATAGGAATTATATTACTCTTTGAAAATTCAATATCAATTTTATTTTCTTCATCAAAAACTACATCTCTACTTACATATATTTCTTTTGTGATTCAATCAATTATTCTATATGATTTTGAGTCATCATCATATCCAATAAATATTCTACATAATGTTTTTGTATCTAATTGTATTATTTTTTGCTTTGGAATGTATATGTGTGCTTTACATCCAAAAATTCTTAGATGTGATATTGAAGATTTTTATCCTAACCAGGTTTCTTTAGGAGTAATATTTTTAAGAACTCTTATGAGAGATATATTTTGTATATATACTACAATATTTACAACTTTTGGCCAATATTTATGACCAATATTTGCTTCTTTAAGCATACAACATACCATTTCCATAATGAAACAATTCCTTCTTTGTGCTATACAATTTTGTTGTGGTGTATAAGTTATAGTGAGTTGCATTTTATACTATTTCATATTAGAAATGATTCAAATTATTTTTATATAAATTCACCATCCCAATATGAGAAAATATTCTTGATTTTTTTTCTAATTTCTATTTCTACAAGTTGTTTGAATTATTTAAAATATGTAAAGTCTTCCATTTTTTTTATAAGTTAACAAAATTTATATTAATAAGGGCATTTGAAAGGTGCCCTAATGCCTTGATACATCACTAGGAATAAAGGATGCACCATCCACAAAAAACCTCATGGCATCCATATAAAACCTAAAATGTAAAGAAAAACTAGAAAAACTAGAACAAGCCAAAAGACAAGGATGAGACTAGAAACAAAAGTCTTGACAAGATAGGAACCAGAGACAACAAAAAAATTAGCCAATTAAGCAATTACAGAATCCTTGATGTCATCCTTCTCAAAATCCTTAAACAAATCCTTGGCAATTTCCACAATGTTGTCCTCTTTGACATTAGGTTTACCTTCAACGATGATCTTTGCTAGAGTATCCTCGATAAAGTTATTGCAAAATAATAGGATGTTCAGAGCATTCCTATGCTCTTTCATTTGAGTAATGGCCACCATGATTGTGGTCATAGCACTCTCCATTTGGACAATAGTAGCAGTGGTGGTCTTAATGACGTATTCCTAAAGAATATTCTTTGCAAGATCCTCTAGCTTGTCCTCGGTAACACCTTGCATATTTTCCTGATTGTGGATGCCCTTATTTTTTAGACATTGAGAAATTTTGATTGGTGTAACCTCTACTTTATCTTTCTTCTTCACTAATTTTTTAGCATCTTGGTGGACTCCTTCTATATTCCTCTTAGAACCATGAACCCTTGAGGAAGGAGTGAAGGATGTATCCTCCTCCATTGTCTTCTTGGACTCAGCTTGATGTTCTAGCGAAAGCACATTTTCTTTAGGGAATTTCTCCAGAATATGAACATAAATTACTTTGAATAGCCCCTGGTGTGAGGGCCAAGCTTCCTCTTTCTTTGAGTGGGTCACATTAATGGAGTAATCCATGGACAAATACAAAAATTTTAGAATATTCAACAGTTTCACCTCCCTAAAATGGTTCACAAATACGATGTGGAAACTTCTAAGTTGGGAACCTAGGTCATCGACTATGATGTACTCCACAACTAGTTTCATCACCTCCTTCCAAGGTATGGGTAAGTCCTCATGGTTCATACCCAGTCTAACAACCTTTCACAAGCTCGACTTCAACTCAATTTCCTTGAGTTTGATATCCCAACCGTGCTTGTCCCTTCAAACTATTTTGCCCACCAATAGTTGTCCAGTGATCTCAGTGAGGATGTGTACGTCCACCTAGAACTCCACTCCATGGATGATGACAATGCCCTTCTCCCAGGTAGATGCAAAGGCCAGGTTGATATCCCAATTTGACCTAGAGAAACATTTTAGGAATGACATGAAACCTCTTGCACTCATAATTGCTTCAACCACCGGTTCGATCTCAATATTTTTTGGCTCCACAAATCTCATGATGACTAGGAAATGGGACTGCTTGAAAATAGGAAAAATAGAGTGCTTACAGGGCCTTGGGACACAAACAATGTAGATGAAGAAACCATATGTGAGGTGGGCTTTAAAAACACAAGATGAGTTTGAGATTTTTTGGAAGCTTCTATGTCTCCACCTCATGATGATACACGTCATTGAGAAAGGAAAATCCATGATGTCATGGATAAAGAAGCAGCATGCCTTAGAAAACTTAGATTTCCCATAGTTGTTGTCTCCAACGAAAGTAGAAAGGTGTGCCACACCTTGGAAATCTTGACCAATTAGGTAATAAAAATTTCCAGCACTAAAGGTTTGAGGAAACAGTGAAAGGTAGAAATGGACAGAAGCTTAGGATGGAATAAGTGAGAGAAAATACTTGGGTGGATGAAATGCAATGGGAGAATATGAAGAGGAAATACATGGATGGACAACACACAGTGGGGAAGAATCAGGAAGGAGCAATCCAAAAGGAGTAAAGTCTTCAAATTTGAATTTCAAGAAGTAAATCCATAATTTTTTAGAATAGTCATCAAAAAATAACTAAAAATATCTATGTCCTCCAAGAAGAACATTCATTTTTTCACATAAATTTGTATGTACTATTTCTAGTGGCTTCTTAGCTCTGTGAAGGTTGAATTCAAATGGTAATCTATGTTGTTTTCTTGCTAGGCATTTTACATAGATTGTAGATTTTCATGTTAGATTAGATAAAAATTCTACCATTTGATATATACTTAGTTAATTTAAGGATGATGCACTTATATATCCTAAAATTATGCCAAAGATCTCTTGTTTCTAGTGTTTTTACTAATAGAACAATATTTGATGAAGTGTCAAGAGCAAATATGCCATTTGAAGAAGTTGATTGCTACACTAACTTATATTTAGTCATGATTATATATCATAGGAATTCATGGAAATTATGCATAAATGCATTGCATGAGATGAAATTTATAGTTAGGTTGGTTCTACATATTTACCCCTTTGTGAAGGGTCAAAAATATATGATGCAACATTGATATGGGGACATTTAGTTTAATGTCACTTGATTGGGTAGTAAAGCACTTAGATGATATATTATCTCCCCTAAGTAGTGGTTCATAAGTTAGAAGAATAAATATAATATAATATATTTAATGTACTATGACTACTGGTTTAAGTATTTATACCTATAAGTTGATTGGATAAACAATATTGTATTCACTAGAGAAGGAAAAACTTGTATGTTCTATGGTAGTTATGGTGGAATATTAAGCATGAATATATTTTGTGTCATATGATTTATGTTATTTTATCATTCCTTTTTAGTTGGCATGGAACGATTCTTTTTATATTACTAGATCACTTATTTTCTAATTTATATAAAGGAATATTTTGTAGATGCTACATGATCATTCCTTTTTCAATTAACATGAAAGAACTATGTTTTCCTTATTTGAATGTTTTATAAAATATTTTTACATTTGGCATGGAGTTATAATCTTGAGGTAAAACTTTTATTACATAAATATAACTATCTAAACTATCATGATTCATGATTCATTTCATGTAACATTGGAAGAATACCAAAGACCTTAGCTGTTTTAGACTGTTCAGGAGCTCTGGCGATTTGGCGGGAAACTTTCTGAACTGTCGTCGGCCGAGGCTCTAGGGCTTCTGGTGGGAAGTTTCTACCAGGGACTCAGGTGGTTTGTTGTTGTTTTTCACTGACGGCTCTTTTGTTGCCCCGGGAGGGCCCAATGGGGTCTCCTCCAGGAGTTCTCGATGGGAAAAAGACCTCTTATGCCGAGATATTAAGAGAAAACCCTACGTCTTCCTCCGATGAAGCTCAGCGGAGTGCTTACCATTCGCTATCCAAGAATGCGGGTAAGGGTTCTCCTGTGCACAGAGTCAATGGATGTCTCCCGCAATTCGCTTCCAGACCGAAGATTGTCATAGAACCAAAGCTGGTCGAGGATACGATCAACTACCATGCTACTCATGACCTGATTTGCAAATTCATGGGTATCCGACCCACCCTGCACTTTCTACACTCCTGGGTGAGACAAAACTGGGAGCCTATCGGTGAGTACTCCTTATGGCCCATAAGCAATGGGTATTTTATTATTAGTTTTTCCTCCTTAGCGGATAGAAACAGAGCATTTGAATCAGAAAAGAGGAGCCATGGCCCGGCAGGGTTATTTGTTCAACCGTGGAGAGCGGGCTTCGATCCTCGCATTGAACCCACGGTTGTCCCGGTTTGGATCCGGCTGTATGCTCTCCCGATGGATTTTTGGGGTGAGCATATTCTTGAATTGATAGGTAACTCTCTAGGTAGATATTTGGGAGTCTCCAAAGATACCATAGAAGGAAAAACTGCTGTTTTTGCTAGAATTTGTGTAGAACTGGATATTAGCCAGTCGCTACCAGATGAGATGGAACTGGAGTTAGCAGGACAATCATGGATACAGCAGCTAGACTATGAAGCCCTACCTTTCCGATGTAGAGTTTGCCATAAGCATGGCCATTTGGCTAGGTTCTGTCCGAATATCTTGAGCACCAAAGCGGATGTTCCACAGGGAATGCCAAATCGCCCCCGAGAGGGTAAGCCCACTCCGATCAAGGAACCACCCATCATTCCCCTTGGTTCTGATGCCCAGAAATATGGCTTTGAACAGCATAAGAGAAGAAGAAACAAAAAGAGAAATGGCAAGGAGCAAGCTCAACCCAAGCCAACCAACCGGTATGAAATCTTCAAATCTCTTGTGGATCAAGAAGACCAAATTATGGAAGGAGTAGATGGGAACCTTGAGGATAATATCATCCATTCTCATGCTCCTCCCTCACCAACCCCTGTCCTAGAACAGGTGATTGACTCCTCTAAGATTTTGCAGCTAGAAAACCCAGGGGCATTGGTAATCCACTCCCAGCATAGCCAATTATTAAGGATGTCACCATGGGAAATGCAGAAAAGATCAGAGAAAGACCAGCTCTAGGGATTACCCAGGTGGAGAAGAGGTTGAAAAATAGTAATTCCCAAGGGGCGGGCAGGAAATCCAATAAGGATCTAATTGCAGTGCAAGGAGATAAGCTAATCAATGGAGGATTGGCGAGAACAATTGATTCTTATTGCTCCCAAGGTTTCCAATGATTATTCAATCTTGGAATGTGAGGGGTTTAAACAGTAGAACCCATCAATATGCTGTTCAAAGACTTTTAGAGAGAAGTAAAATAGACTTTCTGCTCATTCAGGAGACAAAAATGTCTTTAGACCTTATGAGTAAACTATCAGTCGAATCTGGAGGGGTGCTGGCCATATGGCTGTGGCTGCTCTAGGTGCCTCGGGAGGGATTGCTACTCTTTGGAACCCTTTGGCGTGGATAGCAATAGAACATATAGCTTGGAGGGGTGTCCTCACATCTCTTTTTAGGAACATTGTTATAGCTGAACAAGTCTTAATTACAAACTTCTATGGGGCTCAGAACATCGATGGTCAGCGGTTTCAATGGAAAGTTGTTCAAAACATGAGGTCCTCCCGGGAAGTTTTTGATTGGATTATTGCTGGGGACTTCAATGCCAAATTATATGCCAAGGATCAAGAAGGTGGCATCCCAGTTTTGGATACAGGGGACCGGCTTTTAATTGCCCAAGTCCAGGCCTTTAACCTTGTTGATATCAAAGGCCCCGGCACGAACTTTACCGGACTAATAAGAGAAGAGAGCCATTCAACAGGAGGGTTAAGCTTGACCGGTTTCTGGTCTCGGAGGAAGCTTTTGTTAGATGGAATATCAAATTTCAGATTTTGGATGGCCCAGTCTCAGATCACTCTCCCATTTTGCTGGAGGGAGGGACTATGTCAGGGCAGTATTACAAACCATTTAAATTTGAAAATTTTTGGTTGCAAAAAGAGGACCTCCGAAGGAAAATTCCATAGTGGTGGGAAGAAGGTCGTCTCCCTTTTGGGACAGCTATGTTCAAATTTCATAAACGACTTCTTTTTGTTAAGAGTAAACTAAAACAGTGGAGGCAAACTAACAAATCTGATTTCCAGCTCCAACGGGCTCCCTTGTTGACCAGATGGAACGAGGTGCAAAAACAATTTAGGGAAGGAATCATTTACGAGCATCTTAAATCCGAGGATGATGCTTTACGCAAAGCGGTTGAGGACATTGATAATCAAGAAGAGATCTACCGGAAACAGAGAGCAAGAAACACATGGTTATTAGAAGGAGATACAAATACAAAAATTTTCCATCGCTCTGCCTGTGCTAGAAGACAATTGAATAACATGGAACTCCTTCAAGATGAGAATGGAAACTCTTTTGACACTCTCCCTGGTATGCACTCCCACTCAATGGAGTATTTCTCAAACCTCTTTAAGGAAAGTATGGAGCATGATGTGGAAGCCCAAAATGAAGTCATTGATGGCATTCCCTCTATTATATCTCATGAAGAGAATCAGGCCCTTCTTAAGCCCATAGATCGTGATGAACTCAAGAAGGTGGTCTTTGGGATGTGCACTGGAAAATCGCCTGGTCCTGATGGCTTCCCTATTGAGTTTTTTCAGGCCTTCTGGGATACCCTGGAGGAGGATGTCCTGGCTGTCATTGAGGAGTCCCGAACTAATAAAAGAATGCTCAAGGCTCTAAATCACACCTTTATTACCTTAATTCCAAAAGGAGAGGGGGGGGTTCACATTTCTGATTTCAGACCTATTGCCTTATGCAATGTGATTTACAAAATAATCACTAAAATTATGGCTGAAAGACTAAAACCTCTTCTTCAGAATATAATCTCCTCAGAGCAAGGGGGTTTTGTTGAAGGGAGACAGATCTTGGATGGAGTGATCTTGGCTCAGGAGGCTATCCATACTATGCACAATTCAGGTAACAAAGGAATGTTCATCAAACTGGATATGTCTAAGGCTTATGACAGGGTAGAGTGGGGCTTTTTGGTCAAGATGTTGGCAGCCTTTGGCTTTTCTCAGGACTGGATTTCCTGGGTCATGAGCTGTATCTCTACGCCTTCATACTCTATTTTAATTAAGGGGCTTCCCTCGCCACCTTTTGGAGCCTCTCGGGGTCTTCGCCAAGGAGACCCTTGCTCTCCTTATCTCTTTCTCATCTTGGCTGAAGGATTAGGCAGACTCCTCCTGAGAAGAAGACTTCAAGGACAGATAACAGGAATTAAAATTGGGGCTGAAGTTTTGACTCATTTACAGTTTGTGGATGATACTGGATTGGTGGGAGTGGCCAGCCTCGGGGAAGCAAGAGGAATCAGAGATTCTCTAAACGTCTACCTCCGAGCCTCTAATCAAGTCATCAATGAAACAAAATCCAAAGTGGTCTTCTTTAATCTTGATCAAAGGTCACAAGACAGAGTTATTGAGATCTTGGGATTCACTAGGACCTCTCTTCCTATTGTTTACCTGGGGGTTCCTCTGCATTTCAAAAAACTGAAAGCTGATTTCTGGAAGGACCTTTTGGATGGCATAAAAGAGAGAATGAATCACTGGTCTCATAGATGGTTAAGCTATGGGGGCCGACTGACTTTCCTGTAGTCTATTATTCAGGCCATGCCAATTTATAAATTCTCTATCCTGGCTGCCCCTCCTTCAATTTGGAAAGAGCTGGACAAAGCGGCTAGAAGTTTTCTTTGGGAAGGTGCCAAAGGAGAGAGGAAATGGGCCTTGGTTGGATGGGATAAGGTCACCCACCCAAGGAAAAAGGTGGGCTGGGATTAAGATGCTCCAAGTTTAACAATCAGGCTTTGGCTGGTAAACTGTATTGGAGGTGGATTTCCCGACCAACGTCCCTCTTCAGTAGAATCCTCTCTAGTAAATACTTGGGTCTTGTTCACCCTAATGACTTGGGCTGCTTTCCTTTGGAGGGTAATGGTTCATTAGTGTGGCAGGCTCTCAAGCTTGGATCTCGCATTATCAAAGATCAATTGTTCTGGAAAGTTGGGAGAGGGGAGAAGGCCCGGTTCTGGACTGATTCTTGGGATCAGAATCCTCCCATTCTTGCTGTGTTTCCTGAATTGCATCCGTTAAAATTAGCTCTTGAAGATAAGGGATGGATCCATATTGAGAGCTACTTCAATACCAGCCAATTGGGGGAGTATAAGATTCAAAATTTCAAGCGGCTGGGTGAATGGCCAATTCCAATCCCCCCGGAGCAGGCTCCAACTCTGGAAAAAATCTTGTCTGAACGGTTTCTTACTGGGAGAGTTGCGGAGGATGAGCTTTCCTGGGGCTTTGAGAACCTTGGGGTTTTTACTGTGAAGGAGGGCTATGATTCGATCCTTCCAGAGCCCCCCCCACACTCTTTTCCAGTTCAAGAATGGAGGAAGATTTGGCATCCCAAGGGCTGGCCGAAAGTGAACTTCTTTGCCTGGCAACTTATGCACAATGGTATCCTGACCTTTGACAATCTCAGAATCAGAGGCATCATTGGTCCTTCCCAGTGTGTTTTATGCTATAGGAATGAGGAAACTGCTGATCATCTTCTGTTTGATTGTCCTTTCACACAACAGATTTGGCATCGTTGGTTCTCCCATTTTAAACTTCAGGCTATTGGAGACTTGTCTCGGACCAATTTATGGGAAAGCTGGAAGAGAGGTAGATTTACTTCTAATGCTCTTCAAATTGGCTGGGAGCTTGGTTTCCTTTTTATTTGGTGGCAGGTGTGGTTGGAAAGAAATGCTCGTATTTTCCGTGAAACCTTCTCTTCGGTGGATGGGATATGGCGGGTCATCTGGAGCAAAGTTGTGGAAACCGTTGCCATCTATGCTGAGGAGGAAAATCAGCCTACTTCTAAGCCTCTGGATGAGAGAGCTACTGATCTTAAGAGACAGGTAAGAAGTTGTTGAAAACCTCCCCCAGAAGGCTGGATCAAAATCAACACTGATGGAGCTACAAAAGGCAATCCGGGCAATGCTGGAAGTGGAGTAATCTGCCGTGATCATGTTGGGGCTGTGCTCTATTGGGAATTGCAAGGTCTAGGATATGCCACAAATAATGAAGCCGAGGCCTTTGCTATTAAATCTGCTTCCATCTGGGCCGTCAAGCAGGGTCATAGAAAGATAATCATTGAGTCTGATTCCCAAATCCTGGTTGGCGCTCTTGATTGCATGAGGAACTTTGCCTTAAAATCTTGGAGGCTATGGATTCTGGTCTCCCAAATTAAAGAGCTTTGGAAGGAATTAGAGGATGTGATACCTGTTTATGCTAGCAGAACTCTTAATAAGGCGGCTGATTTCCTTGCTAAGATGGGTGCTGAGAGGGAGGTTGGGATGCATCTACATAGTGATATGCCTGTGGAGGATGCAGAGATTAGACAAGGCCTTGAACAAATTTTGAAATAATGTGCAGTGTTTTTTATGCTAAGGAAATTTTTTGTCGCGATATCGCGACCTGTAGCGTTGTCGCGGCCTCTAGCCGGAAGCTGTCGCGATATCGCGACAGGTTGAGCCTCCGCGGCCTTTGGTGGGTTTCTGTCGCGATATCGCGACATGTCGCGCTATCGCGGTCCTTGTTGAGATCCTATCGCGATTTCGCACCTCTTTTGAAGATGAAGAGCAAAGTTGAAATTTCATCGCGATATCGCGACAGGTTGGAGAGTGGGAAGCTGCAAGGTAATCTTGTCGTGATATCGCGACACGTTTGGCACTTAAGCGGTTGGGAGGAAAATTGTCGTGATATCGTGACCTGTAGCACCGTCGTGGCCTCGAGCTGGAAGTTGTCGCGATATCACGACAGGTTGAGCCTTTGCGGCCTTTGGCGGGTTTCTGTCGCGATATCGTGACATGTCGCGCTATCGCGGCTCTTGTTGAGATTATGTCACGATTTCGTGCCTCTTTTGAAGATGAAGAGCAAAGTTGATAATTCGTCGCGATATCGCGACAGTTTGGAAAACTGGAAGCTGCAAGGTAATTTTGTCGCGATATCGTGACACGTTTGGCACTTAAGCGGTTGGGAGGAAAATTGTCGCGATATCGCGACCCTTTTGTGGCATGAGAGTCGTTTAGAAACTTCATCGCGATTTCACGATGCCTTTGCTGGTTGGATGATGCGGAGACAGTCCGTCGCGATTTCGCGACCTTTTTGGCGCTTTGGTGCTCTTTGGAGTTGTAGTCGCGATTTCGCGACGCCTTTGCTGTTAGGCTGCTGGAAGGTGCTGTCGTTGCGATTTCGTGACTCTTTTTGCGTGCGGCTGCCGAGGGCCCCTCCTGTCACGATATCGTGACATGTCGCGATATCGCGACATGTCGCATTATCGCGACTGTTGGCACCGACGCAGTCAATTTGGGGGTGATTGTCGTGATTTCGTGACATGTCGCCTTTTCACGCCCTGTTGTTTTCTTTGCCCTGTGGTTGTTAGTGCTGCCGTTGTGCTTTGCACTTGTTGTGTTGCTCTTTGCTCTGGGTCGGGATGTGTTCTATCCCGTTTGTAATTGTTCTTTGTATTAATACAAGTTTTTCATTTTTTTCAAAAAAAAAAAACTATCATGATTCATATATTTTGTAATCTTAATCTGAGAGTACCTAGAAAAAAATAGGAGGAAGAGATCATTAATGATTAGACCTTCAATTGAATTAATTATCCAAGGAGAAATATGAATTGACTAAAGCACATTTCTGAATAATTTTCTTGTAATCCTCCAAAATATTCAAAATCTATTGCAACTATCACAAGTCCAACTAAATCTCCTAAAAAAATAGGTCAAATATTCTAATTACATAGAATGTGATGAAACTATCCTTTCAAAATAGGAAAATAGGATTTGAGGATTATTTGGTATAATTTGGCCTCTATCACTATAATAGCTCCATAAACTAATGTCATTAATGTGTAGAGATTGAAAAATTTTGCAATTAAAAAAAAATGGACTCAAAATGCTTTCATATGCAAAAGTTATGGCCTTCAAAAGTTTTGCCCTAATAATCCTAGGGAAAAAAACTTTGCAAGCCTTAGGAAAAATGTGTCTAGTCCTAGTTTACCACATGTCATCCATTCATTAATTAGTAATAGCTATTTATTCCATTCCACATAGCCACTATCAATACAAATAACCTAAATAAGTGTCACTTTTTGATTGGTTGATAAATAATAAATAGTTTTAAAATGTGTGTGGCATACAGGGGTGCCATGAATGCCATCATGTTGACTAATAATATTCCATGCAAAGGTGCCAAAGAGCTCATGGTGAGTCAAATGTAGTTTAATTGGCTTCTAAACAACTTGTGTTGTCCAAACCACTAAAGTATCCATTAAGACCTGTTGGGCACTGAATTGCATCAAGTTTTCACTCAATACTGCGGTTGTCTATCTTCCTACTTTCTATCCAGGCTTGCACCCGATAGCTGCAGCTCAACACTCAACATTGGATGGACCAAAATAGAGTTTTTGATCCAACCTCCAGAGTAGGTTGGTTCCTTGTCAACTTAAACAGGGTGTTGACACAATTATGCTCACTTAGGGTTTGAAGGTTAGGGTAAGAAAAGGTTAGGGTTAGAGAAATGTGAACAATAGTGGATGGATAGGCTAACAACATTGCACCACAATAAAAAGCTCCAAAAAACTAACCCAAAGACACATAACTCAGATCAACATTATCACAAATTGGATGACTCTTCATTCATTAATGCACAACAGAGAAATATTGTAGACAACGATTTCAATATCCAGACAATGATAATCCAAATAACAGAATTCACCAATATCTAGATTCTACAGAAATGCACTTCCTAACAATAAAGATCAATCTCAGAAGCAGATTTCAATTACTTTAACAGCTAGTAATCCATTAATTTGGCACAAACTAACCACTTAAGTATTCACAGAAATGCAGCTAAAGAATTCGAACCTCTGATATCAAGCATGAAGATACAAATTTTGAGGCGAAGATCAATGTAATGCTCCTTCCATTAGCTCTTGGGAATATTTATAGTAGCACAGGCAAACACACTAGAGCCGACCCTTAAAAATGAGGGTTCGACCTCTATTTATAGTTTTGCAAAAATTAAAATTACAAAGAACATTACAAAGATTCAATTTTGACAGCACAACAGAGAGTTCTTGCTGGCATTTGCTTACTGGTACACCCTCTAGGAAATTCATTGCAAGTGGACCGCCATGGTAGCTCGGGGCCTCTACAACTTGTTGGTCGCTTGGTGCAAACTAGAGTTTAGGTCATTGGAGATTATGCATCATCATTGATCCTTCTTGGAAGCCATCTACTATCGTCGATCTATAACCACCTCTAGTTCTATCTTCTTGAAAACCCTCGATGCTTTAACTTCCTCTCCAACTAACTATTACAATTTGGTGAAGAAATATCTTTAAATACCTTAGATTCTTTGACACAATCTCCACCATTGATCTCCCCCATCATATGGCTATGATTCATCTAGATATAAGCTTATTATAATGGTAGGGAGAACACAACACCATTCCACTTTAAAATTTGATGATATCATCCTTCTATCTTAGAAACTATGGAACGCCAATCCGACTTCCAAATGACTTGAAGGCTAAGTGGGATCGAATCCGCTCTTTATTCTTCAAATTCCTTCATTATCCACAAAGTATCCATCAATCCGCACAAAAATATCGATGATGTCATCATTTCTTTACAACTTTTATGGATTCCATTCATGAGCAAGTGCATTGGCATATGATCATCAATCTAGACCCATCACAATGTAAAGTGACTCCTTCTCCATTCTACACTATCTTTAGAATAAAACATTCCCTTATCACCATTCCAGAAAGGAGTTAGTCAAAATCATCTCTTGTCATGAATCCGCATCTACTTTGTTCACAACATCCCACCTTATCACCATTTTAGGTAAAAATACTCTATGTGTTCTCCAAAATCGTGCGCTCCAACACTTAGCCACTCATGAAGTATTTCAAAATATCAAGTGGTCACCAATCCACACTTTTTTACCACTGACATCATCTCTTCTTAAAAATTTTATGGATTCAAGATGCATCGCTAGTTCGAAGCCAAAAACAAAATAAGTCTTCCAAAATTACTCCAAGCATGAAAATTTACTAAGTGTCAGGTGGGCTCATGCCTCCTATTATGAATCCACTCCAAAATACACTATAAGGTGTGCGAAATGAGGAATTTATAACTTAGGCAAAATTTACAAAATTTTCCTAAGTATGTGGCCATTTTGGGCCTACATTCTAGCGCCTCCCAGGTGGATTTGCTTGCAAAGCCAATCGAACTCAGAGTCTTATCCATTGGGCCTTAGGAGTCAAACATACTCATCTTCAAAAACATATTTTATAGAATAACTTCCATATAAACACTACTCTCTAAAAATTTTAACAGTCTACCTAGAGAGTAAAGGTTCATATGGAAATGATGCCAAAAATATATAGAACTCATTCGCTCATATAGATATGTCAGAAATATAGGTCTTGCCATTATATTCAAAAACTAGACACAACTCTACTCCTTTTATAAGGCCTTATTTCAAGAAATGCCTTCACACATATTTCTCTTCTACCTCTATAGGCTTCATGCCTTTATTTCTCATTTCTGACAATTTTTAGAGTCAAAACAAAAATACAAAACTCATGCATATGTACAAAACAAAAATGAACTAAGTGTGAGCCCCTTCTGGGCCTATAACTGATCCATCCTGCTCTTCTTCTTCATGACCTCTTCTTCTTTCTTCTTCTTCTTCTTCTTCTTCTTCTGGAGTAGGTGTTTTTTGACTCCTTCCTCTAGAAGTATCCCCAAACAACTGAACCATCAATTCTAAATATTGTAGAGCCTATTTCTAGGCTTCTTCAGAGGGATTTGATGTTTCTTTGAGCTACTTATAAACATATTGTAGCTCTCCAATGTCCTCATAGTTAGCAGCATTCCCTCTATTCACCAGATCTTCCATGAGATCTCTCAACCGAGTAAAATCAATGATCAATTGGACAACTTGTTCTTGGGGTAGTGGCTCTTCTAGAGAATCTATTCTAGATTCATCCTACAAATTATCATTAATGCTCTATTGGATCTCTTCCATAGATAACAAGTTGTGATCCTCCTTCCATAGGCCTTTGAAGCCAACCTGAATCATTTCCTTATTCAATTCAACAACATCCTTAATCACCTTTTCAATCCTGTCAAACAACAACCAGGCTCTTTGAAGTGCCCTATGCTTTTTAACCACTATCTTGGTAGCAACTCTAGTGAGATTCCATTATTTATTAGGAATAGGTTTAGCAGAATCACTGAGTCTGCTATCAACCAACCTATACATTTGTTCTATCGAAATCACCATAGGCTACAACTCTCCAGTGATCTGATCTAGCTCTTTCTGAATATTGGAGAGTAGGCGGTTGGCATCATTAAGATAATCAATAACAAGTTGAAGCCCTAAACATTTCTCTTGGACCTCAGAAAGCAACTCTTTTCTAATATTTTTCAACTCATTCTTAGAAAATCCTGAAGACTTAGCTTTCTCGATTTGAAGCTGATGCTTTAAATTCTGAATTTCTTTCGCCTGATCTTCATTCAACTTCTTTTGCTCTTCTAATTGGTCCTTTAATTTATTGGCTTCTTGAAACTTCTCTTGCCAACCCTTAGCCTCTTTTCTCAGAGCCTTTTCTACTTCCTTTTGATTATTCAGACTCTTCTTAAGCTTTTCAACCTATTTCTCCAATTTGTCCACCTTCTCTCTGACTATATCATTTTTCACATAGAAGGTATCCAAGTGGGCTTTGGCTATAATCAGCTCATCTTCCTCAGGAAGCTTGTCAATATCTTCTGTGACCTCCTCCACTCGATAATCTTGAACAATCATCTCAGTTTTAGGTTTGCTCACCAGTGGAGTCATAGATCTTGATACTCTCTATCTAGAAATAGGATCAACATACATGCTTCTTCTTCTGACAACCATCCTACTAGAAGGCTTAGCAAGCTTCTCTACCCAATAATCATTTATACTTTGAGTGGTTCCTGCTCTTTTGATACAGTGATAGGTCTTGAAAGACTAGTAGCCAGGGGAGATGATGATACTAGAAATGAAAGGGTGGACTAAACTATCGATGATGGGGGTGAGGATATAGTTACAATAGCCTCTGTGACAATAGTGGACTCTATAACTACTTGTTGTTGTTACTGGTAGACTCATGGAAACCGATGCAAGACTAACAATTGGATGGATGGTTGTACTTGGAACAAATGTCCCATTGATGGTGGTGATGAAAAATATGAAAGTGAAATGATGGTAGATGATGGAGTGGGAACCTCAGATGCTAAAAATGGAATTTGAGGTGGCTATGATGAAATAGAAGTGACTTGTACCTCAATGGCTACTGATGACACATGTGGTGGACTATGAGAGGGAGGAGGTACTCTTGTCATATCTTCTTGATCAGAAAGGGAGGGAGATTTCTTTGGGGATTCATGAGGATGAAGAGGAGAAGAGGGATTAGAAACCATACCTTCACCTACAGATGTAGGGTGCTCTTGTTCTATCTCTATTTCTTGTTGCTGCTCTTGATGAATCAATTCTTCCATAACAAAATCAGCTACCTCTTTAGCAATCTCCTCCATATCCAATTTTTGTTTCTTTGAAATTTCTCTTTCCTCTATTTCTGGAACTCTTTTAGTCCTTCTATGAACCAATTGAAAAGCAGCCATCTCATTCTCAGAATCTTCTTCCAATACATTTTCTTGCACTACTCTAGAAAGTAATGATTGCTCAAAAATAGGATGTAGTTCAATTGATGTTGTAGGGGTAAAAGAAAGGGGTTTGAACTTAAAACTTTCATCTTTTTTTTCCAGTCAATATCTATGTCTAGAGGTTGACCCCCAGAGCTAAGCGTTTAGGCCTAGATACTATTTCAATAACTAGAGTACCGACAACTTTTTCCTTAGAATATTGCATTTTGCTCATCAACTTAGCCCCCTTAGGAAACTTCTCCACCTGCTCAGTGGTAGGATGAAAGGTTTTCAATACTTCAGCTATTGTCAAAGGAGTTCCTAGCTCTTCTAGTTGAGCCTCTTGATATATAGGTGGAGGGAGGGATTCAGAGCCATTTTGGGGTTTTTCAACCATCAATACTATGTTTTTGACATCCTTTTATCTCCAAGTTCCAATATTTTTATTATATCTCCTTGAAAATTCTTTATCAATCTTCATTCCAAACTTGGACTTAGGCTTTCCAATTTCAACCCTCATTCTCCACCAATCTATTATTTTTGCTACATTCCATGGTCCCTTTTCTTCCTCTTCTTCTTCAACAACCTCTTCCTCAAGTGGAGGATCCTTTTTCTTTGCAGACTCAACTTCAATCTTACTAATTGTAGCCTCTATAATCCGATGACTTGGCTTATTGTTAGGGTCAAAATCAACAACTTGCTCATAAAAATCCAACCATGGAGGCAACTGACCCATATTTGAGACATTCCACTCTAAAAGAGTAGTCTCATCATTATTTCTACCCTATTCAAAATGAGCCCTAGGCCTCTTTTCAAACTTATAGGCCTTATCTCCATTTAGGGCTTTATTCCTTGTAGTAAAAATACCATCAGGGTCATAACTCCATATTTGGGGAATATAAAATAGACCTAACCTATCAAGGTATTGGTCAATTTGTTGGCTCTACCCCTTCTTGGTGATGGTAATGTCATCCATAGTGTGGTGGGTAAGCAAAGACTTCCTCTTTCTCCTAGAACCATAGTTCGCATCAATGTACTCCACCTACCTCAGATATTCTAGGGCAAAAAGCCTCTCCATGACAAAGTGGGGTAGGAGAAAAGGTTTACCCATGAAACCATACAATCTGATTACTGTGCCCTCAGTCAAAAAATACTAGTCTCCTTCTTCTGCACCCTTTGTTCTCAAAATATTCTCAATCAAAGGTGGCAATCTAGGGCATTTACCATACATTATTCTTAGGGCAGGTCCAAGAAATTCTAAATTGAATCTATAATAAGACTCATTGCTCCTCAAATGACTTATCCAATAATAAACCGGCAAGGGTTCCCCATCATTGGTTTTATCCTTGACTGAAATCCATGACATTCTATCTTTAGTGGTAGCATAGAACATCCACACCAGACTTGAGCAATGCCTAAAACTAGGAGCATCAGTGCCCCTTTTCATACTTACTAGCTGCTCATGTATCCTCTATGTGAGAAAAGTTGGCCAGTCAAAATAAATCACCCTAATCCCCTTTTTTCCTGCATCTTTCTCATACATTCTTTCATTAGAAATACAATAAGCTACGGTAATTTTCCAGCCATATACCATTCTATCAGAGTCTAAACCCTCCATGCAAGCCAACATAGAAAATAGGATAGGGTTTACAAACTTGTCAATAGAGATAGGGACCTCAGGCAATTTTTTCTTGGGCTTAGTATCAAGTTATTTATAAACCCAATTTTTAAATGACTCATCATCATTAGCTCACTTCTCCATGGAGTAAAACCTAGTCTACTCAATGACCCTAAATGGTTTTGGTATTACTGGTAGTTCAGACCCTAGGGCAAAGAGTTTATGACAAAAGGAGGTGGTGATATTGAAAAGGGTTTCACCCTTAGAGGTTTTTACTACTTTAGCCAATGGGTCATAAAACTTAACTATTACAACTATCAACTCAGGGTAAGGATGAACAGAATCATAAATATAAAAAGAGAGATAAGAAAGGACAACACATCTACCTTCCATACAAAGTAGCTCTCTTCTTGTATCTATCATTCACGTTCCTCCTTAGCTTAGTTCTTTGTGAGGACCATTTCTGTGTCTACCACGACTTCAACCTTGTCAAGATATGGTGCCACCACCTTCTTCTCCAAGTTTCAAACTCCTGAATGTCTTCGAAGCCATTTTGATAGTGATAAGATTGTTCTCTCTACAATTTGTAGTAAATTCTTTAGAATATCACTTCACCTTCTTACCACTCTATGGATGCAAATAGCTACTAAATGAGCCTCGTGTATGCTTTTTCATCACTTTTATTTTTTGGAGCACGTGTATCTTCCACCATTAATGCAGCTACTACATGACCTCCACTGGCACACTTTCCAACTTCTAATCATTCCCTTTGATGGCTCAATGGTGGCATTCTATATTTTCATTGGTCAAAATTTCAAATTGTGCTACCACCTCACTACACCCCTTCGACTACTCTTTGGTTATGGCATGAGTTCATTAGCATTGAATGCGGGATCATTCTCTAATTTCCATATGTCATGATTGAAATTATTGCTTGGCTCCACTTTGATTTTGAAACCGATGAATTAAGAGCCTTTTGATTCCACTGACACTTAGAAAATTCTATGGCAAATTTCTATCTTGATTCCACTCTGCCTTGCATTAGCTTTGAAAGGTTCCCAGATTGGGAATACCTTTGCTCTCTTTTGACCATCGACTCACCATTCCATGACGATCTTAGTGTATTTTGATGTGGATTCAAGAGCGCACATCATTCTAAAAGACTTTACATAGAATTGAGTGTGGAATGGAACTTTTCTATGTACTTAGTCCATACTTAGTCATTCTTGCAATTTTTTCTTTTTTCAAGATTTTTCAAAGAAAACTGATTACAAAGTGCAGAAAGAAATTAAAGTACAAAGTGCAGAAAGGAGGGAAAATAATTATACAATGTATATACATATGTTACAGTGAACTCATTCCTTACACATAGTAGAGCTTGAGATGAAAACCATTCACTGGAATCGGTTGTATGTTTCCCTCCGGATCTTCTAGCTAAAATACATTGGACTCCTTGGCATCTACTATTTTGAAAGGACCATCCCAAAAAGAATCAAACTTTTCATGCTTGCTTGGCTTTGCTCTATCAACATTCCACCTGAGAACTGAGTCTCCAACTTGGAATTTTCTGAATCTGGCTTTCTTATCAAACCATGCTTTAATATCTGATGAATGCTTTTGAAAATTATCATATGCCTGAGCTCTATTCTCTTCCAATTGTAGCAAATGTGTCAACCTGGTTTTCATAGGATCTTCTTCTGACTCTTCCTCTAAATTGACAAGCTTAAGTGTTGGGATCTCCAAATGGATTGGTAACACTACCTCCTTGCCATATACTAGTGCATAAGGGGAAGTATTGATGGAATTTTTTATAGTAATCATGTCTACCCATAGAGCTTGGTCCAACAATAGGTGCCAACTTCTTTTATTACCTTCAAGTGATTTCCTCAAAATCCTTAATAGGTTTTTATTGGTAGATTCTGCAAGTCCATTACCTTGTGGATAATAATTTGAAGTATTTTTAAGAGTAATGCCATACTTGTTGGAAAACTCAATATACTTGGCTCCTATGAAAGTTAGGCCATTGTCACTCACCAAGGCTTCTGGGACTCCAAACCTTGAAATCAAATTTTCCATAAAATTGATCACAACATCTTGATCTGATTTCTTGGTAGGAATAGCCTCTACCCATCTGGTGAGATAATCTATGGTAGTTAAGATAAAATTATGCTCTGTTGAGGAATTAGGGTTGATAACCCCTATGAAATCTAGCCCCCATTGTTGAAAAGGCTCTTCAACTTGAATGGGCTTGAGGGGGATGAAGCATTCCTTGTCCTTCCAACATATCTCTGACATTTATCACAAGCCCGAGTGACTTTAAAAGCATCAGTGAATACAATGGGCCAATAATAGCCTACTCTTATGATTTTTAAAGTTGTAACCCTACCTGAGCTATGTCCACCAGCTGATCCTCCATGGAACTCCTCCATGACCCTCTTTTGTTGATCATCCTTTAAGCATTTTAGAAGAATTCCATCCAAGTTTCTTTTGTATAAGCCCTATAGTAGTAATACATATTTCAAAGCATGAAGCCTATATCTCCTCATTTGGGAAGCATTTATATTGGGGGGCATACTCCAATTTGGAAATACCTGATCATCTAGTCAATCCAATCAGAGTCTATAATTTGTACTATTTCCACCTAATTTTCTTCTATTATCTAGCAAGTTATTACTTCTACCAATGTTGCAGCTTCTATTAACCCTTGGCATAAGGCTCTACCTCTCACTAGCTTGGTGGGGTGTATTTCTACATCATATTCTTGGATTTTGGTAATCCAACCAACTCTTTTATCTCCTAGATCACCCTAAGGATAAAACTTCTTACATCCGGATGAACCACATATACCAGGGTCTTGCTCTGTACCAAATACTACCTAAACTTCTTTAGTGACTTCATCACAACAAATACTTGTCTTTCAATAAATTTGTATTTGACCTGATAATCATGGAGTGTCTAGCTCCAAAAGAACACAGGATGTTCCTCCCCTTGATCATATTTCTGAGTGAGTACTGAGGCATAACTTTCTTCAGCTCCATATGCATAAAGAATAAAATATTTACTAAAATATGGGTTTACCAATACTGGGGCTATTGCAATGGATTGCTTGATAATCTCAAAAGCTTATTTCCTAACTTCAATCCACTTGAATTCGACATTTTTCTTGAGTAGCTCAGATATAGGCCTTACTTTCTATGCAAAATCAGAAATGAATTTCTTAACAAAATTGATTTGGCCTAGGAAATACTGCAAGGTCTTCTTATTTGTAGGCAAAGGAAGAGCAAGAATTGATCTGATTCTATCTGGGTCTATGGCCATGCCTTATTTTGAGACCACATGACCTAGTAGCTTTCCTTCATGGACTGCAAAGAATGACTTCTTAGGATTGAGTGAAATACCAAATTCTCTGCACTTTTGAAAAACTTGCTCCAAGTGTGATAGATGGTCTTTTTTATCATGGGAAAACATAGTCATGTCATCTAGATAAATCAGAATAACCTTGTTGATCAGTGCTCCAAAGGCATAGTCCATGGCTCTCTAAAATGTGGCTCCTGCATTGGATAACCCAAAAGGCATTCTCTAGTAGGCAAATGTACCCCATTTTGTGGTGAATGTTGTTTTATACTGGTCTTCATATTTCACCCAAATTTGGTTGTATCCAGAGTAACCATCCAGTAGTGAGAATCTCTCTGCTCCTACCACTACCTGCAAGATCTGATCAATCTGAGGGAGGGGGTAGTGATCTTTAAGGGATGCTTGGTTCAGATTTCTAAAGTCCACACACAAGCGTATATCCCCATTATTTTTCTCATGGGTACCAAATTGGCTACCCAAGTAGAATGTTTTATTGGGTATATGATCTTAGCCTTTAATAACTTTAAGAGCTCCTCTCTCATAATGGCCTCGATCCTTGGATTGACTGGCCTCTACTTCTACCTAAATGGTTTTGCATCAAGCTCTAGCTCAATAGTATGTTGGATAACCTTTTTATCATACACCTTGAGGTCTTCATATGACCAAGCCACAATGTCTTGGTATCTTAAGCATAAAGCTTTGATATCTTCTGCTTCCTCTGGTGAACATCGGACTCCAACATTGAGCTTCTTTTCTATACTGACTTCAACTTATTTATAGATTTTTTCATTGACCTTCATGGCTTTGATCTTCTTTCTATCCTCATTATCAAACAAACTCTCAAGGGTGACCAACCCTCTTGGGATATGATTGTTTCTTAGTTGGATAATGTCTTGCTGATCAATTTCTTCTGAATTCTCTTCTTGGATAGTGGAGAGACATGCTTCTCTCACCAGAAAGTCAACTATTTGTTCATCACTTTCAAAAACCTGCCAAAAAATCTGCTTGTCTAGTACTATAGGTCTAAAAATCATTTTAATTCCCTTGGCCTTCTTGATTCCAAAGTCTACAGAAGGGTTGAAGTTAGCTCCCTTTGTTGCTAATGAATCAGCCAGAGTATTCTTTTCTCTAGGAATAAAATTTAAATTTAGGGCATCAAAGGATTCCATTAAATCCCATACCCTATTTATGTAAGCTTTTAAGTAATGGTGCTTACTGCTGCACCTATTTCTTACTTGATGGACTATCAACTCAGAATCACCATATATGTTCAAAATCTTAATGCCCATACTTTCTGCTTGTATCAATCCGAGACATAGGGCCTCATATTCTACAACATTGTTAGTACATGACCATGTCAGTCTGTAAGAAAAATTCTTTGTCCCTTCTGATTGGGATTGTAGGACCACACCAGCTCCTACACCATTTTTGCATTTAGCACCATCAAAGTGCATGATCCATGTTTCTTTCTCTCTCAGATATTGGTTGGATATAGTAGGGATTTTCTTCTCTAATTCAGTTGAGATGCTATATGTTCCCATACCAGTTTCGAACTGACTATAATCTTCTCTGAAAGGTAACTCATCCTCAATGTCCAACTCTTCAATGTTTTCCACTAGCTCAAATTCTTCCAAGGGATTAAGATTGCACATATCCTCTTCAATATTTTCAATGTGATAAGCTACTAGTTTTTTAGGTGTTATCCTTATTCTCTTTCCTTTGAAAGGAATTACCATGCTAGAATAATCCATGTACATACATCCCCCTAGCTTTGTAGTAAACTCTCTTGAAAGACATAATCCAAAATAGGGTTCTAAGTCAACCACAACTATTTCTTGCACTATTGTCACCTCAAGGGCTCTGTGCAACCTCATTAGTACATCCTTAATGACTCCAACTATCTTGACAGGTGTCCCATCTAGTTGTAACACTCCAGGACAAGATCGGGTATACTCCATACCCATCTCCTCATAGACTACTTTAGGCATAACTGTAGTTGATGCTCCTGAGTCAATCATACAATTTTGGACTACCCAACCTTCCATTCTTAGGGATATATAGAAAGGAGGAGGCTTATTATTTAGAACAATAGGTGTCATTTCTTTATTTTCTGATGGCATACTAAGGATTGTAGTGGCCAACCTATTCTATGGATTTTTGTTGAGGGAAGCTTTAAGCAGGTCAATCTGACCAGGAATGAACAGAGTGTCATACAGGCTAGCTTTTGATGGAATATTTTTCATCTCTTCAACAATGTTGTATTCAGACTTAGTCAAGGAGAGTTTTTCTAGCCTTCCCTCTTGCTCACCATATCTTCTTTTATATTTTTGGGTGGCCTCTAATATTTATCTTTTAGTAATAGAGGGGAACCTAAGTCTTTCTTGATCTTCATATTTAGATCTCATTCGATCTCCTTCTATTTCCTTTTTCAATCTCTTAGGAAGACTATATATCTTCTATTTTCCCTTAGCTTGAGGAATAGGGAAAGTGTCACTACTCTGAGGGAGGGGATCAACTCTCTTTTGGGAAGGGACTTGGAATTGCCCCATTTTTTGGGGATCTACTTGCAAAGCTTTCTTCCCAGACCTTGTCATAACGACAATTGGGCTTTCCTCAGCTAACTCTTTCCCAACCATGATTTGATCAGGGTGCCATAACATATTAACTCTCCCCTTTTGATTCCTTTCAGCTTGATCCATAGCTTTTTGAACATGGTGTTGGTACATCACACAAGACTATGAGTCATGGGGGTCATTGCATACTAAACACCAAACATTCACAAGAGTAGTATCTGAAGAACATTATGGCTCCTCATATACTGCATTCACCCTAACCCCAATACTATTACTAGGACCAGGTCTCTGATATTTGTTTACATATGGAAATATCCTCTATTGTGACCTTTCTTGGTCTCTCTTTTCCATTGAATTCATTCTATTACTCAGAGTTTTTAGAGTATTTTGTATATCCAGGATAGCAGAAAACTCCTGAGATGATTGAGAAGGAAGGGGAGGAAAAGGAGCTATAGAGGATATAGGCTTTGGTTGAGGGATCACATTAATTTGTGGATATGGAGATGATAAAGAAAGGGGGTCCATGTAAGAGGGGTTTGTGGATTGAATTTGGCTACTAGTGGTTTCTGAGTTGTAAGGTAGCACAATTTTGGGGGGAAGTCTTCCGACATTAATTAGGATATTTTCAGCATGAACTACTACATTATAAACTTAGGGGAAGGTTTCTACTCCTGATTGTTGTGTCTGCAGCCCTAAATCTGATCCAAGAGCTCAGATATAATACATATAAGCCAAACATGTAGCTGGTCTGGTAGTGGGGGAATTCTTTTCCATGTTCTGCTAAATCTCAAATTGAAATCTGAGATAGTTTCTTGCTGAGTTTTCTGCATGGATGTAAACTGATTAAGCAGAGAAAAGGGGTCAATAGATTCATTAAATTCCTCTATGAATGGCTCAGCTAACGCTTGCCATGAAGTGATAGTATTATCTTCCAGAGTTCTAAACCAATGCAATATCTTTCCTCTGAAGGACAGGGCTAGAATCCTTACAATAATATCCTCTTCTTTTATGTTGTGGATTGCTGCTAGGTTCAAGATATCCTGATAGTGCTCATAAGCTATTTTCCTAGATCCATCATAAGTGGGGATAGCTTTAGATACAACTTGAGGGATGGCATTCATTTGGGCTAATCTAAGAGGACCGATTGTGTTCCAGCTGGGGTACTTCTGTAATGGCTGATTAGGAGCCACATTTTGTGCCATATTTCTAGTTGTAGGTCTTATTGGGGGAACTATTGGATGGACTGATCCTCTTCTAGAAGCTCTTCCTCTATGAGGAAATATTGATCTAAACTTCTAGCAACAACAACCCCTCTATAAGGTAACTCACAGTAAAAATAGGAGTTAGGGTTATTCCTTTTGAAAGACCTAGTATACATGAAAGGACACTGGTCTACAAGGATAATTATTTTTCTGAGTCTAAAGACCAGGGAGTCACCAGGTGAACTTGCTCTTCTCTACTTACAAGGTCAAGACAATTCACCAAATATTGATTCCTTTGGGTTGAGATAATAATAACTCATTTGATGGGTTTCATGTTCCTTGTGAACTGGTCCCACCGGGCATGCCAAAAACTATTGGGCACTGAATTGCATCAAGTTTTCACTCAATACTATGGTTATTTATCTTCCTACTTTCTATCCAAGCTTGCACCCGATAGCTACAACTCAACACTCAACATTGGATGGACCAAAATAGAGTTTTCGATCCAACCTCTAGAGTAGGTTGGTTCCTTGTCAACTTAAATAAGATGTTGACACAATTATGCTCACTTAGGGTTTGAAGGTTAGGGTAAGAAAAGGTTAGGGTTAGAGAAATGTGAACAATAGTGGATGGATAGGCTAACAACATTGCACCATAATAAAAAGCTCTAAAAAACTAACCCAAAGACACATAACTCAGATCAACATTATCACAAATTGGATGACTCTTCATTCATTAATGCACAATAGAGAAATATTGCAGACAATGATTTCAATATCCAGACAATGATAATCCAAATAACAGAATTCACCAATATCTAGATTCTATAGAAATGCACTTCCTAACAATAAAGATCAATCTCAGAAGTAGATTTCAATTACTTTAACAGCTAGTAATCCATTAATTTGGCACAAACTAACCACTTAAGTATTCACAGAAATGCAGCTAAAGAATTTGAACCTCTGATATCAAGCATGAAGATACAAATTTTGAGGTGAAGATCAATGTAATGCTCCTTCCATTAGCTCTTGGGAATATTTATAGTAGCACAGGCAAACACACTAGAGCCGACCCTTAAAAATGAGGGTTCGACCTCTACTTATAGTTTTGCAAAATTAAAATTATAAAGAACATTACAAAGATTAAAATTTGATAGCACAATAGAGAGTTCTTGCTGGCATTTGCTTACTGGTACACCCTCCGAGAAATCTTTCAAGTGGACCACCATGGCAGCTCGAGGCCTCTACAACTTGTTGGTCACTTGGCGCAAACTAGAGTTCAGGTCATTGGAGATTATGCATCATCATTGATCCTTCTTGGAAGCCATCTATTACCATCGATCTATAACCACCTCTAGTTCTATCTTCTTGAAAACCCTCGATGCTTCAGCTTCCTCTCCAACTAACTATTACAACTCTAGTGAAGAAATATCTTTAAATACCTTAGATTCTTTGACACAATCTCCACCATTGATCTCCCCCATCGTATGGCTATGATTCATCTAGATATAAGCTTATTATAATGGTGAGGAGAACACAACGCCATTCCACTTTAAAATATTGATGACATCATCCTTTATATCTTAGAAACTATGGAATACCAATCCAGATTCCAAATGACTTGAAGGCTAAGTGGGATCGAATCCGCTCTTTATTCTTCAGATTCCTTCATTATCCACAAAGTATTCATCAATCCGCACAAAAATATTGATGATGTCATCCTTTCTTTAAAACTTTTATGGATTCCATTTTGATTGAGCAAGTGCATTGGCATATGATCATCAATCCGGACCCATCACAGTGCAAAGTGACTCTTTCTCCATTCCACACTATCTTCAGAATAAAACATTTCCTTGTCACCATTCCGAAAAGGAGTTAGTCAAAATCATCTCTTGTCATGAATCCGCATCTACTTTGTTCACAACATCCCACCTTGTCACCATTTTGGGTGAAAATACTCTATGGGTTCTCCGGAATCGGGCGTTCCAACACTTAGCCACTCGTGAAGTATTCAAAATATCAAGTGGTCACCAATCCACACTTTTTTACCATTGACGTCATCTCTTCTTAAAAATTTTGTGGATTCGAGATGCGTCGCTAGTCCGAAGCCAAAAACAAAAGAAGTCTCCCAGAATTGCTCCAAGCATGAAAATTTACTAAGTGTCGAGTGGGCTCATGCCTCCTATTGTGGATCCACTCCAAAATACACTGTAAGGTGTGCGGAATGAGGACTTTATGACTTAGGCAAAATTTGCAAAATTTTCCTAAGTATGTGGCCATTTTGGGCCTACAAGACCCAATGGGAATATAGCTTGTAGGCAAAAAACTTTTTAGGGATTCAGTTGTGTGATTTTGGGCCCTAGAACACTTATTTTGACCATTTAAGAGAAATCCATGGTTGGGAGGATGACATTAATATCTCTGTAAAGTGCATTGCCTAACCTAGTAAAATGAACAAGAGGAACAAAATGGAGGTGTGTCAAATTTAAACCTGTTATCTTCTTGTTCCCTTGATTTCAAATTTGATCAACTATCCATATTTCCATATCTCCCAAAAAGCTTGGAAGAGGTCAAATTCAACCTCAAAGTCTCTTTCCAGAAGAAAAACCAATAGTGAAGGGTTTGAAAAAATTCATGACCATCCTGAGTGAAGTGCCTTAGTTATGCTCATGTAGCTAACTTAGTGCTTGATATGAATGTAAATATGTATATGTCATTTTATTAGATAAGGATGTCACACATAGCATAGAGTGGAGGCACCAAGCTTAGAAGAAAAGTGCATGCATTTCAAAAAAATGTAAATTTAAATTAGAGGAGGCCTTAGTTCCAAGTGCTAAAACTATTTTGCAAGGAATTAAAAAAATATCATAATGCAATTTTGATCTTGAATTTATAAACAAACCTTGATAACAATGAAGTTGGAAGAGAAGAAGATAGATTTATTAGAACAGTTAGAAGAATACATGAATCTTCAAGGAAGAATATTTTTTCTTGTTATCCTATGCTAGAAACACTCATGAGGTATTGAAAAAAAGCTTTCCTAAATCAATAAGGAAGGATCAAAGGATCCATTATAGCTTTCTACATGACCAAGAAACACTACTCCATACCCGCTCTGATATCAAGTAAAAAATTATAATATTTTTTAGAAATGAATAAAAGTAATCCATCCATTCAAATCATATAAAAAAATTATAAAAAAGAATGAAAGAGAGAATGATATAGTAGGTACTCGTATGCACCATAAGTAATCACTATATTATCCATAGATAAGAATCATAACACTCCAATGATAAAATTAAGTGTAGTGAGGGTATTTATACCAATACCAAAACCCCAAAACATAAATGAATTTAATCTTAACCTGACATAACAAGAAAGGATCTACGATAAATTACAAGTTTATAAGATGGGTTTAACCATAATAAGGTTAATTATGGTCCATAGGGATTACATAGAAAAATATTACAATAAATTCAATACATTATACAATAAGTTCCCTTAGGCCTATCTAAAATTATAGCATACAATATCAATATTGGTCATGAATTATATTATACTTTCAATAATTTTTCCATGTCATTAGTCCATTGAGTCATACTAATATGATCACTAGTAAAAGGGTAATGGCACTAGGGGGATTTGAACTTAGACCCTCCTCTCTATTCCAACACCTTAGAAGGTACCCCTTAGGAGACATATGTTTGGAATTAAGATTAAACAAGTCATTAACATTAAGCACCTCCATTTCCATTCACATGATGTAAGCATGTGCTTACATACATTTAAACTCCTACAAAGATAGAAAAAATTCCCTGACATATTCTTTTTTGAATTTAAATTATGACTTTTTGGAGGAAAGACAAACAATTTTGAAATTCAAAAATGAGGTACCCAGAGGTAAAATGAGTAGAAGTATTGAACTAGGACCCCATTTGGAGTTTCACCAAGAATTTAGAAATGTTGATGATTCATCTATATCATGGGATTTCTTACACAACATATTTTGTCAAATATAACCAATCAAGACATCCTCACAGGCCTATGTAGAAAAATAAAATGAACCATTTAAGCAACTTTGTTAAGTGGTTGGAAAACTTTGCCAAGCATAAAAGCTTACCCATGGCTTCTCTAGCACTAGGGGTCTATCTTAAAAATTTCTCTTATTTTATTATTTCATAGTGGACAAGAAGTTTTTCTTCTTATGTTTTGTTATTAGACACAAGAAGTCAAAAGAAAGAAAATAAAAATTTCAAAAAATATTATAAAAGGTAAAAGAGGTTTCTAAAAAACTTCAAAAAACTTCAAAAAACTCAATGCTAAAACTAGGGCATCCATTTGGTCAAAAACCAAAAGAAAAAAAAGGATTGAGTCCCAATGAGAGGAACAAAGGAACCTTTTAGTGAATTTTTATCATGAGGAAAATCTACTAAATCTAGTGAGATCCTCATGATCTAAGTCCACCTAGGATTTTTATTTAAAAAACCCCTCCAATCGTCAACTTTCAAAAAAATATTTGTATCTACTTAGAAGCCATAGAAGCCATATTGTCAACAACAAGAACTCAAGTATAAATATTTACATCTATTCTAATACCATGTTAGATTTCATAGTAGTTTCTAGAAATAAATAGAATCAACACATTACCCAAAATTGTTGAAAAAAATATGCATAAGGTAATGCGCACAATATATAGGAGTGTTTGTGGATACCAAATAATATAACTATCAAATAATACAATTACACTCCAACCAATAATGAAATGATTGGTATGAAAGGGTATTTGTACCCAAATACAAGTTACATTTAGGTCAAGGTTAAGTAACAACCTTAAGGAGTAAATAATAAAAATATTATAAAAATACCGTTTTCAAGGTTTACAAGGGCCCAAAGGGCTAATATGAAAAATACAATACAATATCTACTCATGGCATCAAGAGAATATTAACAATCACATATTCCAATGACACCGAAATAAAATACAACTCATTTTTTCATGATGTATTAGTTTTGTATTTTATTAGGTAACTTTGTTTTATCTTGATTCGTTCAATTTTATTTTATGGGACACTCCTATTTTGCATTAAATTATTCAAAACATATTTATTGATAACTCTACTCTCTATATATGTGTGGTATATAAGCATAAACTTTACTCTGGTTTGAAGGAGTAGATTTGGTTGAATATGTTATTAAACTCCATTCTTATTGAGGTGTCAATTTGGATAAATGTGGGATTAAATTCTTCTTTATTATGAGTATTTAATCTAGTTATACATGCTATGTTAGAAGTATCGCTATTGCGTTGTCATTGATGTCAAAGGCCGACTTAGGTTGCTTGGGAAAATTATTAAAGGTAAATATATTATTGTAGGTTTGGTTATGAGTTTGAGCCAAAGGTTAAAATATTTAAATCAAAGATTTAAATATTAATATGAAATGAAATGTAGGTTGACCTCATTGGGCAGAAATTTTCAATATTGCAAATATTTGCATATTAATAACGCTCATTTCAGATAATGTTTTTTGTTGAGAGTCCAAGTGCCTATACGAAGTGAAGTAGAGAGGAGCTTGCGATAGAGAGATCACATGTTTATGAATGTTTGAAGGTTGTGGTAGAGGAGATTATGATAGAGAGATCACATGAGCTATGAATGTCTGAAAACATGGCAGAAAGGAATTAAAAAAAATATAAGCAACGACAACAAGGGAAAGGATGTTGAAAATCATTAAGAACCACCAACAGTGGATGGAGACTCGATGGAGGTCAAGAGAAGAACACTGTGAAGGAATTCTACTGATGTGGCACTCAATGATAGTAAGAAAATCCTAAGACATCGGTAAGAGAAAGGTATCAGTAGAAATTGTAGTCAAAGCATAATCAATTTAAGATGGTAAGATACATTGAAGGAGATGATAATTCCATTTGAGTGATAGTATTATTTCTTTGGTTTGTGCGATAATATTATTTATGGAAGGAGCAAGTATTATTTTGTTTACTACTATAAAAAAATTTCAAAGAAGAGCACACTAAATGTTTGAAGGTTTCCCGTGACATAGATAGAAACTAAAACAGCAAGGACGAATCACCGAGCACCATAGACGTCAAGTGTAGAATATGTATTAAAAGGATACCAATCACCATTAGAAAGTGAGTTGAAGTTGTCACTTGGACAGAGATAAGGAGCTTGAGAATGCATTGAAAGTAGGAGAAAGAGGAATAGCTACACAGGTAATCAAATTTTGTTTCATACTAATGGTAGTAAGGAGTTGTTGAAAAATTCAAAGAGAGAGATGCTATCAAAATAAAAAGATTCACGGAGCCACACATGAATAATGAATAAAAAATATAGTTGAGCAACATCAGTTGGATAAGAAAGGCATAGAAGAAGAGCACAATTGAGAAGATACAATGTTCGATACACCGGTAGAGAACCACTTAGTCATTAAGGTTTAATCTGAGTTTCACACCAGAAGAAATATAAGTGAATGTGTGAAGGAGATAATTAGATAGCCATTCAAATTGATTATTACAGATGTAACCGTTGCACTATCTACATCTAAAGTGTCATAGTTGTTAAGGAAGACATGGTAGTTTAAGTCACTAAATATTTTTAGCGTGAGCAGGAGAAGAACATAGAGGAATATACAGGATATTAAAGTCACTAGAGCATCATTGTTGAAGAGCCAATGTAGGAGAAGTGTAGCACACTCGATTTCTCTCAAGCTAATAAAAAATTATATATTTGTGGGAGTGGACATGGGTCAATTTGGGTCATTGGATAACACATATTCTGAAAGAGATTAATCTATTTTTAGGTATGCATGTAGAGTCTTGATTATTTCCATATCTATAGCTTCAAAATAAAATAGTTGTCTCATTCATCTGAGAGAGCCCAAGCATCACATTGTAGTAGAGATCAAACATGTTGAGGTTTTGTAGAAATTTGAAGTGCCTAGTACACAGGTATCTGGTTAGAAAGAGCAAGCACCATAGTGTAGTGCATGTTTGGGTTTAAGAGGTCCACGCCATAAAGAAGTCTTCAAAACGTTACTCGAATGCAGGAAGAGCTCAAGGGAGTCTAGGATGATGAGTAGAGACACTGTCATTCTCATGAAACTATCTGCATGAGTTCTCCATAGTTGGTGTTTGCTATCATAAAACCAATAGACATAAGACCTCCATCACAAAGCTATTCAATAATCGGAGTGGTGCAAGCAGGATTCGAGGTAAAATATAGTTAAAAGGATAACAGGCTAGAATGAGCAACAAGCACAATTATGTCACATGGGGAGTGCAATTTGAAATACCACTCTTATTGTACAATAATATCCTTTTTAAAGTACACTACCACACAAAGATAAAAGGTTATTGGGGCCCACATGAATCGCACATTGTAACTTGGAATAATTAACACCAAAAGTAAAGGAGAGATAATCATTACAAACAAGATCTAGGAGCAGATCTAAGAAGATCTTGGAGTAAACCTGGGCAAAGTATTTAATTAGATTTATGAGTAGAAGGTTGGTGCCTTTGCTCCTATGGGTTGGTGGCCATGAACTTGCATAAGGGGATTGGTGTCTCTTGTGGGTTGGTGCCCATGAAATTGCATAAGGGAATTGGTGTATCTTGTGGTTTAGTAACCATGAACTTGCACAAGAGGATTGGTGTCTCCTGTGGGTTGGTGCCCTTGTACTAGGTGGTTGGTGTCTCCTGTGGGTTGGTACCCACGAAATTGAATAAGGGGATTAGTGTCTCCTGTGGATTGGTGCCCATAAAATTGTACTAGGATATTGGTGTCTCCTTTGGGTTGGTGCCCACAAAATTTATTGAAGAATATATAAGCAATATTTTATTGTGGTTTTCTCCCGAGAGGGTATTTCCACGTAAAATATTTGTCTCTTATGTGTGGTGATTTGTGCATTATTTCATTATTGCATTGATATTATTTCAAGTTATTACTTTGGAAAGAAAAGTGAAAAGTTTAACTTATACTATTCAACCCCCCTCTTAGTATAAGTATGTGTTTCTTCAATTGGTATTAGAGTAGGTTCCTTCGTGAAAGCCTAACAACTTGAATAAAGATCTTACATGAACACACATGGCTTACCAAGAAGGTTTTTCATAAAATAGGGCTCCATTGTTTGATGGGACAAATTATACCTTTTGGAGCGTATGGATATGAACCTATTTGATGGCACATGGCTATGATATATGGTAATATGTTGTGGATGGGTTCAAACCACCTACAACCCCTCCCACAGATCAAAATGACAAGAAACCATTTGAACATAATGCCAAGGCAATGAATGAAATACTATGCGGGTTATGTGAATAAGATTTTGTGAAAGTCATGCAATGCACCTCAACAAAAGAAATTTGGGACAAGTTACAAAGAATATATGAAGGAGACAACAATGTTAAAATAGTAAAACTTTAAACCCATAGGAGGAAGTTCGAAGATTTGAAAATGAAAGATGAGGAAGATATTGCCAAATATCTACTCCACATTGATGAAGTTGTCAACACCATTCGTGGACTTGAAGAACGTATTAAAGAATCTAATATTGTTCAAAAATTCTTAAGGTCACTTCCCATGATGTTTGATGCAATGGTCTCAACGATTGAAGAAATGAAAGATCTTAAAACCTTAAGCATGGATGAGCTACATGAAATTCTTATAGTTTATGAGATGAGGACTAAAAAATATCAAACATCCAAATGGGAGGTCATGTTTAAAGCTTCAAATAAGACAAAGAATAAAGAACCAAAATCAAGTGAAGAATCAAGTAGTGAAGAAGAAGCTAACTTTGTGCGAAGAAATAACAAAGGTCCAGAAAAACACAAAAGGTATGCATACTGTGAAATGTTTTAATTGTGGTAACATTGATCACTATGCATCTAATTGCCCACAAGTTGGAAGTAGTACCAGTGAACAAGAAAATGAATACAAGAAAAAAAAGAAAAAAATTATCATGAAAAGAAAAACAAGCACGATCAAAGCAAGCATGAAAATAAGATCTTTCAAAGGCACAAGAAGAGTCTTTATGTTGAGGAAGCAAGCAATTCTTCTAGCAGTGATGAAAGCCCCTCCGATAGTGAAAGAGAAGAAATCATATTTTTGGCTTATTGTGGCCATTCCACAACTAGCCCTAAAATTGGGGACCCACCTTTTTATTTTTCAGTTTTTGGATGTTAGGGGAAATTTTGGTTTAGGTTGCAATATATGTTCCAAGGTTTGGGTGTGGATTATTTTCTCATTTTAGTTTCTTTTAAGTTGTCTAGTGTGTTGATTAGCTTCTTTCTTGTTTTTATTGTTTTTTTTAATTTTAATGTTTTGAATTAAACCAATTCAAACATTTGAAATTAATTAAATCAAAATTAAAATTAAAAATAATAATAATAAGTAAAAAAAAAAAAAAGTGAAAATGAAAAATAAATAAAAATAAAAATAAAAAGAGAAAAGATAATAAATAAATAAATAATAATCATGAAAATAAAATAAAAATAAAACAAACAAAAAAAGAAAAAGAAGGAAAATTATATATATATATATATATATATATATATATATATATATATATATATATATATATATATATATATATATATATATATATATATATATCAAAATAAAACCATCCATGTGTTTTTTTGGAAAGTTAATTTAATTTCATTAATGGTTTTGTTTCGGGAAAAGTTTAATTTAATTTTATCTTTAGTTTTGTTTTAATTAAATTTTATTAATAGTTTTATTTTGGAAAGTTTAATTCATGTGTTTTTCTTTATTGCAGGTTACTATTAAAAAAATGGAAAAGAAAATAAAAAAAGCGACAGCACTCAGGAAGAGAAAATGTCACATATCATGCTAATGGAAAATAAAATGTTGGGAATTCAAAATTTGGAAAAAGAAACAAATAGCCAAATGTTGGAAATTTTAAGAAAAAAATAAAACGTTGGAAAGCCAAGAGTTGGAAAAAGAAATGAATTGCCAATGTTGGAAATCTTTAAAAGTCATTGAAGCTCATAAACAAGGGTTGGATTTTTCTTGGAAGAAAGTCACACTGTTGGACCAGTTTTCCCCACATAATGCCAATTTTGGGCATGGTTTTCTGCACTTTTAGTTGAATGTTGAAGATCTTTTTACTGCAATATATTGGATATACATCAAGTTTTATGCATGTTAATGGTTGGATTCTTGTTATTTTTGATATATTGCACCTTTCCTTTAAATATTGCACCACATTAATTATTTGATTGCGTGAATTCAAGTCACACTAATGTTGGTTTTCGTGTAGAATACTAATGCTTGCAGGGTCTAAGGAGAAATTATGAGTTGCAACACTTTTTTTTATTTTTTATTTTCTAACCCTTATTTTTGTAGATATATTTTAAACTTTGGCAATTTAAATAAATAAAAAAAAAAAATAAAACTTCAAAAATAAATGCACGGGTCCCTTGAACGAGTTTCAATCTTTCATCTTATACAATTTTGAAGTCATTTTGAAGCCAATCTGAATTTATAAAAATTATTTAAAGTTGCAGTTTTTCAGGCATTTTATAATTTCAGATTTGACATAAGTTCACTTTTCAAGCTTTATATTTCATTTTTTCGGCAATAAATTGACTTCCCTTTATGAAAATCAATTTCATTTAAGGGGGTAATTTATATGGCATTCAATAGGCCATTATTTTCAAAGCAATAAATCAACTTATCTTCATGAAAATTAATTTCATAGAAGAGGGTTATTTATTTGACTTTGCAAAGGCTTCTACATTTTATAATTAGTTTTACATATTTATTTTCTTTTTACTCATCAAGCAACAATTAAATGAATCCAAATTTCCTTTAGAGAGATTCACCTTTAGAGAGATTTTAATCTTTTATTTTCATAGTTCAAAGCAAGGTTTAAGGAAGCTAAAACGGATCTAAAATCTGCTTAATGAAAGGAAGATTAAATCTACTTAAAATTCTCCAAGATAAAAGGAACTAAAGCTTTACATCATGGTCATATGAGGGCCAATCACATTTTATTTTCTTTTAAGTTTCATGAACAATTAGTAGCATAGCATAATAAAATAACACCAACACAGACCCCTTGTTAACAGTTACTTGCAAATCACTAAGGTATTCCTAGCACTCACTTGATATATCTTCACAAGATTACAAGCACATATTAAGTAAAAAGAACCTTGGAGAAATTTCATATTTCTTTGCAAGAGAGGGTTTTGTGATCAAAATCCTAAGTGTGATGGTTGTTTTGCAATTGGGTAAAATTTCCACTCAACATTTTGGCGCTAGAAGGAGGGCTTGAATTGGTTTAATTTATTGCTATTTAGATGCTATATTGTTCATGTTTACTTGAAAGGTTTATTTGAAAAAATTGGTCTTGACTAACGAGGTTTTGTTTACATGTGATCACTTTCATTGATTTGAAAATTCTCTAATTGATGATGCATTAATGCTAACCTTTTGCAGATTGGAGAATGTTCTCTAATGTCATGGTTTAATTGATGCATATCTTTTGGTTGATATACATGATTATTTATGTGTTAGACATTTGAGATTTGTTAGTCATTTCATACTTCTTTGTAAGATATTTCTTTGACTAACAAAGTTGGTATTAAAGTTGTATTCTTTAAGGTCCACTAATGGCCATGTTTGCACCATGGATGACAAGAAACCCATTGAACATACCTAGAGTTCAACATTATTTACCCTTCGATTTTGAGATATATCTTCCTCGATTGTGTCTAATGGGACAAGGCCATCAAAATAGCATATTCAATCATTTAATATTTACGTGAATCATTTAATGGTCTGGTATGATGATGTTGCATGTAAAATGTTCCCTTATACCTTAGACAAAGTTGCATATGATTAGTTTACTAATCTACCTGCAGGGTCTATCACTTCTTGGGCTCAACTAGAGGTAATGTTTCTTAATCAATTCAACAAGAAGCTAGTTGACCCAATCCTCATGTATAATTAGTTTGTCACTATTCGTAGAGGACCAAGTGAAAATTTGAAGTTATTCACTAAAAGGTTCCATGGGCTATACACACAACTGGTGGTACCTTATGTCCTTTTGAAGGGAGTGGTTATAAAAGTGTACCTCAATGCTCTTGACCCATTCACTTCCTCTTATTTACTAGGGATACCTCAATTCATATCTTTATCTCAAGATTATACTCAAGCAATGACAATTGAGCAACAATTGAGTTATCAAAATTATGGTGGGGGTTTTGGATCATATAATCTTTAACCATTTAATACCTCCATAACCTACCCAATGATTTATCTGCCTCAACCAAGTTCAAGTGGGAATCAATTTCAAAATATTTCATTATCTACAAATGTGAATCAATTTCAGAATCAACAAATCATTCCCAAGCTTCAATAAATTTCAAAATACTCATCACGATCATTTTTCGAATGATGTTCCTAAGATAAATTTCAATTATTTTCACAATAATATAATTTCAGGTAAGGTAGGAGTTCTAGATCTAACTAGTATTGAAACATGTGATAGGTAGGGAATCCTTGACTCACCAAAAGATAAATTATCTAAAATTGAGGAGGATGAATATGAGGAAGATGAATTGTTTTAAATTGAGTCTTCAAAGGTGGATAAAGGTAAAAAAGAGTTGATAGAGGAATCTAAAGATCATACCAAAGATACAATAGAGTTTCATCACATGGATTTAGATAACAATTCTTATAATGGTTGGGGAACATCTAAAAAATCATTGATTTCTCACACCCCTATTGATAAAATTTCTATTGATATGCAGGACATCAAAATTTTCATCCCACATGAGGAAATGGTTAATATTTTATGTGATCCATTGGTTTTGGATAAGGAAAGAGAATCACACACTTTGATCCATTAATGATCCAAATGAAAATCTTGCCTTCTTTGAAACAACTCAAGTTATTGATCATGGAGATGTGCTAGTTGAAACATCCCTAGATAGACAAGACTTGTGGTTTAAAAATGATGGACATGTTTTTAATTGGGTGTCTAATTTTGGTGTCTTTGATAAACAGGTCATGGATGAAGATGAAGGGCTACAAGATGATGATGATGAAGCTCATGAAGAAGAAGAAAATATTATAATAACTCACCAAGTTTTGGTAAATGAAAATGTACAAAAGGTAGAATCTAACCTTTTGTGTCCAAGCATCCAAGCTTCAGGTGAAAATATGTGTAATCATTTATGGGATTCAAATATTATTTATGATGAAATGCCATTGGAGGTTAATAAAGAACTAGAATTGATGTTTACTCACACCTATAATAAGATTGTGCTGGTGAATGAAAGATAAGTTGATGTGATTGAATTATTGAATCAAATTCATCAACAATTAAAAATGGAATCTAGGGTAAAAACTTATGATGATCCTCATTTAGTAGATATCCTAGATACTTGCAAATTGTTACATAAGCATGATTGGCCTAAATATATGCAAAATGAATTGGATTTGAAATTTTTAGAAATAGGTTCCTACTTGCAAGACCTCATATTTGAAAAGGAAAATCTAATTCTAAATAAGGAATTGAATTGTGAAATCTTCATTTTAATGAATGAACAAGGAACAATTGAAAATCAATCATTGTTTTATCACTTTGATTAATTAAAGATTTACATTGAGATTCCTAATAAAACTAAATCAATATGGTGGGATGAGAGAGGCAAATTGAAGGATTTTGTGCTTGTAGGTATAATATTATTGTGGGATGTTTTCCATAGGATTTTTTATGCTTATCATGTCAAGATTCTTTTCGTTTGTGATGCAAATCAATTTTGGGATCAAGGAAAATGAGGCTTGAAATTTTGTCACCATCTTGTGCATTATTTGTATATAGTTTTAGTTTTTATGTTTTTTGGTTTGACAAGTTGTTTTGTTTTCTTGTTAGTTTTCTTTATGTTAGATTTTGGTTTGTGTTTTTATTTTTGTGTTTTGGGTTTTTTCCTTGTTTTAAGGTGATGTTTTTTTGTCATTGATTTATGGCCTTTACCCATTTTTTGTATTCCTTTGTTAAGCAGGTTGGAATACCTAATCTGAAAGCAGGTGAACATGAGAAAAGGGGGATGAATTATTTAATGATCATGCTCATATTTTGGGACTAAAATGGTGGAGAGTGGAACAAGGAAAATATTTTTCTAAAGCCCCACATGTAAGTCACATTTTAAAAGGTATTTATATAAGTCTTGAAGGATGAAGTTATCTTGATTTGCAAATTAAGGCTAAATTTTAACATGCTCAAATCCAAGTGTTACATAGAGGTTTGCAAAGTAATCTCTAAAAGAAGAATACAAGCAATGCAAAGATTGATCAAAGATGTCACCAAGTTTAGATAAACTCCATCAGGGCTATAGACACTTTATTGGTAGTGGGGCTCTATCTAGAAAAAGCTTGATATAAAAAAATGAGCATCGAAAAGCTTGATCAAATCAGTCACCTAGTTCAAAAAATCGCCACCAATGGGTCTTTGTTTGAACAAATTGTGCTCAAAAGAGACTACAAAATATTATTCAAAATGAAATATTATGAGCAATATTTTATAGCCTAATGCAATTCAGGTGATGGAATATGGATGGTTTTCAAGGATACAAAATGAATCACTTTACATACACTGAGAAAAGGCAGATGGATTAGTTGTTTTTATTCGAAGCTGTTTACCTCTACCTTCTTGGGACATCACTAAATAACTATTATTTCATTAATATTTTATGTTCTCATTTTAGATTGGGTTCTTCATCCAAAATTCTTAGGAGCATTTCCCAACTGAGTCGTTATTTGTTGTGGCCATTCCACAACTAGCCCCAAAATTGGGGACCCACCTTTTTATTTTTCAATTTTTGGATGTTAAGGGAAATTTTGGTTTAGGTTGCAATATATGTTCTAAGGTTTTGGTGTGGATTATTGTCCCCTTTTAGTTTCTTTTAGATTGTCTAGTGTGTTTATTAACTTCTTTCTTGTTTTTATTGTTTTGGTAATTTTAATGTTTTGAATTAAACCAATTCAAACTTTTGAAATTAATTAAATCAAATTTAAAAGTAAAAAAGAAAATAAGTAGAGAGAGAGAGAGAGAGAGAGAGAGAGAGAGAGAGAGGAAAAAATAAATAAAAATAAAAAGAGAAAAAATAATAAATAAATAAATAATAATCATGAAAATAAAACAAACAAAAAAGATATATATATATATATATATATATATATATATATATATATACATATGTGTATATATATGTATACATATGTATATATATATGTATACATATGTATACATATGTGTATATATATATATACATATGTATACATATGTGTATATATATGTATACATATGTATACATATATATATGTATACATATATATATATATGTATACATATATATATATATGTATACATCATATATATATATATATATATATACATATATATATATATATATATATATATATACATATATATATATATATGTATAACCATCCATATATGGTTATATATATATATATAACCATCCATGTGTTTTTTTGGAAAGTGAATTAAATTTCATTAATGGTTTTATTTCGGGAAAAGTTTAATTTAATTTTATCTTTAGTTTTGTTTTAATTAAATTTTATTAATAGTTTTATTTTGGAAAGTTTAATTCATGTATTTTTCTTTATTGCAGGTTACTATTAAAAAAAAAGAAAAAAAAAACGATAGTACTCAAGAAGAGAAAATGTCACTTATCATGTCAATGGAAAAGAAAATGTTGGAAAGTCAAAAGTTGGAAAAAGAAACAAATAGCCAAATGTTGGAAATTTTAAGAAGAAAAGAAAACGTTGGAAAGCCAATAGTTGGAAGAAAGCCAAGAGTTAAAAAATGAAATGAATAGCCAATGTTGGAAACATTTAAAAACCCATTGAAGCTCATAAACAAGGGTTGGATTTTTCTTAGAAGAAAGCCACACTGTTGGACTAGTTTTCCCCATAGGATGCCAATTTTGGGTATGGTTTTTTGCACTTGTAGTTGAATGTTGAAGATCTTTTTACTGCAATATATTGGGGATACATCAAGTTTTATGTATGTTAATGGTTGAATTATTGTTATTTTTGATATATTTCACCATTTCCTTTGAAGATTACACCGCATTAGTTGTTTGATTACGTGAATTCGGGTCACACTAATGTTGGTTATCGTGCAAAATACTAATTCTTACAGGGTCTGTGGAGAAATTCTGAGTTGCAACACTTTTATTTTATTTTATTTTTCTAACCCTTCTTTTTGCAGATTTTTTTAAACTTTGACAATTAAAATAAAAATCGAAAAAAATTAAAATTTCAAAAATAAATGCACGGGTCCCTTGAATGAGCTTCAATATTTCACCTTATGTAATTTTGAAATCATTTTGAAGCCAATCTGAATTTATTAAAGTTATTTAAATTTGCATTTTATAATTTCATATTTGACATAAGTTCACTTCTCAAGATTTATATTTTATTTTTTGGGCAATAATTTTTTTTAAAGCAAAAAACCCTTTGTAGGGGCACCTTGGTTTTAGATACCATGACCAGGGGGTTCTACACCGTTAAAGTCACCCGACAGTTGCGCCCGACCCTGCCCGCACCAACATTATCAATTGGATTTTGGGTACCCAATTCAACTTTTTGGTAGGTGGAGAATCGAACCCGGGACCTCCCTTGGAGGATTGCCCTCTCCTCTCCAACTCACCTACAAATTGACTTCCCTTTATGAAAATTAATTTTATTAAAGGGGATAATTTATATAGCATTCAATAGGCCATTATTTTCAAAGCAATAAATCAACTTATCTTCATGAAAATTAATTTCATAGAAGAGGGTTATTTATTTGAATTTTCAAAGGCTTCTACATTTTATAAGTAGTTTTGCATATTTATTTTCTTTTTACTCATCAAGAAACAATTAAATGAATCCAAATTTCATTTCGGATTCACCTTTAGAGAGATTTTAATCTTTTATTTTCATAGTTCAAAGCAAGGTTTAAGGAAGCTAAAATGGATCTAAAATCTGCTTAATGAAAGGAAGATTAAATCTACTTAAAATTCTCCAAGATAAAAGGAACTAAGGCTTTACATCATGGTCATATGAGGGCCAATCACATTTTATTTTCTTTTAAGTTTCATGAATAATTAGTAGCATAGCATAATAAAATAACACCAACACAGACCCCTTGTTAACAGTTACTTGCAAATCACTAAGGTATTCCTAGCACTCACTTGATATATCTTCACAATATTACAAGCACACATTAAGTAAAAGGAACCTTTGCAAGAGAGGGTTTTGTGATCAAAATTCTAAGTGTGATGGTTGTTTTACAATTGGGAAAAATTTCCACTCAACATGGCTATAGAGGAGAAAGAAGATGCTCTTGTTGAAGAAAACCAAGAAAATGAGAGAGATCCAAAAAATAAAGAGGAAGTCGTAGTTGACATAGAAGAGGAAATTTTTGTTGCTCTTGAAGAGTTGAAAATGATTAGAAAGAAAAACTCAAGATTGAAGATTCAAATACAAGAGAATGAGGAGACAAAGGCAAAGCTTTCACAAGAACTCATTGACTTGAAAGTTAAAATTGAAGAGGTAAAGCAAATTGAAGAAGGTATGGTTGAGCAGTTAAAGGCAAAATAGTTGGAATGTGAAAAATTAGAACATGAGGTTGTCTCTCTAAGGAAGGAAGTGAAAAAATCAAATGATAAGCTACATAGGTTTGAGAAAAGCACATAAATCATGGATAACATTATCAAAGCATAGATATCTTTGACTATAAAGACTAGACTTGGTTTTGAAGAAATTCAAAGAAAACAAAAGGGGGAGTCAAGCTCAAAAGGAACAAAGGCATCAAAGAAAATAATTAAAGAAGAGCCTAAGACCTATGCTAATGTGTTGAGAAGTGGAAACATCAAGGAGAAAGAAAACAAAGCATCATCAAGGAACGAAGTCCATAATAGAAACAACAATGAGAGAACCATGTAGTAATATCCTCCAAGACAATCAAACAGGTTTCAATATTTCTTCCATAGTTATTATTTCTCATGTAACCAATTTGGTCATAAAATTGTGAATTACAGGGTTCGTGCTAAGAATGATTTTGGATTCACCAAGAGGAATTTCAATTCATTTGTACCTCTCATGGACTACAACATCATTTGTTACAAATGTAATAATTTTGGGCATATAGCTAGATGGTATAGAGCGGTGTTCCCTAAACTTCTGAAATCTAGTAAGAAAGAGGATGATCAAACTATTCAAAAGGATATGCCCTCCAAAGTTTGGAAAAATAAAATGGAACAAGAAAAGGAGCATAGTAATTTGGGAGTTCCACTCCCATATCATCGTTGATGTCTCATTAAGAGCAAATAGTAAGGGGGAGTTTTCAAGTGTCTTAAACTTTGCCATTAATGTCAAAGGAGAAGAATCTTAGCAAGGAGGAGCAACTTTTTAGGGGGAGCATATTGTGATTCTGTTACAGTAAAGAAAAGTTTATTTGTAGGGGTACCATCAATGACAAAGGGGATATTTTTAGAAGTATTCACTATTGAGTTGTCATTGATGTCAAAGGTCAACATGGGTTGCTTGGAAAAATTAGTAAAGAAAAATATATTATTATAGGTTTGGTTATGAGCTTGAGCCAAAGGTTGAAATATTTAAATAAAAGATTTAAATATTAATATGAAATGAAATGAAATGTGGGTTGACCTCATTGGGCATAAAGTTTGAATATTGAAAATATTTTCATATTAATAAGTGTTCATTTTAGATAATGTTTTTTGTTGAGATTCCAAGCATTGATACGAAGTGAAGCAGAGAGGATATTGCAATAGAGAGATCACATTTTTACAAATGTTTGAAGGTTGCAGTAAAGAGAAGATGATGGTAGAGAGATTGCATGAGCTACAAATGTCTGACGGTGTGGAAGAAAGAAATTGAAGAAAAATCTAAGCAACGAAAATGAGGGAAAGGACGTTGAAAATCATTGAGAACCACAAGCGGTGGACAGAGACTCGATGGAGGTCAAGAGAAGAACAATGTGAAGGAATTTGGCTAATGTGGCACTCAATGAAAACAAGGAAAGCCTAAGATATTGATGAGAGAAATAAATCGATGGAAATTGTAGTCAAAGCATAATTAATTTCAAACGGTAAAATACATTAAAGGAGACGATAATTTCATTTGAGTGATAGTATTATTTCCTTGGTTTGAAAAATAATATTATTTGTGGAAGGAGCACATATTATTTTGTTTACTACTATAAAAAGTTTTGAAAGAGGAGCACACCGAATGTCTAAAGGTTTTTGGTGACATAGATGAAAAATAAAACACCGAGGGTGAAGCACTGATCACCATAGACATCATGTGTAGAAGATGTATTAAAGGGATACCAATCGTGATTAGAAAGTGAGTTGAAGCTACCACTTGGATAGAGATAAGGAGCTTGAGGATGCATTGAAAGTAGGAGAAAGAGGAACAACTACACATGGAATCAAATTATATTTCATACTAATGGTAGTAAGGAGTTGTTGAAATATTCATAGAGAGAGATGCTATAAAAATTAAAATATTCATGGAGCCACACATGAATACTAAATAAATAAGATAGTTGAGCACCATCAGTTGGATAAGAAAGGCACAAAAAAAAAAGTTTAGTTGACAATATACAATGTTCGATACACCGATAGAGAACCACTTAGTCATTAAGTTTTAATTTGGGTTTCACACCAGAATAAACATAAGTGAATGTGTGAAGGAGATATTCAGATAGCCATTCAAATTGAATATTACAGACATAGTCATTGCACTATCTACTTCTAAGTATCATAGTTGTTAAGGAAGACATGGTAGTTTGAGTAATTGCAGAGTTTGACCACAAGTAGGAGAAGAACCTAGAGGAATATATAGGCTATTGAAGTCACTAGAGCATCATTGTTGAAGAGCCAACGTAGGAGAAGTGTAGCACGATCGATTTCTCTCAAGCTAACAAAAAGTTATGTTTTCATGGGAGTGGACATGGGCCACTTTGGGCCATTGGATAACACACATTCTGAAATATAATGAGACATTGTCAGGTATGCATGTACAGTCTTGATCATTTCCATAACCATAGCTTCAAAATATAAATAGTTGTATCATTCATATAAGAGATCCCAAGCATCACATTGTAGTAGAGATCAAATACATTGAGGTTTAACAGAAAGTTAAGTGCCCAGAACATAGGTATCTGGTCAGAAAGAGCAAGTGATATAGTGTAGTGCACATCTGGGTTTAAGAGGTCCACACCACAAAGAAGTCTTCAATACATTTCCCAAGTGCAGGAAGAGCTCAAGTGAGTCTAGGATGATGAGTAGAGATACTATTGTTCTCATGACACTATTTGCATGAGTTCTCCATAGTTAGTGTTTGCTATCATAAAATCAATAGACATAAGACCTCCATCACAAAGCTATTCAAGAACCAGAGTGTTGCAAGCAATATTCAAGGTAGATTATAGTTAAAAGGATAATAGGTTAGAATGAGCAGCAAGTGCAATCATGCCACATGGAGAGTGCAATTTGAAATACTAGCTTTGTTGCACAACAATGTCCATTTCAAAGTACACTAGTGCATGGAGAGAAAAGCTTATTGGCGCACATAATAAATTGGAATATATAGTACCAAAAGCAGAGGGGGGATAATCGTTACAAACAATATCTGGGAGCGGACCTGAGCAAAGTTTTTAATCAGATTTTTGAGTAGAAGGTTGATGCCTTCACTCTTGTGGGTTGGTGCCCATGAACTTGCATAAGGGGATTTTTGTCTTTTGTGGGTTAGTGGCCATGAACTTGCATAAGGGGATTGGTGTCTCTTGTGGTTTGGTGCCCATGAACTTTCATAAGGGGATTGGTGTCTCTTGTGGATTGGTTCCCACAAACTTGTACTAGGGGATTGGTGTCTCTTATGGGTTGGTGCCCACAAACTTGAATAAGGGAATTGGTGTCTTCTGCGGGTTTGTGCCCATGACCTTGTACTAGGGGATTGGTGTATCATGTGGGTTGGTGCCCATAAAATTTATTAAATAATATATAAGCAATATTTTTCTGTGGTTTTCTCCTAAGAGGGTGTTTCCACGTAAAAAAATTATCTCTTATGTATGTGGTGATTAGTGCATTGTTTCATTATTTCATTGATATTATTTCAAGTTATTACTTTGGAAAGAAAAGTGAAAAGTTTTATATTATACTGTTCACCTCCCCTCTCAGTTTAAGCATGTGTTTCTTCATCCTACCCTATTTTAATAGAATACATTTGGTTTATCTTTTTTGGGTTCATACTTTCACTTGGGATTGGTTCTAATGTAGTCAACTTAGTTATAATATGATAACACCTAGCTCTATTTTAGTTTGATTTAAAACAATACTAAGTATATTTACATGCAATTGAATAGTGATAAAAACTTGATTGATGTTATAATTACATATTACAATTGAATTAAAAATTTGCCTTGTTTTATTTGTTCATGTAAAAAAATACTTTATGTTTTTAAAGCTAAATATTCAAAGGAATAGAGGGTATTTGAATGAAAATTATTTTTGGTATGTTATAGGCAAAGTCCTAATAGTTACACACTTGTTTTCCTTCATTTAAAAGTAATTTTGTACTTAGGGAGATTCATGGAATTTTGATTATCATATTTATATTTGGCTAAAGCATAAATCATGACTATTCACTCCTTGAATGCATCATAAAATCCAATTGTATTTATGACTATTGGGCTATATTTAATTATTGTACTTATGATTTTTGCATGGATAATATCGAGTTGATTGTTCACATTTTTTATTTTCTATCATAATACAATTTTACTAGTATGGTATAAGAAAATATTTCAATTATTGTGTTATGTGGCTGAAAGTGAACTATCATTTTTAGAAAACCTCCTTGCATACATCTTGAGATTGTTTCGCTTAGGGGACTATTATAATTACTAGATATATGGTTTTTTTAGAATGATTACACTTCATGTTTAAATGTTGTATGACTGAGCATGTTACCATTTATAGTAGATTTATATAATGATTATACTAAACTAATTACCTTGAAAAAATATTGTCTTCCTTTTGTGTGGTGCATTAAAATGTAGTTGCATGGCATGATTATTTGGATTGAATGATTGATTTTATCTAGAATTCATCCTAGAAAGATAGATATAAGTTTTGGAAGATCAAACCCATGAAAATAAATATAGGTATAAGATGTTTAATTGTGCATGAGAACTCTGGTTGTATAATCATGGTAAATATTATTATATAAATGTATAGTAGTTGCATCACATATAGTGCAAGTTGATTGCTATAGTAAATTTAGATGTAGTCATGAGTATAGACTCATAGGAATTCATGGAAATTATGCATGGATGAATTGTATGAGATGGTATCTCTGGTCATGTTGGTTCTGCATATTTATCCCATTATGAAGGGTCAAAAATTTGTGATGCAAAGTTGATATGGGGACATTTATTTGAATGAACTTTATTGGGTAGAAAATCACTTAGATGATATCTTCCCTCCCCTAAGTAGTGGCTCATAAGTTGGAATAAGAAATATAAGAAAATATAAAAAAATTACTATGGCTACTAGTTTAAGTAGTTATACTTGTAAGTTGATTGGATAAACAATCTTGTATTCACTATAGAAGGAAAATTTTGTATGTTTTATAGTATTTATGGTGGAAGCTTAAGCATGAATATATTTCTTGTCATATTATTCATGTTATTTGATCATTCTTTTTTAGTTGGCATAGAATGAATCTTTTTATATTACTAGATCATTAGAAAAATTCCAATATTATCATAGGATAAATAATTTCTAGGATCATAAATCACTCAATAACATGCATATATATCAAACTCCAATAATGAACAATGAAACACATTGAAAGCTTTATTGAAACTACTAAAGCAATGCAAAAATGCAATGATTCCTTGAGTTACATATTACAGAGTTTTGTATTCAATATATAGATACATGAGACTCTTCATATTACATGAATATTGACATTTGCTCTCCTCAAACTCATGGAAGAACCAACTCTTTATATTTTCCTTTTCACATATTAAATCTCACATATTACATAAATACAAATTATTTCATGATTGCTCATAAATCCCTACTTCTAAACATGACACATCACTCATATAACTCACACTTGCTAACAAGACACCTCAGACACTTATTTACATGATACACACTCTCATTTAATAAAATAACACATACTACAAACTCAAATTTCAAACACACATCCTAATATAAATATTTACAAAGGTACCAAATAATGTAATATATTGTAATATTTTTTTTGTGGCTTTCCAATGATTTCCTCTATAATATTACATAAATATAGGGAGATAATTTACAACAAAAATAATATATGGTCTAGTATTTATTAATATAGAAGACTTTTGACTAGCTAATAATACATAAAAGTAGAGATTTAGGGTGACTTATCATATCTTGATAATTATAGATTTTGTTCCATTGGAGTATATTTAGGTTAGCATTTTGTTATTTTTATACTTCTAAAGTAATGATACTGCATATTTTGTTTGAGTTATTGTGATGTTATTTTCTCTTTGACAAATTTCTAGACCAAGGCAAGAGTGTAGAAATCTAAAATATGTCATTTCAAATTATTTTTCCAAAATATTTTTTACACTATCTATTAGTGTTTTTGAACTTTCGATTATTACTAGATCATCAACATATACTACAAGAATTATTATCTCAAACCCAACCTTTTATATACAAATATTTGAATCAAATGCACTTCTTTTAAAATTGTGTCATAGTAGATTATCATTAATTTTAATATACCATGTTCTAGAGGCTTGTTTTAAATCACATAGTATTTTTTTTAATTTGCAAACTTTTTTTCAAGTCCCTTAACAAAAAAACCTTATATTTGAATCATGTATACTTCCTCTTCAATATCACCATTAAGAAATGCACTCTTAACATCCATTTGATGTATTTTCCAACCAAATTGAGCTACTAATGCACAAATTGTATAAATAGTAGTCATTTTTGTTGTAGGTGCAAATGTTTCTTCATAGTCAATTCCTTTTATTTGAGTATAACATTTTGCAACTAGTCATACCTCATATTTATTAATAGAACCATCTACCTTGTACTTTATCTTGTAAATCAATTTACATCCTATTTTTTTTTATTTTGGTAGATCAACTAAATCCCATAACTTGTTCTTCATTAGTGTTGCATACTATGATTTTGTTGTTGCTTTCTATTTTGGTTGTCTTGTTGTAGGTTTTGTTTTGAAATAATTAGTCCCATATTTATTTTTTTCATACTATGTGTTTGAGGTCTTGTAGTGGTAAGATTTGGCAATTTTTCTAGAATTGAGTCCTTAAGTGTATTTATATGTCACTTTGCCTCTTTTCTTTATGGTGAAGTTTTGAGTTTAGATTATTCAATAGGTTCATTAAATATTTTTGTTTCTTCATATATATATTGTTCTTTATCTGATGAAATAACCAAGATAGGAATTGTATTATTCTTTGAAAATTCAATATCAATTTTATTTTCTTCATCAAAATCTACTTCTCTACTTACATAGATTTTTTTTTGTGATTCAATCAATTATTCTATATCCTTTTCAGTCATCATCATATACAATAAATATTCTACATAAGGTTTTTGTATCTAATTGTATTATTTTTTGCTTTGGAATGTTATGTGTGCTTTCCATCCATAAATTCTTAGATGTGATATTGAAGGTTTTTGTATTAACCAGGTTTCTTTAGGAGTAATATTTTTAAGAACTCTTATGGAAGATATATTTTGTATATATATACTATAATATTTACAACTTTTGACCAATATTTATGACCAATATTTTCTTCTTTAAGAATACAATGTACCATTTCCATAATGAAATAATTACTTCTTTGTGTTATACCATTTTGTTGTGGTGTATAAGCTATAGTGAGTTGCCTTTTATACCATTTCATATTAGAAATGAATCGAATTATTTTTATATAAATTCACCACCCCTATATGAGCAAATATTTTTTATTGTTTTTCTAATTTCTATTTCTACAAGTTGTTTGAATTATATGTAAAGTCTTCAAATTTGAATTTCAATAAGTAAATCAATAATTTTTAGAATAGTCATCAAAAAATAACTAAACATATCTATGTCCTCCAAGAAGAGCGTTCATTTTTCCACATAAATTTGTATGTACTATTTCTAGTGTCTTCTTAGCTCTATGTAAGTTGAATTCAAATGACACTCTTTGTTGTTTTCTTGCTAGGCATTCTGCATAGATTGTATATTTTCATGTTATATTAGGTAAAATGTCTACCATTTGATATCTACGTAGTTAATATAAGGATGATGCACTTATATGTCCTAAAATTATGCCAAATCTCTTGTTTCTAGTGTTTTAATAATAGAACAATATTTGATGAAGTGTCAAGAGCAAATAGGCCATTTGATGAAGTTGATTGCTACACTAACTTTATATTTAGTCATGATTATAGAATCATAGGAATTCATGGAAATTATGCATATATGCATTGCATAAAATTAACTTTATAGTTAGGTTGGTTCTACATATTTACCACTTTGTGAAGGGTCAAAAATATATGATGCAAATTTGAGATGGGGAAATTTAGTTTAATATCTCTTGATTGGGTAGTAAAGCATTCAGATGATATCTTATCTCCCCTAAGTGGTGGCTCATAATGTGGAAGAATAAATATAATAAAATATATTTAATGTACTATGACTACTGGTTTAAGTAGTTATACTTATAAGTTGATTGGATAAACAATTTTGTATTCACTGGAGAAGAAAAAATGTGTATGTTCTATGGTAGTTATAGTGGAAGCTTAAGCACGAATATATTTCTTGTCATATGATTCATGTTATTTTATCATTCTTTTTTGTTGGCATGGAACAATTCTTTTTATATTACTAGATCACTTCTTTTCTAATTGATATAAAGGAAGGTTTTGTAGATGCTACATGATCATTCCTTTTTCAATTAACATGAAAGAATTATGTTGTACTTATTTGAATGTTTTATAAAACATTTTCATATTTGGCATGGAGTTATAATCTTGAGGTAGAACTATCATTACATAAAGATAACTATCTATTTTATATTCACATACTTGTTAAGGTTATAATGTTAAGTTTATTATACTAATAATTTTAGTTTACCCATATGTTAGATGTCTTGAAATAAGCTTTAGTTGTCCTAATAAATAAGTTTTGAACACTTTGAATCTATATTCATTCATGTTAACTATAGCACATGCATTATACACCTAAGTTATAAATGACTAGACCTAAACTATAGAATGCTCATCATGAAATCATAAATAATGGTTTTACAAATTATTTTGTTGTTATACTTATTTTTGGTTAAAATTATATAGCAAGTTAAGCACACTATTTTTATATATTAAAATATTTAAAACATGAAATCTATGACTGTGTTTAAGTTGCCTATTTTTATACAATGAAAGCTTTAAGCTAGGAAATAAAATTATTGTGTATTCACCTTGTCTTGAGAAAATATCTAATATAGACTAGTGTGATTTCAAGATAACTTTACTATTACTTCAAGGGCTGAGTGTGGTCATAAAGAATGGAGGAAAACTCATCAAAACTATAAAGAGAGGGTATCTCTTGGATTGATGAATATTGGAATTCCTTTCACTATTAAACATAGCATGATAAGGTCTTACTAAAATTAGTATAAAAGGCCTCAAGAATACCATAATTATAGATATGAAAGTAATAAAGGGCCCAAGGGTAAATGTTATAACTACTATGGGGAATATTGACCAAATTAATCTCCATGGACAAGCAATAGTTCAAGCATAAAATCAACCCAAACCCCATAGTAGCCTCATCAAATTTATGTACACATGGATAACTAACAAGTAGAATATCAAAATGTATCTATTTAAAAATATGGCATGCTTTATGGTACACCTATTTATATTTTGATTAATACAAGAGAAAGTAGAAGTTTTATTTACCACATACATTTGTATAGATAAATAGAATTATGGAATATCCAATATTGAAACTAGAAAGAGAAGAGAGTGGAGCAACGCATTTTTATGGATGAGTTGAAACTTCCTCACTTCACCATAAAGGTGAATCTATATGTGGCTCCCTTAGGATATTATGATGCCATGATGGGTATCGATTGAATTTTGTAGCATATGGTCAAGGTGAACTATTTTGATAAAATAGTAGTGTCTGGATGATTAGGGCTATAATATCATCATTCAAGGGGGAAATAAGTCTATATTAGTTTGAGCTAAATCTTAGTTATGCATGAACGGAATGTTTTCCCGATGGGCGGCTGGTTTCTCCATAGGGCGGGATCCGCCAAATCCGCCGATTTTCTCGCAAGGCGGGATTCTTTCTTTTCTGCTGGTTTCCCGGATGGTGGGATTTCCCTGTTGCTTCCCGCTAGGCGGGACTGTTTGTGGTGGTTTTGACTGCTTCCCACGAGGCGGGATTTTATTGTAATAGTTTTTCTTTGCTTCCTGCTGGGCGAGATCTTCTCGATGGTGGTTTTTGGCTACTCCCCGCTGGGCAGGATCTCCAAAACTACTTGCTTTCTTATTTGTTTGTTTCCCGCTGAGAGGGATTGTTTCATGCTTACTGTTACCGCTAGGCGGGATTTTTGTTTTGGTGTTCAATTTCAAGGGATTGAATCCCTAGGCCCATTGCTTATGTAATCAGGTTTTGGGATCCTTGTTAAAACCCATTGTAAATACAAACACTACTTACCAAAAAAAAAATCTTAGTTATGCAACTTAAAAAGGTTCAAAGGAAAGGATGTTCTTTGTACTCAATACATATAGACAAAATGGAGGAGGAGAAATCTCCAACCTATTTGGAATATCCTTTCCTATATTTATATCAAGATATTTTTTAAATGAACTTTAGGGATTGCCTCCCCAAAGTAAGTTTGAATTTTCCATAGATATCCTGCCAGAATTTGAACCACAGTTTAAGGCACCATACAATATGACTACAACTAATTTTTTTTAAATGAAAACTCAATTGAATTATTTTTTAATCCAACCTAACGTATCATTACGGGATGCTCAATTCATATTTTTTAAGAACACATATGAAACCTTATGACTTTGCATTGATTATCAAATGCTTAATAAATACATAAGGAAGAACCAATACCCTTTCCCTAAAATTAAGAATTTATTTGACCAAATGAAGGAAGCAGCCATATTTTTAAAAATAGATCTTAAATTAGGGTCTTACAATTAAGAATAAATGAGGAGGACATTCCTTATACTATTTTCATAATAAGGTGGTACTATGAATTTATAGTGGTACCATTGATATTATGAATGCACCTACAACTTTTATAAATTTAATGAATAATATATTTTTTGAGTTTTTAGATAAGTTTGTTATCATATTTCTAGAAGATATTTTGATTTACTTCTAGAATGAGAGGGAATTTTGAGCACATATAAATGGTGATGAATAGGTTGAGGGAATACCATATTTATGGAAAGTTGTTGAATTATGCATTTTTGTAAAAGAAGATACACTAACTAGCTACATAATATTTTTTCAAGTGATACAACAAATATCAAAGCCATTCTAGAATGATAAACTTTAAAAACTATAATGAGGTACACAATTTTATGGGGTTAGCAAGAAATTATAGGTATTTTGTGGAAGGATTTTTCAAAATAGCTAACCCCATTACATATATTCAACATAAAGGAAAAATATTTGAATGACCAATATGGTGTGAGAAAGCTTTCCAACTCCATAAGGAAAATATGAAAACAACCCCAATATTAAATATGTTTAACCTAATAGAAAATTTATAGTTACCTTAGATGCTTCAAGGAGGGGTTAGGTGATGTACTCATGTAGGAGGGATAGAATAATATAAAAATTCCTTAACTTCAAACCTTATAAGAATATATGCCCCTCATGATTTAAAATTAGTAGCAATGGTGCACACTCTACAAATATGAAGGTAGTGTTTGATGGGTAAACATTTTGAATTAAAAATATATCATAAAGGATTATGGTATATATTTTATCAATCTAATTTGAGTGAAGATAATGAAGGTGGATAGAATTCCTCTATGATTATGATTTTGATATTAGCTACATTAATGGAAAATAAAATAGAGTGGCAAATGCTTTAATACAAAGGAGACATATATCAATCCTTAAAACTATGAGGACCACCTTTAGGGATCAAGTATTACACTAGTCAAAATATGATGCACATTATGAGTTGATAAAGAATGCTTTATTAACTAATGTATAGGATAATCAATTTGATGGATATCAGTCTGATTCAAATGGGTTACTCCAATTTAATGTTGCATATATGTACCCAAGGAAGGAGAAATAATATACACAAGCTAAAAGAAGCACACTATGCCCTTTAATTAGGAATATAGAAGTGACTAATATGGTGGTCTATATGAAAAATTATAGTTCTAGTCAAGACTAAAGAGGGAGATAGAAACTTTTGTAGCCAAATATCTTAAGTGTCAATGATTCAAGGCTAAACATATACATCTATTTTGCATCGCTTACCCTCATGATATTCCTAAGTAGAAAGGTGAAATTTTAGCATAGATTTTGTACAAGGAATAGCTTTTTTCAAAATCTAATATAATATTATAATGTTCATTGTTGACAAATTAACAAATGTGGCACATTTTATACCATAGAGCCTTAAGGATAATGCTCCTATGATGACAAAAATATTTGTTCAAGATATTTAGATTACATGAAATATCAAAGGCTATAATATTAGATAGAAATACTAAAATAACCTCTATATTTTGGTAAAATTTGACTATAGCATTGGGCATAAGGCTTAACATTATCTCTTCATATCACCTAAAAATAAATGGATAAATCGGCTTAGTAAACCAAGTTTGGAGGATTTACTTAGGATGTAGTACATTAATTAGTAGTATAAATGGGATGAATATATTCCATTGGTAGAATTAACCTATAATAACTCCTACCACTCCATAGGGATGACCCTTTTTGAAGCATTGTATGGTAAGAAATGAAAAACATCTCTAAAATAGTAACAAGTGGAGGACAAACTAGTTATTGAACCGACTATGTTAAAAGAATAAAAAGAATGGATTAAACAAATAAAATATATATTGAAATAGGTCAATTATAGATATAAAAGTTACACTAATAGGAATAGAACCCCAAAATAATTTAAATGGGAAAAAAGGTTTTTTAAAAGTCAAACCTATAAAATGTTCTATAAAATTAAAAAATGAGCTAAGCTAACCCTCAAGCATGGGTCCATTTGAGATATTGGAAGTGGAAAATCCAATGACATACCAACTTGATCTACCTCCTATCCTTTCCCAAATTTATGGCATTACTCATGTATCTTTATTGAAACTATATCATGTTGATGTTTCACACATTCTAGACTGGAAAGCACTATAGTTCAAGATCTTGGTATATTTCTAGTTGAGCCAGTCAAAGTATTTGGAAGATATAAATTGCAGTTGAGGAATAAATAGATGTCATAATATAAGGTCCAATGGGACCAATATTCTAAGGATGGTGCCACTTGGGAGAACATTGAAGATATCTAAGAACTTTATCTGCATTTGTTTTTTGAGTAGAACTACACGAAAAATATTTTAATTCAACAATGAATATGCATAGAACTCATATTTAATGTTTATAGTTAGATGTTGGATAGTAGTAAATTTTGCTATGCTATAAGTTGTGTTTTTGTTTTGAAAAGTTATGTGGATAATAAATTTCTAATAACTACTTTTTGTGAATTCATCGAGACTATTACTCTTTTTATTTGGAATATATATCATATCTTGAAAAGAGTACCCCAACTAAACAAAGAGTGCTAAACTATTTAAAAAAAAATTTCAATCCAAATATTCTTTTCTTACAAGAAACTAAGATGAGCGATGAGGATTTTGATATATTACAAATGTTTTTTTGGAAGAACTATGAAGGTGTGGGTAGGGTTACTTTTGGTTCTTATGGAGAGTTGTTGACACTTTGGAATCCTAATTCTATGGAGGGAAAGCTCATTTATCAAGTTGATAGGTTCTGTTATTTTTTATTCTGTTGTAAAAAGACTAATTTTTCTTAGATTTCTACCAATGTGTATGCTCCCAATGTTGTTATAGATAGAAGGAAAATATGGGTTGACTTAAAAACCCTTGGTTCTTCATTTTATCTTCCATGGTTACTTTCTAATGACTTTAATTCCATTCTGCTCCCTTGTGAGAAACTTGGAGGGTTGGTTATTTTTTGGATAGCATAAGGTTATAAATTCACTTGATCCAATAGAATAAAGGGAAGAGGTTTGATTCAATCTAGGATTTACAGGTCCCTTACTTCAGTGAGTTGGATCACCATAGTTCAAGATTGCTCTTTGAGGACTTTATCAAGAATTGCTTCTAACCACAAACTATTACTGTTAGAACTCATGGTAGAAAAACATTCAAAAGTTTATCCTTTTTGGTTTGAGACAATGTGGCTTTATCATCTATATCTTGAAGGTTTGATTAAGGCTTGGTGGAATTCAGATATCTATGGCACTAAGATGTTTCAAGTGTCCAAGAAGTTGAAAATCATCAAAGCTAACTTGAAGAAGTAAAATTGAGAGGTTTTTGGGAACCTCTTCCATAGGAAGCAAACAATATTTCAATAATTGTAAGAAATTGAGTAAAAAGGCCAAAGTGAAGGTTGGTCAGAGGAGTTGTCCAACAAAGAGAAAATTACTCTTACAAAATTTCATAATATTCTTGCGAGGAGTTTTTTTGGAGGAAAAAATATTGAACTATGTGGTTTAAGGAGGGGATAGGAATACCATGTTTTTCCACCTCTCAACCTTAAAATATAGGAGTGCTAATAAAATAAGAGAAATTAAATTGGACTCTAGTGAACGCCTTAAATATTACGAAAAAATTGCTACTACCATAGTATCCTTCTTTTAGGATTTATTTTCTAGAGACAAGGAGGAAAATTGGGATGCTTTGGAGGAACTTCTCATGAACATTCCCTAGGTGGTGATGGCTGATATGAATAATGATTTGATTGCCCCATTTTTTAATGATCAACCTATTTAGTATAAATAAGGACAAATCACCTAGGCCAGATGGGTTTCTTGCTATTTTTTTCAAAAGTTTTAGCACCTTATTTGTTTAGATATTTCAAAAGCCTTAAGATAATTCCAATCTTCTTCCTCTTTGTTGCAGGTCTGGAATACTACCTGTTATTGTTTTGGTTTCAAAACAATATGGTGCCTCTTCTCTAAGAGATTTTAGACCTATAAATTTATGCAGTGCCCTATATAAGTTGCTTACTAAGACACTTGCTAATAAGCTGAAAATGCTTATCCCCATCTTGATTGCTCCTCTTCAAGGTGGTTTTGTTCATGGTAAGAATATTATGATGGGATAGTTACGGTTCATGAGACTACATTATATGTCCAAAAGTGGGTTGGCTAGAATACTTCTTAAACTTGATATGCAAAAGGCTTATGACAGGGTCTCCTAAGAGTTCCTTGATAAGGTGTTGCAAAAATTTGGCTTTGGGGATCTATGGAGGAAGTGGATTAGAGTTTGTATTTCCTCTACTAAATTTTATATCATCATCAATGGGATTTTAAGTGGTTTTTTGGGGGGTCAAATAGGTATTAGGAAAGGTGATCCCTTTTATCCATATATTTTCATTTTTATGGTTGAATCTTTAGGAAGATCAATCCTTGTTATTACCTTGTCCTCTAATATTAAAGGTATTAGGCATGCTAGTATTGCAGAGGTACAAATTTTCAGATAACAATGTACTTCTTGGTGAGGCTACTATGAGAGAGTATAAGAAATTCATGAATATTTTATAGTTGTATGAGAAAGCTTCCACCCAATAAATTAACTTCCATAAAATTCAAATATTTTTTGTGAATACTAGGGGCAGCTTCAACATAGAATTGCAGTAAGTTTTGGTTGTGGAATTGCTAACCTTCCTTATTTATATCTAGGTATGCCATTGTTCATTGGTAGGATAAAGGAGGAGTTGTGGTCTCCTGTGTTGGATAGCATTCAATATAAGTTAGTTAGGTGGAAAGGTAATATCTTGAACCAAGCAGGTAAGTTGCAATTGCTTCAACCTACCCTCCAAAGCATTCTCATCTATTATATGTCTCTTTTCATAATGCTCTTTAAAGTTAGGAGGAGGATTGATCAGATATTTAGGATATTTTTAGGGGCTAGGGTGGAGGATAAATAGAGTGTGTCTCTTGTCTCTTGGGATGGGGTCTAATATTCTGAGAAAGAATGTGGTCTTGGGATTAGAAATTTGTTGTTGATTAATAAGGCATTGATTGCAAAAATATCTTGGAGATTATGTGTTAAAGAGGATCAATTGTGGAAAGATATTATGAGAGGTAAGTATCTAGAAAATCACATTTCTTGTTTTATAAGCACTACTCCTAGGGGATCTATGATTTTGAATGGTTTATTGGTGGTCAAAATTTTGGTTACAAAGGGGATGTGGTGGTAGATTGGGAATGGCAAGGATGTGTTCTTCTAGGATGATACTTGGATTCTTCCTAAACCCCTCTTTCTTAGTCCTAATTTTTATGAGTTGAAGGCTCCTTTATCACTAAAATATGGAGAAAAAGTAATTGACTATATAATCATCACTAATGGCAAGAGGATTTGGAAGCATTTGACTTTACATATAGTTGATCTTCAAATCCTTCAAAGTTTGGAAATTTGAACATGTTGCTACAACAGTACTTTCTTCCTCAGCATAATGATAGGGACTTCCTTCTATGGACTCATTCTTATAAAGGAATTTTTTATGTCAACACTACATATGAGGCCCAAACATTGTCTAGAGGGGGATATTTTATGGTGGAAAAGGTTTGGTATCCTCATTTGATCCCCTCGATTGCATGTTTTATGGTTGCATTTACAAAATAAAATTTGACTATTGATAGTTTATGTAAGAAAGGCTTCCATATTCCCAATATTTATCTCTTGTGTTCTAAGTATAATCTATGGATCATATTTTCATCCATTGTTATTTCTCAAATAAGGTGCTCAATGCTTTACCAGATTCTTTTTTTTTTCAAGTGGATGTTACCTCGAACTTTTAAGGAAATTTTCACTCGATGGAAATCCCATTTCATCAATCACAAACTCACTAGGGTGTGGGACCTAGTTCTTCCTTATTTTTTATGGGGTATCTGGTGGAAGAGGAACAAAATAACTTTCAAAGATATTTCTAGGGATGAATCCTTTATCTTTGAAAGGATTAAAGTTGCTATTGAGAATAACTTGGTTATATTTGCTACTAGAAATGGTAGGGAGAAAGTTGTGGAGAAAGGGGTTGTTGTTAGTTGGAAATTGAATCTAGGGTCTTCTACTTTTGTATCCATTGTTCAAAAAATATTGGCTACTAGATGGCATAAACCAGCTAAAGGGTGGATTATTCTAAACTTTTATTGGGCTACCAAAGTTAACTTCAAGAGGGTTTTTGGAGGGGGTGTTGTCAAAAATGATAATGGTGAGGGAATTTAGGCTTACACTAAATATTATGGTATTCGAACCAACCACCTAGCTAAATCTAAGGTTATTTTATTGGGTTTTCATCAGGTTTTTAAGAGAGGAATTACAAGACTTCTTGTACAAGGTGGATCCTTGAGCATCATTCAGGATTTGAAAGCTGGAAAGACTGACAATTATTTCATCCTTAATATTATAAAGGACACCTCAAATATTTTGGAAGGCATTTTAGAATTTAAAAATGAGCATATTTATAGGAAAGGTAATTAGGTTGTTGATGTTATGGCCAATTTGGAAGTGGATAGTGGCCAATTCAGAATTTGGGAAGACAATTTACCTCTCTGGTTAATGAAAATTTTTGCTTTGGAAGCATTGGGCCTACCTATCTAGCTAGAATTTTTGTTGTCTTTTTTCTCGGATGAGGTCTCCTTTGTGTTGTATTGATCCTCTATTTGGGGGATATTTTTTGGGGGCTGGTCATTTTGCTCCCTAGTGGTTTCCATTCTTAGGAAATATGCTTGGTGTATTGCCCTCACCCTTGCTCTTTAGGATTGGGATTTTGTTATATGCATCTTGATGTATTTGCTGCCCTTCCATTCTAATGCAAAAGTAGAGCAGGATATTTAGTGCCTCTAAAATAAAGTTGAAACAAAAAATTTTCTTTATACCCTATTGGGTGGTGGGTTGGTCTATGTTGTATCATGGTGTTATATTTCTCTTTTGTTCTCTTGGGTGGTTGTTGGGTTTAGTTTCTATTATTTTTGCCTTGGAGGTTGACCTATGCTTAATTGAACTTCTCTTTCTCTACCTCCTCTAATGTAAAAGGTTTTGGGACCTTTCAAAACCCTATAGCGTGTGCAAAACCTAGGGCCACCGTCAAGCCCAATGTCTGACAATAACTGCAAACAAGGAAGCCATGAGCGAAGGTTTTCTAGGGAAAGCTAATGGGAGAGGGATCCCAAAGTTTCAAGGACTGCGTATTAACTTGGAAGGATACAGAAAAGTTAAGAATAACCAGGCTAACCAAGCCAACACAGAACTGGAAAAAATCCAGGATAAAGGAAAGCAACATAATGAGGGAGGCAAAAATCATAAGGTATGTAATAAAGATCCTAGCTTGAACACGTTTGATATTCTAGAAAATCTAGAAGTTGAAAAAGAAAATATTAAGGATGATACCATCAGTGTCAAGTTTCCTGAAACCCTAGACTCCCCATCCAAATCGGGACCATCCATAGCTATGTCAAAAAGCCCCAAAAGCTATGCTCAAAATGAAGAAAAATTGCCAGGACATTTAAATTTAAACATGGAAAAAATAGAGTCAAGAGTCGAAGTTGTGGAAACAAGATCCAGGAATGTAGCTCCTAATTCGGTAGTGGAGAAAATTATCCCTTATCAGATGAGCCCAACGATAAAAGGTTCCTTGAAGGAAAGCCCCCTGTTTAGGAACCATATAGGAGAGGTGAACCAAAATAAGGCTGAGGATGAAAAGGGAATTGAAAACCCCCAAAATGAGGAAGAAGGTTCAAGCCCTAGACTATCACAGTATATGCCCCCAAATTTCAGTCCAAAATAGACTAGAAGCACTACCAAGCCTCCGATAGATTATGGAAGTGAAAGAAAGAAAGGGAGAATATCTACAATAGAGCACTATAGAATGAGAATCAATGAAGAAATTGCAAAAAGAAAGCAAAGAACATTGTTACAGCAAGCTATTCCTGGCCAGGATAATAGCAAAATTGAAAAAACCCCTTTGGATCAGGGAAGGGTGTAGGGAAAAAATATCAAACAGTCTAAATTAAGGTTCTCTCATGGAATGTGAGAGGCCTAAATGGCCCACCAAAAGAAAGGATGGTGAAGTCTATAAGGAAGGATTGGAATCCTACTATTATTTTTCTTCAAGAAACTAAAACAGATGTGGCACAATCAGCACTTATAGCTAGATGGATTTGGAAGTAAGGGGAAGTGGCCTTTCAACAGGTGAGAGGAGCATCTGGGGGCCTCATGATCTTATGGGATCCTATTAAAATAGAATGAAGTATTATTCAGGAAAATGAAAGAGTCTTAAGCATATTATTTCATGATTTTGATACTAATAATAATTGGATTATGTCAAATGTTTATACCCCCACCTCTGTCCAAGGGTGGTCTTAACTATGGGAGTTTTTAGGGCATTTGATCCAACCTTTTAAAGACATTCCTTGGGTGATTGGGGGAGATTTCAATACCCCCATTTACCCATCTGATAAGAAGGGAGGATCTGGGTTACCCTCAAGGAGCATGGAGGACTTTAATAAATTCATCAACACAAATGAATTGATGGGTGTAAGACTAAAAGGAGACAAATTTACATGGAGTAACAAGAGGATAGGAAGTCAGCTGATTCAAGAAAGGTTGGACGGGTTTTTTTTATCCAAGGAAGCTACAACAATGTTTGGTGATTCAGCGTTACAAGCCCTTCCTAAATGCGCTTCAAACCATAATATTATTCTATGGGAGGCATTTTAGGCTAACTCCTTTAAAAAGCCATTCATATTTCTATCAATGTGGGTTAAACATTCGGACTTCAAGAAACGAATAGAGGAATGGTGGCAACAGCCTATCCAGGGAAGTGCTTCCTTCAAACTATCTCAAAAACTTAAGTTGGTGAAAAACAACCTTAGAATATGGAATAAAGAAGTCTTTGGAAATATTTTTGAGAATAAGAGAGCAATGGGGGAAAAAGCGAGAATAATAGAAAGCAAAATCCAAAATGGAACCTATGATGAGGCAACAAGGATTGAAGAGAAGGAAACCCTTTGTGAGTTTTATAATATTTTAGCTTGTGAAGAGATGTATTGGAGGCAGAAATCAAGGGCATTATGGCTAAAGGAAGGGGACTCTAATTCAAAAAATTTCCATGTTACCACATTGAGAAATAGAAGCAACAATAATATTAGAAATTTAACTAAGGTGGATGGATCCTCAACTCAAAACATTCAGGAGATCAGGGACGAGGCTGTTAATTTTTTTAGTTCATTATTGGGTGAAGAACGGGCCTGTAATGCCCAAGCAAAGAACTCTATCCTTAAATTCATTCCACAAATCATTGATGAAATGATTAAAAAGTCTCTTACAGTAGTTTTTTTAGACGAAGAGATCAAGGAGGCTTTGTTTAACATGGATCCTGAAAAAGCTCCTATGCTGGATGGGTTTTCACCACGATTTTTCCAAGTTTGTTGGGATATTGTTGGAGCAGAAGTTATTGCTGCAATCAAGGAGTTCCAAAGTTCAAATCATATTCCAAGGGGTTTCAATTCAACTTTCATTGCTTTGATCCCTAAAGGCCCCAACCCCAAGACTATGGCTGACTTTAGGCTGGTTAGCCTATGTAATATATCCTATAAAATTTTATCCAAAGTTTTAGCCAACCGTTTGAAGAAAGTTCTACTAGTTATCATTGATACAAGTCAAGGAAGTTCTATACAAGTAATATCAATCTTAGATGGAGTTATTATTGTTCATGAGGCTCTTCATACAACCACTCAGACAAAAAAAGGAGTCATGGCTTTAAATTTAGACATGAACAAAGCTTATGACAGGATAAATTGGGAATTCCTAGAGGTAGTTTTATTAAAATTTAGCTTCAACATGAAATGGGTCAAGTTAATAAGAGAGTGTATTTCTAAGCCTTGTTTTTCAATTTTGGTTAATGGGTCTACTATAGGTTTTTTTCAAAGTAAATGTGGTCTAAGACAAGGAGATCCCATAAGTCCTATGTTGTTCATCATTGTAGCTGAGGCCTTAGGAAGAACCATTAAGGTAGCAGCGGTAGTTGGACTCATATCAGGTATCAAGGCCACATCGCTAACTACCCCGGTGACACATCAACAATTTTTTGATGATATATTGCTACTGACTTTGGCTTCTGTGGTTGAGGCAAGAAGGATTAAAAATATTCTCATAATGTATGAAGAAGCGGTTGGACGGAAAGTGAATTTTGATAAGAGCAAACTTTATTTCATCAATACCCCCATTCCTAGGCAAAACATCATAGCAAGGATCATGGAATGTTAGATTGCATCTCTTCCCACCTCCTATTTAGGTCTTCCCCTATTTATGGGGAAACCTGAAGGATCAATGTGGAACATAGTTTGGAGAGGATCCAAAAAAATCTAGCAGGTTGGAAAGGACATCTGTTATCTCAAGCAAGAAAAGCAGTTTTAACTATGGCTTCACTTCAAAGTATACCCATTTACTTCCTATCTGTCTTCAGAGCTCCCAATAAGGTGTATCACAAAATTGAGCAGCTTCAAAAAAAATTTCTCTGGTCAGGGACTGAGGATAAGAAAAGGATCCATTTAGTAGGTTGGAACAAGGTTTGCAAACCTAAAGCTGATAGGGGTTAGGATTGAGGAGAGTTGCTCATCTCAATACAGCTCTATTAGCCAAACAAGCGTGGTGGTTATTGACTAAGGTCGATAATGAATTGACTGCCATAGTTAGGAGGAAATACCTCCAAGGAGTGAACTTCCTTAATGACAACTTAGCAAGTAGGGGGTCTACTTTTTGGAAGGCAATCCTCACGAGCAGGGATCTTGTCAAGAAAGGTCTTAGATGGATTCTAGGAAATGGGCAAACAATAGAATTTTGGAAGGATCGATGGGTGAGAGCTGAGGAGTTATCCTAGAATCCTCATTTGGCTAGGATTCAAGAGCATATGGAGCAACATATTGGGAAGAAGGTTGCAAATTATATGTGGTAGGATATAAATATCAATAGGTGGAAACACATCAGAGTATAGGGTTTTGAAGTGGAGTCTGAAGAGCTTTATAACATTTTAACTCAGTAAATTATTCCCTCTAGAGAGGATGAAGATCACATTATTTGGGCTGACTGAAAGTGGTGACTTCACAGTTAAGTCTGCCTATAATTTGCTTCTCAATGTGGAAGGTCAACAATTTCAATCGAGTTTGGTTTGGATCAAAGGCTTAATTCCTAAAATATCCTTTTTTTCATGGCTGGTGATTCAAGGAAAAATCCTCACTATGGACAATATGTTATCCAAAGGTATGGTTATTGCTAACCGTTGCTACATGTGTAGGGTAGGATGGGAGACAACCCAACACTTGTTTTTGGAGTTTCCGATAGCGGAGTCCATCTTGGATGAACTTTTCCAAGCCTTTAGGATCTCATGGGTTAAGCCTGCTCTTATATCCGAAGTGTTCCATCAATGGCCTCAACCCTTTGTTAGCCTAAAACTTAAGTACCTATGGAAAATCTATTGGCATAATTTTCTTTGGCATATTTGGCTAGAAAGGAACCATAGAGCCTTTAAGGATACCATTCACAACCCAAAAACCATCCTCAATAGGATTATTGTCTTTGCGAAAGAAAATGTTAGTACCTTAGTGGATGAGAACCACTCAATTCTTCCCCAAGAAAAATAATTAGCTTGGGCCTTAGGTATTGAGGACAAACCTTCCATTCCTTTGATCAATCCCAAAAATGGGATTTCTTGGGAGCCACCCCCCTAGGATTGGTTTAAACTAAATTTTTATGGTGCAGCCAAGGAGAACCCAAGAAGAGTTGGAGCTGGAGGAATAATCAGGGATCGTCAAGGAAATCTGGTCAAGGCCTTCGCTGAACCATTGGGAATCAGAACTAATAACGAAGCAAAAGCTAGAGCCCTTTGGAGAGGGTTTCAAGTAGCCCAAGCAACACAAGGTAACTTGATGATTGAAGGTGATTCTATAAACATCATCAACCTGTTAACCAATGGCAAAAAACCTCCATGGAGAATCGAGGGAGTTATCCATGAAGTGAGGATCCTTTTTGCAGAAAGACATAATAGGAGGTCTCGTCACATGTACCATGAAGCCAACAGGTTAGCTGAAAAATTAGCCAACATAGGTGTTGATGTCGGTAGTTTGGTGACATGGACACAAGGTGTGCCACGTGAAGTGGAAAATATTATTAGTCATGAAAAGAAACCTACCCGTTAAGGAGAAATATGAATGGGTGTTCTTTTCCCATGGAGCTAGTAATAACTATGGGGTTTCCCTCTAAATCATACCAAATTGGAAATGAAGGTAACAGGGTGTAAGCCTTGGAATATTCTGATAGAGAATAGGAAATGGGCAAGCAACAGGTTTCACAAGTGCAAAGTTCCAAACTTCAATTTCCTGTCAATGTAAGTAATGTTTACAGTTATGTTTAGGTATAGGTGTGCTTTGTTAGTAAGGTGTTGTAGGGGATTGAACACAATTTCTAGTAAGAAAGTTTCAAGGATGATTAGGATCTACAATCTCAGCAGAAGGCTGGATATTGTAATAGGTTTTGGGTTAACCTGCAAAACTCGGTAATTAATGAAGACTTTTATTTACCCAAAAAAATATAAAAAAATGAAAAATTAAAGATGATTAGTAATTAATAATTAGTTAATTTTGATTTTATGTAATCATTATGGTATAAATTAAATTGACTAACTTACAAATTTATTTCAAGTGTTGATAGGTCACCTCTCCATGTAACAAACGAAGGAAGGTATCATTTGAGAGAATGTGACAAATCTAAAAGTAGTCAACCTAGAGAGATCTCATACACCAATTGTGTATCCAAGAAAGCATTAGATTTTAAAGAAAATGCATAATTGCTTTGTTGTGCACTTTGAGTGATGTTTTTTGAATTAAATGAACACCTAAATTGCATATTTGTTCAATTTGAGAGTGACATTTTTTTAAAAATATGTTGGGTGGCTTTATTCTTATATGGATTTAATTTTACAAATTAAATAACTTAGCAATTTTGCCTTGACTTTATAAGCACAAGTGAATTTGTCTTCAATAATTTTGGTTGAGCATATTTTTTGCGATTTTGTTAAAAGGAAAGGTTGTTATTATATTTTACCATGGAAAAGAGGTCCCCTCTTGCCTTGAAATACTAGTCTAAGTGTTTTAAGTAGTTAAAATGATAAAAATTAATTGTTTTGGAACCAAGTGCACCATAAAGAATACATGTTATTTTCACTTATCCTTGTTATTGTTATGGAATGGCACTATTACATGGAAGGAAAACCATCTAGAGTGGAGTGAATGGTGAGTAAATATCATCATTGGTTTTTCCTTATCTCATATTGCTTCTAAATGAATCATCCACTTGGCTTCCATGCCTATTTAATGAAATACCTTGGCAATGGATTACACATTTAGATAAGAGATAAGAAAAAGGGAGCTTGAGAGGAAGATAATATGAAGCATTTTATATAATATCAATTTTTTCCTTCTTGTGTCATTGATTTTTTGATATAAAATTTCAATTTCTAAAAGGCACTTGATGCTTACTAAATAGAAGAAATTTTGGGTTTTGTAAATATTTTGCATTGGCATTTTGGGTCTTTATTTTTGCTTACTAAATGGAATGCAAGTAGACTTTGGTCAATTTTTTTCTAGTGAGTTAAATTTTAGGATTACATGCATGTTTTGCTTGCTTGTTTAGGTTTATAAGATTGGAGTATAATGTCAATATGGAGTCCTTTATCACTTAGCCTTACACTAAAATAAAATAAAACTCATTTTTTCCTAATGGATTTTTTGGGTTTTATTAGATAACCTTGTTTTGTACTAAGTCATTCAATTTGATTTTATAGGATACCCTTGTTTTTCCTTAAGGTATTCAACATATTTTTATTGTTAACTCTACTCTATAAATGTGTGGTATATAAGCAAAATTCCACTCTATTTTGGAGAAGTTAATTTAGTTGAATGTGGTATTGAACTCCACTTTGATTAAGGTGTCAATTTTTCTATTATGTAATTGAATTCTACTTTGGTCTAAGGTATTTAATCCAATCTACATTATTTTGACAAAAATTAATTTGATTTATCCTATTCTGGTTCATACTTTTATTTGGGATTGGTTATGATGCACTTAACTTAGTTGTAATATGATAACACTATGCTTTTGATCTAAGATAACCCAAATTTAATTATATATGCATGTAATTAAATATGAGAACTTGCTCAATGTCATATTATATATATTGCAATTGGATTAAAAATTGCCTTGTTTTTTTTGGTGATCATGTGGAAAATAATTTATATTTTTATAAATGTTCAAGGAAATGGAGGAAATTTTGATAGAAATCCTTCCTAATAGTTATAGGGTAAATAATAATAATTAAATAATTGTTTTCCTTTGAAAATATTGTTGCACTTAGGGAGGAGATTCATGGGATTTTAGTGACATTGTTTACATTTGGCTTAAGGATGAATCATGATTTTTCACTACTTGAATGCTTTATTAAAACCAATTGTATTTATGAGTGTTGTATAAAATTTAGTGGTTGTACTTAGCATAGATAATGTTCTAACTACTAATGTTAATTTTATTGTTCTCTTAGTTCGACTTCTCATATTTTTTATTATCAAAATATAGATTGACTAGTATGGCCAAAGAAAACCTTTATATGATTATGTTATGTGACCAAAAGTGAACTATCATCTTCATATAAAAAATCCTCTTGCTTGCTTCTTAAGAATATTTGGCTTAGAAAAAAAGATTTATTTAATTATTGCATATATAGTTATTTTAGAATGATTGCACTCCATTTTTTAATGTTGATGTGGGAAAACATTATATGACTTAATATGGCATCATCTATGGAAAATTTATTTGATGATTATACTAAACTAAGTACCTTAAAAAATATTATTTGCCCTTTTGTATGGTGCATTAAAATTTAGTTGCATGCCATGAGTGAATGGATTGAATGACTTATTATATATGGAATTTGTCCTGGAGATATAGAGAGAAGGTTTGAAAGACCAAATTTGTGCACCAAACATATAGGAATAATATGATAGATAGTTAATGAACTATGGTTATACAATCATGGCAAAGGTTATTATATGAATGAATAATAGGTACATCACTTATAGTGCAAGTTGATCGTTGCACTAAATATAGATGTATTAATAAGTATATACTCATAGGAATTCATGGAAAGTATGTGTGAGTACATTGCACAAGAGTGTTTCTCTAGTTGGGTTGGTTCTGCATATTTATCTTTTCATGAAGGGTCATAGCTTCATGATACAAATTTAATATGGGAAAATTTAGTTGAATTTCACTTGGCTACACAATAAAGAACTTATATGATATCTTCTCTCCTTCAAGTAGTGGCTCAAAAACCAAAATAATAAATATAATGAAAGGTAAATATTAATAAAAGACCTATGTTCCTTTATTTGAAAACATTGTTGCACTTAGGGAGATTCATGGAATTTTTATGACCTTGTTTACATTTGGCTAAAGAAAAAATAATAATTGTTCATTCCTTGAATGCATTATAAAAACCAATTGTATTTATGGTTGTTGGGTAAAATTTAGTGGTTGTACTTATGACTATTCCATGGATAATGTTGTACCTACTAATGTTAAGGTGATTGTTTTTTTTTGTAGATCTCAGTAGAAGTAGAGAATTAAAGAAGGCATTAAGATTTAAAAAGGAGAAAATTAAGCCTGTATGATAGTCCAAAATAAAGTTCAATGATTGTGATACTAGAATGGTTATTTGGAAGAGTGGTTTCTTATATATTAATGCTATTAATTGATCTTGGATGTATCACATTTATATTCTAGGTTTTATAAAAGGTAGATATTTAATTTTTCTCACTTTACAATCAATTATTTATTGTTGGTCGACAAAAAATATTTTTGAAAATAAGAGTGCCAGTTCCAAAAAAGGGTAAAAAGTAATGATAATATTATGATAGTGCAACAAGTTGCATATATTCTTTGTTGCATAAAAAAAGGTATTGATAATTAAATTTTGTTTCTCCCATTTTTAACCAAGTTGAAGTCACCAAGGTCTAAAACGTAAATAGTGAAAGTTTTCAAGGAACCTATTCTATAACTTGATTTTGTTAACAATATCATTCAAGGCATTAGATTGAATAAAGATTGTAAATTTTACATTAAAAATAAGGCCATACTATAAAAACCTATGCTTTGGATCTTACCCTTCATTAATCACATATTTTTAAGTTGGAGGATTAGAATAAGTGCAACATCTTATCTAGGATCAATATGTGTCATTAAAAGGAAATATTTTTGGTGATACAACTATTACATGTCTAGACCCTATATAAAAATCATCGTATACCAACTCTAATCTATATTTTTTTATTTGTATTTTTTGACATCATGTGTAATTCACAATACTAGTATGTCACATCTTATGATACATGTCTCCTTATCAGGGGTGGGGTGAATTTTGAAATACATTTTCCATCATCTCACTGCCTCTATAGTGTATATATGGCTAGGAAATAAAATAAGGTAGGATCCATGGAGTGTGGTGGAGGTTAGAGGAGTAGCACGAGAGGATTGGTAGATGTGTGTAGAATGGTCTAAAAAAGGCATGTTATAGGTTGAATGATGACCATTGATCTTATCAACATTAGATGCCCCTGTCCTATAACACAATGATCAAATTGAAAGTAAAGAACATAGATGAACCAAATTTACAATAAAATTAAGCCTCCTTTGCATTAATAATGATGATATCCGGTTACATTTATGTCCCTATTATGGATACCAATTGATACAAGTTTTACAATGGTGTTAAGGCCCCTAAACGGGGTGATATATTCTAAGGGCTCCTTAGATCTCCACCAAATTTTCTTGAGGGCTTACTAGGATGCCTCCTTATCCATTTTCAAGATGATTGATATTAAAGAGTACTTTGAACCTTTGAAGGATCTGCCACCTGCGTACAAAAAATAACAAAATACATCAAATGCATAGGAAGCCTCTCATGATGAGGCTATTATTCAAGAAATGCAAGAAATGAAGCAAACACTTGAAAGAAACATAAATATGTGCAAGCTTCTTCTAAAATTATCAAATCAATGTAAAGCATACCTTGAAACATATAGAATTAGCTAATCTAACATCTAATCTCCAGTATAAAGCATGAATAGAAGCTATTCTATGGAGATTTATGGAAACAAGCAAATGTGACATAAATTAAGGTAAATCTACCTATAATATTGCTAACTAACCATGTAAATATCTACTACACGACTAATATATGCTATATTAACCTAATTGCACAACTAGATATAAAAATATATGGCTAAAATGGAGGAAAAAGAACATCAAATCCTATCTACGGGTGTTTGAAGTAGTCAGCTTTGTTAGTCATGGCCACAAGAAAACTCTTCTTTCTCTTGAAACCAAGGCTAGAAACTCTCAAATCCTCCAAGGAATTGATGATCAAGGGTCACCCTCATGTCTAGACACATATTGGTGGTTGAAATTGCTTGGATTCACGTTGGATTGGTGTAGAATTTTGAGGTTTACTTCTCAAGCCTTTGGAAGCTCCATTGTTGGAAAGGTGGTTGTCAAAATGGATTTTGGCAACATATCTTCACTCTTCAAAGGTTACAATTGACTCTCCAATTTGATAGGGCTTCGCTACAATGCAACCAGGATCAAAATTTTGGCCTCTTTGAGGGGTATGTAAATAGACTTCCCAATCCCAATCTTGGCTTCTCAAGGAATCCAAGATCAAGAAATTCTAGGCTGGGGCAGTTGGATGGAATCTTCTTTAGGATTCACAGTCCAAACTTCTTGAATTGGTTGTAAATGTCATTGGAACAACCAATTTGGATTGACTCATGAAGCCAAGTCAGTTATAGAGCTAGTCGCGGTTGCTCAATGCAGCCAGGATCCTAGCCATGGTTGTCAACCGCGGGTGAGATATTAGCTATGGATGTCACCCATGGCTAAGGCTAAATAGGTCTAGGATGCCTAAAATAAATGGTTAGAACCACTGCTTAGCCTTGGAAGGGTCCAATGTCATTCATATGGTTTGCATGAGTGCCTATATGAGTAGTCTCCTAAACGTGATGTGTTTTAGGTGTCTATAATGTGAGATAAGTGATATTATCTCTTAGGGTTGATGTTATCATGGTCTCAATGAGACCTCTTATTTACAACATCTCCCCATGCTCTTTCTTATCAAAGCTACCATGAGATGTAGTGGTGGAAAATAAGAGTCAGAAAGAGGTTTATAGACTTGAAAAATGTGTAAAATTAGGCAACTTAATGCATGATATCAAAAAATATTTTCTAATGTTTGCAATGAGGACTATTTGATCCATATCTCCTTTTGATTTTCTATCCTTTAATGATTTTGTTCATTGAGAAAATATTCTAATTGTAGCATATGGTGATATCAATAGTTGAGCCTATCCAACTCAACACCCATCACCACCATGTTTACCCATAAATAATCCTCTACATTTATTTTTAATGGTGCAAAGACCTCCTTCATGGTAAGGGTGACTGAAGTGCAGAAAAAGACCATACATCCAAGCAATGAAATACAAGATAGCAATTATGTATCCATGATGACAAACATAATATAGAATAATGGTGGTGCCCTTTATATTAATAACAAATCTATCTTTTTAAAAATAAATACAATATGATCCCTCTAAGGGATTTGCTACCCATATGATATAATGAGTTACAATAAAAATCTTTCGGATGTTTTGCGCAAGATCTTCTTCACACCCACAAAATTATTTGGGGTGGGTTTTCCATGACTACCATAATGATTGATGTGCAAAGTTCTTGCACTCATCTTCCTTGTATGAAAACCTATAATTTGCACACCAGAAAGATAAGTATGTTAATAGAATGTGCAGAGCCCTTCAAGATAGGGATCATTTCTATGATAAAGAAGCTTGTAAATAAAGTGAAATTAAATACATTAACAGAAAAGCAAACTATTCTAAAAAGCAATAAATATGCTATGCTAAACTACTATACTAAGAAAATGGGAAAAAAATATTTTTTATAGAGGTCATCTTTGGGTGAGACAACCTTACTTGTGGTTCATATCATATTGAGATGATTTCTATCTTGAGGTTGTGTTTCTTGTGGCCGATGTTGGGGTGTCATTTGGTTTTGATCTGTAGTATTATCAACATATTGGGTGCATTTTTTTAGTGGCTTAGTGGATCTGATCAATTACCGAAGTTGAGGTGTTTGATTATGCGAGGAATGTAAGAGCAGTATTCAACCCTTGGAGTAGTCTAGCAACATAGCTTTTGATGGTAAAAGCTTGAGATCTCATGATTGGGTTTTGATAGCACTTTGTTGCTTAAAAACTTGAATCTCCCTATCACTTTGAATGAGGGTGAATGCCAATATATAGATTCCTCGAAAGAAACCTAATAATGGCATAAACCCTTTGCATGAAAAAGTGGAGAGGTAGTTTACATTAAGAAAAGTGAATGCTTTTCTTTGAAATCTCATGCAATTGATTAATGCATACATTTTTCTATTTTGGATCATGCAAAAGTTCTAAATCATGGCGCGAGATTAACTGGTAATTTTAATTTCCAGTTAAGTCTTGCCTTAATTTTGACCAAAATTTTTGGTAACCATCTCAGGGTGATATGACCCTCAATTTGGAGGTCATATCAAGGTAGTATGACCCCAATTTGGATGTCATATTAGGGTAGGATGACCCCAATTGGGAGGCCATCTCAAGCTAGGATGACCCCAATTGCTTAAGAAAATGCACGTTGTTTGAGTGGTGAAAACCATTTTTTTAGCCCTAGGGCTCTCCAAGGTGGGTAATATGGTCTAAAAGGAGTCTATATAGGTACTCTCATAAATATGAAATGATTTTAGTGTCTATATATACACCTTTTTTGGATGCATTGTGTGAAGACACAACGTGGAGCAAAAATAGGACTAAAATGTTCAAATTAATTAACGTTGTTCACTAACCTAATAAATGTTAGATACCCCAATCATGGAAAGGGTGAAATCCATGGAATACTTTCTTTTGACAAGTTGAAGAACTTTATTTTAGTAAAATTTTCATCCATTGGCAAAAATTATGATATGAGTCCACACTTTAGGCTTTGAGTATACTAAGTTTTTGGTAACCTTTGGAGAATTGGAATATAAGCTTGAGTCTACTCTTTAGCCTTAGGGGCATTGGAAGACAATATTAAGTCTACACTTTAGCCTTAGGGGCATTGGAAAATAAGCTTAAGTCTACACTTTAGCCTTAGGGGCATTGGAATACAAGCTTAAGTCTACACTTTAGCCTTAGGGGCATTGGAAGACAAGCTTAAGTCTACACTTTAGCCTTAGGGGCATTGGAAGACAAGCTTAAGTCTACACTTTAGCCTTAGGGGCATTGGAAGACAATATTAAGTCTACACTTTAGCCTTAGGGGCATTGGAAGACAAGCTTAAGTCTATACTTTAGCCTTAGGGGATACCAATCAAGTAGTTTAGCTACCTAGTTTGTTTGAATTTGTTTTTGCTTTTTTTGTTTGCCCAAGCAAGGAGGGTGTATGATTGTCTTTGGCAATGATTCTTAGATGAATACAATTTGCATGATTAAGAATTTTATTAATTATTTGATTATGCATTTTTTAATTACATGACTACCCCCTCAAGAAACGAGTCGATAGAGAAGATGGAAAGTTATGAAAGCAACGAGTCACTTGACCAAGATGATTTGATTTGGATTTTCTAGGATAATTGCAAAATTTTGAGGGCTCATGACCTCATTACAACCTTGATTTTGATCCATTTTTAGTAGTTTTTTTTTTTTTGTGAGTGGCCTTATGGTAATTTACTCATCCTATTGAATTACATGGATAACCAATCACTGCAACTACAATGCAACTAGAGTAGATCACTAGATACAAGGTTCACTCAATATTTTTGACTTACTATGACCAAAGGAGTTAGATGCCTTTGGAGCTTTGTTAAAATGAATTTGGTTACCTTTGGAGCATTTCAAAATTTACCAAAGGAGTTTAGTTACCTTTGGAGCTTTTTGGATTGGAATGTGACCAAAGAGGTTATGTGCCTTTGGAGCTTTTTGCACTGATTTGACCAAAGGGGTAGGTGCCTTTGGAGCCTTTTGGATTGAAATGGAATATTTTCAAGTGTTCTTATGGTAATCTACTCATCTTAACATATTGCATGGATAACCAATCACTAAAACCGTCAGGTGTTTAGATTAAATCGCTAGATACAAGATTCCCTCAAGTCTTTTGAACTGATGTGACCAAAGGGGTTAAGTGCCTTTGGAGCTTTTTTAATTGAGTTGACCAAAGGTGTAGGTGCCTTTGGAGCTTTTTAAAATGGTTTGACCAAAGGATTTTGGGTACCTTTAGAGTTTTTTAATTGAATTGACCAAAGGTGTTAGGTGCCTTTTGAGATTTTTGAATTGATTTGACCAAAGTTGTTAGATGCCTTTGTAGAATTTTTGAATTGATTTGACCAAAGGGGTAAGTACCTTTGGAGCTTTTTGAATTGATGTGACCAAAGGGGTTATGTACCTTTGGATCTTTTGCATTGAATTTGACCAAAGATATTTAGTCGTCTTTGGGGCATATTTGTACCATGATGTACTGTTCATGATATATATAATAGTATCTTTTTAGTTATCTTATCATGATGTTTATTGTTTGTGTAGATGCACATATGGATGCAATGATGGATGTATGCTTAGATATGTTAACATGTATGCATATATGTATGCCTAGATGCACTTGTATTGTGTTTATAGATGTAATATGTATGCCTAGATGTATGCATGTATGTTATGTGCTAATGACATGATGATGCAAAATTTGATTTTATGTTTATGTTTAAAATATAATGCATGAATCTAAGATACAAAACAACCTAAATGTAAGCACCATAGAATGTATAATAGTCATCAATAAAAATGTTAAACTTTTCACAAAAGTCATACATTTGAAATCCAACCATATGTAATATGATAAAAATATAAATGATGGATGAGGACCAGTAAGATGCTATAGGGAAATAGTATGGTTTTCATGAGACTCAAACACCCTAGTTGACTAGTCAAAAGGTGTATACTTGTTATGAAAGACTTTATAAAGGTAAACATCTACTAGGAATACTAAGATATTTGATATCCTTGTTTATGCATAGTGATGTTAATTATGATGTATAAGACTACCCTAGTGCTAGGCTGGCTCTTAGAGTCCATTGTTGTAATTAGGATCACCCTATGGTCATTGTGATCCTGATTTTGGATGTAGTTGGACTAGACTACAAGGTAATACAAACCACAAAAATCTAGCTCACCCATAATCTGACATTGGTCTATTCAAAAGAAGGTTACTAATATGACATATATATCACCACACATAAGACTACCCCATTGCTAGGCAGATTTCATTCAATCCATTGTTGTAATGGAGATTTCCCCATGGATTTTGAATAACTAAGGATTCCAAGGATTCAAGCTCATTATGCCCTTCTTTTATTTTGATTTCTTTGGGATACTTGCTCATTTTTTTATGAGGAGTAAGGGGATCTATTTTCTTAGTGGTGAAAACCTCTTTTTCTTTTTTTGAGGGATACTTGCCCGTTTGTGTAGAGAGCAATGGATTTTACTGCTTTGGGTAGGGGGAGCTTATCATGTTGTCAATTATTAGAATCCTAGACCATGTGTATAATAGGATGAGCAAGGAAAACCTTTCGCTTAAGGAGCAAGGACTACGTTGTACTGTCATCCTTCCTTGTTCAAACTCAAATTTTAATGTAAGAATTTATGTTTGGAATTTTGAGATATGCAAGGTTCTATCAAAGAAAGACCCTACCTTCTAAAATCCAAGATAGATTTCTAAAAAATATAAAAAGAAAACTAGGAATGGTTGAATGACTAAAAAACCTAGTGAACACCCTATAGCAACTTATTGGTTGTGTTGAAAAATATAGTTACTCAAAAAGGAGAATGTGGATGGTAATGATATGTGGAATATGGGGGTTTCCCTATGATATTTTGCAAACTAAAACATGTGTATAAAATAGGTAGTGGTTGTCTAAACATCATTTTTGATGGTCATATGGTATCTATCCTATCTTATGAGGACCTCTTAATAAGAAAAAACTCATAAGGAAAACTAAAAAATGATGATGATGGAAAAAAGTTGATTAATACTCATGATAGTCATACAAGAAAGGTCTATTTGTAGTAATGCAAGCACAACCTATGTAGTAATGCAAGTGAAATGAATAAATATGCCTAATACAACTAATTAGTGAATGAAATTATGTGAATAGCATGATGCAGTGAATAGTGCAATATTTTTGTGATTTTTGATGTTTTGTATTATTTTGTGGTTTTTGTTTTTTTTCTTTTATTAGTGGTAAATGTGCAAACTCTTGGTGAGGGGGATCGCCATGCACCTGATTCACCTATTTAGGTTGCTTTGCTTGATTTCCAGATGTTGTGTTTGTTTTGTGTGTGGTAAGGGGTCTTGTAAGAATCCTATTTGTGGGTTTTTTAGGGCAAGAGGATTGACAATCTAAAGCTCTTGCCTCTTGATCATATCCTATACTAAATATATAAAGGTTTAACATGTTTGGATGTCATGGCCCCTTTGTCTATGGTAAGTGTAGTATAGATATTCCCTATGCCCCTTTAATCTAGGCTTATTAGGATCCAAATGACGAATCTTAGGAAGATTGATTGCTCATGCCTAATATAATAAATTGAATATTGATGCTAATGTCTCTAGAAAATGAGCATATTGTCATGTGGTCAACATTATTGGTCTTGTATTTGATATTTTTGCATATGATATGGAGGTTGAGCTTGGTAATTAGGCTACACTGGTAGTTGAGGTGGTGCGGATTGGTTTGAGGATCTGAGGGTACTCAAAACAACTTGATTGACTAGGACCGCATTTTGTTGTCTGTTGATACCTTTAATATTTTTTTTTAGCCATTTATTTTTATGAATTTGAATGTCACCCTCTTGGAACTTAATGTCCTAAATGAATTTGGCCTGTGCTAATGCCTCCTAAAATGTTTGGTATTGTTGTAGTTGTAATAGAAGCGAGATTTGCTTTGAAATCCTAGTGAACATTTCAATAATTTCTGTGACATGTAATGTGAAAGGAAATTTTGACATAACCTTCCTCTCCTTGTTGCCATATTCCATGACTAACTCATCATCAAATTGATGAAGGTTAGACAAGTCAATCAAGTTTGCCTTTTTTCTAACACTAAAGGCAAAACATTCCAAAAATACATCGGCTAATTGCTCAAAGGCATATATGCTATGGCATGGTATATGGTTATACCATTCCAAAGCACCCCCAACTAATGTTATAAGGAAGGTTATCAATATCAAAGATTCATTGTCTAAAATATGAAAACACATATTAATGAAGCTTACCATGTAAGGTTAACTTTTTGAGTTTAGGCATCTCAAAATGCGGTGGGTATGATGGTGATGGCACTTATGGATGTAGAGGATGATTTCTAAGCTAACTTAGTGTGGGTTTTTTATAACCTAAGCTTTGAGCTTGTTTTTATAATGTATTTATCAAATCAGTTAGCACTTTGCATGCCTCTAGCAAAATGATATCATTTGTCTACTATCACCCTTGATTACGTATAAAAAATCAATTTTTATGTTGAGGTGGGTGATAAGTATGATCATTAGGTACCTCATCATAAATAGATTAAGGGTAGGTATCAAATTGTTCTTGATATTACTATTAGGGCTATTCATATAATTCCTCCTATTGATCTGAGGAACACAAGATTATACTGAGAGGGGGGGTGAACAATATAAGATCACTTTTTACTTTTCTTTACCAAACAATAATATCCAATATTATCAATGGAAATATCAACAACAATAACCAAAGCAATGCACAAATCATCACACACAATAGAGATACCAATTTAACGTGGTTCACCCAATGTGGGCTACTCCATCAAGAAAATATTTCACTAAAATTTTCTCAACAAATATTCTTAGGAATCCTTCCCTATTACAATGTTTATGGACCTCTATCCAAAGGAGACACCAATCCCCTAATCAATTTCATAGATTTATATCCATATGAGACACCAATTTTCTTAGCTAGTTCATGGATCTCTATCCATAGGAGAACTCCTTCTCTACTCTGGTTGGTGATCCTATAGAAGACTACTGCCTCCACTACATTGGCTTGTGGATCTCTCTCCACTAAATACTCATGTCCTCACATAGAATACCTCTATCATCACTACACTAGATAATAGATATTTATCCATTGGAGACTACTATCCTCTACTCTATCACCTCCAAAGATTGTTCTCAGCTCTATCCCAAATTTGTACTAAATACCATCCTTTGATATAGCATAAATATGCTCAATATCTATATTCGATATGCACTAAACACAGTCCTTCATTCTAGCACAAATATACTCAATATATGTCTTTGATATAAACTAAACATAGTTCTTTAGTCTAGCACAAATCTTCTCAATATCTATCTCTAATATGGTACAAATATATCCTCAAATATGCACCAAAATTTATCCTCAAATCTATCCTCAAGCCTTAACACAAATCTTGACTCAATCACAAATCAATTCTACTAGATCTTCTCCAAGACTTAACACAAAGCTTGAACAAATCAATCAATCAACTCTACTCTTAAGTCTTCTCAAAGTCTTACCTTAAATATGTCCATAAGTCCTCTCAAGCACTTATACAATATGTTCTCAATATTTGTCTTTAAATTTGCATTGTAAGCTTCCACAAAAGCTCATACTAATCTGTCCACAAGTCTTCTCTAAGACTTACCTCAAATCTGCTCAACAATTCCTCACTAGAATGTGTCCAATATTCTCAAAAAATCTTCACCAATACTTACCTCAAATCTGCTCAACAAGTACTCACTAGAACTTGTCTAGTCTTATTGTAAGCTTCCACAAAAGCTCATACAAATCTATCCTTAAGCTTTCACAAAAGCTTCCTCAAATCTATCCCTAATTCCACTCTAGGAATTACTCAAATTAGCTCACAAGCTTTCACAAAAGCTTACTCAACTCAATCTATCACAGAATACCTCTTCCAATCACACAAACAAGTTTCAAATAAAATCTTGTTCTAATCTCATAGAAGCATATAGAGAATTTTTAGAGACTCAATATGTTTCACAATATCAAAAACTTAATTACTTTCAATATATATTGCTTTACCATAGAACATATAGAGAATGGTTAGAGACTTGATATGTTTCAACAATGTTCAATCACTTTCAAACTCTTTCTCAATTTAGTAAAGAATAATTTGTTTCACGGAACTTGAACTACCACTCCAACACTTCCAATCAACTAAGCTCAATCAACTCCACTCAACCAATCACTTAATGAAAGCTTAGTCAATAATTCTTATCAAACAAACCTCACATACAATGATACTCATGATATTTCAAATACCCTAGTTCAAGATAGTTCACATAACAATGATACTCATGATATTTCAGAAACCTTAATCATGCACATGAAAACTCACTCAAAAATTCCAACAATGCTTATCAACCAATCCTTTTCACTCCACCTTATTTTCAAAAAACCTCTTTCAAAAAAACATTTCATTTATAAGGGATATGTGCTCATACCTTTTGTTTTGATGGAGATATATCTTCAAAAACCTATCTCAATCATAGCCAAATCCTCTTTGCTAATTTTTAGGTTAGATAGCAATAGCCCATATCATAATCTCCACACAAATATTCATCTCAACAAATATTTACCATACAATAAAATGTCAAGTCATAAATTCACCTTATCACTCATTCTAGATCTTGATGCACTTCCAAAAGAAAAGCAATCACCACTTCAAAAACTATCCCAAGGCATTGAAAAAGCTTCACTAGATTTTTAATCAAAAATCAAATTACACAAAACCAAAATAAAACCCCTAATTACTCCTACTTTAAAAAAATCCTTCATTTTAAATTACACAAACCAGATTTTACTATAAAGCCTTGTATATTCCTTTTTCCAACTATCACCACAATACAACAGAAATAAAACTTTTACATTGGAAAAACTCATCGTGTGCTTTCCAACATCGTCACTTTATTAATCAAAATATTTTCCCTCCAAAATATGTACTCAATGGGATTCGACCCATAGACCTCTACCACCACAACATTATCACTAGCACCCTAGCCAACTGTTTTGCTGAGCTACTTGGAACAAAATGTGCTCACCTTAGTCTTATACCCATTGCGGATTCAATGTCACCAAAAACATGAACTATTCAGTTGCAGTCAGGACATGAACTCGAAACCTCATCTATGTCAAACCTTATGCATAGTCCATATGCAAATTGAGCTATTTCCCCAGTTGAAACTAACCTCGTGGTACTTTAAATTTATTTTCTTGTGTGTTGTCTTTGTCTTTTGAAACATGAGAAACATTCCTCTCGATTATCGTGCATCCTCCTAGATTTATCTGCATCATCAGAATTACTACCCTTATTCGATTTAATCTTGCATTTCTCATCCTCTTGTATTTGAGCCTTTAATTCTAAGTTCTCCCTTTTCAATTCAAAAAGTTCCTTAAGAGTTGCTTCCTCATTTTCTTTTTCTAAATTTTCTTCTTTTCTTTGGTCTTCAATAGGATCATTTTCTTCTATTTTCAAAAATAGAGTTTCTTCTTCATACCTATTTTTATTGTGCTTATTTTCCTTGAGTTCCATTTCATCTTCATTGCTGCTAAACCCATTGCAATATTCTGCATCATGATAGAGTTGACCACAAACAAAACATTCTTCACCCATATTGTGGACAATAAGTTGCATGGTGACCTATCTTCCCATATCTGGTACAAAACTTTATCCATTTAGTCTCTTCTCCACTGCTTGGTTCATCTCTTGAGTTTATTTCCACTTCTCCTCCTAGAGAAACAATTTTTTTGAGAGAAAAATCAAATTCCTTTTCCTCTACACTACTATCATACCCATTTTATGGACAATAAAGTGCCATGTGACCAAGTTTACCACATTCAACACATCTCACAAAGTTTTCCTCTTCCCTTTTCTTAATAACAATCTTGCTAAGAAAGGGATCAAATCCTTCTTCCACCATAGTATCTTCTATAGTTGTGTGTGTTTATTTTTTATTAGGTCTCATGGTTTTTCTTTTTCCTTTCCTCCCCATGTGTGTTCTTTTAGCATCTTCCTTAAACATGTTAGACCTTTTCCAAAGGAACCCACTCTGATACCAATTGAATAACACAAGCTTATATTGATAGGGGGTGAACAGTATAAGACCACTTTTTACTTTTATTTCCCAAACAATAATATCCAATATTATCAATTGTAATATCAAAAGTAGTAACCAAAGTAATTCATAGATCATAACATACAATAGAGAAACCAATTTAATGTGGTTCACCCAATGTGGGCTACTCCACAAAGAAAATTTTTACTAAAATTTTCTCAACAAATCTTCTTGGGAATCCTTCCCTATTACAATTTTTATGGACCTCTGTCCAAAGGAGACATTAATCCCCTAATCAAGTTCATGGATCTCTATCCATAGGAGACACCAATCACATCGGTTGTTTTATGGATCTCTATCCACAGGAGAACACATCCTATGCTCTGGTCAATGATCCTCTAGAAGACTACTGCCTCTACTGCATTGGCTTGTGGATCTCTCTCTACTGAAGACTCCTATCCTCACATAGAAGACCTCTATTCACACTTCCCTGGCTAATGGATCTCTATCTACTAGAGACTACTATCCTCTACTCTATCACCTTCAAATATTATTCTCAACTCTATCTCAAATCTATACTAAACACAGTCCTTCGATATAGCACAAATATTCTCAATATTTATCTTTGATATGCACTAAACATAGTTCTTCGATATAGCATAAATATTCTTAATATCTATCTCTGATATACACTAAACACATTCATTCATTCTAGCATAAATATTCTCAATCTATGTCTCTGGTTTGGCATAAATATGTCCTAAAATCTACACCAAACTCTTTCCTCAAATCTATCCTTAAGCCTTAACACAAATCTTGACTCAATCACAAATCAACTCTACTAGATCTGCTCCAAGCCTTAAAAAAAAGCTTAAAAAAATTAATCAATCAACTCTGATCTCAAGTCTTCTCAAATACTTGCCTCAAATCTATCCATAAGTCCTCTCAAGGACTTATCCAATATGTTCACAACCTCTCTCTTCAAATCTGCATTGTAAGCTTCCACAAAATTTCACACTAATCTATCCACAATTTATCTCCAAGACTTACCTCAAATATGCTCAACAAGTCCTCACTATAACTTATCCAATATCCTCAAAAAATATTCACCAAGACTTACCTCAAATATGCTCAACAAGTCCTCACTATAACTTGTCCAATCTGATTGTAATATTCCACAAAAGCTCACACAAATCTATTCTTAAGCTTTCACAAAATATTCCTCAACTTTATCCTTAAGTCCACTCTAGGACTTACTCAAATAAGCTCACAATATTTCACAAAAGCTTACTCAACTCAATCTATCATAGAAAACCTCTTCCAATAACACAAACAAGTTTCACAAAGAATCTTATTTTAATCTCACAGAAGCATATAGAGAATTGTTAGAGACTCAATATGTTTCACAATCTCAAACACTTAATCACTTTCAATCTCTCTTGCTTTACCATAGAAACATATAGATAATGGTTAGAGACTCAATATGTTTCAACAATGCTCAATCACTTTCAAACTCTTTCTCAAATTAGTAAAGAACAATTTGTTTCACAAAACTTGAACTATCACTCCAACACTTCCAATCAACTAAGCTCAATCAACTCCACTCAACCAATCACTCAATAAAATCTTAGTCAACAATGCTTATCAAACAAACCTCACATACAATGATACTCATGATATTTCACAAACCCTAGTTCAAGATAGTTCACATAACAATGATACTCATGATATTTCACAAACCTTAATCATTCACATGAAAAATCACTCAGACATTTCCAACAATGCTTATCAACCAATCCTTTTCACTCCACCTTATTTCCAGAAAACCTCTTTCAAAACAACATTTCATTCATAAGTAAGATGTGCCTATAAATTTTGTTTTGATGGAGATATGTCTTCAAAAACCTATCTCAATCATAGCAAAATCCTCTTTGCTAATTTTTAGGTTAGATAGCAACAACCTATCTCATAATCTCCACACAAATATTCATCTCAACAAATATTTACCATACAATAAAATGTCAAGTCACAAATACATCTTATCACTCCTAGATCTTAATGCACTTCCAAAAGAAAAGCAATCACCACTTCAAAAACTATCCCAAGGCATTGACAAATATTCACTAGATTTTTAATAAAAAATAAAATTATTTTATTCCCTTTTCATAGCAAAAATCAAAATAATTTTAAAACCCCTTATTACTCCTACTTTAAATAAATCCTTCCTTTTAAATTACACAAACCAAATTTTACTATAAAGCCTTGTATCTCCCTTATTCCGCCTATCACCACAATACAACAGAAATAAAATTGTTGCCTTAGAAAAACTCATTGCATCATAACTTTATCAATCAAAAGCTTTTACCTCCAAAATATGCACTTGATTGGATTCGACTCGTAGACCTCTGCCACCACAGTGTTGTCACTAGCACCCTAGCCAACTGTGTTGTTGATCTACTTAGAATAAAAGGTGCTCACCTTAGTCTTATATCCATCACGGATTTGATGTCACCAAAAACATGAACCATTCGATCACCACCAGGACTTGAACTCATAACCTTGTCTATGCCAAACCTTATGCATAGTCCATATGCCAACTGAGCTATTTACCCAGTTGAAATTGACCTCGTGGGACTTTCAATTTATTTTCTTGTGCATTATCTTTATATCTTTTAAAATATGACAAACCTTCCTCTCGATTATTGTGCATCCTCCTAGATGTTGTTGCATCACCAGAATTACTACCCCTATTCGGGTTAATCTTTTTTCCTCAAGAAATACATTAATTTTTCATTTTGTTCTAAGTCACGAATGTAGCACCTCAAAATCATCGATCGATTCACTCATTATTTTGAAACCCTTTTTGCCTTTTATATATATTAAGGCTTGCTTTTAAAAGGAACCTTCGACACATGTTTAAAATTAAGTTGCTTTCCTAAAAGGAATCATCGGTGGAAATAAATTAGAATAGCTCAAATTAAAAACCTTCACCATTTTATAACATGGTGCCCAACTTAGAAATGATATTTAAATATTTAATTTTAAATTATTAAAAAATAATTTAAATATTAAATAATTAAATATTTTTAAATATCCTTTGGGCCTTTAACCTTGGAGTATTTATCCATTCTTTTGACCAATCATGTGAGGCTCTTAACCCAAATCTCTTGGGCTTAAGATATAAATATTTAACCCTTCTTTTTCCAAGTCCTGCACTGATCACTGACACTGAATCTTGACATCAATGACAACAAAACTTGCTCATATTTCCAACATGATCTTGGTACTATTAAGGAGTATGAGGTTCTTTATGATAACCAGGTAGTGTCCTTTGATGTTGAATGCAATTTTGGTGTGGTTGAGGGAGAAATTTTTGATACTATATTTGGCACCTTATGCGTTGTTGCATCTTATGGGTGATGCAATGCCCTTTGCAATTTCTCTTCTTGTATATTTTGTTGCTCTAGTTGTATCCTTTATTGATACAAATTTTGTAGGTGTACCCATTATGGGTCCATCCATTATTGATTTAATTGTTGTTGTCTATTAAGATTTGTCCTAAGTTCCTGATGAGTATGATTTCACTGCTCAATTGTGTGGGATGTATGTACCCTCGTATCTGAAATATGAATGGGTTTATCTTGTCTTTCTCCCGTAGTAGGATCTATTACTTTTTTCCCATGATTACTAAAGGTCGCATTTACCTAATACTATAGTCTATGAATGAGCTTTGTATAGTTGGGTGATGTAGATATGGAATATAGTTGCATCAAGTACTCTTCTTGAGGAGTAGGAGGATGACTTGGGTCCTCTTCCTCATCTATGAGAAATGCGTGATATTTAGGCTTAAACGTAAGCTTTTTATACTTGAGCTATACAACGTGCTCATGCAAAGTACTCTTAATGAGGAATAGGAGGATGACTTGAGTCTTCCTCTTCCTCATATAAAAGAAATGTATGGGTTGGTGTGGCTATCTTACTATGAGTGTGGTACCTATCCAAATGAGCATATTTTCAACTCATCCTTGAACGGTCAAGTGGGGTGGCTTGCTTATCTAGGTTGTTCCATGGTGTATGCTCAATTTCATGTTATGATTGATGTACAGAGCAAGCCAAAATGTGAACCCATGGTATCGATCCACTAGGCCCCTTAGTGGGCAGATTATTATTTTTATTAAAATCTATCAAGGTGTCTTAGGAAAGTCTCCTAGAGAACCCATGGGTGCTTCTCTAATAGGGATTACTTGAAGGTCGGATTCCCTATAGATGGTATTGGTGTTATGACAAAATCTAGAATGTCATTCAGGGATGGTCATGTCCTTTAGGTTGATTTGGAGATATTCCATGTCTCCTTGTAAATTTTTAGTAATACTAGCTCTTGATCGAGCTTGACTGCATGTTAATACCATGGTTTTGATTAAGCCAAATAGATTAGAAACAAATAAGTAAACAATATTTTTCTCTTTTAATTTTGATTATGATTCCCTATACTATTTGAGTGTTTTTTGATGTAATACCTGATGCCTATGAACACTAAGGTTGAAAAAATAGAAAACTATTAAATGGTATTTCAAGCACACCCCCTATTGGGGAATGTAACCCAAACAAAAAAAGTGGCTTCTGTTGGAAATATGTTGACTATTTTCCATGTTATTTTGGTGGGTCTAACACTAAAAGGTATTGGTCTCTCTATACCTATACTCGCTGAGGTACACCTACAAAGGTTATATACAAAAATTTTAGGGTTTAAGTTATGTTTAGACCCATATGGGATTTTAGGGTTACTATATTTGAACCCATACTTTTTTGCCCATGATATTGTAAAATTCGTGCATGTGCCTTTGTTATATATATTGCACTTGCATTAGGGTTTGAGAGAGATAGAAGAAGAAGAATATTATTGTATTGGATACGGTCAAGTTAATGCAATAATAAGATAATATTATGCTTGGTTTTTCCGATTGAGGGTTTCTAAGATAAATATTATGTAATGTGTGAATCTGCTATCTTCTTCATTTTATTCTGCAATTACTACTTTTCTAGTTTTAGTTTATTAGGGCTCCTTATTTCTCTTTATTTGGTATCAGAGCTAGGTTTTAGCTTTGTTCAAGAAGTAAGGGTTTCAACCCTATGATAAATTAATTCTTGAGTGGGAGTCATACATGAAAGGATCCAAGAAAAGGAGAAATATGGGAAGCACACAGATAGAGATTGAGAAATTTAATGGACACAATTTTAAGTTGTGTAAAATCAACATGGAGGATATATTGGTTGATAGAGATTAGTGGATTGTGATATTGGGAATAAAACCAACATCGATGACATATGAGGATTGGCTAAAAATTTATAGGAAGGTAAGGAGCTCTATCAGATTGTGCTTATCTGAATCGATATTGTTGAATGTATCTATAGAGACCATGAAAACTCTATTTATGGGAGAAGCTAGAAATATTGTATCAGATAAAGGCACTCGTAAATAAACTATTTCTCTGAAATAAGTTGTATTCACTTCGGATGAATGATGGTGACTCTATGGCTGAACATCTAAATGCTTTTAATACTATGGTAAGACAACTAACCTCTGTAGAAGTAAAAATGGATGAAGAGCAAAAATGTATTACTTTACTTTGTTCATTATCTAATTCATGGGATAACCTAGTTATGGCTATCATCAATACTACATCTACATTAAAATTAGAGGATATAGTAGGAAATTTTTTGTTTGAGGATATGAGACGAAAATATTCTAAGGATTAATATTCTAAGGATTATCATCAAAAGGATGCCTTGGTTGTGAGAGGTCATTTTCAAGAAAGAAGCAAAAAGAAATCAGGAGAAAATATATTAAAATCTAGGGGTAAATCTATTACCCCATAATAGAGAAAATGTTGGAAATGTGGTAAAGTATGGCATTATAAAAGAGACTGTAGATCTAAAAAGGCTAATAATAATCAATCATCTAAAGAAGGAACTTCTACATAAAAGAAGACCACAAATGAATATTTAGGGGACTTATTCTTAGCTGCAGCCTACTCAAGTGAATGCCATGACTCATGTTTGATTAACTCAGGTGCTTCTTTTCATATGAATCCTCATAGGGAGGGGTTCAGTGAATATGAAAAGATATATGGAGTTAAAGTCTTCTTGGGAGACAATTCAACATATAAAATAATAGGTTGAGGAAGAGTCAAGCTAAGGTTAAAATATGGAAGAATTAAAACCCTTCCTAGTGTGTTGCATATTCCGGGTTTGGTAAGGAATTTAATATTTGTGAGTAAGATGAATGATGTAGGTGTGAATATGGTATTCAACAAGGATAGTTGCAATATGGTTCATGGATATTTGGTTTTGGCAATGGGAGTTTGCACATGAACTTTTTTAAGACTTGAGGCTAGCACTGTAAGTATTAATTGTAATAACTCTTTAGTGGTACAAGAAAATAATACAAATAAAATGGCTTTGAGTATTCCTATAGAGAAGATAATGTTGTGGCATCAACACATGGGGTACATTGGTGAGAAAGGACTTCGAACATTGAAAATGAAAGGTATGGATTAAGGAATTTTTGATTGCCCATTAAATTTTGATTTTTGTGAGCACTATATTTTTGGGAAACAAACTAGAGTCAAGTTTCTAAGTAGTGCTACAAGGTCTGAAGGAATTCTACATCTAGTTCACAGTGACATTTTTGGACCTAAAAAAGTACCATCATTAAATCTATCTATTTTATTACATTTATAGATGACTTCTCAAGAAATACGAGTATATTTTCTACGAAACAAATATGAGGTTTTTAATAAATTTAAAGATTTTAAGGCTCTTGTAGAAAATTAGATAGAGAAAAAGATAAAGGTTTTGAGAATTGATAATGGTGGTGAGTTTTGCTCTAATGAATTTGAGCAGTTTTGGAAGGACTTTGGAATAGAAAGACAGAGAACAACTCCATATACTCCATAAAAAAATGGGGTTGCAGAACGGATGAACAAGACATTGATGGATAAGGCTAGAAGTATGTTAAGTGGTGCAGGATTAGAAAAGAAGTTCTAGGCAGAATCTGTGTTAATAGCTTGTTATCTCATTAATAGATATCCTACCTCAACTTTAGTGTAAAATACTCCAAAGGAAGTATGGACTGGTAAGAAACCCTCTCTCAAACATATAAGGGTTTTTGGTTGTGATGCTTATATGTATATCCCAAAAGAGAAAAGGACTGACCTAGACTATAAATCTAAAAAAATGCATATTTGTGGGTTATAGTACTATTGTTAAAGGATATAAGTTGTGGAACCCAAAAACACATAAGGTTGTTTACAATCGTAATGTGATATTTAAAGAAATAAAAGGGGTTTTAAAACATGAAATGCAACCAAAAAAAGAACCAAAAATAGTGCAAGTAAAATTGGAACAGGAGGAAGAACTAGTGGTAGAACCTAAATTACAAAGAGTTTCTAAAGAGGAATATTTAGAGGAATAAGGTGAGGAGGAAGCTAAAGATTCAAAACCTAGAACTCCAATTTTGAGGAGATCAGATCGAGAGAGAAAATTTCTAGATAGGTATAGTCCTTCAAATTTTTATTTTGCATTTAATTTATCAGTTACTTATGAAGAACCCAAGATTGTAAAGGAGGCACTTTAGTCAAGTGAGAATAAGTCTTGAAAAAGGGCTATGGAAGAAGAAATGGAGTCCTTGGATAAAAATAAGACATGGGACTTGGTGAAATTACCTCTTGGTAAAAAATTTGTTGGTTGTAAGTGGTTATTCAAAAATAAGTATAATGTAGAAGGAAAGTTGGAGAAGTACAAGGCTCGCTTGGTAGCAAAAGGATTTTCTTAGGTTGAGGGAATTGACTTTGGTGAGATTTTTTCTCCTGTGGCTAAACTAACTTCAATCATATTTATGTTGGCTATTTTGTTGCTTTTGATTTTGAAATAGAACAGATGGATGTAAAGATAACTTTTCTACATGGTGAACTTGATGAAGAATATATATATATATATATATATATATATATATATATATATATATATATATATATATCACAACCAGAATGCTTTAAGGTAAAATGTAAGGAGGACTTGGTATGCAAGCTGAAGAAGTCTCTTTATGGGTTGAAGCAGTCTCCAAGGATGTGGAACCAAAAATTTGATAGGTTTGTCTTAACACTTGGTCTTGGAAAAAGCAAAGCAGATCCATGTGTATATTTCAAAAAGAAAGATGAAAATTTTGTTATCATTTTATTGTATGTGAAAGACATGTTAATTGGTAACAGCAAGGAGATGATAAATTTACTCAAATATCAATTATATTTTGAATTTGACATGAAGGATTTGGGTGCTGCAAAATTTATTTTGGGTATGGAAATAATAAGGGATCATGCAAATATAAAGTTATGGTTAAATCAAAGGAAATATGTTGATTTGATACTACAGAAGTTTAGAATGCATGATTGTAAACCACTATGTACTCCATATCCGATTGGTCAAAAGTTATCTACTGAATAGTGTCCCAAAATAGATGAGGAAATTTAAGAAATACACCATGTTGCTTATGCTAGTGCAATAGGTAGTTTTATTTATGCAATGTTCTGTACTAAACCTGATATTGCACATGCAGTGGGAGTAGTTAGAAAATATATGTCAAATATACGAAAGGAACATTGGATTGTTGTGAAGAGGATCTTCAGATACTTGCATGGAACTACAAATTATGCTATCTATTATGGAGGAAATTCTGAAGGTAATAATATTTTAAATCTACAAAGTTTTGTGGATGTTGATTGGACTGGAGATATTGACAAGAGAATATCCACAAGTGTTTATGTGTTTAGGCTGTTTGGAGGGGCAGTAAGTTGGATGAGTAAAAAGCAATAAATTGTTGATTTATCCACTACAAAAGTAGAGTACATTGCACCAACTCATGCTTGTAAAGAAGCAGTGTGGCTATAGATGTTGTGTTCAATAGTTGGTCTTAAACAGAAGGCTATGCTAATTAACAGTGATAGTGAAAATGCAATATTTTTAGCTAATAATATTGGTTTTCATGATTGGTCAAAATATATGTTGGAAATATGAGCAAGATTTGTTGTCATTGATGTCAAGAGTCAGTTTTAGTGAGCAGTGCAAGAGGAAGGATGTCAAGAGTCAGAGAAAGATTGCTTCTAGACCTAAGGGAAATAATATTATAATATCTCTCATTATAATATTCAAGGTGATCAGATAAGGTCTACAGGAGAAATGAGAAGGCCCAAGGAAAATAATATTATAATATTTTATTATAATATTAAAGGTCTAATGGTAAGACCTAAAGAAATTAAATTAATTTTAATAATTTCATTATAAATTAATTTATAATTTAATTTGATTAACTTTATAGTTATTAAATTAATTATAAATTAATTATAATAATTTTATTATTAATTAAATTATAATTCAATTTAATAACCCTAAAGTTAGGGTTATAAGGGCATATATAAAGCGTCGACGTCATATTCTATCTCCTCCATCGACGTCAACGATTTCCAAGGCATGGGTATAAATACCCTAAGCCTAAGAGGCTTCAAACCCATCCACGATTTTAATAAATCCCCCAAGCAAATCGTGTGCGCAATATTCGGTGAGCAAGAGAGGGAAGAAGTCCTCGTTTGACTTCTTTGGCAGGTAGCGAAGGGAGAAAAGGCACAAGGCATGAAGGCCTTGTCACCACCTAGCCAGGTGGGCTAGCGGTAAGTGGCAGCATCTTGGGAACGTGAGGTACCATGTTCGATTCATAGCAGGGATGGTTGTGTAGGTGTTTTGTGCATCGAAGATGCCAAAGCCTTTTGGCTTTTGGTGCCTAGGTAGAAGACAAAGCGCCATGGGTGCTTTTGCCTTCCACGTGAGTGCTTAGCTCACGTGGCTTGGCAGCCATGGCTAAAGCATTGGAGGCGCTGTGACGTGGGATCGAATCCCACCGGGAGCACTTTGAGAGGTACTAAAATTTTTGTTATAAATTGATTTGTGCTTCTAAGGTTGTATGGTGTATTTTTGAGCTTAGGGAGATATAAGGTTGATGAAATTAAATAATTATTTTATTTAATTATTTGGTGGATTGAGTTATTTAGAGTGGAGTTATAAGGTGTAATAAGAGATTTATTTTTATATGTTTTTGGTGAATGCTAATTTAAAGGAGTAATAAGGTGTATTTGAGTTTAATTATTTTTGTAATTGTGAAATATTTTGAGGGAGTGTTAGAGTGATATTTTGTCATCTAACCTTTGAAATTGGCAAAGAGAGTAATTGTGATTGAGACAGGTTTTGAGGTCAATTCTTCATCAAACAAAAGGTATGGGCACATCTTCCTTGTGAGTGATTGTTGGATGTTGTGAATGCTAAGTTGGAGTGAAAAGGGTTGTTTGATAAGCATTGTTGAGTTTGATTGTTAAAGGTTTTTCTGAGTGAGAGTTGTTGATAAAAACCTTGTTTGATAAGCATTGTTGGAAACATTGAATGAACCTTCATATGCATGATTAGGGTTTGTGCAAGATCATGAGTATCATTGTTATGTGAGATTGTTTGATAAGCATTGTTGGAAATAATTGAGTGAGTGTTCATATGCTTGGACTAGGGTTTGTAAGCAAGGAGTGTTTCATTGAGTGATTGGTTGAGTGGAGTTGATTGAGCCTAGTCAATTGGAAGTATTGAAGTGATAGTTCAAGTTCTATGAAACAAATTGTTCTATATTCTAAATTGATTTGAAAAAGATATTGAAAGTGATTGAGCATTGTTGTGAGTGTGAAGCATATTGAGTCTCTAACAATTCTCTATATGTTTATATGAGATTGAACAAGATTTTATGTGAAGCTTGTTTGTGTGATTGAAGAGGATTTTGTGTTAGATTGAGTTGAGTTGAGTAAGCTTTTGTGGAAGCTTACAATATAAATTTGAGGTAAGTCTTAGTGAAGACTTGTTGAGCAGATTGGACAAGTTCTAGTGAGGACTTGTTGAGCAGATTTGAGATAAGTCTTAGTGAAGACTTGTTGAGCAGATTTGAGGTAAGTCTTTGAGAAGACTTGTTGAGTAGATTGGACAAGTTCTAAATTGTTTTTGATTTGTGATTGAGTCAAGCTTTGTGTTAAGGCTTGAGGACAGATTTGTGCTAGACTAAAGGACTATGTTTAGTGCAAATTTGAGGATAGAGATTGAGAAGATTTGTGCTAGACTGAAGGACTATGTTTAGTGTAGATTTGAGGATAAATATTGAGCAGATTTGTGCTAGACTGAAGGACTATGTTTAGTGCAGATTAGAGGATAGATATTGAGCAGATTTGTGCTAGACCGAAGGACCATGTTTAGTGCAGATTTGAGATAGAGCTGAGAGTAAGCTTTGGAGGTGATAGAGTATAGAGGATGATAGTCTCTAGTGGATAGAGGTCCATTAGCTAGGGTAGTGAAGATAGGTCTTCTGAGTGAGGGTAGGAGTCTTCAGTGGATAGAGATCCATAAGCCAATGTAGTGGAGGCAATAGTTCTTCTAGAAGATCACTAACCAGAGCAGAGGGGATTGGTGTCTCCTATGGATAGAGATCCATGAACTTGATTAGGGGATTGGTGTCTCCTTTGGATAGAGGTCCATAAACATTGTAATAGGGAAAGGTTTCCCAAGATATTTGTTGAGAAAATATTAGTGAAATATTTTCTCCATGGAGTAGCCCACATTGGGTGAACCATATTAAATTGGTGTCTCTATTGTGTGTGGTGATTTGTGCATTACTTTGATTACTATTGTTGATATTGCCATTGATATATTGCATAATATTGATTGGGAAAGAAAAGTAAAAAGTGGTCTTATATTATTCACCCCCTCTCAGTATAAGCTTGTGTTCTTCAATTGGTATTAGAGAGGGTTCCTTCGAAAGAGTTTAACAACTTGAAGGAAAATCTTACAAGAACACAAATGGATTCTAAGAGTGGATCCTCAGATAATTTAGCACCAGTATTTGATGGGAGTGATTATGTATTTTGGAGTATGAGAATGAAGATTCACCTGATGGCACTTGGAAATGAAATATGGGAAGCAGTTGAAAATGGATACACACCACCAACTACTCCACCTACAGATAAATATGGTAAGCTTCTACATCATTACAATTCAAAAGCAATGAATGCAATTTTGAGAGGTTTGCATAAAATAGAGTTTATAAAGGTTATGCACTACAAATCAGCAAAGGAAATTTGGGATAAATTGCAAGGCATATATGAAGGAGATAAAAAGGTCAAAAAGGTAAAGTTGTGAAATCTCAAGGGAATATTTGAAGACCTAAAAATGAAGGATGAGGAAAACATTAGTGCTTATCTACTTCATGTAGACGAGGTTGTTAACTCCATGCAAGGACTTGGACTTGAAGTTCAAGAATCTGATGTTTGTGATAAGATTTTAAGGTCACTCCCAAAAAGGTTTAGTGAAAATATTTTAGCTATAGAGGAATCAAAAGATAGTGATATTTTGACAAGGGATGAATTACATGGCATTCTCATAGCTTTTGAGATGAGAACAAAAGAGGAACCTAATCTCCAGAAGGAAGCAACCTTCAAAGCTACTAAGAAGACAAAAGGAAAGAATTTAGATTCAAGCAATGAGTTATCCAGTGATGAAGAAGCAAATTATGGTAGAAGGAACAAGGATCCAAGAAAGTATAAAGGTACAAAATTAGTTAGATGTTTCAATTGTGGAAAGTATGGTCACTATGCAACTGATTGTCAAGAAGCTAGAAATAGCAATGATGAAGAAAAATAAGATCATAAGAACAGGGAAAAAAAAACACATGTACCAAAAGAAAAATAAGGATGGACAAGGCAAGCAAGGAAATAAGTTCTTCCAAAGACATAAGAAGAGTTTCTATGCAGACAAGGCAAGTAAGTACTCAAGTGATAGTGATGATAGTTCCTCAGATAATGATAAAGATGAAGTTCTATTTATAGCAAAAGAAAAAGAAGTGGTTAGGAAAAGGTCACCAATAATTCTCAAGTGTTTTAGATGTGGTAACTTTGGTCATCTTGAAGATAGTTGTACAAGGAATGGTTTCAATTTCAGTGATGATGAATATGAAGATACACTTGAAGGACCAGAAGAGAATCTTCTTATGGCATTAGAAGAAGAAGGAGGTGATCCTAGTAGAAGATGAGTTAGAAAAGAATGAAGATGTTTTCAAAGGCAAACAAATAGAGGAAGAATCAGAGAAAGGAGAAGTTGATCTTGAGGGTGAGCTTATTCATGCCCTTGATGCATTAAGGGAGGTAAGAAAGCAAAACTCAAAACTCAAGCTTAAATTTCAAGAATGTGATGAAGAGAAAGGAAAGCTTATAGAGGATCTAAACAACTCAATAGCTAAGACAAGAAGATTCAAAGAGAAGTTAGAAGCAAAGGTTTTAGAATGTGAAAGGTTAGAGCATGAGGTAGCTTCACTAAGGAAGGAAGTAAAAGAGTCTAAGGATAAGTTACACAAGTTTGGGAAAAGCTCAAAAACCATAGACAAGATTATCAAGGTACAAAGACGGTCAACAAACAAGATAGGTCTTGGTTTTGAACAAGTACAAAAGAAACAAGGAGAGGAGTCAACCTCAAGTTCTGAAGAAGAAGAAACTTTAGAAGAAGAGAGTGTAAGAGAGTGAGACTTCTGAGGATGAGTTGGACAATAGAAATTTCAACAAGGAAAGGAACAATGCACAAAAGAGGAACAGATGGAACAAGAACCAACATAGGGTAAAAGAGACTAAGAGACCAATGAGGTCAAGGCAAGGTAATTTCAATGGATGATGCTTCTCATGTCATAGGTTTGGGCACAAGGCTACACAGTGTAGGACACATGAAAGACAGGAATATGGGAACTTCAAAAATATGCAACTTTTTCAAGGGTATTGCTACTCTTGTAATCAGTTTGGTCACAAGGCAGTGAATTGCAGGGTTCATGACAAGAATAGATATGGTTTCACCAGGAGAAATCCCAAGAAATTTGCACCTCCAAGGAATAACAACATTAAGTGTTATAAGTGCAATAATGATGGACATACAACAAAGTGGTGTAGAGCAAAAATTCCAGAGACAAGCAGGAACAGGAATAGTCAGAGGAATCAAAAGGATCAGATGAGGAGGAAAGTGGACAAAGGTAAATATCAGTGCATGCTAGGAGTAGAAATACTCCCACCCCAGAATTAACCACCTCAAGAGGAGGTGGGGGAGGGGCTAAGCTAAGAGTCTCATTCTTAGCCCCGAGCCCCAAAGGTGACCCTTTGCCATTGATGACAAAGGGGGAGATATTTGAGTTAGGGGGAGAGCATTCAATCAGGGGAGTAATTTCTCAGGGGGAGCAGAATAGGAAAAGGTAAAAGGAATGGTAAAAAGTAAATGGGTTGCCATCAATGACAAAGGGGGATATTGTTGGAAATATGAGCAAGATTTGTTGTCATTGATGTCAAGAGTCAGTTTCAGTGAGCAGTGCAAGAGGAAGGATGTCAAGAGTCAGAGAAAGATTGCTTCTAGACCTAAGGGAAATAATATTATAATATCTCTCATTATAATATTCAAGGTGATCAGATAAGGTCTACAAGAGAAATGAGAAGGCCCAAGAAAAATAATATTATAATATTTTATTATAATATTAAAGGTCTAATGGTAAGACCTAAAGAAATTAAATTAATTTTAATAATTTCATTATAAATTAATTTATAATTTAATTTGATTAACTTTATAGTTATTAATTAATTAATTATAATAATTTTATTATTAATTAAATTATAATTTAATTTAATTAACCCTAAAGTTAGGGTTATAAGGGCATATATAAAGCGTCGACATCATATTTTATCTCCTCCATCGACGTCAATGAATTCCAAGGCATGGGTATAAATACCCGAAGCCTAAGAGGCTTCAAACCCCATCCACGATTTTAATAAATCTCCTAAGAAAATCGTGTGTGCAATATTCATGAGCAAGAGAGGGAAGAAGTCCCCATTTGACCCTTTTTGGTAGGTAGCGAAGGGAGAAAAGGCACAAGGCATGAAGGCCTTATCACCACCTAGCCAAGTGGGCTAGCGGTAAGTGGCAGCATCTTGGGAATGCGAGGTACCACGTTCGATTCATAGCAGGGTTGGTTGTGCAGTGTTTTGTGCATCGAAGATGCCAAAGCCTTTTGGCTTTTGGTGCCTAGGTAGAAGATAAAGCATCATGGGCGCTTTTGCCTTCCACGTGAGCGCTTAGCTCACGTGGCTTGGCAGCCATGGCTAAGGCACTAGAGGTACTGTGACGTGGGATCGAATCCCGTCGGGAGCACTTTGAGAGGTACTAAAATTTTTGTTATAAATTGATTTGTGCTTCTAAGGTTGTATGGTGTATTTTTGAGCTTAGGGAGATATAAGGTTGATGAAATTAAATAATTATTTTTATTTAATTATTTGGTGGATTGAGTTATTTAGAGTGGAGTTATAAGGTGTAATAAGAGATTTATTTTTATATGTTTTTGGTGAATGCTAATTTCAAAATGGAGTAATAAGGTGTATTTGAGTTTAATTATTTTTGTAATTGTGAAATATTTTGAGGGAGTGTTAGAGTGATATTTTGTCATCTAACCTTTGAAATTGGCAAAGAGAGTAATTGTGATTGAGACAGGTTTTGAGGTTAATTCTTCAACAAACAAAAGGTATGGGCACATCTTCCTTGTGAGTGATTGTTGGATGTTGTGAATGCTAAGTTGGAGTGAAAAGGGTTGTTTGATAAGCATTGTTGAGTTTGATTGTTAAAGGTTTTTCTGAGTGAGAGTTGTTGATAAAAACCTTGTTTGATAAGCATTGTTGGAAACATTGAATGAACCTTCATATGCATGATTAGGGTTTGTGCAAGATCATGAGTATCATTGTTATGTGAGATTGTTTGATAAGCATTGTTGGAAATAATTGAGTGAGTGTTCATATGCTTGGACTAGGGTTTGTAAGCAAGGAGTGTTTCATTGAGTGATTGGTTGAGTGGAGTTGATTGAGCCTAGTCAATTGGAAGTGTTGAAGTGATAGTTCAAGTTCTATGAAACAAATTGTTCTATATTCTAAATTGATTTGAAAAAGATATTGAAAGTGATTGAGCATTGTTGTGAGTGTGAAGCATATTGAGTCTCTAACAATTCTCTATATGTTTCTATGAGATTGAACAAGATTTTGTGTGAAGCTTGTTTGTGTGATTGAAGAGGATTTTGTGTTAGATTGAGTTGAGTTGAGTAAGCTTTTGTGGAAGCTTACAATACAAATTTGAGGTAAGTCTTGGTGAAGACTTGTTGAGAAGATTGGACAAGTTCTAGTGAGGACTTGTGGATAGATTAGTATGAGCTTTGTAGAAGCTTACAATGCATATTTGAGATAAGTCTTTGAGAAGACTTGTGAGGAGAGTTGATTGATTGATTTGTTCAAACCTTGGTTAAGGTTTGGGGTAGATCTAGCAGAGTTGATTTGTGATTGAGTCAAGCTTTGTGTTAAGGCTTGAGGATAAATTTGTGCTAGATCGAAGGACTATATTTAGTGCAAATTTGAGGACAGATATTGAGCAAATTTGTGCTAGACCGAAGGACTATGTTTAGTGTAGATTTGAGGATAGATATTGAGCAGATTTGTGCTAGATCGAAGGACTATGTTTAGTGTAGATTTGAGGATAGATATTGAGCAGATTTGTGCTAGATCGAAGGACCATGTTTAGTGTAGATTTGAGATAGAGCTGAGAGTAAGATTTGGAGGTGACAGAGTATAGAGGATGATAGTCTCTAGTGGATAGAGGTCCATTAGCTAGGGTAGTGAAGATAGGTCTTCTGAGTGAGGGCAGGAGTCTTCAGTGGATAGAGATCCATAAGCCAGTGTAGTGGAGGCAGTAGTTCTTCTAGAAGATCACCAACTAGAGTAGAGGGGATTGGTGTCTCCTATGGATAGAGATCCATGAACTTGATTAGGGGATTGGTGTCTCCTTTGGATAGAGGTCCATAAACATTGTAATAGGGAAAGGTTTCCCAAGATATTTGTTGAGAAAATATTAGTGAAATATTTTCTCCGTGGAGTAGCCCACATTGGGTGAACCACGTTAAATTGGTGTCTCTATTGTGTGTGGTGATTTGTGCATTGCTTTGATTACTATTGTTGATATTGCCATTGATATATTGCATAATATTGATTGGGAAAGAAAAGTAAAAAGTGGTCTTATACTGTTCACCCCCTCTCTAGTATAAGCTTGTGTTCTTCAATTGGTATCAGAGCGGGTTCCTTTGGAAGAGTTTAAGAGCTTGAAGGAAAAGCTTACAAGAACACAAATGGATTCTAAGAGTGGATCCTCAGATAATTCAGCACCAATGTTTGATGGGAGTGATTATGTATTTTGGAGTATGAGAATGAAGATTCATCTGATGGCACTTGGAAATGAAATATGGGAAGCAGTTGAAAATGGATACACACCACCAGCTACTCCACCTATAGATAAATATGGTAAGCTTCTACATCATTACAATTCAAAAGCAATGAATGCAATTTTGAGAGGTTTGCATAAAACAGATTTTATAAAGGTTATGCACTACAAATCAGCAAAGGAAATTTGGGATAAATTGCAAGGTGTTGAGAAGCAACACACCCCCACTGAAAAATGAATTTCCACCCTTTGAAAATTTTGAACTTTTATTTTTGCAGTAGGGACCCTCTTGATGTTTTCCAGGTTTTAATTCCAAATTTGCTTGCCTCCTTTTTTCAAGTTGTGCTTTTATTTGCATCTGGCTTTGATTTATTCCAGAATTCATTTTTCAAATGTTAGAATCATTGCTGATTAAAGAAAATCTTTCACCGGTATGAAAAAATGCAGATTCTAGATAGATGAATTCATTGAAGGCCAAAACTTTCCATTTTTGGCAAGGTAGCGAAATCGCGACACTTCCATTTTTGGAAATGTCGCGAAATCGCGACGGGTTTCGAAAAATTGGCCAAGTCGCAAAAACGTAGCGAAATCGCGACACTTCCATTTTTGGAAATGTCGCGATATCGCGACACTTTCCATTTTTGGAAATGTCGCGAAATCGCGACGGGTTTGGAGAGAGAAAGCAAATACGTACGGAACGTAGCGAAATCGTGACACTTTCCATTTTTTGGAAATGTCGCGAAATCGCGACAGGTTTGAGTCAGAAGCCAAATTGGATGAAAACGTCGCGATATCGCGACACATTTTGGATGAATGAAAGACTTGGAGAAACTATCGCGAAATCGTGACATGTCGCAGTTTTGCAGTTGCGAGAGAGAAAAAATGGCTAAGGCAATAAAGGGGGCACGATTTTGCGACATGTCACGAAATCACGACATGTCACGTTTTCGCAGCATCGAAAGAAGAAAACGCCCAAGGCCTGAAAAGGTCGCGAAATCGTGACATATTTGGAAAGAAAGTGCCGAGTGTTGGAAACATCATGATTTCGTGACATGTCACGAAATCACGACATGTCGCATTTTCGCGGCTGCATGAAGAAAAAGAACCCAAGGCACAAACATGTAGCGAAATCGCGACAGCGAAACGCAGCAAGCAGAAAAGAGAAAAGGTCACGATTTCGCGACATCGCGAAATCACGACACAGTTGAAGGAAAAGAGGCCCAAGGTAGAGGTGTCACAAAATCGTGACGTCATGATTTCGCAACGTCATGAAATCGTGACAACCAAAGGGAGAAGTGCGAGAGCCGAGAAAAGGTCATGAAATCATGACGTCGCGATTTCACGACATTGCGAAATCACGACACATGGAAAGAAAGAAGTGCCGAAGTGGATGAGGTGTTACGATTTTGCGACATTACGAAATCGTGACACGTTCTAAAGCAACCAAAGGCAAAGTCAAAATGGCAACAAGAAGGTCAGCAATGGAAACAAAGAAGAATCAGAGTGCAAGTCAGGGAAGTGTCGCGAAATCACGACACGAATGAGAGTTGCCAAGACATGAAAGGGAGGTGTCGCGAAATCGCAACAGCCAGAACAAATGGATCCCAGGGAGGAGAAGACGTCATGAAATCATGACGTCGTGATTTTGCGACGTCGCAAAATCATGACAACAAACGATGAAGTTGCCGAGGGCAGAAGAGGGGCGCGATTTCACGACATGTCGCGAAATCACGACATGTTGTTGTTTCGCTGCCAGGCAAGCGGAGAAGAGCCAAGTGAGAGAAGGGGTCACGATTTCGTGACATGTCGCATTTTCATGGTGGAAGGAGAAGAAAGAGTTGCACGACACAGGGATGTCACGATTTCGCGACATGTCACGAAATCGCGACATGTCGCATTTTCGCGGTAGGAAAAGACAAAGAGCCCGAAAGTGGAAAAACAAGCTGCAGGAAGCGTCACGTTTCAGTGACACATGTCAAATAAGCAGGCCACGTGTCAAAACAATAGAGCCGACATGCAAATGAACTTTAGGGTTTCATTTTAATATTTAAGGTTTTGATTTAATAATTTTAAAATGCTAATCCTTGTTTGTCTTTCATGCAGGAAGCCATCTGGCACTTACATGATAACGGAGAAATGGCCATAAAGACAAAGTTAAGTGCAAATTAATCGAAGACAGCCATATTGAAATGAGAGATGCCGAGAATTGTTGTTTCATCCAAATTTTACAGATCTGGCCGCAAAGAGACTTTACGGTGACTAAGCAGTTGCCCATTTAATGGAGTATGTCGAGAATTGGCCGAAAAATGAAAATATCTACACATAGTTATCGAAATTTGCCGATGGATGCATTTAATGAAAATTTATGGCAGAATTAATGGCTTGCAGACATTTTCAACTCAGGGATGGCTCTGCGGAGATGAAATGTCAAAGAAGTGGTGACTCATCCAAATTACCCGAGGGCATTAATGAAGACATTTACTCATAGTTACGGGTGAATGCAAGTGGCATTCGAATTCTGCCTTCTCCATTTATGGCAAGTGACTGCACTGATTTGCAGAATGGTTAAGTTTTATCAAGACTTTGTTTTAAATGGCTTTATATTGTAAAACCCGGGTACTAGGGTTTAAGATGATAAGATTTAGGGTTTGAGAAGAAGATATTTCTGAAAAGATCGGGGTCTGTCCTGAGTCTATAAATACTTCTTCTAAATGTAATCGCAGGAGGCGGAGACTTAGAAATAAAAGGCTATTGAAGCAATTTCTTGCAAATCTTGTTAAATACTTTATTTCCGGACTTGGAGTTGATGTGCTTTTGTTTTCTGTGATAGCATGGCCAGGAGCCTAATATTTTTCAGATTGTGATAAGTTCATCTTCTTTTGTTATCCGTTTCTTTAAATTTTATTAAATATATGCTGTAAATCTGTGTTATCAAGATTAAATATGTTGTTGGGCTTCATTTGTTCTATTGTATGCTAGGGAAAATCATAGATTTAAGGTTCAAGTTTGTTCTAATTGCTCTGTCCTCACTGTGTGAGCTATGCCACCGGTGAGAAATACCAATTTTAATGGACTTCCCTTCGTTTATGATTTTCTTTCAGATCTGTTCCATCTCTCGCCTTATGCTCTTAGTAGAAAGTGATCTTAGAAAGCCGGACACTTTCTTCTTTGATTTGTTCTATTGTGAAGTCGATAGTATAAATAAAATTGGTAGTTTTGTTTTACAGCCTAAGTTTGATAAAATTCTCTTTCTCGCCTTACCCTACCCTCTTTGTTTTACCGTGAAATGATCCATTTTTATTTTCTTTTAAATTTGTCTTTTATTTAAATCTACTGACCCATAAGAGCTAGATCAAAGAACTAATTTTAAATCTGATTGTCAACAAGTGACAACTTCTAAACATTACTGAACAAGTTCAAGAACCCGTTGTAAGGTAACAGACAGTCCATATTGAAAACTATTCCAGAAGCGGAAAAGAGTGAATAGACATTCGACCCAACTCTGTAACTCACACCTTGGATAACCAGCAAGATCCTAAAGTGAGTGGGATTTATCCCGTATAAGTGTTATCATAGTTTCATGCTCATTCTTCACAGGGTGTGTATAAAAGTCGGACCAACATTTAAAAATGGCGCTAGAAGGAGGGCCGAACTTACGTTCTTAGTGCGCTTGAGTTGAGAAATCTGATTGTATGTGGTACTTGACAAATGTTGTATTTTATCCAAAGTCTGGTAGCCAATTTTCCCTCCTCCTCAGCCTTTAAAATTTTGTTGTTTGAATTTTTGCCTGAACAGCGGAACTTAACACCAACATTTAAAAGGCCCACTGAACTCCGGTCAGTATTGTAAGTTGTCAGTACAATATTTAAAATTGCCAAAAAAAGGGGCCAAGTTCAGTAGTTTGTTAAGAACAGTTTTATCACCACTGGTAGTTACTCCAACTACAACTCAGAATATCACCGTCAATCAAGTAGTAATGGCAAATTGGTTGGGTTCCACTGCTTTAAATATTCCGGGTATAGCCCATGACCTGCCCAAAAATCCTGAGAGATATCTCCCCAGATACAAACATGACGGGACTAGGACAGCAGAGGAACATCTGGTAGCATTCAAGAATGCTTTGAAATTGTTAAATATACAACATGAAGATGTTGCTTGCAGATTGTTCCCGTTCACTCTCCAGGAGGGAGCTTATGACTGGTTTCTAAATCTCACTAGCAATTCTATTACCAGTTGGAATGACCTAGAGAAAGTTTTTATATCACAATTTGGGGAAGTGATAGACCCCAATGTGTTATACCAACAATTTTCCAACATCAAGAGAGAGTCGGGAGAAGCTGTCAGGTCTTTCAATATGAGGTTCCAAAGAGCTTATGGTAGAATGACTGGTCATTACATCCCAAATGCAAATCTGGCCTTAGAAATCTATAAGAATGCATTGGATTCGGTGACCTCTATTTTCCTCAAGAGAGACATCAATATCACAACCCTGGCAGGAGCTTATAAAGAAGCTTTAATTCTTGAAAGACAGTTAGGACCTCAAATTTCGAGCAGTCCTTTGATATCCTATGTTACACAGAACATGCCTATTTCGGATCCCATTCCACATCATGAGTTAGTGCCAACATGTCATGCTCTACCCAAGGAAACTCCGTTAACTGTGACATCCACTCAACATGTGCAAAATATAGAGAAAGGTTTTGACAAGTTCAAAGTGGAAGTGCTTGAAGTAAACATTTGTGATCTAGCATTACCCAAATTTGAAGTTTTTCCTGGTGAGTTAAATTTTCCTAGAAATCAAAGAAATATTGATATTTCTGGTTCATCCAAAAATAGTACAACCAGGGTTTCAGATTCTTTCACTTTTCTCGAAGAGTCAAAAAATCTTGTAGAGACTCCTATGGATGAAATACAAGATTTTCAACAGTTCAAAAGGGACAGTTATAATTTGAGATGTGAGAGTCCAGAACCTAATAATGATCCTTCCTCACCAGAGGATGATGAAAATGAGATTCAATATCACTATGCGAAGTAACTCGAGAAGGAGTATAACATCATTGAGGATATGAAGGAAATTAAAGCTGACATCACCCTCCATGAGTTGGCCCAGATTGTTGAACAAAAGGATAACTTGATTGAAGCTTACTCTGGACCACCTATTGAATTTCAAGAAAAGGAGGAAAAGATAGTAAATGTGAATGTGGTCAACCAACTTGGAATAGATAAAGAGTCTCAATATAAGCCTGTAACTACTGAACATAATATCAAAGAAAAGGTTGCAAATCATGTTGATGTAAATATTGGAGTTTATAATTTGGCAGCTGAGAAGGTGAGAACAGTTACAGCTCTAATCAATCACAACAATGACATTTGGACATTACACATTGATGGGGTTAAATCTAAGCAAGGCTCAGGTGAAAAAGCAAATTATGAAAATTCTGCTAGAGGGATAAAAATTGAAGTCTTGGATATTGAAGCAGTAGAGCAACCACAAAATGTTCAAGTTATTAAGAACCAGGACATACGAATAAAATATGATCTCTTTGAGTTGTTACATAAATCTGAAGATGTGATGATCTGGGTCTATAAAGGCTTTAAGGTATTTGATCCTGGGGGTTTTTACATTCCGTCCTTTTGAAAGAATTCTGCAAACCCTTCAAGTAGAAGCATAAACATGTTATCATATGATTTGTTATTATATGATTTGTTTAATTTGAAAGAGTTGCAGATTTGTTTTTCAGTGGGACAAGATCCATAAAAAAATAAAAAAAAAAAAAAAGAGAGAGGGAAGACGGTAAACACAAGTCTTTCCCAGGTAGCAAAAAATTTTGGAAGCATAGTCTGGAGTGCATTTCGTCAACAGGACCTGAAAGGTAATTTTTCTAAATTTACTTGCAAATGGTCAAAATTTTTTAAGGCACTATTTCTCTGCTTTTCCATCTGCTACATTTTTTGAGTGATCAAAGAAGTTGTAACATGTGTATACATTGTAAATAACTCTAATTTTATTTTATTTTTTTTTTTTTTTTTTTTTTATTTTAAGATTTATTTTTTTTTTATTTTATTTATTTTTTTTTTTTTATTTTATTTTTTTTTTTTAAATATTTTTATTTTTTTTTTTTTTCCTTGGAAGTCTGTACAGTTTATTTTATTTTAAATTCTATTTTTGAGTTTTGCTTGAGCATCAATGAAAAGTCAGCCTTCAAAAATTGTTTTTATTCTGAGTTCTAAATCTAGTGTCCTTTTTGTTCATTATTCTAATTGAGATAGTCTTCTTTAACTGAACAGTGGAACTATTTTGTTATTCGAACAACAATGGAAGGATGATTGGATTTTGTGTCTTGCTTGCCACAGCTTGTTTTAATTATAAAGAAACCGCTATGTCGTTTGGATGGAGAAACTCCTAGGGAATCCAAGAAAAGTTGGTTATAAGAGGGGACTATGATTCATGTAATTATTTGAGTATCCATAGAGGCTATCGTGCCTGAGTCGAAGCAGTTCCAGATTGATGAAATATTAAAAGAAAATTGTTATTCTTTCTAAGGCTTTTCAGATGTTGATATATTTCAAGAGAGAGAGAGAAGATGAAAGTTGAGCAAGACAGCATAGAATTGGCACTCTGTTATTTCCAATATATATATAAAAAAAAAAAAAAAAAGTAATGTAATCAAAGAGGCAGCCAAGACTTCAAAAGATGTTTTTCTTCTACCAAGTTGTAGATTCTACCTTACAGTTGTAAATCTGGGTCGTGTAAATCTAAAGGGTAACTCTGTCGAGGCTGTAAAAGGCTAAACTAGTAAACAGAGCTCTACTCGGTTTCCCCTTTTACAATCTAGAAAAGCTGATCAATCCAGAGTTCAACATTCGAAGGCCCACTCATTCTTGAAGAAAGTTTTATACGCTTGTAATTGCACATCAGAAATCTTCCTTAAATGATTCAGCCTAGTATGTCCTTGGGAAATTTTGACAACTATCAGCTAGTAGTCAAATTATTTTGAAGAATATCTGTGGCAAGGCATGATACATGGTCTATGTTGTTTTGAAACTAGAGTCCTGGGTTCTAAAATAATGCTACTATTTTACCCGCAGATATCGCCATTTGTTGAGAAGCAACACACCCCCACTGAAAAATGAATTTCCACCCTTTGAAAATTTTGAGCTTTCATTTTTGCAGTAGGGACCCTCTTGATGTTTTCTAGGTTTTAATTCCAAATTTGCTTGCCTCCTTTTTTTCAAGTTGTGCTTTTATTTGCATCTGGCTTTGATTTAGTTCAGAATTCATTTTTCAAATGTTAGAATCATTGCTGATTAAAGAAAATCTTTCACCGGTATGAAAAAATGCAGATTCCAGATAGATGAATTCATTGAAAGCCAAAACTTTCCATTTTTGGCAAGGTAGCGAAATCGTGACACTTCCATTTTTGGAAATGTCGCGAAATCGCGACGGGTTTCGAAAAATCGGCCAAGTCGCAAAAACGTAGCGAAATCGCGACACTTCCATTTTTGGAAATGTCGCGATATCGCGACACTTTCCATTTTTGGAAATGTCACGAACGCGACAATTTTTGGAAATGTCGCGAAATCGCGACATGTTTGGAGAGAGAAAGCAAAAGTACGAACATAGCGAAATCGCGACATCTTCCATTTTTGAAGTCACGAAATCGTGACACTTTCATTTTTAAATGTCGAAATCGAAGAGAAAAACTGAGAAACTCACGAAATCGTGACATGGAGACAGAAAAGGCTAAGGCAAGAAAGCGCGATTTGACATGTCACGAAATCGCGACATGTCCCGAAAGAAAAAAAAAGGAAAATGTCGGAAACGAAGAGAAGAAAAAGAAAGGAAAAGAAATCGAAAGAAGGAAAGCCAAATGCAAAGGCAAATGAAAAGAAAGAAAAAAAGGAAGAAAAAAAGAAGGAAAAAAAGAAAGGAGGAAAGGAGCAAAACGAGAGAGAAAGAGGCAAAATGGGGCAGGGAGGAGAAGACGTCGTGAAATCGCGACAACCAAATGATGAAGTTGTCGAGGGCAGAAGAGGGGCGCGATTTCGCGACATGTCGCGAAATCGTGACATGTCTCGCTGCCACGCATGAAGCGAAGAAGAGCCAAGTGAAGAAGGGTCGCGATTTCGTGACATGTCGCGAAATCGCGACATGTCGCATTTTGGCGATGGAAGGAGAAGAAAGTTGCACGACACAAGGGATGTCGCGATTTCGCGACATGTCGCGAAATCGTGACATGTCGCATTTTTGCGGCAGAAAAGACAAAGAGCCCGAAAGTGGAAAACAGCTGCAGGAAGCGTCACGTTTCAGTGACACGTGTCAAATAAGCAGGCCACGTGTCAGATAAATAGAGCCGACATGCAAATGAACTTTAGGGTTTCATTTTAATATTTAAGGTTTTGATTTAATAATTTTAAAATGCTAATCCTTGTTTGTCTTTTATGCAGGAAGCCATCTGGCACTTACATGATAACGGAGAAATGGCCATAAAGACAAAGTTAAGTGCAAATTAATCGAAGACAGCCATATTGAAATGAGAGATGCCGAGAATTGTTGTTTCATCCAAATTTTACAGATCCGGCCGCAAAGAGACTTTACGGTGACTAAGCAGCTGCCCATTTAATGGAGTATGTCGAGAATTGGCCGAAAAATGAAAATATCTACACTCGATTACCGAAATTTGCCGATGGATGCATTTAATGAAAATTTATGGCAGAATTAATGGCTTGCAGACATTTTCAACTCAGGGATGGCTCTACGGAGATGAAATGTCAGAGAAGTGGTGACTCATCCAAATTACCCGAGGGCATTAATGAAGACATTTACTCATAGTTGCGGGTGAATGCAAGTGGCATTCGAATTCTGCCTTCTCCATTTATGGCAAGTGACTGCACTGATTTGCAGAATGGTTAAGTTTTATCAAGACTTTATTTTAAATGGCTTTATATTGTAAAACCCGGGTACTAGGGTTTAAGATGATAAGATTTACGGTTTGAGAAGAAGATATTTCTGAAAAGATCAGGGTCTGTCCTGAGTCTATAAATACTTCTTCTAAATGTAATCGTAGGAGGCGGAGACTTAGAAATAAAAGGCTATTGAAGCAATTTCTTGCAAATCTTGTTAAATACTTTATTTCTGGACTTGGAGTTGATGTGCTTTTGTTTTCTGTGATAGCATGGCCAGGAGCCTAATCTTTTTCAGATTGTGATAAGTTCATCTTCTTTTGTTATCCGTTTCTTTAAAGTTTATTAAATATATGTCGTAAATCTGTGTTATCAAGATTAAATATGTTGTTGGGCTTCATTTGTTCTATTGTATGCTAGGGAAAATCATGGATTTAAGGTTCAAGTTTGTTCTAATTGCTCTGTCCTCACTGTGTGAGCTATGCTGCTGGTGAGAAATACCAATTTTAACGGACTTCCCTTCTGTTTATGATTTTCTTTCAGATCTGTTCCATCTCTGCCTTATGCTCTTAGTAGAAAGTGATCTTAGAAAGCCGGACACTTTCTTCTTTGATTTGTTCTGTTGTGAAGCTGATAGTATAAATAAAATTGGTAGTTTTGTTTTACAACTAAGTTTGATAAACTTCTCTTTCTCGCCTTACCCTACCCTCTTTGTTTTACCGTGAAATGATCCATTTTTATTTTCTTTTAAATTTGTCTTTTATTTAAATCTGCTGACCCATAAGAGCTAGATCAAAGAACTAATTTTAAATCTGATTGTCAACAAGTGACAACTTCTAAACATTACCGAACAAGTTCAAGAGCCCGTTGTAAGGTAACAGACAGTCCATATTGAAAACTATTCCAGAAGCGAAAAAGAGTGAATAGACATTCGACCCAACTCGGTAACTCACACCTTGGATAACCAACAAGATCCTAAAGTGAGTGGGATTTATCCCGTATAAGTGTTATCAGAGTTTCATGCTCATTCTTCACAGGGTGTGTATAAAAGTCGGACCAACACAAGGCATATATGGAGATAAAAAGGTCAAAAAGTTAAAGTTGTAAAATATTGAAGGAATATTTGAAGACCTAAAAATGAAGGATGAGGAAAACATTAGTGCTTATCTACTTCGTGTAGACGAGGTTGTTAACTCCATGCAAGGAATTGGACTTGAAGTTCAAGAATATGATGTTTGTGATAATATTTTGAGGTCACTCCCAAAAAGTTTTAGTGAAAATATTTTTGGTATAGAGAAATTAGAAGATAGTGATCTTTTGAAAAGGGATGAATTACATGGCTTTCTCACAGCTTTTGAGATGAGAACAAAAGAGGATCCTAATATATAGCAGTAAACAACCTTCAAAGCTACTAAGAAGACAAAAGGAAAGAATCCATATTCAAGCAATGATTTATCCAGTGATGAAGAAGCAAATTATGGTAGAAGGAACAAGGATCTGAGAAATTATAAAGGTATAAAATCAGTTAGATGTTTTAATTGTGGAAAGTATGGTCACTATGCAACTGATTTTCAAGAAGCTAGAAATAGCAATGATGATGAAAAACATGATCATAAGAATAGGAAAACAGAAAAACACAGGTACCAAAAGAAAGGCAAGGATGGACAAGGCAAGCAAGGAAATAAGTTATTCCAAAGACATAAGAAGAGTTTATATGCAGACAAGGCAAGTAAGTACTCAAGTGATAGTGATGATAGTTCCTCAGATAATGATAAAGATGAAGTTCTATTTCTAGAAAAATAAAAAGAAGTGGTTAGTAAAAGGTAACAAATAATTCTTAAGTGTTTTATATGTGGTAAATTTGGTCATATTGAAGATAGTTGTATAAGGAATGGTTTCAGTTTTAGTGATGATGATTATGAAGATACACTTGAAATACCAGAAGAGAATCTTCTTATGGCATGAGAAGAAGAAGGAGATGATCCTATAGAAGATGAGTCAAAAAATAATGAATATGTTTTCAAATGTAAACAAATAGAGAAAGAATCAAAGGAAGGAGAAGTTGACCTTGAGGGAGAGCTTATTCATGCCCTTGATGCATTAAAGGAGGTAAGAAAGCAAAACTCCAAACTTAAGCTTTAGTTTCAAGAATGTGATGAAGAGAAAGGAAACCTTATAGAGGATCTAAACAAGTCAATGGCTAAGATAAAAATATTTAAAGAGAAGTTAGAAGCAAATGTTTTAGAAAGTGAAACGTTACAGCATGAGGTATCTTCACTAAGGAAGGAAATAAAATAGTCTAAGGATAGGTTACACAGGTTTGGAAAAAGCTCAAAAACCATAGACAAAATCATCAAGGTAAAAAGACGGTCAACAAACAAGACAGGTCTTGGTTTTGAACAAGTACAATAGAAACAAGGAGAGGAGTCAACCTCAAGTTTTGAAGAAGAATAAACTTTAGAAGAATAGAGTGTAAGAGAGTGAGACTTCTAAGGATGAGTTGGACAACAAGAAGTTCAATAAGGAAAGGAACAATGCACAAAAGAGGAACAGATGGAACAAGAACCAACACAGGATAGAAGAGACTACGAGACCAATGAGGTCAAGGTAAGGTAATTTCAATGGATGATGTTTATCATGTCATATTTTTGGGCATAAGGATACACAGTGTAGGATACATGAAAGACAGGTATATGGGAACATCAAAAATATGCAACTTTTTTAAGGATATTGCTATAATTGTAATTAGTTTGGTCACAAGGCAATAAATTATAGGGTTCATGACAAGAATAGATATGGTTTCACCAAGATAAATCCCAATAAATTTACACCTCTAAGGAATAATAACATTAAGTGTTATAAGTTCAATAATTATGGAAATACAACAAAGTAGTGTAGAGCAAAAATTCTAGAGACAAGCAAGAACAAGAATAGTCAGAGGAATCAAAAGGATCATATATGAAGGAGAGTGGAAAAAGGTAAATATCAGTGCATGATGGGAGTAGAAATACTCCCATATATGAATTAACCACCTCAAGAGGATGTGGGGGAGGGACGAAGCTAAGAGTCTCATTCTTAGCCCCAAGCCCTAAAGGTGACCCTTTGCTATTGATGACAAAGGGAGAGATATTTGAGTTAGGGGGAGAGCATTCAATCAAGGGGAGCAGTTTCTTCGGGGAGGCTAAACATGAAAAGGTCAAAGGAATGGTAAAAATAAAATGTGTTGCCATCAATGATAAAGGGGAATATTATTACAAATATGAGCAAGATTTGTTGTCATTGATGTCAAGAGTCAGTTTTAGTGATCAATGCAAGAGGAAGGATGTCAAGAGTTAGAGAAAGATTGCTTCTAGACCTAAGAAAAATAATATTATAATATCTCTCATTATAATATTTAAGGTGATCAGATAAGGTCTATAGGAGAAATGAGAAGGCCCAAGAAAAATAATATTATAGTTTATTATAATATTAAAGGTCTAATGGTAAGAACTAAATAAATTAAATTAATTATAAATTAATTTTAATAATTTCATTATAAATTATGGTTCTATGTGGGGGGTGATTTTTTCCTCTGAACTAGGGTTTCTAGAACTTCAAAAAATCTAGGGCATTAGCTGGATTGCAGAAGTGCTTTTGGGGTACGGTGGATCTGAAGGCTAGATTGGTGCCCCAAGAGGGTCCAATGGGGACTTCTCTGACTCCTTTTCCAGGGAGTAGCAGCTCATACGTAGATTTGTTTAAAGAAGAATCTCCTCAAAAGAATGATGAAGCTCAAAAAACGACATATAAAATGCTCTTCACGGCTGCTGGGAATAGGTCGACAACACATCATGTGAATGGATGTTTGCCGCAGGCTAAAACCAAGCCAAAAATTGTCATCAAGCCAAGTATGGTTGAAGAATCAGTCATTTACAGAGCTAATCACGATTTAATCTACAAGTTCATGGGTATACATCCTTCCCTAAAATTTTTGCACTCTTGGATCCGCCAAAATTGGGAGCCTCACGGTGAGTATTCATTGTGGTTTATTAGCAATGGATATTTTATTGTTAGCTTTTCATCTTTGGCCAATAGAAATAGGGCTTTCGAGTCAGAGAAGAAAAATCATGGCATGGCAGGGCTATTTGTTCAACCATGGAGAGTGGGATTCGATCCCCGAGTTGAACCTATTGCTGTCCTAGTATGGATCCAACTATATGCTCTTCCAATGGAATTTTGGAGTGAGCAGGTGTTGGCAAGGATTGGAAATTCTATTGGAAGACATCTGGGTGTTTCCAGAGACACAATTGAAGGGAGCATGGCGGTGTATGCAAGAATATGTGTGGATATGGATCTCAGCCAGCCTTTGTCGGTAGAGATGGAAATTGAATTGGCAGGACTCTCCTGGATTCAATAACTGGACTATGAGGCCCTACCCTTTAGATGTAGGGTTTGTCACAAACATGGACATTTGGCCTGTTTCTACCCTAATAATATGAATGCTAAAATGGAGGCCCCTTTAGGAATGCCAAACCTACCTAAAGAGGATAAGGCAACACTTAATAAATATTCTAATAGCACCATTCAGGGCCAGGAAGCTCAGAGAGAGGGTTTTGAACAGCCTAGAAGAAAAATACGGATAAAGAAAAAAGAGGGAAAGGAGAAATCCCATCTCAGACCTGCCAATAGGTATGAGATATTTAAGTCACTGGTTGACGAAGAGGAACAATTTATAGAGGGCATGGAGGGTAATAAGGAAAATTCTAATATTCTTGGGAAACTCCCTCTCTCATCTCCTCTCGTCATACAACAGGTAGTTGAACTCTGTGAGGTATCATAGCCAGTGTGTTCAGGGGCTTTAGTAGTGCATAACCAAGAGCAGACAGTATCTCAAGATGTCAGCATGGGAATAGCAGAGAAGAACAGGGAAAGGCCAACTTTGGGGATAACCTAGGTAGAAAAAAGATCAAAAAACAACAATTCTCAAGGAGTAGGTAGAAGATCCAATAAGGAGTTGCTAGCAGTCCAAGGAGACAAACTGATCACAGGAGGATCGATGAGGACAATAGACTCTTATTGCTCCTAGGGTAACCAATGATTATACAATCATGGAATGTGAGGGGTTTAAACAGCAGAAACCATCAATATGCTGTTCAAAAACTTTTAGAGAATCGTAACACTGATTTTTTGCTTTTATAGGAGACTAAGATGTCATTAGATCTTATGTCCAAAATAGTCAATAGATTTTGGAGGGGTGCTGGTCATATGGATGTGGTTGCCCAAGGTGCCTCAGGGGGGATTGTTACTCTATGGAACTCTCTTGAATGGTCTGCAATTGAACATCTTGCCTAGAGGGGTGTTCTCACTTCTCTTTTTAGGAATAATGTCACTGCAGAACACGTTCTAATCACAAACTTTTATGGGTCTCAAAACCTAGATGGTCAAAGGCAACAGTGGAAGGCTGTGCATAACATGCAAACCTCAAGGGAAGATCTAGACTGGATTATAGCGGGGGACTTTAACGCTAAATTATCTTCTAGAGACCAGGAAGGGGAACACCATTTTTGGACCCAGGGGACCGTTTCATGATTGCCCAAGTCCAGGTTTTGCACTTAGTGGACATTAAATGTCCTGGCATTAATTATAATTGGACTAATAAAATACGGGAGCCACATAGCAGGAAGGTTAAGCTAGATCATTTTTTGGATTTAGAGGAGGCATTTGTAAAATGGAATATAAATTTTTAGATTTTAGAAGGCCCAATTTCAAATCATTGTCCCATTCTGTTGGAAGGCAGGATTAGGATGAGGCAGCATCACAAACCTTTCAGATTTGAGAATTTTTGGCTTCAGAAAGAAGAAATTCGAGAGAAAATTCCACAATGGTGGGAAGAAGGCCATGCAGCTTATGGGAGAGCAATGTTCAGAATCCATAAACTACTATAATATGTCAAAACTCAGTTGAAATATTGGAGGCATGCTAATAAAATGAACTTCCAGGCCCAAAGACATCCATTGGTGGCCAGATGGGATGAGGTCCAAAAATAGTTCAGAGAAGGATTAATTACAGACCAGCTCAAAGCTGAGGATGATGCCTTGCATATAGCGGTTGAGGACATTGACAACCAGGAGGAGACCTATTGGAAGCAGAGAGCAAGAACCACCTGGTTATTAGAAGGGGACAGAAATACAAAATTCTTTCATCGGACTACTTGTGCTCGAAGACATATGAATAAGATGGAGGCCCTTCAAGATGATAATGGTCATTCCTTTGATACACTTCCAGGTTTGCATTCCCATGCTATGGATTATTTTTCTAAGCTTTTTAAGGAAAGTGTGGTACAATATGTAGAGGCCCAAAATGAAGTTATTTTTGTCATACCTACTGTTATTTATGAGGATGAAAATCAGGCCCTCATCAAACCCATTGATAGAGATGAATTGAAAAATGTGGTCTTTGGAATGAGCACTGGTAAAACTCCAGGTCCAGACGGCTTCCCAATTGAGTTTTTTCAAGATTTTTGGGACTACTTAGAGGAAGATGTAAGGGCTGATGTAGAAGAGTCCAGAGAAAATAATAGAATGCTTACAGCTATAAACCACACTTTCATTACATTAATTCCAAAAGGGGAGGATGGGGTTCATATTTCATATTATAGGCCTATTGCCTTATGTAATGTGTTGTACAAAATAATCACAAAGGTAATGGCTGAGCGCCTAAAACCTCTTCTTCACAAAATTGTCTCCTCTGAGCAAGGGGGTTTTGTTGAGGGACAACAGATTCGGATGGGGTGGTTGTGGCCCGGAAGCAATCCATTCAATGCACACTTCTGGTAATAAAGGGATGTTCATAAAACTGGACATGTCAAAGGATTATGATAGGGTTGAATGGAGTTTCCTGGCTAAAATGATGGCAGCCTTTGGTTTCTCTTAGGACTGGATAGAGTGGGTCATGAGTTGTGTCTCTACCCCGACTTACTCTGTTCTAATTAAGGGCCTTCCTTCACAACAATTTGGAGCTACTCGAGGACTGCGCCAGGGGGATCCATGTTCTCCTTATATTTTTCTCATTTTTGCTGAAGGTCTTGGCAGAATTTTCTTGAGGAGAAGATAGCAAGGTAGATTATTGGGTATCAGGGTGGGTGACGAAGTTTTAACGCACCTACAATTTGTGGATGACACTGGTTTGGTGGGAGTGGCCAACTTTAGGGAAGCAAGAATGATTAGGGATACTCTTAATATCTATTTCAAGGCTACTCAATAGGTCATTAATTACAAGAAACCCAAAGTGGTTTTTTTTAATCTGGAGCAAAGGCTTCAGAACAGAATTTTAGAAATCCTAGGATTCACAAGGACTTCTCTCCCAGTGGTTTACTTGGGGGTCCCCTTGCACTTCAAGAAGCTAAAATTAGACACATGGAGGAATCTACTAGAGTGTATCAAGGACAAAATTAATCACTGGTCTCACAAGTGGTTAAGTTATGGTGGCAGATTAATGTTCTTATAGTCAGTCATTCAAGCCATGCCAATTTACAAATTATCTATCCTAGATGCCCCGATTACAATATGGAAAGAGTTGGACAGGATGGCTAGAAAGTTTTTATGGGAAGGAGCAAAGGAAGAGAGAAAGTGGGCCTTAGTGGGCTGTGACAAAGTTACCCAGAACAAGGTTAAAGGAGGTCTGGGTTTGAGAAAATCTAATCTAAATAATAAAGCTTTGGCTGGAAAGTTGTACTGGAGATGGATCTCCCAACCCACCTCCATTTTCAGAAGAATCCTAACTAGCAAATACCTAGGACAGGCCAACCCAATTGATGTAGCTCGCATCCCCTTAGATGGTACTGGGTCCCTAGTTTGGCAGGCTCTCAAGTTAGGGTCTCAGGTTGTTAAAGACCGCTTATTTTGGAAAGTGGGAAGAGGGGAGAAGGCTCATTTTTGGACAGATTCTTGGGATCAGCTTCCCACCCATCATTGCTAAATTTCTAGAATTACGACCAATAAAAGTAGCCATTGAAGCCAAGGGATGGATCCAGTATTGAAAGTTATTTCACAACTACTCAGCTGGGGGAGTGTAAGTTTAAGCAATTCAAGAAGTTGGATGAGTGGCCCATTTCAATCCCTCCGAATTTGACTCCCATCATGACTAAAATTCTGATAGAAATATTTCTTACAGGGGGAGACATGGAGGATGAATTATCCTGGGGCTTTGGGAGTCTTGGCATCTATACAGTAAAGGATGGATATGACAAAGATTCTCCCGCAGTCCCCCCTCATACTTTTTAGGTTGAGGACTGGAGGAAAATCTGGCACTCTAAAGGCTGGCCGAAAGTTAACTTTTTTGCTTGGTAGTGCATGCACAATGGAATCCTCACTTTTGATAATCTCAAATCAAAAGGTGTCATCGTTCATTCTCAATGTGTACTATGCTACAAGAGTGAGGAAACTATTGACCATTTGCTGTTTGGTTGCCCTTTCACCCGATAGATTTGGTTGCGTTGGTTTGCATACTTTAAAATTCAAGTAAGTGGTGACCTGAACCGGATGAATATCTGGGCAAAATGGCAGAAAGGTAGATTCAAATCTAAAGCTCTTTGTTTTTGCTGGGATCTCGGTTTAAGCTTTATCTGGTGGCAAGTATGGCTAGAAAGAAATGCCAAAATTTTTAGAGAAACTTTTACTGCTCTAGACGGGGTTTGGCAGACCATTTGGAGCCAGGTTACCGAAATTATGGCTGTTCATGCTGAGGAGGAAACTCAAATTGACATTGGAGCTATGGAAGAATGCATTGAACTGCAAGAGGGACAGGCCAAAAATTATTGGAAACCTCCCCCTGAAGGTTGGATTAAAATCAATACTGATGGAGCTATAAAAGGCAATCCGGGTAGATCCAGAATTGGAATGGTGTATCGAAACCATGCTGGGACTGTGCTCTATTGGGAATTGCAAGGCCTAGGAAGATCCACTAACAATGAAGCCAAAGCCATTGCCATCAAGTCTGCTTCTATTTGGGCAGTGAAACATGGCCACCACAGTATTATTCTTGAATCAGACTCACAAATAATGGTTGGAACTCTAGACTACATGAGGAACTTTGATCTGAAAGCTTGGAGGTTGAGGGCTCTTGTTACCCAAATTAAAGAACTATGGAAGGAATTGGAGGATGTGATCCCAGTTTATGTGAGTAGAGATTTGAACAAAGCGGTTGACTTTTTGGCTAAGATGGGTGCAAAAAAGGAGGTTGGAGTTTAATTGCACAGTGACATGGATATTGAGGATAAGGTGATTAGACAGGATGGGTGCGAAAAAGGTCCTTGAGCCAATGATAAAAGAAAAAGCAAAGGGAGGAAAGTTGTCATGATATCATGACATGTTGTGCTATCGCGGTCATTGGAGGAAATTTGTCGCGATATCGTGACATGTTGTGCCATCGTGGTCACTGGAGGAAAGTTGTCGTGATATTGCGACATGTTGCGCCATCGTGGTCACTAGAGAAAAGTTGTCACGATATCATGACATGTTGCGTCATCACGGTCAAGGGTGGAAAGTTGTCATGATATCGTGACATGTTGCTTCATCACGGCCAAGGGAGGAAAGTTGTCACGATATCATGACATGTTGTGCCATCATGGTCACTAGAGGAAAGTTGTCACGATATCGTGACATGTTGCGTCATCGTAGTCACTGGAGGAAAGTTGTGATATCGCGACATGTCACTTCATCACGGTCAAGGGCAAAAAGTTGTCACGATATCACGACATGTCGCTTCGTCGCGGCCAAGGGAGGAAAGTTGTCATGATATCGTGACATGTTTCTTCTTCATGGCCAGGGGTGGAAAGTTGTCGCGATATCATGACATGCTGCTTCGTCGTGGCCAAGGGTGGAAAGTTGTCGTGATATCGTGACATGTTGCTTCGTCGTGGCCAAGGGTGGAAAGTTGTCACGATATCATGACATGTTGCTTCGTTGGGGCCAAGGGTGGAAAGTTGTCACGATATCGTGACATGTTGCTTCATCGGTGCCAAGGGTGGAAAGTTGTCGCGATATCGCGACATGTTGCTTCGTCACATCCAAGGGAGGAAAGGTGTCACGATATCATGACATGTTGCATTTTCGTGGCTAAGGGAGAAAAGGTGTCGCGATATTGTGACATGTTGCATTTTCAAGGCCAAGGGATAAAATGTGTCGCGATATCGTGACATGTTGCATTTTCATGGCCAAGGGAGAAAAGGTGTCGTGATATCGCGACATGTTGCATTTTTGCGGCCAAAGGAGAAAAGGTGTCGCGATATCGCGACATGTTGCATTTTTGCGGCCAAAGGAGAAATGGTGTCGCGATATCATGACATGTTGCATTTTCGTGGCCAAAGGAGAAAAGGTGTCATGATATCATGACATGTTGCATTTTCGTGGCCAAAGGAGAAAAGGTGTCACGATATTGCGACATGTTGCTTCATCACGGTCGAGAGAGAAAAAGTGTCACGATATCGCGACATGTTGCACTTTCATGCCCAAAGGAGAAAAGTGTCGCAATATCGTGACTTGTTGAATTTTCATGGCCAAAGGAGGAAAATGTCACGATATCACGACATGTTGCTTTTTCATGGCCAAAGGGGAAAGGTGTCGCGATATCGCGACATGTTGCATGTTTGCGGCCTAAGGAGAAGAATAGTGTCGAGATCTCGTGACAAGCTGCATCAACTATCCATGCCGACCCCCCTGCTAGCTAGTTAATGGTTCAGGAGATTTGGCTTCATTGCAAATCTTCTTCTACTATTGTAAGCTTGTGTTCTCTCTAAATTCGACTGGGAAGAGTCTCTTCCCATATTGTAATTGATCTTTGTTTTAGTACAAGTTTTTTCAAATTTTTCAAAAAAAATAATTTCATTATAAATTAATTTATAATCTAATTTTATTAACTTTATAGATATTAAATTAATTATGAATTAATTATAATAATTTTATTATTAATTAAATTATAATTCAATTTAATAACCCTAAAATTAGGGTTATAAAGGTCATATATAAAGCGTCGACATCATATTCTATCTCCTCCACTGACATCAACAATTTCTAAAGTATGTGTATAAATACCCTAAGGCCTAAAAGGTTTCAATCCCTATCCATGATTTTAATAAATATCCTAATAAAAATCATGTGCACAATATTCATGAACAAGAGAGGGAAGTAGTACTTGTATGACCCTTTTTGGCAGGTAGCAAAGGGAGAAAAGGTAAAAGGTACAAAGGCCTTGTCACCACCTAGCCAGGTGGGCTAGCAAAAAGTGGTAACATCTTGGGAACATGAGGTATCGCGTTCGATTCGTAGTAGGGTTGGTTGTGTAGTGTTTTGTGCACCGAAGATTCCAAAGCCTTTTGGATTTTGGCACCTAGGTAGAAGACAAAGCACCGTGGGCACTTTTGCCTTCCATATGACTTCTTAGCTCACGTGACTTTACAGTCGTGGCTAAGGCACTGGAGGCACTGAGACGTGGGATCAAATATCGTTGGGAGCACTTTGTGAGGTACTAAATTTTTTGTTATAAATTGATTTGTGCTTCTAAGGTTGTATGGTGTATTTTTGAGCTTAGAGAGATATAAGGTAGATGAAATTAAACAATTGTTTTACTTAATTATTTGGTGGATTGAGTTATTTAGAGTGGAGTTATAAGGTGTACTAAGATATTTATTTTTGTATATTATGGTGAATGATTATTTCAAAGGAGTAATAAGGTGTATTTGAGTTTAATTATTTTTGTAATTGTGAAATATTTTGAAGGAGTGTTAGAGTGATATTTTGTCATCTAACCTTTGAAATTGGCAAAGAGGAAAATTGTGTTTGAGATGGGTTTTGAGGTCAATTCTTCAACAAACAAAAGGTATGGGCACATCTTACTTGTGAGTGATTGTTGGATGTTGTGAATGCTAAGTTGGAGTGAAAAGGATTGTTTGATAAGCATTGTTGAGTTTTATTGTTAAATATTTTTCTTAATGAGATTTATTAATAAAAACCTTATTTGATAAGCATTGTTGGAAGCACTTAATGAACCTTCATATGCATGATTAGGGTTTGTGCAATATCATGAGTATCATTGTTATGTGAGATTGTTTAATAAGCATTGTTGGAAATAAGTAAGGGAGTTTTTATATTCTTGGACTAGGGTTTGTAAGCAAGGATTGTATCATTGAGTGATTGGTTGAGTGGAGTTGATTGAGCCTGGTCAAGTGGAACTATTGAAGTGATAGTTCAAGTTTTTTGAAATAAATTGTTCTATATTCTAAATTGATTTAAAAAAGATATTGAAAGTGATTGAGCATTATTGTGAGTGTGAAGCATATTGAGTCTCTAACAATTATCTATATGTTTTTGTGAGATTGAACAAGATTCTATGTGAATATTGTTTGTGTTATTGAAGAGGATTTTGTATTAGATTGAGTTGAGTTGAGTAAGATTTTGTGGAAGCTAACAATACAGATTTTAGGTAAGTCTTAGTGAAGACTTGTTGAGCAGATTGGACAAGTTCTAGTGAGGAATTTTTGAGAAAATTTGAGATAAGTTCTAGTGAGGACTTTTTGAGCAGATTTGAAGTAAGTCTTGGTGAAAACTTGCTGAGCATATTGGACAAGTTCAAGTGAAATCTTGTTGAGTATATTTGTGCTAAAATGAAGGACTGTGTTTAGTGCATATTTGAGGACAAAGATTGAGTAGATTTGTTCTAGACTGAAGGAATGTGTTTAGTGTAGATTTGAGGATAGATATTGAGAAAATTTGTGCTAGATCGAAGGATTGTGTTTAGTACAAATAAGAGATAGATATTGAGTAGATTTGTGCTAGACCAAAGGATCATGTTTAGTGCATATTTGAGACAGAGCTGAGAGTAATATTTGGAGGTGACAGAGTATAGAGGATGATAATATCCAGTGGATAAAGTTACATTATCCAGGGAAATGAAGATAGGTCTTCTAATTGAGGGTAGAAGTCTTCATTGGATAGAGATCCATAAGCTAGTGTAGTGGAGGTAGCAGTTCTTCTAGAATATCACCAACGAGAGCAGAGGGGATTGGTGTCTATTGTGGATAGAGATACACAAACTTGATTAGGGGATTGGTGTCTCCTTTGGATAGAGGTCCATAAATATTGTAATAGGGAAAGGTTTCCCAAGAGATTTGTTGAGAAAATATTAGTGAAATATTTACTCCGTGGAGTAGCCCACATTGGGTGAACCACGTTAAAATGGTATCTCTATTGTGTGTGATGATTTTTGCATTGCTTTGATTACTACTATTGATGTTGGCATTGATATATTACATAATATTGATTGGAAAAGAAAATTAAAAAGTGATCTTATACTATTCACCCCCCTTTCAATATAAGCTTGTGTTCTTCAATATATTGATATCAAGTACCATTTTGTGATAGATATGGTTGAAGAGAACCAGGTGATATTGGAGAAAGTTGATATAGAGAAATAATATTATTGATTCATTAACAAAGGTTATACATGCTTAGAAATTTTCTTTTTGTAGAATATCTATGGGCACTGTTGCCCTTGATAGTTGACAATGGTAGTTTTTGGTCCCTATGGAAAGTATTCAACAAGTGGGAGAATGTTGGAAATATGTTGAATATTTTCCATGTTATTTTTGTGGGGCTAACACTAAAAGTTACTGGACACTTTATACCTATACTCATCGGGGTTTAGGATTTAAGTTAATTTTAGACACATATGGACTTTTAGGGTTACTATATTTAAACCCATGTTTTTTTGCCCATGATATTGTAAAATTTGTGCATGTGCATTTGTTATATATATTGCACTTGCATTAGGGTTTGAGAGAGATAAAATAAGAAGAATAATATTGTATTGGAGATGGTAAATTTAATGCAATCATAAGATAATACTATGTTGGTTTTTCCTGATTGAAGGTTTCCAGGATAGATATTGTGTAATGTGTGAATCTGCTATCTTCTTCCTTTGATTCTACAAATACTACTTTTCCAGTTTTAGTTTATTGGGGCTCATTATTTTTCCAGTACATTGGCTTACTTGTTCAGGTTGGGCCATGGTGTATACTCATGTTCATGTTTTTATTTATGTATAGAGCAAGCCAAAATGTGAACCCATGGTATCGACCTACTAGGCCTCTCAGTGGGTAGATTATTCTTTTTATAAAAATATATCAAGGCGTCTTAGGAAAGTCTCCTAGAAAACCCACGGGTGCTTCTCTAATAGGGATTTATTAAATTTCAAATTTCCTATAGATGGTAATTTTGTTATGACAAAATCTAGAATGTCATTTAGGGATGGCCATGTCCTCTAGGCTGATTTGGAGACGTTCCAGGTCTCCTTGTAAATGTTTAGTAATACTAGCTCTTGATCGAGCTTGACTACATGTTATTACCATGGTTTTGATTAAGTCAAATAGATTAGAAAAAAATAAAAAAATTGTATGTTTATCTCTTTTAAGTTTTGATTGTGAGTCCCTATAATTGTTTGAGTGTGTTTTGATGTAATCCCTTATACCTATGAACACTAAGGGTGAAAAAATAGAAAACTACTAAAAGGTAGTTCAAGCACACCCCTTGTTGGGGAATGTAACCCAAATAGAAAAAAGTGGTTTCCTAATGGATATGGATCAAGGTAATCTTAAGGTAAAAAATAACCCCTAAAGGGGTTGTACTGTCTAATGTCCTGCTACCGACCAAGCCTGGATTTTTCTTAACCTACATGTTTAAGGCATGGATAATAATGATAGCTGCTTCCACTAATTATTTTCAAGAGACCTATGGTAAATAGGCTTACTAATACTTCCTCCTCTGGGTGCACCCAAGATTAGGGGACCTTTTTATGATGAAGTCTAGAAATCCACTCACTTTTGGAAACTAGGGTGTCTATGGTGTGAGCCAATGGGTGGAGATGAAGCCCACCATAACTGGTCTCGATCAACAGTTGGTGATGAAGTCCAACTCATTGATGTTAAAATGAATCATGGTGTGTGGGGTTATTTTTATTTATGAAAAATAAAGTAAAGTAAAGAAGCATTCCATGATCTTTAACTAATGAAAAAAAATAATGTTTCACTTTTAAAAATTCTATAAAAGAACAGAACTTCTAAATGTAGAACCCTACATGATATCAGCCTGCTAGCAGACAACAATAGGTAAGCCAGGTAGTGACAAGTACAGAGCTATCCTGAATAGATATGGTTGTTAATAGAGATCATTTGTCATAGAGATACCCATAGAGAGGGGTCATATAAACCAAGGATGACCTTAGATAAGGGTCATATAGACTAGATATGGTCACAGATAGAGCCCAACATTGTAAATTTTCTCTGCTCTATGCTCTATAATTGGAAATATTTTCTTAATTTTATTACAAAAATAGAGAGAAAAAATAGATGTACTCACCTTGATGGCCTACGTTTGGTGTAGATCCCATTTTTTGGCTTGTGTATATTTTTATCTTCATCGAGGATTGTCTCATTTTTTACACCTTGTTCATATACGATGAGCATCCAAAAGGGGTGTCACAAGGGGGGATGATTTGTAGAATAGGGATCATACAACCATCTCAGATCAAGATGGATTCAAATAGGGGTCATCTTGGGTAGGGATGGTTTATAGAATAGGGGTCATATTAGGGTTAGATTATCACTGTATAGGGGTCATCTCTTTGTCATATGGTTAGACCTGTAACCTAGAAATAGAAAAATAGACAACAATTAACAGTATCAATGAAAGTGTGGATTTGAGTCCCACCATGATATCCACTAAATTATAGAAAAAGACCATACATACAAGCAATGAAATACAAGATAGGAATTATTAACCATGATGATAAAACATAATATAGAATAATGGTGGTGCCCTTTATATCAATAAAAAAATCTACCTTTTTTAAAATGGTTACAATATGATCCCTCTGAGGGATTTTCTACCCATCCGATACAATGAGTTATAATAAAAATATTTTGAATGTACTATGTATGATATTATTCACACCCATGAACTAAATGGGGGTAGATTTTTCATGACTTCTATAAATATTTATGTGCAAAGGTCTTGTGCTACTCTTCCCTATATGAAAACTAGTAATCTACACACAAGAAAGGCAAGTATGTTAATAGCATGTGCAAAGCCCTTCAATAGATGGATCATTTTGATGATAAAGAAGAATATAAATAAAGTGAAATTAAATGCATTAACAATAAAGAAAAATATTCTAAAAAGCAAGAAATATGCTATGATAAACTACTATACTAAGAAAATGGAAAAAAAAATATTCCAGAGGTTGTCTCTAGGTAAGATAACCTTACCTATGGGCCATATTGGATAGAGATGACCGCTATCTTGAGGTTAAATTTCTTGTGGATGATGTCAAGGTAGCATTCGGGTTTTATTTGTGGTATTGTCAATGAATTGGATGCACTGTTGTAGTGGCTTGGTGGATCTAATCAATCACCAAAGTTGGGGTGTTTGATTACACAAGGAATATAAGTGTAGTATTCAACCCTTGGAGCAGTCCAACAACATAGATTTTAACAGTGAAATCCTAAGACCTTATGATTAGGTTTTGATATCACTTCATTTCTTGAAAAATTTAATCTCCCATCACCTTGAATGAGGGTGAATACCAATATATAGATTCCTCAAAAGAAACCTAATAATGGCATAAATCCTTTGCATGAAAAAGTGGAGAGGCAGTTCACATTAAGAAAAGTGAATGCTTTTCTTTGAAATCTCATGCAATTGATTAATGCATATATTTTTCTATTTTAGCTCATGCAAAATCACTAAATCATGGCACGAGATCATGCATGGGATTAACTGGTAGTTTCAACTGACAGTTAAGTCTCACCTTAATTTTGATCAATATTTTTGGCGATCGTCTTGGGGTGAGATGACCCCCAATTTGGAGGTCATATTAGGGTAGGATGATCCCAATTTGGAGGTCATATCAGGCTAGGAAAACCTCAATTTGGAGGCCATCTTAGGCTAGGATGACCCCAATTGTTAAGAAAATGCACCTTGTTTGAGTGGTGAAACCCATTTTTTTAGACCTACGGTTGCCCAAGGTGGGTCATATGGTCTAAAATGAGTCCATATATATATTCTCCTCAATATGATATGATTTTAGTGTCTACAATGATTCTATGGATGGAATTTGGATTTAGCATGTAGTGAAGTAGGATACAAAGAACCAACATAGTTGGACAAACTTTATCTCGATGTAATATTTATAATACAAGGTATTGTGATGTTAAAAGGTCTTAGATCAATCCACTACCACAATGTTCACTTAGGGTAAGATTTTCCTTTGTTACCAATTCCTTAGAAGCTTCCTTCAAGGTGGGGATGAAAATACATATGGAAAATAGTTCTTGAGATGTATCGATTTGTATGAGATAATGATGGATCCTAGATAAATTCCATATCACTACTATCATAATAGATTTATATTTTAAAACATAAATTAAACATAATCATGATAGTAAAATCTAATTTATTTTATGTTATTATAGTTACAACTAGGTTTAAAAATAAATTTATTAATATAGAATGACTCATATGTTTAATGTTAGGTTTGTAATATCATCAAATTACATTTAAATTATTACATTATCAAAATTTGTTAGTTTACTTATATGATCTTGTCTTGTAGTTTATCCTTACACCTATTATTTATAAGCTTATGTTATTCTTTCATTGTAAATGTGTAAATTAATTCTTCACTTTAGTCAAAAGTGTTTCATACAAACAAATGATAGATCCTACTTCCTTGAGGAAAAATGCAATTTTTTTAATTTTTATAAGGAGAAATTGTAAATGTTTATTTATTTTTTAAAGCTAGGTGTACCATCATTGCTAAAATATGGAGAACTTCAAGAACCCATAAAGGGTTTGTTTTTTTCCTATGTGTGCTATTACAAATTTCACTGTAAAATCTAATTGTGTGACCATTACCATTGAATTATGTAGAAAAATATAGATATTATCTTAAAATGGGCTCTCTAAGGAGTAAAAAATTGCTTTTGTTCAAATCGTTGTGCATCCATTTGGAAAACTAAAATAGATGTTTAACAAAATATGTAGTTGTCCATAATATATTAGATTTAAAAAAAAATTATTAGCCAATATTTTTTTCTAAAGGTTATCTTATGTCATAAATCAAAACATTACAATAATATGGTGTTAGCACCATTCATTAGAAAAAAACAAATAATGAGATGGATAAGGAGTAAAGCATCCAAAACTAAATACACATAAGAATAGAAGCTATTAGCAATAAAAATACTATAGTTGTATCCTTTTTCAATACTCCAAATATCATCACTCATCAGTAGGAGAGCCTATCATTTAGTGATGTTCTAGGCATATCCTCCATTATATATTCTAAATTATTAAAGGAAGAAATAGAAGTAATGAGTTCCTATACTTGTTCATCATTGTTTACTACCTTATTTTTTGTTTCCTATTGGATTTTTTGAATATATTGGATCATGTGAAAAGGTTGTTAAAACCTATCCATAACATCTCCTAGTATGTTAGAGGCTCCATGAACATGAGAATGAATGCATCCTAAATGTATCAAAAGATTAAATATCAAATCAGCTAAAACTATACCCCATGGAGGAGCAAAATTGGCAAACACCTTTCCACATCTAAACTTCTAAATATGCTTTAGAAGGATGAGTCTAAAAACATCCTAGAGTTTGGTATAATGATCTAGCTAGGAAAAACCAAGCAAATATGTCTTCCAAGATCTAGTGTAAGAAGGGAATAAAGAATGTAGAAGATATCCCAAAATTTTTTAGCCATGTCATAGAACCAAATAAAGTGAATAAAATTTTCTCAAACATTGAAAATTTGTATTCAGAGGAAACCTATAAAATTAGAGCCAAACTTTGAAAAGTATAATTTTTTTTTATGCATAACCTACTATCCAATATGTTGGATTTTGGATTCAATAAGAACTTTGTAAATTTGAGTAGCAAGAGACTGCTACTAGGCATTGAAAATTTTGAATTTCCACTTGACATTAAGCTTTGATTCCAACAATAAAGGATACAAAAGATTTTTTTAGATCCAACTAGATTTAATAGAATATATTCTATGGTCATTAGACCGTATCCAATCAGTCCATATATTATAGGAATTTTTCCCCAACTTTATAATGACATCACATGGAATAGAAGCCACAACAAAGCCATAAGACTCTGTAAATAAAGAGGGAAGGGATAAATAATTGTATATTGGTTCCAAGAATGAATTGAGTGGGTACTCCAATCACACATATATCTAATTCTATTTATATTTTTCTTCATAAATGCAAGTTGTAGTGAAAATTCACTATATTGGCAAATCTTATTGACAAGGACATATTTCAATAGGATGACATTTGATGTTAATTTTTTAAGGAGAGCAAGATGAGAATACCTAAGGCTCTCACAATTTACCAAGTAGTCAACACCAATAAGCTATTAAGAATACCATCAAGAAAAATACCTTGTTGTAAGTTGAAATTAAATCTCAATATCCTTGTGCCACAAGACCACATTGACCAACTAGACCAGACAAATGATAGACCATAGCCCTTCCAATGGGAGCTAATCCAACCCTCACTATTTATAGGAGTATTAAAGCCTTTTTGGTGATAGCTAAAAGGGATCCACCATTGGTAGGGTTTTGACCCATAAAATGGTTGTAAACTCATCCTTCACCTAGAAGGTTGATCTTATAGGCTAACCATTTTCTATGTTTTGTTGGGTTTGTGGTGACTATCTACACATTCATTTCCCCCCAATGCACTTATGAGACAACATAAGAAAGAATATTCAAGGGCATAAATCCAATAGATATTGGAGAAGGGATGATCCAAGGTGTTTAACTATAAAATAAATAGGATAAGTTTTCCCATACCATTCTTCTCATCAAGAATAGATTAGCACCTATAGTATGCTAAAGCTTAATATTCTTGGAGCACTTCAAGATATGAACTCAATGTGGATTGACCAGTCCTATTGATCCATATGAAGACCACATCAAAGATCTTATGGCAAGAGAGTAAAGGAGGTGAACCCTCTAGGACTAGAAGAGGAGAATGACTTTGATGCACCTACCAAATAACTGATAGTCTCAGTTGGAAAGCAACCATTAGAATACCAAAGGGATGTAATCTATGGTTCAATGATAAAATATGTTCATCGAGCTAGGAAATACATAAAAAATGGTAGAAACTAAAACTCTAGACAACATGCAAGGAATATTGTGTGAATAAGGGCTAACTATACTATGAATAAAGTAGACCACTAGATGACAACAAAATAGCATACGAAGTTAAGAGCAATAAAGTGCAGTAAAAGAGTGGTAACCTAGTTCTAGTCTCATCACCTTCAATAATTAGGCATAGTACCCAAAGATAGTGAAAGGTACATTTAAAGTAGTAGCATAAATGCAACCCAAAAAGCGATCCCAAGCCCAAGGACATTAGTGATAGAAGATATTAGGGTCTAGTTACAAGATATTTATGGTATAATCAACTGACAATGCAAAAACAAAAGTCCACGTCTAGCTAGACTAGACCACCTGCAACCTTTATGGCTCTAGATCCAAATATATTGGGATCATATAAAGTAATTGTTAGAGAACTTGATCAAATTTTAAACTAAACTTTTTGAATCTCCTACATAAGTTTGTGGGGATTTTTTTTCCATATTCATATATAAATATCCATTTCTTCTATATTTTAAAGAATGGAAGGTTGTTTATTTATACCTAGTATATAGCCTTGTACACAATTTTCCTTCATTTTTCTATTGTACTATAGTCTGGCTCGAGTCTTGAGTTATTTTGTTGATAATTGTTTATCCTCTTTCTCAGGAATCAATGTACTCTAGTTATGATATGTATGATAAATTGTGACCATTGGCTCTTTATCTTGCTCTTATGTATACATATGATGTTTATGCTTGATGAAACTATGTTTCTTATGAATTTTTGATAAATGATGCATGTGTTCATACATATAACTATAGTATAAATAAAATTTAGAATCTTGTCTTATCACTTCTAATAGTATAGGGTTTTACTTTGTAGTTGTTTATATTTCCAATCACTTTTTGTATATCCCTTTTCCTTTAAAAGTACCTAGTAGATTAAGGTAGCTTAGGTAAAGTGAGTTTCAAATATTACATCAAAATAAGGAGTCAACCTTGTCAAAAATATCATAGGTTATTCTTAGATCCTTGTCCCATACTCCTCAAAATTTTGGACTATGTGCTCTCTGCAAGGTGCAAGCATTGTGTACATTTGGTAGATGCATCAGATGGTAATTATGCTTTAAGCATTGACACCAATTTTTCTAGCATTTATTATGGAACCAACCCATTAAAAATATATAGAAATGATACCCTATTAAAATCTCCATCTATTATGCTTACTAAAGCATCATAAACATTCATCTGGAAACTCCATTGGTTAAATAAAATGTTCTTAGCAACTCTACTAAAAAATACCCAAGATCACCCATATAATGAATATTATATTGAGATATCTATGAAGGTCTTAGTATATCCACTTTTTGAAGCAACCTTAGTACTCACATGGTGAATATATTTAGACCAAAAGGACCCAAAACCTTACAAGCCCAAAAATTATTGCAGATTTTTAGACACAGTATGATCTCTCACTCCCCTTTAAATGAAAGAACTCAAAATCAGTACATGACCATTCATTATAAACAATCGACAAAGGAATTTATAGCATGTAATGATAGAGGTCCCTTGATTTTCCTATTCCACCTATTTGGGATCCAATACCAACTTCATTATTGAATTCAATACCTTATTATATCAAATAAGATGTAAGTACACCAACTAAAAACCTACATCATGTGGTAAGCCTATGCATATTCCATAACGTTGATGAGCAAAATGTCGCACTAAGACTATTGGTGACACCTTTCAAAGGTAAAGCAAGGGAATGGTATATAACTCTCCCTTCACACTCAATTAAAAGTTAGGATATATTATTAGCTAGTGAATAAATTTTGAAAGAAGGTTGATGAAGTGTCTCTTCTAGAGTAACTAATGACTATTAAGAGAGCACCCATGGAGACAAAATATGACTTCAATACCTTGTTCTACAAAACTTAGTATAGAATCTTAATGATTTTTGACCTCCCCCATGTATGGAATTCATATACTATCTTAAGTATTTTAACTCGAATATTTCCATGATCAAGTCTAGTGTAGGAAAATCCTTACCCATAGCCTATGGGATAGCCATCCAAGCAAAAAATAATATTATCTAGATAGTAAGGCTACCTTTCATACCCCCAATTCCCTTATTCCCAAGAATATAGCCCTATATCAACCATCGTTGGTTGTTTATTTGACCACATTTCAACCTAACCCTATTATACACCCACTTTATATCCCATCTCCATTTCCTACTCCTTATCAGTTAGCTCCAAAATCCCAATCCACATTCAAGATGAATGAGATGAAAAGGTTGATACAAACACTCTCAAACAAGGTACTAGCTCTAAGGAGATAATAAAATACCTAGAATTTGCAATGTTAGAACAATTTGAGACCTTTGTTCCAACAAAATAGACAAGGCTATAGGCCCCTTGTTGAAATATATTACATTATTTGGTGCATGCCAATGTACCACCATGGGTACATATTTAGATTAGAAGTTTATCTTAGATTAGAATTTGAGTATTTATTTTATGCAATGCAATAAATGCACAAGTAATATTAGAATGTGCAAAGTATTCAATAATGTAAATGTGCATCATAGTCCATGTGCACATGATTCCATAGGATAGGAAGGTGAAGAGTCATAGGAAGATGGAAGGTCAAGAGTCATCTCACACTATATATTGGCCTTGGTGTGAGAAAGTAGAGGAGAGAACTCCATATAATTTTAACATTTAGTGGAGTAGAGTAGAATAGAAGTTTAAAAAAATGTACAACTTGTATGAAGCATGGAGTATTTGAGATATCCATATTTTATATGAAGATCCTATTTTCATGAGCATTCATTAATGGCAGTTTTATGAGTTATTTTAGAAGTTTCTTATGAGTTTTACATGCTTAATAGTTTTCCATTATCATAGTTTTAATATTGCATGCTTATTTTATATCTTGTGGTTGATTTATCATTAAGTATCTAACATCAAATGCTAAAACTTCCTAATAAGTACCAATGACACTAGATCTAAGACAAAAATAATGTTATTCAGGCTCAAGGTCCTAATTAGTAGTTAGTGATTGTTCCTAAATTTTTGTAATATATTCATCCCAATCATGTCATATATATTTCTTCCATGCAAAATAATTACATGGAGGAATATGTGACATGGCATCACCTATACTTGGATGCCTACCCTCAAACTTCCTATCCCAATAGGAATTTCTAGAAATTTATAGAAGTAGCAAGCAAAGAGGTACATATTTTGGGATAAGAACCAATCCATACACTCCACTCCTTATTTAAAATTCAAATGTTGTTCCCCCATACTAGGTTTTAATTACCTAGGAGGAAGAGGAGGAATATAGTATGGCCAATATGATAAGTCCTCCAATGCTTCATAAGCCTCAAGTCCAACCAAACTATGTGGCATTGACCATAATATAGAAAATAAAAGGATGTGAAGAGAGTAATTGCATACCCCAAAGTATCTAGAGAATATAGAGCATTCCAACCAGACCAAAAGAATGTATACCTATTATAACCACACCAAGACAAATAACATCAAAGACTTTGGTCATTACTAAGTGGTAAATATAGGTGATCTTATAGTAGCTCATGTTCCAATAAAAAATTATAAATTCCTCAATTAGTTGAATACCATATCAAATCATAGCTTCTGCTAAGTGTTTCCTCAAAGATCAATCTCCAAGGATCACTTCGCATAATGGAATAGAGAGAGATACTCTATGAATGGACTAATATCAAACTCAGTGACTATCCTTGGATAGAAGAAGAGACCAAAGGAAATATTGGTAGATCAGGAGGAACTAAAAGGAAAAGAACTAGAAATTATACATGCTCTTGGTTAAATTAGAAGCTTAGTTAGGTCAAAACCCTTCTACTTGACTTTGATCTAATATGTAACTGCATGATTGACTCTAGGATTGGTAATATGGTAATGCCAAAGGTAGGAATCGATGTAATTGTGTTGGATTTTTAGTCAGCTAATAGAAATGTTCTAAATTTGGATGGGATATTGGTGCAAATTTATGGGGTGGCAAGCAACCTCATGCTTACACTATGTGCTTGCTCTAGCCTCAAAATTCCACAATATATCATGATAATTAAATTTTTGGCATCATTGTACATCTATATTTCAAGATAATTCATCGCTAAGCTAGGATGCTACCTACACATAGATTAGATGCTCATGGTCCTAAATATAAAGTATGGAACCAAGATTGATATTACAATGGTGCCCCTCTATTAGAATCATATTGGGTCATTACAAATGGTTGAAGTAGGCACTAGATAGGGTTTCAAGATGAATAACAAGTGATTCAAATCAAAGAGATCTTTGGCTAAGGCACTTTCCTTCAATTAAAATATGAAAGAGGATACACAAAGTTTGGGATCCTAGTCTTGATAAAATATTTGATCCCACAAGCATGGGTTAGAATCCAAGCAAATATTGGAGCACTGAACCTATTTCGGTCTTTGTAAGAGAGAGAGATAGAGAGAGAAATATTTATTTTGGTACATTTATGATGTAAATCCAGCTACAAGAGGTTAGAACAAGAACCTCCAATCACATAAAACTATGACAAAAAGAAAATAAAGCAAAAAAAATCCCAATCACATAAAAACCACAATAGATGGAAATAAACCAACAAATGCTTTATTCTCTCATTCTTGGATTTCACCCCTTTTACAATGCAATACCAAGGGAATATATAGATCCCAAAAGAAACCCTAAATATTAAAGCCCTAAAGATAAGAAATTATAATATTTTTTAATTTATTTTCTAGCTATTTCATCTTTTAGTGTCAATCAAAAAAATCTCGGATAGCCCTCTAAATTAATACACATTATTGGTTTTCCCATATTAAGCCTCCTAGAAAATATCAACACCTACACATGCCTAAATAAGAAGTTATCCCAAATATGCTCCCTTCCAGATTTTCAAAAAAATACTAAATCCCATTTTTGGGGTACTAGATGAAAGAATTAAGGCCCGATAACACACTGAAAAACATCAAGGCTTCTAAAAAAACCTTACCATAATATTTTCCACCTCGTTATCTAGCTTATCATAACAAACCAATCCAACAGTCGGATCAAAAGTTATGCCCTTCGAAATATAATAAAGAATTTGTTGGTTTATTTCCACTTTGGAGTGAGTAATACAATTGCTCTTGTAGAGGAGAAGTATATTATTGGTTGAAGGCAAATAGGGACATAACCAAGTTTATGTTAATATTTCGAGTGTACCAAATGGCTAAAGGCCATGCACATAATACAGGGCTTTATATGCCTTTGCTAGTTCCTACAGGACCATGGAAATATTTGAGCATGGATTTTGTGTTGGGGTTTCCTAACACACAATGGAGTAAGGATTCAATATTTACTATAATAGATAGGTTTTTAATATGGAAAATTTCATTAATTTATGGAAAATGAATGATGCTACTAGAGTTACAGATTTATTTTTCAGAGTTGTTAGACTACATGGTGATCCAAAAATGATCACCTCAGATCGGGACACAAGGTTTCTGAGTCACTTTTGGAGGAATCTATGGGGGGATATGGGTATAAATCTATAATTAAGTAGTGAATATCACCACTAGAATGATGAGCAAACATAAGTAGTAAACCAAAGTTTGTAAAATATTCTAAGATGTATTGTTGATGAAAAACCAAAACAGTGGGACTTAGCCATACCACAAGCTGAGTTTGCACATAATAGGTTAGTCACCGGGTCAACAGGAAAATATGATTTTTAAATTTTTTATGGTAATAATCCCAATGGTGTGTTATATCTAATTTACCTACCAATTTAGGGTAAAATTGGTGATGATGCAAAAGCATTTGTAGAGCACATAGAGGAATTGCAAGAAGGTGTCATAAAGAAGTTGCAAGATAGCAATGAAAGGTATACAATAGCAGTAGATGAAAGTAGGAGACTAAAATTATTTGTGGTGGGATACAAGGTGATGGTTCACCTTAGGAAGGAGAGTTTTACCAAGGGTACATATAAAAAATTTAAGTATAAGAAGACTGGACCATGTAGAATTTTGAAGAAGATAAAATGATAATACCTATAAAGTGGAGTTACCTGCTGATTTTGATATTTTGCAAATTTTTAATGCTATATATTTGTATGAATTTCTTGGGGATTAATATGAAGTTGAATTAGAAGAGTACATAAACTGGGAGCAGAAGATACCTAAGAAGAAGAAAGAAAATTTTATGCAAGTACTTGATAGGAAGACAATCAGTACCAGGTAGCAAAGCTATAGTAAATACTTGGTACAATGGGAAGGTTTACAACAAGAAGATAATACTTGTATTTTAGAGTGGTAACTAAAAAAAATTGATAGCATAAATTTTAAGGATTTTGATGAAAGGAACTCGCAAGAGCTGAGTTCTTTTCAACCAGACGGGAATGATGCAGGAGTCTATCTTTCGGAGGGCATAATTTTTGATCTGATTGTTGGATCGATTTGAAATTTTACAAGGAGGTGTATAACAAGGTGTATAATGTTGTGACAAGGATTCTATATAAGCCTTGATGATTTTTCAATGTGTTATTGGGCCCTAATTATTTCATCTAGTGCCTCAAAAATGGGATTTAGTGTTTTTTTGAAAATCTAGAAGGGAGCATATTTGGGATAACTTCTTATTTAGGCATGTGTAGGTGTTGATATTTTCTAGGAGGCTTAATATGGAAAAACCAATAATGTGTATTAATTTAGAGGGCTATCCGAGATTTTTTTGATCGACACTAAAAGATGAAATAGCCAAAAAAGTAACATAAATTAATAAAATAAACTATTGTAATTTCTTATCTTTAGGTATTTAATATTTAGGGTTTATTTTTGGATCTATATATTCCCTTCGTATCTCATTTTAAAAGGGTGTGAAATCCATAAATAAGAGAATAAAGCTTTTGTTGATTTATTTCCATCTACTGTGTTTTTTATGTGATTGGGAATTTTTTGCTTTATTTTCTTTTTGTCATAGTTTTATGTGATTGGAGGTTCTTTTTCTGACCTCTTGCAGCTATATTTACATAAATTTATCTAAGTTTTGCAATAAATAGATAGTTAAAAGTTATAGTAGTAGAACAAGAATAGTGGCATACTTAAAATATGCTTCACGTAAGGTAATAACATTTGCACGAATTAGCCATATCTCAAGGTAATGACACAATCAAAGAACAACCATCTTGAGATTATCACTCGTCATCCAAGGACCATTTGATCAATGAAAATGCAACCACCATGGTCAAGGGTAAGAAGAATTGATGGATGATGATTTCTTTGCCACTCAGGCATGGAGGGAGAATACTTCCATATCAATCTTCTAGAGGTAAGAAATCAATGTAGAAAAGGATTAATTCGATGGCTTTGTAGACACAAAATCCTAGCCACTTGTCATCCATCCACATTATCCAATCATAACCATCCATTATCTATTTATATATGTATATTTATTTATAAATATAAATATTTTATATATTTATATTTATATATTTAATATAAATATATATATGTGTGTGTGTGAATAAATATCAGCCACTCATCATGAATTAATATCAACCATTCATTTAACTTGATCCGTGTCACATATCAAAGTTATAATCTTAGCCATCCATCATGTTTTAATCTCGGTTTCCCATTGATGTCATCAAAACCCTAACATGTTGAAGGTAATTTATAAAATATCATTCACTTTTGTGAATGAGGGTTAAGTGATAAGTGGTCAATTGGTTGATTCCTAAGGTTAGATATCATTAGAGCCTTCACATCTATTATTACACAAAATCCTATCATATCACTAACATCGCCTTCCTCACCATCATTGTATCCCTCATTTTTGTTGCCAAATCCCCTGTAAACTAGATTTGGTTTTGTAGATCTCTCTCCCATCCTTCCTAGACATTATCGAGCATTTATTGGACACTTTTGAGCATCTCCAAAATGCTACAAGGCATCCAGCACCATTCTCAAATTATCCAAGGCATTTTTCCATTGATAAACCCTCAAATACTTCTAGGTATGTGTGCACCATCATATCATAGAAGCAGAAACATAGATCAACATTATAGGTATTACTCTAATAAGTTATAAATTATTATTTTCTTACAATTTATGTTTTCTATGTTTCACTTGTATTTCATGTTTACAGCATCTAGGATTTGTAGATTTATCATTCAGAGGGTCTCACACAGTGGATCTCTCACATATGCTAATAACTTCTTTGTGTTGCAATCTATGTGTATGTTACAAGAGACATATTTATTAATAGTTGTATCTTCGGTGGTCTTGTAGGGATATGCAAGCCCACCCACAACTTGTTTGGAGTGAAGATAAATTTTGAAGACACCAACTATTCTTTAGAATGAGGGTTTTCAACCCTCGCATTGTAATATTGTATCAAAAGCAATAAAGTGTATTGTAACCCCAGATTTGGGGCAAGTCTATTGTACAATTTTGAAATCCAAGCTCCTTGAGTTGTAATAAACTAGATCTATCATTTTGTGCATATATTATGTTACTTGATTTTGATCTATTGCTTTATTGGTGTTGCTCATTTTTAATTTACAAAATGGCAATCATAGTGGGACACCAAAAGGTTTCTTCTCTTAATATACCTTTTCAACATTTATAATCTATGTTTTCTATTTTTGTTGTAGGTTTTCAGAGATGATCATCTAAAAATTAAAAACATAGGGTTTCTAGAAGCAGTTTGATTTTATCTATGGTCGCATGGATTCCCTACCACATTTGAGGTATGCCCCACCACATCTAGGATATGCCTCATCACATTTAGGAGACTATGCACTGCATCCAATAGATTTGGGAAGAAATATGTAGGCTTCCTAGTAAGTCTTGATCAAACCCCACCTTCACTTTTTTTTTGCTTTTTAAAGTGATATTGAAAAGAAGATATCTACTTTTGTTTAAAATGAAACACATATTACATCTTAGGCATTCACAAACATCTCTTCATATAGTTTGCACATAGTATATATCTACACTTGTGCATTCATCTTAGTTGCATTAGAAAATTCATTACACTAGATTCAAGTTTTTGTTGTTTTATGGTGTTTTTCTTTTTTACCTTGTGTGTTGTTTGCAATAAAATGAAAAAGCATAAGTAGCTACACTTTAGGCTAAAGTATTTAACTTTTCACTTTTCTAAGTTGGAACAAGTCATTAGTACTCAAACTTACTCCCACTGTTGGAATCACTTGTTGATTCAGGGTGGAAGAGTTAGCTGAACCCTCCACTATTGGAATCACTTGATGATTTAGGGTGGATCTTAAGAGGTGTACCCTAGATTATTTTGAGTAAATTGGTATTAGTGTTCTTGGACAACAACTTGGCTGAGTGAAAAATGGTTTCTTGGCATTGTATGAACACCATAGACAACAAATATTTAAAAATAATCACACACAATTGCATGTTTCACATTCAACATCATTGAGTTGGACTTCATCACCAACCACTGATCGATATCAATGATGGTGGGTTTCATCTCCATATGTTGTCTCACCCCATAGACACTTTAGCATCCTATGAGTGATTTTTCTATATTTCATCACCAGGAAAATCCTCACTTGTCATCCACCTTAGGAGCTTACCCTACATAGGCATCTTAGGCTTAGGGTCTGCACATCAAAACACACAAACCACACAAAAAATAAAAAATAAAAAAAATTGTTGCAAGATATAGGATTCAATTATTTTCTTGATTATGTGTATTTTTCATCGCCATTACACATTTTAACATAGATTCTTCACATCTGCAACCTCTAACTTGCTTATAGGATATGATTTTAACTAGAAATTAAGCCAGAGCCATGAGCCAAGCACCAACTTCATCCGTAGAATGTTGCACTTCTTCCTTAATAACTTATGTGGCTAACCCAACCAACCCAACATAGACAAGCTATTTTGGTTTATCTACAAGACCTTCACACATAGTATTTACTTTGAATGTTGATGTGATGCATATAGCCATTCACACCTCCATCCTAGAAACTACGCCTTCTACACCAATTGACCATCGTACCACATACATAGACATGGAAAAAGTTGGAGCTTATTTAAGACCAACCAATCCAACCTTAGAACCAACTCACAACCCACCTAGGCATGTTTGATCTTATCAGCAAGAAATTTCCCACTCACACCCCAACATCATCCAAGTCTAAACCAACCATATTTTTGAGGTATTATCCGCACCTTCATATCAAGTTTCTCCACCGCAACATAGCCAAAGCATCTCCATCCCATCCACATATACCACCACCTATACCAATACACTCTATGAAGAACATATCAATGTAGCTTCGTATATTCCATATACAATTCCATCCACTACTCCTCATCCTATTGTGATTCCTTTCACAACCTACCCTCAAAAAACATCCACCAACATTGCAAACACCTATACCTCATCCACATCCACCACCATCACACCCACACAATCTACTTCAAAAAGTTCCATACAACAAGTATGGTAGCACCTCAATCAATTGCTCATGGGCCAGTAATATGCTCGTTCTTGTTACCAACAACAAACACATATAGCAGATCTCAAACCTCATTCCATTCCAAGCAAACACACCTACTTCACACCTGATCCATCATGGGTATCATAAATTCATAGGTCGCTATAACCACACCCCCATTCACCCACATTAACCCCACTCTCACAACCCAACACATTCATATTCCCCAAACCTCATCTCAATTTCATAAACAATAATCATTCCATCACCAAGTTCAATAACACACCCAACATCATCAAGTACCCTTATATCCATCTGAACATTAACATCGCATTCCATCCAAACAGTTCACTACTCCACATAACCCACCTTCACACAATCATCAAATAATTCATGGCTTCTACACACATGGAGAAGACCCTAAATCCAAGTCATGCAATAACAGATTGATAGCTTGATTATGCATACTTATGGTATGACATACCAGAAGCCTACCCTAAGATAGCTAATCAATCAACCTATCCATTTTTTGGATGAACATCCACTCATTCTCTCTACCAATGGAAGAATTGACTTGGATGCTCACAAGGAGTTGCTTAAAACCCATTTATTTGTTATTACAACTACAAAAATACAAAACATTCGATGAGGATCTCGCTCAGGCTCGTGTAATTGAAGAGATAAAAATTCAAGAAGGCAAGATAAAACCAAAGATAAATGAATGGAAAAATAAGGTTCAATCAAAAGGAAAATATTTTGGCCAGTCAAATCCAAGTCAATTAAATCAAGTGGTCTTGATTCAGCCTGTAATGACTCAAAACAACAACAACTAGTGTAAAAACACCCGCAAAAAGTGTACTATCAAACAGTTTCCCCATCCCAACAACTTTATAACACAATGCCAACTATGGAAAATCATAAATGTTGATAATCTATTTGAAAATTTCACATCTACACACACTTACCCAAATCATATGCATCCATATTCCATGGGTTGTATGACACAAATACACTTGCCTTACCCAAAGTTAAACCAGATGATCCAACTAAATGTGGCAAGGACTATAGGGAACATTTAATTTTCCCTTACCATTGATAGAATGGGTATGACATTAACAATTTCTTCACATTCAAAGACATAGTGCCAAACCTAATAGACCTAGGGGCCATTAAGTTTGATAGTCCCTTGGATCAACAAAACCAAAACATTGGTATTGATCAAATGCCACTTCCTCATCATGAGGAACAACAACAAACGATAGGGGCATCAAATACCATCACTCCTCCTAACCAATTTAATCATGTACAATAGTACCAAGGTTTTATGGAGGCTATTCATGTAGTCACCCAAGTTAAAAAAAGCACCAATCGATAAAATGAACAACATGCAGTTCAACCTCCTATGGCACCACAAGCAAGTGTGTCTCCATAACCTTCCAATTCATAATCACCCATCTAATTTTTTGCCAATTCATCCCAACCAATTCAACTTCCAAGCCATCCATATCACTCCACTCACCCTCCAAATCATCGATAAAGACCCATCATTTCACTAAGTAGTCGGTTGACTACCAACCTAAAAATGGTTTTAGCCAAACTATCTATTTATGAGCTAATACAACAATATCCTCCACACCATGAGGTATTAATGGAATTCTAAAATATATTAAACCCCAATCCCAAGACACTAATGCCTTCAATAATTTCATTGAGAGTATTTGAACGTGTATTTAACCTTCCATCACATTCTATGATTTTGAAATGAAACCAATTTCATAAGAATTAGTGGACCCTCCACTACATATTATGGCTTAAGTTGATAATAAGCCATTTAAATGAGTGCTAATTGATACTGGCTCCTCCATAAACATCATCACCACATATGCCCTTCAACATATCAATCTTCCATTTTCACACATAACCACACATTCACCTTAAGAGCATTCAATGATACTCTTTGTTCCACAGTTGGAACTATTGTTTTACCCATAGAAGTGGGGGTAAAAATGTTGCATACCATGTTCCACATCCTAGATGGGTCTATGTCTTATAATGTACTCCTTGGACATCCTTGGGTTAGGTATATAATATGTGTCCCTTCCATACTACATCAATTCTTAAAATATATACATGAGGGATATATCCAATGCATACCAGTGGACATCAAACCATTTAAGTACTGCAAATTTATTTCAAATACCTACAAATCCACACTTCCATACACTCACCTATTCCTAACCCCATAAACCACACCATACACCACTTCTTCATCCAAAGCTCCTATTATTTAGGAGCTTCCCATAACTACCCCATATTAGGCTTCTACTTCTACACCCCCACCTTCATCACAATTGGCTGCATGTACATGTGGTCAAACCCAATACATATCATTCACATCATCAACATCAACATCACCCATTATCACCACTTATTCATCATCACCCATCCAACCTACACCCACTACCATTCCATCCATATCAGCTTCATCAACCATCCATCAAAACCTATAGCCAAATTTATCTTCATCTCCACTAGATGATGCCTCACGATTCAATTTAACAGACTGTGAGATGTCATTCCAGCATACATCCCTCTCATTATCTCAGTCACCAATAATCCATGAGCCTTCCACTTACACATTTAATCCATCCACCACATCCACATCCTCACAAGTTGCATTCTATATTATACATACTCATTGGTGAATACGTGGTCCAAGATGTCATAGTTACATTGCTAAGTATCCAAACTATTAGGTATTATGATCGCTCATGTGACCCACCCTTATCCATAGGAGTGGTGTATAATATGGTTTTAGTGCCTAATAGAATAAATTTTATATATGTGGGAATTGATTCATCATTCAATCCATCTACCCTAGGTGAACCCAAGCAACCATCCTCTACCAACCCTGATTAATACATGCACAAAATCATTGAAACTCCATATCAAGAAGTGCATGACCATTCAGGTTTGGGATACCACTCTCATTCTTCCGCTTCCTCTTTTGAACAAGCTTTTCAAAATATCAATATAAATTTATAAGAGAAAAGCACTCACAATGATAAATTTGAGGAGTTTTATGATGAATACGACATCATGTCGATAGCATCAGATGAATCCAAATAGGAATCGGCCCCAATCACTCCATTCATTGAACATGATGAGCATTATATTAGAATATTTTCTATCCATCAATCCATCTTCCATTTGCTCCTCCCAAGGGAGTGAGTTGAACCAATCGATGAACCACCACCTCCACCTCATCCACTTCATTGGAATATCATGTAACATATATACAAAAAAAAAAAAAATCAAAAGCACAAAAAAATTAAAAACACACAAAAATATTTGCATTGCATTTACATGACCTTATCATTTGTGTTTATATGTGTTTCTTGCTGCTATCCAAAGGAACATATAGGCTTTCCAGTCTAGGGGGAGTAGAAGAGCCCGAGCCATTGAAAATTATCCACTTGAGAGTGTTTCATGCTTAATGTGATTTATATATGTATATATACATAGCTAATACACAAAAATATCACTCATACACATTGCATTCATACACATTTCATTTCACACATTCATTTTGCACAATCACATTTATTGTCATTAAACTTAGACAATAATTGATCTAATAAATCTTGTTTCCTTAATCAGGGGCACCCCCAAGTTCACATCCATTTCATTCCACCATTTAAAAATTTAGTTTACCATTTGTACTATCACTTCATTACTCCTAGGTGTTTTCGGTCACTCAATCACTCCTAGTGTTTCAAGCAAACTTCAATACATGTTGAGTTTTCTCTAGGACCAAGTCATATTTTCACTAAAGAAAATCTTGACTTTTGGAATTGAATCTAACACTCTTGAACCAAAAACACTTTAAACATATTAAAAACATCTTGCATTAAAGAAGGATAATGTGAATGCAAGAACACGACACTTAAAATAGAATAATAGAAAATCAAATAATGCAGTGAGACACAAATATTGCACAAAATAATGTATTCAATAAGATGGGGGGAGCCGATAAACTCCTTTTATTACAATCAATGTTCAATGCTAATATTTGATACAATAGATTACAATGGTGCTAGGGTTCTCCGAAACCCTAGCTAGTAGCAATAGAAGTGTCTTCAGATTTGAGTGTGTTCTTGATCCCAACAGGTTGAGTGGGCTTCGGATATCCAAGGTTGGGCCACTCCAACTTCAACAACCATCAAATAAGGTGTGGAATTTGTAGATCTGCATACACAAAATAAAACAAAGAGAGTTAGTAATACCTATGAGGGCTCCACAGTGTGAGGCCCTCAGACATTAATAAAACCCTAGTTTAATAATGAAATAAGAGAGCATGCAAGATCAACAAATTACTAAATAAAATACATAAAAATGAGATTTACCTTGCTTTTGTTTCAGTTATTGCATATGGCATGGTGTAGCAGGATCAAATTTGGATTGGAGTTTGTGGATGACGACGTAGGGCTCGGACGCGCACTTGGTAGGCTCTGACATGAGCTTCGTAGGCTCTGGTGTGCACCTGCGGGATACAGTAGGCTCTGGAGAGCACCTGCAGTATACAACAGGCTCTAGTGAGCACTTTGTAGGCTCTGTAGTGAGCCTCGTAAGCTCTGGAGGGCGCCTATGGGTTAGGGCAGAATCTACAGAAGTAGATCTAGGTGATGGCGATGAATGCGGTGGATGGATGGGGGTTGTGATGGTGATGGAGGATGAATGGGTGATGGCTGGAATAGCAGAAGTCTTATCGGTGAGCTAGGGCTTCAGATCTTTAGGATTCTATGCTAGGGCTTCACCAATAATTCCTCTAGGGTGCAAATGTCTAATTCTCCAAATTCCAGTGTTCTAGGCTTTGAGCATTTACAAATGCTCTTACTTATAATTCAACTTAGGGTTCTCTTAGGGTTTTGACTTGACACTTTTTAATCATGCGGTTGAAATTAAATTGAATCCTAAGGTTGAGATTGCTTTTTGAATGTGGCATGGATTAATGAAGATGGAGGGTGGAGATTAAATCTGATCGGACGGCTGAGGTTAATTGAGTTTATTTAATGCATATATTTTATAATAAATATATTAAAATATAATAAAATATTATATAAAATATAAAATATTATTAAAATAATCCCAATTAGGCTAGGAAATGGTGGGAAGGTGGAATTGGGCCAAATAATTGGCGGGATAGTAGAATGGAAGACAAGTGGGTGGTGGGATGGTTAGGATGGAGGTTTAGTGGCTATAATTTGGTGTCTACAGATGCCCCTTTTTGTACCATGTTGCGTGAAACACAATATGGTGCAAAAACATGAGACACCTACTTGGGCTATGGGCACAGAAGCAGCTTCTCTCTGTCGTTGGATTTGCACATTGAAGTTGAAGACTAAAGATTTTTTTTTGGAATTTGTGTAGCTTACCCCCTCAATTGGTGAATGAGTTACGAATGTATCTCACAAGCCAATTGAAAAATGAATGATGTAATGAATTTGTGCAATTGATGAATGAAATATGTGAGATGCAAATGATTGTGGATGATATGAATGATGTAAAATGTGATACCATTTTTTTTGCCCCAATGGTGTGAAGGGGGTTGGTATATAATACCATGCGATTGTAGATGATATGAATGATGAAAAATGTGATACCATTTTTGCCCCAACGGTTGATAGGGGTATTTGTCCAGTGTAGATGTTATGATCATGTGAGATGTATCCCATCATGGGAAAGCATAATGTAATGTGGTTGCCCCAAACTTTGGGATGATTTGATGTGTGTTGAACAAGTTGCCGCAATGGCATCATTGAGTATGCAAGGTATGAAGATGCAGGCTGACTAAGTCAATGCAGGGGTTGGGTATTGACTGTGGAAATTTCTTTGCCAATTCCATGATGGAACCAATCAAGCTTATCGATGCCCTGTATTTTGACTATTGTCAAATGAATGAGTGTTTGTGATTGTGGTTTATCTGTGTTTTCTTGCCCCATAGACAAGGACATCAATGACTGATTGCGAGCAAATTGTTCTTGGCAAGGTTGTACTCAAAGTGTGAGGTGCCAAATATGATTGTGATTTGTGATGATGAGATAATTGAATTTGATCATGGCCAAGTGTCCTTATTGTAGATTATTCATCTTACCAAATTGCATGGATTACCATCGCTACAATCGCCAAGTTTATAGAATAACCTACTAGATACGAGGTTCACTTGAATGAACTGGACAAGATAAAAATGATGAATGATATATGCACGATGATTGTGGAAGAATGCCTGATGGATTTATGCAATGATGATTTTTTTGATTATGGAGTTGATTGATTATGTTAGAAATGAGTGAATGAGCAGTCAAATCAACTCCACTATACATAAAATCGGGTGGGATGATGCAGTAGATGATGAAGAATTGTGGAATGTTGATTTTGTGAAAATTGGACTTTGTTGGACATGTTTTGTAATGTGATACATGATTTTGATGAATTTGGCTAGTTCTCAAAAAATACGCATGCAAAACTATTTGTGATCTCACAAAATCAACATTTATGGTGTGTATGATGTGTGGATGAAATTTGGTGCATATTGGATGAGTGGAGCTACCATTTTGAGGGCTTTTGTCTTCTTACTCCTTTGTTGCTAGGTAGGCGCACGTTCCTGGCGTGTTCTACAGGCACCCGTGTGCACCTACGTGCACCTGTAGATGCACAAAAGCACCTACAATTTTTAGGCATGGGTCTATGCCTGAATGCGCTAGTGAAAGCTATAAAAAGCTTTTTGAGTAAACTTTGAGGCTCATTCGTGCGTTGTTGACTTCGAGAAGCTACGTCTGAGGGGTGGAGTGATTTGGTGAGCTAAGTGAGGCTAGTGGGTGTGTGTGCGGAAGCGATGGTGGTGGAAGGGCTTGGTGTTGCTGGTGGAGTAGAGGCATCATTTGTCCCGGTAAGACCATTTGTTTCCTTTGTGCAAAAATTTGTTTTTATTTTGTTGCTTTCTTTTTATTTTTTTTTGAATTTTTTTAAAACTAACAAAGTGTTTTTGTTTGTTGTAGCTGAGGGATATTGAGCCTCGACATCGCTTCTCTCCTCTCATTTTGGGGATGAGGAAGAAGTTGTCGGAGGAATATTGGAGGTTGTTGGGTAGAGTGGGCTTAGAGGGAGTGGCGAGACTGGATGTGGTGAGGGCTAATGAGGGGTACCTTTCTGCTTTGATAGAGAGGTGGGACCCGGATAGAGGGACATTCCAACTACCAATTGGGGAGGCTACTGTCACTCTTGAGGATGTGTATCACATTCTCAAGGTGCCAGTAGAAGGAGAGAAGGTGGTGGTTGGGAGGGATAAGAAAGCAAAGATGAAAAAAATGTTTGGGGATCAGTGGCGGGAGGCCCGGATGGGGGATGGAGGGATATGCTACCTAAGCATGTATAAGGTGAAGGAGTTAGATGCGCTCCCCACTTTGATCATGTTCATGTTAGCGAACATAGTGCTACCAAATAGCACTGGTTGTAGGTTCCCTTGGAACCTATTGGGTTTGGTGAGTGATCTATTGATAGATCCTCGGGAGTATGCGTGGGCACCGACCTTATTGGCACAGTTATATCGAGAGCTATATGAGGTGGTGCGGAGGGAGAGGAAGGGGATTGGGTGTAGCTTCCTCCTACAGTGCTGGGCTTGGGAGCATTTTGTGGTAGCTCGACCCGAGGGGTTGCCATGTGAGTCATGGCGGATGGGTGAGCCTTATGCGAGGTGATGGGCAGTGGCTGAGGAGGTTCAGCCTAGTTGGGAGGTACACACTGGGTAGTGGTACCGAGACATGTGGTCGGGCATGACTCGGGAAGATGTGATGTGGAGGCCATGGCGAGGAGCCAGATGGGATGGAGATAGGAGGCAGCTACGTCGGGTGAGGCAGGCTCGATGGTTGATTGGATGGAGGGATGAGGAGGTGGAGTACTTTCAGTACTCATGGGTGTTGAGGCAGTTTGGTTTGCCTTAGGGTGTTCTAGATGAGTCGGTGCTATATCGACATCGGAGGGATGAGGGGACACTTCCCTGCCCTGAGCCATGGCGTGTGCAGCTGGAGGATGACGAGCAGCTGGAGGTACCTGACGTGGATGATGTCGGGGTGACTTCGAAGTATGTGGAGTGGTTTGGTGCCCAACCAGTATGGGTGCCAAAGGTTGTTGGTGTGGATGCGGCAGCTACGGGGTCGAGGTCGACTCCAAAGAGGACGAGGCCTCAGTGGTCGATGGGTCGAAGGTAGTCGAGGGGAGCAGCCCAATAGGCTCCAGAGGTGGACTTGGCAGAGGGGGAGAGGGAGGATGATGAGGATATGGGTGAGATCTCCGAGGTGGCTAGGCTATGGGTAGAGTTGGAGCTACTGTGGGAGGAGCGAGAGACTATGCTAGAGTCTCAGAGGGAGGCCAGGGTAACTATAGCTCGGCTAGAGGTAGAGCGGGTAGTGGCTGTAGCTAGGGATCAGGAGACAGTGATGAGGCTCCAGGAAGAGATTTTGGTGAAGGAGCGATGGCATCAGAAGGACCTGCGATGACTTCATGCTAGTGAGGCATATGCACATTCCTTGGAGGATGTGTGTATGCAACATCACATCACTTTGCCAGATCCTCCTTCATCGTCTATGGTCGAGTCATCGAGGCACACGGAGTCGAGGTAGAGTACTAGGCCGAGGGCTCCTACTAGGTCTCAGGGGTCTTCTCATGGATAGTTGATGTAGTGCTTAGATGCACTCTTTTGTACATGTGAGCCTTGGTGCTCCCTTTTGTAGCCTTCTTGGCATCTGATTGTACATTGGACACTTTATATATATATACATGGCTTTTTCATATGTGTGTGTTATCTTTTGTGTGGATGTTTTTATGTGTTATGCCATGCTTTATTTAATGTTTTTGATAATGAATGCAAGCTAACCATGATGTGTATGCCTAGTGTTTATTTGAATGATGTATGCAAGCTAATGATGTGTTATTAATGAGTATGAGTTATGGATGATTAATGTATGAAGAATGTAAACTATATGCAATCTTATGATGATGAATGCAATGGTAAGTGCTTATATGGTTGATTAATGAATGCAAACTTACATGATAGGAATGCATGTTGTTCATATGATCTTTTATAGTTCAGAAGTGTTGTTGGCCATTTTTGATGTCCACTATTTTGTAATTAGGGGTACCCAATTTTAATGACTTTATGCAACTTGACGTATGATGCAGGCATGAATGTTGACATGGAAGAAGATATGGATGTTGATATGGAAGAAGATATGGATGTTGATATGGAAGAAGATATGGATGTTGATATGGAAGACTGAAAGGTTTTCAAAGACTCAAACATACTAGTGTCACCAACCAAACTCACTAGGTTGTCTAACTTTCTTTAGGACCAATGTGTGTGCAAGTGAGGTTCAATTACCAAATATTGAGTGTGACAATGACCCTATCTAATCAAGAACCAGTGTGTGTGCATGTGAAGTTCATTGACCCACTATGAGTAAATTGGGCATGACCTATTATGGAGATGACCTGAAGCTAGCCTGTCCTTATGTGCGGTCAGAGGTCTTCCTGTTTTCCAAGGAGACGTGTCACCCCGCATGAGCTTACTCCACTGCCAGCCAGGCGTCTATAGCCCCGGTGAAGATTCACTCCATAGTCCAATGGGATTTGATCTTTTAGGCCTTGGGGATGACTACCCATCCATGCTAGGGACATGAAGTACGAATCCTTACGACTTGAGGGATCAAGGGTGTTTGGGATTTTATTTGTTAATTTTGTATAGAGCTTTGGGGAATCGGATTCTCAACCGAAGTGTGATGAGAATTTTGACCCTATCCTTACTACTCTATGTTTTTATGCTTATGTTTGAAGAGTAATTGAGGTAGTGGTGAAAACCACTATTTTTGCTTTGGACTATGTTGCATGATGGGACAAGCGAGGATTATCCCTTTTCACTTCAAGGTACTATCCAAGTATGGAACTAACCCTCCTTGACTCATAATGTTTTTAAGATGTGATGGAATGTGATTGGTTCAAGATTGTATTTGGAATCAATTGGCAATACTCAAGACCTTCTTAATGTGTAAAGTGTATTTTTGGTCCCAAAGAAAATCGGACATTCATTTGGAGGTTGCTTGCTACACTAGTAATGGCTGAGTGATTGAAAATCTAGGCTTTATGATTTTTGACATGGGATGTGGTTTGACATATGGCTTTTGTGAGGGTTGCATGATTTTTTCAAACTAGGTACCCCCAATTTTTATAACTTGACTTTTTATTTATGGCCATATCATCATTACTATGCCAGATCATTGAACATGGGATGGGATGAATGTAATTATGAATTAATATAGTAGAATGTATATGAAATGTGTAATTATGAATGTATGAATATAGATGTATGAATGCAAGCAAAAATGAAATGCATGTGAAAAATGCTTATGAATGCGAATGTGGAAGTGTATATGCAAAGGCTTATCCATTTTAATCTATTGTCAAATATTTGCATTGAGCACTGATTGTAATAAAGGAGTTTATAGACTCCCCCTATTTTATTGAATATATTATTTTGTGCAATCTTTGTGCCTCACTACATTATTTGGTTTTCTGTTATTCTATTTTAAGTGTCATGTTCTTGCATTCACAAATGGCGATCAAGGTGGTACTGGGTCAAATAATTGGTAGGAGAGTAGAATGGAAGACAAGTGGGTGGTGGGATGGTTAGGATGGAGGTTTAGTGGTTGTAATTTTGTGTCTGTAGATACTACCATTATTGGGTTGAACCTCAAAGTAAAAAAGTTATCTTCGCTTGCCCCATTATGCACATTGTCCAAAATAAAAAATAGTGGTCCTCACCACTACCCACACTTTGAAATAAAAGAATGAGTAGTAAATATAGGGTTAAATTATCATCATACTAAGGTTGAGGATCCCATTCCCTAAATATCTAACTCTTTTACAAATCACACACCACAAATCCACAAGTCGTAAGGATAGAACTACATTTTCATCCATGTGGTTAGATAGTATGAATCCCTAAAGCTTAGAGATCATATCATTGAACTATGGATATAATATCCACTGGGGATATAAATGCTTGATCGGTAGTGGAGTACACTCATGCATGATAACACATATCTCTTGAAGAGACCTCTAACCACACATAAGGATGAGCTAGATTCTTGATCTCCTCCATGACATGTCTCATTTCAATTTACTCAATATGGGTTAACGAATTCACTTGCACACACATTGGTTCTTTATTACCTTGAGTCATTACCATACTTCTAATTGGTAAATGAACATTCAAAGCACATACATTTCGTCTTAGAGAAATTATATAGAACTTGGTAAGTTTCTTTGATATCACTAGTATGTTTGAGTCTTTGTAAAAATAATTCTAAATCAGTCATTGATAAGTCAACATAGCATCTATGTCATTGCCACATCATTATATTATTCTTATATTTCACATACCACCATTTTGGTACCCTTTATTAAACAACAATGATCAACAATGGTCAAGCAAATATAAACTACTAAAAATGATCAATAACATGTCAGTTCATTTGCATTATCATAAAGCATATACATCATCATTACATTGACATCCATAAAACACATATGCATTCACAAACACATCACACAAGAGTCATAACACAAAGTAAAATCCATGTATATATAAAAAAATTACATATACAATAAATGCTTAAAGGCTATATACAATGGAGCACCAAGGCTCATATCCAAAAACTACCATATAGCACTAGCTAAAGCTCATTTTAATACCATTGTGACCCTTATGGAGCCCTAGACCTAGAGTTAATACACCTAATAGAACCCCCTACGGAGGAATTAGTTTGATCAGGCAGCCCAATGTGGTGTTACATGAGTCGATCCTCAAATTCTTGGATATACACCTCCTAGGATCGAAGGCATAGTACATCATACCTTTGATAAGAGTCCCTCTATCTCATCTCTACCTAGAGCCTCATTATCATATATGCTTCTCTGCTTATCACCATTCATACCTCTAGATATACCTGCATATGAGCATTCTTGCCATCCTAAGTCACTATCACCACATCCCGCTCTACCACCATCTATCGAAGCTTCAAGATCCTAAAATACAACACAACATAACATGAAAATGCACATTACTAGCATGTTCATTACAAAAAATAATATTGCAAAACTTCAAAAAAGAGTTCCAATGGCACTTACCTTAGCCACCTACACTCCCATGCTTACTACCTCATCCACTCCCTACATCTCCATCACTTCACTCCACTCTCCTTCACACTCACTCCTTCACTTTTTTTTTGAAACTCTTGAATGCAAGAATGAATCCAATTTACCTCTACAACAATCTTATAGCTTATTTTTGCATGCTCAAATCCCCATCATTTTCTACCTAATGCACTCAAATGCTACCCTATGTCTACCACATGGTAAACGCTCTCTTGCATTTGTGCTTGATGTAAACGCTACCTGGAATTTGGCTCCAAAATGTTGCAAAAAAACCAAGTGTTTAAAAATGTAGCTTACCTCCATAGAATCACTCCAAAATCCATCCATACATACATTTCATAATTCCATTATATTTTGTGAAAATACTGATATATTTGGATGAGTAATTTTCAATTGCAACCAAAAGTTATAAAAACACAAAAATCATATACAAAACAGCTCAAAATGGTCCAAAACTTCACAAAAATACCATATTCACTATTTCAAACATCCATCACATTTTTTGAACATTTATATTGATTTAGACGTTTAATTCTTGATTGCGACCAAAAGTCACAGAAATACCCTAAATTACTTCAAAATATCCCAAAATAAAATTCCAAATTTCACAAAATCATCAAATTCACCCACCAATTATTACATAATTCACATTCATGAAACCATCCATGTTCACATTCATTTACATCATTCATATCATCCATAATTCCATGCATTTCCACTCAACATTATCACAATCACTTGCATTATCAAGTGAACCTTGTATCTAGTGGTTTACTCTATTCACCTAGTGATTACAGTGATTGGTTATCCATGCAACTTGATAGGATGAGTAGATAACCATAAGGATGTTTGTGCATCCATATTCATTTACATCATTCATATCATCTAATCAAAACCTCTTTTTCTATTGGGGAAAAAGCAGAAATCAATCACTGCACTATTCACAATCCATACACCATTCACATGCACTACATCATTCACATTCCTTTACATCATTCATATCATCCAAGTGAACCTCATATCTAGTGATCTACTCTATTATCCTTTGTATTCATAGTGATTAGCTATCCATGCAATTCAGTAGGATGGGTAAATCACCATAACGACACTTGCACATATCATCATCCAACATCCCCTTGTTCAAAATCAAAATCCATTTGGTCTCTCATTTTTTTAAGTGAGATTATGCTCAAATTAATTTGCTCAAAAATTATCATTTATGCCCTTTTTTGTGGGGTCCCCAACATGGATAACTATTACTACATCATTCTCTTTCACATATAAGAATTGAAGCCCTCACTAGGACTTTCTCTCCTAGCAATCACCCAATTTTAGGATGATTGGTTCCTAATGTTTTGCATTTTCATAATTTTGTATTTCAATGACACCAATAGGCATGTTTTTCAATAGCATAGAATCACCCCAAACTTGGGGTAACCAAATTTTATTTTGATTTCCCACATCAACTCATTCATATCATCCATATCATCAAAATATCCTTTCATCTGTTGGGGTAAAAACATAATAAATTACCCACATACAATTATAATTGGTAAAAACCCCTTTTCTATTAGGGAAAGAATAGAATCAATCATTGCATCATCATCTATGTCACCCACATTTACATCATTCATATCATCCACATCATAAAAAACCCTTTCATTTGTTGGGGAAAAAACATAATACATCATACACCCACATTTACGTCATTCAAATAATTCACATTATCACCCATAATTTTATCAATTGGCTCATGATATTCATTCTTCACTCATTTTCCAACTGAGGGGGTAAGCTCCAACAAAAATTTTTTATCTCCAAAATATTCTTGTGAACCAAGGGAAATAAGTTGCTTCCAAACTCGGTTTCTCTTATTTTTGCACCGCATTGTGTTTCATGCAATGCGATACAAAAAGGGGTATCTATAGACACCAAATCCTAGCCACTTGTCATCCATCCACATTATCCAATCACAACTATTCATTATTTATATATATATATATATATATATATATATAAAAACATTTTATATGTTTAGATTTATATATTTAATATAAATATATATACGTGAATAAATCGTAGCCACTCATCATGACTTAATCTTAGCCATCCATTTAATTTGATCCATGACACATATCAAAGTTATAATCTTAGCCATACATCATGTTTTAATCTCGGTTTCCCATTGGTGTCGTCGAAATACTAACATGTTGAAGGTAAGTTATAAAAGATCATTCACTTTTGTGAATGAGGGTTAAGCAATCAAGCGGTCAATTGGTTGATTCTTGAGGTTAGATATCATCAAAACCTAGATATCATCAAAGCCTCCTAATCTATTGTTATCCAAAACCCTAGCATTTTTCTAACATCCTTCCTCCTTGCCATCATCGTATCCCCTATTTCTATCACCCAAAATCCTTGTGAACTAGGTCTGGTTCTATAGATTACACCCCATCCTCCTTGAATGTTGTTGAGCATTTCCTAGATGTTGTAGAGCATCTCTGAAATATTGTGAGGCATCCACCACAATTACCAAATGCTTCTGTTTGTTTCTCCTCAACTTATTTGCCTTTGATAAAACCTCAAATGCTTCCAAATGTTCATGCACCATCAGATCACAGAAGTAGAAACATAGATAAACATTGTACGTATAATTTTGACAAGGTATAAGTTATCATTTACTTTATAATTTATGTTTTTTATGTTTTACTTGCATTTCATGTTTACAACACCTAGGGTTTGTATGTTTATAATTCATAGGGTCTCACACAATGGAGCTCTCACATATTCTACTAACTTCTTTGTATTATGATCTGTGTGTAGGTTATAGGAAGTGCTTACATTAACGGTTGTTGCAGCTCGGGTGGTCCCGTAGGGATACTCAAGCCCACCCACAACTTGTTTGGAGTGAAGAAATTTTTTGAAGACACCAGCTATTCTTTAGAATGAGGGTTTTCAACCCTCACATTGTAATATTATATCAAAAGCAATAAAGTGTATTGTAACCCCATATTTGGGGTAAATCTATTGTATAATTTGGAGATCCAAGCTCCTTGAGTCATAATAAATCATATTTGTCATTTTGTGCATATATTATGTTATTTTCTTTTGATCTATTGCTTTAAATTTATATATTTTTTATCTTCAATATCTTCTCGCACTCCAAGGGAAATAGCTTGCTTCACCAAACCAGGTGTCTCAAATTTTTGTATTACATTGTGTTTCATGCAACACGATACAAAAAGGGGTATATGTGGACACAAAATCCTAGACACTTCTCATCCATCTACATTATCCAATCACAAGCATCCATTATTTATTTATATTTATATATAAATATAAATATTTTATATATATTTATATATAATATAAATATATATATGTGAATAAATCTCAACCACTCATCATGACTTAAACTTAACCATCCATTTAACTTGATCAATGTCACATATCAAAGTTATAATCTTACCATCCATTATGTTTTAATCTCATTCACCCATTGGTGTCATCAAAACCCTAACATGTTGAAGGCAAGTTATAAAATATCATTCACTTTTATGAATGAGGGTTAAGCGGTTAAGCAATCAATTGGTTGATTCCTAAGGTTAGATATCATTAGAGCCTTCACATCCATTGTTACCCAAAATCCTAGCATTTCACTAACATCCTCCTTCCTCACCACCATTGTATCCCTTGCTTCTATCATCCAAATCCCCTACAAACTAGATCTAGTTATGTAGATCGCTCCCCCATCCTCCCTAGATGTTGTTGAGCATTTCTTGGATGCTATTGAGCATCTTTGGAATGATATGAGGTATCCACCAACATTCTCAAAACATTTTGGGTATTTCTTCTTAGCCAATTTACCATAAAAAAACCCTCAAATTCTTCTAGGCATTTGTACACCATCAGATCACAAAAGCAGAAACATAGATCAACATTACAAGTACTATTCTGACAAGGTATACATTATCATTTGCTTTACAATTTATGTTTTATGTTTTTTACTTGAATTTCATGTTTACAACACCTAGGGTTTATATATTTATCATTTAGAGGGTCTCACATAGTGGATCCCTCGCATATGCTACTAACTTATAAATGTTGTGCTATGTATGTATGTTATAAGAAGCACTTACATTAATGGTTGTTGTAGCTTGGGTGGTCCCATAGGGATTTGCAAGCCCATCCATAATTTATTTGGAGTGAAAATTATTTTTGAAGACACCATCTATTCTTTAGAATGAGGGGTTTCAACCCTCGCATTGTAATATTGTATCAAAAGCAATAAAGTGTATTGTAACCCTAGATTTGGGGTAAATCTATTGTACAATTTGGAGATCCAAGCTCCTTGAGTCATAATAAATTATATCTATCATTTTGTGCATATATTGTGTTATTTAATTTTGATCTATTGCTTTATTGGTGTTTCTCATTTTTACTTTACAGGCTTTATAGTAGAAGTCTATAGAAGAGCATTTCCCCCTCAATATTCCATAAACTCTTGAGTAAAGCTGCCCTCAAAGAGCCATATCTTCCTCTCATCCCCTCAAGTTGCATGGCATCCATAATATTTTCCCTTATATAATCAAGGTCTAATAGATAAGGCCCTTATTTCTAAATTCCTCATATTTTGCAAGTAGATCCCCTATGAGTTACCAAAGTTAAAGTGAAAAATTACTACACTAGGCAAATCGTGTCGATAAGGATAATTTTGAGTAGGAAAACATCTAGTGATGATTTTTAAAGAAAATCAATATGAGAATACTTGAAGCTCCCAAAATTTACCAAGTAGTCAATACCAAGAAGCTATTAATAATGTCATCAAGGAAACACCCTCGCCATAAGCTAAAATCAAAGTTTAGGCTCCCTATGTTATAAGGCCATGTTGACCAACCAAACTAGACAAATGATGGTATATAGACTTTTGGGAGGTAGCTAAGTCAATCCATTCCATTGATAAGAGTACTAATTAATTTTTGGTGATATCTAAAAGGGATCCACCATTAGTAGTATTTCAACCCATACAATAGATGCAAACTCATCCTTCATCCAAAAGAGTGAGCCTATAGGTTGGACTATCTTTTGTGACTGATTGGATTTGTGGTGACTATCCACATAGTCACTTATCGATGTACTTACGAGATAACACTAGCAAGAAACTCTAGGTGTAAAAATCCAATAGATGTTAGGGAAGGAAGGCATGATCCAAAGTGATTGGCTATAAAATTGACAGGATAACATTTTCCACACTAGTCTTCCCATCAAGAGGATCTTAGCACCTATAGTCTATTGAAACATAATCTTATTAGAGCACTTTAATATGTAAAGTTGATGCAATCTAACCAATCATACTAGTCCATATGAAGACCACCTTAGAGATCCAATGGCAAGAGAGTAAAGGAGGTGAATCGACTAAAATTGAAAGACTGAAATGACTTTAGCACATCAACTAAATCAAAATATCAGTTCTTCCCAATTGGAAAGAAACCACCAAAACAATAGAGGGAATTAAATGATGGTTTAACAATAAAATATGTTTGTTGAGTTAAGAAATGCATAAAAAGTGGTAGAAGTTGAAACTCCAGCTAGCATGCAAGGAAGAGACACAGACAAGGGCTAACCAAGCTATGAAGAAAGTAGACCACTGCATGACATTAGAATATTGGACAAAATAAATAGCAACCAAGCATAACAAAAGAGTAATAACCTAATTTTAGTCTTGTCAACTTCAATACTTAGGCATGGTACCCAAAGATAATGGATGGTGCATTTAAAAAAATAGCATAGAGGAAACCCAAGCAATGATCCCATGCCTAAGGATATTAATGATGGAATATATTAAGGTCTAGTTACAAGAGATTTATGATATGTACAATTGGTAGTGTAGTAAAGGCCACATTTGACTAGGCTAACCCACCTACAATAATTATGGCTCTAGATCCATATGTCTTGGGCTCATTTGAAGTAATGATGAGAGAACCTAGACAAATTTTGAACTAAACTCTTTGAATATCTTGCATAAGTTTTGGATGGATCTATAAATATCTCTCTTCTCCATTGTAAATTATGGAAGCTTGTTTATTCATACCTAGTATCTAGTATTGTATGTAATTTTCCTTCACTTATTTTTCTCAAGCATGAATGTAATATGGTTATGATATGTATGAGAAGTTATGACCATTGGTTCTCTATCCTAGTTCTTATGTATACTTACGTATAATATTTATATTTTATGAAAACATGCTTCTTGTATTCTATCGATGAATAATGCATGTGTTCATACATCCCACTATGGTAGAAAGAAGTTTTACTTTGTAGTTATTTGTCTTTCCAGTTGCTTTTTATCTATCCATTTTCTTATGAAAGCACCTAATATATTAGGATAATTTAGGTAAAATGGGCATCAAATATCACATTAGAACAAGCATTCAACCTTGCCAAAAATCTCGAATGTCCTTGAAGCCACATCCCATGCTCCTCAGAATTCTAGACTATATTTTCTCTATGAGGTGTAAGCATCGAGTGCATTTGACAAATACATTGAATGGCTATTATACTCTGAGTATTGACAACACAAGTCCTCAAAGAGCACTGCATAAAGCTAAAGGTTTACCATTATGGAGGATAAGTTTATTCAACCAAATACTATTCAAACTAATGCTTAGACCATGTCTTAAGGAGTCAAAATTCCAAGCCAATAAATGAGAAATTGATTGCCAGGCTTTATAGTTGCAAGTAAGAGGAATAGACCCTTCAATTGTAAAGTATGGCATATTAAGGACCTTATTTATCCGTAAACTATCACACTATGGATCCATCTTGCTTATTCCTTATGCTTGATTAATTTGCAATTTTGGCATGTTAGTATTAATTTGATAATTATAGCAATAAAGGAAAATAAACAACAATAATCTTAGAAAAACATTCACACAGTTCAAAGAGAGACACCAAATTTATGTGGAAACCCCAGAATGGGTAAAACCATGATCAAAATATTTTCGTAAATTTTTATTGGAAAAAAATATGCATTGATTACAATCCTTAACTATTGTATTAGACTGCAATCTTTTCTTCTCTAACTTTGTCTTTCCTAACCTTTGTTCTGTCACGAATGTAATTTTCCTTCTGTAGTGCTCAAGAGTTCTTCAAATATTTTGAAATCCTCCTCTTATCATGTGAATAAGCATCCTTAAAACTCATATATATAGCCCTAATTTAGGGTTTAACAGTTTCTATTTTTAAGCTATTATTTAGGGTTTGGAAATTTCTATTTTTAAGTTAGTACTTTTCAAAATTTTACCACTTTTCCTAGTTGTAAGCTTGAAACTACCATAGCTTTTGCTAGAGAGCTTCATTTGATGTGATTCAAAGCTTGATGGAAATATCTCAAGATAATATTCATAAAAGTACCAAATTTTCATATATAGAATCAATATTTTAGAATATTCAAGTAAAAATATGGTTTAGCAACACCAATTCCCTATAATAGTCCATGAAATTCAAAAGGCTATATTTTTTATCCATAATGAATCTTCTAGTTATTTCAACTATTATGGATACCCATTTGGCTAAATTAGAATTGGAGAAAGTTTTAGAAAATTATAGACACTTCAAAAATTTACCCTTTTTTCCTTGCTTGTTTTAGCCTTTGTTTTACACTGTAGAATTATTATGAGCTCCTAATCATCCATCCTCCACTATATTATTTTGGTCCCTCAAAATATTATTGATTTATATGAGGGTATTTCACCTCAACCTATCTCCTTGAGATCCATTTCCTCTTTGAGTTATTGGCAAGCCACCCAAGAAGTCCATTGAAATGCTTTCCCATGGTTGATTTGGAACTGATAAGGGAGTGTACAGCCCCAATTTATGGTTGTTGGGTTTTATTATGCTACATGTTGCACATCCATGGAGAAATTTTAATACATAATTTTGCATGTTGAGCCAATAAACATACCTTTGCATATTAGCTACAGTCTTGTATGCACACCAAAATGACCAGAAATCAATGAAGTATGAGCTTATATAATTAGCTATAAGTGATTATTTCCCTTAATAATATAGAGCATACCTTATTTGAATAGAAATCCATTATCTATATGATAGTTGACATTGGATTTTCCTTGCATGCCATGCTTCAACTTCTTGTATTTATCTCCCAATTCATCATTCTCATCATATTGTCCCTTATATTCTTCAAATGAGAAGGGCTCTAACTCCATCACCATGGATGCAATATGTAGAGAAGGTATGGACAACATATCAGTAAGCTTGTTGGTTTTCTCCTTCTTGTACTTAATCAAGAGATTGAACTATTATAGGAAAACCATCCACTTAAATTGCCTTAAGTTTTGTAACTTGCTTTATGTTTGCAAGTACTTTAATAACTCATGGTTCATATGGACAATTGTTTTTATGCCCAATAGATAATGTCTCTATTTATTCACCACTTGGACTAGTGCAAACAACTCTTTATCATATTTTGGGTAGTTAATAATAGCCCTAGATAATAATTCATAATGATAACAAATAGGTCTACCTACTTGAAGTAGTATAGCTCCCATTGCATGTTTGAAAGCATATGTCTCCACTTCAAAAGGCATCCTTATGTCTGGTATAAAAATAAAGGGTATATTGCATACCTTATCCTTTATCTCTTGGAATAATTTATTCCCAGCTTCATCCCAATGAATTCTCATGTTCTTCTACGACATCTTTAGCAAAGGTGCTACTATGTGTGAGAAATCCTTGACAAATTTCTTGAGGTATTAGACTACCCCAATAAAGCTCCTCAACTTGATCTAAGTTTTAGACTTTGGTCAATCCCTTATGGCTAACAATTTGGCTAGATAAATTCTTATCTCCCCATTTCCAATGATATATCCCAAATAAACCAAAGATATTTTACCAAACTCACACTTCTTCAGATCTAATATTAAATATGCCTTGTTAATGTTTCAAAAACTGACCTTAAGTGTTATATATGCTCTTCCCATGTTGGACTGAAAAATAATATGTCATTAAGGAAAAAATTACATACCTATCTAGTAAAAGTCTTAGCATGTCATTTACCGGCCTCATGAATATTTCAGGAGCATTGGTTAATCCAAATGGCATCACCAACCATTTGAATATACCTTTCTTGGTATTGAAGGTTGTCTTCTAGATGTCTTCTTCCTTCATCCTGATTTGATGGTATCCTAGTTTCAAATCCAACTTTATGAAATACCTTGCATGCTTCAATTGGTCCAAAAAGTCATCAATCCATGGTAGTGGGTATTGATTCTTAATGGTAATCTTGTTCAATGCCTGGTAATAAATGCACATCCTCCAATTGCAATCCTTCTTTGGAACTAGTACAATTAGGGATCTCGTTGGTGATGCACTTGGGAAAATCAATCCTTGACCCAAATTCTCTTGTACTTGATTCTTCACCTAATTTGATTTTATTATGGATTTGTCTATACAACTCAATGTTTGGAATGGGTGAATCGACTAGAATTTGATCTCGTACTCCACTTCACACTTTGGTGGTAAGCATTTTGGTGCTTCCATAAATTATCAAAAAAAAATCAGCAATGACTCCATTTCTAGCTTCTGTTTTGGAGTGCAATCAACTGCTTCAACCTCCTTGCTAATTTTAGCACTATCCTCTATACCTATTATCATCAGATGCATAAAATTTTTGCTCATATTCAGTAGGTGTTTGGCTTGCTACGCTATCACAAGTTGGAATTTTTTTCCATCTTACTAGAATTTACTAGGAACTTCGTACCACCTTTTATTGGTTCCCATTGATTCAATATTATTCGGAATAAGCCTTCTCTTTCCAATATGTATGGGCTACCAGATATGACTTGATAAATTTCTAAAGGTACAACATCACAAGTGATGTTATCCTTGAATTTATCATTGATAGAAAACCCAATAGTACATTGTTTTGTTACCTGGAGCTCCACATACTTTTACACCCAAACCAATGGGTATGGTTGTGGATGATCTATAGCTTTCAACCCTAACTACTTCACTAGATCTTCCAAAATCATATTTCTTTATGATATTGTATCAAAAAATGTTGTAAATGTTTTTTTCTTCACTTGTATATACACCCAAAACAACTCCTCCTTCTTGGCTTCAAGAGTTCGCTCCTGCTTATTATAGATCTTCTCCTACCTTGAGGGTTGTTATTTGGTGACATAAACCACTTTACCCTCTTCATCCCCTTAATTGTAGCTATCCTCCTTGTGTTCTTCCTTTTGGAAAGAACTTGCTACCTTCTTCTTACCCTTGTTCCACAATTTGGGCCTCTTCTATAGATCTAATTTCTAGCAATATTCACTTGAATGGGTGTTGACATCACACTCCATGCAATGCTCTCCACTTTGCTATGATTTGGATGTTGTTGCTTCAGATTTCTTCTTATCCTTGTTGTTATAATCCTTGAATTTTTTTGCAGCCTTTGAGAACTTTAAATGGTTTGGGGATGGGTTTACAACTCCTCATCTCCAAGTAAGTGGATTTGATGCATGCTTCATCAATTCTATTGACATCAAATAATGCCAATTCTATCCTAATATAAAATTATAGACCACTCTTATACTTCTTAAATATTTTGGGGTCTTATATATTTATGTCCAATAGCATCACTTGTTTCCTTAATTTGATGGTGTATTCTTGAACATTCTACCCTTGTTTCTATCGTAAAAATTACATTTCTCCTCAAGTCTTTCTTGATACCCTATGGGATAAAATTAGGCTCTAAGAGATTTGGAAAATTCTACCCATGTTTGTACTGGTGATTGTTGGTTTCTTTCTAATCTAGCAACATATGTCTCCCACCATGTGATATCATGGACACAAAGCTTTAGCCTACCAAAGTTGATCTGTCACACCTCTATATAACCCTTGGTGTTGAAGTAAAGTTCTAGCTATTTGAGCCAATCATCCAACTTCTGAAGATCAAATTCCCCACTATAGACTCGAATATCTAATCTGACCTCTATTATGAATGGATCTGGGGTCAAGGATTATGATGAGGAATTATCAGGTTGTTATTATGAAGATATTTCAACCTATTTTTCCTTTTCATCACTAGAAGAATTTTAATTAGAATCAAAATCCAATCCTTTTTTCTCTTCCTTGAATTCTTCTTCAGCATCATCTCCATCAAGTTTTGGAGGGCATCTTCTATTACCAGGAATATTCATTGGAAATCTTCCTGTGACATGGTTGGGATTTGTGTTTGATCTACCATATATCTAAATTTGCTCCTTCTACTCCCAATCTCATGGGTATAAGGAAATAAATCTCCTTTTATGGATATTCTACCTTGCATACACAGGCCTCACGAAAAGGAAATGCTCTGATACCAAACTTGATTCGTAAAGTACCACACTATGGATTCACCTCTACATACAAATCTATAGATATTTCTTAATCCTTATTCTTGATTAGTTTGAAATTTTTGCATGTTAGTATTAATCTAATAATTGCAGTAATAAAGGAAAATAAACAACACTAATCTCAAACATTCACACATTTCAAATAGAGAAACCAAATTTACGTGGAAACCCTAAAATGGGTAAAACCATGATCAAAATATTTTTGTAAATTTTTATTAGCAAAAAATATGCATTGATTACAATCCTTAACTATTGTATTAGATTGCAATATTTTCTTCTCCAACTCTACTTCCCCTTCTCTAATGTTTTTCCTATTCTTTGTTCTATCGTGGACTCAATTTTTCCTTCCTTGGTGCTCAAGATTTCTCCTTTGAATATTTTGGAATACTCCTTCTATTATATATATGTATATCTCTACGTTAGGGTTTGAAATTTTCTATTTTTAAGTTGTTAGTACTTTCTAAAATCCTACCACTTTTCATAGTTATAAGTTTGAAACTGCCATAACTTTTGCTATAGAGCTTTGTTTGATGTGATTCAAAACTTTATGGATATATCTTTAGATAAGATTTATAATAGTACCAAATTTACATACACAAAATAAATATTTAGAATATTTAGGCAAAAAATGGTTCAACAACATCAATTCCTCATACCAATCTATGAATTTTAAAAAGCTATATATTTTGATCCACAATGAATTTTATATTTCTTTCAACTATTCTAGATACCCATTTTTCCAAATTAGAAATGTGGAAAGTTTGGGTACTTTGAAATTCTACCCCTTTTTTCCTTTTTTATTTTAGCTCTCGTTTAACACTACGAAACTATTATGAGCTCTTGATCACTTATCCTCTAATAGGGTTTCCTTTAATTTACCTTTTTTAGTAGATTGGGAGATTTTATACCAAAATAAGTGTTTTCAATTTTCATCTTTAGTGATGGTTTTAGCAACCCATTTCATAGCCAAACTTCTGCTTTGGGTAATAGGATCAATAATACCTAGGCCTCTTGAAGCCTTTGGTTGAGTACAAATTTTCTATGATATGGATGTCATTCCTACCTCTCCATCCCATTTGGTTAATAAAATTTATAATTGGATCAAGTAAATTTGTTATAGGCTTCCTTGTAAACCATCCAACAATAATATTAAACATGAGATGTTGTCATAACTTTATTTACAACTTGAGTTCTTGCTAAGGAGAGAAACCAAAATGTCCATGAACTTAATTTCTTCTAGTATTTTTATAACCTAGTTCCACATATCTTTAGTATAAATATTAATCCCAAATAGGATTATCAAGTATCGAATAATTGTTCCATGAGGGATGATATTCCACTCAGTCGAGAATTTGCATTTACTAGGTTTAGAAGTATAGAATATTTATGTTTTAGAGTGGTTGATACAAGAGTCAAAGACATCACAAAATATTTGTACAATCTCTTTGATAGTTTCCACCTCTTATAGGGTATTTTGAAGAAAAATAAGGAAATCGTCAACAAAATGTAAATTAAGAGTGCATTTATCCTTAGGAAACTTAAGACCCTCAAAGAGACCATCAAATTGAGCCTTATGAAGAAGATATACAAGATCATAGGTAGCTAGAACATAAAAAAAAAATCAAGAGGAAACCCTATCTAATAGAACATTGTAAATGGAAGGAGGGGGACAGAGCTGCATTAATATTAATATAAGTTGAAACATCACCAAAGAGCATACCAATTTGATTATAATATTTTGAACTAAAATCAAGCCATAAAAGCATATGGAGAATAAAATCCCATTGTTTTTATCATATGCCTTATCACAATCTATAGACACCTAAAACACGTCATGTCGAGGGTGACTACTCATATGGGACATGCTACAAGACCATATGGAAGATCTTGGACAGACTCCAAGATAGAGCAGTGGTTTTAACCACTCAATTTGGGCTCCTTGGCCTAATCAGTCTGAACCATAGTTGAGACCTATGGTCTACAGTCTGAACCACAGCTAAGACCTGCGGTCTATAGTCTAGGCCACAGCTGTCACCTACGGTCTAAACTAAAGTTCAGTTGGCCTTCATCCGAGCCAAATCGGTTTGAATGACCATTTGTTCTAGAAGAAGGTAGTTGAAGGATGAAATATTCCAAAGGCTTCCAATCCAACTGTCCCAACCACCTCTTCTTGATCTTGGCTTCTCCATGAAGCCACCCCTAGCCCTTGGGTAGTCCTATAAGTACCCCTCCAAATTAGGGCAAAGATATAGCAAGAGAGAGAGCATTTAGAGCAACGAAGCCCTATCGGATTGTAGACTCATTTGAGTACATTGAGAGAGCCTAGTTGCCATTCACTTGCCAATTCACCAAGCATCATGTCAATTTGTGCCATGGATGCCCTAAGGAGCTAGAATGCCAAGAAATGCTAATTTAGGCAAATGGAGGCCCAATTGTGGAATTCAACCACCAATCCAGTCAGAGGACACCAAGGCGACCCTTGATCATCAATTGGACAAGGAAGATCAAGCCCACAACCCTTGATTTGGAGGGCAAAGCTACTTGATTGCTCGTCGCGGCTGACAGCCACGGTGTGCAGTGCAGACCACTCATCTGAGCTACGGTTTGCAACAGGTGATAGATCTCCTTACTGTTTCTTTTGCATTATGCTTAATTAGACTAGATTAGGCATTTCAGCAGTTTATTTCATGTTTTAGAGACACTGACTAGTTTAATTAGGGCTTTATGTGAGTTCTTTCCATTTAAGAAACTTTGCACTAATCTCTTGTTTCCATGCATCATTTCATGCAATTAGTCTATTAGATAGATAGCAATACTCTTCATTTCTATGTTTCAAGCAATCTTTATGAGTTTTGCATAAGTTTAACATGATTTGTTCATTTTCTTGATTTCATTAGTGTTATGGCACTTTCATGTTTATATCCTTTAAAGGGCCTCATCATGAGAGGTTGCCTATGCTATTAATGCTTTTGTGTTGTTTCTTGACCACAGGAAAGCAGGTTCGAAGGAGATTCAATCATCTAATTCCTTCCTCAACATGAAGAAGAGGGTCAACTCCACCCTAGAGTAGTTTGTGACTATTTAGAGAGCCTTAGTATTGTGCCTACCCCATTGGGGGCTTTGGAATTGTATCAATTGTATCAACATTTGGGTGACCCTAAGAGGGGCATGATTGTAACCGAGATTCATTTTCAATATTAATAAAAGAAACATCCATTTTATTGTTATATGCAATCTTGTTTATCATTTTATGCTTTGATGTTGATTCTGATTGATGTATTAGATAGGTGCATGCTTTTTGGATAGGTCAGAAGGTGATCACGGTGGAACTCCACAATTTATGCCCCTGATTTCTGATATTTTTGTGTTTCCTTATATCAGGTGCAAACCATAGCTTACATATACGATCTCATTGTTGGCCCGTAGCTTCAAAATGTGGTCTATAGTAGCAACCGTGCCACAGATATTCGATTTACAGTAGACACAGTAGACAGCAAGAGTTCAAAGCTAGATCAGATGAGGACATGAGGTAGGTCCTTTTGACACTCTCTATCTCTATATTTTACCTTTGTGTTTTTCTAGAACAGCAAAATTGAAACATAAATAGACTAAGGATAAAAGGAAAATGAGAATGAATTAGGTCCTTAGGGTTTCTTTTTCTATATTTTAGCTAGGCGTTGCTAGGAATAATGGATCTCTGAGTGCAGTTCACCCTAGAATCCAATGTGCTAGATTAATTCATGTGTTGGTTTTGCATGCTTGAGGCCTAATCAAAGGCCATTAGTCATCATAAAATTGCATTTTTGAAAAGGTCATGTAGGATATAGCATGCATGTTTCTTGAATATCAAACGTTCTTTTTATGCATATCATGTAGAAAATGATCATGTGAGTGTTATATTATGCATATTTCCTTTTATGCAATTTAAAAATAACCACACACACCATGTTCCAACCACTAGTAGGGTTTCAACGATGGTGGAGGTGACTTCCATCCATTGGCCCAAATCCTACGTACCCTTGGATACTAGACCAATACCGGATCCGAGAACCTTTTGTACCCTGGAAAATTTGCATGTATTCTCTTTGGAGGGTATAACACTGATTGGGGGAAAATGGGTGAGGATCTGGGAGGACCTGTGCTCCCTGACCATGTGTGGGCTTCATTACCACACATTATAGGTTGGATTACGTGACTTGGAGTTCATAGCCAAGTTGTCGAGATGTGAGTATACAGGTGAAAGCCAATTAAACTGAGATTATCATCCAACAAGCTTTCAAACATGATAAGAGTTTCTAATACTGATACAACAAATCATAAAACAACATCAAACAATTTAGGGCTCACATTTAAAAATTAATACGAGATAATCACCATTGTATACCTTGTTTGCATAATAAAAGATAAATCTAGACACTAGGTGCACCATGGTGGAGACACGAGGAGGTTGGTAGAGGCTTAATTCTGATGCCAATGACCAAGCCCCACCAAATTCACAACAAAATGTGTCGAACCCTCGCCCACATGCGCTTCTCAAACATCGTTCGATGAGCATCAGAGGAGACAATTCGACATGAGGGGACACCATTGAGTGTACCCTCGATAGAGGAGTTTATGTACACTCTTCTAGACATAGGATAGAGCATGGAACCTCTCAGCATGAGGGTGTTCCACTTGGAAGCCATTACCGAGATCGTAGTGCACGTGCATCCATGGGATCGGCCGATGAGTATGTCATACAGGGAGCCAAGTTGGTACCCCTACATACTAGGTCTATAGGAGGTTCCATGCCTCCAAATTTAGAGTATAGAAGAGATCGAGATCCACCCATTCAGGGGCATGCAGATAGGCCAACTTTTGAGCATAGGTCTGTTCACACTCCCATGCATAGTGAACCTCGCAAGATCACTATCGACATATCGAAGGTGGGAGCCAATGGTACACCACCACATGAGCCATGGTGATCCAGATAGTTGGATGGTTTGGGTAGCATCCTCGAGTAGTTAGGCTACAAGCCTTCGGCTCCACCCACTCGTGCTCTGAGTGAGCATGGTGGGAGCATCATCAAGACTACCAGAGAGCATGGAGAGGCTTCTAAGTGCCCTCATGTTACATATCCACCATCCATGCATGGTGGCACACAACACAAGGCTCAATAGGATGCCAATGTCATTTTTATGGACAAAGGCAAAAGCATCACAAATCAGTCAGATGGGTACAGAACCCATAAGGTCGCTCGCACGGAGCACACATACCAGAGGCCTCTTATAGCTGATCACATTGATAGATCACATAGACTGGTATCTGAGCAGAGATGACAACTCCTCCAAGATCAATTGGAGGATGCCCATGTAGAGAGGCAACACATTGAAGATGAGAATATTCAGTCGTAAAGGCTCATTAGACAAAGATTATATGAGCAGTGTATGCATGAGGAATGCATCCTTACCCAAAAGGAGCATGTGGAACAAGAGGATAGGCTAGCCAGGGCTGGTTTATACACTCACACTGAGCACGGAGAGCGTATTCATAGGAGGGATTTTTCACAAGCCGATGTGCATCAGGAGTGTAGAGATACTCACACTCATGTCAGTGCCCAACAGAGAGAATGACAACCACCATTCGAAGATCAGAGGCAAAGACAATATGAGGAAGAAGAGGGAGATGGAGCCGATCAAGGATATCCTAAAAGCTCCCAGGTTGAGGAGGAGGAAGAGCAACATCCTCCACCTTGATAGAGGAAGAATGTGCCTCCAAGACCTCCCTCACGTCAGTTTAGGGAGGAGGAATTTCTATCCTCATAGGCCTATAAGGCCTTAGCGGAGAAAGTGAAAGCAATCGAGAGGCAAGGCGTGACTTTTCAAAAGCCGACATTGAGCAAGATTCATAACGAGCCTTTGGACCCCTCGGTGCCTACTCTAGCATATCCTGAGCACTTTGTCATGCCCAGGCTAGATAAATTCAAAGGTGACGAAGATGTGCAAGAGCATGTCACAAGATTTTTGGATGTATGCTTCTAGATTGCAAGCAACAATGCATTGCTTTTGCATACATTCATCACAACCCTCTCAGGCCCAGCTTAAGAGTGGTTTAATCAGCTGAAGAAGCATAGTATCACCAATTTTGAGCAACTGGATGATACCTTTCTTGAACGCTTTTCTTTTGGCATCAAGAAGTAAGCTAACCTTTATGATCTAGCTATGCTAGCTCAGCGCGATGATGAGCCAATATTAGAATACGAAAAGAGGTGGAGGAGATTAATGGTAAAGTTTCCATTCCCTATTCCTACTATAGAACTAACCTGAATGTTCATGAAGAGTTGTGCCAAGCACATCTCGTTATTGTTGCAACTGCAGAAGTACCTGACATTCGAGGAAGCTTTGGCGCAAGCCAAAGTAATTGAGGATATCAAGCTGCAAGAAGGCAACTTGAAGCTCAAAAATAGGAAGGAGGGGCACAAGAAGAGCTCCATGAAACATCAAGGCAAGTAGGCCCATGTCAATCAAGTGAGGTTAAACCTCCAAAGAGAGGATAAGGGGCAACAAAAGTAGAATTATCAGGCCCAACCTCCTCTTGCGCAATACGAACAGTGCAAGAATAATTACAAGGGCAAAAATAAGGAGCAACGCCTACCTCACCAATTCACACCTTTGATGGAATCATTGACATCAATATTCCATCAATTATGTGAGGCTAAGGCAATCAGGTTGCCCGAGATTAAGTTGGTCGATCCTAATCAGCCCAAGTCAAAGGGGTATCAGGATGATCTATTTTGCATCTTCCATCATGTGAAGGGCCACGACATCGAAGTGTGTTGGTCCTTCAAACATATTGTGTAGAATATGATCGATAAAGGTGAGCTTATAGTGCCGAATAATCTGTTGGTGCCTGACAACCAAAACATGGGGATTTATAAAAATCCATTGCCAAACCATGAGGCACCGCGCAACAATGTTGGCCAAGTCAACCAAGTGCACATCGAACCACCTACCCAAGGGTTCGTAGGTATGGTTAATGTTGTTACTAGACATGGGAGGTATGAGCAACCAAATCAACCTCATGCTCCCATCAAGATACAAGCTATGTCGAATCAATGGCCAGTGCAGAATATTCTAGGCCCACCAACTAGACCGATGGTGACCATACGAAGCAAGTTGGTTCAAAGCCTGCAGACAACTCCTACGAAGTTGTCTATTTATGAGATGATACAGTAGTCCCCTAAGCATAGGGAGACTCTCATGGACATTTTGAGGTCCATCGAGGTACAGTCCCAGGATGCTCAAGCATTCACCAATTTTGTGGGACACGTACAATAGTGCTAGGAACCTATGATCCAATTCTACGATCATGAAATCAGGATGGTTCCTACAGATACGGCTGACCCGCCATTACATATCATCATGTGTGTTAATCACATGCCATTCAAGAGGGTCTTGGTCGACACTGGTTCATCGATCAATATTATAATGACCAAGGCGTTAAGTCCTTTAAAGTTGCCCAAGTCACATATTGTGCCCACCGTATTTACATTGAGAGCGTTTAATGATGCGCTATGCTCGATGGTTGGCACAATCATCCTGCCTATTTAGGTAGGCCTAAAGACCATCCCCATGATGTGTCACGTGATCAAAGGCACAATGCAATATAACATCCTTCTTGGAAGACCTTGGATTCGAGAAATGCATTGCGTTCCCTCTATATTACATCAATGTGTAAAGTACATTCATGAGGGATGGGTTCACGTGGTGTCGTCAGACGAAGAGCCCTTCAAATTTATGAACCTAGCTAATTTTCCAAGGGGTTTCATACTCCCATAAATGCACCTGGACGTCCGACCAGCATCACCGATTAAGAATCCAAGAGGTAAAAAAAGTGTGTGCTCAACCATCGACATCTATATTGCACAGATCTGAGCACACTACAACAACTTCTTTGAAACCAACTGCATCAACAATGCTTCGGGATGAAAGGAAGCTAAAGGTAAAAATGGGCGAAAAGGAAAAGAAGCATGTGCCCAAACCAGTCACCAATGAGGCTCCCACTCCCATGGAAGTGGAAGAAGCCCAGGACAAAGTCGAGGAGGTACCTTAGCCTACCTCACCTGCATCGTCAACAGGGTCATCTGCATCATGTGTGACCATTCATCTAGCCAACACAGGGTTAGGTGAATATATTATGCAGAACGTCACCTTTGGACCAATCCTAGAGACTGCACAAGTGATGGGTCGACCACATGCTCATCATTTTTTGGTTGGATCAGTAGTGCCATTGGGAGAGCCACCCAATCAAATGAACTTCATCTATGCTGGGCTAGATCAACTTCCTTCTCGAACACCCATGGATGAAGATGATGATGAACCATTCATAGTGAATGTTCATTACCTATCCAACCCTAAATATTCCATGCATATTTTTGAATTATATCATTGGCATGGGTACGACCTTGGTCTTTTTGAGCAAGGATGTAGGACTCCGCTTGAGCCGCATTATCAGTTGGCAACTGATAGGTTCGAGCTAGGGTTGCAAATACAAGGATAGGATGATTTACTTGCAGCATCTTTAGATCACCTATACCTTAGTCTAGGGGATGATGTGGATTTCAACCCATATCACCCTAATCCTTCTACATTCCAGAGGGATAGTCGGATGGTGTCTTACATCACCATAGCACCACCCGAGACGTATCATGAGAATATCTTGGTGGACAGTGAGTCCTCACCCAACAATCAATCAAGGGATGAGGTTGAGCTAGTTTATGAGGCAGTATCATATTTACAATGCTTATATCTGATTTTATCAAACAATGATGATAGTGATCAAGAAATAGCCTATATGGGGCCACATTTTCTAGAACATCCCATTCCAGTGGGGGAAAATGAAGGATTGTATTATGATAGTGATGAAGAAGATGAGATAGAGAGAGCCTATCTAGGACCTCCCTACCTACATCACCGTAATGCACCTTATATGGCTGAGGACATGCGTAGAGAGATCAATCTCAATCCTCGCCTTAGGGGAAGACCACCAAACTTTGATGTGATCTATCACATGGTGTTTCTCGATCCACCTATGTACATAGAGCTCATTGAGCTGAATGATCCAATATTGCAATCAGTGCATAGAGAGGACCCAGTCATCCATAGCCCGCATAGAGAGGACCCATTTGTGCCCATGCCGATAGAGCCAGATCTTGGGTATGGGAGCTACATCGATGATGTAGATGTTTGTCCATGTGGTCCTGGAGATCAATTCCATTCCATCAATATGGTCTCCATTGATTTGACCACTCCACTCCACAATCCAGTCGATCCATCCAAACCATTGCATTTAAATGTAGATGCTATCGATTGGGATCATGTTGACTCACCTATTGAGCCTGAAGATTTCTTCCCTAATGAAGAAATGTTGCAACCATTTCATTTTGTGCCAGGCTGTGCTTATGATGTCTATCATGTTGAGGATGCTTCCAATATGGAACCTATAAACCCAGCTGATGACATCCATTTGATCCCTATGCCTCATCAGCTTGAGGAGGGATCACACATGTCAATAGAGGAAACCTTCGATGTGGATATCAATAATGATCCCACCAATCCAAGGAAGGTTAAATTTGGAGAGAGTCTCACTCCAGATGAGTGTGCCACCCTCATTCCTCTACTGAAAGAGAGACCTAATATTTTTTCTTGGACTTACAAAGATATGCCAGGTCTAGACCCAAAATTGGTTACCCATAACCTTTCGCTAGATCTATCAAAGAAGCCAGTCAAGCAGAAGCTTAGAAAGATGCATCCAATAGTAGCCTTAATGGTGAAGGATGAATTGCAAAAGTTATTGGATGTAGAGTTTGTTATCTCCATCGACTATCCAGAATGGGTGTCCAATATGGTGCCCATAGGAAAACCTGATGGAAGGATCCGTATTTGTATGGATTTTAGAGACCTGAATAAGGCAACACCAAAGGATTCATTTATGTTGTCGAATATTGATGCTCTTGTAGATGCAACTGCAGGTCATGAGATGCTCTCCTTAATGGATGGTTTTTTTAGTTACAATCAAATTTGGATTAAGCCCGAAGACCAACATAAAACCACATTTATAATGCCATGGGGAACATTTTGCTATAAAGTTATGCCATTTGGCCTCAAAAATGTTGGTGCCACATACCAATGGGCCATGACATATATCTTTCATGACTACATGCATAAGATCCTAGAGGATTATATCGATGACTTGTTGGCTAAGTCATTGTTACGTAGTGAGCATGCTGAGGTCCTAAGGAAGGTCTTCGATCGCCTGATAGAGCATAATGTCAGGTTGAATCCTAAGAAGTGCGTATTTGGTGTAACTTCAAGTAAACTCTTAGGATTCATCATTTCAAAATGAGGCATCGAAGTCGACCCAACAAAGGTCAAGGCTATTCTAGAGATGCGTCCTCCCTCAAACATTAAAGAGTTAAGAAGCCTACAAGGCAAAGTAGCATCGATAAAGTGATTTATCACTCAATTATCGGATAAATGTTGACCCATGAATCGACTACTACACAAGGGGGTCCCATTCAACTGGGACGAGGACTATCGAGCAGCCTTTGCTGAAATTAAGCAATACCTAGTGACGCCGCCAGTACTAGCTCCACCAAGGCCAGATGTGCCATTTTTCTCTATATATCGGCGACCGACTTTGCATTAGGGACCATGTTAGCCCAAAAGAATGTGCAAGGTAAAGAGCAAGCCATATATTATATTAGTCGAACCTTGGTAAGTTATGAGCTAGGATATGCATATGTGGAGAAACTATGTTTAGCAGTAGTGTTCGCTACAAAGAAATTATGACACTATATGCTAAGTCATACGACATATGTAATATCAAAACAAAATCCTTTGTAGTACATGATGAGCAAGACATATCATAACACACATACTACAAAGTGGATCATGCTACTGATAGAATTCGACTTGGAATTCATAAGCCAAAAGTCCATTAAGGGACAAGTCATAGCTGATCAGCTGGTTGAGGCACCACTATCAAACAATAGACCTCTGACCATTGAGCTTCCGGATGATGTGGTCTTCATCATATCCAAGGCTCCCAAACCTGAAGAACCAGAGAATAATGTTGATATGACCTTGTTCTTCGATGGTTCAAAGTGCGAGCAAGGAGGTGGTGCAGGAATAGTGTTTATCACACCGCAAGGAGCTCCAATGCCCTTGTCATTCAAATTAGACTTTCCTTGCACCAACAACAATGTTGAATACGAGGCCCTACTATTGGGCCTCCATACAACCATCGCCATGAACATTAAAATATTAAACATATTTGGTGACTCCTTGCTCATAGTCAACCAAGTTAAGGGGCTCTTTCAATGTCGATGTCCCATGTTAAAAGCTTATAAAGATCTTGTTGTTACATATTTGGCTAAATTGGAATGGTATGACATCGAGGCAATCCCTCATTCATCAAATAGGTTCATAGACACAATGGCATCTTTGGGATCCTTAATCCCTTAGAATCCATCTACCAATTTCACTACCATTCATGTTAAAATGCTCTCGCATCCTACAACGGAGCATGAAGCCTTTGATAATAAAATGTCAATCAACATGATTAGCGTGGAACCAAAAGTTGAATGGTTCTGCAGAGCTGAAGACTTTCTAAAGAAGGCACCCTAGGGGTCATTAACCTCTCAGAGTCTGATAGGGAGTGGTACCACCATTCTCCACAAGGTTGTTTCCTAGTCTGCATTTGCACATGTAGATACACAGGGGGAGCAAGTCATCTTAGTAGTTGAAGCTGAGGCTTACCAGAGCTGGATGTCGCAAATCCAAGACTTCTTAAAACTTGGTCTGATCCCAGAGGGATTATCGCATGTCGCAAAATGCACATTCAAGCAGAAAGTGACTAAATATGTCTTGCTAGGAGATATTTTGTACCGACGAGGCTACGATGGAGTTCTCCTTCATTTTCTAGAGCCCCAAGAGGCATCTTGGGTGATTTCACAAGCTCATGATGGTACATGCGATGGCCATTTTAGTGGCATGGCCATCATCAAGTGCATCCTTCGAATGGGTTACTATTGGCCCACTATGGAGAAGGAGTGCAATGTGTATGTCAAGAAATGCATCAAATGTCAGCATCATGCTAATCTTATGCACTTGCCATCATAGGCCTTACAGCCCATTCAAGCGGCTTGGCCATTTGCTCAGTGGGGATTAGATCTTATCGGTAAGATCTCTCCTCCGTCATCGGGCCGGCATACTTTTATTATTACGGCTACTGAGTACTTTACCAAATGGGTGGAAGCAATACCCTTAACAATGATGACTGGAGCTCGCATAGCAGAGTTTATACTCGAGCATATCATATGTCATTTTGGGATTCCATCCAAGATAATTTTGGATAATGGAACATCATTTAAGAACAAAACTATGAGAGCTTTGACATCTAAGTATAGAATCAAACATAATTTTGCAACTCCTTATTATCCGTAGGCAAATGGGCAAGTTGAGGCCTCAAACAAGATAGTGGTGGCTATCTTGAAAAATATGGTCCAAGAAAACCACAAATATTGGCATATCCAGCTACCCCTTGCATTATGGGCTTACAAGACTAGCATTCGGACGCCCACTAGGGCAACGCCATTTTCACTAGTATATGGCGCTGAGGCCATTATGCCCTTAGAGTTGGAAATTCCAATATTGCGCATCGCATTGAAAGAGTTCATCGATGATGACACCATGCGACAAGCTCGACTAGATCAATTGATGTTGCTTGATGAACATCGTGTGAATGCCCTGGAGCATCTCCATGTTTATCAAGAGTGATTAAAATGAGCTTATAATAACAAAGTCCATCAGAGAGACTTTGAAGTTGGGGATCTTGTCTTGAAAGAGAACCAACAGAACTCTAATTTATCACTTGATATGAGAGACAAATTCATGGCTAATTGGCTAGGACCCTATATCATATCTAAAAATATTGGTTTAGGTACTTATCGCCTAACATCGCTAGGGGGTGTTGAAGAGCCTGAACCTCTCAACATCATCCATATTAAGGCATTCTATGCTTGAGAGCATAGCAAAAGGCACCAAGGGTTCCTAAAACCGCTTGGTCATGTCAGTTAAAGGCTTCGAGGGTTTGCTTAAAACCACTCGGTCAATCCCAAAAAGCTCCAAAGGTGCTCACAATCCCTTTGGTCAACCTAAAAGCCCCAAGGATTTTTTGAAAAATTGCTTGGTCAATTTAAAGGCTCCAAAGGCATTTGTTAGCTCTTTGGTCAATCCAAAAAGGCTCCAAGGGTTCTTAAAACCACTTGGTCAAATCCCAAAGGCTCCAAAGGCATGTACTCACCGTTTGGTCAAATATAAAGGCTCAAAATCAATAAAAATTAAAAAATCAATAAAATCCAAAAAAAATTGGTAAAGCATAAAATCCAAAAATATTTGCATTTGCATTATGCATTTTCATTTACACATGCATTCATTTCATCATTGCATTGCATATAGGCATTCCTCATCCATTGCATTCCATAGTAGAATGGATTGTGTCTGTCAGTCTTACAAATGATGCCATGTTTGTGTTTTAATCATGCACCTCTGCATTTATCATAATCCATCATTCATGTGAGTAAATGTGTTTGTCAACACAACACCTGTTGCTATGAAATATGTATGTATATATACCAAAGTTTTCTGGTCACTCAGCCATACCTAGTGGGTTTCTCAGATGTCGTAGAAAGCTTCTTTTGCTTTTGTAGATGAGGTCACTAGTTGTGATAGTACTTGGCATATCAAGATCCCATCACTAATTGACACATTTAAAATCCTGCTAAGATAAGGGAAGATGAAAGCTGCGAAAGTGGTCCTGGGTATTTAGAGAGATGGGTTTTATTACCTGCTTATCTTGCAAATAGGTCGGTCTAGAGTGGTGAACCTTGGCAAAAGGACAAGATTTCCCCTACCCATACATTCCCTTGCTTACAAATAAAGGAGCAATATCCTAGAGTAACATCCCAGATCAACATCAGAGGTTGATACCCCACATCGATATCCTAAAATCGATATCCCAAATTGACATCTCAAAAGTCAAAACCCCCAGTATTCAAATCAAAGATCAAATGAAGATCAAAATCAAGTTCAAATTCAAATCTAAAGTGACATAGTGAATCAAAAGCACTATATAAATCCCTTGCTCAAGAAAAATAGGAATAAACAGTGATTTTTATCACTCAAAGTAAAACGTGAAAAATAGTGATTTTTATCACTACACATGAGCAAGTATCCCTATGAATAGAAAGAAAAGAAGGGTGAGAACTTGAATCCCTGAATTGTTCACCATTCAAAGCCATAGAGTGAACCTCGATTGCAGCAATGGGTTGAAAGAGTCCCACCTGCTTCTGGAGTAGTAGTTCTATTGGGTGATCCCCAATCGTAGCAATGGGTTGAAAGAGTCTCGACTATTCTTGGAGGGGTAGTCCTGATCAATTTGCAAGATGAGCTAGCTCTGGGTGCCTGGGGTTGTCTAGCATTATAGTCCAATCAAGTCTAAAACAAGGATGATACGAACATAGGAGGAACCCGATCTCACATATGGGTTGGAAGAGTCCCGAATGACATCTGGGGTATGCCTATGGTCTATCTAAAAATACTCACGTGCACACATAGGGGTAATGAATAGTTGGGTCATTCATGACGAAAGCTTTGTCCAACAAAAGCCTTGTACAGTTAGTATGTGACATTTGAGAAGTCTACTAGGGTGTTTGAGTCTCATGGAAAACCTCAAAAATTTCTCTAATAGCAACAAAATATCAAATATCACAAACCATATAAAATAAAGTCATTTCAAATCATCAAATTACAAAGTATCGAATCCATGATACATCATTACATTGAGCACAATCAAGATATAGGATAGATACCGGATGGATATCAAAAATGATATTTAGATGACCACTGACTATATTGTGCATATTTTTCAAAATTGCAAAAGAAATATAGAGTGACATATCATATCATTCGCATCATACCGCTGCATATCATTGCATTTCATAAATGGGTGATTAATTGATTAAATTCTTGTAATGAGGATTTTCAATTACATTCATGATTTTTACACATTCTATGGTGTCGTCCATTAGATTGTTAAACACATATCACATTCATTCCTTATGTTTTAAGTGATTAAAGCATACAGGTTCATTTACATTAGATTACCATCATGTAAATAATGCATTACATACATTGCACCAACATATTGTGACATCGTCATAAATTAAATGCATACAATAAAGTAAAATTAAATATGCATTTAAAAGTAAATATCGCATCCATATGCATCCATCATAAGTAGCACATCTAAGCATCTAGATCACTGCATATCATCATCATCATAAATTAAAATAGCTATCTAGTGCATGTCATCCATACATCACATCATATAAACATAGCATCAATATAAACATCTGCATCCATGTGCATAAACATAAAAATAAAACATATAAATGACAAGTACACATAATGAGCCAAAATGATCAATATATATATATATGTGTGTGTGTGTGTCAATGAGGTACATCAAAATGCCCATAGGCTACAACTGTGTAGGTCCTCGACCTTACACTCAAAAATGGTACAATGAATATCTTTGAAGATCTGTACTAGGGGCCTGTGCCTCCAGCCTGAGAGTCACCCCCGCCATCACCCCCACCATCCCTGTGGCTCCTGTGAGAGCTGGCTCCATGTGTGCTAGAGGACCTATGTGTCCTCTCGGTCCTGTGGGTCCGATGGCTCAAACTAGTAGAGGACTGCCCTGTCATCCTAGTCCTGGTCCATTGTGACCTAGAAGCATGTGGATCCTCTAGGACCTACCCACAAATCAACCTGATGTGGCCCTCTAGCTGGTCTATGTGGGCTACCCTGCCTATGTGCCTCTCGTTGCCCTCCTCCACGAGGGCCTGTAAGCATCAGATCTCTGCCATAGGGTCACGACCACCTGGCAGCAATGAATATGGTGTGGCTGGAGGTCCCATGATGGCCTGGGAGGATGAAGGATCCCCCTCTGTACCCTGAGTAGATCTCTCTCTACAATAGCCACACTTAATCGTGCTTGTGCTAGATCACGCACACTAGTGAGATCACGAACCTATGTCTCCACTATTGTAGCCCATGCTATGAGAGTTGTGATCTCCTCCTGGGCCTGCTATAGCTACCTTGCACTATGAGCCAGCTTCACCTCTAGTACGATGATAGAAGTGTCCCGTTGCAACTGCTGGGTCTACAACCTCCCAACCTAACTCTGAAGATCAGCAACCTGAGCTAGTAGCTGCCCCACCTCACTATCAGGAGGTGCCTCACCCTCCTCTGATGCCTCCTCCTTAGCCTCAACCTATGGAGCATCCTCTATGGCTACCTCTATGCCCCATCCACCCTCGGTCCACTGGCGCACATTGCACCCCTCTGGATCAGCCTCTACGCCATCATCTGTCCAGCCGAGGGGTCCCAAACCCTACCACTATAGTAGGGACCACCAAGTATCATACGCTGGGGTGGTCCCAGCCCTAGCCATGCCTATCTCCTAGAAATCATCTACCTCATCTCCAAGCGGTGTCGGCTGAATGTAGGGCAAATCCCTCTCTAGTACTAGGCGTCGATAGATGGTAGGCAACTCTGAAATATCCTGTACGAGCCCAAAATGGTGGAGGATGCATGAGTAGAACTAGTACTCATAGATCTCGACCTTGTGATCGAGTAACCACCTATCCCTCCTCGCCTGGTGCAACCACTCATCAGCCTCTAGCCAAGCAGGACAATCCATGTACAGATGCCACTCTATGTCGTCCGCCTAGAGCTGTGCAAATCTGGAAATATAATGGTCCACGTCCCCAGCATGGGACCTGCTCTAGAACCCCTCCTCCTCATGAGGCCAACATGTCATATAGCACTGGCGTGCAACAAGAATAGTAGTGATAGTGAGTGGTAGGTCAGTCGGCTGCTCGATCCTGATATGCTACCAGCCCTAGATCTGAAGTAATAGGTTGTAGTTGATACCAACCCGGCTCCTACGCATAGCCTGGTATAGCTCCCGGTACAGCTGACATAGTAGAGTGCTCCCCTAAGCTAAGAGTAGAGGCCATCGAGTAGAACTCTAAGTAACTCTCCTGACAATGGCCAGGAGGTTCCAGGGGATCCTCATGCCCGAGGAGTCTGGAAGCACAATCTGAACAACTAGATGCATGAAGACCACCTCTCGAACTGAGAAGATACCCTTCTCCTACCAATATCTGATATGGACGCCTTCGTGGTCGATCCTGCCCTAGGCATCCTCACTACGGTCACCAAATATGTCATCAAAGATGTCCTCCTTGCTCCGGAAGGGAGAGGAGGTGATGGGCTCCCCATCGATCGGGATCCTGAAGATCCGGTAGACGTCCTCCAATGTAACAGTCATTTCACCTATGGGTAGGTGAAATGTGTTGGTCCGCGCATCCCAACATCGGGCCAACGTAGTCATGTATGTCGGATCTACCCTGATCGTAGGTAGATCAAGCACATAGCCGAAGCCAACCACACTAAACCACACTCGCTCCTAGTCAGTGAGCTGTCTACGGAGGGTGCGGAGGATATTTGGCTCCCTAGCTCTAGAGGTCAATTTTTGTAGAGCAGAAATGTATAAGGAAATGATGACTAAAATCAACTAAAAATAGATAAAAAATGACCTAAAAAAGATAAACAAATCTAAAAAATTGCTAAAAAATACAAAAACATGCAAAAAGTGATCAAAATTTCACAAAAATTCAAAAATGCATCTCAGAAGTGCAATAAATGGCATTAACTATCAAAAATCATTGAAAAAATCAAAAATATTGATGGGGGCCCCCCGAGCCGGCCCCGCATCTGCCAGTTGCGGTCTAGGAATGTGACCCTTTTAGGGTCACTTCCTAGCCTAGCAAACCAAAAATTAAAATCCTAATCTAGCCTAGACTAATGTGAGGTTCATTACCAGTAGTTTAGTGAGGTTAATTGGACCCATTACTTAATGTGGTTCATTTTAAGTTGGTAAGGAGTGCGAGGACTTGGTTTTGAGTTACCTTTCCCGCACCGATGCCTCGGTTGGATGAAGGTTGTCTAGGGTCTACCATCAGGATGTGTAGGAGGTTGTAGGTAGCATTTTTGGTAGCATCTCACATCAGTAATGCTTCCTCACCTCTCAGAGCTCTCCAGTTGCAGTCGCTTTCAAGGAAAAATAATGAAATTTTCAAATGGGAAAAATTTATATAATTTTCCTAATGTTGTCGGACCACAACTGACAATCGCGATCCTAGAATTAGGGTTTTTTGATCACAAATCTAAGTTGTGGTTCCCAGAATTTGAAATTTCTAATTGCGGCTTGTAGTGATCCTGGGGAAGTGATGCGTCGACCCCGTTGACCTTTCCTACTTGTGATTTAATTGAATCTATTAATTTTTTAAGAATGAATCTTAAATGAAATGCGTAAAAGAAGACACAACCATAATGCAAAGAAATAAATGAATGAATGCTCTTGTATTGATATTTCCAAGGTCCGATTACATATAAATCCCTTTAAGGGATACCCTTCATTTGATACATGATTTTACACAAGGAGGGCAGTAGATGTATAAAATATCCCCCTCACATAGGGGTGGCGTGCTTATAAAGGCTTCTCATTTATGCACACAAAAATGTATGAGGTCTTATACACGACTCCTCTGGGTCTATTTCCCAGAGGGATCCTCTTGCTTCGTATGTTGTAGATGCACTTGTGGCCTTGTAAGCAATGAAACAACAACACACGCTTAGATGTCCAAGATTGCCTCATCAGATGTGGTTTTTAGCAATGAATGAGCTTAATAAATGTAATGAAACTAGTACTATGCAAGCGAATAACTGAAATAAAACTTATGCTAATGAAATGAAAGATAAAGCAAAATAAAATAAACTAACACCTAAAACCCTAGACTAGGTTGTGGGTCACTGTCCACGATAGCGACCGCTAAGGTGGAATCTCTCTCTATTGATCCAAAGGTTGTGGGCTCAAGTCTACTACTAATATTAAAATGATTACCTTATGTGTTCATATTTGCCCTCCAATCCGATAGGGCTCCGCTACAAGAATCAATCTCCAAGGAAAAGGCTCCAAGTCTCTAGAATCTCTCCTCAATGATCCAACATGTTCAAAGTTCTGATGTATGATGTTCTCTCTCTTTGATTGAAATATTGATGAAAGAAGGTCTAAGAAAAAATTCCCTTAGTGTTTTTAAGTTTATTCCTTATAAAGTGTGAAACCCTAGGTCTATGTTCAAAACCCTAGAATTGAATTCCTCATACGTAATGAATGTTAGCATGAGAAGCTTTTGTATTTTTTATGTTTAAATACCAGTTAATTGAAGTCTAAATTTAGAATCAAGTCTTCTATGTGAACTGGTCATGAAGGGGAATGCAAAGTTACTCTCGTTCACCTTTATTGCATGCAGAATGCCACTTCCATCCCTGATTAGGCCTGTTTTTTGGAAAAATGCTTTTATGGCTTAGTCGCTATCATCTACAGTGACTAATATTTGGTCGTTGTTGTCTGCAGCGACTAAGGTTTGGCTGCTCTGAGCTTGAGTGGCCAAGGTCCATCCACTCTAGTTTATAGCAGCTAAGCTTGAATGGGCCTAGAATGCCCCATATGAGTGGTGAGGACCACTTTTGATACTTGGAAAGTCCAAGGTTTAGTCACATGGCCTATGAATGTGCCTATGTAAGTAGTTCTCCTAAAAATGACATGTTTTAGGTGTCTACAGATGCCCCTTTTTGCGATGTGCTATGTGGAAAACACAACACTGAGCAAAAACGTAGATTGATCTATTTGTAGGGTGTATGATGATCAGTAGTCTGATCAATGTTGGATGGCCCAATCACACAATATGGCATGCATCCTTTGAATCGTTGCTTCAATGTTTGGAAGGCTTAACTTAGCTCAGTGGCTTGCACATGTTTGATTGCACTCATTCCTCAAACTCAATCGGGTAGCTTTAGTTGCTACAATCAGTTTCGATCAGTAGGAGAGCTACAAATTGATAATGTCACAGTTTGCTTATGTTCCCAATAAAGAAGGGGGACTTTGTAATTGTTGTATGCAATGATTCATAGGACGAACACAATTTTGATATGATCAAGTGATCCTTTGTTGATTTTGACTATGAATATTTTGAAGATTTGAACTACTTCCTCACACAATGAATTGGTGAGGAAATGACAATGAATAAAGCGACAAGTCACTTGACCAATATGACTAATTTGGTCCCTTTCTAGCATTTGTTCTTTTAATGGGTGAGACCCCCATCCAAGTGTGATTCCAATTGTTTATGATAATCATCCATCCCTATCCCGAGGAGCGGTCCGGCTATCAATAGCCTTCTTAGGGAGTTAGGATGAGTGATTCTATTTATGCTCATATTGTATCACTTTGGCTCAGTGTTTTTGATGTCATAAGGGAATTAGGATGATCCTATCATACCCGTGGAGCAGTCCGACCATCTTGGTCTTCTTCAAGATTGAAGGAGGCCCATCATAATTCCTAAATGAATGTTTTACCCCGAGTAGTCTTATGGTGACTTACTCATCTCATCGAATTGCATGGAGTGCAAGTCGTTGCAATCATTGAGTCGATAGAGTAAGTAACTGAATACGAGGCTTACTCGAGAATTTGTTTTTATGTGATTTTTTTTGTTATTTTGATCATTATGATGACCATGAGTCATCAAAATGTGCTTATTTGATGTTTTTGTTACTTCTCATGGGAGGAATTTGCTTGTTTTTTCCTAGGATCTTGGTCATTGTTAGGTCCAACGACCCCAAATGCCTGGTCATGGTTACTCTCATCTTGAGCGACCAAGAAATGTAGGTCACTGACGATAGCGACGACCAAGGAAAAATTAGGGTAATATAAAAAATGATCTAGGGTTGACTTTTCACTTTCATCAACTGTCAATTTTGCTTTTTAGAACTTTTGGAGTGAAATTGACCTTTGCAATTTGGAGTGCTTCTACGACTTGGAGAATCATGGCTGCGTAGGGTGAGGCATCGTCGAGCGGAGGAGCCGAAGCTTCTCGGGTACTCTTCTAAACCTTAACCTTGCTTGTTTTTGTTTGGGTAAAAATGAACCACATTAAGTAATCAACAAATGAACCTCATTAAGCTCGCTGGTAATGAATTAAACCCGTAGTTAGGCTTAGCTTAGGATTTAATGTGGTGGGTTTGTCCCCATTTTTTGTTTTGCTATATTTTTTTGGTGTTTTTGGCCTAGGGCAGACGCTTATGTCATTCGCCCATTGGCCGCTATTGATTAGAGTAGCCAAAATGGCCTACAACTTGGCCATTGTCATTGGCAATGACTGATTTGAATCCCAACGATCAAAAATATGATCATTGGGGCTTGGCCGCTCTCAGCTTCAACGGTCGATTTTTTGTCGTTGTAGGCAATAGTGGCCAAGAACTCTTTAGGAAATTTTTTATTTTTCTGTGCATGATTAACTGATTTTTTTGAATTTTTGACTTGTTTTTGAATTTTTCTACATGATTAGGTGCCTTTATTGCTCTTTTTCTTAGCCTTTCATACTAGCCTATCATTATTCACACCATTTTCATGTTTTATTATGATTTATGCCTTAGATGCATTGTAGTTATGCTTTGTTTTTCCTTTGCTATTAGATTCTCACTGCTTGAGCTCAGGTATCGAAGCTCATGAATGACCTTCTATCCCTCTTAGGTGACACGGAATAGAAGTGGCTCAAAGCCCACGGGCTCCAGTATGTCACTAGGCTGCCTCACATCATGTCAAATTTTGTCTATCTTATGGCTTTGGTCCATCGATGGGATCCTTGGACCAATACCTTCCACCTTCCTACCGATGAGATGACTATTACACCGGAGGATGTGTATAGGATTTTTTGGCTTCCTTTTGATGGAGTGGCCATTGTCTCTTCGGCCACTAATGATCGTGATGCTATCTTTCTTTGAGTGTTCGGAGGGCACTCTGTAGAGGCCTTCAAGGACACCAAGTCTGGAGGAGTGTCTATCTCACAGTGGTATGAGGAGAAGGTCTTCTTTGAGAGGCATGTAGTGTTGCTGATGGTTATCAACAACATCTTGATCCTAGATTGCTTAGGCTTGAGGTTCCCATGGAACCTCCTTGTGATGGTTCAAGACCTGATGGATAGCGAGGCACCCATAATCTATGCATGGGGGAGGTCCCTATTGGCCTAGTGCTATGATGAGTTATACCATATCCATCGATGAGGTCATATCGACATTCCTTGAAACTTGCTCCTATAGGTTTGGGGATGGGAGCACATCAAGGTAGATCTCCCTAGAGGGCTTCCTATTGATATTATAGTCATAGAGAAGCAGATGCAGTGCTATGCTACTAGATGGGCTTGAGAGCACAAGGGGCACAAGAGTTGTCCTCATGCATGGGAGCTTTCCTACTACATCGCTACTTTTACTGGGCTGAAGGCCAAAGATGTCATGTAGTAGCCATATCATGAGTGCCTGGCTTGGGATGATCCTACTAGTTTCACAGCTAGGACACGACGTGAGCGGTGGCTCATCGACCGCAAGGTTGGCATTCGAGAGCATTTCTTCTACTCCCGAGTTCTTCATCAGTATGGGCTATAGTAGGATGTTTCTCTTGTTCCATTTGTATATAGATGCCTCACAACAGAGGGAGATCTTCCCCTACCATGGATCACAGAGCTATCATATGAGGAGGATGCCCTAGCGGTTGCCCCAAGAGTTGTTGGGGGAGTACAAAGGTGCTTTCTATGTGGTGGGGGGATCAAATGTGGCATGGTGATGGCAGCTTGGGTCATGAGGATGATGATGGAGGTGATGGTGTAGATCCAGTAGGGCGTAGAGTCTAAGCCAGGATCGAGGTATGGGGCCATCCAGTAGAGTAGGTGGCAATGGAGGAGTAGGAGGCTCCTAAGGAGGATGAGGAGGATCTGGAGCCCGAGGAGAGAGATTCTCCTCTGAGAGCACAGTTGCATGAGGTTGAGGTTGAGCTCCAGTTGACCAAGATCTAGGTACAACAGTGAGATGCTACCATAGCATAGTGGGATGCCACCATAGAGAAGCTCACGCTACAGATCTAGGCTTTACAAGCTACTATCAGGGGCAGTGCTACTAGGATGTAGTTTGTTGTTCCTCCTACTCCATAGGGTGATACCGGGGTAGATCCAGGGACAGGATCAAGGGTAGAGGTTCTACGCTTGCAAGAATTGTTAGATGAGTACGAGGGGAAGATCTAGGGGCATGTCTCCCATATAGCCTCTCTCTAGATGCAGCTTAGGAGGCACGGGATTGTCCCTAGGGAGGCACCTGGTGCAAGTGGCTCACAAGTCAGTGGGCGCTCCACCTCAGGGTAGTCTTTCGTCCATCCTAGCCAGAGGACTCGGACTCGCATAGAGAGACCAGCAGGCTCACATCACTCGACTCATGACACGACCACAGGGGGCAGTGATATCGGGGGTACAAGCCCTATGTTCGATTGATGATGCACTTGGTTTATCATTTTTGAGGTCTACCTGACCTATATGACTGTAGCCCTATGGGAAATTTTGTACATCCATACTTTTGACACACATATTTATATGACCTCTTTATGTTCTAACTCATTATGTGTATCATTTATTGCTCATGTTTTTGTTGTTATTTATTTTATGATGAGATGTGATGATGGCATTATGATGATTTGATGTATATGTTAGATGATAGGATGGTTATGATGATTTTATGTATATGATATATGATAGATGATATTTATGATGATGTGGATGTTGAGATGGATGCTTATGTAGATGTGATATGATCTACCTATTGTGATATGATGTGATGTATCATGTAGTGATTTAATGATGGATTTTATGATTTTTGGATATGCAAATTATGATGTGATTTTTGGATGTGAATGGATGAGTTATGATTTATGTATTTATGGATGAAATGTTTATAAGCTAAATGCATATTTGATTTTGATTTCAATGTGTGCATCTAACTTATGCTATGACATGGTGAATGTAATACGTATATGATGTATGCAATGTGTAATCTAATGTGAATGAACTTGTATATTTTAATCACTTAAAACACAAGGAATGCATATGCTATGATTTTGACAATCTAATGGGTGATACCATAGAAAGTATAACAATCATGAATGCTTAATAATCATTCTAATAATGGGAATTAATTATTTAAACCATCCATATGTGCAATGAAGTGGTGTGGGATGAATATATTTTCTGGATAAGCTTCTATAATTTAAAATATATAAGATAATCAGTGGCCATCTAAATATCATTTCTAACATATGATCGGTTTTTAGTTTATTTTATTAATACCCCCTAATTTATAGAAGCTTATAAATAAATTTGATGATGTGATTTATGATATGATTTGTTGCTATGTAAGAATTTTTGAGGCTTGTTCTGAGACTTCAAAGACTCTAGTTACCCTATCAGCAGCTATGTAATGACCATACAAGACTTTTGAAAAGCAAGGTTTTTCACCATGTACCTGGATATTCATTCTCTCTATGTGTGCACATGAATATATATTTTAGATAGAGCTCAGGCATTTCCTCCGATGTCAGGCAAGATTATTTCAGCCCATTGCTAAGATCGGGGATCCTCAAGAGTTCATCTGATCCTTATGTTGGACTTAGTTGGACTATACCACTAGGAAGCATTGGGTTACCTAAGCTAGCTCATCCACATTCAAACATTGGTCTATACAAATGTCAGAAGCTAATGTTATAGACATATCATCATGCGTAAGGATTTCTCCTTCTAGTTTTGTACAATGCTAAGAATTCCAGGGATTCAAGCTCCATTCCCTTCTTTTCTTGATTTTCTTTGAGGTGTTTGCTCATATGTAGTGATGAAAATCACTGTTTATTTTTTATTGATTTTTTTGTTTTTGTTTTTTTTTTTTTTGATCAAGGGATTCATGTAGTGATGATAATCACTATTTATTTTTTATTGATTTTTATTTTGGCTTTTGGAATCTTTGATTATCTGAATGTGTGCTTTGGGATCTTGAATTTGTGTGTTGTTTCAAGTTTTTTTCTTATTTTGATTTAAGCAAGGGATTTAAATGGATAGGTCAGAGATTGTCCTTTTGCCAATTCTTAGCATCCTTAAACCGGTTGCACAGGGGGATAAGCAAGGAAAATCCTTTTCGCTTAAGGTAACCTACAACAGTTTTGCGACTTTCATATTTCCCTTATACCAGCTAGGATTTTAGTGTTTCAATTAGTGATGGGATCCTAAATATCTAAGGTTTTACCATAATTAGACTTTACTCTCTACTGACCAAGGTGGCTTTCTACAAAATCTGATAAGACCACTAGATATGGTTGAATGACTAGGAAACATCATTATGTTTCTTATAGCAACATGAAATGGTGTGTTGAGAAACATAGTTAATCACATGGATGAAGGTGGAATTGATTATTGTGATTGAGATACAAACTATGGTTTCATTTATAAGAATGTGACCATAACATATGTAAATGCAATGGATATGTATGTTATAATGAAATGCAACTATGTGAATGTGGATGTAAGATGCAATTATTTTTTTTGTATTTTTTTATTTTTGCATTGTTTTTGTATTTTGTGATTTGACCAAAGGGCTTTAAAGATGCCTTTGGAGCATTTTATGATTTGACCAAAGGGCTTTAATATGCCTTTGGAGCCTTTTTTTATTGATTTGATTTGACCAAAGGGCTTAAAGATGCCTTTGGAGCCTTTTATGATTTGACCAAAGGGCTTAAAGATGCCTTTGGAGCCTTTTATGATTTGACAAAAGGGCTTAAATATGCCTTTGGAGTCTTTTATGATTTGACCAAAGGGCTTTAAGATGCCTTTGGAGCCTTTTATGATTTGACCAAAGGAATTAAAGATGCCTTTGGAGCCTTTTATGATTTGACCAAAGGGCTTTAGATGCCTTTGGGGCTTTTTGATTGATTTGATTTGACCAAAGGTCTTAGAGATGCCTTTGGAGCTTTTTGATTGATTTGATTTGACCAAAGGGCTTAAATATGCCTTTGGAGCCTTTTATGATTTGACCAAAGGGCTTTAAGGATGCCTTTGGAGCATTTTGATGTAAGTGACCATGTTTTTGATTTTATGACATATTTGAATGTTTTTTATTTTATGCATATTTGAATGTTTTAATTTTATGTATATTTGAATGTTTTTGATTTTATGTGTGAAACACCTTCAAATGAATGATGTTGAGAGGTTTAGGCTCTTCAACCCCATCCAATGATGTAAGGTGATATGCTCCAGGTCCAACCCTTTCTAAAATTATGTATGGGCCTATCCAATTTACCATAAATTTGTCTTGCAAGTGCGGCGGTAGGTTTGAGTTCTGTTGGTTTTCTTTGAGCACAAGATCCCCAACTTTGAATTCCCTCAGATGGACTTTACTATTGTATGCTCTTGCAAGGTGGTTCTGATAAACACGGAGATGCTCCAAGGCATTGACTCGGCATTCATCAAGAAGCATTAGCTGATCAAGGTGGCCTTGCCATGTGGTGTCATCATCTATGTAATATTTCAAGGCTACTATCAAGGTTAGAATTTCCAATTCTAGGGGCATGATGGCCTCAGTGCCATATACAAGTTAAAACGGTGTTGCCCCAGTGGGCGTCCGCACACTAGTCTTGTATACCCATAATGCGAGAGGCAATTGCAAGTGCCAATCCTTATGATTATCTTTCACCGTCTTCCTCAAGATGGAGACGATGGTCTTGTTTGAGGCTTCTACTTGCCCATTTGCTTGTGCCCAAGAAATAGATTGCTCTTTGTTTTGCGTGTTCTTTTGGGCTAACATGGTGCCCAAAGAAAAATCAGTAGCCGATACGTATAGCAAAAATGGTATGTTTGGCCTTGGTGGAGCCAATATTGACGATGTTGCTAGGTATGTTTTGATCTCTGCAAAGGCTTGTTGGCACTCTTCATCCCAATGAAATGGGATATCCTTGCATATAAATTGGTTCATGGGTTGACACTTTTCTAATAATTGAGTGATGAACCATTTTATGGATGCTACCTTGCCTTGTAGGCTTCTCAACTTCCTAATGTTGGTAGGAGTAGCCATTTCCAATATATCATTTACCTTTGTCGGATCAACTTCGATGCCTCTATTTGAAATGATGAATCCTAAGATATTACTAGAAGTTACACCAAACATACACTTCTTAGGATTCAATCTAACATTGTGGTCAATGAGGCGATCAAATACCTTTGTACGGACTTGAGCATGCTCTTGCCACACTAAATATTTGGCTAGCAAGTCATCCATCTAATCTTCCAAGATTATGTGCATGTAATCATGGAATATGTATGTCATGGCCCGCAAGTATGTTTCACCAGCATTCTTAAGGCCAAATGGCATCACTTTGTAACATAATGTTCCCCATGGAGTAATGGAAATAGTCTTATGTTGGTATTTAGGTTTGATTCAGATTTTATTGTATCCAAAAAAAACATCCATTAAGGAGAGAATCTCATGACCTGTGGTGGCATCAATAAGAGCATCTATGTTTAGCAATGGGAATGAATCCATTAGAGTTTCCATATTCAAGTCTTTGAGATCTTTGTAAATATGGACTCTTCCATCTGGTTTCCCTATGGGCACCATGTTTGATACCCACTCAGGGTAGTCAATGGGAACTATGAAAATTGCATCCAGTAGTTTTTGCAATTCGTTCTTCACCATCAAAGGGATGGTTGGATGCATTTTACTCAAATTTTGCTTGACTGGCTTCTTTAGGGGATTTAATGGGGGGTTGTGAATTACTAACTTTGGATCAATTCCTGGCATTTCCTTGTAAGTCCAAGCAAAAATATTTGGCCTCTCTTTAAGGAGAGGGATTATTATGGCTTGTTCCTCTGGAGATAGACTTTCACCAAACTTGAATTTCTTTGGTTGAGTAGGATCATCACTAATTTTTGACTCAAAATTCACTTCTATAGCCATATATGACCCATCCTCCAACTTGTGTTACATGGGTATCAAGTGAATATCATCAGTGGGGTTTACAGGTCCTACTGACTTAGGATCCAAACTAGCATGGAACACATCATATGCATAGCTTACTACAAAATGGAATGGTTGTAATGTCTCTTCATTAGAGAAAATATCCGCAGGCTCTATAGGTGAATCAATGTGATCCCAATCAATAGCCTTCATATCAATACACAAAGTTTTTGTGGGATCAACTAGGTTATGAAGTGGAGTGGTCAAATCAATGGATATTGTATTGATGGATGGAATAAAATCTCCAGGGCCACATGGGTGGAATATTGTCTCAAAGGTTTCCCTTCCATACTCACGATGAGGCTCTGGAGGAAAATAAATCTCTGGATCCAACCTATGAGTAGTTCGGATAATAGGATCATTAGACTCTAACCACTCTTTGAATGTAGGTAGAAGGGGATTGACCATCTTGTGAATGGTAGCTAAGTCAACATGTCTCCCTAAAAACCACAAATGAGGGTCTATGGCACAAAGTGCTACCTCTCTCTCTACCAGTATGTCAACTTGCCACAAGTGGTGAGGACCGAGATAAGCCATCTCAGTTTCATCCTCAAATTCATCGTCACTTATCCAAAAACCATTAGCATTGGTATGTGGCCCTAATAAAAGAGGCTCATGTCTTAGCCCCAAGTAGGCCATCTTTGTCTCATCTTCATATTCCTCATCACTTATGAAGGAGCCATTTGCATTAGTCTCTTACCCCAAGATTTGGTGCCAATGCCTTGATCCTAGATATGCTCTCTTTTTTGAGTCCTCTGACTCATAGCCACTCTCATCCGATATGTATCCACTCTCATTGTGGATGGACCAAGTAAAGCTTTGTAAATAGCGAGGTCCATGATAGGCCAAGCCCTCATGTGCTTCATCATCACTTGCCACATATACATATTCTTATTGCTCTTCATTCCATGAGTTGTATACTTCTAGGATGGCATCAATTATGAGTCTTGGATGATAAGTCTCGGGTGGTGGGATGTTCACTATGGCCACTTGTCTATTGCTCATAAATCTTGAACATAGTGGGTGATAAGGAATAAAATCGATATCTTCTCCTAACCCCAAGCTAAATCTGTCCAAGGCTACTTCTAGAGAGTCATCTCAACCTCTGATGTGATAGCCTAACCCAAACCTATCAGTGGGAAGCTAGTATTGTGGCTCGAATGGCCACCTTCGCCCCTACTCATATATACCAAGACCGTAACCATGCCAATGGCAACGTTCAAAGTAGCTTAGAGAGAACTTAGTATTAGAGAGGTAACAAACATTAATAGTGAATAATTCATCATTGTCCTCTTCTTATTTAGTAGACTTATGGGCACAGTCTAGTCCAGCATAGACAAATTTTATCTGGTTGGGAGGGATTCCAAGCGAAACCACTATTCCCATTGGTGGTCTTGAGTCGTTTGGTCATCCCATGTCTTGTGTAGACTCTATGATAGGCGTGAATGTTATATTCTAGATAAGGGATTCTCCTATCCTTGTACTTTCCAAGTGTATAGTTGCATGTGAGGTGGATGACCCCATGGATGACATTGGCAAAGTGAGGTGGTAGTCATCATCTTCAACTTGATCTTGGAGATATTCTTCTTCCATGGGACTTGGACCTTTCTCAATGGCTATGGTTAGCACTTCCTTGAGCTTCCTTTCCTCCCTCATGGGTTCCTTTAGCTTCTGATTGTCTTTTGGCTTAGACATTGATGGTTTCTTAGAAGCATTAGTCATGTTGGGCGTTAAATGAGGTTTTGATGTAGATGGGTCTTTTTGCACCCCTTTGTCTTTGTCATTCAGTTGCATAGCTAGAGATGAAGGTCAAACATACAAGTGGGCAGAGGGAATCACAAATTCTCCTATAAAATCCACCTGATGTACATATTTGAATGGCTCCTCATTGGCCAACACCATGTAGACTTTGTTATCATGCACATACTTAACACATTGATGTAAGATCGAAGGAACACACTTCATGTCCCTTATCCAAGGTCACCCTAAGAGGATGTTGTATTGCATGGCCCCTTCAAAGACATGACACATCATGGGGATGGTCTTATGCCCCACTTTGATAGGTAGGACTATCATTCCCATAGTATTGCATAAGGCATCATTGAAAGCCCTCAATGTGTAGGCTTCCAGAATGATATGAGACTTAGAGATCTTAAGGTGCTCTATTTTTGTTGTTGTGATGATGTTGATTGACAAAAATATATTGATCAATACTGTCTTAAAATTTAAATCATTGACTGGTGCCACAATGTGTAGTGGAGGGTCTGGTAAGGTAGTGGGTACTGTATTAATCTCGTAATCGTAGAATCAAATAGGTTCTTGGCATTCTTGTAATTTTCCCACAAAATGGGTGAATTGATTAGGATCTTGTGGTTAGACCTCAATTTTCCTTAAAATATCCATCAAGGTCTCCCTATGCTTTGGGAACTATTGTATGAGCTCATAGATGGATAGCTTGGCCAGAGTCTCTTGTGAGTTTTGCTCAAGTCTACTCCGAATAGTCACCATAGGTCGATTTGGTGGACCTGGAAGGTTGTTTTGCCCTTGCCTCTACCTAGGTGTAGTTGGGACATTAATGGGAGCTATAGGAGGTTGTGGTTGACCATACCATCTACTCCTGGTTGCTATATTGATAATTTTGACCATCCCAACACATCCATGGGTAGGTATATCAACTCGAACCTGATTGACTTGGGCCCCTTGCCCTCTAGGGGCCTCATGATTTGGCAGTGGGTTTTTATAAATGCCCATATATCTATTTTTGGGAGCTAATGGGTTGTCAACTTTGAGCTCTCCCACCTCAATCATGTTTTGCACTTGGTGCTGAAAACCAATGCAAACCTCAATGTTATACCCTAGTATCCTATGATAAGGGCAAAATTGATCTTCCCTATATCCTTTTGGCTTAGGATGGTTGGGATCTATGAGAGGTATATCAGGGAATCTGATCTTTCCCGCCTCACTCAATTGGTTGAAGATTGATTGCATTGATTTTGTCAATGGTGTAAAATAGCGAGGGGGTTTATGTTCTCTATTTCTCCCCTAATTGTTCTTTTGATCATAATTGGCTGGTGGGGGATGTGCTTGATAATTTTTGGGTTGTTGCATAACCCCATACTTAGGTGTAACCAATACCACTTGATTAACTAGGGCAGGGTTTTCCTACTTTTTTTTATTTTTGACATTTTTGTTCCACTCCTTGGTTCGGAGTTTGATGGTTCCCTCATCTACTTTTATGTCCTCAATGAGTTTGGCCTATGCCAAAGATTCCTCAAATGAGGGGTACTTTTGTATTTGTAGCAAGAGGGAAATGTGTTTGGAACAACTCTTGGTGAACATCCGGATGATCTCTTTTGTGGGAACGGAGAATGATAATTTTGCCATGACTTTTCTCCATCTATTCCCATAGTCCATTACAGGCTCATCATCATAATGTCTTAAATTGGCTAAGTCTGAAAGGTTCACTTTCCTCTTAGCACCAAAAGAGAAATGCTTCAAGAAGGCATTCACTAGTTGTTCAAAGCTGGATATGCTATGCTTGGACAATTGGTTGAACCATTGGGTGGTCACGCCCAAAAATGTCATGATGAGTATCCTTAGCATAATATCATCATTGTCTTCGAGATGAAAACATGAGTTGATAAAGTTGGTAACATGCTCTTGTTCATCCTCTTCACCCTTAAACTTCTCTCACCTAGGCAGGTCTAGGAACTGATGGCCACAATGGTTGGTTGTGTATTTTGCTCAATGTTGGTTGGTTCCCAACCATATTTTGTTTCTCAAATGACTTCATATTTTTAGGAAGTGCTTGGAATACCTTTGAGGTGAGGAGTTCCTCTGATTATAGGCCCCATCATGGTGGCAATGGAGGTAGCCCTCTATCCACTTAATTTACTCTATTTTTGTCCCTCCTACTAGGGGATTCAATATGTGTCTGATCTTGATCTATTAGGTTTACCCTTTCCCCACCAGTTGGATTTCGCTCATGATTTGGTGGGTGGTTTTCTTACGGGTTTCCTTCTTGTCTAGTGTGCCCCTCTCTTGGTGAGTCAACGTGTTTCTCTCTTTGATGATCATTACCATTTTTTTGTTGGTTGGTATGAGCTAGCTACTCAGCTTGCTCTCTTAACCATTGCTCATGTTGGTGTAAAATCCTTTCTCTTTGTTTATCATGTTCGAGAGCTTCTACAAGCTCTCACTCTTTATGCAAGGCATTCTCTAACCATCACATGTAGTTAATTTGCATTTTCATATAATACTCATGCTTGTCTGACCCTATTCTTGTGGTCTTGACTTGCAGATTCCTCGAAGAGGTTTCCATTGTGTCTTTGCTCTTGCTAGCTAGTGTAACTTTTTTAGTGTATTTTTGAGTGTCTCTATGATATGACTCTATATGATTACTATGGGATCACCCTGAGGCACCCCCAGTCTAAGAAGTGGGCTTAGAAGTCATGATTTGTGAGCTTCTAGATGTAGAATTTTTCATAGCTATGATTTTGGGAGGTGGTCTCGAATAACTCCGATCCAACTCATCTAACTGTCTTGTTTTCCATGGTTGATCCTGTGGGTTGCCATTTATCCCAATGAGGTCATAGTCTATTGGAATCCTTCCTCTTGTGTGAAGGATATCATCTTTTTTATGTCTATGACTAGATGTATCCCTAGTTTCCTACCCTTTAGTGGGTTGATTTGTTCTAAGTGTTTCATGTGAATGTTGGGATGTTGTAACCCCTATGTGTCCTTTTGATGATGAAGGCTTTGTGGTCACCTTATTTCTCCATGAGGATGGAGGTGGTGGAATGCCCTCTTCATCCCTGTGTGAAGAATGGGTTTTAGACCCTCTCTTATGTCCATGTGGAGAGGAAGCTCTTGAGGCCTCCTCATGTCTTTGAGAGGTTTTTGTGTGTTTAGAGGAGGCCTTTGAGGTCTCCTCATGTCTCCTTGATGAGGATGTTCGTGAAGCCTCTTTTTCCTTACGTGATGTAGTTCTATGATGTTGCTCCCTATTTGGTATTTCTTGAGGAGATCCCCCAAGGGTTGAGTTATCACCCCTTAGACTCGTAGAACTGCATCTCACGGTCTTACGGGTAGGTCTTTCAACATTACTACGACTTCGCCTAAGGGTGTGAGTTTCTTCAGATTCCCCTTTGGTATCATACCGAGGGTGTTTACTTCTTATTTTGACCATTTTGTTTTAGGACTTTAGTTTTTGTGTTGCACATAAATATGACCAAACAATATCAAGCAAATTTTTATCTTGATTATCAATTTAAGTGTGCCCTAAACTATTTGTTGGATTTTTATGATTTGTTGTTTGTTTGATTTATTTTTTTTCTTTGGATTAAGAATGAGGATACTCATCCATAGTGATAATCAAGAACACTCATACCAATCATGGTTTCTCAAAAGATACTAGGGTACAACACTTAAATCCCAACGGGGGGTTCACCTAGCTCTTCCAATCTAAACCAATTATTCCAATAGTAGGAGACAGTTTGAACACAAATAACTTAGTACCACTATAAGCAAGTTCCTCAATCTATTTCTAGGAAGCTCTAGGGGGTAAATCGATGGAAGGATATGAATGCCAATGTCATCGAACTGAATTGAGGGTTGGTGATGAAATCCAACTCCCCAATGTTTAAATGATGCATGTGTGTGTGGTGTTCATTTTAAGTTTGCATGAATAATAATGCATCATACAACAACAATGACTCTTTCCTATATGCCTAATGCAAAATACATTTCAATTTCATAAAGGTGCATAGCTACTATGATATTAATGAACGCACTCTATTAGGTGAAAGTATGGCCTTTAGAAATGCCCCAAAGTAAGAAAACAACACATAGTGTCTAGCACGTTGGATTCTAGGGAAAAATTTACAGACAAAAGCCGATGTTCCTAGCAACGCCTAGTGGAAAATATAAAAATAAACTCCAAGATGTGTATGATGCAAGTTCATTCTTTTCCATCCTTTCAATTTTCCAAATTAAAATATTTCTTAGTGTTCACTATTTTTAGAAAAATAGAAGCATACAAAAACCATAAAGTATCAAAAAAGTTGTACCAACCTTGATACAACAAAGATCCTACCCTCTGTTGCACTCCAGTTCTGGTCGTTGTTGATCAGAGCGGCTGGTTTCTGGCTAGTGTTAGCAAAAGTGACTAAGCCTGTGAGTCGTTGTCGATTAGAGTGCTTGATTCCTGGTCACTTTATACCAGAGTAGCCACACCTACATACAAAACCAAGTTAGTATTCAATATGAGAATGAAAAATTAGTGGAAGTCCCATCGTGATCGCCATCTGTAGTGACCCTAGGGAAGCAGCACGTCGGCCCCGCTAACCTTTCCTACTTGCGATTTAATTGAATCTATTAATTTTTTAAGCATGCATCTTAAATGAAATGCGTAAAAGAATACACAACTAGAATGCAAAGAAATAAATGAATGAATGCTCTTGTATTGATATTTTCAAGGTTCGGTTACATATAAATCCCTCTAAGGGATACCCTTCGTTTGATACATGATTTTACACAAGGAGGGCAATAGATGTATAAAATATCCCCCTTGCATAGGGGTGGTGTGCTTATAAAGGCTTCACAATGATGCACACGAAAATGTATGAGGGCTTACAGATGCCTCCTTCTCTAGGTCTATTTCCCAGAGGGATCCTCTTGCTTCATATGTTGTAGATGCACCTATGGCCCTGTAAGCAATGAAACAAAAACACACGCTTAGATGTCCAATATTGCCTCCTTGTATGAGGTTGTTAGCAATGAATGAGCTCAATAAATGCAATGAAACTAGTACTATGCAAGTGAATAACTGAAATAAAGCTTATGCTAATAAAATGAAAGATAAAGTAAACTAAAAGAAACTAACATCTAAAACCCTAGACTAGGTTGTGGGCCACTGTCTAGGACAACGACCACTAAGGTGGAATATCTCTATTGATCCAATGGTTGTGGGCTCAATTTTGCTACTAATTTTAAAATTATTACCTTGTGTTCATATTTTCCCTCCAATTTGATAGGGCTCCGCTATAAGAATCGATCTCCAAGGAAAATGCTCCAAGTCTCTAGAAGCTCTCCTCAATGATCCAACCTATTCAAAGTTCTGATGTATGATGTTCTCTCTCTCTCTAATTGAAATATTGATGAAATAAGGTCTAAAAAAAAGTCCCTTAGTTATTTTAGGTTTATTCCTTATAAAGTGTGAAATACTAGGTATATGTTCAAAACCTTAGGATTGAATTCCTCATGCGTAGTGAATGTTAGCATGAGAAACTTTTGTCTTTTCTATGTTTAAATACCAGTTAACTAAAATCTTACATGTGAACTGGTCATGAATGGAAATGCAAATTTATTCCTGCTCACATTTATTACATGCAAACTACCACTTCTACCCCTGATTAGGCCTGTTTGTCGAAAAAGAAAAATTTATGGCTTAGTCGTTTTTGTCTGTAGTGACTAAGATTTTGTCGATGTCATCTATAGTGGCTAATGTCTGGCTGTTCTAAGCTTGAGCAGCCAAGGTCCAGCTACTCTAGCTTATAGTGGCTAAGCTTGAATGGGCCTAGAATTCCCCAGATGAGTGGTGAGGACCACTTTCGATACTTGGAAAGTCTAAGGTTTAGTCACATGGCCTATGAGTGTGCCTATATAAGTAGTTCTCCTAAACATGACATGTTTTAGGTGTCTACATAGCCCGCAAGCACAGTTCACAATTGGCATTAAATGCACCAAAATCCCACCATGGAAAGGTTTTAACTGATAAATTAATGATTCTTGATAGATCAGAATCTCAATAAGAGCAATCAATTTAGCAAATTTGGTGATTTTCAAGCACCATGATCAATTAAAAAATTAAAAAGTCAAAAAAAAATTATTAAAAAAAGCCAAATGCACCTCGTATTCAATTATTTACCCTAGACACTCGGTGGTTGCAGTGACTGATGCTCCATGCAATTCGACGAGATGAGTAAATAACCATAAGGAAATTTGGGGTAAAATTGTCATCATTGATTTGATATGCTTCTTTTCAATCCTGAAGAAGGCCTTCGAGGCTGGACCGCTCCATGAGAAGGAGGCATTTCATATCATTTTCCCTATGACATTCTTTTAGCAGATCATAAAAAAATTGATTCAACATAAATCTAATTGGACTTGTATCATTTTTATTTCCTAAGAAGGCTATTGCAGCCTGACCAATACATGGGATAGAAATGTGCAAATACTATTAATAGATGCAATCATAAGCTGAACTAAGTCTAACCAAATAATTAAATGCTAAAATCTAAGTTTATTCAGATCATTCATTATGGTCAAGCGACCTCATCGTTTTATTCATTGTCATTACCCTCATAAACTCATCGCTTGAGGGGGTAGTCATAATATCATAATCATAATCAAAATCAATAGAAGATCCCTGAAATCGTAGATCCCTTGATCTTGTAAAAATTACGTTTGTCTTACGAATCATTGTCAACAACTATCATAATCTTACCCCTTTTCTAGGGGAAAAAAGAAAATATGACAGTTAGTTTGTAGCTCTCCTCCTTTCGTTTATATAGGCCTAACTCCTATTGTAGCATCAAAAGCTACCCAAATGCCTGACGATGAGTGCAAGCTCTTTAAATTTAAGCCTTTCAGCCAGTTGAAAGCAATGATTCTAGGATGTGCATCCTTTTGTAGGACCTGGGGCATCTAATGTGGATCAGATGAATGACCATCATTAAACCTTTGACATCATTTTAGGAGGTCTATTTTTTCTCAACGTTGTTCGATCTCACAACACATCAAAATTGGCATCTGTAGACACCTAAAATGCATCATGTCAATGGCAACTACTCATATGGGACATTCTACAAGACCATATGGAAGATCTTGGATAGACTCCAAGATAGAGCAGTGTTTTTAACCACTCAATTTGGGCTCCTTGGCCTAATCAGTTTGAACTATAGTTGAGACTTACGGTCTACAATTTGAACTACAGCTAAGACCTACGGTCTACAGTCTAGGTCGTAGTTGTCACCTACGGTCTAAATTGAAGTTCATTTGGTCTTCATCCAAGCCAAATCGGTTTGAACAACCATTTGTTCTAGAAGAGGGTAGTTGAAGGATGGAATATTCTAGAGGCTTCCAATCCAACTGTTCCAACCACCTCTTCTTAATCTTGGCTTCTCCATGAAGCCACCCCTAGCCCTTGGGTAGTCCTATAAGTACCCCTCAAAATTAGGGCAAAGATATAGCAAGAGAGAGAGCATTTTGAGCAGTGAAGCCCTATCATATTGTAGACTCATTTGAGTACATTGAGAGAGCCTAGTTGCCATTCACTTGCCAATTCACCAAGCATCATGTCAATTTGTGCCATGGATGCCCTAAGGAGATAGAATGCCAAGAAATGCTAATTCAAGAAAATAGAGGCCCAATTATGGAATTCAACCACCAATCTAGTCAATCCCATAGCCTTTGATTTAGAGGGCAAAGCTACTTGATTGCTCGTTGCGGCTGACAGTCACGGTGTGCAGTGCAAACCATTCATCTGAGCTACGATTTGCAAAAGGTGATAGATCTCCTTACTATTTATGTTGCATTGTGCTTTATTAAACTATATTATATATTTCAACATTTTATTTCATGTTTTAGAGACACTGACTAGTTTAATTAGGGATTTATGTGATTTCTTTCCATTTAAGCAACTTTACACTAATCTCTTGTTTCCATGCATTATTTCATGCAATTAGTCTATTAGATAGATAGAAGTACTCTTCATTTCTATATTTCAAGCAATGTTTATGATTTTTGCATAAGTCTAACATGATTTGTTCATTTTCTTGATTTCATTAGTGTTATGGCACTTTCATGTTTATATCCTTTAAAGGGCCTCATCACGAGAGGCTGCCTATGCTATTAATGATTTTGTGTTGTTTCTTGACCACAAGAAAGCAGGTTTGAAGGAGATTCAATCATCTAATTCCTTCATTAACGTGAATAAGAGGGTCAAATTCACCCTAGAACAGTTTGTGACTATTTAGAGAGCCTTAGTATTGTGCCTACCCCATTGGGGAATTTGGAATTGTATGAATTGTATCAACATTTGGGTGACCCTAAGAGGGGCATGATTTTAACCAAGATTCATTTTCAATATTAATACAAGAAACATCCATTTTATTGTTATATGCAATCTTGTTTATCATTTTATGCTTTGATGTTGATTCCGATTGATGTATTAGATAGGTGCATGCTTTTGGATAGGTCACAATCTAACTTAACTAGGAGGGAATCTTGATTGGATTCAATGGCCCATTATGTTGTTTCCCATGTCATCATAATATTATATAATATATAATGACCTTTAAGAAAATCAAATTATTTTGGATGAATAATAGCTTGTGCAACAAGTTTGAATTTTAAATCTATAGCTTTAGCTATGATCTTGTATGAAACATTGAGGAGGGAAATTGGTTTCTAATTGGATTTTTGGTTATGGGAAATTCCTTCAGCATTAAATTTTATTAACAATGCATTGATATAAGCTCTAAAGGAACTATTATAGAGAGCTTCCAAGTACACATGATGAATATTTGAGGAAAGGATATGCCAATATTTTCTATAAAAATCCACTAGAATATTATCCATATTGGGAGCTTTGTCATTCTCTATAGAAATAGTATTATGTAGATTGTTCACAAAAAGAAGTTCAAGTTGATCTAGAATGAAAGGGTCTACTAGGGAGGAAAACTATTCCTGCACATATTTCATTAAGATAAGTTGGATGTCATCCCTAGGATCCATTGTAAAAAGTTGAGAGAAGTGGGTTACAAAAATATTCATGATCTCATTGGTATCAAAAAGGGAATGACCTGAAGTGTCCTCCAACTCCATAATCCTTTTTGAAATATTTTTATACCTAAGGTAGTTAAATAAAAATTTAGTTCCCTTGTTGCCTTGGGAGATCTAATTGATATGAGATCTAACACATGCCCATACCATATAAGGGAAGAAACAATATTGGAAATAATTATTTCAAACCATTTGATACAACTAATATTACCAGTTAGTCTAGGAAATATATTCCAAATATGCTTAATGAGGTGGTAGTAGGCAGGGCTATCAAGGTGGGAAACATTAGTTGGAATGAAAGTATCATAGACTTAAGGGAAATAAGGTAAGTCAATTTAGAATATAATATAGGGTAACTTCACCCTTATGTTTGTGTGGAAATGGACATATCCAATCCATTTCCCTACTCTCTTGACCTTAATGGGCTAGGTTGCCTTGTTAATCAACCTCTTATCTACCTAAACTTAACTAAAGCCTACTTTTATTATAGAGAATTCAAATACTTGATCTGAAATTTCATAAAAAAGCAAAAAAGAAAAAAATGGAAGTCATTGCTCAAAAAATAGTTTAAAAAGTCCTTTCTAATGGCCCTCGTATGGAAACCATCGCTCAAAAATTAGCTAAAAAATTCTCTATCAATGGCCCTCAACTCCTCTCAGCTCTTGTTAACCCTTTTCCACTTCCTTAGGCCAAACCTCCTAAGAACCCTCTTGATTCTTCTACATCATATACTAAATCCATAGATATTACTATTAATCCCTTAGCACCTCTAGATTCAATTGTGGAGCTTGAGTTAGCTCTCTTTTCTTCTTCGACCTTTATTAAATACAAGCCTATGGTAAATGGATGGATATTGGTGGGTAAGTGATAATAATCATTGACCCTCCCAAATCACTCCTTCCAAGCAAAGGGAAAAAAAACTTTCTCAAAGATATTGTTAAATCCTTCTCTCAAGTTGTCCAAAATATGGTTCTAGCTTAGCATACCTATTTGGAAAATACACAGTTGTTGCATTTTAGAAAAAATGAATTCTAGTCTCTAATTCATGAGATCGAGTAGCCTCTAAATCACCCCTCTTAAATTTAAATCTTCTATCTTGGAATGTTAGGGGACTCCCCCTCCCTTATTGAAAATTTCAAGTTCAAAAGGTTTTTCTTCAAGAATTAAAAAATATTGGTTAGGCTCTCTCCTATTGTATGAAAATTATTGATAAAATATATGCACCTTTACTATATCTCATACTAATGGTAAAGGAGTTGTTGCCCTCTCCATATCCAGGTCTCTTTTTTTATTCTGGACCATGGTGAAGATCTTGCTAACTATTGGCTTTCAACTCTCATGTTCTTGGTTTTTGTTCTATCTATACTCCCAATGACCCTCGTAGTCACATATCTCTCTAGAATATTTTAACTTTCACCTTAACATATTTAAATATAATTATACCAATAGACCAATTGCCCTTGTTTCACCTTATTTTCCATTTAAGACATAATACATGAGGATTGAGATTATTATCCTAAAGTATAAATATTTTTATAATAAATATCATCTTATATTATTAAATATTACAATATTAAACTATTTTAAATATTTATATCAAGTATTTTATTATTATTTTTAATTATTGTTAGAAACAAGTAAAATAGTTTTCAACATTTTCAAGGCCAAGACAATAGGTCAAATGAAACAAACCTTGTGAAAAGTTTTAAATATATAATTATCCAACTATGCTTTGGTTACCAAACCATAGTGTATAACCCTAGTCCCATCAATTTTAAGCCTTAACCTTTATTTAAAATTTTAAAGTCTCCAATATTAAACCATTCAAAAACCAAAAAATTCTTCTAATTCAATACTAATAAGTGCACATTAGTTTTACTTGCATATCTATAATACCTCTTGCCATTTTACTTCACTAGCATGTATAAAAAAATTTAAGGTCTAATTTTTCAACATTGTAGACCTCAAAAATTATCCTTCATACTTTATATACATGTATATTATATGCATGCAATACATTCATCTTATATATTATATAGAAATAAGCATCAATCTTACGATTTAAGAATATTTTCTCTCATTAATTTCTATAACGCCTCTTGTCATTTTACTTCACTGGCATGTACAAAACAATTTAAGGTCTAATTTTTCAACATTGTAAAGCTCAAAAATTATCCTTCATACTTTATATAAATGTATATTATATGCATGCAATACACATATTATATTTTATATATAAATAAGCATCATTCTTAAGATTTAAGAAGATTTTCTCTCATTTCTATTGCTATTAACAAAGGTGTCACTTCACTCTAATGGTATCCCTTGGCACAAGTGGCTCTCTTGCTCTCATGGAACTCCTTGTGGAGTCCACATCATCAATTCCATCTCTCAGTTCGAGACCCATTTTTTGAAGTATACCTCGTCGAGCCCTCACTTGCTTAGGACCCACCTTAGGATTCTATTGTCAATCTATACTGTGGCATCAGATTCCCACCTCATCATAGGTTAATCCTTGCCATCCAATGATGATAGTGCTATTGGTTCCAATGCTAGTTATCTCATTTCTTATATTAAGTTCCCCTTTTTAGAATTTTCTTTGATTGGGCCCGCACATGCCTAGATCACACTTTTCTTATTTTAAATTTGTGTCCACTATGGCACTGCATTCTCTTCTCATCATGTGTCAAACCTAGCCCTTATTTGATGTTAAGATCATTCATGCATCTCAAATTACCATCAATAATTTTTGGAGTACCTTTAGGAGCAATAATTCCCAATACGTCCTTTGGTGCTCCACCATTTTCATGTGTGACTTGAGTTATTTCCACAGTTTCATTTCCAATGTCATTCTTACCACCATTGGTCACGATCATTTCTTGCCATGTTAGGGACATGAGCGAAAGCTCTATAATTATGATGTCCACTAAAGGTTCTAGAGTAGGATTATCTCTAAAACCATCAGCATGTATACCTTGCAATATTTCAATGGTTTTGCTCCCTAGGATCATTTTAAATCCACTAGTGGGAATCATTAGGCCCATCGTGAGAATATGTATCTTCTTTACTATCCAATTTAGGAGCGTATAGTAGTTTTTGAATCAAATTTTTACTGCACAAAGATGACCATTTTGGAACCTCACTCTCTATAGTTAGATGCCACAGTTGAGGAAATTATCGCTAATCACAATTTTCTACCCTTCTTGAGGAAATTCAACAAGAGTGACTCTAAGCTTTCTGATGAATTCATTCAATCATGGGATAATTGTCATGTTATGGTTTGTGATCTCAAGTTTAAGGTCAACATTCATTTGTTGGTGGAGATGACAGAGCTACCCAACAATGGTACAGTTATTTTCCATGGTAAACACTCTCTAGTTGAAGAGACCAATTTCTTCATTGAAAAGGGGAAGAAGTTAGGAAGAGAGAAAGGGAGAATTATCAAGGAGTCCCTCATTGTTCCATGGAATAGATTCATGATCTCATTCATGCAGTATTTCATAATTGATAATTGACAGAATTGATTCCCTCAGAGCTTCCACCTGGTCTTCTTAAACAACCTTAGGTACATCAAGGCCATAAATGTTCTTGAATATTTTATTAGATCAATGGAGCTATCTATTGATAGATTTAGGAAGAAAAAATTCATGCATCCAATCCATCAGGTCCTGCGCCTGATTCTTTATAGGCACATCCTCCAAAAGCAAACTCAAAAAATGATTGTATCATGCATTTTCAACCTAGAAGACCCTACCTCTACATATAATGCTTCCAAGATAATTTGGAGCCTTATCCAACTAGCTACAAAGGTGGTGGAAGATCTCAAGTGTCAGCATAAAGGATGCACCCAATATTTGTATGTTGTGCTTGACACTAATGAAGAAGATCATGTGTCTAAGTAAGTTGTATTTATCATGGTTGTTTCTTTTTTGTTGTGTTCTATGGGTTTTCCTTAATTTAGTTTTTAAGCTCTAATGGCTTCCCCTGGTCCCTTTTTTGGTGTATCTCAAAGACTCCCTTCCCTAGGTTTCTCCCTTTTTTTGCTTCTTCGGGGTGATCTCTCAAGTCCCTTAATTTTGTTGTGTTTCAAATATTTTCGGTCTCGTGGAGACCATCTCATTTTATTTCCTCTTTCGTAAAAGGTTTTAGGTTCCCTTTTAAAACTCCTGCCTCCAATATGTCAAATAATAATAATTAAAAAATACTAAATTCAAAATTAAAATATTTAACTATTTAATAATAAAGTGTAAAAATAGGACGAAGCAATGAGGGATACAGAGGCATAAGGGATGGAGATGGTGATCTCGACATCTTTGGCAACAATAGGTGGGATTTCCCAAGCCCATGTAGGGGATTTTGGACTGGAGCAAGGCGAGATTCCCCCTTTGGACGAATCTACCAAGGCGGATGATTCGAAGGGCCCAGATCCTGACCCAGGCGGGCAGTGGGGCCTGGCCATTGACCAACCTTGGGAAAACTACAAGGGTTTTGTTCCTCCCCTCCCCACCAACAATCCCCAATTGGGAAATGTAGCTCCTCAAAGCTACGTAGAGAAGGTTACAGGTATCCCAAACCCTAGCTCTTCTGGGATTGAGAACCATCCCCCTTTGATCCCCTCGAGTGAAAATTTCATCATCCCTGATTCAGTAATGGCAAAAAAATTGTCTATCGAATCCCTTTCCCTTGTAGGGAAATTTTTCGGGGGAAGACCTGACATGGAGTCTATAAGAAGATGGGTTGCATTCAAATGGTGAACAACAGGGAGTTTCCAACTAGTGGCCCTATCCAAGGGTTTTTTTCTGATTCAGTTGAATAACCAGAATGACTATGCTCGCATTCTCACAGGAGGGCCATGGTTTTATGGTAGGAAGAGTTTGTTCCTTCAAAAATGGGGGGAATATTTCAACCCTAAAACTCAAAATATCAACTTCGCACCCATCTGGGTTTACCTCCCAGATCTTCCCATCCAGTTCTATCATGAAGACATTTTGTGCAGGATTGGAAAATACATTGGGGATCTTGTTGCCATTGACCCTGCAATGAAGGCCCGAACCCACATGGCTCATGCCAGAATTTGTGTCAACGCCAACTTGGATTCCTAGCTGCCAACCCGCTTAAACCTCATCTATGGATCCTACCACTGGTGCCAAGCAATAGAGTATGAGAACAAGCCGATATTCTGCATAGAATGTCAATCCCAAGGGCATCTAAAATCCCAATGTCCATCTCTCAAACCCCAAAAAGAGGTGACCAGCTCCAAGCATCCCCCTCCTCGAAAACAAAGCACCCATATGGGAATACACAATGAGAGATCCAAAGCCCCCTTCGACAACAAGTGGGAAAAATAATTCAAAGGGAAACAAATCGCCAACCAAGAGCCGCTTCTCAGCCATCCTTCTTTAGATTCGGATAAGGTATGCTCCATGTTTGCTTTTCCTAATAGGTTTGGACCTTTATCTAACTCCAATGATGAAGTCCTTCTTCCATAATCTGCCCCTCCTCCCCCCCACTTCCCCTTCCCCCTCCTCATTCCCCATCCAGATCTGGACCATCCCTTCCCCCTCGGATGGGTCCCCCTCCCCTACCAAATCCATATCTGAATCCCTGAAAGAAGTTGTGAGTCCTTCCCATCGCAAAGCTGATCCACCCCTTCCCCCTTAGATGGGCCCCTTTCCCCAACCAAATCCATTTTTGAATCCCTGAAAGAAGTTGTGAGTCCCAACCACCATAAAGTGGACCATAGTCCTATCATTACCAAAAGTTTCAAAAAAGCCCCTATTGACACAGGGAGTGAGAAGAAAAGGGGTAGGCCTACCTTATCTGAGCAAAACAAAAAAGACACCGAAAATCAAGTTGCCAATGGAGTGCAAACAACCTTGTTCCCAGATTTGTTCAACCAGATCAGGGATGAAACAAAAAATCCCAAACCTCCCCCCAACAGGGCAAAGGAGGCAAGAAACCCACCAAAGTATCCAGATGAAGATCCTATCCTGGAATATTAGAGGTCTCAATAGTACGACCAAACAAATATTAGCTCGAACTGTTAGGAAAGACCATAAACCCACTATTTTCATTTTGCAAGAAACGAAAGTTGATGCTTCTAGAATTAATAACATTACCAATTTAGTGTGGAAGAATTGTCAATGGGCTTCCTCCCCTATTGAAGGCTCTTCTGGAGGCCTTCTGTGCCTCTGGGATCCAAAAAAAGTTGAAGGCAGGGTAATTTCATCCTCCAAAAGAACTCTAAACCTGGTTTTCTTCTACAAAGAAAATTAGGTTTTATCCAACATTTATGCTCCCAATAACCCTCTTGAAAGATGCTCTCTCTGGAGATCCCTCTCCCACATGAAGGATGCATTCTCCAACCTCCCCTGGATGCTAGCAGGTGACTTCAATTCCCCCCTCTTTCCCTCTGATAAAAGGGGTGGCAGTTCCATTCCCTCCAAAAGCATACAAGATTTCCAAGACTTTGTTACTGAGAATGAGTTGATGGATGTTCAGATTAAAGGATGTCAATTCACATGGAGCAACAAAAGAGTGGGTTCCGAGCACATACAAGTTAAATTGGATAGAATATTCCTATCCCAGTAGGCTATTCCCATATTTGGAGACACCTCTCTCATCTCTCTTCCTAGAATTGGCTTCGACCATTACCCCCTTCTTCTGGAAGCTAACAGGGCTCCATCCTTCAAAACCCCATTCATATTTGAGAACATGTGGATCCAACATGCTGATCTGAGGTAGAGGATCTCTGAATGGTGGCAGCACCCTTACCCTGGGTCTGTTATTTCCCAAGTTTCCCAAAAACTAAAGGCTATCAAGGAAAACCTCAAAATCTGGAACAAGGAGGTGTTCGAGAATATTTTCGAAAACAAAGAACAGATCTTAAGCAAGCTCAAAACCATTGAACAACAAATCTAGCATGACCAATGGACTCCTCAGTTGAGAGAAGAAGAAAGGCAACTTCTGTCAGAATACCACAACATTCTGGCCAAGGAGGAGACCTATTAGAGACAAAAATCCCGAGCCCTCTGGCTAAAAGATGGTGATGCTAACACGAGGTTCTTCCATGCTTCCACTCTACGAAATCGAAGCACAAGAAAAATCAAAGAGCTCATTCTGACTGATGGCACTTGCTCAAGAGACATCTTCAAAATCAGAGATGAAGCCTCATCCTACTTCAGCAACTTGATGGGAGCCATATCCCCCGAACATCCTGAAGCCCAAGAGGTCCTCCTGCAGAACATTCCCCCTCTGGTTACTCCTGAAATGAATTCCTCCCTTATCCAACCCCTAAGCAAAAAATAAATCAAGCTCGCTTTGTTCTCCATGCAAGCTGACAAAGCCCCTGGGCCAGATGGGTTTCCCCCTATTTCTTTCAAACTTTTTGGGATATCCTAGAGGAAGACATTTGCAAAGCCATCATGGAACTCCAACGAACCAAGATCATTCCCAGAGGGACGAACTCTACTTTCATTGCCCTGGTCCCCAAAACCCCTCAATGCAAATCCATGGTGGACTTCAGACCAATCAGCTTATGCAACATCATCTACAAGATTTTAACCAAATATTTAGCTATGAGGCTCAAGAAAATCCTTCCCATGATCATAGATCCCTGTCAAGGAAGTTCAGTGGAAGGTAGATCCATTACTGATAGCATCATCTCTCTTCACGAAACTCTTCACTCAACATCGTGCAACAAAAAAGTGGCCATGTTTCTGAAGTTGGACATCAACAAAGCTTTTGATAGGGTTAACCAGGATTTTCTTTTAAAAGTCCTCTCCAGGTTCGGGTTTCATAAGGAATGGATCGACCTCATCAAGGGCTGCATTTCCTCCCCTTGGTTCTCTATTCTAGTTAATGGATCAGCAACAGGTTATTTCCCCAGCTCCAGAGGCATCAGACAGGGAGATCCCCTATCCCCCTTCCTTTTCATCATTCTTGTTGAATCCCTAGGAAGAGCCTTCAAATATGCCTGTGCCTCAGGGAGTGTTTCTGGTATCAAGGCTTCATCTAATTCCCCACCTCTGTCCCACCAGCAGTTTGTAGATGATACTATCATCGCTACCCTAGCCTCTGTTGTTCAAGCTAAGTCCATTAAGTCTATCCTTGATACCTATGAGTTAGCAATCGGGCAGGAAATTAACTATCTGAAAAGCAAATGCTACTTTCTCAACACCCCTGTTAATAGACAATGCAAGATTACTCATATCCTTTAGTGCTGCATTGTTGATCTCCCCACCTCTTACTTGGGTCTTCCCCTATTCATCAAAAACCCGAAAGAGTCCATGTGGGACAATGTCATAGAAAGAATCAAGCGAAAACTTGCAGGATGGAAAGGGTCTCTTCTGTCTCAGGCGGCCAAAGCAACTCTCACTATGGCAGTTCTCTAGAGCATCCCAGTCTACTTCATGTCGGTGTTCAAAGCTCCTGCTGCTGTGCATGCCAAGATTGAACAGATTCAAAAGAACTTCCTATGGTCGGGCCCAGAGGATAAGAAGAAATTTCACCTAGTCAGCTGGGACAGAGTTTGCCACCCAAAATCCCAAGGAGGCCTCGGGCTTAGAAGAATCGCCAACATGAACCTCACCCTCCTTGCCAAGCAGGCATGGAAAATCTTCATCAACTACAAAGTAGAGTGGGTTTCCATCATTCAAGACAAATATCTCCAGAACCTTTCCCTGCTGGAGGACAACATTCCCACCAATGGGTCTGCTTTCTGGTGGGCTATCATTCAGGCTAAATCCCTCATCATCAAAGGCACTCGATGGTAGCTAGGCAATGGTTCAAATATCAATTTCTGGGATAATGTATGGATAAAAGACAAACCTCTCTCAGAAGTCCCTGAGGTCTCCATCCTTAGACCTATTCTAGACAGAAGGTGGGGTAGCCAAGTGGTGAACTTCATTGACAATCAACGCAGATGGAAAGCCATTCCCACTACCAATGAAAGTGACCAAGTTGTTAGAGCTGGGAATATCCTATCCCACTTACTCAAAACCACCATCATCCCAACCATAGCTACCCCTGACTACCCTATCTGGAAAGGAAATGATAGTGGGGATTTCTCCATCAAATCAACTTACTCCCTCCTGCTCAATTCCTAGGTCTCCACTATTCCTTTCAGGTTGGTGTGGGTCAAGCACCTCATTCCCAAGGTTGGCTTCTTTTCTTGGACTGCCATTCAAAACAAAGCCCTTACTACCGATAATCTTATGAAAAGGGGCATCCCTATCCCGAATAGATGCCACCTGTGTCTATCCAATTGGGAATCCATCAATCACCTATTCTTAGATTGTGATTTTACCAAGGAAGGGTTGAGTCACATTCTGACTACCTTTCAGATTCAATGGGCTCCTCCCAATTCCCTCTTGGACCTCTTTGTCCAATGGCCAAACCCGTTCAACCATCCCAAAGTCTCTTTCCTGTGGAAGGTTTACCTCCATCATTTTCTATGGCAAATTTGGTTAGAAAGAAACCACAGAATCTTCTCCATCTTGTCTAACGACCTTGTGTCCACAACTACCAAAGCCATCACCTATGCTGCTAAAAATTCCCATTTACTTCCTTGCCCCAATCTTCCTAGTTGTAGCTTTGAAGCTGAGATTCTCCGATTCTTGAATATTCCCATCCCTTCTAATGTGACCCCTCCCCTACCCCATCCCAAAAAGAAGGCTCGTTGGAGACCACCCCCGGAAGGATGGCTGAAGCTAAACTTTGATGGTGCATCCAAAGGGAATCCAGGTTTAGCAGGAGCGGGCGGGGTTGTCAGGAACCACAAAGGTGAAGTTGTCATAGCTTTTTCTGAGAACCTGGATCACCAAACGAATAATGTGGCTGAAGCTTGGGCATTATGGTGAAGTATGCATCTCATCAGGGATTCCAAAATCAATCTCCAAATCGAAGGGGACTCCCTCAATATCATTGGGTACATTAATAGTGATAAAAGTCCACCATGGAATATTCGCTCCCTGATCCAGGAAACCAGGATCCTCATTGGTCAGCAAAATCAGGTCATGGCTGCTCACGTGTACCGTGAAGCCAATAGGCTTGCTGACGGTCTCGTAAATTTGGGAATCACCCAACCGACCATCTCCATTTGGTGCAATTCGATCCCGCAAAGTGTTCTTCACATAGCATCAATGGATTGGCCGAGATAGACAAGGTGCCTTTAATTCTCTCTTCGTTGCCCCATGGTTTTCCTAATTATTGTTTTGTAGGTCTCATGGTGCAAAATTCCTTGGGCAAATTTTCTAATCCATGTGCCCCCTCTCTCTCATGTGATTGGCCACCCACCTGGCCCATTCGATCATGATTTTTGAACTTGGTTTCACTTTTCAAACTGCATCAGAGTTCAAGGCAATTTGTGCAGTCCCAACCATGATTGCACCAAAGCCACCTCACCTAATTTTTTGCCTAGCCTCACTGTCCCTAAGTGCCACTGGCGTTATATCTCCACCCATGTGGATATCTGTTTGAGGCCCTCCACCAATCCCCAGTCCCATTTCCATCATATCCACCTCCCCACCTGTTGTCACCCCTGGGTTACCGGCATGAGTAATGTCTCGCATAACGCTTATTTAAGTTGGAGGTGGTCTACCATGCAGTCCTACGTTCTTCATTTCCGCCACCCCAACCCCCTATCTAGCCTCCCTGCTGCCATCCTTAGGCCCCCTGTTTCCACCGCCATGGCCTTTATCGAGCCTAGCAGCCTTCAACTCGACACCCTTTCGGCCTCCTTCCTGCAATCGTAGAAGCTTATTCCTTTCCTATCCAAATTCAAGGGTGTCGAGCCAGACATTACCATTGATTTTGTTAAATCTTGGTCGAATGGCCATGTTTTTGTGTGCAACATTCGCTTCAAGGTAACAACAGAGCTAATCATAGAAGTGTCTAGCCTTCCTCTGATGGGGTGCTTGGTCCGATGAGACAAGCATAATTGGGACCAGGAGCTCGATGGGTTCCCCAATTACCAAGAGTTTAAGTGGATCGGAGTCGCCCTCGACCATGAATCCCTCCCCTCACCGTGGCCTATCATCATTATCCCTCTACTCCAGTACCTCACATGCGATGACCCTTCCAAGCCTTTATCCAGCTTTCATCTTGCCTTGGTGAATCACTTGCGGGGGTTCAAGCCTATGAATATCCCAACTTTCCTCCACCGTTCCATCCGGCTCTCTATTCTCAGTGCTCGCAAAAAGAATTCGACTCCCACCCATCAAGGGTTGTTTGTAGTCATCTTCCACCATGTCGTCGCCTCCACCCCATCGCCCATTTTGGCCACCCCCTCCATTCCAACCCTCCCCATCCCTCGTCCACTCATAGTCCTTCCCACTCCCTATCCAGTGAGCCTCTAGTTAGTGATGAACCCCAGGAATTCCAAACTCCTACTTCTAAAAAGGGTTCCCCGACTGTTGCGACTCCCTCTTCCATCAAACCCCTTGCCACGAGTGGGAGTAAACCAACATCAGCTAAGCGAAAACCTAAGGTTGAAGAGAGCTCTGCTCATGTTCAAAGGTCATCCAGGGTTAAAAAAACCAAGGTAGAGTCTAGTCAGAATTCCCCTGTCCACATCTCTGAGGATAACAATAGGAATTTGAACCCTGATGTTGCAATTTCCAATAGAATTTTGAGAATGTTCCTCAAAAGCTTCATTTCGGCTTTCGACAGCGCTAGTGCAGCCCTGAAGCAGTCCCTCCAGCAGAACATAATCAACACCAAGGAGGACTCCCCGAAAGCCGAGCTTCACTAATCATCCAAAGCTAGTCTCTGGGTTCACATTTTTTGATGCTACTGTTTCGAGGTTTTTTGTTTGTTTTGTTTTTTGATTCTAGAATTTCTAACAGACATTGCTATTTCTTCTCTGTATTTTCTAAGTCTGTTAATTTTCCTTTCCTAAGATGGCCCCTGCGTGGGTTTTGGTTAGTTTTCTGTCGGAATGTAGTCTCCGTGGTCATTTACCCCTGCATGGGCAGTTTTGCTATTGTAACTGGTTCTGTCATCCCCTGCGTGGGAAATTTTGGTCCTATCATCCCCTGCATGGGAAATTTGGTTTTGTTTACAGTTGTCTTCCCTGGTATGGGATACTTCAGTAGTATTTTCCCTATATCTATCAAAGTCTCTTGTATATCTGGGATTGGGACCCAACCAAAACCCATATAATAGAACCATCCAATTACCAAAAAAAAAAAGTGTAAAAATAAGATTTAAATCTCTTTAATTTATATATTAAATATCTAAAATTTCATGTTTATAGGTAACTTACAAATTTGTACAGTAAGCAAATATTATAACAATTTGAAGAAGTCATTTAATATATATATATATATATATATATATATATATATATATATATATATATATATATATATATATATATATTAAATGATAATATATGTTATATTTTTTTAATGAATTATATGTGGTTTTTATTGGGTTACTCCATCAAAATATAAAAATATTGCATTTGTTGTTATGTCAATTAAACCATATTTAACATGTTTTTTTATCACAATTTTTTCATTTCTTTTTCTATTAAATATATTCTTCAACTTCTTTGAAGTGCTATGTTTCTACAGTTAGCTCCTTGATGTCATTTTGATTAAGAACAAAAATCTTACTTAGCCAGTTACCTTCTAAAATTTGAATTTCACCAAAATAAAGATCAACACCATCATTGGCTAAATTATCTGCTACTCGATTTCCTTCTCTATAAATATGCTCTCACTTCCAAGAGATTACCTCTAATAATAGGTGATGAACATCTACAATGAAATTATTTTTTATCCAGTATCCACATCATTTTTGTTTAACATTGATGATAATTTATGAATCCCCTCAATTAGAATATATTTCCATCCTTTTTCTATTGAAATTTTAATCCCTTGAAAAAGTGCCCTAACCTCTACATAGTTGTTAGTTGAATTTCCATATGATTTTGATTAAGTGAGAAGAATTTTGCCTTCACTATTTATAAAAACACCACCTCCACCACCTTTTCTCAAAAATTCTTTAGAAGCACCATCAAAATTAATTTTGATAAACCTAATTTCTGGACATTTTCAATTTACCTTAGATCAACACCATCAAAATTAATTTTGATAAACCCAATTTCTGGACATTTCCATTTTAGCCTAGATCGAGGTAGATCATTTGTTTTAATTTCATTATTGCATATGACTCTTCTATATATGTTCAAATCCTATAGCCAAGTTATTAGTGCATCTTTTTCTACAATTGAGACTTCCCATGATGAGCACCATATTTGTAGATATTTTATAAGAGGTAAAAATACGGTTACAAACTTGGGCATGATTTCGAGATATATTTTTAAAAATTATATTATTTCTTTCAAGCCATAAATTCCAACAAATAATGGTAGGGCCAATCCTCTACAAAATATATAATGCTTTAGCTTTGAAATAATTAATCTAGTATTTCATGAACTCTTTCAGTGTTTATGGAGCTACCCAAATTATGTGAGCAAAGGGACAATGAAGAATTAAATGGTTTGATGTTTCTAAATCCTTCTCATACATGGTACGTCTAAAAGGTCCATAATATCCTCTTCTTTGTAGACTCTCTCCTAGAAAATTTTTACTTTGAACTATTAACCAAAGGCCTTAGGAAAAGCCTCTAATGACCAAACATTCTTCCAAGAAAAAAACTTTGGGAGAAGGAAATTTTGATTGCTCTAAATCCGCATATTCCAACTTGATTGAGGATCCACCATCCTTTAATAAATTCCAAACCAACTCATACTTTAGTGTAAAAATTGGCAAATAAAACTCTTAATATATATATATATATATAAGTTCTGGAAATCAAGAAATAAGTGGAAATTAATCATGGAGTTATTTTTTTTTAATTTACATGGTGGAATCGGTAGTCATCACGAATCTGGGAAGGTTGTCTAGATTTTATGGCCACCATAGTATTATGCGTTGTTTGCTCTGAAAGTCATCACACAGTTCTTCACGTAATCTATCCCTATAACCACCATGCCACAATCATTTTCAACATTTTATGTCATTGAAAGCACCAGGAAAGGGACAAATGTTCATTCTAACAAGGCCCAAGATTTGAACCTTGGACCTCTACCTCCCTTATGGGTTTTGGTCGAACCAATTGGTCTACACCTCAAACCTTAAAAATTTTCAATGCATTTACACAGGTTTTTACGAGGGGTAATTGGTCCCCTCATACTAAGTGGGATTTGAACCTTACAAAAAAAACTAATAATGGAGTTTTTGCATTTAAAAGTTTACTTCTTCCCTTTATAAAGAATATTTTTGAATCACATACATTTTAATTATTATAAAAAGTATTTAGAAGACTAAGTTTATTTACTCAAGTTAGTATTTTTTTTATATATTATTAATATTTTTAAGTTTATTTAGTATTTAAATTTGGATGCTTGTTCAATTATTTGTTTTAACTAGTTTAGTTACAATTTCAATTGAATTAAGAAGTCTAAGTTTCATTTACCATGCTAGTATTTTTATGTTATACCATGCTAGTATTTTTATGCATTAACAAAAAAATTTAAAATTATTTAATATTTAAAATATCAATAATAAATTTGTTCAATACTACTCCTTAAATTTTGATCTCTTTCAATATCCCTCCTCTAATTATCTTATTTATAAACATAATAGAAAATATGTATAAATGTTATGCTTTTAAACTTTTATTTTTATAAATTAAAATTTAATTTAATTTAAAAATTTAAAGTACAACTAAAAATAACCTAAATCTAAATCATTAATTCAATAAAAATGATAATAATATTTTTTTATACTAGATACAAGTAGGAATTTTAAAAGGGTTAAACAAGGATTACTCAACACTTATAAAATTCATAGACCAGTTGAACACAATTCAGCAAGAGGAATAATCTAACTCTAACAACCTGAGAGATCCCAGGATCCCACAAGAACAAGAAACTGAGGATCCTAACAAAGAACCTTATAAAAATAATGAAGCCTAACCAACAAGAGACCCAACAAGAAAATGGGAAGAAAACCCCACAATAGCCCAATAAAACCAAAGCAATCAGAGGATAAGGTCCTTGGGAGGACTAGCATCAGAACCAAACCACCATCAAAATTAGTTCTTGGGAGAACCATCTCCAGCATCTCTTGGTACTAGCTTGGGAGCTCTTGAAAAATACTAGTACCGTTGCATCATAGACTTGGTGTCTTCAGCAAAGGTGATGGCCACCTTTAATGTCTCAATTAGGAACTTTTGGTTATCCTCCAATAACTTAACGAAACCTATTGGAGATTCTAGATGATCCATCAAGTTCTTTTCCATGTGATCAGCAGGACCCTCAATGGCTTTCACTTTCTTCTTTGCAGGAGCTTGGTCCTCTGATCCTAAGTTTTCCATAGATACTGAAGATTTCTCTACCTTAATTGATTTTGCAAAGAGGAATATAGAACACCTAGCTTTCCCCGAACCCACTTTAATCCCCACAAGAGAGACCAAAATAAATCTCTTCAAAATCATCAATATTTAACCACTTTAAATCATAAATATATTAAAAATAATAGCCCCTAATGATACATGATTACCATCTAATAGAATATAAGGGGTGCTAATACCCCCTCAAAGGAGAGGTGTATCAAGAACCTATGTTTAAGTAAATATCTTGGTATTATTTGTATCTAAGAAATTTAAATGACAAAGGAAAAAGTTTCCAAAACTATGAAAGTATGGGCAAGATGTGAATGGGATGCTATGGATTTTGAAAGAGTGATAGGGGAAATGCTAACATGTTGGGATCCTATTAAAACCTCATATGCAACTATTCATAAAACTATGCACTGGATAGCCTCATTAGTTATATGGTACTTTACAATTAGTCATTTCATCCTTATCAATGTCTATGGACCTACAACTCAGTAAGACAAATTAGAAATATGGAGTGGGATTGAAGCTTTTATGAGAAGTAAAGACCAAGAAACTCAATTCATGACCATAAAATATTTTAATGCCATAACCAAGCTAGATGAAATAATTGGGGGAATTAGAAAAACAATAATCTTTGGAAGGTTGAGTTTGAAGAGGACAAATATACATGGACCAACAATAGAAGAGGTCAAAACCTAATAGCAAAAAAATTAGATAGATGCATAGTCTCAGATCATTGGCTAGATGAAGGGACTTATTGTTGGCATTTTTGCCACATTGTTTTTTTTGTTGCTGTTCATGCAAAATAACCAAGTTTGTGCAAAAGTGAAACTGTCGTGAAAATGCGACATGTCGCGATATCGTGACCCGTCGTAGTTTTGCGGTGCCAAATGCAGAAAAGAGCTAAGTAAAGAAGTTGTCACGATATCGCAACATGTCGTATTTTCGTGACCTGTCACATTTTTGTGGTCAAAAAAGTCAACGGAAGCAAAGAAGCCAAACTGTCATGATATCGCGACATGTTGGAGTTTCGCGACTTGTTGCGATGAGGAAGAACTAATTGAAAAGTTTTCGTGATATCGCGACATGTCACGTTTTTGCAACTTGCGATGGCCACCAAAGTGATAGAAAATATAGTGATATCACGACATAAAGTAGCAAAGGGCAATGTCCATGAAAAATGTCGTGATATCGCAACAGAAATGCAAGAAAGGAGCAAATGGTATAGACTGGCGCGATATCGTGACATGTCACATTATCACAAAAGAGCTGAAAGATAAACACAAGGCCAGAAAGATGTTGCAATTTTGTGACATTTTTGAGGACGAAGCTAAGCAGGAGAAACTTGTCGTGATATCGCGACAGGAAGCGACAACATCAGAGAAGGCAAGAAATTGTCGTGATTTCGTGACATGCTTGATAGGAAGGACCAAGTGCGAAGAATTGTCGTGATATCGCGACATGTCACGTTTTTACGAGGAGAAAGAAAGGAGGCAGCTAGATTGTACAGAATGTCACAATTTCGTGACATGTCAAATTTTCACGGCCTAAAAGTAGCAAAGTACAAGGAGGCAGAAAACGTCGTGATTTTGCGACATATTGTGGAGATAAATCCAAATGGAGAAACATGTCGCAATTTCATGACATGTTCTGTTTTCGCGAGGCAAAGGTAGAAATAAGGAGAAGATAGAACCATGTTGCGATTTCACGACTTGTTGAAGGTGAAAGAACCAAATGGAAAATCGTCGTGTTTTTGTAGAACAAAAGATGACAAGTACAAGGCAAACAAAAATTGTCGCGATATCGTGACATGTCACATTTTCACGATGAAGGAGCTCGAAAGACAATGCTAAGTACGGACCGTTGCGATTTCGTGACATGTCCCATTTTCTCTCCCTGAAGGAAGATGAAGGCCAAGGAAAAGAAGATGTCACGATTTCGTGACATGTCACATTTTCGTGACTGGTGGCGGAGAGAGAAGGCAGCAAGGTAAAAGTGTCACGATTTCACGACATGTCACATTTTCGCAACCTGTCACATTTTTGCGACAAAAGCAACAACAAAGGCCCGATACAGTCCTGTTTGCATTTTCCTTCAGGATTGCATAGGGAAATGTGAAGAGAAGATAAGGATCAAGTAAAAGCTCTCCAACGGATTGTGAGATCGTGGTCAAATAGGCTCAAAGATTAAATGTTGCTGATTACCTAGGTGTGCAAGATAGAAGAACATGAGGCAGTTTTTGATGCCACCAAAATTAAAGACACCTCCAACATTAAAATTTCTTGTTCGTGGTCTCCTAACAACTTTCGGCTTGCCTTGATAATGGTCATTTAATGTGTGATTTCTCCGAGGCAGATTAAGGGGGATTGTTTCTCTTTTCAAGTGCATATTTTGTGAACCTCTTCTTTGAAATCTGTTGTATGTTTTAAATGTTGTGATGCAAAAGAGAGAGGGAAGACCTCTATAAATATTCATGTATATCTAAAGCAAAAGAGGTTAGACATTTTTACAAGGAAACTCTCTAAGTTATCTGCATCGATAGAAGTGACTCGGCTTCTGAAATTTGCAAGCATTCTTTTGTGTATGATTTCCTTCTGTTTTAACGTCATTTCTGTTTATGCTCATGTTCTTGCTTTCAAGTCTTGAATTCTGCATTCTGAATTCGAATGTTGCTGGTTAGTGAGTAGAGTTTGAAATGCGATCTGAAGGTTATCTCTACAAAGGTGTGAGTTCAATTCTGTTGCTTTCCCTTTATTAGATGTTGTCATAAAACTTGGTGGAATTCTTGTTGTTAGTCTGCCCCAAATTATACACTTCGGCCTGTGGCCATATTTCCATCTCTTTCTTGTTATTTCCCTTCCTTTCTGTTATTTCCCATTTCTTTCTTGCATCCTTATCTTCAAAACCAGTTTAGATTAGTTTGGGAGCCAGCCCTCTCTGGAGATTGGCCCGGGAGACTTCTCTTTCTCTCGGTCTTTCAATGTTGGCCAAGTCTAGGGTGCATATACGTATAAAATCCTTTCTTGTGGAAAATTTGTGACCAACCATTTTTGGCACGCTCGGTGGGACAGACTATTTCTGTCTCCAACAGATCCATAATCGGTGGGACAAGCATTATTTCAAATTGACAAACCCACCTGTGCCAATAGTTTTTGACATGCCCAGTGGGACTCATAAGTCTTATTTTTTGATACCCGAAGGAATCAAGATTTTGATGAACTGTCTTGACATCATAGCGAAGATTGTAAGTTCATCTGGCGACTCTGTTGAGCTGAAGACCCGAATTTCTTGATCGTAGATGCCTTTTGAATCTGAAAGAAGATACCCCAAAGGAATCAAGGTTTGGGGAGCAGCCTTGACCTCATAAGCGGAGAAAATAATGTGCACCTGGCGACTTTGACTTAGTGGCGAGAACCATGATCCCTGTAGACCACTGCTATAATGGAGAGTGTACGTTGTCCTAGCTGGAATGATCCTGGCCCCTTGAATCTCCAAAGTCGACACGATATTCCCAAAAGTGCCTTGCAGACATTGACGAAATACAATGGTACTAAGGGAATGGCCCAAGAGCATATTAAAGATGTTGCTACTTTGGCCATCCTCCATGACATAGTCCATCAAGATGTCATTATCAGACTTCTAGTTCGGTCTTTGGAAGGAATGGCGTTGCAGTGGTACAGACTACTCGGGTAAAAAATCATCTACTCATGGGATGACTTAGCGGGAGCACTAATTAGAACATTTGACGACTCTCAAGATCCCTTCCAGCTCTTGATGCACTTCTCCACCATCACAAGAGCACCTCTGGAGAGCATCACAGACTTCAATGTCCAATTCTACAGAAGTTGGAAGAGAATTCCAGGGGAGATCCAATCGACACCCACCCAATCCCACCTCTTCTATGTTCATGCCTTTCACTCGGACATAAGCCTTCTCTTGCTGCAATCAGGTGAACAAAGGTTCCCTCAAATATTTGAAGAAGCAGTGTGAGCGGAATAGCTTTTGCTCCTATTAGGAAAGTGGCAATGGGGAGAAACTCCATCACTTTCTCTGATAGTCGCTGCTCCTGTCTACCCTATGCAGTATTCACCATGGAAGATTCCTCATACTGAGCAAAGACCTGAGATGCAGCTATGTGGAACTCAAGATGCAGCTTTCATCCAAGACCCACAATGGGAATCAGCAAGCCTTGTCTCAGCAATAGATAATATGGTTGCTTGTAGTTTCTATCAGGAAATGGATCAAGAGGAAATGGATCAAGAGGAGATGAACAAAGGAGAATAATAATAGGCTCAAGTGGCAAAACTTGAGAGCAAGGAGGGCACATTTTTACACCCTTTTTGTGTCCTAGGGCATAGCGTGCAAGTGTTCAACCAGAACCCATTAACTATGTCTCATCAAGAGGCTGAGCCTGAAGAGATCTTGGAGAAAGGACTATCACTGGACAATTCCTATTATCGCATCAAGGGGTTGGAGGAACATGTACTCGGTCCATAGCCAGTGGACTCTTCAAAATGGTGGTATTGGCTTCGGCCATTACTGCAATCGGTACCCCAACGAGCCCTCCATGTGGCAAATATTTTTTCTACATTATTCATCAACTGTATGGGTACCAGAATGCATGATAACCTGCCACATTGTGCCCTGTTTGCACCATGGATAACTTCAAGAAGAGGCCAACCGGACTTCAAAGATCGATTTAAGTACAATCATATCTGGTCTGGACACTGCAGGTTCATCGGATAGACACTTGAAGCTAGGTTTGTGGTGGCGACATGCCAATCATGTCGTAAAATTTTGTGTACATATTGTAAATAGCCCCATTAGTAAATAAAGTGCCAAGGGCACTAAATTTAAAAAAAAATTCAACTTCGGCTCCTTTTGCACACAAGCCCGCAAGTACATTTCTTTTTCTTTCTCTTTTTCTTTTCCTTCCCAGCAGTTAGTGGCTTTCTTCTACTTCTTTCTCCACTTCCTCATTTTCATTCCCTTCCCCTTTTACTCCTTGTTCCTCTGTACATAATCAAGCCACTGTTGTTGTTTCTACTCCCCTCTCTGATGTTCCCATTTCTACTTTCCCTTTCTTCTAGTCCTTTGTCTTGTGAGTACTTCGTCACAACCATAGTTTCTACTACCATCTCCATTCCATCCACTTCCATTTCATTATCTGTTTCATAGCATCCCAGTAGCTAGTAGCACAATAGAGCCCTACTACTGTATCTACCACTTCCATTCCTCGACCTTCTATCATTTCATCATTTCTTATTCCCATTCCATGGCCTACGCATCCATTGGTCATCATTCCATTCATTTTAGTTTTTACAACTTAGGTGCTTTTCACTACTGCCATGGAGATCCTTGCATAGTACCTGGTGATTACCTAGCTCATCCGAGCTAGGCAAAGTGTAGTAGTTCTAAAGAAATAAAGAAAGTTATGTTCTTCCACAAATTTCTGTTGAAGGTCCTATTTTTCAGAACTGAGTACCAGCAAGAGCTTGTTGCAGTAGCCCGCAGAAATGCCAACATCAACCAGCACTCATTCTTTTTGCCCCTTCAGCTTCTTGACTCTGTTACCCAATGGATAAAGGCCTGAGATTCATGCATACAGCAGACTGTATACCCCGCAAGCCACCAAGAATGTTGGCATTTTTGCCACATTGTTTTTGTTATTGTTGTTCATGCAAAATAACCAAATTTGTGCAAAAGTGAAACTGTCACGAAAATGTGACATGTCGCGATATCGTGACCCATCGCAATTTCATGACGCCAAATGCAGAAAAGAGCTAAGTAAATAAGTTGTCGCGATATCGCGACATGTCGCATTTTTGCAACATGTCGCATTTTCGCGACATGTCATGTTTTCGCGATCAAAATAGTCAACGGAAGCAAAGAAGCCAAACTGTCGCGATATCGCGACATGTTGGAGTTTTATGACTTGTTGTGATGAGGAAGAACTAATTAAAAAGTTTTCGCGATATCATGACATGTCATGTTTTCGTGACTTGCGATGGCCACAGAGCAAAGTGATAGAAAATGTCACGATATCACGACAAAAAATAGCAAAGGGCAATGTCCATGAAAAATGTCGTGATATCACGACAGAAACGTGAGAAAGGAGCAAATGGTATGGACTGGCATGATATTGCGATATGTCACGTTATTGTGAAAGAGCTGAAAGATAAACACAAGGCAAGAAAGATGTTGCGATTTCACGACATTTTTGAGGATGAAGCTAAGCAGGAGAAACTTGTCGCGATATTGTGACAGGAAGCGACAACATCAGAGAAGGCAAGAAATTGTCGCGATTTCGTGACATGCTTGATAGGAAGAACCAAGTGCAAAGAATTGTCACGATATTGTGACATGTCACGTTTTCATGAGGAGAAAGCAAGGAGGCAGCCAGATTGTACGAAATGTCACGATTTTGCGACATGTCAAATTTTCGTGGCCTAAAAGCAGCAAAGTACAAGGAGACAGAAAATGTCACGATTTCGTGACATATTGTGGAGATAAATCCAAATGGAGAAACATGTCGTGATTTCACGACATATTTCATTTTCATGAGGCAAATGCAGAAATAAGGAGAAGATAGAACCATGTCGCGACTTCGCGACTTGTTGAAGGTGAAACAAACAAATGGAAAACCGTCGCGTTTTCGTGAAACGAAAGATGACAAGTACAAGGCAAATAGAAATTGTCACGATATCATGACATGTCACATTTTTGCGATGAAGGAGCTCGAAATACAATGCTAAGTACGGACTGTCGTGATTTCGTGACATGTCCCATTTTCGCTCCTTGCAGGAAGATGAAGGCCAAGGAAGAGAAGATGTCACAATTTTGTGACATGTTGCATTTTCGTGACTAGTGGCGGAGAGAGAAGGCAGCAAGGTAAAAGTGTTGTGATTTCGTGACATGTCGCATTTTTGTGACCTGTCACATTTTCGCGACAAAAGCAACAACAAAGGCTCGATACAGTCCTAATTGCATTTTCCTTCAGGATTGCATAAGGAAACGTGAAGAAAAGATAAGGATCAAGTAAAAGCTCTCCAACGGATTGTGAGATCATGGTCAAAGAGGCTCAAAGATTAAATGTTGTTGATTACCTAGGTGTGCAAGATAAAATAACATGAGGTAGTTTTCGACGCCACCAAAATTAAAGATGCCTCTAGCATTAAAATTTCTTGTTCGTGGTCTCCTAACAACTTTCGGCTTGCCTTGATAATGGTCATTTAATGTGTGATTTCTTCGAGGTAGATTAAGGGGGATTGTTTCTCTTTTCAAGTGCATATTTTGCGGACCTCTTCTTTGAAATCTGTTGTATGTTTTAAATGTTGTGATGCAAAAGAGAGAGGGAAGACCTCTATAAATATTCATGTATATCTAAAGCAAAAGAGGTTAGACATTTTTACAAGGAAACTCTCTAAGTTCTCCGCATCAATAGAAGTGACTCGGCTTCTGAAATTTGCAAGCATTCTTCTGTGTATGATTTCCTTCTATTTTAACGTCATTTCTGTTTATGTTCATGTTCTTGCTTTCAAGTCTTGAATTCTGCATTCTGAATTCGAATGTTGTTGGTTAGTGAGTAGAGTTTGAAATGCAATCTGAAGGTTATCTCTACAAAGGTGTGAGTTCAATTCTGTTGCTTTCCCTTTATTAGATGATGTCATAAAACTTGGTGGAATTCTAGCTGTTAGTCTGCCCCAAATTATACACTTCGGCCTATGGCCATATTTCCATCTCTTTCTTGTTATTTCCCTTCCTTTCTGTTATTTCCCATTTCTTTCTTGCATCCTTATCTTCAAAACCAGTTTAGATTAGTTTGGGAGCCAACCCTCTCTGGAGATTGGCCCGAGAGACTTCTCTTTCTCTCGGCATTTCAATGTTGGCCAAGTCTAGGGCACGTATACGTATAAAATCCTTTCTTGTGGCAGATTTGTGACCAACACTTATGCTAAAATTAATATCTTGGCAACGATTGGTTTAGATCACTAGTCAATAAAAGTTAAAACAATGGTATGTGAATTAAAAATATATATATATATATATATATATATATATATATATATATATATATATATATATATATATATATATATATTAAATATGAGCAGATGTGGAAAGACCATTCTCAATTTGTTGATATGATAGTTCAAGCATGGAATTCTTTAGGAAAAGGTGGGTTGTATACACTTCCAAAACAAATTAAATCAATGATATCTAGATTAAAGGAATGGAACAAGAACACTTTTGGAAATATTTTTGAGAAAAAAGAACTAAAAAATACTCAAAATTTTTAAAAGGTGAGCATAATAATCCTAGCTCGGGGGAAAGAGAGTTGCTTAGTGAATATTATAATATTTTGAGTAAGGAAGAGAAATTTTGGAGATTAAAATCAAGATGGACTTGGTTAAAAGGATAATAAAACATAATTTTTCATGGGATGACAATAGTATAGATATTAGCATCCAAATTTAGTAGAATTAAATTAGTAGAAGTGGTTTGGATTAAATACTAGAGTGAAATTAGAAAGGAGATAAGATTTTTTTACCAAAATATTCTAAGGTCAGAGGAGTTTGAAATTCTAAATTCTAAACTACTACAAGAAGTACTTTTAGCTATACCAAATGAAAACAATAGGAAATTTATGGATCCTATTACTATGGAAGAAGTTTATTTAGCTCTTTTGTCTCTTGATAAGGATAAATCCCTAGGCTCATATGGGCTCTCTATAACATTCTATTAGCATAATTGGAAAATAGTGAACGATTGTTTATTGGGGGTAGTGGAAAATTCTAGGGTAAAACAGTACATACGTTATAAAATAAGTGCTACATATCTTACCCTAATTCCAAAATATAAGGATGTAGAATTGTTTTATTCATTTAGGCCCATAAGCCTATGTAATATGGCATATAAGATAATCTCCAAAGTGATGGAAAATTGGTTAAGACCATTGTTAGACAAAATTATTTTAGAAGAGCAAGGAGGATTTGTGAAAGGAAGACAAATTTTGGATAGGATCATAGTAGCTCATGAATTTATGCATTCAACAACTTCAAGAAAAGAGAGATATTATCTTAAATCTAATGTGAATAAAGTCTATGATAGGGTTAAATGGGATTTTCTTTTTGCAATATTAGAAAAGTTTTTATTTGAGAAGAAATGGATTAGATGGGTTAAATTTTGTATCTCTACAATATCATATTTAGTGTTGGTCAATGGGTTAGTTATAGAATCATTTAAGCCAAGAGAGTTCTTAGACAAGGAGATCATTTATCACCATATTTGTTCATTATTATGGCAAAGGTATTGGGTAGGAACTTGAAGAAGGCTAACAAACATGGGCTTATAAGTGGACTTAAGGCTAGTAATAACATTGACAACATTACCTATCAACGGTTTGTAGATGATACAACCCTTTTTGGGAGGGCAGGGATAAAAAAGGCTAGAGCTTTGAATAACTTATTAAAGGAATATGAGAGAGCATCAAGACAGAAAGTTAATAGGACAAACTTTAAAATTTACTTCATAAACACTCTAGCTAAAATAAAAATAGGGATATGTGGAAGAGGCAAATTTACTAACAACTTATCTAGATATGTCCTTATTTTAGGGGAGAATGAGGATAGAATTGTGGAATCTAGTTATAAGTAAAATTTAAAATAAACTATTGGTATGGAAAGGTAGATGGTTATTATTAGCATGAAGAATGCAACTAATTAACTCAGTCTTATAGGTCATTCTAACATATTATGTGTCCTTGTATATTACGTAAAAATTGATAGAAATTTTTTTAATCTATATTATACAGTCATTTTTGTGGTTAGGATTACATGATAAAAGGAAATTTCTTTTGGTGAAATGAAACAAGGTGTATGATGATAAAACTAGGGGAGGTCACAATTTAAGAGTTCTTATGGATGTAAACTAAGCTCTTATGGGAAAAGTAATTTGGAGATTGTATAAAGGCAAGAATTCTTCTAAGTACATTGAACCCAATGACCCAAGCTTAATATTTACTGCATTCTCACAACTAGATGATTCTGCACAATGGAACAATTTTAAAAAAATGATCTAGTGATTAAAGGTGTAATATGGGTGGTGGAAACTAGAAAAAAAGTATTTGAATGGATACATGGTGTGATAAAAAACCACCCAATCTAGATCCAATTTTGAAACCATGGATAAGATTAATTCAATATAAATATAGTGATAGGGTTTCAAACATAATGTACAATTATTAGGAAAGAAGATACCAATGGAAAGAATATTTGTTTACAAGTATACAAGACATTGATGCTAGGAGGCAGTTGAGAAACAAGATAATAGTGATTACTTTGAGGGAAGCTGAGGATAAGTTGATTTGAGAGTGGAATAGCTCAAGAGAATACACAACAAGAAGCAAATATAATGTAAAGCATCAACAAAATAGGAATATCACAAGAATATGGAGAGATATTTGGGATAGCCCAAGCATTCATAAAGTTAAAATATTTGTTTGACTAGTAGGTCATAGAAGAATTTTATCCTATGATAACCTTATGAAAAGGGGTTTTCATTGCCCCTCACAATGTATTCTATGTAAAAAGGAAGAGAAAATAGACCATCTCTTGGGACATTGCTCAATAGTCTAAAATTTTTGGCAATGGATTTTTAATATGTTTGGTAAATGCATGGTGATGAATGATAAAATTGAAGAATGGTTAAAGAAATGGCAAAGCACTTTTAAAAGTGAGGCTTTACAAACAATTTGAGATATATCAAAATATGCAATACTCTAGATTGTATGGTTGGAAAGTAATAGAATAATATTTAAAGGAAAGGAAAGCAATTTAGAGTTAATGAAAATAAAGTTTTGTTTAGCCTTAGAGGAGTCTAAACCAACCTTATCAACTCATCCAATCCCTAATATTTAATCAGAGAGCCTTGATAAATGAAGTCAAGTCATCAAATAGAATTATGATGTTGAGTATAGGTGAAACAAAAAGAAGGCGAAGAATATAAAGTGAAAACCACCATAAGTGGAGTTGGTCAACTTGAATTGTGATGGAGCATCTAAAGGAAATCTAGGACAAGTAGGAGGAGGAAGAATAATTAGAAATAATAGGTGAGATATTTTGTCTCATTACGCTTTCAATAGTAAATTTAAGACAAATAATGAACTAAAGCTTGGGAAACTTTGGAAAGATTAAAAATATGCAGACAATGAAATGGAACCAAGTATGGATGGAAGGTGATTCATAAATAGTAATAAATGCAAAATTGAGAAAAGTAAAGGCTCCATAGACCATATAAGAGAAAATTTTGGAAAAATAGACATTGCTACATAATTTGAATAAATTAGGTTCACACATACATTAAGGGAAGGAAACAAATGTGTAGATAGGCTAGCCAATAGAGAGGTTTTAATTAAGGATCGTGAAATCAAATTCTCGTTTCCATAGTTTGAGAGAGTAGTAAGTTTACCTGAAGCTGACAAGAAAATGTTGATTGTCTAAATCAAATAATGATTAATATTTTTTTTAATGTTTTCCATTGGTAATATTTGCTTTATTTTATAATATTAGTGTATTATTTTCAATGAGTTTACACATTTTTTATGAGGGGTCTTGGTCCCCTCATATTGAGTGGGGTTTGAACGTTGGACCTCTCAAAGAGAGACGAAAACCCTTACCACTATAGTAAGTTTGCAACTATAACATTAGTGTATTTTATATAGATTATTTATTACAATTCTTGTGATTGCACTTATTCTTATGGAAGGAAACTAGCAATCCAGATCTGGTAAAGGTAAACTATGATAGAGTGATGTTTTGGAAATATTACTCTACTAAGATGCAATGCATAGGTAGTAGAGGTGGAGGTTTGGTACTGTGAAATATATGTATTCACATAGAAAATTGAAGATCTAGAAAATGAAAACCAAGAAGTTAGACTTTTTATGAAAAATAATGAGAATTGAATATGTTTGTAAACTCTCAAGTTCTATTAAAGAGAATTGTGATTTGTCAAGGATAGAAAACCCAAATACAAACTTTTTATTCTCCAACCAAAAAAATATGGTGAAAATAATATATATAGATTTTGGTTAATGTAAAAACCCTTACGACCGACACTTAGGGTTGGGCATCCTTATCCTACCATGACCTTTCATAAGAGGAAGAGTTGACCTTATCAATAGGGGTCAAGCACACACCCATACACACTCACCCCTGACACACTCACTCATGCCACGGTTTGAACCTTGAACCTCTCAAAAAAACCAAAGCACAAACCGTTACATTGTCTCCCTAAAACTATAATATTATAAAAAATATATATTTGATAAATGAAGGGGCTTTGAGGTCCCCAAACCTATTACAATAGGTTGAGATAGGGCATGATAATGCACTAAACTACAACACTAAATCAAAACCAATCGAGGGGCAGGAATAACAGGCCACCCTCAACAAGGCAAAATAGAAAGGGCCCCATACAAACAACATACTATAAAAGTTGGGTAACAATGGCTAAAAGAACCAGGCCTCTCTCGACAAAACAAAATAAAAAGAGCCCCATACAACCAACATGAAATATAACTAAATATCAACTGCCAAAAAAATAATCATAACAAAACTAGTTCAAAATTACCATATCCATATCTATAATATTTATATTATTTAATATTCAATATTAAAATATAAACATCAATTTATATATAATATTTTTCAATTTCTTTTTTCTTAACACAAAACAAATTTATTTGAACATGTTTCATTTAGATGCAAAGTAGAGAGTTACCCAAACATTCATTCTCAGTATCACGTATGCAAAGTAGAGAGTTGTTGCCCAAACATTCATTCTTCGTGTCACGTATGCAAAGTAGAGAGTTGTTGCCCAAACATTCATTCTCAGTGTCACATATGCTAAGTAGAGAGTTGTTGCCCAAACATTCATTCTCTGTGTCACGTATGCAAAGTAGAGAGTTGTTGCCCAAACATTCATTCTCAGTGTCACGTATGCTAAGTAGAGAGTTGTTGCCCAAACATTCATTCTCCGTATCATGTTTGTTAAACATGTATGCTATTATTATGCCCATTGCAGGTCCACTAGAGGTAGGTTATATCTTGTTCAGTTTTAATTAACAATGATTTTTTTTTTATTTTTTATGGGATATATTAGGAAGTTGGTTACAACTACATTATTTTAGTAACAAACTAGGGTTCAAATTGTAAGGGTTTTTTCCAACAACCCTATTGCAACTTCTTGTTGTTGAACCGATGTAAAGAGGAGATTATTGGTCGCTCAGAAGATTTAGAAAAGACTATTACCTTTGCAAATTAGCATTTCAAGGTTTGAACCTAGATCCTTCTTAATAAGTATCTAACCAGACAAGCAATTACTAATCCACATAACCTTTAAAAACTTAAGTAAATCATTTTTATAACAACAATCTTGATGTGATTTGAATTTTAATTTTTCTCTTTTATTTTTTATTTTTTATTTTTTATTTAAAAAATTATTATTATAACCACTATATTATATATATTACTTAATAAGTTATAAAATAGAATGCCAATCATACAAGGACAAACTGTTAGAGTTAAAGTGCACTATGCCTTCAGTTTGACACTTGTCAGTTTCATTGACAAGTGTCATGTTTATCATATAGGCCTTCTGCCTATATATGTAACCTATTTTTATCAATAAAATAATCCCCTTTAGTTTTCCCTCCTGACATTTGGTATCATAGCAGGCTTTACCTGCCCTGTGAAAACCCCTTGAGGGGGATTTCCCTCATGGAAATCCTCCCTCCCCCGAATCCTTTCCCATTTTTTCATTTTCCACATTTTTTTTTTTTTCAAAATAGGAAGTATGCTCTTCATCCTTGTTGGATGAATCAGAAACCAGACCTTTGAAAAAAAAAAAAACCATGGCTGCCATTTTTTTTGTGATTTCTTTTCGCTGTTTTGGAGGCGTGGTGAATGAAAATTGCTGGTACTATTTCTTTGTGGAATTTCGAAGGAGTTTCAATCTACGCAGTGTTCCCGCAAGTGGACGGGCGAGCCATTGTTTGGATCCGTATGTGATGGTTGGTGGTGCCGCGATGATTCGGCTAGATCGAGGTGTTGAGCAACGTTGAAAAACCTTTGTGTTTTGATAGAGCATTCATAAATGGTGTCTGGAAATCCGAGCGAAGAGTGCACGGGTTTTTTTAGAGAGGGATTATTTTCTGCTTCGGAGAGCTGCGACTCAATGTTCTCCGTCGAATCCGAGATCATCCCTCTGGCCACAAGAAGAAGCTCCGGTGGGGAACGCTGGGGAACGGCTTAATTATATCAACTATCCTGAGATGCAGATATCCTTAGTAGGATTGCCCTTCATTGGGGATACGATCAGCTTACTCAAATGGTCTTTCCAGCCAAGAAAGTTTTTTGATGAACGACAGCGCAGGCTTGGGCCGGTTTTCAGAACGAGTTTGTTCGGAAATTCGCGCACCGTCATCTCTGTGGATCCGTTGTTCAACAAGTATGTTTTGGCGAACGAGGGAAGGCTCTTCCATTCCAAAAACCCATCGTCCTTCCGTAATTTAATTGGAAAGTACAGCTTGTTGTCTACTCACGGAGAAATGCAGAGGAAGCTCCACGGAATGGTCGTCAATCTGTTGTTCGAGCCGATGACGCCCATGTCCCGAATGTCGTTCTCGGCCATGAAGCACGTAGCCATGGTCACGTTATTGATGGCCTCAATTTTGATGCCCAAGTCAGCGAGCGAGCTCTGTAAATTTTTAGCCCAGTTTGGTGGCGGAGTTGATGATTTTTTGCAGATATAATCATCATCGGCGAAGATGCCTCCGCTGGTGGTTCTCGCTTTGGTGGCACCTTTGGTTGCATAAGTGTCGTAAAATGGACATGGAGCGGCGGCGACGATGCGTTCAATACCTTCTTCAGTGAGACCGGCACTGACAAACATGTTCCCCGCGCTATGTTCCTGGATTTGGAGCCCACTGTCATCGACGAGGTTCGAACTGGTACCTACCGTTAGTAATACTGGGAGTACAACAGGTCCACTAGAGCTATGGTTCCACCTGTCCATTGATTTTTTTAAAAAGAGATGCCCAGCCGATGAAATTGGCGCCCTTCAAAGACCTTTCCCAAGATGCGTGGAGAAGGTCCATGCATGAACACAAGTGGCCGATTTTATTTTTTCTAAAGTTGTACTGCGCCTTTCACATTGTATAATGGCCAACAAACTTTACATATGCATTGGTGGGGGACATTTTCTTTCCCACATGCCTCACATGGCCATTTTTTTCAAACATTCTAATTTTTCTTGGAGGGAATTTTGTTTTTAATCATGATGGAGGATTTGTAATGGCCGACAGTATGGAGGTGATGGACAACATGGCCCATGTAATTCCCCTAAGAGGGAAATTCAGTCTATTTTTTTTTTTCCACCAGAGTGCGATGCCAGGAATATGATATTCCTGAGGTTTATTTTGCTGCCTTAGATAGGCATGATGGTTTTTTTCACATGATGAAGGCCCCTTTGATGGTGGAATATAGGGGTATTTATAGTCGTTGGAAACGGTTTTCCGCGACGGACACAATGATGGTGTCATATTGTAATTTTGAGGCTATTTCAGTTTAGTTTTTTTAGCCTCAAAATTTTTCTCCCTTGGAGTGCACTTTCGGTTGTACCCGACACTCCCAAGGTACTTTCATATGTGATCCTTGTAACTAGTGATCTTTTCTATAAACTTGGCGAATGCAGCGACTGGTTACCCATGCATTTCGGTGGGATGACTTGGTCACCATAAGGACACTTATACTAGGGACTATAGACAAAGACACCCTAGACTCTATCCGAGGTTTTTTTCGGATCTACTTCTGAAGACTATAGACGAAGACACTTCAGAAGATTCTCTTCTTTTCTTCTTCTCTCCTCCTATTTGGATCTATGGCTCATTTTATTGTATTGAGTGCATTTTTGGCAGAGACCGACACTCTTATATGGCTCATTTTTTCCTTTCATTAGGTGCATTTTTCGGCAGAGACCGACACCTTCTAGATTGAGTTCACCATGAGGAGGGATTTCATACTCATGGTGAATCTAGTCAGTGACCTACGAGAGGCAACATCCTCTGAGGATGACCTACAAAGGCAACAGACCCAGAAGTGGCTGACCCTGAGGCACCCATGATGACCCTGAGGCACTTAGACGGCTAACCCAGTGGCAACAGACCCGTTGAAGTGGCTGACCCTGAGGCAACAGACCGAGATGTATACACAGTGGATCTAGCATTATTCACAGTTGGAGAGCCAAGAGCACAAAGCACGAGCCTAAGACCAAATCAGCAATAAGGAGGATGATAGGTTGTTTTCGAGAAGTCAACATTAAGGGGGAATGTTACCTAATGTTGACTTGCTTTGTTTTTTTTTAGTTAGGATAGTGCACTTTAAGGGGGAATGTTAGAGTTAAAGTGCACTATGCCTTCAGTTTGACACTTGTCAGTTTCATTGACAAGTGTCATGTTTATCATATAGGCCTTCTACCTATATATGTAACCTATTTTTATCAATAAAATAATCCCCTTCAGTTTTCCCTCCTGACACAAACTTCGAACATATCCAAAAGGTTGCAAAGTAGCAGGATTTTAAAAGGTCAAGGTTTTAAATTACACGTGCGTCAAGGTTTTAAAAGATGCTTACTATGACCTAGACAACAGATGAACCGAATATTTTAGGTAAAGTGGGGTACTGGCACAAATTTCCTCAACCTACTCCAAATTTCAAATATAGAAAGAGGGACTGGTTGATAGTGTTAGCCGGATTAGAAATTAATGGTTAGAAATAAATGAAATTTTTTATATGCAAAGCAAATGTTTTTACTATTAAATTAGGGGTCAAAAATTATGGAACATTTGGATAAAAGATGCTTACTATGACCTAGAAAAAATGTTTTTTTTTTGAAAATTTTGAAAAAACTTGTATTAAAACATTGATCAGTTACAATTGGGATAAGATACATCCCAGTCGAAAACAATGAAAGCACATGATTACAAGAGAAGAGGAAGATTTGCACTGGATCCAAATCTCTTGAACCAATATCAAGCTAGCTAAGAGAGCTGATAGGTCTGTTACAACAACTTATCGCGAAAACACGCAGCAAACACCAACTTCGCCTCTATCCGCGAAAAAGCTACAAGACGCGAAATCGCGACACAAGACTCCTCTGACCGCAAAAAAGTCAACCTGTCATGAAATCGTGACAAAAATCCATCCTTGGCCGCAACGGAGCAACATGTCGTGAAACCCAGACAAAATGTTAGATGAACCGAATTTTTTAGCTAAAGGAGGGTACTTGGTACAAATTTACTCAACCTACTCCAAATGTCAAATGTAGAAAGAGGGGCTAGTTGATAGTGTTAGGAAATTAATTGTTAGAAATAAATTAACTTTTTAATATCCAAAGCAAATGTTTTTTATATTAAATTAGGGTATAAAAATTTTCATTAGGATCTAAATTAATTTATATATAAGTTATGTGTGGTTTTTTTATTAAGGGTTATTTTTATTAAAATATTATATATATATATATATAAAAGATTTGGTTAGTGTGAGAAACTTTTATGAGTGATGCTAAGGGTTGGACATCTCTATCTTATCATGATCTCTCATAAGGAGGAGAGCTAATCTTATCAATAAGGGCCAAACACTAGTCATACATACCCACCCCTTGATACATTTTTCCATGTCGTAGTTTGAACCTTGGACCTTACGAAGAAGAGCCAAAGCTCAAATCATTGTGTCGTCTCCTTGGGACATAAAATATTATATTGTTATCAAGTTAATTAAATCATGTTTAACTTATTTTTTTATAAAAGATATTTTTAATTTGTTTTTCTATTAAAATATTTTCTCCTTAATTTGTTAAGTTTCTACTCTCAATTGCTTGATATCTCACTAATACAATTGTCTTCTAAAATTTATTTTTTTTCAAAAATGAAATTCAATACCATGAGGCTAAAATATTTGCTATCTAGATTCCATATCTATAAATATATTATTTATAGTAAAAAAACAAATTCTTAATATTTTTGGGATCTTATTCATGCCTCTAATATTTTATGATATCATTTTTATCATCACTTTTTGTTTTTATTGGGTTTAGTCTCACTTCTTGTTTGTTTTTCAATATCAATATCATTTTAAGTATCTTCTTCTTTGTTTTTTCTTCTTAAGTCTTCCTCTCTTTTTTTTATTCCCACCAACACTTTTATCTTCATCAATCTCTTAAATCTTCTTATACTACTAATAATAAGACTTATCATCTATAGGTTTATCTTGCTCTGAAAAATCCAAGTGCAAATAATAATCTCAAAAACACATTTTTCTCTATATTTCCATGGAAATCCTAAAGTTTAAGGGTGCTCTTCTATAACAATCACCTTCTTATGCTACCCTAAAAATCCTAAATTGCTATGGATTTCTTTCATCCTCATTTCTTTATTATGATGCTCTTAAACCCTAAAGTGCAAGGGATAACCACTACACTATAATTTATATTACCAAGAAAGGATTATATACAACTTAAGGAAAATGAAGATGATTTATCTCGAAATAAAGTTGACCCTTTTTGTTATCTTTATTTTAGAAGTTTTCTGCACATCTTCCTTTGCACCTTTAATTCCTTCTAAATTTGAACTTGCACATTATACTTTCTCATCCCTTATATCCTTATTTGTTTCTTCTAATGGTTTATCCAAGTGAACTATGGTGGCCTTTGCCATATGATGTTGTAGATAGGTTTTCTTTGCCTCTTCTTTTGGAGTGGAATATCCTTGATTTAATCTAGCTTCTATTATAGTATGATTTCCTTGCTTCATCTTGAAGTTTATATCATGACCAAAATTTTATCTCTCTTTCTTCATAGTTTTCACTTTGCAATCTCTTGCCATATGTCTAGTCTCATAACAATTATGGCATCAAAATGCAATGTTTTCATTGTCCACTTGTTGATCTCATTCTCTTGATTAAGATTTAATCTTAATGGATTATGACAAAGGTTTTGAAATATTCATAGCAACACATATGCGAGTATATATAACATGCTTCTTAATAAACAGTCCCTCCTTGATGAATTCCCCTAGGATATTTCCAATATTCTCCAAAACATGTTTATTGATATGTTGATATGGAAGTCCAAAAACCCACACCTAAAGTTTATATGCTTAATAGTTTTTGTCTTGATCAAAAAAAATTCACTCCATGGTATTAAACAAGATGCATATCTCCCCCTAAACCATGGGCCACCACCCATTATTTTATTCTTGATTTTTGAACTAGAAAAGATGATGAGAAAAAACATCTAGGAATAAAATTCAAAGAGTAATTTGAATTTAATATCCACTTGATCCAATTTTAAATATTTGATCCTTTTCAATATCAATAAAACTTACATATTAACCCTCTAAGTTTAAGAACCATTATTTCATGTTTGATCATCTCATCCTTGATAATCACTTTTGGTGCAACATCTACAACCTGGATCAAACTTGCCATATATTTGCTCTTTCACTTGTCTCCAACTTAGGCATCCATACTTCTAGCTAGGGCATCCTTACTTCTCATTAGAGCTTTCAAATATAACTTTCTTTCCATGCTACCTAGTGGGATTTCCTCCTGACTTGCACTCTCGTTGATCAAAATTTATATATATAATTTTTAAAGATATTTATATATCAATTATATTTTATAGTTTTTATCATTTTTATTTTGAGGACTAACTATTATATGGTATTTTTATATATTTATGTAAAATGTATAGATCATCAAATATATCTATAATACTCATGAAAAATGTATTAAAACAACAATAGAACTAGCAAGTCCTTAGGGGAGCGCAACGGTTTGGATTTAGCTCTTCTTCGGGAAGTCCAAGGTTCAAATTATGATGTGTGTGTAGTTGTGTGTTAATCCTCTATTGATAATTTTAGTTCTCGATCTTACAATGGGTCGTAACTAGGATGGGAATGCTCAACCCTAAGAGTTGGTTATAGGAGTTCTCACACTAACCAAATAGTAAAAAACAATAAAACTAACAAAATTTTATGATTTTTGGGTGAAGTCCTAGAATAAAATTTTGTACCTTTATTTCTTCATTATTTTCATACTCTGGAACATACTTCAGCAGTTTTATGATTTTTTGATGATATTATCTAATAGACAAATTTCTTGTTGCAGGTTGGTGAACTCGAAAAATTTTTCTATGTAGAATTGTTTAGTTAGGAATCTCTTTTTGAAATCTTCTACAAAATTCTCCCATTTAAGATTTTCTACTTGGATCTTCTTTCCATCCTTATAAGTAGTCCACAAATCTAAAGTTGTACCTACTAGGTGAAGGATAGCCCATGCAGTTCTAGACTAAGATGATAAGAGTTTCAAGGAGAAATATATTTCAAATTTACTTAACCATTTTTTTGCAACGTCACCATCCTCCCTATCGTCAAATTTTATCATTTTGACATTTTTCATGTCCTTTGCCAATTCAATTCCTACTCAGGTTCTACTAGGTCCTTTAGACCCGATAGGTACCTCATGTTTGCCCTCAAGTTCTTTCTCCTTGGTTAAGTTTTCTATCAACTTTTATTGTTGGACATTTATTTCATGTTGTTGAGTTATTTGTGCTTTTTGTTGTTCCATTTGTTTTTTTTGTTGTTCCATTTGTACTTGAAGCAATTGGACTATCTTGGCCAAGTTCCCATCCTCTCTGGTTTATTCATTAGTTTGAGGTTCATTGGTTTCTTTCAATTATCTCTCTCTTTTGGGTCCTTTTATAACTTCCTTACGTAGTCCTCTTTGTGTTTTAACAGTGGCGACTTGCTACCTAGATATTGTCGGGTTCTTAGAAGATCCACCCCGTAATATTTGTGTCATTTTACCTATTTGTAAAAGAGCTATATTAATTTTTTGGTTTAGGTTTACTAGGCTTACAAAGATAACATTTAGAATCCTCCAACTTAAGGATATTATAACCTAGCACTCTAACAACCCAGGTCTGACTCACCTAATTGTACAACTCAATCTAGCTCACTAGTTTCACAAGGTAAAATTATTTGTTTATTTTTACTAACTAGATACATCCTAAGATGAAATTTTTGAGTTAACCTAATTTGATATTCACCCAATGTTTAATTAGTACAAGGTATAAACAACCATCTTGAGATTTTTAGCCACTGTAGATGACTCTCGAGTGGAAGAGATTTGCCAAATCTTGTAGAAGGTGCCATTTTACAGATCTATATTCTTATCATATCATTCTAGTAGGAGAGCTCAAATCCACGGTTGGAGTTATCCTTTAGGGCCCATAATACCTAAAAGGTGGATGCATACTCTCCTCATCCCTTAACACAGGGAATCTAGGTTTAACTTATCCCTCTTGTTCCTATTACTTGTCCAAGGGTGTAGCGTATATATACCCATAATACCTAAAGGGTGGACGCATACTCTCCCCATAATACCTAAATGGTTATCCTCTAGGGTCCATAATACCTAAAGGGTGGACGCATACTCTCCCCATACCTTGACACAAGGAATTTGGGTTTAATTTAATCCTATTATTCCTATTACTTGTGCAAGGGTGTAGCGTATATATGCCTAGTGCCTAGTTGATTGTCCACTTCTCTTGAGTCAACTAGGGTCATACCATTGCTTTGGCTCTAGATCGGGTATCACTTGCCAAGTTACGATTAACGAGTTATCCCATTCCAATCATCATGGATCAGTTTAGCTTCTTTGAGAATTTTTTCTAATCATAAACTAAAAAAGGACCCAACATAGTACTACTCATATAACAACCTAGAGAAAACCTCCCATATCGCCCCTCGTCACCCTCTCATTCTAACCTATCTCGCCAGAATATGGTCATTCTCGAGTCATTGTGGTTACCAACTTGTAGCCATCAGTATTGGGTGTTTTAAGGTTATTCATCCTCCTTGATGAATAAAATGTCTTGAAAGTTTTTAGGGAACACTTAATACTAGTTTTTCATGGTTGAATTCCAAAGATTAAAGGTTTAGGTTTTATCTTCCATATCAACGATGCTCTTAAACTTCTCTAATAAATTTCCATCTTTCTAAAATAAAAAGATAATATAACTATCTCGTACTCATAAAAAATTACTTACCATAACATGATTAATATTATTCATTAATCAAAACTTCTAAAACTTATTCATCCTTTATGACAAATAAATAAAAAGGTAACTTTGACTAATGTAACTCTTAAAGGAATTAACAAATACGTTTATTTTGACTAAATCCATAACATAAAGTAATCTATAATCATGTGCCCAGAAAATCTAAAATTGAATTCTACAAAATCAAGCAACTTTTAAGAAAGATAAAAAAAATCATAACTATCTTTTATCTAATCTCTTTAATTTATGGTTGACTAAAAAAAATTATGTAGTTTGAAGGATTATTATTTTCTTGATTTCGAATGAACAATTATATCACTATTGAATTAATTAAGAGGTCTCTTTTAAAAAGGAAAATGTGAATTCGACTCCTTATTGAACACTATCTAATCAAAATATCTTATTCTAAATCTAAGAACTACGTGCACATAATTAATTAAATTAGTATAAACATAATTTCCTTTTCAATAGTGAAGTAACCAACCTACAGTTTAATAAAACTAAGTTTATCAAAGTAAAACAATTAAGCATTTATTAAATCCTTTTAATAAAGTTACAATCCTAAGTTATATTAGTCTAATCAAACCATATTCATTGACTTAAATAAAAGAACATAAATAACCTTTGATTCTCTATATTTCTTTTTCTTTTAGACAAAGGCGAACATGCACACCAAAGAAAATATGTTTTCTTTTATTTAACTATCTCTGCAAAGGATTCGTAGGGGAATAAATAATAGCTTGAACAACCTTACATTAATGTGAAGAAAAACTACACAATTCAGCCAAATTTCAAGCTTCCAACCATATTGCCTTGTTGAATCATATTTGAGTTCAAGGAAAAGATTTTTAAAAAGGTTCTAAGCCTTTTCCTATCAACTTGAACATGGTAATTATTACGTTACACTTTTTAATCATTTAATTAAACTATGCGGCAAAGGTTAGCTTAAAGCATAATTAAACAAATGTGTATCCAAAGCTATTTAACATATGTTAAATTAAATATAATAACTCTGCCTTTTAAGAGGCAAAGGGAATGCATAATGAACTTTAACTTAATCTCTTACTCGATTTTCTAAAAAGAAGGTATATCATTATATGTTTAATAAGTATTGTTCTTCTTTCTTATATAGTTGCAACTCACAAACAAATGATATTTTCCTGACATACATTTAATTCCGACATAAGATATTTTACAAGTTGAATGATTACCTACTGTTATATAATAAGACTTCACACGCCCATAATTAAGAAATATTAACAACGACATACCCGAAATAAAGGACAAAATCCATTAAATATGATGTTGTTGAAAGCTTGGACGAACAATACTTTTATTCAGTTTGATTCTACGTAATGCAAATAATATTAAAATAATAAGTTTACTAAAAAGAAAATGGTTGATACTATCACCAACATATATATTTTCTATCTTTTTAGAAATCTACTGATAATATAATTGCATTCTCTTCAATGTTACAGTAATATAAGAAGTAAGAGGTGCAGTCCTCAACATAATTAAGGTGATATGCATCCCATTTTATTCTTGGACGCACTCAACTCAGGTTACCAATTCTTCTTCAATGGACTAAGATTCCTGGCTTATTGGGCGACTTATTGGCTACAGATTGACTTCTTCTTTGAACAATTGTGCCGAGGAGGTTTTTAGAGGGATCAGATGGCCCTTATAATAATGCATATTACTAATGCAGTTATATGATTTTTCTAGTATAATTCACAGGCAACATATGTTTAAGCTATTTATTTATTTCAGTTCAATTCGTAGAAGCACAACATAGTTTGATGGCATTGATAGAATGAAATAGATTAAATGTATAAAGAGAACATAACACAATTCAACTTTGAGTGACATAGCTATGCACGTTCAACGAAAAAAAGTGAAAAAAATTTACATAATGCTCGCTATAACTCTCACCTCCATCCCAGGTAAATACAGAGTGCAACAAGACATCACATAATTATTCTAACATCAACGAAAAATATTTGGAGGACTATCAATTACATACAGTGACTTAGTTTCACCCTAAAATTTATTCAAATCCACCTAACTTGGTTCACAAAGACCACACGGTTAACATGACAATCCAGAAAAGCGACCATTAACCAACAAGTCAGACAAAGAAAATAAAAACCAATCATTTGAATAAATCATACATTAATACTAATATTTATCCAAGGAAAAACAATTCCAAGAATCAAATAACAATCGACGTGTTCATGGACCAAAACTTAGTAAAACTATTCAAGCATTCTTATTTTCAACCAACATAGTAGTTTTATCAGCATAATTAAAACAAAGTCAACCTGTAATTTTGCTCAAATTACTCAATCCTCTTTATCTGCTTCCTTACCTGCCTTCACCAACAAGTCTCTCCAGCTAGATAAGTTTGGCTTCTTTTCTGTTTATTTTATCCCAAACATTATGGAGAGTGCTCAGAAAAAAGGTAATGCATGCAATTATCCACCTTTACAATTCACCAAGTGATGACTCCACTTCAAAACTTTAGAAAATGCAATTATATTTAAGACAATATGCATACTAGAAATAAAAGGATTAATTTTATTTATTTTAATATTAATTTTATTTATTATTATTATTATTATTATTATTTTAATTTTATTTTTATTTAATAATTAAATTTTATATTACTTTATAAATAATTATAAAATTCAAAATCAAGCATTTAAATAATTATTTAAATCATCAAATTGATTTATACCTCTAATTCTTCTTCCCTTATTGGTAATCTGATGTTTCCATCTTCTAGAAGAGAATAGCTCCCATGTCGTGGCACTTTCCTTGCTATCGAAGGTTTAGATATTCATTTATTCAGAGGCATGGAATATATAGCATGCAATCCAATAAACAAGACATACACATAATGTAAGTCAAACATTTAAAATGCACTTATATGAATGCAATTGTGTGAGCTTCCATGTACTCACAAGCAATGGTGATATTTCACACAACCATCATTTGCCATTCTAATATTTGAGGAGCTATACCCGTAAAATAGTAGTTATCAGCGGTATCTCATCCTAGAAGCATATAATATTAATTAAACAACAATTATATTTACAACTAAAGATGTATTCTAGGGTGACCATTACACTCTCTCCCACTAGAAATAAATACAATCCCTATGTTTCAATGCAATTCCACACCAAATTTAATATATACATTTATTCATAAGTCCATACAATAAACAAATATGTTCATATTCACTCAAAAAGAAAAGAAAATTGTTTCATGTCTTTCACATTCTCCCATGTGACATTTCTATCAGAGTACTGGTCCCATTGTACCTTACATTGGTCGATATTTCTTTCCCTTAAACTCCTAGTTGTGAAACCTAGTATCTTGATAGGACAAACCTCAATGTGTAGGGGATCTAGCATCTACAAGTTAAATACATCCCAAATGTGAGAAGGGTCAACAATATACCTCCTAAGGAGAGATATATGGAAGGTATTGTGAATCTTTAACAAAATGGGTGGTAGAGCAAAACTATAGGCAATAGGACTTATTTTACCTATAATATAAAATGTTCCCACAAATCTAGGGTGAAGCTTAGAGGACTTAATGGAACTTTTAGTAGGATTTAATTTTAAGAAGACTCTCTCTCCCACAGAGAATTCTCTCGGTGTCCTTTTAAGATCTGTATATCTCTTTTAGTGATCCAAGGCTTCCTTGAGCCTTTGAAAAATTATTTTTAGCTGTTCCTCCATCTCCTTGACAGTATCCAACCCGATCACTACCTGATCCTCCATATTATCCCAATATAGAGGAGTCCTGCACCTTCTCCCATACATGGCTTCAAATGGTGTTATATCTAGAGAAGCATGTTAGCTATTATTGTAAGTAAACTCAACCAGGTATAGATAGTCTTCCAATTTGGTGTGTTGGTCCATAAAGTACATGTACAACATATCTTCAAGGACCTGATCCACCCTTTCAGTTTGACCATCTATTTCAATATGGTATGCAGAACTGATATTGAGCTTGGTACCCAAAGCTTGATGTAATGCTTACCAAAATTTTGATGTAAAGTAAGAATACCTATCTAAGATAATAACCTTTGGAAACCCATGCAATCGAACTATCTCTCTAGAAAACTTATTTGCAATGGCAGGTGCATCATCTTGTACATTTCCAAGTATGAAGTGTGCAACTTTGGTTAGTTTTTCCACCACAACAAGTATTGCATCATGTTGAAATCTAGTCTTGGGTAAACCAACCACAAAGTCCATGGAGACAACCTACTATCTATGTGGGCTTATCATGTAGGTACAATCGATCATTTGGATGAAAATATTTTGCTTTGACCTTTTGACATTTTAGAGACCTGACCACAAAGTTGTTAATATCCTTCTTTATTATTGGCTAATAAAAGGCCTTCCTTAGATTCTCATGCATTTTTTCCCACCTGGGTGTGCATAGTAAGGAGTGTAATGCACCTCCTTTAGAATGGTGTCTCTTAATACATATAAAATCGAAATGACTAATCTATTTTTTAAATGTAGCAAATCATCCCTGAGTACAAAACCTTTGTTCTTATCAAGTTCTTGGTCAACATGAGCTCGATATTTTTTGCAAAAGTCATCCCTCTATTGAAGTTCTATAACTTGATCAACAAAATCATAATTACATTGAGATATAGTAGCTATGTACCCCCTTCTTAGAAAGATCAGTGTAAAATATGAATTTCATAGAAAGATCAGATATTTTGAGAATTGGAATGATGATTAATCTCTCCTTCAGAGTTCTAAAATCCTCCTCACAGTAACTAGTCCATTTGAAATCCTTTCCTTTTCTTTGGATATTTGTTATGGGATGAGCAATCTTTAAAAAACCTCTTACAAAATACCTATAATAACCTGTTATTCACATAAAGCTACACACTTCGGTTACATTTGTGGATGCAGGCCAATTGATGATGGCTTTTATTTTCTTAAGATCTACAACAACCTCATCAACAGAGACTATATACCTCAATAATGTACTTGAGGAGTATAGAACTCACATCTAGATAACTTTCCATATAATTGAATTTTCCTAAGAGTTTCAAGTACAATCCTCATGTATTGATCATGTTCTTCCTTGGTTTGAGAGTAAACTAATATATCATCAAGAAATATGAGCACAAAGTGATCTAGTTGCTCTAGAAAAACATCATTCATGAGGTTCATAAAAGCAACTAGGGCATTAGTCAAACCAAAAGGTAGGACCATGAATTCATAGTGTCCATACCTTGTTCTAAAGGCAATCTTGTGAGTGTCTTCCTCACGAATTCTCAACTGATGATATCCCGATCTGAGATCAATTTTAGAAAATATGGTTGCTCCATTTAATTGATCAAAAATATCATCAATTCTAGGTAGGGAATACCTATTTTTGACAATAACCTTGTTAAGCATTCAATAATCTATACACAACCTTAAAGAGCCATCATTTTTCTTGACAAAAAGAACTGGAGCACCCCATGGTGATACACTGGGCTTGATGAGTCCCTTTTCTAGCAAGTCCTAAAGTTGTGTCTTAAGCTCTTGTAACTCAATAGGGGTCATCCTATAAGGTGACCTAGCAATTGGTGTAGCTCCAGGCAAAATTTCTATAGAGAAATAAAATTCTCATTGAGGTGGTAGACCTGGTAGGTCTTCAGGGAAAACATCCTTAAACTCACTTAGTATGGGGTACCTTTGGAAGAGGTTTGAGTTAGCTTCGATTTATTCCTTTTTATTCAACTTAACTACATATATCATTCCTCACTTTTTTATTTCTTTTCTAACTTGCATGGCTGACAACAAATGTGGTCTAAAGGAGCCACAATCACAAAGGACTCTAATCCACTGATTAGATTCATTGGTGAATTCTAGCCATATTTCTTCAAAATTAAGGAGGGCCTTGTAAGCTCTAAGCCAATCTACACCAAGAATGATATCTATCAAATAAAGATGTATTCTTGGTGGTCGTTACACTTTCTCTATGTTTGCTCTTGCTTCCCTATATCTTGCTAGATAAATTTGAAGGTTTTCCTATTTTTGTATTGCCTATATCAGAAGTACGTCTTATAAAACTATTCCTAAATATTCTTTCACAATTTTTCTTTTCATCATATTTATCCTCTCCTAGCTCTATTACAAAAGCTTTTGACTTACCCTGCTCAATTTTTGGTATGTCCTTATTAATGGCAGAGGTATTAACTTCTAAAACTGCATTTTCTTTACCATGTTTTTCTCCTAAATTGTGCATGGTACTTCAAAAGAGTCCTCAAAATATGATGAGACACATTCCTTAGGTTCATCAAGAATGTTATTCCTTAAATGAGAATCATACTAAATAGATAGTTCCTTGTTAATATGTTGAAACTATTGTGTTGTGTCCTCTAAGTTTTGATCTACTTTTTCTTCATAGGCTAACGCCTCAAAAGAGTTGGCATTTCTTCCAATATCCTTTCTTATTGGTCTCCATTGTTTATTTTCTTTCATTTTTCTAGATTTACTTTTTGGAAGTTGAAAACCATCTTCATCCATAACCATTTGTAAGTTTCTCTTGTGGTTTTCTACATATGATTATATTAGGCTCTTCTTAGGGTGTGATCTCTCAATATGACCCACCTCATGACATATTCTACATCTAAAATATATGTTTTCATAATTTATGGTTTGGGTTCACATCTTATCCTCATACTTAAGAATGATTGATTCTGGAAAAGCTTTATTTATATCAATCATGACCAATATCCGAGCATAAATAGCCAAGAATCCATCTTTCATCGTATTTGAAATCTCAAAGAATTCTCCTAGAGTGTTGTCTATTGCCTTGAAGGTATCTATTTACGAAAATTCAAAGGGCAACCCAAACATCCTAACCCAAACTGGTGCTAGGGATATATTTACATTTTTAGGTGAAAAGCCTTCATACCAATGGGTAAGGAAGAGTCCTGCTCTTATCATAAACCAAAGAACTCCTTTTAGGATTTTTTCTATCTTCCCTAGAACAAAAAACGGCTAGGAAGAAACCTTTGGGAAGAAATGATAGAATCACTTGAGACTTCCAACTCATATCAATCAATTTTCTCAAGGCTAAAGCCCCTAGCCAATACCCATTAAATTTACCAAAAATTGCCCTATCTTGGAGCAACGAGGATCTCTCTGAGGTGTGCTCACTAACATCTACCACTAGAGATGATTCTAAGAATTTAACTATAAATCGGTCCATGGAAAGGAAACTAAAACTCAAAATCTATTGAAATTTATATTTATGTCCTATAGCAAATATAATATTTGATAAAAACTTTATAATAATTTGCATGCAAAAATTCTAAGATAAAGAAAGGAAATAAAGCTTAGTTGAAAAATTCTATGTCCAGATAAAATGTCTTGCCTCACTGAAGTCCTAGCCTTTCATTGCTCTTCTCATCATCCAAACCTTGGCTGACAAATATTTGCAATTTCGTTTTTCGCGACTTAAAAAATCATCACTACCCTTGTTCTGGATGGTTGACTTCACAAGGTCGTATCTCCCTCAATATTGCTCGGATTCTTTTATATGACTACTCATTTTAAAGTTATTCAAATTCCACACAAGTTGGTCCAAGAATTAGCTGAATCAAATAACCTTTTGCAAAGATATGACTCCTAAAAGATGAGATGAATTTTAAAAAAATCCTAATCTTTCACAAAGCTCTTATCAATTTTTTTTTTAAATAAGTTACTATACCATTAGAAAATAAATCTCATGGGGGACAACGTAACAATTCGGGCCTTGACTCTTCTTTGGAAGGTTCAAAATTCAAACTATAACGTGAATGAGTGTGTGAGGGAGTAGATATGTATAATTATACATAATAATTAAAATATTTTTAAAATTCATGATATAAATTTAAAAAATAATATAATAAAAAATAAGATTTAAATTTAAAAAAAAAAACCATATGTAATAACTTGATGAAAAGATATAATGTTTTTTTTGGTGACTTGGATGAGATAATATTTTTCCACAACTAGAATTAGAATTAAAAACAATAAACAGGCTGTCGGCATTGTCACAGCTGGCTCTTGTTAATACAAGCGGCTGTCCTCTTAAAATAACGCCGACCTCAGTTATTGTACTGGTTTTGTTTGTTTTTTTTTAATTTGTCCGCTTTCCATGGTCGGCCACATTTATTAATTTCTACCCATAACAAAAGGACGGCACACGTTTCAATAATTCTTTATGACTTTATGTTATACAGTAAAGATATTATTTGTCACAAATCAAATTTCAACAACACCAATATTATATTTGTGTCAACTACCTCCACCCAATTCATTACTCATTTAAGCGCGACTCTGCTCTATTGTCAACTAAAAAGTTATAAATCATCAATTTAATTTTGCATATTGCCAGCTAAAATTATTCATCAATATGTTGTTCTAACGGTTATATATAAAAAAATTAATTGTAGATTTGACAGTTTCGAATCTTTAACTTTTTTACAAACGTATGATTGTTTTAAGTCATCTGCCGTACATGTTTGACAAATTGTATTACCGTTTTTATTGATAAATTCAGTTATATAAGTTTTTCAACATTTAGGTGACGCAACGACGTTAATCATTTAATTTAAATTTTTAAAAATAAATACATTTATTTTTTCTAATCAAACAACTTATACACACTTTTTGGATTTAATTTGAATCTTATCATTATAATCATAATCCTCATGTAAAAGGATGTTAATCATTTAATTTAAATTCTTAAAAAATATATATTTATTTTTTTTAAACAATATTTCTTATACACATTTTTGTGGATTAAATTTGAATTTTATTATTATAATCATAATTAGTTAGATTATTCAATATTAAAGGAGGAGAACAAGGTTCAAATCTTGACAAACAATAGATATAATATTTAAGCTTTATTGTAATACTACTATGTGATGATGATGTAATATAAATAAAATTGGTTTCAATCTCATATATGACTAATTGAAAAACATATATATTAAAGGTTATCAAATATTCTATCTCCCATAATACACAAGAAAAACAAAAGTTTGTGTTTCATTTTGACATAAAAATTAACTTTCAAAGAAATACTATTTATTTATTTTTATTTAAAGACATATATTCACATCCCAAAGGGGGTTCGTCGCATTGGAAATGAAGCCAATTAAGATGCTTGCCTTACAAATCAATATTTTGTAGATGTGAGTGAGTTTGTGTATAAAATTTTTTTATAGATGTTTATTAGAGATTGTTTATTTTTTGGATAGGATTTTCTATTGTTTATTTTTTGGATAGGGTTTTCTTTAAGTTAGGTAATTGAGGTTTTAATCAATCTTAATATTATAAATATATATTGTATAGTTTTGGTGGGGAACAACACAACATTTTGGGTTTTGGTTCTTTTTTAGGAGGTTTAAGTTTTAAACCGTGGAGTGGGCAAGTATCGGATGCCTAGGGTGGCTCGACCTTGAACACACGCGACACTGCATTCTCCCTTTGAGTCTACCTCTTCGGACTAGTCTCGCCAAGAGCCACGGACTATGCCTTACAATGTTCTCCTGCACATGTCAACACACTTAACATGGTTTTGCATTTACACGACGGTTTCTTTAATTAGCGAAAGCATACATGCACTTGCAATGAAAGGAAACCTACTCTAACCAAGAGAGCACATCCACAAGACATCACAAGGCACACATACATTTTGAGGAACCAGTATATTTATTTCATTCATTGGGACCAACGGTCCTACATTACAACCAGCAAGCACTAGGCCACCAAATATACTTTACAACCATCAAGTATAATGTATTAAAAACAAGCCAATCCCCATGGCCACAACACACCCACGTCGAGTCAGGCTTTGTCGATAATTCTCGATGAGTACTTGATGATAACATGGACAATCCTCCCCAAGGACTCAACTTTCCAACCAACTTGGTCTTCTGCTAGGCTCATCGACCCTAAGCTCCAACAAACTGTCCATTTGCAACCGACCCTCTACTCTTCTTCAGGATAACTGTCGTTGTCATGACATACCTCATGAAGCACATCCCACAAAGGATCAAACCAAGAGCTTGTTGCCTTTCATCAAGCATCCTGCCTGATATTCAAAGAAACACAACTCAAGATCCCTCACCTAAGGCAAAGCCACAATGCTAACTGCTTGCTTCAGGCCCATACTAGTACCAACAAGCTTCGTACATTTGAGTTTAACCCACACAAATCCTTGTACATCTCTACACATAGAATTCACCCTCATGTCCATTGTCCCTTTCATCATAGCCAACCTACCACACAAAAACAATGACCATTCCCACCATGGTGCCATCCACAATCTTATTTAAAAGTCCCCAAAATTGCCCAACTCTATGGACTCACACGTAAGTCTCTCACAATGCAAATTGGAACTTCTCCCTACCATCCAAGAACCTCCAGGACTCACGATCCACCTACCTTTGGTCCTTACACAATATAGGTACTCTGCACCATCATGTTCACTACCTTGACGACACAACCTGCTGTCGCACAAGAGCAAGAACATCCTTGAGATCCCTCATCCTTGAGCTCCCTCGTAACACTTAGGACTCAAACATGAACAACCTGTCGCAATGCTAGCATCTCCCTCCATCATGACTTCCAAGCACAAGGGAGTTACTCACGATCTCCTTCCAACATAGCTCATCATCTATACAAGAGTCGTAAGCATTCAGGTCATCCACACGACATATAGACAACATTGATATCATGTTAATTACTTCATGGCCCCTTGCCATACCAAAGCAACTCATGACACCTTGAGCCAACAACATCCAGTTTTTGTCTTGCCTTCATGCCCTTTTGCAAACCCTAAGTATTGTCAAATCCATCAAAATACCCTAGTCTGTACATGCTTCCACTTTGCCAAGGTCATGGTACACCCATGCACATGATCTCTTTTGGCTTTGCACTTGGACACGCCCCAAATTGCATCTCACAAGGACTTGGTATTCTTGTTGTACAGTCTCTCCAGCTTGGCACATGGGCAGACACTTATCGCTTGACACAATACAACAACCAAAGGGCTTTTAGCATTCCCATGCATCTTATGCATCATCTTGTAGCTCAAGATATTCAAAGAGCAAGTCAAGGTGTGCACCAACCGAGACTTCTCGAGGAGGTCTCCCATCACAATCCGCTCTACCAAGTCTTGCTTAAATATTGGTAAAACCTAAGAATAGAGGTCCATAGGGTGCCATATTTCCCACCTTCACACTCGTAATTTACAATTTTAGGAAGCTATATGTCTCATGTCACCTTACCATTCTCACCATGCACCCACTCATGACAATGGTCATCTAAGGCTCTCAAGGTGTGGGATGAATGCAAGACCATTCATTCACCCTCATTGAACCCAGTAAACTGCCTCGTCGGTATCGTCGCATGCCTACTTGTAGCACCAAATCCTCACAAGCAACACTTCTTCATAGGTTTTGGTGGTGAACAACTAGGTTTTATTCTATTTTCCCATATTCTTCCCCACTTAAATCGGTGATGCCCTCGATGTCATGGAATACTCCACCACCACATCAACCTTGGGTAACATCCCTTCTGATCCAAAACTAAACCAAGGGATCCTCAACACTCTTTGCACCAACTGCACAGAAAGTATTCCAACCTGGCTTGCTTGCCCTGTCCATGCACACCCCTGTACACCAGAACAAACACAACTCAAATTGCTCTCTACATGCATTCCTTGCACAAAGGAGCAATCCATTTCAACCACCCTATCCAGGTGCCCATACACCCAAGAGTAGAAGACATCCGAGTTTGACCTATCGCTCTCTTTCATTACTCTATCCAGCCACAATGCAAAAGCTCCACTGAACAAAGTGCACACCAAGCACAAGAGCGACCAACCTTGCGGGTCAAGGACCATGCTTTTCCAAGAGTCAAGTCCAGTGGAAACTTCATCTACACTGAATTGATCATTCCTGCAAAAAGTGAATTGATTACTTTTGAACCTTTTAGCACCTTCGAAGGGTAGGAGGTCAAATTTTTTTATGCTCATTGAATGCTTTCATTATGATCAGTGCCATGTCCACTCGCATCGTGGCTCTCATTACCTTGATCACCACCATCACTATATTCAACCAAAGCAAGTCCCTTCGTCCCTGACTCAACCCATATTGGCATTGAGCTTGTGAATGAACCCCATACTCGGCCACTCACACGTCTAATTCAACCAGTTGAATACCTTCTCAATACCAATAACCATTGTGGATTCTCTCTCTAGAGATGACTATCAGCTAGCCTTCACACCTCAAGTCCCACCTGTGATGTTCCAAAAGACTAACTCAACCCTCTTCACACACTCATTCCATCGAGCTATCTAGGTTCCAGGTATCCTTTGACGACTTTGTTCTTGAATCTGACACACTTTTTGCAACAACAAAGGCCCTTTTGACATCCTCTGATGTGTGACTCATGAACTTGATCAAATTCCATGACATCTTTCCAGCCATACCACATACCAAGTTGAAAGCCTTATCGCTCCAACCTCTTCCTTGTGGGTTTTGTATGCCATCAGATGGTCAACCAAGTTTCTCCACCAAACTTGAGTTGTACATTCCAAGTACCATGTTGCTACATGCACAAACCGTGCTCCTGATAAATCTTCCCACCTTGCCAGGCACTCTTCCAAATTCTATAAGAAGTCCACCAGAAGACAACCCATCTTGCGCTCCAACTCAGCACTCTAGTACCTTCACCCTTGGAGAGTTTGATTGTAGAAGAATAAGATCTTGATACCTTGAATCAGTTCTGCATTATTGCTCAACACAAAGCTATCCCTTTCTACAACTTGTAGCCACCATCATATATTTCTTGGATAAGATCTCATCCTCAAGCTCTGTCAACCTTGACAACCAATGTCAATTGCTCTTCCAACACGATCCTTTACCGCACAAGAGCAACTCATTATCCCTTTCAACACAACATACCATTGCACAAGGATGAAAAACATTCGCTTCGAGCTTGTCCACTATGACCTGCTACTATGGCACCTTGCCACCTTCATCCCCATCCATCTTGATATGTATGCTCTTCACACTTTGAACATTGTTCCTCGGACCTCTAGGAGGAGTCAACACAACAAGGAACTAGATCCAGACTCTACCAAACTTACCCACATAGACTTGGTAACCTAATATGGATACACACTTTGACAACAAGTGAGGGGAAAACATGGACTAGACTTCCAAGGCATACACTCACACCTAAATTGCAAGTGCTCAAACACCAACATGGACGCGCATTGCCTCGCGCTCTGAGACACTCTCATGCTCTTATAAACAACTAGAGCACACCCTATGTACAGGGAACACAATCCACAAACACAACATTGTGCATTGAGCCAGCTAGACACAACCTAGTACTCTGATAGATTATCTGAGCCACAAAGGTTGCACTCAACTTAGCTCTGATACCAATTATTGGATGCCCAATGTGGCTCGACCCTAAACACATGTAAAATTGTGTTCTCCCTTTGAGTCTACCTCTTCGAACTAGTCTCGCCAAGAGCCATGAACTACGCCTTACAATGTTCTCCTGCACATGTCAACACACTTAACATGGTTTTGCATTTACATGATAGTTTATTTAATCAACAAAAGCATACATGCACTTGCAATGAAAGGAAACCTACTCTAACCAAGACAACACATCCATAAGACATCACAAGGCACACATACATTTTGGGGAACCAGTATATTTATTTCATTCATTGGGACCAACGGTCCCACATTACAACCAACAAGCACTAGGCCATCAAATATACTTTACAACCATAAGTACAATGTATTACAAATAAGCCAATCCCCATGGCCACAACACACCCACGTCGAGTTGGGATTTGCTGGTAATGCTTAACGAGTACTTGATAAAAATATGGACAATCCTCCCCAAGGAATCAACTTTCCAACCAACTCAATCTTCTTCTAGGCTCATCGACCCCAAGCTCCAAAAAACTATTCATCTGCAATCGATCCTCTGCTCTTCTTCAAGATAACTGTCATTGCCATGACATACCTCCTGAAGCACATCCCACAAAGGATCAAACCATGGGCTTGTTACCATTCATCAAGCATCATGCTTGATCTTCAAAGTAACACAACTCAAGCTCCCTCACCTAAGACGAAGCCACAATACCAACTGCTTACTCTAGGTCCATACTAGTACCAATAAGCTTCTTACATTTGAGTTTAGCCCACACAACTCCTTGTACATCTCTGCACATATAAGTCACACTCATCTCCATTGTTCCTTTTCAACATAGCCAACATGCCACACAAGAACAATGACCATTCCCACCATGGTGCCATCCACAATCTTATTTTCAAGTCCCCAATACTGCCCAACTTTGTGGACTCACGCACAAGTCTCTCACAATGCAAATTGGAACTTCTCCCTACCATCCAAGAACCTCCAGGACTCATGATCCACATACCTTCAGTCCTTACACAACATAGGTACTCTGCACCATCATGTTCACTACCCTGACGACACAACCTGCCGCTACACAAAAGCAAGAACATCCTTGAGCTCCCTCGTAACACTTAGGACTCAAGCACGAACAACCTATCACAATGCTAGCAACTCCCTCCATCATGACTTCCAAGCACATGGGAGTTACTCATAGTCTCCTAGCATAGCTCATCCTCTATACAAGATTCCTCAGCATTCAGGTCATCCACACGACATCTAGACAACACTGATATCATGTTAATTACTTCATGGCCCCTTGCCATACCAAAGCAACTCATGAATCCTTGAGCCAACAACATCCAGTTGTCGTCCTACCATCATACCCTTTTTGAAACCACCAATATTGTCCAATCCATCAACATGCCCCAGTCCGTACATGCTTCCACTAAGCCAAGATCATGGTACATCTGTGCACATGATCTCTTTCGACTTTGCACTTGGACACACCCAAAATTGCACCTCACAACGACTTAGCATTCCTACTGCATAGTCCCTCCAGCTTGGCACATGGACATACACCTATCGCTTGGCACAATACAACAACCAAAGGGCTTCTAGCATTCCCATGCATCTTATGCATCATATTGTAGCTCAAGAGCTTCAAAGAGCAAGTCAAGGTGTGCACCAACCGAGACTTCCCGAGGAGGTCACCCATCCCAGTATGCTCTGCCAAGTCTTGCTTAACTATTTGTAAAACCCAATAATCGAGGTCCAGAGGGTGCCATAATCACCCCCACTATATTTCCCACATTAACACTCACACTTTACAAGATCGGGAAGCTATCTATCTCATGTTGCCTTGCCATTCTTGCCATGCACCCGCTCATGACAATGGTCACCTAAGGCTCTCAAGGTGTGGGACGAATGTGAGACCATTCATTTGCCCTCATTGAACCCAGTACACTGCCTGGACGATATCATCGCACGCCTACTTGCAGCATCAGATCCTCACAAACAACACTTATTTATAGGTGTTGGTGGTGAACAACTGGGTTTTCTCCTGTTTGACCATAGCAAGTGTGTGATGGGGTAGGTGTGTGTATGGTGATGTTTGGCCCCTATTAATAAGCTCAACTCTCACCCTTATCGGAGGTCATGGTTGGGATGGGAATGTCAAGCCTTGAGTGTCGGTCGTAGAGGTTTCTCACACTAACCTCAATTTTATATATATATATATATATATATATATATATATATATATATATATATATTAGGTAGGAAAACATAGGATTTTTAAAGGATCCTTAACCTTTTATAATGAAACACGATTTTTTTTTATTATGTTGAAGGAAGGGGTTTTTGAAAGGGTTCCAACCCTTTTACATTTTCATAAAAAAAAAATGATACTCTAATACAAAGCTCAATATGTGACATAAAGTGAGTCACAAATTTTAAAATACAACCCACATAACTTATATCAATTTATACAATAGAAAGCCAACTTAGTAAAAAAGTTAACAACAAAAACACAACACTGACACAAATGCTTAACAAGTTTTTCTTTTACATTATCTGCTATATTGTATTTGTGAATCTCTTTTCCTAATCCTTATATCAAATAATTGTATTTTAAAATCCATTATTACTAATTTCCATAATTTTGTGTGGAAAATTATCTTCCAAGATTAGATATCCTTGATTATGAATTCCCCAATTGGCTACCCAATCTGCAACCTTGTTGCCTTCTTGGTAGATATGTACAATTTGCACATTTTCTAAATTCCTAATTTGTAGTCTAACCTCCTGAATCATATCATTTATGTCCCAAATTGAATCTTGATTACCCTTTATTAGGTTGATAATGTTTAATGAATCTCCTTCTATGATGATATTTTTAACTCCAATTCTATCAATCAACCTAATGCCTAGGAACAAAGCTCTAGTTTCAACAAAATAATTGAATTTCAAGACTCTCAGTATACAATAATATCACTTCTCCTCTTTCATTTTGAAAAATACCACCAACACTTTCTATACCTAGATTCCCTTTTGAATCACCATCAAAATTTAATTTTAACCAACCCTGAGGTAGAGGCTCCCATTTTGTTTGAAGTCTTTTAAGATTGAAAGAAATTAATGGTTGAAAATTGTAATAATCCAATCCCCAACTATTTGTAATAATTTTTTCACGAATTATAATATTCATTTGATGATATGAGATTAATATAAACTCATTAATCGAGCAGCAGTCTCCCATAAAATTTGCCACTATAGCAGCCGACACTGTAGAAGCCTGCATACTATAGCAGCCGCCACTTTAGCAGTTCGTGCACGGTAGCGGTCACAAAAATTTTGGCCCTAAAAAAAAAAAAAAAATGGCAGATTTTGGAGGCAACAAGTTGTGACGGATGGAGCAGCAAGGAGGAGGAGCGAGAGGTCTAGGGGCGTCAAACCATAGGTGTGGGACTTCAGAGGGCAGATCAGCAGACGCGGTAGGTGGGGGCTCTGGCGAGATAGCGAGCCCCCGGGCGGAGGATGTGGACAAGGAAGTTCTATTGGAACCGGTCCAAGGGTGTTGGGCGGATGCGGTTGAAGATTTCTCTGAGGGGGACCAGGACTCTATGCGTCAGGATCAAAGGAAGACCCAAGAAGGAGACAAAGAGAAACCTAGCAACTGGAGACCTTCATATCTTAATGCTCTTCGCGGTAAGCAAAAATTATCCGACTCTTGTTTTAATCTAAAATCTGTCAATGGTAGGTTGCACGTCCCGGATTCCTTAGCTCAGCATGTGGCTATGGAGGGCAGAACATCTTTGGTGGCTAAATTTATGGGGGTGAGGCCAGACATGGAAGTCATAAGGAGATGGGCCATCCAAAAATGGCAGCCAAGGGCCGGTATGATGATTAAGGCTTTACCCAAGAGTTTTCTTTTGGTGACATTTCAATGTGAACAGGACATGGAAAGGAATCTCCAAGGAGGTCCTTGGTTTTTTGGGAAAAGGGGCTTGTATCTGAAGCGTTGGTCCCCCAATTTCAACCCCCAGACTCAGGTGTTGTATTTGGCTCCTATTTGGGTTAAGATGCCGAGGATTACCTCGCTTTTCGGAACGAACAAATATTTGTCGGGATAGCTACAGAGATTGGAGAACTAATAGCTATTGATCCTGCAACCTTGAGAAAAACAAGACTCCTGTCTGCTCGCATGTGTGTGTTGGCGGACCTGAGTAAAGAGCTCCCTAAATCCATTATTTTGTCGTCTATGTTTGGCCTTCATACTCAGGTATTTGAATATGAAAATATGTCTTTTAAGTGTAGTGTTTGTGGGAAGGTAGGGCACCAGGGTATCCACTGCATTTCCAAGAACCAGCCCCCACTCCAAAATACTGATCCTCAAACCCAGAATAATATCCCTCCCTCGCAGATCTCCATTCCTACCCAACCTGGGCCTCAAGGACGTGGAGCTCGAAATCCGAATATCAGAGACCCTGTTCGCCCTATTGTAAGCAAGAGGCAACGTTTTAACCCTCCTCCCAAAAATTCCTATGCCCAAAAACCCTCTCACAGGGGAGCTGGTCCCTTTGATGGGAACCCTCAAGCTCAACTTTGCTCCTAAGATGATACGACAAGCCTCGAGCCAAATCACAAAGGAAAGAACCCCATAGATCAACGCCCGGGGGAAAGTAAGTTTGATTGGGTGATACGGGAGGCCTATGGAGGCTCGGTGGAAGTGGTCCCATGTCTTGCGAGAGGAATTTATGGGAAGAAATTCCAAGGAGATCAACATCCCGGTGGAGAACAGTTTTGATGCATTAAATCATTTGAAGGGAGATCAGATGGACAACCAAGAAGTGGAATCTGAGGTAGAGGAGACTCAAGAGAAGGATTTAGAGGAGAAAAATCATAGGAAGGAGCAGGAAACTAATAATACAGGTAAGGATACTCGGGAGGAAGAGGTGAACCACCAAGATCAGTGTAATCCCAAAGCAGGGAAAAAAGAATCTACTAATCAAGAAGCTAAGAGCACGGAATCATCTCCACTATCAAAAAGACCAGTTAACCTGGAAAGCCAGATTGTTACCCCAAATACCAAGACTGACCTACCCAAGATGGTTACTAGAAGCCAAGTGAATCCCAAGGAACTTCAACCTAGAGCGGATGTATGGGGATATGGTTCGGTAGGAAGAGGGAAACCTAGCAATGCTGCCTTAAGGCAGAAAGAAGCAGAGCGAGGAGTGGTCGATGGCACTCAAGCAATATTGCTCTTTGGGGCGAAGGCTCGAGGATCCAAAGCCCATAAATGAAGATCCTTTCATGGAATATTCGTGGGAGTAATCCTGCAAAAATAAGAGCTTTGTATGCTCTTAGACAAGAACACAAACCGGATATGATTTTCTTGCAATAAACTAAAATGGAGGAGAGTAGAGTTATTCCTTTTAATAATAGGACTTGGCGAGAAGTTGAAGTAGTAGGCCAAGAGGCCACTTGGAACAGCGGGAGGGTTACTCGGTTATGTGGAACAAAAATGTGATTGATAGTAGAGTGATTCTGATGTCTAGTTGGTTTATTTGTCTCTTATGTGTGGATAAAACCACACGGGAAGAGTGGATCTTAACGAATGTATATGCTCCAGTTAGACAGGGACTGAGAAGGGTTCTTTGGAGTCAGCTAGCTGAATTGAGGGAGACGGTCCCCAACTACCCTTGGATTGTGGCGGGGGATTTCAATTGCTACCTTAATCCTGTAGATAAATTGGGGGGCTCTCAAAGAATAACTGCTGATATCTACGAGTTTAGAGATTTTGTTGAGCAACATGAGCTGATGGATGTGGACCTGCGTAGATTCTCCTATACATGGTCTAATAAAAGATTGAAGGAAAACCAAATTTAGATAAGATTAGATAGGTTTCTTCTTTCTCAAGAATGCCTGGAGAGGTTTGGGGACTCTTCATTAACGGCACTCCCAAGAATCGGGTCTGATCACAACCCAATTCTGTGGGAAACAAGGGAGGACTCTAAGAAAAGATACATCGGACCCTTTCGATTCGAACTTATGTGGTTCCAACATCGGGATCTCAAGGATCTCGGTTGCCCAATGGTGGGACAAAAAGTATAATGGTTCGAAACCGGCCCAAGTGGCATGTAAACTAAGGAATGTGAAGGCTAACATTAGAGAGTGGAACAAAACTTCCTTTGGCAATATTTTTGTTAAAAAGGCAGAACTAAAAGACAAGATCAATGAACTACGGGAGAAGTTGAAGTCGGAGCGGCTTACAAAGGATCGAGAAACCGGGAGAGGGAGGCATTGCCGAATACCACACGATGCTAGGATTTGAAGAAACCTTTTGGAGGCAAAAATCCAGATTGCGTTGGTTAAAGGAGGGTGACAGAAATACAAAGTTCTTCCATGTCTCTACTCTTCGCCACAGGAGTACTAACAAAATTAAGGAGATCAAGATGGCCGATGGGTCTAACACCAAAGATATGGAAGACATAAGGAGGGAAGCGGTTGAGTACTTTAAATCGTTGCTAGAAGATGTAAATCCGACTATTGAAGAAGAGGACTCTCTGTTGGCAGCCATTCCACCCCTCGTAATCGATAATCTTAATGGATTCTTACTTAGTCCTTTCACAAAGGAGGAAATCAAGAAGGTCGTTTTTGACATGGATGGTAACGCCTCCCCAGGACCGGATGGCTTCCCTGCAGACTTTCTTCCGAAGTTTTGGGATATCCTAGGCAATGATGTAGTGGAAGCTATAATTGAGGCTCAAAAGGACAGGGAAATCCCAGAAGGAGTTAATGCTACTTTTTTAGTTCTCATCCCTAAACTAGTGGGAGCAATGGAATTTTCCAGTTTTCGCCCTATCAGTTTATGTAACACTTTGATGAAGATTCTCACAAAAACAATCGCCAATAGGTTGAAGGTTATCCTTCCTTTCATCATTGATATGAACCAAGGTGGCTTTGTGAAAGGGCGACAAATATTGGATGGTATCATCACAATTCATGAGGTTATTCATTCAATGGTGACTAGTAAGGAAGCAAGTATGTTACTAAAGCTTGATATGAATAAAGCCTACGACCGGGTCTCATGGCGGTTCCTCACCAAGATTTTGGGTAAGTTTGGTTTCTGTCCCCTGTGGATTAAGTTGATTTTTAGTTGTATCTCTACTACAAGATTTTCTGTCATGGTGAATGGGTCACCCTCCGGTTACTTTAAGAGTGAAAGGGGGTTGCGACAAGGAGATCCTTTGTCTCCATACTTGTTTATTATTTTAGCGGAAGCATTGGGTAGGAACATTTCAGCAGCGATGGCAGATGGTCAATTGGAAGGTTTTAAACCGGCCTCAACAAGCAGGGCCGGTGTCTCACCAACAGTTTGTGGATGATACAATCATTGTGTCCAAAGCCTCGGTGCCTCAAGCTAGGAAGTTGAAGAGAATTCTAACCAAGTATGAGACGAAGCGAGACAGTACATAAACTATAAGAAGAGTAGCATCTATTTCTTTAACACTCCTGGTGGGAGGGAGGAAAGAATAGCTAACCTCTTCGGTTGTGGAAAGGAGCTTCTACCAGCAACTTATCTAGGCATGCCTATGTTCGAAGGAAGAATGAAGGCTACTTTGTGGAACTCAGTCATTGACAGGATCTCCAAAAAGTTAGCGGGGGTGGAAGGGCAGACCTTCTCGACTCCGCGAGAAAAGCCTTATTAGTTCAAACTACTTTACGAGCATTCCAATTTATCGCATGTCTCTATTTAGAATGCCTGCAAAGGTCCGAGCTACATTGGAGCTAATTCAACGCAACTTCTTGTGGTCAGGTTCAGAGGAGAGAAAGAGAATTTCGTTGGTAGCATGGAATCAGGTGTGTGCAAGGAAGGATCAGGGGGTCCTGGGGTTAAAGAGAATGAAAGAATTGAATCAAGCTCTGATTGGCAAACAGGTATGGAGATTTATCAATAATGATCAATTGGGATGGGTAAAACTTCTTAAGGCAAAATACATCAGAAATAATCAGGACTTCCTGAAAGCTGACAATCTTCCTAGAGGATCCTATTTTTGGAATTGTTTGCTCGAATGTCGGGAGGTAGTCAGGAAAGGCATCAGATGGAGAATTGGTAATGGAAGACAAGTGGACTTTTGGAAAGACCCGTGGTTGGAAGAGGCCCCTCCGAAAGATAACTTAGACCTTCGGGTCCTCCAACATAAACTTTCGAAGGAAATGGGAGGAAAAGTAGGGGATTTTATTGTCGTAGCACGGAAAATTCTTCTTGGAAGAAAATCACAGTTCATAATCTGTCAGAGCAAGAGAAGGTGGCCCTAACCAAACTCAATGATGCTTTAAGGGTGTTCCCGATCATTCCTGGGGAGGGAAGAGACAAGGCGATTTGGGGAAAAACTACAAGTGGGATCTATTCAGTAAAAACTGCCTATAAGTTAATCCACTCAGGATACAATGGTTGGACTCCGACTTACGTTATTTGGTTAAATAATTTAACCCCAAAAATAGCTTTCTTCTTTTGGTTGGCAGTTCAAAATAAGATCCCGACAACGGATAATCTGCAAAGGAGAGGTTTCCAATTCATCAATCGATGTATCTTGTGTGAGAAAGCAATAGAATCTGTAAGTCATATATTTCTAACTTGTGATTTTTCTTGTACAGTCTTCCAAATGATCCTGTCCAAATTTCATATAGATTGGGTCTGTCCAAATAGCATGTCTGACTTATGCATACAGTGGGCTTCCCCCTTCGGGCAAAGCTTTTGACTTGGCTCTGGAAGCTCAACTTACCCCATTTTTTATGGGGGATATGGAATGAGAGAAATAAGAGAGTATTTAAAGGATGTAAGAAAGATCCCAGGTTATGTGGTAATAAAATAATCAGAGCTTTGAAAGAAAACTGGAAAACTTTCTTCTTCAAAAATGAGACCATGTCTCTAAGGGAAAGGAGGATTTTGCGGAACTAGGGAGAGGAACTTCCAGACCTAGACATTACAACCAACCCACGGGATGGTGTCAAGTGGATACCCCCCACACAAAAGTGGGTTAAGTTTAATTTTGACGGGGCAGCTAAAGGAAATCCGGGGCCTGCAGGAGCAGGAGGAGTTTTGAGAAATGAGGAAGGAAAAGTGGTCCTTGCCTTTGCAGAGCCTTTGGGAACTCAAACAAATCATTTTGCAGAAGCCCGAGCCTGCATGCAAGCAATGAGAATTGCCAGACTTGAGGGTTATAAGGAAGTTATCTTTGAAGGGGATTCAGCTTAATATAATCAAGGCAATTAAGGAGGATAAAGACCCCAGTTGGACCATATTGGAGCTTATCCTAGAAGCAAAGATTCATAAATCTCATTTGGTTAATGCCCGAATCCAACACACCTTCGAGAGAAGGGAACCGGGCGAGCGGATCTAATGGCAAATATTGCGGTTTCTGTTGGGGAGATGCAAATTTGGAAGGATAACTTCCCTCAAGAACTATTGGTGTTGGTTGCTAGAGAAGAGCTAAGATCAAACTCGTTAGAGCATCGGGGAGATCGAGAGGGCTGATGATGAGTAATCCGACGAGATGGAATTAGGCGAGAAAAGGCATCCCATTTCGTTGGGGCACGGGAGGTGACAAGTGTACCAGTACAACAACCTAGTGTTAGTAAGTGCTAGGTGTTGTTTGGTTTTTGTTTTATCCTGAATAGTCAAGCGACAAGTATAGGACTTTGGACTCTAAGTATGGCTTAATGTGAGTCTTAGAAAGATCCATTTTGTATTTTGATTATATGGGCTTGATGCTAGAACCAGCCCATTTTGACTTTGTAAAAGGTTTGTGGACCTTATAACCACCTCTGCCTTATACCAAAAAAAAAAAAAAAATTTCACCATCATCTTCCCATGAGTCCTTGAAATTGATTATCAAAATGTTCTCTTTCACAACATTGCAGATATTGATCACTATAGAAATCACATATTTCTTACCCTTTAAAAATTATATTATTTCGTTATTTCCAAATACCCCACATAAAGTGAGGTAAACAAAAGTTCCATAAAGTACTTAGTCTTTTGCTCCTAAAAGGTGATTTCCAGCTTGAGTTAAAATCAACAATAGAATTGGGCAAGATCCATGTACAAAATTTGTCAAGGATGTTGTTAAACACCTCATTTGAAAATGAACATCCAAAAAATAAATGTCATACCTCCTCCCAATCCCTTTCACATAATGGGTATCTGTTAGGGATTTGTAACCCTCTCTTAAGCAAATTACCATTGTGAGAATTATGTTTTTAACTACAAGCCAAGAGAAGAAGGCTACTTTTGGAGTTACATGTTTTAGCCAAATTTTACTTACTAGTAGCTATCCCAAGACTACATCTTCCAAGAGAAAGTACCCAAATTTTACAGAGTACTTTCCATATTTCTAGCATTTCCAAATTGGAGAATCCTCTAGTCTATCTTGATTTAGAAAATATACCTGTAATATTATATTCAGTTTCTTTACTACTTGTATTTTCATATCATTCATACCCTCAACATATATATGTTTCCATATTTTTTTATTAGTATCTACAATGATAAAATTGTGAACCCATTGTCCATAATGATAAGAAATTTCTTGTTCTAGTTTTGCAAATTCAGGGTCTTCACACAAAGGGATATTTTTGATCCATCTATCTCTCCAAAAGTTTACTTTTATTTCATTTCCAATCTACCATATTAACCCCTATTAAATAAGAGATTTAGTTTTTTGAAGATTATTCCAAAATAAAGGTCCTTTTATTACATTCTCTTCTACCAAAGAATTATTTTCATTTCTCATATACTTTGCTTTCAAGATCTGAATCCATCCTACTTTTTCATCTGTAACTATTTTCCACCCCTACTTTCCCATGAGAGCTTTGTTCATTTGTTTTACTTTCCTAAAACCTAGGCGTCCCACCTTATTTCTAGAAAAAACCTTATCCCAAGCAATAAGAGCTATTCTTTTCTTCTCCTCCATTCCAGTCCATAGGAAGTTTCTTTGAATTTTTTCAATTCTTTCCTAAATTTTTTGATGTATTTTAAAAAGGGACAAAGTATATTGAAATTATTTGGAGAGTAGATTTGACCAACTGAGCCTTACCTACCAGACTAAGAAATGTACCCTTCCAACATGAAAGTTTTTTAGCAAATCTTTCAACTACTAGATTCCACACTTCCTCTTTCATTCTTCCATTGAAAAGAGGTATTCCCATGTAGGTACCAAGAAAATTTCCAATCTCACAACCAAATTTCCTTACAATACTAGTCTATCTTAAAATGGGAGTATTGATAAAGAAAACCTTACTTTTGAGAAAATTCACCCTTTGTCCAACACCATTCTCATAAATACCCAAAATGTTCCTTATTACCTTTGCTTAGGGAATGGATAATTTGTGATAATAATCGTATCATCTACAAACTATTGATGTGAAATCAAATTTAAAGTTGAAGTTGGCTTAATTCCATCCAATTTATCTTCTCTAGTAGTAGTTGAAATTGCTCTTCCCAAGGCTTTAGCCATAATTATAAAAAAATAAGGAGATAGTGGGTCTCCTTGTATTAACCCCCTCATACTCTTAAAATAACCAACTGCAACCCCATTAATAATTACTAATAACATTGTTGTTGTGATACACTCCTTGATTAAAACAATCCAATCAATATGAAAACCAAAATTTTCCAAAACTTTGACTAAAAAAACCCATGACACTCTATCATATGCTTTATTTATATCTAGCTTCAACAACATCTTTGCTTCTTTACTCCTTTTAGTATAATTAATGACTTCATGAATGATTATAATACCATCCAAGATCTGTTTACCCTTCACAAAACCCTCTTGTTGCATATCAATTATAAAGGACAACACATACTTGAGTCTATTAGCAATTACTTTTGTAACAATATTGTATAAGATAGTATAAAGGCTTATTGGTTTATAGTCTTTTAAAGATTTTACACCTAAAATTTGTGGAATTAGAACAAAAAAGTAGAGTTGACATCCCTTCGTATAAAATTGAATTTTTGAACCTCCATAACTGCTCTTATTACATCAAACCCAACAATCCTCCAAAATATTTGAAAAAATGCAGCCTAAAAACCATTTGGACCTAGAGCCTTCTCCCCACACATATCAAACATTGTTGTTTTAATATCCTCTTCTTTGAATGGACTAATCAAGTAATCATTATGCTAACTTATAACAAGAGAAGTAATATTTTGGAGTTGTAAATTCATTGCTTCTTCATCTATCATATCCTCTCTTCCAGTTAGATCTGTGAAGAATTTAATTGCATCATCTCTAAATTCAAGGATATTATCAATAACTATATCATTATATCTAATAATTTCCTCAATCTTGTTACAACTTCTATGCTTAAGAGCTAAAATATGAAAAAATTGTGTTTTGATCACCTTCCTTAAGCCATAGAACTCTAGATTTTTGTTTCCAAAAAACCTCCTCACTAGCTAGTATGTTATGATAATATGATAGCAATTGTTTTTCTTTTTCTCGAATATCAGCCAATATATTCCCATTGTTAATAGATACATCAATATCCATCAACATCTATTTTAATTCATTCTTCTTAATAAACAGATTTCCAAAGATGTTTCTATTCTAGATTTTGAGGTTCTATTTTATGTACCTTAGTTTCTTTACAGTATGTGGTTAGGAGCCCTAAAAAGTCTTTTTTCCACCATTCTTCAATTCTCTTTTCTAGATCATCATGTCTCAACCACATCAATTCAAACCTAAATGGATTTTTAAAAACCCTTATTCCTATTTCTATTTCCCAAACTAAAGGATTATGATCAGATCCAATCTTTGGTAAAGCTAAAAGTATAGAATACCCAAATGTAAGAAAATGATCCAACCTTATTTGGATAAGTTGATCACCAATTCTTATGTTACTCCATGTAAATATACTACCTCTTAATTCCACATCCATCAATTCACTGGTATTCATAATTTTTCAAAATCTATCATACCATTAGATATTGAAGAATTACCTCCCATTTTGTTAGAAGGAAAAAGTAGAAAATTAAAGTCCCCAGCTAAAACCCAAGGAGTATTTTAAAAATCTTCCCTGACATAAGTTAACTCTTGCCATAATTGTCTTCTTCCTACAATTGTATTTGGTGCATAAATTGTAGTTAAGATCCAACTCTGTTTCGTATCAATAATAATAAAAAAGATTAAGATAAATCTTTCTTCTATTTTTATCATTGTTCCTTCCACCTTATTTTGGATCCCATAAACATATTAGACCCCCTAAAGCCCCTTTAGCATGACTGAATACAAATTTTACTTCTTTCCAAACCCTTTGATTTATACTTTCACAATTTTGTTCTATGATCTTAGTTTCCTATAGAGTTAAAATGCATGGTTTTGTCACTTTTCTCAATGAAAACACCAATTGGTGTTTTTGAAGGGGAATTGAGACCCCTCACATTCCAATAAATAACCTTCATTTCTTAGATCTAGCGGGTTGTATTTTCTCGCTTAGATTAAGAACTATTTGGATTCCATTAGCCACATCAATTGATGTTTCTCTTTGCATTATTTTTGACTTTGAAGGTCTTCCTAGTTTTGATTCCACTCTAACATCAATCCCACCCCTTTCTGCTATTCCTATTTATTTTTTTTGGAGTAGGGCTTTTACTTTATTTTATTGAAGTATTCTTTTAGCTGATTCTCATATTATATGGTTACAAATTATTTTTTCCTTCTATTTCATCAGGTATATCTAGTTTTTTTTCAATAGATTCATTATTTTCATTTACCCCTTTCCCATATTTTTTTGAATTATCTTTCTCAAAATTTAAAATTTCCAAAGACTCAAAATAATTCATAGTTAAAATTTTATTTCTAGTATTACTGAAATCAGAAGCAAGTTGACTTACATTGTCCAGGTCTTCAATAACCTCACCTTTTTCATATAAATGAAAGACATAATAGAAACAAGAACAATAACTGAATTAAGAGGAGAACAACTCCAAGGTACAAGGGGATACAAAAAAATAACCATAAATAGGTAGAAGGAAGAAAATACCTTCAAAAAAAAGCAAAAGGGAGCACCTTATCAACCAGAGACTAAAAGAGATTAGAATTCGAAACCACAACACACCAAGTTAAAAATGTAGGAAAATCCTTCATCTAGATTTGAAGAGCATTCTAATTGACCCCTTGGTTGGCCAATAGGTAATATTCCTTATTTATTTCTCTAAAGGTGTGCCTGAATTCAACACCTTCCAAATTCTCAATGCAACAATAAATATCTTCTATTAAATTTGTAATGGACTAGTGGGGGGAATGATTTCCTTTAGCAATATTAATGACAAAAAGAGAGTCACCTTCAATCACCACCTTCTTTGCATTCAAATTTTCTAGGAGCATGACCCCTTGATAAAGTGTCCAAGATTCAATAAAAAATTTGGACTAAACACCTAAGAAGTTAGCAAAGGCCAAAAGAATAACCCCTTTGTCATTCCTGATGAAACCTCTAGCCCTTGCGGTGCCTGGGTTACCCTTAGCTGCCCCATAAAATTTTAATTTTATCTAACCTTGAGGTGGAGGCTACCATTTGATAATATCTCTAGGATTAGGGGTGGGCAGACTACAAATACCTTCTAGATTCAAGATACCCAACTAGCTAGCAAGCTTACCTTTGCTATGGGACCATTTATCATCTTTGATAGGGATTATGGAAACATTTTCTTTCAAGAAATTGAAAATTTTATCTTCCACATGCTGGGGATCCTTTTTAACATTCATGAAGAATGAGGTAAAAAAAAAAGATCAATAATTTCTAAGCAGAATATTATGGAAGGGGGCAACCCATTGTAAACATATGTCTAGAATGTTATTAGACATGACCCAGGTAACATTGAATTTTATGAGAATATGGATAACTTCTAAGTATAACGAAAAATCAAGAAACAAATGATTAGAATTCTCCCAAGCAGATTCACACAAATAACACCTATTCAAAATGGGTAAGCCTCTTTTGTAAGGTTTTTAATAGTAAGGATTTTATTTTGGGTGGCTAGCCAAAAGAAGAAATTAAATATAGGTATGAGGTGATTGAATCATATCTTATTGGTTGGAAACCAATCCTCTTCCTCATCAAACTGGATAAAGTAAGGAGATTTAACAATGAAAAGATCCTTTTTATCTACTTTCCAAACAAGGGAATCAACTAATGGGTTAGGATTAAGGAGATAAATTCTGAGAACATTGGGTAAAGAATTTAGAGCATGAATTTGCCTAGGGAGGAATTAAAAATAGATAAAGTCTTCCAAGTATTTTTTCCATACCTTACCTCTAAAATGTCAATGAATCTAGATCCATAGGATTGCACAGTAAAGGGATCTAAGCAATTTAGAAGATGGTCTCTAATCAAGGACTCATTATGAATTGAACTATCATACCAAAAGTTAACTTTCCTACCATCACCAATTTTCCATATCAAGAATTTTTGAATAATTAACCTGAAATCAAGGTGGTGTTTCCAAAAAATAGAGCTATTTGGATTATCCTGAATATCAAGAAAATTACAATCTCTGCCAAGATATTTAGCTGTTAAAATCTTTACCCATCCAGCTCCATCCATTTTGAAAACTTCCAACCTTGTTTTGCAATAAGGGAAAAATTCATTTGTTTTATTTTATTGAGACCTAATCCACCCTTGTTCTTATTGGAACAAACCTGCTTCTAATCCACTAGAGGAATTCTATGTTTTTCTTTCATGCCCATCCAAAGAAAGGCCTTTTGAATACTATTAATATTTTGGTAAATTTTCTGTGGCATCTTAAACATTGACCAAAATAAGATCGAGATACTTTGGAGGGTGTATTTATGAGATGTGCCTTACCAACTTGGCTAAGGAGGACACCTTTCCAACTTTCTACTAACCCTCTCAACCACAGGTTGCCAATAAAAATCTTGTAACTTACCATTGAAAAGCTAATAAATCCAGATAAATAGAAGAGAGCTTACCAATGGAACATTCAAATATTTTTGTAATATTTACCTACCTTTGAAAGGGGGTATTAAAAAAATACCTTGCTCTTGTTGAAATTTATCTTATGTCTAGAGGTAGCCTCATAAGAAGATAGAATAAACTTAATCTCTTTTGCTTATGGAACAAAGGATCTTGAAGCCAGAAGAGTATCATCTGAAAATTTTTGGTGGGTTATGGGATTGTAGGAGTGTTAGAGTATATTACATTATTTGGTACATGTCAATGTACCACCTTGGGTACATTATTAGATTAGGAGTTTATCTTATGTTAAGTAGTTACTTGGGGAAGAAGTAATAAATGCACAAGTGTTAGAATGTGCAATGATGTAAATGTGCATGTAGTCCACATGTACATGAGTCATAGGAATAGGTAGAGTAAAGCCCAAGGAACTTATCTTCCTATATATATGGACCTTGAGCTATAGAAGGAGATAGAGAAGTGTGTGTGAGACACAAAGTTACTATAGAGTAGTGAGTAGGTACAATGTAGATCTTCATTGTAAAATTTTGGAGTGTTCATAGTCCTCCATTATATTGCATTGTACTATTTTTATGAGCTTTCATTAATGGTATTTTACTGAGTTATTGCAGAAGTCTATTCTCTTATTTTCTTGCATATTTAAGTACCATTATCATATACTTACCATAGCCTACATATTTTACATCTTGTGGTTGCATCTCCATTAACATACATCACCAAAAGCTAACAGTGGTATCAGAGCACATGGTAGATCGATAGGAAATAGGGAGAGCCACAAAGAGAGATTGAGAGGAGTTCAAAAATCTTAGTTCCAAAATTTTTGAGATTGCAGGTGGCTAGAGTCTTTCCACAGAGTTGCAAAAAAACTTGTGAAGACTAGGACTCAACATTAATTCCACTAGATTGACAAATCAACTAGTGAAGTTCATTATCTCCAGAATTATAGATTCTTCCATTCTAGTTTCTAACATCTTGTTGCAGGAAAAGGAGATTCAGAGAAATTTGGGAAGCTTCCTACATAGCGCTAGGAAGAATATCTTCATTAGAATCATTCCAGCACTTGCAGCAACAAGTAGAAGACTGAAGATTTTAGAGACCTGAGAAAAGGTCCCATTACAAGAGTTGCAGACCTGCAGATTGTAGAAGAGAGGAAAAGGCCATAGCAACCTTATTGCAGACTCAAGGAAGAAGAGACTCTAGAGATGAGTCTAGGAGAAGATTGGAGATTGGTGATCTCCATTGAATATTGAAGCCTGCATATTGCAGAAGGAGAAAATAGCTCAAGAAGCTGAAAAAGACCTACAAGAGGTCCCATTGAAGAACTTCTAGTTTAGGAAGATAGAAGACTGAAGAAGGACAAGCAACAAGTCCCATTCCAGATTCCAACAATAGTAGATTTTAGAGATCCAAGAAGGAGATCTCATTGCCAACACTTCCACAGTAGAAGGTTGAAGGAAAGGTCTCATTGGGAAGACCAGAGAAGCTGTGAGAGAGAAGACCCTAGAGAAGAGGTCTCAAGGAGAAACAAGGAGAAGGCTTGGTGAGCCTCATTGAAGGAGATTCAAAGAAGGCCATTGAAGGAGTTCCTAGGAGAACTCATTGGAGAAATTTACCACCAAGGAGAAGTTCTTGATAAAGGAAGATTTTGGGATAATTGTTGCCATCCGACAACAAGCCCAAACAGAGATAGATTTGGCAAGAAGCTTGCCAAATTTTGGAGGAGATTGGTGAAGACCTCAAGACTTTTAGATTCTTGAGAAGAAGGCCTAGATTGAAGTCAAAATTTGACAAGGAGATTGAAGGAGAAAGGAGCCAAACATTACTACCAAACCTGAAAGGTTTGAAGATTACCTTTGAAGGCTAGAAGGCTCATTCAGAGAAAGGAGATAGGGGTTTGCTGAATCTACAGTAGAATATTGAAGGGTTCTTGAAGGAAAATCTCAGCTACGATTTGGAGGAGTTCCCTACCAAATTTTTGAGATTCAAGGACAACATTTCAGTAGAGATATTGACTGCTTTACAATCTAAAATATTTTAAATTTGAGGATAGAAAGAAAGCAACAAGTTGGGCAGCATCAAACTTCAGATTTATAGAGTGCATTCTGAAGGAGAGTTGAAGTCACCTACTATAGTTTTAGGGTAGCAAATTAGAGGGTTTCATAGCTACAAATAGGTGAGCTAAAGAGTTGTTTCGGATAACCAAGAAAGAGTTGCAAGTCCATCCAGTAAAAGGTAACAATAAGGTGAATCTAATCACCTTGCAATCCTTCATCTATAGAGTTTGTTAAGGTAAGCAACTTTGGTGCAATAGGTTCATCACTGAACATTAAGTTACTTAGTTCGTTATTAAGTTTCATTAAGCACCATATCAGAGTTAAAGTTGCAAGGAGAAGGTTGCATTTTAAAGTCTTCAAGGGAGTGCAGAAGAAAGTTTCTTTTAAGGTTTATATACCTACACATTAAAATAGGAGTTAGATATATTTTGATAGAAAGAAAAATATCATCTTCCTATTATCTAGTTACAGAAAAGAAGACTTCATTAAGTTGCAGAGATTATAGTGCATTTAGGAGAAATTACTAGTGCATGATTTAAGGTTCATTTGTAGGAGTAATAAGGTGAGATCAATATTGCACTATACTAGTTGTTCTTAAAGAGTTTCTTAAGATGCACTAAGTATTTTTAGTTACAGTGAAAATTAGTGCATACTTTGAGTTACTTTGAGAGTTCATTATTGCACTATATTAGTTATTCAAAGTTCACTAAGGATTTTAGTTAAAGTGAACATTAGTGCAAAGTTAAACCTCTCAAATAGCATATTAGTTGCATGGTGAAGAGCTTGGATTCATTGTTACTAAGCTATCCAAGTAAAGTGAGTTAGAAGGTCAGTGTTGTCTAGTAAGGAAGGCAACATAATTTTCTCTCAGGAAGCCACCTTTTCAGAGAAGTTAGAGAGCTTGAAAAAGGAGACATTCGGTCTAAAACCTTGGTGCAAGTTAAGGTACACTATCTTAACTATTTACATTGCAAAAAGCACCATTCTTGTCCTTTAGAACAACAAGAGAAGGACAAATGATATAGCCTCTAAAAGGTATTACAATGGCCATCAATACACAATTTTCAAGTGGCCATTCTAGCTAGTAAAGGGGTAGATTCTAAGTAAGAGAAGAGAGCCAATAGAGGGCTCACATCAATCAAGTCTCAAGGTGTCTAAAAGGCACCATATTCACCACCAAATCGAGTGCCCACAATAGCAGTTACCTACAAGCATTAAGCCAACATAAGGAGCTTGTTATCCAACACATATCCATATAAGAGGGATAGCATAACAGGGTCTACATAAAGTGGCTATCATCTATTGTATATCAACAAAGAAGGAATAGTGCTAAAGACATAGTTACAAGGTGCATTACCCAAGGTTCGACTTAGACGAACCACCAACTAAAATAAAGCACCTAAAGCCATCATCGAAGAGCCATAGAACCTCCATTGTAGTGCCCTTGATACATCTTAGCTGGAGCCACCCTCGTAGCATCATTGTTCACTTGGAAAGAAGGCATAGAAGACAAGTTACTAAAGGTATTTATGGGAAAGAAGTACACAAAGAAAGAAATATTGGAAGGAGGTCTACATGCATGAAACCTAAGCGCCACTTGCAATATGGAGCCCAAGCATCTTGTGCCACTTGGCACAAAGGGCATCTTCACCCTATTATCTCTAACACTCAAGAGAAAGGTGCTCATCTGAGTAATGCCTTCCATCATAGTCTTAACGCCCAAGAAGGTATTCAACATACATCACGTGGTCTAACACTCTTCAAAGACTAGCACCATTGAAAGAGGAGATAGAAGGATCTTGGTAATACCTCATGCCACTTGGAACTCATTTAAAGACAAGGGAAGCACATTTATAGCCATCAGAAGTAAGAACATTCACACATAGAGGAGGAAGCACCTTCTAAGCATGCATTGAATGCAGAGAAGTCAAGGGACATCTAAGTGGGATTAAGAGCAAGATCAAGGCATGTTTAAGAGTGAATATCCAAAGGAGTTGAAAAGGAGTCAAAGGAGCATTAAAGCCTGATAGCATACATGCTACCATCACTATCATACATCCACCATCGAAGGAATACAATACCCACTATTCAGAAGGTTACAACATTATAGAGGTAAGGTTTTACCTTAATTAAAATTGCTTTAATTAAGGAGTGATAAGGTGTATAACTTAAGGTTGAAGTTCATTCATCATTTACATTGGGAGTTTTAGCAAAATCAACCTTAATACATTTGAAAGCATATCATAGGAGTACATAGTATTTCAAATCACTTTAGTTGAAATACAAGTATTTTAATATTTGCAATTAAATACCATAGGAGATATAAGGGTTTCTACTTGGAAAATCAAAACTTTATTATATTGCAAATATTATTATTTTCTAAAATTCCAAATTAGGGAGTTATAAGGAATACTACATCAAACATAGTTTATTGGAATTTAGAAAATCAAACTATTGGTTATTAAAGGATAAAGAAGTAAAATTATTGCTTACTTAAAAGAGTTGGAATTATTTACTTATACTTGTCCCATAGTCACATTAAAGGGACAAAAGAAATCCAACCATAGAGAACTTCATCAAATTGAAAAGTGCATAAGGAGAAAGGAAATTAGGAGTTGAACATTATATCATCAAACCATTAGGGAGTCAAAAGGGATTCAACTCAAAGTAAACCTAAAAGCTAAGTCTACTATCAAGCACTTTATCAAAACTTTAGATTAATTAAATCACTTGGGAGACATAAGGAATCCTACAAAACCTAAGTCTTGAATAGGTTTTATCAAGTTTGATCATATACTCAATTTACTTGGATAAGATAGTATTCTACAAAACCCTTAATTAAAATATTAGGGAGGCAAAAGGAATACTACATATCAAAATTATAGAGCATACATAAAAGTTAGTAGTTTAATCATAAACTCAATTTACTAAGGAGTCATAAGGTATACTACTACAAAGGATCTATCAAAAGCTAATCAAATTCTATTGATCGGTCTTACACTACAATCTCTCAAGATAATGGATGAATTAGCAAGAGAGACATATCATGACAAGGCACATTACAAAAATATCCAAGAACAAAATCCATTCAATATACCATATCAAATATGCAAAATCACTTCAAAAAAAAAATTTCATAGGTCAAACTAAAAAGTACATTTTGTATATTGATTTAGGTGCAAGTCGTCACATGACAGGAAATTTACAGTGGTTTTATTGCCTTGAAGTCACTAACAATTTCAAGTTGAAAATTGCATATGGAAAATACTATCATATACATAGACATAGGTGTATAACACTAAGTAAATCATTTCAAAACTCTCTACTACATAATGTAATGTATGTTAATGGATTAACATCTAATTTTATTTTAGAAGCATTCACTAACAATGAGCTCAAGCTTGAATTTTTTGAAGATCAAGGATATAGGTCATACAGGAACAAAAGAGGGAGCAATTATGATCCACTTATAACTCGTAATATTATCAGTTCTCTAGTTCAACAAGGTTATCCATAAGACTTCAAGAATTATATAAAACAATTTGAAATACTAAAAATAGTGGAATTAATAAAACATGGAGAGATAACATAAAGACTGAACCAAACGAAGAAGAAGAACCAGATCCAACAAAAGAATATTTGAAGGATGAAGATCCATATTGAAGACTAAAGTCTTCAATACCCAAATAATGTAATATAGGGGGTGTTAGAGTATATTACATTATTTGGTACATGTCAATGTACCACCTTGGGTACATTATTAGATTAGGATTTTATCTTATGTTAAGTAGTTACTTGGGAAAGAAGTAATAAATGCACAAGTGTTAGAATGTGCAATGATGTAAATGTGCATGTAGTCCACATGTACATGAGTCATAGGAATAGGTAGAGTAAATCCCAAGGAAATTATCTTCCTATATATGTACCTTGAGCTATAGAATGATATAGAGAAGTGTGTGTGAGACACAAAGTTACTATAGAGTAGTGAGTAGGTACAATGTAGATCTTCATTGTAAAAATTTTGGAGTGTTCATAGTCCTCCATTATATTGCATTGTACTATTTTTGTGAGCTTTCATTAATGGTATTTTACTGAGTTATTGTAGAAGTCTATTCTCTTATTTTCCTGCATATTTAAGTACCATTATCATATACTTACCATAGCCTACATATTTTACATCTTGTGGTTGCATCTCCATTAATATACATCACCAAAATCTAACAAGGAGGAGGCGGGTTTTATCCTTGAAATCAACCCCTTAGACTAAGTTATCTAAATAGGTGTACCAAAGGCTTTAGCCATAATAAGAAACAAATAAGGATACAATGGATCCCCTTATCTTAGACCTTGAAGGCATCTAAAATAACCTACTGGAGAACCATTAATTAGGACAAAATTCATGACTGAGTACAAACATCCTTTGATGAGGTCTATCCAAGCAGGTGAAATCCAAATTTACCCATAACTTTAAACAAAAATTCCTAGGATACTCTATCATATTCCTTGTTCATGTCTAACTTCAAAAATAATACATCTCTGCCACTTTTATTTATGGAGTGAAGAACTTCATGAATAGTAAACACACCATCCAAGATTTTCCTCCCTTTAACAAAATCACCTTGGCAGGGATCAATAATTTGAGGAAGAATGACCTTCATTCTATTGGCTATGACTTTAGCCAATATTTTATAAAGAGTATTACACAAACTTATGGGCCTAAAATTATTGAAGGAATTAGCTCTTGCCAATTTAGGAATTAGAACCAAAAAGGTGGAATTGATGTTTCTTGGAATATGAAGGGTATTTTGAATTTCACCCATAGCATTGTATATATCCTTCCCCACAAATCCCCAAAATTTTTGGTAAAAAACTATAGGAAAACCATCAGGTCCAAGGGCCTTCACACCAGCCATGAAAAACACTGACTCTTTGGTTTTGAAATATTTGAATGGAGTGATAAGACTAGAGTTCATTTTTATTAGAAATTAGAGAAGAAACAATATTAAAAAAAGAATTGGAGGTCTGCTCATTTATAGGTGTTGCCACTCTTAAGAGATTTTAAAAAACTATACAACATCCTCAAGAATTTCCAAAATATTTATAGTTTTAGTACCATCCTCAACAATTTTAGTAATCTTATTGAAACTCCAGTGTCTCAAGGTTGTGGCATAAAAAAACCTTGTATTTATATCTCCATCTTTCAACCATAGAGCCCTGGACTTCTATATTTAGTAGGATTCCTCACAGGCCAATACATTATGGAAATCTATCAACAAACTCCTTTCAATATCTCTATCAGCCTCTGATGGGGGAAAATATTCCATAGTAGCTTCAATGGATGAAAGTTGCATTTTCAAGGATTTCTTCTTTTGGAAAATGTTACCAAAAACATTTTTATTCTATTCTTTTAAATTGCTCTTCACAAATCTTAACTTATTAGCAACTTGAGATATTAGGGGACCTAGAATTCCTTCTTCCACCAATCAGCTATCAAGGTCTCAAGGGTATCATTTTTTAGCCATATAACCTGAAAACGAAAGGGAAAATTAAAAATTTCATTCCCAACTGAAACATTCGATACCAAAGGATTGTGATTCGATCTTATTCTTAGAAGAGAAGAGAGAACAAAGTCACAAAAATGATGAATCCCTTCTTTAGAACCCAAAAACCTATCTAATTTTGACTAGATAAGATGTTCCTTTAGCATTATGTTGCTCTAAGTGAATTTACTTTATTTTAGCTCGAAGTCCATCAACTCATTAGTATTAACAAAAAATTTGAATTCCTCCATACCATTGGAGGGGGATTGACTTCCTCCTTTTCTTTTCTGAGGGAAAGAGGGGGCAATTAAAATCCCTTGCTAACATCCAAGTAAGGTTAGGGAAAACATTTCTATTTATGCTCAACTCCTCTCATAGTCTTCCTCTTCCCACAACTAATTTCGGAGCATACACATTAGTTAAAACCTAAGATATTTGAGAAACTTTGCAATAGAAAAACATGTTAATGAATATGTTAGATGAAGAGAGCACTCCGTATTCAATTTTTAAATTATCCCAAATATACATTAAAACTCTAGAGGCTCCCAAAGCATGACTTATAGAATAAAAAGCCTCCTTCCATATGGAATTCTTAACCTTATCCAAATTGTTCTCTTTAATTTTAGTTTCTTGAAACATAAAATATGAGGTTTTAGATCTTTCCTCATAGAAGCAATCAGTTGTTTCTTTGAAGGAGTATTCAAACCCCTTATGTTCCAAGATAATATTTTTATTTACGAGACCTCGTGGGGTGCTTATTCCCCCCTCCCATAGAAAACATATTTTCGGTTCCATTAACTATGTATTTTAAGATCTTCCTCAGCCTTGAGTCTTGTTTCGAAGGTCACCCTTGCTTAGATTCAACTCCCACATACACTGTCCCTTTTTTGTTGCTCCTCGTGATGTGATTGGGATTATATTTTAAAACTTTCCCATTAGATGGTGAATCTGTAGCACTTGCCTATTTTACTGGTAGGATTTGGATGGAAGAAATAACATAAGTTAATGTTGGACTGACTTTTAAATATTTCCCATTAAGTGATAAATTTGAAGCACCACTCAATTTTTTTGGTGGCCTTTGAATGGGAATAATAAGAGAATCTAAGAAGGGAGAAATTTTTTCAAAAATTCAGGCAAATTTCCCTCCAAAGAAACTTCTTCCAAATCCTTAAAAGAGTGGGTTTGGGGATTAACATCCATATCATTCTCCTGACTCATAAGACAAGATAACTAATTTACCACGAGAATTTTATTCATCACAAAGGAAATAAGTTGAGGAGGAGAACTTACCTCTTCTTTTCTTGAAAGTATCTCCCCATCTTCAACAAGCGAAGGATCTTGGGTATCCTACTTCTTCATCGATGTACGATTCTTTGTTGGAAAAGTCTAATGGGAAATGTCATCTTATTCTCGCATATTTCATTACCTTGTCTAGATATCTCTCCTTTAGATTGTTTCTTTTTCTACATTTTAATATTTCACATTTACTATATAATATAATAAATTTTGAATATAAATTTTTGTTTTAAAAGTTAAATATTGAAATGACCTCCACCCATATTACATAATAACTATATAGTGATGTTATAATAAGCTTAGAAATTATGCATTTATCTCTACAACATTATTTGAACCTTGGTCTCTTCTTTGAAAGTTGATAAATTTAACAACTTGAGCTAATATCATTTAATAAAATATAATATTTTATTTTTTTGAATTAGTTATATGGGTTTGAAACTTACATCATGACCATATAGTGGTATCACAATAGCTTGACAATAATGCATGTATTGCTTGTCAATATTTGAACCTTGGTATCCTCCTTGAAAGTTGAGGAATCTAATTGGTTGATCTAATGTCATTTGATAAAAATAAAATATTTTGTTACATAAATTATTATTTTTGAAATTTTTATCAAAATGATCTAAATAATAATATTTTTAATTTCTAATTTTATTATGAAATATTTACTATAAAGTTTTAGTGTTAACAATACATGTATGTATATGGATACTTTTTAACATAAGATGATGTATATATTACATTATTTTAATAAAGAAATACAATTCACAATTTAAAAACCTAACAACATAGTATCAATTCTTCATTTTTAAGTTTGGTGTTTAATTTTATTTCATAGGGTTTTTTCTAAATTCATTGATAGGTGATATATTATGGAATGATGTCCATCATTCTTATTTCAAGCTCCTTTTGGGGGCCATCAATAAATGTGAGTTTTTTATAGCCATATGTTATCACATAATTTCTTCTCAAATATATATCACATAATTCTTCATAAGATTTTTTAAGTTTGGTGTTTAATTTTATTTCATAGGGTTTTTTCTAAATTCATTGATAGGTGATATATTATGGAATGATTTTCATCATTATTATTTCAAGCTCCTTTTGGGGGCCATCAATAAATGTGAGTTTTTTATAGCCATATGTTATCACATAATTTCTTCTCAAATATATGTCTTTCATTACCTTTTAACTTCCTTCATATTGATCACCTAAATGTTGTTTTTGAAAGTATTTATATATTACATGAAATTTACTTAGAAAATTAATCGATGAGGAGGACTACCACCATATCCTTTTGATTGTGAATAAATCTCTTTGATACAATGCATGAGTACAATAATGATTTTGACATCCTTGATGGTTTTGATCCCTTGCTTATTCCATGATATAATTGCCAAAAGTGTTAGAACTTATAATTAATGCCCTCATTTCCACTCCTCATAAATATCAAAAAATGGAGAATCATATCTATCCTCATTCACTTCCCCTAGGCACCCTACAAAATGCATAAAATAAGCAACATAAAAGTCACATTTTTATTCCCACACAAACTTCCTTCATATAGAAGATTCAACATCCATATTAATTAAGTAACCGATGGGTAAATACTTAATTTAGTCAAACTCATGTTGGCATTATAGATGAAAATATTCAACAATATTTTTACATTTAAGCTCGATAATAAAGGAATTGGGCATTACCTGATCTTCAAACCCAAGTTGGGCACTTTGTAGGTCCTTTGTCACTAATGCTTGGAGCTCCACATCACATCTCTTTAATAATATTGATGTTCCTAGATATCTTTCCTATAAAATTGAAACAAATTGTTGGTCCCATATTATGATGTCTTTGTTCTCTTCATCATCAATGTTACCTTGGATCAAATATTTTAGGATTTATAAGTTGTATCACTTCTTGATCATGTTGTGCATAACATAAATGGGTTTCCATGTTAGTTGCACAAGAACCCTATGTATTTTTGGATATGTTTGGTTCTTAACATTAATTCATGCTTGAATTATAATTGGTTATTTTCTATAATGAAAACCTAATACCCAATGGCCCTACCCATCAAAATCTAAAACTATACCAAATTAATTTTCTTCCTCAAATTCAAGGCAACAAGTTCAAGTAGATTACTTATACTTGTATTAAACATAGAGAACAATCAAGTACCAAAATGTAACCCAACCATTTAATTTAAGAATTTGGAAGGAATTATGTCTTTTATCTTGTGACCTTTGTGGTTATTGATGGTCTATATATTCTTATAAATCTCATAAAAAACTTCAATTTTGCAATCACCCTCAATGGTAAAGAGATGCACTAACTTCTTCAATTCCCTTATAAAATATGAAGTACATCAACAATGTGTGTATTAAAAAAATAAGACTAGTTGTTATTATCCATTTCATGGATAACTATTGCCATGGGTATGATATGCATAGGTGTAAGAAGCATTAAGGAATATGAATTGGATTTTTGTATTGATATTGATCTAGTATTTTAGAGAAATGGTGCGTAGTTCCATGCCCTTTACATTTAGAATCCATCCATATTTTACAAGTGGTTGAGTTTATGTTTAGGATTTTTGCTTTATTGAAATTAAGTTAACACTAGATGCTTTATGAGACCTTGGAGTTGAAAATTTGGAGCTACCTGAAGGTATTAAGGAATTTTATGGTGGAATTCTTGACATCCACAAGTACATGGTTGTAGTTAATGTCCTCAAAATTTAAGTCCTTCACTATTGTAAATTTGAACTTCTTCATAAAATCCATTGTAAAATAATGATTTTAGTCCTCTAGGCTATTGAAATTATTCAATTTTTGAGTCCAAAAAATAAATAGATAATGAAATTCTATAATATTTATATTAAATTTTCAAAAATATTAAAAGCAACATAATATAATAGAAACCTTAGTGAAAAGGAAGAATATAACTCAGACAAAGATAATGAATCATGAATAAAAAAAACAATATTTCAAGATAAAATTTTAAACTGGAAGGAAAAATTTGTTTTTCCTTGAAAAAAATGATGGAACTAACAATCGTCAATATAGAAACACCTAAGGGTTTATTTCAATAGTAGACATAAAATTTCACAACCTAAGTAAGGACTAGAAAACATCCTCACCTTAACCTCCATTATGCCACACACTTTTCTCCTTGGTCCTTTCTTGCTTTATGCTATTTATTTTTCATTGGAGTCCTTTCTCTTATTACATGCATGCTACCATACAATCCAAATCCAAGTAGTAAAAATTCTTATTAAAATGAGACTGGACAAAGCATAAAAACTATAATTTTTTCTGTTAGCTCTAAATTTCTTGTAAAATCCTATAAAAATGAATCTTTGACACAAAAATTATATAAAATGTCATGGAAAGTGGGATGAAGTGGATAGTCTTTCCAATTCATATATAATTAAATGTGCTTAAGGATATGAGCATAAAACACTTTGATCTATTGTCCAATGGTTTATCCCCCAAAGTTCCTTTAGTGCCATGTTCATACATTTGTTATGCACTAAGGGATAACCATGGTGTTGGATAAGTCAATATAACTAATTTTAATATTTCTTCTTTATAATCAAATATTTCACATTGTAGATTTTATTAAGACAAGAAAAATAACTAATAAACTAATTGGCTACTCCATGAATTGAGGCTAAGGATATGTTGGGGTCAATAACTCTTAAGTTTCATGTCTTATGGAGAACAATTGTTATGTATATTATTTTATGCATCATAACACCTAATGACATGTTTGAATTGAAGTGGTGTTGTTACCTAGATAAACACTTAGTTTGGTGAGAAGATAATTATTTTTCTAACATTCCTACATTCTATAAAAAAATAATTGTTTAATTTAATCATCCATTTTTATGTGCTAGTTTGTGGTTGAAAATATTAGGAAATGTGAACGATATTTTCAATCTTTATTATTGTTGTATATCCTTGATACATCATAATAAATATTATTGATATTAATCATCTTTACATTTGGATAGTTATTAATATGTATAAAATATTTTTTTTCTATGTTTTTATTTGGTTTACACCACACAATGTGGAAGTTTGTTGAAGGGTAAGAGAATACAAGAGAACATAAAGATGCTCTCATACTCTCTTTCTAGAAAAATATCTCAATAAGTTGACAAGTTAGACTTTTAATTCCACAATCCATGTGGTTCATGAAGCATGATTCAAGTTCAATGATAATTTCTTGTGAAAATTTGAGATTGTAGCAAAATATAGGGCTCTTAATATCGTTTTACACCTCAAAGAAAAGTACTAGAATGGTACAATAGTATTCAAAAACACATATGGATAAAGAAATTGTACATGTTTGGCCTAATATTAAAATATTAATGGTCAAAAGGATAAACTTTGCAAACAATAAGACATATTTACAAAATATATTGAACTTAAACAATTGGAATCAAGAACAAAGTTAAATCACCAAAATATAATGATAAGACTTATTTACTTCTATAAAAAAATATCAAATCCTTAGGTACATAGAAGGAAATTACCATAGCAACTAATATTAAATAAATCCCAAAGAGATAAAAATAGTACATGAAGTCATATCACCAACCCTTGAAACAAAGAACTATAAACAAAAATGCAAACCACCCTTATAAGCACTCATTAAATAAAGATAATAAAAAAATCTAAAATTTATTGTCATAGAAAAATATAGTCCAACACGAGAACTAGGGAGCCATGTCCAAAGTGTGTAAAATATCACTTCGACAAGTAGCAGAACATAGAAGAAAAAGAATACAGTAACATAATATTTATATTATTTATCTAGCTTAATATAATATAACATTTTTTTGCCAGAAATAAGTGATTGTGATGTAAGTATTATGCAAACAGTTGTTATGGAATGGAACCTTTTGATTGCTTTTTAAATTGAATCAAACTTAGAAGAGATAAATTATATTGATTTTTTGAGTGACAAAATCATATCATTGAAACTTTATAATATGGATTCTAAAAACATGGGTGATATAGAGCTAATAGAAATACAAGAGAGCCAACAAAGATAGCTTGATTCTAATAATTACTGAAAGATATGCATATCTAGATGGTTTGAAGCAAACACTTGGATATATAAGCATCAACAAAGTTAAATGAAACCTATGTTTGCTTGACAAAGTTTTGGCTCATCATCCATGAGTTGGATATCACATGAACATGACATAAGAGCTATAAGCTAATTCTCTTACCCCTATGTTTACTATAGTAAAGTGAAGAGACTACAATCATTGATTTTGTATATTGTAATTGAATGCATCTATAAGTGGGATGGTCCATCATGATGGCATAAAAAGAATCTATTTTTTATTTTATCCATATGCAGAAAGATTAATAGTAGTCAATTTCATAGAAAAAAACTCCTACAAACTTATTTCAAGTAGTACAACTATAAATGAAAAACATACAGAGATTGTCAAATGGTTAGGAAGCAAGACAATCCAATTATATGGATTAATTATTGAGATAAATATAAAGAATGGTAACGGTATACAAGAGAAGATAAATATGCACCTATAATCTCACCCTAACAAAATATCTCAAGAAGATCACAAAGTAGACTTTTGATTCCACAAGCCATGTGGCTCATGAAACATGATTCAAGTTAAATGATAATTTCTTTTGAATATTTGAGATTATAGCAAAAGATAAGGCTCTTAATATCATTTTGCATCTCAAAGAAACAACACTAGAATGGTACAATAGTATTCAAAAATACATATGGATAAAGAAATTGTATACATTTGGTCTAATATTAAAACCTTAATGGTCAAAAGGATAAGCTTTGAAAACAATTAGACACCTTCATAAAATTGGTAGAACTTAAACAGTTGGAATCAAGGACAAAGTAAAATAACCAAATATAATTGCAAGACTTAATTACTTCTATAAAAATATCAAATCCTTGGGTATAGAGAACGAAATTACCATAACAACTAATATAAAATAAATCCCAACAAGATAAAAATAGTACATGAAGTCGTATCACCAACCCTTGAAACAAAAAACTATAAACAAAAATTCAAACCGCCCTTATAAGAACTCATCAAGAAAAAATAATAAAAAGAAGAAATATTTTAACTCTAGATAGAAGAAATATTGAAGACAAAGAAGATATAAGGAAGGAAGCCATTAATTATTTTATCAAATACTAGGCAAGATAAGGAGGCACAAGATAAGCTATAGCAAAATATTCAATCATTTATCACATAGGGGCAAATTGAAATCTTGATGAGGAAGATATCTAAGGAGGAGGTCCATGAAGCAGTTTTATCTTTCCATCCTAGCAAGGTACCTGGTTGCGATGGATTTCTTGCAATTTTATTCCAATTTTTTTGGGATTTATTAAAGAGTGATATATTAGTTGCAGTTGAAGAGGCCTAGAAAAGGAAGGCTATAATAAGTGAGATCAATGCCGCTGTTAATATTTTTGGTTCCCAAGAAAGACGAGACAACATATTTTGATAATTTTTGTCTTGTAATCCTTTGCAATATGAATTATAAGATATTTAAAAAATTATGGTAAACAAATTAAAGGGAATTCTAGGTTGTGTTATCTCAGAGAAATAAGGTGGCTTTATTCATGGTAAACAAATTTGTTATGGTATAATTATTGCACAAGAGGCCATACATTCTCTTCATTTCATGAAAAAATAAAGTATTCTTATGAAATTGGATATAAACAAAGCATATGATAAGGTTTCCTAGAATTTTATACATGTTATTCTCATAAATTTTGTCTTTGATTATAGTTGGTGTGAATGAATTAAATGTTGTTATAGCACTGCAAAATTTTCTATTTTGATCAATGGTTCTCCTATTGGTTACTTTAAGTCATCTTGTGGACTTTGTCAAGGTGATTCACTATCTCTTTATCTATATATTATTCTTGCAACAGTATTAGGGAGAGATTTATCAAAGGTAAAAGGAAAGGAAAAATTAAAGGTATTCAAGTTGTAAAAATGGTCCATTTGAATCTCATCTCCAATTTATTTATGATACTTTTCTTTTGGGCCATCCCTTAGTTAGTTAGGCCATGGAGTTTAAATTAATATTATCATGCTATTGGATAATTGGTTTATACTACAAAATCTATGGTTTTTTCATTAATACTGCCCTATATTCACAACAAATTATTGTGAATATTTTAGGGTTTAAAATTGAAAAATTTTCATCAACCTACTTAGGTATTTATTTGTCTATAAAGGAGCTTTAAATCTCTTTTTCGGGTAGAATGCAAGCTTGTTTGGCAAGTTGAAAAGGTAATTTCTTAACCATGGCATAAAGGCTACAACTCATAAAGACTACATTGCAATCCACCCCTATTTATATGATGTTACTTTCAATATTGTTAGTAGGTATAGCATTAGAAATTGATAAAATTCAAAGAGTATTTCCATGGGAAGGTTGTGAGGTAAAAATTATGTTTCCTCTATGTAAGTGGGATAGATTTTTCAAAGGAAATAATAATGGAGGAGCATGGTTGCAAAATTATACTAATGAATTTGGCATTAGGAGTAAAGCTTGGGTGGAGATTATTCAGAGATCAATGAAAGAATTGGGAAAAAATATTACTTCAAAAATATATAGGTTATCTTGATGAAATGAAATTAGTTAGAAAAATCACCCTACCCAAAGGATCGTCAACATGGAATTTCATATAAAATAGTTTGCAATTGATAAAGAATCATATTAGATGGTTAGTCAATAAGGAGAGTTATGTAAAGTTTTTAATTTGATTATTGGTTGAAACCTTATCCTATTATCTTTGACTCAAAATGGTAACCATTGGCTCAAGCATGCCTAGCATGTAAAGGATCCAGAGGTCAAATATTATATTTATATGAGCAACAACTCTAGATCATGGATTTCTTTTAGTAACCTAGTTGAAGGAGAGGAACTAAAACAAATTGCAAATGAATTTCAAAAGATGCTTTTAGAGTTTTATTTATCGATTTTTACACAAAAGGATGAGTTAGTTTTAAATTTATCGAAGTATGGAAGATACTCAGTCAATTTGGGATACGAGTATTTAGATCAGTCAAAATTTCCTTCTTCCAAAAATTTTTCTTAGAGGAATGTTTGGTCATTGCAGGCTCTCCTTAAGGCCTCAACATTTCTTTGGTTAGTAGTTCAAAGTAAGATTCTTATAAAAGAAAGCCTACAAATAAAATGATATTATGGACCTTTTAGATGTGCCTTGTGTGAGAATTCCTTAAAAACATCAAACCATTTACTTCTTCATTGTCCCTTTGCTCACATCATTTGGGGTTACTTTTTTTAAAATATGAAATTATAGTGGGTAGCTCTATCAATATTGAAAGAGTTGATGAAATGTTGGATTATTTATTTCAAGGCTACAACATTATGTATTTGTGGAGGATTGGCCCTACCATTATTTTTGGAATTTATGTCTTGAAAGGAATAATAAAATTTTTAAAATAAATATCAAAACCATGCCCAAGTTTAGAATTGTATTATCACCTCTCTTGCAGAATGTCTACAAATATGGGGTTTATCATGGGAATTTTTAAGTGCAAAAATAGAGATGCTAATAACATGGCTATAGGATTTGAATATGCATGGAAGATTCATCTACGATAATGGAATTAAGACAAAGTATCTACTTTAATCTAGGTTAAAATAGAAATGTTTAGAATTTGGGTTTATCAAAATTAATTTCGATGGTGCTTCAAAAGGAAATTTGGGAAAAGTGTTTTTTTTGGGTTACATATGAGAGTTGGTCACAACCACACTATTTTTAGTAGATGACAAGCATAGGTTTCAAAACATAGGGGTTGCTTCCACCAAAACTATTATGCTTTGTTATTATTGATCCACGTAAATGGGACCACCAGTCGCTTGGGATTCATACCATTATCGTTGGTCTGGTATGCACTCAGAGGATTCAGATCAAACTACTACCTTTGCAAATAGGCTGCCTCCGAGGTTTGAACCTGGGTATCTTATTGGTAAGTTCTTGGCCATACAAGCACTTACCAATCCACCTAGTCCTCGGGGACTTTGGGAAAAGTTGATGGAGGTGAAGGCAAAATTCTCCACAATTACTTAAAATTATATGGAACTTTAATTAACAAATATGTAGAGGCTAGGGCACTTCTTACACAAGTTAAAATTGCAATAGAAAAAAAATAGGAAATATATTTCAATTGATGTGTATTCACAAATTACCGTCAATGCTATTAAAAAATGGACGTGGAGATTGGATAAAAAATAATATTATTATCGATGTTCATCATCTATTACTAGAGGTAATCTCTTGGAAGTGTGAACATATTTATAGAGAAGAAAATTAGATAGCAGATGATTTAGCCAATCTTGGTGTTGATCTTCATCTTGGTGAAATTCAAATTTTAGAAAACAACTCGTCAAGTGAAATTTTATCTCTTAATATAAATGATGTCAAGGAGTTGATTGTGGAAACATAGCACTTTGAGGAATTTAAAAAGATAATAAAAAAATTGTGATATAAAGCCATGTGGGATATGGTTTTAATTGGCATAAAAACAAATGTAATATTTTGGTATTTAGTTGGGTGTGGCCCCCAATAGAAGCCACATATAATTTAATAATATTATTATTATTATTATTGTTTTTTTATAAAATAGCATGAGTTCAAGTAGTTGAAAATATAGACATTTATTGCAAAGACCTAAGTTCAAATCTTACCATATGATATATCCATAGTTACCAAAATATTTTTATAACACCACTATATGATTTGTTAAAATACCATGGTAATGATTCATGATATAAAACAACCGTGATGTAAGATAGGTGAAGCCTTTTTTAGTCTCCCATAACCTGTAAAGAAAGACTAACATTATTTTTAAATAATTTAAGATTTAAATTAAAAATACCATAACAAGGTCATGATTTAATATGGTTGGGCCCATTTCAATCCTATATAACCTATATTAAAAATTAATCTAGAATTAGATTTAAAATAACAATATAAATTTTAAAAGCAAACAAATAATATTATTTTTATATAAAATAGCATGAGTACATGTGATTGAAAATATAGACATTTAATGCAAAGACCTAAGTTCAAATCTTACCATATGACATATCCATAGTTACCAAAATATTTTTATAATACCACTATATTATTTTTTAAAATGCAATGGTAATGCAACCATGATGTAAGATAGGTGGAGCCTTTTTCAATCCCCTATAATCAATAAAAAATAATAACATTAGTTTAAATATAATTTAAGTTTATAATTATGAAATAATTTACTAAAATCATCTATTTAATAATTTCTTCAATTTGAATATAGGGGTTGGGTGTTGTCATGGGGCTGAATTTAGGATTGTCGTAAATCTAGGGTTTGTTGTAGTGGGGCGACTATTAAACACTAAAAATTGTAGTGCGTTCTTGCCTCCCACTGCATCCCATAACTTCCAACTCTATAGCTCTTCTTAGTGATGGATATTAAGACTTTCAAATATTGAAGGACTCAAGATATTTTGAACTTATCTTTGAGAGGGAATAGTGTGTAGGGTAGCAGGGATGGAGTTCAAGGTTGTAATATTTATGGCCATGTTATCGAGAATGGTGAGAAGATAGTGGGTGAATATTACTTGGAGGTGACAGAAAAAGGTGAGTCGAATATGGTCTTATTGATCCTGTGGTAGATCACATGTTTTCACCAAGTGGAGAGGTAGGCCCTTTGGCGGGTGTGGTTTCCCTACCAAGTGGTGCTATGAATGGGGCCCCTCTAGAGGATTCACTCCAAAGTCCCTTTGATCATTTAGGTTTGTGTTTTTCGAACATTATTTTTTATATTTGTTTGGTTGAAGACACCCTTTGTGTTCCTGACGGACTGATTAAGCTCACAATGGAGGATGGGACCTTCAATTTTGTGGGAATTTTTTTGGGTTCCCAACTAATGTTAGGATATGGGATTTATCCAAATGGTGACCTCAAGATCACCTGGATATCATCGCTTTTCCCAAATATTTTTTCATGTTCAAGTTCAATTGTGAAGAGGATTCTAGGTGGGTCCTCTATGGAGGTCCATGGTTCTTCGAGAAATAGGTCCTCTTCATACATCGGTGGAGCCCATATTTCTACCTTGATACACATAAAATCAATATGATCCCTCTATGGGTTAGACTCCTTGGCTTACCCTTTCAATATTAGCATGTTGATGTTTTACGTGGTATAGCCAAGGTAGTGGGTGAACTAATTTCTATCAATAATGCAACTAGAGAAAAATTAAGAATAATTTATGGAAGAATGTACATAAATGTATATTTGGAAGCTAATATTCCATCCTTTGTTAAGCTCACTTTGAGCTTAGGATCCTCAACCCAACCCATTATTTATGAGAATCATCATAATTTTTGTACCAATTAAAAATTTATTGGTCATATTTTAGGCCAGTACCCCATGAAGAATTTGGTGTTGAGTTCCTAGATAAAGATAAGCTCAAAGGGTAAATCTTCTCAAGAGGAAATTTAGAAGAGGATAAGTTCATAGGGTAAACTTGACCAAGAGAAGCCCCTAAAGAATGTGATAAAGACAGATAGCCAATAATCTAAGCCCGTTGAGTTCCAGCAAGTTGAGGAAGTTGATATTATGAGATTTAAGGTTGTTCAAAGTGATAAGCCACCCCTAGTTGAAGGTCATATTTTTCCTCCCCTTCAAGGTGAGATGCCTCCCCTAGTTGAAGATCGTGATGTGCCTCTATCATTTTTTGAATCCAAGATTCAAAAACACTTTAAATAGGTAAGTGCCCCTTCTCCAATGACACCATTTTTTTTGCAAAACTCTTTTAATTGTGCATATATCCATGGGCTGGATGTTTCATATGATTCATTAAATCCCCCCCATCCACTCCTATGGAAAGGGTGGTGAAATTGGAGAAAGGGTCCCTGGGCCCTAAAACCAGAAGTCATAAATATCCCCTAAAACCCTTCTTGGAGAAGGTATTTCTTGGCCCTAATCCAAGAAGTCTTAAAAATGGATTTGTAGATGTTGGCGTAGATCTCAATATTGGGATACCATAAATTAAAACTTTGAGGAAAAAGAAGATAAATTTAGAGATTTCCAATGCCTCTTAGTCTCTATTGAAGATGGATGTTGGAAATTGTCAACCTTACTAGCCCTTTGCTAGGGGAAAGAGATCCAATCCCAATTTTTGTTAATGTAGTTTTTTTCCTAGAGATTTAAACAATAGATGAAGGGGGTTCTCAATTTGTGTATATCCTAGATCCATAATAGGGAAGGTCCTTGCTATTTTTAAAATAGTTGCTGATTTTTAGTTTAAGTTTGTGCTTGTTTCTTGACTTCCCTAGGTGGGTTCACTCCTTTTTGGTTTCTCTTGGTTATTCATTGTAATATTCTACTTATTTGTTGTAAAAGGTACGATGATCCTTTCAAAACCCCTTCCACCAAATCAAAAAAATAATAATTTCTTCAATTTTTTCTTTTTATTAGGATAAATATAGGGTTTTTTGATAAGGCTCATATCTTTTCTCAACTAGGGGCACATTGAGGGCCACCTTCCATGTGATTCAAACTTGGATCTCCTAGAAAACCCAAAAAAATACCAATTCAGTTTCTAGAGAAGGACCTAATATATTTAATTTTTAATGTTAGATATTCATGATAAATTTTAAGTCATTATATATACTTATTTATTTAAGAAATTTTCACTTCAAAATGTTACATATACTAAATTATATTTAAATGAATAAATATAAAATCATTAAGATACACATCACATAATATCAATAATTCACATTTATTTCTTCTTTACTTGATATCTGGTGTTCAATTTAATTTCAGAGAGTTTTCTTTTCATTCACCAATAGATGATTTACTATAACCAATAAAATCATGGAATCATTTGTTAAAGTATGACTATATGAATTGTTAAAATACCATAGTAATACAATCATGATGTAATACAATATTCTAGTGAGGCCATTTCACTTTTAAAACAAGAAAAAAATAACATCAATTTTCAAACAATTTAAATTTAGAACTATAAATTTATAAAACAATTTACTAAAATCATCTATTTAATAATATATTTATTTTTTATTATATATCGAAGGGGTTTTGAAAGGTTCCCCAAATAATTTACAATAGGATAATCCCTACAAAACTTGGCCTAAGACCAAGAATACAAGGACAAGAACAATTATAAAGCACTACAACTAGCCACCCATCACCAAGTGAACTAACTACAACTTGATACAAGAAATAAAATTAGAACAACGTTGGTGAGCCCCCCAGCCAACCAACACTCCCACATGGTTGTGCCATGAAACCTTTATTCATAAATAGTAAAAGCTTAAAGAGCATAAAGAAGCATGCATTACTAAATTCAAATGAAGAAGGCCTTCGAGAAAATTATCTCTCCAAACAGATAGACCATTGATATTTATACTCAGGCTTTCCATAAAGTTAGCATGGTTGTTTCCTTCTTTGAATATGTGATTTATCTCCCTATCCTCTCTAGCTTGAATCACCTTTGACCAAGTTTATACTATTAAGTGAGTCTCCTTCAATGTAAAATTTTTGGTACCTCTTCTCCACAAGAAGGAGACCTTGGTAAAGGGATCTGGTCTCTAAAACATGGTACGTTTGGATATCTAAGAATTCAGCATACACCAGTATAAACCCATCTCTATCATCCCTAAGAACCCCACAACTTGTAGCATTACCAGGATTACCTTTGAAGCTCCATTGAAGTTCAGTTTAACCTAGCCCAGAGGAGGTTCCCACCTCATAAGGGCCTGGGGATTAGGACTAGGAAGACCATCAACCCCATTGCTCTATTGAAAGCTAATTTTCCTTACAAGCTTAGCCTCCTTAAATTTTCCCTCCTCCAAAGCCAAAGAGGACATATTATCCAAGGTAGAAGCCAAGGCTTTGGTGCAAATAAAGGTAGGATCTCTTCTAAATTTTTTAAAAATTCTACTATTCTTTTCCTTCTACACATGCTAGAAAAGATGCAAAAAATAGAAGTTCCAAAAATATTTCAACCTTTGAGGGTAAAAAGGATATAAATATTGAGTGTAAACATCAACAAGAGAAATCGACACCACCCAACTTAGTCCCAAAAAATTAAAAATAGAGTTAAGAACTTCCATAGAGAATGGACATTGAAAGAATAGATGGATTATTTGTTCCTCATTAGCACCATAGAGGCAACTCAACATCAACCAACCTCTCTTTTTAAGAATTTTAATGGTCAAAATCTTATTCTGAGTTTCCAACCAAAAATATATATTCACCTTTGGTGTTAGACCCATAATCAATACTTTGAAAAGTGGGACCCATGGAGGAATCCTGACAACCAATAGATTTTAGGTGAACTTGATTGAAAAGGATCTATTATTTTCCCCTGCCCAAAAGATCCCATCCTCTTCATTTCTCTATTTAATGACTGGTCTAATAAATCCAAACCTTCATCCCATTGGCCACCTCGATAAATTCAACCATCTTAGACCCAAAGACCAATCTGGTCCTAGGTTCCAAACATGCCAGAATTATAATTTGTGCATAGGGCTAGTCCATCAACCAAATATCTTTCCAAAAATAAATATTGAGTCCATCACCCAACCTCCACCTACAACCTTTGGAGACTAGCACCCTTGACTTTTGTAAAATAAACCAAAAGGCTAAACCAAAAGTTGGTAGAGTGGTGCAGGATCGGAATAACATGCAAAAAAATCACCAAATTTTCATTAACAGAGCTTTCAAATTCGAAATACAAAAGTACAAAATGGCCAACCCCTTTACAATGCATGAGCTGCTTCTTATAGCGGACCCGACCCCCTTCGGGCATCATTACACAGACTGCGAAGTTGGTTTCTAACCGCCCCACACGAATGTTCTGTTGTCGCCTGCATATTCTTGCCAGGTGCCTTGAATCATCATGGCATGTAATGGCGGAGTGCTCTATAGCCACCTGTCCATCGACCCACTGAGTCATCATTCCCAGGAGTGCTCTGTAGCCACCTACATTTTGCTGCCACGTGCCCTTCTGCAACGGCCTCTGCAGCCGCCTGTCCGCATGGAGTCGTGAATGACCTATCGTATTCTCTCCTTCGAGCCACAAAAATACATGTCACGAAATCGTGACATCCTGGCCCCCATGCTCTCTTCTGTCTTCGGGCCATGAAAACGTGACATGTCACGAAATCAGGACATCCTGGCCCCCTGTGCTCTCTTCTGTCTTTAGGCCACAAAAACATGACATGTCACGAAATCATGACGTCTCTGCCTTTAGCACTCGTTTTTTGCCTTCGGGCTGCGAAAACGTGACATGTCACGAAATCGTGATGTCTCTACCTTCAGCACTCATTTTTTGCCTTCGAGTTGCGAAACCGTGACATGTTGCTAAATCACGACAACCTTTCCCCTTGGCGCCCATCCGCAAAATGTGTCGTGAAATCGTGACAACTTTTCTCCTCGACGCTTGTCCGCAAAATGTGTCACAAAATCGTGACAACTTTTCCCCTCGATGCTTCTCCGCAAAATGTGTCGCGAAATCGCGACAACTTTTCCCCTCGACGCTTGTCCGCAAAATGTGTCGCGAAATCGCGACAACTCTTCCCCCTGGCGCCTATGCTCAAAATGTGTCGCGAAATCGTGACAACTTTTCTCCCTGGTGCCTTTGCACAAAATGTGTCACGAAATCACGACAACTTTTCTCCTTGGCGCCTTTGCTCAAAATGTGTCGTGAAATCGCGACAACTTTTCTCCTCTGCACCTATCCACAAAATGTGTCGCGAAATTGTGACAACTTTTCTCCCTGGTGCCCATTATTCAAAAGTGTCGCAATATTGCGACGACTTCACCCCTTGGCGCCTTTTCTCAAAAGTGTCGCGATATCGCGACGACTTTGCCCCTTGGTGCCTTTTCTCAAAAAGTGTCGCGATATCGCGACGACTTTGCCCCTTGGTGCCTTTTCTCAAAAAGTGTCGCGATATCGCGACGACTTTGCCCCTTGGTGCCTTTTCTCAAAAAGTGTCGCGATATCGTGACGACTTTGCCCCTTGGTGCATTTTCTCAAAAAGTGTCGCGATATCGCAACGACTTTTCCCCTTGGCGCCTTTTCTCTGAAAGTGTCGCGATATCGCGACGACTTTGCCCCTTGGTGCCTTTCGCGATGACTTTGCCCCTTGCCAGCACTTATAGAAAAAAATATATTTTTGGATGATGCAAGATTGCTCTACCACCTCCGGATGCTCCTGCATCAGACACCCGAGGTGAATTGAGAAGTGACCTTCACTTCTGTTATGTTTGAGGTAGACCCAGGCGGTCAACCTCTGCCTTCGACAACCAAGTCGCATCTTCTATGGGCCTGCCCTTCCACTTGATCAAATATTCGAAATATCGCCTATTCCTAGTGCTTCGGCCTTCACGCGTGTCCAACACTTCTTCTATCTCGTCTACGACTGGGATGGCTGCTGGAATGCTCCACAAATCTAGACTGGGTGTCTCACTGCTACCTCCTTCATGGTACTCAACCAAATCCGAAACGTTAAAAATGGGTGAGATGTTAAGTTCACTCGGCAACTCCACCTCGTATGCATTGCCCGAATCCCGTTTTCCAATGATCCTGCATGGCCCAAATTTCCTCATCTTCAGCTTGTTATAGGTCTTGGCAGGAAACCTTTCTTTTCTTAAATGGACCATGACAGCATCTCCGACTTCAAATGCTTTAGCCCGGTGCTTCTGGTCTGCCCTGGTCTTATATTGAGTATTCATCTTAGTGATCTGCTTAGTCACCTCTTTATGCAAGCTTTTCAGGTGTTCTGCAAAGTCTTCGGCCTCAGCACTGCACTTTTCGCCTGCATCCATCCTTCTCAACTCAGAGGCATTTCTTGGGCTGCTCCCATAAATTATCTGGAATGGAGACTTATTGGTACTCCTATTGACAGAGTTGTTATATGTGAATTCTGCCTGCGACAAAACTAAATCCCATCCCTTGGGCTTGTCTCCTACCAAGCATCTCAGTAGATTGCCCAAACTCCTATTTACCACCTCTGTTTGGCCATCTATTTTGGGGGTGATATGCAGAACTAAATTTTAAATCCATCTTCAGTTTCTTCCATAGGGTTCTCTAGAAATACCCTACAAATTTGGTATCCCTGTCCGACACAATGCTCCTTGGCAGACCATGAAGTCGTACCACTTCCTTGAAGAATAAACCAGCCACATGGACCGCATCGTTGGTCTTCTAGCAGGGAATAAAATGAGCCATTTTTGAAAACTTGTCCACTACCACAAATATGGAGTCGTGTCCCCTCTGCGTCCTGGGTAAACCAAGAACAAAATCCATACTAATATCCTCCCATGGCCTTTTGGGTATAGGTAGTGGTTGATATAAACCAGTAGGCTACCTCACACCTTTTGCCATTTGGCATATCCTACAACTTTGCACGAACTTTGCCACATCTTGTTGCAATTGTGGCCAGTAGTAATTTTCATTAACCAGGGAGATGGTCTTGTCTCGACCAAAGTGTCCAGCCAAACCGCCACTGTGCTTTTCCTTGATCAGATTCTCCCTCATTGAACTCCATGGAATGCATAATTGGTTTCCCCTAAATAGCATTCCATCTTGGATCAGAAAGTTTAGCCACTTAGTCCTGTCCAAAGTAACAGGCACAGAACAGGCCTTCCAAGCTTCTACAAAATTGGGGTCTGCAGGGTACAAGCCCTTAAGTTCAGCAAACCCTACAACTTCCACCTTCATCTCCATCAATAAACATTGCCTCCTACTCAAGGCATCCGCAACTCTATTGGACTTCCCGCTCCGGTGCTTCAGCACAAAGGTGTAGCTCTGTAGGAACTCCACCCACTTCAGGTGCCTCTGATTTAACTTTCCTTGACTGTTAATATATTGTAGTGCCTGATGATCAGTATAAAGAACAAACTCCTTTGGCAACAAATAATGCCTCCATTTCTTTAGAGCCTGAACTATGGCATAGAACTCCTGATCATATACCGAATACTTCTTCCTAGCATCATTGAGCTTCTCACTAAAATAAGCAACAGGCTTACCCTCTTGACTCAATACGGCCCCTATGGCACTACCACTCGCATCACAGTCTACCTGAAACACCTTGTTAAAATATGGAAGCACTAATACAGGTTGCTCTGTGACCTTCTTCTTTAGCATAGCAAAGCTTTTATCTGCTCCGGCTGTCCACTTGAATTCCTTCTTGTTCCCCCTCATTGTCTCCGTAAGGGATGCGCAAATACTGCTAAAATTTTTGATGAACTTTTGGTAAAAACTGGCTAGACCATGAAACGATCTTACCTCAGTCACGCTTCTTGGAGCAGGCCATTCTATGATAGCCCTCACCTTTTTTGGGTCCATTTTGAGACCATCTTCTGAGATGACAAATCCCAGGTATACTAGCTCCCTCTTCACGAAGTTACACTTCTTCAGATTTATCAGCAACTGCTCCTCCCGCAGTTTCTCAAAAACCCTCCTGATATGCATCAGGTGTTCCTCCAGGGTTTTGCTAAATATCAAGATGTCATCCAAGTAGACAATGACAAATTTTCCTAAGAATTCCTTCAAGACTTCATTCATCAGCCGCATGAATGTACTCGGTGCGTTGGTTAGCCCAAATGGCATGACCAACCACTCATACAAACCCTCTCTGGTTTTGAAGGTTGTCTTCCACTTCATCCCCTTCTCGGATACAGATATGATGATAGCCACTTTTTAGGTCAATCTTCGTGAAGTACTCAGCTCCACTCAAACAGTCCATGATATCATCCATCCTTGGCAATGGGAATCTATATTTGATAGTGATCTTGTTAATTGCCCGAGAGTCTGTGCACATTCTCCACTCTCCATCCTTCTTGGGTGCTAGTACTGCAGGTACTACACACGGGCTAAGACTCTCCCTAATCAACCCCTTCTTTAGCAGCTCTTGAACTTGCCTATTCAGCTCCTCGATTTCCATAGGAGTCATTCTGTGTGCGGCCTTATTGGGCAAGCTAGACCCTGGCACCAAGTCTATGTGGTGACTGATCTTCCTTACAGGTGGTAAACCCTCAGGAACATTATCAAAAATGATATCTGGGAACTCCTCCAACAGACCCATGACTTCCACTGGGGTTTCCTTGCATTCTTCTTCCCTAACCCTAGGGATTATTGCATAGCACATATGATCTGGCTTCAGGCCATCTAAAAATCTTCTTCCATCAACTAGACAGACTCGAGCACTGCTACATACCTTCTCATCCGCCTCCTTCAAGGGTTTCAACTTATGGCGAACTCCATCCTTCGACAAGGAATATGTATTGGCTCGACCATCATGTACTACACTCCGATCAAACTGCCACGGTCTCCCAAGCAACATGTGACATGCATCCATAGGCAGGATGTCACACAGGACCTCATCTCGGTAAGTTCCAATGTTAAACTTCACCAGGCATTGCTCATTGACCAGCACCCTATGGTCCTTTTGTAACCACGCAATCCGATATGGATGCGGGTGTCTTCTTCTCTCCAGCTGCAACTTGGCAACCATCTCCTCAGAGACCAGGTTATCAGTGCTACCATTGTCGATAATGATGTTACAGACCTTGCCCGAGCACTTGCATCTTGTGCAAAATAGGTTGTTCCTCTGGTCTACCTTCTTTTCCTCATTCAAAAAGACTCTCTTGATAACCATCGCTTCCCCTCGTTCTGCCTCCTCAGAGTGCTCAGATTTGACACCTTCGTCTACTATAGCAGCTCTGGCCTGACCCTCAGGTCTTTGATTTGGCCTTTCTTGGCGTTGCGGGCAGTTGTATGCCCGATGTCCTTCTTCTCCGCAATTGAAGCAGGTTCCTCGAAAGACACCTCTCCCATACCCATGCCCAGGCCTACCTCTTCCTCTCGGGTAGTTGTTGTTTTGATTGCGTGGGCATTGGGTATTCTCCTCTTTCTCTTCCTTTTGATCCTGGCTACTGCTTGCTTCACCAGTCTTCCTCAGATCTCTGTATCTTCCTCCACTGGTCCTTCCACTAGCTCTTCCACCCCGCTCCTTTCCTCTCTGCTTACCATCAAATCTCCTATTCAGTTTCTCTTCCACTTTTAATGCAAACTGGTATGCATCCTCAACCTTGCTCATCCGAACCAGGCTCAGCTCTTCTTGGATGCTGGTTCTCAATCCATTAATGTAGTAGGCAAACTTCTCCTTATTCGCCTCAGAATGGCTGGTTCGAATGGAGATCTGATAGAACTCCTTCGTGTACTCCTTGACAGATTTACTCGCCTGTCTAAGACTCTACATCTTCCTCAACAGATCCAACTCATAATCTGCGGGGATGAATTGCCTCTTCAATTTCTCAACCATCCGATCCCACCTGGTGATATTTTCCTTTCCCCTCCTGTTCCTTTCCAACTGTACTCCTTTCCACCAGATGCTAGCATGTCCCTTCAACTTTGTTTTTGTGAACCTGATCCGATTCGGATCTGAGATCTCCTCATACTCAAAATATTCCTCCATGTCATTGATCCAATCTATCAACTCCTCGGGATTGAGATTCCTAGAATAGGTGGAGACGTCAAACTTCGGCTTCTTCTCGATCTAGGATATGGCCCTATATAGCCTAGCTTTTGTTGGATCCAATGCTTCTTCCTCATCAGATGGACCCTCGTCTTCCCAAACTTCATCTTCATTGGGGTCCTCTCTTCTTGGCTCAACTCCTCTTCTCATTTCCTCCTGCAGGGCTTGCACTTGCCTCTGCAAGGCCCTGAGATCGACCTCTGCTCCCCTATTCCTCGCACCACCACGGTTCCTACGCGGAGGCATCCTGCTCACTTTCTCACAAACCCCAACCACAAGTCCTGGCATAAACTGCCTCATAGTCGGTGATCTATTTGCACACTCAAAACCTTCTGGATCTGATACCACTTGGCACAGGATCGGAATAACACATAGAAAAATCACCAAATTTTCATTAACAGAGCTTTCAAATTCAAAATACAAAAGTACAAAATGGCCAACCCCCTTTACAATGCATGAGCTACTTCTTATAGCGGACCCGACCCCCTTCGGGCATCATTACACAGACTGCGAAGTTGGTTTCTAACCGCCCCACATGAATGTTCTGTCGCCACCTGCATATTCCTGCCAGGTGCCTTGAATCATCATGGCATGTAATGGCGGAGTGCTCTGCAGCCACCTGTCCATCGACCCACTGAGTCATCATTCCTAGGAGTGCTCTGTAGCCACCTATGTTTTGCTACCACGTGCCCTTCTGCAACGGCCTCTACAGCTGCCTGTCCGCATGGAGTCATGAACGACCTGTCGTATTCTCTCCTTCGGGCCGCAAAAATGTGACATGTCACGAAATCATGACATCCTGGCCCCCCGTGCTCTCTTCTATCTTCGGGCCATGAAAACGTGACATGTCACGAAATCGTGACATCCTGGCCCCCCGTGCTCTCTTCTGTCTTCGGGCCGCAAAAACGTGACATGTCATGAAATCACGACATCCTGGCCCCCCATGCTCTCTTTTGTCTTCGGGCCGCGAAAATGCGACATGTCACGAAATCACGACGTCTCTGCCTTCAGCACTTGTTTTCTACCTTTGGGCCTCAAAAACATGACATGTCGTGAAATCACGATGTCTCTGCCTTTAGCACTTGTTTTCCGCCTTTGGGTCACAAAACCGTGACATGTCATGAAATCACGACAACCTTTCCCCTTGGCGCCCATCCGCAAAATGTGTCGCGAAATCATGACAACTTTTCTCCTCGGTGCTTGTCCGCAAAATGTGTCATGAAATCGTGACAACTTTTCCCCTCGGCGCTTGTTTGCAAAATGTGTCGCGAAATCGCGACAACTTTTCCCCTCGGTGCTTATCCGCAAAATGTGTCACGAAATCGCGACAACTCTTCTCCCTGGCGCCTATGCTCAAAATGTGTCACGAAATCGCGACAAATTTTCTCCCTGGCGCCTTTGCACAAAATGTGTCGCGAAATCGTGACAATTTTTCTCCCTGACGCCTTTGCTCAAAATGTTTCATGAAATCGCGACAAATTTTCTCATCTGCGCCTATCCACAAAATGTGTTGCGAAATCGTGACAACTTTTCTCCCTGGCGCCCATTCTTCAAAAGTGTGGTGATATCGCGATGACTTCGCCCCTTGGTGCCTTTTCTCAAAAAGTGTCGCGATATCATGATGACTTTGCCCCTTGGTGCCTTTTCTCAAAAAGTGTCGCGATATTGCGACGACTTGCCCCTTGGTGCCTTTTCTCAAAAAGTGTCACGATATCGCGACGACTTTGCCCCTTGGTGCCTTTTCTCAAAAAGTGTCGCGATATCGCGACGACTTTGTCCCTTGGTGCCTTTTCTCAAAAAGTGTCACGATATCGCGACAACTTTGCCCCTTGGCGCCCTTTCTCCGAAAGTGTCGCGATATCGCGATGACTTTGCCCCTTGGTGCCTTTTCTCAAAAAGTGTCACGATATCGCGACGACTTTGCCCCTTGCCAGCACTTAGAGAAAAAAAAATATTTTTGGATGATGCAAGATTGCTCTGCCACCTCCGGATGCTCCTGCATCATAGAGGATCAAAAATCGAAACATTCTCTTGTCTCAAGTATATGGCCAACATAATGTTGATCCAACTAGTTTCAGTTTGATTTACCAACTTCCATACCTATTTTACTACCAGAGCCTTATTCATCTACCTGATTTTAAGAATACCTAAGCCACCATCCTTTTTAGATATACAAAATTGCTCCTAAACAACTAAGTAAATTTTTTTCTCTCATCATACCTCGACCAAAGAAATAACTTTTGAATATGTTCAATCTTCGATAAAATATTGTTAGGAATTCTGAACATAAATGAGAAGAATGTTGAAATAATCTTAAGAGTAGACTTTACTAGGGTAGATTTTTTGGATTGACTGAGGAGGGATCCTTTCCACTCGACCGACTTCCTTTGTAATCTTTCCACCATAGGTTCCCAAAGTGAATCTTGGATCCTGCCTTTAAACAAAGATATTCTAAGATAAAGAGATAGGAGGACAACCACCTCATAACCCAAGATGCGAGCAATTATTCTTTGCCTCGCTAATGGGGTATTCAGAAAGAAGATTTTTCTTTTTATATTATTTACTTTTTTCCCAACTGCAATTTCAAATACCTCATATTCCTTGTAGAACCTTTACTTGGGGAACTAAATCAAGGAGGGAGAGCATAACATCATCTATAAATTGGTGATGAGAAATAGGATCCACTAATAAAGTAGGCTTGATACCTTCCACAAAGAATTCTAACTTGATAGCCCTACCTAGAGCTTCTACCACTAAGATATAGAGGTAAGGGTACAAGGGGTCCCCTTGGTGAATGTCTCTCAGACTTAAAAAATAATTTGCAAAGGACTCATTTATTAAGATCGAAAACTTGGTAGAAGAGATACAAGCATGGACAAGTTTTATCCAACTTTGAAAAAAACTAAATTTTCCAAAAACCTTTAACAAAAACTCCCACGAAACCCTACATAAGCCTTGTTCATGTCTAATTTGAGGAGGAGACCAACTTTACCACTTTTATCAGTTTAATGAAGAATTACATGGACAACTATGTTATTGTCCAATATTTTTATCCTTGGCATGAATCCACTTTGGAATGAATCAATCAAGGCTGGAAGAAAACGTTTTACTCTATTAACAAGGACCTTTGTCAAAATTTTATAAATAGTGTTACATAAGTTGATGGGTCTAAAGGCATCGAAGTCCTTTGCACTGATAATATTGTGGATCAGAGTTTAAAAAGTAGAATTCACTCCAAACAAGATATTATTGGTGATTTGGACATCTCAAAGGGCATCAATAATATCCTTCCTCTTAATATGTCAATACTTTTTAAAAAATATGGGGGAAACCATTAGGACCCAAAGCCTTCATTCCTTCCATCACAAAGATAGTAGCTTTGACTTCCTCATAGTTGAAGGGAGAGATAAGAGTTTGGTTCATATCAGTTGTGATAAGGCTAGGAATACTACCAAGCAACTTATTTTAGGCTTCCTCATTACAAACCTCTTCCACCTCAATGAGATTTTTAAAAAAAGCCACTACCTCAACTCTTATATCCTTATTGTGAGTAGAATTGGATCCATCAGCTTTTCTTATTTCTCTAATCCTATTGGTACTTCTGTACTTCAAGGCCATTATGTGAAAAACTTGGAAATTTTATCTCCCTCCATTAGCCAAAGCACCCTGGACTTCTGTTTCCACAAAATTTCCTCCTTGGCAGTAGTGTTATGAAATTCAGCAAACACCTCATTTTCTCTGTATCCAATCTCTTGAGATTGTTTTCCAAGTTCTATCCTATATTCAATAGCTTTTAGTTGACTTTTTAAGTCTTTATTATTTTGTAAAATATTCCTAAAAACCCTTTTATTCCATTTTAAGGTTTCTTTTAACAACTCTAAGCTTCAACGCAACTTTGGAAAGGCTAGAGCCTTGGACCCTTGTCGACCACCAATTTTTTATTTTAGCTTCCAAATGAGGATGAAGGCACCATATTGCCTCAAACCTGAATGGCCTGGAGAATCTAGTTTCTTCCTAGTCCACTTCAAAACATAAGGGGTTATGGTCAAAGCCAATTCTAGGTAGAGAACATAGAGATATATTCTCAAACAATAGAAGGCACTCCTTAGAGACAAGAACCCTGTCCAACCTGATTTAGATGAGGTGGTTACCAACTCTCCTATAGCTCCAAGTATACCTTAAATCCTTCAACTCAACATCCATAGCTCATTGCCATGAAAAAAATCTACAAACTCTTCCATGATTTTTGATATTTTGGAGTTCCCTCATTTTTTATTTGAAAAAATAGAGGTAAATTAAAATCCCTTGCTAGGCACTAGATTTCTTCAACAAAAATCCTTCTCATGGAACTTAGAATTTGCCACAACAAGTTTCTACTAGGCCCAAAGTTTAACACATACACATTATTCATAACCCACCTTTTATTACTTTCTTTGTTGCAAAAGAGAATATTACTAATCTTATCTAAGGAAGAAATTATAGAGCCTTCAAACTTGTTGGCATCCCAGAGACAAAGGAGTCTCCTAGAGGAACCATTAGCTAGGCTTATAGTAAAATGGTCTTATTTCCAAATACTTCTTCTAACAACTTATATATCCTGACCATCCAACTTGATTTCTTGCAAGAAAAAATATTAGGAATAATTTCTTTATGTAGGGAAGAGACCACCCATTATTTAGAAATCCCATTCATGCCCTTAACATTCCAAGAGAGACACTTCATTTATGAGATTTATAATTATATTTCTTTCCTCCAAACACCCCATGGTTACTCTAGTAGAAATATTCTAACTTTAGTTGTCTTACTCCTACATCCTTCCCTTTTTCAAGAGTGAGCAGATATTGAGATCCATTTGCGATCTCAAAATCCATTCCCTCTTCCTCACATTCTTGTTAGGGGGCTTTCCTAAATTTTTCTCAACATGCCCATTGACATTACCATTCCTTTATATCGAGGTTTTAGGACCCGGAGAACCTTTCTCCAGCTATATCTTTGAGGAGCTAATTGGAGACCCTACCTTAGGGGTCACCAACTAAATCACAGGCTCCTCAAGAACAAACCTAATACAAATCCCATCAAAGAAATTATGAAGAACAACCTTAGAAACAATGGTTAAAGAAATGATATCTAACTAACATACCTTAGTAACACCAAGATTTGAGGTTATGTTATTCTCTTTAGATACCTTCTCAATCACCACCAAGTTGGATAGGATAAATTTTAAGGGTTGCAAAATATCCTCTGCCAAAGCCTTCAAATTTTGAACCTCATTCATTTGAGGTTGAGCTTCTTCTTCCCCTACATTTATGGAATTACCACCCAAATCCTTCAAGGGGACTTACCCTAAGTTCTTCTTTTGGATCCATTTTGTTCTTGAGATCTCTTTTCCTTCTCTGCTTGTGCCTTGAGGGGACATTGGTTCACCTAGTGATCAAATTTTCTACAGCCAAAGCATCGAGCTAGCCTATTTTCATAAAAAATGTGCTGGTACCAAGTACTCAAGAATGAGATAATCTTGATAAAAGAGGGAAGATCTACCTTCATATTTTCCATAACATATTCTTGCATACACCATTATTAATTTGGATCTGGTTACCAAATTTATAAGAAGGAGATCCCCCACAACCTTGGCCACACGTCTCTTCATGCCAAAGATAGTAAGGGTAGGTAGGGATACAAATCCATAGAGGCACAGAGTTAACCCTTTGCATATGAGGAATGAAATCAATTTTATGCTTATGTAAAAACATACCTCTTTTTACCATAGAACCAGGGACCTCACCCTAGGAGATGGTTTACATCTTCCATGTAGTTTAATCTGATATAAAAAATTATTTAGGGGCCACTACAATTTCCATGGAGCCCAAGGGTTTCCACTTCACTAGTTCCCATCTTCGAATTGAATCTAGGTTTGGCCTTGTCCCTTGGAAATTTCCCACAAGATCACAACCACCATCACCCATTGTGAACTTAACCAGTTCACTCAAGATGCTAATGGCATTTCCCATAGGGGATATTTTGCAAATAGGTTTTGAGAATATCTCCCTTGCACATTTAGACATCACTACAACATACAAAATACCAAGGCTTGAGTTTTTAGGGTAAAATAATAGGCCATGAGAATAGGACCCAACCTCTATATTACCGTTTAATAGTCCATGGCTTCCTGAAGGACCCATGAAGCCAGTATGGTGACCTCCTGCAGACACACCATCTGGCCAACCTAAAACTACCACATTCGCATCAAAGCTAACTGTCACCTCCACATCTTCTGACAACTCCCACCACCATTTTGCAAACTCGTGTAAACCAAATTCAAAGTCTCCCATTACCACCCTTTCCCACCTTGATCACCATCATTAAAATTCTAGCTCCCACTCCTCCATCGAACTCTTATATTCTTTTGCTGCTCTACTAGGATTTTTAAAGTCATTACTCAAATCTTGCTCCTCCTATGGAACCTCCACTTAACGCACCTCTAACATTGTTGCTTAGGGTTATCATTGTTGTTGTTGTGTTAGGGTTACCATCACTGATCCTCTAGGGTTTTTGAAGCGGCTACTTAGATCTTACTCCTCATGTAGAGCCTCCACTCCATGCACCTCTAACGCTACTACTCATATCTCACTTCTCATGTCAAATTAGATAAGTGTTAAGTTAACTATATTTAGTTTTTAATAACTTTATTATGATAATTTTTAGTGATCATCATATATACTTATATATTTAAGTTATTTTTAATTCAAAATGTTGCATATACTACATTATTTAATCAAATAAATATTAAATCACTAAGATACTCATCATTGTTAGAAAATATTATATTATTTAGTACATGCAAATCTACCCCATGGTACCTTTATGGTACAAATGTAAATATGTAATAGATTAGGGTTTGAGTCTATAGTTTAGGTGAATAATCTATGTTTCCCCTTTTATGTAAGTATCTATGTGCAAGATATGCATAAGTGTCATATAAGTGTGTAATGTGCAGGATATACACAAGTGTCATGTAAGTAAGAGTGCAAGTGTGTAGTGAGAGAAAGTATACAAGTGTCATGCATGTAAGTGTGCAAATATGTAATGTGAGTATGTGCACAAGTTTCATGTATTATGAGTGTTTTTAGGAGAGTAAGTTTCATCGAGATAAGAGTGCATGTAAGTAGAGAGTGAAGAGTCTTGTATACAAGTGGCAAGATGAGAAGCAAAAGGATAAGAATAGGAAAGGTTGCAACTCCTGGATATGTGAGGAGTGACTATTGAAGAGTCACCTTTCTATGTCTATATTATGGAGATAAAGCTCCATATAATGGATTGGAAAAATAGTCTGTAAATGATCACCATAACAAGCAATAATATTAAAGCTTGTATACAAATTTTGAGAAATTTTATTATAAGTATTTTTCATGTTATTACATGAAATATTTTGGTCATTTACATTCATATTTGATATTATAGTGAATGTTGTTATAATCTATATTGTCTAGTATATATTTTTTTTATTGAAAAAATACATCATATTAAAGAATAATAAATAAGGTACATCAACAATAGACAAGAAACAAGCCTTTCAAACTTACATCAGCTTGCACAAAAGCAACAAGTAATCCGCTCTAATCCCCTTGTCAATTCTAATGCAGTATTTCAAGACCTAAAAATACAGTATGGATCCAAATTACAGTGAGAGAAACAACAAAGTATTCATTATTTAATACCAAATTACAAAACATAGAGTCTAATAGTATACCAAAAAATCCTTCTGAAATTCTTCCACCTAAGTTCTTGGGCAATCCCAAAAAATATGTTTTACTTCATCCACAACTAGAGCATTTATCTAAATAAATCCAAGCAAACACCTTTAACTACATAGAGACTCAAAACCTCCATACTCATGCCAAACATTTCCTCCATTTCTTGAAAGGACAAGTAATACCCCATCTGGCATTCAAAACATCCCCTAAGGGAATAGAAGGAGTCATCAAATGGTAAAGCTTAGCTGATTTGAAGCACCAAATTGGCTTACCATAAAGCCATCTCCAGTCTCTCCAGATAGGACCAGGAAGACCATTTGTAAGCTTATAAAGTTGCTCAGATGGCAAAAGGCCCTGAATTTGTTGCACCGCAAATTTGTCTGAAGGCTTCAGTTTAAACTTAACAAGTAGTTGCTGCCATGAAATCCATTGACCAGAATTCTCATCCCAGAGATCAGCCTAGAATTCAAAATCAGAGGAATCTAGGAAGCCTACAAGTGGGACATTCGAGTTGGTGGGAGAAGTTCCTACCAACATTGAATGGAAGGGTTCCATTTATGATGGAACTTATCAACAATATTTATTAATATTATCTTGGACAACCACCAGGCGTCGCTTAATGTTAGCTAGGAGAAGTTATGGTAGGCGATGGTATGTTGGGGACATAGGGAGTTGTGCAATTGAGAGAGGAATATATAGTGGAGAGGGAGAGTCTACGAGAGGGATGAAAACTAACAAAGGCAAGGAGAATGATGATAGAGGAGGGAGAAGTTTTGGAAAGTGCCAAGCAAGGGCAACACCATCAACTTGACCTCCAAGGAAGTGACCAACCTACCAGGTTGGATAATGAATGTTGTTTCCCTTTTTGCAATAAAAGTTGTTTGTTCTTGTATCATGGGTTTCCACTAGTTTATATCCATCAATTTATCGATGGCACTATTGTGAGACTATTTTCTTATGTTAATATCCTCCTCCATGCTTGTGATAAGTTTCCCCTGTGACACTGTCGTTATGGTGCTTTTGCTTTGTTTCCACGATTGTGTGTGTTGGGTTCTTCCCTTAAGTTGTTGTTGACATGCTGATTGTGAAGGTTTCCTAAGGATTATGGGAGTTGAGTGAATACCGTGTGGCTAAGTTGTGTAACCCAAACCATGTTGACTGTGTTACCTCGTAAAATGAGTTCTTGTCAAACCCAATTACCTGTAAAAAAAAATTCGCATTTTTTTTTGGCAATCCGCAGTCTTGTACTATGTTAAGGAGCAACTATAAGTGTTGGGTGGGCATGTTTCCTCCTAGTCATTTGCCATTCCTTCTAATGTTTGCGACTTGAATAGGCCATCTACCACTTTCTAGCAATGATTCCTCCCTATGTGATTGTTTGTATTCACCACTATAACCCTTCTCTTTCATTACCATAGTTAGACCGCGAAGGTGTGTGGATACTTGAACCTCTGTAAATGTTCGCCCTGCTGTAAGTTTCATGGTTGAATGTGGGAAGTGAGCTTGATGTTGGCTTGGGTAGTGTTATATTTAATAGTTTATGGAAATATTAATTTATGTATTGCAATTCTTCTTTAGTTGCAGAGAAACTTAAGAGGATTAATCAATATATAATTAGTTTATTTTTAGATTAAAGTAGTTGACTTTAATTTATTAAATAAATAGGAAATTAGTTTTTTTTGTAAATTAAGGATATGGGACTTTAATTTATAAAATAAAGAAAAAGGTTTATTTATAGATTAAAGTAGTTGACTTTAAATTATTAAATAAAATAGAAATTAATTTGTTTTGTAAATTAAATGTATGGGACTTTAATTTATAAAATGAAGGAAAAGGTTTATTTATAGATTAAAGTAATTGAATTTCATTTATTAAATAAATAGGAAATTAGTTTGTTTTGTAAATTAAGGGTATAGGAATTTAATTTATAAAATGAAGGAAAAGGTTTATTTATAGATTAAAGTAGTTGACTTTAATTTATTAAATAAACTAGAAATTAGTTTGTTTTGTAAATTAAAGGTATGAGACTTTAATTTATAAAATGAAGAAAATGGTTTATTTATAGATTAAAGTAGTTGACTTTCATTTATTAAATAAATAAGAAATTAGTTTATTTTTTAAATTAAGGGTATGGGACTTTAATTTATAAAATGAAGGAAAAGGTTTATTTATAGATTAAAGTAGTTGACTTTCATTTATTAAATAAATAGGAAATTAGTTTATTTTTTAGATTAAGGGTATGGGACTCTAATTTATAAAATGAAGGAAACGGATTATTTATAGATTAAAGTAGTTGAATTTTTTTTTTAAGCGAAAAACCCCTTACGGGACTGCCTTGGTTTGAGAGACCATGAACATGGGGTTCTACACCGTCAAAGTCACCCGGGAGTCGCACCCGACCTTGCCCACACCAACATTATCAATTGGATTTTGGATACCCAATTCAACTTTTTGGTAGGGTGGAGATTTGAACTTGGGACCTCCCTTGGAGGATTGCCCTCTTCTCTCCAACTCACCTACAACACCTGGGTTAAAGTAGTTTACTTTAATTTATTAAATAAATAAGAAATTAGTTTGTTTTGTAAATTAAGGGTATGGGACTTTAATTTATGAAATGAAGGAAAATGTTTATTTATAGATTAAAGTAGTTGACTTTAATTTATTAAATAAATAGGAAATTAGTTTGTTTTGTAAATTAAGGGTATGAGACTTTAATTTATAAAATGAAGGAAAAGGTTTATTTATAGATTAAAGTAGTTGACTTTGATTTATTAAATAAATATGAAATTAGTTGTTTTGTAAATTAAGGGTATGAGACTTTAATTTGTCAAATATGGATTGGATGAAATAATTTAAGTAAACATGTGATCTAGTTGCATTGTTGAAAGACTCTCATGGGATAATGAGAGGGGAAATGAAATAATGGTTTTATGATATCAACTATGCAATAGATGGTTAGATACTTAATTTGATTGTATAGTTGTAATTTGGCAATAAAATGAGTAAATGCATTTAGAAGCATGTCTATCATGGAACCATGAGTGCCCTGATCCCCTACTATCCTCAAATAATCGATGGAAGCTGATGCGGACCAAGGAGGTAGATGGAACCACTATAACGGTTTGAATCTACTTACACAAATTTACTTATGCTCATTTAGATCAACCATGTGGGGAGATTTCCCTGATGAAATTGATGTAATATATTATTCTTTGAGAGTATGGAGGATTTACCATACTTGCTTATATGTAATAAATATTAATTGATGGATGATGTACCTTTAAATTATTGCTTGGATTATTTATTTTTGTATTAATCTCTTTTCCAATTTAGGTTTTACTATCTCTTGAATGTTGCTTCCTTCTAGCCTTTTGTATGTTATGAATTATACTTTTGTTAGATTTAGTATCTAGTTTATTCTTGTTCTTCTTGCTAAACATTAGAAACTTAATTAATGAAGTTCTAGGGTGAACTTAGAGGGTAACCTAAGGGATTGAGACCCCTTAGGGTGAACATAGTAGACCTAAGGGATTAAGACCCCTTAAGGAGAATGTTAACTAAGTTTAGGAAATACTACATCTAAGTTAATATAGCTCATCGCAGAGATGAGATAGATAGCTTAACTCGTAGTATGCATAGCATATCTACATTGACTGACTTGTGTATGATATGGTGATGGGCTTATATCTTCGACTGACTAAAGGTGATAAATATATCTCATCAAGGATGATGATATGGATAAAATTGCTAGAAATTTTGAATCAAAGTTGTCATTTATGTCAAGAAACAAAGTTTGTCATTGATGTCAAGGAATAAGCTACCATTGATGTAAAAAGGTCAAAAGGAACAATGCAAAGGTTAATGGCAAAAGGGCTTCATAATATTTTTAATATTATGTGGAAGCATAAGTTTAAAGGTTTTTATTAAAACTATGTTTTGGAAAAATAAAATGTTTTCCTTAAAACCAATGATGGCAAAAATAAAAGGTTTTTTCATTAAAACCATGTGGGCAAGTTGTAAAGTTTTTCTAAAAACCAAGGAGGTCCTAAAGTTTGGTTTAAAAGGCCAAAGTCCATTTAATTATTAAATTATAATAATTAATTTAATTTATTATATTTAATAAATAATGGCCAAAGTCTAATGTTAGGCGTTGGTTCTTTCGCGTACATTTTCGATGTCTCCCTCCACCGACTTCATTGCGTGCATTATCGACTTCTTACTCCACCGACATGGGAGCACATTGGAAGGCATATGGCATTTATATACCATAGCCTTTACAAAGGTAAAATTATCCATCCGATTCACTAAAGACTATCACATGTTATTTTGTGCGCATTCCTCATGGTAGTAACTTCATGCAACATGTTTCGCAGAGCGTGGGTGAAGGAGCCATCTTTTGGCTTGTGTGTTTTAGAAGGTCAAAGCACTGAAGGTGCTTGGAGGCTCCAAGAGGAGCATGTGGCTCCATGATGTGGAAGCTATGGTCAAGGTGCTAGTGGGAGAGATGCACTCGGTTCGACTCATGCGCATGCCAAAGTGGTAAAGCTTTTTAATTATTAAATTTGATTTTTACTTAGGCTAAAGTTTGTCCTAGGAGAAATAAGGGGAATATTTTTTTTGGATTTTAGCCTAAGTTAAAGATAATTTTTATGAGTTTTATGTAAGGTGTTAGCTGAGATTAATTTGTGGGTAAAAATATTTTTACCTTAGAGGAAAGGAAAATTATTTATTGCATTATTTTTCAAAAGAATTATTTTTAAATGCAATATTAAAGTAGGGAGTTATAAGTAGAAAATTGGGTTCATTTTTGAGGATATATATTTGAAGTAGCTTATGTCAAATTTGAATGGTTGAGATGAAAATGTGATGAGTTAGGGTTTTGAGAAGTGAATATTTAAACTATTGTGGTGTTGGATATTATTTTAAGAATGGATTAATAAGGTGTACTTGTGAGTTATTATATGCTTTGTATTGTTATCTAACTTCTTTGAGCTTGGCAAATAAGTGTTTGTGGTTGTGGCAAAAGTTTGAGGTTCCTTCATCATCAAGAACAAGGTATGAGTACATTCTTCCATAGTTGAGTTGATTGGTTGGTTTTCTGGAAAACAAGTTTGAAGTGAAAAGGATTTAATTTGATTTCCTTATTGAGTGTGTTGAGTTAATGCTTCAAGGTTTTTTGGAATAAAGAGTTGTTAAAACTTTGTTTTATAAGCATTGTTATTGAAGCCATTGATTAAGTGAAGATTCTAAACTAGGGTTTGAAAAGAACATGAGTATCATTATTATGTGAGATTGTTTTATAAGAATTGTTGTTGAAGCAATTGGTTGAGTGAAGAACTTGAAATAGGGTTTGAAAAGAACATGAGTATTATTGTTATGTGATATTGGTTGATAAGCATTGTTGAAATATTTTTATTGAAGGTTTATATGCTTGGACTAAGGTTTGCCAGCAAGGATTGTTTCATTGAGTGATTGGTTGAGTAGATTTGGTTGAGCCTAGTCAAGTGGATGTGTGAAGTAATTGTTCAAGTTCCATAAAACAAACTATTCTATATTCTGAATTGATTTGATAAAGTGATTGAGTATTGAGTTGAATTTTAATTATATTGAGTATCTAACAATTCTCTATATTTTTCTAAAAGAATGAGTGAATTTATTGAGCATTGAGGTGAATGTGAAGAATATTGAGTCTCTAACAATTCTATGTATGTTTCTGAAAGAGTGATTGAAAGTGATTAAGCATTGTGATGAGTATAGAGCATATTGAGTCTCTAAAAATTCTCTTTATGTTTCTATGATATTGGACAAGTTCTAGTGTGGACTTGTTGAGAAGATTTGAGGTAAGTCTTTGAGAAGACTTGTGGACATATTTGGGTAAGATTTTGTGGAAGCTTACAATACAGATTGAGAGCATATTTGGATAAGTTCTTGTGAGAACTTATTGAGTAGATTGGACAAGTTCTAGAGAGGACTTGAGGATAGATTGGTGTGAGCTTTTGTGGAAGCTTACAAGTCATATTTAAGACAAGTATTTGAGAAGACTTGACAGCAAAGTTGATTGATTGATTTTTTCAAACCTTGAGTTAAGGTTTGGGGCAGATCCAACAAAGTTGATTTAATATTGAGTCAAGCTTTGTGTTAAGTCTTGAGGACAGATATTGAGAATAGATTTGTGCTAGATCGAAGGACTATGTTTAGTGCAGATCATAGGATAGATATTGAGGACAGATTTGTGCTAGACCGAAGGATTGTGTTTAGTGCATATCAGAGGACAAAGATTGAGGATAGATTTGTGCTAGACCGAAGGACTATTTTTAGTGCAAATTTGAGATAGGGCTTTGAATGTGATAGAGTATAGAGGACGATAGTATTCAGTGGATAGATATCCATTAGCCAGAGTGGTGGGGGCAAAAATTATTCTAGAAGATCACAAGTTAGAGCTAAGGATAAAGGAGTTTTCCTATGGATAGATATCCATGAACTTGATTAGGGGATTGGTGTCTCCTTTGGATAGAGATCCATAAATATTGTAATAGGGAAAGGATTTCCAAGATATTGATTGAGAAAGTTTTAGTAAAATATTTTCTTCGTGGAGTAGCCCACATTGGGTGAACCACATAAATTTGGTGTCTCTATTGTGTGTGGTGATTTGTGCATTGCTTTGATTACTGCTATTGATATTGTTATCTATACATTGCATAATATTTGTTGGGAAAGAAAAGTAAAAAGTGGTCTTATACTGTTCACCCCCCCTCTCAGTATAATATTGTGTTCTTCAAAACTTATTTATAGTAACACATAATACGCCTACACAAGTGGACTTGTGTTAAGGGTATCTGGTGATATGTAGCTCTTCAAGAAAACTTAAGGGATTTAAAAAATAGAATTCAGTTATAGGTTTATGAATCCTTGACCTTAGTAAAAAAAAATCTTTTCTTTCTGTGTGTTTTATTGTAGTTGCATTTTGGTTCATTACACAACCAAACAACAAAGAAGCTAGTATAACAGTGAAGAAAATGGGAGTCAATATAGCTAGCTAAACCAGAGAGCTAGTGTAAACAAGAAGAAACTAAGTAGACTTTGCAAATAGCAAGGATCAATTGAATATAAAAGAATACAAATATGAATAGGTTAATAGTGACCTTATGGGATTGTCTATCCTAATATTTCTCTTGGAGATCGTTCTCTAGTTCCTGTGGTCGGTTTCTTATGTATTTCCTTTAAATCTTCTTCCATGTTTTTTCTTGGGACTATCTATTTGAGATCCATTTTTATTATTTTAAGGTTTGGGGACTCTTAAAACCCATTTCTAAAAGGTTTGAGGCCCTTTCAAAACTCCTAATTAATTTAAAAAATAGTGGCCTTATGGGAGTCAATGCAATTTGAATGAGCATAAGAAGAAAAAAGAAGAATTATTTATACCATTGTAGTAACATCTCTGGAGCATTATACTACATTCATAATATATATATTTAGGATCATTCATCATTTATGTGCATGAATTATTATTCTAGGTGGATATTAAGGTAAGTAACATTACCTTTATTGGATTATTAATTAAAGTTCTAAGTGAAATATTACTTAAAGTTTCAAATCTTAGGAACTTTAATAAGTGGGAGATAAAAGGAATACAACCTTTTTAGAAGAAAAAATTTAAGTGGGAGTTATAAGGACTTCTACAATATATTGAAATTAATATTTCAATTTTTTTAGTTTTTTAATATTTATTAAATTATGGAGTGATAAGGTTTTCTACTTTAAATAGGATTTAAAAATTTGAATTTGAAATTTATTTTTTAATTTTAAGAGTTAGTAGATTTAAAGATTTAAAATTTGAGTTTTAGAATATTTGAAGATTTAAAATTTTGAGGATTTAAAATTTTGAAAAATTTTGAAATTTGAAGATTTTTGAAATTTTGCAAATTTAATAAAGTAGGGAGATAAAAGGATTACTAATTTAAAGGTTTTAAAAAATTAGAAATTAGAAATTTAGGAATTTATTATTTTATTTGAAATTAGAATTGATTAACTTTGGAGTAAAAAATATTTCAACTTGAAAGGAATTGAACCATTGATTATCATGGAAGAAAATTTGAGGTTCATAATAAGAAAGAAAATATTAGAAGTTATTAAATCTAGCATAGAAAAATTGATTGAAAAGACCGATGGTAGGCCAGATATGGCAACATAATTGATCTATAGAGAAGCAATGAATGAAATTTTTGAGAAATTTGAATATTATTTACATTCAAATCTTGTTGAAGCAATTGATAATTCAAAGGATGTTATTACAATACCTATTGATATAGGTAGCATAATGTATATGGCATTGATTTCACTTGAGGTTCAAATATGAAAATCAAAAGCAAAAAAAGTTGATTTAAACTCTAAAAAGAAAAATAGTGATTGATCATACAAGTGATTCAAGTGAATCATCTCTAAAAACAATGTTTCACTTTGCATGTAAAATTGACATTCCAAGCTCGTCAAATTCAAGAAATTATTATGATGTTATAAGTGAGTGTTTTGAGATTATAGTACAACACAAAGATTGTAGGAAAGCAAAAACAAAAGTATATGAACCAAAATATAAGAATAAAGAATAAGGTCAATAAGTTCATGAAAAATAATCATCAGTGTATAGCAAAAAAGCAAAAACAAAAGAACCAAAAAAAAAATATGAATAAGAATCTCAAGCAGAGTATCGTGCATAATGTAAGGTTACCTGATCAAGTATGAAGATGAATATTGAATATTAAAGTCTTCAATAACCAAATAATGTAATACAAGGGGGTGTTGGAGAATATTACATTATTTGGTACATGCAAATGTACCCCCATGGTACCTTTATGGTATAAATGTAAATATGTAATAGATTAGGGTTTGAGTCTATAGTTTAGGTGAGTGATTTATATTTCCTATTTTATGTAAATGTTTATGTGTAGGATATGCATGTGTCATGTAAGTGTGTAATGTGTAGGATATGCACAAGTGTCATGTAAGTGTGTAATGTGTAGGATATGCACAAGTGTCATGTAAGTAAGAGTGCAAGTGTATAATGAGAGAAAGTGCACAAGTATCATGTATGTAAGTGTGTAAATATGTAATGTAAGGATGTTCACAAGTGTCAGGTATTAGAAATTCATGTAGGAAAATGTCATTAGAAGTGTGAAAGTGTCAGGGAGTTAAGAGTGCAAGTAGAGAGTGAAGAGTCTTGTATACAAGTAGCAAGATGAGAAACCAAAGGATAAGAATATGAAAGGTTGCAACTCCTAGATATGTGAAAAGTGCAATAGTTAACTATTGAAGAGTCACCTTTCTATATTTGTATTATGGATATAAAGCTCAATACAATGGATTGGTAAAATGATCTATAAACGATCACCATAACAAGCAATAATATTGAAGCTTGTATACAAATTTTGAGCATTTTTATTGTAAGTACTTTTCATGTTATTACATTAATAGTTTTAGTCAAATACATTCATATTTGATATTAAAGTGAATGTTATTATAATATATATTGGCCAATATATATTTTGATTACTCTTATATTTAATTTTTCTCTTGATTATTTATATTAAGACCTAAGTTATTGTGGCTTAATTATATTAGGACTTGAGATAGTTTGACTTAAAATCCAACAATCACATGATATCAACAAGTCATTTCTATTTTTTCCTTGTTATTTGGTATTCAATTTGCTTTCATTCATTGAAAAATGACTTACTATGGGATTATGTCCCTTGGATTTGTCTCATATATTTTTGAAAACCAACAAATGTAAAGTTTTGATAGTCATAATCCATTATATAAATTCTTTTGGAACACATGTATTCCACCATATTTTAGTTCTATTTGTGTTCATTGTCTCAATTTTATTTCTAAATGAATTTATAAATTGCATGAAATTGGCTTGTAAGATTAATCCATGAGAAGGAATACCACCAAATCCTCTTAGTTACAAGGATATATCTCTTTGATATATTACTTGAGTACCTAGGGAACCCCTTCGACATTCCCAATGGCCTTGTCCTACTCCTAATTCCATTAAATAATTTCATAATTTCTAATAACTTATTCGCCATGCTCTTCTTTGTATTCCTTGTTAATTTTAATAAAGACCATGACTATCCTCATGCACTTGCCCCTATCACTCAATGAAATTCACAAATTGAACATCATAAAAATGATGTCTCTCTTTCCTTGAGAGCCCCTTTGACATAAAATATTCTCTAGTATTGATGTTTGAAATCATACATATCAATTATAACCTTATTGGTATTCATGGATGACATTGTGTGGATGAAATTATACCTATCAATTAGAAGCTTATTGTTCTCCATGGATGATATACTTAGTGTGGGTGTTACTGATTCTTATTGATAATCATGCTTTAATTTTTTATGATCTTCAAATGATTTGGATTTTTTTCTTAGTGATTAGCCTCTTATTGGAATTACAACTAGAAAATTTTAAAAATTTCATCACTATATGCTCCTCCATTTTGAATATGGGCTTAATAAAATATGAATCAAAATGAGCATGATCTTCCTACACAAGTTAGGTCTTCTATAGACCCTTCCTCATTAACTCCTAGATATCTCATACCACATCTCTCAACTAGAATTTATTCTTTTCATATAGATTAACTATAATATTGAAATATATACTACTCCCATGTCATGATGTCATCACTCTCCTAATCATTGTACTTATTTTGGAGAAATTATTATAGGCCCTTTAGATTATACCACTTCTTGATCGTGGTGTAAATCAAATAAATGCACATTTATAGCCATACCATTTCTTGATCATGGTGTACATCAAGTGCTAAAGTCCATGCTATGTTTACGGATGTCTTTGGTACATAACATCAAGATATGCATGGTCATATTGATGATCATACTTATATGAGCAAAACCCACCCATAAGTGCCCAACCCTTATAATTTAAAATTGTGTTAAATTAATTATTCTCTCCAAATTCAAGTTAGCAAGATCACATATTTTACCTATATTGATATTAGACATAGAGAACAATCAAATATCGATATACAAAGCATCCATTATGTTAAGAATTTGAAAGAAGTGACACCCTTTACCTTTTAGAATTTGAGGTTATTTTTTTTTTGGTAAGTGGTAGAATTTAATTTATAGACGGGGTTTTTTTAAGGAGGATCCCAAAACCTCACTACAAAAAGGCCCGCAGGCAATTGTACCTATGCCATTACAATGGACGAACCAAAAAATTGAAAAACAGAAAGTTGTAAATTGTCGAGAAAAGACGACCACCAGAAAGCTGACGCCCGAAAAAAACATAGACAAAACTAGAGCCTCCACCAGTCCCAGGGACCAATCCAAAACAACCCTATAAAAAGTATGAGGGAGAAAGCACCTCACAAACCAAAAACCGTATCAGCGAAACACGATCCTCAGTCTTCAGACGCCGCTGTAGCACCACCAGGATCGGACAGGTCTTCCGCAGCTTGTCCGAAGGATTTCAGACGTTTGGAAGCACGCAGGATGAAGTTGGCGGCCTCCTCCAGTTCCCGGGCGGCGGACTTCAGGGTACCTGCTGAGGGATCCCCAATGTCACTTTCGAAATCAGAAATGATCTGGGTCGGCTTCTTCAGGTTGGATTTCTGAGGCTTGCCCGAGCTTTTGGTGTGCTTTTGGAGGGGAGGGGGAGTAATTTTGGATCGGGTAAGGGGGCGGCGAGCACTGTTGCGGAGGGTACAGGCAGCGGGAGAAGGATTCTCCAACTTAGCTCCAGAATCGATAGCAGACTTGGACCCAGAGGGAGAGAGGGGCGGATTGGAGGACAGAGGCTTAACTGAGAGGGGGGGAGTTTGGTGACTCACAACGTGGTTGAAAATGACATGCATAAGCCCCTGGTGGATCGGCTTTGTATTGCATCTATTGGCATTTTTGATAGCCAGGTCCAGAGAATAGAGCAGGTAGTCAGGGATGCAAACTTGTTTACCTTGGCGAAGATGATTTACGAAGCTGAGGTGAAAGCTTCGCAAGGGCTTGTCCGGATCGTAGCATGTTAAGTAGGCCATAATTGGGGCAATGGCCTCATCCCATGGGCTACCGAGCCCCTCTCTGTAGAGGTCAGTTTTTCCCCAGCCCAAATTTCGACCTTTGTCCGGGTACTGGTCTGTTTCTTCGGCCCAGTTGTGCTTGTTTCGCCTTATGAAACGCCCATCCAAAGGCTGCTATGTGATCTCTTGGAGAAGGCTGCTGGTAACATGAAATTGGACCCCTTTAACTTGTACCTTGCCCTCATTCCAGGTTTTGAGAAAGTCCATCGTAATGTCATCGTCGGGGCCTTTGAATTTTTGCAGAAAGTTTAACAGGTTTTTCCCTCTCATAAAAGCTTTCGCCACAGAGGTCAAGTTTAACGAGGTCGGCTCTACATAAATGGGGTCTCTGGCTTCTTTGGAATCCTTAGCCATGATGGAAACCCGTCTCAGAGGAAAATAAGAACGCTCACAGGGAAAGTCTGGAAAAGGAGACTGATAGGAGGTGATGGGTGTTTGAGATGAATGAGTATGATATAAGAATAGAAGCCGTGCATGCCGAGAGGAAAATCTAGCACGAGAGGTGGCATGGACACGTGCGGGGAACGGATTGATAGGGGTGGGATGAAGAGAGAACACGGTAGAGGCCGTGACTCTCGATCTCCGCTCTTCCTTGGTATGTTGCCAAGCTTCGGGACTTAGCCACCTTGGACAATCAGTGTTCTTGGAAACATGTACTCCCAAAAACATCTTCCAAGGATGAAAGATCCCGCGAAACCCGGGTGCATTCTTGGCAGAATTAGGCACCACTTGGCAAACATCGACTGAGTGTATTAACCAGGAAATGCCACCACTGGGCTGACGCGATCTACTGTTCAAAGACATCATTCTCTTCATTGGCGGCAACAGAAATGTGATGCGGGAAATCCATCCTCCAAACGTTTGAGGCACGGTCATCAATGCCATGATTGGCCATGAGATCAGCCAATCGGTTAGCTTCTCTAAATCTATGTTGCGCCACGGGGGACTCACGAGCCTGGAACAAGAGTCTAGCCTCAGCTATAATAGAACTCACCTTCCACGTGGGGGTCTGGTAATTCCCCAGATAGTTGATAATGTTTTTGGAGTCCCCTTCCACGATGATATTCCTGGGTTCCTCTTTCAAGAGTGTCAACCCCCGCCACAGTGCCTTAGCTTCCGCCACGTGGTTGGTCTGGGTTCCCAGGAACTCGGCATAGGCAAGGATAAGGTTACCATGACAATCCCGGACCACGCCACCTGCGCCCGCCTCCCCGGGGTTCCCTCTAGATGCCCCATCAAAATTTAGTTTTAGCCATCCCGGGGGAGGCTTTTCCCACTTAATTCCCTTTCTCGGACAGACGCGCTGAAGTCGGGGAGCATCATCCATCGGAACACCAATTGATTGAAGGATGGCCGCTTCGACGGGAAAGAGCTTCTGCGAACCAAAGGAGACGAGCTTTGCATTTTTCGAAGCAAAGGATAGAGCTTTGGCAGCAACAGAGGAGGGGTGTCTTTCTGGGTCGCCAAAGGCTCTTCGGTTGCGCTCCAACCAGATCTGCCAAATAAGGTGGTGAAGGCAAGAGGCCCAAAGAAAATGGACCTTGGTGTTGCGAAAGGGGTTGGCCCATTGGATAAACAACTGCTTTATAGATCCCGAAAGGGCCCATTGGATCTGAAAAGGTTCCATTAAAAATCCCAAAGCACGGTGGGAAAACTTGCATCTCAAAAATAGGTGGTCAGTAGATTCCCAATCAGCTTGACACAAATAGCATCTATTAGGAATTGGAATGCCTCTTTTAAGCAAATTATCAATGGTGAGAGCTCTATTTTTGTATGCAAGCCAGGCAAAGAAACAAACCTTTGGGATCAGCTTTTTCTTCCAAATTGCCATTGCTGGGAAACTGGTGTCAGGGGCTTCAACCTGGGCTCTGTAGGCGGACTTGACTGTATACTGCCCACTTTCGGTCAGTCCCCAGACAAGCTGATCGTGTTGATTGGTCATCAGGGTGATGTGTTGGAGGATGGGTTTCAGGTTGTCCCAGGTATCCTGATGTCCTTCTACCTGAATGTTCTTCCAAATGGTGGTTCCATTGTGGTTGGTAAGGTAGTCAGACACCATCTTCCCGACTGATTCTTGAGTTGACCATCTAAGCTCCTCCGTTCCATTGATAAACTTTAGGGGCTGGTCCTGGGCCCATCTGTCATCCCAAAAGTCAATACGACGCCCATCGCCCAGGATCCACCTTGCACCTTTCTCGATTAGGAGTCTAGTCCGGGCCAGGGACTTCCATAGCGCAGACCCACCCAAAGTGTTGCGGTCTCTCAGGAAACGGGACTCCCTTAAGTATTTCCTATTGATGATTCTGCCCCATTCTCCCGTAGTATTGGTGAATACTCTCCAGGAGAGCTTACCTAAGAGGGCAACATTCATTTTGGAGGCTTTCCTAAAACCCAGTCCTCCGCACTCCTTGCTCTGACAAACCGTCTCCCAAGCCACGAGCGGGATCTTTGATTTCTCACTAGTACCCGACCACAGAAAACGGCTTTGGATCCGTTCGATATTGCTGCACACAGATTTGGGGATTTTGAAAACTGACATGAAGTATATCGAAATCCCTTGGAGACAGGCCATAGTCAGAGTGGCTTTGGCAGCCTGGGAAAGAAGCTTCCCCTTCCACATCGCAAGTTTCCTTTGGATTTTTTCTAGAACGGTATTCCACATTGTTCCTTTGATACAACCTTTGAACAGGGGCAATCCCAGGTAAGTGGTCGGAAGACTATCAATGGTGCACCCGAGAATTCTTGCAATCTTGTTCTGGCATGCCAAAGGGGTGTGGAGGAAATAAACTTTGCTCTTGGTCAGATTTACCTTTTGCCCTGCTTCTTTCTCATAGAGGATGAGGATGTGTTTGATGGCCCTGGCCTGGGGAACAGAAGCAATGTTTGTGAGGATGGTATCATCGACAAACTGCTGGTGAGTAGCAGGTTTGATGTCGAAAGCCACCGGGATGCCAGAAATAGCTCCAGAGTTGCAGCCTGCGGTGAAGGCTCTGCCCAGTGCCTCCGCTAGGATAATGAACAAGATGGGAGACATGGGATCCCCTTGACGGAGTCCTCTAGTACTGGGAAAGTAGCCTATAGGGGAGCCATTCACCAGGATGGAAAACCAGGCCGAGGAGACGCACTTTCTGATAAGCTCAACCTAGGTGGGGTGGAAGCCAAACTTAATGAGGACTTGGATCAAGAAACCCCAGTCAACCCTGTCATAGGCTTTGTTCATGTCTAACTTGAGAATGAATGCAGGCTATTTGGCAAGGGTGTTTGAATGGAGAGTTTCATGAAGAGCAATGACACCGTCCAGGATATTCCTGCCTTTTATAGAACTCCCCTGATTTGGCTCGATGATGGACGGGAGGATAGGCTTCAGTCTAGTGGCCACAACTTTGGTAAGGATTTTGTATATGACATTGCAGAGACTAATTGGTCTATAATCAGACATAAGCTTGGCATCAGGGGACTTGGGAATGAGGGTCACAAAGGTCGAATTGATCCTTCGAGGAATGGCTCGGGAGTGCTGAAGGTCTCTGATGGCTTTGCAGACATCAACTTTAACAATGTCCCAGTACGTCTGAAAGAAGCGAGGGGAAAAGCCATCAGGCCCAGGGGCCTTATCCGCTTGCATGGAAAAAAGGGCTTCCTTTATCTCCTCCTGAGTGAAGTCTTTGAGGAGGGACTCATTCACATCAGGGGTGATAATGTGGGGGATGTTTGCCAGTAGAGCATTCATGGCTTGGGGATCTGGCTGGGAATGATTCTCTAGGAGGGATCGAAAGTAAGAGACAGCTTTCACCCTGATTTCATTGATATCGGAGGTAGGGTTTCCACCAGCATGCTGAATTTCCCAGATTTTGTTAGCCCCTCTGTGTCGGAGAGTGGAAGCGTGGAAAAACTGAGTGTTGGAATCCCCATATTTTATCCATAGCTCTCTGGATTTTTGTCGCCAGTGGATTTCTTCTTTGGTGAGAATGTTGTGGAAATTCGAAAGAAGAATTCTCTCTTTTGCCTTGATTGACTGGCTCTGATCCCCTGCTTCAATCTCCTTTTTGATGGTTTGAATGTTGATAGCTATGTTTTTCTTCTGCACAAAAATGTTACCGAAGGTTTCCTTGTTCCATACCTTGAGCTGCTCCTTGATCCACTTCAATTTTTGGGCGAGCATATTTGTCGGGGACCCCCCAAAGGGCTGCTGCCACCACAATGCCAACTACGTGCGGAGATTGTCATGCTTGATCCACATGGGCTCAAACCTGAAAGGGGTTTTGAAACAAGGTGGAGCGCCAACCTCCAGAAGGATGGGAGAGTGGTCAGATCCAATCCTCGGGAGAGTTTTTAGAACTGCTTCTCCGAAAGCGTGGACGGCTTCACTGGAGATGAAAAATCGGTCGAGCTTGACCTGAATCAGCCCTTCACCGGTTCTCCTATTACTCCAAGTGTAATTGTTACCTCTCAGCTGGATATCCATGAGCTCATTGGCGCTAACGAACTCACGAAAATCCTCCATGCTTCTGCTGATTGAATCCAGGCCTCCTTTCTTGTCTGACGAAACCAGGGGCGTGTTGAAGTCCCCTCCAATCATCCAAGGCTGCTCAGGGAATGTGGCTCTCATCTGGGAGAGGGTGGTCCAGAAAAGATCTCTGTCCACCGGGGAGTTGGGGGCGTAGACGTTTGTTAAAACCCAAGAGAAGTTCCGGACCTTACAATGAAATAAGATGTTTATAATTCTGCTGGATGTGGACAAAACTCTGCCTTCAACGCAGGATGGGTCCCAAAGGACCATAAGCCCTCCGGCAGATCCTTGGGCTGGGCTAGCCGTGACCTGCCCTTCATTCCATATGACTCTGGCAGATTTCGCTCCAGCAGTAGGATTATTTTTGGTTTCTTGTAGAATGAGAATGGTGGGTTGATGCTCTCTCCTGAGATTTGTCATGAGCCGCTTCTTGGTAGCAGCGTTGAGGCCTCTCACATTCCATGAGAGGACCTTCATTAAAGTTTCTTCTAGGTTTTTTGGCCCCCTTTCCCCTGTTGGGTGGGGGGTTTAGTTCCTTTTGGGTCATTACCCTGGGGATCACTCACACCAGGGAACAAAGTGGTTTGTGTGCCATTCGCAATGGCTTCTTCAGCTTCCTTTAATCGTTGTTCAGGTCCGGACGGTCTACCCCTTTTTCGATCGATTCCATAGTCGACGATGGCCTTTTTGCTACGGGTGTTTTTGGGGCTGAGGAGTTCCCCTCGCGGGCTGGGAGGGGGGGTTTGGCTGGAATAAACTGGACTAGGATGGGCTTCCAGGGCCGAGAAGGGTTTTCCAGGGGATGGGGGTGGCTCAAAGGTAGGGTCTGCCATCAGTGGCCCAGACTTGCTGGTTTCGGGGTAATTGATAGCTACGTGGTCTGAAATGGGATCAGTTTCCTTACTTGGCATTTCCTTAACAGTTTCAGCGAGGAAAACTTCCGTCTGGGGGTCTGATAGCTTCGCTGTGCTAGGTGGTTTCTCCCGCCTTTGATGTTGGTTCCTGGTAGGCCCTGGGCCGTGGCTATCACCTTTGCTACCTCTGGGAATGTCGCTTCTTAAATCTAGACATTGGTTTCGAAGATGTCCCTGGGTATGGCAGTGGATGCAAAAAGCCGGTTTATTTTCGTATTCGACTGCCTGGCGTCTGCTATACTGCGGGCCATAGATGAGGTTGACAAAGGTTGGGAGTTCAGATGCCAAGTCTGCATTTACGCAAAATCTAGCATGCACCATGCGAGATCGGGCCTTGGTAGCTGGGTCGAAGGCAATGAACTCACCGATGGTTTTGGCAATGCCGCGGAGGACGTCCTCATGCCACAAATGCAGCGGAAGATTTGGAAGTCTCACCCAGATCGGGGCGATGTTGATATCCTGGGTTTCGGGATCAAAATCCATAGCCCACCGATGGAGGAAAAGACTTCTGCGCCCAAGAAACCACGGTCCCCCTGCAAGGATTCTGGAAACGTCATCCGGGTTGTTTAGGCGTATGGTAAAGAAACCCCTGGCCAGAGCAATGATCTCCATATGCCCGCTGGTTTTCCATTTGGTGACGGCCCATTTTTGGATGGTCTCCATGTCTGGGCATCCACCAATGAATTTCCCAACCAAGGAAAACTTCTCCGCTTCCAGGTAGTCAGAAATAAGGTCGTCTGGAATGATCAGATCAGACCCGGTTGGAAGCAAAGTAGAATGTTTAACAACCATCGTAGAACCGATGCTAGCAACCTATGCATAGGATCTTCCGCCCAGCTTTCTGCCATTAATCCCGCCAGGGTCAGGGTCGAGAGGCTTTTTTGGTGATCCAGGGACAGGGTCAGGTACACCCTCCCCTGCCTGGTTGCCATTCCCACTTTCGGCTATCCCTCCCAGCTTCAACGTCCACACTGGTTCCTCCCACAGTCTCCTCCCGCTCTCGCTCCCACTGTCGCTTTCGTTCCCGCTCCCGCTCTCCATCATTATTTTATGCCTAATGGGTCTAACTCATCATTCAAATTTGAGGTTATTGATGGTCTATATATTCTTATAATATTATCAAAAACCTCATCCATATACTTATCTTCAATGGTAACAACATGCACTAACTTATTTAGTTCTATCATTACTTGTGAGGTATGCATCAATATTTTTTTATTTTCATTATCAAAATTATAAGGTCATTTATTACTATCCATTTAATAGATGATTATTTTCGTTATCAAAATTATAAGGCCATTTGATCTTAATTGGTTAAGGCCAATATTGTATGATGTAATCATTTGTATATGTTTATAATATATCATTATCTTAAGTTAAGGATTTATTTTCTTATTCTATGAGTCCATGGTTTAACCTTGCATGATTACCCTTGTTATACCCTAAAATAATGTTATATTAGTTTAAGGTTTTATAATTATATAGTTGAGAAGGTATGCATACACCCATCCCACTTGATCCATTGCATTAGTGCGTGATATTTATCTTGATAGTTTAGTATTGGGTTCCTAAGGTCATGCTCTCATATTTGTGTTAATATATCTTTATTTTCACTCTTCATATTCTCTTGCTATGAGATTTGAGTAAACCTTTTATTTTTGTTCATTCTGATGAAATATTATGAAATTCAACATGGCACTTAATTGATATGAAATAAAGTTACTTTATCACATAGAGGATTCTTCTTCCTTTAGAGCCTCTATTTCTTTTGATCAAAAGGGTGAATTATATAACAAATTGTAAGTCATAATGTCATAAGAGACATCAGATAACTATCTTCTTTTTTATGAAATCTAATTATATGGGTGTACTTTTACAAGGAAAATTTTTAATTTTAAATTAAAATTTTGAAAAAACGATTCATTATCCCCTTCTTCCTCTATTTGAAAAGACATTACCTCTTTCTTTCATCATTATACATGCATTTGATATTGATACTCAATGCAATAATTCTTACCAGGATCATCCCCTAAGTTTCTTGTCATAACCATGGTTGGATTGAATAAATAAATGAGTTCTATGTTCATTTATTCTACATGGATGTTCATAGTTCAAAACACCTCTCCAACAACATAGTTTATTTTTTATTTTCAAAGGGTTTTGATTCCAATGAACCAACACCTATTCTCACTATGTGATGGGGTGTGGTAGAGTGGTCAAGGTGCTTGTGTGTAAAAAAATAATCTTTTGTGTTGGATTTTCTATTCTTCCATTTTACAGTGTTGTATAGGCTTTTGTGCATGCACTTAGGGATGGTATAGAGAGTTCCCTTATCAATATAAGGCTCCTCCTCTTGTCCCACTAGCAATTTTAGCTATATCAATCAATGAGTGGGAATGTAAGATATTTTTTCTTGTGTGGGGGGGTGGGGGTAGTGGGTGGTTCAACTATTACCTCCTTCCTTTTATCAAAGAAAGTGATGGTGTATACATTCATAGGGTCTATCTATAGTGGTTGTGAAATTCATGGTGTTTTCTCTCCTATGCCATCAACTATAGTAGTTTCTAGTCTAACATACATATGCATAAAAAATTTCTTAAGTAGATTTTATATTAAAAACAATCCTCGATTTGACTTAGAGGGAAGAGCATGTATTTTATGCTTCATCACACCTCAAGGAGAAGGTGTTACCTTTTATTTCTAAGTCCTAGGTGAGTATGATGGGTTGGATTAGCTACCCTAAGTTGATCCCCATCGATAGGTCATAAGCTTAAGGTATACCATCTCTATTTGATTATTTCTTCTACTCACACACTTAGTTCGACTAATATGGAAATCGATGTGGTAATAGAATGCAAGAAGAAAACAACACTTTTATTTATGGTTGTAATTATACCTATTTTCCAAATAATTATTCTAATCAATATTATATTAGAATACTAGTTTGAAATTTAACTTAAAATATTTTTTGATTAGGATAGGTAAGCAATCATCATCTATGATTACCCCTAATCTAGTATGTGGTGAATATTTGAGAATATTCTAATCTAAATTGATGATAAGATCTTTCAAGGATTTCAAAGATGAGCTTGTTCCTCATAAATCAAAATGGACTTGGTAATAATTTGTGTAGCTTGTTTATATGCTTAATAAGTTGGTGTACACTCTAGGATAGAGCAAGATAATTATCCTAGCACATTGCAAGGTATTACAATGTTAAATATAGAAATATGGTTTAAAAATTGAAGGATTCAAACATTAACATATTGGAGGATAGTTTGTGATAGTAGAACAATATGAACCTTCACTTCTATAATAATGAATAGGATATTTTTATTATCACTACTTGTAAATACTATTAGAAATTAATGGATTGTTGATTGTAAATGCTTATTTCATATGGCTAAAGATGATTAGTATATTTCAATTGATAAATCTAAATAGGATAATATTTATTGAAACTAGTCATATCCTAGATATTAAAGGTTTTGGTCATAAAAATATGAGATTTAGAGTATTTAGTATGTCCATGTTGTTCTTAAAATTTGCTATCCACATCTTAAGTTGATAAAAATAAGAAAAATTATGTAATTATGGCTTAATAGGTATGTGATCAATGATGGTGAAAAATAGATATATAGTTGTAACTTTAGATATATTTGACCCAAGGAATAAGACGTATAAGTGTAGGGTTTGGATCTAGAAAATAGGAATTGCACTTGAAGTACAAAAAAAATGACATGAGCACACTATTTTATAAGAGACAAGGATGTCTATATTGTATGAGCTTGAACTTTACGAGAAGATTAGAAATAGTAGAGATTCCACTTGTTGTTCGACAAGAAGTATGTGAATATTATGTACTCAAGAATCACTATCATTAAAAGTTTGAAAAAGAAAAATGGCAAAGGAAAATAAAACAACAAAAACCTATTCATGTTTAAATTAGTATATAAAAATTCTTTCTCTATGAAGTAATAGCACAACTTGACTTCTATTGATGATTTCTAAGCAATAACATGAATTAAAATTATCAAGATGGATATCATGATATTATAAAAGTTTAGCATTTAATTCAAGGTTTTACTTAAGGGTTCAAATAATTGTATTCAATTCCATATCATTTATGTATGTGAATAATACATTATAAATCGATTTTAATACCTATAGCCAACAATCAAGTAGCATGTCAAAGGACAACAATTTATAAACCCCCACAAAATGTTATTGTAAAAAGGAAAAATAAGAGAATCGTATAAATGGCTAGGCATATAAATTAGCAAACGGTAATTTAATTAGAATGGAGGAAACTCTATAGAATTACATGTTGAATAGGATTCCAACTAAGATTGTTTTGGAAACAATGCCTAAATAAAAGTACAATAAGATCAGCAAAGCCTAATATTGAGCATTTAGGATTTTGGTTGCATGGCAAGGGAATCAAAATTATCTAAATTTTACATTTTTTATTCCAATGGAATGGGAATTATTCGTCAAGGTAAATGTTATTATTTTTCTTGACAACACTAATAATAGTTTATGAGTCCCCCTCAATTTAAATATATCTCCATCCTTCCTCATTAATAATCTTGATCCTTGTAAGAAGTGACTTGGTCTCTAATAGTTCTTCGTTGAAGTTCCATAGGATTCTTAGTAAATGAAAATAATGTTTTCTTCTTATTCTAAAAAAAACACCATCTTCATTAGCTTTTGTTAGGATTCCTTTTGAAGGACCATAAGATTTTTTATTTTAATGAATCTAACTTCTAGAAAATTGTATTTTACCATAGATCGACACAGATCCTTTGTGTTAAATTTGTTGTCCTAGATAACCCAGAGGCAATAATATTGCAACCAAGGCAAGTCCCTCTTTTTATACATGACTTCCCATGGTGGTGCTATACATATAAACATTATGTAAGAGATTCAATAGTATAATTCTAAACATGGGTAGGAATATGAGATCTATTCTTAGTTTTATTATTCCTTTCAATGAATAGATTTTAATAAATAATCGTAGGACGATTTTTGCATAGAATACATATTGCTTTAGCTTTGAAATAGTTAATTCAATATTTCATCAACTTTTTAAATGTTAATGGAGCTACCCAATATGTCCTTTTTTAAGGTATACCTAAAATAATGTAACAAAAGGGAAAATGAAGACCTAAATGATTTGATATTTCTACATCCTTCACAAATCACACCTACAAGGTCCATGGCATCCTCTTCTTTACCTACAATAATTTTTCCTTTAACTATTAACCAAAGGAATATTGAGGTCTCAGGGAAGGCCTCAAGTGACCAAACATTATTTTAAGGGAAATATTTGAGAGTAGGAAATTCTAATAAATCTAAAGACTTATATTTCAACTTGACCAAGTATCCATCATATTTTAATAGATTCAAAACCAACTCATCATCCCATATTATAATAGGTAAATATAACTCTTGAAGCATAATATGAACCTCATCCACTCTTTGTTTGAGGTCCTCTTCCTCAACCAAGTCACTAATAGAAATACATGATTTGAAATTATCTATCATGTAATTATATGTCACTAATAGAAATACATGATTTGAAATTATCTATCATGTAATTATATTTTTTTACCTTTGAATATTTATACTAAATATGTCTAATCAAGCAATTACCATTTTGGATTAAAATAAGAGTATAAGAGTTCAACCAAGCATTTGACCAAAAATTTATAGAATCCCCCTTGTTGACTTACCATTTGATACGATTCATGATTAATTATAAACTCTCTAATATAAAGTTTCATGTTGTTGAGCCCCTAGATAGGGTTCATTTCCTTATCAATTTTGGTGCATCAATAGAACCTATATATTTTTGATGTAATATTTTTGTCCAACATTTTCTATAATCTTTGAAAATTCTCAAACCAAAATTTTCCAAAGACCAAACTCATAAGTTTATAATTTTACAAATTTATCCATTGAAAATTCTATGCTTTGCAAACCTTATCCTACTTACATAGAGGAAACCTAAATCTTTTTCTCACTGCCTTTTTAAAGAAAATCTCTTTGAATTTTTTGAAATTAAGATGCTATACCTATTAGTAATCTTAAAAGTGACATTATATGTAAAGATAGATTACAATAAATCAACATGTCTAAAACTTTGAGTGTAATGTATTATTGTTATATATATATATATAAGAATTAAATATACCTAAGGCTACGTATTTAAGAATTTGATGTTAATAGTAAAAATAATAACATAATTTTTTTTAAGTTTTGTCAATTTTGACTATAAATAATAAAAAAATCGTTATGAAGATGATTTTTTTTTTTTTAAATAAACACACACTCACCCAAGCCATGGTAAGATGATATTTTTTATTTTCCAAGGCACTCCTCTAACTCTGAAACTTCTACTAATGTTAAACTACAAAATGAGGGGATGTTGTCTCCTTATAAATATAAATTTATTTAATAATAATATTATATTTAGATATTGTAATGTTAATCATACAAAATCTAATGGCATTAGCTCAACTTTCAAGGAGGAGATAAGGTTCAAATCTTGCTAAACAATACATGCATAATTTCCAAGCTTCATATAATACCACCATATGTTTAATAATAATATTATATTTAGATACCCAGGTGTTGTAGGTGAGTTGGAGAGGAGAGGGCAATCCTCCAAGGGAGGCCCCAGGTTCAAATCTTCACCCTACCAAAAATTTGAATTGGATATCCAAAATCCAATTGATAATGTTGGTGCAGGCAGGGTCGGGTGCGACTCCCGGGTAACTTTGGCCATGTAGAATCCCCTGTTCATGGTCTCTCGGACCAAGGCGGCCCCACAAGGGGTTTTTCGCTTATAAAAAAAAAAATTATATTTAGATATTGTAATGTTAGTCATACAAAATCTAATGGCATTAGCTCAACCAGTTATATTCCTCTCAACTTTCAAGGAGATAAGGTTCAAATCTTGCTAAACAATACATATATAATTGTCAAGCTTCATATAATACCACCATATGGTTATGATGTAATATGGGGAAGTTTGTTTTAATTCCATATAACTGATTTAAAAAATGTTCATTGTCCAAAACAATGATTTCAAGTGAATTATTATTGTATTAATTAGCATAAGTTTTCCATTTTAAAAAAAAAAAAATCAAATCATTTTTATATATCTAAGAAATAATTAAAATGGATTTCTATCTCTTATATTATACTTTTCAACAACAACATCCTCTAGGAATGATTTTTTTAAAGAATTTTGTATACAAACAATGTTTTCAAAAAAATCATCAACTAATAAATTTTTATACAATTAAATAATATTTATGAATAAATAAGTTTGATGAAATTTAATGTATTTGAATAAACTTACTTGTATCGTTCTAATTCTTACTTATTCTTATACATTATTTTTTAGCTTTACTATTTAAGAATCATGTAAAAATTGAATTAAGAAAATTGTTTTGTAATGGTTCCATATAATTTTACAAATGTTAAACTATAAAATAAGAGCATAATTTTTTTATAAATATAATTTTATTTAATAATATTATTATATATTTTTTGATTAATTGAAAAGGTGAGGGTTTTGAGAGGATCCCACAACCTGAAACAAACACTCTCGAAGAATACAAACAACCACGAACCCAATAGGGTTCACCAACCAATAAGGAAGACAAGAAACTGGACACATAGCATCCAACCAACGTAGATCATCTTTCCAAAGTCAAGAGATCAACAAACCACAAAAAAGAAGACACCTAGACTACAACAAGGCATTAACTAGAAACATTCTTCTCGAGGCATAATTCTTCGTCAAACGACCTAAGAACTGGTTCACATCTTTAGTGAACTCCACCACAATTTTGAGGGTACCCAAAATTGACCTCTGCTTATCTTCTACCACTTTTATTGCTTTGAAGAACTTGCACTAGTTTTCAAGGAAAACCATAAGGTACCGCCCCTTCTGACATGAACTTTTTCTTCACACTACACTCAAGAGTGGACAAACTTAACCCACTAATCGTCTTTTTTTCTTTCTCTTCTCAAACAATCTCTTAAAATGCTTCATCTTACTATTATAATTTTAAATATTATAATATATCATAATTAAAAACTAAAACTTAATAAATAAATTATTAAAAGCAAATATTAAAAAATAACAAAGGTTTATGTAAACACACAATATATACCCATTTCAACACCAATTGTAGATTTTCATTGTAAATGCCTCTCAAGGAATATTATATATAAACATTATGTTATAATATTATACAAACAATATGTTTTATTTTATTATATTATATTTTTATTTTTAAGAAAGGATTTTCAATTTTTTTATATAATTAAAAATAATATATTTATAAAAATATATATATATAAAGAAAATATGTAGAACGGGCTTGCTTGTTAAGGCCTATCTCAAATAAAAAGATTCCAATTTCAAATTGAAAAAGAAAACAACAGATTTAAGTTTGATAATAAAGACTCAAGAATTGCAAGGAAAGGGTTGTATCTTGAGAAATATAATAAAAGGGATAAAGTTGTATATTAAAAGTCTAACAAGATTAAGTTAAATAGCAATAAAAAGGTACACCAAAGATTACGCTTAACGGGCATGACTTAAGTTTGATAATAAAGACTCAAGAATTACAAGGAAAGGGTTGTATCTTGAGAAATATAATAAAAGGGATAAAGTTGTATATTAAAAGTCTAACAAGATTAAGTTAAATAGCAATAAAAAGGTACACCAAAGATTAGGCTTAATGGGCATGACTACTACTATGAGGACAAATATTTAAAGTTTGAGTATATATATAGAGAGAGGGGATTTGGTTATTGTGAGAAATTCTTTATGATCAACGTATAGGGTTGAGTAGTCTCCTCCCAACCATAACCTCTCTTAAAGTTGAGAGCTATACTTATCAATAGGGAATTTAACACAAAGCCACCACACACCCACTCCCTCACACACTCGCCCACGCCGCGGTTTGAACCTTGGACCTCCAAAAGTGTTATGGTATAATATTTTTTTTTTTGAGTAATACTTCTTATACACATCCACCATGGGGATTGAACTCGGGTCACATCATCGATAATGCAAGTGGCATCCTTACCGGTAGACCACACTCATGGGAATATTCAAAAAGAAAGAAATACTTTGCAGTAGTACCTTAGCACAACAGAAATCAAATAGCTAAGAGGAAGTAGAAGCACAAGCGATCAATGAAAAAAGGGCACTTCACGACATAAGAACAAGAGAGACTGAAATGAAAGGGAAAACTCTAAAAATATGTTTCACACTTTAAGTGCTCATCAGTTCGGTTGATGACCAAACATTACAATCCATCTTGTTTATATAGATTTCTCAAGCTAGTGGGTGCGCTAGCTGACATGCCACATGGTGAAAATCAAGAAAAATGGATTGTTACCTTGGGATATGCCAAAAAATATAGTGATTGCTAAGGATAATGGTTGAAAGTGCCTAAAACATTAAATAACGCTCCTCAATATGTGCACCCACGAATACGGGACATTGATTGCCGAAAAGAGACATTACGAAAAAATATTAAAGTTTAAAACTCATTTTTGATGGGTCTAGAGGCTCCGAAAAGGGGCCATTCATCAAAAACCCTCTTGGGGGTTTAATTTTTTGTCGTATAAAATTTTATAAGATTTCCAACACTTCAAACAGTTCGAGAATCGGAGCCCTGTAGCAAAAGTTATGGCCGATTGAAGTTGGGCTAGGTTCTCATGACCCGACTGCGACACAAAAATTTCTTCATATTTTTGTTGTTTCTCCAACAGATGATGCCACGACCGATATGGGAGAGCTGAGGGTCTTTGATCCATTTTTTGTATAGAGGTCCAAGCACATTTTTTTTAAGACGAAGATCATAGGAAAACTGACAGTTATACAGCTTCATCAGAACTAGGAGAGATTTCTTTAGACTTGGCTATCTTAAAGAGATCTTCTGGAATATTTTCTGTAGTAGTGCAGGCCGATGTCAAAACTCTACTTGGAAAAAGAGTGGAAATAAGAAATGGGAAGGGTAGCCCCGAGATCTCAACCTGTGAAAAAACCGATGCTTCCTCTTTCTAAATCCTTCAACATCCGCCTCTCTGACCAGAAACCTATTGAGTTCATTGACTATGAAGGCTTTTTTTTGGTGGGGTGGATGGAATGAATAGAAAGGGATATATTGATACACATTCATGTTTTTTTGGTACAGTTTAGTATCCAGACGACCTGGAACAGTCATGGAGGGTGGTTTGACCACCAGAATATCTAGGATGTTAACTTTAGAAGTGGAAATGGCAGTAGTGATGTTGATGTTGGGATAAACAAAACCATAAGCATCAAGGAGAGCTTGAAGACTCTCGTTAGTACCATTCCAAACTCCAAAAACATCATCAATATATCATTTATACAAGCAAATATTTTTTGAAATAGATGGAAAAAGATCAAAAACTTGTAATTCCAAGTAACAAAGAAACAAACAGGCATAGACAACTACAAAATTGCTCCCCATTGTTGTATCTCTTTTCTGCCTATAGATATTACCATCACATTCCAAATAATGTCTGTTCAAGACCAGTTCTGCAAGTTCGAGGATCAACTGGACCAAACCTAGTTTTAACCTTCCTAAAATGAAGTGTTGAAGAGCGGGCAATCCTGCTATTGTAGGAATGCTTGGGTACAGGCTCTCAACATCAAAGGTGAACAGAACACAACTTGGATGAAAATCTCTTTCATGAAGGATTTTCATTAGGCTCAGAGAGTCTTGTAGATGATTCGGCTATTCCAAGAGAATGGGGAGAAGCTGGTGGTGAAGACATTTGGAATTAGGCTCCAACATATAACCGTAGTAGGAGCAGATGAGTCTACCCTTCATAGGTTTTTTGTGAACCTTTGGAATGAGGTAGAAAGTACATACTTGAACAATGATGGGGTTCTTTTGCATAAGATAATCCACTATTTTTTGATCAAGGAGAAGATAATATTACCTGGCCATCCCAATGAAATTACAAATTAATTTAGATATTTAAGTATATATTTATTTAATGAGATATTAAATTTTATATTTATTTTATGTTTTTAAAAAGTTTTATTTTTTAAATGTTATTGATATATATATACAGAAATAATTTTTTTATTTTTAAATATAAAATAAATTTTGTTTTTAAAAAATATATAAATTTAAAAGAGAGGATCATCGATATGAAATTTTATATAAGATAGTTTGTAATTGATCAAGAACATGGCTGAATTACTTAGCAGAGCCCTTAAACAAACTTGTTCTTTGGGCTTTTCTTCTGGTATCAAGTCCTTATATATTTTCAGGCCCATTACTCATCAACAATTTTTGGATGATAGTATCGTAGAAACTCTATCCTCGATTCTTGAAGCTAAAATAATCAAAACAATTCTATTTTTTTTGAAGAAGTTGTTGGGCAAGAAATTAACTTTGTGAAGAGCAGAATCTATTTCCTAAATACTCCCATTCGTAGATAGTTTAATATTTGTAGGATTTTAGGTTGTATTATTTCTCAACTTCCTTCTACTTACCATGGGCTCCCTCTATTTCATGGTAATCCTTCAATATTCTTATGGAGTAATGTCATTGAGTGAATCAACAAGAAGCTGGCAGGGTGGAAAAAAACAATGTTAAGCTAAGCAGCTAAGGCTACTCTTGTGCAAGCGTACCTCCAAAGTATTCCAGTATTTTTCATGTCAATATTCAAATAACCTATTTTTGTTTACCATAAGATTGAATAAATTTAAAGGAGTTTCCTTTGGGCTGGAAATGAAAATCAGAATAGATTTCCTTTAGTTGCTTGGGATAGAATTTGTAAGAAAAAATACCAAGGAGGGTTAGGCTTTAGGGAAATCCACAAAATGAATCTAGCACTCATGGCAAATTAAGCTTGGATAATTGTCACTAAGGCTCAATCTACTTGGATTGATATAGTCAAAAAGAAATACGTCCAAAAAACCTATTTCATAGATAGCCAACCTCTCCCTTAATGTTCATGCTTTTGGAATTCTATCATTCAATGCAGGGACATTATCAGAAAAGGAATGAGATAGAAACTTGGTTGTGGTAATTTTATAAGCTTCTGGGAATATGTTTTACTTAAGTATCACCCCCTCGTAATTGAGCCAAATATGGCAATTCTCAAGCCCTTCACGGACCAAACCTTCATAAGTAGAGTGGTTAATTTTATTTCTTAGTCTTCTAATTGATGCCTCTAGAAATCCATTCCCACCAATGATCTGGATTTCAATTCCACCTTTGCTGCCAGAACCCTTCAAAATTTACTATGAGTCTTTTTTATTCCAAACTACCAATCAAAATACAGTCTCATATGGAAGCTTAGTGAGGATGGTAAGTTCACAATTAAATCTGCTTACTATATTCAAGACACCCCATCACCTAGTTGGACCCCTTCCAACTATGTCTAGATTAAAAAGTTGATTCTATAAATTGGTTTCTTTTCTTGGCTTGCATCTCAAAATCAAATTTTAACTATGGATAATTTAATCATAATAGGTCTTTTTATTCCTAACTGTTGCCCTCTTTGCAAGTCCAATTGGGAATCAACCTTTCATATTTTCCTACAATGCTCTTTTTCTCTTTCCATTATGTATTTCCTATTTGATTTGGTTAACATTACTTGGGTTCAACCATCTTTCATCATCCTTATGTTTGAGCAATGGCCTAACCCCTTATTTAATTCCCAGTTAAAATTCCTGTGGTCCATATGCCTACACCACTTTCTTTGGTAGATTTGGCTAGAACATAACAACAGAGTATTTAAAGGAGTTTCCAAAGACCCTCAATCTGCCTTCCTTCGAATCACCACCTTTGCCTTTGAAAATCCTTATCTTATCTCATAAAATGGGGCCCCTAAACCTGGTCTTGAATCTCACCTATTTTCAAGTTTCAATATAACAAATTGTGTTGTAGTATCTCCTCGCCCTGTTGCTGACAGATCAAGCATTACTTGGACCCCTCCTCCTACAGGGTGGATAAAGCTCAACTTCGATGGAGCGGCTAAGGAAAATCCTGGAAGGGCTATAAGTGGTGGCATAATCAGGGATTATAAGGGGAAAATAATTGCAACCTATGCGAAGAATATTGAAGTTAAAACCAACAACTTGGCTGAGGCGGGAGCTCTTTATCAAGGTCTACTTGTCCTAGAAGGCTCTGGCTTCAGTAACTTAATCGTGGAAGGAGATTCCTTACTGGTCATCAACTATCTCAAAGCTTCTCAATCCCCTTAGTGAAGCCTTTCCAATATCATTTATTAATGCAGGAGGCTTGTTAGCAGGTACTCTAATGTTATTATCCAACATGCATTAAGAGAAGGAAATAAAGCTGCTAACTCACTTGCTAATAAAAGAGTCGAGGGAGAGACCCTTCGGGTTTGGCATGTTGATTTCCCTTAGAACCTCAGGTCTACCAATCAATATGATGGCATTTATTTACCCTAAATTTCCTTTCCATTTTGTTCATTGATTTATCACTCACATGAAGTTCCTTGATGCTGGTTTGTGCGAATGAGACTCACTTCATGGCTAACTAGTGTTGATATTTGTGCAGTTCTTGGAACTGGTTGTGCTTGGGTTTATTTGGGTTTCTTTTCTCTCTCCATTTGGTTTGAGATGTTGTTTTAGTTGCTTCCTTTTTTGTTTCTTCTTGGTTTTATCTTGCTAATTTAGCCTGATTTACTTTTTGCTTTGTAAAAGGTTCAAGGTCCCTTTCAAAACCCTTTCCCATCAATAAAAAAAAAAAACATATTATATGGTCAGTTGAAGTATTATCAGTTATATTGAAGTATTATCAATCATATAAAATAGTTTGTAATTATTAAGAACATATTAATGTGAGAAACAACTCTAAACTATGGATTTCTATTAGTAACTTGGTTGAAGGAGAGGAACTAAAACAACTACTATATGAGTTCTAAAGGATATTTTAAGAGTTTTATTTACCTTTTTTTTATGCAAAATGATGAGTTGGTTTAGAATCTATCAAAATATGGTGGATACTCAATTGAGTTAGGATATTAGGATTTAAAGCAATGAAAATTTCTTCCTCCCAATGATTTCCCCTAGAAGAATGTTCATCACTAGAGGCCCTCCCTAAGGGTTCAATATTCCTTTAATTAGTATTCCAAAGCAATATTCATACAAGAGAGAGTCTACAAAGAAGAGGGTATCATGGACCTTTTAAGTGTGTTTTATGTAAGAATGAACTAGAAACATTAGACTATTTACTTCTTTATTTTCCCTTTGCTTACACCATTTGGGGCTGCTTTTTAAAAATGAGAATACAGTGGGTAGCTTTGTCAAATTTGAAAGATACGCTGAAATATGGGATTAATTATTTTAAAGCTAAAGCATTACGCATTATGTGGAGCATAGGTCCTAACATTATTTATTGGAATTTATGGCTTCAAAGGAATAATAGAAATTTTAAAAATAAATATTAATATCTTCTCTAATTTTGGAATCGTATTATTGCCTCTCTTGCATAATATTTGTAGACATGGTGCTCATCATAAGAAGTATCAAGTGCAAAAAAGAAGGTTCTAGCATTTTGGTTACAAGACTTGAATATATGGAAGGATCATTTGTGACAATCGAATTAAAACAAAGGATTTGCTTCAATCTATAGTAAAATAAAAATATCTAGAAGTTAGGTTTGTTAAAATTAATTTTAATGGTGAAGGTGGTGTCTTTTAAAATTAAGATAGTAAAATTATCCTCACTCAGAATCATATGGAACTTCAACTAACAACTATGCAAATGATAGGGCACTTCTTATATAACAACCCCTTTCCTTGGGTTGGAAAATAGAGTTTTTTAAAAAAATAATATAATTATATGCCATGTCATTCTCATTAATGACTTATCATCTGGTTGATTCTAGTCATCACACAATCATATGCATGCATACACACACATAAGTGCTTTTATCAAGGAGTGAATCATACACAAATATATTATTGAACACTATCTCGTAATCGATCAAACAATACCTTTGAGACTTGAACATAATATACCAATATTGCATAGTAAGTTGTTACTCTAGCCTTACAACAATATTCAAATATCCATCTATGTCTAGCTAAAGGTCTATTACTATCTATTTCGTAGAACTAATGATTACACTTCTACCCAAAGTGGAGTTGATACCAACTCAAAATTGGTTTCTTGTGAGAGTGCCTTACTCACAACTCTTGAGTATCCAAACTCAAGTGAGTAACTAGGTTTTCTCATAAATTATATTCATTCTACTACCTCCTGAAGAGGAATTCTTTGATGACTATCACTTGATTGGCTACCATAGTACCTCTTTATCTTAGTATCAACAATATATTATACATTTATACAAAAACCCAAGCAAACATCTTGGCTGACTTGTATCCATGAGTGGTTTAAATTTAAGTAGCCTTACCCATATGGGATAACTCTCTAGCATCCTTATATATTATTTATATTGAGATCTAAGCCAAAGCAATATTCAATTCATGGTTAATGTACTTGGTAGAATTTACTTTCCAAGAAAGTATAAGCATTTGGCATTTCCCATGTCATTCGTTCATAATAAAGATATAAGAAATAGTAAGGAGCTTGAATACAACATTTATCACATATGCAATTGCCATCCATGAAGGCATGCCATAACTACTTGTTACTGATTTTCCTAGAATGGTCCATACAACAACCAAACTAGTTTGAAAAATGTAGTATGAGGTAATTTTGACCTCATCCATGTTAGACTTAACCTAAGTGCAACAAGAAATTTTATTAGCACAACAACCAACCATAGACTCTCATTGGTTAATAAGCATCAAAAAATGACCCAACATTTTGTTTTTATTAAGCTTATGAAGAATTGACAATATTCACTTTGATTGTCAAGCATATGCATTACGTATTTAATACGTATTAGGTTCATGAGCAATAGCTTCAATAAACCCATGACTACATCAAACTTTAGACTTGGTTCAAACTCATATACATGGAAAACATAACATATGACAATGATAGTATACAAGAATTTATTTCTCATGTTTCCAAGATAAATTTAGAATAATGCTACAACCATTCAAATGAATTTAATGCATTCAAAACTCTACAAGAAAACACAATAAGTTCAACAACAAAGTTTTGGTATATCTCTAATTTTAACAAAAATATGACTAAATAAAATCATTATCCCAGGTATACCCTTTATCCAAGGCTCTAGTAATCACATACTTCTTACACCATTGGTTAACCATTATCATCTATAGTACATTTAGTAAAGCTAGAAAGACACTTTTATCATAATATATTAATGAATGCAATTATAGCAATAACTTAAACCTACTCCATAATTTAGAATTTTATTTTTAAACTTAGCATATGAACATAATGGTATAATTTTTATTGAATATATTTATTACTAGAAAACATAATACAATCCATGCATCTCTTTTCATTTCATAAATTAGTGCAATTGCACTCAGCATAAACAAATAAGTATTACAAAAATTATCCTTTCTTGCAAAAAACAATACAATATTTAACACAACAATTATAGTCAAACCCTTCAAGAACTCAAATGGAAAACTCTTTTCTTAATGTCAAACTCGTCCAAGGGTATAAATACTAGTAGTAAGCAACATTACACATAAGAAGTAATATTACAGTTAGAGTTTCCATCATGCGTGTAGTCTCACACAAATTAGCATAACTAATCAAATATCCATATGAACAATTTTTTTAATAGTTGTTAGGTATGAGAAACAAGGTTCATGTACAAGTATATCTTCATGACAAGAGTTCATTCACATTTACAAGTGGTATCACCACTCCACACACACATGCATATCATATAAGTCCCTATAACATTTACTATTAGTCCAGCTAATTGAGTTCCACAATCAGCACATCGATGGTCTCAAATATGATAGTAAGTAAAACATACCAAAGGATTCAAAATGTTCCACTTTGGCTAGATTTATATATTTCAATAGTCAACTTTGATTTAGACCACCCCCTTGGTTACCTCAACTACTATGGCATGCCAATAGACAAAAACCTCACATAAAAGAAGTATTTATGAGTCATCCATAATCATTGAGCTATATTAATCTCTATGTGTGAGGTTTGATATGAGGGGAGTATCCTTAGGGAAATTTACCACCCAAGCAAGGATTACTTAACCTAGAATTCCCCTTTGGTTCTATTCATTACCGAAAGAACTAAGCCTCCAATAAGAAGATCAAATATGAAGTACCAACATGTCACAAAATAATTGAACTCATAGATATGCTAATCCATCTATACAATGTCACAATACCATGCATCCTAGAACATAAAGAATTTATCCTAAAATCATAAATTTTGGACTCACATTTTTATGATATTATCATGTAATCACTCCAATGCATTTTTACTATATGAAATAATACAATCATGCATATTATGAATATAATGATTAAATTAGTCATAGCTTAACCAAGCTTTTGTTGAAACTATCGATCTGATATGTTCCTTAGGGCATAATTTATCATGAATTCAAGTTGGTATATATCCATACACATACCCTAGGCATGTTGTCCTTATGTTCACCCATGTGGTTTTTGATTCGCAAGTCCTATATACAAATAATTAGGTTTTATTATCTCTATAAATTTCTTTTATTCCATCTCACTCAAACAACTATCTATGGCTTACTATGGATTTAAGGGAAATAATTTATTTTGTTCATATTAGCAAAACACCATGCATAGGTTAAGTTTATTATTCAAGTCATCAATGCAAATTTATTGATCTTAGTTCAACCTTACACCCTTTTTATGTATTTTATCTCATATCAAGGTGGGTTTATATCAACATACTTATAGTTACCTGCAACTTATTTTATAGAGTAGAAAAATTCCTTCTTAGTCACGATATGAATATAAAGGTGAGCCCGATTTATTTTTAGAATGATGCTTTTGAAAATATAGACAATAGACATATCTTTAGACCTTTTCATGAATACACTTTGAGAAAATAGCATTACCTTATAAGTGCTGCAAATTCATTTATAGGGATTCGAGTTTTGAAATCCCTTGATAACACCAGGATAATCCAAGTTTTATTAGGTCTTATAATGGGGTCCTTCAACAATCCTAATTCCAAGTATCATATTCAAGTACTATGAGGATTTGCACTTCAATTTGGACATTTGGGTTTCATCACCAACAATCAAACTTTTAACACAACCAAAATTTATGTTTGTCATCCAATAAGGTACATATTTGTTACCTTTTAGTATATGCACTTTAATTTTAAAAAGACAATTATGTCATCACCTTCATACCAAGTATTGTAGTTTTACATAAGTACAACATCATGATCACATCTTATAAGTACTCGAAAGTATTGGTAAATCAAAGTGTAGTAGCAATATTCAGTATCATCAACTAGCTTCAAGGATAATAATATATAGTAACAATTGGTAATATAAGTTGTTTTGATTTTGAGCACAACAACCAAGGTTGAACAATTCAGTTACAAGTATTAATGTAGCTATAGAGGGAGAAAATAGTCATGCTACATGCAATTTCTGATTGGATCCACTAGGAGCCAAGGTGGCCATGGGAGTGTGTTATATTCTCTACACTTAAGGGCTTGAGGATCGAGGGATTCGTTAGGAATGGTTTCAAAACTCACTCCAAGTATGGGGATGGAATGTTTGATGTGTATATTAAACAAACACCTATGTTTGGCCTTTCTAAAAGCTAAACTATGGAAATAAAGGAACAATGCAAGACAAGCAATAATGCAAGCAAGTAAAGAATAACCCTAGGATGATTCTTGATTTTTAATTATGACTAAACCCTAACTTGAAATAAAGTAAGCCTTTTTATTTTCAATAAGGGTTTAGGATAATGCACAAACTAAGGTAACCCTAGAATGCAAATCATATGATTTTTGTCTTTTGAATTCCTAGAAATAAAATCAAAATATTTTTCTTTTGCTTATGTTTAAATCTGAAATAAACATAAAGTAAACAACAAACAATGTAAGAAGTTTATTTAGGACACTTATATGATTTGACATTTAATCCTAACTTTAGCTTGCATCCAAAATATCCAAACAACTTCAATCTTGTAAAACAACTTATAAACCCTAGAAAATTGATCAATGTTTGGGGGCTTGCTTAGGTCGTTATATTATTGAGCTTGGAGGTACAACATTCAATCCCCCTTGGTCATTTTAGTTGATCATTCAAAAATAAAATGATCTTTGACCTTTGGAACAAGCAAAAGCAATATGAAACAAGCATGCAACAATGAAATGAAATGCAGACAAAATGGATATAACATAAATCTAACATGCAAGATGCAAATTAGGGTTTTGGGAAGCAAGAACTTGCCCCCAAGCCCTAATTGACCAAATTTATGCCTTTTAAGGGGTAGGTGTGAATCGGATCACCAAATTTGCATCTTGTATGGATAGGACACGAATATGGTTTAAAGCACTTTTGGGGTCCCAAAACGTCAAAAAATGCCATACAAAATAGTGGAAAATAGATCTAGCAACTAATAATGCAAGTAAAAAAATTGGTTAGATGATGGAGGAAGCAAGGAGCAATGATAAGGTGAAAGAAGCAACCCAAGATGGTAGACCTCTCCAATCATCAATACTCCTCCCACTTGTTCACCAAAAGTAGCTAACACCCAAACAACAATCCCACAACAAAAGAGCACTATCAAGCATTAAAAAGATACCATAGACTAAGCTTAAGATTTGTAGAAGATAGAAGATATGGAAAAGAGGGGATCCAATCCTCTATTTATAAGATATTTGGAGAAGTTTTAGGCAGGAAAATGTCGACCAAAACTTAGGATTTTTAAGAGTAAAAAACCAAATTTTCTAAATTTGTGCCTTGCAAATTATGGGGTATGAATTCAACAATTTTTTTAGCCAATTCACACCCCATAAATAATATGATGTAAATTTTGCAAAGCTAAATTTTCCAAATTCACACCCCATGTGGGACAATCACGAATTCGAGACAACTAGATCCATGTGCAATATTTTTGCATTTTGGGGACCAAATGATGTCATAATGGGACAAAAATTATACCATCATAGATATATTTTCAAGCTTGATCAAATGGTGTTTTGAGAAAATGGGGAAGATTTGATCAAGGAAAGTTGGCTCAAAGATGACCTTACTTTTTGAAACAATAAATGCTCAATTTTAGGTCTTTAAAAGGTGATTTGGTTTGGTTGGTTAGAGGGTTGATGCATGAGGGTGAATTGATGAAAAGTGGGTCAATTTTTTATTTCTATAGTAGCAATAAGAGATTATACCCTAATACAACTCTTGATGCAATCAAATTAAACTTATGCCATGTTTCAAGCAAATCCAAGTGTGATAAATATGATTTATACTATAATTCCAAGCATTCATGCAACTTGTTAAAGAAACCACCATATATTAGTTATAGACCTATTATGCATAATAACAAGTAACAAGCATTTGAATATGACAAATTTAAAGTATTCCTTTGAAAATATTTAAAACAAGATGACAACTTTTCTCATGCCTTTGGAGGCATCACAACAAGGTATACAAAATTCATATGTTTCTTGAATTCATAATAATAAGGTATACAAACTTTATATCTTCCTTTGGTTTCATCAATACATGTATTCCTTTGGATTCATAAAATTAGGGTATACAATTTAATGTATTGTTTGGAGCTATAAAAATAGGGTATATAAATTTCATGTATTCTTTGAAGTCATAAAATTAGGTTATACAAACTTTATGCATTCTTTTGGAGTCATCAAAATAGGGTATACAAACACCATACATTCTTTTATTGTTATAAAAGCAAGATATACAAACTTCATGCATTCTTTCGGAGTCATAAAAACAAGGCATGTAAAACAAGGTATACTATTGCTTTTTGGGACATCATAATACGAGTACAACAAATGTCTATCGAAATTCTAAATAATCTCTTTTTAAGACATCAAACAATTTACAACAATTATCTTTGTTACAATAGAGATGAAAAATATTTCAAATACATAAAAGGTAATTTCCTTTATGCACTCAATATCATTATAACATAGGTTTGATATGCCATTTTGAAGAGTCAAAAGGTTGGTTAGGATAAGCATAATCACTATATATCTTCCCTTTAATAATTTTAGCTATAGTTCCTTGGCCAGAGGTTGCAGCTTTGTAGGTACTCAACCAAGCACCCATTCCTTTTTTATATAATTTTGTTTCCTATTGATGTCAAGACCTCAAACCCCTACATAATTTTGAGAGTGGATTTAGCTGGTTCAACATCAAAGCATTTGCTTTATTAGGGCTTAGTCAAAATTAGTAGTGAAACCTTGCTAAGCCGTACCGAATTTATGAAAAGATATAGTGATAGTCATGTTTTCTCAAACCTTTATTTGTGCCATGGAGATAATGAAATAAAAAATATATTTTAATGAATTTCCATACAACTGTAAAGTGCAAACTTCTAACTAGGGAATCAACTCTATAAATTTTAGCTTAAAAGGTTTGATTAAAAATATAAAGAGATAATTGCTATAAAACCACTCAAAAAAAACTAGGCCATCATGCAACTTTATTGCAATAGCATAAGATAAGACACTAATTATTCCAAAGCAACTATCATTCATGCCTATTTTATGTAAATTCGCTTGGAGAAAACAACCTAGAAAGTCATTTAAAGAGTAACTTGCCCTTAGTTCAAGATTTGAAAAGAACATGATGTGGGTACCTTATTGGTGGATTTTGCATAAAACAGAAGTGAACAAGAATTGATGAATATCTCCTATGGTTTTTTCCCTTTCCTTTTTGTGAATACTAGTCTAAATACTTCTTTTCACCATTTTTATTTGTTTGTTCCCTTGTGGATAAGACCCCATATATAAAGGAATTCTCATGGTCTAATTTTAGCATTCCCCAAATGGGTAACTGATTGATACCAAAATAAAGGAACCTTAAAATTAAATTCATCCTCATGCAACTAGTTTTTCAAATTCCCCCTCTAGTTGGAGTTCCTCTTCCATTCTTTTTTACTAAAAGTGGCCTCTTCAAAATAAACAAGCCCTTCTTAGATTTTCTTAGGGTTTAACTCCTCCCACTCTATTTTTATCAAAAACTCTCTCTCTCTCTCTCTCTATATATATATATATATATATCAAATTGGCCATATGGAAGGGTTGGTCGATTATTAACCTACTTTCCTTGTTTCTTTTTAAGAAGAATGATTTAAGGTAAAAGAATATGATAGAGTTTCTTAGGGTTTAACTCCTCCCATCCTATTTTTATCAAACTCTCTCTCTCTCTCTCTCTCTCTCTATATATATATATATATATATATATATATATATATATATATATATCAAATTGACCATATGGAAGGGTTGGTCGATTATTAACCTACTTTCCTTGTTTCTTTTTAAGAAGAATGATTTAAGGTAAAAGAAGATGAAGACCACTTTTAGGAATGTTGAAAGAAGACACACATTATTTGATTCCTTTGAGTGTCTTTAAGAGGGAAACTTATTTTATGGATAATCCCCTTATAATGCGTATGTAGGACAACCAATCTCTTATAATGTCAATGAGATGATGGAACGTTAAATTATAGATGCAATTTTCTCTCAAAACCTATTATGCGAATGAGATGATGGAACATTAAATGAATGTAATTTTCACTCAAAACCTACTATGTATATCTTGCAAGTTGGTACTATTGGTGGTGTGTGCACAAGTTTCATTCTTTGTCTATAGCATTGGCCATCATCTGATGATCTCTCCTTGATGATACTTTCCCTCATATTCTTAGTCAAGTTTTGCCCCTGTCAAACACTCCAAATAGATTGGTAATTAGAGAATATTCAATGTAATAAATTTGCATATGTATCAAACACAATTGCCAACTCAACACTCATAACAATAAATGCAATTTCCACATCGTCCACAAGTTCACGTAATTTCATGCTTAATAAACATAAATTGAATTTTATATCGCTATTAAAATTTGAGTTGTGACACTTAGAGGGATCAAAATTACAATTGAAAAAGGGTGAAAATATAATTCAACTAAGGAAATTCACAAATTATTGTCAATCTTGTCAATAGAAATGGATGTAGGGGTTATAAACAATAACATTATTACGAATGTTCATTAATTATTGTTAGAAGCAATCTCTTAGAAGTGTGAGCATATTTCCAAAGAAAGAAAAAAGGTGGTAGATAATATAGTTAATTGTAATGTGGATCTTAATATTGATGAATTTCAAATTTTAAAAGTTAACTGGACCAGTAAAATTTTATCTCTTAATAAAAACAATGTCAAAAAACTAAGTGTAAAAACATAACAATTTAAATAACAATAATAATAAATAATAATTTTAATTAAAAACAAATTAAATATAATTTCATTAATTAAACAACAAATATAATATTTTATAATTTTTATAAAAATATTTTCCCAAGAAGAACTGCACACCATAATAGCCAAGGAAGAAAACTATTGGAGGCAAAAGTCCAGGATCCAGTGGTTGCAAGAAGGTGACATGAATTCTAAGTTTTTCCATGTCTCCACTATAAAAAATAAAAATTTTGCCCACATTGATGAAATTCTAAAGGACGATGGCCAAGTTATTAGAGAGAGTGAAGAAATTGAGCATGAGGTTGTGGACTTCTATCAAAATCTTCTAGCTAAAGATATGGAAGAGGATGAAAATACGATTAAGGAGATGACTAATCACATTTCTAGGTTGATATCCAAGGAGATCAATGCTCAACTTCTAAAGGAGATTGAGGAAGAAGAGGTAAGGATAGCCACTTTCTTCCTCAGTAGAGATAAATATCCATGCTCGAACGGGTTCCAAGCAGGTTTTTTTCAAACCTTCTAGGATATAGTTAAAGTTGATGTTATTGAAGCAGTGAAGGAATCTTTAAAATCAGATTAGATCCTAAAGGAGTTTAAAAATACCTTCCTTGTCCTAGTTCCTAAGAAGAAAGGGTTAAAAACCTTCAAATATTTCAAACCTTTAAGTCTTTACAATACAATTTACAAGATTATCTCTAAAGTGATAGCCTTCAGATTGAAGATCTTCCTCCCCTCCATTATCTCCGATGAGCAAGGAGGCTTTATTAAGGGTAAACATATTTTGGATGGGATTATATCCCTTCATGAATCCATGCATTCTGTCAATATTGGTGAAATAAAATGTATGTTCCTAAAGTTAGACATGAGCAAGGCTTATGATAGAGTTTCATGGAGTTTTTTGGATAAAGTTTTGGCTACCTTTGGTTTTTGTAGACAGTGGAGAAGATGGGTTGGAAGCTATTATAAAATTGCAAGGTACTTTATTTTGATCCATAATAAACCAGTAGGTTTTTTTAATAGTAGTAGAGGACTGAGACAAGGTGACCCCCTCTCTCCTTATCTTTTCATTATTATGGCTGAAACACTTGGAAGATACTTCCATGATACCAAGGTTTATGGCCGGATAAGGCACCTTAAACCAGCTCATAATATTGAGGGTATTACTCATTTACAATTTGTGGATGATACCATTTTACTTGGTAATCCTACTGTGGCAAAGGCAACTAAATTTAAAAGAATCTTAGACCTCTATGAACGTACCTCTCACCAAAATATCAATTTGGATAAGAGCAAGATCTTATTCATTAACACTAAAGTAGCTCTCTAGAGAAGGGTGGCTAGAGTGATAGGGTGTCTTGTGTCAATCCTACCTTCTTCTTACTTTGGTATGCCTATGTTCATGGGAACATGTACGACACCTCTTTGGAATGGTTTGGTTGATAGGTTTAAATCCAAACTTGTAGGATGGAAAGGTAATATCTTGTCTCAAGCAGGTAAAGTATAGTTTTAGAGTGTTTTGCAAGATTTCCCCATTTATCTTCTCTCCCTTTTCAAGATCCTTGCTAAAGTTTCAAAAATCATTGAAGAAATTCAAAAATAGTTCTTATGGTCAGGATCTGAAGAGAGGAGGAGGATTCATCTTGTAGATTGGGAAAAAATATGCCATCAAAAGAAGCATGGTGGCCTTGGTTTGATGAGACTCAACCTAGTTAATAGTGCTATGGTAGCCAAGGTGGGATGGAGAGTTCTAAGGGATGGTCAAACTCTTTGGGTAAGGATTCTTAAATAAAAATATCTTGATAGCCAAGAGGATACCATATTTCTCACAATTCAGGACCCTTGTTGTGGATCTTCTTTATGGAACCACTTGGTGGAGGCTAGGGAGACCTTGTGTAAGGGTGTGAAATGGCATGTTAGAGATGGGGCCTCTATAAGTTTTTGGGAAGATGCCTGGTTAGATGACAACCCTTTAGCCAACAATGATATTTTCTCTAATCTGAAAGAGGGTCTAGAAGATAGATATGGTAAAAAGGTTTGTGATTACATGACTTTATTGGATAATCAGTTGAGTTGGAAATGTTTAGAGGCAGACCCTAAGAATTTGGAGGCTTTAAACCTCCTTAAAGCTAAACTAAAGGCTTATTACTTAGGTGTTGTCAGGTATAGAGACTCTGTGGTTTGGAGCAGAACTAAGAATGGGGAATTCAACGTGAAGACAACCTATGATCTTTTGGATTCTGTTGTAGATAATGGTTTCCCTTGGAATAGAATTTGGGGTAAGAAAGTTATTCCTAAACTGGAGATTTTTCTTTGGGAAGCAGTCCAGAATAAGATCCTAATAGTGGATAATCTTAAGAAGAGAGGTTTTTAGTTTTCTAATAGATGCAGTTTATGTGAAAATGCAGAAGAATCAATGGAACACATCTTCTTGGAATGTCCCTATGCTCTAAATATTTTCTAGCTCCTCATCAATAGGATGGGCATCTCTTGGGTGATGCCTTCTAATATGGTTCTATGGTTACAACAATGGGAGAACCCCTTTTTCAGTCCTCATATTAATGTAATTTGGAACCTGATTCCATTTCATTTTGTGTGGGGAGTTTGGTTAGAGAGGAACAAGAGAATTTTTAGAGGGGAAAAAAGGTCTGCAATGAGAAGTTTTGGAAGTATCACCCACTTTTTAGAGGAGAATGTTAAATCTATCAAGTACCCTATCAAGCCAGATAATATTGAAGAGACTATGATAGCTAAGGCATGGAATTTGGAACCTATTAGTGATGGAGAGGTAAATGTTCAAGTTATAATTGATGTAAAATGACAACCACCTCGAGATGACTGGTTGAAGTTAAATTTTGATGGGGCATCCAAAGGTAACCCAGGTAAGGCCAAAGCAGGAGCAATTTTGAGGGATAATCAGGGTAGATTTGTGGGGGTAACCTGCAAGTTTTTGGGAATTACTACTAGTCATAAAGCTGAAGTTAATGCTTTGCATCTGGGTGCAAAGCTAGCCAAGGATCTAGGTGCTAAAAAAATTATCTTTGAAGGAGACTCCTTGAATATTATCAATCTTTTGAAAAAGGAGGGAGAAGCTAATTGGCAAATTGATTACATTGTGTAAGATATTAGAGAGATTGTAAAGCATTTTGAAGAAGTTGACTTTGTTCATGTCTATAGAGAAGGTAACAAACCAACATACTAACTAGAGAACTTTGGTGTCATTAAAGAAGAGGATACGAGATGGATCCCCCCTGGGGTGGTCCATGAGGACTTAGAAAAGTTCACAACGGAGGACTGCAACTAATTGGGGTCTAGGATGGATATTGTTTGTCTTGCGTCCAAGGGATCTCTGGCTATTTGCCCTTGGCAACTGTGTAATTGATGGGTTGAATTTGTGTTGTAAAAGGGTTCGGGCCCTTTCAAAATCCCGTTTTTACCCTAATAAAAAAATATTTTCCAATAAAAATTACATATACAAAAACATACTCACATGAATTTTATAAAGATTCTTCTAAAGTTCAAATTTTCTAAGGTTGCATGCAGTGTTCAATTTTGATGATAAGGTTTTCAAAACTAAGATGAAAAGGATAAAGCCTATGCTAAGTACAACAAAGAGTCGGTTTAAGAGGCCCGAGTCCAATGAAGATGTTATATAATTTATATTATTGTGGGCACTTACTAAGAGGAGATGTAGGCTCAAATCTTGAAGCATGCTCAATAAGGATAAAAGTAGTAGTTTGACTTGAGTTCGTTGAGTGCGCGTCAGCTTGAGGACGACAGTACCAAACCCGAGCCACCAAGGATTTCCCTTACTCCAAGCTACGTTTATCGAGGAGAGACAGGGGTCAAAAACCTTGGAGAGAATGTCTGATCCCAGTTATTAAAGATGAAAAGATGTTACCGATTTCCATAATATAATATATTTATTTATTTATTTATGAGGATGACTTCCACATAATCAAAGATAAGTTGGGAAACATTTTATATTTTGATAAGTTTATTTTTTATATTAATAATTTATAGGAGAGTTGGTTATATTTTGATAAGTTAAATAACAAGCAATACTAATTTATAAGTTAAAATATTATATTTATTTTTTATATTTTTTAAAATATTTAGAGATAAATTTTAAAGCACCAGGTAATGTATAATAAAATAATACACTATGTCACGTCATAAAGCAACAAACATTTTTTTATTAGAAATAAATGGAACATGGAGTTATATGTATTGTTGCAAGCCACGTGTTCTCCTATTCTGGTTCCCACCTAGAATTTGAAATTTTAATTTTATTTAGGTATTATACGAAATAATTATAAATTTTATTTAATTTAAAAAAAAATTATAATTTTTTGTCAGGTAAAATAAAATTAATTAAATAAATTGTCAAGAATTAAATTAGAGTCTATCCTTGAAAAGACAAGATCTGGACCCCTCAAGAGGCCTATGGACCTATCCCTCTATAAAATTTTAAAATAAAACATGAAAAACAAAAAAAAACGTCTCGAAGTCAACCTCCTTTTGTCACATTTGATTGTAAGTTTCCGTATGGATGGTTTGAAGTTTGATCAAATAATGCATTGGCCAGTGGCTTTGCATTTTGACGTTAGAACGTCACTCTGATCATTTTCAACTGCGCGAGGTGACCACGTTGTCTCGAACGAGCATCATTAGTCGTCGTGGAATCTCAAAAAATCCAGCAAGTCCAAAATCTAGAAGCGGTACACGTCTCTACCTACGACCTCCTCATGATTTTTTCGACTTCTTGGAATATGAAGGCACCCGCTGTTGAGCTAGACTAAAATTTAATAAGGAAAGGCTTCTTAGTGATGAATTGATGCTCGTACAGATCGAAAGGCAAACCAGACCAGGATGGCTAGTATATGTGCAGAGACTTCAGGAAATTTGTGTTTATGCATTATCTTTCTTTACCTTTGTTTGCCAAGTCAGATAAGTTGCCAGAGCTCACCATGCCCAGAGCAGGAGAGAAGTGCTCTCCTGAAATTCAAGCAAAGCCTGAAAGACCCCAGTAATGCACTCTCTTCATGGACTGGGCCCAATTGCTGCCATGGCTGGAATGGAGTTATTTGTGACAATCAGACAGGACACATCACCAGGCTTGACATTAGGGCAAAGCACCTCAGGCCCATCAAAAACTCCATAGACCCATCTCTCTGGGAATTGAAGGACTTACAACATCTGGACATGAGCTTCAACAATTTCTCAGGACACAATCTGCCCGCAGAATTGGGCATGTTGAAGGGATTGAGCTATCTGGAACTATCCCACTCTGGATTCAGTGGCCTCATACCGTGGCAGCTGGGGAACCTCACAAGTCTGCAGCACCTGGGCCTGGAAAGAGATATTTTCACCCCCTTTGCTACGACACTCAGGGCTGAATCCCTGTACTGGATTCACAGCATGGGTGCATTGACATACCTTTCTCTCAATGGAGTTGATCTGAGAGAGGCAACCCAAAAATGGGATCAACATGTGTCTGTGCTGTCTGATCTCCGCCATCTTCACATGGCAGGATGCAGGCTCCTGGGGGCTATTCCTCCACTTCTGAGTTTGACTAAGCTTCGGACCCTTGATCTGAGCTACAACATGTTTTCCTCCAATCCCATGCCTTCATGGCTATCAGGTATGAGGTCTCTGGTGTCCTTGAATCTCAGTGGGTGTGCACTCCGGGGCCCCATCATATCCCTTCCAAGTCTGCAGGAACTTGCTCTGGATAGAAACTATTATTTCAGTGCAAACACATCTGATTTTGTAGGAGGGCGTTGGCCACATCTCACGAGACTGTCCCTTTCTTCCTCCAATCTGGGCGGAGGGATGGGGTGCTCCTTGCCAAAGTTGCCTTCTCTTGTCCACTTGGACCTTTCAAACAATAAAATTGGGGGCCCAATTCCCAACTGTGTTGAGAGGATGCAGAAACTGCAGTTTCTGGATCTGTCATTCAATAATGTCACTGGCAGGATCCCCAAGTCCTTTGGGGTGCTGTCCAACATCACCCACCTTGATCTCAGGCACAACCAATTGAAGGGCACAATCCCTGCCGAACTATCCAGGCTTTCTTCTCTGCAATACCTTGGCCTCGGCCACAATCTACTCATTGGAACCATCCCAGAGGGCTTCAGCCTTCTCTCAGAACTAAGTACTCTTGATGTTTCATTCAACAATTTCTCAGACGCAATCTCGAAATCCATGTTCCAGGGTCTTCATCGCCTCAAGATTCTGCACTTGTCTAACAGTGGTCTGAATGTAAGCATGATGGATGGGGCAATTGCACCTTTTTCCTTGGAGCAGCTCTCTGTGAGTACTTGTAATGTTGAGGGGCGAATCCCAGAGTGGCTTTCTACCCAAAGGAGGATGGTATATCTGGACCTTTCAAATAACAAGCTGCACGGGGAGATACCTCATTGGTTGTGGAGCCTGCCCCGACTAGCTCAGGTGAATCTGTCCAACAACAATTTTGAAGGTACACTGCCACCTTACATACATCTACAAGCCCTGACTGGGCCTAGAGTTGTGGATTTGCATAGCAACCGATTGAGAGGTCCTCTGCCTCTCAGTTTTGGATCAATGGAAGTCCTGGACTTGTCTAACAATCAATTTAATGGTACCATTTCTTCTGGGGTATTTGGAGACTGTTGGAATATAAACTTCTTGTCTATCTCAAACAATAGTCTAAGTGGAGAAATTCCCAAATCCCTCTCAGGAAGCAGATCTCTCGAAATTTTGGACCTGTCAAAGAATAATCTGTCTGGAGACCTCCATGAGCGCTTCATCAATTGCTCTTCTCTTGTGGTCTTGAATTTGGAACACAATTCCTTGTCTGGAGAGTTGCCTTATGAGTTGGGGAATATGACTAAGCTGCAAACATTGCACATGAGCAATAACAGCCTTTCGGGCCCGCTTCCTTCATCACTTCAGAATTGCAAGGCGTTGGAGATTCTAGAACTTGGCAACAATAGAATTAATGGCAGCATTCCAAGATGGATTCAAAATCTCAAGAGGCTTCGCATTCTTGTTTTGAAGGCAAACAAGTTACAGGGGAGCATCCCTAAAGAAATGAGCCTGGCTGCCAACATCCAAATTCTAGACCTCTCTCAGAACAATATATCAGGAACTATTCCTCAAGAATTTGGGGATTTCACAGGCATGATAGCCCGATTGCAGCCCACAGGTCCATTTATCCTGCGATATGTAATAGGCTTTGGGATGACAATGTCTCCCTACAAGGCTGATGCAGAGGGTGGGCTTGGTTTGTTCTATGGAGCTGATGTTGAGATCATGAGCAAGGGTCAGGACATGCACTTTGATCAAATTCCTTCAATAGTTACTTCCATGGATCTCTCAAATAACAACTTAGTAGGCAACATTCCCTCAACAATAGGTAGCTTGACAGGATTAGTGACTCTGAACCTCTCCAGCAACAGTCTAAACGGTTCAATTCCTGCAACAATGGGAAAAATGATGCAGATGGAGTCTCTGGACCTCTCATCAAATCAACTCTCTGGAAGAATACCAGAACAAATTGCCAACATAGACTTCCTCCAGTATGTGGATTTCTGTGATAACAGACTTTCAGGCATGATTCCACAAGCTCGACACTTTGACACTTTTGGTGCATCTTCTTTCTTGGGGAATCCTGATCTGTGTGGATCTCAACTTAACAAAAGTTGCCACGATAAAACGGTTAGGACTTCCTCAGGTCCTGAGAGTGCAGAGGAAAGGGATAAGAGTGATATATGGTGGGAGATTGGAGTAGGTCTGAGCTACGGAATGGGATTTTCTGGGGTAATAACTCTATTAGTCGCTTGGAAGAGATGTAGAAGTCAAGTCTTTGCATTTTTTGACATGGTTATTGTTGCGTTGGATCAATTTTTGAGTGCTAATGCAAGAAGGTAATAACAAGTTTCAAAGAAGTGATCACTGATTTTAAAGATCACACTGCATGAACAAAGCATATGATAAACAAGAAGCATGTTTTGGGGTATCCACCTCTGATAGTCTAATTATTTCCAAAGATGGCATCCGTTTGGCTGTTGGGTTATGATCTAGTGGTTGAGAAGAGGTTTTGCCATGCATAGGATCCAAATCCAAACAGTGGCAGATTTAGAGCCCTGTATATATCTATCAGTGGGTATGGATTTGGCATACAACTTCAATGAAAAAATGTCACCGCTTGACAGTACACTCTTGTACAGAACATATAAATGATCCAAGACCCGTCATACAAGCATCAGCCAGCCTGGTCTCCACGGCAGTTTCTGAACATTATGGGGGTGTGACACTTGGATCGTTTTAGTTGGTTATTTAATCATCTTGCAGTGTGACCATCTCATATCTGGTTTTTGTAGTTGGACAGAATCCAATTTTGCACAGGGGGCAGGGGGCAGTGTCAGAGGGAATTGCAAAACTCTAATCTTCAAGTAGAGAGTGGGTGAGAATATTGTTTCGGTATAAAAGAGAAAAATCCATGAGAATGGCATTTAAATATTTCAGAACTCTGCAATGAATTGGTCAAGTTGTGTATGTTCAAATTTGAAGGTAAAGGCCCTTAATAGTGGATATTGTTATTCTTTTTTAATTCAGAGAATATGGTTTCCAATTAGTAAAGACAAAAATGCATCTAATTATTGAACTGTTTAGTCTGTGTAGCAAAACGATAAAGTGATCTCATAACCCATGACAATGGCTTTATCAGGTGATCTTCAGATCATCTGTTGCAATCATTTTGCTAGTAATTATATTATTACCACTTGAAAATCTTCATGAACATTGATTTTATTCCTTTTTTGTTTCTTCATTTTAGACAAAACCAAGCTAAATCCAAACCTACTGATAGATATATACAGGACTCTAAATCTGCCACTGTTTGGATCTGTATATTCCTATCAGTGGGTGAAGAAACGGATTTAGCTTGGTTTTGTCTAAGATCAATATGTTAATTACATTTCATGTGAGGTTTATTATTTTGGGTAGTTAGGTTATTAAAATGGTAAATGTGTAGGACTGTATTTAGTTAAAAATAAATTTGGTATGTAATTTTTAAACTTATTAAAACTGTTGGAATCTGTAAGAGATTTCGAATGTATAACAAACTTGCATGTATAAAAGAAGTCCTAAGATCAAATCTCAGAGGTTGATTGTTTATATCAAATGTATTTTGAATTTATGATTTATATATTTATTTAATTTTGAGCATCTTGCCTTCGAGGAACCCTACCAGCCAATCCCTGCCTCCTAGTTGATGTAAAATGATCTCTACCTGTTAGTAGTTGTACACGATGCCCTAATCTACAAGAAAAATGTTGAACATTGATTTCTTTCAGATTTCAAAGCTGTTGATGGGCTCATCATTATATTTAATGATGGGACGTTTTGCATTTCTCTCTCTGATTGTCTACTATAAATCCAGGTACAAGCAATGAAAATTTGGTCTGCAATGTTGGTTTGGAGTTCTTTTATTACAATATTCATATGTGAATTCGTCAAGAGTGGAGAAGCAAGTGGAGAAGCAAATTCCCCAGGTGGAAGCAATAGGATGAAACAATTTGTTTCACCTAATTCTTGGAGCGACATTCTACGATAGAAAAAGGGAATAGCTTGCTAATGATAAGTGGAGGTATGAGTTATAACAAGGGAATAGTTTGCTAATGATAAGTGGAGGTATGAGGTATGAGTTATAATAGAGGCTTTTGTTGAAAAGTGCCTCTCAAGCTAATGAGGGCAATGTAATAAGCAAGCACATGATATTTCTTGCTAATGAGGGCAATGTGATAAGCAAGCACATGATATTTCTTACAAACCAAGCATGCAAGGATTCAAGCTATTAATGAGTGAAAGTGCAACAATGACCATGAGGTTTTGGTGAAGTGGTGAGTGGGGGTATTAGTTGCAAAGAGGTTAAGGTATTGAGTACCTTCAATACTTAATAGTGCTTCTTGTGGTCTCAAGTCTTATGTATATACGTAGCTATTGATTGACAAAAAACATCTGAATATATTTGTACCCATACTTCTATGTTAACTAGTGATAGTGCTCCTCATGGTCTCAAATCTTATGTATATACATAGCTATTGATTGACAAAAACATATTAATAGATTTACACCCATACTTCTATGTCAACTGGTGGTGGATAAGAGGTTTAAGTTCCCCCAACCTCCAAATTTGGGTTGGCTTTCCACCAATATAGCTAATGTAAATTAATATAAATTTAGAAAATTGAATATGTGAAGTTAAGGGCGTGAGAAATTTAAAATAAAGTGCAAGAAAAAAAAATATAGCCAAGGCTATAGCGAGATTAGTGTGCGATCAATCAAATCACTTTGAGACAACCAAATAACGTTAATGTGATCAAACATTAATGAAACATAGATCAATAGAAAGATGACTAATAGGAGGTGCGGAAGCAATGCTGCAAACACATTAATCCTTGCACAAAAAGGTCAAAAAACAATTGACACAAAAAGGACCATACACAATTTTTTATTAGTTGTAAAATTATCAAAATTACAATGTCTAACCACAAAGCATAGCTATGGCCTTTCTCAAAATGACCAAAATTTCCTTACAAATAAGCCCATTGCTCCTATTTATAATAGGGATTTTACCCCTCTTTTCACTTAAGTAAAGTTGTTTAACTTTTACATATACACCTAAAAAGACAAAAATATCACTTTCATATTCCCTAAATATGTGGTTTTGCACCTACTTCATTGGGTGGATGACAAACCACCTACCTTACTAACATACCATTGATTTGTCAATGAATTGGGAGTTTGTCGATAGATTGCTAGTCAAGTTGATGAATCGTAGCCTCCCATACTTAGCTGATTTTGTGCATTTCTTGCTTTGACTTCAACCTAGTGTCTTGAAAATTGGACGAGACTTGGGCCTTTGTGGTTTCCAAAATTTTGACTCTTGCCTCTACTTGTTGAGATCTTTCTTCCCTCATGCCTAACACTTTTTATTTGGTCATCAATTTGGAGAATTTGAAGCGAAGGTGGTACCTCATACCGCATATCTAGGAACTTATTGGGAAATTAAGCCTGATTGACGATGGATCCTAAAACAACCTTGATCCATTGGGTTGTAGAATCATCACTAAGAAAAAATTCAAAACTATGGAAGCACTTCCTCATTTCTTCAGCAACTCCTACAATATATTCCACTCATCATAAAAAGGAGTCCAAATACTTTCAATTGAGCAAGGAATGCAACTAGGTCCTCTTACTCTTTTTTTGGTAGGTCATGCTTTGTCTTAGGAATCGACATGATTCCTTCCAATAATGACTTTGGATTTGAAATGATAATAGGAGCTTTTGTTGTTGTTTCTATGGGAGAAGTCTTATTTGTTTGTTGAATTTTTCTTTTTTCTTCTTCAACTAGATATGCACAATGATCATCCAAAAATGTCTTCTCGGGTTGTAACAGGGCTTGTGATCCCTTCTTAGACCAATTGATCAATATGCCCATTATTCTTCCTAACTGCATCCTTAAGACTTTCATAGAAGGTCTTGCAAATTTCTAATGTTTTCTTCTTTAATGACACATTCATAAGCCAAACTTGCACCATCTATTTAATGGGGAATCCTAAATACTAGAGTTGATTTGAAACTCTATGAGCTTGTCTTGTTATTTCTATGTAATTGTTTTAGAGGCTAACTGATTGAAATTAACTAATCATAGCTTGAGCCTTGGATAGGAGTCTATTGTATTCCCAAATGTGTTGAAGATGTATCTTTATTAGCTTAACTTCATCTAGTACTTGGTCTCAAAGAGCTTTGATAATATAAATAGAAATACCTTTGTCTTCACTGTTTTGATTTCCTTCCCGAGGCTCCTTTTTGTAGTCTTCAGTCTCTCTATTTCATTATCTTTCTATTGTCTTCTACTTGTATTTTTCTTGCTCTTTGGTCAAGATGCCTTTCTCTTGCACCATGTGTTGTTTTTTTTGTTTTCCTTGCTCAATCTATTGCTACAACTCATCACATTCTAGTTTTAATGCCTTAAATTCCTCTAATTTAGGAATGTTGCATCCCTTCCTCAGATATTTCTCCTTTTTCAGTGCCACTACCAATTCTTGATTTTGCTTTTTGTAACCCTAGTTTTTCTTGGCCAACTAAAGGTAATTCAATGACATGACTAAGTTGGCTAGTTCAGAGAAGTACATAAGCCCAAGGTGTTCCACTCGTTATAAGGCTAAGGAAGACAATTGAGTGATAAAGTCTAACACTACTATGGTCAGTCAATTAGTGTCCAACAAATGTGTTTTTATGAACAACATTCTTCTTCCCCCTTTAGTTACTTTCATCCTAAGTGCGGGTGGTACCTTATTGGTCATGAACTCACCTATGGCTATTCTATCAATTGCCTTTTGTGCCTTTCATAGGTGGACATAGGTGCTCGTCCACAGTATCCACACCTTTAAGTGTTGGTAGTCTAACTATCTATAATGGAAAGTAGGTTATAGCTTGTTCTAAACAAGCCTATATGTTTATCCTTGTGACCATGTGCATAAGGTTGGGAACTATGTTGGGCTAAGTAGCAATTTGAAGCCCTACACTTGGAGTCTTGGCTATAGTTGTGTCAACTAGTTGCCTGGTTTTTTGGTTTGTCAATGATGGAGTCTTGATTGGCAATTCAACATCCTTTGATGAAAGGATGGCTTCATTTGCTTTAGCTTCCCCAACACATAGTGATAGAAGGTGAAGTGGGTAGACAACATGTGGAAATACATAATTGATATATTTTGAGTGGTGACAGAGGTAGCATACATGAATGAAATGGGGGTGAATGATGTGGTGGTGCTTAGAGGTGAGGTGGTGGCATATGTTGAGGTGGAGATGGTGAAGGAGCTCATGGTGAGATAATAATTATGGCTCCTTCTCCAAATGTGATGGGTAGGGACTATATCTTTCACCTAGTGGGGATGGTGACACTTCTTTGTAATGATGTGGAATTGTTGGAAAATATTACATTATTTTGTACCTTGCAAGTATCTTGCAAATAAATTGTACATATCGTGTAAATGCTTTGTATATATTGGTATTTAGTAATCATTAGATGTTTGTAATTATTAGGGAGTCAATAAAATATTTCTCTTATGAGAAATATGAAGAGTCATATCTCCCATGAGTTTGAGAGGAGATGAAGAGATAGAGGAAATGTAAAACTCAAGGATTGAAAAGTCATATGGATATGAAGAGACTCTATGTTAGAGCTGAATATATGTATGTCAAGTCTATGAGATATGTAATAACAAAGAAGCAATGTATTTTTGTAATAAAATCCTATTTTAAGATTGGTTTGAGTATATTGTTTCATCCATGGGTTGAACTTGTTGTTTGTCTATGAATTTATATGTGAATATAATGTGCATAGTATAAGTTCTACTTGAGATATTTTGCCTAGTCTATAATCCTCTTTAAGAGTATTATAAATGGTAATAAGTTATTCAAGGTTATTTGCTAGCATTGGTATCAGAGTTTGGTTACCTCTAAGTAATAGTATTGGGATAATCATCGCCATCCAATAACAAGCCCAATTGGAGAAAATAGTGTCTAAATGTGAGGCCAAGTTTTTAGTAAAGCTGATTGAAAGTTATTCTATACAAAGTTAAATATTGTAAATGTTTTGTGAAAGTTTCCCAAGCGATAGATGAAGCTCCATTCCTATTGTAAAAGCATCAAGTTATCATAAAAGTCTAAGAAGTTTGAGTAACCTCCATTTGTGAGTAAAAAGTATTTTCATCTATCATTGAAAAAGAGAACTGAGTATGAAAGTGAAAGTTGTTACTCGTAAAGCCTCTTTGTAGAGAAGAATTACACGTGTAAAAATCCAAAATAAGGAGAAGACATAATTTCTTCTTGGAAGCCAAAGGAAGGAGAAAAACATGCTTGAGAAAATAAATTTGGAGAAAGGAGACAAAGCATCAGATAGGTCAAGATGATTAATGCAGGATAAAAGTCAATTGGAAATTGTCTAGGTTGGAAATGAGAATGAATATTAAATATCCTGCAAGGAGAAATCATAAGAGATATTTCATTCTAAGTAAATACTGAGAGAAGTATTTTAGAAAATAAATGTATTAAAAATCCATAGAATAAACAATTATCAAAGACAACACATTGAATAGTTGATAGACAAGAGCCACGTGAATAAGATTTGAGGATATCGTGTAATGACTAAAGGATTCAACATATAACTGAAGCAATAACATCGTGTTCATAGGAAGTGTCCTAGTGGAAGGTTCAATGGTTAATTAATATTGGAGTGTCATGCCCTAAGGTGATATGAGGCTATTGGAGAATTAAGTTTGGAAAGTGTGTGGGTGCAAAAGGTACATAACATTTGCTTTCTGATTTAAAATCAGCATTTGATGGTAGTTTAATATTTAAAAATGAGGTTGAAATATTAATAGAGGAACATGGTAGAAGGTTTATTGAAATTATATGAGATTTAAAGGAATCTTTTACAAAGGAAAAAATTACACGAATTATTTTCACATTTGATGGGAGTTTAATATTTAAAAAGGAGGTTGAAATATTAAAAAAAGAACATGGTAGAAGGTTTATTGGAATTATATGAGATTTAAATGAATATTTTACAAAAGAAATATTAAAAGGAATATTTGAAAAGAGAAAAGTTCATAAAAAAGATAAAAGAGAAAAGAAGATAATTTGTTGCCTTAGGAAATAAAATTGAAGAAGATTTGATAATAAGAGATTATGATCAAGACAAAAAAAAATTATTTTATGAAAGAATTACAAACAGGACAAATTAGAAAAGGAGATTTATGCAAAATATATTTTCTTAAAAGCATTTTATTTTAAATAAAATTAAAGGGAGTTAAAGGAAATATTGGCTTGCTCTTTGAGAAGGAAAATTCATTTTTTAAAGGAAAGAAGAATTAATTCAACTATATATGTCTACTTGATTTTATAAGGCATATTTTTGTAAAGGATATTTTTAAAGGAATATTTGGAAGGCACATTGTTGAAGGAATATATTTCAAAGCAGAGATATTAAAGGCTAGTTCAAAGATAAGATCAAATTTTTGAAGCATTGCATAAGGTAAGAGATATATTTTCTTCTACTTATTTTCTCTAAAATTGATTGATATAAGAAAAGAAAAAATATTGAAGATTCATGGGATTTAATATTTTTATGAAAGAAAATTATTTTAAAAAAAATATGGAGGAAAAAAGAAAAGGAAATTTTGAAAATAAATTTATATTTGAAGAAAGGGAATTTCAAAGAAGAAAAATATTTCAAGAATATAAAAGAATAGAATTTTTTTTTTTTTAAATATCTATAGTGAATTAATTAGGGAGTCAAAAGGTTTTCTATTTGGTGTTTATTATTATTTTTACTTTACCATCATTCCATCATACAAGCAAATTGCAAAAGAAATTAGAAAAGTTGATCATATTTTTTGAAGAAATTTAGGTAGACATTATTAGTGATCCTACTTTGAGAAACATTTTTAAAGGCACCATGGAAAATACAAAAATCTTTCTCTCAGAATCTAAGTTACTAAAGGGACCAAATTTCACTCCTTGGAAAAATAAGATGAAGTCAATACTTATTGTTGAAAAAATTTGAGATATAGTCACTAGAGATAAAAACTATCTAGAGGATGCCACAAGTAGACATAAATATAAAGAAGAAGATGCAAAAGCATTGATGCTAATAACATTTGGGATATCATATGAAATACAAGCACATATAAGTGAGGCCAAAACTTCACAAGAGGCTTGGGATAAACTATGCACCATATTTGAGGGAAATAATGAAGCCACTATTATGCATTTACAATCACAACTATACTCACTAAAAGTTCAATATGCTGAAATAGGATAGAAAATTTAAAATTAAAACTACAAACTATGGGAGAGAAAATAGAAGATAAGTTTCTTGTCTCAGTTACACTTAGAGCACTTCCAAAATCATTTAAAACATTGGTCACATCTCTCCAAGTGTCAAAAAAAAAAGTGTCATTTGAAGAGTTAGTTAATATCCTTCAACAATATGAAATAGAAAATCAAGTAAGAGATGAATTGTCAAATAATGCTCTCATTTCAGGAAGGTCACTAATTAACACAAGAAATCCTTCTACCTTGTCGTTATAGAATCATTCAAATTAGAAAAGAAGATATTGTCATATATGTAACAAAGAAAGACACATCACTAGAATTTATAGATTGTATTTACTCAATCGTTGGAATTAAATGTGTAAACCCTATCAAAGAAATTAACAAAAATAATAACAAATAGAACAATATCAAAAGGACAAAACTAAAAAGGACATATAGCCCAAGAAGTTCAAGAATCAAAATCTAACAATGAAGAAGGTTATAAATTAGTTCACAAAGTGCTTATGGAAAATAAGTGTTTAAAACAAGTATGACATCAAAATCTTGCAAAGAATATTCTAAACAAGAATAGGATGAAGTAACCTAGGTGTTGTAGGTGAGTTGGAGAGGAGAGGGCAATCCTCCAAGGGAGGTCCCAGGTTTGAATCTCCACCCTACCAAAAATTTAAATTGGGTACCCAAAATCCAATTGATAATGTTGGTGTGGGCAGGGTCGGGTGCGACTCTCGGGTGACTTTGACGGTGTAGAACCCCCTGGTCGTGGTCTCTCAGACCAAGGCGGCCTCGAAAGGGGTTTTTATCTTAAAAAAAAATAGGATGAAGTATCAAATAATAAGCTCAAGGTGATGAATGAAAATCACGACACATGTGACCTGCTTTGAAGTGACACTAGAAATATTGCTCTTAAGAATGTTAATATAAAAAGTGGTTGTGTTTGTATTAAAAAGTCAGAGAATTTTTATGTCGATCATGCAAAAAACGATCGTGAGACAGTCTGTTTGTGATGGTCATAATGTTGATGGTAAAAAGGAAAGCACTATATTTGTTTCTTCAAATAATTATGATTTGAGACATTCTGAGTTTGATAGTGATAGTTTCATATGTGTTGATAATGAATTTTTCTTCAAAAGGGATAGAAATAATGATTGTGATAGTGATAAAGATCATTATAATCTATGATTTTTAGAATTTATTATTTATGGTCTAAGTTATTCCTTGTATTCAAATGGTGTTGAAAAATAGTATGATGATGAATGTATGATAGGGAATACAAATTTTATGACAGGAAATGATGTGATAGATGACAATGTGTGTAAAGTTAAATTTGGGATAGGTATAATTTATAACTACTATGGTAGATATGGGAAATGGTACATAAATGTTGGGACAAAGGCAAATCAAGGATAAATTACTTGAACAAAGACAAACAAAAATTCAACTATGACCAAGGAGTGACAACACTATGAAGCAAATCAAGAAACAATATAGAAAGATAGAATAAATGAAGATTATGAACTTTGTACCAAATAATGTAATATGGGGGGAAGTTGAAGAATATTACATTATTTGGTACCTTACAAGTATCTTGTAAATACTTTTTACATATTTGGTGTCTAGGTGTCTTGTAAATATTAGGCGTTCTATAAATATTTGGAATTTAGTAATCATTAGATGTTTGTAATTATTGGGGAGTCAATAAAATATTTATCCTATGAGAAATATGAAGAGTCATATCTCTTATAAGTATTACTTGAGATATTGTGCCTGGTATATAATCATCTTTAAGAGTATTATAAATGGTAATAAGTTATTTTGGGTTATTTGCTAATAGGAATCCATTGTAACTTCTTCCTTGAATGTCATAGCAAGGATATTTATTCTTTATTCCTTGGTATTGGTTTCACCTATTTGGGATATAGGGGTGCAACAAAAGAAGGAAAAATAATGGAGATGGGTAGTTCAAAATAAATTTTGGAATGTAGCAAAGAGATGGTGGTAAAAGATGAAGATAGAGAAGGGATAATGACAAAAGTGGTTGTAGAAGCTTGAAGGGATTCTGATGTGGAAAATCTTGCATGTAACACTCCATCCTTAGGAGGGTTGGTTGTTATATCTGGATATCCTTATTCAATAAACAATGGTTCTACCTGAGTCAATTCTTGGCTACCTCTAATCTCTATTTGAATGTTAGCTATGGATTTATTTTCAAGCTAGGCTTCCTTTGTTCCCATGGTAGCTCATGGCAAGATAGTGAGAGATTGTGTTTATTAATATCTAGGTTCCTATATATTTCTATTAATACGAAGACACATGGTTCCAAACTCATATATGGTCCCTCTCTTGTATGCTACTTTACCAGCCATTGAAGCTTCTCCACTCATTCCAATGATAATATATTAGCTTGTAAATAAGTGTGGATAATGAGACCTAGAGCCTTAGTTATTCTTTCTTTCACCTCATTTACATTTGCTATAGGTGTTCCTCATCCCAGATATCAAATAAAATCTTATCAAACCTTCCCTTTAGGAGTTTCCCTTTACCTTCTTTTTCTATTTTATACCTCATTCTAGAGTAAGCTATGACCTTCTCTAGAATTCATTCATGTCTTTCCCTAGTTAGTGAGGCTATGTTTTAATGGTTAATATACTTATTTGAGTCATAATTATTTTTATTATTTCCCATTCTTTCTTAAAAATATCCCTATAGAAAGGGAACTAGGGAAAGGGGTTCTCCTACATAGCCTTATATTTATCTTTTGAATCTTGATTCAAGTTTAAATTATTCATGGCCATCTATTTTATCATTTTCTTCTTAGCTTCAATGCTATACATGTTTTCATGCACATATATGTTCAATAAAGCTTTTCCAAATAGTGTTTGTATGAATATGGTGTCAAAATCATAGGCCCATTTGTCTTGGATTGATATTAAGGTCTTCAATTTACTCTTTTTATTGGATCCAGTTTCATTCCTCAACTTTTAAATAAATTTGTCCTACTCATGCATGGATTTATTTGAATTATGAGAAGGAAAACTCAATCAATACTTTGTGTGGTCCCTACGTTGACTCAACATCATATGCAATTAGTCATAAAGCTCCCTCATTATTTATAGAACTCTTTAGAGCTCTGTATACACCAAATCCTAGCAATCCATAAGCCATTCATCATCATCAAATCATAGCCATTCATATATTTATAAATATAAATATTTTATATGTTTATATTTATATATAAATAAATCTAAGCCATCCATAAAAACCCCATCTTAACGAGCCATGTGGCAATCCTTGCCACTCATTAAATGTAATTTGTGTCACTTATCAAGTTGCAATCTCAACCACTCATCAGGTTTTAATATTAATTGTCCATTTGTCATCGTCAATACCCTAATCTTTAGTGAAGGGTTACAAAATATTATTCACTTTTTATGAATAGGGGTCGGACATTCTGAGATCACATGAGTTATCACATTTGAACTTTGCTTCGCATGAACCCTAGCCACCATCGTATTTGTTGTTTGATCATTGCTACTCCTATGAAATAGATATGAATTCTATAGAACATTCAACACAACCCACAGATCCCTCAGGGTATTTGTTGAACACTACAAGGCATTTCCTAAATGCTGCAGGGCATCCACCATAGTCTGCAAATGCTCCAGGACATTCACTAGACACCACATTGCATCCAACAAGCCCTCAAACATTTTTGAGCATTCACACAACATCATTTTGAACCCTCAGAAGCATAGATCATGAATCAGGTATTGACAAGGTAATTATTTTATTTTATTTACATTTTCTATATTATGTTTCATATTTTACAAATATTCAACCTAGGGTTTGTAGGTTTATATTTTATATAGAGGGCCTCACACAGTGGAGGCCCTGCATGTGCTACTGATATATTTTATGGTTTGCTTTTGTGCAGGTACAGGTAATAATTCATTTGATAGTTGTTGTAACTTAGAGTGGCCTCATAGAGGATATTCAACAAGCCCACTCAACAACTTGTTTGTAGTAGAGAATATTGGAGAACACCACAATTATTTGGTCAAGCAAGAGGGTTTCACCCCTTCTGTTGTAATCATTGTATTATCAAAATAAGCAATATTTTGTAACCCCTATGATTTGGGGCATATTGATGTGTAAAAGTGGAGATCAAGGCTCCCTAATCCAATAATATATGAGATCATTATTTTCATGTGCATGATTGCTTGTTTTGATTTATTATTATTTTTGGTGTTGATATTTTTGCTTTACAAAATGGTGATCATGGTGGGACCCCAAAGGGTTCTATATTTTGATTTGCCTTGTTAAATCTTGATTCACTGATCTATGTTTTTTATTTGTTGCAAGTTTTCAGAGCTCGATCATGCAAAAGTCATAAATTCAAACTTAGGGTTTCTAGAGTCTATAGGGTTCATTTTGTGCTTGCATAGATGCCAAACTATATATAGGGGTCAGATTAGATGCTTCACTATATCTGGGAGATACAAATCTACATTTGGGAGACACAACACTGCATCTAAGAAGCTAGGGGAAGAAAACGTAAGGCTTTTAGGTAAGTTATTTTCCAAAACCCTAGCTAATTCTTTTTATTGCTTTTTAAAAGAAAAAGAAGAAAATGAAATATTTATATTTCTATTTTTAAAAGGCAATAATTAAGCATTTCTATAGGCATATTAGGCATTTTTTGAAAACAAAATTAAAAAAAATACATTTTAGGATATTGATTTATCTGATTAAAAAAAGTCATATAGATTGCATTTAGGGATAGATCTGCATTTTCAAACACATTTTAGATTGCATTAGGGTTCCAAATTTACCTTATTCTATTTTTGAACCTATGCATCAAAAATATTCTAGGGTTTTATTTGGAACTCATTTACTACATTTTGGCTTAGGTTTTCTGTTGTTTTTGATGTTTTATTTTCTATTTTGTGTGCCTTTGTATGTTTTTTATAGGCAAAAAATATGAAATGCATAGTAGTTGCATTCTAGGATAGTTTTATTTTGCACTTTATTATTCAAGAAAACACCATAGAGAATAAAACCTTAAAAGGAACATCACACACTGCATGATTCACATTAAACATCAACGAGTTGGATTTCATCACCAACCATTGATCGAGACCAACGATGGTGGGCTTCATCTCCATCCATTGGCTCACCCCCTAGACACCATAGTAGCCCCAAGCGAGTGGCTTTCTAGATTTCATCACCAAAAAGTCCCCTACTTTTGGGTGCACCTAGAGTAGGAAGGATTAGTAAAGCTCTTTTACCATGGGGCTTTTCAAATAATAAGTGGGACACAACTATCATTCTTATTCAAGCATACCCAAGTGTGAAGCAAAAGCTTGGCTATGCAAGTAGTAGGACTCAGATAACGTGACCTCCCTCGAGGGGTAATTTTGATTCCATAGGTTTACCTTGAGCCAATCATCCCCTAGGAAGCCATTTTTAGCCATTCATGATTCATCCTTCATCAGAAGGGTGGGTTCGAACACACCTTCTTAGTTGCATTCCATCATTCACCTTGCATAGTTTTTCTAGGCTTAGGAGTTCCAACATCAAAACACAAAAAAAAATCAAAAAAATAAAAAAAAAAAAAAATAATTTTTTGCAAAGACATAGAAAACACTTGTTTGCTTGAGTGATTTATGTGTTATTTATTTTTCTATTGCCATCATAATTTTCACACACATACCCACACGTTCGTTACCCTAACTTACCTTCTAGCTTATGGTATTTACCAAAAATCAAGCCAGAGCTATGAGTCAGCCACTCACCAACCAACCATTTCCATCTATGGAGTGCTCCACTCCTTTCCTAACCACTTCTATGGCTAACCCAACCTATGTGGCATAGACAAGACATCTTGACTTATCTGTTGGACCCTCTCATATAGCATCCAATTTGAATATAGATATAATATAGAGGGTAATCCACACCTCCATCCCCAAAACTAAACCATCCACACCAACCGACCATCGCATCACTTACATAGATTCTAATAAAGTCAGAGCCTATTTGAGACCAACCAATCTAGTTCTAGAACCTCTTACCATTCCACCCTAATATATTCCTACATTTTAGTAGGAACCCTCACACTCATACCAAGTCATCACCAACCCTCTCTTTGAGGCCACATCTACACCTCCACATCAAACTCTTCCACAATCATTTAGCCAATGCACCTCCATTCCATCTACCTATACCACCACCCATTCCAACCCACTCTACAAAGCACAAGTTAATGTTGCTTCATAGATTCCATCAACCATTCCATTAACATCATATGGGTCTACCATCCCTCATTTAGTTGTGATTCCTTTCACAACTTACCCTCCACCAACTTCAACCAATATTACCAACACTCACACCATGCCAACATTAACTCCCAATACAACCACACAATCAACATCTACAATTACCATACAACAAGCATGGCAACATCTAAACCAATTACTTATGGGTAATCAAAATACTCATCCTTACCCACAACAATAGTCATAGGTAGCAGATTTCAACCATCCACTCACATCCACACAAAATACCTTTTTCACCCTCAATCAATCTTGGGTATCATGACCACCAATGATCACTATACCTACACTTCCACTCAACCACATCCATACCATATCAACTACTCAAAACACCACCATACCTCAAACTCCACATCATCAACCTCCACCCCATCAACATCAAAATATTCCATAATCAATTCCAATAAAACATTCAACACCACCACATACCCACTAACATCAACCCATTAGCCAACCAAAACCTCATTTCATCACAATAATTTATCACTCAACATACACCACCTACATACACTCACCATGCAAACCAAGGCTTCCAAACACAAGTGGAAGATCCTAAAATTTAATCTATGCAAAAGTAAATTGATAGCTTGATGATGCACACACCGAGTATGGCATATCAAAAACCCACATTAAGATAACTGGTCAATCACCCCATTCATCCTTCGATACCATCACCACCATATCCTATAGATTTTACACTACCAAAGTTTGATAAATTTAAAGGGGCTGAGGACCCTAGAGAGCATATAAGTGCATTCATCTACACATGTTTCAGAATTCAAGAGAATGATGCCTTAATGCTCTAAATATTTCCTCAGACACTTGGGGGGATGCCTTAGAATGGTATAATCATTTGCCACATCATAACATATATACATTCAAATAATTGGTAGACCAATTCTTAGAAAGGTTCTCCCTCAATGTTAAGAAGAAAACCACATTAACCGACTTATATAATTTATGATAATTTGAAGAAGAGTCGGTTTATGATTTTGGAAACCATTGGAGGGTAGTCATTACCAAATTATCATTCTCCCTCCCAATGGAAGAACTAACATGAATGTTCACAAGGAGTTGTCTAAAACCTATCTCCTTGTTACTTCAACTACAACAATACAGAACATTCGAAGAGGCTCTCGCCCAAGCCTAGGTCATTGAAGAAATCAAGATTCAAGAGGGTGAGATCAAACCTAAGAAGAAAGAATGGTAAAACAAGGGCCAAAATAAAGGAAATTATAATGGCCAAACAAAATATGGGTAAGTTAACCAGGTGGTCTTGAGTCAACCAACAATGCAAACTCAACAATCTCAAGTCCATATTCAACAATCACCATCACAACAACAACCACAACAAATGACATATCAAGTGGTTCCACCCCCACAACAATTGCAAAATCTAGTGCCAACTATAGACAACAATCAATATCGACAATTCATATGACAAAACTCACAATTACACACCATTACCCGAATCATATACCTCCATATTTCAAAGGTTGTATGATACACATACAATTACCTTACCAGAAGTTAAACCAGAAGATCCAACTAAATAAGGCAAGGGCTATAAGGAACACTTGTTTTACCCCTTTCATCGATAGAAAGGCCATGACATCAACAATTGCTTTACATTTAAGGATATCATGCAAGATTTGTTAGACTTAGGGGCCATTAATATGGATAACCCCTTGGCACAACAAAACCAAAATCTTGGTATTTATTAGACACCACTTCCTCATCAAGAGGAAACACAACAAACAATAGAGGCATCAACTACTAGAACTCTCCCTAACCAAGTTAACCATGTACAACAATACCAAGGTTTTATGGGTGCTATCCATGTAGTAACCCAAGGACAAAGAAGCATGAACCATCCAACAACAATTGGATGAGCAACCTCAAGTGACACCACCAAAAAATGTGTATCCACAACCAAATCCCATCAATCCATATCAACCCATTCATCTCCCAAGTCATCCACATCAACCCATCCATCTTCCAAGCCATCCACCAAGACCAATCATTACACTAAGCAGTCAATTGACAAATAGTCTAAAAATAGCTTCAACTAAATTATCAATTTATGAGCTTATACAAAAATCTCCTCCACATCGTGAGGCATTGATGGAGATCTTGAAATCCATTAAACTCCAAACTCAAGACTCTAATGCCTTCAACAATTTTATGGGGAGTATCCAAACATGCATGGAGCCTTCAATCGTATTCTATGATTTTGAAATCAAATCAATATCATCAAAATCATCAGATCCTCCATTGCATATCATGGCTCAGGTTGATCAGAAGCCTTTCAAATGAGTACTAATTGACATTGGCTCATCAATCAACATCATCACCACATCAACACTCCACCACCTCAATCTTCCACCCTCTCATATCACCAAATCCACCTTCACATTATGAGCATTTAATGATGCTTTATGCTCTATAGTTGGCACTATTGTCTTACCCATAAAAGTGGGGGTCAAGATATTACATACAATATTTCATATCCTAGAAGGGGACATGGCTTATAATGTACTCCTTGGGCATCCCTAGATTAGGGAGATGAAATGTGTTCCCTCTACATTACATCAATGTTTGAAATATGTCCATGAGGGAAAAATACATTGTATACCAATAGACATTGAACCATTCAAATACTACAACTTCATTTCCAATCCCTATGAGCCTTCACTTCCATCCACCCATCTATCCTTAATTCCATCAACCACACCATCCACCCCACATCACAATAGCTCATCCAAAGCACCTATTCTAGAAGAACTCCCTATCATCGATCCAAATCAAGACTTCACTTCAACATCTCATCACACTATTTCCACATCTCAAACTATTTCCACATCCCAATCTTCATCTCATCTAATACCATGTACATGTGGTCAAGCACAATCATCCACATCATCTATCATCAGTCATTCATCATAACCCACACAATCAACTCCACAAGCACCTACCATCATCTCATCCAAGCATGATTCACCTCCACCCCAATCAACCAATATCTCACAAGTTGATTTATCAGATCATGAGATGCCACCTCAACATACACCTTTTCCCTCATTTGAGCCATAGGTCACCCTTAAACCCCACACTTCCATATCCAATCCATCCACATCATCACCCACACAAGTTGTAGTACATCTCGCTAGTCCTAGCATTGGTGAGTATGTGGTTCAAGATATTGCAATCACACCGCTTAACATTAAAACTATTAGGGATTACGATCACCCACGTGACCCACCTCTATCTATAGGAGTGGTTTACAATATGGGTTCATTACCAAATAGAATTAACTTTATATATGGAGGGTTGATTCATCATCTGATCCACTTCCTCCAGATGAACCTAGGCAACCATCATGTGCCAATATTGAGCACATGTCTAACCCTAATTTCCCATCATGATATTTTTATTGGGTTAATTGGTAAGGATATGGGCTAGGATGACATGAACAAGGCATGCATGATATTGTTGAACCTCAATATCAAGAAATGCATGACCATTCTAGCATAGGATATAGTCCACAATCTTCCACTTCCTCTTTAGAATGAGCTTTTCAATGACTCACTATAGATCCTAAAGAAGAAGAGGATAATGATAATGATGATTTTAAGGATGAATTGTATGAGGAATATGATATCATATCAATAGCTTCAGATGAATCCAAAGAAGAATCAATCCTAATCACTCCATTCACTAAACAAGATGAGTACTATCTCAAAATATTCCCCATCCATCAACCCATATTTCATTTGCTCCTCCCAAGGGAGCGAGCTGAGCCAACTAGTGAGCCACCACCACCACCTTGTCCACCTCAGTAAAAACATGATGTAAAATATGTACAAAAAATTAAAAAAAATCATTAGCATAACATTGCATTTTTGCATTTGCATATCCTAATCATTTGCATTTATACATGTTGCTTGCTACTATCCAGGTTCTCAAGGTTCATTCATCAACTCCAAGGGGTAAGAAAAACCACCCTTCACATCACAACCACCATTCTCCCACCAAGTCAACATGAATATTATTGACTTATTCACACCACTCTATAATCCATACGATTTGGCAAAACCAATTCCTATTGACATAAGCCTCATCGATATGGAATGGATTTCATCACCACCATCCATTTTTAAATTCATCCTTTCAGAGGAATTATTAAGAGCTTCTACCACTTACATTCCTCTATAACCTTCACCTTCACCTTCACCCTTGAATTCTTCTATTTTCCAAGAAAAAATGGAAGAGACTATGCCAGAAGAGTTTGACAATATCACTGATGATATTCATCTGATTCCAATACCCCATCAACTCGAAGAAGGTTCACACATGGCCATTGAAGAAACTATAGATGTGAACCTAAGCACAGATCCAAACAATCCATAAATTATGAAACTTGGAAAAAGTTTATCCATTGATGAACAAGAGCAACTTATAGATCTCCTCATGAGAAAGAAGGGCATATTTGCATGGTCTTATAAAGACATGCTTGGCCTTGACCCTAACTTGGTCATTCACAATCTCACCTTGCATCCTGATGCTAAGCCAGTCAAACAAAAACTAAGAAAGTTACATCCTACCATTGCCCTCATGGTCAAAGAAGAACTTCAAAAGTTGTTAGACGTGGGTTTCATTCAACCCATTGACTACCCTGAGTGGCTTTCAAATATGGTACCCATTCGTAAGTCTAATGGGGTGATTCACATTTGCACTAACTTTCGAGATCTTAACAAAGCATGTCCTAAGGATGACTTTCCTCTACCAAACATCGATACTCTTGTAGACACTTGCGCTGGCCATGAAATGCTATCTTTAATGGATGGTTTTTTAGGATATAACTAGATTTGAATTAATCCTGATGACCAACACAAAACAACATTCACAACACCTTGGGGGACTTTTTGTTACAAGGTAATGCCATTTGGCCTTAAAAATATGGGTGCTACCTATCAACGTGCCATGACATACATCTTCCATGATTACATGCATAAGATCATTGAAGACTATGTGGATGATCTATTGGCCAAATCTAAAACACATCAAGAGCACATCGATGTCTTGGAAAAATTTTTGATCGACTTCTTGAGCATAACGTAAGGTTGAACCCCAAGAAATGTGTCTTTGGAGTCACATCAGGTAAACTCCTAGGGTTCATTGTGTCCAAGCATGGCATTGAAGTGGATCCAAACAAGGTCAAGGCCATTATGGAAATGCCTCCCCCAAAAAACTTGAAAGAGTTGTGTAGCTTACAAGGAAATATCCAATCGATCCATCGCTTCATTGCGCAACTCTCAGACAAATGTAGGCCATTCAATCACCTACTACAAAAGGGGGTGACATTTTCATGGATAAAAGAATGTCAAAAAGCTTTTGATGATATCAAACAATACTTGGCTTCTCCACTAGTCTTAACTCCACCTTGCCCGAGGGTCCCCTTTCATATTTATGTTTCAGCAATGGATTTTGCATTAGGGACAATGCTTGCACAGAAGAATGAAAACAATCGAGAGCAAGCAGTCTATTACATTAGTCGAACATTAGTAAGCTATGAAACCAGATACGCTTATGTGGAAAAATTATGCCTAGTGGTGGTTTTTACCACTAAGAAACTCAGACATTACATGCTAAGTCACACCACATATGTCATAGCTCGAGAAAACCCTTTGCATTATATGATGACTCACACATACAACAATACCCATACCACAAAATGGATAATGCTTCTAACAGAATTTGACCTTGAATTCATCAGCCAAAAATCCATTAAAGGTCAGGTAATAGTCGATCAACTTGTAGAAGCTCCACTTCCTAATGATCAACCTTTGGTTATTGAGCTTCCAGATGATTTGGTATTTAACATCACTGAATAGGAGGAAGATGTCATCCCTAAAGAGGATGTGGATATCACCCTATTCTTTGATGGTTCCAAGTGTGAGAAAGGACAAGGTGCAAGAATCATGTTTCATACACCACAAGGGATACCTATCCCCTTATCATTCAAACTTGATTTCCCATGCACAAACAATAATGTAGAGTATGAAGCCCTAATATTAGGACTTCAAGCAGCTATAGCTATGGGCATAAAGCGTATAAGAATATTTGGTGATTCCCAACTTGTCGTTCATCAAGTAAATGGATCATACCAATGCAAAGAACCAGTCTTAAAACTTTACCATGAAGTAGCAATGAAATTGCTCATAAAATTTGATTGGTATGAGATTGATAGCTTACCTCATTCGACTAATAGATTTGCAGATGTGATGGCCTCTCTAGGATCATTGATTCCAAAGAACTCCGTAGGAGAGGTTCAACCGCTGATCATCACAACAATCTCTAAATCTATAATTTCATGAGTTGAATCTAAAGATGAGAAGGATGTTTGCTTTATTCATGTAGAACCATATGAGCCTTGGCTTAATCAAGTAAAATACTTTCTCAAGTTTGGAATACTCCCATCAGATCTATCATGAACTACCAAATAAACTTTCAAACAAAAGGTAACTCATTTCACTCTCTTGGGGGACGTGTTGTATAGACGTGGTTATGATGGAGTCCTCCTTCATTATCTTGAGCCTGCAGAGGCACAATGAGCCATATTCGAAGCTCATGATGGTACTTGTGGTGGTCACTTTAGTGGAATGGCCATCACAAAGTGTATCTTATGCATGGGTTACTATTGGCCCACCATGGAATATGACTATTGCAATTATGTCAAGAAGTGTCAAAAATATCAACAACATGCTAATTTAACTCATGTGCCATCACAAGCATTACAACCCATTCAAAGTCTTTGGCCCTTTTCACAATGGGGTTTTGACTTGATTGGTAAAATCTCACCTCCTTCCTTGGGATAACACACATTCATCATCACTACCACTGAGTACTTCACGAAGTGGGTCAAAGCAATTCCTCTAACCAGCACGATAGGACCTCGAATTATGGAGTTTATACTCCAACATATCATCTATCACTTTGGTATTCCCTCAAAAATAATCTTTGACAATGGTAAGTCTTTCAAAAACAAGGATGTTCGAGCACTTTGCAAAAAATATAATATTCAACATAGTTTCTCGACTCCTTACTACCCACAGACAAATGGACAAGCTGAGGCAACCAATAAGACATTGATCACTATTCTAAAGAAATTAGTCAAAGAAAATCATCGAGATTGGCATACTCAAATCCCCTTGGCATTATGGGCTTATCGAATGAGCATTCACATGCCTACCGGGGCAACACCATTCTCATTGGTCTATGGTGCCGAAGCAATCATACCTCTTGAGCTCGAGATCCCCTCACTATGCATTTCATTACAGGAATTCATAGATGATGATACCACTAGACAAGCATATCTTGACCAACTCACGCTCCTCGATGAAAGGTGAATCAATACCTTGGAGCACTTACGAGTATATCAAGATCATCTAAAGCATGCTTACAATACCAAAGTTCATCTACATGAATTCCAAGTAGGAGATCTCATCCTTAAAGAAAATCAGCAAAACACCAATGCATTATCGCATCTTCATGATAAATTTATGGCTAATTGGTTAGGTCCATACATTGTCAAACAAAAATTGGGTCAAGGAACATATAGGCTTGCCAGTCTAGAGGGAGTAGAAGAGCTCGAGCCATTGAACATTATCCACTTGAGAGCATTCTATGCTTAATGTGACTTATATATATATATATACATGGCTAAAAAAAAAAATAAACACAAAAGCACTATTCATACATACTTCATTCCATACATCCATTTTGCATAATCACATTCATGTCATTTTAGTACATTTCATCCACCATACTAGTGGTCATTTGCTTAGTTTGGATAATTGTTAATCCAATAAGTCTTGTTGCCTTAATCAGGGGCACCTTCGATTTAACATCCATCCCATTTCACCATTTCATAAGTCATGTCACAATTTGCAATAAAATCTCATCACCCCTAGGTGTTTTTGATCACTCAACCACTCCTAGTGTTTCAAGCAACCTCCATTGCATGTCAAGTTTTCTCTAGGACCAAAGCACATTTTCACTAAGAAAATCTTGAGTTCTAGGAGTTGACTCTAACATTCTCGAACCAAACACATATAACACTTATTAATAACATCTTGTGTCAGAGAGGGATGACACCATGATTGGGTTGAACCTCGAAGCAAAAATTTCTTCTTGCTTGTCCCATTATGCACATAGTCCAAAAAATGGTTTTCACCACTTACAACACTTCAAAATAAAAGAGTGAGTAGTAAGGATAGGGTAAAATTCTCATCACACCTTGGTTGAGAATCTGATTCCCCAAAGCTTTAACTCTTTTACACACCATAAAATAGGTCCCCAAGTAGTAAGGATAGGATTACACTTCCATCCAGATGGTTATGTAGTCTGATTCCCCAAAGCTTAAAGATCATATCATTGGACTATGGAGCTAATCTCCACCAGGGCTATAGATGCTTGACTGGTAGTGGAGTACGCTCATGCGTGGTGACACATCTCTCTTAAAGAGACCTCTGACCGCACATAAGGACAAGCTAGCTTCTTGGTCTTCTCTATGATGGGTTTCATTTCACCTTACTCAAGATGGGTAAATGAATTCACTTGCACACACATTGGTTCTTGATTGGTTTGAGTCATTACCATGCTCATGATTGGTAAATGAACATCCACTGCACACACATTTTGGTCTTTGAGAAATTTGATAGAGCTTAAAAACATGAGTTTTTTTGAAATCACTAGGATGTTTGAGTCTCCATAAAACAATTCTAGATCCATTATCCACAAGCCAAAACAACATCCATACCATAATCACATCACTACATGAGTCTTCCACTTCATATCCCACCATTAGATGTTGGTGTCCCTGATTAAGCAACGAATATGGTCAAGCAAAATCTAAACTACTACAAATGATCATTAGAGCATCAGTTCACTTACATTGTTATCATAAAGCATACACATCGTCATCATAATGCATCCATAAAATCATATACACATACATTCACACATACATTAAACACAAAAATCATACACAAAAGAAAATCCATGTATATATATATATATATATATATATATATATATATATATATATATATATATATATATATATATATATATATATATATATATATATGAATATTGCATGTACAAAGTACACTCGAAGGTTGTATACAACAGAGTTTTTGGATCCTCAAAATCCAACTTGAGTTTACCCTAAATTTTTGAATTTTTGGTGTCCTATGGTCTTTTCAAATTTGCAATACCCATTTGAGTTCTTTCCAATTATTGCAAATTTTTGGTCCTTTTGAAGTCCTATTTCACCCTCCAAGAGCAATGAAAGTTTTTATGTCACCAAGTTCAGGCCTTTGTTTTGGTTTTCCTAAGGTCTTTTGTTCAGTAAATGTTTGGCATAACTAAGGTTGATGCAAGAGCCTATCTTCTAGAGGACATAACTTTTGATCCGATTGTTGGATCGACTTGAAATTTTACGAGGAGCTAGATAATAAGGAGGAAAATGATGTGGCTAGGCCACAAAAGGGCCTAGATTGCCATTTTTAGGTCTTTTTGAGATTTTTTTGAGCCTTAATTCCTTCATCTAGTGCCCCAAAAATGGATTTTAGTGGTTTTTTAGAAAATTCCAAAAAATAATTACTTCTAGACATGGGTAGGTGTTGAGATTTTATAGAAGGCTTAATATGGGTGATACGGTGATGGGTTTTAATTTTTAGGGCCATCCGATATTTTTTGGTGACTTACTAAAAATAAGGTTGTTTTTGGCTGAAAATGGTAAATTTTCCAAAAATAGTAATTTCTTATCTTTAGGGATTTAAGATGTAGGGTTTTGTTTTAGGGTTTATTGCATTGTAAAAAGGGGGGAGAAACCCTAAAAACTAAACCCAAAATACTTAAACCCTAAACCTAAAAACCCTAAACCCTAAACCCTAAACTCAAAATCCTAAACCCTAAACTCAAAACCCTAAACCCTAAACTCAAAACCCTAAACCCTAAAAAAATAAAAATAAAAATAAAAAATAAAAACCTAAAGGCGATGGAGATAGTGGCTATTATGGATCATTTCCAATTATGGGCCATCATCGAGGTAGTTACAGTTTTTGCAATTATGGACCAAGTGATCAAACTATTTAAGAGAGTTACTGCAACAGGAGACATCTTCAAGTTTTTGCATAGTAATTTTACAAGAGGTATACCAGAGTGCCCATCCTTGTTGGTTGTAATTTAATTTGTGTGTCTTGTCTAGTTACGCATTTTTCTTCCTCATTATTATGCAAGTTTTTACTGAGGAGGTGTCCAGTTTACTAAGATCAGTTCTAGTTAGGGTTATGCATAAGGGGTTGGAATCAAAATATACTTGTAAAAAAATGGTGAATCCTAATAAAAATCAAGGTGAATCATGAAGAATCCTAAGCAAATCAAATCAAGCATCTTCACACTAAAATTTGAGGTATTTGAAGCTCAAAAATGTAAGGTCATATTTGGACCACTTTTGACCTATTAAATCATCTTATAATTTCATAAAAAAACAACCATTAGATTAGGCTTGAAAATAGCTTTCCAACGAGTATAAATATGCTTATATTTGGATATATATTATAGTGAATTGACCCTAAGAAAAACTTGGTCCTAAAAAATTTTAGGCGAATGGGCCGATGTTGAGGGTCCTCATATTCGCCAATTTATAATTTTGGAAATCCTAATATTCACTCAATTTGTGAATATTTACCACTATGCATAATCCTAGTTCTAGTGGCTGGGATCAAAATCCAAGAGGCTCTTTGTTACATCATTTGAACAAAGAGTTGTAGTTCTCTATTGCATAATTTGAATGGAGAACTCATTTGTATTTGCTTAGTGAGATTTGATTACACTGATCAGACTCCCATTGTAATGATTTATTGGATAATACAATCCTACTTCCTCCTTTCAGTAGTTCTATGTGCAGTTTTTCTTGTTGTCCTATTTACATGTTACATCATTTGAATGTGTAAATGACATATTATTTCATTGGTATGCTTAATCACCTTTGTTGCATTATTTGAATGAATGTGGTTGGCTTAGTTTTATCTTCTCCCTCCTCTCTTCACCATATTTTAAGTTTGGCTACAATTGCTGAATGGATAAGGCACCGATATACTTTTTGAAGCACTAGTTGGGAATTACTTCGAAGATTGATCAAATTTTATGTTGCAGTTTTATTTTATTTTTTACAATATGGATGAACATGAGCATATATTAAATATTTTAGGTTCACCTCTAGGTTTATTTACCTTATTCAATATGTCTATATTCTTAAGATTATATTTTCTTGAGTTAAAGAGGTGGATCCACCAGAATCCACAGTGCTAATTGGATTAGGGAAGTCTTGCAGTATGATAAATATAGTAAGGGTGTAGGAATTTCTGATGGGGACTGAAAATTTACGAACATCAAAAATCAAATTTTCACTCTATATTTTCAATTTTAAAATTACGTAAACAACAACAGCCCGTAGGCTTTACAACAACTGGTGCACAGGCCCAGATTTCTAACACTCTGTTGCAGATCTCTCACTCTGCAACTCTGGAAGGAAAAAAACTCAAGCCAGTCCGAGTGGCCTCTGCCTCGACTCAGCAACCCGACTATGCAACTCGCACTGCAGTTATCCAACTCTGCAACTGCCGTTTTCCAACACTCGTGCATGCCATCGCTTCTCCTTTTATACTTTCACGTGACTCTTCGTCTTCCATCTAGTGGCCCTTCGATTCATTTTTGCCATGACTATTCATTTCGTCTCCCCATGTTGCTTCGTCATCCAGATATTCGACACGTGTCCCTTTTCGACTCTTCGTCTTCGCTTTGTCTTTTGGGTCACGAAATCACGAAATGTCATGAAATCGTGACATCTTTGCCCTCTGTACGCTCTTCTGCTTTCGGGTCACGAAATCATGACCTGTCATGAAATCGTGACGTCTTTGCTCTTCTACTTGTCCTTTTCTCTTTCGATCGTGATATCGCGGCATGTCGTGATATCATGACATTTTTCTTCCTCGCCTTCTTTCTCTCCTTCAGGTCGCAAAAATGTGACATGTCACGAAATCGTGACATTTTATCCTCTCTGCTTCCTCTCGCTTCTTCAGGTCGCAAAAATGCGACATGTCACGAAATCGTGACATTTTCCTCCGCTGGCTCCTCCTTCGCCTCCTGGTCGCAAAAATGCGACATGTCGCGAAATCGCGACATCTTCTCCTCTCCACCTTCTCTCTCTTCTGCGGGTCGCAAAACTGTGACATGGTCCAAAATCATGATATCTTCCTCTTCTGCTTCCTTTCGCTCCTTCGGGTCGTGAAATCACAACATTTCAGCTCCCTTGCCTTCTCTTCTTCATCGGGTCACAAAAATGCGACATGTCGTGAAATCGTGACATATTTCGTCCTTTGGCTCCCTCGCTCGCTAGCTGGTCACAAAACCGTGATATGTCATGAAATCACGACATCTTCCTCCTCGGGCTCCTTCGCTTGCCCTCTGGTCATGAAAATGTGACATGTCACGAAATACCGACATCTTTCTTCCTTGGCTCCTTCTTCGCCTTCTGGTCGCGAAACTATGACCTGTCGCAAAATCGTGACATTTCTTTCTCCTAGCTTTCTCTCTCCTTGACGGGTCATGAAACTACGACATGTCATAAAATCGTGACATCTTCTCCTCTGTGCCTTCTCTCTCTTCTATGGGTCGTGAAACTGTGACATGTCACGAAATCGTGACATCTTCCTCTTTCGCTCTTCATTTTTGCTTTTGGGTCACAAAATCGTGACATGTCGCGAAATCGTGACATCTTTTCCTCCTTGCACCTTTTCTTGTCCTTTGGCCACGAAAATGCAACCTATCGCGATATCGCGACGCTTTTCTCCTCTGGCTCCTTTTCTCACCATCTCATCGCAAAAATGCGACCTGTCACGATATCGCGACACTTTTCTCCCAAGGCTCCTCTCTCCTCTTTGTGTCGCGATATCGCGACACTTTTTCTGTCACGATATCACGACAGTTTTCCCCGCAGCCTTCTCTCTGCTCTTTGTGTCACGATATCACGACACTTTTTTTGTCGCAATATCGTGACATTTTTTCCTACAGTCTTCTCTCTCCTCTTTATGTCGCGATTTCGCAACATGTCACGAAATCGCGACATCTTCCTTCCTTAGCCAATTTTTTGAAAATGGCTTTGCTGCCACTGGATGCTCCTGCATCAGACACCCGAGGTTGGGGGAGAAGTGATCTTCTCTTCTTTTCTATTTTTCCTCACTCATTCCGTGCAGCTTCTCTCGTAGGGCTTTTGCTTGCCTCCATAAATCATTTTTGAGCAGCTACTCTTGCAGGGCTTGCACTTGCCTTTGCAAAGATCTGAATGCCTGTAATCACGAATCTTCAGATCTCATTTCTCTCTCTTCTCTTAGAACCCTTCACCATAGATCCTAGCATAAACTGCCTCACGTTCGACGAATCTGCTTGCATGCTCAGAATATTCTAGCTCTGATACCACTTGATGGGGACTAAAAATTTATGAACATCAAAAATCAAATTTTCACTCTATATTTTCAATTTTAAAATTACGTAAACAACAACAGCCCGCAGGCTTTACAACAACTGGCGCACAGGCCCAGATTTCTAACACTCTGTTGCAGATCTCTCACTCTGTAACTCTAGAAGGAAAAACACTCAAGCCGGTCCGAGTGGCCTCTGCCTCGACTTAGCAACCCGACTGTGCAACTCACACTACAGTTATCCAACTATGCAACTGCAATTTTCCAACACTCATGCATGCCATCACTTCTCCTTTTATACTTTCACATGACTCTTCGTCTTCCATCTGGTGGCCCTTCGATTCATTTTTGCCATGACTATTCGTTTCGTCTCCCCGTGTCGCTTCATCGTCCAGATATTTGACACGTGTCCCTTTTTGACTCTTCGTCTTCGCTTTGTCTTTTGGGTCACGAAATCGTGACATGTTGCGAAATCGTGACATCTTTGCCCTTCATACGCTCTTCTACTTTCGGGTCACGAAATCATGACCTATCACGAAATCACGACATCTTTGCTCTCCTGCTCATTCTTTTCTCTTTCGATTGCGATATTGCAGCATGTCGCGATATCGCGACATTTTTCTTCCTCGCCTCCTTTCTCTCCGGGTTGCGAAAATGCGACATGTTACGAAATTGCGACATCTTATCCTCTATGCTTCCTCTCACTTCTTCAGGTCATGAAAATGCGACATGTCACAAAATCACAACATTTTCCTCCGCTGGCTCCTCCTTTGCCTCCTGGTCGTGAAAATGCGACATGTCACGAAATCGTGACATCTTCTTCTCTCTACCTTCTCTCTCTTTTACGGGTCATGAAACTGCGACATGTCATGAAATCGCAACATCTTCCTCTTCTACTTCCTTTCGCTCCTTCGGGTCATGAAATCGTGACATTTCGGCTCCCTTGCCTTCTCTTCTTCATCGGGTCGCGAAAATGTGACATGTCGCGAAATCGCGGCATCTTTTGTCCTCTGGCTCCCTCGCTCGCCAGCTGGTCGCAAAATCGCAACATGTCACGAAATCATGACATCTTCCTCCTTGGGCTCCTTCACTTGCCCTCTGGTCGCAAAAATGTGACATGTCATGAAATCGCGACATCTTTCTTCCTTGGCTCCTTCTTCGCCTTCTGGTCACGAAACTGTGACCTGTCGTGAAATCACGACATTTCTTTCTCCTAGCTTTCTCTCTCCTTGACGGGTCACGAAACTATGACATGTCACAAAATCGTGACATCTTCTCCTTTGTGCCTTCTCTCTCTTTTGTGGGTCGTGAAACTGTGACATGTCACGAAATCACGACATCTTCCTCTTTCACTCTTCATTTCTGCTTTCAGGTCGTGAAATTACGACATGTCACGAAATCGCGACATCTATTCCTCCTTGCACATTTTCTTGTCCTTTGGTCACGAAAATGCGACCTATCATGATATCGCGACGCTTTTCTCCTCTGGCTCCTTTTCTCACCATCTCGTCGCGAAAATGCGACCTGTCGCGATATCGCGACACTTTTCTCCCAAGGCTCCTATCTCCTCTTTGTGTCGCGATATCGCGACACTTTTTCTGTCACGATATCGCGACAGTTTTCCCTGTAGCCTTCTCTCTGCTCTTTGTGTCGCGATATCGTGACACTTTTTCTATCACAATATCACGACAGTTTTTCCTGTAGTCTTCTCTCTCCTCTTTGTGTCGTGATTTCATGACATGTTGCAAAATCGCGACATCTTCCTTCCTTAGCCTATTTTTTGAAAATGGCTCTACTGCCAGTGGATGCTCCTGCATCAATTTCCCCCAACAAGAGCACTAAGGCTCATATACAAAAATACAATAAGAGATACTAGTAACACCCAAAGATAGACCCCTATGATATTGAGGGATCAAGACCCTAAGGAACCCTAGAGTAAGAATAACTACACCTAAAGTCACTATGCCTAATAGATCCAAATACATATGAGGAGGGTCGTACTAGTAACCAAATGCAATACTGCATAAGATAATCCTTGAGCTCTTGGATGTATTTATCTTAGGATTGAAGGTGAGACATGTCCTATATATGACATGTATCCCTCCTCGCTAGCTCTACCCAAAGCCTAGATATCACATCCTTACCCCCACCTATAGTAGCCTACACCTCTAGCTCCCTCCTTAGTTGAACCATATCTACATCCCGAGTTACCACCATAGCATCCCACTCTACCAGCATCTACAAGAGTTGATATTTCTCCTCAACTAGGATATCTCACTTAGCTTGGAGCACAACCCACTCCTTTTCACTTTGCCAAGGAGGTCTCTCCAAAATATCCTCCATACCTCCCCCAACATCACCATTACATACAATATTAGGAGGCTGATCTATCGTAGCTCTTGACTGCTTCCCCCCACCACTAGATTAATGACATATCTATCATTGGGAAGCCCCCTTTGCCTCAACTGCAACCTCCCCATCACCACCACTACCCTCATCCACCAATTGACTCGATGCCCATGGATATTAAGATGCAAACTAGGTATCATACTTAGTTGTGATCCTGATATTATCCACATCTAAGATATCCATCTCCACATCATCCTCATACTCCACCTACCATACCTCAACATAAGGCAAGCTCAACTCATTAACATGATGTCTGTAAAGCACTGGAGCATCAAGTACCCCCTATTGTATCATATACTATCATAGAACCTATGAGAAATAGATCAGGTCCACCTCACTTCCATGCTAACCAACTACCCATATCACCTATCTAATCTATCATAGTTGCTCCCCATCAATAAGCCACCTAGCATCTCACCATGTTCGTTAATACACCTGATCAAGTGTCAACCCTACCCAAAGGTCTATGTACTCTTGGTCACTACGACCAATATGACTCAACTATATCTCCTCGACTGCTCACCATATCAAAACATAGGGTTGAGCCCTATCCCACTCATATGGTAGACCTACATGATGAGCTATACTGAAATAATACCAGCCACAAATCTAAAGTAGCACATTACAACCCAATCCCTTCCACCCTGTTGTAGGAAAAATTGATACAACATGTATGTATCCATAATTTTTAAAATTTGTAAGGTCTTAAAAGAGGTTAATGTTTTGTGATGTGTTAATGAATGAGTCGAATTTTAAGTTTTTAAACTATATTAAAACTATCTCATGGTTAATTCTTTAACCAAGCATTTTTCATGCCTAGGTCATTCATTTCAAAGATAATGTTGTCATCATCAGAGTTAGTCATCTCCATTAAAATAAATAAAATTTACATGGACATATCACACCCTTAAGCAGCTTAAATTTTTCTTTTATTAAAACTTGAGGGGTTCTCCACCCAAATTTTTAAAAGAATTGCGAGCTCCAGATCCGATCGGTTGAATAGTAAAAACAATGTAATACACCTACTGACCGACTAGTAGATAATTACGGCCAAAAATAAAAAGATAGTTCGATTGACAAAAGGAAATAATTGGTCAAGAAATACATAAAGTAAGTATTTAGTTGATAGAAATTTAATGTAATAGATTTTCGACTGACTGTAAGGAAGCATCAATCGACGTACTGAAAATCATTGTCGAAAGCAATAATTACCAAGAACTAAGTGAAGAGATATTTTTCAATCGATAGCAAAGAGTAATCGATCGACCAATAATAAAAGAAATTTGATTGACAAAAAGTGAACCATGATTGATTGGCTAACAAAAAGGTGGCTTCGATCGAGTGATGAAGTCACCTAAATAAAAAATAAAAGGAAAAGGTCCTTCGACCGAACACATAAGCCAACCAGCAAAAAGTCAAAAGTTAAAATCATATTGAATGTGACATTCAACCGAAAGGAATAAGCCATCAATAAAACGCGTGGCTTAAAGGTCATTGGATGAAAATTTCATCAACAGTTTAAATGATAAATCAATCGAAGCCTGATTAAAATTTGTAGTCAAAAGCATTTGACTCATCAAACCTTCGATCGAATTAATGCTAATCATAGTCAATAATCAAAGTTATTCGGTCGAAGGATGACATTGGTCGGCCAAATATTTATGAAGATCGACTGACTGAAGCGATGACATGGCCAAAGTAGAGCCATTAAAATATTTTTGGCCAAAAAAGGACCAACAACACGATATCATCAGTCGAACACATCATAGTTATTAGAATATCACTGACCAAATAAAATCAATAGTGCAGATCAACCAAGCCAGATAAAGGTAAACTTAGTGAAAATCAGGTATGCCACCATTTAATTTGAATACATTATGGTTAGTTTAATATTATTAAACTAACCCCCTCAATAAATTTTGTACCAACTTTTCACATAGCACGAGCGTACCTTAAACCACTCGATCGAAGAGTAGAGGTGAGCGGTCAAAAACACATAGTTAGTAAGAACTAACTAGTCGAAGGGAGATGAAAACACTCCAAATCTATCAATCGAACCTCAACCAAATAAAGTGCCATTCCAATCACCAAAAATATCAATTAGAAACTATCAAAGTTGAAGTAAATAAAAAATCATCTATTATTCGGACAACGATTAGTGATCATGAGTACCTACGCAATATGGTACTGAATGACACATATCAATCGGTCAATAACACGCGTATATAAAGGATCACCAACCTGAATAAGATCAATATTACGTTGAAAGTGACCATGACTAATGCCACTAAAGGTCAATTAAGATGATGCACGAGTGTATACTCTAATCCAAATTCCTACATCAAGATTATACAAATTCTCTGAAGAAGGAAACAAACCATGAAAGCTCAATTCACTAAAAAAGAGTGGGGTGGAAAGATAAGATAGGTAAACCAATTAATGGACAGGTCTGGCCAAGTCAGAACCACTAAACTCTTCTTATTGCATGAATGAAGATAGTAAGAGGATGCGAATACTCATATGCTAAACAAGGGGAGGACAAACTGTAAATCAAATGACACAAATGAAATATCAGGTTAAGATAAAATCGTTAGGTTGAAGCAAATTAAATTGTTTTCAGATCAAAAAGACCTATCCACTTGTTTTAAGCTAATGGAATAATCCACATTAAATCATCCTTTATATATAAAGATACCCATTCTAAAATTCCAAACAATATTTTATAGATGAATCGAAGTGTGTTATCAACGAGCTACAAAGAGAGAGTTCTGTGTTTCAAGAAGACTCAGGTTACCAACTGTAGAAGAAATAAGAGGCACAAAATGGAAGGTCATATTTAGAAAGCTCTCATGCCTTGATGGAATATAGTTAAAGTATTGTCACTCTAATGGAGTATAGTTATGAAAGTATTGTGTTGTTGGCAATTTTCTTAACTTGTGTAATTCCAATTCCCTATTCTTCACCACTGTTGCAGAGGGTCTAAAACATCAGGTTTTTGTAATGAACCCCTAATTCCTAGAATGTGAGGCAAGGCCCCATGTGGTTGAAGAAAGCCCTGAATCTGAGATAATACATCTAAATTCTAGTAACCTTCTCAGTCAAAAAGATCAAGGTGTGTAGTAGTGAAACATCAAGCCATAGTGATAAATATATGAGAAGGTACTCGGGAGCTCACTTCAAAACAAACAAATAAAGTTGCAAAAAGCAAAGAGAATATGGATGACAACTAGGTGGGACTTCGACCAATTTTGATAATGTATTTTATTTTTGAATTAGTTAGACAATAGACTGTACAACACCCAACTGATGACAAGGCAGGAGATTGCCCTAGGTGGACAATTTAGATAAAAGTAGTTTAGGCAGTTATAGAGTTGCCACAGCTATAAAAAGGACATCTACATCCAGAATAAGGATCGATCTTTGACATAGCATATTTTTTCTAAGAGGTATACTCAAGTGCATGTTATTTACTATTGTAGCCCTTTTGTTTTTCTTCTTTTTCATCCCTTATTATTCCCATTTATGTGTAGGTTTTGATAGGAAAGCACCCAAAAAGCTAATAATATTTCTAGATTATTAAGCTAGAGGTCTAGAGACTCAACTGTTGCGATTTTCAAACGAAAGAGTGAAATTTCCTTGTTACGATATTCAAAAAAGGATCTTTGTTGTATTGATATTTAAAGAGTTTAATAGTTGTTTCAGTCCAACTCTTCATGTAATAATATTTCAAATATTAATACAATTCTAGGTTTCTTTTCTATTACTTCCTTGTCTTAATTCTTGTGTATCTTCATTATGGGTTACATTATTTGAACTCATAGTGAACGTTTCTTTCATTGGTCAACTATTATGTTTATTACGATATTAAAACCGATTATCTCTTTCCCAATTCTCTTTATTTTCATTGAATTGTTATTGAATCTTGCTACAATAGCCCAAATGATTAAGTCACCGGTTATACATAAGGTATAATTGAATTGTTATTGTTTTAGTTCGATCAAAATTTATAAAATATTTGATTCACCACCATAAATATGGAAGAGCATGAACATAAAATGCTAAAAAAATTAAGTTCACCTCAAGGGTATCCTTACCATAATTGGTCTATTTAAAAAACATTGAAGAACTCTATTCCTAGGTTAAAGAGGTAGGTTGACGAGATACTATAGTTGCTCATTGGCAGTAGGTTTTCCTGTAGCATGATAGATTATCCCAAGGATGTAGAAAAATCCCCAATAGTTTATTGGTACTATTGTTGAGGATCAAATGCATAATTTTCATTACAATTTGGAACCTAAACGATAAATATTTATTGGCAACAATTAGCCTAACAGGATCTAGAGTGTCATTTTTTCATTCTTGATTTTTTTTGTAAATTTTTTTCCCACCTATGCTCATAGTTTCCAATTTTATTCTTCAAGAACAAGCGGTTGTACCATTTTCTTGATTTTCTTGATCTTCTTGTTTCTTGATTCTTGATTCTTAAAAAATACTATACCCTAAGTGATTAAGAGTGTTATAAGACGAGCAATATTGACCAGATGTTTGTTTCTTCTGCACACATTGTGCTGGCAACTCTGACTGATCAAATACAAAATAAAATTAAAAGAAAGAACAAAACATGCTGGCATGAACGAGAACCACTTAGGATCTATATCCAAAATTCTCAGATTTAGAGGTATTTTTAGAACTAATCATTCTAATTCATCTCCAATTTTTTTTGATGCAGATATTGTTATAGTAGAGAATATTTTTGAAACACCTCCCACTATTCCCAATGGAATAAATACTACACCTCCTACTGTAATTTATTTGAATTTGACCCAAGTACCTTCAATAATTAAAATGGCCAATCCTCCACCTAACATATAGTTATGGAGAATAAATAAATATAGACCTTTCCAGTTACCAACACTGTTACATGATCTCCCCAATAAAGCTCATAAATATTTACCTAAATTTCATGAGAACAATGCAGTTACTAGAGAGGATCACATCAAAAGCGTTTTGTACACTTTAGATAGTCTAGAAGTCAAACATGAATATGTAGTATTAAGGATATTCCTTCAAATTTTAGAGAAGGATGCTCAAGAATGGTTTAATACCCTTCTTGATAATGATATTGCCAATTTCGCTAAAATGGAGACTATCTTTCTAAAGAAGTTTGGCGAGATAAAAAATGAAAAATCGCTATTAATAGACCTAGAAACAATGAAAAAGAAAGAAAAAAATTAGTAAGTGATTTTAATAGAAGGTTTTCTAAATCCAAGAATAAGATCCCCATTGCCTTACGACCAAACAACATACAGTCAATCTATTTTTACAAAAATGCCTTCCCAAGAGAATTTAACTATGAGTTGAGACAAGAGTAGGTTATTACCATAGATGAATGCATGGAGAAATCCATAGATATTGAAAGGAATATGTTAGATAGTAGAAAAATAAAACCATACTCTCTAGAATATAACCATCATGATAGGAAGCCTAAGAAGGTAGGATTCAACCTACAGAAGAGAACTGAACATGATCCCATGGAAAAACTGACTAATCAAATGATAAAAATGTTTAATACAACAAATAATAGATTGGATAGGATAGAGAGAAATAAATAAAGTAATGGTGAGACTTATCAACCTGAGGTTGATAGACACCAAGGAGATAACATACCACCATTTAGGAGGAACTTTAATAGGAAATAGAGTAACAATAATTGTGATGAAAGAAATAAAACTAATGGGAATGGTTGGAAAAAGAGAGAAATAAAAAAGGACCAGGACTCAGTCCCCAATCCTATACCTACTGTAAATTTGGTATAGAACTTTACTTATTAATGTTCAACCTATGATACCCCTCATAACCCATATTATTGTGGTATATATCTAGGAATCCATTATCTTGTAAACTTAGATGAGGAATCTAAAGAGGATATCAAAATTGATGCATGCTAGAATCTTGAAGATGAGTCTAGAGAAATGCTATTTTAGGAGGATATGGATTCATATACTTCGAATCACCATCCTAAAATTCTAGTTGAATAAAATACAAAAATATTACAAAGAGGACAATAAACTAGGTATGATAAAATGAAACATGGGAAGGTAATCCCAAAAACTCAAGAGGTGGAAGAACTTGAAGCCAATTATTTAAATATTAGAAATATGATTGATCCTAATAAAATTGATAAAATATCAAGTAAGGAGACTAGAGAACAACCTATTGTAATTAACAATGTACAAAAAGAAAAACAAAAAAAATCAAAACAAAACTACTCTTGCTAATGTAGAAATAATTGAACCATTACCACATGAGGAATGTACCAATATTTAGATGTTAAAAATATGGAATTTAATGCTAGTTTTGATCTAAGTAAATAAAAAGTTAACATTACCTTTGGTGAGTTAATGAATATTTAGAAATATCGAGAACATGTGTGTAAATATTTTGGTCTGATAGAACAAAACGAAACTTAGTCTTGTAATATAGTCAAGCCATCTAACCATGAAACTAGAACACCCTAATCTATCAAACCATTTTATGTGTTCCTCAAATATAATTTAGATGAAGGAGAAAGGTATATCATTCACAACTGCATGCTAGATAGTGGTGCATACCATAACATCATGTCCAAACAAATAACATACTAGCTAGACCTAAACGTACCAGGGAGTCTCCACCTGTGTCAGTAAAGGACAATAGATAGGTACCCTATGTAGGTATTATCACTGGCCTATTAGTCTTCTTAGATCAACATCTCACAAAAGGTATAGTGATAGATATTGTAGTAGTTGATGTAGACCCTTTATTTTTATTATTGTTAAGCAAAAATTGGGTAGAACAGTTGGGTGGTTCCATACAATTAGATTGGTCTTATGCCACAATCCCTATTTCAAGAAAATAAAATATGATCTTAAGGAGAGAACCATTTAACAAGTACTCAATGAATAGTAAGACCAGATAACACTATGATTAATTTGGTTAAATCTATAGAATAAAAAATAGGAGTATACTCAGTTTGGCATAATCCTTTCCTAGTAGAAGTCCCTGATGCAAAATATATGGACCCTAAAACTAGAGAACTAATAGATATAGAATCTAACATATTTATTACCCAGGAAATGTAGACCATGTCCTTTGATAGGGCTAAGTCTCAAATAGGGGCAGGTGCTGGTGTAAATTTAATAGATATCAAGGGAAACTATCTGGGAATCCCTTACAGATTGGAATTCCCATGCACCAATAATATTGCTAAGTATGAAGCTTTACTGTTAGGCCTAAGAAAAGCTAAATAACTAGACATACATTTATTGACTATGATTGGGGATGCCAAAATAATTATCCAATAGGTCAAAGGTAAATACCAAATTAAACATCCCAGGTTAAAACAATATAAATCTATAGTATTAGCTAAGATCGATAAATTCTTGGCTTTTAATATCTCTTACATTCCCAAAGAAAAGAATCATATTGCATACATGTTGGCAATAAATGCTTTAGGTGCAGACTATCCAGACATTGACACTAAATATATGGATAGGTTTCCAATTATCTTTGTATATAAACCTTCTATTCCTGATAATGTTGTATACCTGCAAGTGTTCCAAGATGATGTGGATATTAGGGATTTCATGACCCTCTAGAATATGTACTTTGATGTTATATGTGAGGAGGAGGATAAAGAAAAATTGAAACATATAATTGGAGATCCAATTGAAGTAATTCCTAAGGGTTTAGTTTCTTTAGAAAGCTTATTTTATGATTTTGATAAAGCCTACAAGCCACTCCTCAAAGAAATAGAAGCCAATGATGTGAAAATTAGAACAAAAGAGGAGCCTAGATTTGTTAAAATTGATAAGGCTTTACCAAAAGAAGAGAAAGAACAATACATCAACTTTCTAAAGAAAAATAAATAATCTTTTGCTTGGAGTTATGAAGACCTGAAAACTTTTAAAACTAATGTCATGACTCACATCATTCCCCTCAAAGAGGATACTAAACCTTTCAGGAAAAAACAAAGGAAATTCAATCCCACATTGCATCCAGTTATGCAAAAATAATTTTAGAAATTGTTGGATGCCAAAACAGTTGGAAAAGTAAGATTTTCTTCCTAAATAGCAAACTTAGTACCAGTAAGAAAGAAAAATGGAGAGATTATACATTGTGTTGATTTTGAAAATCTGAATAAAAGTTCTCTCAAGGATAATTATCCCTTGACCAACATGGAACAATTGCTATAGGTTGTAGTAGGCTCATCCAAATGTCATTACTGGATGGATTCTCTGGATACAATCAGATTCAAAAAATCCTAAAGACCATTTTGAAAATTTAGCCACAAGTTTTTCTAGATGCAAAGAATTTGGAATATCCTTGAATCCAAAAAAGTTTATATTTAGATCAACACAAGGAAAAGTCCTTGGTCATATAGTATCTGAAAAAGGAATCAACATTGATCCTAGAAGAGTGAATCTGAAACGATTTAGATCATTCTTTGGAAAAATTAATTTTGTAAGAAGGTTTGTGCCCAATTTTGCTGAAATATCTCAACCTATTAATAACATGATTAAAAATAATGTTGACATAAAATGGATAGAGGAAAATCTTGAAGCTTTTCAAAAAATAAAGATGTTATCACCACTTTCATGGTATTGAATTGCCTTGACTACTCAAATAATTTTAACATATATTCATTTGCTTCTGAACATACCATTGCTACAGTACTTTCTCAAAAGGTTGACAAAGAGAATGGAATACCCATAGCCTTCATGAGTACAAAACTCGAGGGAGCTCAATTGAGATTCATAATGATTGAAAAATAAGAATATGTTGTGATTCAAGCACTAGAACATTTTAAAAGTATTTTTATTCAAACAAGATTATATGTTGTATTCCATTCACTACTATAAAATATGTTTTCACCCAACCTGAACCAATAGGCAATCCTACCAGGTGGATGGTCAAATTACTACAGTATGATATAGAATTCAAAGCTATGAAAATAATTAGAGGATAAGGTCTAGCTAAATATTTGGCTAATAAAGAGGGATAATACATGCAGAACATTGCCATAGTTGATGACATGCATGATATCAAAAGAATAGATAATTTTAAATGCAAATGGTATGATGACATCCTATTGTATTTACAAACCCTATATTTTCCTAGAGGTCTGTCTATAGATAAAATGAGATCCGTAAAGCAATAGGATTAGAAATATTACACCCAAGAAGGTAAACTCTTTTGGAAACATCCAAAAGGTGTATTATTGTTGTGATTTTTTGAAGAAGAGACATTAGAAGTGATAGAAGAATTTCATGATGGATTATGTGGAGATCATTTAGATAAAATTGCACATTTACAAGAAGAAAGAAAAAATGCACTGGACAAGATGTTTGAACAAACTCAGAAAACCATGCAACTCTTTAACAATAAAGCCAAAGGAACTCCATTCTTTAAAGGAGATATAGTTCTATATTGGGACCCCAAAAATAAAAAAATCAAAGAAACAAGTAAGATTGAACCCAGATGGGTAGGCCCTTACCAAATAAACGATCAACACCTAAAACTGTATCATCCCTACTGGCAACCCAAAAAACAATAATTTTTGTGTGTGTTCATTATGTTAGTTCATATTTCCTTTTTAGTTAGGTTTATTTGTTTATCCGTTCAGTGATTATAGACTATTAAAAGTTTGTTGAGTCTCCTTGTTAATTTTTTTTCTTTGTATGTGTGAGATCTACCTTTAATCAGTTAAGAGAAGAGAATATGGAATTGAGTACAGATGATCAAGAAACTCAGGAAGTAAGAGTTTTTAGTAAACATCTTTTGAGGCTTGGAGTATAATAGATGAAAGTTGGGAGTGCTAACACATCAAACCAAAGCCATATTCTATCATGAAATTATAAGTAAATTCTTGAATTAGAGAATCTAGTCAACCTTGGAAAGGTAGCTAGGCTGAAAAAAAATACACTCAATACTATAGCCTTCAAGATCATCAACCCAGAAAGCACACTCTAAAATATTTTACAATTTATCAAAATTCACCCTAAAAGAAGAAAAATCTCAATAATGCAAATTGAGCAAGTGCTTAAGGCTATCTAGATAATATCTATTGGCGCTTTAGATGTCTGATTGGTAGTAGAGAAAGTATAAAGGGATCAAGGTCACCTCCACTAGAGTTATAACTTCTTGATTGGATGTGAAGCAATGATAAGGTAAATATATTCTAAAAGAGTGGCATCATTAATAAGCCTAACTCCTTCCAAGATGATAAAAATTCTATATGATCTGAGAAAATAATAAAAGAATGCACAAGCACACACTCTAAGACCAGGCTTGATGTGATGGTATTTTTTGATTGATTTTGTTCAAAACCACCTTGAAGATATTGCTTAATAACTAGCCTTCAGGAGTGAAAGTTCACCTGGCTTTAAAACTAGAGTCTCTAATTTTATTTTATTGAAGGTTATTCTCTTTTAACTATTTGAATGCTTTGTTTGTTATTCTATTTTTGCAGTATTCACCTGGTAAATAAAGGTCATAGTTCTTTCATTTGAAGCCTTGTTAATAACTAGATATTCTAGAGTTCTCAAATACCTCATGTTTTTGCCATCTATCCCAGTCAGAGCCTATGTTATAGCTAAAATTGATACAACATGAATGTACCCATTATTTTAAAATTTTGAAGGTCTTAAAAGAGGTCAACATTTTGTGATATGTTGATGAATGAGTCAAATTTCAAGTGTTTAAACTATCTCAAAACTATCTCAAGGGTTAATTCTTTAACCAAGCATTTTCCATGCCTAGGTCATTCATTTAAAATATAATGTTGTCATCATTAGAGTTGGTCATCTTCCATTAAAATAAATAAAATTTACATGGCCATATCGCACCCTTAAGTATATTAAAATTTTCCCTTTATTAAAACTTAAGGGGTTCCCCACCCACTTTTTAAAAATAATTGCAAGGCGATCGATCAAAGAGTAACAATACAATACACCCAACTAATAGATAATCATAGCCAAAAAATAAAAATATAGTTTGGCAAAAAAAAGGAAGCAATCGGTCAACCAATCTGTCAAGTAAGTATTCGGTCGACAAAAATTTAACGTAGTAGATTTTCAATTGATAGTAAAAAAGCATCAGTAGACGTACAAAAAATCACTATCGAAAGCATAAATTACCAAGAACTAAGTGAATAGATATTTTTTGGTTGACAACAAAGAGTGATTGGTCAACCAATAATCGAAGACATTTGGTTGACAAAAAGTGAACCACGATCGATCGGATAACAAAAAGCTAGCTTCAACCAAGTGATGAATTCACCCAAATAAAAAATAAAAGGAAAAGGCCCTTCAACTGAACACATAAGCTAACCAACAAAAAGTAAAAATCAAAATCAGATTGAAAGGGGCATTCGATCAAAAGGAAGAAGCCATTGACCGAACACGTGGCTTACAGGTCATTGGATGAAAATTTCATCAATAGTTTAAATGATCAATCTATCGAAGCTCGATTAAAATCAACAATCAAAAGTATTTGACTCATTAACCCTTTGATTGAATTTACGCTAATCATAGCCAATAATCAAAGTTATTTGGTCGAAGAATGATATTGGTCAACCAAAAAATTATGAAGATCAGTTGACCGAAGTGATGACATGGCCAAAGCGAAGCTATTAAAATATTTTGGTCAAAAAAGAACCAACAACATGATATCATCAGCCAAACACATCATAGTCATCGAAATATCATCGACCAAATAAAATCAATGATGCATATCAACCAAGCTAGATAAAGGTAAAATCAACAAAAATTAGGTACAACATTGTTTAATTTGAATGCATTATGGTTAGTCGAATATTATTAAACTATTCCCCTTGATAAAGTTTCCACCAGATTTTCACATAGCATGAGCGTACCTTAAACCACTCAGTCAAAGAGTAGAGGCAAGCAACTAAAATAATATAGTCAATAAGAACTAACCAACCAAAGGGAGATGAAAACACTCCAAATCTATCAACTGAACCTCGATCAAATAAAGTGCCAGCACAATCACCAGAAAGATAAATCATAAACTATAAAAATTGAAGTAAATAAAAAATCATATGTTGTTCGAACAACGATTAGTGATCACGAGTACTTATGTAATATGGTACTAAATGGTACATATCGATCGGTTGATAGCACGTGCATCTTAAGGATTGCAAACCTAAAGAAGATCAGTGTTATATTGGAAGTAACCATGACTAATGCCACTAAAGGTAAATTAAGAGGTCGAACGAGTGCAAAATCTACTCCAAATTCCTACATCAAAATTATGTAAAATTGTCAAAGAAGGAAACAAACCATGACAGGTCGATTCACTAACAAAGAGTGGGGTGGCAAGATAAGATAAGTAAACCAATTAATGGATAGGTCTGGCCAAGTCAAAACCACTAAAATCTTTGTACTACATGAATTAAGATAGTTAGAGGATGCTAATCCTCATTTTTTGAACAAGGGGAGGACAAATTGTAAATAAAATGACACAAATGGAAGATCAGATTAAGACAAAATCATCAGGCTAAAGCAAACTAAATCATTTTTAGATCAACAAGACCTATCCACTTATCATTAGTTCATAGAATAATCGACATCAACTCATCCTTTATATAGAAATAAACACATTCTAAAAGTCCAAGTGATTTTTTAGAGATGGATCAAAGTATGCTATCAATGAGCTATAGAGAGACAGTTCTGCATTTCAAGAAGACTTGAGTCACCGACTGTAGAAGAAACAAGAGGCACAAAATGGAAGGTCATCTTCAAAAAAGCTCTCATTTCCCGATAGAATATAGTTAAAGTATTATCACTATGATGGAGTATAATTATGGAAGTACCGTGTTGTTGGTGATTTCCTCAACTTGTGTACTTATAATTTCCTATTCTTCAACACTATTGTGAAGGGCTTGATACATTAGATTTTTGTAATGAACCCTTGCTTCCCAGAATGTGAGGCAGGCTCCCGTGCGAAAGCCCCGAATCTAAGATAATACATATAAATTCCAGTAACCTTCTCATTCAAAAATATCAAGATATGCAGTGGCAAAATATTAGGCCATAATGATAAATATATGAGAAGGTACTTGGGAGTTCACGTTAGAATAAATAAATAAAGCCACAAGCAACAAAGAGAAGATGGATGAAAACTAGGTGGGAATTTGACCAATTTTGATAGTGTATTTTATTTTTGAATCAGTTAGATAATAGACTGTACAATACCCAGCCAATGATAAGGTAGAAGATGGCACCATGTGGATAGTTCAAATGAAAGCAATTTAGGTAGTTACAAAGCTACCACATCTATAAGAAGGATTTCTACAACTAGAATAAGGATCGAGATTTGACATAACATATTTTTGCTAAGAGGTATACTCAAGTTCCCGTTCTTTGCTGTTGTATCCCCTTTGTCTTTCTTCTTCTTTTTCATCCCTTATTATTCCTATTTTTATGCAAGTTTTATAGGAATGCACCCAAGAAGCTGAGAATATTTCCAAATTATTGATTTAGAGGTCTAGAGACTCGATTGTTGTGATATTTGAATGGAAGAGTGAAAGGTTCTTGTTATGATATTTGAACGATGATCTTTGTTGTATTGATATTTCAAGATTTCAATATATGTTTCAATACAACTCTTCATATAATCATATTTCAAATATTAATATGATTATGGGCTTCTTTTCTATTATTTCCTTGTATTTAGTCTTGTGTGTATCTTTATTATGGGTTACATTATTTGAATGCATAGTGAACATTTCTTTCATTGGTCAACTGTTATGTTTATTACGATATTCAAATGAATGTAATTGCACCGATTATCTCTTTCCTCGTTCTCTCTATTTTTATTGAATTATTATTGAATCTTGCTATAATAGCCCAAAGAATTAAGGCACCGATCATACATAAGGTATAATTGAATTGTTATTGTTTTAGTTCGGTCAAAATTTATAAAATATTTAATTCACCACCATAAATATAGAAGAGCATGAACATAAAATGTTAAAAAATTTAAGTTCACCTCAAGGGTATCCTTACCATACCTGGTCTATTTAGAAAATATTGAAGAACTCTATTCCTAGGTTAAAGAGGCAGGTCGATGAGAGCCTATAATTGCTCGTTGGTAGTATGTTTTCTTGTAGTGTGACAAATTATCTGAAGTATACAGGAAAAATCCCCAACATAGCCCTACATCTTCACCTCATGTATTCTTAAGCTAGAAAATCAAGCACCCAAGCATACACTAGATGCTCATCGACCATATTGAACACCAACCTAATTATGTTCCAAGGGAACTGGCATCTGGTGTTGTTAGGTACCAATACATTAGCCAACAAGAACATGACGTAGGTTGGTAATGCCTCCAACTACCTCTACAAGTACAAATATAGGTATCGAATTCCACCACCACTAATATTCACCCCCCTTTACTCATCATAAAAAAATGACTCATCTCATATACCTTATCATGTCCCACTAGAACACGCAATCCCTCCACTATACACAAAATATGAGGTGCACGTCCTTGAGTGTAACTATCATCTTCTATATAAAAATCTAGAAAGTCCCCCTATCTAGATCCCATCACTCTACTAAGGTAGAGAGATACCCCTCATTAACCCTCACCACCTCAATTCGTGCACACCCATCCAATCCCACCCACTCCAACCACTCCCAATCAATCTTCTATGCTACATTTTTCTACCTTGATAGAATAGGTAAAAATTGATGTCGAGCCTCTAGAATCCTCAACTACAACACAACACAAACAAAAAATGCACATCAGGATCTCATCCATTTCACAAAAAAAACATTGCAAAAATAAACAAGAGGTCTAGAAGAACCTAACTCTACCACCTATACATCAGCTCCAACCGTCACATTCACTCCCTCCATCCTGCACTTGTGGAGATATAGATTTAGACCAACCATCACATCCATTCCCTCCATCACCATAACCATGCTCTTCCACTCTTCTTCTCTCAAATACCACTTCTCAAACTCTCAAACGCAAGAATAAAATAAAATTTTACCCCTAGAACCCTTTTATAGTTGAGTTGGTGCACCGAAGTGCCCAAGTGCATCTGATAGGTGCACTCAAATGCCTCACTGTATTTGTATAATGACAGACACCATCCCGCACTTGTGGAGATATAGATGTAGGCCAATGTTTGTCTTAAAAATACTGCAAAATATTTTAAAAGGGCCTCAAAACATAGAAAAACCCCACAAAATCATCATAACACTCTTACATACATTCATGACATCAACATATCACATTTTGTGAAAACAAGAATTGATTTGGGTGTTTAACTTTTGAATGTGACCAGAAGTTACAAAAATACCAAAAAATGCTTCAAAACATCCCAAAATGATCCAAAATTTCATACAATTGCTAAATCCACTTTCCATGCATTCATCGCATCATCATATCATATTTTGTGATAACATGGATTGATTTAGGCATTTAATTTTAAAAATACGACCAAAAGTCACATAAATGCCTAAAAATACCTCCAAACATCCTAAAACGGTTCTAAATTTCACAAAACTATCAAATCCACTCATCAATGCATCTACATATTCATAAAACATCATCAAATCCACTTAAATTATCAAGTGAACCTCGTATCTAATGATTTATGCTATTCCACTGGTGGTTGCAGCAATTGGTTATACATGCAGTTCTGTAGGATGGGTAGATCACCATAAGGACGCTTCTTCAAAATCATCATCCAACATAACCTTAATCAAAATTGAATTAGTTTGGTCCTTCAGTTTTGGAATGTGACTTCATTCAAGAAAATTTGCCCAAGGTTTTCAAAAATCCCTCTCCGTAGGGTTATAAAACAATAATCTCTCAATTTGTTTTTAAAAAAATTGGTCAACAACGGTAATCTAGTCACAAAGGGTCAACCGCACCTTGGATCAACCACACCTACAATGGCTGGTCCATCTATCAAATTGCACCTAATGCCACCAAATGCAAAATTTTGACAACACAGACCCACCCCAAACTTGATTTTGATTTCTAACATTTGCACTCATCATACACATACATTGCATCATCCACATCTGGTCAATTGGCTCATGGGTTTCATTCTTCACCCATTCACCAATTAAGGGGGTAAGCTGAAACTAAAAAATTTCCAATTCTTCTTATGCATCGAGTCCATCCCATAAAACCAGGTGTCTCTTATCTTTTCACTACCTTGTGTTCTACACAAAGTGATACAAAAAGGGGCATCTGTAGACACCAAATCCTAGCCATCCATAATCCATTCATCATAATCAAATCATAGCCATTCATATATATCTATTTATATTTATATATTTATATATAAATAAATCTAAGCCATCCATCAAAACTCCATCTTAGCGGGCCATGTGGAAATCCTTACCACTCATTAAATGCAATCTATGTCACTTATCAAGTTGCAATCTTAGCTATTCATTAGGTTTTAATCTTAACCATCCATTTGTCATCGTCAATACCCTAATATTAAGTGAAGGGTTATAAAATATTATTCACTTTTTGTGAATAGGGGTCAAAAATTCTAAGATCACACAAGCTATCACATTATCACTTCACTTTGCATGAACCCTAGCCACCACCGTATTCATTGTTTGATCATCGTTCATCCTACAAAACAAATACGAACACTATAGAACATCCAGCATAGCCCATAGATGCCTCAGGGTATTTCTTGAATATTATAGGGTATTTCCCAAACATTGCATGACATCCACCATAGTCTATGAATGCTCTAAGGTGTCCACCAGACACCGCATTGCATCTAGCAAGCCCTTGGACACTTTCAGGTGTCCACGCTACATCATTTCAAACCATCAAAAAAATAGATCATGATTCAGGTATTGAAAAGGCATAGTTGTTTTATTTGATTTATATTTTTTGTATTTTGTTACATTTTTTGTAAGTATTCCACTTAGGGGTTTTTTAGATCTGCATTTTATAGAGGGTCTCACACAATGGAGGTCCTGCATGTGCTACTGATCTATTTTGTGGTTTGCTTTTGTGCAGGTATAGGTAACTATTAATTTGATAGATGTTTTAGCTTGGAGTGGCCTGTAAGGATATTCAAGAATCCCACTCAACTCTTGTTTGGAGAAAATAATATTGAAGAACACCATAGTTGTTTGGTCAAGCAAAAGGGTTTCACCCCTTCTGCTGTAATCGTTGTATTATCAAAACAAACAATATTCTATAACCCCTGTGATTCCGGGAATATTGATGTATAAAAGTGGAGATCAAGGATCCCCAATGAAATAATATGATATCATTCTTTTCATGTTCATACTACTTGTTTTAATTTATTGTTATTTTTGGTGTTGATATTTTTTCTTTACAAGCTCTATCAAAAGCGTGCTCATTTATTTGAGATAATTGAGAATGGAAACACTAGTCCATGCAATCATAATGCTTACAAAATTCACACACCACCAAACCCTCATCTCAAATATTTTCCTCCCTTAAAAGTATTTGCTGGCACTTTGTAGGATTCAAACTCTTGATCATTATGATGTAGAAAAAAATAAATTCAAGCATCACATAGGGTCAAGGGAACCGATTTCTAATCCCTTGGATGGTTTGAGAAAAGTTACATACAATTACCACATTGGTTGAAATTCCAACAAGCAAGTGTGATGCATATTTATTTTTGATACATGGAGCAAGGGAAAAAACCATCTTGAATTCAACACATGTTACATAGAGATATTTTATTTTCATAAGTAGATACTCAAAAAATGGGTAGCATGAGATTCTCCCATAGATTGTGTAAGGAGGGCCTCTCTTGGATTATGCTTCATATGTGCCCTTTATATTATTCAATCCTCATTTTTAATTGCTTTTGGATAAATTATGATGAGTTTATTTGGTAGGAGACACATCTAGATTTTCTATTTTAATAATTTTCATGCTAGGTGTTCATGTGGTCATATGAGGAAGACATATTTTCTACCCAACATAAGGTCCACTCTTACCTTTATATACATTTAATCCTTTATCTCTTTATTGATAAAATATTTTCTCATAATTTTAGTGTTGTTGGAAAGTAGACTCATCTTACTTTCCAATGTTATACCATATGATACCTATGTTTGAAAGCAAGTAGAATATTTTAATTATCAAAAAGTAATTAGAGATTCCAAATTACAATCAATGAAAATTATTTTCATGTTAACAAGAGCTAAAATTTTTTAAACTTTGTAGCTTTGTCATCTAGTGGCTAAATTCATCATACAATTACTTGTTTTATGGGCTTATAGTCTAGATACATATATGGGATCAAAATTTATGAAGGTAGCCTAAATTGTATTGTTTGGAGAAAAAATCACCCTAACTGGAAAAATAATACAATATTTTTACCACTACACTTATGAAAATAATGATTGAGTTGGCTAATGTGATGGCTAGCTTGACCAATAAAGTTAATGATATATAATGTCTACCCTCAAGCTATATTATAGGGAAAATGTGAAGTCAAAATGTACAATGGCTTTTATGATCTTGACATCCTTGCAAGTTGGATCTTGTATATGGAGATGTGGTTTGAGTACAACAATGTTGTAGAAGAGGACAAAGTTCCATTCTCTAAATTTAAGCTTAGTGGTATGGGAAAAATCCCAATCATAGATAATAAATAGTATCATATCCCATCAACACATGGGATGAGCTTGTTAAAACTCCTAATGTTACATTATTTCCTTCTCATTACTTGGAGGATTTGGGCATCAAATGATTGCTCTTCTGAAAAGGATCCAATATGATGTTAGAATTTATGTAGTAGTTCAACCATTTGTGAATTATGTTGAATATGGTAAGTGATATAGAAACATCTATCCTGAATTTCAAGAGTGACTTACAAGAATACTTATATTGGGAGTTAAAATATGTAAACATTGACACACTTGATGTGACATTCAACCTGAAACAATTAGTAGATGATAATTTTTCTACTAAGTATAGAGGACCACCTCCTTATTTTTTATCTAGCATCTTTAGATGATCATTTTAAATACTGACACAACCTTCAATAGTAGGTACAAAGTATTTTTCTTCTTCAACAAGGCAAGCTTCTTCTTCTTAGCTAGGCCTTCTTTCTGTTCACCAAAAATATTCTTTCTCTCATCTAGGAAATCAATCTTCTTATCCTTATTATTCTTGTTCTCATTCATTTGATGCCAATAAATCTAGTATATTTTGTAATTATTGTATCAAGCTAGGACATATGAGGTCCATCTATTTCAAATTGAAGAAAAATACCTTAGTTGTATCATCTTATGATGAGGAAATGAGTAACATTCCCATTGAGACTCATAGTGAAGATATGCCATATGAGAAATTGAAAGGTCAACTCAACAAGGTCACCTTGATGCATCACCATTCCACTTTAGGGGGTTGATATAGTTTGTTTGTTAGTCATGCCAACCTCATATATGAATTTTGAATGGATTGTATCATTAATAATAACTTGTAAAAGAACTTAATTATGAGATATATAGTCAATAAATTGAATTTACCAATGGATTCTCATCCTTATCCATATGCGCTTGGATAGAATGATCTTAGTTCATCTAAATTCATCACACATACACATGCTTTGCATATTTTGCTTTTTGTCTCAAGTATGTGGATAAGGTATCCTATGATGTGACCTATTTGGATTTTTGCTTGGAAAACCCTATTAGTATGATAGGAAATCCCATTAGGATGCATACAACAATACCTATTCATTATAAAAACTGATAAAAAGTACCTAATAAAGAGCACTACAAAAATAATAAATTTTATACTCACCTATAAGCAAGCATGCAAAGCAAAAAAGAAAGTCACATCACTGGCATTAATTTTTATCAAGCCAAAAGATATCCAAAATTAAGAAAGAATCATATTCTTCACAACATGTATTTCAAGAGACAAAGGTACTTCCACCAAATGGAGTAATCAATCACTTAATTAGCATATTTCCTAATGCTTATCTTTCTAATGCCCCATTTCACTGAACATCCATGGTACAATATGAAGATATTAAACAATAAATTCAAAACTTGTTAAACAAAGGATTCATCAAACCAAGTACATCCCCTTGTGCCTCTATTTTTTATTGTGTTGAAGAAATATGGGACTTGGTACATTTTATTTTTAGGCATTAAGTAGAATTATAATAAAAAATTGGTATCCACTTCCTTGTATTAATGATTTCATCAACTAACTTCAAGGTGCATATTTATTTTAAAACAATGATCTCAAATGTGGATATTATTAGGTTAGAGTTTAGGTAGAAGACACATGGAAGATAAATTTTTAATGTAAAATGGGTCTATTTGTATAGCTTGTAATGCCTTCTAGGCTCGCCAATGCACTTACCATGTTCATGAGTTTGGTGAATGATATTTTTAGGGAGTGTCTTGATCAATTTGTTACCATCTATTTGGATGATATTATTGTCTTCTCAAAAATATGAAGGTACATTTTCAGCACGGAACAATTTATTTATATTCTTTAGTAAAACAAATTATATGCCAATCTATTCAAGCAATCATTTGCACAATCATCAATCTCATACTTGGGATTTATTATTGTTACACAATGCATTCAAGTGGACCTTACCAAAGTGAGAGTTTTTTAGAAATGATCAAATTATTCCACTATTACTAAGTTAAGGAGTTTTATTGGTCTTGTAAACTTCTATCAAGAATTTATTCTTAACTATTTATATGTTGTTGCACCTTTACACTAGTTTACTAAATCCAATGTTTCTTTTTTATGGACAAGGGTTCACTCTCATGCATTCAAAACCTTACAGCATAAATTATGTTTAAAACCAATACTTGTATTGCCTAATATCTCACAGGCTTCTAATATTTAGATGGATGCCTCTTAATTTGCATTAGGAGCAATTTTTAACTAGAATGGCCATCTAGTGGCTTATCATTTAGAGACATTCTCAGTAGAAAAAAAAGACTACACATTTTATAAAGAATTATATGCACTATTTTGAACCATCAAGTACTAGAGATATTAACTTCTATATAAGAATTTTTTTTTTCATATTGATCATATGCATTTGAAAATTTTCAATCTCAAATCAAAATTGAAGAGGCACAACATACAAAGTGGCCAACAATATTTCAGTAGTTTCATTTGATCATCAACTACAAGGGGAACATAAATACTATTGTAAATTATTACAACCGATCTCCTTCACTCATACCTTGATAGTGGCAACCACTTCACACCTTGGATTTTAGAATTAGGAATCTCTATATGTATATGATCCAAATTTTGGGAAGGTATATAAGAATCTTGAACATCCAACATCTTCAAACCTGAAACCTTTCAAATATTTTAATATTAAATAAGGTTTTCTCTATAAACTTCATAAGTTGTGTATGCCTCATACTCATTACACTTATCTTCTCAAGAGGGTCCACTTTACTCTCTATGATGGTCATTTTGGCAAGTAGAAAATACTCCATCACTTGCATAGTTTCTTCTATTGGCCTTACATCCAACATGATATCCTTCACTTCCTACACCACTATGTAGTCTATTATCACTTAAAACCTACCAATAGAAAGTTAGGTTTGAGTTGTCCTTTGCCAATTCCCACTCATCCTTAGGAAAACATCTACATGGACTTGGTGACTAGTTTTCCAATGACAATTTGATGCCACAATTTTGTTTTCGTGGTTGTGAATGGCCCGTGGCTAATTTTATTCCTTATCACAAGACTATTTCTACAAGTAACTTAGCCTATCTGTTTTTTAATTCACTTTGGGGATTATTTTGTCTTCCCACTATCATTACATTTGGACATGAATCATATTTTATGGGTCACTTTTTTTTTATAATTTTTTTGGTAGTTTATATTATTTTTTCATGTCTTCTTAGCCATAGTCAAATGATCAAATATATGTGGTAAATCACACCTTTGTATATAATCTATGAATATATCATAAAACTTCTCAATAATAATAGGATTTGAACTTGACACACATTGAGTATGCTTACAATTGAGTAGTCCACTCTTCCATAGCTCATTCACCTTTTGATGTCTATCTTGGTTTCCAACCCTTGGATCCTCATGATTTGATTTTATATTTACCTTGTCCACACAACCCATATTTAAAACGAATAAGATAAGGCTACATAATTTGCCCAACATTTGTAGTATCTTCAATCTAGGGTTATTTATATTCTTTAGAAGATTCAAGAAAGGTAGAAACAACTCATGGATTGTATTGCATCCCACATAATTTTTAGTTTGGAGACAAAGTTTAATTGTAATTGGACAAACATCACTTCCAATAGAAGGCACATAGTAAGATCAAGCTTCTTTTCCATGGACCTTACACTATCCTTTAGTATGTGTTTGAGAATGTGTTTCAACTTGATCTTCTAGTTAACTTGGGGATTCATGATATTTTGAATGTTGATCTCCTTCAACCATAATATGAGTCAAAATTGGAGTCCAAGCTTCCCATAAACCATTATTTATATGTTATTCCTAATTTATAGCTTCTACTTGATGTAAATCAAGTTTTTGAATATGCTTAAAGACTCAATGTGACTCCATTACCTCTTACCTTGTATCCAAAACAAGGTAACTTCCTCATTAGGAATGATGGATTTCTCAACATGATATATTTTAGCTATTCCCTTATATTTTGCAGATATTGAAGTCTAATGCTTCTATTTTTGTGAAGGATGATAATAAATAATTTCATGTGGTTATGTTGTTGTTGTTCTAGTTTTGGCTAGTTTCTTGTGTTTACTATTTGTTTGTAAGCGATTTATTATAATTACAAAAACCACACCTTCCTTGTTTGTGATAGTTTATCATCTATCTAGACCCTTATTTAATGCCTCTTGTTATCAATGAAAGTAATCCAAAAATAAATCTATATCACTTCTTGTTCAAGTAAATGTTTTAAAACCATTACTTCTTTTGATGCATTATCAACCACACTAAGTATGAGAAGAAATTAAAAATCCTAATATTTAAAATGTTCCAATTGTAGGTTAATCATATTGGCTATGGAGGTGATATAATTAAGCAACTTGGGGTACTAGGCTAGGTCTCTAAATACATGGATTAATCCCAACTACTAATTTTTTACCTTCGTATTTGACTTGCTATCCATCACAAAATTAATGGCTAGTAAGATATATTATACCTCTTCATTGAACATATCTTTCTTAAATGTAGTTTGAAGTCCCATGTATTACTTCATTTTTTAGTTGGATTATCAAAAATTTATCCCATTATTTATTGGTCTTCTTGTTATAGAATGTAGCCTATGCATTAGAAGAGCAAGTAATCCACCTAATATTTCTATCTTAGACATGAATTAATCCTCTAATATCCATGGGTGTGACCATTATGGTAAATACATCCCATTTCCTTAGCATGATAGCTTGTTGTTGCTTATTATATTTGGTGGTATAAGTATGCACTAATTCTAGGCAACCCATACAAAAAACTAACCCAACCACGTGCTCCAAAATATGGCAATGATCCAAGTACCACTTGCATTCATGTTGTCGTGTTAGATTACCTCATTTTAGGAGTCACCGGGCACTTACTTAAAGTCCTCTTTATAAACCAAATAATAGAAATTTTGGAAGGTCTTAGTGGGCCCCTTCTTCCTCTCCCTAGATTGTTTTAAAGTAATCATATTTTTTCCTAGCCTTTGGGTATATTTTTCTATTTTTGATGTACTGGGGTACTTTGTAGCTCCCTAAAATGTCTCATAGGTCTCCTCAATTTTCTTTTGTTTCAATATCTATGATATCTTTAATGGGCTCTATGGAAATTTCCATTGGATCCATGGTTGACCAGTTTTGTAGTTTAAGTAATAAGTTTGGTGAAATATTTAAGACATAATATTTATGATCTATCAACCTTATCACTGAATTGAAGGGATTGGACAATGATTCATTGTCATAGTAACTTAATTTTTATTTCAAGTTCTACATTGTTTGGACGTTATACAATTAGAGGTTAAATTAAAAAATTAGAGGTTTTTGAACATGATATTTTTCTATATTTGAAGTGTTCAATCCAACAAGTTGCTTCCTTCATAGGTAAAAAATCAAGTGTCAATTCAAAAAATTAAAAATATCTAAAATTATGAATTTATCATTGCTTATTTGAGCACATTTTGCTTTTTAGTCTAGAACTATAAAAATAGCTATGTAGGGTGATGATAGAGCAACAACAACAATAAGGGAACTTGGTGATACAATTATAATAAGAGGTGCTCATTGAAATCAAAGATAGAACCAATGCAAGGCAATGATGGTGGTGAAGAAGCACATGACAAAGCAGTTATGGTTCACTTCTATTGTACATACGTACATAATTTATTAGCTTTGGTATCAAGTTACATGACTACAAGGATTTTTATACATGTTCTTCATGCAATAGAGATGGTGATAATTTATAGATTTTTTCATGGTTGAATCCACAATAGAGGGTATCATCATAGTACTATAGAAGCATCTATAACTTACAAATTTAAAAAATACAAATGAAGGTTTTTATGGTTTATATATTTTTCCTATGACCAACCTACACATGTGAAATACATTTATAGCACATATCCACTGTATCAATGAATTAAAGATTTATATGATGACATCATCATGAAGTCATACTCATTAAAAACTCTCCTCCTAGTCAATGTATCAAGTACTTTGAATGCTATAATCAACATAACATAATTATATTTTCAAATCCTTTCTTTGTTGATGAATCAACCATATTTTATCACTAATATCATCATGACATCATCACTATTTATGCTCTCTCCTTAGGATGAATGATCATACTAGTTTCTAGTGAATCAATAGCTTTTGGACTTGGTTTTATTTTTGCCTCTGGTGAATAAGATATTGCTTTCATCATATTGCCATCATTGAATTAGCTAATGATTCAGGATCTATGTTAGTGAATTGCTAACTAAAGAACTTGGAATTTTTTTTAGGAATTTATCATCAATTTATAGTTTATGTCAGCATGATGTCCCCCACATAACTAGTGAATCACTAAATTGGCCAACAAATCATCAAAGAAAATAAATCATTAAAAATTTTACCTTAAGAAGTTTTTATAACTATTTGCTTCATGTTTTACTCTTTGTCAATTGGAAGATATACGTGATAGAAATTATTAGAAGAAGAGTGAGCCTATGTTTTATTTTTAAATTTCTCATTTAGGTATGGAGGGTTTTCTTAATAGAAAGGTATGATAGAAACATAAAGAAAAATAAAAGGAAAAGCATTCATTCTATATATTTTATAAAATTTTTACCATTTTGAACTTAGAGGGATGTCAAGTATTGTTCATTCACCAATATGGGAAATGGTATCACATACATTGTGACTATCTTGTAGGTATCAGACCCTATAATTTTGCCACTTGGAAATATCCACTCCATAGGGAGTCAAGTGTTTCATATTTACCTAGATTTTCCCTATATTCATTCAACTTTAGCACCAAATCTCCTTCTATAAACTCTATATTAGTTGTTCTTTTATTGATCTACTTTTTTATGGTATTTTTATGCTAGATAGACCTTGCAAAGGCTATATTATTGTCTTACTATATTTGTAATAAGGTATTTAATTTTAAATTACATGGAACAACATCATTATCCTCTAGATCTAGTTATTATAATTTTTGGAGTGAAGGGAGTTTTAGATTTACTAATATTATTACCTCTTTATTGAATACCAATCTATAAGTTGAGGTCCTTAGTGAGGCATTAGGAGAGACCCTATTTGCACATAAATACTTCTTCAAAATTACATGCCAATGCATTTAAGATTCAATAATTGTTCAAGATCATGATAATACTTTTATCATTCAATTCTACCAGACTATTTTTCTATAGGTAATAGTTAGATGAGGTATTTAGGATGAACCAATACTCTACTATAATTTTCATCAAATTATATATCCCCTATGAATATTATTGCATTTTCCATGGTCATAGCCCAAGGTGTATCATACCTTGTGATGATGTCTTTTAGTATCTGAATGACTACCTCCTAACTTGTCGACTTAACTAAATCTACTTTAATCGACCTAGTGAAATAATATAAAGTAATTACAATCTAGCCATGTTCGATTCTAGATGGAGGTTTAATCCCTCGAATGAAATTTTAGGCTCAATTTATATAAAAGATCCATATATGACTTCCTTCTATGAATCATTAATATACAACATGCTTTGAACTTATTTACCTATTAATAACTATTAATGAATATAGAGGGTCGATAGTGTGTTCCCTCAAGATCTTATCGATAATTATTTGGACCAAATAATGGATATTAATATTTCAATGGGAATATCATGATAATTTAACACATATTCCTTCTTCAACACATCTTAGGAGTAATCCATCATATAGTTTATAAAAAATAATGCAATTAAGCTAGGTGTAGTTCATAGTTTTTTGTTTGAATCTATCCTTTCAAAATCCTTAGCACTTTCATAGTTAGCATATACCTCCTGATATCTGTTATTCATATTTATCATTTTTTGCCAATAAGATCATTGGTACATTAAAGGAAAAAATTTCACATAGGACCTATCTTCTGACAAATTTTGTTGACTTGATATCTATGTCAAACTACTATATATATTTTTATCTAGATAGCTCTCTTCTTACCTAGTTCTCCATGCAAGACTATAAACCTTACATCAGGGTGAACCAAAAAATAGTAGTCTTGCTTTGACATAAATAATAGTTAAACTTCTTGAGTGCTTCAATCGTGGAAAAAAATTATTTTTAAATTAAATTGTAATGATCTTCATAGTTGTGTAGTTGTGGCTCAAAAATGATGTTGGGAATTCTTCCTCTTTATCATCGTTTTGAGTTAGTATAACTATGATTATCTCATCAATACCAAACACATATAGTTTGAAATATTTTGAGAAATATGGATTAATAAAAAGAAATTCCTTAGTTATTTATTCTTTAGTCTCCTAAATTACCATATTTTCTTCTATCCATGTGAAGGTAGTATCCTTATTTTGAATTCTGGCAATAGATTTGACTAGTGTAAAATTGGTGATAAAATTGATTTGACCTAGAAAGAATTTGATACCTTTAACTGATGATGGTAATGGAAATTCTTGAATTAATTTTATATGATCAAGTCCATATTATACCACATTCCCAAATATTTTTATTTCCTATACAAATAAGATAGACTCCTTATGGTTCAAAAATATTCCATTTCATTACATCTCCTAAAGACTGATTTTAAGTGATCAATTTATTTAATACTATCTTTATAGAAAATGGTAAAATCATCAAGACAATTAAGGATAATTTTATCAATTAATACTACAAAGGTAATTTCCATTTCCATTGGAAAGCGACACCTACATTAGATAGTCCAAAAGGTATGTTTTGATAAGCAAAAGTGTCCCACTTAGTTGTGAATGTAGTTTTATGATGATGATCATCTTTACCTAGATTTTATTATATCTTGCAAAACCATACAATAGTTATAACATTTATGATCCTTCCACCTATAATTAAACTTGGTCCATAAGTGACAAAGGATAGAGATCCTTAAGGTATGCCTTGTATAGGTTTCTAAAATAAACACAATCTAATATTTCCATTTTTATTGCATATAGGTACTAAGTTGGCAAATTATATGGATTTTTATATGGGGAATATTATCTAGGTTTGGAACAATTTTAAAAGCTCCTTTTTGTTATCACTATTTCTTTTTTTGATTTGACTAGTCTCTATTTTTGATGGAATGCCCTAGTGTCAGCCTTCATATAAATTGTGTGTTCGATGATTTTTATGTCATAGATCTTAATAGCTATAAGAGATGACATTATTATATTTTCCACCTGATAATTTGAGCAAATGAACTTCTCCTTTATGTATTATTTCTCTATTTATAGGGTCTTACCTTAAACAATCTAAATAGAGTAATAAGATGTCAATTTTACTTTAATGTTGGTCTTCTCAGCATTATGATCAATCCTCTGGTAAATTGATTTATCTTTAGCTAAATTACTTGTCATTAAAATCATTACCATACTTGTTCTTTCCATTTACATGTTGTGCTTCTCTAACCAATAATTCGATAATTTATTTATTATTATTTAACATCTTCTAATGGTTGGCATTATCTAGAACTATAGGTATAAATACTAGCTCCAAATCATTTGGTTTATTTCACATATATGTGGCTGAATAAAATTTAGTAGCCAAAGATTCTAATTCATGTAATTTAGCATTCATCTTCTTAGGAATTTATTATTTCATATGCATCAAAACTTTCAATCAATTCCCAAAATTGATGCATATATGAATTTAGGTGCTTATTCTTAGTAATGCAAATGAAATTATCTTGACTTATTACTAAAATTAAATAACCAAATATTTTAATACTTTTTACCCCTAAACTCTTCATCTTTCTTAATATTGTGCAAAGGGCTTTGTATTCAGCTACATTGTTGGTGCAATTAAATAGCAAACAATAAGCACAATTCATGAATTGTATGGCTATACTTGCTCTATTCTTGGTCCTAGCACCATTGAAATACATTGTCCATATGAGCTCTAATATCTAAGCTTGTTTACTTATTAGTGCTAGTATTTTAGTGGGTTATTGTGTTATCAGATAGCTTTCCAAATTTTTATTCTTATATGATGTTCTATATAATTACTTTTATTATCTTAGAGGATCCCAATGATCATATATATTTATGATATAAGCTCACATTCATTCTATTCATCATCTACTAACTTTTTAAATTCATTCTAGTTGACTATCCTATCATTACCTAGTTTGCAAAAGAGATAATTGCATGGTAGTTCATTCTCAATATTGATCATCCTTCCATATTTTAGAACCTTCATATGCATGTAATCCATCACTAGATATCCATATTTTGATAGCTTCATCCATTCTCGAGATAAAAATATTCTAAAATATGGTGGAAGATCAACTACTATCACTTCTTATACAACAACCATTGTCATTATGATATATTTTAATATACCTACAACATTTACCTTTATTTCATCCATTTGAATAGGAATGCTAGCACTCTCTAAATATAGTAATTCCATATCTTCACAAATCACTTTCAACATGAGTGTCATAGTGATCCCCATATTTATAATTAAACTTTGTAAAATATAATTATAAAATTTCAATATAATATAAAGGAGATGTGACTTTACTATATTAGGTTTGGGTTTATTTAATACATCCATTGTATTTTTTGAATATCAGAAGGATACTAGGCCATGAGGTTTTGCTATTGAATTTCATTGGGTTGTGTGGATAAGGATACAATTGTTTTATTTTTGGTATAACTATATTATTGCTCTTTTAAGGCTTCTTGCAACAAAAACATTTATCTATACAAATTTAATGCTTCTAACATACTCGCATTTTCTAGTGTCTTTTTAATTATCCTACAATATTAATCTTGATTTCAAATGGGTTACTCTCATTTTGAGGTACTAACTTTTAAAATTACCTTATTGTAATAACTCTTCCTTTCATAGTTAGGGAACGATACCTCAAATACCTCTCCATTTATTCCTATAACTTATTATAACTCTACTCTATTTGAACCACTTTATTTTTTATCACATGTTCATTTGATTTTGGGTGTCAAATTATGAAATTTGAGTCACTACATTCCCCTATATATTTTCTTGTGTAGTCTCTTTATTGGTTGTAACTAGTTTCTTATCATTAAGGTGTAATAGGAAATGTTTTTTGTTAGAATATAGTAACAACTGAAGCATACACCTAGGGGAACATTAGGGGCCATCCTCCCCATGATTCAATCTTGGATATCCACTAGGATAACCCAATGCATTTACCATTATGGTGTCCTTGTGAAAATTATAGTATTGGTGTTTAAGTCAAGTTATTTGGATGGATCCATTTAAGCATATGATGACTTAGAATGTATTTCTATTATCTTTATTCTAATTCTAGTTGAGATCCCTTGTTGTTGACTGGTTAGTACCACCTGATCATCAAAAATAAAATTGTTAATATATTCAAGGATGTTAAAATTCACTAATACAACATTGTTTGGATTGAGTAATGTTGAGAACCATTATTCTATTAGTCACAATGGATTCATCATACTAGGTAGTTAAATCACAACTTTATTGATGGTTGGCATCTTGGTAACTACCACTTGACTCATCATCTTCCCTTGTTGTAAATGACATTATTGACTAGATATGACAATTTGAGCATTTTTTATAGTCATGGTGTACTCCATGCAATCATGTCAAGCATTGTATGTGAATCACTATAATGTGTTTATTTATACATATCATTTACCATATTAATTTGATCTTGATTACCCGCTTCCTTCCTAGTTTGATGAGGTACTTGGTCTTTTTTGAGGTAAGGAGTCCTTTGTTAGTGTTAATTACTTGACTATTGCCAACTACCACATCATTGCAAACCTTGATTTTACCTCTTTTCTATGTAAGTTTGATTCATGGATAATTTTATCATCTCTCTTAACTTGTTTAATAGAATGTGGATGCCATCATTCTAATTTATGGTGTAGAGATAGTATTTATACTAAGTGGATGAGAAAGAGCTAAAAAACCAACAACTGATGTTGGAAGGTCATAGTATTTAGTATATTTTGACTAAGATAATTCACTACATATGGTGTGTTTCTCTACATGTAATTAAATGTGGTAAATAATGTCTAAACAAACTTTCTTTAGGTGTTTGGGATTAGTGTCATAATTGGAGAGAATCTTGATATATATAAAATTTAAGTTGGGTTTACATAAGCAACATAGGCCATAGGAGAAAAATATGAATTTACCAACTCTAATAAGAATATCCTCTACTCAATAGCCCTCCTCAAAGGATTTGGATAAGGTGGCATGATTAGAATTGCAAACCATCAAAGTGAAATATGGTTGGATTACCTTGATATAGAGAAGGCTTACTTGTTTGACAGTCATATTTGGTGGTATCAAGTACATTGTATGTATGAACCTCATGTTATAGTCATGGATGTTTTCTTGAGGATGACTTTACATGGCATTTCATTAAGAAAGTATAGAGTAAATGTTTCCTTGATTGCTAAATATTCTCATGAATATTTTGACCATAAATCTCAATTGGTGATTGAGTTATGGGGAAGGATTCTATGCCATATGGAAGTTTTATCTCTCAATGAATATATTAGCAGGTGGACCATGATGTATTACTCTTAGATATAATGTAAAAAATTCAATATCAATAACTAATTCAAATTATACATGAAAATTTTGTTTCCATTATCATCAAAAGTTAGTAGAGATATCATAGCAATAATATGGGTTGATAAATAAACCATTAAAATTAAAGATCCTTAATATGTCCAATCAGGTAATTAATATTTTGGCCTTATTTGAATTTGTATTTGATAATCTTGAGGTGGTTGTCCATATGATATTTGTGGGGTTTAAGGTGTCTGATGTTGAGAAGAACCTATGAATCCTTATGGATGTTGTTCAAATTGGATAATCTATTGATTTATAACTACATGTGTGTTTTATGGAGGTATAAGTTATTTGGGAATAAATTATTAATTAAGATTTTAAACTATTGGATTGAAAAATGTCTAAGGATTGGGAATTTGGAAATGCATGTGGAATTAGATGCATTTTATTTTTTTCTAAGGATATTAGATATTTTGAGATGGTAGTTGTTGATATTGCATATGGTCTCAACTAGAATTAAGAAGTGTATTATGTGTAGCACCTTGGGGAACTTGTGCTTCTAGTAGGATTTAAGGGATTTTCCAATTTTGTGTGGTTCTATGATTTAGTTGTTTACTTGGTGTTACCTAAAGTAAACAACCATACATAAAACCAAGATTTTATTTATTTTAAGTGTCTTGTATTCTTAAGATTGACAATATTTGTAATATTTGATTTCCTTTTTGGTTTTGTATTATTTATTAAGTTAGTCCACCTTGTATCCAAGAGATAATATTATGGGGATTAAGTTGATGTATTGAACCAACTTGTGAGAGGCTCAAATTAAATTATTGATTGGGTATGGTTTGGTAAGCCTAACCAGCTAAAAGAGTGGACTTGGTGATTGATAGACACTGGTTGTGAATTATAGGCTTATACTTACTTTTATTAGGAATTATTACACCATAGCCCATATGACATGAGAGTGGTATAACCATATTTTACAAGAAATATGCATGTACTTAAGGACAATGGTAGTTATAAGTTTAGTTAGAGGTTTGTTATGTCAAAAATAGACATCCAATATGTTTAAATATCTATAATTTCATAATGCAAATCATGGAAGCATTGAGTTTTAACATGTGGTATTAGAGCAGATATAAGGAGTAATTTCTCCTTCTAATCCTCCTCAATCTTTAAAACAAAGAAGCCAAAAAGATCTCTCTAATGAAAAGAGTTTTCAAGGATAAAAAACCCTACCAAGGATTGATAAAATTTAACCTCCAAAGAAGAGGTAAACATCTTCTCCAAGAAGTATTCCCAAAAAATATTTCAAGAAGATCAAATTATTATTAAGAAGGGTCTCAGGATAATTTTTTCACAAAATACCCTACTAGAGGTAGAAGTCATCTAGGATAAGAAATTCTATAAAATATCAACACTAGCAAGTAAAAGGAGGTACTAAAAGGCTAAAAAGCAATTACAGTAACCACCAAAAAATAAAGACATCCTAAAAAAGGTTTCCAACTAGCATGAGGTTCCACATTTCTTACATTAATTTGAAAATATATAGGAACTAATAATCCATGAGGTGAATAAAGACATAAGGCAACTACTTTCTCAATTGAAGATAGTTCATTTCCAAAAAGGTACTACCCATACAACTCATGTTTTTAACCAATTGTAAAATATAGCATATGGTGTAAGGATTAAATAGATTTAAATATAATAAAGCAAGGAATATATTTGAAGAATATTTGAAACATCTTTTCTAATCAAGACGTGTGGAGCTTATATGATATGGCTCTTCCAAACAATATGTCAACCATAAAAGGAAAAAAAATATTTATTCTAATGAATTAATGTTTGCATCAATAAGGTATTACATTATATAAAAAAAGATAGCCAAAATTCTATAAAAATGTAGCCAAAATGCAGCCAAAAAGTGCATCCAAAGTGTGGCCAAAAAGTGCAGCCAAAGTGCATCCAAAGTGTTGCCAAAAAGTTCATTCAATGCACTATCACAATAGGCTCTCCTTCTTCATCTCTTGTTTTTGCAACTACAATTGAATACCTCATGAAAACAAATAACTACAAAGGTAAAACAACAAAAATAGTTACAACCGTTGAAATGTGCAGATGATAATTATTGTAGAAGGCACATAGTCCACATAATATGCCAATAAACTAATGGAAATATTTTCCTATAGAGGTTTTTTCTAATGTTAATAAACCCATATAATACTAATGAGCCTTGTAACTAGTAGAATTGACATAAAAAACTTGAAAATAATGATAGATTGTTTGAAAAGTATTCTATTAAAAAATAATAGAATGTTTGAAGAGCATTCTATCACAATGGACATAGACTATCCAAAAATAATTCTATCACATATATAGATTATCCAAAATCACATAAAAATAGACATAGACTATCTAGAAGCATATATTATATGGATATAAATTATCCAAAACATTAAATCATATGAACATAGACTACCCAAAATTATATCAAAATGGACATAGATTGACTAGAAGCATATATTATAAGGACATAAACTATCCAAAAAAATATACCATATGGACATAGACTGTCCAAAAGCATATCAAAATGGACATAGATTTTTTATAAGCATATATTATATTGATAAAATATCTAAGATATTATATCATATGGACATAGATTGTCCAAAAGCACATCAAAATGGGCATAGACTATCTATAAGTATATATTATAAGGACAAAGACTATCCAAAAAATTATATCATATGGACATAGACTATCCTTAACATATTCTGAAGGGATATAAATTGTCCAAAATCATATCTTATATGGACATGGACTGTCTAAAAGCATTTAAAGACATATAATTACTAGAAACAATATTTTTTCCTAAGCGCTTGTCAATTAAATAGGCTTGAAGGGCCATCACTTAGGAGCAAACAAAAATCCAACAAGGACATAAATTATCCAATGACATAGACAACTTAAAAACAATATCAATTTTATTTTCCTAAGAAATTATCCATTACTCAGGCTAATAGGCCACCACTCAGGGGCTAATTATGTCATATTAATAAATATCAATTTAGGAGTACTTCTAATAAGGTACTCCAAATTGATGAGCATATTAGTCTACCTTTTAAGCACCTTGTTTAAAAGGGTTAAAAATGGTAAACAAAATTAGATGCATGCAACTCTCTCATTTTTCACAAATAGAATAATTTTGCAAAAAATCCTTTATAACAACTTTGGAAAACTATCCTGGGGCCATCTATAGAAATACACTAACAAGACACATATTTTAATCATGACAATTGAATAATTGTTTTAATTTTAATTTTCATCATTAAAACATTAAAATAAAAAATTTAAACCATGATCAACTACCATAAAAATTCCTCAAAATCAACTTGGGTACACGTTATTCACCTTAATTTTACTAATCAAATTCATCACAAACATTTATCCTTGTCAAAATTTCTTTTTAATATTTTGGTTAGGATCATATCCATTTCACTCTTGGATATTTCCAAATTAAAATAATTTGGTAAAACTTATAAATCACATCCAAAATATTTTCTATGAGCATACAAGACTACCATATTAATCATAAAATATTTTTAATGCATCACATAATCAAACCCATCAATCATTTATTTTACATAAATTTTCATATAACACAAATTAGCACACAATCAATGAATCAAAACATCAATATATACATATCAAAATCATCATACACTGGTTTGGTGGACCACAATAAATGAAGATGGTGCATTCAAACTAAGTCATATATAAGGTGACACCTAACAAAGAAAATATGTGTCCTCATGCCATCATAAAAAAATTAACATAACAACCCATGGTTTAGGTCTCTAACCCACCCTCTGTAGGACAAGGTGGACATTGTACAAACTATTGTGAATCACTAGTCACCAACCTTATCCTATAACAATATGGAGATTATGTATTGATGTATGAGGGTTGTCTCTACTCTATAAATACTAACCCATAGTATATAGTCCTATAAAAACTACTCCTCTTCATCTATATTAACAACTCAGCCTAAAGATCAACTACTTGTCTCTCTCCCTGAGCCAACTAACTAACTATAATACTAATAGCTAGGTCATTTCTACCATATCTTGCTACTGCTACTCCTACCATGGCATCATCAAGTTCCTACCTCATATGAGCTATCTCCTACTCTCAATAATCCCTCTTAGCCTAGAGCCAATCCCTCTTAGATCTAGCCTAATCGTACTAAAAAATAGCCTAATATTGCTTGAACTTGATTTGGTCTCTCTCCAATAGATCTTAGTCTCACAATACTATGACTTGATTTCTATCTAAAAGTGTGGCACCTTATGCCACCATTACCTAGTCTATATGTGCTTGGAGGAGCTCAATATTCCTCCTCATAACATCTCTCTCTAGTTGAGATGTCTCCTCTTTGCAGTCTTCTTAGTGCCTGCCTTGGTATCATGAACTACAACAATAGGGACTATAACTAGAGCCTAAGTTTATGTAGTCCTATCCCTCAACCTTAACCTCAAACTCTCAATAGCCACTCAAAATAACCATCAAACCTTAAAGATAGACGTAACCCAATGCCATTGCATCATATGTGTGACCCTCCCTAGATCGATCTACCTATACCACAACTAGTACCCTGGTAATATTTTTGTATTATCCCTTGTAAAATATGGAACATGTGGATCATTTACATCTTCCTAAAAACCCATGGTGTCTATATGATCCCCAAAATCTTGACCCCTTTCTTGGATCACCCACTGTTACCACATCTCCCCCAATACCAACACCCCCTAAGGAAAGCTAAACTAACATAACATGTGATCAAGTTGTTATAACTCAAAATCTCCTCAAGTTCCTCATAGCCACATAACTCTCCTAACTCAAGCAATCTAGAATGCATCCCCTACCCACCCTAGATGAGACCTTCATGGCAACCATACAACATCATCTACTTGGAGATTATCAATTGCCCTCCATGTTGCCATTAAAACTCCTTTGAAATATCTCCTCCCTACCTCATATGCATGGTCCTATCAAAAGCCTATAGACACCCAAGAATTAGCCATATCTACTGAAAGCTCAACTAGTCATTTGATGTCTAGGTGCTCCCATGCTCACACCCATAATAAGATACTATACACAAGATACTCTCATAGTAATCCACTTGATGCAAAGTCTGGTAGAGTCTATATAAAATGAAGGGAACCCAAGAAAACTGATTTTTTGATCCCTTAGGCCACAATATCACACCATATCTAGGGTAGAAGTATCTTTCTTGTATCTCTAGTAAATAACTCAGAGGTTAGAGCATAGAGTAAACCTATTATCCTATCAAACCAACCTATCCAAAATGCAATATTGATGTCAATGTCATACCTCATCAACTAAAATTGGGAGTCTTGAGTCAATTCTCCCTATGATCAATCCATGTTATAGATCCTCAAAACTGGTGGCCCTTTGATCAACACCTAAAGAATCTTTCACATGTCCTCCAAAATTATTGACATCTCTCCTATCAATAGCAAAAATGTGGCATACTTTGAATTCCATCACTTCACCAATGTTGTCAATAAGGAGTAGTCTAACTCAATATATGGCATCCTCACAAGATAGAAGATGCTTACACCATCTAGCATTGCCATGTTCATAGTAGTAATGTTGAAAACCATGGATCTAAATGTGAAAGATCTACAATCCATAATATGTAGGATGTCTAACACCTACATATATAAAAAACAACCAAAAGTCATAAAATTTACCAAAAACAAAAATTAATAATTTTTTTCCTCAAGTTTTGAATTTTCCACCTCTAAGCGACTTTTATTTTAGAGTAATTCACCACCTTAGATGGTTAATTCACAATGAATTAGGGTTTTACAAATCCTATACCTTAGGTAGTGGGTTCATGATGATATATTTGCAACATGGGTTGTGAATCCACCATGTGTAGCAACCCAAATATAAAAAGCAAAAAATTAAAAAATTAGCAAAGGAAATTTATCCATACCTACAACTAGGTCCCAAATGGTCCACCTACATCCTACACTACCTCCAATATATTAATTGAATACCTAAATTTTTCCATTATATGAATTGCTCCATTTTTCTGCAAAGCAATTTTTCTCCCCTCGTATAGTAAAAATAAAATTATTTTACCTCCTAGGAGGAAATTGTTTTTGTCTACCCATTTTCCACTCATTCTATTGAGTTCCATCAAAAATGTATTGGATCCCCCAAAAACTAAATGGAGCACCTAGGCTTGGGCAAGCTAGTAAACCCCCTTCTCTTTTCTACGTCATAGAAATTACCCAAAAAAACCCTAGGTAATTTTTCACACTTTTAAGTCATTTTTTGTTATGTTTTACCTCATATTGGTCAATCAAAGCTGAAAACCTCTTTTTTTCTCACAATTTGGGTATCTATAATTATTTTTTATGCATTTATTATTTTAAATACATCAAAAAAGGGGTAAATATAGATGCTTAAAATTAGACCACCCAATTAAATCAATCTAATCATTACTTCACCAAGCAATCAAATTAACTATGATCGACATCCTCAAACCAAGTTTTTGTAGCCTAAACAGACTTGCATGAATTCATTTTTTCAAGAAAAATTTGTTGAGTGAATAATTTTTCATCTTAGATGTCATATTCATGAAAAAAAATTCCCACCCAATTCCTGCTATCCCTTGACAAAATTTGATTTACAACAGTCAATACTTCAAATTCGTCAAAAGATGAATCTTCCAATGGTATATTCAAAGGTGGAAAATTCATTTTAGGCATGCATAAAACATAAATTACTATCTAAAACTACCTATTATATGTATTTAACCCCTATTACACCTATTAGTCAACCCAATCATATGCTAATAAAAGCCTATTAACTCAATAATCAAACTCCCAATCAGGCATTTGTAACTGGCATTCAAACTGAAAATCAAATTCAACTAAATTCCAATCAATCTTCAATCATCCTCTAACTTCTAGTAAAAGTAGTTAACTGGCCATCAACACTCTCCAATGACACCTCATCCCCCCATGGGTGTCCACTTTTGTCTATATGAGGAACCTGCAAGGAAGCATTTGTGCAAGACTTCTTGAAGTAACAAACTACTACTTGGATTACATTCAAAGGTTCTTTCAAAGTACTTTTGGATCATCTTTTAGAAAGTCTCTTATAGAGGAATAGAAACAAGGCATAAATATTTTGAGGGAGTTCTACCTCTATTTTATCTTCTACCTCCCTTACAGCTTATTATCTTCTATTTTTTTATTGCATTGTTATCATCTTTATTCTTCCTTAACAAGTGTTATCTAGTGTTTGTATGTGAGCTCATTTTGAAGGGCATTCTGAGGTATTTATGGGTCAATAGGTTGATAAATATATCCTATAAAACCTCAGATATAGGCCTACATCCAATCCTCCATCACTATTCTAGATTTTCCTCCCTCTAAAGCGAATCTATCACCTAGAACCTATCAAGGTGATAAATTCATTTTAAGCCTCCTCTGTCACCTCATCCATAGTTTAAGGTAATTTTCCTTTTAGTTTAGACACTCCCAAAAACCTATATCCTCCTTTGTTACTAAATATTCATGTTGCATTGTCTTTTATATGTCAATTTTGATCTTTCACCTACAAAGAGTGAATTTTCCATTTGTGTAGGATAGGCGATGGATTCATTGTTTGAAGACTTCTTCCTTAGTTTTTTAGGTCAAATTGATGATGTTGTCTATTTTATCAGTCTCATATATCCAAACACTATAATTTGACACTACTTCAACCATTCTCTACCTCTTGTTACTCCTAATTTACCATCTAGGTTGAATTTTCCATTTTTCATACCTTCAGGTGGTAAATTTATGATTATCACTACCACATCCCATTTCTAGATCTCTTCTTAACTTTTTATCACTTTGTTCCTAATTATAGTGCAAATTTTATCTTCCAAAATATCTCTAGGTGGTAGTTTCATGATAGGTGATATGACATCCATTTTAGGCTCACTTTTGATTTTATTTACATCACTTTAGGGGTCTAACTATGCTTTCTAGGTAGCAGGATTCTTTGACCATTTGGTAGGCCTCCCAAAATTTATTTCCCTTTAGTCTTCCATTTTTTATAGGTTTTTTTGAATTTACCACCTAGAAGAGTTGCAAGTGACAATTTCATATTCGGTTAATGGTTTCATCTTAGCCACAAGGATATGTAGGCACTCCCTTGCTTCTATTTTTCTTATTCATTGTTTGATATTTGTTCTCTATTTTCTTGTTATCATATTAAGAAACTAAGAGGATTTCAATAAAATAATTTATAACCTTCATTAAAATTTAAAGGAAATACATATTTTAGGCATTAAAAAAATAAATACATATAGTTTGCATTTAGGCTTTTCTTATTTGTGTGCTTATCCATTCACCCTTTCTCAAAAAGAAAAAGTAAGAATTTATTTTTTCGTTTGGATTGTAGGTTAGTTTTCATCAAAGAATTAAAAAAATATCTCTAGGATGGATCTTATATTCTTGCATTACTTCCTTGGTGCATTATACAAGTTGCATTAGTACTTTAGAACATTAAAATTAAAAGGGATATTAAGAAATATTCTTTATCACATCTTTGGTTTCTTGTCTTCACCCCTTAGGCATATAAATAAAAAATCATATATAGAAGTACAATAGGCTAGCTTTTTTTTGCCTGCATATTTATTTGAAATAAATAAGAGAAATATTTTAGATCTTAGATATAGGACAAAAAAATCAAATTATATATAGGACTATATTTTGCACTTTTTTATTCATTTGAATTGCACTTGCATCATTATTGAATGTAGACATTAGGTTATATATAAATCTAGTTATTTTTAAAATCAATGGATAAAATTAGATTTAGGAAAATTGATAAATTACCCTTGGTGAACCCCAAATTCCCCCTCACTAAATAAAAAAACTTAGAAAAAGTACAAATGGTAGGGTGGTAACACCCTCTTGCTGAAGTATGGAACCTTGAAGGAAAAAGGACTTGCCAAGGTCAGTGCCTCCTTGGGATCCCTTTTTTGGTTCCTATAGTACCAAAGCCAAAAAGGACCAAGTTGAATGCAAAGACCCTATCGTGGATATTTCTTGGAAAAGATGAGGTGTTAAAAAATTATCGATTGATAAATTCAAATACCAAGAAAGTGCATATAAGTAGAATTTTGGTGTTTGATGAAGAATTTAAAAATAATATTAAAGATTCTAAGGAATCTAAAGATTCCACATATTTAGTGCTCAACATTGAATCAAATGAGGAAGGTCATGAAGTTCAAAGAGCTAAATTATATGAGGAAGATCATTCAAAATTTATTTATGAACCAATATAAATTACTCCATCATAACAAAGAAATAATCCAAAATGGATCACTAATACCATTAGATATGCTGAACTTGATACACCACTTGACCTTACTTCCATATGACCACGTACTCACAATAGTGCATGACAAGAAGTAAATCTAGGGTTGATGAATTTTATAACGAAGAATTCAAAACTAGGTTTAGTAAAGGATGAATTAAGTTTACCACAATGTAAGATAGACAAGGAAATAGAATACTCATCTTTTATGAAGAACAAAACATGGGATCTTATTGATTTACCAAAAGGAAAGAAACCCATAGTCTACAAGTGAGTCTTCAAAATTAAATACAAGGTAGATAAACCCATTGATAAGTATAATGTATGACTAACTTGAAAGGGCTATGTATAAAATGAAGGAATAGATTACGAATAGACATTCACACCTACAAGAAACATGACCACCATCCATGTACTCTATGCACTAGTACAAAGTTTAATTTGGAATTTTATTAAATGGCTATCAAAATTACCTTTCTCAATGATGATCTTGAAGAAGAGGTATACATGATATAACTTGAGGGTTTGGTTGTCAATGGGTATCTTCAAACTTTTTGTATGCTAAAATTTTCATTTTATGGGTTGAAGTAGGATCTCAAATCTTGATACATCAAAATTAATGATCACCTATTGTAGCATGGTTTTATCAAATGTGCCTTTGATAAAAATCTCTATGTTAAAAAATTAAATTTGACATAGTAATTATTGTGCTCTATATTGATGATTTTATTAGCATTGGTAGTTTAGAAAAATGGGTGAAATTTGAAGAATGACTTGAAAAATCATTTGAAATGACAAATTTGGAGTTTTTACACTATTTTCTTGGATTGAAAGTTTGGTAAATAAAGAATCACATTGTGGTCACATAGATAAAGTATGTCAAGACACTACTAGAAATATATAGGGTGATACATTGTAAATATAAGGTGACATTGATGGAGCAAGGGTTACAACTATCCAAATATGATAAATCACCTCATGTATCTATTACTCTTTATCATTAACTAATTGAGAATCATGTATACCTAAAAAACACCAGACATGATATCATTTGTTTTATAATATATCTTTTGACCTTAATGTAGGAACCTAAGGAGAGTCATTGGAAATTTGCAAAGAGGATGCTACATGGTATAGAAGAATATAGCCTAAAATATAATAAGAATGATATTTTTTCTATAGGGATAAACAAACTCAAATTATGTTGGATCTATAGATGATAAAAGTCAACATCTAGATATGTGTTTCATATAGGATCTAGACTTGTCTTGTGGCATAGAAAAAACATGTAGCATCATTGTCATCCATAGAGGTAAAATACCATGCTATACAAGGAGTTGCATGTGAAGCAATATGTTTATAAAGCATACTCTCAGATATGGATGTGTAAAAATTAACCAACCTTGTTGAATTATAATAATCAAGGTGTTCTAAAATTGGTCAAGAATCTAATATTTTATGAAAGGATAAAGCACATTGAAGCTCAATGTAATTTCATTCAAAAACAAGTTCAAAATCAACATATATAGCTCAAGCACATTCCCATCAGAGATCAACTTGAATATATTTTCATAAAGGCAATTGCATGTGTCAATTTAATTTTTTTGGCAATTCTCTTTGTACACCAAATTATGTAATAAGGGGATGCTAGATAATTATTGTTATATTATTTAAGGGGAAAATGAATGGAAAAGAAATAGAGTGTCATGTTGATCTCCTCCATAATGGGAAACACCAAGAGTATTTTGAGAATACAAGAAATATCTTAATGTATATATTTATAAAGCTAGATGCTTTGATAACTTATTTTTTGGTGCTCAATCCATCAGTTCAAATTATGATGGGATGTTGAAAATGTAATTTGACTTATGGTAAAGGTTGGCATTATATGATCTAAATTATATAGTCCTATGGTACAATCATTGTACAATTATACTTATTATTATATTTTATTATGTAAGTCCTATGGGTCATGGTTAACCTTGTTATGGTTAAATACATCTTATAAGTCGTATTTAACCCTTAATACTTCTTGTTATATTGGCTTAGGTTAAACGTATTTATTTAATTGACAGTTTGGTATTGATATAAATACCCCCATCACTCCATCCATTGTATCATATTGTTGTGATTCTTACTTGTGGGTAATATAGTGATTATTTATGATGTCTATGGGCTCCCAAAAATTTATATGTTTTCTTCTTTTGTCTTTTTATGTTTTTTATATAAGATTTAAATGGACATATTTATTTTTTTTGTTTATGGAAATATGTGTGAATTCCAAAACACATGGTGCGAATTAATATACATATGGACAAAAAATATGAAAATCACCTTATTGATGCCAATAATACTAAGAAGCTATTACATACTTTTAAGTAATTATATAATAATTTTTACTCCATTCATATCAATATATTGAAAGTAGAGATTGCTACCTTGACTATAGTAAATTTTGGAATAGTTTAAGAATATGTCAATCAATTCAAGAAAGTAATAAAATATCCATATTTCTCAAGACTCTGATGAGGAGAACAAGAAGGAATGAGTTAATTATCTTCAATATGATATTCAACATTAATTTCTTTTATTGATTAGAAGAAGGGGGTTTAAAAGGGTATCCAAATATTTATAAAAGGAGAAGATCTCTAAAGGTCTTGCAAGAGAAGCTCCCACATAGGGAGAAAAAAACAAAGACGCAAATAAAAAATCTCCTAAGAGGGATAAAAAAACAACAATACAAACCAGAGACACAGGACGTTCCCACAACAACCAAAACAAGGGAACCTCTAAAAAAAACATAGAGAAAAACACAAAAAGAGATAAAAAAAATAAATAACAACAAGCCTAGAATAGCAAGGATAAGCCACTGGATAGGATAATCATTAGTCATCCCTCTAGATGGGTCCATAAGCTCCTTAGCATCAATGTATCCAAAGTATTTCTTGAATTCATCTAGGAGGGTGTTTACTTACTAGGCCAGGGTAGTGCTCATGTTGGCTGCTCTCATCATGGTCACAAGAATGTCTTCCAAACCCTAAAAGTGGCCCTTTTTATAGTAAGGAGGAAGCACAATATGTGAAGAATCACTTGGAGGGCATATGGAAACCACTCAGGAGAGCAACATTGGTAGTCATAATATGAAGAGGAGTGTATTTCAATTTGAATTTTTGAGCTAATGAGGGGGAATTTGCTACAAAATCCAAAATTTTATCAATATTAATGTGTATGGGAGAGACATTTATTTTTTATCCTTTATATTTGATCCAAACATACCTTATTTTCACTTCAGCTTTGGATTTGGGAGTTTTCTCTTCCATCTCGGGCTCAAGGTCTAGAGAGTGGTTGAAATTGGAGGGTCCAAGATCGAAATCAATCATGCAGGTGATATTTGGAGTGGAAGGTCTTGCATAATTCTCAATCACCAACTCAGGAGTGGAATTGTTCATTAAAGTAGGAATTTTGACAAAAAGGTCCAAGTTGATCTTTGGATTGTTGGGTATGAGATTTGAAATTGTTGATTGATATTACCTTTGAAGAACATGCTCGTAAATAATCAGGTGAAGGCATTGATAGATAAGAAAAGAGGAGGATCCCTTATAAATATTGAGGATGGATATCTCTATTAACTTGTAGATATATTAATGGATGATTATACTCTTGCCATGGATGTGATGAAGAAAATCCAAATGAAAGATTATCAGAACATTGGTCTGACCATCAACTATGAAGTAGTTGATGATGGGGATCATCACTTTATCCCATGGTTTTGTAAGGATGTCATGAATGATACCTCCTTTATCTCTACCAAGTATTTATCCTTTATCTCTAAATAATTGGAGCTCACTTGCCAATGAATTTTTCTTCCTTCGGACAATTTCCCCATCATTTGGGAACCCATTGATTTTAGCAATGAGTTTTGGGTTGAGCATGAAGATCAAGCCTTTGATAGTAACTCTACCATTTACCTAGGTGTGAGAGAGCCCTTTGGAGAGCTCTAAGTCATGCCCACAAAACAACTTGAGGAAGGGGAGGAAGCCCATATCTTCCAAAATTTCTTCAATGATCTTCTCTAGGTGGAGCACCTTAGGTTTGAGACATGAGTCACCATAAAATATCTCTATAAATATTGCAGGCCAACACAAGGATAGTGAACAATGTAAGGAGGATGGTCTAACATACAAGGTGAAGATAAATGAGGCACAAAGCAAGGTAGTAGTAGGGAAAACATTATGATCAAGGTCAAATCACATATTCCAAGAAGGATGATAATGATTTAAAAGGGTAGATATTTTGGGACTGGGTAATTTTGAGAAGCCAACTAACATGATACAACAATGATCAAAGATATGCCAAAAATCCTCCTTGAAAAGTGCACCAAGTATCAAAATGAAGAATTGAGGATACCTTTTAGGATTCACCTTGTGAGTTAGTAAGAAGGTAGCATATTTGAACCCAACAAATGGATACTAGAAGGATAATGAACAACATGGCCAAAATTATCCAATGGATTAAGGTTTGGGTGATGACAACTGAATTTGGATAAGAAAACCAAACCCATGATAAGCAAATTACAAGGCCTAGGAAACCTTCGCATAAATAATATGGTGGATTTGGAAGTGCTACATCAAGGACATGTAGCAAAGATATATGTGTGATATGATAGTGCATGATTTAAAGGAGTGAGGCTTGCAAAGGCCACCCATAATTGTGAAAAATTAGGGTATCCAAAACCAAAGAGCACAAGGTTAAACTTTAAAAAATGATTACTAGCTTTGATCAAGGAGAAACTAGGATGGAATATCTACATCTTGGGAAAGCAAGCAGAAGGTTGAACATGAATGAGGTAGGGAAAATACCAAATCCAAGACCACTTACTACCACATATACAACCAATAACTAAATACCATAAGGGACCATTGTCGAATGATAAACTAACCCTGAAACCAAAACTCTACCACTAGGTCATACATGTGAAATACCACCAAGGAGCATAGAAAATATGATGATTGAGCCATGAAAGAATAACCCAACAATGATAACCAATTATACAAGGCTATAGGGGATTAACATGGATGAAAATGTTGACCCAAAACCGATCATGAAGGTTAAGAAGACCAATAAAAATGAGATAACTGGAATGGTAAGGGAGAATGCCACTCAATATAAAACAAAAATGACTAACAAATATAGAGGGAGGTAGGATGAGAAGAAAGAAACTCTCGAGAGCACCACAAAGGGAGGATCTACTAGGGGAAAGTCCAAGAGAATTAAGCATTGGAAACATGAGCACCATAAATAAGATAATAATCAACCAAAGGCTAAGGGAAATTAGAATTCCATAAACCAATTCCATTAATATTTACAATAAGATTTTTCATAAAGTCAAAAACATGATTACCTCCTTTGAAGACATGTTGAATAATGACATTATCAAAGTTTTGTAGGGCTCTTTTAGATTCTTCAATAAAGTCATCAATATTCCAAGTTGAGGATTGAGAAAATTTAAGCATATTGATGATGTTCATGGAATCACCTTCAATAATGATATTTTTGGAAGAAATTTTGCTTATAAGATTTAAAACCTAGAAGATCATCTTGGCTTTAGTGAAGTGACTTGATTGGATTTCAAATATTTTTACAAATGCAAATAGGATGTGGTCTTTAAAGTTTTTTATGAGGCCACCAACATCAGCTTGGTCAGGATTTCCTTTAGAGGTACCATCAAAATTAAATTTTACCAAACCTATAGGAGGGGAATCTATTTGACATTAAATCTATCAACCATGGGAGTGAAGCTTGGAGGTGGAGATCATATACCAAGGAAATTAATTATCATGGTCTCTACAAAGTTGCCTATAATTCCTGAGGGTGAAATAAGTAATGAATTCTCAATAGGAAAATTTAAGATTTTGGTTACAACCAAGAGGTGGCCTCTTGAGTCATCCTATAAAATATTGTTGTTTGTTTCTCTCCAAATCCACCAAAGGAAGTGGGGTAGGCAAAAGACCTAGAGAGAAGATAACTTGTAGTCATGGAATGGATAAGTCCATTGTAGGTAAAGCTCCTTGATATTGTTTGGATGAACCCAAGAGATACCAAAGGAGTTAAGAAGTAAATGGAAGACCCAATGGGAAAATGGCAACAAATGAATAAATTTTGAACAGTCTTAGTGTTAGAGGAATCGAGGTGGCATCTATTAGGAAGGGCCATGCCTTTAGATTGTAGATTATTAGTATTCAATATCTTATTTTGAGCTACGAACCAATAAAATAAATCAATCTTAGGTGTAAGGTGCTTAAGCCAAAATATTTTGACTAGGAACCAATGATCAATATCATTTTCAAGGACATAGTAGGCAGATTTCATGAAAAAATGCCATTTTCACTAGTCTTCCACATAGGGATGTCATCATTACCATCGTTGAGGATGAATTGGATTTTTAAAATAGTGGATAACTCATTAAAAACTACCACCTCCCTCCTATTAAGATCATTCATGGGTATATCTTTCCAATGCCTTCTCTCATGAATAGAAAGAGGAGAGTCATGAATCCAAAAGTCTCAAATTTTATTTCATTTCCATTGCCTAGTTTCCACCTGATGCCATGGTAGAGAATATCTCTAATTTTGAGGAGGGAATTACAAAAAGTTGAACCCCTAGGTAAGTTATGATCTTCCAAGAAGGAAATTCCTTGCTAGAGGTACTTAGCCTGAATGATGTCAATTGATCTATATCTATATTTTTTGAGGAGTCTCCATCCATGCTTAGCTATGAGGACTATGTTCATTGTTTTGATTTTCCTAAATCCAAGCCCTCTGACCTCTTTCTTGGAGTAGATATGATCCCAAGCAATAATAAATAACATTTTATGATCTTTAGATCTAGACTAGAGAAAGGATTTTTGATAGTATTGAATAATAATTTTGAATCCTATGATATAGTAGTCATTTTTTATGATGTTTGAAATACATTTCCCTAAGATAGAATTACCCAAGCTAAAAGACGTGTTTCAATACCTTCTACATAAATAATATTAGAGTATGGTCTCTCTCTCTCTCTCTCTCTCTCTCTTTGTCTCCCCCTTTCTCTCTCTCTTCAAGCTCATATAAAAGAAGTGTCTAAGAAAAATTTTAAAAATCCTAAAAGGGAACGTAAAAAATGGGGATAAGAAATATAATATGCTCATCAAGAATCTCATTTATAACTACTAAAAGAATAAAGTAATCAAAGAATAATTTTATAGATAAAAGATCAAAAAGCTAGAGGAAGCAACCAATAAGGGACTAGTGGTTATTTTGTTTTATTTGTATAAGGTAGGGATGAGAATGAGGATGATACCTACACATACTAATATTTATTCAAACCATTGGAGCTCCATGTCTTCAAAGGAATTAGTTATATATTTAGGGATAATCTAAAATATGATGAAGCATCACCCTCATTTTATTAACTACAATAGATAGCATTGTGGAAAGTGTTTATTGGTGATGATTCTTATATATAGGTGGATGGTTTTGGAGAATGGCTCTTGGTTTCTCATCGTTCAGGGAATTTCTTCATGTACTAGGTGTGAGGCACAATACTATTTCTATGTACTACATCATTCATATTAATAAAAAATGGTTTTTTCATATAGATGAATGATTCATGACATTTATGATGGTTTAAAGATAATATCCTTAGGTTATTGTGATAATTTTGACAAGATATATAAGCTTGGTGACCCCTTATTCTTCCTTATCCAAGAGGAATAAATTTGGTGATATTATATCTAAGGTAAATGATAGTAGTAGAAATTAGAATGGTAACACTAACTATGGATTTTTAAGGTACATAAGTCCAACTCAGTTAACAAAATATGAGATTTAGACATGGAAGCATGTTCCTCTCTCTAAGAGAAAGAAAATTGATAATTATGGGAGATTGTTCCTTTTTGTAAGGGTAAGAACATCATTGACTATTGGTAAATTGTTCCTCTTCCTCTGTATAAGAACATTGATGATTGCTATGAGTATGTTCTTTTTCTTAAGGTTAAGAATATTCTTGGTTATCAGGATTATATGTCTAATGGCAAACATAAGGTATGCCTTATTGCTATGGGGTTCTCCCAAATTAAGGGAATTGTTAGTTGAAAAATTTAACTCCTATGAATTAGATGAACATTTTTTGAGTGATTTTATCTAATACCACATTTTATGGATGAGAAGTACTTTAGATGGGTGTGAAGATTGTTTTTCCTCATGGGAAAGTTTAGGAGAATATCTACATGTGATAAGAATTATTTTTTGAGTTTAAGGAAATATTATGGTCACTACATTATATGTGATAATCTTCTCATCATGGAATATCATCATCATTGACCTTCTACGATCGTTTGACCATATTGAAGTAAGATAATGCTCCTTAAGGTTGTATGACTAATAAGGGTATTTCTCCATATCTTCTATTCAAATTGAGGGGTATGCTAAATAATGTGGTGTTAATATTCACTTGAGATCATAACCAAAAATTTTATATTGTATTAATTTGTATAGCACTATGGTACATTGTACACCTTGTATTATGTGGGTTTATGATAATTTTATAATAATATACCTTAAGTTGATTCTTTAAATTTTATCTAAGGTTACTTGTAATTTGGATATTTATAGCCCTTAAGGCAAACCATTATTTCATCAATTAAAAAACCAATCCATATTAATAGTGGGATTATTTGGTGTCTAAGGACACCCTTCATATCGTGTTGTGCTTATCTATGATCTATCTTTCCCTTTTCAGGTATTGTGTTGATTCTATACATTTCTAGAAAGTATTGTGAAATTTAATAGGAGATTGATACAATATCAAGCAACATAAAACCTAATAATTCATGCTTTGAGATAAGATATACTAGTTAAATAAGTAACATGAGGTGAATAGAAAAAATTGTAGAAAAGGAACAATCTAAGATACCTTTTCCCATGCACACTTACTTTGATTTATTTTATACTTCTATTTTTGTAGGATTTTTACAACTCCAAACACCTTTTTTAATTTTTTTTTATTATAGAAATAAAATAAATTATATGCTTTCTAGAACACCAAAAAAATACCCTAGGGTTTGATTTGATTTTATAGAAATATAAGAACTTAATAAAAAATTGTATCCTAAAATTACAATCTACAAATTTATAAAAATCATGTTATAATTAGGTCAAAATAATTTTTTTTTTTGGCTTTTTTTGTAAAATTAACTAAAATCCTAATGATCAGGTTATTTTATAGGGATCAAGAAAAATAATCTATTAATTTTAACAAGCTAAATGGAGCTTATATTAAGGGCCACTCTAATAAAAATACCAAAATATTCTTATAAAAATTCACCTTTTATCAAAGTTAATCTTCATTTTCTTTTCTATCAAATATATTCTTCATATTCCTCAAAGTATAATGTTTTCACAATCAACTTCTTGGCATAATTTTCATTAAGATATAAGTCTCACTTAGCCAGTTGCCTTCTAAAATTTAAATTTTACCAAGACAAAGATAGACACTGTGATTAGCTAAATTTTCTATTACATGATTTCCTTCTTTTTAGATATCCTCACATTTCTAAGAGATTGCCTTGAAAAATAGTTTATAAACATCATCAATGATATTATTTTTTATATAATAACCACATCTATTTTTTTGATAGCATTAATAATAATTTGTGAATCCTTCTCAATTAAAATATATTTTCATTTTTTTTCAATTGTAATTTGATCCCTTGAAGAAGTGCCATGGACTTTACATAGTTAGTTGAAATTCAATATGACATTGAGTAAGTGAGGAAATTTTGCCTTAATTATTTTGAAAAACACCACCTCCACTAGCATTTCCCATAGTTTCTTTATAAGCACCATCAAAATTGATTTTGATAAACCTAATTTTTGAACATTTTCATTTTACCATAGATCAAAGCAAATACTTTGTAATAATTGCATTGTTGTAGATGACACTTTCATGTATATTTAAATCCTATAATGAAGTGACTAACATGTCTTTTTCTATCTTGATACTCCCCAACATGAGCAACATATATGTAAACATTCTACAAGAGAGGCAATAATGCAGTTCCAAACAAAGGTATGATTATGAAATTTATCTTAAAAAAATCTATTATTCCTTTCAAACCATAAATTTTAACCAATAATGATAGAACCAATCCTCCATAGAATACATCATTTTTAAAACTTAAAATAATTAAAGTGATATTTTACCAATTGTTTCTTTTTTTATTTAGGGTAAATACAAGGTTTTGAAAGGGCCCATACCATTTTACAAGAAAAAATAAAGCTATTCAGGTTTTAGAAAGACAACCTATAATCCACCATCATACTTATTACACAACTCAAGTTTTCAAAAAAAAAATATTACTACTTGAAAATAGCCTTAGCGATAGTCTCAAAAATAGCCTTAGCAATAGTCCTAGAAGACAGTTTTAGAAATAGTCCTATAATACAACTGTAGTAATAGTCCTAGAAAACATCCTTAGCAATAGTGTTGAAAATTAGCATTAACAACAGTCCCCCAAAAAATCCTTAGCAATAGTCTTGAAAAATAATTGTAGTAATAGTCCTAGAAAATAGAATTAGCAATAGTTCTAGAAAATAGCCTTAATTGTAGTCCTAGAAAATAGCCTTAGCAATAGTCTTGAAAAACGAAATTAGCAATAGTCCTAGAAGATAGCTTCAATAATAGTCCTAAAAATAAGCTCAATAAAATTCCTAGAAATTGTAGCGACCCCGGGATGCACGCACCGCTTTACTCTACTTGCAATATTATACCCAAGATGAAATGAAAGACCATGAAAAAGCATATAACATGGAAGTAACAAAGATGGATCTCTTTATTTGTATTGAAACTCGGTTACATGTCGGTCCCTCTTAGGGATACCCATTTTGATACAATGAATTACAAGTGAGGAAGAAGTCCCCTAGCAAGGGGTGGTGCGCTTTCACAAGCTTCCCGGTTCCGCACATGGAAATGTATGAGGGCTTACAGATGCCTCCTTCTCTAGGTCTGATTGCTAGAGGGATCCTCTTGCTCTCGTATGTTGTAGCTTCCGTCCGATGAACCTGTGGCCCTGTAAGCAATGAAACAACAACACACGCTTAGATGTCCGAGATTGCCTCCTCGGATGAGGTTGTTAGCAATGAATATACTCAAATGAAAGCAAGTGCAAATGAAACTAATGCTATGAATGTGAATGAATGAAATGATGCTATGCTAATGATATGCTAAACAGAATAATGAAACTAATGTCTAAAACCCTAAGCTAGGCCTATGGGCCACTGTCCAATGACAACGGCCGCTAAAGTGAATCTCGTTCTCTTTGCTCCAAAGCTATGGATCAAAGCTTGTATCCGATGTTGAAATGGTGGTTGCTATGCTCTCCAATTTGTCAGGGCTTCACCATAAATGTGATCTCCAAGGGAAACTCTCCAAGTCTCGAAAGCTCTCCTCAATGATCTAATGTGTTCCTGTATCTCTGGATTGATTGATTCTCTCATCTGTCTCTTTTGGTGCTCTTAGGCTTGCACCTTTTAAAGTGTGTGAAACCCTAAAGTCTATGCTCAAAACCCTAGGATTGAATCCCTCATGCGTAGTGAATGTTAGCATGAGAAGATTTTTGTCTTTTCTATGTTTAAAGACTAGTTAACTGAAGTCTAAATTCAGACTCAAGTCTTCTATGTGAACTGGTTGTGAAGGGGAATGCAAAGTTACTCCCGCTCACCTTTATTGCATGCAGACTACCACTTCCACCTCTGATTAGGCCTGTTTGTCGACAAAATGCTTTTTATGGCTTAGCCACTGTCATCTACAATGACTAAGATTTGGTCACTATCATCTAGTAGAGGCTAAGGTCTAGCCACTTGAGCTTGAGCGGCTAAGATCTGGCCACTCTGGTCTTGAGCGGCTAAGCTTGGATGGGCTCAGAATACCCCAAATGGGTGGTGAAAACCACTTTTGATGCTTGGAAAGTCCAAGGTTATGTCCTATGATCTTATGAATGTGCCTATGTGAGTAGCTCCCCTAAACATGACATATTTTAGGTGTCTACAGATGCCCCTTTTTGTGATGCGCTTGTGTGGAAAACACAACGCTGAGCAAAAACGTAGACTGATCTACTTGTAAGGTGTATGATGGTCAATGGTCTGACCAATGCCTGATGGCCCAATCATGCAAGATGATGCACATCCTTTGAATCATTGCTTCAATATTCGGAAGACTTAACTTAGCCAAGTGGCTTATGCACGTTCAATTTGCACTCATTCCTCAAACTCAATCGGGTAGCTTCAGCTGCTACAATCAGATCCGACCGAAAGGATAGCTACAAATTGAAGATGTCATGTCTGCTTACGTTCCCAACAAACAAGGGAAATTATGTGATTGTTGTATGCAATGATTCATAGGATGAACACAATTTTGATATGATCGAGTGATCTATTGTTGATTTTGACTATGATTATTTTGAAGATTTGAACTACCTCCTCACATAGTGAATTGGTGAGGAAAAGGCGATGAATAAAGTGACAAGTCGCTTGACCAATATGACTAACTTGGTTTCTTTCTAACATTTGTTCTTTCAATGGGTGAACCCCCATCCAAGTGTGACTCCAACTATTTATGATAATCATCCATCCTTATCCCGAGGAGCGGTCCGACTATCAAGAGCCTTCTTAGGGAGTTAGGATGAGTGATTCTATTTATGCTCATATTGTATCACTTTGGCTCAATGTTTTTGATTTCATAAGGGAACGAAGATGATTTTATCACACCCATGGAGCAGTCCAACCATTTTGGTCTTCTTCGGGTTTGAAATGATGCATCATGGTTCCAAAATGAATGTTTTTGCCCCAAGTAGCCTTATGGTAACTTACTCATCTTATCGAGTTGCATGGAGTGCGAGTCGCTGCAATCACCAAGTTGATAGAGTAGGTAACTGAATACGAGGTCTGCTTGAGAATTTGTTTTTATGCAATTTTTTTTGTTATTTTGATCATTATGGTGATTATGAACCACCAAAATATGCTTATTTGATGTTTTTGGTTGCTTCTCTTGGAGGGAAACAACTTATTTTTGCTTAGGATCTCGATCGCTGTCAGGTCCAATGGCCACCAAGTGCCTGGCCATGGCCGCTCTCATCCTAGGCGGCCACAAGATTCGGGCCATTGATGTCAGAAGTGGCTAAGGCAATATAAAATATACCCTAGGGTTTTGTCTTTTCACTTTGCCAGCTATCAATTCTGCTTTCTTGAGCTCTGAGGTGAAAGTGACTTCTGCAACTTGGAGTGTTTCTGCAATTTGGAAGATTATGGTTGCATGGGGTGAAGCATCTTCGGGTGGAGGAGTCCGGAGCTTCTCGAGTACTCCCTCAAACCTTAACCTTGCTTGTTTATTTTTATTTTGGGTAAAACTGAACCACATTAAGTAATCGGTAATTGAACCCCATTAAGCTTGCTGGCAACGAATCAAAACCCGTAGCTAGGCTTAGTTTAGGTTTTTATGTGGTGGGCTTGTCCCCATTTTGTCTTTGTTGCTTTTGTTATATTTTTTGGTATTTTTTGGCCTAGGGTCGATGCGTCTACCTCGCTACCCATTGGCCGCTATCGATCAGAGCGGCTAGGAAGGCCTGCAACTTGGCCGTTGTCACTGGCAATGACCGATTTGAATCCCAACGATCAAAAAATTGATCATTGGGGCTTGGCCACTATCAGCTTCAATGGCCGATTTCTAGTCATTGTAGGCGACAGCGACCAAGAACACTTAGTGAAATTTTTATTTTTGGTGCATTTTTTGGGTTGACTTATTGATTTTTTTGAATTTTTGATTTGTTTGATTAGGTGCAATTTTGTCCCTTTGCTTAGACTTAGAATAGCCTATCATATTTTGCACCATTTTCATGTTTATTGTGAATTATGCCTTAGATGCATTGTAGTTATGATTCATTTTATTTTGCTATTAGATTCTTACTGCTCGAGCTCGGGACCCGAAGCTCATGAATACACTTCTACCCCTCTTGGATGGCGATGATTGGGCTTGGCTCAAAGCTCATGGGCTTCAATATGTCACCAGACTACCCACCATTATGGTAGATCATGCCTACCTTACGCTTTGGTCCATCGATGGGACCCTCGGACCAATACCTTCCACTTTCCTACCGATGAGATGACCATCACATCGAAAGATGTGTATAGGATATTTTAGATCCCCTTTGATGGAGTGGCCATTGTCTCTTCGACCACTAATGATCAGACTATTATTTTCACTCGGGTGTTCGGAGGGTGCTCTACGTAGGCTCTCAAGGACACCAAATCTAGGGGAGTGTCCATCTCATAGTGGTATGAGGTGGATGTCTTCTCTACGAGGCATGCAGTGTTGCTGATAATCATCAGCAATATCTTGATTCTAGATTGCTCAGGTTTGAGGTTCCCATGGAACCTTTTGGTGATGGTTCAAGATTTGTTGGATAGTGAGGAGCCTATCATCTATGCATGGGGTAGATCTTTGTTGGCTCAGTGCTATGATGAGTTGTACCACATTCATCGATGAGGTCGCATCGACATTGCTTGTAGCTTGCTTCTACAGGTCTGGGGATGGGAGCACATCAAGGTAGATCATCCCAGAGGGCTTCCTACTGAGATTATAGTTATGGAGGAGCGGATGCAGTGCTATGCTACTAGATGGGCTCGAGAGCATGAGCTATGCAAGAGCCACCCTCATGCAGGGGAGCTTCCCCACTACACTACTACTTTTACTAGGTTGAAGGCCGATGATGTCATGTGGTGACCATATCATGAGTGCCCAACTTGGGATGATCCTACTAGTTTCACAATGAGGATGATATGAGTGGTGGCTCATCGACCGCAAGGTTGGCATCCAAGAGTATTTCTTCTACTCTCAAGTTCTTCGTCAGTATGAGCTGCAGTAGGATGTGCCTCTGGTTCCATTTGTATATAGGTGCATCACAGCAGAGGGAGATCTCCCCTACCATGGATCACAGAGTTGTCAAATGAGGAGGATGCCCCAGTAGTTGACCCAGGAGTCACTAGGGGTGTCATAGAGGCATACACTCAGTGGTGGGGGATCGGATGTGGCATGGCGATGATAGCTTGGGTCACGAGGATGATGGTAGAGGTGATGATACAGATCCAATAGGGCATAGATTCCAAGCTAGGACTGAGGTATGGGGCCAGCCAGTAGAGCAGGTGGTAGCAGAGGAGCAGGAGGCTCCTGAGGAGGATGAGGAGGAGCTAGAGCCTGAGGAGAGAGATTCTCCTCTGAGAGCATAGCTGCATGAGGTCGAGGTCGAGCTCCAGTCGACCAAGATCTAGGTAGAGCAGCGAGATGCTACTATTGCATAGTGGGATGCCACCATAGAGTAGCTCACACTATAGATCTAGGCTTTGTAGGCTACTATCGAGGGTGGTGCTACTAGGATGCAGTTTGTTGTACCTCCCTCTACTCCATAGGGTGCTACAGGGATAGACTCAGGGGCAGAGGTTCTACACCTGAGGTCACTATTAGAGGAGTATGAGATGATGATCCATGGGCATGTTGGTCATATTACCACCCTCTAGATGTAGCTCAAGAGGCATGGGCTTGTCCCTAGGGAGGCACCAGGTGCAGGTGGTTCATAGGTCAATGGGCGCTCCACCTCAGGGTAGTCTTCCACCCATTCTAGCCAGAGGACCAGGACTCGAACAGAGAGACCGATAGGTTCACACCATTCGACCCATGACACCGCCATAGGGGGAGGTGGCACTAGGAGAGGTGGTGCAGGAGGTTCAGGCCCTATATTTGATTGATGATGCTCTTAGTTTATCATTTTTGAGGTCGGCTTGACCTATATGATTGTAGCCCTATGGGCAGTTTTGTATACCCATCTATTTGACACACACATTTATATGATATCTTTATGTTTATGACTCATTATGTGTATCATTTATTGCTCATGTTTTTTTGTTATTTATTTTATGATGAGATGTGATGATGGTATTATGATGATTTGACATATATGATAGATGATAGATGATATTGGTGGTGATGTGGATATTGAGATAGATGCTCATGTAGATGTGATATGATCTACCTATTGTGATATGATGTGATGTATTATGCAGTGATTTGATGATGGATTTATGATTGTATGCAAATGGATATTGCTTATGTATTTTATGATGTTTTATAATGTGATGATGGATGATTAATGACTTGTGTATTTATGGATGCGATGTTGGTATGTTAAATGCATGTTTGATTTTGATTTCAGTGTGTGCACTTAACTTATGTTATGATATGGTAAATGCAATGTGCAATGTGCTATGTATATGGTGAATGTAATATGTAATCTAATGTGAATGAACTTGTATGTTTTAATTACTCAAAACACAAAGAATGCATATGCTATGATTTTGACAATCTAATGGGTGATACCACAGAAAGTATAACAACCATGGATTTTGTTTTAATAATCATTCTAATCATGAGAATTGATCATTTACTCCATCCATATGTGCAATGTAATGGTGTGGGATGAATGTATTTTCTGGATAAGCTTTTGTAATTTAAGAAATATAAAATAATCAGTGGTCATCTAAATATCATTTCTGACATATAATCGGTATCTCATATATTTTATTAATACCCCCTAATTTATAGAAGCTTATGAAGAAAGTTGTTGATGTGATTGGTGATATGATTTGTTGCTTATGTAGGAATTATTTTTGGTTGTTCCTAAAACTCAACCACTCTAGTTATCCTATCAACAATTGTCTACTGACCATTCTAGACTTTTGAAAAGTAAGGCTTTTACCATGGACCTGGATATTCATGATCTCTGTGTGTGCAAGTGATTGTATATTTTGAGATAGAACTCAAGCATTTCCTCCGATGTCAGGTGGGATTCTTTCAGCCCATTGCTAAGATCAAGGATTCTCAAGTGTTCCTCTCATCCTAAGTTGGACTTAGTTGGACTATACCACTAGGCAATATTGGGTTACCTAAGCTAGCTCATCCACATTCAAACATTGGTCTACACAAATGCATGAAGCAATTGTGGTAGACATATCATCATGCATAAGGATTTCTCCTTCCAATTTTGTACAATGTTGAGAATTCCAAGGATTCAAGCTTCATTCCCTTCTTTTCTTCCTTTTGGCTTTGGATATTTGCTCATATGTAGTGATGAAAATCACTATTTATTTTTTATTGATTTTTTTCTTGAGCGAGGATTCTTGTAGTGATGATAATCACTATTTATTTTGCTCATATGTAGTGATGAAAATCACTATTTATTTTTTATTGATTTTTCTTTGAGCGAGGATTCTTGGAATCTCTGATTTGTGTATCAGATCATTGCTTTGAAATCTAGAATGTATGCTTGGATTTTTGAATTTGTACTTTGTTTCGAGATTTTGCTTATTTTGATTTAAGCAAGGGATTTGGATAGGGTGAAGCTTGTCCTTTTGCCAATTCTCAACACCTTTAAACCGGTCACACAGGGGGATAAGCAAGGAAGATCCTTTTCACTTAAGGTAACCTAGACCGCTTCGTAACTTTCATATTTTCCTTGTACCAGCTAGGATTTTAGTGTTTCAATTAGTGATGGGATCTTGAATATCCAAGGTATTATCACAGCTAGACCTTACCTTCTACTAATCAAGGTGGCTTTCTACAAAAGTTGATAAGACCACTAGACATGTTTGAATAACAGGATAATCTTAGCCTATTTTGTATAGCAACATGAAATGGTTGTGTTGACAAACATAGTTATACACATGAGTGCATGGATGGAGGTGGATTTGAGCTTTTGGGTTGTGATACAAACTGTGGCATATTTTGCTAGAATGTGATCATAACATATGTGAATGCAATGGATGTAATGCAACTTATGTGAATGCAAGTGTGAAATGCAAATATTTTTGTATTTTTTATTTTTGCATTGTTTTTGTGCTTTTTGATTTTGTTATTTGACCAAAGGGCTTTAAGATGCCTTTGGAGCTTTTTGTTTGATTTGACCAAAGGGCTTTAAGATGCCTTTGGAGCTTTTTGTGATGAAGGTGACCAAGCGGTGTGAAGATACCCTTGGAGCATTTTTTATTGATTTTGACCAAAGGGCTTTAAGATGCCTTTGGAGATTTTTGTGATGAAGGTGACCAAGCGGTGTGAAGATACCCTTGGAGCATTTTTTATTGCTTTTGTATTTCGATTTTTGACATATTTGAATGTTTTTTTTTTTTGACATATTTGAATGTTTTTTTTTTTTTGACATATTTGAATGTTTTTTTATTTTTGACATATTTGAATGTTTTTTATTTTTGACATATTTGAATTTTTTTTGACATATTTGAATTTTTTTATTTTATGTATAAAATGCCTTCAAGTGAATGATATTGAGAGGTTCAGGCTCTTCAACACCATCCAACGATGTAAGGCGATATGCTCCAGGCCCAACCCTTTCTAAAATCATGTAGGGGCCTATCCAGTTTACCATAAATTTGTCTCATAGGTGCGGTGGCAGATTTGAGTTCTATTGGTTTTCTTTGAGCACAAGATCCCCAAATTTGAATTCCCTCAAGTGGACTTTACTATTGTAAGCTCATGCAAGGTGATTCTGATAAACGTGGAGATGCTCCAAGGCATTGACTCGACATTCATCAAGAAGCGTTAGCTGATCAAGGTGGCCTTGTCATGCGGTGTCATCATCTATGAAGTCCTTCATGGCTACTCGCAAGGTTGGAATCTCCAACTCTAAGGGCATGATGGCCTCAGTGCCATATACAAGTGAAAATGGTGTTGCCCTAGTGGGCGTCCGCACACTAGTCCTATATGCCCATAGTGCAAGAGGTAATTGCAAGTGCTAGTCCTTATGATTTTATTTTACCATCTTCCTCAAGATGGAGATGATTATTTTATTTGAGGCTTTTGCTTGCCCATTTGCTTGTGGATAATAAGGCATTGAAAAACTATGTTGAATATGGTATTTGTTCATTAAAGCATGCACATTTTTGTTCTTGAAATATGGCCCATTATCCGATATTATCTTCGAAGGGACCCCAAAATGACTTATGATATTGTGGAGTATAAACTCCGCAATCCTTGGTCCAGTTGTCGATGTTAAGGGGATCGCTTCGACCCATTTAGTAAAATACTCAATGGTCATTATGATGAATGTGTGTCGGCCCGAGGATGGGGGTGAGATCTTCCCCACCAAGTCTAGTCCCCACTACGAGAATGGCCATGCTGCCTGGATGGGTTGCAAGGCTTGTGATGGCAAATGGGTGAGATTTGCATGATGCTGGCACTTAATGCATTTCTTGACATACTCACAACAATATTTTTCCATAGTGGGCCAATAATAACCCATCCTTAAGATACGCTTAACAATAGCCATGCCACTGAAGTGGCCACCACACGTACCATCGTGAGCTTGCAAAATTGCCCAGGATGCTTCCTGGGGCTCAAGACAATGAAGGAGTACTCCATCATAACCTCACCTATAGAGGACTTCTCCTAGAAAAATGTACCTAGTCACATTTTGTTTAAATGTTCATCTTTCACCATGCGATAGGTCTTGCGGTAGCATTCCCAGCTTCAAGAAATCCTACAATTGGGAAAGCCAATCCTGATAAGCCACAACTTCTATTGATAAAACAACATGTTCCTCCTATGATCCAACATGTGCGAACATAGATTGAGAAACAACTCTATGGTGAATGGTCATGCCACACTCTGTAGGTCCTTGAGAAACCAAAGATGCCCAAGGTGTTATTTGCAAGAAGTCTCTAGCTATGATGGACCAATCCTGATTAGGTTCGATGTTGATCATGTTGACTGATTCTTGATTGTCCAAAGCCTCACGTTGTATTGTTGAGTGCGAGAGCACTTTCACATGAACGGTTGTAAAATCAATGGATGGATTCTGAGGGATTAAGGATCCCAGAGAGGCCATGGTGTCTACAAATATTTTGATGTATGAGGGATTGCCTTGATGTCATACCATTCTAGCCGGGCTAGGTAGGTGTCAACAAGTTCCTTGTAAGATTTTAGGAGTGGGCACCTACATTGGAATAGGCCTTTAACTTGATTTACTATGAGCAAGGAGTCACCAAAGATGTTCAATATTTTAATGCCCATTGCTACGGCTATTTGGAGTCCCAAGATCAAAGCCTCATACTCTATGTTGTTGTTTGTGCAAGGGAAGTCTAGTTTGAATGATAAGGGCAATGACGTGCCCTGTAGTGTGATAAAGACTATCCCTACTCTACCCCCTTGCTCACATTTTGAACCATCGAAGAACAATGACATGTCTCTTTCTTTCTTAGGTTCTTCGAGTTCAGGTGGATCTGATAATGCAAAGACTGCATCATCAGGCAACTCTATGGTGAGAGGCTTGCTATCCTGAAGAGGAGCCTCTACTAGTTGATCTGCTATGACTTGTCCCTTGATGGAATTTTGGCTTATGAACTCTAGATCAAATTCTATCAGTAGCATGATCCACTTTGTAGTACGAGTATTGTGATATGTCTTGTTCATCATGTACTACAAAGGATTTTGTTTGGATATAACGTAGGTTGTATGGCTCAACATGTAGTGTCACAACTTTTGAGTTGCAAAGACCACTGCTAAACACAACTTTTTGACATACGCATATCCTAGCTCATAACTCACCAAGGTGCGACTAATGTAATATATGACTTGCTCTTTGTTTTGCACATTCTTTTGGGCTAACATGGTGCCCAAAGCAAAATTAGTAGCCGATATGTATAGCAAATATGGAATGTCTAGCCTTGGTGGAGCCAACACTGGTGGTGTGGCTAGGTATGTTTTGATCTCTAAAAAGGCTTGTTGGCACTCTTCATCCCAATGAAATGGGATATCCTTGCATAGCAACCGGTTCATGGGTCGACACTTGTCTGATAATTGTGCAATGAACCATTTTATGGATGCTATCTTGCCTTGTAGGCTTCTTAATTCCCTAATGTTGGTAGGGGCGGCCATTTCCAGTATAGCCTTCACTTTTTCTAGATCAACCTCGATGCCTCTCTTAGAAATGATGAATCCCAAAATCTTGCCAGAAGTTACACCAAATACGCACTTCTTAGGATTCAATCTTACATTGTGCTCAATGAGGCAGTTAAAGACTTGTCTAAGGACTTCAACATGCTCTTGCCACAGCAAAGACTTAGCGAGTAAGTCGTCCATGTAGTCCTCTAAGATCTTGTGCATGTAGTCATGGAATATGTATGTCATGGCTCGCTGGTAGGTGGCACCAGCATTCTTGAGCCTGAATGGCATCACTTTGTAATAGAATGTTCCCCATGGAGTAATGAAAGTAGTCTTGTGTTGGTCTTCGAGTTTAATCCAGATTTGATTGTATCCAAAAAAACCATCCATTAGGGAAAGCATCTCATGACCTACGGTGGCATCAACAAGAGCATCTATGTTTGGCAATGGGAATGAATCCTTTGGAGTTTCCCTATTTAAGTCTCTAAAGTCTGTGTAAATACGAACTCTTCCATCGAGTTTCCCCATGGGCACCATGTTGGACACCCACTCAGGGTAGTCGATAGGAACTATGAAAACTGCATCCAATAGTTTTTGCAATTCATTCTTTACCATCAAAGCGATGGTTGGATGCATTTTCCTCAACTTTTGCTTGACTGGTTTCTTCATGGGATCCAATGAAAGGTTGTGAACAACTAACTTTGGATCTATCCCAGGCATGTCTTTGTAAGTCCAAGCAAAAATATTTGGCCTCTCTTTGAGGAGAGGAATTATGATGGCTTGTTCTTCTGGAGATAGACTTTCTCCGAACTTGACTTTCTTTGGTTGAGTAGGATCATCACTGATGTCCACCTCGAAAGTCGCTTCTATAGCCATATGTGACCCATCCTCTAGCTGATGAGGTGTGGGTATCAAGTGAATGTCATCGATGGGATTTATAGGTCCTACTGACTCAGGATCCAAACTAGCATGAAATACATCATATGCACAGCCTGATGCAAAATGAAATGGTTGTAACATCTCTTCATTAGGGAAAATATCTTCAGGCTCTATGGGTGAATCAACATGGTCCCAATCAATTGCCTCTGTATCAATACACAAAGGTTTTGTGGGATCGGCTGGATTATGAAGTGGAGTGGTCAAATCAATGGAGATTGTGTTGATGGATGGAATGAAATCTCCAGGACCACATGGGTGCAATATTATCTCAGAGGTTTCCCTTCCATACTCATGATGAGGCTCTGGAGGAATGGGAATTTCTAGATCTAGCCCATGAGCAGGGTGGATAATAGGATCATTGGGCTCTAACCACTCTCTGAATGTAGGCGGAGGGGGATTGACCATCTGGTGAATGGAAGCTAGGTCAACAGGTCTCCCCAAAAACCATAGATGAGGGTCTATGGCATGAAGTGCCACCTCTCTCTCTACCAACATGTCAACTTGCCACAAGTGGTGAGGCCCAAGATAAGCCATCTCAGTTTTAGAGTCAAAGTCATCATCGCTTATCCAGAAACTGTTAGCATTGGTATGTGGCCCTAAGACAAGGGGCTCATGCCTTGGCCCTAGGTAGGCCATCTCTGTCTCATCTTCATATTCTTCATCACTTATGAAGAATCCATTGGCATTAGTGTGTGGCCCTAAGATATGGGGCACGTATCTTGGCCTCAAGTAGGCCATATCTATCTCATCCTCATACTCCTCATCACTTATGAAGATGCCATTTGCATTAGTTTCTTGCCCCATGCCATGGGGCCAATGCCTTGGTCCTAAGTAGGCTCTTTCTATCGAGTCCTCTGACTCATAGCTACTTTCATCTGATATGTATCCACTCTCATTGTGGATGGACCAAGTAAAGCTTTGTAAATAATGAGGCCCATGATAGGCCAAGCCCTCTTGTGCTTCATCATCACTTGCCACATATCTATTTTCTTCTTGCTCATCATCCCATGAGTTGTATCCTATTAGGATGGCATCAATTGTGAGTCTTGGATGATATGTCTCAAGTGGCGGGATGTTCACTATGACCACTTGTCTATTGCACATAAGACTTGAACTTAGTGGGTGATAAGGAATAAAATTGATGTCTTCTCCTAACCCCAAGCTCAATCTATCTAAATCTACTACCAAAGAGTCATCCCAACATCTGATGTGGTAACCTACCCCAAACCTATCAGTAGGAAGTTGGTATTATGGCTCGAGTGGCCGCCTATACCCCTGCTCATATATACCAAGACCGTAACCATGCCAATGGCAACATTCAAAGTAGCTTAGAGAAAACTCAGGATTAGAGAGGTAATAAACATTAATAGTGAATAATTCATCATTGTCCTCTTCCTCTTTAGTAGACTTATGGGTGCAGTCTAGTCCAACATAGACAAAGTTTATCTGGTTGGGAGGGATTCCAAGCGGAACCACTATTCCCACTGGTGGTCTCAAGTCTTTTGGTTTTCCCATGTCTTGTGTAGATTCTATGATAGGTGTGAATGTTATGTTCTACACAAGGTATTCTCCTATCCCTATGCTTTCCAAGTGTATGGTTGCATGCGATGTGGATGACCCCATGGATGACACTGGTGAAGCAGGGTGGTAATCATCATCTTCGACTTGCTCTTGGAGATCTTCTTCATCCATGGGACTTGGACCTTCCTCAATGGCTATGGTTAGCACTTCCTTAGGATTTATTTCCTCAACTAAGGGTGCCTTTAGCTTCTGATTATCTTGTGGCTTAGACGTTGATGGTTTCTTAGAAGCATTAGTCATGTTGGGTGCATGTTGAGGTGTTAATGTGGATGGGTCTTTTTGTACCCCTTTGTCTTTGTCCTTCAGTTGCATAATTGGAGATGAAGGCCCTACATACAGGTGGGTAGAAGGGATCACAAAATCTCCTAGAAAATCCACCTGATGGACATACTTGAATGGCTCATCATCGGCCAACACCATATAGACTTTGTTATCATGCACATACTTGACACATTGGTGTAAGATTGAAGGGACACACTTCATGTCCCTTATCCAAGGTCACCCTAAAAGGATGTTGTATTGCATGGCCCCTTCCAAGACATGACACATCATGGGGATGGTCTTATGCCCTACCTTGATAGGTAAGACTATCATTCCCATAGTATTGCATAAAGCATCATTGAAAGCTCTTAATGTGTAGGCTCCCAGAATGATATGTGACTTGGGGATTTTTAGGTGTTCTATGGTAGTTGTTGTGATGATGTTGATTGATGAACCTGTATCGACCAAGACCCTCTTGAAAGGTAAATCATTGATTGATGCCACAATGTTCAGTGGAGGGTCTGGTAAGGTAGTAGGTACTGTCTTAATCTCATAATCATAGAATTGAATTATAGGTTCCTAGCATTCTTGTACTTGTCCCAAAAAATGGGTGAAGGCATTTGGATCTTGTGGTTGGATCTCAATTGACCTTAAAATCTCCATCAAGGTCTCCCTATGCTTTGGGGACTATTGTATGAGCTCATAGATAGATAGCTTAGCCGGAGTCATTTGTAAGTTTTGCTCAAGTCTACTCCGGATAGTTACCACAGGTCGAGTTGGTGGACCTGGAAGGTTGTTTTGCCCTTGCCTCTACCTTGGTGTAGTTGGGACATTCATAGGAGCTGCAGGAGGTTGTGGTTGACCATACCGTCTACTCCTGGTTGCTATATTGACAATTTTGACCATCCCAACACATCCATGGGTAGGTATATCAACTCGGACCTGATTGACTTGGGCCCCTTGCTCTCTAGGGGCCTCATGATTTGGTAGTAGGTTTTTGTAGATGCCCATATCTCTATTATCAGGGGCCAATGGGTTGTCCACTTTGAGTTCTCCCACCTCAATCATGTTTTGAACTTGGTGCTTAAAACCATTGCAAACCTCAATGTTATGCCCCGGTATCCTATGATAAGGGCAAAATTGATCTTCCCTATATCCTTTTGGCTTAGGATGGTTGGGATCTATAAGAGGTATGTCAGGGAATCTGATATTTCCTACCTCGCTCAATTGGTTGAAGATTGATTGCATTGATTCTATTAATGGTGTAAAGTAGCGAGGGGGTTTTCATTCTTTGTTTCTCCCCTGATAGTTCTTTTGATCATAGTTGGCTAGTGGGGGATGTGCTTGATAATTCTAGGGTTGCTGTGCAGCCCCATCCTTAGGCGCAACCAACACTACTTGATTAACTAGGGTAGGGTTTGCCTGCTTCTATTTATTTTTGCCATTTTTGTCATTCTTGTTCCACTCCTTGTTTCGGAGTTTGATGGTTCCCTCATCTAATTTTATGTCCTCAATGAGTTTGGCCTATGCCAAAGCTTCCTCAAATGAGGGGTACTATTGTAGTTGTAGCAAGAGGGAGATGTGTTTGGAACAAATCTTGGTGAACATGCGGACAATCTCTTCTATGGGGACGGAGAATGATAGTTTTGCCATGATCTTTCTCCATCTATTCCCATAATCCATTACTGGCTCATCATCATAATGTTTCAAATTGGCCAGGTCTGAAAGGTTCACTTTTCTCTTAGCACCAAAGGAGAAATGCTTTAGAAAAGCATTTACTAGTTGTTCAAAGTTGGTTATGCTATGCTTGGGCAATTGGTTGAACCATTGAGTGGCAGCGCCCAAAAATGTCATGATGAATGTCCTTAGCATAAGAGCATCATTGTCTTCAAGATGAAAACATGCATTGATGAAATTGGTGACATGCTCTTGTGCATCTTCTTCACCCTTAAAATTTTCCAACCTAGGCATCTCAAAGTGCTTAGGATATGCAGGGCTAGGAACTGATGGGCACAATGGTTGATTATGTATTTTGCTCAATGTTGGTTGGTTCCCAACCATCTCTTGTTTCTCAAAGGACTTCATATTTTTAGCAAGAGCTTGAAATGCCTTTGAGGTGAGGAGTTCCTCTTCTTGTAGGCCCCCTCATGGTGGCAATGGAGGTAACCCCCTATCCACTTGATTTGTTCCATTTTCTTCCCTCCTACGAGGGGATCCAGGATATGCCTGATCCTGATTTATTAAGTCTACCATTTCCCCCCCAGTTGGATTCCACTCATGATTTGGAGGGTGATTTTGGTGTGGGTCACTTTCTTGTCTAGTGCATCTTTCTCTTGGTGAGTCAGTGCATTGATCTCTTTGATGATCATTACCATTTGTTTGATGGTTGATGCGAGCTAGCTGCTCAACTTGCTCTCTTAAATGTTGCTCATGTTGGTGCAAGAGTTTTTCTCTTTGCTTTTCATGTTCAAGAGCTTCCACAAGCTCTCACTCTTTATGCAAGGCATTCTCTAACCATCACATGTGGTCAACATGCTTGTCATAGAGGACTCATGCTTATATGATCTAGTTTTGGTGGTTTTGATGCGTAGATTCCTCGAGGAGGTTTCTACTATTTCTCTACTCTTGCTAGCTAATGTAACTTGTTCAGTGTATGTTTGAGTGTTTTCATGATCAAATTTTGTATGTTTACTATGGGGCCATTCTGAGGCACCCCTAGACTGAGAGGTATGCTTAGAAGTCATAGTTCGTGAACTTCTAGATGCAGAGTTCTCAGTAACTATGGTTCTTTGAGTTGGCCTCTGATGAAACTTATCCAACTCATCCAGTTGTCTTATTTTCCATGGCTGATCCCATGGGGTGCCATTCACTCCAATAAGGTCATAGTCTATGGGAATCCTTCCTCTTGTGTGAAGGGTATCTTCTATTTGATGCCTATGACTCGATGTTTCTCTAGTTTCTTGCCCTTCAGTAGGTAGACCTATTCCATATGTTTCTTGTGAAGCTTGAGATGTTGTAACTCTTGTGTGCCCTCTTGATGAAGAAGGCTTTGTGGTCACATGCTCTCTCCATGAGAATGGAGATGTAGCAACCTCATCATCCTTATGTGAAGATTGAGCTTTAGAACCTTCTTTATGTCTATGTGAGGAGGAAGCCTTTGAAGCTTCTTCATGCCTTTGAGAAGTTTCTATGTGTTTAGAGGAGGCCTTTGAGGTCCCCTCATGTCTCCTTGATGAGGATGGCTTTGAAGCCTCTCTTTGTTTATGTGAATTTTTTCCATGATGTAGTTCCCTACTTGGGGTTTCTCGAGGAGAACCCCCAAGGGTTGAGTTATCACCCCTTAGGCTCATGGACCTACGTCTCACGGTCTTGCGGGTAGGTCATCCAATATGACTATGACTTCACCTATGGGTATGGGCTGCTTCAGACTCTCCTTCGACATCAGACCGAGGATGTTTACTTCTTGTTTTGACCATTTTTTCTTTTAGGAATTTGTCTTTTGAGTTGCAATTCAATGTACGCAAACAATATCAAGCAAATGTTTATCTTGATTATCAATTTAAGTGTGTCCTAAACTATTTGTTGTATTTTGATGATTTGTTGTTCCTTTGATTTCTTGCTTTTGTTCTTGGATTAAGAATGAGAAGACTCATCCATAGTGATAATCAAGTACACCCATGCCAAACATGATTTTCCCAAAAGATGCTAGGGTACACCATTGAAGTCCCAGTGGGGGGTTCACCTAGCTCTTCCACTCTGAACCAATGATTGTTCCAATAGTGGGAGATAGTTTGAGCACAAGTAACTTAGTACCACTATAAGTAAGTTTCTCAATCCATTTCTAGGAAGCTCTAGGGGGCAAGCCAGTGGAAGGAGATGAATTCCAATGTCACTAGACTGAATTGAGGGTTGGTGATGAAATCCAACTCCCCAATGTTTAAATGATGTGTATGTGTGTGGTGTTCATTTTAAGCTTGCGTAAAGTAACATGCATCATATAGCAGCAATGAATCTTTCCTATATGCCTAAATGCAAAGAGACATTTCGATTTTTAGAAAAATGCATGAACTACCATGATTTGTATGGACGCACTTTATTCCATGTAGCTATGGCCTCTAGCAGGGCCTCAAAGCAAGCAAACAACATACAATGTCTAGCACATTGGATTCTAGGGTGAAATTTACAAGCAAAAGTCATTGTTCCTAGCAACGCCTAGTGGAAAATCTAAAAGGAACTCTAAGATGTGCAAGATGCAAGTTCTTTTTCTTTCATTCTTTTAGTTTTCCAAATAGAAATGTGTTTTAAGTTCACTATTTTAAACAAACAGAAGCAGAAAAAAACCATAAAATACCAGAAAAGCTATACCAACCTCTAATCCAGCTCAGAGAACCAAGGTTCTAGCCTCTACTACACTCCTGTGTTGGCCGTTGTCGACCAGAGCGGCTGGTTTATGGCCACATTGTTAGCAGAAGAGACTGGCTGATTTTTGGCCATTGTAGCTCAGAGCGGCTACACCTGCACACAAAACTAAGTCAGTTTCTAGGCAAAAAAATGAAAAATCAGTGGAGGTCCCACCGTGATCGCCATCTGTAGCGACCCCGAGATGCACGCACCACTTTACTCTACTTGCAATATTATACCCAAGATGAAATGAAAGACCATGAAAAAGCATATAACATGGAAGTAACAAAGATGGATCTCTTTATTTGTATTGAAACTCGGTTACATGTCGGTCCCTCTTAGGGATACCCATTTTGATACAATGAATTACAAGTGAGGAAGAAGTCCCCTAGCAAGGGGTGGTGCGCTTTCACAAGCTTCCCGGTTCTGCACATAGAAATGTATGAGGGCTTACAGATGCCTCCTTCTCTAGGTCTGATTGCTAGAGGGATCCTCTTGCTCTCGTATGTTGTAGCTTCTGTCCGATGAACTTGTGGCCCTGTAAGCAATGAAACAACAACACACGCTTAGATGTCCGAGATTGCCTCCCTGGATGAGGTTGTTAGCAATGAATATACTCAAATGAAAGCAAGTGCAAATGAAACTAATGCTATGAATGTGAATGAATGAAATGATGCTATGCTAATGATATGCTAAATAGAATAATGAAACTAATGTCTAAAACCCTAAGCTAGGCCTACAGGCCATTGTCCAATGATAATGGCCGCTAAAGTGAATCTCATTCTCTTTGCTCCAAAGCTATGGATCAAAGCTTGTATCCGATGTTGAAATGGTGGTTGCTATGCTCTCCAATTTGTTAGGGCTTCATCATAAATGTGATCTCCAAGGGAAACTCTCCAAGTCTCGAAAGCTCTCCTCAATGATCTAATGCGTTCCTGTATCTCTGGATTGATTGATTCTCTCTGATCTATCATCTTTGGTGCTCTTAGGCTTGCACCTTTTAAAGTGTGTGAAACCCTAAAGTCTATGCTCAAAACCCTAGGATTGAATCCCTCATGCATAGTGAATGTTAGCATGAGAAGATTTTTGTCTTTTCTATGTTTAAAGACTAGTTAACTGAAGTCTAAATTCAGACTCAAGTCTTCTATGTGAACTGGTTGTGAAGGGGAATGCAAAGTTACTCCCGCTCACCTTTATTGCATGTAGACTACCACTTCCACCTCTGATTAGGCCTGTTTGTTGGCAAAATGCTTTTTATGGCTTAGCCACTATCGTCTGCAGTGACTAAGATTTGGCCGTTGTCATCTGCAGTGGCTAAGGTCTGGCCGCTCTGAGCTTGAGCGGCTAAGATCTGGCCACTCTGGTCTTGAGCGGCTAAGCTTGGATGGGCTCAGAATGCCCCAAATGGGTGGTGAAAACCACTTTTGATGCTTGGAAAGTCCAAGGTTATGTCTTATGATCTTATGAATGTGCCTATGTGAGTAGCTCCCCTAAACATGACACGTTTTAGGTGTCTACAAAAATAGTCATAGCAACAGTATAAAAGTAGCCTTAGCAACAGTATTATACAAAAACCTTAGCAATACTCTAAAAAAAAACCTTAGAAACAATATTGAAAAATAGTTGTAGCAATAGTCCCAAAAAATAGTCTTAGCAATAAGTTTGAAAAATAGCCTCAACAACAGTCCCAAAAACTAACCTTAGCAATAATCTTGAAAGATATCACTTCTCTTGGGATAGGTTACCACTACAGATCATTGCAAATACTCTATAGACAACTAAAAATTATAACCTACATTAATTTTATCTTTATTTACCTAGCTAAATTTGGTTGGGATGAAAGCTATTGGGGGATCTATCTTTGGTTATTTTCTCTAAGCATACCATAATTTGTCAAAATTTGTCAACCAATATACCACATTTTGACCCTCTCTATAAGTGTGAAATTTCAAAATTCTCTAGAGATTTTAACATCTATAGCATGTCCTTAATAATACTTGACACTTGCTAACTTACCTTAGAAACTATGACCAACCCTTAGGATAAGGATAGAGCAACTCTTGCTAGAGTGAAGAAGCTAATGGTAGAGGGAGACTCTAAATATTATTAGTTTCTTGAACTATGACCAACCCCTAGGCTAAGGATAGATCAACCCTTGTTAGAGTAAAAATAATCATATACATAGGCATGAAAAAGCTATGGGTATAGGGAGACTCTAAATATTATTAATTTCTTGAAAGGAAAAGCTAGGATAAGTTGCAAGTGTCAAGTATCATTAAGGACATGATATAGATGTTAAAATATCTAGAGAATTTTCAAATTTCACACTTATAGAGAGGGGAAAAATGTAGTAGATTGGTTGGAAAATTAGGGTATGCTTAGAGAAAAGGACCAAATATTGATCCCCCTGATAGCTTTCATCCCAACCTAATTTAGCTAGGAAAAAAAAAATGTAGGTTATAATTTTTAGTTGTCCATAGAGTATTTGCAATGGTCTGTAGTGGCAATCTAGCCCAAGAGAAGTGATCTCTTTATTTATTATTATTATGGCTATTTTTTGGGATTGTTGCTGAGGCTATTTTTCAAACTTATTGCTAAGGATTTTTTTGGGACTATTGCTACAACTATTTTTCAAAAGTATTTCTAAGGTTGTTTTTTGAGATTGTTGCTAAGGTTGTTGTCTTAGACTATTGCTAATTTTTATTTTAGACTATTGCTATGACTATTTTCTAGGACTATTACTAAGGCTATTTTTAGGAATATTACTAAGGCTATCTTCTATGACTATTGCTAAAGTTGTTTTCCAAGATTGCTACTAAGGCTATTTTATAGGACTACAATTGAGGCTATTTTCTAGGACTATTTCTACAACTATTTTTCAAGCTTTTTGCTAAGATTTGTTTTTGGATTGCTGCTAATGATAATTTTCAAGACTAATGCTAAGGATGTTTTCTAGGACTATTACTACAATTGTATTCTAAGACTATTTCTAAGACTTTCTTCTGTGATTGTTGCTAAAGCTATTTTTGAGACTATTGTTGAGGCTATTTTCAAGTAGTAATATTTTTGTTTTAAAAACTTGACTTGTGTAATAAGTATGATGGTGTTTTATAGGTTGTTTTTCTAACACTTGAATAACTTTATTTTTTCTTGTAAAAGGGTATGGGCCCTTTCGTATTTACCATCAATAAAAAATAAAGAGTTGGTAAAGTATCACTTTAATAATTTTAAATCTAAAGAATTATGCATTCTATGGAGGATTGGTTCTATCATTATTGGTTTGAATTTATGGCTTGAAAGAAATAATATATTTTTTTAAGATAAATTTCATAATCATGCCCAAGTTTGGAACTATATTATTGCCTCTCTTGTAGAATGTTTACATATATGTTGCTCATCTTGGGAAGTCTCAATATAGAAAAATACATGTTAGTCACTTCATTATAGGATTTGAATATACATGGAAGTGTCATCTACAATAGTCCAATTAAAACAAAGTATTTGCTTTGATCTATGGTAAAATGAAAATGTTCAAAAATTAGGTTTATCAAAATTAATTTTGGAGATCCAAAATTGGATATTTAGAACCTATAACATCTCATCATTGTTGCAGACTTCATTATTGATGGGGAGGAAGGGGAAAATGGAATACTATCCATATAAATGGACTAGATTCAAAAAGAGAACAAGCACTAAGGGAGCTAAATAAGATAATAAGATCCCAAGTTTTTAACCCTGATAGGGTGGATGATTCAATGATTTAGAAGATGCATAAAAGTTGGATTTGGACCGTTAAATCAACCTACTATCTTCTTGAAGGATATGAATGGGGGTGGTTACCTATATTTAAAGTATATCTCAAGAATATGGTTCCCAAAATCAATTTATTTTATTGGATTTAGTATTGAACAAGGTCCTCACCATTGATAATATTCTCAAAATAAGAATGACGATTTCAAATAGATGCTACTTATGTGAAGAGAATTATGAGAATGCCCACCACTTATTTATTGAATGCTCTTTTTATCAGGAGGTCTTCAATATTATCCTAAGAAAAATTGATTTTTCATGGGTTCTCCAAAATAGTCTCATTAACTTATGCATCAAATAGGAACCACCCTTTAAAAGTAAAAGGCTTAAAAAACTATGAAATTTTAATCTCCCCCAATTCCTTTGGAAGATATGGAAGGAAGAAAACAAGCAGACCTTCAAATATTAAAAATGATATCCTAAATCAGTTGAGGTTAGAGTTAGTATACAATGATAGAAAATGTACAATTGATAATTTTCAAAGAATTCTAAGAAAATGATAGTGAAAGAATGGTTGCTTCCCAATGGGGATTAGCAAGGATGAAAAAATCCTCAAGAACTATTGCACAATTCACTTTATATCAAACTAAATGGAAGGATCCTCCATTGGGCTAGGTAAAATTAAATTTTTATGGGGCTAAAAAATGCAACCCAATGAAGGCTAGATCCAAGGAGGTGATCAGGGATGATAAAAGTGACATCATCACACCAACCACTTTGTGGAGGAAAAATCCTTCTATAAATATTATCTTCTTGATAGGATGAATATAACAATGTAATAATAGAATGGGACTCTCTAAATATCATCAATTTCACTAAAGGTGTCCTTAAGGCAAGATGGAACATTGAAGACCTAATTGGAGTGGCAAAGCTAAAAATTCAGGTCTTGGATAATTCACAAGTGAATCATTTCTATAGGGAGGGGAACCAAGTGGAAAACCTAATGGATAATATGGGTGTCAACCAAGAGGAATTAATAATTTGGGATAGGAATTTCCCCTATGGTTGGAAGAGATTAAATTTTCTAGGTCCCACATTGGAAGCATCATCAGCAATGGAAATTTGAGCCAAAAATGCATCAGTTCGTTCTATTCGAATATGCCTTAAGGAGTAGTCAAAAACTTCCTTTCGTAGAACAATATTTAACTTTTAAGATTTTTAATACTAACTCTATTTTTGTTAGATTAAATATTGTTATCTAGAATATTTTAAGGAGTATGATGATTAATCACGCACCTACTAGTTCCAAGGAGATCTCATTTGTATGCCTACCACCTCACTAGGCATGTACATAGAGCACCAAATCTCAACGAGGAATGAAAATATCCCAGAATAGTTAGCATTTCTTAATATTGGTGCAAAAATATGGGGGGACATTCTAAAATTGGATTTTTGGCCTTTCAAAGGTTACTCATTTAGTGTGTTTACTAAGTAATAATGTATGTGTAAGGGTTCCTATTTTATATGTAATTTAGTAATATTAATTTTAATTCAATTGGACTAGTCTTGGGAGCTTAATGTTAGATATTTCTTTCAATATGTAGAAGGATTGAGGCCCTTTAAAAAATTCCTTCACAACCTTAATAAAAAAAACATCATTGTTTTTCCTAATAAATCCCCCTTCACCAACTTTACCAAGGTTACCTTTGAAAGCCCCATTAAAAATTTAGTTTCATCCATTCCTATTTAGGGAATACCAATTGACTTGGCTTATCAAATATGTTTGGAAAATATCCTATTTTTATAAATTTTTAAGTTTCGACTTCAAGAATAGACTCGCTTCCTCACCAAATTGTTGGAGTATATTACATTATTTTGTACATGCTAATATAGCCCCATGGTACTTTCATGGTACATATTGTAAATAATAGATTAGGATTGAGTCATAGTTTAGAGTATGAGTATTATTTCCATTTATGTGATGGTGAATGTGTAGGATATGCACAAGTATCATGTAAAGTTGTAATGTACAGGAAATGCACAAGTGTCATGTGAGTAAGTGTACAAATGTAAGTTGAGTCTATGTGCACAAGTGTCTTATATGTAAGAGTGCAAATATGTAATTTAAATATGTGCACAAGTATCTCATATTAGAGTGTGCAAGTTATTGGAGTGCAAGATTCATGTATAGGTATGCATACATTGTAGAGTCGCATGTTCATGAAGTATGCAAGTGTCAATTAGAGAAGTCAAGAGTCATAACACTTGGCATATGGAAAGGAATAGTCAAGTATCCTAAGATTCATTCTACTATGGATATATACTCCATATGGATACTTCATATCATATCAAGATGTATCACATTACAAAGAAGAGCAAGTTCTTATCATATATGTAAGAGGAAAAGGAGTAATAAAGATTACATACATTTTGAGCAATTTATAAGTTGTTCTACATGCTTAGTACATTTATGATTTAGGATATTTACATTCATGTTGTTGTTTATTAGTGAATGTTATTTGATATATTATTATCCATGACTTACATATTAATTTTCTCATATTATTCTATTCATATCATTATCTAGACCTTACTATATTGTGGATATATTATATTTGATCCTGTAATATTTAACTTGTAAAATTTCTAGTAGTATTAAGTCTTAAAAAGACATTAGTGGTATCAAAGCTACTATCTGAGTTACTATTAGAACTACCACTTGCCTAGGTTTGTAAGTTAATATAACTACTTACAAAAATTGATTTTTTCTAGTTTGATAAATTTGATTAGGAGTCTATATAATTTAAAGGTAGTAAGACTCAAAATATATTATAAGGTCATAATGAGTAGATAGGCTAGGGACTTCCCATGATTGGAGAATAACCAGTGAAGACTATGACTCAATAATATTGAAGGTATATCAAATTTAAAATAGTTGATCATTCGAGGACATAACAAACCGTTGACATTGATTTCAAAGATAGTTGATTAGGGACATTCACCTGGATATTGATAGAGGAATCAGGGACATATATAGTCACCTTGACATTGATAGAGGAATCAGGGACATTCAACATCACCTTGAAATTATATATTTGAGTTTCTAAATAGAGACTATCTAACATTACTTTTGGATTCTTAGGTTGCACCAATAGAAACCTAAGATATTATTGATTTTAGAGAGTTGTAGCAGAAGTGTGAGAAGCTTCCTACAATAGATAGAGAAGAGTTTTAGCTTCTAAGTGTAGAGGTAAGATAAGAATTTAGGTCATAGAACTTAACATTAGAAAAAAATTTAGGTCTTGAAGACAGACCTTGACATAAGAGAACATAGGAGAATATTCAGGTCACATAGATATTAGCCTTGACAAGAAGATTTAGTTCACAAAGAAATTGACCTTGGCATTACAGCCAATATAAAGAAATAGAGAAATAATTACAGTTGAAGAATTGCTAGTAGTAAACTGAGAAGCATATAAAGCTTCCTATAAAGAAAGTTATTAACAACTATACAAATATATGGTTCTAAGTAATAGAGTTCTTACAGTAGAAGTAAGAGTAAGAAGGCTCTATATTGCAGTCAAAATAATCACAATAAGCAAGCGACCATTAGAAATAAAGAGTAAGAAGAGGCTCAAGTTTTGAGCTTAGAGGAGATGCTCAATATTTGATAAAGATGAGATGCTCAAGGTTTAATATGTAGAAGAGTCTTGAGGTCTATGATATCAAAATGGTGAGCCATACAACTCAAACTAAAGCATAACTATTTGGATTGTATCAATTTTTAAGGGTGTGTTATTTGATTTAACTAGAGTAAAAAGAAGTTGTAAGTTTTTGGCTCAAACCAAAGTAGAAAGAAGTGTTTTTTAGCTCAAACCAAAGCAGAAGAAAGAGGTTTTGACTCATATTAGAGAATTTAGAGTTATTTACAAAATAAAGAGTCACCTACCAAACAAATATAAACATTGTATGATCTACAAAAGGAGCAACCAATAAATTAGAGAAAGCAAAATAAAAATACATGAAGTGAACTAGTGTAATATGCCAAGCACTAAAGTGGAATACAATACAACAAGTTCGAATAGCCACATTGAAATTCATTCCAACATGGTATTATCCATATTAGTGCAATGTGCATCATTGAAAGTAAAAATGCCAAGAGCCAAGCATGGAAGTGAGCAATCAAGCATTTCATTAGAATTCCAGAAGGCAAGAACTTCATTTAAGGCAATCAAGTTTTGAGTAATTACCAAGAAAGAAAGTGACCAAGTTCTGAGTGGCTACCAAGGAAGAGAGCGATCAAGTGCCAAGCATGCCAAGAAATGTAATATCTAAGGGAATGAATTAATTTGATATCTACTATAGAGTAAGAAAGTAATGCCCAAGGTGGTGCTAACAAGAATTGTAGTAGAAATTGTAATGTGTGCATGTTCACAAGAATAATTCAAGAAGGAGAAGGAGATAGGCATTAAAACATACATAAGAAGTTTTGGAAGAAGTAATCTAAATTTCAACAGAGAATGCACATGTGAATAAGTTCGTTTGCAAAGGCTTGGTGAAATAATTTATTTGCAAAGGTTGGTGAAGTAATTCATTTGCAAAGATATTTAGGGTTTTATAAAGTTAAATTTAAAGTTATTATATTTGGAGTGATAAGTTATTTTTTGAAATTGAAAATTGAAAGTAGTTTTTTAGAGTGATAAGATTTATTAAGTTTTTATAAATCAAGACTAATAAGGTTTTATAGATATAGTTGAAAGTAGTGCTTTTCTAATTTAGGAGTAATAAGATTTGGAGTGATAAGTTAAATGTGTGATTTTAAAGTTTTTAAATTTGAAGCTTGATTTCTTCTTATATTTTTGAAAAGAAAAAAATTGAAATTAATTTTTTTTTGAATGTTTGCAAATTTAATTATTCGGGGCAAAAGGATTTCAACATCAAACTTAGGAAAACAAAAATTTGTAAAATTAATTTTAGTTTCTAGAACTAGGGAGACAAGGATTTCTACTCCATAGGATTTAAGTTAGAAAATTTGATTTATTTTTGTAAACTTAGGAGATATAAGGTTTTCTACTTCAAAAAGCACAAAAATGGATAAGTTATCAAGAGGAACTTTTCAACAAAGAAGACATTATCAAAATACAAACCCATATTTTCTAAAGAGGAAAGTTAAAAAACAAATTCCATTTAATGAGCAACATCATACTCTTCAAAAATCTTGTCAAAGATGCAAAATAGTTTCAAGTGAATCTAATCAAATAGAAAAAGATATTTGGTATATAGACTCAGGAGCTAGTCATCATATGACTAGTAATTTTAAATGGTTTGAGTGCTTATAAGTCAAGGATAATTTATGTTTAAATATTATAGATGATAAGAGGTTCATTTTTCATGGAAGTGGTAGTGTAACACCTAGTTTACCATTTTTAGATTTTGTACTAGAAGATGTTATGTATGTTCCAAGATTGTCAACCAATCTCATTTTAGTTACTAAATTGGTTGAAAGTAGAAGATCAATTGAATTCAAATGTATAAATAAACACAATAAATGTATTATCAAAAATAAAAATATAACAGAGGCTATAGGATCAATCAAAGACATAATATATGCTTTATATTCAATTGGTTTTTCTCAAGAGCTTGTTTTACTTCAAGATGAAATTGTTGAATGTTCTAAAAGATAAAATAAAATAAATGGGATTTAGTAGCCTTTCTACCATAATAATAATTGGATGAATATAAAGTTTAATATGATGAAATAAATACAAGAAAAGTAGAAGATCCCATGCATTGCAAGGTCACTTGAAGATTGAAGACCATGATTGAAGACAAAAGTCTTCAATAACCAAATAATGTTATACAAAAGGGAGTTGGAGTATATTACATTATTTAGTACATGGTAATGTACCATCATGGTATCTTCTTGGTACATATTTTATATAATAGAATAGGGCTGAGTCATAGTTTAGAGTGTGAAAGATAAAAAATTTGAAAATGAAAGTGAGCAAGAAGTGAGGCAAGCTCTATGTAGGTGTTGTGGAGCTCTTAAATGTAAGTCATTCTTCTGGGTCTAAAGGGCCATTTTACATTATCCAAGATTGTCATGTTACCATTGACCTAGGTGCTTCATCCTTTGCCAAGGTAAGTGCGGGCCTTAGTTCTCTTTCCTTCAAATCTAGGGATGTAGAGTTATACCCAAAAAATTCCTCTCTATCTACTTTGATGGAGCTGATCCACTCCTTCTTGAACAAAGGGTAATTCCATCTTGTTGGAAAATTTATAGGACTCCATCCAAATCTTGATTTGATTAGGAAATGGTGCTTTCAATAGTGGAATACTTGTGGCAAATTGAGATTGTTTCTCTCCCAAAATACTTTTTTCTTATCAAAATATTTGATGAAATGGATATGCATCTTAATTTGAGTGGAGGCCCTTGGTTATTTGCTTGAAGGAGAATTTTTTTGACAAGGCAAGGTATGGATTTTGATCTTGAGCTTCAAAAAATAAAATATTATCATGTGTGGATTAATATTATAGGATTACCCCTTTATTTCTGGTATGTGGATATTTTAAGAGGGCTAGCTAACGTTTTTGGAGAATTAATCATGATAGATGGGCCAACACACTCCAAATATTTAATTATGGTAACTATATTGTGTGTTAATATCCTATTGGACTTAGAATTTTTAGATTTAATTGATTTAATTTTAGATTTGGGTGTTTGGAAGCAACCTGTAGAGTTCAAGAAACTTCCTTCCTATTATTTTAGTCTTATTGACAAACATGGAACCTTGTCAAAAAATAATATTTTTAAAATGAGATGGGTTTATAAAGAAGGTTCTATGATTTGCACTCTGACTAACTCTCTTAAGGGCATGATCCCAATTTCTTTGATTGATTTCTATTCAGGTAATGGTGTTGATTCTGCTTCCCATTTGAATATGAAAGAAAGCCCAAATTATGAGGTATGTCCAAGACTCTATGAACTTCTAGGTTTATTTTAACACACAAATTCCTTCTTATTTGAGTTTAATCAATTCTTGGAGTCCCTCTTCAAGGAAATCTTTTATTCATCCTGATTCTAGTGTTTCTTTGACTTCTCTTGGTAAAATAGTGTCAAGGGACCTAAAATCTTTGGGATCCATAAAATTTGGTAATAATTCTATTGATGGGTCTAACCTTAAAAAGATATCTAATACAATGCCAAATATTGGGTAAAGAAAAGTGGAAAGACTAGCCAATAAAGAGGTTTTACAACGTGCAACAATTGGCGATATTGTTGATGGCAAACAATCTACTTTAGACCAATTTAGAAAACCTCTAACGGATTTCTCCCTAGGTCCTAAAACTCATGGTTATCTTCCCCTAGGAACCTTGAAGACTTCTACTTCAAATATTGATAAACGAAGATCATATCTTGGAATTTCAAAGGCCTTAATAGTCATCCCAAGTAGAGAATCTTATATTCTCTGAGGAAATATCTATCCCGTTCAATTATTTTGCTTCAAGAAACTAAAATTGATTCAGGAAATAAAATTAAGATCAAAAACTCTATTTGGAAAGATTCTAATTTTATTTTAAGTCATGTAGTGGGATCTTTGGGAGGTATTATTTTTTTATGGGATCCCTCTATTCTTGAAGGGTCTATGATTTCAACCTTAGATAGTATTTTGAATATTTTATTTCATTGTAAGTCTTGAAATCAAAGATGGGTTTTATCTAATGTCTATGCGCCAAACTCTATTCCTGAGTGGGAAAATTTATGGAATATTCTGATTCAAATGAGGGAATAGTTTAAGATGGAATGTTGGGTGCTGCATGGGGATTTTAATACTCCCCTATACCATTTTGATAAAAATAGATGTAGCAGTATTTGGTCTAAAGGAATGGAGGACTTTGCAAAAAAATTTAATCACAATAAATTGTTGGATCTTGATCTTAGAGGAGGTAAATTTATGTGGAGCAATAGAAGAACAAGGGATAAATTAATCCAAGTCAAACTTGATAGGGTTTTATTTTCAAAAGAAGGATTGGATGTTTTGGGGAATACTTCTCTAAGCTCTCTTTCCAAAATTGGGTTTGATCATAATCCTCTAATTGAAATTTTGGTAGATCAAGGGTTCAATAAGCCTTTTTTTTTTGAGTCCATGTGGTTGAAAGAGTAGGATCTCAAAGGTAAAATTAAAAAATGGTGGTCCCAAACATTTTTAGGCCCTCTTCTATCCCAAATAGCTAAGAAGCTAATATTTATGAAAACAAATTAAAAAATTTAGAACAAGGAGGTATTCGATAATATATTCAAGCAAAAATAGAAATCCAATCCAAAATAAAAGATATTGAGGTAGCCTTGGAATCTGGTTCTAGCAGTGTTGAGTGGAGAGATAAAGAAAAATCTCTTCTAACTTTCATAACATCTTGGCTAAGGAAGAAATATTTTGGAGATAGATATCTAAAGCTGTCTGGTTGGAGGAAGGAGACAGAAACACTAAATTATTTTATGTAATTGTGCTGAGGCATAAAAGAAACAATAAAATCAAGAAATTAGTTAGAGAAGATGGTTCAAAAATTGATGACCAAGAATAAATCCAATCGAAAGCTATTTTGTCTGAGAATATTATTGGTACTAGACACCAGGGAAATCATTTAGCTAAATCTGAGCTTTTAAACTACATTACCCCTCTCACCTCTCAAGAATTTAATGAAAATTTGATTTCTCCCTTGGGTGGTTTGTAAATTAAAGATGTTTTTTCTATGGCTAAGGAGAAAGCTTCGGGCCCTGATGGATTTCCTGCTATCATTTTTAAATTTTTTTGGCATATTATATGTAAGGAGGTCGAAGAAGCTTTATGTGAATCTTAGAGGAGATGTTTTTTACCTCCTGATGTCAAATACACATTTATTACCCTCATTCCTAAGATTTTTGGGGTAAATGAGCTCAAAGACTTCATACCTATAATTTTGTGTAACACTATATTAGATCTTTTCAAAAGTTTTGGATAATAGAATTAAAAAGACTTTACCCAATATAATTGGTCCAAATCAAGGTGGTTTTATTTTGGGGAGATAGATTCTTGATGGAATTATCACTGTGCATGAATGCACTCAACTAAAAAAGTGGAAATTCAAGCATGTTTATCAAGATAGATATGAATAAGGCTTATGATAGATTTTCTTGGAATTTTTGGAAAAGGTGTTGATCAAATTTGGATATCATGTAAATTGGATGAATCTTCTAAAATAATGTTTCTCCACTCCATGTTTTTTAGTCATGGTGAATGGTTCTCTTGAAGGCTATTTCAAAAGTTCAAGAGGTCTAAGGTAGGGTGACCCTCTCTTTCCCCTTACCTATTTATCATTCTAGTAGAGGCCCTTGGAAGAGCTCTCACTATGGCTTATAAATCACATCTTGTTAAAGGGATCAAACCTACTACCCATCTAAATTCTATCTCCTTCCATCAATTTGTAGATGATATGCTTCTAATGATAGGAGCTTCTATTTTCCAAGCCAAAGTGCTTAAATATATTTTAAATTTGTATGAGTTGGTCATGGGATAAAAAACCAATATAAAAAAATATTTTTTTTCTAAACACACCTTTGAGGAGGTAAACAACTATTAATGGTATTATTGGATGCTCCATTTCTTCTTTTTCTGCTTCCTACCTAGGTATACCTCTATTCATGGGAGGTTTCAAAGAAGATTTATGTTTCCTATCTTAGAAAGGATGCATAAGAAGCTTGCAGGATGGAAGGGTTCTTTGCTAAGTCATGCTAGTAAGGCTTTGTTAGTTATATATAATATTCAAAGCCTTCCTATTTACTTTATGTCTATGTTTAAAATTTTGGGTAAAATTGCTAACAAAATTGAACAAATCCAAAAAAGATTTTTGTGGTCTGGATTTGAAAACAAAAGGAGATTTCACCTAGTTTCATGGGATCAGGTCTATTCTAGCAAAAAGAAAGGTGGTCTTGGGTTGAAGAGATTAGGCTCTATGAATATTTCCCTCTTGGCTATGCAAGGATGGAAACTCATCACTTCTAAAATTTCTAGTTGGAATAAATTATTTAGGATAAATATATTAATAGATGTCTTTCCTTCTTGGAGGATTAGAACCTCCATTTAGGCTTGACATTTTGAAGGTGTTTGACTTCAACAAAGGAGATAATTCAAAAAGGGTTAAGATGGAAATTAGGAAATGATTGAATGATTGATTTCTAGAATGATGATTGGATTTTACGTTCTCTTATTTCTAAAATTTATACCTATGCCCCACTTAAAAATATTATGGATCCTTTAACTGGTCCTAAGGTTGCTAGTTTTATTGAAGAGGTGAATCAAAAAAGTGTTGGAAGGAGCTAGTTATACATAATATTAATGAAGACCTTAAATATGCTCTGCAAAATTTGTGGAATAGATTTAAGATCCAAGTTTTTACTCAATGGGATGATCAAGACTCTTTGAATTGGGCTTTGGAAAGTAATGGTGAATTTTTAGTCAAGTTTGCCTATAGACTTATCACTTCAGAGAGATTTTTGGGTCCCCAAAAACCAGGTCTGGCTTAAATCCTGGACTCCTAATATAATTATTTTATGTCGTTATCTATTTAGAACAAAATTTTAACCATTGATAACCTCAAGAAGATAGGGTTAATATTGGTTAACAGATGTTATTTGTGAATCCAAAATGAAGAAAATGCAAAATATATTCTTTTAGATTACCCCTTCTCTATGAAGTCCTCCAAATATTTTTATAGCCGATTGGAATATCTTGGCTCTTTTCATAGTCTTTGGTAGATTTCTTTGAGTAATGGATAAACCTTTTTTTCAATAAAAGATGTAGGACCTTCTGGGCCTTTCTTCTTCCCCATTTGCTTTGGGGTATTTGTAAAGAGAGGAATAGCTGAGCTTTTAAGAATTCCTCTAAAGATGTTATATCTATTAGTAATAGAATCCTTTGTGCTCTTAAAGAAAACATCTCTTGTATTACCTTTTCAAAAGAGAAAGAACCTCCTCAAGAATTTAGACTTGTAGAGCTTCTTGGTATTCCAAGATACATTGCTCTTTAGCTAATCATGGTCTAGAGACCAAACAATTTGGAACCCTCCTCCAGTCGGTTGGTTAAAATTTAACTTTGACAAAGCATCTAAAGGAAACCCAAGGTCAACTAGGGTTTGTGGCATCATAAGGAATGGGGAAGATGATATTATTTTAGCTTTTTCTAAGAATTTGAGTTGTTAATCAAACTACTTTGCTGAGGTACGAGATTCCCATCAAGGATCTCTCATCCTCATGTCCTTTTAGGGAAGGAAGATTGTTTTTTAAGGAAATTATTTAAATATATTTAATATTGTTTTGGAAAAATAGGCTAAAAATTGATCCATTGATAATTTTATGGGTGACATGAATAGATTTTTGAGAGGTCACGAGTCTTTAAATTTTGAGTATACTTTCAGAGAAGGAAATAAGATAGTGGATTTCTTAGCAAACTAAGGTTTGGTGCAAAATGGTTTAAGGGTTTGGAGATAAAATTTTCCCTTGGAGCTCATTCAACTTGTTCAAAATGAAGGTCCATTATAGTGTTTTTATCTTTAGTGAGGTCCGATATCTAGGTTTAGATATTGGTAGAGATCAAAAGAGAATTTTTCTTTGTGTTTAGCTGTAATTATTTATTTTTAAATATTTTTGGAGGTCCCATTTTAAATTTGGATATCCTTTGTTTTTGGTAGGAGAATGATGGTCCTTCAAGATCTAATTGTAGAAGGATTGGGACTAGAGCTTGAATTTGGAAAGTGAGTGTGTCTTGCCATGATTTAAAGATTGTATTTATTTTAATCCAATTGTTATAAATTGGTGCATCCTTTTATGGAGGATTGTATTCAATTAGGAGAACATTCATCATCTTTGTTGGAGTTGTCCTTATCATGTGAAGAGTATTGCTAAGATTTTCTTTGTATTTTTTAATCGATTTCTTTTGTGGCCAAGTTTGCACTCTTTGAGGTTTACATTTGTATGTTGCACATGTGCTATCTTCAGTTTGGATCAAGAAATCGTAATGATTGTTATTCCCAAGTGCATAAATCATTTCCTGATGCATCCCAATAATCCTAATTACTTTTTATGTAATCCATTTCTGTACAAGATATTTGACCATTCAAGAAGGTTATTTGTTGATCTTTGTGTTAGCTTTTGGATTCAAGATGGGGTTTTTTATGATTTCAATCATAATGATCCTATCTATCCAAAATCTATTATTAAAGAAGTATTTTTTAAGGGTGTTCAGGTTGGTACAACCCTCTCTTTGATTTTGAGTCATTTTCATTGGTAATCTAACTCTAGTTGGTTTTTGTCTAAATTTGAGTGGCTAGTTATCATTGGGGAAGAAGTTAAAGGGATCGAACCTTCTTCAATAGTGGTGGATAAGGAGGTTTTAAATATTCTAGAAAAAGGTGGCTTGCTAGGATTTTTGAGGATGTTAAATGGGCATGATACATAACTGGATAAGGAGATGGCCCAATATTTGAGTAAAGGAAATGTGTTGATGAAAGGGATTAGCTTTACTATCTCTATTACATTGTTGGCTAAAATAATGAGAGTTTTAGCTTGGGGGACTACGTTGATAGGAAGAAACGTTCATTAGCTAAGGAACTAGACCTGTTTGGGTGCAAAGTTGGTTGTCCAAAGAAATATCACAATGGTTATAAAATAAGCTCTTTCAAATCATCATGGAATAGGTTCATTCATGTGTTAATGGTTTTTCACACCTAAATGCAATAGAGAGGTTGTCCATAGTTTTCATCTGGCACTGGTGAATCACCTTAGGAGGCAAAAACATATGAACATTCTAGGATTCATGTTCAAATAATTAGAGAAAATGGCTATGGACATCCAAGATGGTAATATCTATATCTCCAATCACCAAGGTCTTTTCAAGATTATTTTTTATTATATTTACTAGAAGAATGGTTCTCTTTCTCTGGATAAAAATTGGGTAGTGTTGTTTGTTCCCCTAGATTCTACACTTGGGAAAGATGTTGCTCCTTATTTCCCTAAATTTGGGAGGATTGGTTTGGTTCTATGAAGGATGAAAATATTGGTATTGATTGTCTCCCTAAGCTCTTTCTAAAGTAGCCTCCAAAAAATGTTGAGTTATATAACCTTGTGAAAATTGATAGAGATATTAGTTTAGGTCCTAAGTTGAAGGAGGAGGACCTTCAACTTAACAAGGGTGGTATTCAGGATTCTAAGTTTACGTCTTTTCTTCTAAATTCTTAGGAGTCAGATGAATGTAATTCACTATCCTTGAAAGAGGTTAAGATGGTTATAAAAATAAATGCTAGATCTCTGAAGAAGCTCAATATTGAAGCCAAAAGGATGAGGAGATTGGTGCGTATCAACTCCAATGTTGTAAAGAAAATAAGAACACACAATTCTAATAATTTAGAAGACTCGAAGGATTACCCTACTTCTAAAGAGAGAAGAATGAAGATACCTTAGAAGAGTAAGATCCAAGATGATTCTATTGCAATGCCCAACTTCTCTAGACCCAATTAAGGACTTTATAGGAGCTATTAAGAGATCAAATTAATCAGACTGCTTATTTTATGAATGAGTTGTCTTGGAATTTTAAACATAATCCAAACACTATGGTAATGAATCTCTTCATAGTAGATGAATCTTTGTAATATTAAGCCTTGGCTATGGTTGTTTTGTGTTGATTTCTTTAGGTGGGTTTAATTTTCTCTATCTCCTTTTAGTGTTTTTTTGGTTGGGTTGATCTTGCTTTGTAGTTGGCTCTTTTTATCTATGTTTTGTTGTCTCTTCTTTGTGGTTGTATTTGGGTCTCTTTTGTAAAATGTTTGGGGGAGCCTTTCAAAACCCCTATAGTTTCTATATAATAGAAAAATAGTTTAGATTGTGAGTATTATTTTCCTTTATGTAAGTGTGAATATGTAGGATATGCAAAAGTTTCATGTAAAGTTGTAATGTGTAGGAAATGCACAAGTGTCATATGAGTGAGTGTGCAAATTTAAGTTGATTATTGTTATTGCCATTGCACAACTCACCCTAATTGGGGACCCACTTGAGATTTTAATTTCTACACCAAGATTTTAAATTGGCCTGCACCCATGTGTTACATTTTATTGTATTGAATAAGTTCTTAAATTTGCTAGCATTGAATATTTTAGAATTAATTGGATTTCAATTGCTCTTTAGAGTTTGGAAAATTCTATTTTTCAAATTTTTTTTTAGAATTTTATAAATTTCACCATTTTGTGTAGTTGCAAACCTAAAATAACCATAAATTTTATTACAAAGATCCATAAATAACCTAAAATTATCTTTGCAATGATGCAAAATTCACATGCACAACCTTAATACTTCATGAGTTTCAATGAAAATAGCATTCAACCACATTAATTTTTTATGATAATCATGAATTTTAAATGGCTATATATTTTGATACCATAGCAAATTTTCTAGTTATTTCAACTATTTTAGATACCCATTTGGCCTATTTAGGTATTTGTAATGTTTCATGAAATTTTGGGCACTCTAAAATCTTACCATATTTTACACTATAGGACTTTTTTGAGCTCTTAATCATGCATAATTTCATAGAATCAATAATATAGGTTCATTTGCCATTAAATCAAGATTAAAACTAGCTCTCTAATAAATATAAGCATGCCTAGGTTAATAGTCTACCTTGTCACTAGCTAGATCATCCAATTTAAATCTCATTGGCACCAGAAAATCAATTCAATGTTTAAATTCAAATTTTACCTTTAACCACCAAGTAATGATGTCATATACCTCTCCAACATCTTGTAAAGTTGTATACTCAATTTTTATATCTCTCAAATAAGGTAAAATCCTTGAATAACCCTAAGTCTCTGAGTCTATGCACTCAATTTTCCCTTTTAGGCACTAAGGTTTTAAAAGCCTATTAAATCAATTGTCTCGTAAAGCCTAAGGTCCATTTTACATGAGTGTCCTAATCATATTAATGGGCACCTAATTTTTTTCTTAAAAAATGGATGGTTCTAAAGTACATCCAAGAGATCTATGGCTCAAACACATAGCCATTAAGGTCAAGAAGCCAAAAAAATAATGTCTAAATATAATGATGTGACCTTAGTATTCGTTAATTACCCTAAGATATTAAAATCAATAAAATTTCATAACACCTAACCTTTTATGTTTATGCACCCTCTTTATATAAACCTCAAGAAGCTTCACCTAATCCAATGTTTAGGAAGCAGAGCCAATAAATCAATGGCTTAAATGGGTAGCATGTGGTTTGAAGGATAATGATAGTCTAAAAGTATTTTGTCTTATTTGTACTGAGATAAAAAATTAGGAGGTAGAGTTAAAAAATTGATGACATGGAAGGGCAACTTATGATCCAAAGTTTAACATCTACCAATATTTATCCTATATTTGCCAATATGGATGGTTAGGATGTAGGGCCAACAGATCAAGGAAATAGAAGAGTAGCTCACAATATAAAGGTTAAAAATGTCTTTCACTAGTGTTTGTCCTATATGAACCAAGATGGATGGCTAGGAGGTAGGGCCAATAAATCGATAGCTCAAACTCAAGGTAAATAAATCTAAGAAGCCCAAAATATAATTCTAAATTAAAACATCAAATCAGATTCGAGAGAAATTCAAATTCAAATGCACTAAGCTAAAACCTTATTGGCTAAAAAAATGGATGGATAGGATGCAAAGCTAAGAAATAAACGGTGTAAACATAGAGTTGGGAGAATTAGGTCAATGTCGAGAAGCACTAAAATGTAATTTTTATTGGCTAATAAATGGTTGATTTGAAAGCACAGTGAGGAAATCAATGGTGCATACATAGAGCAGGAGAATTAGGGGAAGCCACTAAAATGGTTTCCTATTGGATAAAGAGATGGACGACTAGGAAGCACAATCAATAAATCAATGATTTTGAAAGCAAAGCCAAGAAAAATTAGGGAAGCACTGACATCATTTTAATTTTGTTTAATAAGGTGTGAACCTTAGGAAGAAATTTCCCCTTAATTTTTATATGCCAATTATTCTAAGGGTCTAAGTTTTCTTTCTCTATTGGTACTAAGGATTAAATTTTTCATATGCGCTCATATATCTTTAATACTAAAATGAAATAAATATATATTGCTTCATATATATTGATTGTAAAGTGTGTTACAATAATGAAATAATATCCTCTTTACAAAACATCCCATAGGCTTACAAAGAGGGACTCATGAAGAGTGACCCTAGCATGGAACAAGTTTTGCAACACCGCAGAAATCTTCTCTCAATTCCTCAATGTTGGAGTATGATGTATGCCACTACGAGCTACACCTATTTTGTGATTTGTGTAACCCTACAAAAGAGTGTTAGATCATTTGGAGGTCTATCTCAATCAGGAATCCTATAAGAAATACATTGAACAAAAATGAATTAAAAGTACATTATAGAGATTCAAAATGGATTGAAATTGATAAAGGAGTAGTATATTACCTTGTAGACCAGTGTGATAGCCAGAAAGTGGAAAATACACCTCAAAGTGCATTTTTAGGTGTGATCACACCCGGGGGTATGTTTTATATTCTATTTCTGGGATTTATCAAAAAATTCCTCGTGGAACCTTCTGGTGCAGTCCTGTGTCCGTTTGGAAGCTAGAAATTCTTGTTCTGCTCCACAGACCATCTTAAAACTATAAAAGGTATGTATAAAAATGGGGCTCACATTCTTAAAGGGGTTTGGGATGAACCAAAAAACATTTTGAAAAAATAACTTTGCCTTTTTGAGCCTCCTTGAATTCATAGATAAGCTCTTGTATTTATAGACTTTCTAGAAAATCCAGGGGGAGGTGTGATGTGGAGGAGAGAGGAGAGGCCTATTTAAGGCCTAAGAGGTGGGTGAGGCCCATGTAAGACCTTGGAAAAGGGGAAAGACCTCTTTTTCAACACTTTTCATTTAATACCATTTAAGAGAAGTGGGTGGTTTGGGAAGAAGGGATCAAGTGGATGCTTTGGAAAGCACGTGAGAGGAGTGTGAGGGTGCCTACATTAAAAGGGGAGGAAAATTCTTATTTCCTTACCTCTTATGGTTTTGAATTGATTTTGGAATTGATTTTAGGATTTTTTAATTGTTTTGCATAGATTTCCCCTTTGAATTGCTTTTGCTCTTTTTCAATTTATTTTGTACTTTTTCAATTGATTTTGTATTGATTTAAGGGTTTTTAATTGGTTTTTGCTCTAAATTGATTTTGTATTGATATTAGGGATTTTGAATTGAATTTTATCCTTTGAATATATTTTGTATTGATCTTAGGGCTTTTGAATTGATTTTGCATTGGTTTGCTCTTTAAATGTAAATATTTTTTGCAAGAGGTTATTTAAGACATTTTTTAGGTGCCTACATTTACCCCTTTTTGTACTACGCTATGTGAAGACATGATGCAGTGCAAAAACTAATAACACTCATTTGGTGATTGATACCGAGATAGCCTGGATTTAGTAGGATATGACAAGCGATTTGTCTCAGGATGAGTAGATGTAAAATTCCCCATCATTGTGGATGGTATGTATGTCTTTGAACTTTGCCATTGATAGATTGATGAGACCATTTGAGTTGGTAAATTGGTTAGTCATATGTAGGTATGTCCATGATTACTTCGGTGGACTCTATTGTGCACCTTGAAAAAGTGTATTTGTATGAGCAATCCTTTAGTCTATGATATACAATATGCTAAATTTGATTAAATTAGAGTGTTTTCGATAAGAGAATTTTGTATTTTTTTTTGCCCCAATAAATTAGGATGTATGATGATTTTTGGCAAAAGTTTTCTTGGAAAATTTTTTGTGTATGTTATCTACCTCCTCAAGTGATGAGTGGGTGGGAAAAAAATTTGAAGGTAGTTGTGAATCGCTTGATAGAATGAAGTGAAAGTGAGCGATTGATGAAAATAATGGAAATTGATATTTTGCATAATTTGATGATGAATTTGAAAAAAAATTATCATATTTTTTGCGGTTTGGGGCAAATGGGTATGTGTATGTGTTCCATACGAAAATGGACCTTGAGGTACGTTTTTAATACAAAACACACTTCGAGGTGCATTTCATTTGTGAAGAACCTATTAAAGGATACACACATGCATGTTTGGATCATTTGTGCATTTGGAGTTTGAAAAATAGAGAGATAGGAGCAAGCATGAGTGCATGAGTGATGCAGAGCACTGCTAGATTAGCGAATAAAATAGACAATATGGACCATAGCAAAGCAAGAGTGGGCATTGGTGGATTTGCATTGGAGGTAAGGATTTTTTCACCTAACTTTGTATATTTTTTGAATTTAGAAAAAAATCTCTTATGGGGATGCCTTGGTTTGAGAAACCATGACTAGGGGATTCTACACCGTCAAAATCACTTGAGAGTCACGCCCAGCCCTGACCACACCAGTATTATCAACTGAATTTTGGATACCCAATGTGCATTTGGTAGGGTGGAGATTCGAACCAAGGACCTCCCTTGGAGGATTGCCCTACCCTCTCCAACTCACCTACAACTCTTGGGTGATACCTAACTTCGTATATTATGAATAAAATGAACCTTATTTTTTAGATCTAAAAAAAGTTAACTGGTAAATTTTAAAAACTTTTGTATGTTTTATTGTTTCACAAAAAGGGTATCCTAAAATACCCTTTTCTCAAAAAATGCACCTCGAGGTACGTGCATTGTATGAAAACGTACCTCGAGGTATGTTTTTTGTACACAAATGCACCTTAGGATTTTGTGTTTATTTCCATTTTTTATGTCATTTTGTGTTTTCATTAAGCTTTTGCACTTTTTGGTCATTTTTATCAAAAAGTTGTTGATGTGTTGTTTTTGTGAAAAAAGTTGTTAAGTTGTTCTTTTTGTCGAAATATCATCAATTTGTTGTTTTCCTAAAAAAAGTTATCAAATTGTTGCTTTTTTTGTATGAAAAATCATCAATTTTTTGTTTGTATGAAAAAGTCATCAAATTGTTGTTTTTGCCATCGAAAAACTATCAATTTTTTGTTGGCATAAAAATTTGTCAAATTGTTGAAAAGTTGTCAATTTATTGTAAAAAAAGTTCCCAAAAAATCATCAGAATATTGCTAAAAAATATCAAAAATTTGTTTTTTGTTTTTCATCGAAAAAGTTGATTGTTTGAAATGTTATTGAAAAGTTGCTAAAAAATCATCAAAATGTTGCTGAAAATTTGCAAAAAGTTGTAAAAAAGTTATTTTTTATTTTTCGTCGAAAAAGTTGATTTTTTGAAATGTTATTGAAAAGTTGCTGAAAAATTACTAAAAGTTGTGTAAAAAGTTGTTTTTTTATTGTTTTTTGTTGAAAAGTTGATTATTTGAAATGTTATTGAAAAGTTGCTAAAAAATCATCAAAATATTGCTGAAATATTTCTAAAAGTTTAAAAAGTTGTTTTTTGTCAAAAAGTTAATTTTTTGAAATGTGATGGAAAAGTTGTTGATAGAATTGTGTTGATTGTGTGTGCAGGTGAAGAAGTTGACTCCTTGCCACCAATTTTTACCTTTGGCCATGACATTGAAGGGGTTTTTGGATGATGCAACATGGGAGTGGTTGGAGAAGATTGGATTTTATGGGGTGGTACATATGGACACGGTGTGGTGTGATCACGCATATCTGGATGTGATTTATGAGAGGTGGAATCCAAATAGGAACACCTTTCATTTATTGATAGGGAAATGACTATTACACTAGAGTATGTGTACCGGATATATCGCCTACTAGTGGATGGGATGAAAATGATAGCTACATAGTGTGATGATGCACAAAATACAGTATTGTAGTGAACATTTAGGGATGTGGTGGAGGGTGAGACTTACTAGTAGGGGTATCAAGTATTAGGACTTGTATGCAGCTAGACGATTGCATTGGTAATATGTATTTTTGATGGTGTGCATCAAAAACTATGTTATTGAATATTTCAAGGGTTGTATTCTTCTAGAACCTGATGTGGATGGTATGTGATGTGGTGGAGCACATGATGTTCTTTGCATGGGCACCAAAATTGTTAGTCTAGATGTACTGAGAGCTACATGGGGTTCATATAATTATGAAGTCATTGTGTAGTAGTTTATTGATCCAACTATGGGCTTAGGAGCACATAACAGTGATGAAGCCAAATGGCCTTCCATTTGAGGTGCATGTATTGATGATTTTGAATGTCCCTTATGCCATATAGTGGTGACATGATATGGAGGATAGGAGGAAGAGAGACCAAAATGAGCATACATTGTATTATCACCCACAGTTGAGCGAGTTGAGGTCGAGTGACATTGTATGATGACCTTATAGAGGGGGTCCAACTTGGTCGAAGGATGGGGTGGAGTTGGGGAGAGTGAGATGAGGGAGGTGGATTATTTACTGGTATGCTTTCTAATTGTATTTCTTCTCTTTTAGTTAGGTACATAGGTAGTTTGGGTTGTCATAGGGTATGCCAAATCCACATGTGGTAATTTGGCATTGTCATAGAGATCATGGGGTATGATCATGAGATGTGGCCTATGATATGCCTTGGGATGCAATTTTGGCTCTATCAAATATTGATAATGTGAGGACAACAGGGATGTTTTATTCTTAGTGGGCCACACGAGAGTGAGAGCGAGATCAAGGGGTGATATATGGGGTGGAGGAGGTAGGCTCTTGGGCAACATCGAGGAGTCCATTGAGGATAATAAAGAGGCTCACAAAAATGGGCACTGGAGGAGGTGTAGCAAGGACTAGTGAGGTAGCAACCCTTATTAAGTAGGTGGTTGAGGATACCTTTAAGGATGAATTTTAGTTGAGGCAACATGTACATATGTGACACGATGATGAGGTAGGACCCTCACAACTGGTGGAGATGGATGTAGAACCTAAGGATGAGGTGGCTAAGATGTGCATTAAGGAGATGTAGGGCCACATACAATATGAAGATTATTGGCATGATCAGGTCGAGCGAGTAGAGGTTGAGAAGGATGCCTGTGATAGGAGATAGAGCATTATAGAGTGCAAGTGGTAGGGATGAGAGTACATGTAGATGATCTAGGGTAGCTTATGGTAAATATGGAAAGGCTATGATAGGAGCAATATGGGGCCATGTTTATGAGGGAGGAGGTAAATAGAGTGGTGGAGCAACTAAGGGTACAAGTGGTCAAGCTATAGAGTGAGTGAGATGTGCTCACCATAGTCTGAGAGGTGGGAGAGGGGAGTTCAAGTGTTGAAGCAAAGCTAGAGTGAGTGATGGGGTAGATGGATAAGCTTCAACATGAGCATGATGAGATTATGGAAGAGAGATATCACCTACGAGGTGAGGTAGAGCATGTGAGGATCGAGGGAGCTGGGTCAGTGTTTTAGATTGAGGTCACATAGCTACTGTAGGTGGAAGATACATATGGGTGATACTTTTTATGAGAGCATACATATGCAACAACATGCACAACTTTATCGATGGTGAACCAGATAGAATTGACATCATGATCTAGCTCATCATCACATCATAACCATAGGAGTATGGCATCTATGACTCCTTTAGGGCTATGCTTTAGAGAGTCTAGGGCACCATCAGCAAGAGGATCAACCTCAATGTAGAGAGGTGAGAGCTCATAAAGCAATCATGGTGAGGGGTCAAGATGACATGAGGGGAGTGGTGAGTCATTGAGTGGATGATAGGGTTTATGAATGATTATCTCTATTGATGTGGCCCTTATGCCCTCAATTTTGTATGATGTATATTATGGGATGCATGTACTAATCCAGTCATCCATTTTTGATGATCAATGTTCTTGATTTTTGAGTGATATATATATATTGATATTTTAACATTTTATAAGTTATGCATTATTGATGAAGGTCATTATGGATGTATTTGATTTTATGATGATATGTTATTTATGCATGGTGATGAATAGTATGAAATATGTTGTGAATTTTGAGACTTTCAATGTTGTTTTATAACCAAGCTCATCGGATATGTGTGTTTGAGTAAGAGCATTGTGTATGGCAAAAGTAATCAATGACATAGTAATGACTATGGTTGAATAGATGATGACATAATGAATTTATGCAATATGTATAATAATGCAAATCTAAGCATGGTATGTATGCAAATTATAATGATAATGTGATATGGATTCACTTATAGACAATGCCTAGGGTATCAAAAACTTGGTAGTTCTACAACTAAGCAACATGGATGTTTGTTTTTTCTATGAAGGTGCTTCAGATTGTAGAAATGATTTCTAGAGAGTCAAATATTCAAGTTTTGTCAACAAACGCATCTATTAGTCAACTAATTTTCTATGGAAACATAGACCATCTTGACTGAGGTTGATCCTATCATGGATTTGTGTGTGTATAGAATGTTTTAGTTTATTTACCTATTTTGAGTGAGGTTGGACTAACCAAGTTGTAAATTGAGCCACATAAGCTAGTTCATCCATAAGTGTGTAGTGGTCTATACAAAAGAAGATTACTAATATGGCAAATGTATCACCATGTGTAAGGCTACTCCATTGCCATGTAGGTATCTATAGCCTATTACTAGTGTAGACACCAAAAAATTGTCATCGACAAAGTCACATTTAGCATCCAACATCAAATCTTGCATAATAAAGTTATATGCCTATGTTTAGACATAGGTATATAAATAATGCACATTATCCTATTTTCTAGATTTATTAAATCTAAAAAATCATCCTAGGATATCTTGCCTACCCACTGGACATGTTTCCTAGCCACCTCACCAACATCCCTTGCCACATCTCATACACCCTTGTCCCCTTTCTCCCTTCACATGGGCCAATCCTCCACATAGCACTCCGCTTGTAGCCACATCACCCCAGTTAAGTGAGACACCTTGGGTGACTCACTCTAATTGCCCCCTCCATTTGGCAACCCAAAATTACCAATTGGTAATCTTGGCTTACCATATCTTATTTTCCTCCAAAACCCTAAGGATCCTATAAAGGCACCTTCACCCCACAAAATCAATGAGGTTGAACATTTGTACCATCGGGCTATCATAATAGTACTAGAGCTTTACATGCATCCTAAGAAGAATCAAAATATGAATCTTGAATACCCATTTCTAAAGCAATCTTGCTTTCAGTATTCACTACACGTCTACGATTTCATAATTGAAATTGCATCCACACAGTTTTCCCATCGCCCATGCATGATTTGTCAGCCTTCACCACATGTAGGTGGTTTCTCAGAGCTGAGAAAATATGACATCATAGATTAGTAAGTTGGCATTTGTAGTAAGGTATATATAATTTATTTTCTTTATTTTTGCATTACATGTTTCTTCAGTTAGGGTTTTTGTAGCAACATTCTATATCTTGATTTGCAAGTGCTACTAAGCTTCTTTGGTTTTCATGTGTGTAGATAACAAGTACTTTGGAGAAGTTTATAAATTTGGAGTGGTCCCTACATTGGATACTTGAAGTCCACTCACCCTTGGAGCTATAGTAGAGGAACGAAGAACACTATATATAGTTGAAAATTTGGAAGACTTCCCCTCTTCTATCAAAGCATTGTGTCGCAAAAAGAGAAAAAGTATTGTAACATTGACCCCAAAAAATTTGGGGTATTTCAAAAATTCATTGTAACACTGTATCAAATATCAATACAAAGGAACATTCTTTTTGGCAGTCTTCTCTTTCTATGTTTATCTTTGTTGTGTTCATTTATTTTGTTATAGAAAATAATGATCATGATGAGAATTAGAGCTAGATAGCCAATGAGACCATGAGATACCAAGCCTAGACTTGCTCTACCTACTGGATTCTAACACTGAAGAAGAAGTTTGTAGAAGTAGCAAAATTTGATGTTGGCACAAAGTATCCTCAAGGGACACCATGTACCATGCCTGTATCCAAGTAGAATCTAAATCTTGACCCTCACGTGTTATCCGCTAGGCTATCTCAACTCTAAGAGCTATAATAGTAGCAACATCACTAACCCTACTTAGCCTAACCTACAACCCATCCACCTCACCCTGCAGTCAAGTCACCTCACCCTACAACCTTGTGATCTCTACATCTTGAGCTGCAATAGCATAACTCTCACTTGACCTAACCCACAACCCATCCACCTCACCCTAAAGCTGAGTCACCTCACCCTTCGACCTCATAACCTCATCATCCAATTTGTTCCACTACATCTATAGTATCTCCCACTCCTCCTCTATGTGGCAAGAAGGAGCATCCTAGCCCTCATCGCCTCCATCATCTACATAATCACCTACATCTATATCATGGCCCCCATATCCACCATCATGGCCTCCATTACCTCCATCTCCATCACCCCCAATACCAACATCTATCTGATGTATATCAATAGTAGACTACCTCCTATCACCATTACCCTGATAACTCTTAGGCTACTTTGGATTTTGATCACCAACATCAGGCTCATCCCACTGATAGCAACATCCACTACCTGGCTTGACCTCCATGGAGGTTGTAAGACAAACCAAGTGTCATAGTCTATAGTAGTACCTACATCATCAACATCAAGGAAGTCCACTATTATTTCATCTGTTGCATCATCCACCATCCAAAATTCTAGAGTCAAGGGAATACTGAGCTCATATCCCCATCACCTATACATCATGGGAGCATTTGGAACTCCCTGTACCAAGCCAAACTATCTCATCACCCACAAGAACTGGATATACTCCATCTCTCACCCACGTCTACCCTTTATCCATTTGCCTCATCTCATCCATAAAAGCTATGTAGCATCACCCTCCCAAGTCAGACCTCTCCAAGGTTGTCAATAGATGTCATCACGTGTCAAACTACTAAGCCTATCCCAATATGAATCAACACTACAAATAGGGTGAGTGATAGAAGACTCCTCATTGGTCCTCCAGTGAAGAGCATAAGGATGTGAGTGACACCATCTGCAAGGCAACCCTCTTGGGTGACCAACATTGATGTGCTCCTAAGACCAAATTTTAAGCACTATATTGCAACCAAGCCCCTTTCACTCTCACCTCTTCACCTCATAAATCTCCCTATACAACTAACATAAGAGAGTAGAATCCCAAGCATAGATCCATGGCTATACTATCAACTAGAGTACAATAGAAACCTAGTTCTAATATAACATCAAGCCCATGATATTAGGCAATAATATGTTACCTGGTATGTACATCATGAAGGTCAATATAGTTCCCAGCTCCTCACCCTTATAGATTTCAAGATAAGGTATATTGTCCTTCCTGTAGTCAACATCCTAGTAATCACCATAATAGGTCTTAGTGTCACTTGCTTGTCATGGTCCACCCTCACTAGTAGATCCTCGATAGGCATATGGAAGATGTGATATACATCCTCCAAGGTCACAGTAAGCTCCCTTGTTGAAAGCTAAAACGAACCCTATCAAAGTCTCATCTCTCTGATAATGTGAATAAGATATCCTCATCAGATTGGACAGTCTCTACTCATTTGTAGCCATCCATACCCAAAGACTCTAGGAAATTCTAGTCATAAGTAGTGAGGGATTTTTGTACCTTGGAAATGGTGTGGTGTCATTAGTGGTGAGTGGTAATAAACTTAAACTTTACCGTAATTAAAATAAAAATCAGTGCATATCCAAACAAAAAAAAACAAGAAAAACACAAAAATATTGCATATCATCCTAGTGTAAAATGCATTACACATCATCATACATAGCATTTCAAATACACGAAAAATACAAAAACATTGCATATCATCCTAGCATAAATTGTATTTAAAAAAAAAATATTTCAACCTTTCCCATTCATGCATATCCAAAAATGAAAAAAAAAAATTAAAACAATCAAAATTTCCAGCCCCTCCTAGTGGTTGCAAAAATAATAATAAAAAAAAATCTATTAAAAAACAATAAAATTTTTTCCAACACTTCTTAGTGATTGCAAAAATGAAAAACAATTAAAAACAATCAAAAAATTTCCAATCCCTATTAGTGGTTGCAAAAACAAAAATTAAAAATTAAAAATAGTCAAAATTTTTGTCAACCCCTCTTAGTGGTTGCAAACAAAAAAACACAACACAACCAAAAACAAAAAAAAAACAACAATAAAAACCTAAACTAAGAGTTTAAGATACCTACCTTATCTTAGTAGACTTTGGATTTTTCTCCAGTTGATCCTCTAGCCCCCACACCTGCCTTTGCACTCGCACTCACTCCACTAGCCTCACCAACATCCTTCCTCACTCACTCTTCTCAAACCACTCATAAAAATCACATCGCAACAATGAAATGAAAATGACCCCCTCCCATTTATATAGCCATATTTTGTGGTGAAAACCACACTCCCACAGTTTGCAAAGCAGAACGTGAATGCACGGTTAAGGGGATGCAAAACTGCACATGCGCGGTTACAAAAAAAAAGCCAAACAAAACAACAAACCTCATCCAAATCACATCATCAATTCTCACAAATCAACATCATCACCAACACATCAATTAGTAAATCTTGTATCCAGTGAATTATCTTATACACCTGGAAATTGCAACAACTAGCAATCCATGCAATCCGATAGGATGGATATCTCACCATAAGTACACTCATCATCAAATCAAAATGGCATTAATCAGCTAGGTCCATCAATCCTATGATCTTGGATATGTTCAAACTAGATTTGTACAAGGTTATTCTTCAACCCCTTTCATTGGATAAAAAGCGAAAAACAATCAAATCAGTTTTGGTAATAATAAAAAATAACATGAGAGCATCAAATTTCAAGAATGACTAGTTTCCTTGAACCCATCATTTGAAATCAAATGCTACAGTAATAAGGGAAAAAAAACTCTAAACGTGGTTGATGGTTTTACCACAACACTTACCCCAAACGAACCAAATACAAATTTGTAAAACACAAACAATCCCAAAATTGGGGCATCAAGTTGAGTCAATATCATACATTTGCATCACATTCACATCATTCATCAATCACCTCATCTCGTCATACACACTTGGTCAATTGGCTCAAGGGTTTCATCCTTTACCCATTCACCAATTGAGGGGGTAAGCAAACAAATAAAAATAGCATCAAAATTTTCAAAAATTGTTCATTCTTGTGCATCGAGAAGATTTGAGTCCATTCATCCAATAAATACAAGTGTTATTGGTTTTTGCACCGCATCATGTTTCACCCAATGTATTACAAAAAGGGTCATCTGTAGACACCAAAAAATTGTCATCCATAGAATCGCATTTGGCACCCCACATAAAATCTTGCATAATAAAGTTATATGCCTAAGTTTAGACTTAGGTATATAAATCCTGCACATTATCCTATTTTCTTAATTTATTAAAGCTGGAAAATCAGCCTAGGATACCTTGCCTACCCACTGGACATGTGTCCTATCCACCTCACAACCATCCCTTACCACATTTCATAGACCCTTGTCCCGTTTGTCCCTTCACATGTGATAACCCTCCACATAGCACTCCACTTGTAGCCACATCACCCTAGTTAAGTGAGACACCCTGGGTGACTCACTCTAACTACCCCCTCCATTTGGTAGCCTATAATTACCACTTGGTAATCCTGGCTTGCCACATCTCATTTCCCTCCAAAACCCTAAGGAGCCTATAAAGGTACCTTCACCCCACCAAATCAAGGAGAATGAACATTTGTACTATCAGGTTACCATAATAGGATTGGAGCTCTACACGTATCCCAAGAAGAATCAATATCCAAATCCTGGAGGCCCATTTCTAAAGCAATCTTGCTTTCAATATTCATCGCATGTCTATGGTTTTATAGTTGAAACCACATCCGCACAGTTTACCCACCGCCTATGCGTGGTTTATCAGCCTTCATCGCACGTAGGCAGTTTCTCAGAGTCAAGAAATGATGACATCATAGATCGGTAAGTTGGCATTTGTAGCAAGGTATCTTTAATCTATTTTCTCTATTTTTGCATTACATGTTTCTTTAGTTAGGGTTTTTGTAGCAACATTCTATATCTCGATTTGCAGGTGCTACTAACCTTCTTTGGTTTTCATGTGTGTAGATAATAGGTACTTTGGAGAAATTGATGAAGCTGGAGTGGTCCCCATATTGGATACTTGAAGCTCACTCACCCTTGGAGCTATAGCAGAGGAATGAAGAACACCATATCTTGTTGAAGATTTTTAAGACTTCCCCTCTTCTATCAAAGCATTGTGTCTCAGAAAGAGAAAAAGCATTGTAACATTGACCCCAATACATTTGGGGTATTTCAAAAATGCATTGTAACACCATATCAAATATCAATACAAAGGAACATTCTTTTTGGAAATATTCTCTTTCTATGTTTATATTTTTGGTGTTCATTTATTTGGTTACAATTGGTGATGGAGATCACCCCATGGTTGTCAAAAACTAAGAATTCTAGGGATTCAAGCTCTTTGATGATGCTATTTTGTTTTGTTTTTTTCTTTTTCTTTTGTAGTGATATTTTAGGCATTTGCTTTTGTTTTCTAACTTTTTTTCTATTTTATGAACTTGTCATTTTGTCAATTCTTTGCTTTTTAGACTATGCGTATGATAGGATGATTAGGGGAAACATCTTGTTGAATGGCTAGTGTACGTAAGGTGTTGTCTTCCTAAGACTCAAAATTTTGTTAAGTGTGCACGTGTATTGATCCATGAAGGGACTCTAGTCATGCAGGGGAAGTCTAAAATTGCTTTAGAATACAATAACATTTGATAAAGTTGGATGAGGTCAACTAAAATGCTTGACTAACAGAAAATATTTCTATTACTAAGAAACCTATGCATAAGAAAAAATACATGGTATTATGTGAGTTGTTATTGCTAGTGTATGACGTTGTATGCAATGAAAAATGCCTAGATTAAAGTAATTGCAAAATAATGTGAGAATGTAGATATGAATGCAATGCATAACAAGGTGATACTCAGTTATAAGAAAATATAGGATGACCATTGTCATTGATTAAGTAGATCACATGTGATTGTTGATCATATATGTGCTTTGTTAGCTTTTGAAGCTATAAACTAAAAGGAAATGTGGCCACAATAATTGAAATAATCATGCAATATTATAACTATGATAATGGCTAACTAATATGCATGAAAGTATGATAAGAGACTTCAAAAAATACACATAAAATAACCAGTAATGTAATCTCACAAAAATGGAACTTGCTACAATATATGGAGCTCACTCTACTAGTGCATGATGTAGAGGATACATGCTTCATTACAATGAGCTCTATATATAAGAATATAAGTTACTTGGCCCCTACTCTTCCTAACTACCTTAATGAGACATGTTATTTTATATAATTGCATATTCTAACACTTGTGCATTTATTACTTCTTCTCCAAGTAACTCCTAATATAATAATGTACCTAAGGTGGTTCATTGACATGTTTCTAAATAATGTAATATACTCTAACACCACCCTGTATTACATTGTTTAAGTATTGATTACTTTAGTATTCAATATGAATCTTGATCTAGTTTACTATTCAATAATTAGATCTAACTTTATCATGGTAGGATAAGTAATCTATGTCTACCTCTATATCAATGTATCTAGGTTACCTCTGGGTTTTGATCTTTGGTTTGATACCTCTGGGACACTACCACTGGTTATGCATTTGGATAATTACCTCTAGGTCACTACCTCTGGGTCATTACCACTAGTTTCACTACTTTAGGGTCACTACCTCTAGAAATCTACCTCTGGGTCACCTCTAGATAATCACTATCTATTTATGAATTGAGATGCTAATAATTCAAAGATAAAATTCTAGATTTATATTTCATTATAAATCATGCATATTTATAGGTATACAAAGCCTTTACAATGGATAAACATATATGTTATGTTGTAAAATAGTTAATGTCATGCTTATCTAGAAATATTTATTGATCCCTATCATTCCTCCCCATTGAAAAATCATTGGTCCCTAATGCGTACAATTGTGAAAGATAAAGAGGGAATGCAAAGGAGTATTGGGTACAACCGATAATGCACTCCTATTACAAAATATAAGAAGACCAAATTAAGAAGAGGAGAAGGTCCTCAAAAAACCAAAAACTGATACAAGCACAATGGTAGTCATGAAAAATGCTCTTCAACGATTGTAAACACTGCTATATCGATGGATAGATGGATGGGTCCCTCAATTCAACAGAAGAAAGAAGCATTGGTTGCACAAGGAATAGACCATAAGAATATTCCTCAAAATGTGTGCCAAGGATTCAGGATTAAATTAAATTAAATAAAAATTAAATTAATTTAATTTAATTTTTATGGTTATTAATTTTTTTTTTAATGTTTGGGTTGTGCATTGAATGATTTTTGCAAGCCAAAAAATGTGGGACATGACAACTAGGCAACAATCAACAGAGGATGACATGTGGGTTACCGGTTAGTAGATATGGGATAGAGGACAAGGTTTAGTTGTATGATGAGGATGCAGACTATGATGGGTGGAATACGGTAAGGCACATAATGTGAGGTGTTAAGGCATTATGTGGATGCTAATGAGATAGCAACATGTGGAACATGCAGGTAAGTCTATGCAAAGTGACAGTATTGGACGACGGGTGATATAAGCTATGTTGATGAGGATATGGAAAGTGAGGGTAGAAAAGATGTGGACTATGTTGATCTATTGGATATGGGTCGATTCAATTATAGGTGTTGATGTGGCAAGGAATGCAGGGTGCTAACGTCGTAAGGGATGACAAGGTGTGAAAGCGAAAAGATGAGCAACTTGGCAAGGGATAGGTGTTATTTGCAGGAAGCAATAACGGGTGTGAGATGGATAGTCAATATAATCTGGCTATTGTGTTATACATGCCATGCAATATTTGAATACCACCATGGTCATAATATGACCAATGTGGGTTAATTCCCATGAAGACTTGTTGAAAACAAATTATCATAAATTGGATGAAAAACAAACCAATCATCGTAGAGTGGAAAACCTAAGAACCACAATTAAATTTTATCACCGTTAAATGTATGAGGGTGTCTAAAGTAGAATATTTCATCAAAATATACAACAATGTGCTAAAAACATGTAAACTTGCATTGGAAATTGATAGATTTGCAGTGGACATTAGTGGTTCATCACTTGGAAGTGTTGATTGTGCATCAAAAAAATGCCAAAACCATTGGAGAGGTGATCACTTGGTAGTAAGGTGTTGGAAATGTAACTGGTGGTGATTGGCAATGGAAGACATGTAGGTGGGTAGATCATGAAGGATCCAAAAGTGCGGTGGAGGCCATGGCAGTGGCCGAGGATAAATAGTAGCATGGTATGTGATGGTTGGTGAGTGGACCTATGGATGGTATGAGCTATGGAATCGGTGATGGTGTATCAAGTGGTTAGGTGCAGATAACGATGATCTCAAGTTGTGGTCATAAAAAATACTATCAAAAACCAAAATCTACAACATGCAAAGATATCAAAAAATGTGGAGCACGATTGTATACAAGAAAAAGCAACCACGATCTACAACGGTGGTGGCTAGAATGAAAGCTACATCATTCATCGAAAAAGAGTGGGTTTGTACATTATGAAATATATGAAGTTATTATCAACAAGATGGTAGGGAACATGGCAATGTATATGATCTTTGATGAATCGGTTGACGTAGGTGGCCATTGAAGAGGACAGAAACTCCACGGTTGGTGGAGACATGCCCATGAATAAAATTTTGCATGAGGTTGTTGTAAAAAGTTGAAAGTACACCAAAAACAACAAGAGCAACCTAAAGTTACAGAAAATAGTAGAAAATTGTCAAGATCACCATCTATAATGGTGCATATAGTAGAATGCTACAGACCAAGCAAGTAGTGATGAGGAACCAAACATGATCGAAAGCTGCCAGTATGTGCAAATCTTCACCAAGTAATATATTTAGCCATAGTGTCCAACAAAGATGATATATGGTGATCAAATAGTTGTATCTATCATAAAAGAGGTAAAATAATTGATTGGAGAAGTGCAATAAGCATGATGAAAATGATAGAGGGTGGTGGTAGAACCAAAAAGGTATCAACGAGTAGTGGAATGGGCCACAAGGAAATCTAAACGGAGGAAAGAACCAAGTAGACGATAATAGTATAATGTTAAAATTTGAAGTCGTAGGAACACTCAATGAAGAGCCATGCAATGGGATGAACAAGGTGTGACAAGATCAAAGTATGGATTGGAAAGAAAGAAGCCCATGGAGAAGATGCCTGGAGGGTGGTGGTTTGTAGTCCTATATGTTATGGTGAAGGAAGACCATGATGGAGGTTAGGAAAAACCATGGGAAAGCTCCAAGAAGGGATGAGAAGAATAATTTATTATAGGTATGGGAATGGCAGCAAAATCAATCGAAGAGACAACATCATTGTTAGCTAGATCTGCAATAATCAAACCTTCAATATTGTTATCCTTAACTTCTTGAAATTGTTCTTCATTTTTGTCATGATTATCTTTGGCGAGATTTGCAATAGAAAAAACTTTAATATCACCATATATGACATTAACAACATTATCTAAAGGCAAGACGATGGGCATATCGCCCATAGATCTTGGTTTTAGTCCAAGTGTTGCTTTAGTATTTAGAACAGGTTCATCAATGAGATCTCTAAGTTGGTGAGAGATCTCATTAAGCAAAAGTTTTGAATTCTGTAGCATGATATCGAACACTAAGGAAGAAAATACAAGAGCAAAATCCATAGAAGGGTCAATTACTCTGATACCAAACTGATAAGGATTTATATGCTAAGAATTCAAAGATAAATTCTAGATTGATATTTCATTATAAAACATGCATATTTATAGGCATACGAAGCCTTTACAATGGATAAACATGCATTTAATGTCATACGATAGTTAATGTCATGCTTATATAGAAATATTTATTTATCTCTATCACTATCTCTGTGTCATCCACTAGAATACCCATAAGGGTATTTCCTGTATAAGATCATCACCATAAATGCTTCCACTGCTCTTATTTCTTTCATCATAGGTTACCTCCCAAGCTATGCTTGGATCATGATCATTGATTTCATATTTCTTCATGTTAAGATCAATACCATTCTTTTCATTCAATGGATTTTGATTCTCCATCACACTTGGTTTTTAGATGAAATAATTTTTAATAGTAAGTTTAACTTTCTTAGTTTTCTTGAGTTGAATCCTTTTAATCTCGCTAATGTTCAACTTCAATATATTGCCTTACTTCTTCCTATCATTTAGTAAGTAGAAAGTTGAAGATAATTTATTGCACTTTTAACTTGATAATGCACCTTCAAGTTTTGAATAAGGTTCTTTTCCTTTAAGACCTTTTAGTTGGATTAATGCCTCAAAAATAATGTAAGAGACTAATGTAGAAATGTATTTCCAACTTTCAAGCAATAAATAGCTATGCTCCTTTAACCTTCAATGGTTTAATTTTTCTAAATTCCAATAGACTAAAGATTTGATGTAGTAGCCTTATAACTCCCTAATTTGGAATTTTAAAAATTGATTAATATTTGCAATATAACAATGTTTTCAAGTAGAAAACATTATACCTCCGATTTAAATGCAAATATTATATCTCAACTAGAGTGTATTGAAATGAAATAAGCTCCTTAATCTTGCTTTTAAATTATTAATATTGATTTGCATATATCTTTAAATGGAAATGGTATTTTCAACCTTATAATAGCCCTTATTACTCCTTATGAAAGCAAATTAATAAAACCATATAAAATAATACCTTAATGAAATATTTCAAGCCTCATTTACAATGCATAAAAATCTTCAATCAAGATACTTTTTATATCTCCAGTTAATTTATCTCAAGTATCAATTCCATCTTAATAAAGGACCTTGTTACTCCTTAATCTTAATAAAATACAATTTTAATTTAAAGTAAATCTTTACCTTATTTGAGCGCTCATTTGACTTCTCCTTTCGATAATGCTCTTGAATAATCGGTGGATATCAATGTACCTTCTCCATGTGCACATGTAATGGATATGTGCTATCTTATCTAGTTTTTAGATACCATGTGGGTTCCTTTGGTAGAAAGGGTTTGAAATGAATGGATACATGTTGATTCAATGCAGCTTCTCCAACTTGCAATAGCAGAGAATATTACCTTCTCCTACTGACACACTTTCCTAACAAGATGCCCTTTCTTGGATGTAACAAATGGAATTATTATTGCTACTGATAGACATGAATCCTGATGCATGTACGGTGACTTTCTCTTTCATTAGTCTCTAGTGTTCTCAACTACAATGAATGTACTAGAATGGATAGGGCACAACATAATGGTTTGTGGAAATGTTGAAGATGTCTATGATTCCTACAATCAACATAGGCCTTTGCACCAAAAAAGTGAAGCAATATTCAGTGGTATGCATTCACCAAGATCATTGTGGTTGTTTGGACAAAAATCATCATGCACCACAGGCAAAAATAGGGATAAACTAGGTAGACATCGCAAGTAGGCATTCACTAGAGCAAGACAAACTTCTCAGGAAAGGATTTGATCTTCTTAGAAGCTATACTGGTAGGGGTTCATCTTCGGGGGTTCTAAAATGTATGCACAAGTCTGTATTTCACATGCACAAGTGAGTGGTAACCCTCACAAATAATAGGAGGAGCAATAGTTTTTACTGGTAAAATAAATCTTAGGGTTTGTATTTTGATGCAAACACGCATAGGCAAAAAACTAGTATCTTTGAAAGTGGACGGTAGTTCTAGGAGTAGCAAATCTCCACGAGAAGACCTAGGAAAAACTAGTTTGAAACCTAGAAAATAGAAAAAAAAAATAGAATCCAAAAAACCCAAAAAAGAGGGTTTTCAATGTAAGGGCAAGACCTTTTTTTTTTTTATCCCTTCTTACAATCTCAACCAAAAACTCAAAGTTCCCTAGTGACTCAGTATTTTCAACCCATAAAAAAACTCTATAGTTAAGCATATTCAACTGGAGTAGTTTTGGGATGGGTGACCTCCTAGGAAGTCCTAGTTTTTGCACCTTCCTTGTGGCTCTCTCTATTTATTATGGATCTACCATGTGCTCTGATACCATGTTAGATTTTGAAGCTATAAACTAAAAGGAAATGTAGCCACAAGTAAGGAAATAAGCATGCAATGATATAACTATAATAATGGCTAACTAATATGCATGAAAGTATAATAAGAGACTTTGAAAATAGAACTTACTACAATATATTGAACTCACTCTACTAGTGCATGATGTATAGGATGCATGCTTCATTACAATGAGCCCTATATATAAGAAGATAAGTTACTTGACCCTTACTCTTCCTAACTATCTTAAGGACACATGTCCTTTTACATCATTGCACATTCTAACACTTGTGCATTTATTACTTCTTCCCCAAGTAACTCCTAATATAATAATGTACCTAAGGTGGTACATTGACATGTACCTAAATAATGTAATATACTCTAACATGCTTATCCAAAAAGGGAGATAGTAATACCATAGAAGTCTCATGAGATGAGATATGAATGTAATGGATGAGGCAATTGTGAATGTTTAGTAGTAGCAACATGAGTGATTTGGTGAAAATATGAAGCAAGAAAAATAAAAAGAAGCAAGAAGGAGAGAAAAAGAAGAAAGAGAAGAAGAAACCTATCCCTAATCTATAGCTTCTCAAGTGTGACCCAACAACAAATATAGGAGAAAGAAGAAAGAGTAAAAAATAATAAAGAGAAGAGGAAGCCTATTCCTAGTATGTAGCTGCTCTAAGTATGACCATACAATAAAAATAAGAAGAAGAAAGAGGAAAGAAGGAAGCAAAAATATTATTGTGAAGAAGTATTGAAGTGTTTTGCAAAGTGGTTGTTTTTGTGTTTTTGTATTTTATTATTTTTGAATTATTTTTGTATTTCGTTATTAATTTTTGTTAGAGAGAGAATGTACAAGAATGTATCATCCTTTATTCTTGAAATCAGGTGTAGAATGCACAAATATGAATGATTTTGAGAGGCTCAAGTTATGCTATTCCTTCAAGGCTGGTAAGTCGATATACCCTTAAACCATACTTGTGAGTTATGATGAATGGGCCTACCCAATTTAGTGCACACTTATCTCACAAATGGTGTGGTTTGTTTGTGTTCTGTTGGTTTTATTTGAGCATCAGATATCCTATTTCAAGTCCATATTGATTGATGATTTTATTGTATGCATGATGAACATGGTCTTGGTAGACACGATGATGTTTGATGGCATTTATATGATGCTCATAAAGTAGTGTAATTTGATATAAGTGAGCTTGTAAAGTAGTGTTATCATAAATAAATTCTTGCAAGGCAATTTGAAGAGATGGGATCTCTAATTCTAAGAGTATGATTGCTTCAGCACTATAGACCAATGAGAATGGATTTGCCCCGGTGGGTGTTCAAATTTTGGTATGATATACCCATAGTGCTAGAGGGATTTGATTATGCCAATCATGATGAGAGTCGACAACTATTTTGTGCAATATGGTGCAGATGATTTTATTCATTGCTTCACCTTGACCATTACCTTTAGGATAATAAGGCATGGAGAAATTGTGTTGGATGTTATATTTTTCATAGATAGCATGGACATATTTGTTTTTAAATGGTGTGGGATGCATGAAGGAATGCCAAAATGATATATAAGATTTTGTTCAATGAATTCAACAATTTTAGGTCCTATTGTTTGGATGAATGGAGTAGCCTCTACCCACTTAGTGAAATATTCCATGGTGGTTATGATGAATCTATGTTTACCAAATGAATTTGGTGTTATTTTTCGATGAGGTTGAGACCCCATTATAAGAATGACAACATATATTGAATTGACTATAGTTATTGTAATGATAAATATGTTATATTGGTGTGGTGTTGGCATTTGACATATTTTTTGATGTAGGTGCAACAATCATGTTTCATTGTGGGCCAATAGTAGCCCATGTGCAAGATGCACTTAGTGATGACCATTCCACTAAAATGACCTCCACAAGTATCATTGTGGACAACAATGTTGATATGGTTGGCTTTATTTGACTCTAGATATCAAAGGAGGATGTCATCATAGCTTCATTTGTAGAGTATGTTCCCCAGAAATGTGTATCTTATGGCATATTGTCTAAATTTTTTTTGAGAAGCTTGAGATAAGCCAGGAGGGAGCACACTAAGTTTGAGATAGTCTTTGATTTTTGACATCTAAATACTAGGAGGTTCTGTTTGAACAAATTTGAAATTGATGTTATCATTTGGTCTGTATGGAGAGATGAGTAGTATCTGCATGTGGATTTTGAGGGAGAAGGAAACCAAGAGAAGCCATAGTATTAGCAAATCATTTACTTTTTTGTGGTAGATATTTGATATCATACCATGCACACTATGCTAGTAATTCTTTGGCAACACATAAGTATTATTTGAGTATGACATCGTAAAAGTTGAATTTTCTAGTGACTTGGTTAACTACAAGCGAGGAATAACCAAAGATGTGGATATAGGTAATGCGCATGGAGAGAGCTATTTTGAGACCCAAGATGAGGGCTTCATACTCTATGTTGTTATTTGTACAAGGGAAGTCTAGTTTAAAAGAGAATGAGATTAGAAGTCCATGATACATGAAGAAGATACAACCAACACCTTCCCCTTGTTGACATTTTGTGCCATCGCAGAACATTGTTAAGTCCACTTTATTGTATAATATGATAAATTCTTCCTGTTCAATGATGTGAAATATAGAATCATAAGGAAGTTCAATGACAAGAGGTGTGTCATCAGGAAGTGGAGCTTCAACCAACTGGTTGATAATGACCTATCCTTTGATGGACTTTCTGATTAGATTTCATTGGACAAAATGATCCCAATACTTGAGTATTCTTATTTTAATTATGATATTCTGAGTGGTGGCTCACAAGGTTCAAAATAGCAGGTAGCTTTTGGAAGGTCCTAAGTAGGTAAGCTTGGACTAAGTATCCTATCCGCAGAGGTATGTATTATTATTACAAGTTGGTATTGGCTCCTTAGGATCGGGCGGCTAAGCTATGTTATAGCCTTATTTGCACCAAAAAAGTCCTAGACAGTTCACCATGAATGATCTTAGGCCCAAGGTAATACGCCCAAGATCCAACATACAATTGTATATTTAGGGAATGGTATTTACTTTTGATGTACTAAAATGAAGAACCCTACACTATGGTCGAATAGTATTACATTTGCATATATTGGTAAGACAATATGGAGGGACCATTAAGGTATCCTTGTACCAGGTAGGTATCAAGGTTTCTTCATACCAGGTAGGTATGTAGAGGTAAAAAAATAACCCTAAAATTTAGGATGGGGCCACATACTGCACACTTGAGGGATTATTTTTAATGAACCTTTTAAGTGTGGAATGCCTTGGAAGTAAAAGAAGTGGTAATTTAGGATGCATCTATGTATGAGTTCAACAATATTAATGAAAAAATATGGAAATCTTATTTTAGATTGGAACACTCTTAGGAGGAATAGATATGGAATCTATCCTTAAGAAGAGTGTGGATGATATCTTTAAATTAAAGAAATCATGTTCTAATGTTTGGTATGACACCTTAAACAGAGTAAGTGTGGTCATAGTGTTGGAAATATTGAGTTGTCATTGATGTCAAAGGCAGAAATATCTTCAAGGTTGAAATGATGAGTTATCATTGAAGTGCAAGGCAGATATCTTCAAAGATGATTTAATGTTGTCAAAGCAAAAGTGATCTTATATGCTTTAATATTTAAATAAATATTTAAATATTAAAGAAGGAGGTTTATATTTAAATCAAAGGATTTAAATATAGTGTAAAAGTTTAAATATTTAAATGTTTTAAAATTCAAATGATGGGCGACCTCCTTAAGAGCACCATGCAAAAGGGAATTAAATATTATGGGCTGACCATGCAAAAGGTTGAAAATTCAAATATTCAAAAAATGTTGGGCCGACTTCATTGGGCACGCATGAAGAAGCATATAAATATAAGCTCCTAAGTTCACTTTGAAGAATGCCAAGCAATTCGAAGAAGATCGATCGAGCGAAGAATGACAACGAGAAGAAGGAGGGAGGAGAGGAGCACAAGTTTTGGCAATATCACAATGGAAAGAAAACTTTAAACATTGGTTCATGCCACTTCTATCTCAACCGAGTGGTTAGACTAGTCGGTAGCCTAGCTCGCGCTAGGGCGTTGTGTTGCAAGAGGTTAAGGGGTCAAATATCTTCGATGTCATTTTGCTAAAGTGTTGAAGATAGAGCTACGAAGGATTTAAATATTATTTTTGCACCTTTGGTTCCATCCATTGGGGTAGCCCAGTTGGTTGCCTAGCTTGCGTGGAGCACTACTATGTAGGAGGTTAAGGGGTCGAATCTCTTCGATGTCATTTTGTTGAAGAATTGAAAATAGAGCATCGAAGGAATTAAATATTGTTTTACACCTTTTGGTTTCATGTGTTGCATTAGCGCAACTGGTCACTAGCCCAAGTTAGGGCATTGTGCTTCTAGAGGTCAAGGGATCAAATCCCATCCGTGGCTATGCAAGGTATTTATAAATTTTGTTTTATTAAATTTGATAAAAGGGAGATATAAGGCATAGTATTGGGATTTGATTTTTGCAAATGATAAAAGGGGAGATATAAGGCATAGTATTGTGATTTGATTTTTGCAAATTATAAAAGGGGAAATATAAGGTGTAATGTTGTGATTTGATTTTTGTAAATTATAAAAGGGGAGATATAAGGTGTAATGTTGTGATTTCATTTTTGCAATTTAATAAAGGGAGATGTTGTTAGAATAAAGCTTTATATTGTAAGTTTCAAAAGGGAGATATAAGGAGTTATTTTTAAGCTTTATTGTGTATGTTTTGAAAGAAGTTATAAGGGTTTAAAAGTGGTTGATTTGATATTTAAATAAAGAAGGAAAAAGAGAATTATTGTCTAGATTTGAAAAGCACATGCAAGAGGAAGATCATCATCACTAAGGTAGATTTGGAGGGCACATATTTGGAACAAGTCAAGGTGTCAAGTACACATATTCACCCAAGCATTCAATTGAAAAGGAAGGACAATTCAGCCATTTCAAGAAGAAGAAAAGGTGCACATGATAGTGGAAGAAGAGCAAGGTATTAGCATCTCCAAGTCAACACACAAGTAAGTTATCCAATGCTAGACTTGAGCTACCTTTAAAATGTAATAAATGTGAGATATGTGGAAGTGACAGACTTAATGAATGTGAAGAACATATTGGTCATTTGAAGCTTACTACATTAGTGCATATCATTCTCCATATGTTCTTGAAGATATCTGGGTAGAATATGTGTGTATTATTGTTAGTTGAAGAAGCAAAAAGAAAAATTATAGATCAAATTTATGCATTTTTATGACTAGATTTGGGAGTAGATGAGCAATGTTTGTGAGTAGATTTATAAGGTTTGGAGAGATTAGAGCAGATTTGTGAACATATTTGAGAAGGATTTATGAGTAGATTTTGGAGTAGATTTGAGTAGGTTTTGTAAGAAGTTTTGGAGCATATTTGAGCAAGTTTTGTAAGAAGTTTTGGAGCAGATTTGAGAGTTTTGGAGCATATTTGAGCAGTATTTGTAAGCAAGTTTGTGAGCAATATTTGAGGATAGACCTAAGTAAAGTTTTGACCAAACTTGAGAGGGAATTGGTGTCTCCTATGGATTGGTGTCCATGAACTTGAGAGGGGATTGGTGTCTCCTATGGATTGGTGTCCACAAACTTGAGAGGGGATTGGTTCCTATGGATTGGTGTCCACAAACTTGAGAGGGGATTGGTGTCTCCTATGGATTGGTGTCCATAAACTTGAGAGGGGATTGGTGTCTCCTATGGATTGGTGTCCATGAACTTGTATAGGGATTGGTGTCTCCTATGGATTGGTGTCCATGAACTTGTATAGGGTATTGGTGTCTCCTATGGGTTGGTGCCCACAAAATTTATTGAAGAAATATATAAGCAATATTTTGTCATGGTTTTCTCCCAAAAGGGTGTTTCCATGTAAAATATTTGTCTCTTATATGTGTGATGATTTGTGCATTGTTTCATTATTACATTAATATTATTTGAAGTTATTACTTTGGAAAGAAAAGTGAAAATTTTTATCTTATACTATTCACCCCCCTCTTAGTATAAGCTTGTGTTCTTCAATTGGTATCAGAGTGGGTTCCTTCATGAAAGCCTAACAACTTGAAGGAAGATCTTACAAGAACACACATGGCTAACCAAGAAGGTTTTTCATCAAATAGGGCTCCATTATTTGATGGGACTAACTATGCTTTCTGGAGCATAAGGATGAAAACTTATTTGATGGCACATGGCTATGATATATGGCAATCCATTGAGGATGGGTTCACACCACCTACAACTCCTCCCATAGATCAAAATGGCAAGAAACCATATGAAAATAATGCCAGGGCAATGAATGCAATATTAAGTGGATTATGTGAATCAGAGTTTGTGAAAGTCATGCAATGCACTTCAGAAAAAGAAATATGGGACAAGTTACAAAGAACATATGAAGGAGATGACAAGGTTAAAATGGCAAAACTTCAAACCCATAGGAGGAAGTTTGAAGACTTGAAGATGAAATATGAAGAAGATATTGCCCAATATCTACTCCATGTTGATGAGGTTGTCAACACCATTCGTGGACTTGGAGAAAGTATTGAAGACTCTAAGATTGTTCAAAAAATCTTAAGGTCACTTCCCATGAGGTTTGATGCAAAAGTTTCAGCAATAGAAGAGATGAAGGATCTTAAAACCTTAAGCATGGATGAGCTACATGGAATTCTCATAACTTATGAGATGAGGACTAAAAAAGATCAAACATCCAAATGGGAAGCAACATTTAAAGCTTCAAGGAAGACAAAGAATAAGGAACCAGAATCAAGTGAAGAATCAAGCAATGGAGAAGAAGCTAACTTTGTGAGAAGAAATAAGAAGGGTCCAAGAAAACACAAAGGTATGCATTCTATGAAATGTTTTAATTGTGGTAACTTTGGTCACTATGCATCTAATTTTCCACAAGCTAGAAGTAGTAGCAGTGAAGAAGAAAAGGAATATAAGAAAAAGAAAGAAAGAAAATTTTATCATGAAAAGAAAAATAGGTATGGTCAAAATAAGCATGAGAAGAAAATCTTTCAAAGACACAAGAAGAGTTTTTATGTTGAAGAAGCAAGCAATTCTTCCAGTAGCAATGATGAAAGCCTCTCAGATAGTGAAAAAGAAGAGATCCTATTTTTTGCCATAGAAGAGAAAGAAGATGCTCCTATTGTTGAAGACCAAGAAGAAGAGAAAGATTCAGAAAATGAAGAGGAAGCCACAATTGACATAGAAGAGGAACTTATTGTTGCTCTTGAAGAGTTGAAGAGGGTTAGAAAGAAGAACTCAAGATTGAAGGCTCAAGTACAAGAGGATGAGAAGATAAAGATAAAGTTGTCACAAGAACTCATTGACTTAAAAATTAAAATTGAAGAGGCAAGGAGAATTGAAGAAGGTATGGTTGAACAGTTAAAGGCAAAAGAGCTAGAATGTGAAAGTCTAAGGAAGGGACTTGAAAAATTTAATGATAAGATATATCAATTTAGGAAAAGTTCAAAAATCTTGGATGATATTATCAAAGTACAGAGATCTCCATTTATAAATACTAGACTTGGTTTTGAAGAAGGTCAAGAGAAACAAAAGGGGGAGTCAAGCTCAAAAGAAATAGAAGCATCAAAGAAAGTAATTGAAGAAGAGCCTAAGACCTATGTTGATATGTTGAGAAGTGGAAGCATCAATGAGGAAGAAAACAAAGCACCATCAAGGGATAGGGACCATCATAGAAAAAGCAATGAGAGAACCATGCAATAATATCCTCCAAGGCAATCAGACAGGTTTCAATATCTCTTTCATGGTTATTGTTTCTCATGTAACCATTTTGGTCATAAAGTTGTAAATTGCAGGATCAGTGCTATGAATGATTTTGGCTTCACCAAGATGAATTTCAATTCATTTGCACCTCCTATGGACTACAACATCATATGTTACAAATGTAACAATTTTGGGCATACAACTAGATGGTGTAGAATAGTGTTCCCTGAATTTCTGAAGTCAAGCAAAAAGGAGAATGGTCAAAATGTTCAAAAGGGTATGATCTCCAAAGTTTGGAGAAAGAAAATGAAACAAGAAGAGGAGCATAGTAATTTGGGAGTTTCACTCCCATATCATAATTGAAGTCTCAAAGAAGAGCAGGGAGTGGGGGGCATTGTCAAGTGACTTATCTTACAAGCCCCAAGGAGCCTTTGCCATTGATGTCAAAGGGGGAGAGTTTTTAGTAAGGGGGAGCAACTTGTGATCATGTTCAATAAAAGTCAGTTTCATTATAGGGTTGCCATCAATGACAAAGGGGGAGATTGTTGGAAATATTGAGTTGTCATTGATGTCAAAGGTAGAAATATCTTCAAGGATGAAATGTTGATGTCAAAGGCAGAAATATCTTCAAGGTTGAAATGATGAGTTATCATTGAAGTGCAAGGTAGATATCTTCAAAGATGATTTAATGTTGTCAAAGCAAAAGTGATCTTATATGCTTTAATATTTAAATATTAAAGGAGGTTTATATTTAAATCAAAGGATTTAAATATAGTGTAAAAGTTTAAATATTTAAATATTTTAAAATTCAAATGATGGGCGACCTCCTTAAGAGCACCATGCAAAAGGGAATTAAATATTATGGGTCGACCATGCAAAAGGTTGAAAATTCAAATATTCAAAAATGTTGGGCCGACTTCATTGGGCGCGCATGAAGAAGCATATAAATATGAGCTCCTAAGTTCACTTTGAAAAATGCCAAGCAATTCGAAGAATATCGATCGAGCGGAGAATGACAATGAGAAGGAGGGAGGAGAGGAGCACAGGTTTTGGTAGCATCACAATGGAAAGAAAACTTTAAACATTGGTTCATGCCACTTCTATCTCAACCGAGTGGTTAGACCAGTCGGTAGCCTAGCTCGCGCTAGGGTACTATGTTGCAAGAGGTTAAGGGGTCGAATCTCTTCGATACCATTTTGTTGAAGTGTTGAAGATAGAGCTACGAAGGATTTAAATATTATTTTTGCACCTTTGGTTCCATCCACTAGGGTAGCCCAATTGGTTTCCTAGCTTGCATGGAGTGCTATTGTGTAGGAGGTTAAGGGGTCGAATCTCTTCGATGTCATTTTGCTGAAGAATTGAAAATAGAGCATCGAAGGAATTAAATATTGTTTTGCACCTTTTGGTTTCATGTGCTACATTAGCGCAGCTGGTCACTAGCCCAAGTTAGGGCACTACGCTTCTAGAGGTCAAGGGATCAAATCCCATCCATGGTTATGCAAGGTATTTATAAATTTTGTTTTATTAAATTTGATAAAAAGGGAGATATAAGGCATAGTATTGGGATTTGATTTTTGCAAATGATAAAAGGGGAGATATAAGGCATAGTATTGTGATTTGATTTTTGCAAATTATAAAAGGGGAAATATAAGGTGTAATGTTGTGATTTCATTTTTGCAAATTATAAAAGGGAGATATAAGGTGTAATGTTGTGATTTCATTTTTGCAATTTAATAAAAAGGAGATGTTAGAATAAATATTTATATTGTAAGTTTCAAAAGGGAGATATAAGGAGTTATTTTTAAGCTTTATTGTGTATGTTTTGAAAGAAGTTATAAGGGTTTAAAAGTGGTTGATTTGATATTTAAATCAAGAAGGGAAAAAGAGAATTATTGTCTAGATTTGAAAAGCACATGCAAGAGGAAGATCATCATCACTGAGGTAGATTTGGAGGGCACATATTTGGAACAAGTCAAGGTGTCAAGTACACATATTCACCCAAGCATTCAATTGACAAGGAAGAACAATTCAGCCATTTCAAGAAGAAGGAAAGGTGCACATGATAGTGGAAGAAGAGCAAGGTATTAGCATCTCCAAGTCAACACACAAGTAAGTTATCCAATGCTAGACTTGAGCTACCTTTAAAATGTAATAAATGTGAGATATGTGGAAGCGACAGACTTAATGGATGTGAAGAACATATTGGTCATTTGAAGCTTACTACATTAGTGCATATCATTCTCCATATGTTCTTGAAGATGTCTAGGTAGAATATGTGTGTATTGTTGTTAGTTGAAGAAGCAAAAAGAAAATTATAGATCAGATTTGTATGATTGGATTTGGGAGTAGATGAGCAGTGTTTGTGAGCAGATTTGAGTATAGGTTTTGGAGCATATTAGAGCAGTGTTTGTGAGCAAATTTGAGTAGATTTTGTGAGTAGATTTTGGAGCAGATTTGAGCAGGTTTTATGAGTAGTTTTGGAGCAGATTTGAGCAGGTTTTGTAAGTAGGTTTTGGAGTAGATTTGAGCAGTTTTGTGAGTAGGTTTATGAGCAAGATTTGAGGACAGACCTGAGTAGAGTTTTGACCAGACTTGAGAGGATGGATTGGATCCAAGATGTGACCAGATTGCAAACTTGAGAGGGATTGGTGTCTCCTATGGATTGGTGTCCATAAACTTGAGAGGGGATTGGTGTCTCCTATGGATTGGTGTCCACGAACTTGAGAGGGGATTGGTGTCTCCTGTGGATTGGTGTCCACGAACTTGAGAGGGATTGGTGTCTCCTGTGGATTGGTGTCCATGAAATTGATAGGGGATTGGTGTCTCCTGTGGATTGGTGTCCATGAACTTGTATAGGGGATTGGTGTCTCCTGTGGGTTGGTGCCCACAAAATTTATTGAAGAAATATATAAGCAATATTTTTCCATGGTTTTCTCCCAAGAGGGTGTTTCCACGTAAAATATTTGTCTCTTATATGTGTGGTGATTTGTGCATTGTTTCATTATTGCATTGATATTATTTGAAGTTATTGCTTTGGAAATAAAAGAGAAAAGTTTTATCTTATACTATTCACCCCCTCTCAGTATAAGCTTGTGTTATTTATATAGGTATTATCAGTGGATGATAATATCTTTGGTATGACACCTTATGTGGAGTAATTTTGGTTATAGATATTATCAGTGGATGATAATATGTTTAGAATGACACCTTACAGGTAGTAAGTGTGACCATTGTTATCAGATAATGATAACACGTTTGGAATTACACCTTACAAGGAGTAAGTGTGACCATGGATATTGGTATGGCATCTTATGTATAGTAAGTATGATCATTTCTAGTGCTAGTAGATTTTGTAGATACTTGAAGACTATGAATGATCAAATTCTATTTCTACCACTATTGAGCCACTGGTGAATCAAAGTGGAAGAGCTAATTGAACCCTCCATATTTTGTGGGTCTTAAGCGGTGTACTTAGACTCTTTAGAGGATTACACTTGATTTTTGAGTCTCTTGAGATATGAATCTAGCATAATTAGTCAATAGTTTGACTAAAGATGAATACTAGGGCACATCAGGGATGATGCACTAGTAATGGGTTTGCCAAAGTGGATTTCAAGATATATGGGTATCTTGAAGTGAGATTTATAAAATTATGTCTTTGTCTTTGATGACACCTATTTTCTAGGAAGGTAATTCATAGAAAGGACTATCAAGTCATAGGTTGAAACTCTTTTGAGAGAGTTTTTGATAAACCTAACTATATTTAGACTTGTTATGTCTAGCCTATTGTATATGATTTCATATCTTCTTTATAACATGATGATTACTCTATGTTTGTTAAAAATCTTTGTGATGCAAATGATGAAAAAAATTAAGGTCTAGAGTGACCACTTTATGACCACTTTTGTAAAGTGAGGATTATGTAAGCTTGTACTCTAACTAATGTATGCTTTGTTTTATAGGAAACACAGAGGACTATGTTTAATCCGATGGGGGAAGTATGTCACAACCCTCCCTTGGTAGTTCCCATTAATGATGAAGACTGTCATATTTTATAGTGACATATATTATTATTAGCTAAATCCCATGGATGTTTCGAATATGGTATCACTATTATATTGTTGATATGCAAGTATGAGCACTCCTGGAGGTGGCAAGGAGAAACAATCACCTTCATCAAAATTTCTTGAGAGGGATAAATATTGCAAAAGATTCATCAAAAGGGAGAATGCCAATATTAATGGATAAAATTAATATTTGACATTAAATTAACCTAATTTCTTTAATACCTATATGGTATTTATTTTATCATTTTGTTGTTACAAAAATGAAATAAAAATAAATTAGGAAAAGAACTTCTAGAAGAGGTAGAAAATTGGGCCAATTTCTAGAAGTAGTAGAAAATTGAGCCAAGTTCTAGAAAGGAAGAAAATGGAACTAAAATTGTGGACTTATTTCTAAAACCATAGAAATTTGGTTGAAATTTTTTATTATAGAACTTTCCTTCTACTTTCCTCCAAGTATCACTTTTGAATAAGAAAAAATCTATAAATACCTATGTCTAACTAAGGAAAAGGGGCATCTTAAAAGGTAGTCATGAAGGAGGCAGCCTTGGAGGTAAGCATGGAATGAAGCAAGGAGAAATATTGAAGGATTTGAGGGAAGGAGAGAGGTTAGAAGGAGAATATTTTGAAGGGGATAAATCATGTCAAGTCTCTCCTCATTTAATCCATTTGAATTTATATCATGGTGTTAGAATAGTCATAGCATACTTTGATTAGAATATGATCTTTTGTATGCTACCCTGTATTTGGATGTATTTAGTTTAAGTCCAACATGCGTCTAATATGACTTAATACTCTCCATAATGCTTGACTAATTTTCTAAGATCACGTTTCCCTTAATCCCATAACTTTTATTTAATACCCTGCCTTGGTTTTGGTTTTATATGTGACACCTAGTATGCCTGATTACAATAAGGAATAGTAACTACAGTTGTGCAAGACCTATTTCTTAATACCTTTAAGGCTCGGTCTGACCACAATTGTGAAGTGGTTTCATTAAAGTCAAGAATAAAATAGTATGTTTGATATCTCTATAGACTTGATTTAAATAAATGGGATTATTTGGTTTAATAAACCCCTTGTTTGCCTCTCTTGGATCAAGTCTCACAATCATCGACCTATGCATATAACAATACCACTTTTATGGATTATTTTACCCCATACTTCTCACTTTTTTTGGAGATATGTATATCAGTGCTTGAGGTTGAAACAATAACCTTTTTCAAAAACCTAAAATGAATTCATGAACGATATCATGACTTGGAATGAAATTACATGGTGTATTTGTTTTATAACTATGTACTTACTAATGATACTATTATTCAAACCCCTATCATACTGTCATATGAGCTGGTTATCAGGTATGATTAACACCTATGATCATTTCGAGTGGAAGCTGGATTGAGGAGGGACGTTTTTCGTAGGACTGCCCAAACTATCAAACTTGTTTCGGCCATATCTCACTCATCCGGACTCGGATTGAGCTAAAATTTTGAGGGTAGATGCCTGAAAAACCCTAGAATGTCTCCACAAATTTTTATATCATTTGGAGCAACACAGATCCTAGCGCATCCCTATGTGTGAACAAGATTTTTGGCAAGCGGCTGTGCGAGGGTTTCATCTGGGTTGAGTGCAAGCAGCTCCAGAGGTTGGTTTTAGGGCCTTCGGGCCCTAGATACCCAATATTTTTGTGGTTTATGCTCAATATTTTAGTAGGATATGTTGCAGGGGATCCAATATGGGTTAGAAATTTATCTTTCAATAGATCATACTGTGAACTTGAGTGACAACGACTTCCAATTTGTTGCACAAAAGAAAAGTGAAAACCATACCTTTCCACGACATCTAGGGCAAGGATTAAAGAGATCACGAAACAAGTTTCAAGAAGTTGATCAAAAAATGGCTCATATCTCAAGTGAATCTGGTGCTAAGGTGCACCCACAAAATAATTCTACTATGAAAACCCTTGTCAAGGGTAAGAATTTCGAAGACTCAGCCCCAAAAATGAATTTTAGGGATGCCCTCCATGGTGGACAGCCTCAGCCCAATGCTAATATTAATCTTAGGGCTTCCCATAAACCTCTAAGAATGCCTAATATTGATCCCAGGAAAATGGAGTCAGGATGTCTTAAAGCAGCTGATGGAACTCCTATTGTTAAGCTTGATATGGGTAACATTCAGATTGGCATTGAAGATTTGGAAAAAGAGGACTAATTTGTCGGTTCGTGGGTTTTCGTCCGAGCCTATCTACTTTCAAAGTCTAGGCTGCAAAAAGCTAGAAAACTAAGGGTGAGTTACAAATCTCTATTTATCCAAATGGTTATTTTCTTGTTTTATTTGCTAATAATGAAGATAGAGAGAAAAATTTTCAAGGGGGTCCCTGGTTTTTTGGAAGGGCAGGGCTTTTCATGAAGCCCTGGCATACTAAATTTAAAGCTGAAGAAGAGATGCCTTCTATAGCTCCCATGTGGGTTAGACTCTTTGGCCTCCCTATTGAATTTTGGAATCCTACTATTTTTTCTTCAATTGGAAACTCTTTAGGAACTTTTATGATGATTGTTGATTGTACTCAAAATTTTGAACATATTATTTATGCTCGGATTTGTGTTTTAATGGATTTTGACAAACCCCTACCTAAAAATATCACATTACAATTTGGGGAAGACACTTGGGAGCAAGTAGTGGACTATGAGAACATTCCTTTTCATTGTAGAATTTGCCATGAATATGGTCATTTGGCTAGTGCTTGCCCAAATAAAATTCCTGATCAAAAGAAAGAAGATATAAACTCAATAGGTTTCCAAATGCCTAAGAAGAAGAACACTCAAAAAAAACCAGTTATGAAGGATCAATCAAAGTCATCTGCTAATATGTTTGAAATCCTTTCCACAAATGATGTCCCAAGTGAGGAAGAGGAAATAATGGAAATAGAAATCTTAGAAACACAATTTAAATATGAAGGGAAGAACTCGGAGACAAACCAACAAATCAAAGGTTTTCAACATAAAAAAAGGGAGAAAATTTACACAAGAAAAACAATCTTTTAAATGTCAAAACTTCAAATAATACAAGTCCCAATATAGACTCTGTTGAACCCTCTAGTAAAATTTTGGTTGTGTACGAGCATTCTTCAAGGTTAGAAGCCATCTCAGATTCAATTGGAGTAAGTCAAGAAACAAGGAAAAAAAAATTGAAGATGGATTCTAATCAAAAAGTAGGTCGTAAGACCAATCAATATCATATGGTAAAAGAAGGTGAAAAGCTTGTAGAGGAAGGTAAGATTAATGCCCTTCCCAAATTTTTTAGCCCTGGTATTAATGAAGATCATCACTTGGAATATTAGAGGACTCAAAGGGAGTCTTTCAAAACAAAATGAAATTAGAAGAATGATTCAGATAAATCATCCACATCTTGTTTTCCTTCAAGAAACAAAGATGTCAATGGAGGATATGGACTCAATTGCCGATAAAATTTGGCCAGCTAGAAAAGTGGTTTCCCTCGGTTCCCAGGGGACTTCTGGTGGCATTGCTTGTCTTTGGGACCCAAAAGAGGTAGTTATTCACCATATGGTTGGCAGTTGGGGTCTGTTGGCTATAGCTATTCAAAGTAGACATTCCAACCAAATTATGCTCTGCATTACTATTTATGCTTCGACTACTTTGGAGGAAAAAAGAAGATAGTGGAAGGATATAACTCATATTATCTCTCATTTTCCTGAAGGCTTGGATCTTGATCGGAGGAGATTTCAATACCATCCTCTCTCTGGATGAGAAAATGGGGGAAATAGAAATTTGGACAAAAGCACTGACCTCATGAGCGAATATATTGCAAACCTCCATCTTGTGGACATCCAACCAGATAATGGCCTTATGACTTGGTCTAATAGAAGGCAAGGCTTAGCTTGTATAATGGAGAGATTGGATAGGTTTTTGCTCTCTAAAAATTTCTTAATCCATGGTCACATTCCTAAAGTGAAGACTCTTAACAATGTTGGTTCGGATCATTGGCCTATCATGGTGGAAATGTGGAAAACCAATGTGAGTTTCTCTCCTTTTCATTTTCAATTAATGTGGCTCGAGAGACAGTTCCTTTAGACCTCATGTGCAACAATGGTGGAAGGAAGGTAAGCCTAGGCATGGGACTAAGATGTTCTATTTTGCCAAAATATTGCAATACATTAAATCCAAAATCAAGACTTGGAACTGGAAGGAGTTTGGGGATGTTCATAAAAAAACATGAAGTTATTGCTCAACTTGAAAATTTGAATAAGAAAATCCATTTAGATGGCCTCACAGAGAATAGAAGTGTAGATGAAATTAAACTCACAACTCAGTTAGAGGAATGGGAAAAAAAAGAGAACTCTTATGGAAGCAAAAATCTAGAATTCAATGGCTCAAAGAAGGAGATTGAAACACAAATTTCTTCCACAAATCTCTTCTAGCTCGAAGATCTCACAACTTTATTTCTTCCCTAAAATCAGATTCTGGAGATGTTGTCTATACTTGGGATGGCATGAACTCTATTGTTGTCGATTACTTTTCCAATATTTTTGTTGCTACTCCTCTTGACTCAACTTCTCAACAAAATGTTCTTCAAGCAATCCCTTCTCTTATCACTTATGAGGAGAACTCTATTTTGAATGCTCCTGTTACTATCAATGAGCTTCAACAAGTAGTTTTTAAAATGCAAAAAGGGAAAACCCCAAGTCCTGATGGTTTTCCCATTGAGTTCTACCAAGAGTTCTGGGATATCCTTCATGTTGATTTATTAGAGGTGGTGGAAGAAGCCAGGAAAGCCAAAGAAATTTTGAAGGTTATCAATAAAAATTATATTACTCTTGTTCCAAAATCTCAAGAGGTTGATCATATCTCAGCTTTTAGACCTATTGCTTTATGTAATGTTCTTCTCAAAATCATTACTAAGATCATGGCAGAAAGGTTGAAGCCTCTTTTGCATAAGATTATTTCCCCTGAGCAAGGGGGTTATGTGGAAGGGTGTCAAATAGTAGATGAGATAGTTCTTGCTCAGGAAGCCATCCATTCCATGGATATGCAAAAATCTCCTTCCATGTTCATTCGGTTAGACTTATCCAAAGCTTATGACAGAGTGGATTGGCACTTCCTTATCAAAGTTTTGAGGCAATTTGGTTTCTCTAAGGATTGGATGGATTGGATTATGGGATGTATCTCTTCAGTTTCCTACTTAGTTCTTATCAATGGTAGGCCTTCTCAGTCATTCCCAGCTTCTAGAGGTATTAGGCAAGGTGACCCGCTATCCCCTTATTTATTCATCATTCTTGTTGAATGCTTGGGTAGGACTATAACCAAAAAGAGGGAAAACAAAACCCTTGAGGGAGTTACCATTGCTCATGGAGCTAGACCTATCTCTCATCTTCAATTTGTGGATGACTCTACTCTTTTAGGTAAAGCTACAGTTAAGGAAGCTTCTAATATTAAGCAAATCATTAGCTATTTTTCTAAGGCTACCGGGCAGTTGATCAATGAAGACAAATCTAAAGTTATTTTCTTTCACTGCTCTGCTAGACAAGAATCCATGGTCTTGGATAAATTAAGATATAAGAAGACCTCCCTTCCGATCACTTATTTAGGTATTCCCATAAATATTCAAAGGTAGAAAAATAAATATTGGAATTGGTTGTTGGACAAAGTCAAGAAGAAAATTGGAAAGTGGACCAACAGGTGGCTTTCTTCTAGGGGTAGAATCACCTTGGTAAAATCAGTCCTTCAAGCTATTCCTATTTATGTATCTTCCATGTTGAATATCCCAAAGGTTGTTCTTCGAGAACTGGATCAAATCAGTCATCGATTCCTTTGGAGTGGTACTAAGGAGAAAAGAAAATGGGCCTTGGTGAAATGGGACACTTTATGTCTTCCTAAGAATGAAGGGGGGTTAGGATTCCGGTCTTCTATTAATAACAACAAAGCTTTAGCTGCTAAATTATATTGGAGGATGTTGCATAACCCCAATGCTCTTTGGGCCAATAATCTCCATGCTAAATATGTTGAGAACAAAAGTCCTGAAGACCTTGTTCGCTATCAACTTCCTACCAAAGGTTCTCCCATTTTAGCAGTTCTTAAGACTGGTGAGGATTTGATAAAGAAAAATTTATTTTGGATCATTCATAATGGTCAACAGACAAATTTTTGGATAGATTCTTGGGATGGTCACAAGCCTTTGATAACTCAATTTCCCGATTGGAGGCCTTGGATGGAGGAGCTTCACCGAGCTAACTGGATAAAGGTGGCTAATTACTGTCGGTACCATACTGGTAATTCAAAGGTTGGTAGATATTGGATCCCTATTGAGGACTGGCCTATTCAAATCCCAGAAAGGCAAAGACAAGATATCCAAGGCATCCTTCATATGAGATCTCTCTCTTGGTCCCATGAAAAAGATTGTTTTGGATGGAACAACACTACTAAGGGTGAGTATTCAGTTGCTCAAGGTTATTTGACCTTATGCCATAATAATCCCAACCAATATTCTGACATATTTTCTCAATTGTGGGATCAAAAGCTTTAGCCTAAGGTGAGGTTCTTTAATTGGCTTTTATTGCATCATAGGGTGCTTACTAGTGAGCAACTTATGAAGCGTGGTTTTCATGGCCCTTTTAGATGTGAAATGTGTGAAGAGAATGTAGAAACTCTCAACCATATTTTTATTGAGTGTACTTTAGCCTCTGAGCTATGGAGGAGAATGGCCACTTTACTTGGCTTACAGTGGTCCAATTTTTTTACTTTTGAACAACTTTGGAGGGATTGGCCTAATCAAGAGGGTGTTGATCATTTTATTAGGCAGTTAGTTTGGATGGGTTCTACCATTCTTCTTTGGAATATTTGGAATGAAAGGAACAACCAAATTTTTAATCAAGATAGGAAGGATATTCACTATATTTGGCAAAATACCATAGCCAACTTAGTTGAATCAGTCCATCAACTCCTTAATCACCCCCAAAACTCCCACCAAATATGGGATCAAGTGATGCAAATATTGAAGATTAAATCTTCTAAGGGCAACCAACTTAAAGGGAATGTGAGTATTTGTAAGATGGATAGGACAAGAAATTGGCAACCTCCTCCTAAGGATTTTGGAAAAGTCAATACTGATGGAGCCTCTAGAGGGAACCCTGGAAAAGCCAGTGTGGGAGGAATTGGTAGACTTTCAGATGGCTCCCTGGTTTTTACTTTTCTTGAGAATTTGGGTATTCTTTCCAATAACCTTGCTGAGGGGTATGGTATCCTCAGAGGCCTTCAAGAGGCTACTAAGGTTGGATGGGAAAAGGTGTTAGTTGAGTCTGACTCTCAACTCATGATTAATATTTTGAAGACTCCTTCTAAGAATCATAAGGTTGATTGGAGAATAAAAAGAATTATTGAGAAGATTCAATTAATCCAGATGGGATTTTTGAAAGTTGATTACAATCATGTGGTCAGAGATCAAAACAAGAGTGTTGATGCTTTAGCTAATTGGGCTTTGGACAAAGGTGATCTTACTTGTTATGGCCACCCTCCTAGATGGTGGGCTTCGCAAATTAGGGAAGCTCTTCTTTCTATCATTTCTTTGGATGGCTCCAGTTCTGAAGGTACCTAGTTTCTTCTTCTTTATTTTTGCTTCTCTTTGGTTCAATCAGGTTATTTTAGTTCCCTAGCTCAATCTATTCTTTCTTTTGTTTCCTCTATTGATTCTTGCCTTAATAGTCTTCTGGTCTAGATAGGTCATTGTTATGTTCAATTTTTTTCTTTTTTCTTTTTTGTTTTTTTTTTAGTTTTTTAAGGTGTGTGTTCTTTTGTTTTGTTTTGTTTTTGTGTTCTTTTTGTTGTTGTTCTTGTGTTTTTGTTGTTTTGTGTTTTTTTATGTTTTTTTGTTATTGTTCTTGTGTTTTTGTCGGTCTTGTTCTTGTGTTTCTCTTTGTTTGTGTTAATTCGTGTTTTTATGTGTGAGTGTTTTCTATGTTTTTTGTTTTTGTTTATTGTCTGTTGTTGGTTGTTTTTATTTTTATTTTATTTTATTTTTTTATTTTTTAGGTTTTGGTTGTGTTTATTTTTCATGTTTTTTTTGTTGTCTTTGTAGTGTTATGTTGTTTTTGTCTTGTTTGTGTTTTGTTATGTTGTTCTTGTGTTTTTTCTATGTGGTTCGTGTTGTGGTTTTTTTTTATCTTATTGTGTGTGTTTGGTTGTGCTTTTCTTTTTGACACACTCAAGGAGCATGTTTTTTATTTTATTTTATTATTTTTATTGTTATTTATTTATTTATTTAAATTATTTGTGTGTTTGTTTGCTCCTTGAGTATGTCAAAGGTGGTAGGCCAGGTTCGAGTCCTGGGTGTTTTTGGCGGAATGGATACCCCTGCCTCCTTGGGTCTTACCTAAAAGTGGCATCCCTTCTGGGATGTTTTCCACAAATAAAAAAAATAAAAATAAAAAATACCTATAATCGTGTCCCAGTTATTATAAATATTTTAATCTATTAGGAAGTGATTACTCAAAACGTAATTATGGTTAGCTATCACTGGTTAAATCGAGCACTCTATCTATGTACGCATTTCTTCAAAACATTATAAAGTAAGCCTATTTTGTTATGTAAGTTATGATTTTTAGTATGTGGATATTGAGATGACATCAACGGATTTCATATGATGATGCCTTATACAAAGTTGTGAAATAATGTTAATCATCTACTTCCAATATTTAATAAGATAAATCGATCAATCCAATTTAATACTTTGCATCGAGTCTATATTTATCTTTGATGATATAGGGTAATGTTTTTGGTACAACCTACATGCTTATGATGACATTGATGGATATATTATAATTTTACCCTTAACCAAGTGCATAACCCAATCCAGATTGTCTCTCCGATGTTGGTATCGATGAATTTCATGATTTCTATTATTGGTGATGCCCCTGTTATGCCTAGGAGACACCGTCAATCCAACAAATTTGTTCGATGGGTATATTTTCTACAGCCACCTTGGAAGCCTAAACAATGTTTTGATTAGGTTTGGATGTAATATACAAGGATTAGTTTAATTTTTGACCCCTTGAATTAATCCCTATGTAGTTATGGCATTGATAGCATGTATAGTAAAGTTTGGGCCTAAAATTATATAGTAATCTTTGTCCCACATTCTCCATGTGGTGGGATAAAGGTATTATAAAATGTCTATCATACGGAGAGATAATTAGTTGAGTTTGAGGCACTTGGCTATGTCTTAAATTAAACCTCTGCTAACTGCCATTACTATCCATATAGGTGGCATATTTTAGGATTGAAGTCTGTGCAAATTTTGGGTTCACTCGCTAAGAATCCATGTTTTAATTAAAATAGGGATCTAATATCCCAAGTAAATATATAGTAAAATCCTCTATCATCTAGGTGACCACGTGGTGGTGGTCATAATAGCCAAAGAGGTCAAACCTAGCTATAGAAACTACAAGGCTGACGAAAGTTTGTTGATTAGATTAAGCCTAGTTATCTGACTTCCTCCTGAACCAAGTTTTAACATAATAGATTACATAAATCTGGGTATTAATTTGGGTATTGAAGGTTATATAAGAGGAGGAATGGAAAACAAGATATTAACTTGTTAAATAATAAACCTTTTCATCATGAGTCTAACCCCTTGATGATGAAGGGTTTGGAAATACTCGATTTTAGGTGAGATGTGAAGGGTTTGGAAATACTCAATTTAGGTGAGATGTAAAGTACCTTGTATAGATAATTGCTTGGTTTTAAATAAGGGTCTTGGAACTCAAATAAGGAATAAGAAATTTAATGAGAAAAATAAATGAAAATATAATTATTAGAATAACTAATGGTTTTCTTGGATTTAAACTTGGGATAATTTGAAATCAAATTATAGAATACGACTTTGGATCAAACTTTGGAAAAATTTTGATGATCAAATTTGTGTAACAAAAGCATGCTTTCTTGAATCAAATTTTGGGGAAATGTTAATAATAGTTTTTTGAAGTAATTAAATTAAACTTTAGGAGAATTTGATAACATTTGTGAGCAAATTGTAGAACTATAGTGTAATCTTGGTACAAATTTATGGGTAAATTTGTAAGAACTATAGTGTAATCTTGGGAAAATATTATGGTACAAATTGGAAAAAAATTATAAGAACTATAGAGTAGTCTTGGGAAAAATATTACAATACAAATTTGTAGAAACTATAGTAAATTCTTGTGAAAATATTATAGAGGTATTTTATGGAAATATTGTGGGAAAATTGGATTACTATTATATGTTACAGATTCCTTTGTTTAAATATTATTTCCAAGTGAATGGAATTTGAAAGCACCTTCAAGATACACTGGGAAAGAATGGATGGGGAATCCATTCTTGAGGAAAATATGGTATTTCCTCTTAGTATGTACATATGTAGATTACATGGTACTTTATAAATACATTTGATGATGAATGCATGTGTGCACTTAAGAATTTATTTTGAGGAAACATTAATGAATGAATGAATATTAGATGTGGGGTCTAATCTTGAAGAGATTATGAGTTTTCTTCTTGTAATACTAAACCTTAGGTAACTTCCATTCCATTTTGGAGTAAATTGATTTAGGTTTGAAGAATGAATACAAGATTCATTATTGAGGAAACCATGAGGTTTCCTTCATTCTCAATATATATGTATCCAGTGAATATAGCATTTGTATGTTTCAATTGTAATGATGACCTGAAAATAGGAGTGAGTGAAATTCTCCAATGTATTTAATGATGGTTTGGAAAATATCGTTAGGGTTCTATATAACATTGTAAATTGAGACAATAAATTTTAATGAGATATGAGGATGCATATTTTGAGGTTGGGTTGTTTCCCTTTGGGGTATTTACCAAGATAAAACATTGTGTGGATCCTTGTGTGGATTGGTACTTCTTGTTTATTAACTTATTATATGTATTATGCATTTACATTTTCATGAGATGATTACCAAAGTGTTACATGATGCAATAATTTTTGTTAACAAGCAATGTTCAATAAATGAGATTGAATTGTCTTTGTACTTGAGATTTGTTAGATATAATGATGAATGTTATACTTACTTTTCCATGTATAGTTATTATAATATAATGTAATTGTTTATACTTTGATCTAAGCAATGATCTTAAAATGAATGAAGCATTCTTTATGTATTGGCTAAAAATAAATGTATGGTATTCCACTGCAAAGGGTTTGATTTCTTAATTAATTTAGGAAGTAAGATTATAATTGAATTAAATCCAATTAAATAAGTAATTAAGATTAATAATGAAAGAAGAGAGAGAGAGAGAGAGAAATGAATAAATATCATAAGAGCATGTAAGGCTAGATAGGATTTTGTCACTCCTATCACAAGAGTTGACACTGACCATGTCGTAAATATCTTGGCTACTTACTACCCTTGATTGATGTTAGCTTAATCATACTTAGCTATGAACTCTATAATTATGATAGACATATTATGAAAAAAGAATTTACTCTCTCTGGAGTGGGTTTAAAATGAGTGTTGTTACACTTGATAATGCTCATAAGAATTTTTTTGCTACCATCATATGAGGGAAAGGCTTTAAGTGCAGCTTGTGGTATATCATGAAGATTCTATAGATTAAGGTGTTAGAGTATATTACATTATTTGGTACATGCTAATGTACCACCTTGGGTACATATTTAGATTAGGAGTGTGTCCTAGATTAGAGTGTGAGTAAATATTTTATGTAATGTAATAATGTGCAGGAAATGCACAAGTGTCATGTAGTTAAGTGTGCAAGTGTGATGAGTGTAGATGTGCACAAGTGTCCATTATGTAAGAGTGCACATGTGTCCTTAGAGTAGGAAAGTGAAGAGTCTCAAGAAGAGTGAAGGCCAAGAGTACTCCATATGGAGAGTCACATTCCATTATATATGTGTCTATGTGTGTGTGTGAGACACCATGTAGAATGAGAGTGTGTGGAAGTATGGTGTATTTGAGATCTTTATTCTATATCAAGATACTATTTTTATGAGCATTTGTTAATGGTTATTTTATGAGTTTTATATGATTAAAATATTGCCATTATCATATATTTCATATTGCAACTTTATTTGAGATCTTGTGGTTATTTGCTTTAAGTATTAAGCATCAAAAGCTAACAGTGGTATCAGAGCCACAAGGGATATTGATAGGAGATAGGGAGATTTATTTTATAAAATTTGAAAGTTTCTTTTTGGCTAGAGTCTTTCCACAGGGTTGCAAAAAAACTTGTGAAGACTAGGACTCAACATAGATTTCTTTCCACTAGATTGAAGAACAACTAGTGAAGTTTATTGATTTCAGATTTTTGGAGATTTGGATGTATTTGATTGCTATTGTCTAAGATTTTGTTGTAGAAAATTAGTTCTCAGAAGTTGAGAAGCTTCCTACAATAGATAGAGAAGAATTTCACCTTCAATTGCCTAAAAGTCTATGTGCTTTCCTCACATAGGAATTAGTTTTGGAGTTGTAGCAAAAGAATAGACATTGAAGATTAAGGAGGTCCAAGAAAGAGGCCCCATTGGAGATTGAAGAATTGAAGATAGAAGAATTTGAAGATTATATTGAATATTGAATATTGAGGAGACCCAAGAAAGAGGTCCCCATAGAATATTGAAGATTGAAGATTGAGGAGACCCAAGAAAGAGGTCCCATAGAAGATTGAAGACTAAATATTGAGGAGAGAGAAAGAGGCCAGAGAAGCCCTATTGAATATTGAGAAAGAGGAGACCCGAGAGAAGAGGTCCCCATTGAATATTTGAGAAAGGAGATAGGAGATTTGAGAAAGAATATTGAGGAGGCCTAGGAAAAAGGTCCATTGAAATTTGGAAGGAGAAAGAAGGAGAATAGAGAAGCCCTATTGAGAAATTGAAGAAGTGGCCATTGGAGAAGATTTGAAGAAATTTTGAGGTAGAAGATTGCAAGAAGAAGAAACTCCTGAAAAGAGGTAATCACATAAAAATTGGGATAATTTTTGTCATCCAACAACAAGCCCAAAAGGATTTGTGAAACTGATTCAAGGAGAAGGATTTTGGCAAGAAGTTTGCCAAATTTGAGAAAGTATTTTTGAAGACTTCAAGACATTCATATTCTTGAAGAAGAGGCCAGAAAAGAGGCCAAATTTGAAGACAGAATTCAGCGAGAGCTAAGGAGGAGAAAGAAGAAAGAAGAGGCCACCAAATTGATAGTTTTTGGAGACAGCCATTAAAGTTTTTGAAGGCTGATTTTTGAAGGAGAAGATTGCAGAATTTTGGGGCAGAATTTGAAGAGTTTCAAGACAGCAAGTTAGAGGAGGAGAAATCAGAATTTTGGAGCAGCATTTGAAGAGTTTTTGGACTGCATATTTGGGAAGCATTAGAAGGAGATAGAAGAGCTGCAAATTGGAGAATTTTTGGGCAGATTTGAAAGTATTTTTGGACAGCAAAGTGAAGGAGGAATTGATAAAAAAGGCAGCATATTGGCAGCATTTGGAGCTGCAAATTACAGAGTTTGTGGACAGAAAAAAGGCAGCAAATTGAAGGAGTTAGAGGCAGCATATTGGACTGCATTTAGTGCTGCAAATTTCAGAGAATTTGGGCAGCAAGTTGAAGGAGATAGAGCTGTATTTTGGACAGCATTTGAAGAAGAATTTGAGCTGCAAATTTAGAGCATTTCAAGAAGCAAAGGAGCTACAAATTTGAAGGTATTGGGGCAGCAAGTTTGAATAGTAAAAGGTGAGAAAAACTAGCTAGAAAGCAAGCTTGGAAGGAAGCACAAATAAGTTTGAAATTTTGATATTTTATTATGGTGTTATAAGTTGATTATTATCATATTTTTGCAAGTATTACTCCTAGTTAAAAACAACAAGAAAAGTAGTTGCAAATGCAATAAGGAGCACTCAAAAAGGTGTGCATAGTATATATTTTGAAAAATAAGGTTAAGTGCATGTTCTTGAAGGAACAATAGCCTCTTTGAACCTGCACAAGTTTCAGAAATAGAAGTTAGTAAAGTAAGTGGAAAAGGAGTAAAAGCATTGGAAAAGAAAGTTCTCAAGCCAAAAAAAGGCTCACCCATTGAAGTTGAGTTGTGGAGAAGCCAAGCTACATCAAAAACAAGTTAGAGTCTATTGAAGCAATGCAATAGGAGTGGCAGCCAAAGAAGCCACCATACGTTGAAGGAGGAGCCACCATTTTAGAAAGAAAAAGCCACCTAAGTTGTGGATGAACCACCATGAGAGGAGAGGCCATTGGAAGAGCCACCACATTAGATGGAGGAGACTACAAAACCATTGGAAGAGCCACCACATTGGATGGAGGAGAACATAGAAATCCAAATGCCAAAGGAGAGGAGAGAATATAGAAGGCCAAGCACAATAGAAGTTGTACATTGGAATGCATTGAAGAGAAGAGAAAATGTATTGCAAAGAATAGTGGAACATTATCAAAGGAAGAGCATTGATTTGAGGAGTTGAAGAGTTCATTTGCCACTTGGTATTGTAGGAAATGTAATACCTAAGACATCATAGAATCATTGAGTGAAATGAGCCAAAGTTGGAAAATACCTTCTACCAAGTGTTATGAGAAGTACAAATAGTTGGAGCACCAAAGGAATATTAGTAGAAGAGGAAAAGAGTTTGTGTGCCACTTGGCACTTGGAACAATGAGCACCAAACATCTTTGAAGGGAGTCAAAGCATTTTGAAATAGTCATTTAATGCATGGGCCATAAATAGCACAAGGAGAGGTTCATTCGAGCATCAAATCAGTTTGCAAATTCAGGAGAGCACCTTGCAGAAAGAAGCCTGTTGAAGAGTCAATAGTGAAGATCAATTATTTCACCCAAAATAGTGTGCACCCAAATTATTGAGGTAAATTTCAAGTTAATATTTGATTTATTAAAAGGTTGGAGTAATAAGGAGTAATTTATAATTGATTTATGAAATATTGAGTTTGATTAATATATTTCCACATTGATTAATTATTGCTATTGGAGGTATAAGGTTTATAAGTGGTAAATCAAAACCCTAGATATTTTATTACTGCATTTTGGAAAGTTTTGTGAAGTTTTGAAAAGCTGATTTGAAGTTTTGGGAAGATAATTACATGTTTTGTAATTAATTCATTTGATTTTGTAAAGCAATTTGAAATATTTGCAAATTGATAATTTTGGAGAAATAAGGAGTTCAACATCAAATTAGGAATACAAAATTTGCAAATATCTTTTATAGAATTTCTAAATTTCTAATTGGGGAGCTATAAGGAATTCAACATCAACATAGGTTTATGAAATTTAGAATTGAGAAATTATATTTTTGAAATTTGGGAGATAAAAGGTATTCAACCTAGAGATTTGAAGAATTGAAATCTTTGTCAAAATTATTGATTGTTCATTCATAACTAGAGAGAAATAAGGTATTTGCCTTGAAGAATAGAAGTTGAATATTATATTGAAATTGTTATTAAAATATTAGGGAGATATAAGGTAGTCTACAAGTGTTATCATGGCAACAAATAAATTCTTTCTTTCAGAATCCCAACTTCTTAAAGGTCCTAATTACACTTCATGGAAAAATAAAGTAAGGTCAATATTGATAGTGGAAAAGCTTTGGGATATTGTTAAAGGAGCAAAAACTAAACCTACTGAAGATGTTAGAGAAATTCAAAAGTATGAAGAAGATGAAGCAAAATCACTCATGATAATAACATTCACAATTACAGATGATATACAACCATACATTAGTTCAACAATAACTTCTATAGAATCTTGGAATACTTTAGCCAAGATATTTGAAGGAAATAATAAAACCACTATCTTGAATCTTCAAACCCAATTGCATTCTCTAAAAGTTAATAGTGGTGAAAGTATAGAATTGTTTCTAAGAAAAGTGGTAGATATAAAAGGAAAATTATTAACCTTAGGAGAGAAGGTAGAAGACAAGTTTCTTGTTCAAGTGATTCTAAGAGCACTTCCAGAAAGCTACAAGCATCTAGTCACATATTTACAAATTCTAAGTAAAGATACATCATTTGATGAGTTAGTCAATATTCTACAAGAGTATGAGGTAGATAATTCAATCAAAGATGAAATGACTAACAATACCTTAGTCTCAAAAGATAATCCACAAGGAAATATTGCTTCATTCTCAAGGGATAGATCAAAATGGAATAATAGATATTGTCAAGTATGCAAAAAGAGAGGACATAGTACAAATTATTGTAGATTCAATCCAAGAAATTAGTATCAAGGGAATCAAACAAATTCTAGAAGCCAATCAAATAGGTCATTTCAACCAAGATAATATCAGAATCAATATAGACCACATCAACAACAATTTTAGCATCAATATACTTCTCAGAATCAATACAATCAACCTCAACTACAATATAGAGAAGGAAATCAAAAGGGACACTTAGCTCAAGAGATTCAAGAAATTCAAGAACTAGAAGAACCTATAGAAGAACATGAAGTTAAAGCTCTTTTAAAAAATATAGTATTTTATGAAGATACTAATTATTTACTTGATCAGGATACAGATAGGGAGTAGAATGAAGAAAGCATAAAATAAGAGCACAAGTTCCAGAACCAAGACAAAGACCATATTGAAGACTAAAGTCTTCAATAACCAAATAATGTAATATAGGGGGTGTTAGAGTATATTACATTATTTGGTACATGCTAATGTACCACCTTGGGTACATCTTTAGATTAGGAGTGTATCCTAGATTAGAGTGTGAGTAAATATTTTATGTAATGTAATAATATGCAAGAAATGCACAAGTGTCATGTAGTTAAGTGTGCAAGTGTGATGAGTGTAGATGTGCATAAGTTTCCATTATGTAAGAGTGCACATGTGTCCTTAGAGTAGGAAAGTGAAGAGTTAAGGCCAAGAGTACTCCATATGCAGAGTCAAATTCCATTATATATGTGTCTATGTGTGTGTGTGTGTGTGTGTGTGTGTGTGTGTGATACACCATGTAGAATGAGAGTGTGTGGAAGTATGGTGTATTTGAGATCTTTATTCTATATCAAGATACTATTTTTGTGAGCATTTGTTAATGGCTATTTTATGAGTTGTTGCAGAATTTATTTATGAGTTTTATATGATTAAAATATTTCCATTAACATATATTTCATATAGCAACTTTATTTGAGATCTTGTGGTTATTTGCTTTAATTATTAAGCATCAAAAGATAACATAAGGGGTTAGACACTATTCCAAATAGAGCAGATTATTTTGGCCATGGTTATAGATGAGGATGTAGTAGGTGATTCTAGGGTTATCACATGTAGAGGATTAGGACTTTGGATAAAGAAGATCCAAACAAGTGACAATAATCTTCCCTTTTAGATGCCCAGAAAGCTTTCAACTTAGCAAATTCTAGGGATCCTTTACGCTTATTGGTCTTTGACCTTGTGATTATAAGAATTTACATATATATCTTCCAATGGATTTACCAATTGATCTCAAGATCTTTGGATGTGGAGTTTCTAGGTGAATAAAAGTTTTTGCTTAAAATACCAATACCTTCATCATGATCCTGATCATCTAGTAATACTTCTTTGTGATATTATGGGATAAGATTTCTCAGTCCCATTAGGTATGCCAAAAAATCTTGATGTACATGGTGGGTGTTAGTTTTGATAGTCATTGAATATTTAACTTCTAATTAGTATGAACTGATGTGATCTATCCCACCAGTGCTTCTCTATGGGGGAAATTGTATTGGATTCATTCCACTAGGTATACCAAAAACTCTTGATCCTTTGATATTATTGATATGAAATATGCACCCTCTACTAAGGTCAATATTTGCTGAGTCAAAGATTCTAAGTCAACATCCAGAGAAGGATAGTTCCTTATATAAATCCTACTATGCAAAATATAAAAGACAAAAAGGGATAGGGTTGAAAGAAGAGTGGGGCTGGAGAGAATAATTAATGCAACTAGATCTTAGATAACAACACTATTTTTAGTTGAATGTGCATTAACTATCTACTACAAGCATAGCCTAACAAACTAAACCGTAATTAAAGTTATGTAGAAGGCACAATAAGCTCAAATATTGTAGCATCCAATATTCCTAGCACTTCAACATAAATAATTCAAACAATATCAAGCCTAATAGATCATACTTCAACTACTAAATTTAAAAAATTCAAACCTCGTGGCTTAGAAACCTCCTCTTCTCTACTTTTTTCTTTATGTTTGATATCTAGAGACTGCCTCTTTATGCCCCTGTATGTGGTCTTCCCTTTTTACCATTGTAAGGTTGTATCTCTTCCTTTGTAGGTCATATCCTTTTTCTTCTTTGTAAACATTTTGAGGACCCTTTCAAAACCCCTCCTATCTATCGATAAAAAAAAAGTCAAAAAATTTCAAGCCTAACAAATCATATCTCAACTAAAGCTTGAACAAAAATGTTTAAATGTTCAATAATCACTATAATCAATTGTTCTACATACTTAAACTGATATAGGTCAAACAACTCTTTATTGCATTAGAATAAAATGAATAAAAAGCTTATAAAAAGCAAACCATGAATTATCCAACCCTTTACAATGAGGATCATTCCTCTATTTCTAGTTTTCACTCATCTAGAAATTAAACTAACCACTATGTACAATGATTACACATGAAATTACACATGAAATAGTATGAATAATCACCATTCAACATCTTAAGCATGTTCAACACATCCTCTATTAGCCCTATGGAAATTATTATTTGTAAGATCTTTTATTTATGCTTTGTTGAAGTGGTTGTCACTTTTATTATTTAATAATAGCAATGATCACCCAACTACTTTTATCTAAGAGTTATTGGCATCTTCTTCTTAAGCAATTCATAAGCATGTTGAACATTTTAAATGTTGGCATCATTCTCCTTGTTTGCAATCTCTAATTTGGGTTGTTTTTTTCCTTTAACTTGTACTTTAGGCTAATTATTGTGCTTAATACAAGCCTTTCTACCAAGCCAAAATTTTTTGGAGGTTAAGATAATGTCACTACATAAAAATTTTGACTTGTTGCCTTTTGGAATAAAGACTCTTTGCTCCACAAGCTTCACATTGGGCTAGATATTTTGAAGTGCTTTGTGATATCACTCCAATGTTTTTGGCTTGCTTTCTTCTAGCTTTGAATACTCCCCTTCTTCAAAAGTTTCTCGCTAGGCTAGAGATTTTGGAACACCTTACTAATGTCACTATGGAAATTTTCTAGCCACTAAAACTTTACAAGTTTATCCTTGAATAATATGAAGCTATTCTAGACCCAAGATTCTTGCTTCAATGAATGAAAAACATTTAAGCAATTTCAAGTCTATAATTTCTTCCTTAGAATTCAAAAGAAATAATTTGAAAGAATTAAGGTTTTGATAATTCTCTTCAAGATTTAACAATAAATAATTACAAGTTTGAAACAAGCTTGGACTTGGGGATGTTGGAAAAGAATCTGACTATAGAACCTTTGGGTATTACATCTTAAGGTTTTTTACCTTATTAGATTTTTTTCTCAACATATTTATCACATTTTCCATCTCTAAAGCATCAAAATTGGTATAAGGATGTGACCAAGGTGAGAGAGGATTTTATATTTTCTTTGAGCTTGAAATAGGGATAGGTTGATAAGAGATGGACTATATGGCTAGAGTTGATTGATAGAGAGGTCGAGAAGAGGGAAATAAAATCAAGGATGGCCTAGGGGATAGCCTACCTATCTATATTAGGTCATTTTTGGCATGTATGGATATTACATAGGATTTTGACAAAGATTTATCTCCTTTAGATTTTTTTTTGGTAGATAAGGTACTATAGCATTAATATCGGGTTTTACAGGTTGACCCAAAACCTTTTACAAAAATCAGCCCAAGGTTGTTGATGAACATGTCCTTACTAAGGATCCTATATAACCTCCTTTATATTTTACCATAATTGCTATTTAAAAATTAAATTCTTTCAAATAATATATAAAGGCCATACTCAAGGAAGGTCTGATCTTGTTGGGGATCCTTTGCTAGTTTTTATGGAACTAGAAATTGAAATCATCCATTATCTCTATAGGCACTCTTTTGATGGTCATTAGCTGCTCAAGGAGAGACACACCATCAATAATTTTTTACCAAGCATGAGGTGAGGCTAATATACCACTCCTAGGGCCCTTCCTATAAAATTATCTATAAACCTCATAATCATGTTCTATTCCTTGATGTTATGCACAACACACAGGATTACCATATGATGCAAATGATCCATTGAGGTGGCGACATCCTCTCCTATGAAGTATAGTAAGGATTTGAGCATTGATATGGATATTGGATCCCATGTAATAGGTAGAGTAGGTAAAACCAAGGGATCTTTATCATTCCATGCCAAAAATATCTTAGAAGGTTGGTTTTATTGGGCTACCATATTACATCATTTGTTTCTTATTTTTTCTCATTGGTTCAAAGGTGGTACCAACTCCTATAGATTGGTTCTAGAAAAGGACATAATTATAGGTCTCTCACTCATATATTTCTAGGTCCTTCCTTTAGGATGGAGGTGATAATTTAGATCACTTTAATAGACTAAGAGACAAATATCCCCACCAAAATCTTAGTCTTATATATTTGGATGGCTTATTTAAGGTCTTCTTTTTTAGCATGGTCACTAGGTGAATACTTTATGGCTTCAATAAGCAAGTTGACTAAGATCACCATTGGAGTCTTAGTCAAAAATATATTTTTTATTTTTTTTGGGAGGGGGGATGTGTTGAGCTTATCCCATCAAGCATGTCAATTTGAACTGTTGTCATATCATAGTGTCCTGATTGTCCACAATAGTGGCCTAATGTACCTAGGAACATATACCTCACTTTGAGTGACACAATGGTAAGCTCAATAGGAAATGAAAGTGCCTATGGGGCAGCCTCTAAGATTTGTGTAGAGTCTAACTCCTCATCAATTGTGATCTTTGTGCACCTCTCAAATTTTTTAACATCTTGCCTATGCTATGCCAAGGAAAAGGGAAGATAAAAATAGAACTAAAAATTGTAGGAAATGAAATCCTAAGATACGAAGGTGATGCACCAAAATCTAAAACCCATTTTTCATTCATCATAGGCTAATAGTTATAATTTGAACAGAGTTTCCATTCATACCTGAGAATTCAAAAACACATAACTAAAGTAGTACAAAGAAATTAGTCATAGTTCCATATATATCAAGAAGTACAAAGGAATGAGGCTGGAAGAGGTTCAATGCTCCTTAGCCATGCAACTCAAGGTTGGATTATAGATTGCATGGAAATAAGAAGAGGTGAAAGGAAGAGCATACAAGGCTAGGCATTAGGAATGAGTAAGTAGCTCCCAATTCCTTATAATAAAAGTGCATGCCTATATATAGGAAAATTCGAGGAGGCTTTCCTCTAAAATGCTCAAGAGATCTAGAGTCCTATATTTTTTTCATGGTTGAGATCCTTATAACTCTAATAGTTGGTTTCTTTTAGGTCTCTATTTGGTTCCATTAATGCTAAATGCTTTCAAGCCCTTAGATGGATAGTGTTTTCTACCATATCCTATAAATTTTTCTAGGAATTAACTTTGGGTAATTCATGAGGGGTCTTCCACATTTAATTTTTGTCTAGTTTGAGGCTTTAGGGACTAGAATTTCTTATGGACATAACCTAACATTTTTAGGGAAATAAAACTATAGTAATATCACTTTTCTAATCTAAGGAATTTCATGTGGCAAAAAATTAAGGGAAATGTCAAACCCATTTGGATGCTATCATTGCTGGCATGGCTTCCTCTAATCAGATGGATAGTAAGGCTTTTGCTTTTAATTGGTGTAGGTTGGTAGGGTAGGCTCACCCATGTGGTGGGAGACCAATTTAGTCACCACATGGGTAACTAAAATGGACCTGTTCATGTCATTCAACTTGGATAGCCCTTTTTAGCTAATGATGGACCTATTTTTATTGCTTTTCTATGTTTCCTTTTCATTTGCAAGTTGTTATTATGTGTCTAGATCCTAATTATGATGAGATTATCCTCATTTTACTAACTTCTATTAAGAGTATAATCATGGGCTATTGGATGATATATCAAGGTTCTACATTGCTTTGGTAACCCTAAAATACTTTATTTGAGCATAAAATAACACCAAACACAAATGAAAGATCTGATAGTTGGTGCAACCTTGATACCTGTCCACATTTTTCCATGTTGTAAGTCTAACACTCATTGTTTATTTAAGATCGTATGGTGGGTGTGGCTCTAGAATTATAAGTTATCCAATATGGTCCTATGTTTGTACAAACTATTGAGAGTTAATCCTCTTTCCCCCTCGATGAGACTATCTACATGATAGAGTTTGGCTTAGAGATTGTTAGAACAAATTCTAGAAAACTATTTGATGCATTGGCCATGAAGGTATTTTAGCATCATGATAAAATATCTATGGAGATACCAAGTTCTAGGTGCTATGGAAACTTCTATCTCCCATGTTTACTAAATTCTTCCCACTCAAATCTCTCATTGATATTTTTCTACGAGTGCAATGGAGAGATGATGGATGCTTGGGTGGGTACTATAAATCCAAAAAAGCATGGAATATACTTAGGTCTATGGTATCATATGTTGGGGTAGAACCAACCCATAATGATTGTTTAGATCACACCTTTTCCAATGGTAGATTTATTTTACTTTTCACTGAAATGGATATTTGAATTCATCCAATGGTAGGGTTTGACTTAGATATCATTAAAAAGGCTGTTGAGGATAGAATGAACCATCAATTACTAGAACTAAGAAATTAACATGGTATTGTAGCCCAAAGTCTTTATATCTACCTTAATTTTTCAAAAAACAATCTATTTAACCAACCGCCTCATCAATCTTGTGGCACGAGCCAATTTTTGCCCACATTAGTGAATTTTCACTACACTAATATAATAAAATTACAATATATGTCAAAATATACAATATAAAAAACAACTAGATATATATGCATGCATATATAGACACACACATATACATAAATACATATGTGTGTGTATGGAGAGAGAGAGAGAATTTTAATGTAAAATACAATGTCAATAGGCATATAAAATGTTGACACCAATCTACATGAATATGAAACTATATGTCAATCTTCATCTCCATATCCATCATCGCCATATCCATTGTCTCATTAGCTTCATTTTTACCCCCTTTCTTATCATTACTAACTCCACCCTTCTTTTCATATTTATTGATGTACCTACCCTTATCAATCTCATTAATATAGTTCTCATCCTTTGAATCAATGTCCCACCATGTGAAAGTTTATCTATGACATTTATCTACAACCACTAGAGAATTTACAAAAATATTAATAATTATCGATAATAAGTAGACTAAAATTATCCAATATTAAAATGTATATGATAGATAAATATATATACACTAATTTTATAGAAATAAATTTGATTAAGTAAACAATAAAATTGAAATAAATTAATTAATATAAGAAGTAAAACAAACATAATTTAATCCAATAATTATGTGAACATTATATTTAGTCCAACATAATGGTTTGACATTAATTATATCAATAACCTTCAAATTATATAGTTGTAAAAAATTCTTGCTCAATGTTTGCATTTAACCAATATTATTTGAAAATAATATTTGAAGAATAAAATATCATAAAAGTTCTAACATGGTATTTTGACTTTAAGACTAATTTTATGCCTCCAAAATTTATCAAAGAGGAAAAGTTATCAACACCAAATATTATCTAATATTTAATAATAATAATAATTTGAGAAAACAAGAGTTACAAAATTTACATGAAAAAATCACCATACTCATCAATTTTGTTCATAATAATATCTTCTTGAGTACTCACTCAAAGTCTAAAGTTTAAGATACCCATAAAGAAATTTCTATATTTTAATAAGATCAATTTGTTAAGCTATTATTCATCATCTTCATCCTTGTAAGGGAGAATGGATTGTAAGTGTAACCATGAAGAATATTTAGTAAATTTAAGTAATAAGGTTATTTTTTAGGTATCGTATAACCTTATATGTTTGTTGTCATTGTTGATACTACGACATCTCAATATATGTGTGAGATATAGGTATTTCTCTAGGTAGGGAAATCATAGGCTTATGGTCTACATGATAATGGGATAGGGAATTAGATGGATTTGTGTCAAGATTGTTTGGAGAAGAAGGTGGATCTATATAAATAATAATAGTTAGACTTACAAGGACATCCAATGAAGATCTAGCTATTATTTTGGATCCTCGTTACTATCAAATATCATATGTTATTTTTTTTAGTATTTATTTAGTAAAACTAGGTTTTCTCTCTAGCTGGTACTCCATTTTTTGTCTTTTAGCTATATAGGATTCTCCTAAATTTTTGACTATATAAAACTAGTATAAAAAAAAAATTATAGGATTTATATAACATCAAAAAAACACCCTAGGGTTTGATTTGGTTTTATAAAAATCCAAGAACTTAATATTAATTTTTTACCTAAATTTTATAATCTACAAATTTATAAAAATCATGTTCTATTTAGGTCAAAATTAAAATACTTTTTTGGATTTTTTTGTAAAATCATTTAAGATCCTAATGTTCATGTTATTTTATAGGAATCAATAAAAATAGTTTATTTATTATTAATAAGCTAAATGTGGCTTATGATAGGGGCCACTCCCATAAAAATAGCAAAGTATTACATTTGTTTCACATCAACTAAACCATATATAACTTGCCCTTTTATCAAATATAATATTTGTTTCCTTTTCTATCAAATATATTCTTCGTCTTCCTCAAAGTGTTATATTTTCATAATCAACCTCTTGACATCATTTTCATTAAGAGATTAAATCTCACTTAGCCAATTGCCTTGCAAAATTTAAATTTCACCAAGACAAACATAGACACCATGGTTAGCTAAATTATCAGTTACATGATTTCCTTATTTATAGATGTGCTCACATTTCTAAGAGATCAACTCATACAATAGTTGATAAACATAATCAATAATATTATGTTTTATCCAATACCCAATCTATATTTGTTGATAGCATTAACAATAATTTTTTAATCCTTCTTAATTAAAAAATATTTCCATTCACTTTCAATTGTAATTTTAATCCCTTGAATAAATTACCTATCCTTTGCATAGTTGTTAGTTGAAATTCCATATGATTTATATTAAGTAGAAATTTTACCTTTATTATTTTGAAAAACACCACCTCCATTAGCTTTTTTACATATTTTCTTTAGAAGAATCATCAAATTTAATTTTGATAAAACCAAATTTTGGATATTTTCATTTTACCATAGATCAAAAGAAATCCTTTGTTTTAATTACATTGTTGTATATGACACTTTCATGTCTATTAAAACCCTATAATGAAGTAGCTAACATGTATATTATGTCTTGATACTTCCTAACATGAGCACCATATATGTAAACATTCTACAAGTGAGGCAATAATTATTGGTAGATATTAAATCATAGCCATGTGAGAAGGCAAGTGGTATAACCACCCCTCACAAGGTATATGCATGCAGTATAGGATAGATATAGTTGGATATTTGGTTAAGAGTTTTTTATGCCTAAAATAGGAATCCTATGTACTTAAATACCCTTCATTGCATAATTTAATTTATCAAAGCATTGAGTTATAATATGTGGTATTATAGTAGGTAGAATAAAGAAATAATTCTCCTTCTAATCCTCTCTAGATTTGACATAGAGAAGCCAAAAGAACACTCTATTTGAGAAAAGAAGTTTCAAGGATAAAATTACCTTGTATAAAATTGTTTAAAGAAAACCTCAAAAGGAGAGGTAATCATCATCATGAAGCAAAATTCCATGGTTTTCAAAGGATCTAGGGTGAGAAAAACCCATGCCAAAGGCAAAAAGCCTTCAAATATAAAAAATGGTTTCAATCCCTTCTAATACCAATAAGGTCATAAACCTAGAAGTGATAACCAAGTCAAGTCTAGGAAAATAAAATGGGGTCATAAATATCCCTTGATTAATTTCCATTTCAAAATGCAATAAAGAAAACAAAAAGAAGCTGCTCAAATTAAAATAATATAAAAAATCAATTGAAGCTTCTTAAAGCATTATAGAAAGATCACAAGATAGCTATTGTTTAAAGGGTTGAAGCATATTCCAAGGAAAAGAAGTACTATGTTCCAAAGGAACATAAGAAATATGGTTTATATATTGATAAAGGCATGAGTGTTTTTTAAACCATCAAAATAAAAAATAAAAAAATAGTTGAATTTATACAAGAAATACAAATCCAAATATCCGAATAGCAATAAAAACTCTCAAGGGTAAGAACAAATTTAGAACGTTCATAAAAAATAAAGAACTAGAAATAAAAGAATACTCTCATAGAAAAGTAGTCAATACACTCCAAAATTTGCAAAATCGAGAAGACACATGAAAATAAGGTATCATTCATAAACTATAGTTAGAATCTTCAACAAGGCTATATTTGGAAATATGGCACATAGTTACAAATATCATTGTGAATTTTGGGTGAAACAAAAGACCCTATTTTTAAAATGACCACAATATTCATAAGAAATACATGAAGCACACAAGCTTAAACCAAAGAAGAAGGTGCATTGAAATATAAAATCTTGTGTTATCAAGATGTCTAGAGTGCAAAATTATAAGAATAGAAGAAAGATATCTTGATGAGCAAAAGTCTACATCCTATAGTAACAAAATTTAGTAGGGCAAGCACCTAGGGAGCCAATTTTTCATCATGGACAAAGTTTTAGCCAGAGGAATTGCTACAAGAGGTATGGTCCAAGGCCTCTACCTATCAAAAGTAAGCCTTGTGTGGTATTTATTCTTTATTATAGATCATGTCAAAAGCATAATCAAAGGAGAATTCTAGCTAGACTAAAGTCAACCCAAGGTGCTAAACTAGAGATTGAACCATAGAAAAGAAACATGTAGAAGAAAATTCCACCATTACATGGATATTAATTAGTTTATTCTTTCTAGAAACAAAAATATTTAACATAGGCAAAAATAATAATTAACATCAATGCAGTTCATTCAACAACCATCCAATACAGATTATCATAAAGTGGAAAAAGACTCTTGAATTAGAAAGCATCTAGAGACACTCTCCAAACCTAGGTAGAAGAAAAATATTTTGAATGCACCCACAAGCATGATTTGAGTGCTCATTTCCATTGTCAAAGATGACCAAAAATAATGTGTTCATTTCCAAAATGGTGAAATATTTGTAACGTCCAAAGAGATAAACAAAAACTAGCAAAATGGAACAAAAATTAAAAAGGCAAGTGAGAAAGAATTTAAAATAAACACTCACTAAACAAAGGTGAATCATAAATCCAACTAACATCCACTTTACATAATATTAGATGCTCGAAAAATTTACTCAAGCAACCAAATATAAAATAATAATTAATGTGTGTTTTGCATGCAAATTTGGATGTGTAAAGTCCAAAAATACAAGAAGATATACCACATTGGTGGTGAATAGAGGATTGAAATAAATAAAATTCTACTCGTTCCTTTATTAAAATTGTAAGATTAAAGTAATGATTTTTATCTTTGATATAAAAATATTATTGGAAGATTACAAATAATATTCTTTAGATGAAGAAAATTTTCCTCTAGCTATTTTTCCCCTTGAATAGACATTACTCTTAAAAATTAAGGCATCATTTGAATCACAAGTATAGGCATATATATACTCATCAAAAAATAATGTTTGAGGCAACTTTAGTGAAAGAAGAAAATTCAAATTTGTTAACTATGGCTAGTAGTGCACTGAAGTTATTACCAAATTCTAAATTGTTAAGTGGAAATAACTATGCTAGCTAGAAAACCAAACTCAAAACATAGCTTGAGATTGAGGAAGTATGACAAGTAGTAGATGGGACCATTACCTATTCTACTATAGAAATAGAAGATCAAATAAGGTAGACAAAAAGGTAAAATTAATAATCATGTTTAGGGTAGTAGATGAAGTCCAAGCATTTATTCAAAATTCAGCCATAGCCAAAATGCAAAGAAGAAGCTAAAGACAATATTTTGAGAGAAGTCATACTAGTTAAAGAAGTAACATGAGGTGAATAGAATCAATTTAAAAAAGAGGAATAGTTTAGATACGTTTCATATGCACTCTTACTTCCATTTATTTTTTATTTCTATTTTATAGGAATTTTACAAATCCAAACACTTTGTCTTGAAGTTTTTTTATGGAAATAAAATAAGTTATAGGATTTCTAGACCATCAAAAAAAAACCCTAGGGTTTGATTTGATTTTATAAAAATCTAAACACTTAATATTTATTTTTATCTAAAATTTATAGTCTACAAATTTATAAAATCATGTTATATTTAGGTCAAAATTAAAGTACCTTTTTGGTTTTTTGTAAAGCCAACTAAAATCCTAATGTTTATGTTATTTTATATGAATCAATAAAAATAGTTTATTTATCATTAATAAGCTAAATTTGGCTTATGATAGGGGCCACTCCCATAAAAAAACCAAAATATTACATCTATTTTCATGTCAACTAAACCATATTTAACTTTCCATTTTATCAAAGATAATCTTAATTTCCTTTTCTATCAAATATATTCTTCATATTCATCAAAGTGTTATGTTTTCACAATTAGCTTCTTGACATCATTTTCATTAAGAATAAAATCTCACTTAGCCAATTGCCTTCCAAAATTTGAATTTCACCAAGACAAACATAGACATTGTGGTTAGGTAAATTATTTATTACATAATTTCATTATTTATAGATATGTTCACATTTCTAAGATATTACCTCAAAACAATAGTTTAAAAACACCATGAATATTTCATCCTAATTTTGGAATGGTCAAAGTAGTGACTTTGACTTCCATCCTACTCAAGGGAAAATTCATGTCTCGATTGAGCTTTTGAAGATAGGTATGGGCTAGGAAGCCAAAAATCTAGTGGGGAAGTTCTTGGGCTCTCACGATGATATTGACTCCATCCATAGATGGTCCTTATCCAAATATAAATTGCAAGGTCATATGGATATCGTTTTTGTCCCCAAGGGCTTCTTTCTCATCAAGTTGAACTATGTTGAAGACTCGATCTGAATCCTAGAAGGAGGCCCTTAGTTCTTTGGTAGGAGTGCCCTCTCCCATAGAAATGGAGCATCAATTCAACATTACTATGGGTAATACTCCCTAGCCTTTCTATCTAATTTTAGCATGAGGATATCCTTCTTGGATGAGCGAGAGTCATAGGTGAGCTAGTCTAGATTGACCCTGCCACTAAGGCTAAATCAAGAATGGTGTTCACCAAAATGTGTATCAATGTGAATCTAGAAGTAAAGATTTCTAGATCCATAGAGATATTTTCAAAAGATATCTCTTGGGTCCAAGAAATAGAATATGAAAATATGCCTTCTTTCTATGCATCTTGCAAAATGTAACAATACCCTTCTGCCTAATATCCATTAAAGAATAACACCCCTGGCCCCAATATATTTGGACCTCAAATGGAAATAATTGAACCCTCTATCTATCAAGAGAATAAATTAGTCTCTCCAAGGGATTCCATTTTGATCCCACATGAGATCTAGGAAGCCTCGCCAAATCCAAAATTCCACCAAGTAAGAGAATATGGAGAGATTCGAGAAGCCTTGACTCAAGTAAACCCTTTGATTCCCAATTTAGATTATTCCTTCCTTATCTCCCCTTAGAAAAAATCTTTTGAATGTTTAGGAGAAGATATTTCTCCTCCTATGGAAGAAAATAGGCCTTCTCATATTGTGGTTTTTATTATGGAAACCCATATGGATTCTTATTTCAAATAAATAAAAAGGATCATCCATCAGAAGGAAATAAGATTCTAAATCCTTTGGCCAGTGACTCAAAAGAAGGAAAAATGGAAATTACATCAATTCCTATCACCAAAAACCAAAATAAATAAGCATATGTTAGAAATGACAAGGTGGACAAACCCTCAAACTTGGAAATTAGGAAAAAATTAAGTGAAGCAAAAATAACCAAGGGCTCATAATCAATCCTTTCCTTAGGGGGAAATGAAAACCTTCAATCTGATTCTACGTTTGCATTTACCCTCAGATCCTATTTTTTCCTAGCCTTGGGTGGAGGGAATAAACATCATGCCAAGCATACATGAAGTTTTTTCTTGGATTGTAAGAGGACTCAATGGCCAATCTATTCTTATATGGTTAGCTTATTTGAGAAAAGAATTAAATACTCAATTAATATTGCTCCAAGACAAAGGTGGGAGACTTTGATGGAAGGCATTTTCATCTCTCTGCACAAGGTTGGTAGTATGACCTTTACATAGGAAGAGGAAGTAGCCCTCCTCCTAAATGACTATAAGAAAAAACTTGGAGGATTTGGAAATCAGAGATTTGATGGACACCCCTGTAGCCAATGTCAACTAGTATTGTTCTTGGAAGTATCTCTCTCTCTTCTTATGCCTTCTCTATTTTTTTTTTGCTTTTAGGATCCTCCTCTTGCAATTGGATCGTAATTGTTCTTTTCTCTATAGTCATTTTTAGGTTCTCCTACAATCCTCTTTCTAAGATTGTTTTTAATTGTAAAATATTTAGAGACCCTTTCAAAACCCCTTCTTTAAACCAATAAAAAAAAACATCATGAATGATATTATTTTTTATCCAATACCCCCATCTACTATTATTGATAGCACAACAATAATTTATGAATCCCTCTTAATTAATATATATTTCTATTTATTTTCAATTACAAGCTTATTTCCTTGAAGAAGAGCCCTATCCTTTGTGTACTTTTTAGTTGAATTCCATTTGATTTTAAGTGAAAAAAATTTACCTTCATTATTTTGAAAAACACCGTCTCCACTAGGATTTTTTCAAATTTTCTTTAGAAGCACCATCAAAGTTATTTTTGATAAACCTAATTTTTGAACGTTTTCATTTTACCATAAATCAAATCAAATCCTTTTTTTTAGTTACATTGTTATAGATAATACTTTCATATATATTCAAATCCTATAATGAAGTGGCTCACATGTCTTTTTATATCTTGATACTTCCCAACATGAGAAAAATATATGTAAACATTATGCAAGTGAGGTAATAATTTTTAGGAGTTATTACATCATACCCATGTGAGAATGAAAGTGGTATAACCACCCCTGACAAGGTATATGTATGTAGCATAGAACAAAGATAGTTGGAAGTTTGGTAAGAGTTTGTTGTGCCTAAAATGGGCATCCTATGTACTTAAATACCATTCATTGCATAATATAAATTAATAAAAGCATTAAGTTCTAACATGTGATATTAGAGTAGGTAAAAGGAAGAAATAATTCTCCTTTTGATCCTCCTCTAGCTTTGAAATAAAGAATCCAAAAGAGCACTCTATTTAAGAAAAGAAGTTTCAAGGGTAATCATCATCATGAAGCAAATTTCCATGGTATATTCAAAGGATTTAGGGTGAGAAACCCCTCCCAAATGAAAAAGCATTCAAAAATAAAAAGGGTTCCAATCCCTTATAATACCAATAAGGTTGTAAGCCTACAAGTACAACGAAGTCATGTTTAGCAAAAGAAAAAGGGGTCATAGATTTTCCCTAAAGAATTACCATTTTTAAAGACAAGAAAGTGTAGACATGAAAAAATGACCCACACAAATAAATCATTTTTCCTTGGGTTCCTTTGAGAGGTTCTCAAATTTTCTAGGAGAAACTTTAGCCCCTTTTTATTGTGTTTTTTCTTACTTTTATTGACCTTGGCTGAATCCATGCCTAGTAATTTACGAGGCATAGATTTAAAAAATTTAGGGTTTTTCTTGAATTACCTAAATTTTAAGCCAACCCTTTTGGGGCATCGGCCTAATCAAGGTTAAGTTTCATTTTTACTTCCTTTTAGCCCTCCAAACCCTTTATAAATAAAAGGATTGGATCCCCTTTGTTCTCCAAGTGAATACCAGTTATCTCAGCTATCTGAATAATTCTTAAGTGATATTGCTAGCAATCTTATGCAATAATCTGGTGCTCTTGTACTTGTGTTCTATTGTTGGTGTGTTCTTAGGATCTATAAGTGGATAAATTCTTGATGACAACTTGTCTTGTTAAGGGAGGATAGGTCTTCCACCTTTGCTCTTGCTTCTTCCACAATATCACCAGGTTGTTTATTTGCATTCATTAGTTTTCTTAATTATCTTAGTTCAGGTTATGTTGCATTTTGGTCTTTGTTTCAGGTTTTAAGCCCATCTATGCAAATTTGTGCTCTGTCTACTATAGGGTACATATTCAGTAAAATCCCTATTTTTTTTCATTGAGTTTTCTACATATATTTCTTCTCTATTACTAAATCCACGCACGATAATTTATAGGGCATGAATTCAATCCAATCAGGATTTGGGGTGATTAATCACCCCAAAACCCTAGGGTTACATTTTATGTGTCCACTACATACTATTTCATCTTTATTTGTGTTCTTTTATAACTGTTATCATTATGTTTCACTTTTATTTCATATCAGATTAGCTTGGGGGTAATTATTTGCTCCCAAACGCTCCAGTTCAAAATTACATTCTTCTTCCAACTTTATATCCATTATGTTTACATTTTATTTGTTGTTCCATGTTGTCATATTCTGTTGTGTTTTTTACAAAGGTCAAAGCTCATTTTTATTATGAATGGTCAGCTAAAATGACCTAGGGGGTATTGAGTGGAAATTTTTCTCAATTGCAAAATCACCATCACAGTTAGGATTTTAAAATGAAAACCCTCTCTTGCAAAGAAATAGAAATTTCTCCAAGGTTCCTTTCACTTATGAAAATATGTCAAATAAGTGCTTAGAATACCTTAGTGATTTGCAAGCAACTGTTAATAAGGGGCCTGGTTTTTAGGTATTTTTATTTAAAATCATTAGATGTAATCCTTAATATAATTCACTTTTCTAATATCGATATTAATAATTAAATTCGCTTTAAAATAAACTTCATGCAATGCAAATTTAATTAAAACCTCAAAACAACCTTTTAATTAAATAATGCTCAAAACTTTAGATTAAAACTTGCATAAATCAAATCATTTTGAGCATTATAATTAAAATTAATGTTTATTTCCACAAATAAAAACTTGCGTAAAATTAAAAATGGTAAATAAACATGAACCCTAATTATAAATTTTAAAAATTTATAATATTGAATTAGGGTTTATGAAATATTTAAATTAAGAACTTAATGTTGATTTTCCCAAAAATAAATTTACGTAAATTTCAAATAGCAAATAAACATGAACCCTAATTATAAATTTTAAAAATTTATAATATTGAATTAGGGTTTATGAAACATTTCAATTAAAATTTAATGTTTATTCCTCCAAATATAAATTTACGTAATATTTGAATGGTGAATAAACATGAACCCTAATTATAAAGTTTTAAAACTTTATAATATTGAATTAGGGTTTATGATCCGAACTTTGAAATTTTAAAATAAAATAAAAATATTAAGGTAGGAAAATAAATTGAAATTGAAAATTCAGACTGTAGATTACAAAAATAAAACATAAGCTTTCTGGATTTTAAACTCAATTTAAACTGACCAACATTAACACAATCTAGCTATAAACTAAGTGTTATCTTTTGAGAATTCTTAACCACATAAAACATATTAAATCATTTGATATTTTAAACTACCATTAGCATGCACATTTTAATGAAATAAAATTTGATACATTATTCAAAATCTTACAAATATTTCCTTCTAGAAATCTTTGTACTTCACTATTTGATCTCTTGTGTAATCTGCCTTCACTCTTCCTTTGTTATTTACTTATACCTTTTTAATATGTCTCCTCTTTGCAACGTGTTTGACTATCCTTTTGCTATTAAATATCTTATTTATAACCTTGAAAATTTTTGTTATCTTCGTTTCTAAATAATTGCTAAAACGAGTTTTACAAACATATTTAGAAATAAATTCAGAACTATCTTCTTAACGGGGTTCATAACAATTTTACTTCGTCTTATCGGCATATTAATATAACCTTCCAAATATCATGAATAGCTTCATCTCTTTGTAATTATGAAAACCTATATAAACTAATTCCTCCATTTGATAATTGTCACTTTTGACGACGGCCAAGGCATGCCATGAAACCCATATTTTGAACTTGTGTTGTTTTAATGTCAAACAAAATCTATTCTTGTGGGTTATCACAATGACATAGAAATTTTTATTAAAAAACAAAATATATTGTCCCTGCTTGCATTGTTGTATGATGATATCTCCATGTTTACATTGTCCATGTTAACTAGTAAGCAACTAGGCTTCACCGATGTCATTTTTGTATAACAATGGAGAATTTTAATGATCGTTAACACAATTCCTGATGTCAGTGGCTTTCCCTATTTGTAGTCATTCTCTGTTCAATGATTTTTTAATAGCATGACGTTAATCTGTAGATGAAATTTCATATTGGTGTTTTGGTTCACTATTTTTATAAATTTTGATTTTACTACACTATAATTTGATGAAATTTACCCCAAATACCAAATAGTTCTATCTCATCATGGTGTACATTAATTACAAAATCAATGTGACATCCCCATATTATATCTTCCTATGATTCACTGAATAACATGTGCTTATACTGATAGGGGGTGAACAGTATAAGATAAAACTTTTTTCTTTTTAGTCTAAATGTTAACATCAGTAGTATTAATGAAATGATCGAAAGAAGATCGAGCGGTTTTTTGAGCTCTGGCGATTTGGCGGGAAACCTTCTGAATTGCCGACGGCCGAGTCTCTAGGGTTTCAGATCGGAAACCTCTTCCAGAGTGTTTGGGGTTTGCTGCTGGTTTTTGGTCTAGGATCTTTCGGTGTCCCGGGAGGGCCCAATGGGGTCTCTTCCTGGTTCTCTCGAGGGAAAAAAGACCTCTTATGCGGAGATTTTACGAGAAAATCCTGCGTCTTCCTCTCGTTGATGCTCAACGGAGTGCCTTCCATCTGCTATCCAAGAATGCGGGCAAGGGCTCTCCTGGGCATAGAATCAATGGATGTCTCCCGCAATCTGCATCAAGACCGAAAATAGTCATCGAACCAGAGCTGGTTGAAGACACGATAAACTATCGGGCCACTCATGATCTGATCTGCAAGTTCATGGGCATTCGACCCACCCTGCACTTTTTGCATTCCTGGGTGAGACAAAAGCGGGAGCCAATCGGTGAGTACTCCTTATGGCCCATTAGCAATGGGTATTTCATTATTAGTTTTTCTTCCCTAATGGATAGAAACAGAGCATTTGAATCAGAGAAGAGGAGCCATGGCCCGGCGGGTTATTTGTCCAGCCGTGGAGAGCGGGTTTCGACCCTCGCATTGAGCCCACGGCTGTCCCGGTTTGGATCAGGCTGTATGCTCTCCCGATGGAGTTTTGGGGTGAGCGGATTCTTGAATTGATAGGCAACTCTCTAGGTAGATTTTTGGGAGTTTCTAAGGATACCATTGAAGGAAATACTGCTGTTTATGCAAGAATCTGTGTAGAATTGGATATTAGTCAACCGCTACCAGCTGAGATGGAACTGGAGTTAGCAGGACATTCTTGGATACAACAGTTAGACTATGAAGCCCTACCTTTCCGATGTAGAGTCTGTCATTTGCATGGCCATTTGGCAAGGTTCTGTCCAAATATCTTGAGCACCAAAGCGGATGCTACACGGGGAATGTCAAATCGCTCCCGAGGAGGTAAGTCCACTTCGGCCAAGGAACCACCTGTCATTCCCACTGGTTATGAGGGCCAGAATGATGGCTTTGAATAGCAGAAGAGGAGAAGAAACAAAAAGAGAAATGGTAAGGAGCAAGCTCTTCCCAAGCCAACCAATCGGTATGAAATCTTCAAATCTCTTGTGGATCAAGAAGACCAACCTATGGAAGGAGCAGATGGGATCCTTGAGGATAATATCATCCTTACTCATGCTCCTCCTTCCTCAACCCCTGTCCTTGAACAGGCGATTGACTCCTCTGAGACTTTGCATCATGAAAACCCCGGGACTCTGGTAATCCACTCCCCAGTTCAGCCCGTTATTAAAGATGTTACCATGGGAATTGCAGAAAAGCTCAGAGAAAGACCAGCTCTTGGAATTTCCCAGGTGGAGAAGAGGTCGAAAAATAGTAATTCCCAAGGGGTGGGCAGGAAATCCAATAAGGATCTAATTGCAGTGCAAGGGGATAAGCTAATCAATGGAGGATTGGCGAGAACAATTGATTCGTATTGCTCCCAAGGTTTCCAATGATTATTCAATCTTGGAATGTGAGGGGTTTAAACAGTAGAACCCATCAATCTGCTTGTTCAAAGACTTTTAGAAAGAAGTAAAACGAGACTTTACGCTCATTCGGGAGACAAAAATGTCATTAGACCTTATGAGTAAAGCGTCGGCCGAATACGGAGGGGTGCTTGGCCATATGGCAATGGCTGCTCTTGGTGCCTCGGGAGGGATTGCTACTCTTTGGAATCCTTTGGCGTGGATAGCAATAGATCATATAGCCTGGAGAGGGGTCCTAACATCTCTTTTCAAGAATATAGTTACAGCTGAACAAGTCTTAATTACAAATTTCTATGGGGCTCAGAACACCGATGGTCAGCGGTTTCAATGGAAAGCTGTTCAAAACATGAGGTCCTCCCGGGAAGATTTTGATTGGATTATTGTTGGGGACTTCAATGCTAAATTATCCGCTAGAGATCAGGAAGGTGGCATCCCTGTTCTGGATACAGGGGATCGGTTGTTTATTGCCCAAGTCCAGGCCTTTAACCTTGTTGATATCAAAGGCCCTGGTACAAACTTTACCTGGACTAATAAGAGAAGAGAGCCATACAGTAGGAGGGTTAAGCTTGACAGGTTTTTGGTCTCGGAGGAAGCTTATGTTAGATGGAATATCAAATTCCAGATTTTGGAGGGCCCAGTCTCCGATCACTCTCCCATTTTTCTGGAGGGAGGGACTATGTCAGGGAAATATTACAAACCTTTTAAATTTGAAAATTTTTGGTTGCAAAAAGAGGACCTACGAAGGAAAATTCCACGAGTGGTGGGAAGAAGGTCGTCTCCCTTTTGGAACAGATATGTTCAAATTTCATAAACGGCTTCTCTTTGTTAAGAGTAAACTAAAACAGTGGAAGCAAACTAACAAATCTGATTTCCGGCTCCAACGGGCTCCCTTCTTCGGACGAGATGGAATGAGGTGCAAAAACAATTCGAGAGAAGGAATTATTTACGAGCATCTTAAATTTGAGGATGACGCTTTACGCAAAGCGGTTGAGGACATTGATAATCAAGAAGAGATCTCTGGAGACAGAGAGCAAGAAATACTTGGCTATTAGAAGGAGACAGAAATACTAAATTTTTCCATCGCTCTGCCTGTGCTAGAAGGCAATTGAATAACATGGAGTTCCTTCAAGATGAGATTGGAAACTCTTTTGACACTCTTCCTGATATGCATTCCCTATCTATGGAGTACTTCTCAAACCTCTTCAAGGAAAGTATGCAGCATGATGTGGAAGCCCAAAATGAAGTCATTGAGGGAATTCCCTCTATTATTTCTCATGAAGAGAATCAGTCCCTTCTTAAGCCCATTGATCGTGATGAACTCAAGAAGGTGGTCTTTGGGATGTGCACGGGAAAATCGCCTGGTCCGGACGGTTTCCCTATTGAGTTCTTTCAGGCCTTCTGGGATATCTTGGAGGAGGATGTGTTGGTTGTCATTGAGGAATCCCGAATTAACAAAAGAATGCTCAAGGCTCTAAATCACACCTTTATCACTTTAATTCCTAAAGGAGAGGGGGGGGCTCACATTTCCGATTTCAGACCTATTGCTTTATGTAATGTGATCTACAAAATTATCACTAAACTTATGGCTGAAAGACTAAAACCCCTTCTTCAGAATATAATTTCCCCTGAGCAAGGGGGTTTTGTTGAAGGAAGACAGATCTTGGATGGAGTGATCTTGGCTCAGGAGGCTATCCATTCTATGCATAATTCAGGTAACAAGGGAATGTTCATCAAACTGGATATGTCTAAGGCTTATGACGAGTAGAGTGGGGTTTCTTGGTCAAGATGTTGGCAGCCTTTGGTTTTTCTCAGGACTGGATTGCCTGGGTCATGAGTTGTATCTCTACGCCTTCCTACTCTGTTTTAATTAAGGGGCTTCCCTCGCCACCTTTTGGAGCCTCTCGGGGTCTCCGTCAAGGAGATCCCTGCTCTCCATATCTCTTTCTTATCTTGGCTGAAGGTTTAGGCAGACTCCTCCTGAGAAGAAGACGTCAAGGACAGATTACAGGAATTAAAATCGGGGCTGAAGTTTTGACTCATTTACAGTTTGTGGATGATACGGGCTTGGTGGGAGTTGCCAGCCTCAGGGAAGCAAGAGGAATCAAAGATACTCTTAACGTCTACCTCCGGGCTTCTAATCAAGTCATCAATGAATCAAAATCAAAAGTGGTCTTCTTCAACCTTGATCAAAGGTCACAAGAGAGAGTTATGGAGATCCTGGGTTTCACTAGGACCTCCCTTCTTGTTGTTTATTTGGGGGTTCCTCTGCATTGCAAAAAACTGAAAGCTGATTTCTGGAAGGACCTGCTGGATGGCATCAAAGAGAGAATGAATCATTGGTCTCATAGATGGTTAAGCTATGGGGGCCGACTAACTTTCTTGAAGTCTGTTATTCAGGCCATGCCTATTTACAAATTCTCTATTATGGCCGCCCCTCCTTCAATCTGGAAAGAGTTGGACAAAGCGGCTAGAAGTTTTCTCTGGGAAGGTGCCAATGGAGAGAGGAAATGGGCCTTGGTTGGTTGGGATAAGGTCACCCAGCCCAAGGAAAAAGGTGGGCTGGGCTTAAGAAGTTCCAAGTTTAACAATCGGGCCCTGGCTGGGAAACTGTATTGGAGGTGGATTTCCCAACCTTCGTCCCTCTGCAGTAGAATCCTTTCTAGCAAATACTTGGGTCTTGTTCATCCCAACGACTTGGGCCGCTATCCTTTGGAAGGTAATGGTTCTCTTGTGTGGCAGGCGCTCAAGCTTGGATCTCGCATTATCAAAGATCAATTGTTATGGAAAGTTGGGAGAGGGGAGAAGGCCCGGTTTTGGACTGACTCTTGGGATCAGCATCCTCCTATCCTTGTTGTGTTTCCTGATTTGCATCCGTTAAAAATAGCTCTTGAAGATAAGGGTTGGATTAATATTGAGAGCTACTTCAATACCAGCCAATTGGGGGAGTATAAGGTTCAAAAATTTAAGCGGCTGGGTGAATGGCCTATTCCAATCCCTCCGGAGCAGGCTCCAACTCTGGAAAAACTTTTGGCAGAAAGGTTTCTAACTGGGAGAGATGAGGAGGATGAGCTTGCCTGGGGCTTTGGGAACCTTGGGGTTTATTCTGTGAAGGAGGGCTATGCTTCGATCCTCCCTGAGCCCCCCCCACACTCTTTTCCTGTTCATGAATGGAGGAAGATATGGCATCCCAAGGGCTGGCCGAAAGTGAACTTCTTTGCTTGGCAGCTGATGCATAATGGTATCTTGACCTTTGACAACCTCAGAATTAGAGGCATCATTGGCCCTTCCCAGTGTGTTTTATGTTATAGGAATGAGGAAACTGTGGATCATCTTCTGTTTGATTGTCCTTTCACACAGCAGATTTGGCACCGTTGGTTCTCCCACTTTAAACTTCAGGCGCTTGGAGACTTGTCCCGGACCAATTTATGGGAAAGTCTGGAAGAGAGGTAGATTTATATCTAAAGCTCTTCGTATTGGCTGGGAGCTCGGTTTCCTTTTTATTTGGTGGCAGGTATGGTTGGAAAGAAATGCTCGTATTTTTCGTGAAACCTTCTCTTCGGTGGATGGGATTTGGCAGGTCATCTGGAGCAAAGTTGTGGAAACCGTTGCCATCTATCTTTGAGAAGGAAAATCAGCCGACTTCTAAGCCTTTGATTGGGAGAGGTGCTGATCTTGAGAGACGGGTAAGAAGTTGTTGGAAACCTCCCCCGGAAGGTTGGGTCAAAATCAATACTGATGGAGCTGCAAAAGGTAATCCGGGTAATGCTGGTAGTGGAGTTATCTGCCGTGATCATGTTGGGACTGTGCTCTATTGGGAATTGCAAGGTCTGGGATATGCCACAAACAATGAAGCTGAGGCCTTTGCTATTAAATCTGCCTCCATCTGGGCCGTCAAACAAGGTCACAGAAAGATAATCATTGAGTCTGATTCCCAAATCCTGGTTGGTGCTCTTGATTGCTTGAGGAACTTTGCCTTAAAAGCTTGGAGGCTCCGGATTTTGGTTTCCCAAATTTTAGAGCTTTGGAAGGAAATTGAGGATGTGATTCCTGTTTATGCTAGTAGATCTCTCAATAAAGCGGCTGATTTCCTTGCTAAGATGGGTGCTGAGAGAGAGGTTGGGATTCATCTGCATAGCAATTTGTCTGTGGAGGATGCCGAGATCAGACAAGGCCTTGAACAATTTCTGAAATAATGTGCAAAGTTTTTTTTTGCTAAGGGTCCTTTTTGTCGCGATATCGCGACATGTTGTGCTGTCGCGGCCGTTGGCTGGTTGTTGTCGCGATATCGCGACAGGTTGAGCCTCCGCAGCCTCTGGTTGGTTTCTGTCGTGACATCGCGACATGTCGCGTTATCGCGGGTCGCGATTCCGTGACATGTCGCGATATCGCGACATGTCGCGTTATCGCGTGTCGCGATTCCGCGTCTTGTCGCGATATCGCGACATGTCGCGATTTCGCGACTCGCGATTCCGTGACATGTCGCGATTTCGCGACAGGTCCCGCTTTCTAGGTCCGATTGGTGTTCTTGCCGCGCTCTCATTCCCTTCATGAAGTTGAAAAGCAAAGTAAATATTTCGTCGCGTTTTCGTGACAAGTTTGAGATTTGGAAGCTGCATGGTTTTTCTGTCGCGATTTCGTGACACTTTTGGCACTTAGGCGGCTGGGTGGAAAATTGTCGCGATATCGCGACCTGTAGCGCTGTCGCGACAACGAGTTGGTTTTTGTCGCGATTTCGCGACAGGTTGTGCCTTCCTGGCCTCTGGCGTATTTCTTGCGCGATATCGCGGCATGTTTGGCTCTTTTGCGACTGGTTGGTTTTTTGTCGCGATATCGCGACCCTTATGCGGCTTGAATGCTGTTTAGTGTTTCTGTCGCGCTTTCGCGACGCTTTCTGCGGGTGGCTGTCGAGGGCCCTTCCTGTCGTGATTTCGTGACATGTCGCGTTATCGCGCCTGTTGGTGCCGAAGTGGCCGTGACGGGTTTTCCTGTCGCGATTTCGTGACATGTCGCGTTTTCGCGACATGTCGCTTTTTCGTGTCGTCCGTTCTCTGTGCCTTGTGGCTGCTAGTGTTGCCTTTGTGCGCTTTCCTTGCTGTTTTGCTCGTGGCTCTGGCTCGGGATGTGTTCTCTCCCGCTTGTAACTGGTTTTTGTTTTAATACAAGTTTTCATTTTTTCAAAAAAAAAAACATCAGTAGTATTAAAGTAGTAAACATCACACAAAGCATCACACACATGAGAGACATGATTTTACGTGGTTCACCCAATGTGGGCTACTCCATGGAGAAAATATTCCTTATAAATTTTTCTCAAATAAATTCTCTTGGGAATCCTTTCCCTACAATGTTTATGGATCTCTATCCAAAGGAGACACCAATCCCCTAATCAAAGTTCATGGATCTCTATCCATAGGAGAAATCCTTTCTCCTCTTGCTCTAGCTGGTGATCTTCTAGAAGAACTGTTGCCCCCATCACTCTAGCTAATGGATCTCTATCCACTGAAGACACCTATCCTCACTACCCTAGCTAATGGATCTCTATCCACTAGATACTATCATCCTCTATACTCTGTCACCTCCAAAGCTCTATCTCAAATCTACACTAAACATAGTCCTTCGGTCTAGCACAAATCTGCTCAATATCTGTCTCTGGTCTGGCACAAACCTATCCTCAAATCTGCACCAAACTCTCTCTATCCTCAGATCTGTCCTCAATCTCTATTCTGTAAGCTTTCACAAAAGCTCACACAAATCTATCCACAAGTCTTCTCTAAGACTTACCTCAAATCTGTTCAACAAGTCAACACTAAAACTTGTCCAATCTCATAGAAACATAAAGAGAATTGTTAGAGACTCAATATATTTCACATTCACCTCAATACTCAACCTCTTTCTCAAATCAATTCAGAATATAGAATAATTTATTTCATAGAACTTGAACAATCACTTCACACATCCACTTGACTAGGCTCAACCAACTCTACTCAACCAATCACTCAATGAAATAATCCTTGCTTACAAACCCTAGTCCAAGCATATGAACACTCACTCAAAATATTTCCAACAATGCTTATCAACCAATCTCACATAACAATGATACTCATGTTCTTTTCAAACCCTAGTTCAAGTTCTTCACTTAACCAATGGCTTCAACAACAATGCTTATCAAACAAGGTTTTAACAACTCTTTATTCTAGAAAACCTTGAAGCATTAACTCAACACACTCAATAAGGAAACCTAATTAATTCCTTTTCACTCCAAACTTGTTTTCCAGAAAAAACAACCAATCAACTCAACTATGGAAGAATGTGCCCATACCTTTTTCTTGATGATGAAGGAACCTCAAAAATCTGCCACAACCACAAACACTTCTTTGCCAAGCTCAAGGAAGTTATAAGATGATAAACTCTCTCAAAAATACAATGTAAATATCAAAACATACATACACCTTATCACTCCATCTTGAAGAAAGCATCCATCAACATATACAAAAATAATTGACCAAATACACCTTATAATCTCCCAATTAAAATAATATCCAATACCAGAAATAATGTCAATAAAATCACCTTCTCAAAATAACTCAATGGCAAGAAGTCCTCTCAAAATTTAACCAACACTTTAATCTCCAATAAACCAATATGTCATAAATACTTTATTTAAAAATAAATATAACTCCTTATTCCTCCAATTAACCAAAATAATGATTAATTAAAAATACTTTTTATCTACCCCTTTTAACTCCCTAGGACCTTATGTCAAAACCTTAGGCATCACAAAATATATTAAAAATTTATTACCTTTGCCTTGGTGAGACTCGAACTCATGATGTCACCTCTACCAGTGCCCTAGCCATGGCTCCAACCGCCACGTGAGCTAGGCGCTCACCTTGGGAGGGAAGAGCACCATGTGCTCTATCTTCTCCCTCTTGGCGCCTCACCCAAAAAGTATTTGCACCACTTCCTTTGGCGCCTAACCAAGTCCACTCAAAATGCTACCTATCAAGATTCGAACGTGGGTCCTCCCACTCACAAGCACCCTAGCTCACTCCAACTTGCCACCAGACCACCACGTTGGATGGTTATGAGGTTTAGGGCATCTTTCATCTTATTTCTTCACTAGTGCACTTTAAGACAAAACTTTGTCTTCTTCCTTGCATGAAATCGCATGAAACACACAACTCATAGTCCTTTTTAAATCGAGCAAGGGATAAATTATTTTACCACTTAGGCATATGGTTTTTATACCAATATGCCACCATAATTTCAAATATCAATAGATTCATTTTTCTCTTAGATGTCGGAACCTTTGATATTTAAATAATTAATTTATAAATTATTTAAATTCTTTAGAATTTAAATATTATAAATTAATATTTAAATCCTTTTGGCTTTATTAAGGATTAAAGCCTTCTTAGGTTTTACCACTTTGTATAAATAATATTTATTTATAAAATTTAAATTCAATTTGAATTTAAATATTTTATAAAATAAATATTAAAACTTCCTTAGGCTTTTTAACATGAATTTAAAAGCTGCCTTGGGTTTTTATGAAAAACCTTTTATTTTTGCTCATCCATGGTTTTAATAAAAACCCTTCTACTTATGCTTCCACATAATATTAAAAAATATTATGAAGCTCTTTTGCCATTAACCTTTGCATTGTTCCTTTTGACCTTTTGACATCAATGGTAGCTTATTCCTTGACATCAATGACAACTTTATTCCTTGACATCAATGACAACTTTGACTCAAAATGTCCAACAATCTCCCCCTTTGTCATTGATGGTAACCCAAATTATTTTTACCAAAAACTTAACCTTTTCTTTGTTCTACTCCCCCTAGGACATTGCTCCCCCTAGCTCAATGCTCTCTTCAAATCTCTCCTCTTTACTCAAATACTAAATCTCTCCCCCTTACTCAAATCTCTCCCCCTTTGACATCAATGGCAAAGGGTCACCTTTGGGGCTCGGGGCTAAGAATGAGTCTCTTAGCTTAGCCCCTCCCCCACCTCCTCTTGAGGTGGTTAATTCTGGGGTGGGAGTCTTACTCCCAGTTTTCCTTGAAGATACTCAAAGGTCTCCTTTGAAAGTGGCTTAGTGAAAATATCTGCTATATGTTCCTTTGTAGTAACATATTCCAACCTGACCTGTTTATCTGTCACCTGTTCTCTCAAAAAATGATACTTAATCGGAATGTGCTTTGTCCTGGAGTGCATCACTAGATTTTTTGAGATACTTATAGCACTTGTATTATCACATAGTATGGGAATAGGATGATCATGTTTTATCTTGAAGTCTTCTAGAGTTCGCTTCATCCATAATACCTATGTACAACTAGCTACTGCTGCAATATATTCTACTTCTACTATAGATAAGGATACTGAAACCTACTTCTTACTTAGCCAAGAGACTAAACAGTCTCCAAGAAAGAATGCTCCTCCACTTGTGCTTTTTTTATCATCAATATTGCCAGCCCAATCTGCATCTGTATATGTTGTGAGTGTGAAACTATCACTTTTGGGATACCAGAGCCCAAAATCCATAGTCCCTTTTAGATACCTGAGAATTCTCTTTACTGCTACCACATGTGTTTCCTTAGGTGCTGCCTGAAACCTTACCACTAATCCCACTGACTGCACTATGTCTGGTCTTGTAGCTGTAACATACAACAAGCTGCCAATCATAGATCTATATAATCTCTGGTCTACCTCTAGAGATTCATCATCCTTACTTAACTTGCATCCTGTGACCATGGGGGTACTTACCGGTTTGCAATCTTCTAACCTGAATTTCTTTAGCATTTCTTTTATATACTTGGTTTGTGAGAGAAATACTCCTTTCTCTGATTGTGAGATCTGAAGTCCAAGAAAGAAAGACAACTCACCAAGCATAGACATCTCAAATTCATTTTGCATGTTCTTAGAAAATTCTTTACACATCTTATCATTGTTTCCCCCAAAAATGATGTCATCAACATAAACAACCACAATTAGTAGATTATTCCCTTCATTTTTGATGTATAAGTTGTTGTCTGCTATTCCTTTTCTAAATCCCTGTTCCTAAAGATACTTATCCAATCTTGAGTACCATGCTCTAGGAGCCTGCTTTAGACCATACAATACCTTTTTTCAATCTGCATACATGATCTAGTTTATCTGCTAATATGAATCCCTCTAGCTATTCAATATAAACTTCTTCTTCTAGAACACCATTTAGAAATGTTGACTTAACATCCATCTGATATACCTTGAAGTTTTTGAAACTTGAGAAGGCTAAAAATATTCTTATGGCTTCAAGTCATGCAATTGGAGCAAATGTCTCATCAAAGTCAATTCCCTCTACCTGTGCATAACCTTTGCATACTAACCTTGCTTTATTCCTGACCACTTGTCCATCTTCATTTAACTTATTTTTGAATACCCATTTTGTGCCGATCACATTTTTGTCCTTTGGTCATGGAACAAGTTCCCAAGTCTTGCTTTTCTCTATCTGATCTAATTCCTCATTCATTGCCTTAATCCAAAACTTATCCTCACTTGCCTAAGTGAAGTCTTTTGGCTCAATCTTAGATAGTAAAGAGAAATTTGCTTGTTGAGATGGTGTTATTATCCTTCTCCTTGTCTATCTTTCATCTGGATTCCCAATGATTAAATCTCTTGGATGATGCTTCTGTACATACCTAGATGGAGTTTTAGGAAGAAGTCTTTGTGTTTCTTCTTCTTCTTCATCTGATTCCTCATGAAACTCTTCTTGACAACTTCCATCTTCCTGATACACAATTTGTTGAACTGGTTCTCTTGAATCTATCTTCTCATCAATTGTTACATTTATACTTTCTACAATAGTACGTGTTCTCTTGTTGAAGCATCTATAGGCTTTACTCCTTGAGGAATAACCAAGAAAAATTCCCTCATCACATCTTGGGTCAAACTTGCCTAAGTTTTGATCTTCTCATCTTATGTAACACTTGCTTCCAAAAATCTTGAAGTGTTTTACAGTGGTCGATCTTCCTTTCCAAAGCTCATATGGAGTCTTGTGATGGTTTACCCTCATTTGAGCCCTAGTGATTATGTATACTATTGTGTTGACTACTTCTCTCCAAAATCCATCTGAGAGCTTAGACTCATTTAGCATAGCTCTAGCCATATTCTCAATAGTCCTATTTTTCCTTTCAACTACTCCATTTTGTTGAGGAGTTCTTGTTGTTGAGTATTCTCTTTTGATTCCATGTTGTTCACAAAACTCTACAAATTCATTTGAGGTAAATTCTCCTCCTCTATCAGATCTCAGACACTTAATCCTTTTTCCAGTTTCATTTTCAACCAATTCCTTAAATGCTTTGAATTTTTCAAAGGCCTCTGACTTCTCTTTTAGGAAAGCTACCCAAACCATTCTGGAGTAATCATCTATAAACAATATAAAGTAACTTTCACCCTGAATACTTTGTGTTCTGGTAGGACCACACAGATCAATATGTATTAGACTCAATGGCTCAGATGACATATATCCTTTTGACTTAAAGCTTGTTCTAGTTTGCTTTCCATGTTGACAAGGTGCACAGATTGTGTTTTGTGGTCTTCTTATTTTGGGTAAATCTCTGACAACATGCTTATTGCTTATGTTGACTATGTTGTCAAAATTCAAGTGACCCAATCTTCTATGCCACAACCAACTCTCATCTTCTTGTGATAGAAAGCACTTTTCCCCTTTGATCTCACTAAGCATGTATAGATTATTTGGAGTTCTTTTTGCATTGGCAATGACCTTTCCTAGTTTTTGATTTTCTTATCTCACATCTATCTGGGTGGAAAGTAACCATATACCCCTGATCACAAAGTTGACTTATACTTAGAAAATTATGTTTTAACCCTTTAACATACAACACATTTTCTATTTTTGTTTTCCCATTATCTAAACTTAGAGTTCCTCTTCCACCAATCCTTGTTGATCCATTATCACCAAAACTTACTGATCCTCTATTGGTTTCTTTTAGTACAATGAATTTGTCTTTGTCTCCTATCATGTGACTAGAGCAACCACTATCAAGATACCATTGTTCTTCCTTATCCTGAGCATGAAGGGTTGTTTGAACTAACATTGATCTAGCCTTAACATTTTTCTTTTCATCTTTCCTAGTTGTTGAAATTGTTTTTCTAGACTCAAGAAGTATCATCTTACACCATCTAGCCTTGTGCCCAAAATTATTGCATTTGTAACATATAATATCATCATCCATAAGAGGTGCAAAAGAATTGAAATTTCTATTGACATTGCTTCTTGCATGACTAATACAATGTACAACTCTATGACCATATTTATTACAAGAAAAGCAATGACCATGGAAGAAATTATGTAACCTGCTTGGATGCCTTTTGGATTGTGGTGGAGTGCTTCTCCTTTTGTGATTAACTCTCATCCAAGGTTCTTCTTTGCTTTCTTCCTTTCTGATGTCCTTAGCTTGCCTATCTTTGTTTGAAGTTTCTGCTTCTTGAAGACTTGATTCCTTTTTCTATTTCTCATACTCTACATCTTGTAGTGCCTTGGTCCTTTCAACTTCATTCCTTAGATAAACAATTTTTACTTCCAATATTTCACATTATGTTTCTCTTGCTCTTAACAGATCTGTCATATCCTGCTCAATTTTATTTCCTTCTTCCACCCTTATCTTGAGTTCTGTGAGATTTTGTAGAAGTTCCATCCTTGCTTCTTCATCCTCTTGAATTTGTTCCTTCAAGCTTGAATTCTTCTCTCTAATTCTTTCCAAATTTCTAAGAGCAGCAAAGAATTCCTCTTTTATATCAAACATAGTCTCCTCTTCATTTTCTGAAGTCATGTGTGTTACTGATGGATCCTCCTCCAAGTTGTTAGTCTTTTCATGGAGAGACCCGCTCTGATACCAATTGAAGAACATGTGCTTATACTGAGAGGGGGGTGAACAATATAAGATAAAATTTTTTACTTTTTAATCCAAATGATAACATCAATAATATTAAAGTAGTAAACATCACACAAAGCATCACACACATGAGAGACATGATTTAACGTGGTTCACCCAATGTGGGCTACTCCACGGAGAAAATATTTCTTATAAATTTTTCTCAAATAAATTCTCTTGGGAATCCTTTCCCTACAATGTTTATGGATCTCTATCCAAAGGAGACACCAATCCCCTAATCCAATTTCATGGATCTCTATCCATAAGAGAACTCCTTTCTCCTCTTACTCTAGCTGGTGATCTTCTAGAAGACCTATTCCCCCACTACTTTAGCTAATGGATCTCTATCCACTAGAAGACACCTATCCTCACTACCCTAGCTAATGGATCTCTATCCACTGGAGACCTATCATCCTCTATACTCTATCACCTCCAAAGCTTTATCTCAAATCTATACTAAACATAGTCCTTCGGTCTAGCACAAATCTATCCTCAATATCTATATCTACTGGTCTGGCACAAACCTATCCTCAAATCTGCACCAAAATCTATCCTCAGATCTATCCTCAATATCTATTCTATAAGCTTTCACAAAATCTCACACAAATCTATCCACAAGTCTTCTCTAAGACTTACCTCAAATATGTTCAACAAGTCAACACTAAAACTTGTCCAATCTCATAGAAACATAAAGAGAATTGTTAGAGACTCAATATATTTCACACTCATCAATACTCAACCACTTTCTCAAATCAATTCAGAATATAGAATAATTTATTTTATAGAACTTGAACAATCACTTCACACATCCACTTGACTAGGCTCAACCAACTCTACTCAACCAATCACTCAATGAAACAATCCTTGCTCACAAACCCTAGTCCAAGCATATGAACACTCACTCAAAATATTTCCAACAATGCTTATCAACCAATCTCACATAACAATGATACTCATGTTCTTTTCAAACCCTAGTTCAAGTTCTTCACTTAACCAATGGCTTCAACAACAATGCTTATCAAACAAGGTTTTAACAACAACTCTTTATTCCAGAAAACCTTGAAGCATTAACTCAACACACTCAATAAGGAAACCTAATTAAGTCCTTTTCACTCCAAACTTGTTTTCCAAAAACCAACCAATCAACTCAACTATGGAAGAATGTGCCCATACCTTTTTCTTGATGATGAAGGAACCTCAAAAATCTGCCACAACCACAAACACTTCTTTGCCAAGCTCAAGGAAGTTATAAGATGATAAACTCTCTCAAAAATACAATGTAAATATCAAAACATACATACACCTTATCACTCCATCTTGAAGAAAGCATCCATCAACATATACAAAAATAATTGACCAAATACACCTTATAATCTCCCAATTAAAATAATATCCAATACCAAAAATAATGTCAATAAAATCACCTTCTCAAAATAACTCAATGGCAAGAAGTCCTCTCAAAATTTAACCAACACTTTAATCTCCAATAAACCAATATGTCATAAATACTTTATTTAAAAATAAAGCTAACTCCTTATTCCTCCAATTAACCAAAATAATGATTAATTAAAAATACTTTTTATCTACCCCTTTTAACTCCCTAGGACCTTATGTCAAAACCTTAGGCATCACAAAATATATTTAAAAATTTATTACCTTTGCCTTGGTGAGATTCGAACTCACGACGTCGCCTCTACCAGCACCCTAGCCACGGCTCCAACCACCGCATGTGAGCTAGGCGCTCACCTTGGGAGGGAAGAGCACCACGTGCTCTATCTTCTCCCTCTTGGTGCCTCACCCAAAAAGGATTTGCGCCGCTTCCTTTGGCGCCTAACCAAGTCCACTCAAAATGCTGCCTACCGAGATTCGAACGTGGGTCCTCCCACTCACAAGCACCCTAGCTCACTCCAACTTGCCACCAGACCACCACGCTGGATGGTTATAAGGGTTAGGGCATCTTTCATCTTATTTCTTCATTGGCGCACTTAAGACAAAAACTTTGTCTTCTTCCTTGCACGAAATCGCACGAAACACACAACTCGCAGTCCTTTGGTAAATCGAGCAAGGGATAAATTATTTGCCACTTTGGCATATGGTTTTTATACCAATATGCCACCATACTTTCAAACGTCGATGGATTCCTTTTTCTCTTAGACGTCGACGCCTTTGATATTTAAATAATTAATTTATAAATTATTTAAATTCTTTAGAATTTAAATATTATAAATTAATATTTAAATCCTTTTGGCTTTATTAAGGATTAAAGCCTTCTTAGGTTTTACCACCTTGTATAAATAATATTTATTTATAAAATTTAAATTCAATTTGAATTTAAATATTTTATAAAATAAATATTAAAACTTCCTTGGGCTTTTTAACATGAATTTAAAAGCCTCCTTGGGTTTTTAATAAAAACCTTTTATTTTTGCTCATCCATGGTTTTAATAAAAACCCTTCTACTTATGCTTCCACATAATATTAAAAAAAATATTATGAAGCTCTTTTGCCATTAACCTTTGCATTGTTCCTTTTGACCTTTTGACATCAACGGTAGCTTATTCCTTGACATCAATGACAACTTCGTTCCTTGACATCAATGACAACTTTGACTCAAAATGTCCAACATTCACTCCTTATATTTTGTTCGGGCTTTGTGCTATGATATCTCCCATTGTTGTGACACAGACATGCAACATCCCAGCACAAAAGACGTGCTTCGATAACAACTATGGTGTAAATTTTTTGGTAAAATTTCTATAAACTTGGAGATGATCATGTTACTCCTCTCCATGATATGAATGCTACCACCATTACCGCTATCCACATTGTATCATATCCAGTCTTCTCGAAATAATAACCACTATTAAAATTACAAATAATAAATAACAATATTTGTTGTGCAAAATTGTCAACTATAGTATTGTTGGAGAACAGGTATAACGTGTCATTTGTCATGCATTTTCTCTCTTTGTGCACTCACTTCTACCATTGACATCACTTTCTCTCTCAAATGTTAGATCACTGCGTTGGAAAAAAAATCTAACTTGGAAATGTTACCATGCAAATCTATCGTCCATATTTCTCCGATCAAATTATTCATCCATTCCTTTAATCCCACATGCTTGCAGTTTAAGGTAATCATCTCTTTCTAATAAATATTATGTGTATGTACTTTCAATTCAGCTAAATTCATTGGGTGACTTGCCAACCTATGCCTCTTAACCTCAACTATTTCTTGAAAAATGTGTCGATCCGCATTGACCACCTCATGCTGAGTCCAATCGTGCACATTACCTTGATCACCTGCACAAAACATATTTTTTATTAGTTTTTATTTTAAATACAAACAACATAACAAACATAAAACACATATAACATAAAATAAAAATAACATAACAAACATAAAATAAAGAAACATATGTAACATAAAATAAAAACAACATAATTATATTTAAACATAAATAAATTTTATTTTAAATACAAAACAATATAACAAACATAAAATTAAGAAACACATGTAAAATAAAAATAACATAATTAACATGATAACAATCACAAAATGAAACTGAAATCATAAAATAACACCAAACAAAAATAAAATAGACACAAATAAAACCAAAACTTTCAAAATTTTCCAAATGGGTCCCCAATTTTGGGGTATTGTGAAGTGGTCACAACAAATGGTGACTCTATTGGGAAATGTTCCTAAACATTTCAGACTTAAGAACCCAATTCTGAAACCAATAAAACCCAACATCATAAAAATAAGCATCAATAATATCCAAAGAATGTGAATAGATAATTTCAAAATGGAACAACTGAATCATTTGCCTCTACTCGATGTGTGCAATGTGATTCATTTTATATTCCTAAAACTATTCAAATTTCCATTATTAATTTTGTAGTTAGGCTATAAAATTTTTCTCTTTTAAGTGCACCTCTACATTGCTCCACTGCCAGTCGAGTGTCTATAGCTCCAGTGGAGGTAACCTTGCTCTCTTCAAGACATTGCTCTACTGCCAGCCAAGCATTTATAGCCTCGGTAGAGATTATCTGAATCACCCAAGTATTAGATGAATTTTGCTTTTGTTTCTTTTTCTTTATTTCTATCTAGACATAGCTCCACTGCCAGTTAGGCGTCTATAGCCTCGATGAAGGTTATCTAGACTGTGGTGACTGATTTGACTTTACTTTCCATTGTATTTTCTTTGCTTGTATTTTATTCAAGCTTTATATTACTTTTGCAAAATTCACCTGCCACTTGGGTTAGAGATCAAGTAAGGCTAAAAAAATTGAGTACTTTGGATTTTTACCTTAATCTGCAAAACTGAATAACTTCATCCTTCAAAATTTCAAAGAATATTCCTTTTAATGTGATGCAATATCTGTGAGAGCTTTTGCAAAATGACTTCATTGTTCCAAATTTTACTATCTTGATCCAAATTCATAAGGATACATATTAAACAATCTCATTTTCCTTTTCTTCAAGTTTTGACTGAGTTCAAAATAGGTAATTTATCCTAAGTGATAAAGGAACAAATACCAAACAAATTCATCAATTGTTTATTGCCATATAACAACAAAAAATAGGAAACCAAAACCCAATTTTTTTTACAAAAAATAAATAACTACGACATGAACATAATCCCAAAATTTGGCATAAGCCAATTTTATTGCAAACCAAAAATGAAAACACATCCAAAATTTCACAAACAATCAAGAACATAAACAAACAAACAATAACTAACAAGCTCACAAAACAATAAGCTATATACAAACAGAAATCTGCAAAACCAAAATACTATATACAAGATATGGATATATACAAATGACAAATGAATCTCCTATTTTTAGGGCTGAAAATAATGCTTGAGGAATTGCCCATTAACAAGAAGTGATATATCTTCACCACTCAAAGTTTTCAACCGAAATGTGCTTTCACCTAAGATCTCAGAAATTTGATAAGGCCCTAACCAAATATTATCAAATTTGTTATGGTCACCTTTCTTTTCATGAGCCTTATCCCATAATAGAACCAGGTCAAAAATCCTAAATGCCTTAATTTTGGCCCTTTTATCAAACCACATTTTAACTATATCTTGATGCTTACTAAAATGTAGTAAGGCATCTTGTCTCTTTTCATCTAGTCCCATAAGGTGAACAAGATGGGATTCAACTTTATCATTAGTTTCCAAATGCTCTTTCATGAATTGCAAAGTTTACAGTTTTAAATTCGAAGGAAATATAGGGTCTTGGCCATACACTAAGTGATACGGAGAAGTCCCAATAGATTCCTTAGCTCTAATCCTATCTGCCCACAATGCAAATTTTAATTTATTATGCCAATCACAAGGATTTAATTCTAATAACTTTTTTATTACTGACAATAAGTTCTTTTTTGTGGATTCAGCTAACCCATTACCTTGTGGATAGTAGTTAGAAGAAAATTTTAGGCTCACCTTGTTGTCGTAGGCCCAATATACAAAATGAAGTGAAGAAAAAGTTGAACCATTATCACTAACAATAGCATTAGGTATTCCAAATCTAGTAATAATGTATTCTTCTAAAAATTTAATAACTACTTTAGTAGTGCAATTTTTTGTAGGTACTACCTTGGTCCACCTAGTACAGTAATCTATAGCAATCAAAATGTACTTGTGACCTATAGAAGAATTTGGATTAATTATCCCTACAAAATCCAACCCCCATTGTGTGAAAGGTCTTGATTCAATCATTGGCTACAATGGCATGGAAGCATGTTTCTCTTTATTAGCCGTAACCTGAAAAATATGACAATTATGAACATGAGCATGTGCATTCTTAAAAATATGAGGCCAATAATAACCAGATCTTAAAATTTGATGAGCAGTAGCATTAGCAGAACCATACCCTGTTCCATATTTTCCATGAAAATCATTTAAAACTTGAGAAGCTTCATCTTTATTTAGGCATATAAGATAGATTCCTTCATGATTCCTCCTATATAAAACACCTGTTTTTATCATAAAGTTAGCACATTTTAATCGCAATGCTCTTCATTGTGTAGCATTAAAATCAGTAGGACATTTACCATTAAGAAGAAAATATGCGATATCTTTATACCATTCATCATATGTGATGTCTTCGACTGAATATTGCTGACAATGAATTTGTGGATCTATTTTAGCAAGAGTCTTTGTCAAACCTTGTCCTCGAACCAGCTTCATAGGTTGAACTTCAAGATCAAATTCTTGTAAAGTGGAAATCCACTTTCCTCTTTTTTCTCCCAGTTCACTCTACAATAACATAGTTTTTATTGTAGGATCAGGTACAATAGCAAATATTCTACTATGTAAAATGTAATACCTAAATTTCTTAACCATTTTGAACAAGGCATACATTTGTTTATCTAAAATTGAAAATCTCACTTGTGCATCTTTAAATGGTGAACTCATGAAAGCGATGGGATTTTCAGAATTACCTTCATTCTTCTGAGTCAAAACACTGGCAAAAGAGTGCTCAGAAGCAAATGAATAGATATAGAAAGGCTTTTTATAATCCGGACTTACCAACATAGGAGCCTTTGAAATAGCATCTTTGATATTCTAAAAAGTAGTTTTAGCCTCCAAAGTCCATTTAATATCAACATCCTTTTTCAACATATCATTTAAAGGCTTAACTACTTCAACAAATCCAGAAATAAACTTTCTAACAAAATTGATTTTTCCAAAGAAAGACCTAAGTTCTTTCTTACTTCCTGGTGTAGGAATTTTTTGAATTGCACTTATCCTTTTAGGATCAATAGAAATACCATCCTTTGAAATCACATGACCTAACAACTTTCCTTCAATTAGACCAAAGATACATTTTTTAGGATTTAAAGAAATTCCATGTTCTCTACATTTTTGAAGTACTTTCCTTAAATATTTAACATGATCAGCTCTATATTTTGAAAATATAGGTATATCATCTACATAAACCACAATACACTTACCGATCAAATCTTAAAAAGCATAATCCATAGCTCGTTGGAATGTAGCTCCTGCATTAAGTAGACCAAATGGCATTCTCCTATAGGTGAACGTTCCCCATTTAGTCGTGAAAGTTATCTTCATTATATCTTTAGGATCAATGAGTATTTGATTATAACCTGAGTAACCATCAAGAAATGACATCATTTCTGATCCATTAACCATTTGCAAAATGTGGTCAATAGAAGGTAAAGGATAATTGTCTTTTTGTGATGCTTTATTTAAGTTTCTGAAATCAATGCACAATCTAATATCTCCAATTTTCTTTCTAACTGGAACTATATTTGCTACCCACGTTGAATGCCTAATGGGAAAAATAATTTTAGCATCCAACAAATTTTTAACCTCCTTTTCAATTAGGGGCTCTAATAGTGGGTTAACTGGTCTCTATTTTTGCCTAAATGGTTTAACATCTGGCTTTAGTGGAATGGTATGAGTTATGATATTTTGATTATAAGTTTTGAGATCCTCATAACTCCATGCAATTACATCCTTATAATATTTTAAAGCATGCATGATATCTTCTTTTTCCTTATGTGTGCAAGATTTGCCTATAAGTATATTTTGTGGATTATCAAGACTACCAATATTAAAAGCATCATAGGCATCCTTTGGCAATGAAATATTATCACATTGTTTAGTTTTGTAACCAATATCAAAAAGTTTCTCAAGTGAAAGCATACCTTTGGGGATCGATTTTATTTTAGTGGTTACCTCATTATCTTCATCAAGATCCTCTTGTAACCTTTGATCTTCATCGATCACCTAATTTTCAAATATGCCCGAGTTAGTTATAAAACTATAAATATGTCTATCACTTTCAAATACCTGTAGGTTATTAACATTGTCAGGCACTGAAGGACAAGGAATTAACTCAATCAAAAACTTTTTTAATTTTCTATTATCAATTGGATTGAGTGTACCTACTGCAACCGCTAATGAATCTACAATGTGATTGCTTTTTCTAGATATTAACGAAATATTAAAGGCCAAAAATTCATCAATTAAACCTCTTACTCTATTCCTGTAATGTATTAATCTTTTATCATGGTAGGAATATTGACCTTTAATTTGATTTACAACTAACTGTGAATCTCCTAAAACTTTTAAACATTTGATTCCTTTATTCAAAGCTAATTGTAAACCAAAAACTAATACCTCATATTCTGTTGTATTGCATGTGCATGGAAATTGTAATCTATAGGTAAAGAATGAGGACTTACCTTTGGGGTTAATGAGTTCTACCCCAGCACCATTACCTTTCTTGGATTTAGATTCATTGAATTTCATCATCCAAAAAATATTATCGACTTACAAGTTGAATTTTCTACTTGAGGTTCATTTGCAATCACTTTTGTATCAAATGCATAAATGCCTAACTCAATGTCATTGTAAAGAACTTCATTAAATTCTTTATTATAATTTGTAATAAGGTTCTTGAGTCTAGGCTCCCTTTCCACTCGTATCTTATTGGCAACACCTTTCCAAGGTAGCCACATGTGTGAAAAGTCTATAGATAAATACCCATTCAAATTCCTGCTCCAATCCCTGCTCAATAACAAACCATACTTGTCAGGAATATCGACAACATGAATGTCTATATATTGTTGCACTCTAGGCTCTGATGATAATTGAATAAAAATATTCTTAAGCATACCTACAACATTTACTTCTATTTTATCCAACTGAACAACAATTCTATTTGAAGGTACCGGTTTAAGACCTAACTTTTGACAAACAGCAAAAGGCATCACGTTACCTGAAGCTCCAGAATCCACCATACAGTTATGCAAATTTTTACCTGCAATTATAATAGTTAAGAGAAAAGGAAGAGCTTCCTCTTTCTCTTTTCATGCAACATATTGTGCCTCTGTGGTTTTCTTAACTTCCTTTTTACTTTGTTTACCAAAAGCTTCCATTAATAACTCCTGTTGATTAGGTAATTGTGCAGCTTCAAACAAATTGATATTAGCTTTAGTTTTCTTAAGATCTTCAACAATATTATAAGTCATATTTTCATTATTTTGCATTTTATGTGTAATTTTAGATGCATCAAGAGGAGATGGAGGAACAAGATTATTACTTGCATTAACATCAGGAGGAATGATAGAATTATTAGGAGTAGAAGTAGTATTGTAAGACTTACTTTTACTTCTCAAATGATAATTGTGACTCCCCTTTTTGTATTGTTTCAATGTTTGAATTTCTTCTTCTATAACCTCATCCTCTTCTTCTTCTTCATCTTCATCTTCATCATCACTTGGTCCAAATGTTTCTACTACAAAAGTAGAACTTTTGCCTTTACTTGTACTAGCTTCATCACAAACATCATCATTAGAAACCAATTCCAAATTATCTATTCCTTGTTGAAGAAGATCTACAATAGGTTTAAATCTTGAGCATTCATGTTCATTATGTTCATTAGTGCTATGCAATCTACACCAATTATCCAAAACCACATCAGAAAGATTAACAATAGTAGGTTTTTGACTAGAACTAGTGGAAGCACTATTTTGATTTAGAACAGGAGTTGGTACACCCCCATTATTTGGCCTTGTGTTCCACTATTTCCTTTGCATTGTAAACTTTCTATTTGATTGTGAACTTTGTGGTGTTTGTTTTTGCATTTGAACCATATCACTACTTAATTTATGATACATCATTTTTAAATCTGCTAATTCTAAATTAGACTCATTAGGAGGAATAGCAGTATTAGTAGGATTGGTTTGATTTCCAAAATTTGGAACATTCTGATTTGGCATTACATTTTGAATGTTATGGTTTGAGAACATTCTGATTCAAAAAGTGTTTGGATACATTGAACTATTTTGATTTTGAAATGCATTGTGAAAACATTGGATTAGTTTGATTAAAACTTTGAAAAGATGTTGTATTTTGTATAGGTGCCATATTTCTAAAAATAGGTAATATTATGTGCATTATTTTCAACTATTTTATGTGTAGCAAATTGATTTTCTACATACATTGGATTGTTTGCATATGTAGGTGTTGTAGCATATGGAATTGTATTTAACATGGGCATTTGATTAGACAAAGCATGATTAATCATTGGAATTTGGTTGTACATACCTAGATATCCAATTGATGGTAACTGACCTATCCCATGGCTTTGTGGCATCAATTATTGCTCCACTATGAGAGCTTTTGTGTATGTTGTTGTAAGTGTTACCATATGACCTACTCTTCTAACAAACATAGTAGTCAATGGATCCAATGCTCCAAAATACATTTGATTACCAGTAGGTTCTGCAAGAGCATAAGGAGTAGTTAGTCTTGAATACATTCTATGAAACCTAGTATTAAATATTCTAAGTGGTTCATTAGGTTCCCTTCTTGTAGATGCAAATTGAAGATAAATGCTAGCAGGATCTATAGAAAATTTGAACTGATTAATAAAAGCATCTTTTAACATAGTCCAAGAAGTAATAGATCCATATGGTAAGAAAATATACCAATCATAAGTAATATCATCAAGGGTTAATGGAAACAACCTACAAGCAACATCTTCATGCTCTACCTGCAACCTAGATAAAGCATCAGTATAAGCCTATATGTGCTCTTCTGCTAAACGTGAACCATCATGTTTATACTTGGGTAAGTATTTTTCTACATTTTTTGGCATATCATGAACATCCCCTAGAATATTCAAAGGACTTCTCTGATTTCCCATCCATGCTAAATTTGGAGTAGCCATAGCAATGAGTGGAGGTGTGATTAATGGAAATTAGGATTTGGATTTGAAGTACCAATGGGTGATGGAATAACAACTATCTGAACATGACTTCGTCTATGCTTTCGAGTGGGAGAAAGACTTTGAAAAATGGTGTCTTCGGTAGATTTAGATCTTGTGATTATATTTTTAGGCTCTAATTTTGAAATAAATCTTCAATGATATGAACCTTAAATGCTTTGAAATACAATTTTTGAATATTTTTGCAATGTATATCAATTAAACATAATATTCAAAAAAATATATTCAAAAATTAATTTAGAAAAATGAACAAGTATGAACAAACAATGAAAAACTTAAATCAATATACCTGATTTCATGCCCTCCTTCTAGCGCCAATTCTGTTGAGTAGAAAATTTGCCCAATTGCAAAATCACCATCACAGTCAAGATTTTAAAATGAAAACCCTCTCTTGCAAAGAAATAGAAATTTCTCCAAGGTTCCTTTCACTTAATGTGCTTGTATGTTATGAAAATGTGTCAAATAAGTGCTTAGAATACCTTAGTGATTTGCAAGCAACTATTAACAAGGGGTCTGGTTTTTAGGTATTTTGATTTAAAATCATTAGATGCAATCCTTAATGAAATTCACTTTCCTAATATTGATATTAATAATTAAATTTGCTTTAAATTCAACTTCATGCAATGCAAATTTAATTAAAACCTCAAAATAACCTTTTAATTAAATAATGCTCAAAACTTTAGATTAAAACTTGCATAAATCATTTTGAACATTTTAATTAAAATTAATGTTTATTTCCACAAATAAAAACTTACGTAAAATTAAAAATGGTAAATAAACATGAACCCTAATTATAAAGTTTAAAACTTTATAATATTGAATTAGGGTTTATGAAATATTTAAATTAAGAACTTAATGTTTATTTCCCCAAAAATAAATTTACGTAAATTTCAAATAGCAAATAAACATGAACCCTAATTATAAAGTTTAAAACTTTATAATATTAATTATTTTTATTTTTTTAAGTGAAAAATTCCTTGCGGAGCCACCTTGGTCAAAGTCACCCAGGAGTCGCACCTGAACTTGCCCACACCAACATTATCAATTGGATTTTGGATACCCAATTTAGCTTTTTGGTAGGGTGGAGATTTGAACCTAGGACCTCCCTTGGAGGATTGCCCTCTCCTCTCCAACTCACCTATAGCACCTGGGTGCTTTATAATATTAAATTAGGGTTTATAAAACATTTCAATTAAAATTTAATGTTTATTCCTCCAAATATAAATTTATGTAATATTTGAATGGTGAATAAACATGAAACCTAATTATAAAGTTTTAAAACTTTATAATATTGAATTAGGGTTTATGATCCAAACTTTAAAATTTTAAAATAAAATAAAAAAATAAGGTAGGAAAATAAAATGAAATTAAAAATTTAGACTGCAGATTACAAAAAATAAAACAGAAGCTTTTTGGATTTTAAACTCAATTTAAACTGACCAACCTTAACACAATCTAGCTATAAACTGAGTGCTATCTTCTAAGGACTCTTAACCACATAAAATATATCAAATTATTTAATATTTTAAAATACCATCAACATGCGCATTTTAATAAAATGAAATTTGATAAATTATTCAAAATCTTACAAATATTTCCTTCCAAAAATCTTTGTACTTCACTATGTGATATCCTGTGTAATACACCTTCGCTCTTTCTTTGTTATTTCCTTACTCTTTTATATGTCTCCTCTCTGCAAAGTATTTGACCATCCTTTTGTTGTTAAATGTTTTATTTATAACCTTAAAAATTTTTGTTATCTTCGTTTCTAAATAGTACCTTAAATGAGTTTTACAAACATATTTAGAAACAAATTCATAACTATCTTCTTAACAAGTTTCATAACAATTTTACTTGGTCTTATTGATATATTAATATAACCTTCCAAATATCATGAATAGATTCATCTCTTTGTAATTATGAAAACCTATATAAACTTATTCCTCCATTTGATAATCATCACTTCTGACAGCGGCCAAGGCATACCATGAAACCCATATTCTAAACTTGTGTTGTTTTAATGTCAAACAAAATCTATTCTTGTGGGTTATCATAGCAACATAGACATTTTTATTAAAAAACAAAACATATTGTCCCTACTATGCATTTTTGTATGATGATATCTCCCTGTTTACACTATCCATGTTAACTATTGAGCAACCAGTCTTCACTGATGCCATTTTTGTATAACAATGGAGAATTTTGATGATCGTCAACATGATTCCCGGTGTCAAAGGCCTCCCTTGTTCGCATTTGTTCCCTATTCAATAATTTTTAAATAGCATGACATTAATCTATGGATCATTGCCAACATAATCCACACAAAAATTTCATAATGGTGTCTTGGTTCACTGTTTTTATAAATTTTGATTTTACTACACTGTAATTTGATGAAATTTACCCAGACTCTAAAACAGTTTTATCTCATTATGATGTATATTAATGACAAAATCAGTGTGACATCCCCAACTTATATCTTCCTATGATTCACTCCTATATCTTTTGTTTGGGCTTTGTGCTATGATATCTCCCATTACTGTGACATAGGCATGCAGCATCATAGTACGAAACATGTGCTTTGGTGCCAAATATGGTGTAAAATTTTTGGTAAACTTTCCATAAAATTTGGGATGATCATTTTGCTCATCTCCATGATATAAATGTTGTCATCATTACCACTATCCACATTGTGTCATATCTAATCTTCTCGAAATAAGAACCATTATTAAAATTATAGATAATAAATAACAATATTTGTTGTGCAAAATCATCAACTATAGTGTTGTTGGAGAATAGGTATAATGTGTCGTTTGTCATGCATTTTCCCTCTCTATGTACTCACTTCTACCATCGACATAAATTTCTCTCTTGAATGTCAGATCATTGCGTTGGAATGAAAATCTAACTCGACGATGTTACCATGCAAACTTATCATCCATGTTGCTCCAATCAAATTCTCTATCCATTCCTTTAATCCCACATGTTGGAGGTTTAAGGCAATCTGATATTTATAATAAATATTACATATATGTACTTTTGATTCAACTAAAGTCACTGGGTGAATAGCCAACCTACATCTCTTGACCCCAACTATACCTTGAAAAATGTATCGATCTGTGTTGACCACCTCGTGTTGAGTCCAATCATGCCTATTACCTTCATCACCTGCACAAAACACATTTTTTATTAGTTTTTATTTTAAATACAAACAACATAACAAACATAAATCACATAAAACATCAAATAAAAATAACATAACAAACATAAAATAAAGAAACATATGTAACATAAAATAAAAACAACATAATTATATTTAAACACAAACATTATTTTATTTTAAATACAAAAAAACATAACAAACATAAAATAAAGAAACACATATAAAATAAAAATAACATAATTAACATGATAACCTTCACAAAATGATACTGGAATTATAAAATAACACCAAACAAAAATAAAATAGACAAACAAATAAAACCAAAACTTTCAAAATTTTAAAATGGGTCCCCAATTTTGGGGCGTTGTGAAGTGGTCACAATAGGGGGCTTAACTATTAAGCCTCCAAGCTTAGTCTCATAGCATCCTAAGCAAACCCCCAAATTTTGACCATGTTTTCTAGAGTTTTTATGAAGCTATTTTACAGATTTGAAGCTACATGATATTATGGATGCAATACAAAGCTCAGATAAAACACCGGATTAGATAAGTACCCTTGTTAAAGCTATTAGGTTACGTGTTGTTTGCTTTTATCTTTTCTATTCACAACCTAGGTTATAAATAAAAGGGAAAATTATTTGGTTGCTTTCTAGGCATTTAAAAGAAAAGGCATATAGTTTTGCATCTAGGGTTTAGTCTTGTTTGTGCATTCCCTTGGTCCCTTGCTCAAAGATAAAAATATTTTATTTATTGCAACCTAGGGTTAGATATCATTGAATCAAATAATCATATTAGGGTTAGACATTATCTTCTTGCATCTTGTGATTTTTACATTGTTCTTTAATTTCCATAGTTTAACATAAAAATGCCAAACATAGGTGATTGCTTAATTGACACATTAAATATTTCCACCTCAGACTTGAAGTGAGTCCAAAAATAATTCTTGGTGAACCCATTCCTTTGTGTCCCCGAGTGTAGAGAATATAACCTCCATTGTAGTCACCTCGGCTCCTAGTAGATCTGATCGATAATCATATGCAGTGTGCAGTTTTCTTCCTCTACATCTATGGTGAACCTAATGTGAATCACACATATTAGTGGCAAAGTATAGGAAGCCTCTTCCTTGGTGGTTTTATTTTGAAAAATCTAAATAAGACCACTAATTTTGTTTGCTTAGAATTATAAAACTATTTAAAAACATCTTTAAAATATTTTGTGTGTTCACTAGTTTTTAATTTTCCTCCTTTTCTAGTCTATCCTTTCTCTTTCTCCTAATGGCTTCTAACCTTAGGATTAAGTGGAGGCTTTTATAATCTAATGAAATTTTTCAAGAAGATGATCGGATTGATAGATATAATAATAACATAGAAGAGGAAGAAAATGAAGAAGCTAGTAATGACCTTGATCCTACTAAGGGACCCAATGGAAACCTTATCTTTAAATCATTTGATCATGTCTAGAATTTCTACAAGTATCATAGAGATACCTTGATTAAGGCTATGTATGAGGAAGCCCACCTTGAAGAAGTTAGGACTTCTCATCATAAAAACATTTCTCCTTAGAATTTCCACACCAATTCATTGCTTGAATATTCACATCATGTTGATCCTTGTCCTAAATCAACATATGTCACTACTTTAACGACCAACATTGGAAGAATTCCACAAGCTCCTCCAACTAGTAGTGCATATCAAGATCATATTCAATTTACTCCTCATTCTGCTAATCTCGATATTTATGCTACTATTCCACCAAATGTTATTTATCCTCCATAAAAAGATGCCACATATCATAACCCATACCATTACAATAGCAATGCCTCCAACATTGGCCAAGTTTATTTTCAATAGCCTACCTATACTACTCCCTTGGGGAATCTAGGGGTATCATATAACAACAATCCTAAAATGCAAAGTTTAACAAATACGGTGAAACAATTAGTTTCAAGAGTGGATATGATACAACCTCCTAGTTTTACCTACAACTATAGAGAAATGTGCAATCAGCCCTTAGACCCTATCATTACCTCTAGGCCCTACCCTAAGCATTTTCCAATGTCAATTTTTCCTATCTATAAGGGAACGAAATATCCAATTGAGCATTTAAGAATGTTTAGGACAACATGCCATGATATCATATATGATGACATGTTGTTGTTGAAGATATTCTTTAAAATCCTTGGTGGTATAGCATTAGAGTGGTATTATCAACTACCTAATCATTATTTGAGGAACTTTGAAGAGATAACTAAAATGTTTGTTCAAAAATTTAGTGCTTATATTGAAAATAACGTGACTATCAAAGATGTCTATACGTTAAAAAAAGCTAAAGATAAAAGTTTTTTAGATTTTTGTCTCACTAGAGGAGTCTAGTTGGATTTTTGAGATATACCTTACCTGCTCGATACATGCTTGAGATATTTATTGAAAATTTACAAGAATAAATATCTTATTCACTGGAAACTACAACTATCACATATTGCAATCAAGCAATAGATCTAGCAAGAAGGGGAGAGCAAGCCCTTATTAGAAGAAGTCAACTTAAGATAAAGGAGGACAAGACCACTAAAACATAATATAAAAATAAGCATTTTGTAGGTGATGGGGTAATGGATAATAGGTCTATTAACAGTGTTTTTAACACTCTACAAAAGATAATGCTTTTCGAACCTCAAAAACCCCCACCAAGAAATTTTATAAGACTCAACATGCCTATGAATGTATAGCAGCTTTTGTAAGCTAACATGATTGAGTTACCTCCCATCAGGTAATCTAATACCATGATTGATTTGTATATGCCTAGTCAACATTATAAATATCATAGAGTGGAGGGGCACATGACAAACTCATGTAAGAGGTTGAAACATGCAATTCAAGATATAATTGATGAAGGATGACTTGTTATAGAAGGTTCTTAACCCAATTCTTCAACAAAAAATCAACCTCCTACTCAACAAGAACCCACAACTAATCAAGACATGGAAATCTTCCAATATCCCCTATCTAAACATGATCAACAAGTATCTAATCAAGTATCATATTATAATGTGCCACCTCCCTATGATAATATGGTTGGTATGATAGTAAAAACTGCAAGGCAACAAGTGTAAATTCAACCAACTCAACATTCTCAATAGGAGATGATTTCTTCATCCAACCCACCTTAAAAATCCACCTTAGTTTTGAAAAATATCCAAAAAAGTAGAACAATGTTAGAAACCCACCTTTAGTGTTGAAACCACAACCTAAAGTCTCCTATGACATTCAACAACAATTATCTAGTATCCCAACCTATATCTCTCTCTTAGAGCTTTTGCAAATTTCTCCTATTCATAGGGAATCTTTGTTGAAACTTCTAAGACAACAATATGTTCCTCAAGATATTTCTCCTAGTGCTATAGCTAATGTTGTAAGTTCTCTTGGGATACATCATATCGCATTCTCATATGATGATATTATTTCCTCTAACCTAAAAAAGTATTCTTCCCTTTACATCACTACATTTATTGGGGAAATGTTTATCAAACGGATTCTGATTGATAATGGTTATTCCCTCAATTTATGTACCTATCAATTTTTCTAAAGTTTTGGATTAAATGAGGAAGATTTAACTAAATCTAATATTATCATCAAAGTTTTCAAAAATGAGTCCCAAGAGGCTTACAACATAATATCTCTTCCCCTTAGGGTTGGACCTAAGATCTTAGATACCTTGTATTATGTGGTTTCTTGCCCCGCATATTTCAATATTCTTCTTGGATGTCCTTGGATCCATGAAATGAGGGTAGTCCCTTCTACTTTTTATCAATGTTTGAATTTTGTATCTAATAATTGACTGGTCACCATTTTGGATGATCCTCACCCATCCAAATATTGTTCGATGGTGGAGCAAGATCAATTTGATCTCAATTTATGTCCATTAGTTTCCTCATATCATATAACTAAAAAATTTGAAAATATAAAAGTGGGTGAGAAACTGATTATCAATGTTTCATGATGGGATCAAGCTAATCATTTTCTTTCAGAGCCTCTTCTAGATCTTACCAAAAGACCACCTTCACCAAGGACTATTGGTTCACCCTATAAGAAGGATGAAGTAGTACACATTGGCACGTGTACATTTATCTTTGTATGAGTCTCCTTCAAATAAAATATTTGTAGTAGCAACCCTCTCCCCATAGAGTGTTCTTTTACCCATTGTTAGCTGTCAAATGATTACCCACTTCCCAATAAAATCTTATCTAGTATGGAATATATAGGTAAGGTTTGTGACCACAACCGAAAGGTACTCAAGAGATTTAAAAGTGGAGATTTGGCCTAGGAGATGTGGTGTAGGCTACATCCCTAATAAAAACAAAACTTTATCCTTTGCCAATGATGATCACCTTGTTATTTATGCTAAATATTTAGATTGTCAAAGCTTGCAGTGGAGTGATGAGAATGAGGGATCACCTTTTCCCTTAGACATTTCATTTTGCAATGTGGTAACTTTGGTGCAACCTAAGTTGGTTCCCCTTGGATAGTAAAGAACTTAAATAACCCATGAACATAATGCATTTGAAAATATACTATGCATAACTTGGAACTCTACATTTTTATATCACATTTAATTTAGTTTTCATACTGCGTTTGGTTTTCTTGTTCATATTGCATGATTGCCTATCATCTTTTGCATAGTTTACTTAACATTCTACTTTAAATTTTGCTTATCATACAATTGCATTGTTGCTTTCTTATATTTGAATGACTACTTGATCATATAGATTTTTTGGGATTTCATGATAATGGCAAGTAATAACACCTAGTTAGGCCATAACTCACATGCATTGCACTCACACTAGGGCTCTGATTCCTAGTGAATCCCCAACCTAGGGATCATCTCGATGCATTTCCATAATTTAATTTACTCATGTCTTCTCTTATTTTTCTATTATATTCCTTGACCTTTGAAAGTATAATATAACCATAAATTTTCTCCAAGTCAAGGGATATAGTTCTTCTTTTATATATCTTTGTCCTTTGCATATTTCATTTCTCTATTTCATCAAGACGAGAATACACATTATTTTCTTCTATCTACAAATATTTCTTTGCTCATACTTTCTCCTTTCTCAATATTTTTTATTATTAAGGGATCCTCGTGAGATAGGATAGATACCGCATAAATATCATTTATGGTTTTCATATGTCCACAAACTATCTTACACACATATATTACTTCTCAAATTTTGAGAAGGTGCACACACGCACCGTTCTTCTTCACCTCTATTTCTTCTCTCTATTTTTCAACACATGCACACATAGGTTATGCTTCACTCTATTCACTCATATTTTGCACACACCACAACCCTATTGGGTAGTATTCATTTTGGCAAATCAATCACATCATTTCAGCATCCCATACAAAATAGCTTCATGGTCACAAGTGAGGGACAACCTCCATTCAACCATTTTTGAGCATACATCCTAGTAGGTATATCTATTTCTCTCTAGCCATATTAGAGAGCATTACACCCATAGTGGGTACCACTCCACCTATCCATATCTACGAGCATAACACCCTTATAGGATAGCTTAATGGCCACTAGCGACAAGTAACCTCCATTTACCCATTTGCAAGCATACATCCTCATAGGATTCTTCTCTATTTCTTTTATTTTTATTTTATTTTGACCTTTTGAAGATTTCACTTTCTTCTTCTTTCACCTTTCTTTCCTTTTTTCTTTCTCCTCTCTTATTTATTTCCTTCTCTTTTCCTTTTTCCATCCAATCATCCATGCATTTCGCTTTACATTCATTTTTAGCTTGCATGTTAGATTACATTTCATTTAATCATATTCACTCATGAGTTACATTTAGTTAGGATCATTTTGCATTACATTCATTATGTTTGTGATTATCAAGCTAAAAAAAAACTAATCTTTCTTGTTTTTTTCTCTCTCTTCTCTCTCTTCCTTTTGGTGCTTTTTTCTTTGTTTGCTATTCTGTTTTATTCTAAGTCAACCATTTCAATTTTCCTTAGGAATTAAGCATTCCTTATAAAACTTGAGGAGGCATCCTGTCTTAAGAGACATTAATGTCCCTAATACCTTGATTTACGTGTAAAAATATGAAAGTGTTTTAAATAACACCATTTTGCACCATCCCTTTCTTCTAAACTAACAACCCCTTTTCCCTTATGTTTGTCATCCTTTTCGCCCATAGGTGTCTACATATTTCTTTGATGCATTTATAAAGCCATAAATGCATCAAAGAGGGGGTAAAATGTAGACACAAAAAATTGACCCACCCAGATGAGTCATTTTTCCTTGGGTTCCTTTGAGAGGTTCTCATACTTTCTAGGAGAATGTTTAGCCCTTTTTTCTTGTGTTTTATCTTGCTTTTCTTGACCTTGAACGAATTTGCACTTGCCAATTTATGAGGCACATATTTAGCAAATTTAGGTTTTTTCTTCAAAAACCTAAATTTTAAGCCAACCCTTTTGGGACACCAACCTAATCAAGGTTAAGTTTAATTTTTCCTACCTTTTAGCCCTCCAAACCCTTTATAAATAAAGGAATTGGATCTCCCTTTTTCCCCCAAGTGAATACCAGTTACTCTCAGCTATCTGAATAATTCTTAAGTGATCTTTCTAGCAATCTTGTGCAATATTCTAGTGCTCTTATGCTTTTGTGTTCTATTTTTGGTGTGTTCTTGGGATATATAAGTGGAGAAAGCCTTTATGACAAATTTTCTTCTTGATGGAGGAGAGGTCTTCCACCTTTTCTCTTGCTTCTTCCATAAGATTACCAGGTTACCTCTTTACATTCATTAGTTCACTTATTTATCTTAGTTCATGTTTTTTTGCATTTTTTGTCTCTATTTTAGGTTTTAAGCCCATCTATGTGAATTCGTGCTCTATATACTATAGGGCATAGATTTGGAAAAAGCCCTAATTTCACTCATCAATCATTCTACATCTATTTTTTCTCTGTTACCAAATTCACACTTGATAATTTATAGGGTATGGATTTGGTCCAATCAAGCTTTGGGGTGATTTTTCACCCCAAAACCCTTATTTATGAGAAAATTGGCATCTCATATAATAACTTGAATTAACACAAGATAGATACAAATGCTCTAAACAAGATAATAAAATAATGACAAGATAAACAAACATGCAATAATTAAGCTATAACTATCTTAATCAAAGCAAAATATAAAAATCATAATGAAGAAACTTAATAGACTAAGATCATTAACAAAGCATGTACAAGTCTAGTCCTAGTTCAGAAAAGCAAATACTTGATACCTTAGGGTATCAAGGATCATACATTAATATTATTGCAGATATCAAGCATGAAAAGCACTCAATCCTTTTCTATATTGCTTATAGCTTCATCATAATAATAATGGTGAGCCACACCTATGATCAATGTAAGGGACTTGAGTTCCCTTGAAAACCAATCCTCAATAAATAACTGTGATCCCGAACTATTAAGCCTTGTGGAGCACCCTATCCTCCTCCATAAAAGGTAACAAATCAATAGTCGATGGCTATGGTTACATCTACAAGAACAAGAGATATGAATCAAGTAAAAAAGGGTCACATGTTGCCACAATAACAGAGGTAGAAGAAGAATGAACACAAAGTTGAAAAATAATGTTTCAATAGCTTGGTGATCGATCCTGAAATGATAAAATGGAATGGATATTTTATGGATGAAACAAATAACTTTTCCTTTTGAGGCTGATGACAATTTTATACTCTTATCGAAGTTATAAGATCACAATTTCCACTTAAATTGGTGATGTGTTGTCTTCACCTTAAATGTAAAAATATGTTAGGCTTTAGAATGTACATCGAAAATCCTAAAACCCAATCCATGACCATAATTTCCACTTAAATTGGTGATTTCCACGACACATGCTTTAGGGGATATGTGTAAACATATCCCTTAACTACACCTATGTTATTATTTCATAGTTTTATAAAAGTTAGCAAGTGAAACAATAAGGGAAAAATGGCAAAAATACGATAAACTAGGTGATAAAAAGGAACCAAAAACACTGGGCAACATGGCTCACTATCATCCTACTTGAAGACTAAAAAAGTCCACCCCTATTTATATTCAAATAATAGAACTCTCCACCACCTAAAAGTTAGTTGTTAATGCTCTTTTTATAAATATATACCTCAATGCAACATAGGATAAATCTTATGTTTGTGGCCATGGAAATGAAGGCTTGTAATTGATAATTATATGAAGATGCTTGAGGCATTCATGAGTGGAAATAAGAAATGAAAGAAGAATATAATTCTCTTCTAAATAATGAAACTTGAAAGTTAGTGTCCCACGAAAATGAAAACAATGTTGTGAAATGTGAATAGGTCTACCTTGTGAAAGTTCATTTTCAATTGTGCTAAGGCTTGGTTGGGAAATGTTTCTATGAATAAGGAATTGATTCCATTGAGATTTTTCTTTCTATCACCAAGATGAATAAGTGGTTCCCTCTTTAAAAGCAAGCCCTAGATGAGGGGTTTATAAAATTGATATAAAGTGTCTTTTCACATGGAGTTTTTAATGAGGAGTTTTAAATGGAATAATTGACTTGATTCATAGATACCAAATATATATATTGAAAATTTTATTATATCAGCTTGACCCACTCTTCACATGTTTGGTATACAAATATGAATAATTTTTTCCTTGATTATAGTCGTAAGAAATTTAAATGCAACCATAATATCTACACCAAGCATACCACTAGAGAAGTCATCATTATAATTGTTTACATGGATGAATTAATTTTTAAATGGTAGTATTTGACTTGATTTATATAGTGAAGACATAGTTGAATTTAACATTCAATATTAGAATTTGGACCTCCATATTTTCTCCTTAGTTGGCTTATAACCCTTCCAACTAGGAAACCAAAGTTACATATTTAAATTGAATTATGTAACAAACTTGCTAAAGGACTTAAATTGGAGTGTTGTCATCCTTGATTCATGTCATACCAATCATAGGTTAAGCTAACTATCGGGTGGGAGCAACCCCTTGCACACCCTAATCATTTAAACCCCCCATGTTTGTGGTCCAAGCCATGGTCTCGCCAAGTGGGTGTGTCTGATGCCTTGCACCTCATGAAGTGGAGCACTAAAACTGAGAAGTTTATGGAAGCATGGGATATGACTCCTATCGGATGAATTCTAGGGTTTTTTATCCAAGTTTCATTCATTTCTTCTATTTTTTATCTTCAGTGCTCATCCCTCCTAATATTATGCTAACCTATCCTAAAAATTTCTTTAGGAAAAATAAAAAATGAAAGAAAGCATGAAACAATGTAGAAAGCAAATTTTGGAATGCAGAGATTGCAAAAATTAAAACCTACCTAGCCTATATAAGGGTGGAAATGCACCAAAGAGCTAATAAGACCCTCCTACACCTTGGTAGGTTTAGTTAACACATTCACAATGGTCGATAGTGCATGAGGAACACAAGTACCCCAAGACCATGCAATAAAATAGAAAACCTACACCAAAACCATAGGGATTTCATGAATAGTCATATATTCTCATTAGCATGAACTCAAAGTTACATACATGTAGAGGGAAGAGATTTTAAAACTTCCCATATGGCCACGCAAGGCTCGAGCCAAGCCAAGACACAAGAGTTAATGAAATAAGAGTACCCCTTAGGAGAACGGGTGGTTTTTTGATAATTTATAATGAGAAAAAGAGATATATTTATAAGTGGGGGAAAAACCCTCTAAAAATATGTATAAAATTTTAAAATTTGAATTCAAATTTTCTCGGGTTGGTCAACATCAATAATAAATGCTCTAGGACCTCTAGAGATCAATAGTTGGATGCTAGTGTGGAAAATATCCTTGATTATACCTCTAATATCACTTGTCATTAATACCTTGTGTTATGTGTTTCCCATTGGGTCCTCCTCCCTATCATTATTTTAATGCTTCAGCTATTGTTTGGGGATTTGCATCTAGTTTTGGGATATTGGAACTAGGACCATATCATCATCCCTTCTCTTGCATATGATCGCTTTGGTTTGGTTTGGTGGTTTCAATGATCCATTTATAGCTTATCCATGCTCTTGAAAGGTTCCCTTGGTGATGGTGTCTTCAATGTACCCTAAGGAGGTGATAGTTGCCACCTTTTGATTTTCTCTACTTCTAAGGACTCCTCTTCCACCATGTAGCATAAGAAAACTTCTAAGGAGACATAAAGCCTAAAGGTTTAGGGAGGACATTGCAACCAAGAATATTTTGGGCTTCTCTACTCTTCCTTAACCTTTAGGTATCATGTTCTCCCTAGGGATATGAGGAGACTTGTCTTGTTTTTTCTTCATTCAGCCCCCTTAGACCCTCCTTCCTCTCAGCTAAAGGAAGGGTCTTAGTCACTAGGATTCACTGGTGGTATCAATTTGGAATGATACTTGGGACTAAGAGACATCCTCTATTATGGTAAGGGACCGACTTTAGGGTTCCAATTCTCTAAAGGATTAAAAATTTCACAAAGGCCCATCAAAGCAAGGCCTCGCTACACATGGTTCCCCTTTTTCCATCATTATAATAGCTTGGGGTTCCAATTAATATTGGCACCTAATTTAGCCAGCACTTGAAAGGCTATTGAGTAATTATTTGATGTTATTTTTATGATCAAGCTAATGTTTGTGGTGAAGTAAGCTTTAGATTTAGCATCAATCATATATAATTGTTCCTCCTTGATTGTGTTCTTGATCATCTTCTGGCTTCAACTACTTTGTAGGTAGTAAATATGTTGGCCCTCTTTATCTCAGTTTCAGGTAGGTGATCTTGATAAAAATTACATTTAGAGGTAGGATTTTCCCACTAAATTGAATCTTCAGTATATTTTTGGTGAATCATAAGGGAATTCCTACTAGAAAGAGTTAATAAACCTAGAAAACATTGCCTTGTCCATTGGGCACATATTTTGATTGGGGTAAATCTTTAGGCTTTTGCAGCAATGGCATATGCTCAAATATAGAAGATGTTGGAGATAACTTCGCTTAAAAATTTATGGATACTAGAAGTTAGGTTCACCTTACTTTATAGGCCATGTTGCTTGGATAGATTCTGAGGCTCATCTTCATTCTTTTAATTAGCTGATATTACAGGGTCATGTAAAGACTCATTTCCTCATACTTAGAATTCGGGGATTTCATCATCTTCCAAGTTTTCTTTTGCTTTGGTATGATGGGTTTCCTTCAACTAACCAAAAGTGTCTCTACTAATCTTGAGGGGTTGCTAAACATGTCTTGATCCCAACAACTTGGTCCTTTGAGCTCATGCTACATTGATCCCAAAAAATTGGTCCTACTAAGGGTCTGAATTCACCCGTTCCTACATTATTTTGGTAGACATGTGATAAGAAAATAATATTTTTTTTGTATGTACAAAGGCTCATTGCACCAATGGATCATCCTTTGCATCGAGCATTTATCCCATGCTAGTATGGTTGATAGCTCTTACTGAATCAATGTTGGATCAACTTTCTAGACTTACATGTTGCATCGCTTCTTCTTATGGGATGAGTGCATCCTCCATTTGAGTTGGGACCTCTTTTCTTCCTTCACCAGGATCTTGGTGATGGGATTCCCTTTGTCCTTATTAAGTGTTATTTTCTAGGGATAGATCTCCTCTTCAATTTTAATTTATCTGTATTTTAGAGCTTGTTTAGTTCTTCGACCTCCTTTTGGTGTTTGATGAGGGAGGTCGATCACTAGGTTGGGTTCTTCACCCATTAGTTTTGTGTCTTTCTTGGCCAATTAGGAAAAAATTAATGTCTAAGAAAATTTGGACCAGCTCCCCTTCACACCTTAGGGTAAAATAAAATGACATATTTTGTCCATGAAGGTTTCTCTATGTCCCCCTTCTATCTCCTACTAGTCTTCTTTCAATATGTGCTCTGGTTGGGGCCCAGGACCTTTCGGGAATATTTTATTATTGACACCAGTGTCAATCAAGAGGTTCAATAGTTTCTTTTTTAGTGCTCTTGTGATAACTAGCATATTTATTTTTTTGTTAGTTCTCTTTTCTGAAAACCTTTGATGAGTGTATTTCTAATTTTCCCTTTGAGATTCGATTGTTCCTGGTTTGATGTCTACTCCTCTAAAATCAAATAACAATTTATTATCAATTCTTCTTGGGGATAAACCTTCTTTGGTAGATAGTAAGGTAGGGTTCAATTTGGATGGGGATGGGAAGATGTGGATCATACTTATAGGGAATAAAGGCTTTAGAGGCTTTGGAGGAAGTCTACCTATCATAATTAGGTTGCTTTCTACTTCAAGGGTGATCTGATAGGTAGTGGGGAAAGAATTCCCCCCTAGGTTTTGATCATTATGGGAATCTCTGGATGAAAAATCCTAAGATAAAATATTAGTACCATATCTAGAGATGGTTTGATCTCCTCCAGGATCCTTTTCCAAGTTTTGTGGAATTGGGTATTGAATTCCTCGATTGCCTTATTGGGATTTTATCTAATGCTAATCAAGTAATCCAATAGTAGTGCTCCTTCCTCTTTAAATCATACTATTAGCTAGGTATCAAGTTGTTCTCAATCCTTTATTGACTGCATGGGTAGGGAGACATATCACTCCCATGCTTTCCCTTTCAAATATGCCACCAGTAGCATGAGGGATATATCTTCAATTATTATGCTATGCATGGCATAGTGTATAGCCATATATTATAAGAGCTTCAATGTGGTGATTGCACCTTCTCTAGTGAATTCCATTAAGGAATCTAGAGCCTCTATGGAACTAGATCCCAAGAATGAGGTGGGACCAAAACAACCAACAATTTTTAATTCTTCCATGTTGGAATTATTTTGGCCATATATTTGATTTATTTCTTCATTTCACTTGGTCAACCGATGAAAAGAGGCTTCCATCAAGACCTTGACTTCAATATTTATCACCAATTTTGGTTGCCAAAGGGCCTATGGGGTTTTCCAATAAATAAGTTTGTTGCTCTTTGGTAGTATATGGATTGAGGTCTTCATCGAAACCTTGATCTTGTGGTCTTTTGGCATCTTCTTTAGGTTCTTCTTTGCAGCAAAGCTGCCAGGTGGGAGGTACTGCTAGCTAGATGAAGGTTCCCACTATAATCTTAGCTTGGATATGTTGACTTCTTCTAGGTCTTCTTTATAAATAGAATCACCAAGTAAATTTCTTGAGGGCATCAAAATATTTGATAAGTGTGTCCTTCACTAGAACCATGACATGATTTCCAAATCAAAGGATGAATTTTTCTAGTTCATGTCCCATTGGGTATACCAATTTGAACTGTTGGGAGTCAAGAGTGATGCCTTGCACTCTCAAGGTATCATGACCCCCATAGTTATAGTATTACCCACAATCTCACTGAGTAGGTGTGCCTAATACCTTGTTCCTCATGAAGGTGGGTGCCAATATTGGAAATTCCAAGGAAGCGTGGGGTATGGCTTACACTAAATGACCTCTAAGGTTTTTTACCCAAGTTTAGCTCCTTGCTTCTAGATATTATATTTGATAGTTGTCTCTCCCAATGCTATGCTATTTTATCCTAACTAACTACTTATTTTGGAAAAATGAAAAATGAAGTAAAGCATGAAACAATGCAAAAAGAAAATTGTAGAATGTAAATATTGAAAAAATTATAGCCTACCTAACCTATCTAAGGGTGGTGATGCACCATAGCTAATAATACTCTCTCATGTCTTTATGGGTTGAGTGTATACATGCATGATAGCTAATAGTGCATGATGAACATAGATCCCTCCAAAACCATACAATAAAATAGAACACCTACACTAGAACCAAGACAAGGATTTCATGAATAGTCATAGATTCTCACTAGTTTGAACTCCAAGATATATAAAGTCAAATGAAATAAGTTTGGAAACTCCTATCCAACCATGCTAGGCTCAAGCCAGGACAAGACATAAGAGATAATTAAATAAGAGCACTCGTTATGGGAATGGGTGGCTTTTTAATAATTTACAATGAGAAGAAGAAAGATAATTATAAGTGGGGGAAATCCCTCAAAAAATCCATGCAGGATTTCAAAATTTGTTTGGGCTGGTTGACATCAATAATGAATGCCCTATGAGCTTTAAATATCCATAGTTGGATGTTGGTGTAGAAAACCTTCTTGATTTTACCTTTGAGATAACTTGTTATTAACACATTGAATCATGTGTTGTCCTCCCTATCATTGCTTTAATGCTTTAGCTACCACCTAAGGAACTACATTCGGTTATGGGATGTCAATACTGAGGCTAGAAAATCATCCCTTCCCTTGCATCCCATCACTTTGGGTTGATCCAGTGGTTCTATTGATCTACATGTGGCTTATCTACACTCTTGGTAGGTTCCCTTGGTGAAGGTGTCCTTTAATGCACCCTAAGGAGGTGACGATTACCACCTTCTAATTTTTTTTTGCTTTTGGATACTCCTCTTCGACCACATTCCACAAGGGGGCTTCTGAGGAGATATTAATCCTAAAGGTTTATGGAGGACATTACAATCAATAATATTTTAGTTTTATTTGCTCTTCCTTGACCTTTGGGTATCAAGTTATCCTTAGGGATATAGGGAAACTTATCTTGTTGTTTCTTCACTCGACCCCCTCAGACCCTCCTTCCTATAGGCTAAGGTAAGGGCCTTAGTCCTTATAATTCATTGGTGGTATCAATTTGAAATGATACCTAGGACTAAGGGACCTCCTTGATCAAGGGAATGGACTAGCTTCAAGGTCCTAGTTCTCAAAATGAGAAAAAGGAGTGTGAATGTCGATTGAAGCAAGGCCTAACTACACATGGTTTCTCTTTTGTCATTATTGAAATGGATAAGGGGTTCCAAGTATTATTGGGACCTACTTTAGCCACCACCGAAAAGGCTATTGAATAATTTCTTGATGTTATTCTTACGGTCGGGTTGAGGTCTATGGTGAAGGAAGCTCTATATTTAGCATCAATCGACAATAGTTGTTCCTCCTTGATTGTATTCTATATGGACTTTTGGATTTAGCTACTCATATGTAGTAGAGATGTTGGCCCTCTTCATCTCAATTTAAAATAGGCACTCTTGATGAAAATTACCTTTGGAGGTATATTTTTCCTACTGTAGTGAATCTTCACTACACTAACCACAAGTTGATGCACCATTTAATAGGCAACCTAGCTATGGTAATATTACTTTTTTTGTTACTCCTATTCCCACAACATGCAAGTCCCAATGGACAATCATTGGTAGAAAACAAAGCAAAATATGAGGTATCTAAAGAGCATTCCAATATTAAAGTGATGTGTGATAGTCAATTTACAATCATATTTATAGGCTATACTATCTATTATTGGATTGGATCAAGCTAAATTTCTAGTCTTGGATTAGGATCATATTGCTCAGTTGTTCAAAAATCAACCATATATAGCATTGTTAGCCCCTATGATTGCAAATATAAGAGCACTTATAGAAACAAAAGAACAATCACTCAAAATATGCTTGAAGATTGTGATAACTTAAACATAATCAAAGTGGTGGAGAGCCTTATCATGCATAATAGAAAGAAGAATGCTGATTTTTTTTCCAATTTCATATAATATAAAGTACATGATTAAATATCAAGTAGAAGATATCTTCAAAAATTCATTGACCAAGGACAAGATTATGAAATTCCAAGGCATGATGGAACTATAGGTGTAGACACCTAAAATACGTCATGTTTAGGAGACTACCCATATGGACACATTCATAGACCATATGAATCCTCTTGGATCTCTCCAAGAGCAAGCAGTGGTCCTAACCACTCAAACAGGGCAGTTCTAGCCCATCCAGGCTTGGCCGCTCTCAAGCAGAGCGGCCACCACACCTGGCCGCTGAAGACTACAACGGCCACACCTAGCCACTGGACCTGATAGTGGCTAGCACCATGCATAGTCTGGCCATGAAAATGGGCCCAGATCATGCAGTCTGACTGCACCTTTGCATTGTTTATGGGCAGATTTTGGTGAGGAACTCCCTGAGTTCCTCCTAACTACCCCTTCAATGCCAGTTTGTGACTGATGCTTCCCACCCGGGATGGCCAGTCGCATGAGATTTGGATTGAAGCTTCTCCAGGAAGCCAAGGTCCAGATCTGGAAGAGAGGGAAGTCTACATATGGACTCTCCCACAAAGAGCAAAAGATCCATGATTTTTAGAGTTTATGCAGTGAAGCCCTATCATATTGGAGAGTGCATCTACGAGCCCTTGAGGAGCAACGAAGTGCTATCCGGATGAGGAGAGACTACGCACCCGATATTCACATCCATTATTATTCACTACCATTCCATGTACCTGACACATCCAGATGACCCTTGAACATCAATTTGAGCAGAGAACCTAGTGCTACAGCCCTTGGAGTGTGAGGAGAAAGGTCTATTTCATGGTCGCTATCTTGGATAGTGGCCCGTAGGCACAACCTAGGGTTTGACATTAGTTTTCTTTGTGCTAGCATTAGATTCGATCACTTTTTGCTTCAACATTTATTTCTAGCATAGATCTGATTTATAGTATGCATTTACATTATTGTTCTTTAAGATATGCCCACATATTTCATTAGCTTTATTGCATTTAATCATAGTATGCTCATTTATCTTGCTTATCAGGTTTGATACTAACAACCTCATCCGGGGAGGTAGCCCGGACTACTAAGCATGCTTTGTTGTTTCCATGTACGTAGATCTATAGGTTTACAAGACCATATCAAGACATTCAGAGCATGAGATCCCTCCTAGATGAGAGAAGGAGAAGGAGGCATCTGTGAGCCCTCAGACAAGTTCATGTGTAGGATCGAGAAGCCTATGAAAGTGCACCTCCCCTTTGCGAGGGGATTTATTCCACCATATGTTCCCCACTTGTAACTGATTGTATCACAAACTAGGTATCCCTCAGAGGGATGAATATGTAATCATGGATTGGAAATATCAATAAAAAGCATATTTATTTATTTTTCTTATTTACGTGTCATTTGCATGCTCATTCCTTTCAATTTGATATAATAAATACATTACAAGTCAGGTCGATTGTGGTGCACGCTCCTCGAGGTCGCACAGATGGTGATCATGATGGGACCCCCACTAGGTTTTATTTTTCAGTCAATTTATTGACATTCATAGGTTTTTCTATGTGTAGTTTTGCCACTTTGGTCGATAGCGACCCATAGGTCTTGGCCACTCTGGTCAATAACAACTAGCTGATCTTAGCCACTCCTATAGTCAATGACCAGAATCAGCCACTCTGGTCAACAATGACCAACAGCAAAGTGCAATAGAAGTCAGAATTTCCATCATCATAGTAGGATTTGAGGTTGGTTTCATCCTCTATTTTCTCTATGTTTTCTATCTACAACTTTTTATTTCTAGAAACAACAAGCGAAATCATAGTTTAATCAAGGAAATATAAAGAAAAATGGGAAAAGAGATTGCACTTGATGTTTCCTAGGACTTTCTTTAGTTTCTCTAGGCGCTTCTAGGAACAGTGGGCCTCTGCTTGTAAGGTCTGCCCTAGTCTCCAACATGCTAGGCTTCTATGTGTTTAGTTTGCTTGCATGTGGCCCAACCAATGGCCCTTAATTCATAAAATAGAATGCATTCTTTGAAGATCATATAAGTTGAATACATGCATATTTATAAAATAAAACATCTTTTATCTTAGGCATATAGGAAATATCATGCTTGCTTGGTGATGCATTTTGCTTACATGCAAGGTTAAAAAGAACCCCACACACATCACATTTCATCTTTAACATCAGTGACGTTGGGCTCTCACATCCAACCCATTGATCGAGACCAACAATGGAGGTCATTACCACTTGTTTGGCTCATGAGGAAAAGTATCATCGGGACCCATCCATGGCCAAGGCCAACCCAAGAACTATCCTAACCATGCAAAATAGCATGCACTCCTCCTTGAGGGGTGTATCACTATGCACGAGGTGCTGGGTGAGGGTTGGTAGTACCTATGCTACCTCGTCGAGTATGGATTTCATCACCATATTTAGCTTGTGTGAGTATATAGGTGAAAACATTTAAACATATAAGTATACCATCCAACAAGAATGAAACATGATGAGAGTTAGCTTATATTTCCAATGAATCAAAACACACCAAATAGTTTAGGGAACACATAAATCCTTAAAAGAGATAAACATCTGCTTGTTTTGTTTGTGTGCTTTTGAATCTACCTAAGAAGATAACTCATAAGTCACCATGGTATACACATGGAGCAACCACCCTCGGTCCAACACCGAGGGGGAAGCTAATGCTCCACACACTCACAGCCACACTAGCATTGAGCCACCCACCCATAGTGTCACTAGATGAAGTTTGACAAGTCTTAGGGGTGACAACTCAACCCTTGGGGGGACTCCTCGAGAAACCCTAGCAAGAGAGCCACATCCTGATTACTCATCATAACATGGAGGCCTCATGGCCTCTCTCATCACTCAAGCACATGGAGGCATCATGACCTCCTTCATCACATAGATATGAGGAGGCCTCAAGGTCTTCCTCATCGCATAGACAAGCGGAGGCATCATGACCTCCCTCTTCACACCGACATGTAGAGGCATCATGACCTCCCTCATCACATAGACATGTAAAGGCTTCAAGGCCTCCATCATCACACCGACATGAGGAGGCATCAAGGCCTCCATCATCGCATAGGCATGCAGGGGTTGCAAGACCCCAAGCTTCACATGATACACATAGGATAGATCAGCCCACTAAGGGGTAAGACCCTAGGGCTATACCTAGTCATAGACCCAAGACATCCTACAACCTCCCTACATATGGGAGGGTACCCTTGGACTATGAGCTCATTGGTGCCAATGGGACTCCATGGGATCAGCCATGGAGAACCCAACAACTTGATGAGTTGGATCGAGTTCCCTCAAGACCAACTCCTAGAAGTATTGCTACCAAACATTCTACTTTAGGAAGTTCATGTAGCATAGCTACTAGATGCACCAATGAACCAGGGGAAGCTTCAAAGTGACCCCACAACACATACACTACTTTAGATCATGGGGGTACTCAACCCATAACATAGTACACAGAATAGGTCACCCTAGTGGACAAGGGCAAGCACACAATAGGAGCCTCCCTAAAGGGCCTAAGCATTAGAACTCCTCGCATAGAGTTAGAAAGGCATGAACCTTTAGTAGTAGGTCGATCTGACCAAATACATAGGTTAGAGGAAGCGTTGCACATCGAGCAAGAGCATGTAGAAGCTCTTGAGCAAGAAGAGCGAAGGAAGAGGTACCTACACCTACAAGAACAATGCTCAAGAGAAGAAAGAGTTGAGCATGAGGAGCTAGTAGAGAGGCTAGCTCAAATAGATGCACACATAGGTGGTGAGAGATACCGACATGAGAGACGTGTTGATTCTCAATAGGAGAGAAGCACTAGGTAAGGAAATGAATATGCTCACCACACTTCACAACATCAACAACACCTAGACCTCGAACAAACATAATTCAATGAGGAAAGAGTAGGGATGGAAGACCAAGAATAGACATATCCTGAACCTCCATCCATGGTTATGGGAGATGAGTATAGATGCCCAAACTAGGCCAACATAGGGTTACCTCCCTTACCACCATGAGCAAACCTTCAGGAACATGAGATTATTTCCTCGAAGGTATACCAGACACTCATCGAGAGAGTCAAGTCTCTTGAGAAGCAGGACATGGGTGGATAGAAGCTGACATTGAGCAAGATACACAACCAACCTCTGTGCCCCTCAGTCCTGAGTCCCACATATCCTAGGCACTTTGAGATGCCTAGGCTAGACAAGTTTAAGGGAGAGGGAGACATGCAAGAACACGTGACCAACTTCATGAATGCGTGCTTCCACCTTGAGAAGAATGATGCCCTGATACTGAGGACATTCATCATGATATTCTCGAGTGCAGCAACTCAATGGTTCAACCAGTTTCCCAAGCATAGCATCACTAATTTTGAGCAACTGGTGAATGCATTCCTTGAATACTTCTCCTTTGATGCCAAGAAGAAGGTGAACCTATCTGATCTGGCCAACTTGAAATAGTATGATGATGAGCTAGTGATGGACTATGGGGACAGGTGGAGAAAAATCATGGCAAAACTATCATTCTCCATCCCCATAGAAGAGCTCATCTGAATGTTCACAAAGAGCTACACAAAGCACATCTCTCTGCTATTGCAGTTGTAGCAATATGAATCATTCAAAGAAGCCTTGGCTCAAGCCAAGCTTATTGAAGACATTAAGGTCGATGAGGGAGACCTCAAGCTCCACAACAAGAAAGAGTGGAGCAAGAACAATCAGAATAACAAGAATAAGTAAAAGTAGGCCAAGCCTACTCAGGTTAATCAGGTTGTATTGGCCATACCGAAGGAGGGGAATGGATAGCAACCCTAGAATTATTAGGCTCACCCCCACCGGCCAACTATGATCCTAAGAACAACCAGGGCCGGAACAAGGAGCATCGGCCACCTCGTTATTTCATACCTCTAAATGAATCGATGTAATCGATATTTAATCAGTTGAATGAGGCACAGAGGATAAGGTTTCTTGATATACAACTTCTTGACCCTAACCATCCCAAGCCAAAGGGATATAGGGAAGATCAATACTACCCATATCATAGGATACAGGGGCATGATATCAAGAACTACATCGGATTCAAGAATGTTGTGCAAAACATGATTGAAAAGGGAGAGCTAAGAGTTGACAACCTGCTAGCTCCCGATAACAGAGATATGGGTATATTCAGGAACCCATTGCCCAATCATGAGGCCCCTAGAGATCAGGGCACCCAAGTCAACTAGGTCCGAGTCGAGCCACCTATTCAAGGATGCATCAAAATGGTTGAGTTAGTTAACGTGGCAACCAAGAGTCAGAGATATGGGCAACCATAGCCTCCAATGGCTCCCATTAATATCCTAGATGCACCTCGATAGAGATAGGTGCATAACAATCCTCTAGGTCCACCAACAAGACCTATGGTAACTATTTAGAGTAGACTAGAACAAAATCTACAAATGACTCCAACCAAGTTATCCATTTACGAGCTCATACAATAGTCCCCTAGGCACAGGGAGACTCTAATGGAGATTTTGAGATCAATCGAGCTCCAACCCTAGAACCCAGATGCGTTCACACATTTTGTGGGGCAAGTACAATAGTGCCAAGAGCCCGTGATTCATTTTTATGATCATAAAATTAAGGTAGTCCCTACTACCTTAGCAGACCCACCTCTGCACATTATTGCATCAATCAATGACATACCATTCAAGTGGGTTCTGATCGATACAGGCTCATCAATCAACATCATCACTACCAAGGCTATAGGGCACTTGAAGATCCCTAAGTCCAACATTATCCCGACTTCCTACATGCTCAGGGCTTTCAATGATGCATTGTGCTCCATCATGGGTACAATCATTTTACCTATAAAGGTAGGACATAAGACCATCCCCATGATGTGTCATATGTTAGAAGGGGTGATGCAATATAACATCCTTCTAGGGCATCCCTAGATCAGGGACATGTAGTGCGTGCCCTCAATCCTACACCAATGCATCAAGTATGTGCATGAGGGACAAGTTCATGTGGTTCCATCCGATGAAGAGTCATTCAAGTACATGCATCAAGTCGACTTGCCGGGGGACTTTGTCCTTCCATAAATGCACTTGTACATAAGGCCTTCATCCCCAACCATACAGCCAGGAAGCAAAAGCAAATCAGTGCGAGGTGACCCATCCACGTTGGCACCACCTCCTACATCCAAAGCTACTGGTGCTTCTAAAAAGCCTTTGACATCTAAGGCAAAATATAAATAGAAGCTGAAGGCACCCCTAGTGGAGGAAGGACCCAAGGAGCTTCTAACCATAGCAGCTATAGGAATCCCTACTCCCATGGAGGAGGAACATTCCCAAGAAATAGTCGAGGAGGTACCTCAACCTACCTCACCTGCATCATCAACAACATCATCTACACCCTAGGTGATAGTTCACCTAGCCAACACAACACTAGGTGAATATCTTGTGTAGAACGTGACTTTCATACCAATCATTGAGTCTACACAAGACATGGGATGACCAAGAGTCCCAAATCTTCTAGTAGGGATAGTGGTTCCCTTAGGGGTTCCACCCAACCAAACAAATTTCATATATGTTGGTCTAGATTATGCCCATACTACTCCTAATATGGAAAGGGATGAGGATGAGCCATTCACCATGAATGTTCATTACTTGTCAAATCTTGAGTTCGCTCTAAAGTACTTTGAGCAGTGTCACTAGCAAGGCTATGGCCTAGGCCTATATGAGCAAGGGCATCGACTACCATTTCAGCCATAGTACCAACTACCTACTGATAGGTGTAATTTAGGCTATCAAATGTAGAGTCATGATGACTCTTTGGAAGTAGCCCTAGATAGGCTAAGCATCGAGTTTGAGGAGGACATCGATTGGAATCCCTATCAACCCCCTAGCAGAAACTACTTGGGTGATGGATGGGTGTCGATGGTCAATATCACACCACCTGATCAGTATCACCCTAAATCCTCTCTTGAAGCACCCCCATCAGGAGCCATCCTATGGGAGGAAGAGCCAATGCATGGATATGAGTGAGAGGAGTATGACTATGTCCCAAGCGAGGATGAAGATGAAGCTAGCCTAGCCTATCATGGGCCTCGGTATGTGCAAAACCTTGCTTGGATAGGCCACACAGAGAGTGGGTACATCTCAGATGAGAGTGAATACATCTCAGATGAGGGTGGATACATGTCAAATGAGAGTGGCTATGAGTCAGAAGACTCAAAAGAGATGGCCTTCATAAGACATGCACACCAAATGGTAGGGCCCATAATAAATGCCAATGGATTCTTCATAAGTGATGATGATTATGAATATGAGACTAAAATGGCCTATCTTAGGCATCAATAGGCAAGTCACGCCCACCCCACCCTAGTGGGCCAAAAGAAATGCAATGGTTTTCTTATAAGCAATGATGACTTTGAGAATGAAGCCGAGAGGGCTTACCTTGAGCTCCACTTCCAACAAGTCAATCTACTTGTTGAAAGAGAAGTGTTACTTCACACCATAGATCATAACCTTCATTTCCTAGGAAGACCAATAAACCTAGATGCCATCCATCACATGGTCAACCTGGATCCCCCAACATTTAGAGAGCAATTATTGCCTAATGATCCCATCATCTCATCTATCCATAGACCAGATCCTGAGATCCCTATGCCCCTAGAGCCTCATCATGAGCATAGAGGGCACACCTTTGATATAGAGCTTCACCCACATGGTCCTAGAGATTTCATTCCATCCATCAACATGATCTCCATTGATTTGACCACTCCACTCCATAACCCAGTAGATCCATCAAAACCATTGTGTCTTAACTTAGATGCTATTGATTGGGATCACATTGATTCACCCCTAGAGCCTAAATATTTCTTCCCTAATGAAGAGATGCTACAACCATTCCATTTTGCATTAGGCTACGCACATGATGTCTATCATACTAGTCTTGACCCTGAGTCAGTGGGAACTATAAATCCAATAGATGACATTCATTTAATCCCCACTCCTCACCAGCTTGAGGAGGGGTCACATATGGCAATAGAGGAGACTTTCGAGGTGGACATCAGCAATGATCCTTCTCAACCAAAGAAATTCAAGTTCAGAGAAAGCTTATCTCCAGAAGAACAGGCCATCATAATTCCTCTACTAAAAGAGAGACCAAATCTCTTTTCTTGGACCTACAAAGACATGTTGAGGCTAGATCCAAAATTGGTTGTCCACAACCTTTCGCTAGACCCCACAAAGAAATCGGTCAAGCAGAAGCTCAGAAATATGCATCCAACCATCACTTTGATGGTTAAAAATGAGTTGCAAAAACTATTGGATGTAGTCTTTATTGTTCCCATCGACTATCCAGAATGGGTATCAAACATGGTGCCCATAGGAAAACCTGATGGAAGAGTCTACATTTGCATGGATTTTAAGGATCTCAACAAGGCAACCCCAAAGGATTCATTCTCATTGCCCAACATAGATGCTCTTGTAGATGCAACTATAGGTCATGAGATGCTCTCCCTAATGGATGGTTTTTTTGGTTACAATCAGATTCAGATTAAACCCGAAGACCAGCATAAAACCATGTTCACCACTCCATGGGGGACATTCTATTACAAAGTGATGCCATTCAGCCTTAAAAATGTTGGTGCCACATATCAATGGGCTATGACATACATTTTCCATGACTACATGCACAAGATCTTGGAAGACTACATCGATGACTTGCTAGCCAAGTCATTGCTACGAGAAGAGCATGTTGAGACCCTTAGAAAGGTCTTCGATCACCTGATTGAGCACAATGTCAGGTTGAACCCCAAGAAATGCATCTTTGGCATAACTTCTAGAAAACTCTTGGGATTCATCATTTCTAAATGAGGCATCGAGGTAGACCCAACAAAGGTAAAGGCTATCCTAGAAATGGCCCCACCCATGAACATCAAAGAACTGAGAAGCTTATAGGGCAAAGTAGCATCCATAAAGTGATTTATCGTACAACTATCGGATAAATGTCGACCCATGAATCGACTACTACACAAGGGGGTCCCATTCCAGTGGGATGAAGAATGTCAGCAAGCCTTTGCTAAAATCAAGGAGTACCTAGCAACGCCACCAGTCCTAGCTCCACCAAGGCCAGACGTGCCATTCCTGCTATATATATCCACTACCAATTTTGCTTTGGGCACCATGTTGGCTCAAAAGAATATGCAAGACAAAGAACAAGTGATATATTACATCAGCCACACTTTGGTGAGCTACGAGATAGGATATGCATACATAGAAAAGTTATGCTTAGCAATGGTCTTTGCAACCAAGAAATTGTACCACTACATGTTGAGCCATACGACATATGTAATATCCAAGCAAAATCCTTTGTAGTATATGATGAGCAAGACATATCATAATACACGTACTACAAAGTGGATCATGCTATTGATAGAATTTGATTTGGAATTCATAAGCCAAAATTCCATCAAGGGACAAGTCATAGTTGATCAGCTGGCTGAGGTGCCTCTTCAGAATAGTAGGCCCCTCACCATAGAACTTCCTGATGATGTAGTCTTTGCACTATCAGAAGCACCCAAACCCGAAGAACCAAAAAATGAAGTTGACATGACTTTGTTCTTTGATGGTTCGAAGTGTGAGCAAGGAGGCGGTGCAGGGATTGTCTTTTTCATGCCACAAGGTGCTCCAATGCCCTTGTCATTCAAGCTAGACTTCCCTTGCACTAATAACAACACCGAATACGAGGCCCTAATCTTGGGTCTCCAAACAACCATCACCATGAGAATCAAAAGGCTAAATATCTTTGGTGACTCCCTCCTCATAGTCAACCAAGTCAAGGGACTATTTCAATGTCGGGATCCAATCCTGAAAGCTTACAAGGAGCTTGTTGACACATATCTAGCCAAACTAGAGTGGTATGACATCGAGGCAATCCCTCATTCATCAAATAGATTCATAGACACCATGGCATCTCTGGGATCCTTGATCCCTCAGAATCCATCTACTGATTTCACTACCATTCATGTCAAAATGCTCTCACACTCAATGATCCAGCGTGAGGCTTTTGATAACAAGGAATCAATCAACATGATTCATATAGAGCCAGACCATGACTGGTTCTGTAAAGCCAAAGACTTCTTAAAGAAGGCACCTTGGGGGTCCTTGATCTCGCAAGGTCCTACGGAGAATGGTACCACTATTCACCATAAGGTTGTTTCTCAATCTGCATTTGTGCAAATCGAATTACAGGAGGAACAAGTCATCTTATCTATCGAGGTTGTAGCCTATCAGGATTGGCTATCCCAGTTACAAGACTTCCTTAGGCTTGGAATTGTCCCACAGGGACTATCGCATGCTGAAATATGAGCATTCAAGAAAAAAGTGACAAGATATGTCTTGCTAGGAGGCATATTGTATCATCGAAGCTATGATGGAATCCTCCTACATTGCTTAGAGCCCCAAGAATTAGCTTGGGTGATTTTGCAAGCTCACGATGGTACATGTGGTGGCCACTTCAGTGGCATGGCCATTATCAAGTGCATCCTTTGAATGGGTTATTATTGGCCCACCATGGAGAAGGATTATTGTGAGTATGTCAAGAAATGCATTAAATGCCAGTAGCATGCAAATCTGATGCACTTGCCATCTCAGGCCTTACAACCCATTCAGGAGGCTTGGCCATTTTCTCAGTGGGGTTTCGATCTGATTGGAAATATTTCTCCCCCATATTTGGGTCGACACACGTTCATCTTAATGGCCACTGAGTACTTCACCAAATGGGTAGAAGTGGTCCCCTTAACCTCGACAATTGGTCCTCGGATTATGGAGTTCATACTTCATAATATCATCTATCATTTTGGGGTACCCTTCAAGATAATCTCGGATAATGGTCTATCATTCAAAAACAAAAATATGTGAGCTTTAATGACCAAATACAACATTCAACATAGTTTTGTGACACCATACTATCCATAGGAAAATGGGCAAGCAGAGGCCTCAAACAAGACAATAGTAGCCATCTTAAAGAAGATGGTGAAAGAAAATCATAAGGATTGGCATCTACAATTACCCTTAGCATTATGGGCTTATAAGACTAGCGTACGGATGCCCACTAGGGCAACACCATTTTTGCTTGTATATGGCACTGAGGCCATTATGCCCTTAGAGTTGGAAATTCTAACATTGTACATCGCATTGAAAGAGTTCATCAATGATGACACTACACGACAAGCTCACTTGGATCAATTGACCCTTCTAGATGAATGATGCATCAATGCTCTTGAGCATCTTCACATTTACCAAGATCATCTAACATGAGATTATAACAATAAATTCCACCTGAGAGACTTTAAATTTGGGGATCTTGTGCTTAAAGAAAACCAACAGAACTCAAATCTACCATCGCATCTACGAGACAAATTTATGGCCAATTGGATAGGTCCCTATATCATATCTGAGAAGATTGGGCCTAGGGCATATCACCTAACAATGCTAGAGGGTGTTGAGGAGCCAGAGCCTCTCAACATCATTCATCTAAAGGTATTTCACACATAAATCAACAAAATATCAAAAACATTCAAATAAATTTCAAAAGTTTCAAAAATAATAGAAATCATAAAAATCCAAACAAATCAAAAACATCAAAATTAAAACAAAAGCAAAAAAGCTCCAAAGGCATCTTAAAGCCCTTTGGTCAAATCACAAAAAGCTCCAAAGGCATCTTAAAGCCCTTTGGTCAACTCACAAAAGCTCCAAAGGCATCTTAAAGCCCTTTGGTCAAATCACAAAAAGCCCCAAAGGCACCATAAGCCCTTTGGTCAAAGCAAAACATAAAAGCACAAAAACAACTTCAAAATCAAAAAGTTCAAAAACATTCATAATAATCAAAATTCAAAAACAATTGAAAGCATCAAAAATACAAAAATATTTGCATTTCGCATTTGCATTCATTTAGTTGCATTGCATTAGGCATTTCCATCCATTACATTTACATTTAGATACATATGTGTTCACAATATTACAAATGACACCACATTTGTACATCAATCATGCATCTTCAAAATCCATCATCATCCATAACCCATGTGTGTAACTATGTTTTTCAACACAACCCCTCCTATTGCTATGAGGAATATACTAGGGTTTTTTAGTCACTCAACCATACCTAGTGGTTTTATCAAACTTTGTAGAAAGTTATCTTAGCTTCTAATAGGTGAGGTTTAGTTTTGATAGCACTTGGTATATTTCAAAATCCTATCACTAATCAAAACACTAAAATCCTAGTTGGAACAAGGGAAATATGAATGCTACGAAGTGGTATTAGGTATCCTAAGGTGAAAATTTTATCTTGCTCATCCCCCTATGTGACCGGTTTAAAAATGCTGAGAATTGGAAAAAGGACAAGTTCATCCCTACCCAAAGAAATCCCTTGCTTTAATCAAAACAAGAAAAATCCTAAACAAAGAAAATTCAAAAACAAAATAAATAGTGATTATCATCACTACATAAATCCCTTGCTCAAAAGAAAAACAAAAATTCAAAATAAACAGTGATTTTCATCACTAAGCATGAGCAAGTATCCCAAATAAATATGAAGAAAATAAGGGAGTATTGAACTTGAATCCCTAGAATTCTCAGCATGAACGAGCCTTACGCACGATGATATGTCTATCACATTAGCATATCACTTTTGTACAGACCAATGTTTGCATGTGGAAGAGCTAGCTTTAGGTGTCCTGTACCACCTAGTGGTCTAATCCAACTGAGTCCAACTTAGGATCAGGATAAACATTTGAGGATCCCCAATACAACAATGGGCTGAATGAATCCCACCTAGCACTAGGGTATGCTTATGTTCTATCTAATATATTCATTTGCACACATAGGGATAATGAGTATCTAGGTCTTCATAACAAAAATTTATCCTTCAGAAGCTCTGTATGATCAGTATACAACTTTTGATGAAGCAACTAGGGTGTTTGAGTCTCATGGAAAACCTCAAAAATCACCTCATAGCAACAATTCATATCATCACTCGCATCATCAACTTTCTTTAGGAAGTTTTGTTCATTAAAGGGTATCCATGAAATAGGATAGATACCGGATGAATGTCAGCAATGATATTTAGATGACCACTGACTATTTTGTGCATATATTTTAATGTATAGAAGCTAATCAAGAAAGTACATACATATCACATCATCTCACCTCACATTTGGATGTTTAAATGATTAATTCTTATTACAAGAGTTATTATTTATTCATGATTTTTATACATTCTGTGGTGTCGTCCATTAGATTGTCAAAACTCATATCACATCATACCATATGTTTTAAGTGATTAAAGCATACAGGTTCATTCACATTAAATCATCATCATAATGCATTACACACATTTCATTTATCATATCATCACAACATAAGTTAGATACATACAAATGAATCAAAATATAAACATGTATTTAACATAAGCATTGCATCCATATATGCATCCATCATCATAATGCATCCACACATATAAATCACATCATCTAAAGCATACATCTATCATCTAGCTAAATGCATATCATACATCACATCATATAGCATAAAATCATAAAACTACATAATCATAAACATAAAAATATAATCATAAAAGATACACATAATGAGTCTCAAAGTCTAGATATCATATAAATGTGTGTCAAATAAGTACATGTAGGTACAAAATCACCATAAGGCTACAATCATGTAGGTCAGCTGACCTTACACTCAAAATAGTACAAGATGCCCAAAAATCCATAGTGCTCAAGAGTGGCCTACACCACTAGCATCACCTCTACCCTCACCACCCCCTCTAGGAGGTGGCATAGAACTGGCACCCCTAATCTGCTCTATCTAGGACCTAGTCCTATGGCTCGACCGAGCTGATGACTACCCTGAAGTACTCTGCTGGTCCTCTATGACCCTCCTACCATAGGCCTCTCTAGTAGGTGGTCTCCTCAAAGCCTGACCTCATGCTCCAATGCCAGGATATAGGAGGAATCTAGGGTGCACTACTCCAAGTCCTCTACTAAAAGCCCATGCAAACATTAGATCTCTACACCTGCATCTAAACCACTAGGTCCCTGAGGTGCTACAATAGGTGGCACAACCTATCCCTAAGTAGCACCCCCATCGATAGTAAGCTGATCTATCCTATCCTATAGTGTGGTCCACTCTACCTCGAGGTGCTGAACCTGAGCCTAAAACAAAACAATGGTGGCATCCCTCTACTACACCTAAATCTGAGATATCTATAGCTCAACCTCAACCTGATGTAGCTGAGCCCAGAGAGGGGACTCCTACTCCTCAAGAGCTAACTCCTCCTCCTTAGGGGTAACCTACTCCTCTACTCCCTACTACCTTGCTTACCCCTAATCATCTATCCAAGCCCACACTCAATGCCCATCAAGATCCTCCCTCTACCTCATCCAAAGTCTACCCTAGGTGACTGCCACCCTACCACAATCATATACCCCACCAATGGGTATACACCTCTATAACTCTAGCATCAACCATACCAAGATCAACTGTAGGAGGGTCATCCTCCTCTAAAACTACTATAACTCGAGGTGGTGGAAGGTTCTTCTCTACAACAATCTGATGGTATACAACTAGCTCGAGAGGGACATCCTACTAGATGCCAAACTATATGAGCACCCTAGAATAATAGAAGAACTCTCTGATGCCATCCTTATAACCAATAACCCATCGATCACATCGAGTCTAAGCTATGAAGCTAGCTAGGTCCTCCCAAGTAGCGCACTCATGATAGGGCCTCTAGATGATGTTAGTAGCCTACAAACTAGGTCAAGAGATCATGTAATGGGAAATATCCCCTACAAAAGGCTGACTCTTATGCTCCTCGAGCGCTCTAGGCCACCTAGATCCATAGCACTAGGTATCATCATCTACAATAGTGATCTCCATAGGAAGTCCTATTGGGTGATCCACCATAATATGCTCCCATCCCCAGATCTAAAGGAGCAAGCTGCAAGTAATGTTAGCCCATCCATGATACTGAATATGGTATAACTCATCATAGCACTACACTAGTGCACTCCCCCAAGCATAGATGATAGGTACCTCACTATCAATCAAGTCATGTACCATCACCAAGAGGTTCCATGGGAACCTCACTCTAGAGAAATCAGGTATAAGGATGTTACAAATCACCATCAATAGGACAACATGCCTCCAAGAGAAGACATCCTCCCCTAATCACTCTCAATCCATGTCATCCAGGAGGAGCAGAAGGTCCACAAGTAGCTTCGGGTCTCGAGCCCAAGCAGAAAAAATCTAGAAGTGCAAAATAAATGCCTAAATCAAATGCACTAACAAACTAATAAATGCATAAAATAAAAATGGTGCAAGATAATCTAAGATAAGCCTAAAGGAACAAACACAATGGCTAAAATGCACCTAAACATACAAAAAAATCAAATACTACACTTCAAAACTCCAAAAAAAATCAATTAAATTGATCAAAATTCAAAAATTAGAGAAATAAACCTAAGGCCACCTAGCCGCTCCAACCAGAAGCGGCCACGAAGTGACCTTTGAAGCCGACAATGGCCAGTTTCCAATGGTAAAAAATTTAACCATTGGATTTCAAACTAGTCATTGACAATGACAATGGCCAGCTTCAGGCTAGGCTAGCCACTCTGGGCGATAGCGACCAATGGGCGACATGCCAACGAAATTCCCCCATGGCCAAAAATCACAAAAAAATTAAAAAATTCCTAAAACTAGCCTAGACCCATTAAAACTAAACCTAAACTAGACCTATCTACTAGTTTAGTTCATTGCCAATAGGGTTAATGAGGTTCATTTACCAAATTTCTTAATTAGGTTCATTTTACCAAATTAACAGAAGAGATTAGGGTTTGTAGAAGTACCCATGAAGCTCCAGCTCCACCATTGGTAGAAGCCTCTCCCTGCTCAGCCATATCACTCAAATAAACAATAAATCTAGTAACACTCCATGTCACAATTACACTTTCTCACCTCAGAGCTCAAAAGTACAATTGATAACTAGAAATAATGAATTGAGAAACCCTAGGATTTTATTTTATATTTTCCAATTTTGCCTCGATTGCCGCTAGCATCGACAACCTATAATTTATGGCCAATTGGACCTGATAACGACCAAGAAGCAACAATTGGGGGTCACTAGACCTAAAAGGACTAGAAAATAAGGAGAAATTTTATCAATTTCTCACCACAAAGCACCTCAAAATGAGTCAATAAACACATTTGCAAATCCAAAGCAACCAAAATAAGCACAAATACCAAAAAAAATTACATATATCAAAATCCAAAAACATCATAAAATCCAATAAACCAAACAAATAACAAAAACAAAATTCCAATTGAGCCTCGTATTCAGTTATTTGCTCTATACACTTGGTGATTGCAGTGACTAGCGCTCCATGCAATTTGGCAAGATGAGAAAATTACCATAAGGCCACTTGGGGCAAAATAGTTATGGAAGAATTGAGATGCTTCACTTCAAACCCGAAGAAGGCCATGATGGCTGGACCACCCCATGGGAGCGAGGATCCATCTCATTTCTCCTATAGCAAATAGTGATTCAACACAAGCTAAAATAGAATTGCTATCATCTTAATTCCCTAAGAAGGCCATTATGGTCGGACCACCCCATGGGATAGAGATGTGCAATTACCAAAAAGGGTTGAAATCACACCTGGATGGGAACTACCCTATAACAACAAGCAACCCTCTAAAGAGGTCCAAATCATTCATTTTGGTCAAGTGACTCATCGCTTTATTAATTGTCCTTTCCTCATCGACTCGTCGCTTGAGGGGGTAGTCAAAATTTTCAACAATCATAATCAAAGTCAACAAAATATCATCTTGATCATGTCAAGATTACGTTCATCTTACGAATCATTGCCAACAACTATCATAAGCTTACCCTTTGTTGGGGAAAAAAAGCAAATATGATAGTTAAGTTTGTAGCTCTCCTCCTTTCGGACCTATAGTAGTACTAAAGCTACCCGATTGTGTTTGAGGTATGAGTGCAAACTTCCACAAATTTAAGCCTTCCATTCTATTGGAAGTAATGATTCTAGGATGCATGCCCTCTCGCATGACTGGGGCATCCAATGTTGATCAGATCAATGATCATCATCCAACCTACAATGTGACCCTAGGTGGTCTATTTTTGCTTCGCGTTGTGTTTTCCCACAATGCATCCCAAAAAGGGGTATCTGTAGACACCTAAAATACGTCATGTTTAGGAGACTACCCATATGGACACATTCACAGACCATATGAATCCTCTTGGATCTCTCCAAGAGCAAGCAGTGGTCCTAACCACTCAAACAGGGTAGTTCTAGCCCATCCAGGCTTGGCCGCTCTCAAGCAGAGTGACCGCCACACCTGGCCGTTGAAGACTACAACGGCCACATCTAGCCGCTGGACCTGATAGTGGCTAGCACCATGCATAGTCTGGCCATGAAAATGGGCCCAGATCATGTAGTATGACTACACCTTTGCATTGTTTACGGGTGGATTTTGGTGAGGAACTCCCTGAGTTCCTCCTAACTGCCCCTTCAATGCCAGTTTGTGACTGATGCTTCCCACCCGGGATGGCCAGTCACATGAGATTTGGATTGAAGCTTCTCTAGGAAGCCAAGGTCCAGATCTGAGAGAGGGAAGTCTACATATGGACTCTCCCACAAAGAGCAAAAGATCCATAATTTTTAGAGTTTATGCAACGAAGCCCTATCAGATTGGAGAGTGCATCTACGAGCCCTTGAGGAGCAACGAAGTGCTATTTAGCTGAGGAGAGACTACGCATCCGATATTCACATCCATTATTATTCACCACCATTCCATGTACTTAACACATCCGATGACCCTTGAACATCAATTTGAGTAGAGAACCTGGTGCTACAGCCCTTGGAGTGCAAGGAGAAAGGTCTATTTCATGGTCGTTGTCTTGGATAGTGGCCCATAGGCACAACCTAGGGTTTGACATTAGTTTTCTTTGTTCTAGCATTAGATTCGATTATTTTCTATTTCAGCATTTATTTCTAGCATAGATCTGATTTATTGTATGCATTTACATTATTGTTCTTTAAGATATGCCCACATATTTCATTAGATTTATTGCATTTAATCATAGTATGTTCATTTATATCTTGCTTATCAGGTTTGATACTAACAACCTCATCCGGGGAGGCAGCCCGAACTACTAAGCGTGCTTTGTTGTTTCCATGTATGCAGATCTACAGGTTTATAGGACCATATCAAGACATTCGGAGCACGAGATCCCTCCTGGATGAGAGAAGGAGAAGGAGGCATCTGTGAGCCCTCAGACAAGTTCGTGTGTGGGATCGAGAAGCCTGTGAAAGTGCACCTCCCCTTTGCGAGGGGATTTATTCCACCATTTGTTCCCCACTTGTAACTGATTGTATCAAAAATTGGGTATCCCTCAGAGGGACGAATATGTAACCATGGATTGGAAATATCAATAAAAAGCATATTTATTTGTTTTTCTTATTTACGTGTCATTTGCATGCTCATTCCTTTCAATTTGATATAATAAATACATTGCAAGTTGGGTCGGTTGTGGTGCGTGCTCCCTGGGGTCGCACAATAGGAAGCTATTATTTAGGGGAAATTATGACATAATAACACCTTCCCTATTCCCCTAACTTATTTTTGATAAAGTGTTAAAGTGTTATAGAATTTTTTGTTGTGTTCGTTGGCATCTATTATTGTGCCATGATAATTTTTTTAATATTATATTGTTGTGTGATGGAAGCAAACACTTGTATTCATCACTATTTGCACCTCTATAAAGACTAACACTTACTTTCCTCACCATATTGCCCCAATATAAATGCATCACATTTTTTCATTTAAATCATCTAGTCGTCACTTGTTTTAACTGAGATGTATTATTGAGGCCAACTTCTTCATTTCTCACCAACCTTACAGTTATATAAATACATGGTATTTTATTGATTTCAATCTCATCATCACTTGTTTTATCCATTCTTCTTTATCAAATTAGTTTTCATTTTTAATTATTCTCTCTTCTTTAAAATTTTTTATGCTTTGGAATGTATAGACTCCCGAACACACTGATCATGGTAGGCCCATGTTGCATTGCAATTGAAGTGTGACTAATTATTGCCAAAATTCATCAAATGATAAAATAAAGGAATAGTGGTAATAGGATGCTTTGCTCTACTCAAGTTGATATAGAGATAAATACATTAAACCAATGATGCTACCTTTGTCTTTAATTGAAAGATACTAGGATTTACATTTAATGATATGAAAATTCAATAAAATATCATTCTTATTCGCACCATATATTTCAATTAAGTTCAATTTTAAGTTATCAAACTTTTAGAAAACTTCATATTTTCTTTGTTGAGTTCAACAAAATTATTTAGAAAAATTTAAATTTGATAGATAATAGCTTCTTGTTTTGTTACTAAAACTAGGTTTATAATATAAGCAACAACATTCCATAAGCTCATTACATAGAGAATAATATAATAGGCAAAGATAAGGAGGGCCACAAAATTCCAAGGGAGAAGTGTTGGAAATATTAAGTATTTTGGTTGTCATTGATGTCAAAGGCAGAATTATCTTCAAGGTTGAAATAATAAGGCACAAGGCAGAAATATGTTGATGAGAAAAATTGAAATGGTTATCAAGGCAATATACATCTCCAAGTTATTTTTACTAAGAAAAAGGTTATAATATTTAAATGAAAATTTAAATATTACAAAGGAGGCAAAAGTTTCAAAGACAGAATTATTTCCAATACACCAAGGTTTCAAAGGTTTCAAATATATTAACATTATAATATTTTAATATTATAATGCAAAGGTTTCAAAGTTAAAAGAAGTGCCAAAGGAAATAATATTCAAATTTATTTGAAGCATCGATGTCAATGCATGAAGGGGAAAGCATATTTAAAGGGGGCAAATTATTTCATTTGCCTAAGGTTGAGACCAAGCAAAAATCATGAGATCTGCTCGATCGTTCGATTCATTGAGGGCAGAGTAGAAGGAAAGGATAGGCGCATGATTTCTAAAGCAGATTTTGAAAGTCAAAAGAGGAAGCAACAAGTTTGAAGTCTCATCTGGGCATTTAGCCCATACGGTAGGGAGGCCCTACGCTAGATCACTGGTAGAGAGGAGGTCTCGAGTTCGAAGCATGACAAGGACAATTTTGCTAAAGTTTTGGTTGAGAAAAATATTGCGTCGTATGGCAGTTGAAATAGGAGTGTGTGTTTTGGTTGTTGTGTGGGCAGCTAGCCCACACGATGTCCTAGCTTGCACTAGGACACGAGCCAGCTAGAGGTGGCAGGTTCGGATTGCGATGGCAACGTTAGCAAAGGCACAAAGTTTTGAATTAAAAATTATTTTGAACGTCTAAGGTATGCGCTTTAATTCTTGGCATTAGGGGAGACATAAGGTTTGATTTTTGCATAAATGATTGGGGTCAACATACAACATTATAAATCATATTTTTGTGTGCATTATTAGACAGTGAGTGCATTGAAAATTATTATTTTTACTAGGAGGTATAAGGTGTATGAAGTTCATTTAAAAGTTGTAATTTGTGCCTTGGGTCATTAAGTGTGTTGGTAATTATTTTATGAAAGTAAGGAGGTATAAGGTGTATATGGATGATTTAAATGTTGTAATTTTTGCTTTGAGTTATTGAGTGCTATAAGAAACTTTGTGGTGTGGTGAAAATTATTTCTTGCAAAAGTAGGAGTTATAAGGTGTTATTGTGGTTTGATTTTTTATTGTAATTTTTGTATGGTGAAAAGAAAGTTTGAGGGGTTTTGATAATTGTTAATGCCCTATATTTTGAGAACAAAAGGAGAGTCATTGAGCATCATTTTCAGATTCCATTGTGCACATATTTTTGAGAAGAAATTTAATGTTGATGGTTTGAAAGAGAAATCTACTAACCAGTTTTGAAGTGGCACTTTGAAAAGGAAATTCTTTTGAGATAGGTTTTTGAGGGCACATCTTCATCAAAGCAAGTTAAGAGGTATGGTGACATTATTCCTTCTTTAAGGTGTTTGGTTGAGCAAATATTTTTGAATCATAAGGTGGAGAAATAAGGATTATATATGTGCATTGTTGGAAATATTTGAGCTAGGGTTTGTGAAATAAATTGTGCATCCTTGTTGAAAGAAATTGGAAACACTTGTGCTAGAGTTTGTGAACAAGTTGTGCTTCATTGTTGAAAAATATTGGAAACACTTGTGCTAGAGTTTGTGAACAAGTTGTGCTTTATCCTTGAAAGAAATTGGAAACACTTGTGCTAGGGTTGAGAGCAAACTTGTGCATTATTGTATTTGATCTTTGAGAGCAAATTTGCAAGGAACATAGACCAGTTTTGTGAAGCAAAGTTATACACTAGCATGATTTGATTTGAAAGGAATTTGTAAGAGGTAGAGATCTGATTTGTTGAATGTGAGACATGTGAAAGTGATAGACTTAATGAATGTGTAGAACATATTGAGCATTTGTCAAGTGCATATCATTCTCTATATGTTCAAGAGGTTAAACGAATTATGGGTAGAATATGTCTAAACTACTTTAGTGAAAGAAAGCACATTGAAGATTAGATAAAACACTTGATGACACTATTATGCAAGATCTGGAAATAGATGAACATTATTTTGTATGCAATATTTGGAGAGTTGAGAATATGTTTTGATGAGCAGTTGTGAGATATTTTGAGCAAGTCTTTTAAGAAGGCTTGTAGGCAGATTTGTGTAGGTTATATGAGCAAGTTTTGAGTATGTGTCATGAGAAAGTCTTGTGAGAAGACTTGAAGCAGATTTGAGATAGAGTTGAGACAAATTTGTGCATGTAATGTATGCATATTTGGGATAGAGTTAAGATAGATTTATGCATGTAATATGTGTATATTTGGGGTAGAATTGAGATAGATTTGTGCATGTAATGTGTGTAAATTTAGGGTAAAGTTGAGATAGATTTGTGCATGTAATATGTGTAAATTTAGGATAGAGTTGAGATAGATTTATGCATGTAATATGTGCAAATTTGGGGTAGATTTGAGATAGATTTGTGCATGTAATGTGTGCAGATTTAGGATAGATTTGAGATAGATTTGTGCATGTAATGTGTAAATTTGATAAAGTTGAGATAGATTTGTGCATGTAGTGTGTGTAGATTTGGGGCAGAGTTGAGAGCAGATTTGTGAGCAGACTTGAGTAAGCCTCATGAGTAGGCTTAGAGCAGAGTTAAGTAGAGGTGTGTACCAAATTTGGAGGTGACTAGAGTAGAGAGGAGAGGTGTCTCATATGGATAGAGTTCCACAAACTAGAGTAGAGAGGAGATTCCTATGGATAGAGTTCCACAAACCAGAGAAGAGGAGAGGTGTCTCTTATGGATAGAGTTCCATGAACCAGAGCAAAGGAGAGGTGTCTCCTATGGATAGAGTTCCACAAACCAGACTAGTAAGGGGATAGAGTTCTCCTATGGATAGAGTTCCATGAACCAAAGTTAAGGGGATAGAGTTCTCCTATGGATAGAGGTCCATAAACTTGAGCATAGGGGATTGAGATCTCCTTTGGATAGAGGTCCATAAACATTGTAATAGGGAATTGGTTCCCAAGAGATTTGTTGAGAAAATTTAGAAGAAATATTTTCTCCATGGACGTAACCCACATTGGGTGAACCATGTTAAATTTGTGTCTCTCATGTGTGTGATGATTTGTGCATTGCCTTGTTACTACTATTGATGATATTGGTTAATACTACTATGAAAAGATATTGCAATTGATAACATTGGATAATATTATTTGGGAAAGAAAAGTAAAATTTTATCTTATACTGTTCACCCCCCTCTCAGTATAAGCTTGTGTTCTTCAATTGGTATCAGAGCGGGTTCCTTTGAAAAATTCTAACAACTTGAAGGAAGATCTTACAGGAACACAGATGGCTTCTCAGAATGGATCTTCAACAAATAAGGCTCCAATATTTGATGGGAATAATTATGCTTTCTGGAGTATGAGGATGAAGACTTATTTGATGGCACAAGGATATGAAACATGGCAATCTATTGAGGATGGGTTCAAACCTACAACTACTCCTCCCACAGATAAGGATGGCAAGCAACTATATGTAAATAATGCCAAGGCTATGAATGGAATCTTAAGTGGATTACGTGAATCAAAATTTGTGAAAGTTATGCAATGCAAATCAGAAAAAGAAATATGGGATAAATTGAAGCAAACATATGAAGGAGATAGCAAGGTTAAGTTGGCAAAACTTCAAACTCACAGGAGGAGGTTTGAAGAGTTGAAGATGAAATATGAGGAAGATATTGCTAAATACTTACTCCGTGTTGATGAAGTTGTTAATACCATGCATGGACTTGGATTCAAAATTGAGGACTCTAGTGTTGCTCAGAAAGTATTAAGATCACTCCCTATGAGGTATGATGCAAAGGTTTCAGCAATAGAAGAGATGAAGGATCTCGATAAGTTGACAATGGATGAGTTACATGGAATTCTCATAGCTTATGAGATGAGGATAGAAAAAGATCAAAATTCCAAGAGAGAGGTAGCATTCAAAGTTTCAAAGAAGACAAAAGATAAGAAACCAGAATCAAGTGATGAGTCAAGAAGTGATGAAGAAGCTAACTATGTGAGAAGAAATAAGAAGGGCTCAAGAAAACACAAAGATATGAAGACTGTGAAATGTTTTAATTGTGGTAACTTTGGTCACTACGCATCTAATTGTCCATAAGCTAGAAGTAGTAGTAGTGAAGAGAAACAAGATTATAAGAAAAAGGAAGAAAGAAAATTTAGGTATGAAAAGAAAAATAGGTATGGTCAAGGCAAGCATGAAAAGAAGAATTTTCAAAAGCACAAGAAGAGTTTCTATGTTGAAGAAGCAAGCAGTGCTTCAAGTGACAGTGATGAAATTTTCTCAAATAGTGAAAAAGAAGAGATTCTATTTTTGGCAATAGAAGAGGAAGAGGACACTCCTATTGAAGATCAAGTAGAATATTTTTAGAAGAAAAATAAGATGCTCCTATAATTGAAGACCTAGAGGAAGATTCAAAAATAGAAGAAGAAGCCATAATTGACCTAGAAGAGGAACTTATTGTTGCTCTTAGAGAGTTGAAAAGAGTTAGAAAGAAGAACTCAAGACTGAAGGCTCAAGTTCAAGAAGATGAGGAAATAAAGGAAAAGCTTCTACAAGATCTCAAAAACTTAAAAGTTAAGGCAAGGAGATTTGAAGAAGTTATGGTTGAAAATTTAGAGGTAAAAGAGTTAGAATGTGAAAGATTAGAACATGAAGTGGTTTCTCTAAGGATGGAAGTGAAATATTCTAAGGATAAGCTGCACAGGTTTGGGAAAAGTTCAAAAGCTTTGGATAACATTATCAAAGCACAAAAATCTTCATTTATCAAAATAGGACTAGGCTATGAAGGAGGTCAAGAGGTACAAAAAGAGGAGTCAAGCTCAAAAGAAAAGGAAGTCTCAGAGGAAGAGATTGAAGAAGAACCTAAGACCTATGTTGATAAGTTGAGGAGTGGAAGCATCATTGAGGAAGAAAACAATGCACAAACAAGAAATAGGGATCATCATAGAGAAGGCAAAGAAAGGACCAAGAGACCATATTTTTCAAGGCAAGATGAATATTTCTTCCAGGGTTATTGTTACTCATGTGATCAGTTTGGTCATAAAGTTGTGCATTGCAGGACTCATGGAAAGAATGATTATGGCTTCACCAAGAGGAACTTCAATTCATTTGAAGATGAATATTTCTTCCAGGGTTATTGTTACTCATGTAATCAGTTTGGTCATAAAGTTGTGCATTGCAGGACTCATGGAAAGAATGATTATGGCTTCACCAAGAGGAACTTCAAGTCATTTGCACCTTCCAAGAATCACAACATCAGGTGTTACAATTGCAGTAATTTTGGGCATAAAGCAAGGTGGTGTAGAACAGAGTTTCCAGAACTTCCAAAGACAAGCAAGGACAGAGATGATCAAAAGGTTCAAAGAGGTACAACTTCAAAGGTATGGAAGAAGAAAGTTGAGAAAGGAGAAGAGCATTGTAAGTTGGGAGTAGTCTTACTCCCACCCCAAAATTGATCACCTCAAGGAGAGGAGGTGGTGAGGGGGCTGAGCTAAGAGTCTTATTTTTAGCCCCAAAGGAGCCCTTTGCCATTGATGTCAAAGGGGGAGAGTTTCAATAAGGGGAGAGAAATCAGTAAGGGGAGCAACTTCTTAGGGGAGCAGATTTGGAATTCAGTGGTTGTAAAAGAAATTTTTAGAAAGGGTTGCCATCAATGACAAAGGGGGAGATTGTTGGAAATATTAAGTATTTTGGTTGTCATTGATGTCAAAGGCAGAATTATCTTCAAGGTTGAAATAATAAGGCACAAGGAAAAAGCTAAAATATGTTGATGAGAAAAATTGAAATGGTTATCAAGGCAATATACATCTCCAAGTTATTTTTACTAAGAAAAAGGTTATAATATTTAAATGAAAATTTAAATATTACAAAGGAGGCAAAAGTTTCAAAGACAGAATTATTTCCAATACACCAAGGTTTCAAAGGTTTCAAATATATTAACAATATAATATTTTAATATTATAATGCAAAGGTTTCAAAGTTAAAAGAAGTGCCAAAGGAAATAATATTCAAATTTATTTGAAGCATCGATGTCAATGCATGAAGGGGAAAGCATATTTAAAGGGGGCAAATTATTTCATTTGCCTAAGGTTGAGACCAAGCAAAAATCATGAGATCCGCTCGATCATTCGATTCATTGAGGGTAGAGTAGAAGGAAAGGACAGGCGCACGATTTCTAAAGTAGATTTCGAAAGTCAAAAGGGGAAGCAACAAGTTTGAAGTCTCATCTGGGTGGCTAGCCTAGATGGTAGGGAGGCCCTATGCTAGATCGTTGGCAGAGAGGAGGTCTCAAGTTCGAAGCATGGTAGGGACAATTTTGCTGAAGTTTTGGTTGAGAAAGATATCGCATCGTGTGGTAGTTGAAATAGGAGCACGTGTATTTTGGTTGTTGTGTGGGCAGCTAGCCCATGCGGTGTCCTAGCTTGCGCTAGGGCATGAGCCAGCTAGAGGTGGCAGGTTCGGATTGTGGTGGAAACATTAGCAAAGGCACAAAGTTTTGAATTAAAAATTATTTTGAATGTCTAAGGTATGCACTTTAATTCTTGGCATTAGGGGAGACATAAGGTTTGATTTTTGCATAAATTATTGGGGTCAACATACAACATTATAAATCAAATTTATGTGTGCATTATTAGACAGTGAGTGCATTGAAAATTATTATTTTTACTAGGAGGTATAAGGTGTATGAAGTTCATTTAAAAGTTGTAATTTGTGCCTTGGGTCATTAAGTGTGTTGGTAATTATTTTATGAAAGTAAGGAGGTATAAGGTGTATATGGATGATTTAAATGTTGTAATTTTTTCTTTGAGTTATTGAGTGCTATAAGAAACTTTGTGGTGTGGTGAAAATTATTTCTTGCAAAAGTAGGAGTTATAAGGTGTTATTGTGGTTTGATTTTTTGTTGTAATTTTTGTATGGTGAAAATAAAGTTTGAGGGGTTTTGATCATTGTTAATGCCCTATATTTTGAGAACAAAAGGAGAGTCATTGAGCATCATTTTCAGATTCCATTATGCACATATTTTTGAGAAGAAATTTAATGTTGATGGTTTGAAAGAGAAATCTACTAACTAGTTTTGAAGTGGCACTTTGAAAAGGAAATTCTTTTGAGACAAGTTTTTGAGGGCACATCTTCATCAAAGCAAGTTAAGAGGTATGGTGACATTATTCCTTCTTTAAGGTGTTTGGTTGAGCAAATATTTTTGAATCATAAGGTGGAGAAATAAGGATTATATATGTGCATTGTTGGAAATATTTGAGCTAGGGTTTGTGAAACAAATTGTGCATCCTTGTTGAAAGAAATTGGAAACACTTATGCTAGAGTTTCATGAACAAGTTGTGCTTCATTGTTGAAAAATATTGGAAACACTTGTGCTAGAGTTTATGAACAAGTTGTGCTTTATCCTTGAAAGAAATTGGAAACACTTGTGCTAGGGTTGAGAGCAAACTTGTGCATTATTGTATTTGATCTTTGAGAGCAAATTTGCAAGGAACATAGACCAGTTTTGTGAAGCAAAGTTATACACTAGCGTGATTTGATTTGAAAGGAATTTGTAAGAGGTAGAGATCTGATTTGTTGAATGTGAGACATGTGAAAGTGATAGACTTAATGAATGTGTAGAACATATTGAGCATTTTTCAAGTGCATATCATTCTCTATATGTTCAAGAGGTTAAATGAATTTTAGGTAGAATATATCTAAACTACTTTAGTGAAAGAAAGCACATTGAATATTAGATAAAACACTTGATGACACTATTATGCAAGATATGGAAATAGATGAACATTATTTTGTATGCAATATTTGGAGAGTTGAGAACAGGTTTTGATGAGCAGTTGTGAGTTATTTTGAGCAAGTCTTTTGAGAAGGCTTGTAGGCAGATTTGTGTAGGTTATATGAGCAAGTTTTGAGTATGTGTCATGAGAAAGTCTTGTGAGAAGACTTGAAGCAGGTTTGAGAGTTGAGACAAATTTATGCATAATGTGTGCATATTTGGGGCAGAGTTAAGATAGATTTATGCATATAATGTGTGCATATTTAGGGTAAATTTGAGACAAATTTGTACATGTAATGTGTGTAAATTTGGGGTAGAGTTGAGACAGATTTGTGCATGTAATATGTGCAAATTTAGGGGAGAGTTGAGACAGATTTGTGCATGTAATGTGTGCAGATTTGGGGTAGAGTTGAGACAGATTTGTGCATGTAATGTGTGCATATTTAGGGTAGAGTTGAGACAGATTTGTGCATGTAATGTGTGCATATTTGGGATAGAGTTGAGATAGATTTGTGCATGTAATGTGTGCAAATTTAGGGTAGATTTGGGATAGAGTTAAGAGCATATTTGTGAGCAGACTTGAGTAAGCCTCATGAGTAGGCTTGGAGCAGAGTTAAGCAGAGGTGTGTACCAAATTTGGAGGTGACCAAAGTAGAGAGGAGAGGTGTCTCCTATGGATAGATTTCCACAAACCAGAGTAGAGAGGAGAGGTGTCTCTTATGGATAGAGTTCCATGAACCAAAGCAGAGAGGAGAGGTGTCTCCTATGGATAGAGTTCCACGAACTAGAGCAAAGGAGAGGTGTCTCTTATGGATAGAGTTCCATGAACCAGACCAATAAGGGGATAGATTTCTCCTATGGATAGAGTTCCATGAACCATAGTTAAGGGGATAGAGTTCTCCTATGGATAGAGGTCCACGAACTTGAGCATAGGGGATTGAGATCTCCTTTGGATAGAGGTCCATAAACATTGTAATAGGGAATTGGTTCCCAAGAGATTTGTTGAGAAAATTTAGAAGAAATATTTTCTCCGTGGACGTAACCCACATTGGGTGAACCACGTTAAATTTGTGTCTCTCATGTGTGTGATGATTTATGCATTGCCTTGTTACTGCTATTGATGAGATTGGTTAATATTTCTATGAAAAGATATTGCAATTGATAACATTGGATAATATTGTTTGGGAAATAAAAGTAAAAGTTTATCTTATATTGTTCACCCCCTCTCAGTATAAGCTTGTGTTCTTTAAGAAGATGATGTAAGTCATCAAGATAGTAAGAAACGATAGGTGAAGGTAAATTTAACAAAATAATGAGCAACAATATTTTTTTTTTGGTAAATAAAAGTCTTCATTAATTACCGGGTTTTGCAGGTTAACCCAAAACCTATTACAATATCCAGCCTTCTACTAAGATTGTAGATCCTAGTCATCCTTGAAACATTCTTACCAGAACTTGTGTTGAATCCTCTACAACACCTTACTAACAAGGCACACCCATACCTAAACATAACTGTAAACATTACTTACATTGACAGGAAATTAAAGTTTGGAACTTTGCACTTGTGAAACCTGTTTCTTGCCCATTTCCTATTCTCTGTCAAAATCTTCCAAGGCTTACACCCTGTTACCTTCATTTCCAATTTGGTATGATTTATATGGAAACCCCAGAGTTATTACCAGCTCCATGGGCAAAGAACACCCATTCATCTTTCTCATTAACGGGTAGGTTTCTTTTCATGACTAATAATGTTTTCCACTTCACGTGGCACACCTTGTGTCCATGTCACCAAACTACCAACATCAACACCTATGTTGGCTAATTTGTCAGTTGACTTGTTGGCCTCACGGTACATGTGACGAGCCCTCCTATTTTGTCTTGCCACAAAAAGGATCCTCACTTCATGGATGACTCCCTCGATTATCCATGGAGGTTTTTTGCCATTGGTTAACAGGTTGATGATGTTCATAGAATCACCTTCAATAATCAAGTTACCTTGAGTTGCTTGGGCTACTTGCAACCCTCTCCAAAGAGCTCTAGCTTTTTCTTCATTATTAGTTATGATTCCCAATGGTTCAGCGAAGGCCTTGACCATATTTTCTTGATGATCCCTGATTATTCCTCCAGCTCCAACTCTTCTCGGGTTCTCCTTGGCTGCACCATCAAAATTTAGTTTAAACCAACCCTAGGGGGGTGGCTCCCAAGAAATCCCATTTCTAGGATTGGGCAAAGGAATGGAAGGTTTGTCCTCAATACCTAAGGCCCGAGCTAATTATTTTTCTTGGGGAGGAATTGAGTGGTTCTCATCCACTAAGGTGCTAAGGTTTTCTTTCGCAAAGACAATAATCCTTTTGAGGATGGTTTTTGGGTTGTGAATGGTATCCTTAAATGCTCTATGGTTCCTTTCTAGCCAAATCTACCAGATAAAATGATGCCAGCAGATTTTCCATAGGTACTTAAGTTTTAGGCTAACAAAGGGTTGAGGCCATTGATGGAACACTTCAGATATAAGAGCAGGCTTAACCCATGAGATCCTAAAGGCTTGGAAAAGTTCATCCAGGATGGACTCCGCTACCGGACACTCCAGAAACAAGTGTTGGGTTGTCTCCCACCCTACCCTGCACATGTAGCAACGGTTAGCAATAACCATACCTTTGGATAACATATTGTCCATAGTAAGGATTTTTCCTTGAATCACCAGCCATGAGCAACAATATGATAAGACATATCAATATGACCTATAAATGAGGGAGAGGGGAGAAGGACCCAAGAATGCATACTCCAAGTCAAAACTAGAAAAATCCCTTACTGAGTCATGTTTTGGAATAGAAAATTATAGGGTCAAAATCTATGCTAACGTCTCCCCAAGTGAAGAATGTGGTATCTTAGATCATAGCTAACAAACAATCCTATTAACAATTAGTTGTAAATTAGTGATACTAACTTCTTCTAAAGCCAATAATTTGGGGTATGAGGTCATAGCCAATATGTGATCATGTTTAGGATGAAGTGTATATCAACTTCAATAATTGAGATGGTGAAGCCAATATAGATTTTTTCTTAAAATCACAAGCAAAACCTAGTCCAAATGCTTGTGTTAATATTTCCATGCTACACTTGATGGTAACTAAATATACCTACCTTGCATGTGTTTGTTGCAACATGTTAGTAATGAGAAAACCCCAATCACAAAAAATTGGTTTCTATGTTCAACTTTAAATTTATTAAGACCAAAGCTCTACTCAATCAAGATATGGATTTAACTTCTAATTAGGGAGGTGATATTTGTGTCCCAACTAGCATGCCAAAAACTCTCAGATGTCAATCTACCTAATGTGGAAAAACATGCCCTAGACTGCACCAAGGTTGAATGACTAGAATTTCTTCTAAGTTCAACCTCTAGAGAATGTTGATTCCTTGAAATGCTAAAGAAAAATATATGTTTGATACTAAAGATAAAAATGTGAGGGTTAGAGAAGATAAAAAGGGTTTAGGGGGTATAGCTTAACAACAATGAAATACATTGGATAAAATCTCTTCCACTCAAGATAATACAAGGCCTACTATACTATCCATTAAACAAAGCATCATAGAATTTATTAATCTCATATTATGCATCTTTATCATTCCAAGAACTCTAAGGAAGACAATCCAAGCAATAATCCAATTATAGCAAAAAAAAATTAACATAATTAATCAACCATAAAGTATTAATAGAAATGTATAAAACTACATAATTCATATTCATATAAAAACTTGGAATGCTATCTTGAATGGAGACCATAGAGAAGAACATACAACATATAACAGGTAAATTACTAAAGAGTCGATCTTCAAAACTAAGGTGATTTCGACTATTTATAAGTTTGCAATCAATCTTGTGGCCTAATAATTACAATGTAAATTTGTTATAGGTCTAATAAGGACAGTCTGGCTAGCATGCTTGTGGGGTGTGGATGTTATTTTCTTAGTTTCTATCAATTAGCACAACTTAATTACTCAAATTTTGTTGTGCTAATGTGGTCAATCTATATCTCTTCTTCAATATTTATATTCATGTGTCCTTAGTAGGTCCATGGATCTTTGGTTGTCATTTTCTGCAACCATACCTATTTGTTACAATAGCCTATCAAAGATCTCAAATTTACCCTAACAATTTTGCTTTGCGTGGTTGGGGAGTGACTAGGAGGTTAAATCTTCTTATAGGTATGATTTTTGATGAAATGGACAAGTCTAGGAGCTCTCCACTTGTCATCGGGGTTCTAAAGTATTATCAGGTTGCAATAGGAGTTTCAAAGACAAGCCCAAGATTTTTAGAAATTTTGGCTAACTTCATAGCTTAGAAATCCTACGCTCATGTGTTCTCGGGCCATGCTTTTCTTATCTGTGATTCACTTTGTCTTCTAGAATTATGTTTTTTGAGACATTTTTAGGCTTGGTGTGACATAATCACTTGAAAATCCTAGGTTCATGTTTTTTTAGTCTTGGGCTTTGAGTAGACTCTTGTTAGGGTCATCATTGGCAAATCCTAGGATTGCCCTTGTTTGGGTTTTTGTGATCCTATATTTTTTTAAGGTTTGGCTAATATCATTACTTGAAAATTTTGGGATTGCTTTACTAGACCCTTTATGACTTAAAAAACTTTACCCGATCAAGTACATCTTATTTTTCTAGCTTCTCATGCAATCTTGACTCCTCTAGAAAGACTTAGCCACTTTGAAATTTGACACTAGATAAATGCTTTTGGAACTTTGATAGCCTACCTATGCAAAATTATACTTTCAACCATGCTTGTGGGCTCTTGCATTAGAAAAATGATAGTATAGCTTTGACTTGCAAGCACTTTTGCATGTGGATGATTGCATTGACCCACATTAGCGGTGCCTTCTGAGGATTTCTTCTTGCAAAAACAAGGAATATAGATAGCCTTATCTACTAGGCATGAAGTCAAATTTTAAAAGGCATAAGAATTAAATATTATGTTGGGAAATAAGGAAGTAAACTTATATATGTGAAGGAGGTGAAGGTGTGGGGTTTGGATGGGTATGTATTTTGTAGTTGTAACAAAGGCGTTAATACATGCATTAGAAGATATCCCTGGTTAAGCCACATCTCATTGGAAAATATGGAATTTTCTACAAAATATGAAGGAAAAGTACTAGAGGTGACAAGGGTAAACAAAGATTTGTTATGGAAAAAATATAACAAAAAGTGAAAATTGTGATGGATGGGTATGGGGAATTAATGTACTATGAATAATGAGAAGATGAATGGGGAGAAGAGGAGTGCAATGAAATGGGAAGTAGAGGAATAAAGAGGAGGAATATATGAGCAGAGGAAGGGAAAGAAAAGATAATAAAAAAACCTGGCTGATAGTACCTCCTTCAAAACTGAGTTCTTTTGAGCATGATGCTCCATAATTGGTAGCTACTTCAGACAAAGGTTGAATTTCTTAGGTAAATATTCCAAGCACTTAATAATTGAAGCCCTTCATTGTTTCCTATTATCTTCTTCTTAGAAAAATTGTGCAGGTACTCTTCTTCAAAATTGTAGACAATTACATAGCATCCTAGTTTCCTAGAGATGTGCATGGCTACTTTGTTGCTTAACAAATAAATTTAACCCAAAAATCTTCTTTAGCTTGTCTTAGGCATATATCTCATTTTATAGCTTATATAGGTGAGTATACCAACTAGGATTTACAATAGTTGTGGGTGTCCTTTTCTTAGCTAACACACTTTCCAAAAAAATTGCACCTTGTACGACTAGTTTGCTCACATACTTCCTTTTTTTACAATCACTAGCCTTCTAGTAGCAAGATATTTTCCACTTGGACAACTCATGTTTATTTTCATCATCAAAGTACTAAGGTATCATATTGCAATATTTACACATCATATATTATCCTTTTTGTGCTTGTGTATCACTTGTAAAAACCTTATCTCTCGAGGTCCCAGCTGCTTCATCCTATTCTTATTGTGTTTTCTCTATCTCTACTAATTCTTCTTCTTATTCATACCCACTATTCCCCTAATCATCCAATGAACCCTTTTTTACCTGCAACACTTGAAAGGCTATCTTCCAGGCCTCCAAATTTGGATGCCTAATTATTTTGACCTTATCATTGATGGATTTCAATTGGTAGACCTTATTTTATGAGGGATATTTATACCTACTAGCCTGCTCTTGAAGTTTTACCTATATTGTGGCTAGCTTTTCCAAAAATTCAAAAACTAGGGCTTCTTCAACAGGTTTTGGACATAGATCAAATTCTTCTTCATTACTAGCAATTAGCTCGATCTAGGCCTAGAGCTGCTCAATGGTACATAACTGATCTTGTTTATCCCAAAAACCTAGAAATCCAAGACCCTCAATTTCATTTACTCAAACCATCATCTTTTATGTAGTTCTTCTCAGTTCACCAATAAATTCCCATCCTTGTTGCAATAACTGGTTGTCTTCCATTACTTCTTGGGATATGTACATTGCCCCTTCCTAATCCTTATTAGTAAATTATGCTAGTTGTATATTGGATCTTTTCGTTGCAAGTTTGACAATAGATTTTTCCTACTCTATTTTGTCAACTATCTTAGCTTGAATTTTTGTGAGATCTGCATGTGTAGCTTTAATGACTTGCAAGCTAAAAAATCAAATAGTTCACAACCAGGTATGCTTCCAAGGACTTATCAAGGATTTTGTTCCAATTCTCCTTAAGTTGTATTAATGTCTCCTAGGAGAAATGAGGAGCTTGTGCTTTATTTTTCTCTTCATCCAGTTCCAGTTGTAGGTTCTTCAATTACTCTAAAGCCTAGATTTTTCCATCTCTTTGAAGTAACTGCTCAAAGTTGGATCTGCCATGAGGCCTTGTCATAATTGCTTGACCTTGAACTATAATGACTTCTTATTTTTCTCCTCTTGTATTATTTTCTCTAGGCAATTTACCTTCTCCTTCGTCTTGTCATGCTTTCCTTCTAACTTGGCTCCTTGAAGATACATCGTACTAATTTGAGTTTAAACACTATGGAAGGTGTATTCTAGTGGAACCTTGGCAATATCCACTTCTTGTAGCACCATTTTATATTATGTTGGCATCAATTGAGATTAAGGCTTATTTATAGTTGGAATAAAGGTTGCCCATATTTGCTTATTCACAATTGGATCATAACTCTTGGTGGTGCCTTCTTCTTTTCCTTCTTTGCTGACATCTCCTCCACCAATTTATGAGCATTTTGATTAGCTTTTTTGAATTTGCTCAAGATGTTTGAGGTTGAATTTATAGCAAAGATAGATTAAAAACAGGTAATGGAGACAAATGGTATTTTTGGATCAATGGAGCAGCACCTGTGGGGGTTTGGAATTGTGAAATGGATTTGGTGCTACTTCTTTCTATGCAATTTATTGTGGTTTAAAATGGTGTTGTTGAGAGAGGGTAGAGTAAATAGTAGCAAGGATTTGAGATGACATATATTCCTTGTGCCCGGGTGTTAGAAACCCAAGATAGGTACTTAATAATTTAATATTGTATTGTATATGGTATGAGACATAAATTTACTATTAAGGAATGTAACCTTTCAAATTAGAAATAGATATGTCATAGAATCATATATGCAATCATTAGGGAATATTTTCATATTATGCACTCTATGACTCATGGAAGGTGAACCACCACATGGGTGATCTTGTAACTCATGGAAGGTGAACCACCACATGGGTAATCTTGTAACTCATGGAAGGTGAACCATCACACTCTTGTATAAAGAGAGATGTACCCCCATTGTAAAAGGATATATATGAAGTATTCTTGTAGAAGTCTTGGCTTGTGGAGCTAGAGATCTTGTGGAGTGGCTTCCTTCCAATAAGGAGCATTGTACGGTGTTTCCCTACCTTAAGGGTATTATCAATCTCTATTTTATTGTGTGGAATTTATTGTGCAATTTATTTGTGGATGCATGTTTAATATTTTTACATATTTGTGAATGATTTATTGTAATGAGAAGAGAGGTTCATAACATTTGGTATCAAAGCAGCGATTCTAGCAAAGTGGGGTTGTTTTTGCAGAGCTATGGCACATTTTTTTCATAAAATCATCATATTTTGTGGGAGCCATATCTTTCCTTTTAGAAGTAATTTTTAGAATTTTTTTGCATCATTGTGTAAATATTTTTGAATACTACAAAAATGATTGCTCATTTGTTAATTTTTGATAAGTATTGAGAAATTTATGGTTTTTTGAAGTTGGGTTATTTATGTTATTTTTTGACCATGTGAATTTGTATTAAATTTTTAAGTTGTTATTTCAAAATATTTTTTGCACCAACATGTAGATTATTCTAACTATAAAAATGACTACTCATTTGTGAAATTCTGATAAGTATTGAGAGCTACAGCTTTTTGAAGTTGGGTTGTTGAGGTTGTTTTTTGGTTGCGCGATAAAAAAATTTAGAGTCATTTGAGAAAATTTTTGCACCAGCATATAGATTATTTTGAGTACTACAAATTTTACTATTCACTTGCTAAATTATAATAAATATTGAGGGATTTCTAGTTGTTGCTAGTTGGAATTTTGGTGTTGTTTTTGGAATTGCAAGGAAAATTCATGCAAAGGGGAAAAATCCATAACTCTCAATTCCAGTAAGAAAATTAGTTGTTGTCTATTTTTTTTTGAAGAAAATTTGCAGATTTTGAGTTGAAAAAGGGGATAGATGAAATTTAAGAAATTTAATTTTTAAGAAATTTTGGTTATTTAAGAACCCTTGTTTGAGAAAAGTTTTAGATTGAGGTCATGGATTTGTCAAAATTCTATGGAAGGGATGATAATGACACTAGGGAACGGTTGAAGAAGTTAAAAAAAAATCTTTAAATACTTTTGAGTCGCTATGGAAACCTAACCTTTAGTTTTCTTTGCAAGAGGAATTTATATCTTGGTTTATGGAGTTTGCTAGTGCCTATAAAACTATATATACATGGAAAGAATTTTAAGTTGAATTTTTAAGCAAATGGGTATCAAAAGAAAAGGATAATTATATGCAAGCTAAGGAAACTACACCTTGTGTATCAGAGCCAAACAATGGTCAACAAGATTCTGTTTGAATGTAAAAAAACTATTTTGCAAGTTCATGGTTGCATTCAAAAGAAAAATGGTATTGTCTCCAAAATCCTAACAGTAAACATAACTTCATCAAAAAGAACTTAGCTAACAGTTTACAAGTTACAACAACAAAAATTAAAAACATAAAGCTTGAGGGTGAGGATGTTCAGATTTTTGAACATTTGAAGATCACCATGGATAAATAAGTATTACATTCATATTTTCATGTTATTGAGCTAAATGTAGATAGTGTTCTTGGTTATCTTGGTTGTATTCTTTGGGTACTATTAACCATAGTTGAGAAAATAGAAATCATATTGGAATCGGCATGGAAAAGAATCGGGAAAAATCAGGAATAGACAAAAAATCAAGGACAAAATCGACAAAAAATCGATATTTTTTCATTGAAAAACTGAAGAAAATACAAATTTCATTGAAAAAAAGCTTTTTTCATGCATATCAAAAAATTTCAGGAAAAAATCGACAAAATTCGGTAAAAAATCGCCTAGCCTGTGAATCGGGAAAAATCAGATTGAATCGGGATTTTTTGCAGATTTTCTCAACTATGTAATTAACATTAATGTGCAAAAGAAATTCATGAAGTTATGGTACCAAAAGAAGAAGATAACATTACAAGACATTTCTCAATGTAAGGAAAAATAGGTAGCTATTGTAGAGGAACAAAGTGAAGAACAAACAAAAGAACCTAAAATAGAATCTCAAGAGGAGGCAGTAGCAAAAATCAAGGAAGCAAAAGTAAGGGAAGAATCAATGGATGGGAGCATGACAAAAGAGCACAAAATAGAGGAACAAAATATTGAAGAGTCAAGGAAAGTAGCACATAGGGCTAAGGTTGGAGCATATCACCATCCACATCACCATGAGAGGCAACAATCATGGAGACTGAGCATAAAGTAACAAAGGATCTATGATGGACATACATGGAACCCAAGGGCTAATTATGGATATTCAAGTGGCATAAAGGCATATAGGCATCAATAAGTAACATCACCAGTTAAAGTTTCACTAATATGGATGGATGATAGAGATTGGTACCAGTACTCAACATGGCAAAGAAGATCATATTATGTTTCAAGGACAAAATATTTTTTAAGGGGGGTGGAATGTTAGGCACCCAAGATAGGTACTTAATTATTTAATATTGTATTATATATGGTATGAGCCATAAATTAACTATTGAGTAAGGAAGGCCACATGTCAAATTAGAAAGAGGTATGTCATATTCATATATGTAATCATTGGGAAATATTGTCATATGTATCTACAAGGAATATTGTCATATTATTATGCACTTTGTAACTCATGGAAGGTGAACCACCACATGGATGATCTTGTAACTCATAGAAGGTGAACCATCACACTCTTGTATAAAGAGAGATGTACCCCCATTGTAAAAGGATATATATGAAGTATTCTTGTAGAAGTCTTGCTCGAAGCTGGAGATCTTGTGGAGTGGATTCCTTCCAATAAAGAGCATTGTATAGTGTTACCCTACCTCAAGGGTATTATCAATCTCTATTTTATAGTGTGCAATTTATTAAGCAATTTATTTGTGGATGAATTTTGAATATTTCTACATATTGGTGAATGATTTATTGTAATGAGAAGAGAGGTTCTTGACATTGAGATTGCTCCTAAATTGGTATGGTTATGTGTTGATTTGTCGAATGGTACTCTAGCTCTTGTTTCTTTTTTCCCCCTTATATTATTGGTTCAAAGGGGATCCTTTTCATTTTTTTTGCACCTTCAATTAGTTGAGGTATCAAAAGGTGATGGTAGGTGGCTTCTTCTTTGTCTTATTGGTTAGTACTAGCTTCAATTACCACTTGGCATTGTCCATGTTTGAGCTATAGATAATCAATTAAGCTCATATTTGTTTCACCACTACCTTTTGCAACATGTTCTATTCTTTGTGTGGTTTCAACCTCCACTTTGTTTCAACCTCCACTTGATGTTCTGGTTGAACTAAGGACTTGGAGGATTCGGGCATAAATTGAGGAGGATCCTTCTTTTTTGGTTGAGTAGGATTGGCTTCAATACCTAGATCATATTCTCTTTGCTCTACCTTTGGGGCTCAAGTATCTATGATGATGCCTTTCCTAGGCATCCTCTAGCATAGCTCATCTTCTTAATCATTTCAACTCGTATTGAGTATCTTCCTTGTCATAATTCAACTGGTGAGAGTGAATGGATTTCTTGATGCAAGGTTAAGCTTCCTTCTAAGGGTCGGTGTTCTCCTGAACTTGCTACTTTTGATCTTTTAGATTGTTTTATTTTTATGAGTGGCTCCTCCTCTTTGGAGTCTAATTGTTCAAAAATTGATTCACTACTCTACTCTTCTTCTTTAAAATGATTTTATTCTTCATCATCATTTCCTTTTAATAGAGATACATTTTTTTCATATTTGGGCACTCAAGTATTGATATATTTTTCATATTTATTTGAAAATTCATTATCCATGGCGAGTAGATACTTCAACTTTTGCACACTACATTCACATTTGAACATCCACGATTCTAATATTTTTGGCACCAACCAACCTGTCTTCTCTTCCATTGTTTCTATCAACTTGTTATCCAAGAACTCATATTTTTTGTTGGTTGGCTCAAACGACTTTACTATATCATAGTGATCTCTCCAAGGAGGCATTTCTTGTAACTTTATTATATCTAAATATGCCTCCTACTCCTCTAGATTATTTCATAATTTTTCTATTTCAAGCCATGGGACATGGTTGAATGTTGATGTTTTGGATTTATTTAATGCAATTAGCTTAGCCTTGAACTTACCTTTTAGGTCATACTTTCATTTATGGGGCACCATTTGCAGCTTGAAGCATTTGAGCCTGGCTTCTAGGATCTCACCTTGTCCTCGCCCTATTAGTGTAATTGGTTCAAAACTAAATGGTACCTCAAATGTGCCAACTTTATTTATGCATGTTCCAAATTTTATGTTTATCCCATATACCTACTAATAGAATTCCATTTCAAAAATCTAGTCTATCACATAATGAGGTAGTAGAAAGGGGTCTCCCTTGGAAACATATACTCTTGCTATAATACCCTCCCTCAAGAAGTACCAATCTCCAAACTCCTATTGAGGTGTGTAGAGTTGCTCTACTTCCCCTTGAGATATCCTAGGCATTCTTCTATATATGATTTTCAATTCCAAAACCAATAATTGTTTGTTAAAATCATAATAGGAGTTGGAGGCTTTAATTATGTGCATCCAATCAACTACCGATAATTCAACTCCTTTCGAGTTATTAGTTATTACTAACCATGGCATTCTATCTACTACATAGTATAAGAATAGCCAAGCTAGATGTGAGGGATACCTAAATACCCCATACTTTAAATTTGGCAACTCCACTAGTTTTTCATGCATTCTTACACAAAAAATAGGCCCAATCAAAGAAAATAGGATTTTCAAGGGGGTTAGGTTCAATCATGTCATAATTACAGGGATTAGTGATGGTATAGGTCATGGTTATCTAATAATCATGGACATTTTTGTCAATTTTATAAGCCAAAAACTATAGCCAACATGGAGAAAAATTTTGGGTATTTAAATTCATCAAGTAGAATTGTGCATTTAGGAAGGTTTTGGTCAGGTAGGGGATGGTACAGTTGTTGGTTGAGCCAAATTTTGAGATTCTTACCACCATATTTGATATTTTTACCATCATAATATATGCTCTAGTTTTGAGCACTAAAATATTTAGAGGACATATCAAGACAGGCACCTACTGCAAATGCATATGTAAGAGCTTTAGATATAAGATAGAAAATTACCTTACCTCTTGCATCTTGGATCACCCTGGTTTGGATATTGTAGTATGTTGCCAACACTTGGACCACTTTTGGATAGGGGTGCACAAAACTGGGTATATATGATGATAAAAATGAGAACCACATAGACACCCCCTTTCTACTAGGTGAGATAGCTTGAGAGACCTTTGCTCTCTTATGTCCCTCAAACTTTTGTGCTTTGATTTTAGGGTGAGCACTATGTCATCATATTAGACACATGTGGTCTTGAAAATCCTTTGGCTCTTTCTACACCTTCTTCCCTTTCTTATTTTTCTTCTCGCTCTTTTATTTCTTCTTGAAAAGGGTCTTGGAATATCCCACCATGGATACTAGCCTTCAATTATGGTAGGTTTTGCAATTTGGCTTGTTAAATGCAACATTGATGCTCATGCATGAAATTTTCTTTTATTCTTCCTTAAAATGCCTTAGATATTTTCAAAATGCTTTAGCTCAAAAAAATGCTTAATCACTTAACAATTTGTCGTGAAAAATAAACCCATAGGGTTCTAATTTTATAATGCAAAGCTTACCATTATCGCATTTAATATCGAGGAATGTGAATGCTTTGCTTTACTACTAAAATCGGCCTTTGCAATCTATTGATATGTGTGAGTGTCTAGGTAAGCCTGTCAAAATTAATGTCATTGCATTTTTTGGCCAATAAGTTTAGTTTATTTCAAAAAAAATTACCGCTAGCTTTTGCTTTAGCCAATTGGCTTTTTGCAACTCAAAATTGTCAAAGCTTATCAAGTTTTGCATATCTATTACATATAATACAGTTTTGGTGATACTTTTTTTACATTGTGTTTTAAATGTTGGTTGTTTATCGAAATTGGAAAAATTCGATCATTAGTGTTTGCCATCCCAAAATCATTTGAATCGTGTTTTGTTGTAATTCGATAGAGAGCAAACCAAAATGAGTCAAATTCTAGTGCTTTCTCAGCTTCATTTTGTCTTCATCCCACTTAAGCACTAAATCATCAATTTAAAAATCTTGAGGAGAAGCTTTCTTATCAAACCACCACTTTACCATGGCTTGGTGTTCCCGAAAATTATTACAAGCCTTTTCTCTCTATTCTTCCAAAAATAGTAACTCTTCCATTCTAGCCTCTATTGGCTCTACATATAGGAATGTCCCTCTATCTATTAGCTTTATTGCTAGTAATTCCAAATGCAAAGGCAAGACAGCTTCTTTTTCGTAAACCAAATACTATGAAAATGTTTTAAAGGTATTTTTATTGTGATGTGATCTGCCCACAAAGTCTGGTCTAGCATTAAATATCAGCTTCTCAGATTCTCTCCAACTATCCTTTTAATTATCCTTAGAAAGTTCTTATTTGTAGACTCTACTAATTTGTTTTCTTGTGGATAGTAATTGGAGGAGGCCTTGAAATAAATACCATATTTGCTTGCAAATTCTATGATTTTGACACATATGAAGGTAGGCCCATTATTTGTCACTAGATCACTGAAATGCCAAATCTAATTAACAACTTTCCAAGAATTAAACCACAATTTCTTGGTTTGCTCTTTTTGTTGCTATTGCCTCAATCCACTAGGTAAAATAGTTTGTTGCAATCAGTATAAACTAATATTTTCTAGAGGAGTTAAGATAAATGATGCCAATGAAATCAAACCCCCATTTATAGAAAGGCTCCTCTACTATGACCGGCTGCAAGGGAAGTGTCAGATTTCTTATTCTACCAATAAATCTTTGGCACTTTTCATAATCTTTGACCACTTTGAAGGCATATGCAAAAATAATGGGCTAGTAATACCCATCCCAAAAGATATTAGCTAAAGTGATTTGTCTAGATTAATGGCCACTAAATAATCTAGAGTGAAATTCATTCAATACCTTCTTTGCATGTTTTGGCTAGATGCATCAGAGAAGGATTCCATTGAATTTCCTTCTAAACAATCCTTCTAGTAGCAAGACATAATTCAAAGTCTACAATCTATATCTTTGTCTTTGAGAGGTAGTCAAGCCTTCTAGGCACTTGCCTATTTGAAAATATGCAATCAAATGTGTCATCCAATCTTCTCTTTCTATCTACTTATCCTTATCAGAGTCATCTCGCAAGCTAACCTCTATGCACAAGTTGTGTTTGACTTCAACCGCATTTCACACAAAGCTCTCCCTCTTACCAACTTGTTTAGATTTCAATGTCATGTTTTTGGATTTTTGTAATCCACCCAACTTTTTTTTCTCCTAATTCTCCTTGTATGATGAAGTTTCTAACATCCAGATGCACCACATAAACCAAAGTTTTTCTTTGAGACATAATGCCTAGGCTTCTTGAGAGATTTCATTAGAGCAAACACTTGTCTCTATGAAATTGTAATTTTTTTGGTAAGCATGCAACATTCAACTTAAGAAGGATATTGAATGTTCCTCTTGATTATCATCCTTTTATATCAAGACAATAGCAAAACTGTCCTCAAACCCATAGATATAGAATAAAATATTTCTTGTAGTCCAGGTTGACCAATACTGGTGCTTGTGTTATTGCTTGCTTGATTTGCTCAAAAACTTTTCTTCTTTTCGGGGTCCACATAAATGTTGCATTTGTTAGCTTTTGATGTTTAATACTTAAAGCAAAATAACCACAAGATCTAAAATAAAGTTGTATTAAATATAAGTCAATGACAATATTCTAAAAATATAAAGCTCATAAATAACTTCAGTAATAATTAATAAAAGTGTCATTAAAAAATGCTCACAAAAATAGTATCTTGATAGAATAAAGATCTCCAATACACCATGCTTCCACACACTCTCACTCTATATTGTGTCTCACACACACACGGACACATGTAATGGAATGTGACTCTTCATATGGAGTACTCTTGGCCTTCACTCCTTTTGAGACTCTTCACTTTCCTACTCTATGGGCTCATGTGCACATGAACTATTATGCACATTTACATTATTAAATCCTTTGCACATTCTAATAATACTTGTGCATTTATTACATTGCATAAAGTAAATACTCACTCTAATCTAGGAAAATATCCTAATATAAAGATGTACCTAAGGTGGTACATTAGCATGCACCAAATAATGTAATATATGCTAACACCCCCTTGTATTACATTATTTGATTATTGAATACTAGTCTTCAATATGGATCTTCATGTTTCATAAGTCCTTCAACTTGATCAAGTTTTTGTTCCTCTTATTTAATCTATAGATGACCAAATAGTTCATGGTAATGTTGTCCTCTCATCTTTATCTTTCTAAATATTTGATTTACCCATCAATTTTTATGATAAATGGATTTTCAATTCCTGCAATTTATTCCTCAAAAAATCCATTAGTGTGTTATTTTGAACAACAACAATATCTTGTGAAGTCTCAATTGAGTCTAGAGCATATATCTTTCTAAATTGATATTGTAGCTTCTATCTCATTTTGATTTATAATGAGACACTTATTGACTCCATTTATATATCTAAACTCAATCATCCTTTTGCTCTCAACCAATTTGGCTACTAAAATAAGATTTGATGTTAATCCAAGAACATACATTACATCATGTAACAAAATATTTGGAAAAGATGTACTAGGTGTTACATACCCATATCCATGCACAAGATAGGTTTTATCATCTATAATTTTCAACCCAAGATTATTTGTGACTTCAAGGCAATCAAACCATTGTAAATTTCCTATCATGTGATGACTTGCACCAAAATCAATAAACCAAAGGTCTTTACCATTTTGACTTGTAGAATTATTTGTGTTTGAAGTAATTTTACATTTTTGATATGAAATATTGTATGGACTTGTTGAGTGGTATTTTCACCCGATTGTGAAAGTACACTCTCCTTTAGGATTTGGGTTCCAAATCCCCTCTTGCAAAGAAGTTAAACAAACAACTTCTCCAAGGTCTCCGTTGTATTAGCATTTGCATATGTGTATTAGTAATCTCAAATAAAGATATTCAATTTAAATGCTTAGAACACCTTAGTGATTGCAAGTAACTGTAAACAAGGGGCAATGTTGGTTTATTTCATCATGAAAATTTAGTGATTGTTCATTGTTTTTTTTGGATTTTGGAAATTTTTAAATGTTTATTTTAATGCCTGAAGATTTAAAATAAGTTAAAATTTCTAGAAAAAAATAAAATGCAGAAAATGAAAATGAAATGCAGAAAAACTGAAAATAAAATGCAATCAGTATGATGCTATCCTGTTTCGACAAAACCGAAGATGTGAGGTCTCCATGCATGCAACCTAACCTATTGGACTTGCAAAACATGCACAATCCCCATAGACTAAGTGCTGGTTCCTAGGGTACGAAATAAAATTCAGATTTCAAATATTCACCTAATGCAACCCAAAAAAATGGCATTTAACATTATCTATAAATTTGAAATCTGAAAAATGAAAGAATAAACATTAAATCCATAGCATGCAAAGAGGATCTCCTTCTTTCTTGCCCACAAGATGGAAATTTTTGAAAGCTTCTGTATTAAAAATATGTCATTTTACAATAGTAGAATTTCTAGTTTTTCCAAACCAGTCTGTGGAAGAAAAACTACTCAAACAGGTCCAGAATGGCCTTCTCGCCTTCAGCTCTACAACTCTGCTTGCAGCGGTTTCCAACCCCCCCCATGGAAGAAAAATGACTCAAACAGGTCCAGAATGGTCCTCTCACCTTCAGCTCTGCAACTCTGTTTGCAGCCGTTTTCGACCCCCTTCTGGCCTCTTTGAATGGCATATTTAAATTTTTGAAAAAAAATTGTTTCTCCTTCCATGACGGTTCATTTCGTTTTTCGATGGCTATTTGTTTCACCTTCCCTGACTATTCGTTTCACCTTCCCCTGTATGCGTGTGCTTTGGTTTCCATTTTGTGGCCCTTCGCTGCGTTTTCTCCACATGGGCTTGCGTCTGTTTCCCTCCGTGTGTAACGACCATCTTAAATTATTTCAAATCATTAAATATTCCTTATGTAACGCTTTGTCTTATTCATTGGATTTTGTCCTTATGTCCGCGTCACTATGCAGGTTCGTTACCTTGGCGAAAATGGAACATGTCGCGATATCACAACACTTTTGCCTCCTTGCTCTCTTTTGTTGCTTTTAACCGCGAAAATGTAACATGTCGCGATATCGTGACACTTTTCTTCCTCGTTCTCTCTCTTCTCTTTTGGTCACGAAAATGCAACATGTCGCAATATCGCGACACTTTTTCTCTTTTGGCCGCAACAATGCAACATGTCGCGATATCGCGACACTTTTTCTCTTTTGGCCACGAAGCTGCAACATGTCGCGATATCGCGACATTTTTTCCTGTTTTGCGACGAAAACGCAACATGTCGCGATATTGCGACACTTTTTCTCTTTTGGCTGCGACGATGCAACATGTCGCGATATCACGACATTTTTCTTTCTTGTTCTTTCTTCTCTCTCTCTTTGCTTTGAATCGCGAAAATGCAACATGTCGCAATATCGCGACACTTTTTCTTTCTTCTCTCTCTCTTTGCTTTGAATCGCGAAAATGCAACATGTCGCGATATCGCGACACTTTTTCTCCTCTGACCACGACCAAGCAACATGTCGCGATATCGCGACACTTTTTCCTCCTTTGGCCGCGATGGTGCAACATGTTGCGATATCGCGACACTTTTTCTCTTTTGGTCGCGACGGTGCAACATGTCGCGATATCACGACACTTTTTCTCTTTTGGCCGCGACGGTGCAACATGTTGCGATATCACGACACTTTTTCTCTTTTGGCCGCGACGGTGCAACATGTCGCGATATCGCGACACCTTTTCTCCTTTGGCCATGAAACTGCAACATGTCGCGATATCGCGACACTTTTTCTCTTTTGGCCGTGAAACTGCAACATGTCGCGATATCACAACACTTTTTCTCCTTGCGGTGTTTTGCTTTTTCTTTGAGCTTTAGCATATGGGCCACTTCGGTCTTCTTGGAAAACATGCAAAAAAGGTGGGTCCCCAATTTTGGGGTACGTTGTGGAGCAGCCACAACAGGACTTTTATCTTGGATCCTTTCATAATGTACTTTATGATTATATGTTCCTCTTGCTAACTTATCCATTACTATCTTCATAAAATAGTTTTATTGTTGTATTCCTTGTCTCCCTCGTTCTGAATATATTATCTTTCTTGATAAAACTTTTTCAACTTCTAAATTTTAAGTTGAATTTGAGTATATGATCAAATACTAACTTTCAATTCTTCAAAACATGTAGTATACTTTGTATTTCCTAATGTTTGGATAATTGATCAAATAATAGTTTTGACAAAGGTTTCAACTCTTCAAATCTCTAAGTTGAATTCCTTTTATCTCCCAAATTTCAAAAATATAATTTCTCAATTCTAAATTTCAAAAACCTATGTTGGTGTTGAATTCCTTATACCTCCCCAATTAGAAATTTAGAAATTCTATAAAATATATTTGCAAGTTTTGTATTCCTAATTTGATGTAGGAAACCTTATTTCTCCAAAATTATCAATTTGCAAATATTTTAAATTGTTTTGCAAACTCAAATAATCCAATTACAAAACTTCAAATTAATTTCTCAAATTTTCAAATTCTCATAAAACTTTCTAAATAGCAAAAATGTTTCTAAGGTTTCAAATTTCACTTCTATATCTTATCTCTCCAATAATCAAGAAAATAGATTAATTTCTCTTCAACATTAGAAAATAATAATATTACCCAACCTTATAACTCCTAACTTGGGCAAATAATCAAATTGTAAATAAATTGCTTTACCTCCAAACTTGAGGTACAAAATATTTGGTCAAAAAAGTTTGACCTTCCCTTGAATGGAGGTCTTCCATAAAATTTCATTCCTCTGCAGCATGTATGGCACTCCTCTCCACTATGTCGTACTCAGACTTGATGCTCCACAAATATGAATGAATTTGTCGCGCTCTGCTCGATGCTAGATGGTCAATGAAGCTGAGTTTAAACTGCGGATGCCTCTCTTCTTCAACTGACAATCCATGCTGCTTTTCAATGGTAAAATCAAATTTTGAATTTTTATTATTCCTTCATGTTGCTCATGCATTAATAGATGCCTTAAACATTTCAATTCTCCCCAAGGCGATTGGTGTTCTATTTTTGAGATGCCAAGTGGTAAATAATGTCTTTACCTCTTCAAATGAGTGCTTGATTCCTCCTACACACTTATTTATTGTGTAACTCTTAGTAATGAGCAATATGAACTTTTTAAAAACTTTATGACATCCGGGACTTTCATACACCACACAACATCATAAAACTTGCAACCTCAACGTCTACTTGTGCAGTGTGATCTATACATGCTTGATTCACCCTAATTCTCCTTTCTTCAACGTTCTAACTTCTCCACAATTGCCCTTTTATGTCCAACAAATGTATTTTCTACTACCTATTTGTATACCACGCTTGTCCTCCTTGGATGGTGCTTATTGAAGGTGTCAATGCTCTGCTCCTCCACCTCAAACTAGTGGCACAACTTTGGTGGCTCTATCTTGGTGAATCTTTCACCTCTTTGGCAGTTGTTCAAAGATTTCCACTATAGCTCTTTCTCCTCTACGTTCGACGACTTTGATGACTTGGGCTTCACTCTAGGTGGCTCCTTCTTCACTAAGGTGGCTCTTCCTTCAATACGATGGCACCTCCACTTGTGCTTGGTGGTTCTACCACTCCTTTGATGACTTTTATTCACCAATATTTTTTGCAATTTTTAGTGCTCCTCTTGGTGTCTTTAGACACATTAAATCTACCTTGTCTTTGATCACTATTTGGCCTTCTTTTCTTTAATGGAGCTTATAAAAAATCTGCACTTATTTTGATTATAAAAACAGCATATGTTACTTCTTATCACTCCCTTTCAAGAAAAATTTAACTCCAATATTTGTTGTTGTGTTTTGCATATTCTAGGATGATAATGATGTCTCCTTCCTTGGATTGGAGACACTTAGATTAGACTATCTTTTATTGCCTTTAATGGTGCTTTCAAAAAACTTTATAATAAACTAGTTTTAATTCTTGAATAATAACCTTTTATAGCACCAATGTTTTTTTTTTTGAAGAAAGTGAAAAAATTATATTAATACAAAGAGTAAATACAAGAGGGATCGAAAACATCCCAACCAAGAACCAGGAAGCAAGAAGCCAACACAAAGGGCAAGAGGGCAGCACTTCCCAACACTAAGCACAAGAAGAAAACCAGGCGCGAAAACGCGACATGTCGCGAAATCGCAACATGTCGCGATATCGCGACAGTCAAGGCAACCAAAGCCACAGCCGGGCAACCGGTCGCGAAATCGCGACAGCCATAGCCAGCAACTCCTGACCACCAACATTGTCGCGATATCGCGACGGGTTCTCCTCCGAGCAGTCATCCCTCAAAAAGGTCGCGATATCGCGACGTATTTTTCGTTTGCCTCCTTTACGCCAGAAGTGTCGCGAAATCGCGACAAGATTGTCAATCTGCAACCAGTCCTCCCAAGTGTCGCGAAATCGCGACGAATTATCTTCATGAGGCACAAGCTCCAAAATGGTCACGAAATCGCGACGTCTTTTCCAGAAGTCATCAGTTCGCCAAAAGTGTCACGAAATCGCGACAGTACTTCTATCTGGCTCCCAGGCATCAAAAACGTCGCGATATCGCGACGAAATTTCCCCTTGTCTCCGAGACACAAAAACCGTCGCGATATCGCGACTATTATCCTCCTTGTTGCCCCTGCTCTCAAAGCGTCACGAAATCGCGACTGGAACCTTCCAAAGGCCGTGGCGACAACACTTGTCGCGATATCGCGACGGTTTTTCCCCTTGTCTCCAAAACACAAAAACCGTCGCGATATCGCGACTGTTTTCCTCCTTGATGTCCCTGCGCTCAAAGCGTCGCGAAATCGCGACGGGAACCTTCCAAAGGCCGTGGCGAAAAAACTTGCGACAGTTTTTCCCCTTGTCTCCGAAACACAAAAATCGTCACGATATCGCGACTGTTTTCCTCCTTGTTGCCCCTGCGCTCAAAGCGTCGCGAAATCGCGACGGAAACTTTCCAAAGGCCGTGGCGACAAAACTTGTCGCGATATCGCGACGGTTTTTCCTTTTGTCTCCGAAACACAAAAACCGTCGCGATATCGCGACTGTTTTCCTCCTCCTTGCCCCTACGCTCAAAGCGTCGCGATATCGCGACGGGAACCTTCCAAAGGTCGTCACGACAGTTTCCTGCCACGATATCGCGACAGTTTCCTGCCACGATATCGCGACAGTTTCCTGCCAAGGGCCGCGACAGCAGTGCAGGTCGCGAGTTGCACCCAAAAGAAAGAAAAGGGTGCAACACCGGGACTTCCCAGAGGTCACCCATCCCAGTACTACTCCGGCCCAAGCATGCTTAACTACGGAGTTCTTGTGGGATCCGGTGCACTAATGCTGGTATGATCGCACCCATTTTATAGCACCAATGTTACAAACCTCTTTTTCCTCCTTTTGTAGCTAATATCCTTGGTGATTTGATTCACTTTTTTGTTGTCTCGAATTTACAAATTTTGCAGCTTCACTTATTTTTAATTTGCTGCCCCAAAATCATCAATTTTGCAACTCCAATTGCTTCACAAATTCTCTTTTTTGTACCCTTTAACTTGCTACATTAAAATCTGATTTTTCAGCTCCAAATGTTGCAAAATCTTCTTCGAAATACTTCAAAACGCAACTCTACTATCTCCTTCTAATGCTGCCCAATTTTGTAGTCCTGAAACTCTTCAATTTCTGCTCACAAGATATGATGTCTTCTCCTCTATCTTGCTATCCTGAAACTATTCAAATTTTGCCTTGAAAGATTGCAATCTCCTCCTTCACAAATCAGCGTTCAAAATCTTAATGGTGTTGGCACAAAACTCACACATTGCTTTCAGATTGATGGTGTATATAAAGCACAAAGGATGATGACACATGTCACCATAACAAATGGAGTGCTTCCTCCCTTTTAAATGCATATGAGGGCCCCCTCACAATCAATGTGGGATAAAAAACCCACATTAAAAAATAAAAAACCCTGTTATGGCCGACAAATGGCCTTCAACACGTTGATCTAACCTAAAAATAAAGTTTCCAGGGAATCGTCGGAAGCAACAGGTGATCGTCGAAAAAACCTGCATACAGGTTTGCAAATAGGAAGACTGAAGTCGGGGCAACGAAGGAAACATTCACCACAGGATGGTCGAAGTTCAAAGTTTGAAATGCTAGTGTCATCTTCACCATGGTCTGCAATGTGAGGTTCGCCAAAGGTTTGCAGGAGGGCCAAGACAGATTTGATATTGGGGATGTAGCAATGAGGCACGGCTTCAGGCAAAATCCTGATCACAGGTGGCAAAGATAGGAATTGATGTGCTTGTCAAACATCGTAATGCTTTCCACGAACAAATTTTGAGCCTGCTACAACAAATTTCAATTGGCAATGGTGCATCTTAAGTTCAATAATTCTGCCATACAATAACTGGTGCTCGCGTTATAGTGCTTTCCTAGAAATAATTAGCGTGGTTATCTCAGTCACAGCCAGGGTTCGAATCCTCCCAAAGCGACAATGATAGTTGCATTGGAGACTGCGTTGGGGCCTTGGGGCTTTGCATGGCAGCATAGCGGACGAGGGCAGTGAAGGGAGCCATGTAGTGGGCCAAAAAAATGGGATGACGATCGCAAACAGGAATGTCGTAAACCTTCATCAAAAACCCTATGAAGCAGCATTCATCATGGAACGAGCAATGAGATCTGGCCATATTATGGCAGCTCATCGCAGAAGCATCAAATATTTTAGTACCACTAGCCATCGTGTATACCCCCATCTGCGTTAATTTTGACGTGGCTACCTACGCATTTTTCTTCTATACGTATAGCACGTACCAATTACAACTACACAAAGTTTCTACTCGATGGGAGGTTATTTCATCACCCATATGGCACCTCAACAACGCATGATCGATCAAGATACGGGACTGAGAAAGATAGGCATGAAGGTGTATGTTCCAACGAGGTCATCGCATTTGCCACCTCGACGAGCTCTAGAAACTCTGCCACATGATGCACCCAATGCTCCAAATATTTTATTGAGAGCATCGATTCCTCTTGGCGCTACTCCAAATCAACCATGATTGGATCAAACGAAGTTCCCGAATGGTTGGAGTTGTTGCAGTCAATGAGGATTTCCTTTCCTTTTCGAAAGACATTGTATCCCGTTTTTCATTTTTCTATCAAGAAACTACTTCTGCGAATAGATACAAAGGAATATTCAACAATTTTTTGTTTAGGACTCGAAGCACTTGATCGATTTTTTATATCAATCAATACAAATGTTAGAAAACCATTGCACAATTCACCGTTGTGGGCTTCCCTTGGTTTTCGAAAGTCATTTAGCTCTATTGTGCTTATGGTGGGTGCTCTGGGGGCGCACACACCATGGGGCACCTGCAATGGTGCTTGTGTGCTACTGTGCATGTGGCACCATGTGTTGCTCAGCCTAGAAATGGGTTTCATAAAAAAATTCATCACACGTCTCCATGAGGTGCCTTGGTGTGGAGAGTGCCCCATCATTTCTGCAATGGTTACAGCTCCATAAATTCAAGGGTCGACGCGATGGATGATCTATAGATACATGATAGCACCCAAGACTTCTCCGGCTGAACTCCACAAACGTCCAAATAAAGTAGTCCTCCAATACAGGTGAGGAAGACTACAATATCCCAATATTGAAACATTAAATCAAAACACAGACTCTCCCTAAAACTCATCCTCTCACAAAGTTATCTGGTTTCTGATCCACGAAAGTGGAGAGCATACTCCCTAAGCTTTGGGAGAAAATGAGGGAGAAAAAAATAAGGGGATCATACCCATGGTGAACCTAGTAAGTGACCTACAGAGGCAACAGACCCGAGGAAGAGGTTGACCCTAAGGCATTAAGACAAAGGTTGACCCAGAGGCAACAGACCTAGAGGTAAACATCGTGGATCTAGCACTATTTTTCAAAGTAGAAGAGCCAAGAGCCAAAAGCAAAAGCCTAGACACTATTCCAAATCATGTAATGGAAGTCAACATTAAGGGGGAATGTCTCTAATGTTTACTTTTTTTGGAAAGTACACATTAAGGGGAAATGTTAAAGTTAATGTGTACTTATCCTTGACATGTGTCCTTAACACTTGTCATTTGTTATGGTGACGTGTGATCATCCTTTGTACTTTATATAAACCATCAATATAAAAGCAATGTGTGAGTTTTTGTGCCAACAAATGGGTGTCTTCAAACTTTAAAATTTGGTGGTCTCTTCTATCCTCTTCCTCCTCAGCTCTCGCTGAATTCTGTCTTCGAATTTGGCCTCTTTACTGACCTCCTCTTCAAGAATCTAAATGTCTTGAAGTCTTCAAAAAATGCTTTCTCAAATTTGACAAACTTCTTGCCAAAAAACTTCTCCTTGGATCAGTTTCACAAATCCTTTTGAGCTTGTTGTTGAATGACAACAATTTTTCCAATTTTGTTGTGATTACCTCTTTTTAGGAGTTTATTCTTCTTGCAATCTTCTTCCTCAAACTTTCTTCAAATCTTCTCCAATGGCCACTTCAACTTTCTCAATAGGGCTTCTCTAGCCTTCTTACTCCTTCCAAATTCGCTTGGAACCTCTTTTCTTAGGTTTCCAAATTCTTCAATCTTTTATCTCCTTTCTCAAATTTGTAATGGGGACCTCTTCTCTCGGGCCTCCTCTTTCTTCAATCTTCAATAGGACTTCTTTGTCCTCTTTCTCTCTTCTCAATCTTCAATCTACTACGGGGACCTCTTTCTTGGGTCTCCTCAATCTTTAATCTGCAATCTTCAATCTTCAATGGGGACCTCTTTCTTAGGTCTCCTCAATCTTCTATCTTCAATCTCCAATGGGACCTCTTTCTTGGACCTCCTTAATCTTCAATGTCTACTCTTTTGTTGCAACTCAAAACTAATCCCTACATGAGGAAAGCACATAGACTTTTAGGCAACCGAAGGTGAAATTCTTTATTTGTTGTAGGAAGCTTCTCAACTTCTGAGAACTATTTTTTTGCAACAAAAACTTAGACAACAACAATCAAATACATCCAAATCTCTAGAATTTTGAAATCAATAAACTTCACTAGTTGTTCTTAAAACTAGTGGAAATAAATCTATGTTGAGTCCTAGTCTTCACAAAATTTTCTGCAACCCTGTGGAAAGACTAGCCAAATAGCAAATTTCAAATTCTGTAAATGAAATCTCCCTATCTCTCATCAATCTCCCTTGTGGCTTTTATACCACTATTAGCTTTTTGATGCTGAATACTTAAAGCAAAATAACCACAAGATCTAAAATGAAGTAGTTGTATGAAATATAAGTCAATGGCAATATTCTAAACATATAAAACTCATTGATAACTTCTGCAACTCATAAAAGTGCCATTAACAAATGCTCACGAAAATAGTATCTTGATAGAATAAAGATCTTCAATACACCATACTTCCACACACTCACTCTACATTGTGTCTCACACACACATAAACACATATATAATGGAATGTGACTCTTCATATGAAGTACTCTTGGCCTTCACTCTTCTTGAGACTCTTCACTTTCCTACTCTATGGACTCGTGCACATGGACTATTATGCACATTTACATTATTAAATACTTTACACATTCTAATAATACTTGTGCATTTATTACATTGCATAAAGTAAATACTCACTCTAATATAGGACACTCATAATCTAAAGATGTACCCAAGGTGGTACATTAGCATGTACCAAATAATGTAATATACACTAGCATCCTTCGTCAAAAGCTCAATAATAGGTTTGACTATTTTAGCAAAATTAGAAATGAACTGCTGGAAAAAGGTGATTTTATCGAAGAAGAATTGCAAAGCTTTCTTTTTTTGCAGAATTGGCAATGCCAAGATTGCTTTGACTTGGTCTGGATTAATAGCAAATCCTTTCTTGGATACGACATTTCCAAGCAATTTGCCCTCATGTACAATGAACATTGACTTCTTGGAATTGAATGAGACTCCAAATTCCCAACATTTCTGAAAAACCATACAGAATGATCTAAATGTTGCTTACTGTCATGGGAAAAGATTGTCATATCATCAAGGCAAATCAAAAGTACCTTGTTGACCAACTCACAAAAGGCAAGGTCCTTGGCCCTTTGAAAGGTTGCTCCGACATTGTATAGGTCAAAGGGCATCCTCTAATATGCATAAGTACCCTATTTGGTGGAGAATGTTGTCTTGTATTGATCTTCATCTTTTACCCAAATTTGATTGAAAATGAAAAAACCATCAAATAGAGAAAAAAATTTAGCTCTGACCATAGTTTGTAGGATATAAACAATTTGAGTTAATGGATAATATTCCTTTAGAGATGCCTTATTAAGATTTCAAAAATCAACACAAAGTTAAATATCTCCATTTTTTTTCTTACTGGGATCAAATTTGCAACCCATGTAGAATGCTTAATGGGATAGATGATTTTAGCATTGAGAAGTTTCAAGAATTCCTTACTTCATCAAGGATTCAATCTTTTGGGTTTACCGACCTCTGCTTCTGTTTGAACAATTTGACATTTGGAAATAATTATATAGTATGTTGAATGCCATCTTTGTTGTAAACCTTGAGATTGTCATAGCTCCATGCTATTATATCTCGATACTCTATGCATAATGACATGAGCTCATCTATCTCCTACTCAGAACAACATATTCCAACTTTTAGGATCTTTTTGGGCTCCATTTGGACTTCCTTGAATTCATGTTGATCAATGGTCATCCTGCGAGTAGTTGTTCGGTCATTGTTATCAAAGAGGCTCTCCAAGGATATTAGCCCTTTTGGGATGTGATGTTTTTCAATTGTATCACCTCTTCTTGATCAATATGATGCAACATCTCTTCTGATTGTGAAGCACAAACAACTTCTTTAGTTAAAAATTATACAATTTGTTGATCACTATTAAATACCTGCCAAAAGGTATCTTTGTTTGGGAGAGATGGTCTGAAAACTATTATAATTGCATTTGATTTCTTACAATAATCAAAAGGATAAAAATTCACTCCCTGTAAGGCCAATGCATTAGCAATTGCATTTTTACTTTTGGGTATTGCTTTTATGTTCAATGCCTCAAAGCCTTCCATTAGGTCCCATCCCCTGTTTCGGTAGGTCTTCAAGTAGTGATGCTTGTTGTTGCAGCTTTCCGTGACTTGATTGACCACTAGCTCTAAGTCACTGAATATTGATAACAATTTAATTCTCATCTTGTCTGCTTCGTTAGGACAAGACAAAGCTTCATATTCAGCTATGTTGTTAGTGCAGCTCCATGTTAGTCTATATGAGAACTTTCCTATCCCCTCGGAAGGGGAAATCAATACTACCCCAGCTCCAGCTCCATTTCAACATCTAGCTCCATTGAAGTAGAGCTTCCAATTTTTTGTTTTCTGGAGTTCTTGATTTGACAAGGCCAAAACATTTTGTCCTAGCTTTGTTATGCAATAAGTACCCAATCTGATTTCAAATAAGTACCCAATCTGATTTCAATTATAGCATTGAAATATCTAAGGGCAAACTCATCCTCTATTTGCAACTCTTCTTGATTGTCTCTAAGAAGTCCAGCTCATTGTTTATCAAGTTGACGAAGTCCTCTTCGATTTTTTCAATGTGATAGGTAGTTATCTTCTCTACATAATTTTTTACTTTCTTACGTTTGTGAGGAATCACCATATGTGAATAGTCCAAGTACAGTAGCCACCCAACTTGGTTGTAAACTCCCTTGAAAGGCAGAGATCAAAATATCGTTCAAGATCATCTACCACCACTTCTTGTATGACTATCACCTCTAGCACTTTATGTAGGACCATTGGTATATCTTTTATTACCCTAATTGTCTTGACTAGTGTGCCATCCAAGTGAAAGACTCCAATGCTTGATCGAGTATACTCCATTCCCATTGCTTCACATACTGCCTTCGGCATGACAATAATTGTTGCTCCAGAGTCAACCATGCAATTGTGCACAATCCATCCTTCCATGCATAGAGACACATAGAAGGGCAGTGGTCTATTCTTGCCCATTCAGGGTAGTGGCCTAGAGACATGATCTATCGGCATTAAAGCCAAATTGAGATCCAGGCATGCTAGTCTTTCAATAGGAATACTCTTCAATGAAGCCCTAAGAAGGTCAATTCGAGAATCAATAAGGCGTCATACAAGCTTTTGAAGGGGTCTTGTTTATTCTTTAACAATATTGATTCTCGATGCTTCCAACTGTTTTTTTATTAGGCTCATCAAACCATTTTCGATAGTCCTAGGTTGCTTGCAATCTTTGTTGTTTTGTCATAGAGGGATATTGGAGCTTGTTTAGGGCTTGTTCTTTGGAATCTTTGAGTCTCCTTTGCTTCCTTTGTTTGCTCTAGCCTATGTTGCTCTTTTTTATGCTCTGGATGAGGTTGCACCTTCTTGTGCTATGGCTGAGTTTGCTCTTTTTCTAGCTTCTTTTGAGGTTGAGCCAAAACTTTTAAAAGGCTCCAATTTCTATGGATCCACCTACAAATGTTTCTTACCAGACCTTGTCAAGATTGATATACACTCTTCTTCCAAGGGATCTTGTGTGAGCATAATTTGATCTAGATCCCACAACATGTTTATCTGACCCTTCTATGCTTTCTCAACCTTCTCTGCAACTACTAATTGAGCCTGATGTCGGATCATGCATGTATCTACATTATGTGGATGATTATAGGCTAGGCACCAATAGATTTCCTCTAACAAAGAGGTAGATGGCCCCTCTTCCTGATTATTGTATACATTATTGAATTTTCTACCAACATTGCTTGCAGAGACCCCCTGATCCTTTGTGACATAAAGGAATCTCTTGGGTTGGTAACCATCAAATCTTCTCTCTATATCTTGCTTTTTCATGGTAGTTACATCATTGCTCATATTCTTCACTATTGTTAGTAACTCCAACATTTTTGAAGATTCTTGAGGTTCGAGAGCAGGCAATGCATACAGAGTTTGTACCAGAGGCAAAGCCTTACGTGAGAATTGGGACTAATTGAGGTGTGGATGTGACCAAAAGTTCTTTTTGCTATGAGGGTTGGACAACTTATGGGAAATATGGCACCATGACCCTAGGAGGAAGTTTTCCCATGGAGATTAAGTCATTCTTTGCAGCTATTGCAACCTGGTAGGTTTGTGGGAATGTCATTACATTTGTTTGCCAAAATTATAGACCTAAGTCTGGAGCAAAGGCATAGAGGTAATAGATGTATGTTTGAGGATCTGATGGCCTAATTTCATGGGGAATTCTCCTTCAAGTTTTGTTGAACCAAAAATTGAAGTCTATGATATCTTTTTTAGGATGCCTCTGAATAGTAGTAAATTGGGTGAGTAGTGAAAGAGGGTTTGCTAATTCAGTAAATTCTTGAATGAATGATTCGAAGAGTTGAGCCCATGAGTGGATGCTTCTATCTTCAAGAGTCGTATATCGGTGTAATATCTTCTCCTTGAACGAAAGTGTGAGTCTCACCATGACATCTTCATCACAAATGTTATGAATAGTGGCCAAAGTAGCCACATCTTGACAATGTTCATAGGTTGTTTTTTCGATACCATCATAGGTTAGTACAACTTTGAGCATTGCCTGGGGAATTTCATTGAAATCGCCTAATTGAAGCGGTCCGATATTATTCTAACCTAGAAAGTTTGGTCTAGCCATGACTTTTGAGTTCGGGTTATCAGAAAACTCTTGAGAATAGGTCAGCAAAGAATTTGTGCTTTCCACAAGGGAAGACAGCATAGGAGAAGATTTGTTTTGTCTAGATCTATAGGATGGCAGCTCAAGAAATTGCAACCGTTTTTTAAGCTTTTTAGTTGTTAATATTGTGATCATAGGCCTTTAAGTTGAGTGACAACTGGGTTCTTATTAAGTTTTGTTCAATGGAATTGCCAGGTAAATGAGGTAAGATGATCTCAGAGAGCAGAGTTTCACAAAAGCTCTAGTCAATCAAGATATGGATTTAACTTCTAATCAGGGAGGTTAGATTTGTGTCCCACCAAGCATGCTAAAAACTCTTGGATGTCAATCTGCCTAATGTAGGAAAACACGCCCTAGACTATGCCAAGATTGGATTTTCTTCTAAGTTCAACTTTCGGAAAAGGCTGATTCCTTGAAATGCTAAAGAAAAATTTGAGACTACAGATAGAAATGCAAGAGTTAGAGAATGGGAAAATGGTTTAGAAGATAATTGAAGGATGGTCAGATGCAGCTAAACAACAATGAAATACACTAGACGAACTCCTTTATACTCAAGCTAATACAAGACCAGCCATTAAACAAAGAATTGAAGAAATTTTCAAGCTCAGATTATACATATTTAACATTCCAAGAACTCTAAGGAAGACAATCCAAACAACTATCCAATTACAGCAAAATTTGCTTAACAGAATTAATCAACCATAAAGTATTAACAAAAATGTATAAAACTACACAAAATCCATATTCATATAAAAACCTGAAACGCTATTTTGAAAGGAGGCCAAACAACTTCTTGCTTATATTGATCACAGAGCATAATATATATAGCATATAACAAGCAAATTACTAAAGAGCCAACCCTCAAAACTGAGGTGAATTGGGCTATTTATAAGTTTACAATGAATCTTGTGGCCCAATAATACCAATGCAAATTTGTTACAGGCCTAACAGGGGCAGTCTAGCTGGCACGCTCATGGGTCGATGTCATTTTCTTGCTCTGTAACAATCAACGCAGCTTAACTGCTCAGATTCTATTGTGCTGATGTGCCTGGTCCAGATCTCTTCTTCAATCTTTGCATTCACTTGTCCTGAGCAGGTCCATGGATTTTTGGCTATCATTTTTGCAACCATGTGTAGTCGTTGCAATGGCCTGTCAGAGATGCCAACTTCAGTTTAATGATTTTGCTCTAAGTGGTTGGGGAGTGACCAGAACGTTAAACCTTCTGACAGGTACGATTTTTGAAGAAAAGGACAGGTCCAGGAGCTCTCCACCTGTCATCGGAGTTTTAAGTGTTGTTAGGCTGCAACAGGAGTTTCAGAGGCAAGGCCAGGATTTTTAGAAAGTTTGGCTGATGTTATTGCTTAGAAATCCTAGGCTCGTGTTCCAAGGTCATGCTTTGCTTCTCCGGGCTTCTCTTTGTCTTTCAGACTAATGCTTTCCCAGATTTTTTTGAGGCTTGGTGTGACATCATCACTTGAAAATCCAAGGTTCATGTTTTTTTTGGGTCCAGGCTTTGAGCAAACTCTTGTTGAGGTCATCATTGGAAAATCCCAAGATTGCCCTTGCCCGGGATTTTGCGATCTCGGATTTTTTTAAGGTTTGACTGACGTCATTACTTGAAAGGTCCAGGATTGCTTTACCGGACCCTTTCTGACTTAACCAATTTTACCCAGCCAAGTACATCTTGCTTTTCCAACTTCTTATGCAGTCCCAGCTCTTATGGAAAGACTTAGCCGCTTTGATATTTGGCACCGGATTAATGCATTTGGATTTCCGGTAGCCTACCTATGCAAAATGATACTCCCAGCCATGCTTGTGGGTTCTTGCCTTAGAAAATCACAGTCCGGCATGACTTGCAAGGACTTATGCATGTGGACGATTGCATTGACCCTATAAAGGTGGGAGAGGGGAGAAGGACCCAAGAATGAATACTCCAAGTCAAAATTAGAAAAAAACCTGACTCTGCCTATACAATTATAGGGTTCAAAGGCCATGCTAACTTCTCCCCAACCGAAGAATGTGGCATCTTAGATTATAGCTAACAAGCAACCTGTTAACAATGAATTGTTAATCAGTGATACTAACTTCTTCTAAAGCCAAGAATGTGGGATCTGAGGTCACAGCCAATATGTGATCATGTTAAGGATGAAATGTACATCAGCTTCAATAATCAAGATGGTGAAGCCAATACAGACTCTTTCTTAAAAGCACAAGCAAAGCCCAATCCAAACACTTTGTGTTAAAATTTCCACACTACACTTGATGGTAACTAAATATACCTGCCTGCCTTGCACATGTTTGCTGCAACCTGTTAGTAATGAGAAAACCTCAATCACAGCAAATTGGTTTCTGTGTTCAACTTTAAATTTGTTAAGACCATCTTACACAGCTAAGGATGTGAATTTGGCAAAATATAATAAATACCCACCAATTTTCTTCTTGCTAGTAAACCCAGTTACTGATGTTATTGATGTTCACAAGTTAGAAAGAAATTAATGTCTTACATTCAAATCTAAGATAAAATGCATCCCAGAACACACTTGCATATTTTGTATGGATGCACAACAGGGACCCTACAAAAACAGGAGGCAAGTTGAAAGCAAATTAAAGCACCTACATTGCAGTTAGCTGCTAACACAGGCACACCTTAAACAAATAAAGCATAAACAAATGCTTTTGAATTCTATTATTTTTGTTTTATCAATTCAAACACTTAAATGTACAAGTCTTGCATAAGAGGATGTACTGTTTAGCCTATGATGCAAGTTTGGAAGGTTTACTCTAAAAGAATCAAAATTTAGCAGACACTTGGCTGAAAAGAGCCCTGAAATCTTCTGTTGGAGACCCTGCTTCTTCTGGTTTTGATGCAAGATCAAATGCCTTGTTCTTTGCCTCTTCAAAAAGCAAAGCCTGTGAAAAAGAATGCAGAGAAGTGAACTTAAGAGATAAATAAGTTAAAAACCTGTTTATGAATATAGAAGATAGAAATATTGTAGTTCTGTAGGTTGAGCGAAGGCTATGGAACATACCTGAATGCAAACCTCTGCCACGTCGGCTCTAGGTACTGATTTGGTGTCAGTGGCAAGTAATTCATCATCCTTGCCTACCAGCAACTCCCTCATACCACCTTCCTTGTCTAACAAGCCACCAGCCCTGGTTGAAGAAAGATGTACTGAGCTCCACTAACTAAATGAGGAACAAATTCAAGATATACATACAGGCTAACATTCCGTTCATTATGAGTAGTCCGACTTGAAAGACTATCAAGTTGTATTCCTGAGAAATCAGTGATGTAATTTGTCTCCTCAAAAGAGGCGGGCACACATGAAATTATTAAAATCTACCTACAGCATTCTTTTTTGCTATCCTTGCAATGGGGCAAGAAACCAAAAAGTATTATTAGTTAGCATTGAGTCTATGTTACATGGGGATGCGTCCCCAGGATTCTATACCCATGGGGACATATGCCCTAGGGGATGGGAGGATGCAGTGGGGACGTTCCCCAGCAATCTCCTCCTAGAGGGCAACCGACAGCTGGGGGACGTCCCCATTGCATCCCCCTTACCCTTATTTATGCGAGGACGCTTAGAGGATGCCTGCACATCCCCTTGAGGGACAAGGGGCTGCCTGTCCCCTACATAATATACAATGTTTCGCAGTTTAAATCTGGAAACTTCACATCAAGAGACAAGAATACAAGTCGATGATGCCTGCACAACTGAACTATGGAGAGTTGTTTGCATAATATGGAGAGTTGTCAGATTAGATAAACAACTGAAAACTTAATTCCCCCCATATAAGACTTTTTATTGAGACAAGAATGCAAATATGGGTGCCTGTATAACTTTCATTGAAAGTTAACTCTAACATCTCTAAAGAAGTTCCACCATCCATTTATGCAAATATAGTAAAAGCACGACATTGCCACATAATAGTTTTGGATGTTATGCGACAGTTACAGAAAATCAAAAAATGAGTCATCAGAAACAAGAAGTTGAACATGTACTTTAAAAAATATCCTTGGCAGTTTAGTGGACCAATCACATTGAACCACTCACTATACTCACCAAATAATTCATCATTGTATTTTCATTTTGGCATTGGTTTTATTAGGCTATAGTGCTATTATGATTGGAAACAAATTTGCAAAACCGATTGTAATGGGAGGTTGATGGACCCATCTACCCTACCCAACCACCTACCCAAATAGTCTCGTATCATTAGAGACTTGAAAACCACCCATGCCATCATATACATTGCATGCTCTTATTAAATCAAGTATTCTTGACACATGCAACAACAAAACATATGCACAACTATGTAAAACTCATGACCAATATTAATTGGTTTGGCTTATGCAGACCAACTTGTCTGCCTACACAATGGATTGATTAACAAACTCATCTTTTTGTTCAATATCCCATATGTTATTTTTTTTTATATGTTTGTTTCAATGAATAGGTTAAACATTTTTTTTAAGGGTCTTGCTTCACAAGTTGCAAAGACTCTATCAGAGAGTGTCTGAAGTTTGGAATATCACAGCGCACAAGAACTTTATCTATAAATAAAAAAATTCAAATAAAATAGAAGTACCTGATTATTGTATAAGGAATACCAGAATCTGCAAGGTATTGCTCAGCCTTTCGCTTCCATATCTGCAATTAAAACAAAATATTCTCAAGGATATGTTTTCCATATTAGAATGTAAAAATAAAGTTTTCATGAGAGATTCAAAACTTCCTATCCTTGAACAATTCCACATAAAAGGTCTACAGATGATATAAAAGAACTGTAAAGAAAATCAAACAGTAGAATCCATAAAATAAAACAAATACATATAAAGTTGAAGAGATTTGAACAAGCATGCAGCAGAATTTAACATTGAAAGACAAGTGAAAAACCACTTACAAAGTAACAAGTCAGATGTTATTCTGAAATTTTTAAAACACAGTCATCACTTCTTGTGAATTTTTGGCATTGCAAGCATACAAATTGAGATACTGAACTAAACATTACAAAAACAAAGTCAACACTTAGCAAAAAACCCCTTTTACTGATGTTTTCCATCACTGATATTGTTGCTGCAGAAGAAAGAAATGTTTTATTTTATCCTCATTGTACGTTTCTTACCTTTGAAGGCTTATTAATAATGCAAGCAATGCACAACTAAAATCCCTACGTAACAACAAAAGGTTACATAACTGGCCCCAAATACCTTGAGCGATACTAAATGATCACACAAGATTAACACCTTAAGAAGCACTGAAATTTAGGGGCATAAAAAAGCATTCAGTCTACAAATATTTGTTGAATTCAAGGAACCATTTGATACTTGTTGGACATGATAAACAATACCTGTGATCCGGTACCATGTAAAAGTCCAACCAACAATAAAATAAATTTTCAAAAAGATGTTCTTTGCAAAGCAGGTAATACACCTATAATATAACACATATCTCTTGGCACATGCAGAAATCATAGTGCTCTTGCAAAATAAGTATTCAGGTTTACAGTCTCCTAGAAATCTGGATAATTATTTTTTTTAAATCCATATCCGAATGTGACACTACACCAACACTATCTTTTAACACTACAACACTCTATTTTGACGCCATGCTGACATGAAAAAAGAGCACAGTAGTACCAACGTAGTGCTGTTTTTTCTTATTAAAAAATAACAAAAACAAAAAAAGCAATTTTCAACAATAGGGCAATGCTATGGTTAGCACTATGCTCACAAAATCTAGTAGTGTTTAATTGGAGAAGCATGATGAATGCAATACAATGACCCACCTTTGTAACAGTATGAGAACATTGGCCAGCTAAAACAGAGTTTAGAAACAACTTGGTCAAAAATGTACAAAAGCAAAAAGAAGAGATAGGCATGTTGGATTAGGGATCTTAATCAGAAAAAACAGAGAAGCAAAATGGGCCTATGTCTACCACCAAAAAATAGACAATGCTATCATAACTAAAATGCTCAAGACTAAAAAACTCACATGAAGCTCCACTAGTCTGTAAAATATGCTTCCATTATACATAAATAAAGATGCACAATGGGAATAATTTACACATACATATAAATAAGCTAAACACATATCATGCATCCTTCATATTCTAATTATCTGCAATATATCATGGTCTGGTCAAATCACACAAACAAAATTAAACAATGAATACACTAAGACCAATAACATCCAGCTTACCTCGACCAGGGTATATGGCGCAAATATAGATATCATGAGAATTGATAGGCAGTTGGCAACTGCCCAACTATCACCAAACTACTCATTAACGTACCCATAACATTACATGATTCATAACAAATACATGTTGTCACGACTACACATGCAACATACACATCATGTATCCTTAATATTCCAATTATCTCCAATATATGATTGGACTGGTCAAACCACACAAACAAAATTAGACAATGAACATAACTCGACCAACAACATCCAAAATATTTCAACCAAGGTAGATGGAGTACATACAGGAATAACAGGAACTGGTGGGCGGTTGGCAACTACCCAACTACCACCAATAACCGTAACATGGAACATTAAATATACCCATAACATTACGTGATATTTATTACAAACATGTGACAAAACTATGTAATGACAACACATTTGATACACTACACAACATTATACAGCACAACTTCCAATGCGCTTGTGACACATCAATGCTCATGTTCACGTGGATGCTCATGTGTTCCACACAGTCATGTGCCAACTCAACTGCCTACATAGTCAACAGCCAATCATGACCTGAAGTGTCAAAAAAGAGTTGGCCAAGCAACAAATATGACAGTTTGACAAATGTGCGCCTTAGAGCTAAGGTGTAATCTCAAATTTATGTGTGACAATTGCAAACAATTGATTACCACTAAAGGTAACTATCAGTGGTTGTAGACGATACACAATAAAAGTAAGCTATGAAAACTAAAGCATGAAGAAAGATATCGGCACAAAAGCAGAAATCTTTAACACAACATAAGAAGTATCTATTGAGGACTGAACAAATGCAAAGACAAACTTTTAACACCATACAAGAAGCATGTATCAAGGAGTCAAAACCTCTAGGGTAAGAAAATTTGATAGGTATGAGGAGCATGTCTCACTTCATTGGGCCACTCAATTGTTTTCAAGAATGCATTAGCTCTATAGCCATTTGTGATAGAACTGTACAGAACTCCATTTCACTACAAGAATTTCACTCCAAGAATGTTATAATGTCAAAGCCTTCAGTAAAAATTAATAATCTAAAGCTTAAAAAGTATACTTCTAACATTTCTACATACAAACTAGATTTTGATTTTGAACATTCCAACATCAGAACATACAAAATTTCCATCATTTATGTTCAGAACATTTTAACAATACCACACATAAAACCAGACTTAAAAATTAAAGCAATTACGCCATTTTAAAGCATATATGGCATTTCACAATTGCATTGGCAGTCAAAAGTACGATGTACACAAATATTAGTACAAAACCTTGTTCTTTTTATTGGTTATATGAGGTTGAAACAGGCACCACCCGAATTACATCATGACTGCATTATCATGGTTTTCCAACAAACCATATTATCACAGACTGCCCTATAGCACGTGTGTCCATCACAATGCGAGGATTTGAACTCAGGTTGCACTCATACAACCACATTCCTATATTGAAACTCCACACTGCCTTGGACAGAATGTTAAGGTTCAACAATGGGAATGGCACTTTGGCTTATGGTGTGAAACTCCTTACTCCCCATTGCTTGCCCCAAACCCAATGGACAGTTTTTTAAGGTTCACCCAAGGAATTAACTTTTAGTTTATAGTGTGAAACCCCTCACTCCCCACCACTCGCCAAACCCCTGGCATTAATATGTTGAGGTTGAGATTGGGTAGAGCTTGTACAAAGAATGAAGGTGGACTTGGAACCATAATATGGGTAAGCTCGACCCTGAGTCTATGGCCACTTGAGCCTAGTTCCATGCTTTCGACCCCTACTCCAAGTGTCCTCATGGCTACAAAGTGACCGCTCGTGTGATTGGAACCTTGACTTATGATGTGAAACTCCTCACTTCTCACCACTTTTACTAGACCCCTTGAGCTAAAATGTTAACATTGGGTAAATATTGTAGAGAAAAGGTGGGCTTGGATCCATAAGATAGGTACACTCGACCTTAAGTCCATGGCCACTCAACCCTAGGTCCATGCTTTGGGATAAGTTTGACCCCTACCTCCAAGTGTCCTCATATTTCTGTAATTTGCCTATCCATGGAATTGTAACCTTGGTCTAAGGTGTTGAACTCCTTGCTCACCACAACTTCCCCCAAAAGTGTTGGGCTAAAATGTTAAGGTTCACCCATAGGATTGGAACCTTGGCTTAAAATATGAAATCCTTTGCTCCCCACTACTTGCTCCACCCAATACGCAAATATTAAGGTTCATCCAAAGGATTGGAGTTTTGCCTTATGATGTGAAACTATACACTCCCCATCGTTTCCCTCAAACCCATTGGCCAAATTTTGATGTTATATAGAGTTAAAACTCGTCTCGCCTGATTTGAATCTTAGACCTCCTATATGGATTACCCAAACCTTAACCGTTAGACCCACTCAGGCTGTGCTAAATATTAAGGTTCACTCATGGGATTGTAACGTTGGATTATAGTATAGAAGTTCTTGTTCCTCCCCACGTGCCTCAAACCCAATAGGCATATAAAACCCAGTTATATTAAATTAGAAGCATTTAAAAACTATAAACCCCTATTTCCAAAGAATAGTTATAACAACATCTCATGTACATTTTTTTTTTGGTAAATAAAAGTCTTCATTAATTACCGGGTTTTGCGGGTTAACCCAAAACCTATTACAATATCCAGCCTTCTGCTGAGATTGTAGATCCTAGTCATCCTTGAAACTTTCTTACCAGAACTTGTGTTGAATCCCCTACAACACCTTACTAACAAGGCACACCCATACCTAAACATAACTGTAAACATTACTTACATTGACAGGAAATTGAAGTTTGGAACTTTGCACTTGTGAAACCTGTTGCTTGCCCATTTCCTATTCTCTGTCGGAATCTTCCAAGGCTTACACCCTGTTACCTTCATTTCCAATTTGGTATGATTTAGAGGGAAACCCCATAGTTATTACCAGCTCCATGGGGAAAGAACACCCATTCATCTTTCTCCTTAACGGGTAGGTTTCTTTTCATGACTAATAATGTTTTCCACTTCACGTGGCACACCTTGTGTCCATGTCACCAAACTACCAACATCAACACCTATGTTGGCTAATTTGTCGGCTGACCTGTTGGCCTCACGGTACACGTGACGAGCCCTCCTGTTCTGTCTTGCCGCAAAAAGGATCCTCACTTCATGGATGACTCCCTCGATTCTCCATGGAGGTTTTTGCCATTGGTTAACAGGTTGATGATGTTCATCGAATCACCTTCAATCATCAAGTTACCTTGAGTTGCTTGGGCTACTTGCAACCCTCTCCAAAGGGCTCTAGCTTATGCTTCGTTATTAGTTTTGATTCCCAATGGTTCAGCGAAGGCCTTGACCAGATTTCCTTGATGATCCATGATTATTCCTCCAGCTCCAGCTCTTCTCGGGTTCTCCTTGGCTGCACCATCAAAATTTAGTTTAAACCAACCCTGGGGGGGTGGCTCCCAAGAAATCCCATTTCTGGGATTGGGCAAAGGAATGGAAGGTTTGTCCTCAATACCTAAGGCCCGAGCTAATTGTTTTTCTTGGGGAGGAATTGAGTGGTTCTCATCCACTAAGGTGCTAAGGTTTTCTTTCGCAAAGACAATAATCCTGTTGAGGATGGTTTTGGGTTGTGAATGGTATCCTTAAAGGCTCTATGGTTCCTTTCTAGCCAAATCTGCGAGAGAAAATGATGCCAATAGATTTTCCATAGGTACTTAAGTTTTAGGCTAACAAAGGGTTGAGGCCATTGATGGAACACTTCGGATATAAGAGCAGGCTTAACCCACGAGATCCTAAAGGCTTGGAAAAGTTCATCCAGGATGGACTCCGCTACCGGACACTCCAGAAACAAGTGTTGGGTTGTCTCCCATCCTGCCCTGCACATGTAGCAATGGTTAGCAATAACCATACCTTTGGATAACATATTGTCCATAGTGAGGATTTTTCCTTGAATCACTAGCCATGAAAAAAAGGATATTTTAGGAATTAAGCCTTTGATCCAAACCAAACTCGGTTGAAATTGTTGACATTCCACATTGAGAAGAAAATTATAGGCAGACTTAAGCTGTGAAGTCACCACTTTCTAGTCTCGGCCCAAACAATGTGATCTTCATCCTCTCCAGAGGGAATAATTTGTTGAGTTAAAATGTTATAAAGCTCTTCAGACTCCGCTTCAAAACCCTGTACTATGATGTGTTTCCACCTGTTGATATTTATATCCTGCCACATATAATTTGCAACCTTCTTCCCAATATGTTGCTCCATATGCTCTTGAATCCTAGCCAAACGAGGATTCGGGATAACTCCTCGGCTCTCACCCATCGATCCTTCCAAAAGTCTATTGTTTGCCCATTTCCTAGAATCCATCTAAGACCTTTCTTGACAAGATCCCTGCTCGTGAGGATTGCCTTCCAAAAAGTAGACCCCCTGCTTGCTAAGTTGTCATTAAGGAAGTTCACACCTTGGAGGTATTTCCTCCTAACTATGGCAGTCCATTCATTATCGACCTTAGTCAATAACCGCCATGCTTGTTTGGCTAACAGAGTTGTATTGAGATGAGCAACTCTCCTCAATCCTAACCCCCCATCGGCTTTAGGTTTGCAAACCTTGTTCCAACCTACTAAATGGATCCTTTTCTTATCCTCGGTCCACGACCGAGAGAAAATTTTTTTGAAACTGCTCAATTTTGTGATACACCTTGCTGGGAGCTACGAACACTGATAGGAAGTAAACGGGTATACTTTGAAGTGAAGCCATAGTTAAAACTGCTTTGCCTGCTTGAGATAACAGATGTCCTTTCCAACTTTGCTAGCTTTTTTTGGATCCTCTCCAGAACTATGTTCCACATTGATCCTTCAGGTTTCCCCGTAAACAGGGGAAGACCTAAATAGGAGGTGGGAAGGGATGCAATATGACATTCCATGATCCTTGCTATGTTGTTTTGCCTAGGAATGGGGGTATTGATGAAATAAAGTTTGCTCTTATCAAAATTCACTTTCTGTCCAGCCGCTTCTTCATACATTATGAGAATATTTTTAATCCTTCTTGCCTCAACCACGAAGCCAAAGTCGGTAGCAATGTATCATCAACAAATTGTTGATGTGTCACCGGGGTAGTTAGCGACGTGGCCTTGATACCGATATGAGTCCTGCTACCGCTGCTGCCTTAATGGTTCTTCCCAAGGCCTCGGCTACGATGATGAACAACATAGGACTTATGGGATCTCCTTGTCTTAGACCACATTTGCTTTGAAAAACCTGCAGTAGACCCATTAACCAAAACTGAAAAACAAGGCTTAGAAATACACTCTCTTATTAACTTGACCCATTTCATGTTGAAGCCAAATTTTAATAAAACTGCCTCTAGGAATTCCCAATTTATCCTGTCATAAGCTTTGTTCATGTCTAACTTTAAAGCCATGACTGCTTTTTTGGTATGAGCGGTTGTATGAAGAGCCTCATGAACAGTAATAACTCCATCTAAGATTGATCTTCCTTGTACAGAACTTCCTTGACTTGGATCAATGATAACCAGTAGAACTTTCTTCAAACGGTTGGCTAAAACTTTGGATAGAATTTTATAGGATATATTACACAGGCTAAGAGGCTAACCGGCCTAAAGTCAGCCATAGTCTTGGGGTTGGGGCCTTTAGGGATCAAAGCAATGAAAGTTGAATTGAAACCCCTTGGAATATGATTTGAACTTTGGAACTCCTTGATTGCGGCAATAACTTCTGCTCCAACAATATCCCAACAAACTTGGAAAAACCGCGGTGAAAACCCATCCGGCCCAGGAGCTTTGTCAGGATCCATGTTAAACAAAGCCTCCTTGATCTCTTCGTCTAAAAAAGTTGTTGTAAGAGACTCGTTAATCATTTCATCAATGAGTTGTGGAATGAATTGAAGGAGAGAGTCCTTTGCTTGGGCATTACAGGCCCGTTCTTCACCCAATAATGAACTAAAAAAATTAACAACCTCGTCCCTGATCTCCTGAATGTTTTGAGTTGAGGATCCATCCACCTTAGTTAAATTTCTAATATTATTGTTGCTTCTATTGCTCAATGTGGTAACATGGAAAAACTTTGAATTAGAGTCCCCTTCCTTTAGCCATAATGCCCTTGATTTCTGCCTCCAATACATCTCCTCACAAGCTAAAATATTATAAAACTCACAAAGGGTTTCCTTCTCTTCAGTCCTTGTCGCCTCATCATAGGTTCCATTTTGGATTTTGCTTTCTATTATTCTCAGTTTTTCCCCCACTTTGCTCTCTTATTCTCAAAAATATTTCCAAAGACTTCTTTATTCCATATTCTAAGGTTGTTTTTCACCATCTTAAGTTTTTGAGATAGTTTGAAGGAAGCACTTCCCTGGATAGGCTGCTGCCACCATTCCTCTATTCGTTTCTTGAAGTCCGGATGTTTAACCCACATTGATAGAAATCTGAATGGCTTTTTAAAGGAGTTAGCCTGAAATGCCTCCCATAGAATAAGATTATGGTCTGAAGCGCATTTAGGAAGGGCTTGTAACGTTGAATCACCAAACATTGTTGTAGCTTCCTTGGATAAAAAAAACCTGTCCAACCTTTCTTGAATCAGCTGACTTCCTATCCTCTTGTTACTCCATGTAAATTTGGCTCCTTTTAGTCTTACATCCATCAATTCATTTGTGTTAATGAATTCATTGAAGTCCTCCATGCTCCTTGAGGGTAACCCAGATCCTCCCTTCTTATCGGATGGGTAAAGGGGGGTATTGAAATCTCCCCCAATCACCCAAGGAATGTCTTTAAAATCTTGGCTCAAATGCCCCAAAAACTCCCACAGTTCAGACCGCCCTTGGACAGAGGTGGGGGCATAAACATTTGACATAATCCAATTCTTATTAGTATCAAAATCATGAAATAATACGCTTAAGACTCTTTCATTTGCCTGAATAATACTTCCTTCTATTTTAATAGGATCCCATAAGATCATGAGGCCCCCAGATGCTCCTCTCACTTTGTTGAAAGGCCACTTCCCCTTGCTTCCAAATCCTTCTAGCTATAAGTGTTGATTGTGCCGCATCTATTTTGGTTTCTTGAAGAAAAATGATAGTAGGATTCCAATCCTTCCTTATAGACTTCACCATCCTTTGTTTTGGTGGGCCGTTTAGGCCTCTCACATTCCATGAGAGAACCTTCATTTAGACTATTTGATATTTTTCCCCGCCCCCTTCCCTGAGCCAAAGGGGGTTTGTCAATTTTGCTATTATCCTGGCCAGGAATAGCTTGCTGTAACAATGTTCTTTGCTTTCCGTTTGCAATTTCTTCATTGATTCTCATTCTATAGTGCTCTGTTGTAGATATTCTCCCTTTCTTTCTTTCACTTCCATAATCTATCGGAGGCTTGGTGGTGCTTCTAGTCTATTTTGGACTGAAATGAGGGGGCATATCTTTGTGATAGTCTAGGGCTTGAACCTTCTTCCTCATTTTGGGGGTTTTCAATTCCCTCTTCATCCTCAACCTTGTTTTGGTTCACCTCTCCTATCTGGTTCCTAAACAAGGGGCTTTCCTTCAAGGAACCTTTTACCATTGGGCTCATCTGATAAGGGATAATTTGCTCCACTACCGGATTAGGAGCTACATTCCTACCTCTTGTTTCCACAACTTCGACTCTTGACTCTATTTTTTCCATGTTTAAACTGAAATGACCTAGCAATTTTTCTTCATTTTGAGCATAGCTTTTGGGGCTTTTTGTCATAGCTGTGGATGGTCCCGATTTGGATGGGGAGTCTAGGGTTTCAGGAAACTTGACACTGATGGTATCATCCTTACTGTTTTCTTTTTCAACTTCTAGATTTGCTAGGATATCAAACATGTTCAAGTTGGGATCTTTATTACATACCTTATGATTTTTGCCTCCCTCATTATGTTGCTTTCCTTTCTCCTGGATTTTTGCCAGTTCTGTGTTGGCTTGGTCAGCCTGGTTATTCTTAACTTGTCTGTATCCTTCCAAGTTAAGACGCGGTCCTTGAAACTTTGGGATCCCTCTCCCATTAGCTTTCCCCAGAAAACCTTCGCTCGTGGCTTCCTTGTTTGCAGTTATTGTCAGACATTGGGCTTGAAGGTGGCCCTGGGTTTTGCACATGCTACAAAATGTCGGCTTGTTCTCATACTCCACAGGCTGAATCCTTAGAAACTCTCCATATGCTAGTTCCACCTGAGAAGGTAGATCAGAATCCAAGTTTGCATTTACACAGATCCTGGCATGCGTCAGTCTAGTCCTTGCCCGGGTTGAATGGTCTATTGCCACGAGCTCTCCTATCATCTTTGCTATGCCACTAAGCCGGTACTCATTAACAAACTGGGTTGGGAGGTTTGGTAAGCGGACCCAAATGGGTGCTATATTAATGTTCTGCTTCTCAGGGTTGAAATCCTCCCCCCACTTCCTCGAAAAGAGGCTACGCCTTCCTAGAAACCAGGGTCCTCCTGTCAAGATGCGCTCTGCATCATCTTTGTTGTTGAGTCTTATCATAAAAAAACCTCTTGACATGGCTACGATTTCTAAGCTTCCTGAAGTTTTCCACTTTGCCGCGGCCCATGAGCGAATAGTCTCAATGTCCGGCCTTCCTCCCAAAAACTTGCCAACTAAGGATGATGCCTCCATATCCAAGAATCTTTCCATAATCTCCATTGGCGCAGTTAACCTGTTATTGTTTGGTATTAGGGGCGGTAGTTCATTGACTGGCTCCTTCTTTTTCCCTTTCAGCATTTCCAAAAAGGTTGGGCCCTTGTTGCCAGCTCCCGAACCCCGGTGGGACCCTTTGTATGAGGGTTTATCTGGAGGATCTGTACCTTTAGCCTTTTCGAACTGAGCTGACAGGGAATCCTTTTCCTTTCCAGCTACAACATTCTGCCCTGCCTCTGGATCTTCTCCTTCCGTTGGTTCAAAATTCCTGCCTGCCATTTTTGCTCCTCCTCTGCTTCCTCCACCGCTCCTCATCCCTTCTTTGATCTGCCCTGCCTCTTGTAAGTCATTTGCACCAGCGCTCTTCAGTTGGACGTAGAACACCGAGCAAACTTTCCCCCAACTCTCCTTTTCTTACATACCTTATTTTCCAATGTCCCCCCCCCCAGCATCTCATGTACATTTTTATTGCTATAATTATAATTCAGAAAACATACACAATATGCAAATGCTCAAAGGATGAGCATTAACATCTTTTACACCAGATGATGATGGAGTAAAAATAATTTAAAACTTCTAAATATTCCAAGAACATAATCTGCTAGATAAATAAGTTTGCTGTAGCAGATAGAATAACCATGAACTGAAAATTCCAAAACAATTCCAAACAAGAAACTGAAGAAATTCAGATCAGGGATATAGGATTTGCAATTCTAACAGACAGATTTGAAAAAAAAAAGTCCTTGATTTAAGATCTAGGAACCTGAGGTTCTATAATCCTAAGGAACAAAAACTTTATTGAGATATTCATGTTAGAAAAGCCAACAAACAAAGAGCTTAAAATAAATTCCGTGGAAGAACTAACTAGTTGCCTTGAGCTAGGACGTTGAGACTTCAAGGATGCCTCCAAGAGTTTGTGAAAAAATGTTTGACTTCATGTACCCATCAGAAAAGCAAACACAACTCAGAAAATAATTAAACTGCTTCAGATGAAACTAAAACAATTGAAGATTCCATCATGACTCGTCAGGATTTGATAAATCACTAATCCATGTTGACAACGAAAAGTTTAAAAGTTCTATCAAAACAAGCCTTACCATGGAGTTCTGAATGATGGAACACTAGCACTAAAGTAATTTGTTAATGCTCAATTGTCCACAAAAAAATTGAAGAGCTAATCATAATTCCTTTCAAATTTAACAATTTGCTTTCATTTTTCATCTTACAGTCCCCAATAGCATGAATATTATCTTTTCCTAGATGAAATTGGAGAGAGATCAAACCAAGTATTCCACAAAGGATCACAACAACCCCCCTAAGCTAACTCCTATTCCTTCTCCAAGGATAATAGTTAATCATTCCTCCATATGCCAGGGTTCTAATGACAGTAGAACCAAAGATTTGGGGGCACTTCACCTACATCTGAAAAGTTATTGATACTCTAAAGAATCCTAACCTACAGAACTTGTTCAGGCTATAACTTCAAGTCAACTGATTTCAGCCCAACATTGTCTCTCAAATTTGATTCTTCAACCTCGTTTGTGGTCTTCCTTAGACAAACTTACCTTTCCTTCCTTTTCATAACCTTTGAAAATCCTTCATGATCAATTTCTTTATTTAAGGCTTTATTTCTTTTCTGCTAATTTTATAGCTTTTTGAAATGGAGGGATTCAGAAACAAATGCATTTATTCATAATATTATCTACTATGAAATGCCGTGTTAGTGAAATCAGAACTTGTTCACAAGAAGTTTCTAAAAATGCCAACTTAATTTCTTCAGGAAGCTATGCTCCATGGAGTTTCTAGGACTAAGATGGCACGAGACAAGGGGATGTGTCTCCTAGACGGTGGAGGTTTGGCCCCAAAAACCAGAATGGCTGGGATGTTGGCTTATATAAATATATATATTAAAGCCCAAAGTCGAATTTTTTTAAGCAAAATTTATAAATATGTAACATAACATAATGTAAAAGCATAAGAATTTAGGAATTAGGAATAATGTAGAAGCATAGAAAAACAATAAAGTAAAAGTAAAAAGTAAAGTAATTTTTAATGCCCGCGAGGCCATAGGCCATATGGGACGATGTGGTTTTCTAAGTGTTTATGCACTCATATCAATGTATGGAGTAACCCTACCCCCTTTTAGATACGAACCTTGGACCTCCTATCCAGGATTCCAAAGTTCCAGATTCAAACGTTGGACCTCCTGTTCAGAGTTCCAGAGTCTCTAGTAGGGTACCTAGGAATAGATATTTGGGGATATCTTATTATATTGTATAAGGGTCGGCATGGGCCACACATAACCCAAGGTTGATTGTATTAAAATATAATATTATCTTATTAGTAGTAGGCTCCCCAAAGTAGAATAAGAATATGGATATATAAAGAAGAGATATTTGTCATTGTATTCATATCATTGAAGAAGAATCTTATGTAATCGTCGTGCCCACAAAGTGGCCTCTCACCTTGGGATATCTTGTGGAGTTATTCTTTCCTTAAGGATTATTATTGGTGTTGCCCTACCTTAAGGGTATTATCTATCTCTCTCTCATTTGTGGATTGTTATTGTGGATAATCTATTGTGGATGAATGATTTGATATTTCTGCATATTGGTGAATGGTTTATGTTAATGATAATAAAGTTATGCAACAAGTGGTATCAGAGCAACGATTTTGGCAAAGTGGGGAATTTTGTGTGAAATTACAGAATGAGGGCAAATTTTTTTTTGGAAAAAACATCTCATCTTTCAAGAGCCATATCTCTGCGCAAGTTTATCCGATTTAGGCAATTCTTGGATCCGATTGTGCAGAATTTAAAGAGCTTTAAAATGAGTGGGCATATGAAGGAATCCGAGCAGTATTGAAGGACATACGATCTTTTGAAGTTAAACATCTAGAACAAGGAGTGACAAATTTCGCAGATTTTTTCTGGAAAAACGTCTCATCTTTCAGAAGCCATATCTTTGCAAAAGTTTATCCGATTCAAGCGATTCTTGGATCAGATTGTGCAGAATTTGAAGAGCTTTAAAATGAGTGGTCATATGAAGGAATCCGAGTAGTATTGAGGGAGATACGACCTTCTGAATTCAGTCGTCTGGAACAAGGAAAGTGACGAATTTTCAAATCGCGAAATTCTTGAAAGACAAAATTTGTGTAGTTCGGGTAAGCAAATCAGTTGTAATTTATTTTGTTGGGAAGAAAAATTGCAGATCTAGTTGTCTCTATGGAATTTTAGCTTCAATTCAATGGAAAGATATTTACTTTTATAGAACCCTAGTTTGCATTGGGGTATGATATATATTTTCATGAAACCCTAGATTTGCATTATCTAGAGGTGTGAACTTATGGAGCTAGAAATATTTTCTGGAGAAGATGATATTGATGTTAGGGAATGGTGGAAAACGTTTAGGTCTCCATATCATAATATTTCTTTCAGGAAATCCTTCCTTGATATATGTCTTAAAGGGAAAGCTTCTTGGTGGATAAAATTTTGTAAAGAGAGAAATAATGAATACACTTGGGATGAAATAGAGCATGAAGTAGATGGGACCCATATTATATAGATTACCTAATGGATGTCATCGAAGACCTTGAAAAGGAACTATAGGAAACTCAAAATGAGCGGAATGCAATAAAAGGAGAATGGGAAGTTTTCAAGAAACAAAATGAAGATTATGAAAAAGAAATAAAATTACTCAAGAAGAAAGAGGAAAAGGTCAGGGAAGATAAAAAAGATGTCAGTATGCAAACAAAGGAAACCATACCTTTGGTAGAATATAAATTAGAAAATGGACAAAGGAATTTGTTTGAATCTAAAAAGTCTATTTTGTAGGTTCATAGAAGCATTCAAAAAGAACAAGTTATTATTTCCATTGACCCTGGTAGTAGATATAATTTTATTAATATTTCTTTGGCTAAGAAGTTGAAGCAACAAAAATTAAGGACACACAGCTAAAGGGTGAGCATGTTCAGATTTTTGAAGATTTGAAGATCACTATGGATAAATATGTTTTACATTCCGATTTCTATGCTATTGATATGGATGATGAGGATATTGTTCTTGCATATCCTTGGTTAGATTCTTTGGGTACTGTTAACATTAATGTGCAAAAGAAGTTTATGAAGTTATGGTACAGGAAAAAGAAGATAACATTGCAGGATATTTCTCAACTTAAGGAGCAAGGATCCAAGGAAAATCAAGAAGTGGTTGTAAAGAAACAAATTGAAGAACCTAAAATAGAATCCAAGAAGACAATAGCAGCAACAGAGTCCATGGAAGAAGTAGCAACAACTGAATCAGTGGAAATAACAGTAATAGAGTCCAAGGAAGATTTGATAGAAGAACACAAGGACACACCAAACAAAGAGAACATGAAAGAACAATGTGTAGAGGAATTTAAAACAATGGAGCCAAATATTGAGAAGTCAAAGAAGGTAGAACATCAAGTTAAGGTTGCACCATATCACCATCCACACCACCATGAGCGGCAACAATCTTGGGGGCATGGTTCAAGGCAACAATATTATGGTTCTACATGGAATCAGAAGGGCACCAACTATGGCAATGTTTGGCAGAGAAAGCATAGTGATCATGGTTTTCAAAGTGGTTCATCAGCATCAAGGAACAAGTGGACCCATCATTCAAGTTATCAAAATACAGCAGCAAAAGCATGGAGCCAACGAAGCAGATTTGGATACTCAAGTAACAAAATGGCATACCAGCATCAACGTGTTTCACTTGGATGGATGGATGATCGAGATTGGTACCAGTTGCTAACATTGCTTAGCAAATCATATTATCATGTTTCTTCAAATGTTTCGAGGACGAAACATTTGTAAGGAGGGTGGCATGGTAGGGTACCTAAGAATAGATATTTGGGGATATATTATTATATTGTATAAGGGTTGGCATGGGCCACACATAACCCAAGGTTGATTGTATTATAATATTATATTATATTATAATACAATATTATATTAGTAGTAGGCTCCCCAAAGTAGAATAAGAATATGAATATATAAAGAAGAGATATTTGTCATTGTGTTCATATCATTGAAGAAGAATCTTATGTAATCGTCTTGCCCACGAAGTGGCCTCTCACCTTGGGAGATCTTGTGGAGTTATTCCTTCCTTAAGGATTATTATTGGTGTTGCCCTACCTTAAGGGTATTATCTATCTCTCTCTCATTTGTGAATTGTTGTTGTGGATAATGTATTGTGGATGAATGATTTGATATTTCTGCATATTGGTGAATGGTTTATGTTAATGATAATAAAGTTATGCAACAGTCTCTGAATATCAAATATCCATCCAAAATCCATGACCATCATTCATATAACAATAAGCTTGGAAACCATAGGCAATTAGGATTCTCAATTCAACCATAGTTCAAGTTCCAACTACATAAACAAAATGAAAGTGAAACCAAGTTCTCAGTGTTTTTGCAAGGGCATGTGAAAAGTGAGCTTGTTTGGTATTGCTTGAATGAAAGACTTATGAACTTATTGCTTGAAAGAAAGACATAATGAACTATCTCCTTTGCTTATGTAAATTGGCTGTGTGCACTCTATTATTGGTATTTGGAGTAAGTAAGGTTGTGTTGGACATTACATTCAACATTAAAGCATATTAAACCGCCTGTACACCTATGAGGCAATAGAGATGAAGTATATTAAGTAATCTATGGGATTGTAATCAAAGGGCATGTCTGAAATTAGTTACTCTACTTGCAAAACAACAAATAGAAGATTTGTTATGAGTCATATTTACAGGCTTGACAGTCCTGTTATGGGCATTGTAGACATGTTCTGTGATATCGCAACCCTGTTAACTGTGTTTGTGATTCCTTTAAGTTGAAATGCATTTAATTCCTTTTTGCATACATATATATGAATTTATATCTTCTGGAAGACCTGTACATGCATTTTACTTGTCTGGCAGACACACTAAGTGCATTTGATGTCTTCTACAGGACCTGTAAATGCATTTATAACTCCTCTGGCAGGATTGTATTAACATTTTTACAGTTGGGGGGGGATGCCATCTGGGACACCCATCCATCTCAGAGACAGCTGTGGAACATCCTGGGCATCCTGCTGGGTGCGCTGAGGAGTCGGAGACACCTAGATGTCCCCAGGATGCCGGCATCCCTGGGACACCTGAGTGTCCTGGAGACACCATCCTGGGATGACCTCTTTTCAGGTATAGCTTGGGATGGCCCGAGACATTTAGGGGACAACTGCCCTCAAGTCCCCAAAAATAGGGAAGTTTAATCTGCACTCAACTTCTATTTAAGGAACAAAGAGAAATATAATCATCAATCCCATTACCTTTTGAGACCTAATAAACCCAAAAATGTAGGTAAGAGTTGGGAGCACCACCCAAAACACAAAAGATAAATTTTCAATTTTCGGGTTAAAGACCAGTACACAGGACTTAAGCACAATATTGCCTTCCCTCATAAACAAGGCTCTTATAGAAACTAATACCACCAGTTTGTCCTCTCCATTTGCAAATTTTATCAAGGGGAAAGCTCTAGAATAGAAATTTATAATATAAGAGAAGGGGATTTAACACAAGGTTATTCTGTGAACTATGAGTCCGACTAAGAAACCCTATTTATTTAGCCAAAATCCTTTGAACCTGCAGGTCAAAGCTTTTCTAGGCAACTCAATAAATTTAACCTGAGATATAAAAGAAACATTCAACAAAGGTAGAGCTTATGAGTTCTCTATGCACACATTGCCTTGAAGTGCTACAGGAAAAATTTGCCTGGGTGCTAAGATTGACAAGTATCCAGACCTGTTAATCTAATCTAGAAGGATACTATGCAATTCTACCACTTGCAATAACAAGAACCACTCCAAACTGGAAAGTAATACTTAAAAGAAGGTGCCTTTCCACTCTCTATGGGAAAACATCTCCTAGTTCCAATTCAAGAGATCTTAAGCATCCTATAAATCACACAAAAAACAACTGCAAATTACGATTTATCACCTCTCAACTTGCATCATACTATGGGAGGTCCAAAAAGCACCTTTATCTATGCATGAGAACTCCCTGCTCTTAGGCATATAAAGAGAACTCACCAACTCAAAGTGTATCACAAAAACATGTTGTGGAAGAAGACTAAATCGGGTTGAAGCTACCTGTCAAGATAAACCCAATCCTTTTCATACCTATGGAGGATAGAACCCAGATTTCCAGCATAATAGCCCTCAAACATCTACCTCGATCTAACACAGTGAACTCCTCTCTTTTTACCTCCAATGAGTGAAGTAATTATGTGAGACTAACCTGTTTTCTTAAAGGATTAGATCCTTGGTTTCTAGCATCATAGTCACTCTAACCACTAACTTAAGACCCTAGATAATTCACCACAAAGAAAAGGAAAGAACTGTAGAAAGCTCCCAATAACTAGCCTTAGACGAGGAAATTAATACAAAACATCTCTTAGTTCTATGTCTTGAGTAAAATCAATGAAACATAAACTTTCCCATGTTGACAACAAAACAATAGATCTACCCATATTCGACTTTGCTAAATAACTTGTTATTAGTAGCTGGGACTCACCAGAATGTTTCCATTCCCAAGAGAATTCAGTGGATGATTGGGATTTGTCCCACCCATGGATCCAACTAAGACTATCTGCTTCACTCCTACAGCTTTGGCTGCACAGATTTCAAATAAAAAATAACAACACTCAGATTAAACAATATAGTTTACTCTGTGGTCTTGTTTTCAGTCAGTGATACATGTCTTTTTTATTAGAAAAAAGAGTCCTCAGTGGTAATGAGAACTGAGAAAACTATTTCAATTTCAAACTGCTGTACCTGCATCAATTTGATCCTTTTGTCCAATCCAATCAACCTATCACCATAGGAAAATATTACATCAAGGAAGAAAAAGACAATAGCATAAGTTGCATATATATCAAGTATAAGGAGGCTGCTAAACTAAAAATTCATTGTGACATTGACATTAGTTTAACTCCTTTGTTGGGCTTAACAGTGCCCAGATAAAACAACCAAGGAAAAAATAGACACAATGTAGTCATAGGTCATAACTGAACAAACTAAGCATTTCAACTTAACCTGTTCAGGATAGCATCCTTCTTCAAAGTAAAACTCTGGGCGGCCTCCTTTAGAGGGATCAAAGCCAGGTTTCATCTTGGGCACAGCACTGGTAAGAATGATCAGGGCATCCATCCCTTGGAAAGCTGGAGTGAGAGTTTCAGGTAGTCTAATGTCACCTACAAACACATCATCTGCACCACCAATCTTCTGTTTGCTTTCTTGTGTCCTAACAAAACCACTAGCCACAAATTGACTTGGTCTTTCCTTTAACTTCTTGTATACTAATTGACCTGCAATAACCAAGAATAGCTGTCAGTAAAAATGGTCACTACAGATTGATTTCCTAATCACTAACTGCTTATGGCTTATAGGTTTAACTCAGATGCCCTCCCCTCAGTTGTTATAGCCTAGGATTATCTAATTAATCAATTCCCGTAGCCACAATAAAGAATAAGCACATTCAATTCGTCAATTATCATTGCTTCAGTTGACACATCCAATAATTTAACATGCACAACCAGGATATCAATACTCAATTCATTCCTACCCGAAACCTCAAACCACATACCTAAATTCTTTTAACCCCATTTCACAATCAGTTCCTTGATCCGTGTGGATTCACATTACATATCGATTTCCTCAATAAACATTGCGTGTACTCACTTGCCAATTTTGTTTGATGTAGCCCAAACCCATGTGTGCAATAATCCATCCTTTAATAAGGAAAAATTTAAATCTTTGGAATCCACAAGACGAAACAACAAACCAAACCCCTCATTTCCCACACCTTCAGAATCACATAAGGGATGTCATATTGCATTGCCTAAATTCAACCACCTAACTCCTCAATTAAAATTTAAATACCCCACTCCTAAATGAACATAAGTTCGTTGTTCGTTAAAATGCATCCCTAAGCAAAGCTTTAGACTGAATGTTCAGTGCCTTCAATATGCATGGACAATTCTCATGATGTAACGAGAACACATACAAATCATTAATCCCCATTGCTTCAGCTGACTCAATACAGTAATTTAACATGTATAGACTATAATCCAATAGCTTCTTCACTAATACCCAATGCAAGCTCTTAAGAGTTCCATACATAACCAATTCCTTAATTTCCGAGTATTCAGACTGCATATCAAATACATCTGTCCCATACACCTGACCAAAATATATCTAATTTTGTGGATCCCACGGATTGAATTGACACATCAAATTCCCAAATCTTCAAAGCTTCAAGTCTCCATGACGTAAATTTAAACACCCACTTCCTCAATTCCAATAATCTTATCCCACATAATAATTCCTCAATGCCCAACCTGCACTTCCATTGCCTTCAATCGACATGCAAAGTCCCCAAGCCTTTTTTAGCTTCAACTTGCATATCCAATTCCTCAATTCTAATTAACATAACCAATTCCTATGTCGCCATCCCCAAGTTTGGGGCGATTGCTCCTGCATGAGGTGTAGCTCAGGGGTCACTGGGATGAACTGATCTTAACAGGCAGGCGCATATTCCCTGCCAAAGAAGCTCTCCAAAGCCTAGCTTTGACCTTAGGTATCTCAATAAAATTTGGCTTAACATTTCAGCCCTGAACTTCACCAGCCCAAAATTTCAAACTACCCCTAAAAAGCCTATTCCCTTGTACAACACCACCAAAATATTTTAAACTCCATCCATATATAGAATTCCAGAGTCCAGTTGCCCTAATCCACATACCCAATCTGGAAATCCCCTTGCCTTAACTAAGTGTAAAATTCATTGATCCACGACATTCCCCCAGTCCCCATTGTCTCTAACCTCAAACCCAATTCATCTCATTAAACTTATGTTCCTTTCTAGGTTATACTCGAAAAACTTATATTAATTTGTATGCTATACTCTAGTAAAAAATGAGAGAAACATTGAATGTACCTGTTCTACCACCTGCTCCAGTGACCAACACAGTCATAGTAGAATCCGCCATCGCCACTACAGCTGCACCTCTTCTCAGAGTCTTCCAAGACCTTTGTTTAAACACTGAAGAAGATTGCCACTCTAATTTAGAAGACCCAAAATTACTACTATGTGAGGAAGTTGCTAATTTTGTAAACAATTTCCTAGCGAATAAAGCATTTACATTGGAGTCTGACGAGTTAAATTTGCATGAGAAGTGGTGGCGGGTAGGAATACACGATGACGAGATAATCGTTGCCATTATTATTATTGTGATGTTCAACCAATAGAAGTAAAGAAGGTAAATACTTCCGGATGTTCATTCATGTATGTGTACACTATATAGGGATGAGTTCAACTAATATGTAGACCGTTGAACGTTCAGTTTAATTTTAGGTTTGAGAAAAAGGCCTTATCCGTATTAACCTGCAATCACATGACAACAAGTGGGTGTAAGAGCTAATTAATGTATGTTGGAAAGTTACATGGCCAGATTAAGGTCTACGTAGGCATTCAACAGCATCGCTGCCGGCAAATACAAACGTAAGGTGCAGAAAGTATCGTTTGTTTTTGGCAGAGTGATTGGTTTGCGATTTGTATTTTTGATAAATATATAACATATAATATCATAAATGATATGTATTTTTGTTTTGGTTTTTTTTTTTTTTTTCCTCTCCCTGTGCACGCAGACCTGCGAACGAGGGCGACGGGCAATTTCGAGTATGGAGGTACTCAAATCCATGAATTAAGACTTCATCGAAACTTCGTGTTCAATATTTTTTAAATAATGGTAAAAATTAAAATAATAAGTCCTCAAAGGATATTGGTTTTCATTTTGAAACTTAAGTTTAAACAACAATACAAGGGGATTAGGATTCTTTATAAAAATTTGCTCATTCTCTTAACATTGTAGATGATACAAGGGGATTAGGATTCCTTATAAAAACTTGCTCATTCTCTTAACATTGTAGATGAGTTCGGTGGTTCCAATCTCGAGCTCCTCTAAGGTCCCCTCTCAAGATCTCTTTGTTGGGTTGCTAGAGTCTTATGGTTGGTGTAGTGCAGGATTCTCTGGCCAATTTCGTTTTAGTCTCAAATCCCTACATCCCTAGCTCATGTTGGTTTCTTGCTACGATTTTGGTGTTCAATAGTTGGGTTTCAAGATTTCAATTTCCAGATTGGTCCTAGTTCTTTGTTCTTTGATTTAAGGATTTGGGTTCAATCTTATTTTTTTGCTAATTCTAGTTGAAGATCTTTGATCTGATTTTTTATTCAAGTTTGAGCACCCTTGGTTCCAGATCTCTGCTTTCTGTTTTAGACGGGAAGGTTTTATATTGGATTCCCTATTGTAGGTTGTGTGTCTACTATCGAAAGTTTGTGTTTGCAAATGCAGGATTCTTGATGGATGGGAAGTTCTTTAATTTATCTTTTGATTCAAATTTGAGTATTCTTGGTTCCAGCACGTTGCTTCTTGTTTTAGGTGGGAAATATTTGATTTTGAATTCTAGCTGCAGGTTGGTTGCACCCTGCAAGAGGTCAGTGTTTCCTAAAATAGGGTTCTTGTTGGGCGGGAACATCTTTATTTTGATTTTTTATTCAAATTTGAGTGCTATTGTTTGGGCAAGATATTCTTAAATTTGATTTTTGAATCAAATCTTAGTGCTCTTGGTTCTATTTGGGTGGGAACTAAATGTTCCCACCTCTTTGCTTTGTTTGTCCTTGTGTTTGGTGGGATCTGGTTCTCTAGATCTCTTGGTTTTCTCGGATCCCTTGGATCCTGATTTTTCTTGGGATTTGGCATTGTTTCCCCTGGGGGGTTTTGTCCCTTTTGTGATCCGCTTTGGTGCTCATTGAATACTTTTGTGGATTTGTAAAGGTTTGGGGACCTTTCCAAAACCCTAATATATATATATATATATATATAAGCAAGGTCTATGTAAACCCATATAATCAATTCAATAATATTATTTTTATTTTTAATTTAAATATTTAGTTGGTGGTTTTGACTCTTTACAAAAGATTCATCTTATTTTGTCAAAATAATTTTAAAAAATTTATCAACTTATAAAAGGAGATATTTCGGTGATATTTGATGTGAGCTTATTGTGTTTATAAAGATAATAATGGAAGGAGAATTGTAATTGGTGAGGAACAAGTTTGATGGGACAAAGAATGAATTTGATTAAACTTTGTTTAAGATTCATGTTTTAGTTTTCAGAGGGTTTTGTATGAGTGGACTAAGGTTATGGTGAAAGGGTTATCACTTTCTTCATTGGCAGTGAATATTTTAAGGGAGAGTTTGAACAACAAATGTTACATTCATATAATTTTATTTTGAAATGATGGAAGTGATAATTAGATGACACCAAAATTTGATTGCATCATGGAGAGGACATGTTTTAGGAACTTTTATCTTGCCTTTACACTAGATGAGATAGCATCAAGTTTACAATGGAGGTGGAACTTAAGGGTTGTCTTCCATTTTTTGATGTGTTTTTTTTGTGAACTGGAAATATGGGTTTATTGGTAGGAGTATTTTTGGGAAAAGCATATGCACATAAAGAGGTATACACATGCCAACTTGAATAATCATCCATCATATAAGCAAGGGGTTATAGTGGCTCCTAAAGCTATGGGGATTACTGATTGTGAGCATTTGGAGGATGAGCTAAGACATCGTAGGGAGGTTTAAAATATTTTTCTTTTAATACGTTATGTGTAGCTTTTCTTAGGGGGCTACATCTATAAAAATAACAAAATGTAACATTTGTTGTTAGGTAAGTAGACTATATTTAGATTGCTTTTCTAGAAAAAATATTCTTTATATTCATCAAAATGCTATGTTTTCATAATCAACTCCTTGATATCATTTTGATTAAAATATTGAATATCCCTCGACCATATGCCTTCTAAAATTTAAATTTTTCCTAGATGAAGCTTAACATAATGACTGGTTAAATTATCTACTATTACGTTTCCTTCTCTATAGGTATGTTGACATTTCCAAGATATTACCTCCAAAAATAGTTGCTGGACATAAAAAATAATGTTATTTTTAATCCAATCCCCACATCCTTTTTTCTAATAGCATTAATAATAATTTGTGAATTCCCCCTCAATTGAAATATGTTTTTGTCCCTTTTCAATAGTACTATTGATCTCTATATGGAATGCCCTAACCTTAGCCTCTACATAGTTATTAGTTGAAGTTCCATATGATTCTAAATAAATAAGGAGAATTTTGCCTTCATTGTTCCAGAAAATACCACTTCGAGTAGTTGTTCTTAAATTTCCTTTAGAAGCACCATCAAAATTAATTTTTATGAATCTTACTTGTAAACACTTTCACTTTACCATAGATTGATATAGATTCTCTTTGGTAACTCCATTTTCATGGATGACCCTTACATGTCTATTCAAATCCTAAACCAAGAGGCTAGCACCTCTTTTCCACACTTGAGACTTCCCAATATGAGCATCATGCCTATAAACATTTTACAAAGGATGAAGTGATATCATTCCAAATTTGAGCATTGATTCTAGGACTTGTTTTTTTTTAATTATTATTCCTTTAAATTCGTAGATTTCAACAAATAATGACATGACCAATGCTTCAAATAATAAATAATGCTTTAGCTTTGATACAATTAATCCAACATTCATCAAGTCTTTCATTGTTGATGGAGTTCCCAAATATATTCTCCTTCTCTTAAAAACAAAGGCCCAAATGGTGTAAGTAAAGAGATAAAGAAGAAGTAAATAATCTGATCTTTCTAGATCCTTCTTAAACAACGCACACCTAAAAGGCCCATAATATCCTCTTCTTTGCAAACTTTCACCTATAAGAATTTTGCATTGGACTACTAACCATAGTAACATTGAGGCATTTAGAAGGGATTTAAATGACCAAACATTCTTCCAAGGAAAATTTTTAGTTGTGCAAATTTTTAACTGCTTCAGTACCTTCTATCTCAGCTTGACCAAGAATCTACCATCTTTTAATAGATTTGGAACCAACTCATCCTTCAACATAATTATTAATCATGTAAACATAGTTTTTGACCTTTGAACCACTACGATATAAATAGGCCCAAGTAAGTGGTTTCTATTTTAGATAAAAAAAATAAGAGGATAAGGCTTCGAATAAGCATCATACCAAAAAAATGTAGAATCCTCTTGGATATGAAGTTCCATGTTATCGAATCTCTATGTAGGGTTCATTTCCTTAACACTTTAATTACATCCACAAAACCTATATTTTTTTGAAGTAACATTTTTGCTCAAGTGTTTCCATGATTTTTGAATAATCTCCAATCAAGTTTTGTCTCTAAGTCTGCAATTTCATATATCCAATATGCTTTCTTTTGAAAACCCTATTCCAGTTACAAATAGGATATGCAATTTTTTCATCGCATCCTTTCTAAAGAAAATCTATGTACTAAAGAAAGTTCCAAAGCTTAAATGTAAATTAGCAAATTCGATAAGCACAAGTGAATAAGCTACTTACCTTTCTTGATTAGTGATTCCTAAAAAAGGGTAGGTAGTCCTTGAGGTACATAAAATTTAGATAACCTCTAGGATTTCTTTCCCTTGACCGAATTATAGGTTAGAAATCATCCAATTTTACCACTTAGAACCATAAACCATATAGAAGGATCCAAGAAGCTTAGAAAAGTTTAGGAATTATCCTAGATTTTTTCCATTTTGACTATTATGCCTGGTAATTACTAGTGCATTAGTTGAGTGTGCTTGCTTCTAATATAGTAGTGCCTTTATCTTGTAAACGTGGCACACGTTAAAATCATAGTAAACATCCAAGTTGACTTTAAATTTAGCATTTTTGCACTCATCTACTACCATCCTAAAATTATTGGATCCATTTGAATTTGGGCTAACTAGTGTGTCAAACATATTGATGCACTCATCGAAATGCTTTCATATTGAATTTCTATAAATAGCTAGCCATTATGATCATTTTCAACAACAATTAACAATCATATTTGATATCAAGTAGATAGAGGATTAGCAATAGATTTTTTTTCTTCCCAAAATCCTCTCCTAATCAAAATACACCATCTTCTCAAAATCCTATCCAAATCCATCCTAGGATACTAAGGGAGGTAATATAAAACTAAACATTCTTTCTTCATAGACAATGAAAGAAGAAATCGCTCTCCTTTCATCCCTAGGTTAGTATTCCTTCAAAAATTACCCTACCTCAAGCTCATGGTTGGGAACCATTAATCAAGAAGGGTCTCAAACCATTCAAGGGCAATGGTTATCTAAGGAGAATAATCAAGTACAATGAGATCAAGGAGAATGATAAACAAGAAGTCTTAATTTAAATATTCATCGAAAGTTCATAAACAAGGTTAGTACCCTCCAATATTAGTATATATCTTTTTTCATATTTGTCATTTCTTTAGTTTATTTACAAAATCAATCAATTGCTTTTAATTTATACAATTAATTGCTTTTAATAGAACACTAATTTTTGTATGTTTCTCCCCTTAACATACCTATCCTCTCATATCTAACACCTACTTCTTAAATCATATCAGTTGATCCCTTTTTATATTTATATACAAGTACTTGATTTGACCTCCCCCAATCTTTACATTATTATTCTGATTTGGGTTTTATATAGTTCAAGCCTTGACCTTGTTTTTCCTTTATTTACAAAGTGTAGTATATTTCTTTTCTTGTCTAAATATAGGTAAAACATCTTGGAGAACCAATGTGAACCACTCCTTTTGAGTGGAGGTCCTTACATTAGTCGTATACCATCTTTAAATTAACCTTAGAAAAATCCAATATGGGTATCTTCTAGCATGGTTCTTGTCTCTTTAGTAACCAACATGGAGGTAACAACCCCACCATCTATTATATATACAATACTCCTAGTGGCATATGTAAACTTGTAAGAAAGGAACTTGAGTACAAATATTACATTGACGACAATTTAAATCAAATTGTCAAATAATGAAAAAATAAATATTATGCTAGACTAGACAACCTTGAGCAAAATTCATAAAAGAAACAAGATGATACATCTAAAGTGGATGAACAATAACTTAAGAAATTCTTAAAACCTAGCTCATCATTAGCTACATTCTTCAGAGAGTACCAATAAGACATCATGAAATAAACTCAACCTAAATATCTAGGTCTTAGTTCAATTGAAGAAATGTTTAAGGCAAATTCTATTTTAGCTAAATTTTTAAGAGAGAATAATGAAATAATATTTTTTGACATTGTAATCGAAACAACCCAAGAAAATCCAATTCCAAAAATTTCCCCCTCTCCCCATATTGCTATGAAATATATAATAAATATTAGATTGTGACTCTAGAACTACAAAAGTTGAAGCATCAAGTAAACTCAACTAAATCCAATGAGTTGTTACTTTGGCTAGCAAACAATGATACCTCCAAATATCCCACCACACACACATAAGGCAGAGGGCATGTGAGTAATTTAATCATCTACAAATGGCTCAATATTCCTTTGAACCTCATGTTGCCTAAATTATGTTCCACAAACACCTCCCTTGACAAATGATGAAAATCAAGATGCTAAAGTCTTTAATCCCAATTCCATGATCAAAGTATTAGCAATATCCTTTAAGGGTCCTATCTTAGCATAACTCACCACTTTTTCCAATTGCTCCATTACATCCTTTACCCAATTAGTAGATCTTCTTACCCATTGAGTCTGGTGCTATAAAAATCCTTAATCATTCCTTAAGTTAATTTGGTACTGCTAAGCAACACCAAAGTGAAATAGTGATAACTTTATTAGAAGATAAAAGACATATGTATCGAAGCTAAACATAACAATGATGATAATGCTCTCAAGAAATGTATATCAAATCCTTTTGCCATCTATATTATTAGAACTTAAAAGACAATACAACTTGGTGACCCTAGAAGATTGCATGGCTCATGCTAGAACTTTGGGAAGACTTCAAAAAAAAGCCTCAAAACAAATATTCAAACCCAAAAACCTAATAAGTCATCGGGGATGGAATAACTGGTTACATTTATTTATTCCATAATGCTACCATTGCTAATCCCAATAGAGAGAGAGAGAGAGAGAGAGAGAGAGAGAGAGAGAGAGATTGTAATGTACTCTTTATGAGTTATAGACTTCCAACTAAAGGTTAAGAACTTAACTTTCCCACCTTCCAAACACCATTTTATTCTTTCTAAAATTGAGTCCCATGTCTCCTTTCCTTTATCAAACAAAGGAATACCTAGATATGTTGATGGTAAACATTTCAAATTTAAACCCTAAAATCTACTTAATAGTCTATTGCAAATTTGGGGTAATGTTAATGAAAAAGATCCTGGATTTTTTAGTACTAACAAAATATTTAACAATTCTAATAACATGCTAATATTGATTCAAAGTCCATGACCTCACTAATTGAGGGATGACCCATAAGAAAATTATCATCGATAATTGTAGATTAGATTTTAAGAGACCATTTGTTGCATATTTGAATACCTTTGTTTTCTCCTTCTATGTTAACCTTTGAGAAATCTCTTCCTAATGCCTCAAAAATAATTATAAATAGATAAGGAAAAGCAGGCCACCTTGAGAAAGTTCATGAGATGATTCAATGTATCCAATAGGGGATCCACTAATCAAAAAAGAATATTTTGGATTGTTATAATAACACCGACCTTGACTAAAATACTTTTTTTGAGAATATCATGTAGCCAATTCTATCATATGCTTCATTCATATATAATTTTACAAGCATACCTAGTTTTTTCATGTAATGGAAGAGCATATATGACATATTTTTCAATGACTATACCATCAATAATGTGTTCACTATGAACAAAACCTCCTTGTTTCCATGATATAACACAATTTCTAATGCTTTTCAATCTATTTGTCATACTTTTTAAAATTATCTTATAAATCATATTACAAAGGCTTATTGGACAAAAATTATTAGAACATTTATTGGAATTCATAATATTTTCTAGAAATAAACAAAAGCAATCCAACCACTTGAATCTTATATAGAAATTTAAAAAAATGACAAAAAAAGAAAAAGAGAGACTTTGGGGGCATCCATAGGCACCATAAATAATCCTTATATGATCTTTAGATTAGATTCACAACACTCTAATGATAAAATTAGGAGTGTGAGGATATTTATACCAATACCAAAACCCCAATTACATAAATTAGTTTAACCTAAGCCAACATAACAATAGGGCTTGAGGTTAATTACAAGTTATAAGGTGGGTTTAACCATAATAAGGTTAATCATGACCCATAGAGCTTACATAATAAAATATTACACTAAATTAAATACATTGTACAATGAATGCCCTTAGGCCTATCCAATATTACATCATATAATGTTGGCCTTGGCCATGAATCATATTACACTTTCAACAACCCCTCATAATCTGAACTGAGGGGCGAAGGAGAGAAGAAATTAGTAATAATAATATCTCTATTCATAACAAATGCTCTAGTGGGTTATCAAGTGGCATTAGCTCAACTGATTAGATTTCTCAACATTTAAGGAAGAGACTAAGGTTTAAATCTTGCCAAGTGATACATGGATAATATCCAAGCTTTGTTGTGATACCACTGTGTGGTGATGATGTAATATGGGTGGGGTTGTTTCAATCCCATATAACCAATTAAATGCCCTAGTGGGCCTATGCATTTTTAGATAGACTTATCTGCATCCCCCTCATCCTCTGAAATCTAATTCTATAGAATACTTCTTACACAAGAATCTCCTTAGGTTAGATCATAGTCATCATTACCACTATCAAACACTTTTGCGCACATCCAAAAAACATATTTTCTAGGACTTCAAATGAAGAAGAAAAATCAAGTTAGTCACATGCTTCAAAGATAAGCTCCTTCAATATTCCATAGTCACATTAGGTATGATTTAAAGGCATAAATTTTCCTCTTGCAACATACATTACCCTATCTGAAGACTTCCTCTTACCCTTGAGACACCTAATTTCAGTCACCAAAAGAGGCTTTGCATGAACTTGCTTAAAAGAAAAGCTATAACAAACTTCCAAGAGTACCTAGAGAAGAAATAGAAAAAGAAGGAGATCATGAATAACTAGATATTCATGAATAAGTTGAATCAATTCCCAAATAAGGATGAAGGATTGATTAAATCACATCCCAAATCCTTTTCTATAAGCCTCCAAAAGACTCAAAATCTACTACAACTATCATAAAACCGTCTATATCTCTTGAAAAAATTAGGCCAATTATTCTAATTACATAGAATATAATAATTCTGCCCTTTCAAAATAGAGAAACAAAATTGAGGATTATTTTGCATAATTAATATCCTAACACTAGAAAAATTCCATAAACTAATGTCACTAATACACAAAGCTTGAAAAATCGTACGATTTGAAAAAAAAAGTGCTCAAAATGCTTATATATGCAAAATTTATGAACTTTGAAAGATTTGCCCTATTAACCCCCCCAAAATCAAAGATTAAAGCCTCAAACCTTAGATAAATAGCAATGAATCCCAATTTTCAATTTGTTAGTCGCTCATTTACTAGTGACACCCACTCATTTTCTATCACTTGGTCATTTTTTATTGACTAGAACCTTGCCACTTGCTATAGTTTTATTGGATAAAGATAAATAAATAGGTTAAAAAGTTGTTGATGACATGCATAGCCACCACATTAGCTAAAAAATTCATCCATCCAAAGAGTTTGAAAGTGACAAGAAAGCGAGTCAAACTCAGGTCTCCTGTGTGTTAGGAACTTAGCCTTAACCAAGACACCCAACATACCTTCAAGGATATGAACCAAAGTGAGCATTCAAAGAAAGTTCCTTGCGATGCCAATGTTAGGAATAAACAAAGATGAGATAGTATTGATACAGAATGAATTAAATATATAGGTAGAAGGCCTATATGAAATAATGACAAATGTCAAGAAAAACTGACAAGTGTCAATATAGAAGGCATAGTGCACATTAATTCTAACATTCCCCCTTAATGTGCACTATCCTAACTATAGAAAAAAATAAGTCAACATTAGATAACATTCCCCCTTAATTTTGAATTCTTTAAAAGAACCCTAAACATCCTCATTTATTACATGATTTGGTCTAGGTTCGTGCTCTTTGCGCTTGGCTCTCCAACTATGAACAATGCTATATCAACGGTGTATACATCTCAGTCTGTTGCCTTAGGATCAACCACTTCCTTGGATATGTTGCCTCTGGGTCAGCCGTTTAAGTGCCTCAGGGTCATCCTGGGTGTCTCAGGGTAAGCCACTTCCATGGGTTTGTTGCCTTCGTAGGTCATCCTCTAGGTATGTTATCTCTCACAGGTCACTGACTAGATTCACCATGAATATCATCCCCCCTCATGGTGAACTCAATCTAGAAGGTGTTGGTCTTGCCAAAAATGTACCTTAATACAAAAGAAATATGAGCCATATGAGAGTGTCGATCTCTGCCAAAAATGCACTCAATACAATAAAATGAGCCATAGAACCAAATGTGGAGGAGAAGAAGAAAGAAGAGAATATAATATTTTGAAGTGTCTTTGTCTGTAGTCTTCAAAAGTTGATCCAAAAAAGTCCTCGAATAGAGTCTAGGGTGTCTTTTTTTGTAGTCCCTAGAGTAAGTGTCCTTATGGTGACCTCCTCATCCTACCGAAATGCATGGGTAACCAACCACTGCATCCGCCAGGTCCTATAGAGAAGGTGACTAGATACTAGGATCACATACAAATTTACCTTGGGAGTGTTGGGTACAATCGAGAGTGCACTCCAAGGTATAAAATTTTGAGGCTAAAAATACATATAATACTGCATTAAAATTACAATTGGATACCACCAATGTGTTCTTTATGGAAAAACCTTTCCAACGACTATAAATACCCCTATATTTGGGTTTCAATGGGGCCTTCATCATGTGGAAAAAAAACATGCCTCACTAGGCAACAAATAAACATCAGGAATAAAATATTCCTAGCATCGCTTTTAGTAGAATAAAAAAATAGACTTTAAATTTCCCTCACATGGGAATTACATGGGCCTACTTGGCCTTCCACTTCCACTATGAAAAATAATTAAAAAAGTTTCAATTGCCATACAATAAAGTGGCTCTCCCTCCACTTTAATTTAATTAGTTCCCTCATCATTAAAAAAAAAACTATCCCTATCAATAATCATCATTTTTAAATTGAGTGGAAATTTTAAAAAATAATCCACCCATGTGCAAAGTGTGATATCAAGCATGGGCCCATTCATTTTCAAATTACACCTTGTTTGACCCATAATGGAGAAATTAGAAAATGCTTGTGACCTCGATCAACCACCATAGTGGTTCTTGTCTTCATGAAATAACCCCCTTACAACAACACTCCAATCAATTCACCATTCTTCTATCAAATGAATATGACAACAACACTTATCCTCTTTACGTTGTCGTCAAAGGAACATTTGCACTTTCGTTATATAGACTATGCTGCTGCAGTTACAATACGCAAATACGAGTAACACCTCTAGCTTTTCAACGTTGGTCTGGAACATAGTCGTGATGTAGTGTGTGGGCCTTAGCAACCCGTCTATTCATGTTGCAAAGGTTACTGTAATAACTTGAATCAACAATGTGAACCAGAAAAAATCATACCATGAACAATGGGCCTCCAAAAAAAATGGTTTGGTGCAGATGCCCTCAATCAGCATCTGCAGCTGCTGCATCTTGAGCAGAAAAATGAAAGGAAAATCAGGATGTCAACAAAAAATCTACCATGCAATATTGCCATAGCTCCATAGGTCCATGTCCACAACCATACCATCAGCACGTCCATTGCAATTCGAGCGTGCACAACGTTGTATTGACAAAACATGCTCTAATCTTAGTTTGTAAATAGGTTCGGTTTGGAGCAGACTTATATACAAGAGCAACAGTTTCTTGGTTGCTATCACCTCTCATTATCAAGCCAGACCAATATTTCTAATCGGCTCTAACAAGGTTTTCCACTGTAATATCATGATAGTAATTGTCCCTTCCTATCAGACAACGGCACCAAGTACCTCGATCTCAACACCATCAATAGAACTCTTCAGCCTCGATCTGATCTAGGAAAAATTTAAAGACATGCACCAAGCGCACACATTGCACACTGATGATGCTTACCTACGCCCCATTCCACTATTCTTAGATGAGCCATTGAGTGAATACATCAGGACAAAAAACAACTGGATAGGAACAACACACAATGTTGCCATCTAGTTTATAGATTAAAAAAAATAGTGAGCTCAAAAAAATAACGGACACTAATTTTTAGAGTGTATGCAAGTTGATGTAGTTTATTCTCAGAAATTAATCCCCGAATGTGTCGTCGTACCATGCATTGATAAAAAAAATGCTCTGTGGAGGAATACATGGACATGTAGTTGTATTCACAAAGTTGGTAGCCTTGCTTAACTCGACGACGACAAAGTTAAAATACATCACATGCAGATCAAGGATATTGTGCATCTCTTCGGCAGCTAGCTCAACGTATCAGAGTAACAATATACACCATGCATGGGAAGACTACTTGGCGTAGATCACATTCTGTTTAGACAAACGAAAAACAGAAGTAGTGTGATGGTTGTTGGCTGCACTGCAATGACAATAATCTGGGTTGCAAGAACCAAATAAAAAAAATCCTACAAAAAAATAATGGGAAAGACCTTGCTAGGATGAAACCAGTTTTTAAATCATATAGATATTTGTTGCTGAAACATTTGGAAATTAAAAAATATTCGGCTTTGCTGTGTTCTTCAGTGGCCATATAAAATTTAATAAAATAAAATAGATTTAAAAAAAAATCAAACTGGCAGCCACATTTACGGTGGGGAACATTAAATGAGAGAGTATCCCATTTTTTGTCAAATATATATAGGCAGAAGGCCTATATGAGATAATGATAAATATCAAGAGAAACTGACAAGTGTCAATATAGAAGGCATAGTGCACATTAATTCTAACAACCAAGACATATGAACATGTAAGTAATAATATTTCTAATGAGATTCAAATTTATGTTGCAGGTTGAGCAAGTGTCTTAATAAGGCTCCTTGAGTCATTTGAGTAATGTGCCTTCTGGATCCAAAGCAGACAATACCTCTATGAAGAACACCTATGCAATTTTTCAAAGCTTGTTTGGGCATGCAAAATTGTGATTCAAACTTCAAATATCTCATAGACAATGCCCAAAATCACACTTGATTATTCATCTTGCCATCTAACACTACTAGAATTAACTTACAATCTACCCACCATGGTTTGATGGTCTTCTTCCTTAAAAGGCCCAAAAAAGGAGATGTGAGCTTGAATCCACGACTTTCAACTATGAATGACCCAAAAACCCTCCCACTAACCATATTAGTAGTGTCTCAATGTTGACTAAGATGCACCTTTGCTTCGCGAAGACAAGGAAAATATCTAGTCCAACAAACATAGGCCAAAGTATATAAACAAAGAAGAGAGCATGCAAAAAAAAATTGACACCATTTTTCAAAATTTGAAATTTATAAGATCTTTTCTCCTTATTACTAGCCTAACTAACATAACAAAATTTGATGAAATTTAATAAAATTGTAAATGCATTAAATTAAATCTGAAATGCATGTAGAAGTTGTAACAACCCACCAAATCAACCCAAAGGAGAGAGAGATTTTTTTTATTTTCACAAGGAAAACTCACAAAGAAGTCCCAATATTTTTTTGTATCATAAGGCATAACCAGATTTTGAGTTCATTATCGCTATAGATGACACTCAAGTGGACAAGAACGACCAACATGTACTTTTGGGGTTCAATTTTTTAAACCTCATCATTTAGAAAAGATGCCATTAGTAGTCCCCAAATTTTCCTATACCCTCATCGATATAAGAACACTTGACCATGAAATAGGGATTATCTTTTAAGGTCCATAACACTTAAAGGGGGATGTCTTTTTCCTAATCCTATATAAGTCTATCTATGTAGGATTAATCTGGTGTAATGCCTTGGTGATTAGCTAACACACCTTCGTGGGCTAAGGCCATTATCACTCACTTGGCAATGAGCATGGTCACCCAAGCCTCACCGTTTAAGATGCCACCACTATACTATCTTGTGAATGATTCAATGGATCAATCCACCATTTATATTCCTAGACCTCGCCATTAGGAATATGTTCAAGCCTCACTGCTTAGGACTACCCAAAAGTCTCACCACTTTAGGAACACCTAAGCCTCACCGTTCAAGGTGTATATTCACAAATATCTATTTTCTTGCATCACCACAACTCCTCCCAGCTTCACAATACCTAATTAGTGCATCACTACAACTCCTTCTAGGATTGAGCACATATTGATTCAATGGTTTTCTATTATGGCTCTAGATTTATGTCCAAAACCCTCACCAACACAAGAGTCTTAATATTTAAAAGATATTAAGATTTCTACCAAAAGGAAATAAAGTGCTATATTAAAGCATAATAACACATTGCTAAAGACTAGAATTTTAAATGCCTTTCAAAATATAAAACTAGCATTTAGCATTTTATTTATTTACAATGGAAAGAACATAACAACATCTACAATGTTATATTCATAATCTATTAACATAATTCCTTCCATTTGCTCATAACCATTCATTCTAAGAACTTTACATAAAGAATAACAAGATATAATATTTCGTTCTTGAGCAAGTTTAATATAAAAAGAATTTTTTTTATAACATTTATTCCTTCATAAGCATAATACTCATAAATATCCTCATCCCAACATTTTTACATCTCAATCTTCTAAATACATGAATAATCATGTCTTTTTCTTCAAGGTCTCCACTTGTTGAGTCTTCAACAACAAACTTGGAGCATATTTAGGGATTAGGACAACTCTTGAAATGCATATGCAACTTAACATGCACTATGCAAAAACACATACAACCATGCAAGATACATTCCATGCAAACAATGAGAGAATCCCATACTTCTCTCAATAATGGATTCCTTTATCTACTCAAGCCTCAAAAACCCATTATTAAAACATTCAAATAATAACTCTCATAAAAATATTCTCTAATCTTGAGCCCATATATAACGTTTGCATCTAATCAACATTCATGGAATACTTACACATTAACTAACATAATAACATTGATAAATACAATATTAACATCAACATAGATAAAGCAACAAAATTCCTTCTCTAATATTAATAGTTTTCATACAACTATTGATTTATCTAACCAACAAGGTTAAAAAAAAAATATACATTAATAAAAATCAAGGCTTCCTTATATTTTTCAAAGAACCCATTCAAACTTATAGTCCAATATTTACATAAAACCAAAATACATTTCAATGATTCATTTAATATCTCCCTATATATGCTTACTAAGCTATCCAAAACTTAACATATAAAAAAGAAATAAAAGAACACTCGATCAAAATGACAATCACCAAAATAAAAGGACAATGACCAACTTAATACAACCTTGAATTAAGTAAAAAGAAATCAACTAATGTGCTATGAATTCTAGCCTTCCCTATGCTTGAGTAGGGTTTTCGACGGTTGTGCAACATAAATCCAATCTCTAGGGAACAATCCACTAAGGTACTAACATAAGCAAGACTCAACACGACCCACTAGCTTACCACATGAACAAGCATACAAAACTATACTAAAAAAAACAACTTCAATCAAACATAGAGAGCTTAAACAGACCAAAAAACAAACATAACCATAAGGGACCAAAATATAATTGCAACAAACAAGAGCAAGAGAATGATCTGGGATCAACGAGCAACAACAAACATTGTTCTCTACTAACTATCCTCTACAACCTATGGAAGAAGCTACAACAACTTCCTATCAACAAAACTAGACAAGGATGGTATCATAGATAATAACATTGGGAGAACCCTATGTTGCAAGCCAACTATGGTCTCCTAGAGAGTGTTGCAAGTTTGTCAACAACAAAGGTGACAAAACTCACTACACCCACCTCAATCTAGACTAGCATAAGGTAGCAACATCTAAAGCTCGACGAACAAAAGAAGGTCGCCCTAACTAGGGCTCCCTAGCATTTGGAGAATGCTCAACTGAGCACCAAACAAACAACAAAAACTTCCAAAAGCTAAGCTATGAAAGCAAAGTAAAAGACAATACATTTTTAAAAAACAAAGCTCCTAGCATTCAAACATCAAAAAGCAATCAAGAGGTCAAAATACCTCTACAACTTGCACTTCTGGGAGTGCTTCCTTCCTCAATATTTCGTCCTTCGCTCTATTATCTAGCTAGCTCCCCATTCTTGGTAATATCCTCCATTTTATTTCTTAGAGAGACTCTTGAAAAGATAAATCAATGCATGAATACCATTCATTTTTGCATGCTATTTTTCTAACCACAAATGTAAAATTTCATTCTATGATACAAGAAGTCTCCAAAATTTTTAGCTAACACAAGAATTCCCATAATCCGATTTGCAAACATTATGGACTTTAATATTAATGAATTCCCCTTTAACTAAAGCTATCTTAATTCATAAATACCCAAAGATATAGCTTAACAATTAAATTATTATCTCATTAATTATGTTAGAGTATATCTTAAGTTGTTACTAGGTATCTAGGATATTTAGAATATTTATGAGGTTGGTAAAATCCTAGTTTTGTGTGGCTGAGATCTATTCAGTTTGTTATGATCCGATAAATCATATTGTACACGTTTGCATTTTATGCAAGGTCCCTTTCATGGAATATAAGTCATTTCTTGAGCTTGAATATTGTTTTTCAATATTCCCTACATGGTATCAGAGCAGGATTTCCTTGTACTGTAAGGGGGGATTTCCCTTATGGAAATCCTCCCTCATTGTTTCCCTCCCCCATTATTTTTTCTTCAAACGAGGGAGTATGCTCTCCATCATTGATGGATTAGAAACTAGAATTTTGAGAAAGATTAATGTCTATCATTTTTTTAGAGTGATTTATTGGGAAGTTAATTTTTTTGTATCTGTCAACAGAAGTAATTTATCTACAAAGAAACAAACAACGTGATACACTGGTTTATTGTCAAAATCTGAATATTTTTTTAGGGTCATTTATTATTTGCTCCATGTTGTTATCGTTGTTATCGGGTTGTTATTTTTGAATCTCTATTCATTGTTTGTATTGAAGAACGAGCAAGAATAACACTATTCCTTTGTAGCATATGTGTTTGTTGACTGCACGTTGTAGGGGCATGACCTATCTCCAATAATGTTTGACTCACAACCATATATTTTTATTCGATCTGTTCTTGTATTTTCCTGAGGAGATGAATGAAGCACGGTGGACTTTTTTTAATTTTTGTGTTAATGACATAGATGCAGTGAAGATGTAGTTTTATAAGTTTTCTAAATGCTAGGATGATCATGGTAGCCATAAATTATTCTATTGGAAGATTTCTATGAAATCGAGGAAGCACTCTTGTAGTGTAGAAGTTGAGCCAAATTTTCTTGTATGTAGAGTGGATTCCAAAAGTTGTTTTTTATACCCACACGTGATTTGCAGCATCAATGAGAGAGATTTACTACTGTTATGTTTGAATTTTCTTTGTTGTTATGTGCAAAAAAGTTGTTTTTTCTTTGTGCTAATGTGCAATTTACAGTCCCATTGTGTTTTTCTTCTATGGGCAAGCTTATATGTCAAATCAACGGCTGAAACAGCTTGGTGGAGCCACTTTAATAGGCCATTTGGTACGACTATTTCCCACACATTCACTTCTAAACACATGAAGGAACCCTTTCGATGATTGTCAATATTCCACTATGGTTTTGTTGGTTCTACCTGCACCGGATGTACCATCATGAGGTGCTTTCTTGATGGCAACTTTTTGTTCGGCAACCATAGAACAATCACCCTTTGCCCATGATTTGTGGGTCCGTTTGTTTTATTAGTGAGTTCAGGATTAAAAATGGCCCTACTTTATTTTCAAAATTGTGACGTGTGCTAATCAAAAATAACGCGCACATACAACAATCTTTTTTGTGTTTCATATTGCTTTCTAATTGGTGTTTTTTTTGCCTTTTACTCAGTGCATTATAGTGCAGTTCTTCGCTAATGGATGTCCACCAGTTTTCTTTCAATGACCATATTTTTATATGTGAACTTGCTAGAAGAACTACAGACTGCATATGGGCTCCTATTTCATTTTTATGGAAATTGTGAAGGGCGACTGTGGCAGAGTTCAATACAAAGTTTGAGTGGATACGTGGAGGTGTTGACGATATCTATGGCACGATCTATGTGGGATGTATCTAGGAGGTGGCATATTGTGATCGTGAGTTTCTATTAAATGTTGTAGCAACACAGTTAAAGAAGAAAAGCAGTTGCGAACATGTGGAGGAAGTTCAAAATTTCTATCTAGGCTCTGTAATTTCTATTCTTGGTAGTGTGAATAACGATGAATGCCACGTCTACGATATGTGGTTATCATTGCAGTTAGAGATTCCTCCATAGGATGATGGAGATTGACCATTAAGCAATGTTGGTTTTTTGATGATGCAATCAAAAACTGCCATTCGTGGAGGAACGTCTACAATGCAAGGGGTTGGCATGCAGGATGTGAGGGCGCCTGCATTTTTTTTTAGAGTGATTTTCGACATTGATTATAACACCTGGTGATTGATCATATCTCACCTAAGTTGGCATCATAGAGTCTCATAAATGAATTTGATGAAGTTTTAATTTTTGACATTAGGGGAATCATGTTGTTGCACCTTTGCATGCAATGGAATGGTTAGGTACGTGGCTGTGTGTTGGAGAAAGGTTTTGCCCATTGCTCAAATTTTGATTGTTGTTTGCCCGAGAGAATCATAGCTGATGAGGGAGAGCATCGATTTGATGGTGTCATTGAAGAGATCAAGTATATTGGACCTGCTCATTCTGTTGTTGCTTCAAAAGGTGGAAAGCTTCTGGTTTTCGATTTCAATGAGTATGATTGTAGGGCAAAGATTGGTGATGTGGAAAATTTACATTAAGGTGGGTCCACGTGGAAGGGAATCCATGACATTTATCTACATTGAGACATGAGATTTTAACTCCATGAGCTTTGCCACCTTATTTTGGGAGGTATGAGGCAAGGAATTTGCAGCACCGACCTCGTCAACAATCCATCTAAAAAAATTGACGTTTCTCGATGATCATCTATTACAACACTTCATTGTTCTACGTGCATCTCAATTAACTATCATAGCAAATCTTCGACATCATGGAAATCTCAAAGAACCATTTTTTCTAGCGAATCTATGGTGATCGTATTTTTTTGTTGATCGTGCACACAATAAATTGATGGAATGTTGATAGATTAACGTGCCACCATCGATATTTTCCATTTCCTAACCGCACCAACTGGCGCCCGTTTGGTACTCTATGTGGCTTCTTGGCTTCATTGAAGTTAGTGTAATCCTATAGATTGCATTAACCGTTGCTGCTATAGTTGAAATTGATCTGTTGCTGGTTTGCAAAAATAACTTCGAGTTGTAGCCTTGACAAAGGCACCACCATTGCTCTCACCCAATGATCGGGTAGATGATTTAGTGTTGATGGAGTCCATCATACTAGATGCAAGCAAGGAAATAGTAGTTTCTAGTGTTATAATCCATTATCATTTTTTATCTCAATAGAATTGTTTTGAGTAGCCTGGTGATGTACAACTGCTATATCTTTCTAAGAAGTGTATTTCAAATCTGAACATGACTATTTCACACAAGGCACAAGTAGACGATGTAGTTCTACATTGTAATAAGCAATATTGGAGGCGGATCAGATATGGGACATGGGTTGTGATGGGCTACAATATTTTTTTTGTAGCGATCGATTTGTCTAAATAATTATGTGATTTTATGTAATCATGGCAGATGGATAGTGCAGATGATATTTTTTTAATTTATGAATGGGGTTGTTCCTAGTGCAAAATTTGATTCCACCGCTTGTTAATGGTGCGAGGAGGTGACCCCCATGGCTTGGTGCACTTGGCACCCACGGTAAGGCTCAAACCCACCATGGTGCACTTAGTGGACTATATTTATAAAGTCTCTTTTACCTTTGTTTGACTATTTATCCACACAATTTGGACCTTGTTATCAACCCATTATGTTCGTATAGGTGGCAACCACATATTTGTGCTTGTGGAGTCATTTTGGACTATCCTTGCAATTGTGGTGCTTCTTTCTCCATCCTATCTTCTCACTCTCCTTTTGTGAGACACTTTGGTTTAAGGGGGTTTTATTTGGTGATTTTTCATGGTTTGCAGCCTTGTTCATTGTCAAAAGCACTAGATTTCATGTTGTTCCCTTCTCATACCTTCTTGGAGTGGAAATATTTTTTATGTATGCCTCCTGACTTATTTCTTCCTCATGTAAGACATTTAGTTCGGTGACGAGGCATCTATACATTTTTGGGACATCACATGGATCCTTTGGAGGACCTTCTTAATGGAAGTTGGGGGTGTTGAAGAGGACATCTTCCTCTCCATCCTCCTTCTACATATTCCTTCTTCTTTATGGTTATTTCCCATGTGGTTTTTCATCAGCTCTTCAACAGAGTTTTTTTATGGATATATTGTACATGAGTACCTTATCAAGCCTTGTTGTCGGGACTCATATATGTGGATATGCCACTTGTTTGGTTTTTTTGTTTTCACTACCTCCTAGTACCACTTAAGGGGGGTGTTAGAGTATATATTAAGTTGTTACTAGGTATTTAGGATATTTATGAGGTTGGTAAACTCCTAGTTTTGTGTGGCTGAGATCTATTCAGTTTGTTATGATCCGATGGATCATATTGTACACCTTTGCTATTTATGCAAGGTCCCTCTCATGGAATAATAAGTCGGTTCTTGAGCTTGAATATTGTTTTTCAATATTCTCTATAAATTCAATTACTATTCTAATGTCAGTGTTATTTACCAACATAAGGATTAAATCAATTACTCTTCCCTTGAATTGATCTAATTAATATCGAATGTTAATATTAACCATTAACACTGACATTATTTTAAAGTATCAAATATTAATACCTAATTTAATATGATTATTAACTAAACAATTTTCCATACTTTCAAAACACATGCATGAATTCATCCTAATGATATTGCAATCCAAAAAGCCAATAAATAATATGCACAAACTAGAAGAATAATGCTTGAATCAATATAACAAGGTGAGATCCCTCCCTCTGAGGATGTTCCTACGAACCCTGACCCAGACCCGGGTGGGATGACTTACCTGGAGAAGGTAATAGGGACGGCTAAACCTGACCCTCTGGTAATCCTAATCACCTCCTCGTGATCACCAATGGAGAAAATATGGTTCTTCCAATCTCTCTCATGGTAGACAGACTCTCTTCAGAATCCCTCTCCCTGGTCGACAAGTTCGTGGGAGGGAGACCTGACATGGAATCCATAAGAAGATGGACCAGATTCAAATGGCACACAACAGGGAACCTTCAGATCGTGGCCCTCTCATGGGGTTTCTTCCTGATATGCTTAAATAACAAGAATGACTATGCCCGAATCCTCACCGGGGGCCCCTCGTTCTATGGGAGGAAAAGTATTTTCGTGATAAAATGGAAGTAAGATTTCAATACTTAGATCTAGGATATCAATATTTCTCCAATTTGGGTTCGTTTCCCTGATCTTCCCATCTAGTTTTTCCACGAGGACATCCTAGGGTGGATTGGAACGTACATTGGGGACATGGCCGCTCTTGACCATGCATCTAAATCCCGGTCCCACATGGCCTATGCTCGAATCTGTGTCAATGCCAACCTTGCTTCATAGCTTCCAACCTGCCTAAACCTCATCTATGGGGATTTTCAATGGTGTAAAGCTATTGAGTATGAAAAAAAACCAACATTCTGTATCGAATGCAAAACCCAAGGACACCTTCGAGACCATTAGCCATCCCTCAAGCCTCAGCAGGAAGCACCTAGCACAAAGGGTCACCCCCCTCCTCAATAGCACCAGGTGGGAGAACGCAACGACCGATCCAGAGGACTTGGTAATCGCATATCAACCAATGACAAAGGAAAGCATGCCACTATCCAGGACCATCCATCCACCAATCCCTCTTCAGATGTAGGCCAAGTATGCTCCATGTTCACATTTACCAATAGAATTAGGCATTTAAATGGATCTGATGATGAAGTTCTTCTCCTGAATCTCTTCCTGTGCACCAACCCTCCACCATTCCCCACCCCCATCCCTCTCCCTCTAGATCTGGGTCTTCCATCCCCATTTCCTCCCCATCACCCTCATCCCATCCCGTTACCCTTATGGAATCCTTGCTGGAGATCAACCCTCTTCCCCACTCTATAGTTGTTTACCCCTCAGAAGAACCCCTATCCCCTACTGAATCCAACCTCGATTCCCAGGAGGATGCCTTCAATCCCACTTAGTCTAGAACGGACATCAACTCTATCATCACCAGAAGCAGGAAAGGCCCCATTGATATAGGGGGTGAAATAAAAAGAGGTCGACCCACTACCTATGAGCAAAGCAAGAAAGACACGAATGACCAGGTTGCCAATGGAGTGCAACTAACCCTCAATTCAACCTTGTTCACTCAAGCAAAGGATGAAATGAAAAATCTCAAACCTCACTCCATATCAACCAAGGGAGGCAAGAAACCTTCCAAAGTATCTAAATTAAGATCCTCTCCTGGAACATCAGAGGGCTTAGTAGCATGAGCAAACAAAGGTTAGCTCGAATCACCAAGAAAGAATACAAACCCTCTATACTCATCCTTCAAGAAACAAAAACTGACGCTGACAAAACTCACAACATAGTCCAAAAAATTTGGAAGAATGGACAATGGGATTCATCCCCAGTGGAGGGATCTATAGGAGGTTTGTTGTGTCTTTGGGACCTTGAAAAGGTGGAAGGCAAAGTCATCTCCAGCTCCAATAGAACCTTAAACATAATGTTTTATTGCAAAGAAAACAAATTCACATGGGTGTTGTCCAAAATATACACCCCAAATAATCCTATGGAGAGATTCAACATGTGGAAGTCCTTGTACCTCATGAAGGATGCCTTCTCTACCTCCCATGGATGATTTAAGGGGATTTCAATTCTTCTCTCTTTCATTCTTACAAGAAAGGAGGAACATCCTCCCCATCTAAAAGCATTATGGACTTTCAGGCCTTTGTCACTGAAAATGAACTCATGGACATTCAAATTCGTGGCCATCGATACACTTGGAGCAACAAGAGAGCGGGCACTGTGCATATTCAGGTTAAGTTGGACTGGTTTTTTCTCTCTCAACAAGCAATTCCCCTGTTTGAAGACACATCCCTGATCCCCCTTCCCAGGATAGTATCTGATCACTCCCCACTCATTTTGGAATCAATTAAGGCTCCATCCTTCTTAACCCCATTCAAGTTTGAGAATATGTGTATCCAAAATCCAGATTTGAAACAATGGATTGAAGATTGGTGGTAGACACCTGTCCCTGGTTCAACTATTTCCAGAGTATCTCACAAACTCAAAATCATAAAAGATAACCTGAAAACCTAGAACAGGGAAGTCTTCGAGGATATTTTTGATCTCAAGGCAAAAACGTTAAGTAAACTCAAAGATCTAGAGTAGCAAACTCAGCATGATCAATGGACCCACAAACTCAGGGAAGAAGAAAAGCAGCTGCTTGTCGATTATCATAACATCCTAACCAAGGAGGAGACCTTCTGGCACCAAAAATCCCAAGCCCTATGGCTCAAAGAGGGGGATGCCAATACAATATTCTTCCATGCTTCTACTCTGTGTAATAGAAGCACAAACAAGATCAGATAACTTACCTTAAGGGATGGCTCTATCACTCAGGACATCATCCAGATCCAAGAAGAAGCCACCACCTTCTACAACAACATCATGGGATCTGAAAATCCTTCCAATATTGCAGCCTAGGATGCCCTGCTTGAAAATATCCCTCCCTTGGTCACCCCTGAGATGAACAAATCCTTGATCCAACCCCTCTTTGAGAAAGAAATCAAAAGTGCTTTATTATCCATGAAAGTTGATAAGGCTCTTGGGCCTGATGGGTTTTCCCTAGATTTTTTCAAACCTTTTGGGACATAATGGAGAAGTACGTGAGTGATGCCATCAAGGAGCTTTAGAAAACTAAAACCATCCCTCGAGGAACTAATTCTACATTCATTGCCCTAGTCTCAAAAAACCCCCAATGCAAATCCATGAATGACTTCAGACCTATCAACCTTTGCAACATCTTGTACAAGATCCTAGCCAAATCCCTAGCTCTTAGGCTTAATAAGATCCTCCCCTGCATTATTGATCCATGCTAGGGAAGCTCTATTGAAGGTAGATCAACCACAGATAACATCATATCTCTTCATGAAACCCTCCAAGTGCAACAAGAAAGTGACCATGTTTCTAAAACTAGACACTAGCAAAGCTTTTGATAGGGTGGAAAAGACTTTTCTCCTCAAAGTGCTAGTTTGATTTGGCTTCCAATCAGATTGGGTTCACCTCATAAAGGGCTGCATAACCTCTACTTGGTTCTTAATTTTGGTCAATGGGTCTACTGTAGGTTATTTCCCCAGCCTCAGAGGGATCAAACAGGGAGATCTCCTATCCCCTTTCCTCTTCATCATTTTGGCTGAATCCTTGGGCAGAGCTTTCAAATAGGCTATGGCTTTGAGAGGCATGTCAGGTATCAAAGCTTCTTCCAAATCTCCCCCCTTGTCTCACCAATAGTTTGTTGATGATACTATTATTGCTAATTTGGCCTTTGTTGTCCAAGCTAAATCCATCAAAGGGATCCTTGATACCTATGCTTCTACTATCGGGCAATAAATAAACTATCTCAAGAGTAAGTGTTACTTCCTAAACACTCTAGGTAATAGGCAGAGGAAAATTTCTCGTATCCTCCATTTCTGCATCGCTACCCTCCCCACCTCCTACCTGGGACTCCCTCTGTTCACCATGAACCCAAAGGAATCGATGTGGGACAATGTCATTGAAAGGATCAACCGTAATATTGTTGCATGGAAAGTCTCCCTCCTATCCCAAGCAGCCAAAGCAACCCTCACCGTGGCAGTCCTCCAAAGTATCCCGATATATTTCATGTCAGTATTCAAAGCTCTTGCCTCAATCCATTTCAAAATCAAGCAAATGCAAAAATGATTTCTCTAGGCCGGTCCAAAAAATTCGAAGAAATTCCACCTTGTCAGTTGGGACAAAGTATGCTAAACCAGGGACCAAGGGGGACTTGGCATGAGGAGATCAACAAACATAAATATTGCCTTGCTAGCAAAACAGGCCTAGAAGTTGTTCACCAACTACAAAGCATAATGGGTCACTATTGTCCAAAGCAAATATCTAAAAAACTTAACCCTTATGGACAATAGCATCCCTATAAATGGATCAGCCTTCTGGCGGGGTGTTATCCAAACAAAACCTCTTATCATGAGAGGGAATCGGTGGCAGCTAGGCTCAAGTGCTTCTATAGACTTTTGGGAAGACACGTGGCTGAAAGATAAACCCCTAAAGGATCTACCTGAGGTGTCTAGACTTAGACCAAGTCTCGAAAGGATATGGGGAAGCAAAGTGAAGAATTACATGGATAGGGGCACATGGAAGATTCTCCTCGAAGACAATGAGCACCTATTGTGGGCTGGTAAGACTCTGTCTAAGATGCTGAGAACCACCATCATCCCTACCATAGTCTCCCAAGACTATCCAATCTGGGTGAAAACTGATAGGGGGGATTTCACGATCAAGTCTGACCACTCCATGTTAGTAAAATCTTGGGTTCCCACCATTTTGTTCAAGTTAGTTTAGATTAAACGCCTTGTCCTAAAAATTGGTTTCTTTGCTTGGAAAACCATTCAAAACAAGGTCCTCACCATAGATAATCTTATGAAAAGAGGGATCCCTGTCCCTAACAGATGCCACCTCTGTCTATCCAACTGGGAATCCGTTGACCACCTCCTTTTAGAGTGTGTTCACTAGGGAGGGCTTATATCAATTGTCCACCACCTTTCAAATCCATTGGGCCCACCCCAACTCCCTCCTGGACATGTTCATCCAATGGCCTGCTCCCTTTAGAAATACCAAAGTAGCTTTCCTATGGAAAATTTGTCTCCACCATTTCATTTGGCAAGTTTGGTTTGAACACAATTATAGGGTATTTTCTTCCACTTGTTACAACTCCACCTCCATAGCCATCAAAGCCATTTCATACACCTCTCAAAAATCCCATCTTATCCCTTGGCCTAGATCCCCCTTGAGCAAGCATGAGGCTGACATCATCAATTCCCTCAACATCCCCCTTCCCACCTTATCCCCTCCCTAGACCCATCCCAAGACCAAAGCTCACTGGCGTCCCCCTCCTGAGGGATGGATAAAAGTGAACTTCGATGGTGCATTGAAAGGGAATCCCGGGTTGGCTGGGGCAGGGGGAGTGATCAGGGATCACAGAGGAAATATAATTATGGCTTTTGCAAAGAATATTTATCATCAGACCAATAATATGGCTGAGGCGTGGGCCCTGTGGCAAAGTCTACACCTCATCAAGGGGTCATGTGTCAAGATCCATGTTGAAGGGGACTCTCTCAATATCATTGGTTACCTCATCTCCAACAAAGTCCCTCCATGGAATATCAGACCCCTTATCCAAGAAAGCGAGAAGCTTTTAAACTAGCATCACCAAGTGGAAGCCAGTCATACTTACAGGGAAGACAATTAGCTTACGGACAGGTTGGCCAACTTGGGCTTAGGGCAAACACCCATCATCATGTGGCAAGACTCCTTCCTACCAGATGTCCTTCAAGTTGCAGTGTCATATAGACATGATAGGTACTCAAAATCCATCCACGCTAACCAATGATTTATTGTTTCTATATTATGTAGAATTTACTTCGGGTGTCCCATTGTCTTAGATCCTTGCGATGTGTGCTCCTACATCCATTGATGATTGGTTACTTTGCTGGTATTCATCGTATAAAGTCAAAGTACAAATCTCCATCTACGGTGTCCCAACGCTCTCTGCCAGCTACCTCTGCCACATTTCCAGCTGCACCCCCTTTCCCCTCCACATTTCTACCCATGTTTGTAGACCTTACCCAAGTTATTACCTCTGCCCATGTGGATATGGTCCCTAGGCTTCCCCTTAATCCTTGCCATCCTCGATGTGGCATCCCCCCATCCACCTGTCACCCATCCAAGAGGCTTGACATGAACTGCTCACCTCCCCCAATCTATTTAATTCCCCTCTTCAACCTTACCCACGACATTCCCTTCTGCAATTCTATCATGTGGGCCTCCTCCACCACCACTCTTCCTATCCCCACCACTGCCACCATGGCCTACCTTGAACCAAGTTCTCTCCAGTTGGACACCCTAGCGTCTGCTTACCTGAAGGGCATCCAACTTACCACCCTATTATCAAAATTTTGTGGAGCTGAGGATGACATCATGAAGGACTTTGTTTGCACGTAGTCGAATGGCCATGTCTATGTCAGGAACCTACACTTTAAGTTCACTCCAGAGCTAATTTGTGAGATTACAGAGCTGTCGGTTGGAGGGCGTCTTGTTCGATGTGACAAACACTATTGGAAACCTGAGTTGGAAGGATTCCCCAACTACCAAAACTTTGTGTGAGATGGCCATGCCCTGGACCATCAATCCCTTTCCCCATTCCAAGTTTTTGCCATTCCCCTCAGTCAATACTTAGCCTACGATGATCCCAACAAGCCCATGGCAAGCTTCCACATTGCCCTGGGTTCCTTTATCGGTCTATGCATCTCTTTGTGGCCACTGCTTGTAAGAAAAGTACCCCCCTACCCACCAGGGGCTTTTTGCTATTATTTTCTATCATGTTCTAGCTAATACCCCCATTGCGGCTACCCCTTTGCAAGATTCCCCCCTTCTCCCAAACCCCCCAAAGCCTTGCTCATTCTATCTCGAGCAAGCTTATGGCCAGCGATGGATTTCCCAGCACCTTAGCCTCCGAAAAAGGTGTTGATTTTGCTTCCCTGTCCATTCCATCACTGTCCCCTTCCAAACCCATTCCCTCACTCCTCACCCCCACTCCCTCCCATTCAAAGCCAACCCCTTCCCCTTCCAAACCCACCCCGTCCCCATCCAAACCCACCCCTCTCGCTAGAAAGAAGCCTTCATTGGGAAAACATAAAGCGAAAATTAAAGAAGCGGTAACCCCTGTTCGCAGGTCCTCCAGGGCAAAGAAGCCCAAAACAAAATATAGTCAAAATTCTCCTCTGGAGATTGAAGACCTCAACGGGGACTCAACCCCCACTTTTGGCATCTGCAACCGTCTCACCCGGATGTTTCTTCAGAGTTTCATCATTGCCTTCGAAAGCATGAGTGCCACTCTAAAGCATGCCCTCCAGCAGAGTGTCAACCAACCTAAAGAGGACATCACAGAGGTTGAACCTTGAGCTGCTATGAGTCTATTGGTTTTTACCTTATTTTTGAAGTTTGATGGGAATTTTTGATGCAATGTTTGGTAATGTCTAGTCTAGTGTTGGGCTAACCATATGATTGGGTCTCCCTATGTTAGCCCCTATGAGGGCCCTAGCGAATATCTATGAATTATTTTTGTTTAGATTCAATAGTCCCTGCGAGGGCAAGCACCACCTGATTACTGAATTTTACATCCCCTATGAGGGAATTTTGGTAAACATATCCCCTGCACGAGATTTGTTAGATTGTTGTAGACCGATCCCTCTTAGGCAGGGGATTATGCAACATGAATGTACATAAATCTGATGAAGTTTTTGTTTATCTGGGAGTGGAACCCAGTTAAAACCCTCTGAAATACAACTATAACTTACCAAAAAAAATAATATGCACAAACCATGCTTTTTTCATAAGTAGGAGGCTTTATGATAACTACAACGTTATCACCCACCTACTAAGGATAGTTCTTTTTCTTAGTAGCAACCTCCTTTCTCTATGGTGCATTCAATCAACATACACATATGCAATGCACCTATATTAAGGGTTTTCCTTTTATGATTGAGTTATCGATGATAAAGTCATCCATCATTTTCCTTTTTACTCTCAACTCAAGTGGTTGTCTCATACCAATTCACTTGTGAGAGTACCTAGTCTTGCAACCATAAAATTCGTCAGCAGTACCATATTCTCAAAATAGCATAATTCAACTTTAAAAGCATAACTATCAACTCATATTGATAGAACACAATAATATTATGCATTAATATCCACACATTAGTACATAAATCACACAACAAGGGTAGTCCCATCATGAGGGTCTTTATGAAAGCTTAAAAATACCTTGGAGTGGGCATAAAATTTCCAAATATTTTTGGAAAATGAATTAAAAATATGGAAAAAATCTCTTCTCTACTTATGCTAAAAATATTAATGAAGATTTGAAGATTAAATCATCGTAGAGACCAAAATGGAGATCAAAGGATCCATATTAATTTTTTGTGTGACTGAGCAACACTGCTCCATACTTGCTCTAATACCATGTTGGAATTCACAATATTTTCCAAAAAAGAAATAAAGCAGTTCATCTACTCAAATGTTATACAAAAAATAAAAAAGTGATGAAAGAAAGGAAAAAAAGTGACTTAGATTGGGGGTGCCCATAGGCAACATAAATAGTCACTATATAATCCATATATTAGATTCATAACACTTAAATAATAAAACAAGGAGTGGTGAGGGGTATTTATACCAATACCAAAACCCCACTTACATAAAATAATTGAAATTAAGCCAACATGACAATAGGGATTAAGGTTAATCACAAATTATAAGGTGGGTTTAACCATAATAAGGTTAATCGTAGCCCATAGGACTTACATAATAAAATATTACAATAAATTCAATACATTGTACAATGAATGCCCTTAGGCCTATCCAATATTACATTATACAATATTGGCCTTGGCCATGAATCAGATTACACTTTCAACAATATTTTGTGTTGCATATCTTGAGAACCAATGAAATCATTATGGAATTTATCTCACTTACTATAGTATTCTTTTTCCTATCCTCTTCCACGGTAGCCAACATCTTGTTCTTCAACAAATCCTAAATTGTTTGAAAGAAAAATGTAAAAAATATATTGTAGCCTAGTGCCTTATTAGGTTGGAAAGGGAAAACTAGGTCCTCTAGATCTTCCATAGAAATATTCCTCATCAATATTTTACTATATCACTCTATGATATACTTTAATTTTTTTTTCCCTAATCCTCCTTATCTTACCATAATTATGGCATTATATATTTGAAATAATCAATTGCTTCTTTCTTACTATCTTGTTTTTCATCAATTGGAGTTGAAATATTTGTAATTCAATGAAAAAATAAATCTAATTTGGTTAAACATTAAACAATTTGGTATCAAATGAAGCGAGATCAACAAGTTATATTCCTTAATTTTCATGAAGGAGACCCAAGTTCAAATCTTGCCAAGCAATACATGCATAATTGCCAAGTTGTTGTAATACCATTATGTGGTCACAATGTAATATGGGTGGGGCCCATTTCAATCTCATATAAACAATTTAAAAATAAAAAATATGAAACCATTTGGTATTTTTACCCCCTCTTTAATCCATCTCTTAATTTATGGGACCAATATGACTCTTCTTTTTTATATATATTGTGATAATTAGAAAGTAATTAATTTTCTTGAATATAAGTATCTTAGTCTAGTCCATTAATTTTTACTATCTCTTATAAATTATTGAGCTTAGATTTGATTTCCTCTTTTATGTTAAATATACTACCAAAAAATTAATCTTCCAAATATTCATTTACCCCTTTAAATATTTCATCTTTTGAATAAGCCTATGCATACATGATCCTTCAAGGCTTGCTTCATCCCAAAAAAATATAACTATTTGGAAGAAATCAAGATTTTAAAAACAGATAAATTGGATTTGGATGACTACTATTAACTGATAACATCTCAAGAAAATGGGTTTGTAATATAATCACTCATAATAAAAGGTCTAAAGATATTGTATACTCTATTTGAAGCCATGTGTTAGATTAAAATAGTCTATTCAATATTTCTACTATATGAGTTTGCCTAATATGTCTATTATCCCCTGGGTATTAGAAGCTTGAAAGCATAAAATTCCAAAGGCCATTTTAATTGATAAAGAAAGCAAAATCCTCCATTGATTTAGACCATCCTAGGAGTACCACCCTTATTTTTTGAAGAAAACATAACTTTGATGAAGTCCCCTATAGAATACTAGATCATAATTATGAATTATCATTGATTTTGTCATAAATAAATATAGGTCTTTCTAACATTTATCGTGAAGAGTAATTATAGTTGCAACATATAGATTTAGAACTCCAACATTGATATGTTTTCTCTTTTCTACAAAAACAATACCAATCCGGTTACTTCTTGCTTCTAATAATTGTCTATGCCATTTGTGTTTGTCCTATATTATTGTAAAGCCTTATAAAGCTCCTATAGTAGAAACTAAGGAATCCCAAAAATATCATATTTTGAGACCAAGTCAAACTTTGGCATGATTTTCTATGATAAAAATACCATTATATAGCTATTATTGTAAATATGATGTAATTTGTAGATGTTATGCAACTTAGAAAGTAGATTATATTTTATGTCAATAAACTAGAATAAGAGAGCATTTATAGGGATTTTAGGTTGAGAAATTAGTTAAGGTAAAATTCAATAGTGTAATAAGACCAACTATAAAACCAATTATGAATTAACTATAGAACCAAATATACAAACAACTATGAAATTGACTATGGGACCAACTATAAAATTGACTATGAGATCAACTACGGTACTGAATATAGGCCCGACTATGGGATTAACTACCAGATCAACTACAGGATTGAATACAAGATTGACTATGGAAAGGCTTCCAAATTTGTAACAGAATTCTACAATAACAAGATCTAAGCCCAACCAATTCTCAGATAAATTTAGAGATAGTAATCGTATTTGTTGATATTGATTTATAATTGATTTGGTTGAATCCAAATTAGTTAGATGTAAATCGAATTTATTGATATTAGTTTTTAACTAATTTGGTTGGTCCAAATTACTTAGATGTAAATCATATTTATTGAGATCAATTTATAATTGATTTGGTTGGATCCAAATTAATTTGATGAAAATCAAATTTATTGAGAATGGGTTCCAATTAATTTGGCTAGATCAAAATTAGTTTGAATCTTAACCAACTTATTGAGGTTGTTATTTTTGTAAGTTTACTCTCATTTCCAATGTGTTTTTATTTTTCACAAGTATTTTATTTTTTTACAATTATGTTTGCTTTCATTTTGTATATTTTTTAATTTGACATTAAATTTAATAAATAAATTTTAAACAAATCCTATTGAATTTGGGGAACCTGACGATCCTCACCAATAAATTTCTATAGGTCAATGAGCATAGGTGTCTACATTTGATTTAGGTATAACATTATAGGGAGAGAAGGGAGAAAGGTCGATACTCAACCTTGACTTATCCTTATGGTATGCTTTTGCATTGTTCATATTATATGCATTTATAGATCATTTTTAGAATATAATCCAATGACCTAAACTCTGGAAATCTAATAACAAAAAAATTGATCTAAATTTTTATGAAAAAATACGCCCATTCGATCATGTGGCATTACCTCAACATTTAAGGAGGAGACCAAGGTTCAAATCTTTCCAAGAGATACATGGATAATATCTAAGCTTTGTTGTAATACCACTATGTGGTGATGATGTAATACAAGTGGGGTTTGTTTCAATCCCATATAACCAGTTGGAAAAAATGCCCATTCCTTTTGTAGCATTTTAAAACTATTAGAACTACAAGAAAATAGTCTTTGTTTTTATAATATTGAGGGACCAAATAGATGAATAGTTAAAACCCATTTCTATAAGATATATTTCTATAAATATAGTTTTAGATCCAATTGAAATCAATCAATTTTGATAGTGGGTTAGGGAGTTATGCCTAAAATAGTAGTCATTGGTCTAGCCTAAAAATTGACAAAAAATAATAAGTTAGTTCATTTTTTGGGTAAAAATTAAACATAGTAATTAGATGTTCTAAATTTTTTTATTTATATTGAATATAGTCCTTCAAATATAATTTCTAAATCTTTTTAATCATCCACTCTTGATATCATATGAAGGATATTTGACCAAAGTATCATTTGTTGGTCTAATTTGTCTAGTCTATTTTTTAAGATGTAGTAGGCTATTCTTTTGTAAATATGAGGGATTAACTAAATAAATTTATATTTTATATTTATATAACTTGTATATCTATGAATATATTTTATTTTTTTAATCTAGATTCATTTTCAAATGATGTCAGATGAAGGAGACAAGGTTAAAAGACCACTTGTTGGTCTAGGTTGTCCCACTATAAACAACATATTTAGCAAAATATCTAATCATAGATTTAAATGATAAAATAGATGAAATACAAATTTTATTTATACATGATTTATGTATTTGATCCTACTTTCATATTCTTTTTGAATCAATTCATTTTGACATGGAGTGAAGAAGTTAGGGTCAAATAATTATCTATTGTTTTTAATTGTTTTTAATTTTAAAAAATAAATTATTTACTAGTTAGTCAAATATCTGGCAGATTTGGCTCAAATGAAACCGTCGAATCTTTCAGGGAAATCATTTGGCTGTTCAACCTGGCAAAGGATCCTATGTATGGTTTAGGAAACCATCCATAACAAATGTGATGTGGACCCTCTTTTGGATTCTAGGGAGAAGGTACGACATGCCCTTGGTCTCTTTGTGGATGGTACAAACTCTTCTCGCCCTAGCAGGGTTCCTCAGCTTAGAAATAAGGTTAGGAGAGATGGTAGGTGGAGGACACACCCTAGAGGAGTTTTAAAAATTAATACTGATGGATTGTCCACGAGCAATCCTGGACATGCTGGAATTGGCGATGTTGGGAGAGATTCTACTAGCGGTGTCAATTTTTTCTTTTCCATTTATAAAGGTGTTCACTCCAAAAATTTTATGGAAGCTCTTGCAATTCTTGAGGCCTTGTAGAGGGGGTTTTATCTTGGTTGGCACAAAATTATCTGTGAGTTCGACTCTCAAATTGTGCTAAATATTTTAAATAGTAAAAGGGTGGAGGAAGTTAATTGGTAGTTGGTCTCTGTAGCCGTTCAGATTCTCAGAATGAGTGAAGAGTTTGAATTTATATCCTTTGTGCACATTCCAAGGGAATGGAATGGGGTTGCTGATTACCTGACCAAAAGGACTTCTGAGTTGTTGGATCCTTGGATTATCGATAATTGGGAGAGTCTCCCATCTAGGGACTCTCAATACCTCTAGGATTTGATCCACAAGGATGTTTGGACTTAATGTGCTTTGTTCTTGTTGTCTTCTTTGGGTGTCAATCTAGTCTAGTGGTTTTAGCCTATTTTGCTATTTATTTGAGTCCTGGTTGGATGCTCAGCTATACTTTGTAATCCAAACTTTTTATCAATAAATTTTTACCCCTTTATTTAAAAAAATAAAAGGTTTAAAATGTTTTATGTGATAATAAATTTTGGAACCTAAACTTAAATGGTTCTTGGTAGTCATATTAATCTATTAATATTCAAAATTTAACCTATCATTTTTGTAGAATTATTCTATAGTTCTAAAATAAAATTTGTAATAGTCTATAGGAGAGTTTTTACAGTATTGTTGGGATTGTTAAAATAGGGCTTGCATTTTATAAAAATAATATTATAATACTGCTATGATGTATTGTTGCTTCTATATAATTCTATGGTTCTATAAGAGGATTCTATAATTTTATGTAGGAGAATTTTATAGTATTGGTTGCAACTATTAAAATTTTGACTTGTGAATATTATAGAAGATTCCTTCTATAGGTTGTAATTAATGTTAATAAAATGTTGCATGTTCAATGGGTATATATATTTAATATCCATTAAGATTGAATAATTAAGGTTCCTTGCATGTTCTTATTAAGTTTATCAAAGATCTCATATAATTCATAGTTGATGCGCATCTCCACCCATGGTTGATCATATATCTATATAGATCATTCTACTACATATCATATTTTATACATAATTTAAAAAAAAAAAAAAAAAAAAAATATATATATATATATATATATATATATATATAATAGGGCATGATCACTCTGGTAGCATTGGTACACATCATAACATATGTGAGTAATACAAATAAACTTATTCCTTCTGATGGATTAAGGGTTTCCATTAAGAAAAAGGTAAAAATAAAAAATAAGGGCTTGTTAACATATCATAATATGTGGTAAGGTTGTCACCATTACCACCACCACATGGAAAAAGAAAAAATAAAAAAATAGAGGACTTCCTGACAAGCCATGAGATGTGGTAGGATGTCATCCCAAAATTTAAATTTAATCTTTTTTTTGATAGATTAGATGTGTAGAGGGGGAAAACTGACCTACCACGTATGATTCTCAGCTGTATCCGCTAGGAGCTAAGGTGAAAGGGGTATGTTATAACTCTACACTCATGTGGGAAATCGGGGGAAGGATTCACCAAGAATGGTTTTAGGACTCGCTCCAAGTTTTGGGTGGAATATGTTTGGATGTGTCAATTAAGCATGCACCTATGTTTAGCCTTTCTAAAACTACACTATGAAAAGGAAAAGAACAATGCAAGAAGAAAAGAGCTAACCCTAGAATAATAATTTGCTTGAATTATCACTAACCCTAGGGTTGCAAAACAAAGCCTTTGAGCAAGGGTCCAAGGGAAATGCACAAACAACGTTAAAACCCTAGATGCACGCTACATGCTTTTATTATTTCAAATTTCTAAAAATTTGATCAAATGCTTTTCCTCACTTGTTATCTTTATTTTTGAACAAAAATGGATAAAAGCAAACAATAAGCAACCTAAATATTTATTAAGGTACTTATCTAATTTTATGGTTGTTCCAAGCTTTATCTTGCATCCAACGATGTCCCACAACTTCTATATTACAAAATAACTTCACAAAATCCTAGAAAAATATAATCAACATTAGGGAACCTTCTTAGGCGATTGTATGACTATAATTGGAGACACAAAAGTAAAGCCCCCTAGGTCCTTTTAGATGACCTTTAGAATGCAAAAACAAAATTTGAATTTTTGGGAAGATGAACAAGCAAAACACAATGCAGTTTGCATAATTATGGTCTAAATATATCATGAAATGAGGTAAACTTCTACCCTCAAGATTAGTTTTGGAAAAATCGTGCCCTATACGAGGTGACCACGATTTCACTTATGATGAAATTATACCTTGTAATTACGAGGTATGATTTTGCAACAGAAGAAAAATGCAACAGAACAATGCAAGTAAACTAGCAATAAATGCAAATTTAGCACTATGCGAAATGCAAAAGAACAAAAACAACCCAGTGGTAGCAAAAAAAAAAACAAAAGGATGAAGACCTCCAAGATAGTAGACTCCTCCCTAGGGATCCAACACTTATACATCAAGGGAAACAACACACAATCCAATGCAACATAAGAGATTTCACAAAATCCAAAAACTTTAATAAAATCTTATTAATACTTGCATCAACACTTGTAAGCAAATTGTTAGATTGCTTCACTTAGAATTTGTGATTAGAAGAGATATGGGAGTTTCCCGAGGCCATGTTAAAAATAAATATTTAAACCCTCAACTTATAGGATATTTAAAACAATAATGGGTGGGAAAATCGAGGGAAAGCTAATGCCAAAGAAGGTTAAGCAAAAAACTAGGGTTTTCGAAGAGAAAACCCTAACTAGGCAAAATCATTTCTCGTAAGGGCTGATCGCGATTTCATCGGAGCAAGGGAAAAAGGGGAAAAAGAGGGTGGAGAGAGGCCCAAACTTGTTTTAGGCAAGTTGGAGGGTCTCTCTAAGGGACTAAGAAAAATGACTCACTCAAGTGGGTCAATTTTCCATGTATACATTTTGCCTCCTCTTTGATGCATTTATGGCCTAATAAATGTATCAAAGAAAGATATAGACACCTAAGGGTGAAGGAAAAGAAACACAAATAGAAATGAGTGGTTGGTCTATAAAGGGGTGGTGCAAAAATGGTGTCATTCTAGACACTTTCATGTTTTACACACAAATCAAGGCATTAGGGACATTACTGCCTCTCAGGCCAAGGTACCCCATCAAGTTTCAAAAGAAATACCACATTCTTGATGGAAATAAAAATGGAAGACACTGAAGAAAGAAGAGCAAAAATATAAAGAAAATAGGAGAGATAAAAAGCAAAAAAAAGGCATAAAAAGGGGTAAAAGGTAAAATCCTAATTCATTTTCACTACACAAAATAGAAGAAAGGAGCTCTAGAGAAAAATAGAGATGGTGCTTCTGAAACATTGTTCAATCATTGCAAGGGGTGAGGTAAATACAACAGTAAAGCGAGCACAAGTACAAAATGAAAACCTCCTAGATTAGGTTAGGATAAATTTTAACCATTTTTTGTGCATTTTTTTTTTTTTTCCATTTTTCTCCAAAAATCATTGCGCATGACCTAGGCATGATTTCACGGGTCAACCGTGATTTTGTTTTGGTTTGTGGTGACAAGAGAAATTACACCCTAGAATTATGGGATATGATTTTGCAAAATCTCACCTCAAGGACAAGGGGCACGATTTCACAAAATGGGAAGAAAAACAAAATCGTACCCAAAGCTAGGTGGGTGAGATTTTGTCGAAGAGAAAAAAGGAAAGAAAAAAAGAAAGAGAAAAAACAAAAGGCAAAGCAACCCAACAAGATGATTTAAATTTTATTAATTTTTAGTTTATTTTTATGCACAAGAAACTAATTGAACCTTTTTATTATGTTTCTGGATACAACATGATGTATTGGAGAGCCGTGAGTGGCGATCGAGCTCCTTGGAGGTAAAATTAGATGGACTCGCATAAGCTAAAAGAGACACTCTAGAGGTAGTGGGGCTAGACTACTTGATAGAGATACCTCAGGTAGAGGCAAATAGAGCACTACTGATAGTGCTAAAAAACATATGGTACCCAAAATCGTCTACCTTTCAATTACCCATAGGGGAGATGGCAGTCACTGAAGAACACAAGCTTATACTGAGAGGGGGGTGAATAGTATAAGATCAACTTTTACTTTTCTTTCCCAAATAATATTATCCAATGTTATCAATTGCAATATCAATAGCAGTAATCAAAGCAATGCACAAATCATCACACACATGAGAGACACAAATTTAACGTGGTTCACCCAATGTGGGTTACGTCCATGGAGAAAATATTTCTTCTAAATTTTCTCAACAAATCTCTTGGGAATCAATTCCCTATTACAATGTTTATGGACCTCTGTCCAAAGGAGATCTCAATCCCCAATACTCTGGTTTGTGGATCTCTCTCCACAGGAGAACTCTATCCCCTTTGCTCTGGTTTGTGGATCTCTCTCCACAGGAGAACTCTATCCCCTTTGCTCTGGTTTGTGGATCTCTCTCCATAGGAGAACTCTATCCCCTTTGCTCTAGTTTGTGGATCTCTCTCCACAGGAGAACTCTATCCCCTATGCTATGGTTTGTGGATCTCTCTCCATAGGAGAAATCTATCCCCTTTGCTCTGGTTTGATCCAAAGCCTGCTCTCAACTCTATCTCAAATATGCACCAAACCTTGTCACAAGGCTAGCACAAATCTGCTCTAACTTTGATCACAAATCTCTACCTCAATTTTGCTTCAAGTCTTCTCACAAGACTTGCTCAAATCTACCTCAATGCTGCTTCAAGTCTTCTCACAAGACTTGCTCAAATATACCTCAATCTGCTTCAAGTCTTCTCAAAAGACTTGCTCAAATCTACCTCAATACTGCTCATAGAACCTGCTCAAATATTTCCAAATCTTGCATACAAACAAAGCTTATATCTCTTTCATAAATGCTTTCTTCAAATAGACATATTCTACTTAGAATTCTTTTAACCTCTGGAACATATAGAGAATGATATGCACTATCAAAAACCCAATATGTTCTTCACATTCACAAATCTTGCATTCAACTAATCCAATCTCTACCTCTTGCAAAATCCCTTTCAAATCAAATCAAACTAGTGTATAACTTTGCTTCACAAAATTGGTCTATCTTTCTTGCAAATTTACTCTCAAAGATCAACCACACTAATGCACAAATTTCCCTCACAAGATTGATCTCAAACACTTTCACAATTGCTTTCAATGTCTCTCAAACCAATGCTCAAAATGTTTCACAATGATGTACAAACTTGATCTCAACCCTAGCACAAGTATTTCAAATTTCTTTCAACAATGAAGCACAATTTGTTTCACAAACCCTAGCTCAAATATTTCCAACAATACACACTAATCAACCCTTTTATCTCCACCTTATAATTCTGAAATATTTCAACCAAACACCTTAAAGAAAGAGTGATATAACCATACCTCTTTGATGAAGGAGCTCTCTCAAAAACCTATCTCAAGATATTCTATCTTTCTTATGCCACTTTCAAGGGTTAGTTAGCATAACACTTTTCAAACCAACCATAACATATTTCCTCAAAATTTGCTCATAAAAATATTTAATATCAAGACAAAGTTTTGACAATAATCAAGCCCTCTCAATATTTCTTTTTATCAAAAATACACACAACAATTTAAACCATAGTCATACCTTATCACTCCTACTTATAAGAGCCACTTGTAATTCAATATCACAATTCAATATCCCTAAGTGCATACCATACATTAATTTTACTTTCAAGCACCTTATTGCTCCTTTCTTTCAAAAATTATTTCTACTTTATAAAGTCACAACTAGAATCTAACATATCATTATGCCCTCAAAAATATTTAATTTCAAAGCATTACCCTTATATCTCCCTAGACTATGCAATATGCACTTTTAATAACCAAAAATTAAACCTTATGCCTCCCTTGTTCAAGCACTAACATACCTCAACATTAAACAAAAATTTATGCCCTTACCCACGTCTCGCCACCGCCATCGAGATTCAAACATGAAACCTCATAGAGCCCATGCTCTAGCATGAGCTAGAGTGCTAGCTAGGCTGGCCCACCTGCTAGAACCAAATCATGCACAAAATGCTTTTATGCCTTCCTGTTCACCCAAATGAAACTCACAAAAATACTGCCACGGTGATTCAAAATCAAGACCTATCCACTGCCACGCCTTATGCAGGACCCGCCTACCACCTGGGCTAGCAACCCTATTGGAACCAAGTCATGCGCTCTCCCTTATGATTCATTGTCCCTCCTTGAAACACGTGCACTAAATTTTCTTTCTCCCTCTTCCCTCGACGAATGGCGCTGTCTCTTCCTTACTTTGCGCTCCACAAAAATTGAATAATTTCTTCCTCTCTTAACATTGGAAAAATGATTTATTCTCCTCCTTAAATACGCATTCAATTTTTTGCTATGACGTCGGCTCAACCTTTTATTGCCACCTTTTTTAAATTCGAATTCTTGGCACCTTTTGACAATTCAAATTTATTTTATTTTTAATATAATATTTAACCTTGGTGTTAAATATTATTTATTATAGTATTTAACCTTGGTGTTAAATAATATTTTTGCTTGTAGTCCTTTGTCAACTTAATTTCTTTTTGAGACCTTTGTCCAATGCACTTTCAATCCTCTTTTTAATAAGTCCTTTTTGGCCTAAATATTATAATATTAAAATATTATAATATTATCTCTTTTAAGCCTTAGTCACTTGCTTTCTTTTGAACCATGGTCTTAAACTTGGGCCTTCAACCTTTTAACCAACCACTTAGAACTTTGTCCCAAACCTCTTTGGCTTATAATATTTAAAGTAAATATTATAACCTTTTCTTTTTATCAATTTCCTTGCATTGGGATGAACTTTGCCTTGCATCTTATAAACCTTATCTTATTGCCATACCAAACTATCTTTGGCATCAATGACAATCAATGACATCAACCTTTGACATCAATGACAACACAATATACTCAAAATTTCCAACAATCTCCCCCTTTGTCATTGATGGCAACCCTTTCTAAAAATTCCTTTTCCTACCACTAGATTCCAAATCTGCTCCCCCTGACTGAATGCTCTCCCCTTTGACATCAATGGCAAAGGGACTCCTTTGGGGCTAAATATAAGACTCTTAGCTCAGCCCCCTCCCCACCTCCTCTCCTTGAGGTGATTAATTTTGGGGTGGGAGTATCTCTACTCCCAACATACAATGCTCTTTTTCTTTGTCAACCTTCTTTTTCAACATTTTTGTAGCCATACCCTTTTGATCCTTTTGAGTGTCCCTGTTCTTGCTTGTCTCTGGAAGTTCTAGAAACTCTGTTCTACACCACTTGGCCTTATGCCCAAGATTATTGCACTTGTAACACTTAATGTTGTAGTTCTTGGAAGGTGTAAATATCTTGAAGTTCCTCTTGGTGAAGCCATAATTATTTCTGTCATGAACCCTACTGGATTGCTTTATGACCAAAGTGATTACAAGAGTAGCAATACCCTTGAAAGAATATCCATATTTGAATGAGTTGAAATTCCTCTTAGTGAGGCCATACTCCTTCTTTCCATGAACCCTGCAATGCATAGCCTTGTGACCAAAATGATTACATGAAAAATAATGTCCTTTGAAGAAATCTTGTTTTGAAACCTCTAGTCTCTTAGTCCTTTCTTTGCCTTCTCTGTGATGATCCCTGTTTCTTGTTTGTGCATTGTTTCCTTTCTTAGTGAAGCTTCTATTCTTCAACTTATCCACATAAGTCTTAATTTCTTCTTCACTCTCTTCCTCTGAAACTTCCTCTTCTTTTGAGCTTGAGCTTGACCCTTCTTCTTGTTTCCCTTGTCCTTCTTCAAAACCAAGTCCTATTTTGATAGATGAAGATCTTTGTGCATTGATAATTTTATCCAAAGTTTTTGAACTTTTCCCAAACCTTGTGTAGCTTGTCCTTAGAATATTTCACTTCCATCCTTAGAGAAACTACCTCATGTTCTAATATTTCACATTCTAACTCTTTTACCTCTAACTTTTCAACCATGACCTCTTTAAATCTCCTTGCCTTAGCTTTTGAGTTTGTTAGGTCTTGTAGAAGCTTTTCCTTTTCTTCCTCATGTTCTTGAACTTGAGCCTTTAGTCTTGAATTCTGCTTTCTAACTCTTTTCAACTCTCTAAGAGCAACAATAAGTTCTTCTTCTAGATCAACTGTGCCTTCCTCTTCATTTTTTGAATCTTTCTCTACTTCTTGGTCTCCAAGAGCATCTTCATACTTTTTGACTTTATCTTCAATAGGAGCATTTTCTTCCTCTTCTATTGCCAAAAATAGAATCTCTTCTTCTTCACTATCTGAGAGTCTTTCATCACTATCACTTGAAGCCTTGCTTGCCTTGTTAACATAGAAACTCTTCTTGTGCCTTTGAAAGAACTTCTTTTCATGCTTGCCTTGACCATACATATTTTTCTTTTCATGCCTGGATTTTCCTTCTTCCTTTTTCTTATGATCCTGTTTCTCTTCACTGCTACTGCTTCCGACTTGTGGACAATTAGATGCATAGTGACCAAAATTACCACAATTAAAACATTTTACAGTCTTCATACCTTTGTGCTTTCTTGAGTCCTTATTTCTTCTCACATAGTTAGCTTCTTCATCACTACTTGACTCACCACTTGATTTTGGTTTCTTATCTTTTGTCTTCTTTGAAGCTTTGAAAGTTACCTCTTTCTTGGAGTTGGGATCCTTTACTATTCTCATCTCATAAGCTATGAGAATTCCATGTAACTCATCCATAGTCAACTTATCAATATCTCTCATCTCTTCTATAGCTGAAACATTTCCATCATACCTCATAGGGAGTGATCTTAATACTTTTTGAGCAACACTAGAGTCTTCAATTTTGAATCCAAGTCCACGCATGGTATTAACAACATCATCCACATGAAGTAAGTATGTAGCAATATCTTCCTCATCTTCCATATTCAAATCTTCAAACATTTTCTTGTGGTTTTGTATTTTTGCCAATTTGACCTTTTTATCTCCTTCATATGTTTGCTTCAATTTGTCCCATATCTCTTTTGCTGATTTGTAGTGCATAACTTTCACAAATTCTGCTTCACGTAATCCACTTAAGATTCCATTCATAGCCTTGGCATTATTCACATGTAACTACTTACCATCTTTATCTATGGGAGGAGTAGTTGTAGGTGTGAACCCATCCTCAATGGATTGCCATGTCTCATATCCTTGTGCCATCAAGTAAGTCTTCATCCTTATACTCCATAAAGCATAATTATTCCCATCGAACAATGGAGCCTTATTTGATGAAGATCCATTCTGAGATGCCATCTGTGTTCCTATAATATCTTCCTTCAAGTTGTTAGACTTTTTTGAAGGAACCCGCTCTGATACCAATTGAAGAACACAAGCTTATACTAAGAGGGGGGTGAACAGTATAAGATCAACTTTTACTTTTCTTTCCCAAACAATATTATCCAATGTTATCAATTGAAATATCAATAGCAATAATCAAAGCAATGCACAAATCATCACACACATGAGAGACACAAATTTAACGTGGTTCACCCAATGTGGGTTACGTCCATGGAGAAAATATTTCTTCTAAATTTTCTCAACAAATCTCTTGGGAATCAATTCCCTATTACAATGTTTATGGACCTCTATCCAAAGGAGATCTCAATCCCCAATACTCTGGTTTGTGGATCTCTCTCCATAGGAGAACTCTATCCCCTTAGCTCTAGTTTGTGGATCTCTCTCCATAGGAGAACTCTATCCCCTTTGCTCTAGTTTATGGATCTCTCTCCATAGGAGAACTCTATTCCCTTTGCTCTAGTTTGTGGATCTCTCTCCATAGGAGAAATCTATCCCCTATGCTATAGTTTATGGATCTCTCTCCATAGGATAACTCTATCCCCTTTGCTCTAGTTTACTCCAAATCTACTCTCAAATCTATCTCAAATATGCACCAAACCTTATCACAAGGCTAGCACAAATCTACTCTAACTCATATGACAAATATCTACCTCAATGCTACTTCAAGTCTTCTCACAAGACTTGCTCAAATCTACCTCAATTTTGCTTCAAGTCTTCTCACAAGACTTGCTTCAAAATACCAAGCTTCAAACCTCTCAAATATTTCCAAATATTGCATACAAACAAAGCTTATATCTCTTTTAAAAATGCTTTCTTCAAACAAACATATTCTACTTAGAATTTATTTAACCTCTGGAACATATAGAGAATGATATGTACTATCAAAAACCCAATATGTTCTTCACATTCACAAATATTGCATTCAACTAATCCAATCTCTATCTCTTGCAAAAACCCTTTCAAATCAAAATAAAAATAGTGTATAACTTTGCTTCACAAAATTGGTCTATCTTTCTTGCAAATTTTCTCTCAAGGATCAACCACAATAATGCACAAATTTCCTTCACAAGATTGATCTCAAACACTTTCACAATTACTTTCAATTTTTCAACCAATGCTCAAAATGTTTCACAATGATGTACAAACTTGATCTCAACCCTAACACAAGTATTTCAGATTTCTTTCAACAATAAAGCTCAATTTGTTTCACAAACCCTAGCTCAAATATTTCCAACCATACACACTAATCAACCCTTTTATCTCCACCTTATAATTCTAAAATATTTGTTCAACCAAACACCTTAAAGAAAGAGTGATATAACCATACCTCTTTGATGAAGGAGTTCTCTCAAAAACCTATCTCAAGATATTCTATCTTTCTTATGCCACTTTCAAGGGTTAGTTAGCATAACACTTTTCAAACCAACCATAAAATCTTTCCTCAAAATTTACTCATAAAAATATTTAATATCTTCCTTTTATTTCCACAAGACAAAGTTTTGACAATAATCAAACCCTCTCAATTTTTTTTTTATCAAAAATACACACAACAATTTAAACCATAGTCATACCTTATCACTCCTACTTATAAGAGTCACTTGCAATTCTCAATATCACAATTCAATATCCCTAAGTACATACCATACATTAATTTTACTTTCAAGCACCTTATTGCTCCTTTCTTTCAAAAATTATTTCTACTTTATAAAGTCACAACCAGAATCTAAAATATCATTATGTCCTCAAAAATATTTAATTTCAAAGCATTACCCTTATCTCTCCCTAGACAATGCAATATGCACTTTTTAACAAAAAAAATTAAACCTTATGTCTCCCTTGATCAAGTGCTAACATACCTCAACATTAAACAAAAAATTTATGCCCTTACCATGTCTGCCATTACCGCCATCGAGATTCGAACATGAAACCTCATGGAGCCCACGCTCTAGCATGAGCTAGAGTGCCAACTAGGCTGGCCCACCTGTTGGAACCAAATCATGTGCAAAATGCTTTTATTCCTTCCTTTTTACCCAAACAGAAATCACAAAAAAACTACCATGGTGATTCAAACTCGAGACCTATCCACTACCATGCCTTACATAGGACCCGCCTACCACCTGGGCTAATAGCCCTATTGGAACCAAGTCGTGCGCTCTCCCTTATGATTCGTTGTCACTTGCTTGAAACACATGCACTGACTTTTCTTCTCCCTCTTCCCTCGATGAATGGCACTGTCTCCTCAATCTATGCTCAATGAAATAGGATTTGAATAACTGCTTCCTCTCTTAACCTTGAAAAAATGATTTATTCTCCTCCTTAAATACGCATTCAATTTTTGTTATGACGTCGACTCAACCTTTTATTGCCACCTTTTTTAAATTCGAATTCTTGGCACCTTTTGACAATTCAAATTTATTTTATTTTTAATATAATATTTAACCTTGGTGTTAAATATTATTTATTATAGTATTTAACCTTGGTGTTAAATAATATTTTTGCTTGTAGTCCTTTGTCAAATTAATTTCTTTTTGAGACCTTTGTCCAATGCACTTTCAATCCTCTTTTTAATAAGTCCTTTTGGCCTAAATATTATAATATTAAAATATTATAATATTATCTCTTTTAAGCCTTAGTCACTTGCTTTCTTTTGAACCATGGTATTAAACTTGGGCCTTCAACCTTTTAACCAAACACTTAGAACTTTATCCCAAACCTCTTTGGCTTATAATATTTAAAGTAAATATTATAACCTTTTCTTTTTATCAATTTCCTTGCATTGGGATGAACCTTGCCTTGCATCTTATAAACCTTATCTTATTTGCCATACCAAACTATCTTTGGCATCAATGACAATCAATGACATCAATCCTTTGACATCAATGACAACACAATATACTCAAAATTTCCAACAATCTCCCCCTTTGTCATTGATGGCAACCCTTTCTAAAAATTCCTTTTCCTACCACTGGATTCCAAATCTGCTCCCCTGAGAAACTGCTCCCCTGATTGAATGCTCTCCCCCTTACTCAAATCTCTCCCCCTTTGACATCAATGGCAAAGGGACTCCTTTGGGGCTAAATATAAGACTCTTAGCTCAGCCCCCTCCCCACCTCCTCTCCTTGAGGTGATTAATTTTGGGGTGGGAGTATCTCTACTCCCAACATACAATGCTATTTTTCTTTGTCAACCTTCTTTTTCAACACTTTTGTAATCATACCCTTTTGATCCTTTTGAGTGTCCTTGTTCTTGCTTGACTCTAGAAGTTCTGGAAACTCTGTTCTACACCACTTGGCCTTATGCCCAAGATTATTGCACTTGTAACACCTAATGTTGTAGTTCTTGGAAGGTGTAAATATCTTGAAGTTCCTCTTGGTGAAGCCATAATCATTTCTGTCATGAACCCTACAGTGGATCACTTTATGACCAAAGTGATTACATGAGTAGCAATACCCTTGAAAGAAATATCCATATTTGAATGAGTTGAAATTCCTTTTAGTGAGGCCATACTCCTTCTTTCCATGAACCCTGCAATGCATAGCCTTGTGACCAAAACGATTACATGAAAAACAATGTCCTTTGAAGAAATCTTGTTTTGAAACCTCTGGTCTCTTAGTCCTTTCTTTGCCTTCTCCTGTGATGATCCCTGTTTCTTGTTTGTGCATTGTTTCCTTTCTTAGTGAAGCTTCTATTCTTCAACTTATCCACATAAGTCTTAATTTCTTCTTCACTCTCTTCCTCTGAAACTTCCTCTTCTTTTGAGCTTGAGCTTGACCCTTCTTCTTGTTTCCCTTGTCCTTCTTCAAAACCAAGTCCTATTTTGATAGATGAAGATCTTTGTGCATTGATAATTTTATCCAAAGTTTTTGAACTTTTCCCAAACCTGTGCAGCTTGTCCTTAGAATATTTCACTTCCATCCTTAGAGAAACTACCTCATGTTCTAATATTTCACATTCTAACTCTTTTACCTCTAACTTTTCAACCATGACCTCTTTAAATCTCCTTGCCTTAGCTTTTGAGTTTGTGAGGTCTTGTAGAAGCTTTTCTTTTTCTTCCTCATGTTCTTGAACTTGAGCCTTTAGTCTTGAATTCTGCTTTCTAACTCTTTTCAACTCTCTGAGAGCAACAATAAGTTCTTCTTCTAGATCAACTGTGCCTTCCTCTTCATTTTTTGAATCTTTCTCTACTTCTTGGTCTTCAAGAGCATCTTCATACTTTTTGACTTTATCTTCAATAGGAGCATTTTCTTCCTCTTCTATTGCCAAAAATAGAATCTCTTCTTCTTCACTATCTGAGAGTCTTTCATCACTATCACTTGAAGCATTGCTTGCCTTGTTAACATAGAAACTCTTCTTGTGCCTTTGAAAGAACTTATTTTCATGCTTGCCTTGACCATACCTATTTTTCTTTTCATGCCTGAATTTTCCTTCTTCCTTTTTCTTATGATCTTGTTTCTCTTCACTACTACTACTTTCGACTTGTGGACAATTAGATGCATAGTGACCAAAATTACCATAATTAAAACATTTCACAGTCTTCATACCTTTGTGCTTTCTTGAGTCCTTATTTCTTCTCACATAGTTAGCTTCTTCATTACTACTTGACTCACCACTTGATTCTAGTTTCTTATATTTTGTCTTCTTTGAAACTTTGAAAGTTACCTCTTTCTTGGAATTGTAGTCCTTTTCTATTCTCATCTCATAAGCTATGAGAATTCCATGTAACTCATCCATAGTCAACTTATCAATATCTCTCATCTCTTCTATAGCTGAAACCTTTGCATCATACCTTATAGGGAGTGATCTTAATACTTTTTGAGCAACACTAGAGTCTTCAATTTTGAATCCAAGTCCATGCATGGTATTAACAACCTCATCCACATGAAGTAAGTATTTAGAAATATCTTCCTCATATTCCATATTCAAATCTTCAAACCTTTTCTTGTGGTTTTGTAGTTTTGCCAACTTGACCTTGTTATCTCCTTCATATGTTTGCTTCAATTTGTCCCACATCTCTTTTGCTGATTTGCATTGCATAACTTTCACAAATTTTGCTTCACGTAATCCACTTAATATTCCATTCATAGCCTTGGCATTATTCACATGTAACTACTTACCATACTTATCTATGGGAGGAGTAGTTGTAGGTGTGAACCCATCCTCAATAGATTGCCATGTCTCATATCCTTGTGCCATCAAGTAAGTCTTCATCCTTATACTCTAGAAAGCATAATTGTTCCCATCAAACAATGGAGCCTTATTTGATGAAGATCCATTCTGAGATGCCATCTATGTTCCTATAATATCTTCCTTCAAGTTGTTAGAATTTTTTGAAGGAACCCGCTCTGATACCAATTGAAGAACACAAGCTTATACTGAGAGGGGGGTGAACAGTATAAGATCAAATTTTACTTTTCTTTCCCAAATAATATTATCCAATGTTATCAATTGCAATATCAATAGCAATAATAAAAGCAATGCACAAATCATCACACACATGAGAGACACAAATTTAACGTGGTTCACCCAATGTGGGTTACATCCATGGAGAAAATATTTCTTCTAAATTTTCTCAACAAATCTCTTGGGAATCAATTCCCTATTACAATATTTATGGACCTCTATCCAAAGGAGATCTCAATCCCCAATACTTTGGTTTATGGATCTCTCTCCATAGGAGAACTCTATCCCCTTTGCTCTGGTTTGTGGATCTCTCTCCATAGGAGAACTCTATCCCCTTTGCTCTAGTTTATGGATCTCTCTCCATAGGAGAACTCTATTCCCTTTGCTCTAGTTTATGGATCTCTCTCCATAGGATAACTCTATCCCCTCTACTCTAGTTTGTGGATCTCTCTCCATAGGATAACTCTATCCCCTATGCTCTAGTTTACTCCAAAGTTTACTCTCAAATCTATCTCAAATCTACACCAAACCTTATCACAAGGCTAGCACAAATCTGCTCTAACTCTAATCACAAATATCTACCTCAATGCTACTTCAAGTCTTCTCACAAGACTTGCTCAAATCTACCTCAATTCTACTTCAAGTCTTCTCACAAGACTTGCTCAAATATACCTCAATGTTGCTTCAAGTCTTCTCACAAGACTTGCTCAAATCTACTTGAGTACTGCTCACTAAACCTGCTCAAATATTTCCAAATCTTGCATACAAACAAAGCTTATATCTCTTTCAAAAATGCTTTCTTCAAACATACATATTCTACTTAGAATTTTTTTAACCTCTGGAACATATAGAGAATGATATGTACTATCAAAAACCCAATATATTCTTCACATTCACAAATCTTGCATTCAACTAATCCAATCTCTACCTCTTGCAAAATCCCTTTCAAATCAAATCAAACTAGTGTATAACTTTGCTTCACAAAACTGGTCTATATTTCTTGCAAATTTGCTCTCAAGGATCAAACACAATAATGCACAAATTTCCTTCACAAGATTGATCTCAAACACTTCACAATTACCAATGCTCAAAATGTTTCACAATGATGTACAAACTTGATCTCAACCCTAGCACAAGTATTTCAGATTTCTTTCAACAATAAAGCTCAATTTGTTTCACAAACCCTAACACAAATATTTCAACCATACACACTAATCAACCCTTTTATCTCCACCTTATAATTCTGAAATATTGTTCAACCAAACACCTTAAAGAAAGAGTGATATAACCATACCTCTTTGATGAAGGAGTTCTCTCAAAAACCTATCTCAAGATATTCTATCTTTCTTATGCCACTTTCAAGGGTTAGTTAGCATAACACTTTTCAAACCAACCATAAAATATTTCCTCAAAATTTACTCATAAAATATTTAATATCTTCCTTTTTATTTCCACAAGACAAAGTTTTGACAATAATCAAACCCTCTCAATATTTCTTTTTATCAAAAATTACACACAACAATTTAAACCATAGTCATACCTTATCACTCCTACTTATAAGAGCCACTTGTAATTCTCAATATCACAATTCAATATCCCTAAGTACATACCATACATTAATTTTACTTTCAAGCACCTTATTGCTCCTTTATTTCAAAAATTATTTCTACTTTATAAAGTCACAACCAGAATCTAAAATATCATTATGCCTTCAAAAATATTTAATTTCAAAGCATTACCCTTATATCTCCCTAGACAAAGCAATATGCACTTTTTAACAAATAAAAATTAAACCTTATGTCTCCCTTGATCAAGCGCTAACATACCTCAACATTAAACAAAAATTTATGCCCTTACCACGTCTGCCATTGCCACCACTAAGATTCAAACATGAAACCTCATAGAGCCCATGCTCTAGCATGAGCTAGAGTGCCAGCTAGGTTGGCCCACCTATTGGAACCAAATGTGTGCAAAATACTTTTATTCCTTCCTTTTCACCCAAATAGAAATCACAAAAATACTACCATGGTGATTCGAACTCGAGACCTATCCACTGCCATGCCTTACGTAGGACCCACCTGCCACCTAGGCTAGCAGCCCTGTTGGAACCAAGTCGTGCACTCTCCCTTATGATTCATTGTTGCTATTTGAAACACATGCACTGACTTTTATTTCTCCCTCTTCCCTCGACGAATGGCGTTGTCTCCTCCTTACTCTATGCTCAATGAAAAAGGCTTCGAATAATGCATTTCTCTCTAACCTTGGAAAAATGATTTATTCTCCTCCTTAAATACGCATTCAATTTTTTTTATGACGTCGGCTCAACCTTTTATTGCCACCTTTTTTAAATTCAAATTCTTGGCACCTTTGACAATTCAAATTTATTTTATTTTTAATATAATATTTAACCTTGGTGTTAAATATTATTTATTATAGTATTTAACCTTGGTGTTAAATAATATTTTTGCTTGTAGTCCTTTGTCAAATTAATTTTTTTTTGAGACCTTTGTCCAATGCACTTTCAATCCTCTTTTTAATAAGTCCTTTTGGCCTAAATATTATAATATTAAATTATTATAATATCATCTCTTTTAAGCCTTAGTCACTTGCTTTATTTTGAACCATGGTCTTAAACTTGGGCCTTCAACCTTTTAACCAAACACTTAGAACTTTGTCCCAAACCTCTTTGGCTTATAATATTTAAAGTAAATATTATAACCTTTTCTTTTTATCAATTTCCTTGCATTGGAATGAACCTTGCCTTGCATCTTATAAACCTTATCTTATTTGCCATACCAAACTATCTTTGGCATCAATGACAATCAATGTCATCAACCTTTGACATCAATGACAACAAAATATACTCAAAATTTCCAACATTCACACTAGAGGATGTGTGGTGCATCTTGCACATCCTCATCAGGGAGAGATCAATTTATAGAGCATGAGGATAGTGGACCACTCTAGAGAAATTATCAAGGGGCTAGGCCTGCCATGTTTGAGAGAGGAAGATCTTGATTGATGATATGGTGGGTTTATATGGGGCTAATTCTTTAACAATCATGCTCTACGAGGTGGTGGATAGATTGCTAATATGCAATACCAATAGGTGAAATCTACCATGGGTGATGGTGGTTATAGTGGTAAACATGCAAGACCAGTAGGTGAGGTTCGCATGAGGTCTATATGTGCTGGATTGTTTGTACAAGATATTATACAATATTATGTACAAGCAGTATACAGGTATAGTTTACATGATGTTGCTCCAGGTGTGCAGTTGGGAGCACATAGTGGTTTAAAGACCGTACACACTCCTCAGACCATTTCCTAGTTTGGAATAATGACCAGTAGCATAAAAATGGTCTAGGTCCTTAGAGCTGGTCTAGAGGATATATATCGAGAACCTACCACTAGCGAGGTAGGTAATAGATGATCTATGAAGGTTGAAGATCATATGGCGATCATGGTATCTACACCCTGGATGGGCTAATAATTTAGAGGAGATGGATAGGGTTAGGAGGATTAGGTGGCTTTCTACAAATAAGGGAGATATGGAGCTCTTTCGATTCGATAGAATCTAGTGGTAGTTTAAGATATTTTAGGAGATCCTATCCTTGGGTGACCATTGGTATAGGAAGGTGTATCAAGATCCATCAAGAGCCAAAGGGGACCCTGATGTGGTAAGGTGGGCAAAGGAGAACCTAGATGATCCACTGTATGTAGATCTAGGGGTGGATGACATCGAGATAGCCCTCAACTACTAGAGATGGTATAGGGGCATCATGATCCTACAAATATCCCCACCAGTATCAATGCAAAGGTGCCAGGTTATGAGCTAGCATATGCATCTATCACTGAGGGAGGCTAGTCGATGTACCACAAAGAAATTTAGGCATGGACATGAGGAATCATGGTAGAAGTAAACACGGGTCTGGATGGAGCTAGTGGCAGCTTCGACTATTACAACTAGAACCAAGGAGGTGAGGGTTACCAAAGTTACCCCCATTATGGCTGAAGTCATACCAAGTAGAGGGGTAGGAGAGGACTCCACATCAAAAATAGTTCACCTGAGCGAGACCATATGTTAATAAGACCTAAGAAGGGAGAGAGAGATGCTACAAGCACAAGTAGAAACTCTATAAAGGGATATGGACCTACTCCAAGAATATAGGACCAAGAGAATATAGGGGTTAAGGAGTGTACTAGGCACTGCAAAGGTGGAGAGGGATGCAACACAAGCAAAGGCAAACCATATTTGGGGAGATGTGATACAGTTGGATGAGTAGAATCAATGAGATTAGGTAGAGAGGATGGATGTGGACAACAACAACCAATAGGGCGATAGGATCCACTTACTATAGGTGAAGCTATAGAGGGTGGGAGAGAGGTTAGAGGTAGTTGTGAAGAGGGTGACCTTCTTCTATATGGTATACTACCAGGAAATTCCAACAGAGAAATGAGTGCCACTATGTTTGTCTCTATAGACATCAAGTTGAACTCAATCTAGATCACATACAATTTCATGATTCATGAACATACCTCCACTAGGACCACCTCTTACAGGAGGAACAGAGGAGATAGGCTCCTAGAGCTAAGGAGGTAATTGGGGTGACATGCTAATTTTTAGTGTGGCATGCATCCCTAGGGATGGTTGAGTGTACTAGGTTTGGAATGTGGTACACCGATCGGATAGACCTATGTATCTTTCTCTTTCTTGAGTAATATCATACCATATTTTGTGCTATGTGTGTGATTATGTGTACTTCTTTTTATGGTGTTTTTAATTTTTACTTTTAATGTTTTAATTTCTTTATTTATGATATGCACTTAGACTAAAATGCAACATATATGGATGCAATGGAGTGAATGCATGGCATGAAAATGTATGAAAGAAAGGTAATATCAGAAGAGGGGAGGAAGGAAGAAGAAGAAAGGAGAAAACACCACTCTAGGAAAAATTGTGTCCCATAAAAATAGAGTGCGATAATGCTAGAGAAAAATCACGACCCACAAAGATAGGTGCAATTTCTAAAATAAAGGAAAAAAAGGCAAAAAAAAGAGGAATTAAAGGGAACAAGAGGAAGGAGATGAAGAAGAAGAAGAAGAGAAAATAATAAGAAGTAGAAAAAAAGAAGAAAAAGACCAACAACAAAGAAAATAAGGGCTTGCAACATGATGCTTGGGTTAGCATAGATCGTACTAGATTAGTGTGACCAACCATACATGCACCAAGAAAAAAGAAGATGGATAGGTGGAGAGATACCCGCTATAGGTGTAGTACTCACTAAGATGGTCAAAATATGGAGTGAAACCCACTATGGATTTTGTGCTTGCTAATATGGATAGATGATATACCTATTAGGATGTATGCTCACAAATGGTCGAATGGAGGCTACCCCTTGCTCATGACCATGAAGCTATCCACTATGGGGTGTGTTATGCATGTGAAGATGAGTCAAAATGAGTACTCCCCCCATAGGGGTGTGGTGTGTGCAAAAAAATGTGAATAGACAAAGCAAAACAAGATGTGAGTGTGTGCACGTGCTAGAAAATAAAGCAAAAACAAAAGGGGCTATGTTCCTTGACCTGAATAGAAATTGATGGTCATTAGTAAAAATTTCAAGGTCAAGGAACACACAAAAGTAAAGATAAAAGAAGAAAGGATACAACAAAAAAGAGAAAAAAGGAAGAAGCAAAAGCCCTTGTTGTGAAGGTCCCTGAAAACTATATGATCAAGCAGTCATGAGCAAGCAACAATGCAATTATGATAACCAGAGATGCAAATGTAATGAAATATTAGGAAAATCATGCAGTATGAATATGTAAGAAAATGTGGTGAATAAAAATACCTAATTGATGATTTATTATTATTTAGTTATATTATATTTGTTATTATATATTATATATATTTATTTAGCAGAATGATAGTCGACACATAGCCTAATTGTGCCTCCTATCTTAACAAAAAGAATAGGCATACAAGGGATTGATCCATCAAAGAAAAATCTAGAATAGGGATCATCCTGATGATTAAAATCATAAGGAATCTCCTTCGTAGCTTTTTCTCTGGTAGCATTTGCATGAAAATCTTCACAGACCCTAACTGAACCATATTTCTTAACAAAAGGAGGGGCAATCCCTAATTTTGCAAGATCTCTATAAGATAGTGAAGTAGGTTATTTTTGAGAAGCAATAAATTTACCATTAGAATGCATACAATTTATCATATTACAAAATAGAACATCAGAGGGATAAGCGGGTCCTTCATCCTCATCATCCTGATCCAATTTTTGATGATCTATATATTCAACATAAGTTTTAAGATGATCATCATTATCAAATGGTAAAGGTTGGTTTTTATTGGGTATGTAGCCTACGCCACACCTCCCAGGCCAAATATCAACATCCAAAGGCTCTTGAATGCCTTTCTATCGTGGCCCCAAACCTTTACCTATATATCCCATGCTAGATAGGATCTGTTTAGGGAGTGGGTAATCATTGGATAAGTAGTAATGGGCAAAATAATGCTTGATAGGAGAGGGGTTGCTACCATGGATCTTCTCTTTAAATGTTGTTCCTATGAAGACAAAGGTACACATGCTAATGTGTACAACTTCACCCTTCTTATGAGGTAAACCCGTAGTCCTTGGTGAAGGTGGTAGCTTGGCAAGATCCAAAAGAGGCTCTTGAAGAAAATGATTAACTTGATCCCGTGATGAAACTTTGATTCGAGGTTCCTCACTCACTTTTAGAATTTCGAGTTGCTCAAATGTTTGAGATGAGGAACTTGGAGAAGTAGATGATGAAACTAAAGGACAAATATTGATATTGAACTGATCTTGCTCAACCATTGAATAATATTTGAATGGATGAGGGTCACCCAAAATGGTGACAACTTGATCCTTAAATTCGAACTTCAAACATTGATGAAAAGTAGAAGGGAAAACCTTCATTGCATGGATCCAAGGATGTCTGAGAAGAAGATTGAAAGATGTTGGGCAAGACACCACATAGAACAAAGTATCTAAGATCTAAGGTCCGACCCTAAGGGGGAGGGACACAATGCCACAGGCCTCTTGGGACTTATTGTTGAAAGATTTGATGATAATACTAGATTTAGTTAAGTCTTCCTCTTTTAATCCAAAATTTTGGAAAAATTGATAAGTGCATAAATTAAGGGAAGAACCATTATCAATCAAGATTCATTTGAAAAAGGTTCTCCCAATAAATACTATGATGTAAAGGGAAGAATCCCCTCGTAAGTATAAGGAAGGCATATCATCATCCAAAAATGTGATGTGATGTATCCCAAGAGAACCTACGATATTGGCTACAACACTAGGGAAAATGTCAACAGGGACAAATTGTTGTCTTAGAAGTTCCAAAAAAGCTTCCCTATGAATAGGAGAAGTTTGTAAGAGTTCTAAGATAGAGATCTTGGTTGGGGTACTAGCTAACTGCTATTGAATGTCAAAGGATATTTTAGGTTGAGATTTCAACACTAAAGGTGGGGTTTTTACTCCCACACTTTTCCTTTGAGCATTCTTCAAAACTAGGATGGGCTTTGAGGGTGGGTTGGATGAAGAGCTCATCTCTTGCTGAGAATGTTGAGTTGATTGAGCTTGAGACTATTTCCTTGTAGTCATTGCTATCATACCAACCACATTATTATAGGGAGGTGGCACATTCTGATATGACACTTGATTAGTTGTTTTTTGCCCATGCTTAGGTAGGGGATCTTGGAAGATTCCCATATCTTGATTAGTTGTGGGTATTTTTTGAGTAGGAGGTTGGTTTTTGGGTGGATGAGGACTTTCTATGATAAGATGATCCTCGTTAATTAGGTTTTGAACCACATGTTTCAACCTCTTACAAGAATTTATCTAGTGCCCCTCCACTCTATGATATTCATAGTGTTGACCAACATTATACCAATCAGTTGTGGTATCTGGTTGCCTTATGGGAGGTAACTCAATCATATTAGCTTCCAAAAGCTACTTTAGGACCACATTCATAGGCATGTTGAGCCTTGTGAAATTCCTTCGTGGGGGTTTTGGGGGTTGGCTAAGCACCATCTTTTGTAGGTTGTTAATAATACTATTAACAGGCCTACTATCCATTACCCCATCACCAACCACATGCTTATTCTTATACTAATTCTTAGTGGTCCTATCCTCTTTCAATTTAAGCTATCCTCTTCTAATAAGATCTTGTTCCACTTTCCTTTCTAGCTCAATTTATTTGATCAAAGATGTGATAGTTGTAGTTTCCAATGCATAAGATAGTTGTTCTTGCAAATTTTCAATAAATATCTCAAGCATGTCTCGAGGAGGTAAGGTATATCTCAAGCATCCAACTAGACTCCTCCAACGAGACAAAAATTCTAAAAAATTTCCTCTTTACCTTGCTTCAAACTGTAAACATATTTCATGGTTACATTATTTTCAACATAAGCACCAAATTGTTGCACAAATAATTCAGTTGTTTCTTCAAAATTCCTCAAAGAATGGTTGGGCAATCGATAATACCACTCTAATGCCATGCCACCAAGGCTCTTAGGAAACATCTTTAGCAACAACATGTCATCATATATAATATCATGGCAAGTTATTCTAAACATTCTCAAATGCTCAATTGGATCTTTTGTTCCCTTATATATAGGTAAAACTGGCATGGAAAAATGCTTAGGATAAGGCTTAGCAGCAACTATAGGGTCTAAGGGCTGATTGCACATTTCTCTGTAGCTATAGGTGAAACTAGGGGGTTGAATCATATCCACTCTTGAAACCAGTTGTTTCACCATATTAGTTAAACTTTGCACCTCAAAATTATTGTTGTGCAATACCCCTAGATTCCCTAAGGGATAGGTAGGTTATTGAATGGGTACTTGGCCCATGTTGAAGGCATTGATACTATTGTGATATATGGTATCTTGCTAGAGAGGATAACTAAAAGTTGGTGGAAAATAAGCAAGAATGTTGAGATTAGTAGAATGAGGAGGAAATTGAAAGTAATTTTGAGTGACACTACTAGTTGGAGGGACTTGTGAACTCCTTCCAACATTGGTGGTTATAGTAGTGGCATAAGTTGGTTGATGGACAAGATTACCATGATTCAAATATTCAAACAAAGAGTTAGTATGAATGCATATAGGAGAGACTATTGGAGGAGGAGGAGTCTCACCTCTTTTGAGTCGAGCTTCCTACCTCATAGCTACAAGCAAGTCTTCCTTATAGCATTTCATAAAACCTTGCATATGATCAAATGATTTAAAGATGTAGCACCCATTAGGCTCTTCAATGGGATCATAGTTTGTTTTAGTTTCCTCATTTTCTTGCTCTTTTGCATCAAGGTTAGGGTTCTCTCTATCAATATGATCATCTTCTTAGGGAATATGATCAGACTCTAGCTACCTTCATTGACTTCTAAGGAATGGAGCCATTAGAAGAAGCGAAAGGATAGAAGAGAAGACTAATGAAAGACACACAAGAAGGTTTTTAAGATATTTATTAATGTTCTTCTAATTCTAAGCAAACAAATTAGTGGTCTTGTTTAAAAGTTTTCAAAAGAAAAGCACACAAGGAAGAGGCTTCCTAATTTGGCCACTAAGATGCACATTCACGTCGGGTTCACCAAATATGTAGAGGGAGAAAACTACCCTACCATGTACGATTCTTAGCTAGATCCACTGGGAGACTGAGGTGAACAGCGAGGGTATGTTATAAATCTACACTCAGGTGGATAACCGAGGGAAGGGTTCACCAGGAATGGTTTTAGGACTCACTCCAAGTCTAGGGTGGAATATGTTTGGATGTGTCAATTAAGCATGCACCTATGTTTGGCCTTTCTAAAACTACACTATGAAAAGGGAAAGAACAATGCAAGATACAATATGCAAGAAGACAAGAGCTAACCCTAGAATGATTCTTTTCTTGAATGATCACTAACCTAGGATTGCAAAACAAATCCTTTGAGAAAGGGTCCAAGGGAAATGCACAAACAAGGTTAAAACCCTAGATGCACACTATATGCTTTTATTCTTTCAAATGCCTAAAAATTTGATCAAATACTTTTCCTCACCTATGATATTTATTTTTTAACAAAAATGGATAAAAGCAACCATCAAACAACCTAAAGATCTATTAGGGTACTTATCTAATTCAATGGTTGTTCCAAGTTTTATCTTGCATCCAATAATATCCCACAACTTTTATCCTACAAAATAACTTCACAAAACCCTCAAAAAATATGATCAACATTAGGGGGTTTGCTTAGGCCATTGTATGAATATACTTGGAGGTACAATAGTCAAGCCCCCTAGGTCATTTTTGCAAAAATAAAATTTGATCTTTTTGGAATATGAACAAGAAAAAAAAAATGCAACATAACAGAATGATAAATAGAATACAACTTGTGTAATTATGCTCTAAATGTATCATGAAATATAGATCTAGGGTTTGGGGGTGAACTTCTACCCCCAAGCTTAGTTTCGATGAAATCGTGCCCTATATGAGGTGACCATGATTTTTCTTCTAAAGAAATTATGCCCTGTAATTACGGGGTATGATTTCACAATAAAAGAAAAATGCAACAAAAGAATGCAAGTAAACAAGCAATAAATGTAAATTTAGTACTATGCAAAATGCAAAATAACGAAAAAAACTTGGTGGTGGTGAAAAAGTAGACAAAAGGATGAAGACCTCTAAGATAGTAGACTCCTCCTTAGGGCTCCAACACTTATCCACCAAGGGTAGCAACACACAATCAAATGCAATAGAAGAGATCTCCACAAAATCCAAAAGCTTCAATAGAATCTTGTTAGTACTTGCATCAACACTTGTAAGTAGCTTGTTAGATTGCTTCACTTAGAATTTGTGATTAGAAGAGATATAGGAGTTTCTCGAGGCTAGGTTGAAAAGAAAGCTTCAAACCCTCAATTTATAAGATATTTGAAACAAGAATGGGTGGAAAAATTGAGGAAAAGCTAACACCAAAGAAGGTTAACCAGAAAACTAAGGTCTAACTAGGCGAAATCGTGCCCCATAAGGGTCAACCGTGTTTTCACCAAAGCAAGGAAAAAAGGGAAAAATAGGGGGAGAGAGGCCCAAAATTTTTTTAGGCAAGTTGGAGGGTCTCTCTAAGGGACTAGGGAAAATGACTCACTCAAGTGGGTCAATTTTCCATGTCTACAAGATGATCTTGTTTGCTTGCATTTTCCCCAATGACTATCATTTGTATTGAATATCTCCTATCTTTACACATTCTATTCCTTTCCACTTAGGCAATTCCATAACCATACCCTACATATCATAGATTACTTGTCATTTATGGTTGTAGGAAGATAAAGTTTACTAATGGAATATTTTATTGAGATTTTGTAGGACTCACATGAGGGACTTGAATTGGCCTTAAAAAGGTCATTGAAAAGCAAGATAACAAGATATTAGAATAGGCTTACCACAAAGTTTATTAGAATAGGATAGGTTTATTTGCTTTAGAAATATATTATGATCAAATCTTGCTACTTGTATTCCCTCTATTTGACATGAATTGTTAAATGCTTAAATATACTAACTAGTTGCTACTTTTTTTGTAGTTTCTTGTTTGTTTTTGTTATAGGAATATATATTAAGCTATAACATGCTCGAGATAGATGGAAAATTTAAAAAATTGTTGGAGATACAAGTATATAAAAATATGGTAAGCATATTTTTTATGGTTTCTAATATCATCTACTATTGCAATTTATGCATCACATTTCCCCCTCATATTATAAATAAATGATATTGTAAATTCTATATCTTGCATCTTATTCATATGATTTAGGTTCAATCATAGATTGATAGCTATTACACTATAATGACTTCCATTTACCTCATATCATAAGTATCATTTACATCAATTTGAGTGGTTATTATATGCACATCTATTCATTTGTGTTTGTATGCCTGTATGTGATTATTTTATCTTTTTTTATGAAGTCTTATACCCATATCCATAATGTGTGTTTCTTACATCTATTTAAATCCATTTAAAGTCCCATGATGTATTGCCTTCATAGGAAGCTTTGCTGATCATTTTATATCTTGTATGATTCTTTTTACCTTGAAAAAAAGAGAAAAAAAGAAAAAAGAGTTTAATGATGAAAATCCTCATGACATCATTGTCTTGATCTATTGATCAACATAGGCATGCAATGTGCACCTTGGACCAGAGTCAAGATTGGATGATCTAGAATTGCTTTCAAATCAACCTATAGAGAATTATTACTCCTTGGAAATGCTTTAAAAGAAAAAATAAAGAGGAAAGAGAAACATGGGAAAAAGGGGTAGAAATAAGATTAAAGCGAACGAAGTTTAGCTAACAATATTATTTTCAGTTGTATGAGCATAGACCACTCCGTACAAACAACAACCTAATAGAAAATACAATTTCAACTATTAAGAGATCAACATAAACACAGATGCTACAACAATCCTAGGACACTCTGATTAAAAGAAGCCAAATAGTCCTTAGCCTAACAAAATTCACCTCAATTTCAACTGTTAATTAAAATTATCCAAACAACTAAGAACCTAACATAAATTCCTCTACATAACCAAGCTTATTGAAACATTACAACATCCAAAATTTCATGTAATTTGATAAAAATAAGCCAAACAACATGAAGCCTAACAAAATTTACTCCTATCATAGTGTGAATGAAAATGTAGAAAGTGTAAGTATTACTCAAATTAGCAATTCTTCATACTACAATTGGGATAAGTCAAATAACCTTGTATCATATTTGAGTAGTATAAACATACAATCTATGATAAGAAAACACTAAAGTTTTTGACCCTTATAAATTAGGAGCCCTGCTCCTTATATAGCTTTTGCTTAACCTAAAATAAAATAGATTATTACATAAAATATTGGCTAAAATTGATCGAGCACAATCTTGGATTGAGTTGCCACCACTTGGTATCTTCATCTTGCTCTACATATCCTCTATTAGACCATTATAATTCTTAAGATACTTTGTCATGCTTCATGGAGGTGGCTATCACTTTCCAGCTCTGATAGATACTACATGGTTTAATTGCTCATTATTAGAGTGCTAGATGTCCTTTGTGTTGAGATCCTTGTGTCTAGAAAGCTATTGCTATAATTATTTCCTAGGCTATTGTTGCTACACCTTATACCTTTGGGATCCCTTCTTGTCTGATGATAACATACTAGACATTCTGGTCCTTGAAAGCTTGGCTGACATTGTTTGAAAAAGTATTTTGGTTCATCTTAGCTTCTAGGCTTTATACAATCTACTTTATGAGCCTTGCACTCTATTTGAGATTTGAAGCATTCAACAATAGGTTTTGACATGCTTCTCTTTGGTTATCTTGGATTTCAGAGCTTTCAAATTTATACAAGAAATTATTAACTATTTCTTGCCTTTTACTTTAAACTTGTTTGGAACTATCGAAAGTCATGTTGATGTCAGTGCCCAAAAAGTTTGGACAAAAGCTTCTAGCTTGCATGAGTAGGCCATCCTTCAATAATTTTGAGCTTGAAATAGCTTGTCACTAATTTCAAGATAAAATGCATGAAATAATTATACCTTAAAATAAGCCTTTTGATCTTGAATGCTTATTCTTCTCTTATTTTGATGAATGCCCTTAGTTGTTGATATGCTCATTGATTTCTCTTTGATGCTTTTGAAGTTGCCACAGATTTGGGGTGACTTTTATATGGTTAAGTAAACTTACCTTATCACCCTTATTTTCTTCCTCTATTGTTCTTGGGCTTTGCTTCCTAAGTGTGTTGTTGGTGCTTTTATTTGATTGCACCAAGGTATGTGATGTGCTACAAGCCCAATTACTAAAAGAGGGTGGCTAAGTCTGTGAACCCACCCCTACTTGAGAGGTGAGTTCATAGTTGCTAATAAAATGCAAGACTTATAGATGTTGGACCCCATTTAGTTACCACTGGAAAGGCTCTAGGGCTCCTGTTGTGGCTGATCCACAACATACCCCAAAATTGGGGACCCCTTTTTTTGCATAGTTTCCAAGAAGACCGAAGTGGCCCATATGCTAAAGATCAAAGAAAAAGCAAAACACCGCAAGGAGGAAAAGTGTCGCGATATCACGACATGTTGCATTATCACGGCCAAAAGAGAAAAAGTGTCGCGATATCGCGACATGTTGCATTGTCGAGGCCAAAAGAGAAAAAGTGTCATGATATCGCGACATGTTGCATTGTCGAGGCCAAAAGAGAAAAAGTGTTGCGATATCGCGACTTCTTGTATTGTCGCGGCCAAAAGAGAAAAATTGTCGCGATATCGCGACATGTTGCATTGTCATGGCCAAAAGAGAAAAAGTGTCACGATATCGCGACATGTTGCATTTTTGCGGCCAAAAGAGAAAAAGTGTCGTGATATCACGACATGTTGCATTTTCATGGCCAAAAGAGAAAAAGTATCGCGATATCGCGACATGTTGCATTTTTGCGGTCAAAAGAGAAAAAGTGTCGCGATATCGCGACATGTTGCATTGTCGCGGCCAAAAGAGAAAAAGTGTCGCGATATCGCGACATATTGCATTTTTGCGGCCAAAAGAGAAAAGTGTCTCGATATCGCGACATGTTGCATTTTCGCTACCAAAAAAGAAGAAAGAAGAACAAGAAAGAAAAAGTGTCACGATATCGCGACATGTTACATTTTCGTGGCTAAAAGCAACAAAAGAGAGCAAGGAGGCAAAAGTGTCACGATATCGTGACATGTTGCATTTTTGCCAAGGGAACAGAGTAGTTGACAGTGTGTCTGATATTAGTGATGAACACTAGGACAATGAAACTGAAGACTGCATAGTGACGTGGACATAAGGACAAAATCCAATGAATAAGACAAAACGTTACATAAGGAATATTTAATGATTTGAAATCATTTAAGATGGTCGTTACACATGGAAGGAAACAGACGCATGCCCTTGTGGAGAAAAGGAAACGTTTTTTCGAAATCAAACCATGGGAATGAAACGAAGGGCCACAAAATAGAAATGAAAAGCCTTTCTGGAAACCAAAACACATGCATGCATAAGGGAAGGTGAAACGAACAACCATTGGAAAATGAAACGAAAAGCCTCCTGAAAATTTTAAATACGCCAGGCAAGGATGTTTTAAGGGGTTGTAAACTACTGCAAGCAGAGTTGCAGATTTGAAGGCAAGAAGGCCATTCTGGACATGTTTGGGCTGTTTTTCTTCCATGGACTGGTTTGGGAAAACCAAAAATTTTTGTTAATGTAAAATGACAAATTTTTAATACAGAAAATTTCAGAAAGTTGCATCTTATGGACAAGAAAGGAGTCATTTTCTGCATGCAAGATTAAATGTCTATTTTTCCCCTTTTCAAATTTTAGGCTTGTAAATGGAGTTTATGCAAGTTTTCTTGGTTGCTTCATGCGAATGTTTAAATTTGAAAAACCTCATTTAAAACCCTAGGAGCCAGCACTTAGCTTATCCGGATTGTGCTTGTTTTGCAAGTCCAATAGGTTAGGTTGCATGCATGAAAACCTCGCATCTTCGGTTTTGTCAAAATAGGATAGCATCATACTGAATGCATTTTATTTTCATTTTCTGCATTTCAATTTTCATTTTTTTTTGCATTTTATTTTTCCAAAAATTTTAACTTTTCTTTAATTTTTAGGCATTAAAATAAACATTAAAAAAATTCAAAATCCAAAAATAATTTAACCATTGCGTAGGTTATACTTCATACTTCCAATACACAATTTGAAATTTCATTTTCGGAGTTTTTTAGTATTTTTAAAAATTCATCGAAGTTGTTGTTTTATTACAGATTTTAAAAATTCGAAAATAGAAAATTTCCATTTTAAGGTCAAATTTCATTTTTTTCATTTTTTTTTTGCACTCATGAGCCTATGATGACATTCCCTTCATGAAAATTCCAATTTCATCGAAGGAGTTATGTTTTATGGCATTTCACAAATTTCCATTTTTGAAGCCTAAAATTGCCCTCTCTTCATAAAAATTCTGATTTTACGAAAGAGGGGTAATTTGAGCATCACATTGAAGGTCATATGAGGGCCAAATCACATTTACTTTATTTTGGTTCAATGAACAATCACTAAAATTTCATGGTAAAATAAACCAACATTGCCCCTTGTTTATAGTTACTTGCAATCACAAAGGTGTTCCAAGCATTTAAATTGAATATCTTTATTTGAGATTACTAATACACATATGCAAATGCTAATACAACGGAGACCTTGGAGAAGTTGTTTGTTTAACTTCTTTGCAAGAGGGGATTTGGAACCCAAATCCTAAGGGAGAGTGTACTTTCACAATTGGGTGAAAATACCACTCAACGACTCCTACCCATGGTGAGTCTTGGCTCAACTAGCATTGAAAAGGCTATGAATGTAATTTATTATTATTTTGATTTGGTGGGTTAGCAAAGCCTTGTGGCATAGGGAGCTTAAAATTTGCTAGGATCGTTTGATGCACACATTCTTTGGTTAACTTATTCAACATATTAACATCATCAAAAACTTTATGGATCAATGGAGCTTCAAGTCCTCTCACCTTGTTTAGTACTAGACAACAATTCAACTAAAAAATTTCCAATTTTAGTTGGATTTGCTTGGTGTAGTGAATTTTCACTACACATTAAATAAAAATTTATTTGAAAACCAAGTTTCTAGTAGGAAAACTAAAAATAAAATCATGGTTTCTATGTATAGGTCCTCTCTTTATTTTTGTGACATCATTGGGGGACTAATGACATCTTGGTTGGGTATGACACTACATGTGTATCTTTTATGTTTCGTCGACACTATGTAGACATTTTTTTTTTTATTCTTGTTGTCATAGGAAAACAATGTTAAAGATCTAAAGTTATATTGGGGGATCCTAATTTTTCCTTATATAGAAGGATTTTCCATTGTTTCAATAGTTCATAGTTCTATTTTTTAAATAACTACAAATAAAATAGGTCACAACAATTGCATATTGATAGCTTTTTATAAGAAGTCATCTATGAAAAACATTATTGTTCGATATATTATTTATAATAGAATGAATAAATTTTGATTTATTGAATCTTAAAAATTGATCTAAAGTAGGCTCAAATAGTTTGTGGAAAGAATATTTTATAACTACAGTGTTGGTAAGAACAAACTTCTAGAGATGACATATTTGTTGAAATATTTAGTAGCCTATCTTTTATATTTGGGCTTGAGACTTTGGTTGTTACAAATATTATTTGGGATACTATTCTCACAATGGTACTCAATAACAATAATCTATAGCATGGTGGTAGTTACTATGATGGTCTATTTATTTTATGACACTACTGATATTCTTGTAGAGAAAAATTTTATAAGTGTTGAAATGAAGACATACTGGATGAAAATGTCTTCTTAAAAAAAGCAAAAGAATCCATAAGATTGAAAAAATGGTGGTCTAATCAAGTTGAAAATCCTTAATGGATGGCTTGGTGGTACACGTACAAATAATCCAGACATTCAAGGCCATTAATTTTTCTAGCAATAAATATGCTATAAGGAACACTTACAATATTGTTTCAATATTTTCTAGTTTTTGAATATTTGATGAAGCAAGAAATATCACAAGAGAATTGTGTTGTGAGACCAACAACATATTCAAAAGGGGACATATGCTAAGTCCCAAAAATATCACATTTTAGGACCAACTTTGGCATTATATTCCATGTCTAAAAATGTCATTATGTGACTATTTATTGTGATTATGATGTAATTTACAGATGTTGTACAACTTAGGAAACATATTGTCTTAAATGTTATTAAACTAGAATAAAAGTATTTATAGGGATTTTAGGTTGAGAAATGAAAAATAATTTGTGGTAGAATTTAGTAGTGCAATGGGACCAACTATAGAACTGACTACATGACCAATCATAGTCTATGGGACCAACTATAAAATTTACTATGACGAACTATAGGAATGACTATGGGACCAACTATGAGATCAACTATATAAAGTTTTCCAAATTTGAAACAAATTTCTACAACAACAAGATCTAAGCCCAACTAGCTCCCAAATAAATCTGGAGATATAAATCAAATTTTTTGAGATTGATTTCCAATTGATTTGGTTGATTCCAAATTAGTTGGATATAAATTAAATTTGTTGAAATTTATTTTTAACTAATTTGGTCAATCCAAATTAGTTATATGTAGATCAGATCTATTGAGATAAATTTTCAATCGATTTGGTTGGATCTAAATTAGTTATATAAAGGTAAGATATGTTGAGATTGGTTTCCAACTAATTTGGCTAGATCTAAATTAGTTAGAATCTTTATCAACTTATTTTAGTTGCTATCTCCTTTAGATAGAATTGGTTGGATTTATTTCCAACTAATTTAGATTTGAGATCTTCTCCTTTAGTAGGTTGTGTTGGAAATTTTGAGTATATTGTTGTCATTGATGTCAAAGGATTAATGTCATAAGTTGATGACATTAGTTGTCATTTATGTCAAGGAAAGTTTTAAAAAGGAAAGACAATATTATAATATTTTTATTATAATATTTGGGCCAAAGGAAGTTATAAGAAAAAATAAGGTCTTATGTTCTCCATGATTATGTTAGCAAACACAAGACAAGGACCCATTTACAAGGTTAAAAAAAAGGAGAAAGGGATTTCAAGAACAAAGACAAAAACCTTTAAAAATATAATTATAATATTTAAACCCAAGTTTAAATATTATAATATTCAAATGTTTGAAAGGTTCCAAGATTTAATTTCAAATTATAGCAATATTAAAAAGGGTGGCCGACGTCATTTAAATGAAGGTATGCATATTTAAAGGGGAACAAAAATCATTTTATAAGGTCTAATGCATATACACGATCACACCTTTCGTGGAGGTAGAAGGAAGAAAATATGAGCAAAAAGGTTAGGGAAGAGAAGGCATCGTGAAAAGGAGAACGACGCACGAAAAGGTTTCAAGTGGACGGTTAGCACAAGTGGCAGACAAGACTTGCATAGGTTGTAGCAGAGGAAAGGTCGAGGGTTCAAAACTTGGTGCATTCATTTTGCAAATAGGGAAAGAATTTTGGAAATCATTTGAGTGATACGAAAGGTAGATATAATATTGGTTGTGTGCACGTTGATTATTGTGTGGGCATGTAGCCCAAGTGGTAGCCTAGCCGTGGCTAGGGCGCTATGTTGGGAGAGAGCACAAGTTCAAATCGTGTGAAGTTCACTGTGTATGGTGTTTGAGGTGCGCACCAAATTTTTGAGTTATTTCACTGGCTGTGAGGTATGCATTAATAATTTTTTAATTATTTTATATTATTGGCTGTGTGACATAGAGAAAGGCAGATAGTTGATTGATTCTATTTAAGATATTGGAGTCATAAGGTGTATAAAAAGAATATCAATTATTGTAATGTGTAATGTGTGATTTTATTTAAGGTAGTGGAGACATAAGGTGTCTTAAAGAAAAATATTTTATTGTAATGTGTGGATAGATATTGAAGGTTAGGAAATGTTTTGAGTAATGGAGACATAAGGTGTCTTAAGGAAAAATATTTTATTGTGATGTGTGCTGAAATATTAAAGTGTAGAAGGCATTTTGAGTATTGTTTTAAAAAGCATATACTTTGTATTTTGACCTAGGAAATAAAGGGTCTTGATGCCTTATTGTTGCATATTAATTTTGATTGCTTAAGATTAGGAGTAATAAGGTGTGATAAGTTGCTTGACATTTTATTATAACCCTTGCATGGTGAAAGGAAGATATGGAAGGTTTTGTTGGGTATTAATGCTTTATTTTTTAGAACAAAAGAAGAGTGATTAAACATAAATTTCAGATTTCATTGAGCATATCTTTTTGAGAAGAAAGTTCATGTGGATGTTTTGAGAAAGTATCTTGCAATCTAACCCTTGAAGTGGCACTAGAAAAATCAGTTGTTTGTGAGATAGGTTTTTGAAGACATATCTCCATAAGAGCAAATTAAGAGGTATGGGCACATCATTCCTTGTTTAAGGTGTTTTGTTGAGTGAATGTTTTGGAACATAAGGTGGAGATAAAAGGGTTGTTTGGTATGCATTGTTGGAAATATTTGAGTTAGGATTTGTGCTTCATTGTTGAATGATTTTGGAAACATTTGGGATAGAGTTTGAGAACAAGATTGTGCTTCCATTGTTGAAAGAGATTGAGACATTTGTGCTAGAGATTGTGAACTACTTGTGCTAGGTTTGAAGATAAGTTTTTGCATCTTTGTGAAATCCTTTTGAGCATGTGTTATGAGCAATTATGAGCATGTATTAGAGCAGAATTGAGCAGAGATTGTGAGCAGGTTAGATTTTAGTTTAAGATAATGTTGTGAGCATATTGGATCAGACTTGTGAGCAGGTTAGAGGTAGACTTGTGAGCAGGTTTGAGGTAGACTTGTGAGCAGGTTTGAGGTAGACTTGTGAGCAGGTTAAGACAATATTATGAGCAGATTGGATTAGTGTTGTGAGTATATTGGATCAGAGTTGTGAGCATATTTGATCAGAGTTGAGAAGAGCAGAGGGGATAGAGTTATCCTATGGAGAGAGATCCACAAACCAGAGAAGAGGGGATAGAGTTCTCCTGTGGAAAGAGATCCACAAACTAGAGCAGTGGGGATAGAGGTCTCATATGGATAGAGATCCACAAACTTGAGCATAGGGGATTGGTGTCTCCTTTGGATAGAGGTCCATAAACATTGTAATAGGGATTTGATTCCCAAAATATTCATTGAGAAAATTTATAAGGAATATTTTCTCTATGGATGTAACCCACATTGGGTGAACCACGTTAAATCATGTCTCTCATGTGTGTGATGATGTGTGCATTATTTACTGCTTTGATATTATTGTTGTTATCATTTGGATTGAAAAGTAAAAAGTTTTATCTTATACTATTCACCCCCCTCTCAATATAAGCTTATGTTCTTCAATTGGTATCAGAGCGGGTTCCTTCATGAAAAGCCTAACAACTTGAAGGAAGATCCCACAAGAACATACATGACCTCAAAAAATGGAGAAGAAGCCATGATCGACATAAAAGAGGAATTTATTGCTGCTCTTAGAAACTTGGAAAAAGTTAGAAGGAAGAATTCAAGTTTGAAGGCTCAAATCCAAGAGGATGAGGAAGCAAAGATGGAACTTCTACAAAATCTCATAGAGCTCAAGGTAAAATTTGAAGAGGGAAGGAAAATTGAATAGGATATGGCAGAACAGTTAAAGGCAAAAGAGTTAGAATGTGAAAGGTTGGAATCTAAAATTGTCTCTCTAAGAAAGGAAGTTGAAAATACTAAAGATAAGTTACAACAAGATATAAAGTTAGGGAAACAGAAAGGGGAGTCAAGCTCCAAAGGAACAAAGATATCAAAAGAAGAAGAGCCCATGACTTATGCTAATGCATTGAAAGGCAAAAGCATCAAGAAGGAAGAAGACAAAGAAGCTTCATGGATAAAAGTCAATTACAAAAACAACAAAGGAAGAAGCATGCGACCATATTATTCAAGGCAATCTAACAGGTTACAAAATTTCTTCCATGGCTATTATTTTTCATGTAACAAATATGGTCATAGAGTTGTACATTGCATTGTTTATGTGAGAAATAATGTTGATAGAAATTTCAATTCATTTGCACCTCTTATGGATAACAATATCATCTATTACAAATGCAATAACTTTGGGCACAAGGCCAAATGGTGTAAAATAGTATTTCCTGAATTAAGCAAAAAGGAGGATCACAAGGATCAAAAGAATACAACCTCAAAAGTTTGGAAAGAGAGAAAAGAGCAAGAAAAGGAGAAGTCAATGTTGGTACAAACAACTCTTCATGTACAAGATAAGAGAAATCAATGGTTTCTTGATAGTGGTTGTTCAAGTCATATGACAGGTGACAAAAGTAAATTTCTTGCTCTTAAAGAAATCAATGGAGGATCAGTAAAATTTGGTGACAATGGTTCAACAAAAATTTGTGGAAAAGGGACTTTGAGTTTAGATAATGGAAAATCAAAGACAGAAAATGTATTGTATGTTAAAGGATTGAGGCACAATTTACTAAGTGTAAGTCAACTTTGTGATCAGGGGCACACGGTCACTTTTCATCCAAATAGATGTGAAATCAGAAAATCCAAAATAGGAAAGCTCATTGCAGATGCCAGTAGAACTACAAACAATCTCTACATGCTAAGTGAAATTAAGGGAGAAAAATATTTCTTATCACAAGAAGATGAGAGTTGGTTGTGGCATAGAAGAATGGGTCATCTAAACTTTGACAACATAGTGAAGATAAGCAACAAACAGGCAGTCAGAGATTTACCCAAGATAAAAAGGCCACAAAGCACAATTTGTGCACAATGTCAACATGGAAAGCAAACAAGAACAAGTTTCAAGTCGAAAGAATTTACTTCATCCGAACCATTGAAACTAGTTCATACTGATTTATGTGGTCCTACAAGGACAAAGAGTTTACAAGGTGAAAGTTACTTCATGTTATTTATAGATGATTTCTCCAGAATGACTTGGGTAGCTTTCTTGAAAGAAAATTCAGAAGCCTTTGAGAAGTTCAAGGTATTCAAAGAGTTAGTAGAAAATGAAATAGGTAAAAGGATAAAGTGTCTAAGATCAGATAGAGGAGGAGAATTTACTTCAGGTGAATTCATAGAATTTTGTGAACAACATGGGATCAAAAGAGAGTATTCAGCAGCAAGAACCCCACAACAAAATGGAGTAGTTGAAAGGAAAAATAGAACTATTGAGAATATGGCCAGAGCTATGCTAAATGAATCCAAGATTTTAGATGGGTTTTGGAGAGAGGTAGTTCATACAACTATCTATATCATCAATAGAGCTCAGGTGAGGGTAAATCATCATAAAAATCCATATGAGCTTTGGAAGGGAAGACCAACTACTGTGAAGTACTTCAAAATTTTTGGAAGTAAATGCTACATTAGATGGGAAGAGAAAAATTTGGGTAAGTTTGACTCAAGGTGTGATGAGGGCATCTTCCTTGGGTATTCCACTAAGAGCAAAGCCTATAAATGCTATAATAAGAGGACACATACAATTATGGAAAGTATAAATGTGATAGTTGATGAACAGACAGGGTCAAAAGAACCAACTCAAGAAATTGTATATCAAGAAGGAGAAAGTTGCCAAGAAGAAATAGGTGAAGAATCAGAAGAAGAGGAAACACAAAGAACACCACCTAAGACTCCATCCAGGTATGTGCAAAAGAATCATCCAAGAGATATGATTATTGGAAATCCAGATGAAAGACAAACAAGGAGGAAGATAATAGGAACAAGTGAACATGCAAATCTTTCTTTGTTGTCTAAAATTGAGCCCAAGGATTTCAATGAGGTAAGAGAAGATAAATTTTGGGTCAAGGCAATGGATGAGGAGTTGGATCAAATAGAAAAAAGTGAGACTTGGGAACTTGTCCCATGACCAAAAGATAAGAATGTAATTGGCACTAAATGGGTTTTCAAAAATAAGTTAAATGAAGATGGTCAGGTAGTCAGGAATAAAGCAAGACTGGTATGCAAAGGTTATGCACAAGTTGAAGGGATTGATTTTGATGAAACATTTGCTCCTATTGCATGACTTGAGGCCATAAGGATATTTTTAGCTTTCTCAAGTTTCAAAAACTTCAAAGTATATCAAATGGATGTAAAATCAGCTTTTCTCAATGGCATCTTGGAAGAAGAGGTCTACATTGAGCAACCTGAGGGGTTCAACCTAACTGATAAGCCAGATTATGTATGCAGATTAAAGAAGGCTCTTTATGGACTAAAGCAAGCTCCTAGAGCTTGGTATTCAAGGTTGGATAAGTATCTTCAAGAATAGGGTTTCAGAAAAGGAATAGTTGACAATAATTTATACATCAAAAATGAAGGAAATGACTTATTAATCGTGGTTGTCTATGTGGATGATATCATTTTTGGAGGTAATAATGATAAGATGTGTCAGAAATTTGCAAAGAGTATGCAAAATGAATTTGAAATGTCAATGCTTGGTGAGTTGTCCTTCTTCCTTGGACTACAGATTTCACAATCAGAAAAGGGTGTATTTCTCTCACAAACCAAGTATATAAAAGAAATGCTGAAGAAATTCAAATTAGAGGATTGCAAACCAGTGAGTACCCCCATGGTTACAGGATGCAAGTTGAGTAAAGATGATGAATCTCCTGAGGCAAATCAGACATTGTATAGATCTATGATTGGTAGCTTACTATATGTCACAGCTACAAGACCAGATATAATGCAAGTAGTGGGATTAGTGGCAAGATTTCAAGCAGCACCAAAGGAAACACATGTACTAGAAGTAAAGAGAATTCTCAGGTATTTAAAAGGAACTATGGATTTTGGACTCTGGTATCCCAGAAGTGATAATTTCACTCTCATAGCATATACAGATGTAGATTGGGCAGGCAGTATTGATGATAGAAAAAGCACAAGTGGAGGAGCATTCTTTCTTGGAGATTGTTTAGTCTCTTGGCTAAGCAAGAAACAAGCATCAATATCCTTATCCACAATAGAGGTAGAGTACATTGCAGTGGTTGCTTGTTGTACACAAGTGTTATGGATGAAGTAAACTTTAAAGGACTTCAAGATAGAGCATGATCATCCCATATCCATACTATGTGATAATACAAGTGCCATAAACATTTCAAAGAATCCAGTGATGCACTCAAGGACCAAGCACATTCCGATCAAATATCATTTTTTGAGAGAACAGGTGATGGATAAGCAAGTCAAATTGGAATATGTTACTACAAAGGAATAGATTGCGAATATTTTCACTAAGCCACTTCCAAAGGAAACTTTTGAGTATCTTAGAAGGAAATTGGGAGTAGTCTTACTCCCACCCCAAAATTAATCACCTCAAGGAGAGGAGGTGGGGAGGGGGCTGAGCTAAGAGTCTTATATTTAGCCCCAAAGGAGTCCCTTTGCCATTGATGTCAAAGGGGGAGAGATTTGAGTAAGGGGGAGAGCATTCAGTTAGGGGGAGCAGTTTCTCAGGGGAGCAGATTTGGAATCCAATGGTAGGAAAAGGAATTTTTAGAAAGGGTTGCCATCAATGACAAAGGGGGAGATTGTTGGAAATTTTGAGTATATTGTTGTCATTGATGTCAAAGGATTGATGTCATAAGTTGATGACATTAGTTGTCATTTATGTCAAGGAAATTTTTAAAAAGGAAAGACAATATTATAATATTTTTTATTATAATATTTGGGCCAAAGGAAGTTATAAGAAAAATAAGGTCTTATGTTCTCCATGATTATGTTAGCAAACACAAGACAAGGACCCATTTACAAGGTTAAAAAAAAGGAGAAAGGGATTTCAAGAACAAAGACAAAAACCTTTAAAAATATAATTATAATATTTAAACCCAAGTTTAAATATTATAATATTCAAATGTTTGAAAGGCGCCAAGATTTAATTTCAAATTATAGCAATATTAAAAAGGGTGGCCGACATCATTTAAATGAAGGTATGCATATTTAAATGGGAACAAAAATCATTTTATAAGGTCTAATGCATATACACGATCGCACCTTTTGTGGAGGCAGAAGGAAGAAAAGACGAGCACAAAAGGTTAGGGAAGAGAAGGCATCGTGAAAAGGAGAATGACACATGAAAAGGTTTCAAGCGAACGGTTAGCGCAAGTGGCAAACAAGACTTGCATAGGTTGTAGTAGAGGAAAGGTCAAGGGTTCAAAACTCGACACGTTCATTTTGCAAAAGGAAAGAATTTTGGAAATCATTTGAGTGATACAAAAGGTAGATATAATATTGGTTGTGTGCACATTGATTATTGTGTGGGTTTGTAGCCCAAGTGGTAGCCTAGCCATGGCTAGGGTGCTACGTTGGGAGAGAGTGCAAGTTCGAATCATGTGAAGTTCGTTGTGTATGGTGTTTGAGGTGCACGTCAAATTTTTGAGTTATTTTGTTGGCTATGAGGTATGCATTAATAATTTTTTAATTATTTTATATTGTTGGTTGTGTGACATAGAGAAAGGTAGATAGTTGATTGATTCTATTTAAGATATTGGAGTCATAAGGTGTAGAAAAAGAATATCAATTATTGTAATGTGTAATGTGTGATTTTATTTAAGGTAGTGGAGACATAAGGTGTCTTAAAGAAAAATATTTTATTGTAATGTGTGGATAGATATTGAAGGTTAGGAAATATTTTGAGTAATGGAGACATAAGGTGTCTTAAGGAAAAATATTTTATTGTGATGTGTGCTGAAATATTAAAGTGTAGAAGGCATTTTGAGTATTGTTTTAAAAAGCATATACTTTGTATTTTGACCTAGGAAATAAAGGGTCTTGATGCCTTATTGTTGCATATTAATTTTGATTGCTTAAGTTAGGAGTAATAAGGTGTGATAAGTTGCTTGACATATTATTATAACCCTTGCATGGTGAAAGGAAGATATGGAAGGTTTTGTTGGGTATTAATGCTTTATTTTTGAGAACAAGAGAAGAGTGATTAAACATAAATTTCAGATTTCATTGAGCATATATTTTTGAGAAGAAAGTTTATGTGGATGTTTTGAGATAGTATCTTGCAATCTAACCCTTGAAGTTGCACTAGAAAAATCAGTTGTTTGTGAGACAGGTTTTTGAAGACATATCTCCATAAGAGCAAATTAAGAGGTATGGTCACATCATTCCTTGTTTAAGGTGTTTTGTTGAGTGAATGTTTTGGAATATAAGGTGGAGATAAAAGGTTTTTTTGGTATGCATTTTTGAAAATATTTGAGTTAGGATTTGTGCTTCATTGTTGAATAATTTTGGAAATATTTGTGATAGTGTTAGAGAACAAGATTGTGATTCCATTTTTGAAAGATATTGAGACATTTGTGCTAGAGATTGTGAACTACTCGTGCTAGGATTGAAGACAAGTTTTTTGTATCTTTATGAAACCTTTTGAGCATGTGTTATAAGCAGTTATGAGCAAGTATTAGAGAAAAATGAGTAGAGTAGGGTTATGCATAGCGGTGAAACTTCGCCATTTGGGCGAAAAAAAGCATTTTCGAAAATTCAAATTTGCGAAATTTTTGGGACCCGGACGTCGGCCATTTAGCCAAAATTTTTGGGAAAAATAAATTTTAGGTGTCGGTTAGCCATCCTTTGATGAGAGTATCATGAATATTTTGAAAAATTCGCAAGTAATCCCGCCTAAATAAAGTACCCTTTTCGCCCTAAAATTTTAAAATTTCTAAATTATCCCGCCAAACTCGCCAAGTATACCTCTATATATAATTAACACCCCAGGGATACATTTTCATTTTTAGACCGTGTTCTATACCCGATAAATATATTTTCATTTTCTACGATCGATCGTATCCAATTCTAAAAAGGACAACTTTAACATCGATCCTATTATCAACCAATTAAACCTCTCCAACAAACCACTTCAAACCTATTTACAACCATCAAACCACTTTAAAACCTTCTGCAACCATAAACCACTTTAAAACCTATCATGCACCAAAACCACTTCAACCTTCATCACCATAAACAAGCTCTACAACTGGAACATTTTTAACCGGTAAACTCAAATCTCAAATATCATTTTTAACCTAATATCATCAAATGATGGTCAATTTTGTGAGACGTGTTTAGATAGCATGAATTAAGGTTACATGTTTTCCTTGCTAAATAAGTCCCCATCATCTATGATCTATGTTTATGTAGATAGCATGAATTAAGGTTATATCTCTACAATCGACCGTATCCAATTCTACAACTAGATGGAACAACTTCTACAGTAGGAACCTCCTCTACAGCTGGACGAAACCACTTCTATAGCCGAAACCTATCGTTCAACCGGACGGGACCACTTTTATTCGGATCTTTTCCTACATTCGATCGGAACCAGTTCTACAATAGAAATATTTTTAACTGGATCCTGGTCCACACCGGACCTCTTTTCACACTAGGTTCTCTGTCACTACTCTACTTGCCATGTTTTTCTTTATTTTTCCATGTTCTGCATGTTATTTTCCAGTTTTGCATGTTTTTCTTTATTTAATGATTTTTCAATCCTGTTCCACACCAATATCGGAGCCCTCTTCTACATCTGGAATGTCATTGCTCTATTCCCATGTTTTTCTCTATTTTGCCATGTTCTGAATGTTTTAAAACTCTTTGATTCTTAGTTTCAATTCAGATATTTTTTCCTTGCTAAGATTATACATGAGTAAATGCTTTGGTTCTCTAAAGACATATTGATGCTCTTTTTCTCAGTTAAAGTGCTTTCACCAGAAAATGAACTAGTGGCATAAACTGATAAAATCACAATAAAGAATGGTAGGAAAAAAGTATGTATAATCTACCACCCAAACAATTGTTTATTCTATTTACAATATTATCTTAAGGCCTCCAGAAAGTACACCCTCTCTAACATTTTATTTTTTGTAACAAGTAAAATGTCACCCAGTGATGGAAAGAAGGGCACCAAATCTTCTGCTGAAAAGAGTATCCTCAAATATTTTAGCCAAACTTCGAAATGCAATGAGCCAACGACATCCGTGCAAATTCAAGGTACAAATGATTTTTGACTTCCCAGTATGTGCTTGATTGATGATTTGAATATTTTTTTGTAAATTTTTTATCCAAGAATGATAAAAAATATTATGGTATGCTACTATGCAGAATACCCTATCGATCCTGATATGCCTCCACTTGAAGATATTCCCCAACAAGAGATGCCTTTTATTGAAAATCCCCTTGAAAATGACATCCAACAAACACTTGAAGACAACACGCAAAATGACATCACAATTGAAAATGAAAGTGATAAATCAAAATCATTACAAGCTTCAATTGAATCTTCAACCAAAAATTCAAAAAAAGAAAAGCGTCTCTCTGGATACTTGGAAGGGGATTTAGGAAAGAATGGGTAGAAATATTTCCCTGGCTAGAGCCTGTCATGACTGAGGATAACCAAATCGATGAAAAAGAATGTAGATGCAAAATTTGCAGTTGGAGACTTGGTAAGGATCATAGGCTTCAAAACAAGATTGATACAATTGAAAAACATGCTGGCAAATCTTATGTAAAAGTTATAAAAAGTAATGGTGAAGTTAGTAAAGAAGTTAAGTGGAAGGATGCATCAGAATGTATGCATTTAAGATATGCTATAGAATATGACAATCACTTAAAGCAACAACAATCTCTTGTTGAGAAAGGTGGAACAATTGGAGCCCAATTTCATAAAATACAGAAGACTATTTTAGCTTCAAAAAGTATGCAGTTTGTCGTTGTTTACAATATTCTCAAGAAAGGTAGACCAATGTCCGATTTTATTGATTATAAGCAGCTATTACGCCTTTTTAATGTGCAAAACCTTCCTAGTTCTCATTGGTCAGACCGAAGTGGTTGGGAAATGGCAAAATGTTTATCTTTGGTTGAGAAAGAAGACCTAAGGGAGCAAGTAAAACTTGCCAAATTCATTTCACTTTCTATTGATGAGGTAACAGTTGTGGATAACACATCTTGGATTTGCATGCATGTGTACACATTTCAAAATCATATTAGAAGGCCTATTTTGTTGGGATTACATAAGATGTTGGAAAGTTCAAATGCAGAAAATATTTATAATGTTGTTGTGAAAAGTTTAAAGAATATTGCGGGAATGAATGATATAGACATAGCAACAAAGTTAATTTGCGTTGGAGCTGATGGAGCTGCTATTATGCAAGGTCACAGGTCTGGTCTTTGTGTTCGACTCCAAACCACAGTTGCCCCATATATGATCCCCATTCACTGTATGGCTCATAGAGTTAATCTTGCATATAAAATTGTGAGCACATTTTCAAATGTTGCTAAAGTAGAAAACCTTATTCGTGATATTCATTCTTATTTCTCATTAAGTCCCAAAATATTTGTAGAGTTTCAGTAGTTTGCACTAGGAGTTACAGAAGGGAAAAAATTGTTAAAATATGTGGATACAAGATGGATTTCACTGTATCAACCTGCTCAGAGAGTTTTGGCAGAATATCAATCATTGACTGGGTTTATGCATGCAAATCGTAGAATAGTTGATAAGGCAAAAGATATGTTGTTCCATTTGACTGACTTGGAAACACTTTTGACCTTATGTGGTATTCTTCCAATGTTAAAAGAAATGAACAGATTAATTAATCTTGCACAAGAGAGATCCATCTATATCATTGATTTTATGAGGATGAGAAAACAAATATGCGTGCTTCTTGATACATTATATGTGTCTAATGCAGATTTTACAGAACCTGTATTTGATAGTTGGAATACATTGATAAACGTGAACAATCCAAAAAGCTTCTTGAAGTTTGACATCAATGATCATCTTTGTATTAATGTTCATGAAAATATGATACATGTTTATTGTTTTGAAAGGCAATCAAGTATAGTTGTGGAATATTTTGAAGAAGTTCCTGTAACACACAATAGATTTCATGTTGTAATACAGAAAACAAAGAGTAATTTGTCAAATATAGCAAAATATTTGATAGGTGAGATAAGAGAACGGTTTCAGAGAGATGAGTTGCTCGAGTCCATGGGTGTGGTTAACCCCATGTTTTGGGGACCTTGTACTGAATACAATTCTGCAAATGAGTTGTTTATTAAATATATGGGTAACCTCATTGACCATTTCAGTAAGAGTGTGGAAGTCAATGGTGTTGAAATTAAAGGTATACTCAACAGTGATCTTTTGAAAGAACAATCATCGCATTTTGGAAGAACAATGGTAGTGCAAACATCACTTATGACAGGTGTCCATGAGATTGGTTCCACTGCACGTTTGTGGCAAAAATTGTATCCAAGCACAATCTTAAAAGATACAATAAGTGAATACTTTCGTTTATATGAATTATGTGAAACAATGATTTTGGGGTCAGTCGAAGATGAAAGAGTTTTCAGTGCACTTTCTTTTGTTAAATCTAAACTCCGCAATAGACTCGACAATAATTTAGAAAATTGTTTAAGAATTTATGTGTCTTCATATCAGTTGGATACATTTTCGTATGATAGAGCATTGGAACACTGGAGTTCCTTGGTAGACAGAAGAGGAACGTCGAATACGATCGATAACGATGATGATGATGCTTTCAGTGATCAGATGGTGGAGACACAGATTTTTGCTATGCTTCATAATGATTCTGGACAAGCTGATATGTTTCAGCTTCCATAGTGATAATTTTCCATGATTTCATTGACAATGATAAACACAAATTGATTTGATAGCAGATTTCTCAATATTGTTCCAGATTTATATGATTTCAAAGAATTGTTGTTTTAAATCACATTATTTGTTTAAAATTACATGGCTTATATCATTTTTGTAGATTGTAAAATTGTATGTTTATGTCTTAGTGTCTAATCATATTTTCATTTTTATTTAAAATTATAAATTTATTATATAATATTTTTTAATTATTTTTTAAATTATTTATATATTTTTTAGATTAAATTATTTTATGATGTTTTTTTTAATAAATTATTTATAATTTTCAATATTATTCATTTATATTTTAAATTTGTTTTAAATCACATTATTTTTTAAAATTACATGGCTTATATCATTTTTGTAGATTGTAAAATTGTATGTTTATGTCTTAGTGTCTCAAATCTCATTTCATTGACAATGATAAACCCAAATATTACATAATATTTTCAAACTCAAATATTACATAACATTTTCAAACCCAAATTAGATATTGCAGTCTTTTTTAAAAATTTCAAACAAAAATTACATAACATTTTCAAACAGAAAATTTCATATTAACTAGTTCAAAAAGAAATATATTACATCGTTCAAACATTTTTAAACCCAAATATTACATAACATTTTCAAACTCAAATATTACATAACATTTTCAAACCCAAATTAGATATTTTTTATTTTTTTATTTTATATTATAATAATTTTAAACCCAAATATTACATAACATTTTCAAACTCAAATATTACATAACATTTTCAAACCTAAATTAGATATTGTGGTCTTTTTAAAACATTTTCAAACAGAAATTACATAACATTTTCAAACAGAAAATTTCATATTAACTAGTTCAAAAAGAAATATATTACATCGTTCAAACATTTTTAAACCCAAATATTACATAACATTTTCAAACAAAAATTAATATATTGTAGTCTTTTTAAAATATTTTCCAACTCAAGTCTCAAATATTACATACCAATTTCAAACAAAAATTACATATTGTAGTATTTTAAAAACATTTTCAACATTTTCAATCATTTGATTGGTGCTTGGATGCTTCACTAGTGGTTGGAGTTGTCGTTTCTTTTCCTTTATCAGCTTTTGTGACACTCTCTTCTGGCAGTGCTCCAACTCTAACAAGGTTGTCACGTACTTTCACAATACTTGACACACATGTTGCTTCTTCTTTGTTTGGATCTTCAAGTATTGTTGGAAGTGATTCTTTCATTTTCTCAAGCACCTTATCCGGATCTTCTTGCAGCTTCTCTTTGATGTATTTTTTTAAACGATTGTTTTCTAAAACCTTTGCCTGCATTTTTTTTCATTTCCATTGCTTTCATCAAACATGTCTTTGTTGTATGAATATTGACATCCATGCTCTTAACCTGTGTTTTCAAATTTTCAAAATTTGACTGCAAAAACAAATTGAAAACTTAATTCGAAAGGGATATATTGAAATTATTACAAATTTTCAAGAAATATAAAAATTTAACTGCAATAGAAAATTGAAATACATATAACTTTTTTACCTCAACCAATTCTCTTGCAGTCTCAACAACTGCAACCTTGTCCTTATCAGAAGCCCATTGGTTGTAAAATGCTTGGGCTTCAACATTAACATTCTCCAATCTACCAACAACAACATTTAACACATCATCATCATAAGTAAAATCAGATTTAACTATTCCTGATGTAGCCTGTTTTAGCAGGCCATCAAGCTTTTCAGGTTCAAATTTGACCAAAGAATAAATAGATTCTCTTTTTTCATAATTTTTATATCGGGCATTAATTTCCCTAATAAGGACCTTTGCTCGATATTCCCATTCTTTCAACTCCTGCAAATATTTCAACACAAACTCCTTAATTGTTGACTCGGTACTTTCAGCCAATGAAACATTTTCATTAAAATTGACAACATCATCCTCAGTTTGAGGACCCCGAGGATGAGGGTTGTCTCCTTGAGTGGGTGGTACTGATGTCTGCTCAACTGTAGGGGCTTCTTCTTCTTGTGCTATATCTTTAAGCACATATGTTGCCTTGAAGCCTACAATGTTGCCCTACAAAAGGAAATCCTCATCAAGTTGAATATTATCCAATCCCGATCCAGAACATTCTGGTGCCTGTGAATTTGTAGAAAATGTAAATTGAGACCATCCATACCCAGAACTTGCTGCTGGCATGTGTGATCTCTATGGGTGTGAAAACCCACACCCAGAACTTCGTGTAGTGCCCTGTGATCTCTGTGAAAACAATCATTTTCCAACACCGACTTGCCCTCGCATAGGCATTGTCGGAGGTTGTGTCGGTGCCTATTGCTGATTTGGTGGAAGTGGTGGTTGTGGTGAAACCGGTGAGTGTGATGCAAGTGGAGGTGGTGGCGGCATATGCCCTCTAACTTGTGATGTTACTTGTTGAACATGAGAATCAACTAAAAATAGTCAAAAATATTTTGTTAGAATTCTTCTTAAAATAAAAAAGATCTTAATTTAAATTAACTACACATAGATTTACCTGAAGACGATGAAATGTGTTGAAATTGTCCTGCAATGGGGGAGGGGTTGGCCACACTAGATTCGGCTTGCACATTTTGTGCATACCTAGGTGTACGAGAAACCCCAAGAGTAGTTGCTTGCCTGGAACATTTGTGTGACCTCTGCATAGGACCAGGTGTTGCTTCAGAGCCCGTGTCTTTAGAATCACCTGTTTGTTCTAGCCTGTGACCCCTAGTGGCAGCAATCTATTTACTCCTTGTATTTTCTACCTTCTCCTACATATAGATGAAAAGAAAAATTAAAAAGGGAATGTGGTAAACTATAAAATAGTATGTCAAGGACAATGATGTAGTTATTACCTTCAATTCCTCTGCTGACATGGCAATAGACTGTAGTGTTGCATGCACTACAGTTGGTACAGGAGTAGTCAACAAATTATGAAAACACTCAAAATATAAAGCTAAAAGAAAATTTACAGTGCCCACAATGGGCTGAGTCTTGTTGGTTGCCAGTTGGACCGTGTGCAACTCGGACCTGATTCGATCCGAAATATAAGTGCACCAATCGAACTTTTGATTTTTCTTAGACTTAACAATATAAGCAAGTGCCCAAAATAGAATTTTTGGTCTTCCCATCAGAATAAGTCTGGCCTAGAAAAATTCGATAATGGCCTTCAGAGTTTGATGGTTAACATCGTTGATTGATAAACCTCTTTTTGATTTGGTGGTAGAAGCTGCATAAAAAAATTAGATGTCAATTTACAAATTTGAAACATTGAAAATTAATAAAATATAATTAACAAGATTTATACCTACCAAATATTTCGATGAAAGACCGTACTTGCTTTCGAGGTGTGCTTTGTCATCTGGAGAAAGCTGCAACCTCATCGACACTTGAGTAAAACCAATGAATGGAAGACCTATCAATCTGTGAATATCTCCAGGGGTGATGTTGATAACCAGATTTCTATTTCATACTTTAATGTTCACTATAGCCCTGTCGTGGTCATAACCAGATATAATATGTTGTAGGAGAACTTTATCTATTCTGAATTGTGGCATGGAAATGAGGTTTGATAAACCTACGTTATTGAGCCACTGAAAGTTCATCCCTGGAGTTGTTATCAGATCTGAAATCAAAGTGCACGAAAAATTCTTGAATTTTGGTGCGATTGTGGAAGAGGTATCCATTGCAAGAAGTTGGAAGTCGAAGAAAAAGGATTGGGAATCGAAATGGAAAGGTTGATCAGAAAGGTTAGCTCTGGTTGTAGTAGTCGTAGAAAGGAAATGGAAAAAATGATAGTTGATGCCCTTTTATAGATTGAGAAATAGGGTTGACATGTGGCAGCATCGTATTGGACATGCGGTGTTGTTGATTGAACGTGTGACACATGGTAGATGAACCTTTCTGCATTCGATACAATGTAGGACTAGATTCTATTCTATCTGATCGATGCCTAGATCATATTGTGCACCCAGTTTGAGATCGGGTCAAATTATGCACCCGATTGGTGATCGGATCTGAGTATGTATCCGGTCCAAAATCGGAGTAGATTATACATCCGATCCAAGACCGGATCATAATATGCATCCGATCGATAGCTGGATCATTTTATGCTATCGATCAGTCAAATTATAGTATGCATCCAGTAGGTGATCGGACCAGACTATGCATCCGATCGTGATCGGATAGTATGATGCATCCGATCATCGATGCATAATATGCATTCGATCCATACATCATATATATCTTATCATATTATGCATCATATAAATAATCATATTATGATGGATCATATTATGCATCTGGTCTGAGCCTAGATTAATATTTGGAAAGTGTCTTACGTCGCCAAACTCCTTTCTCACCTGGTCCGATCAGAACTTTGAATTTTGCCATTTTTTACCAATTTTTTTGAAAATTTGAGGTAATTCGCCATGCCATCATACATGTAGTTTGCCAGGATTCATCGGGTTTTCGGAATATATTAGCCATTTTTTTACAAGTACCTTTTAGGTCCTACCTCTTATGCATAACCCTGGAGTAGAGATTGTGAGTAGGTTAGAGGTAGAATTTTGAGCAGATTTAAGACAATGTTGTGAGCATATTGGATCAGACTTGTGAGTAGGTTTGAGGTAGACTCGTGACCAGTTTTGAGATAGAATTATGAGCAGGTTTGAGGCAGACTTGTGAGAAGGTTATGATAGTGTTGTGAGCATATTGGATCAATGTTGTGAGCATATTTGATAAGATTTGTGAGCATATTTGATCAGAGTTTTATAGAGTAGAGGGGATAGAGTTCTCCTATGGAGAGAGATCCACAAAGTAGAGCAGAGGGGATAGATTTCTCCTATGGAAAGAGATCCACAAATAAGAGTAGTGGGGACAAAGGTCTCCTGTAGATAGAGATCCATAAGCTTGAGCATAGGGGATTGGTGTCTCCTTTGGATAGAGATCCATAAACATTGTAATAGGGATTTGATTCCCAAAAGATTCATTAAGAATATTTATAAGGAATATTTTCTTCATGGATGTAACCCACATTGGGTGAACCACGTTAAATCATGTCTCTCATGTGTGTGATGATGTGTGCATTTTTTACTACTTTGATATTATTGCTATTATCATTTAGATTGAAAAGTAAAAAGTTTTATCTTATACTTTTCACCCCCCTCTCAATATAAGCTTATGTTCTTTAGGTTGCTAATGATCTATTTTGTATAGCCTATCTATTAAAGAAAAGGTATATAAAATTGTAAAAGTTGAAGATGATATATCCAAGCATTGAATATAATTTTATCTTTTGTATTTCTCTTGTCTTGTTGCTTGAGTAATATTATAAGTTAAGGGTATGGATATCTCCTTCGAATGTAGAAAGACAATCCTCATTATTTGCATAAGTAGGAGAGGTCCATAGCTCATTAAAGTAGTATTAGCGTACATTTATTTTAGTTTCATTAAATAGGTTGGTAAGTAGTATAGAATCCTTTTATTTTATCTAAATAGGATGGTTAGACTTGATATGAGTTTCCTTTGTGGATGGATGTATACAACACATGCTTTAGTTGAGTTTATACATCCATAGATTGATAGTATATGATGATCACATATTTTCTAGTCAAAGTGATACCAAAAAAAGATTAGAATTGGCTAGGTTCATCTCTTGGCTAGAAGAAACACTTTTTATATTCTTCTACTTGGTGGAATTAGAATTTGGTCTTGATAAATTGATGGTTGATATGTGACCCCATAAAAAATGCAAGAAATCCCTAATATTCAAAATCTTTTTAAATGCGTCCTTACATTCCTTACTAATTTTTCATTAGGATAAACTCAAGATTATAACAACCTATTATTTACCTAATAAATATTTATTTATAGGTATTATTTATGCCCTAATATTCCAGGATACCATCATCAACAATTTTTATTGTTATTTGTCAACTTATCCGTACTTCTTGTTAATGCTTGTCATATTATTTTTGATTTTGCAAATTGATATCCATATAAGTTTTATTTTATATTTCTTCTTGCTTTGATGGTCTTTATATTTTTTTAATCCTCATCAATCATTTTTATTTTTTATACTATTCATAATGAGACTTACCATTTATAGGTTTATGCTATCCTAGAGAAGTCAAAGTGCAAGAAATAATCTTGCAAACACTTTTATCTTTATGCTACCCTCAAAACCCTAGAGTGCAAGGACCATAATCTATAGTACCTAATTTCTTATGCTACCCTAAAAACCCTAAAAGGACATGAATATCCTCCACAAACCTCTCTTTATGCTCTTAAAAACCCTATAAAATAATGGACAAACTCTATACTATTTTCGTTTATATTATAAGGAGATGATTTTCTACTTCTTGAGGAAGCTAAAGATGATTTACCTAGATTATGCATGACATTTTATATCTTATTTGTTTTAAATTTATACCACATATTTCTTTGCACCTTTAACTCTTCTTGAATTTGAGCTTACACATTGTAATTACTCATCCCTTACATCCTTCCTAGTTTTCTTTAATGGTTGGTTCGAGTGAAGTATGATGGCCTTCAACGTATGACAATGTAAAGAGGATTTCTTTGCCACTTTTTATAAGTGGAAAATATTTAATCTAGTCAATGTCTACTACAATATGATCTTCATTCATCCTATGTTTTATCTCATGATCAAGAATTTTTATCTCTTTCTTTATCATTTTCTCTTTGTAATTTCTTACCATGTATCTAGCCTCATAATATTAATGACATCATAATCCAAATTTTTCTTAATCCATCTATTGATCTCATTATATTGATTTAGAATTAATTGTCACATCCTAAATTATCTAGATTTAAATGATTAATTATTTATATTAAAAGAATAACAAGACATTTGAGTTAGTGTTTAAAATTCATTTTTTCTATTTTTAATGATGACCATAATAAATTAACTTGCTTCTAACAATATGAGTGTTGACATATCACCCTCCATGAAGCTGAATGATGGAATACATCATGAAGAAGAAGGCGATAAAACCTTGAGAAATAAACAATTTAGAGAGACATTTTGATATACACCACTTAAAAAATAAATCATTACATTTAAAAGTTGCATGGGTTCTTGCTAGGTTAAAACTATTAATTTGTTTAAGTAATATATGTAGTGGATGTATTTTTAAAATGACTGAGGGAACATGAGAAATGAATGTATTTTGTTTCCTCCTTATGTGTTTTGGGTTTAAGGATGAGCAATGTGGTTTCAATGTTCTAAGTTCTATAAAACCTTTGTAAATACCAACCCCACCTTGACATTGTGTAATGTGGCAATCCACCTTTGAAAAAGTAAAATGAAGTGTCAATCCTTCTTCTTTTGGTGCCATGGTAATGGAATTTCCCCCTTCTACTTATAAAACCCCCATATTAGGGCATGCAAAACTTTTTTACTTCTTGTCTTTGTATAGTCATGGGACCAATAGGGTTTGAAGGGGTGTGTGTGATGACAAGGGAATTTTAGTTTTCTTCCAATTCAAACCAGGATTTGCATGTAAGAATCTTGGAATTCTAAAATTTCTTGAAATGCTTAATATTCTATGCATGGGGGAATCAAACGGAGAGGACTTTGGATAGCCTAATATAACATACTTAAGGGATTGTATAAATTGTGTTGGGATGACCTAGTTTGGAAAAAAGAGTGGGAGATTTTTTAGGTCATGAATTTGTTACATTTTATTTAAAAGAGTGCATTTTTGCTTTTATGGAAGAAAATTTGGTATAACCATTCTAGTGGTTGGGAATGAGGCAATAAATGTTGCTTTATAAAAATTCATTGATGGGCATTTGTAGAATATCCATTACATTTTGTTAATGTAATAGTTATATGCATATTTTGGTATGATGATTTAAAAAGTACTATGTTTGTTTGCATTGCGATGTTTTATCTTAGAAACCCTTGACTGAAAATGCTCTTTGTATTAAAAAACGAAAACACACAACACACACATATTTGTATTCATGTATATATCTTACTCTTACTCTATCCCTACTTTCATTGTTTGAATATGAATAAGGTCCACTCCGTTATTGTATCTAATTCTTAAGCCTTGTAATCAATCAAGATAGACTAAAATGTAAATGGTTAAAATTCCACAATGTTGGCCATGGCTTGTTTTATTAGCAGAAACTCATCTCTTTGTGCTACTATAAGGATTTTACCTATTATAGAAAAATGAGACTTAAAACCCTCTTTATTTTTTGATTATAAGTGTTTCTTTTATTTTGGAAGGAAAGTTAATTTATTGGTTTGACTTGATTCTACATAATACTAGCAATATAGTTAGCTTATTTTGCATGTGTATAAGCAAAGTGGTTGTATGCCTTCTATTAAGATGAAATGTCAATCTTTGTATTGTAAAGGTGCAAGAAAATTACTAACATATTTTTTTGAATTGAAATTTCTATTGGTATTATATGTGTGTGAAAGAGGCAGCTATAAATTTTTATTAAGTTGATATGTTCAACTTATAGTGCATGAGTAAGAAGAACGAATATATTAACATGCTTGCATGTATGTAAATTTAGTGCCTATATACTACCATGTATTGAATTTAGAAGAAAATAAGGATTGTATCTTACCATGTATTGCACTTAGAGGAAAATAAGGATTGTAGCTTACCATGTATTGTATATATATAAATAGAATGGATGCACATTATTCTATATTATATGTATGTAAATAGAATGGTTATACATTACCATGCATTTTATGTATAAAAATATATTGGATATACATTGTCATGTATTGCATGTATGACTCAAGCAAAAATAATGTATTGCATGTATGGAAATCAAATGGCTGTACATTATCACATTTGTATGAATGGAACAAAATGATTGTAAATAACAACACTGCAAGTATACAAAAAAAGGTTTTTTATTCCAATGAGGGATATCGTAGTGGTATGTCTTTGGGTTTTCATCTAGGAGATCCAAGTTCAAACCTTGGTACAAGGGGACTGGGGCTCCTTTCAAGAACCTGTGATTTACTAAGAAGAGTTTTTGTGCAATATGATTGGTGATGTCAGTTGAAAAGTGTAAAAGGGTTTGAGACCTTTCAAAAATCCATTTTTTACCCTAATAAGAAAAATGGTTGTTTATTAACATGCCTAGGACAAGAGTGATTATAGTTTATCATTATTGAGAGTGTTTGAATCATCCTTTTGCATGCGTATATTGGAGGCTATTGGAATAAGTTATTCATTGGTTACAATAGGTTAAACATATTTGAATAATTTAATAAAAACTATGATAGAATCCCAATTTACTAGTTGGGGTCATTTTTCTTGGGTAGCATTTTTTACTACACTAATCCATAATTAGTATCATAAATATATTGAAATTGTTGTGCCATGTTGATGCACAATAACATCCGATATTGAAGAATATTCTATTAGAGATTATAGATATGTATAAAAGTGTGTGATCATATTTGAAGTATATATGTGAAACATGAAGTAAAGTATACCTTTATATAAGAGAATAACAAATATTCCTAGTTAGATAGAGAGGGATCTAGTATGATGACCCATACACCATGGATTAGGAAAATAAACTAATTTGGAAATTCAAAGGAGACTTGCATTCATCAAACGAAGTATGAATTATATGTTAGGATGTATACATGTAGATGGATATCATAAATGCATAATACTTATATTACCTAAGTGTAAGTTGATCATTGGACAAAAATCTAGATCTAGTTATGAGCATGTACTCATAATTCACTAGAAAACTATTGCATGTATGTCTGACACGAGTAGTTTTGCACTTTATTTGTCTCTCTATTTGGATTGGTTTCTTAAATATATCCATTCATGAATGATCAAGACTTAATTTTGAACTTGAGATAAGGGTATTTAATAGAGTGCCACTTGGTTGGATGGTAAAACACTTTGGTCTTGCCTTCCCTCCAAAATTTGATAATAGCAGGAAAATAAATTAAAATAAATACAAAATTAGTCCTTAAAAACTATTGTGCCAATATCCTTATTATGACATTGCTTTCATAGAAATATTTATGACTTCTAAATTTACAAGAAATTGATATTGATGTATTTTAACTTTTGAAGCATCAACTGCATTATGTTGGCCTTAAAATTTGAATTTGGAGGAAACAAAGTTGTGTTTTCTATTAAAATAAAAAAGAAAAAAAGGGTTTGGGATATAATCCATTACAAGAATAAGTAGAAATAGAACTTTATTGGTTAAAACATTGGTTTAAGCTTAGAATCAATAGTGTATAATGACTTCAAAAATATATATTTTACATTAACACTAATATTAAGTTACTATTCTATCTTGGTTAACTTGTTCGGTGTGTCTATTAAATTGAATCATGTGACTAATTAAATTATTCTTGTTACCAAGTATGTAAAAGGATGTATGATTAACATTTTTGGTGTGACTATTAAGTTTTGAACAATCATATTGATTTATTAAAACTTATAATACTAGAATACACTTGTGAATTGTTATCTTATTAGGTCATATGTATGTAAATTTGCTAGATGAATGCTATGATTATGAAGGAAAGTTATTAGGTACCATTTATGCATGAGGTTTAATTGATTTTAATTTTGATTGAGTAATGATTATAGTTAATAGTTGGAATATGAAATAAGTAATGCATTTAGGCTATCTCTATTTCAATCTTGTATAGTGAGGAAAAACATGAGAATTATAGATTACTACTATGTGCATTATTGAGTGAACAATAAACATGCCTTTGATTATACCACTCTAGCATCCTCTAATATACCATGATGCTATTGCATTAATTTTTATTGTAATTGCTAATGAAATATGAAATGGTAATAATGGAACCATGAAACATAGTCATGTTAGTAAATGATTGGTCATGATATTTTCCACTCAAAATTGTTGCTCCAAAAAAGACATAGGGATAAGATAAACCTAATATTATATATGGTTTCTTGTGGATATGAAATTTAGTTATAATAATTCCAAAGAAAGATAAACCATATCATGGATTTTGAAGAGAGAAAATATTCAAAGCTCAGTTCTAGGAAGGATAATAAAGAGAGTTTGAAAATTAATGAAATATATTGATCCTGATTTGGAGATAGAAGGTGGATGAAAATTTAATTTCTACTCCAAGCATTACACATAGGAGGAAATGAGAGAGTTCTAAATGAAGATACTCCTCATAAGTGGACATAGGAGGGGAGTACTTCTAATCATGCTATGAAGTGGAAGGTAAAGAATTAAATGAATCCCATTGTTCCACTAAATAGGAAAGAAAATCAAGTCATAAATTTCACATAGATACATAGGAGGTGGAGATCCAATAAACAGTATATAAGGGAGTTATATTCCTAAACCTTTTTAGCTTTTTTAATCATAGAATAAAATAATAATCATGGGCTCAAAAAGGAACAGGGAAGTGATAATAGATACTGACACTTTACCTAAATGGTGAAAAGGTCATGGTAAAGAGTTACACTATTATAGAATATTTTTAAGCATGGGATAACACATGAACATTTATTGACAGTGCTTTTGGATTAGTAATTAAAATAGATTACAAATTTTCCTTAAATAACGTTATAAAGAAAGTTCATTTTTATTTATTATACATTATTATTTTTAGGAATCTATAGAGGATGAGATGTTACATTAATCTTGATGAATTTTGGTAAAGGTTTCGAAATATCCATGGAAATATATATTTGGATATATATGGCATGCCTTCTTCCCTTAGAATTTAGTTCATCCTAGATGATCCCCCCTATAGTATTACCAGTTTTTTTCAAGATCTCTTTATTAATAAGTTAATATGAATTTTAAAAATTTTGAACCATATTGGAAGCCTTCTAATATTTTTATCTCTACAAAAATTTCTTATTCCATTGTCTAAAATATAACATATATACCCCTAAACCATGGGATCCCATCCATCACTTTATCACTAATTTTTAAACTGAGGAAGATGTCGAGGAAAAATCCTTGTAGAAGAAAATTCATGGAGTAACTTGAATTCAATACCCACTTTCATTTAATCCACTTTTGAATCTAATGAAAACTTAACTATTATCCATGAAGTTACATATTAACCCTATACGTTTTAGAACCATTATATCATGATTGGTTATTTCATCCTTTATAACATCAACTTCCTAGATAGTGATTACCATGGATTCATTCTTCCTCTTGTCACCAAATAGAATATCCATACTTCCAACTATAATACATCCTTACTTTATATTAAAGTTTCCATAAATGAATTTCTTTTCATGCTACCTACATTTTCTTCATAAGAATTGTTCAATTTTTTAACTTTTTTAAATATTTAGAACAAGAAACATAGGTGAGACTTGAAACTTTATTACAATCAATCCCTATTCATAAATTTATACTGTTTATTGTAACATAAGCTATAGTGAAAATTATTTACACCCAAAAAAGTTTTTACATGATTAATTTTCCATGTTAACCTCGGTGGGAGGTCAATTGACGAAAGCAACAAACATGAGTAAAATTGCACCATCAATTTTATAATCAATGACATGCATTAAATTTATATAAATGAACTTTGAAAAGGTTTTTGATGTTGCATGGGCTATCCAATATTTTTATCAATGACAAAGGTTGATTTGAGAAGATAAAGGGCCACTAAAAGTTTCCAAATCCATGTGCATGGTCGATTAAGTTAATCTATGATGGGTGATGGTTTCTAGAGGAAAAGAAGTTTGTCATGACAATAAAAGTAGTACACACTATCAATTTTCAATATATATGGTGGATTCTTGTTCCACAAAGAGGAGGTTCATTAAAAACATTTGAAGCCACATAGGCCATTTGATTTCATTGATCAATGGCATGCACTGATTTGTAAAGTTGAAATCCACATAAGTCCTCAAAGTAGCATAGGTCATTGATATTTTGATGAATGACGAGTTCATTTTCCTATTAAAGTGACCAAAAAAGAGTTTTTAAAGCCACGGGAGCCATTGATTGCTCATACAATGGCCTACACCATTTCATCAAGTTGTCAAAGAATATTTTCATTATTGGTTGGCACTGGAACATGTGGCATATGCATTGGCAACCCAAAGAGAAAGTAAGTAGCCATCTGATCAAGGTTCATATCCAAAGAAGATCCACCATAAATTTTGGGAAAAAATAAGATCAAATAGTTTACGGAGATATGAAGCAAATATTGAGGAATTTAAATTATGAAGTTCTACAAGTTGTCCAATATTGATGATTAATCACTTGTGCCATTTGAATAACCAAAAAATAAAAATATCATGATAAATACTTGCCACTAGCTGATACCAAAGACACATGGCAGACACATCAGTAGCTCCTAAATATTCAAGTTCAAAAATTACATTTAAAGGAGAGCCACCATTGATTTGAAATAGGTGGAAAACATAATGAGCTATAAAATATCAAGAAGAATGTTAAAATATATAGATTAGAAAGTTTTGTAGATTGTCTAATCTCAACAATCAATGGCCTACATCATCTCCTATAGCCTTTTTGACAATAACTAAAATTGGCCAATGACCTATGTAATCTACAAGAGCATTTTTAGAAATAACTAAAAGGAATTCTCTACCATTAGTTAGAGGGCAACAAAGTCAACAACCACAAATCAGATATTCCATGTCTATTTGAGCTCATTGAACAAATTATTCCATGTTTTATTGAGCTTGTAGTGACCGTACACATAGCAACCATGCAATATCGTCACTCTATATTCAAAAGAAACCAATGATTGGAGATTCAACCAAGAATAATCCTATGAATTATAGAAAAGGTAGGACTACTTAGATGATAAAGCATCAAGAAGCAACACCAACCTTATGATCTCAACGGTAAATGGCCTAGGAAGAAATATGCAAATAAGGAGAAGATTAGGAGGAAGCCTGCCAACCATCCAATAAAAAAATAGTCTAATATGGTGAGTTGCAATTTTGAGAAGGTGGAAAAAAAAACCAATCATATTCATCACCAATGTTTTACCTACCATAATAAGGAACCTCCCTAATAGGTAAGCATCGTTATTACAGGTAATCTATGTCCTAGAGAAAGTAGTTGAGTTCATAAAAGCAACAATGACAAAACAATATTGAGTCCACCTACTTACACCACTCAAATACAATATTTTGGGGAAAAAACTAGCATATTAAAGGAAATAGTAGTTGAAGCTCCAATTCTAGAGGCCTCAATTCCATCAACATTTATTGCAAGAGAATACAACACCTAATTTTTGGAATAATTTCTAGTAAAGGTAGTTGGCAATAGTGGTGAAGGATCTAAATGTAGAGTCCCTAAACCCTTCAACATAAATATCCCTAGATTTAGAGACCTCAATCCCATTAGCATTGAATGAAGGTCCATTCCTTGCTCAATTTTGGAAGAATTTTTTTAAGTCACTTGTACAAATTTTGAGGCAAGAAACCCTAGTTTTTGCTTATAAATAGGAGTTTCATTTCCATTGTAAGGCATTGAAAATTGCTTACTTGTTCCTAATATCTGGCCTTGTGTGTATATTTTCTTTCACTTTATTCTTTGTATTAATTTGAACTTGGACCTTGATTTATTTTGTTAATGGCATTCAAGCCTCTTTTAATCTAGCATATTTTTACAAAGGATATATCTACCTACCTACATACCTACCTACCTACCTACCTACCTATCTCTCTCTCTCTCTCTCTCTTATATATATATATATATATATATATATATATATGAACTTGAAGGTTTGAAGCTATGACTAATTTTGCACTAAACCTATTTCTTATATACATATTGTGTTTGAATTCTTGATGTTAGATTAAAACTGTGTTCGTTTATCTAGCTTATAATAGATGATAAATGTGTTCATTTTATTCTAGTGGTACATAGAAGAATATTTTGATCTTAGCACATCACCTCAATTATATTAGGGTTTTATTTTCTATAATTCATATCCCTTTTCCTTTGATGAATCTAAGTAATTTAGTAAGGTGAGCATTAAATATCATATCAAATAAATAGAAAACCTTAGAAAAATCTTGGAGGTTTCCATATGAGTCATGTCTCACACTCATAAAACTTCTTGTTGTGTCAACATACATGAGGTGCTATTGTTGGGTGCATCTATCTACTACAATAAATGACCATGACATTATGAGATGATAACAATTCATTGGCAAACCTGATGGGATGAATGTTATTCATTCACCCTATAAATGTGATACATTGGTTATTATTAGTATTTTTTCCTTTACACCAAGAAGCAACCATCATGCATACAAAATAGTACATTGGAACACCTGGTAGATGCATGTTATTCATTCAACCTATAAATTTGACATTTTTGTTTTGATTAAGAGTTTGTCCTTCGCACTAAGAAGCACCCATCATGCATGCACAATAGTTTTTTGGTATGCTTGGTGGGATGGATCCTACTCATTTGTCCCATAGATATTTATGCATGAAAATAAATACTAATAAATGCTCAAGAAACAACCATCATATGTGCACAATAATTCATTGGTGCTCTCTGTGGAATGAATTTCATAGATTCACCACAAATATGAACTATTCATGTAATTGCAATTTTGGTGAAGATCTTAATCAACATGCTTATTGAAGTACAAGAAAATTCACCTAGAGACTATAGATTTATGAGCATAAGACCTATTACTTGGGCCTTTATAAGAACAAATCCACAAGCACCAGTGTTGACATTGAACCAAGAACCCAAAATAAGATATCGATGTTAGAACATGGTTGGGAATTAGAACTAACCCCAAGAAGATACTTGATATAGAATGATAGAGGTCCTGTGCAACCATTTGTTCCTCCTACATCATGGGATCCAATCCCACCCTCAATATTCAAATTGGTACCTTACTTCATCAAAAAAGATGTAACCATACATATAGAGCACTTGCATTACATGATAAGCCTATGCATCATACAAAATATTGAAGAATAGAATGGAACATTTAGATTGTTGGCTACATATTTTAGAGGGAAAGCATGAGAATGGCACATTTTTCTTGCCCCACATTTAATTGGAATTTGGAAAAAAACTCATGGAATTATTGGTTAATATATTTAGAGATAAGGTAGACAATGTGTCTCCTAGAGAAACTAACTATTATCAAGAGAGCACTCATGGAGAAAAAAGATGATTTCAATACTCAATTTTATAAAACCTAGTATGAAATCCTTGAAAAAATACACCCTCTCCTAGGTATGATATTTATTTATTATTTGGAATCTATCAATTCTAAAATAGCCATGATGATTATGTCTAGAGGAGGTGTTGGAAATAATGTCTATTCCATCATTTGGGTTATGTAAATGTATCCTCCAAGATACATACCTAGATTACTTCCTGTGCAAGTTATCTAGTGACTTCATGCATTGTAATAAATGGACAAGTGTCCATGTGCAAGTTGTACATGTGCAAGGTGTCCTATGCACAACTAGTTAGAGTGTTGGGCAAGCATCCTATTTTGCATATATAAGGATGGCCTCTTAGATAGATAGAAGTATGATAGGTAGAGGAAAGTTGGGAGACATTGTTCGATAGCGTAGGTTAGTGGATTGTGTTCCACACCATTTACTGGTGATGGATATGATGTAGATCTATAGCTTTGTTAATGGAGTGCTCACTTCCTCCATAGCTACATTGTAATCTTTTATATCTTTTATATTTCAGCATACTTCAGTCATCTAGCAGATTTACTTTATTGCATCTTATTCTGCATCTTGTGATTGTTATCTCTCATGGCTCATGCATCAAAAGCTAATAGTGGTATCAGAGCTACGGTAGATCTAATCTGTGCAGGTCTTTAAGGAACCACCATTATTGGTTTGCCTGAGAGTTTTGTCAAACTGACATGCCATTGGACCAGCCACTGGCAAAATATCTTAGGAGCATCTAGGTGGTAGATTTTGGGAGAGTCACAAAGATAGGACTGAAAGGAATCTCAGTTTTAGAAATATTGAGATCATTTTCATCTAGAGTCTGTTCCACAGAGTTGTTATGAAAACTCGTGAAGACTAGGACTCAGCATTTCGATCCACTAGATTGATAGATCATCTAGTGAAGATCATCCAGGTCATCTGGAGTTTTCTAATAGGTACCTAAAGTTTCTTTTGTTGTAGGAAATTAATCCTCAGAGGATTGGGACTCCTCCTACGACAAACAACTAGGAGACTCCAACTTCGTTGCCCGATGGTCGGAGTGCCCTCATAGTGCAGAGGTTAGTTCATCGTGCGAGAGAAGAATACTATGGAAGAAGACTTCTTGTGAAGGATCGTGGTGAAGATAGGAGACTGAAGATCTCCATTGTTGGATTGCAGAAATCCACACTTGAAGAACAGGCCACAAGAGCCTTGATACAGAAAGGCCATAGAAGCCTTGCAGAGGAAGCCACATAAGTCTTATACTGAAAAGGCCATAGAAGCCTTGATATTGAAAAAGGCCATAACAACCTTGATACTAAAAAAGGCCATAGGAGCCTTGGTATTGAAAAAGGCCATAGAAGCCTTAACATCAAAATAGGCCACAGAAGCCTTGATCCTGAAGAAGAATTCGAGAAGAATATCTGATTCAGAAGTAGATTAAATATTTTAGTACTAATATTCTTGTTGCAGGAACAAAAGATTCAGTGAGTTGGGAGACTTCCTACAAGAGAGTTAGGAAGAGCATCTTCTTCAGAATCAGCTTAATCCTGAAGCAAAAGAGAAGAGATCAGGAGAAGATCTCATTGAAGAACTTCCAGTCTTGGAAGAAGAAGAAGAAGGACTAGGAGAGTCCTGCTCGAAGCCAGAAGTAGCAGAATCAGAATATCCAGGAGAAGATCTCACCACCAACACTTCCGAAGTAGAAGGTTGAAGAAATGGTCTAAGGGAAGACCATCAGAAGCTTCCAGATCAAAGACCTTGAGAAGGTCTCATCGAGCATCCAAGAAAGGCTAGGAGAGCCTTGTTGAAGATCAAGAGAGTTCTTTGAGAACTCATTGGAGAAATCCACTATCCAGGTGAAGTCCCTGATAGTGAAGGACTTGGGACAATTGTCGCCATCCGACAACAAGCCCAAGAGGAGAATTTGGCAAGGAGTGCCAAATTCGGGAGAAGAAGTTTTGGCAAGGAGTGCCAAACCCTAGAAGAAGATCCTGCTTGAAGTCAGAACTTGGGAAGAGGACTTGAAGATAGAAGAAGCTCACCAAATCTTGAATATTTGAAGATTACCTCTCACAGCAAGAAGGCACCACCCTAGAGACATAGACTTCTCCAAATCTACAGCAGAAGGAGGAGAACACAAGAGGAGAACAAGCCACCAAATCCTAGGCTCGTAAAAGAAAGTTTGAGACCATCATTTGGTGAAGAAGGAGTTATGAATGACATCCTACCAGAAGCAGCAACTTGGTGTTCCTAGACACCAAGGCCTACATCCTCTACAAAGGTGGGAGAAGAGCTACAGAAAAAGGTATGCAACTTATGGTGCAAAAAGATTCATTAAATTGAACTACTTATTAAATTTATTAGAGCACCTGAAATTGGATTAAAGTTGCAAAAAGGAAATCAGATTTTCAGTCTTCTAAAGTGCAAAGGAAAAATAGATTCTTTTAAGGATTCAATTGCACATTTATTAGGAGTTGATTAGATTCCATATTAGTTTCTATCAACTGCCTATTATCTATTATTGAAAAAAAGAAGACTAAGTCCTACAACATTGATTGTAGTGAAATTGCAGAATAACTCCTAAAGATTCATTTTAGGTTATTCTTGATTAGTTGCAGTAGATTATTAAGTGCATTTCTTTGAGAGTTGATTGGAGTGATAAGGTGTAATATTAGTGCATTAAAAATTTTGTACTATTATACTACTCTCAAAAAGAAAATTAGTTTTTGTGTTTCTTGAAAGGCACAAAATCTGATTTGTATCAAGTGTCTAAAGACACTATTGAAGCACAAAAATCTGCAACTTGGTGTGGCCAATAGAAGCCACCAATAAGGGTTAGAATCCTCCATATTTGGAGAAGAACATAACTAACCTAAAAAACAAAGATAGAAGCTTATGAAAGTAAGAAGCATTACAAGTAAATGCAAAAAGAAAAGAATGCAGAAAATTTGCATCAATTAAAAAATTCCTATCTACTATTATTGAGACTTGGACTTGCTATCAAAAGTTTCCAAGTAAAAAGGGGAAGGTGTGTCTATTGTCAAAGACAACCTCAAACCCTTATATTGCAAGAAATCTGCCATAAAACCAGAATCTAAAATCTGGAAAAAAGAGTGCAAAAGAAGGTTTATTAAAAGCCTTATTATGAAATATATTACATCATCTTGCACTCCTCTAATCTGTTTTTGACAGCATAAGGTGCAGATTTGAAAGTGCCATATTAGGGCACGTTTTCCTACAGGGAAAAGAACAGCCATTAAAGGTCGGACGTCAGCACTCCTCCTCCCAAGCTAGAAGGAGCCATTCGAGAGCTCATCCTTGGATGTACGCACCTACAGAAGCAAAGCTCATTTCAGAGCCACATTTACGTAGACGAGCGAGTGCACTTCAATCTCAAAATGATATCAAATTAGCAGCAACAAAAGCAAAATGTTTGGAGGCATAAATAAAAAAGGAAGAGTGTTACATGCATGGTCTCAACCTTGGAGAAGACCACTCACCAAAGGAAGCATCGACTGCCATCCAAGCTCCGTAGCGCATCGCCCATTCACCTGCGAAAAAGATAGTTTGCTTGCTGCCCAAGCAACGTTGGAAAACAAAAGGAGATATGGAGTTATAATCTCCATTCTTGAGGGCATTACAAGAAAGCTTACTTGTTACCCAAGCAACGTTATAAAGACAAAATATTATGGAGTTATAATATCCATATTCGAAGGTGTTACAAGAAGGGTCTCCATGCAGAAATGACACTTGGCATTTTAGTCATCATTCCTCTCAACATTCTAGAGGCTTCTACGAAGGAGTTACAAGCAAAGACGTGCCACTTATTAGCTTCGCACAAGGGCCTATACATTTTCAAGAAGCGCTGGTGAATGATTCTGGAGCGTTACATAAAGAAGAGAGCGCTCACTCATAATGGACGTGACACTTGTCACAATACCAATGATCCATCTTGCTTAAAAGGCATCTTCTAGTCCAAGACCAGCATGCAAGTGTGAAGCACAATCAAGACGTTCGAAGGACGAATGTAGCACAATCAAGGGGTGTGAGAGAAGAAGCAGAAACGTTCTGCAATGTGGAAGACAAAGGAGAAGGAGCATTAAAGGCTCCCCATTTTTGGAAGGTCAACATTCTCAGTGCCTACGTACAACATTCACGTCGAATCTCCATTAATCCGAGCGCTCAAGGTACACTAAAGATGCTGTTATATTCAGCCATGGAAAGCGCCGAACATCAAGGAGATATTACGTAAAAGGTAAGGTCTAAATCCCATTATTCATTGCTTTCATAATTGGGAGTTATAAGGATTATAAACTAAGGTTGAAACTTAGGGTTTTGAAAGCTTAAGGGGTGACTTATCTTATTATTTTAATATTTGCAATCCTACTTAGGAGAAATAAGGAATTTAACTTGGATTAATCTATATTGCAAATATTATTATCATTTCTCTAAATTTCCAAACTTGGGAGTCATAAGGGTTACTCCATCAAATTTATTTTATTTGGAAATTAGAAATAATCCAAGGGATATAAAAGAGGTTATTAAGGGATTTTATTTAGGTTGGATAAATTTATTTTTACTTGTCTCAAATCTCTAAAGGGAGACAAAAGACTTCCAACATCAAAACCTCTTTAAACTGAAATAGTGCTTAGTTCAATTAGGAGTGATAAGGTGTTAAAAGTTGATTTTTGATTCTTACAAGACTTGTACAAAATCAACCAAATTTGAACCATATTTCAAAAAGCACTACATCATTCTCTTATCACTAGGGAGCCATAAGATAAGACTATTAAGGTCCTATCAAATTTCAATTCCAAAGAAGCATTATGGATGAGATTTTGAGGAAAGCTTTCAATAATGAAGAACTATTCCATGAAGTGGAATTCTACTCCCAAAATCTAATAGATACTTTAGAAGGATACAAGTATCTATCTTCTAATGATAAGATGAAATTTTCCTTATTTCTTAAGGAAGCCAAAGAAGGCAGCTTTACGGCCTTGATTAACTATCTTCATGAAATTCTCTTCATAGCATGGTGGAACTCACAAATATTGGTTATTTTTTCTCCAGAAGAATGTCTGATGATTTATCTATCATTAATTGTGTTCGTACTTACTCAACACAAGAAACAAGTTGATGTTAAAGAACAATACTTTTGTGATGATAGACTAACTTGTTTTAAAGCTGAGGTTTCACCTACATCAAAGAAGAATCACAAGAAGAGAAGAAGGAAAAATAAGAAGAGACATACAAAAGGGAATCAAGACATGAAGATTAAATCAACAGAGGAAAAATCAGCACACCAAAAAGGCAAGCATAGAAGGATGAGAGGACAATTGCATCATGCCCTACTTATTCATCAACAATCAGAATCAAATGAAGATACTTGCAAGGAGGACTTTAAAGGTGGTTGGATAGAAGATGAATCTGAACATGTCAAAGATTATCCAATGAGAATAGAAGGCCTAGCAGCATCCTACTCTGCATCATATGAAGACACAAATTACCTGCTGAACCTGAATACAAAGAATGCAAAAGAAGAAGACTCAGAAGACCAAGCAGAAGAAGATGAAGAGAATCCATATTGAAGACTAAAGCCTTCAATACCCAAATAATGTAATACAAGGGGGTGTTGGAAATAATGTCTATTCCATCATTTGGGTTATGTAAATGTATCCTCCAAGATACATACCTAGATTACTTCCTGTGCAAGTTATCTAGTGACTTCATGCATTGTAATAAATGGACAAGTGTCCATGTGCAAGTTGTACATGTGCAAGGTGTCCTATGCACAACTAGTTAGAGTGTTGGGCAAGCATCCTATTTTGCATATATAAGGATGGCCTCTTAGATAGATAGAAGTATGACAGGTAGAGGAAAGTCGGGAGACATTGTTAGATAGCATAGGTTAGTGGATTGTGTTCCACACCATTTACTGGTGATGGATATGATGTAGATCTGTAGCTTTGTTAATGGAGTGCTCACTTCCTCCATAGCTACATTGTAATATTTTATATCTTTTATATTTCAGCATTCTTCAGTCATCTAGCAGATTTACTTTATTGCATCTTATTCTGCATCTTGTGATTGTTATCTCTCATGGCTCATGCATCAAAAGCTAAAAGGAGGTAATTCCCTACTAAAAACTAATGAGAGCCATTTAAGTTGAAAATGATTTAATTTAGATAGGAAGGTTACTCATTAAGCCCCCTATTCCTCTATTTCCAAATATTCAACCCCCTATTTGTCACCTCTAGCAATTTAACATACTATCTTCCAACCTATTCCTATGATAAACTCAGTAAATATTCACTCTTATCTCCTTGCTATTGAATATCTTGTTACAACCCTTATTCCTCCATGACGCTAGATGAAATGAGGAACTTACTAAGGATAGTCTCTAATTAGGCCATAGCCCTTAAAAGATAGCAAAATATATAGATTTTTTAATATAAAAATAATTTGAGACCCCCTTTCAACATAATAGCTAAGGTTATAGACCTCCACCAAATGGCTAAGGGTATCAAGGCTCTAATTTCCATCCCAATAAGAATATAGGCAAAAAATAAAGCTCTAATCAACAAATAGTGCTTGTATACCTCCCATTGTAGTAAATACCCCTTAACCCTATTAGGGATATAGTCACCATACAAAACAACTATGCAAAATAAGAAGTTTACATTGTGCAATGAAAGTAGCCCGACCAAAATCATATTCAACATCATCAAAAAAATGAAAAAAGACTCTAACCAAACTTAGCATGTAGAAAACCTTGGTCTTAATAGGTTAGAGGCATCTAATTCAAGAAACTCTCTAGGAGTAGGATACAATTGATGATAAGGCAAAGAAAGGCCACTATAAAAAAACTAGCAGAATAAGTTCTTTACAAATGTATTCAAACAAGAATGGTGTTTAGGATAGCAATAATGATGGTCAGACATTGGATGGCAATTTGGGAGAGGTTTTAGGTAAGGGTAGATTTGATGGCAAGCCAATGGATAGTCTTTTTGACCATTTGGAGGGTCACAAGTTCTCACTAAAAGAATCAAAAGGTTGGACCCCTTTTCAAATACCCTTTGACCTTGAGGCCTCTTATGTGGTGGTGGTTTCAAAATTCTTAGGTAAAATTTTATCTAAGGTTGGGTTCGACCTTTCTACAGTCTAGAACAAGCTCCTCATCCCTGAGGATCTATTGAAAATTACTATGACCAAAGGGTCTTTCAACATTGTGGGCAAGTTTCTAGGAGTTTGTTCCAATCTTGAAACTGTTAGAAGGTGGGAACTGGTTAAATGGCATTTGCAAGGCTAGCTAGAAATTGCTGCACTTCCTAAAGCCTTCTTTATGTTCAAATTTAACCATGAAGAAGATGCAAGATGTATCATCAATAATGGTCCTTGATTATTTGGAAAACAAGGGATATTTATTTGATGTTAGATCCTAGATTTTAATCTAGATATGCAAAAAATCAACACTTCTCCCCTTTGGATCAAGCTCCCTAGCTTGCCCTTTCAATTTTGGTATTATGTTATCCTACGTGGCATTACCAAAGCAATGGGCGAGCTCATTGTGATTGATCATGCAAAAAAGGTAAATTCAAGATTGATTTTTTCAACAATGTGCATTAATGCAGATCTAGAAGTTGATCTCCCATATTTAGTTGATCTTATTTTAATTTAGGTCCTTGGAACCAGACCATTATTTATGAAAATAGACATAATTTTTGCATCGAGTGTAAAGCTTTTGGACATGTCTTGGCACAATTCCCAATGTCTAAACTAATGAAAAAATCTTGGACGAAGAAAATCCCCAAGGATAAACCTATCCAAAATGTTGGTATGGATAAAGATAACATCTCTAACATTCATGTAGTTGGGATAGACAAAAATCTTGACATCCCAATTCAAGTTGTTAAAAAATCTATGAAAATCCCACCAAGGCACCTATGGATAATACTATTCTAGGATTTTTAGAGGATAAAATGACCCTACATGTTCCTCATCCTATCATGGAGTCATTGGTTTAGAACTATCTCTCTCAGGTTACCACCCCCTTTGCATTATCCTTGATTAATGATCAAAACTCTTTTAGCTGCCCAAATTTGTTTTCAAAAGAGTTGCTTGTTCCTAATTTGGCTATAGAGATCGATAATGATAATCCACTTTACTCCACTCTTGAATTAGAGAAGTAAAATATTAAGCTAAAAAAAGTTCCCTTGGTCCCAAAACCAGGAGTCACATGAAGGGTGGTATAGGTATGGATGTGGGTATTGAGTGTAAAGTTGGGAAACTGCCAAATAAAGACCTAAGAAAGAAAGAAACATAATTAGAGATTTCTAATGGGACTCACCTCCTATTGGGTTTGGAAGAAGGTAAGGTCTTATGGGAAAAGCAACTAAAGATAATGTTCTTTAAGTCTCAAAATCCACACTAGAATGGGGGTGGAAAGAAATATTTTCTTAAATATTGCAAATAAAGTTCTTCTCATGGAACGTTAGAGGCCTAAATGGTATCACAATATAAATATTAATGGCCTCACTCAGGAAATATCATAATCTAGATATCATCCTTCTATAAGAAACTATAGTTGAAGAAAGAAAAAATAAAATAGTTAGAAATAATATTTGGAGGAATATTGATTTTGTGGCCAACTCAGCTATTTGGGCCTCCAAGAATCTCCTTTGTTTGTGGGACTCTAAAAAATTGGATGGTTCTATTATTTTGGCATATGAAAGAATTACCAATTTGCTATTCTACTATAAGGAATCATAGTGGAGATGGGTTTTATCAAACATCTATGCTTCAAACTCCTACACTAATAGAAGTTCTCTTTGGGAGGCTCTAAGCTCCATGAGAGAGGTCTTTAGAGGGGAAATTTGGATCCTGGTGGGTGACTTAAATTATCCTCTATTTTAGTTAGATAAAATATGGGGTACTAATAATTATTTTATAGGAATGGAAGATTTTTCCCTCTTTGTAAACCAAAATGAGCTACTATATTGGTAGCAAGTATACTTAGAGTAATAGAAGGATTGGTATCCAGATTATCTAGATTAGGTTAGATAGAGTTTTGATTTTGAAAGAAGCTTTGCCCCTTTTTGGAGATGCTTCATTATTTTCCCTACCTAAAGTGGGCTATAATCATAATCCTCTATTTCTTGAATCAACCTAGTGTATTTTTAAGTTCCCAAAGCCCTTTAGATTTGAGACCATGTGGATACAACATCCAGACCTTGAAGCCAAGATCCAAGAATGGTGATCCAAAAATTTCTCGAGTTCGCTCACCTCTCAAATTGCAAATAAACTAAGGTGGGTTAAACTAAATAAAAATTATTGGAACAAATAGGTCTTTGGCCATATATCTATAAATAAGGATTCCTTAAAATAGTAGCTAAATATTTTAGAATAGTTGGTTGAATCGGGGGTCCTATCTCTAGAGTCTATAATATAAATACAATCATATTAATGGATCTCGACAACACTCTGGCCAGTGATGAAATGCTTTGGAAGTAGAAGTTTAGAACCTTATTGCTCAAGAAAGGGGATCGTAATACCAATTTTTTTTTATATGGAGAACCTAAGGAATAAAAGCTCCAATAAAATAAGAGAGATTTTAAAAGTGGATGGCACCAAGATTTTAGATATCTAGGAAATTAGATTTGAAGCTGTGAAGTTCTTTGAGACCCTTATAGATGAAAAACTAGGTAGTGATGAAATAACTAAAAGGATCTTGTTAAATAACATCTTGACCCTAGTTTATGAGGCCATGAACTCCTTTCTTATCAATCCATTTAAATATGATGAGATTAGAAGGGTAATATTCTCCATGGGTAATTTAAAAGCCCTAGTTGATGGCTTTTCTACCATCTTCTTCTAGATGTTTTGGCATATTGTGGGAAGGACATCAAAAACACTATGAAGTAGATACAAAGAATAGGATTAATTTTAAGGTACATGAACTCCACCTTCATGGGTATTTCAAAAACCACAAGGGCTAATGAATTCAATGATTTTAGGCCCATTAGCCTTTGTAATACTATCTATAAATTATTGACCAAAATTTTGGCTAATAGATTAATTTTTTTTTTTAACTATCATTATAGGCCATGCTCAAAGTGGATTTGTGGTAGGAAGGAAGATATTAGTTGACATTATTGTTGCTGATGACCTTATTCACTCAATGGATAAAAGTGAAAGAGCAAGCCTTTTCCTCAAGCTGGACATGAACAAAGCATATGACAATCTCATGGGGTTTTCTCATGAAAGTGCTACACAAGTTTAGCTTCCATAAAAAATGGATAGGTCTGGTGGAGTGCTTATCCTTGGCTACATATTTCAAGAGATATAGGGTGCTTTGATAAGGATATACCCTATCTTCCTTTATATTTATCCTAATGGTAGAAGCTCTTGGAATAAGTATTAAAGCAGAGTCATGGTTTGAAGGCATCAAACATACACTATTCTTGGAGCCTATATCTCATCAAAAATTCATAGATGAAGCTAAAATAGATTTTGGATTTTTATGAAAGAGATGCAGATCAAATGATAAATTTATCGAAGAGTAGAGTTTACTTTCTCAATACCCCACCTAAAATTCAAAGTGTTTACCAAAATATTAGGTTGTGGTGTGGTGGAGTTTCCCTCCATGTACCTTGGGATGCCCTTATTCAAAGGGAGAGTGAAGGAAAGTGTTTGGGATCCAATCTTGGAAAGGATCCAAAAACTTATTGGATGGAAAGGGGCTTTGATTAATCAAGCAAGGAAAACCCAACTCATTAAATCTACCTTTTAGAGTGTCTCTATATATATATTTTTCCTTTTCATGATTTTGAATAGGGTTGCCTAGAAGATTGAGCATCAATAGAAATCCTTTTTATGGTCTAGATCTAAAGAGAGGAAGAGATTCCACCTTGTTTCATGGGAGTAGGTGTATACTAGTAAAACATTTGTAGGCATAGGTCTCATAAGGATTAAACCCATGAAAAAAAACCTCATAGCTAAGCATACCTGGAAGTTGTTCAAATATGAGAATATTGATTGGATGCGTATCCTCTCTACCAAATATCTACTATAGAATAGAAACTTATTGAAATATTAGCTCCCCTTAATTAGGTCAATGTTTTGGTTTAGTATTAACAAAACTAAATCTATTATCAGGGAAGGCCATATTTGAAATCTAGGGAATGGAAAGAAAATTGACTACTATGAGGACCCCTACTTTTAAAAATCCCCTCTTTGTATTATCTCGGAGCTAGCCATTGTAAACCTTAAAATACAAGCCTTGTTTGGGGTAAAAGTGGTTGATTTTATTCAAATAGATCCAAGAAGAAAAATGTGGAAGTAGAACAAGTACCCTTCATTAAACCCATAAGAAATAAGGGATTTAAATATCTTAGAGGACCTACTAGGGTTGCAAGTCATAAAAAATTTGGAGGAAGAATATTCAGACTTTTGAAAAGGTGACAACGATGGGTCCTTCTAGTAATTAAGTCCACTTATAATATCTTTGTTGTGGAACCAATTGGAGAGCTTCCCTTTAGCAAGATCAAGATAAAGTCTCTAACCCCAATAGTAAATTTATTTATTTGGCTAGCCATACAAGACAAGATTCTAATGGCTCAAAATCTACAGAGAAGAATGGTTTTATCGGATAGATGCTACCTTTGTGGGTGTGATGCAGAAAAATCTTTGCACCTATCATTTTAATGCTCCTTTTCCTTAGATATTCTTTCCTTCCTTCTAAATCTCCTCAAGATCTACTAGGTCATTCTTCATTGTCTCCTTGATATTTTTAGTCAATGGTCCTCCCACTTCTTTAACCCTATCTTGCAATCATTCTGGGCTTTAATTCCCCCCATTTACTTTGGGGAATATTGAAGGAAAGGAATACTAGGTAATTCAAAGATTTGAAAATGAATGCTTCAACTATGTGATTCAAGATTCTACCAACCATTATGGAGAATGTGTTGTGTTTGGCTGCTAAATCCAAAAAAGAAAACTTTTATAAGAAAAAATTAATTATGAGGTTGGGGATTCAAGCTACAAGGAGAAACATTCCTAATTCTATGGGGAATATAAGAGCCTTAACTAAGTGGATCTCCCTTTTCCTAATTAGATCAAATTAAACTTTGACAACGTGTCAAAAGGGAACCCTAGAAATGCAAGGGTCGAAGGGCTATTCAAAAACCATTAAGGGGATATCTTGCTCACCTTTACAAAAAATCTAGGCCCCCAGACTTATCATTTTGCAAAAGCTAAAGTTCTCTTCCAAGGAAAAGCTTTTATGGTTTCACTGGATTGCAAAAAAATATTATTGAAGGAGACTCGCTTAATGTCATCAAGGTAGTCTCAAGGTATCAAAACCCTAGCTAGAAAATAGCTAGCATGATCAAAGAAATCAAAAGGATGCTCCAATACCTATAAATATTTCAATTAATCCACACACACACACACACACACGCACACACGTACACACACACACACACACACACACACACACACACACACACACACACACACATATATATATATATATATATATATATATGGTGATAAAAGTGCTGATTTTTTGGTGAATATGGGCCTACAATAGTTGGATCTTTACATTTTACATGAAAAATTTTCCCATGGAATTGAGGAACTTTTTTAAGGTGGTGTGGTTTCTTTTTCCTTTTTGGAGACCTAGCCTCTGGTTTGTTACAAAAATAAAATTGGATGTGAAGGTGGTTTTGCTAGTAGAGTGGATTAGTATCTCTGGTGATGCCCATATGATTGGGAAGGAGTCCCCTTTACTCATTGACAATTGGATTTTGAAATTCAAATTTGAATTTGGGGATAGGGATGACTTTTTACTAAATGCATAAAATCCTCCATGTAATGGAAAACTTAGTGTTATCCAAGGTGAGTATAGATGGTCCTTAGTTAATATTGATAGACCTTAGCTAACATGGAAGGGGTCAATATGGCAACATTTGGTGAGGCTAAGGTTGACATGGCCTCAGGGTTCTCTTTGTTCTTGGGTGGTGTACTCAAGTAACTTTAGAACCAATAGTATCCTGGGGGTGATGCTTACCACTCAAGTTCATGAAATGACTTCTAGGTGGATGATCAACATGTTTTTGGGTAGTTTTTGGGTTAGCACTCTTCCTAAGAATACTCCATTATATTCTTGCAATTGGTACCCAAATTTCAAATGTATTACCTAATTTCCAAGATTGATTTTCTTCTATTCCCTCGGGTGGCTCATGTGTGTTTTTTTGGCCTCTCCTATTTTGCCACCAGGTGGCACTTCCTTGGATCTCAAAGGTTTATTTTAAATATTGACGTCCCTAAAATTCTCATGATTACCATTTCTACGTGTATTAGTAGGCATGATATTCTTATGTATGGCTTGGCTTGGACATGAATCCTTTTCCTGAGGTGTCCCTCTTGAGGCCGTAATTGACATGGCTTGAGATATGCTAGATTTGATTTATGCCCATTTAAGCACTAGAGTGTGATAAAAGGACCAATTGGTTTGGATATTGTCTTTTCCTTTCATCTTCCAAGGGCCCCTATTTCTTGTCTTATCTTTGTTACCATTACCCATTGCAATTATGATTTTCCTTTTTGATCATGGACTTCATTATGGAACCCACAATCCTAAGTGTAGATGACAAGGTTCTAATATTTATGAAAAATAGTGGGTTGTTGGATTGTCTAAAAAAGTCCATGGCTATGATAGAAAGTTGGCTCGATGGCATGCATATTTATATAAAAGGGGTATGGTTAAGTATGGGGATATGGAGTTTGAGATATCCATACTTCTCATTGAGCAATTCATGGGGATGCCAACTAATGGTATCTGTATAAATAGGGATAAACACTCCCTAGCCAAAGATATGGGGAACTTTGTGGGTGAGGACGAGGTGGTGGAGAGATTTTAGAATGACTACTCTAAAAAATCCATTTGTGGAATAGGGTGGTTCTTGTTGTCATGGACTAATTTATGCTTGAGAGTAATAGAGATATCATCTTAAGCTTCCACTTTGCTTTCCTAAACCATATCTACCATGGCAAGTTGTTAAACATTCCAGGTTTTATTTATAAATATTTGGAGAATATGATGTAGTGTTAAAAATAGATATGCCTTAGATCCTCCACACCAAGGGTTAATTAATATGATTATTGACCATGTCACAAAAAAATATGGTAGCTCAAGAACTATGAAGGTGTCTTTGATGAATTATATAGATGACTCCCATTCTGATGAGGACCTTTCACCTTAGGGGAACTCTAATAATTTGCAAGACCATACTAATTTGGAGGTCATACTAGGTTATAGGGTTGTGAAAAAATATTTAGACTAAAGGAAATATTCCCCCAAGTGGTTTTGGTGAGATAGATGATAGAACCAAGCATTCTAAATGCCTATCCTCAAAAGTGACTAAAGTGAAGAAGACCCATTTATTTTTTGGAGACTTCAATTTGGATGACTCTGGTACCAAGAAAAAGAAGCTATAATTCCATAGTGGGACTTTGTCAAGGAAAAGACCCAAACCTTAGGAGACTCCAAGCTCCCCTAAGGTTGGTAAGGACATGAAAAAGGATCTACTGAGAACCTAGGTTAGCACCTTTAAGATGTCCATTTTCTATGTGGAAGAGTTGAAAACTATGATGTGCTAAGATTTTTGTGGTTGATTTGGGATTGTCGTGATGTTAGTCTTCTTAATTTGGCAATGGACCTAGTGTCATTTAGTTTGTAATTTTTGTTGTAGATGGTTTTCAAGCATCTGATATGTTGTGTTGGGTTCTATTTTTGTCGTAATTGTTTTGGTAGGGTATCTATGTTCTTAGGACCTTTTTGCTATACCTTTTTTCCTCTTGCTTAGTAATTAGTTGGCTGGAAATGGCCTCCCTCGTTGGATGCCATATCCTATTTTTCGCTTAGTTTGCTCTTGGGATATGGTGTTTCCATTTTGTAAAATGTTTGAGGACCCCTTCAAAAATACCTTTTTGTATCTAATAATAATAATAATAATAAACAAACATGTGGAATATCCTAATACATGGTACTACCCCTACCCCAATGCATATACTCCCAATGCTTATTCTAAAAGAGATCCTCAACAGACCATAAAAATATCAAATGAAGTTGTATATACCCAACCACATACTTATTACTCAAGGTTAGAACCATAAGATTAGAGTCATCCCATTTATGTGCAATCCCAAAGCTCTCTCGCAATAATAAACTCTAACAATCAGAATTAGTCTCTAATAACTTGAGATGAGAAAGAAGCATATGCTATGTTTGATAGAGCAAGTACTTTAGCACCTAGTAGGCCACAAGTCCAATAAGGCTATATAATAAGGGCCAAAAGGAAAGCAATAGAGGATAAATGAAAAACTAATCAAGTGGGTATCAATACTCAAAGTAGACCAACTTATCCTAGAAAAATCATTTTCCCTATGATCACACCTAATTAGAATGTACAAAACTTCTCGATGGATGCTAAGATAAATGTTCATAAAACTCCAAGATAATTCATGTTAATTCTAAATCCAACTAGAGCTCCCTAACCTTAATGGGTACTAATTATAGTTCATAGGGTCCAAACTATTAGTTCATTTAAAATGGTAGACCATATGAATAAATCTACCACAATCATGCTTCTCTAGGATGTCTTGTATATGCCTAAGCAAATGAAGCACTTAGAGGAGGCTCTAGAGAAAAAAGGCATTAGGTAAGCATAAGTCACTTATAATTTTGTAGATATATAGCCTTGAGGTATAGTACACTAAATCTATGTTGTTTTGCCTAAATCTAATCTATGATGATAAGTTGATTCATAGTTGCATGGTAGATTTTGGGTCAAGTACTGTAGTCATGCCAAAAAAAGTGGAAAATGCATTAGAGATAGCTTATGATATGATCAAAAAAAGGGTAGTTCAAATGGATAAAACTTTGGTTTAGATATTTGAACTGGTGTAGAGCTTCCCCTCACACTATAGGCTTGTCTAAACCTCACAACCCATCATGACATAGTGGTGATTGAACTCCCAACTACTTCTATATTTTCTTATCAAGTGACTTCATTGCTAAGATAGGAGGTTATTGTAGGTCAAAATGAAACCCACATTATAAGCCTTTGCAAGTTAGGCCAACCTACCATGTTGCCAAATTTTTGCTCAAATTTCGCTAAGGAAAACAACTTAAAGATATGCGTAAGTAGGATAAACAAATAAAGTAGACTCAAATGCATCAAAATTGGGGTATGTTCTAAGGTGGTCAAGACACTTTGTAGTAGATCTAGGACCATGAGATCATGAGAAATGAATAAGTATAATGTGATTTTGGCTTGAAGAAAAAATGGCTAAGTCCTAAAGGATTTTGGCAATACACAAACCTAGAATTGATAGATTTTGGACTTTCACAAAAATTACATCAGTAAAAAATGTAACAAAGTCCAAAATCATGTGAGTAGGAACAATGCAACTCTAACCTTGCACAAAAATGAAGTGGAAAGAAACATCGATCTTCCAAATGGTGTAACCTAATTGTGCATAAATTTAGAAGAGAATAAAGCCAAACTTTGCAAGTATTGGCATTAACACAAGCCTAGTCAAAGCCAAAAAAATGCACATAGGAACAAAGTTAATTTTTTCAAGAGAAGCATCACATGTACAAAATTGAAGAAGCAAAATTGACACAAGTTTAAATTTTGTCAAGAAATGACATCAACTGAGTCTATCAAAATTTTGATTTTGATCCAAAATACTTACAAAGAAACTAAAAAGACATGACGCTACTCCAAAATCTTGGCTTTGATGCACATTCATCCAAAAGCATCCATTCTACCCTTATAAAATTCTATAATTTCCCAAGTACCTTTCAACTATCTAAAACAAAATAATTGAGCTTAAAAGTGGTGTTTTAGACAAATGGTTGTAGTAGCCAAACAATTTGTAGGAGACTATTGGATATAAATGTATCTACCAGAGCTAAAGATGCTAGAATAAATCCAAACTAGTTATAGCTACTAAAATTCAAGTGGTGATGTGGACACCCATGCCCTTGAGCATTTTTTCCAAGCTATTCCCAAATAGACTTGTAATAATATTTTTAAATCTTATGATGCAAGACTCAAAAGTAGCCTATAAATATCTCAATGCACTTCATAATGGATGTTAGTTCTATAGCATTTTCTTGAATATGTATTGTATGATGATTTATACCAATTAATGAAAAGTGAAAGTTGTTTGACCATCATTACGATTGCATTTGTAGGTTTTTATTAATGAATGCTATGTTTTTTTTTAATTTTTATTACACTCCATGATTAGTTTATTCTATTAAAATAAATTCTACTTTTTGTATCACTATTGATTTTCATAAGTCTTTGTAATGATTAAAGTATATAACTAGAATTGAAAAGACTCTATGATGCATTTGATGATGGCTGCTCTATTAAGTTTCATTAGGAATTAATTCTGTAAGACTCTCATATTGCATATATTCATTGTGTTACGCTATATCCCATCCATATTCAAATAATTCTATTAACCCTTACTCTTTCCTGAACCTTCCATTTCTTTCTTTTGTCTTAAACCCCTGTTTCAATTTTATAAGCATTACAAGGAGTTGGCATACTTCAAGGTTGACCTTAGGAGAAATACCAATCATCCAATGTCGACCAAAATCTAGGGTGCATATTACCAATAAGGAAAAATTTGAACTAACAATTATTGGATGCATATGTTGCTTAGGACAAAATATGGAATAAAGCAAAAGATTCCATTAGAGCCCCTCCATATCTATCATGTGGAAAATGTGCCTTTAATCAAGCTACATGCTAAGTAGATCTGTGTTATAGAATAACACTCTAGATAAAAATTATTTATTAATGAGGTTTGATCTTCTCCTCTTGATGATCAAATGGATCAATGGACAATTGAGATTTGGTATTCAAATATCTATGGATTATTCAAACAAAAAATCATGGATTGAAGCTATTTTGATCACTTTGTATATGATGTAAAAAATATATATATATTAGGCTTAAACACATTTTTAAATTTATTTTGTAACATGTTTTGTGGAGCGATGAAGCTATAGAGTAATCCACATCATTGAAATCCATGGGTTAAACAAAATCAATGATCTATGCAACTCTAAGGAGACCAAGAGGGGACTTTTCTTCCCTAGTTGTAGCAATTGTTAGATCTCCTAGGACACGTGGTAGACTCATGCTCAGTCAAGGGCCATTGAAGAAAAACCCAAGTGTGGGTTAGCATGACCTCTCCAATTAATACCATCAATGGGTGGCATTTCTTGAGATAAAAAATATTGTCTATTATGCTCCATGATTAGTTTATTCCATTAAAGCAAATTATGCTTTGTGGATCGTTATTGGATTGCTTTTCATAAGTATTTGGAATGATTAAAGCATATAACTAGAATTGAAAAAACTCTATGATGCATTTGATGATGGTTGGTCTATTAAGTTTCACTAGGAATTAATTGTGTAAGACTCTCATATTGCATATATTCATTGTTGTTACGCTACATCCTATCCATCTTCAAGAAATTATTTTAATCCTTTATCTTTCCTAACCCTTCTATTTATTTATTTTACCTCAAATATCTATTTTAATTTCATAAGCATTACAAGGATTTAGTCGACTCTAGAGGTTGAACTTGGGAGAAATCCCAATCATGCAATGTTGGCCAAAATCTAGGGTACATATTACCAATTAGGCAAATTTTGGACCAACATGTTTTGGCTTGCTTGGTGGTATATTTTTGAAATGTCTCATCTACATAGAAGACTCACGATTTTGGTGAATAGTCTAGACCTATTAAGCAAAGAGTACATGTTCTCCTAGTGACTCCTCTGACATAAGAACCAAAATAATTGGTAGATCCATTGGCAATGGAACCCAAAACTACCTAATGATAAATATGGACACTAAAGGCATTTGCTTCAAAATGTTTTCATTCATATAACCATGGTCAGATAGATCTATCTAGCTTAAAATAGTGTTGGAATCCTAAACATCCTAGATCTCTATGAGATCCCCAAGGTCTCTCTAAAAATCCTAGTGGAAAAAAAACTTACAAGCACTATCAAGATGTAGCCACTTTAGCTACTACCTACAATATTTCTTTTGAAGATATGATGATCAAAATTCTTGCAATATCTCTTCAAAGCAAGACAAATTTATGGTATTGTTCCTTAGAGGATAAAAGCATTACCTAGGCCAACCTGGATGAACCCTTCATATTAGAATTTGATGATCTAGGAGACCCATTCTTACTGCTGACCTAGTTTTAATTCATTAAAAGATACCCCCATGAAAGTATTACTAATTTAAACATCCAATTCAAAATATTATGGAGAAGGATCCCCTAAGAAATACAACCATCTCATGCCCAAGCCTACATTTACTACATTCATGCTTTTAGTCTTCACTTAAGCCTTCTAATCCAGTAGTCTAATGAAAAATCATTTCTACAAGTCTTTCAAATGGTCATCATGACAAAAAATAAGCTCATTTTAGTTGGGAAACTTCCCCCTAGGACCACCATGTGGGATATCCATCAAACTCATAAAATTAGCCCATAGGTTCCATTTCCAAACATAAATTTTCCACTAAAAAATAGGATGTGAGAGTCATATCCATCTCATTCATCCATGACAAAATGCACTCCCATCATGCCAATATTGGAATTCTAGAAAGCACAAGAATTAATAATTTTAATTCAACAATTGATGAAGGAGCTCAATAAAGTACAAGGACAAGAAGCTAAGGTAGAGGTTGAGAAAGGCCCTTAGGGAAAACACCTCCCTAAATATCAAGTAATATGCAGTACTAAATATAGTGGAAGAGGTCTGAGATAAGAACCCATAGTTATTGTTATGCACAAGCCTTTAGTGTTCAAAAATAGTTACAAGGATAATGGTTATAGACCTTTTCAACCTTATCTCTACTCAAAGGTGACTCTAGAAATGAACAATGTTGTAGCTCTCATTGTGGATCCAAAATAAAATTTCATAAATTAAGGATCAACTCATGCTTTCTTGTTGACATATTATCAAATAATTATAAAATCAAAAAATATGAGGTAAGAAATGAAACAAAGGGTGGAAAAAGCTAAAAAATAAGATCTAGAACCAACATCATGTTCACATGAAGGACAATGGAAAGAGAGAAAGCCAAAATAATGCATTGAAGTATTAATTCTAGAAAAATTGAGTCTGAAAACATGGTAGCTAAATAAAAAAAGGATAGAAGCCTATCAAGAGTTGTATTTCATAGCCACAAATCAGAGATAGAGAACTAACATAGATGACCAATATTAAAAATCGTTCAAGCCATTAGTCTAAAAACTAGAGCTACCAAATGAAGTAAGAGACAACATTTTAGAGGAAGTAAAAGGCCTAAAAGGATTCTTTTGGTATCTGAGAAAGAAAATTCAATCAAGTTAGAAGTAAAAGGATCAGAAAATAGAACCATTTCCTAGAATATATCAAGTGAGCAACCATTTTTAAGCAATGGAAAGACCCGATTCCCTCCCTTCTATCAATCTATGTGCTTGGAAAGTTGTATACTACATAATTGCACAATAGACCTATAAGCTACTACCATAGTTATGACTTAGGTAGTCTACAATGTTATGGATTTAAATTATATCCAATTAGATTTCAAAATGATACAATTTAATAGAGTACAAATCCAGGTAGTTGGTGTCATAAGAAAGGTTTTTATATTGATACATGAGTGTCCAAACCTTGTAGTGGTATGACATAATAATTCCTAGTTTATCACCCTTGTTTAGGATTTTCTTGTTCAAGAATTTTTGGAGCAATTAGGGGGACACCTAGCCCTAGACCACAATCATATGACTATCCCCTATACCCAAAAATGGTCTAGATATATGGCCAAAAGCTCAAACTATACCATATTGAAAAGTATGAAGAGCAAAAAATAAGTTTGGTAGAAGAATCCTTCAAAGGAACACATATGGAGGTAATGGATTGGCAAAAGGAAGAAAATAATTTTATTTGGCACAAATTCTTCCTAGGTAGTCATAATATTGGGATGATAATTTTGTTAAACCTAGAAAAACAACTAAATTTAAAAACTAGCTACAAGGAGTTCCAAGGCTTGGGAAGTCACTAGTCACAACCATAAAAAACATGGCTAGAAGATCAGGGGAAGCCAATAGAAAAACCATATGTAGAAAAATAATGTGATATAATAGACCTAGAGTTGATGATAAATATGTTTCCAAGAACCCTATAAATGTCTATTTTCGAGCCAACACATAGACAAATGCATAAAGAGATGAAGATCCATGACTTTTGTACTCAAGAGCAACCACCTATGTTGGTCTTCAGTACCCTATGATAGGTAATCCTTGGAAATAAAAGTTTCATGAAGTCAATTCAAAGGTCTAACCAAAACAAGTTACACACTTCTAGAAGTGTGTCAAAGAGAGAATATTGAGTTTGACATTATATGGTTTGACCATTACAGGTCTCAATGAGAAGGTGAAGTCTATTCCAATTGGCGCAAAGAGGTATGCAACAATTTTGTGTAAAATATACATGTAAATAAAGCCTATAGTAGGCATATACAGATGAAAATAAGGACATTGGCTAAGAGGCATAGGTACACCATATAAATAGTGCTTTGAAAAGATAGAAAACTCACACATGTGAGATTTTGAAAGCAAGAGTAGATTTTATGGGGTGTTGAGTTAGTTATATTGGCAATGAATTCTCTCAAAAGTAGGTAAATTCTAGTATCGAATAGAAAATATGAATCTAATGATAGATTAGTGGACCCTCTAGATGGAAGACCTATATTGGGCAGTCTTCACTTCCCCATTGTTCCAGATCTCACCAATGACTGTGTTCCTTCAACACAATTTTGATAGACCTATTAGCCTATAATGAGGTATAGAATATACAACTACACTTCTTTGGTTGTCCCTCTTATTTTCTTCACCATTTGGATTCATCATTCTCAAGGGTAGTCAAAGAAGCAGTGGCAAGAGAAAAAAAGGAAGGGAAAAGGAGAGGTAATCTAAGAGGTTCATTAGTAGAGATAGACATAGGTTGAGAGGAAATTATATTTGGCCAAGTCTAAGAAATGCCTATAGTTACACACCTTAATATATGATTTCAAGTCATGTAACTATGAACACTCCTTGAAATTGTTTGAACTAGAATTTCTCTAAATCAATGATTAATCATAGATTGGAATATGGGTCAAATAACAATAAAGTAAAAAAGTAAATCTAAAGGCTAAAGATGAGTTTGGAATGTAGTCTAAGGAGAAATTTACCATCTTTAGGTATTATTCCTTTCATTTTTCATCCATCCTTATCACATTTTGCTCCTCATCACTGCTCTATTTTCCCATTCACCCCTTTCCCTCCTTATCACACTTTACACTTTTTATCTAACTATTCCTTGTAGTTCCAATACTTTTGATTACTTCCTTCTGACTCTAGAGCCCAATGGATAGGATAGAGCTTGCAAGTAGTAGAAGGTATTTTGACCAATTCAGAAGTCATAAGAAGATGACTCACAAGTGTTAGAGATGATGTAAAAAGCATACCATATGGCACTTCAATGAATCTTTGATGATGGAATAAAACATAAGGTATTTGGACAAGAAGGATCCAACTGGAAATAGGTTATTTAAAGCTCAATATAAAAGACATGCAAGCAAACCTCCTGTACAAACCACATATTTTTTGAGAAAAGCAGCAATTCAAAAAATGATGTTCACAATCGTTGTGACAATTAGCTAGCATAGTTATCCACTCAACTATATAAGCTAATGTGGGATTGAGCCAAAATGCAAATATAAATATAATTCTCCTAACGAATAGTAAAGCAACCATGCTTGTATCTCAAGCCCTAAAATGCTATGTAAATGCAAGCATTGTCAAAAAGAAATTTCTATGCAACTTCATAAAGAAAAGAAATGTATAAAATAATAAAATGCTCTGATCTATGAGTGCTTGGAATATTTTATTAAGGTATTTTGATTGGGTTTGAAGTAGTTTTTATCTATATCAAACTATGCTCAAGGAAGTACCAATTTTGTAGGGGGTACCATCCTTTAGGTATCCCCACTCCTTTTCCATTCTTGTATCCTTTTCATATATCCCTCCTCCATCCACATCCACACCCTATCTTCCTAAATATCTCTCCACCACCTCTAGCCACTCCATTTCCATACACTCCTTCATTTCTCACTTCTTGTAGCCCCTATCATTTCAATTTTTATCATATTATCTTCTAACTCCTTTCCCACTTTAGAATTATGTATTCCATAAATATGGCCATATAGGTTCTCTATTTCAATAAATAAAAATCCCTAGGAGGCACCAAAATGTAGGTCAAAATAATATCAACATTATAATCCTTTGAATGGTAGGCCAACCTACCATGTTGCTAAAATTTTGCAAGGCAAACAACTCAAATATTTGTCTAAGTAGCATAAAATAAGAAAACAAAGACTCAAATGCATCAGAATCAAACTATGTTCCAAGGTGGTCAATATTATTTATAGTAGATATGGGATCATGAGAAGTGAATAAGCATAATGTGATTTGGGATTGAAGAAAATTTTACTAAGTCCTAAAGGATTTTGGCAATACACAAACCCAAATTTAGGCTTGCACAATATCAGGTCTTCCAAGCGATGAAACCCAATCATGCATAAAATCGAAAGAGAATAAAGCCATACTTTGCAAGTACTTGCATCAACACAAGCTTGGTCGAAGCCCAAAAATATGTAGAAGAATAAAGTTAGATTTCTTAAGAAAAGCGTCACATGTACAAAACTAGAGAAGCAAAATCGGAGCAAGTTTGAATTTTGTCAAGAAATGATGTTAGTTGAATCTATCAAAATCCCAAGTTTGATCCAAAAATATTACCAAAAAACTAAAAAGACCTAACGCTACTATTAAAGCTTGGATTTGATACACATTAATTTGGAAGCATCCAATTTACCCCTATAAAATACGATAACCACCCTAGTGCCTTCTGATTGTCTAAGATAAAACCATTGAGCTTGAAAGTGACATCTTTGACAAATGATTGTAGTGGCCAAGAAATTTACAAAGGAGACTATTGGAGATCAATGGATCTGCTAGAACAAATCTAGGGTATTCATAGCTACTAAAATTTAATTGGTGATGCAAACATCCACACCCATGAGCATTTATTGCTAGGTTTTTCCCAAAAAGACTTATAACAACTTTGTAAATATTATTCTACAAGATTCAAAAATAGCCTGTAAATAGATCAATGCACTTTAGAATGGGATTCCACTCTATAGCATTTGCTTAATATGTAGTGTATGATGACTACTTCCAATTAAAGAAAAGTTAAAGTTGTTTGGCCTCTATTGTGATTGCATTTGTATATTTTAATGAATGAATCTATGTTTTAATTCAATTCTATTATGATCCATGATTAGTTTATTCTATTAAAGTGAATCTTGCTTTTTGGATCGATATTGGATTGCTTTTCATATGGCTTTGGAATTATTAAAGAATATAACTAAAATTGAACAAACTTTGTGATGCATTTTATGATGGTTTTTCTATTAAGTTACACTAGGAATTAATCATGTGACTCTCATATTGCATATATTCATTGGTATTACGCTATATATTGTCTATCTTCAAGCAATTATATTAATACTTACTCTTGCTTGACCTTTCTATTTCTTTATTTTATCTTAATATATGGTGCAAGAAACATAGATAGACCTTTGAGGTAGCATATCATCATGACACATGGTGAACCCATTCTCATTCAAATATCACCAAATAATGTTGTCAAGAAGAATGAATAAATGGTCAAGATGACTTATTAGAAGAAAATAATGAAATATTGTGAAATTTAAAGTGTTGTATTAAATACATGATACCAAAAATTGAAAAACAAAGAGATACATCAATGAAGGAAAAGAAAATCCTACAATCAATCATGAAAGAAGCTCAAGATGAAAATTTTCAATACTTGGGAATTATATAAGTTCAAAGGTTGAAGAAGCAGATGAATATTCTAAAGATATTTTCATATTACCTAATGATATAGGAATGATAATAAGTATGGGATAAATTTCTAATGAAGTTCCTAAAGGTAAGATAATAAAACAAGAAAAGGTTGAATAGTTAGAAAATAAATCAATGATGAAAGATGCTTCTTGCGATACAAATGACTTTAGACCCATGATGATAGATGTATGTTGTAATACTAGTGATATTTACCAAAAAGGAAAAGAAGTAAGTTATGATCGAAATGAAAGGAAATATTATGATGCATGCAATGATACTTGTGATTTAGAATTTATGACAAAAATAGAAGAACCTGTTACAAAAATAGATGTTACATGTGATACAAGTGATTTACATGTAGTTAATGACCATTTAGAAAAAAACTTATGTTATTAGAATTGATATTGACATGAATTCAAATGATAATAGTGATAATGATGCTCAATCTAATGAGATTTTTGGTTATTTTGAAAAATATATAAAGGGAGTTGGTTCAAAACTATTAAGTAAAATGGGATATAAAGAAATAGATTTTGGAAAACATGAACAAGGAATGAAAGAACCAATTGTACCAAAAATAAGATCTAAATGTGAAGGTCTTGGATATATAGAACAAACAAGCAGCAAGGTATCAGTAATTATATTTTTAACAAAAAATAGATGTAAACATTGTGGTAGATATGGACACCAATATAAAAATTGTTGGAATCTTCATAATTGTAAAATTTGTGAAGGACATAATCATTCACAAATATTTTATCTACAAAAATAAAATGAAAATATAGATTTATAATGGATTATGGATGGATAAATTGGGATAAGATAAAAAGAATGTTGTATGGTCTCTATAAAAGAAAATAAAGTATGATCAAATGTTGCTAAGGATATTATGACTCAAGTATAGCTTGGAGGATGAAATATTATTTGAATATTATAGTGGATAACCCAAGGGAGTGATCCAGTGTTAGAGACCCAGAAGCAACCCATAAAAAAAGAATCCAAAGGTAGACACATATAATAGTATACAACCATGACAAAGTTAGAGCTAAAGGATGAAGATTCATATTTAAAATAAAGTATTCAATAACCAAATAATGTAATACAGGGGGGTTTTGGAGTATATTATATTATTTGGTACATGCTAATGTACCACCTTGGGTACATCATTGTAAATATTATATTAGGAGTGTGTTCTAGATTAGAGTGTGAGTAAATATTTTATGTAATATAATAATGTGTAGGAAATGCACAAGTGTCATGTAATTAAGTGTGCAAGTGTGGTGAGTGTAAATGTGCAAAAGTGTCCATTATGTAAGAGTGCACATGTGTCCTTAGAATAGGAAAGTGAATAGTCTCAAAGAAGAGTGAAGGCCATGGTACTCCATATGAAGAGTCACATTCTATTTTATATATGTGTGACTAAGCATTGTAGAGAGGAGAGAGAGTGTGTGATCTTTATTCTATATCATTTTTACTATTTTGTGAGTATTTATTAGTGTCCATTTTATGAGTTATTTCTGTTGTTATTTATGAGTTAAATTTGAATAAAATATTCCTATTATTGAGTATTTTATATTGCGACTTTATTTTTTATTATGTGGTTATTTAAATTAAGAGTTTAACATCAAAAGATAACAAAAGGAAGCAATCATCCTAGAGTTCATCTCCTCTAAGATTAGCTTGGGAATATTGGCCAATAGTCTCCTTTCATATTGCAGTCTTCCCAAATTATTGGGACCCAAGAGCTTTTCAAAATAACTAACAACTTCATCTCTTATATCCTTGGGATCAACCAAAATAGAGCCATCATCCTTCAAAATATCCTTGATTCTATTGACACTCTTGTGTTTGAGGGTTGTGACATGAAAGAATTTTACATTTCTATCTCCCTCTTTCATCCATAGTGCTCTGGACCTTTGCCTCCAAAAAATATCTTCTTTTAAAAGGGTATTATGAAATTTTTCTGACACTAACTTCTTTTTCTTAAGATCCTCTTGCATTGAACCTACCTCTAGAAGGGCATTTATCTCATTTAATTAATTCTTCAAAACCTTTTTTTCTGAAATAGGTGACCAAAACCGATTTATTCTAGAATTTTAAATTATATTTGACATATCAAAGTTTTTTTACAATTTGAGCTATTAATGGGCTATAAAATATTTTGGACCACCACTTCATAATACAAGACTCCAAAACCTGGAGCTGAAACCACATGAATTCAAATATGAAAGGTCTTATGATCCTTCTGGAATTAGAAAGGACTTCCATGTTGGAAATTTTGAGTAAGTTGTATTGGCATTGCTGTCAAAAGGTTGATGTTAGAGAGCACTTTGTATGGAAGGAATATTCTTCTATGGTTGATATGGTTGAAATTGATCAAGGCAAAGTTCATTCCAAAAATAAGAAAATTGGTCGGAAAGAAGAGGCCATGGTTTAAAAGGAAAGACAAATATTATTATAATATTTTTCAATATTATAATAATTGGGTCCAAGAAATCATTAAAAAAGAGATATCTTGGACAAGGTTTATTGAGCTTTTATAAAAGGTTGCAAAGGTTTCTTTTAAATTATTTAAATTAAAATATTTTAACAAAAGTTAAAATTTTAATTTAAAATAATTTATGGCGCCAAAGTTTCAAATCGAATTTGAATTCAAAAGCAAGAGAGGGCTGATATTTTTTAAACCAAAGGAAAGAGTATTTAAAGGAAATTATTTTTCATTTCCAAAGGTTCATTATTCAAATGCCTATGTGGAAGAGATAATTCGTGCACTCTATTTTCAAAAAGGGAGAAGACGTTCGTGAGCCTTAAAGGAAAGGGAGGTAGAGTTGCATTGAAATTCACCTAGAGCAAAAGATATATCCCATAGCGCTGGGTAGCACAGGTGGTAGGAAGAACGTGGCTAAGGTACTTGCGAAGGTAAGGTTTCTGTTTCGAATCCCATGGATTTGTTTTGTAAAAGGGTAAAGCACATTTTTTGTTTTCAATGAAGGTGATTTCAAATATGAAATCATGGATATTGGATTGCGTGTGGGCATGTAGCCCAAGTGGTAGCCTAGCCTTGGGCTAGGGCATTATGGTGGCTTAGATCACAGGTTTGAGCTTGGGCACTAGTCATTGAGACTTGTGCAATATTTTTCGCAGGCGGAATATTAAAGGTATGCTTTTTAATTTATGTGCTTCTATGGTCTTGGAATACATGATTTGACTTTGAGGCCACATGATATTAAAAGGGCCAAGTGTGGAATTATTTAGGGAGTCATAAGGTGTGTTAATTAAATATTTTACTTTGGGTGCTTAGGAAATAAATAAAGCATTGGAGATTATAAGGTGTAAACAAAGGGACTTTATTTTGATATGTGTTGAATATTATTTTGAAAGAGAAGGAGATTATAAGGTGTAAACAAGGAACTTTATTTTGAAAGAGAAGGAGATTATAAGGTGTAAACAAGGAACTTTATTTTGATATGTGTTGAATATTATTTTTAAAGAGAAGGAGATTATAAGGTGTAAAAAAGGAACTTTATTTTTTATATGTGTTGAATTTTATCTTGAAAGAGAAGGAGATTATAAGGTGTAAACAAGGAACTTTGTTTTTGATGTATGTTGAATATTATTTTGAAAGTGAAGGAGTGATAAGGTGTACTTGTGACTTGACATTTTATTGTATTTCTTATATGGTGAAATATTTATTGAGGTAAATATTCTTGTGGAGATTTTGAGATAGACTGTTGCTATCTAACCTAGAATTGGCAAAAGGATTTGGTTGTGAGTAAAACAAGTTTTGAAGACATATCTCCATCAAAGCAAATAGGTATGGGCACATCATATTTTGTTTTAAATATTGGAATGAATGTTGTAAAATATAAGGTGGAGTGAAAAGGATTGTTTGATAAGCATTTTTGGAAATATTTGAGTGAATTCTTATATGCTTCATTGGTAAATGTTTTGAGAACATTTGAGATAGATATTGAAGATTATTTGAGTTAGGGTTTGAGACCCACATTGTGCACATTGTTTGAAGAAGTATGAAAATAATTGTTTAGGGTTTGTAAGCAAGTTGTGCTTCATTGGTTGAATAATTGAATGAAATTTTTGAATGTTGGTTTGAGTATGTTTGTGATTAAGCAAGTCTTGGTGAAGACTTGAAGGTAGGTTTGAGCAAGTCTTGTGAAGACTTGAAATAGAATTAAGAGCAGGTTTGATTTGTTCAAGCTTTGTGTTAAGGCTTGGGGATAAATTTGATACAGATATTTGTGAGCAGAGTTAGAGCAGATTTGCACTACACTTGGGATAGAGTTTGGTGCAGATATGAGACAGAGACGAGAGTAATATTTGGAGGTGACAAAGTAGAGGATAATAGCCTCTAGTGGATAGAGATCCATTAGCCAAGGTAATGAGGATGGAGGTATTCTATGGAGAGAGATCCACAAGCTAGTGTAGCGAGGGCATAAGTCTTCTAGAAGATCACCAGCCAAAGCAAAGGAGAAAGAGTTCTCCTATGGATAGAGTTCCATGAATTAGAATAAAGGGATTGGTGTCTCCTTTGGATAGAGGTCCATAAACATTGTAATAGGGAATTAATTCCCAAAATAATTTATTGATAAAATTTATAAGGAATATTTTCTTCGTGGAGTAGCCCGGGTGAACCACGTTAAATCATGTCTCTCATGTGTGTGATGATTTGTGGAATTATTACTACTTGGATATTGCTGATGTTATCATATGGATTGAAAAGTAAAAAGTTTTATCTTATACTGTTCACCCCCCTCTCAGTATAAGTTCATGTTCTTCACTCCAATAGAAGGGAGTTATGATCAGATCCAATCTTGGGAAGATAATTTATAGAAGTGACTCCTAAAAACCCAAATTCATCCTTGGAAACTAGATACATGTCAAGTCTTATTTCAATTAAATGACTACCTATCCTACCATTACTTCAGGTAAACTTGCTCCCCCTCAACTCTAGATCCATTAATTCAAACTGATTAACAAAATTAGAAAAATCCTCCATTCCTTTAGACAACAATGGATTACCTCCTTTTTTATATAAGGGGTAAAGAGGATAATTAAAATATCCCACACGAATCCAAAATTCAAGCAAAAAGCTTTCTCTCATCTGACCTAAGATTATCCTTAAGGCACTCCTTTCCACTATAAAATTTGGGGCATAAATATTGGATAAGGCTCATATCCTATTAGACTACTTGCTGGAAAAATAGATATTAATGATTTATTTAGAAAAAATTAAAATTCCATCCACTCTTGAAGGATCCCAAAGATAGAGCAATCCTCTCGAAGAGCCTTGGGCATGACTTGTAGCAAAGTCTACCTGCTTCCATATTAAATTTTTAATCTTAAAAAAAGTGTATTCTTCTTAGTTTCTTGAAGTAAAAGAATCTATGGAAATAAATTCTTTCTCATAGATGAAAGAAGACTTTGTTTGGATTGGCCATTAAGTCCTCTCACATTCTAGGAAAGAATTCTCATTTACGATTTTTGGAATCATTTTTCTTTCCCCACCAGTTGTGGATGGTGGTTCAATTCTGAATACTTGCATATTCTTTGAGTTCTCCTTTGATCCACTGCTAGCCTCTAACTTCAAAACCTCTTGGGATCCATTACATAAATCTATATCTATAGCCCATATTTTATGAATATTCTTCTTCCTACCACCAAAATTGGTTAGGATTTGATTTATGAGCATATTTTTTTTTTGGATTTTCATCTAGCTCACTAATGGCTTATGGATTCATAATTTCTTGAGATCCATTAGAAATATTTATCTTAATATCCCATTTTATTAGATATTTATTCAAAGTCTTGCTCACATTCCTCTCAATTCCAACATCAACACAACCTTTCTTTTGGGTTCTTGTAACAAGGCTAGGAATCCCGAGCCCATTGCTCCCAAAAATATTCTCTAAGGATGGAAAGCCTAGAGATATTTCAGAATCAACCATTTTCCCTAAAGTCAGGGAGCCTAGAGCACTTTTAGGAATAAACCTTTTACCCTTAGGGGAGGGGAGACTTTTGCTGATAAGTCATGCAAATCCAAACTAGCTAAGTCTGATAATTTATCATGCCTGGGTGAGGAACCTCTTGCCTTCAATCCAAGTGAAGCAAAATTAATCAATTCAAGATTACCATTCCCCATAGTAGAGGAAATAGATCCTGAGGCTAAAAAATCAAAAGAATTATCCACCAGGAGATTAAAAGAAGATGAGGGCTCTAGAGCACATACCAGGAATTTAAATTCAACCAAAGCTTTGATATCTCCAATCCAAGAAACTTTTTCAACACTAAGAATATCATTAGGAGCCTCACCAAAAGCAACCAGATTTGAAGACTTTCCTTTACCATCAGTCTGAGGATCCACTTTCTTATTTTTTTCCCACACTCATTTCTTAGATTGAACCATCTTGTTGGGGCATTGAATGGCCAAATGACTAATATTTTTACAATATGAACACACAATGGGTCTATTTTCATATTCTACAGGTTGATTTCTAGTATGAAAAATATAAATTAGATCAATTGACTTAAGGAGTTTTGCTTCCAAGTCTATATTGACACACATTATTGCATGCACCATTTTGGATTTTTACTTTGTGGTTGCATCAATCAAAACAAAATCCCCTAGGAGTTTAGCAATTCCTCTCAGAATATCCTCATACCAAAATTGGAAAGGGAGACCAGGGAGTCTAATCTAGAGAGGAGCCATGTTAATATTCTGAGAGTCAGGGTCAAAGTTCATACCCCACTTTCTAGGAAATAAGCTCCTCCAATCAAAGAACTAGGCCCCCCCTCCCAAAATCCTCAATGAGTCTTCCTCTTCACTAAGATTAATGAGGAAGAATCCTTTGGGAAGAACTATAATTTCCATTAGCCCTTTAGGAGACCATTTGGAAGAGACCCAATTCCTAATAAAATTAATGCCTGATTGAAATCAGATGAACTTACCAACCAAGTTAAAAGCTCCTAAAGAACACAAGATTATATTGAGAGGGGGGTGAAAAGTATAGCACCCACTTTTTACTTTCTTTCCAAACCAATATCAATTAATATTCTTAATTGCAATAACCAAATATAGCAGTGTGCATTAATAACTCATATAGCAATAGTAAGCAAGAGCACAAGTCACCACACACAATTGAGACACAAGATTTAACGTGGTTCCCCCAATGTGGGGTACTCCACAAGATAATATCCTTATAATATTTCATACAAAAATAAGGATCCTTATCCAATACAATGATTAATTTGATCTGCTCAAATCTAGGCAATACACTGATCTACTTAGGTAGGCAATCCACTGATATGCTTAGCTAGGCAACACACTTATCTACTCAGGTAGGCAATCCACTAATCTGCTCAGCTAGGCAACATATTAATCTAATCAGGTAGGAAATCCACTGATCTGCTTAGCTAGGTAACACACTGATCTGCTTAGGTAGGCAATCCACTGATATGCTCAACTAGGTACTCCACTGATATGCTCAACAAACTCACACAGAACTTGTCCAAATCTGTTCAACAAGCTCACATAGAACTTTTCAAATCTGCTTAACAAGCTCACATAGAACTTGTCCAAATATTCTCAACAAGCTCACACAAAACTTGTCCAAATTTGCTCAACAAGCTCACACAGAACTTGTCCAAATCTGCTCAACAAGCTCACATAGAACTTGTCCAAATCTGTCCCAAAAATTGTCCACAAAGCTGTCCAAAAATCTATCCCAAAAGCCTTCTCAAAGGCTCAATCAATCATACTCAAGTAGTACTCAAATCTCATCCACAAATCTTATGAAGGTATGACTCAAATATGAACTCAACAATGAATGGTAATACACTCTTCAAAGGATGACAACTATGATACACAATGATCTCAACTCAAATCAATCTCATATAAGCATAAAGAGAATTTTTAGAGACTCAATATGTTCTATACTCAAATCCAATATCTTTCTCAACTCAAGGCAATCTCATAGAAGCATAAAGAGAATTGTTAGAGACTCAATATGTTCTATCCTCAAATCTCAATCTCAACTCAAATCTAGAATATAGAATAGTTTATTTCATGGAACTTTAATAACCACTTCACACAATCACTTGACTAGGCTCAAACAAATCTTCTCAACCAACTACCACAAGGAACAACTCTTTCTTACAAACCCTAGTCCAAGCATGTATCAACCAACTCAAATGTTTCCAAAAATGCTCAACCACAAATCTCACATAACAATGATACTCATGTTCTTCTCAATTTCAAGTTCTTTGCATAACCAATGGGATTCAACAACAATGTTAATAAAATATTCTTCACATAACAATGATACTCATGTTCTTTTCAAGTTATTTGCATAACCAATGGGCTTTAAAAACTATGCTTATAAAACAATATTTAACCACAAATCTCAAACTAGAAAACCTTGAAGCATTAAACCAACCACTTTTAAAAAGAAACCACAATCAATCCTTTTCTCTCCAATGATGTTTCAAAAATCAACCACCATAATCAATCAATAGGATAATTTACCCATACCTTTTATGAATATGAAGAAACCCCTTTAGAAATCTGCCACACTCAACACACTTTGAAAAAGAACAAAACAACCTTCACTTTGAACCCATTTACAAAAATAGAAATATCTCTTTATATACACCTTATTTCTCCATCTATTCAAGTTAATCAAATAGACCTCGAAATAACCTTTCCAACGATATATAATATGGTATACTTATAAAAGAGGAAAGCACCAGAAATTTATCTTTTTCTAAAAGTGCATTTCAACCCTTATATCTTGCCTTCCAAGTAAATAAAAATTTAATCAAACATTATTCCCTTAGCATCACCTTATTCCTCCAACATTAGGCAATAATAAAAAATATTCAATAAAATATTTACTTGCCTCTTAGAGGAAATTGAACCCTCGTCACTGCCCAATCAACACCACAACCATGGTGCCAAAGACCACGTGAGCTATCTGCTCACATAGGACAAAGAGAAAAAATACTCCCTATATTTTTCTGCCCTTGCTCATGCCAAAAACGTGTGCCAAATGCTCTTCTTCCACACTCTACGAAAATCGAACCTAGTGGGAATTGAACGCATGCCCCATCGCAACCAAAAACTCCATGCTTCATAAGCTCACCGTTGGACCACGTTGTCACATCGAAGGATTTTCAGGCTTCCACTTTTTGTTCTTTTCATTCGATACTTACTCTTTTGAATCGAAAGCCTTTGCATATATATATGGAACCTTCCTTTAATTTCACATAGGTTGGAACCTTTAATTATTAATTTCCTTTTGATGGCGCATGGTTTTTATGGTGTCGACGATGACTTTAATTTTAATTTTAAAATTAAAATTAAAATTTTAAATAATTAAAATTTAAACTAAATATTTAAAATTAAATATCTCCATCACCGGGGCACATTTTTCAATGAAACAAAAAGCCAACCTAGGTTTTAAGAAAAACCCATTTCAAATTTGCCATCCATGGTTTTAAATAAAACCTTTTATTTTGCTTGCCTTGGTTTTCACAAAAACCCTGTATATATCCATGCTTTCCACAATATCATAAATACTTATTTATGAAATACTTTGGCCACCAAAACTCAATGTGATCCATGTGACATCAATGACAACATTAAATACCTCAAATTTCCAACAACTCCTTCATCCATAGTTAGGCTCATTAGATTATGCAACACTCTGAGAGATCTTTTAGATGGTTGGAGATCAAAAATACCCATAAGGAGTTCTACTTTTTTAACTTTGGCATATTTTACAACCATAGTTGTGTAAGGCTCGATCCTTAGGTTAAAAGAGAAAGAATATCCTAGTGGACCTCGAGGGGGTTTGCATATCCAAGTGGTAACTGAGGGTTCCCATGGGGATTGAAGAATCTCCAAGGGATGCCATAGAAGGATGACAAACCTTTGGAGAAACACCAACAACAATATTCTCCCCACTCACCACCTCCCTACTCGTCACCTTCCAACTCACATCCAATTCAAAAGTCTCCTCGAATCCCATCCTGCAACTATCTTACTAGAACCCTATCCTCTAACAATTTTCCTAATTAAATAGAAATGGGGAATGAGTTGACATTATTCCATGAATTATCCTCTACGATAATTTTTTTCTCATTATTTTCTTGAGTTTCAAAAACATGGATAAAATAATAGGTAGTGATCCATGGTTCAAGGAGATATATAAATTATAATTAAGACCATGGAGTTAGAACATTATTATGGAGACAAAAACTCTCAAATATGATTTTACTACAAGTTAAGCATTTGCACTTACATGTCATATTATCAATTTAAGGAGGTTTTGAAGGATATTGGTAATACTATATGGAGTTCCTCTAGGAATGGCCAACTATCAAGGAGTAAAAGCATGTTGTGTATACTCAAATATATGTTGTTTTGGATATTTCAAAATATTTAACAAAATCCATTAAGATTAAATTTAAATTAATAAAATAGGATTATTAAGTGGATTACAAAAACATATATTCTAATGGCACAAATGTTATAATACTAGATTTAATGCAAGATATTGCAAAGTGACAACTATAAAGATATGGAAGGTTTTGATCATGATACAAAATTCAAAGTGAAGCATGAATATCATATTATAGTAGAAGAAGGATTAAATAAATGATTTTCTAATCCCCAAAAAATGGCAAACAAAATCATTTTTGACTCATCAAATGACAAAAACCTTCATTATTCATTTAAAGAAAATAATAAAACAAATTAATAAGGATGAAAGGGATGAGGAATTTCCATATGCAAGTTCAAAATTTGAAGAAATTAAAGGTGTACAGAAATATTTGGAGGTAAAATTTAAAATTAGAAAGGTGTAAGAGATCATATTTATTCCATGTAAATCATAGATTATTCTTCTCAAATAGTAGAAAAGCATATTTTTGCATAAAAATGAAAGAAAATAATAGATCCTTTTTTCTTAAGTAGTAGTATAGAGTTTTCTCCTTGCAATTTAGGATTGTAAGGGGAGAAAAATAAAGAAAGTATTATCATGGAGAATATTTTTTGTCACTTAGGGTTTTTATGGTAGCACAAGAAAGTATGTAGTATAGAGGATGACCCTTGCACTTTAGGGTTTCCAAGGAAGCATAAAGGGGAAAGCTTTATTAAGTCTATCCCTTGCACTTCAGGTTAATCAAGGTAATGATAAGTCAAATTATGAGTAGTATAAAAAAATGGAAGAGATTTATGAGGATGAAAGTATTGTTGTAAATATAAAATTAAGAGGAAGACCCTCATAGTAGGATTAAAAAGAAAAGGAAACTTATAAGGCTATTATTTTGTAAAAAAAAAATCAAATATCATGTAAGTGTAATAAGTGTTTCTAAGCCTTTAAATAAGAATAAAAGTAATGTTGAAGATTGTATTATAGAATATTTTGAGTATAAATAATGCCACTATAAATAGTTATCAATGAATTTATAGGTTGTTATAGTTTTGAATTTATTCTAATACATGAAACAAAAAAGGTATTGAGACATATAAGGATGGATCTAAAAAGGTTTAGAATATGGATTATTATATAGTGGTTTATATTATGGAATATTCAAGAGGTATTGCTACAATAAGGGGCAGTCACAAGTAGGATGGACAATTGCTAGAAGTAAAAAAAAAATGGGTTGCTAGTCTTATTTGCAACAAAAAGGAAAATATCAAAGTTGAGGTCATAAATATATATGCTTCAACTACAATAGTCTTATTATATATGTTTAAAGGGCCTCAATTTATTTATGTTAAATTAAACTATGATTCATTCTTATCATCTATGGATCCTAGGAGGACTTCAACATAGTTCGATTTCCTTAAACAAATAAGGGTGATATTTATAGATGATATAAATCAATGGAGTTTTTTTCTTCCTTTGTCAATTCAAAAGAACTTTAGGATGTTAGTCATCTATGCTTTCAATATACATGACATACTAGGTAAACTCATCTAGTATAAATACTGGACACATTTTTGTTGTCAATTCCATAGTTGAAAACAAAGTATACAATCTCTTAAAATTTTTAATCATAAGAAAGATAAAATCACAAACTCTTGGAATTTTATCTACTCAATGATGGTCATCCAATTCCATTATCTTTTTAATTTACGTATCTCCAAGACCCTTTTTTCTTTCAAAATGGTTAAGTTATAGTGGGGTGAAACAAGGTTCAAAGGATCATGTATGTACAAGTTTTTTTAAAAGATAAAATATCTAATGAAACAAATAAATATTTGAAATGTTAAATATTATGGTAACATATTTAAAATAAAGGGAAACTAAATCCAAGCTCAAAAATTTATAAACGATTTATCTAAATTAATAGAATGGACTACAATACTTATGTGTGAGAAAAATGATTACTTTCTGTTAGAAAAAGGAGATTCATATTGGGCACAAATATCCAAGAAGAGATAGCTCATGAAAGAACATAGAAATACAAAATTTTCATGCTACTATCAATTTTATTTTTCATTGAATAAAAAATATTTCAACATCATATGAAAGAAGTACTGAGGAAGAAGAAGATATTAGGAAATAAGAAATTAGTTATTTCAAAGATATTCTATTAGATGCTAGGAATGATAAGGAGTGTTAATGTAATAATTTATAAAATATTCAGATAAATTACTACACAAAGATAGAATAGAAGCTTCATGAGGAATATTCTATGGGGAATATCTAAGAGGTGGTCTTGTCTTTCCATCCTGATGAGGCACCCAACATCGATGGATTTATTGTAATTTTATTTATGTTTTTTTTGGGATTTTTTGAAAAGCGACATGTTAGATGTGGTTGGAGAAACTAGGGAAAATAAGGTTATAATAGGCGAGATCAATGCCACATTTATTACATTAGTTCCTAAAAAAATTTAAACAATTTTTTTTTATAATTTTCATCCAATAAGATTTCTTAGTATAATTTTTAAGATAATTTTAGAAATTATGGCAAAAAAATTAAAAGGAACTCTAGATTGTGTCATTGCAAAGAAACAAAATAAGATTTATTCCTAGTAAAAAAATGTTTTTGGTATAATTATTAAATACAAGACCCTACATTCTCTTCATTATATGGAAAAATTAGGTATGCATGTAAAAATAGTTGAGTAAATTATAAAATAGGGTTTGATGGAGTTTTCTATATGATATTCTTAAAACATTTGGTTTTGATCAAGGATGATGTGAATGATTAGATATTGTTATGAAACTCTATAAGAGTCTATTTTAATGGATCCCTTGATAAAAACTTCTAATAATTTCATGCCTCTAATGTGACCCATTATATCCTTATATCTTTATAACTCTTTCTAGAATTTTAGGAATAACTTTCTCAAAGAAAAATATGGAAGGAAAAATAAAAGATATTTAGATTGCAACAAATAATCTCTTTGAGTTTCTCTTACCTTTTTTTGGGATACTTTTATTTTGGGTCACTCCCTAGTTAGCAAGGTATGGAATTTAAATCCATACTATCATGATATGTTACTAGATAGTTGGTTAATATGAAAAATTTTGGATATTTTTCTTTAACACTTTCCTAGATTTATAATTGATTATTGTGGATATTTTAGGGTTTAATGTTGAAAAATTACCATCAATATGTCTAAGTATTTATTTGTATGATAAAGGAAAGAAGAAGGATCTTTGGAATTAAATTTTATATGGAATGATGTTTTGTTTGGTAGGTTGGAAATGTGATCTTTTAACCACACAAATCATAAAGATCACATTCTAATTCATCCCAACATATGTGATGTTACTTTAAATATTTCCAATAGGTATAGCATCCAAATTTAATATAATTCAAAGAAATTTACTTTGGAAATCATGCAAGGAAAAATTTATGTTTCCTCGTTATGAGTTGGATAGAGTTTCCAAAGGAAAAAATAGTAGAGGTATTGGTTTACAAAATTATATATTTATGATTTTGGCATTGGGGGAACACATAGTTTGAGTTTTTCCAAAAATCAAGGAAAGGGTTAAAAAATGTTACTTTAAAATATATAGATTTTGGGGATGTAATAATTTTTTTAAGAAAACAAACCCTACTAAGGGGTTTGATAACACAAAATTTTATATCATAGAGTTTATAGAAATTCAATAAATAAAGTAGATGGCAAAGAAATGAGGGGGATTCTATAAATTTTTATTCTAATGGATAGTTAAAGTTGTATCCTCCTATTTCTTATCCAAATGGTAATCACTTGCTCAAGTTTATTTCTATTGTACAAGTTCAGAGGCCAAATCATATTTAATGTGAGCAAGAATTCTAGATCTTGGATTTTTATTAGCAACCTTGTTGATGGAGAGGATCTAAAAAAAATAGCAAAATATCCCCAAAATATGTATGAGGAGTTTGCAAGAGTGATGACAAAAAGGTTCAATTTTACCTTTTTTTTAGGAACCCACATTTTCCATTTTCATGCAAAAGGATTAACTGGTTTGGAGGTCTATGACATATGGTGGATATTCATTCATGTTAGAATAAAGACTTTTGAGCAATCAAAAATTTATACTTCCAACACTTTTCTTGGAAGAATGTTTGGTGACTTGAGCCCCTCCCTAAGGATTTAACATTTCTTTAGTTAGTAGTCCAAATCAAAATTCTTGTAGGTAATAGTGTACAAAGAAAATGATATCATGGATATTTTAGGTGTGTCTTATATAAGGAGCATCGAGAAGGGAAAAGGCGAATAATAAGGTCAAATTCTCCTCAACTACTCAAAATTATATGGGACTTCAATTAACAACTATGAAAAATTTAGTTCATTTATTATAGGGATTAATTGAGGGGGATTCATATATTATTATTGTTGTTGTTAAGAAAAATGGATGTGGGGATTGGATCAATAAGATATTTATTTTTTAATGCTTATCAATTATTGGAGGCAATATCTTGGAAATTTCATCATATCTATATAGAGAATAAATGAGGTAGTAGACAACTTGATTGATTATGGTGTTCATATTCATATTAGAATAGCATCTCAGATGATTTTGTAATGTGATTTGGTATCGCATGTATTAGTCTATTTCAAACCACCCAATGAGACATCATTTTTTTACTTACACTAATATATCAGTGTAAAAAATAATATATCCATCCATAACAAACAACAAACATACACATCTATCATAGTAATTTATCATTAATTAACTAAAGACAAATAATATCTTACTATATGTATAACATTGCATAGTATATGAAATAAGTAAAAATACTTCAAAGATAAATATTATTAAAGTAATATTTATGTCATGCAAAACTATCAAACATAAAATCATTAAAACATTAACCTCACTTCAATTTTTCTTATGAAATTTAATGCAATTACACAATAGTAAATTGAATTTTTATTGAGATAATTATGTTGTAATATAAATAACAAAACCAAGTTTTCATTGTACAGTAAAAAATATATATCATTGTCTAGATTTGCCATTGTATCAACAATGATATAATATTTTTTGTCATCCCTTGATGTATTCAATCCCATCCAAACTAGGATTACATATTCTATTTATATATATATATGTGTGTGTGTGTGTGTGGAGAGAGAGAGAGAGAGAGAGAGAGAGAGAGAGAGAGAGAGAATCCAAAATAGGCTTACATATTCTATTTATATATATATGTGTGTGTGTGAGAGAGAGAGAGAGAGAATCCAAACTAGGCTTACATATTCTATTTATATATGTGTGTGTGTGTGTGTGTGAGGAGAGAGAGAGAGAGAGAGAGAGAGAGAGAGAGAGAGAGAGAGAGAGAAGGTTGTCTAGCTTTTATGGCTGCCATAGTAGTTTACAATGTCCACCTCAGAAGTTGCCACACAAATATTTGCGCAGTCTACCCCTACAACCACCATGCCACAATAATTTTAAACCTTTTACGTCGTTGAAAGCACCAAAAAAGGGACAAGCATTCAGTCCAACAAGGCCCGAGATTTGAACCTTGGACCTCCGCCCCCCTTACAGGATTTGGTCGAACCAATTGGTCTACACCTCGGACCCCTATCATAAGTATGGTTGGAAATCCTTTCATGTTTTTTTTCAAAATGGATCCAAAGAACTTATATCCCATCATAGAATTATGGATACAAGGCATCTTGTGTAGAAGGCCTATTGTAAAAAATATGACAAGGCAACCATCTCTAACATGGTAGTAAGGTAAAACTAGTTATTGAAGTATCTTTATTTATCAAGTACACTAATTATTCCAAATTTTAGTTCAATTTATATATTTTTGTGTTATAAATTTAATCATATTTTAAGGTTACAAAAATCTCTTATATTGTGTCGTAATTCTAAAATGATCTAGAGATGACATCTCCAATTACAACAATCAAATATGAATATCTTTACCCAATATTTAAAATATTTTTATTTTATTTTTAAAGCATATTTTCTAATGTTTAAACATAAAACAAAGGTATAATATAAAATTATTAGCCAAAGTAAATAATACAAACTTGTAATTCATTCACATAATCTAAGTGACCGTATACTTTTAAACCTACTACTATAAGCATCAATCCCAAAGCTAATGCAATATATTGTCGAGTCCCTTAAATATTTCTATTGTGATGTCAAGTAAAACTACAATTATTTCATAGATCAAGGACAATGATCTTAACTAACATGATATATTGGTTCGGTAACAATCTATAATTTTCCTATGAATTACCATTATCAAGCAAAACTCTTATTCTATTATACAGTAATAGGTTACTACCTTAGGTTTTAATTGGTTTTAGAGATTCATAAAACCTTTTAGATCAATAAATTTAAGCCTCCAAAACTCAAATTTTTTTAAGTGACGACCAAAATACTGATTTTCCTAAGAATACATGAATGATTCATGGGAGGGAAGTGCTAGAAGACTGGGAGTGATTGGTTCATTAGAGAAAAACACTCCTAGATTAGAGCAAACTCATATATTGGATTGAACCACTCATGGAAAGGCAAAAGGGAAAAAAAAGATGCATTAATTCAAAGGAATATTTTTGAAAAGCAACATGTTGGCATATAATGGTGTTACAAAGCTTTATAGAAGCCTTCTAAGTGACTTATTAATGTATTTAGAAGCATGTAAATTTTAGAGGTGCATCATTTTATTAAAGATGCCCCCAAATACTTACTTTTACTAGGAAGTAAGAATTTTTCACCCAAGGTAACTTAAGGATAAAATCTTCCATATAAATGGGAGCCATGAGATCCATTGTAAATATATTTTAGCCCTAAGAAAGTTTGAGCTACACTTTACAAGACCCACATTGCACTTAATACTTCTTGAAATTAATGATACTTTTGATTTCTATTAGTGGTACTGCCCTCCTAGATTATGGAATGTGTGATGATTGTGGCACTACCCTTTTGTCCTCTTGTCATTGCTTGTTTGTTTTATTTCTTGTGCATGGGATTCCACTATTGTTATTCAATTATTTTATGATTTTATTGATCAAACACACTCGCTGCTACAATTATGATTGTATTTACTTTTAATCTATTACACCCTAAACTTCAAAATTTAATTTCAAGAATTTTAATTTTTGTATTTCCTTTTCATACTTTAAATTATCACATTTAATTTCATGCAATTAGATTTTATTACTTAGATTCTAGCAAGGATAGTGGGGAGTTGGGTTAGATCTAGAGGTTGGAAGAGGCATTATCCCTTTCTTCCAAGATTGTTGGAATGGAATTGTAGGTACATAAGAATCTGAACATTTCCATAATTCAATATTATTTTGGGCACAAAAATGGGACCTAGGACTTGATTTTCATGATGAGATCAATCCTAGTACCAAAATAAACTTTATTATCACACATATTTCATTTTTGACATCCAATTTTGTAGGTGCTTTACAAATGGTGACTCTATTATGAACCTCCAAAATCTAAAATTTTTGCAAGGAAAACAAACAAGGTGACTCCCAATTGGTGGAATATTTTATCTTTGGCTCCAAATTTACATTATGACTAGCAAAAAGTAGTTGGACTAATTTTGGATGATTTTTTCCATGTCCTCACTTAGGAAGCAATTTTCTCTAAAAATGGAATAATTCACTATGTATGAGGCCAATTGCCTATAAAAATAAAAAATATTTTAAAAATTAATTTAGGAAGCAATTCACTCCACTCAAGTAGTGGAAATTCTATTTGAAAGAGTAAAATTCCATCAAGTAGATCCAAAGAGTGATTCTCCTAGTTTTTGAGGAGCAAATTACTTAGGAAGGTCAAGAATAATTCTAACTCATCTAAAGGGAGTGATTTACCTTATACTTGAAGTGATTCACTTACAATTTGCTTGGACAATTAATTTTTTTTTAAGTTACATCTTTAGAAGCAATTTGCTCTAACTAGGAAGATATTCACTCCAAATAGGGAGTGATTAAGTCTATTTTTAGTTTTCCATATTTTTTTCAAAATAATAATAAATTAATGTACATGTAGGTAGGTATGTGAGGGAACCCAAGATTATGAATATGTTCTCAAATATGGAATTATCATGCATAGAATTTTAATTAGAAGAATTAATCAAGTACCAACAAATAAATATAAAAAGGAAAAATGAATCAAATTATTGTTGGACCAGCAAGGTGTTGGACAATTTTTATTAATAAAAATGAGTGTAAATGTACAATGTATAAGATGAAAGGGTGGTTGATTTAGTGACGGTTTACCAACCATCAAATTGTAACTAACTAATTATTTACATGATGTAATAAATTTTTTAACATTACCCTCCTTATTACATCATACTTTAAACAAGGATAGGAATCAACAACTTACGTAGTTCAAAAAGACCATGGACTAGGATATACATATTAGTCCATGATTGACATCATTATGAATAGGGATAAACTCAAATGCTCACCTCATTGAGATTGACCATGTTGGAATCAATCAAGGATAGGGACAAACACAACTATCAAATATTTTAAATCATAATAGGACAGGGGCACACATGATATCCATATAAATAGTTTCAAATAGGGACATACTCATCTATCTATAGACCTCTATGATTAGAGACACACTCAACCAATCATAGGTATAATACTTTGTATGTGAATAGGGACACACACACAACCATTCACAAGATAATAATTGGATCAGCCATATAATCCCCTCAAACTAAACAATTTATTGATTATGTGGTCCTCAAAACACTAATATACTTTCTTCTATAGGATGATTGCATCAAGCTTGAAAATATATTTCTAATGAGTATATAAAAGCCTATACTTGAAAAATGATAAGTGCCTCAAATCATTAAAAATGGATATTATCTCACAAAGTAATATATATGGGATTCAGAATCATCTCCCACATCAATTCATGGTCAAATCATAGCAATACTTTGAATAATGATTTTAATCAATGATCAAAATAAAGGTAAGTCCATATTTCTTTCTTTACTTTTGATTTGATAATTAAAGTAAATTTAAACAAATACTCCTACTAATAATACATGTGGAATATAAAATGCTTTTCTTCCAATAAGAAATACATACCTTATCCTAATGATGTCATAATAGGTCAAATAATATCAAAATGAAATCTCATTCATTCAAAAATGATGATTAAAGTTTGAAGATATTTTGAGTTTGCAATTGCCATTGATCTACCCAATCCAATGGTTCATTTTTTCATTGTTATCTTGCTATATTTTCAATTTGTAGCAATAACACTTATTTTGTTCCTCCTTTTTTGATGTTATTATAGCAAGCACCTCAACATCTTGAAGTAATGGAATAGTATCACATATTTCAGTATGCCTCAGATCTTTTTTCTTTAGCCAATATACATGCACACTCACCTTATAATAGTGGATGATGACTTACAATAGCTTTCACACATTTTTAGTAGTTGTATTCAATGATTGTTACCTAATAGTAGTTCCACAATAAACTTTGGCTTGTCTCAAATGTCATAGTTGGTGGCCTTCACCTTCCATGGTTAGTAACAACATTTTCAATTTACAAAACATCACAAAATTTAAGTTCCCAAGCACTTTGGACATCTCAACATCTCCTTTTTTACTAGAACTTAGTAGCATAGAGCTCAACATCATAGTATTCATATGTATGTAACTACACCATTTTCTAATTATGCATATCTATGTCAAGGGATCAAATCTTCAAACAATATAAGTAAATATTAAAACAATGCTACCTTTATAGTTGATGGTCTAATACATTGCTTTGATAGCACCTCACATTATCTTGATGAAAAATCAATCATACTGATAAATTTTATGGGCATCTTCCGCATTTAAATAGACATTTTAAAAAGCACTCTTGGATACAAGAATAAGACCCCTGTTTTTATAGTCACAAATAGTGCCTTCTAGATATCAAACCTTGACTGACATGCAACTATCCCTATGAGTGCATTGTGATATTAGATGATATAATAAGGTACATATTTATTCAAAATGCTTCACCATTGAAGAGAATATGTGCCTTAGGGTTCCACTATGAAACTTTTCCACATTAATGGCTTAAATGAAAAATAAAAATTTAACCAATAAGTCTATTTTGAGGTAACATAACAAAAGGATGGCATTTTTAATTGTTAAAAATGAGATCAATTCATGCAATATTAAGGTTGTACACTACACTTTCCTTAAATGACGATGTGTAAACTTCACAAACCATCAAATAACTATAAAATTAAATGCTTTAGGGTTATTTTAATTTGATAAGTGACATTCAACATGCCTCATATTCTCTATATGGTATATTCTCTCCATGAAAAACACCTTTAAGTGTATAACTTGTGCAATATATTAGTAAATTTTTAAAAATATTTCTTACATCTCCAAAATCAATTCCATTGTGTGATTTGGTCAAACTAGTTTGTCCTTACCCAACATATTAGAATGCTAAAAACAATGATAGCAAGGAGTACATTTCTACCATTTATTCCATTTGATAATCAAATAGTAACAATATATATATATATATTTGAATAATACTTCTTATAAACATCCGTTGTGGGGATTGAACCCGGGTCACATCACCGATAATGCAAGTGGCATCCTTGCCGGTAGACCACAATTTAAATATTTACTCCTCTCATTTAGATGACAATGTAGTAGTGTTATGGGTCATGTTCTCTCATATCAAAATACACAAGTGATTACCTCTTAAAGTTATGCATACTTCAAGCATCGAAATAAAAACAACCTAACTTGTCACTGCTTTCATTGCATTCTTGGCCTTAGTGAGTTCTATAGGCAAATTATTTTGATAATACTTCTTTCATAGACCAAAAGCACTTTTTCTTATCATGTCCATGACATTAATGGTATTTTAACTTATAATTATTAAATATTGTTCTTCAAAACTTGTAGGCAATGTATAGATAGTTGAGTTCTCACATGATGAGATGGCCCATGAATAATGCTTTGTGATAGTCAACAATAACTACTTTGCACACTAAATTTATTCACTCTTCCCAATAAAAAATATATTTTGAATATGGTTTCAAGAGAATGAGTATTTTACATTCCTTATAGTACTTCCTCTAGATAGTATCTAAACTTGCTCCTTCATGCAATCTTCATTGTATTCTACCATGAGTAAGTCTTCTTTTTTATAGCTAAATCTACTCTAATAATATATGTTGGACCAATAGGGTGTTGGTAAATCCTCATTAATAAAAAATGTAAATATATACAAGGAAGGTGAGGTGGTTGATTTGGATAACTAACTATCAACCACCTATTTGGGTGTAACTCTTGAGCATCTACCTTGACTATATTACATGATGTAATAAATTCCTAATAATTTTTATGTGGGTACATGTAATTTACCCTTCCTAATCGGTCAATGATCGTTTAGAGGGCTAGCCTACTCACGGGTTCCCATAGGCTAGGACAGATGTGTGGGGGCCCATTGGGGGTTGTTTGGTCTTCATCGGGATGTTGTGTATTTTTAGTTGCCAGTTTTTGGAGGTATTTTGAGCATGGGAGAGTGGAATTACTATTTTTAGTAAGTCAATTTTTAGGGTTTCTGGTGATACAGAGGGTATGAGGAGATTCATCTTCCAAATGGGTGTCCAAATCTATGATCAGTTGGTAGAATTGGTGGATGAGGTCTAAAATTTTAATGTGTAATGGTTAATTATATAAAGTTAAATTAATTATTTAATTTTTATATAGTTAATTTTATGTTATGTTGAAAAGGGGATATAAGGTGTTATTGTCACTTAGGAGAAAAAAACAAATATAAAAAAGTGACTTAATAAGTGGTCGCCACGCTCATGGTGAGAAAATAATATATTTAATTATTTTAAAATCTCTATGCAAACACAAAATGGATCGACCCTATTGATAAAGCAAATAAAAGAACATTTTCTCCTCTCATTCGCTCATGTTGGGATTTGATATTGCTTGGTATTGTGGAGAGAAGACTTACAACTAGATTGTAGGGTTTCTATTGCTTGTTGGGGATGAAAACCTCCATCAGGAACATCAGCTTCGAGAGTGGAAGACCTCCTCAGGTTGATATTTGGAACTCCTACTTCAAGGAGTGTATTGAGCTTCAATTGTTGATAATATTTAGTGTTATTTCAAAAGGGTTTCAATATCTTTTGGGTGTTCTTCATTTGTGCTTGCCATTCTAGTAGGGCCATACCATTTGGCCTTCATTCAGTGCATTTTGTTGGAGTTTTTTGATAGGGTTTCAGAGCAAACTTGGATGCCATATTTCTTTTATCCCAACGATTTATGAGCACTAGAAATGTTTATTTTATATACACTGTTTAGGGGCATCATTACTAGTTTAATTAGCATGTGAGATGTATTTTTATATAACTTATGCATATAATTGATAGAAAGTTTGGTATTATACTTAACGGGTGTTTTTAGTGGAAACTGTGTATAAATACAGGTTTTGCTACTAATATGGTGTTTTCCAATCTACACCCCACTTGGACCTGGAAGTGTGCAAGAAGGAGCCTTACTATGGCACCTTACTCTGGTTGCACCTTACTCTGATGACACCTTAATCTAATGGCACCTTACTCTAGCACCTTACTCTAGGTTGCCTTACTCAGTTAGGAACCTTACTCAAGAAAGCACCTTACTCAGGTAGATGCCTTACTCAGTTAGGTGCCTTACTCAAGCAAGAGCCTTACTCAGGTGACACCTTACTTAGGCAGTGCCTTACTCAGGTAGGCGCCTTACTCCCATACATTGAAGACACCCACATTAGATATGCCATATGACCAAGTCAGCTTTGATAAGTTGACCAGTAAGCTAAGGAGGTTGTTGCACGTGAAGACAAAGGAGAAATATTTTAATCATGCATTTATTAAATAGAATAAAGTATATTTTATTATTATCAACCGATTGGTCGGTTGACCTTGTAAAGCTCTTAAAGCATTATTTTTAGGATGCATTAGTTTAGGATTTGTTTGTTATGTACACCTAAGGATTTTTATATTTATCCTTTTGGTGAACGGACATGCTTTAAATTAGAAGAATAAAATCTGTGTAGAAACCACTTATAACTAATCACGTCATGTGATTAAATTAGATTTATTTGTTATTGTAACGATATTTGACTGTGCTTTATATAAAGACGCAGGCCATATGAACGGATAATCAATGATTAATTTTTACACATAAATTATTATTCCATTTCATTCTTTTTTAATTGATTAAGAGTGCAACTCCTCTTATTCGAGCAAGCTCTACATAGCTAGTCGGGCGGACTATCTGCGGGAGCTTGGGCCCACTCCCTGTAGTAGTCCTCCCCTATTTATTTTTGTTCTTTATTTTTTGTAGATTAGTTCATTGCTTTAATTCTTGCTTTATTTAATTTAGGTGTGTGTTTCTTTTCCACGCATTTAATTTCCTGTACATTTCTTTCCAACATTTCATTTTAGTATTTAATTAATTTATTTATTTATTCCGCACTTAGTTTATTTAGTTTGGCTGAAATAAAAATGCACAAACATCCCCCACCAAACTAAATAAGGTACAACCGGATTCATTCCCCAACACTGCAGGCATATACTGTGCGTGACACTCGTAAGTTTACGAACTTACTAGATTGATAATTTATGGAAGATAAATGAATGTTTTTCAAGACATAATTTCTACTCACCATTTTGGCACCGTTGTCGGGGAGTGTCTAAATTGTAGTGTTCTAATTTACAGGTCAAATAGAAAGCCCATTTAAAAATACTTGTAGATCTTTTTACCTAAGAAGTGTGAGTTCACCAAGGGCCTTTTTATAAGGTCAAAAAAAATTGCCGACACAATCAAAGCCAAATCCCATAGGCAACCGTTTACATTTTATACCTTCTTAGGTAAACATGGAATGAACCTGATGTACCATAATTAAGTGTAGAAGTAGGAATAAAATGTGTTGTGAAAAATTATTTAGAAAATTAGGCGATGAAGGATTTCCATCATGTTCTAAATAGTTTGAGGAAATCAAAGAAATATCACAACCCATGTCTGATTAATTTTTTTTAGGGATGTGTTATTATACAAAAAATATTGGGAAATTAAGCCTCCAAAAGCTTAGTTTTAAATGATTGAAATTTTTTATAGGCTTGATGCTTTGCAACGTATTATTTTAATGATCCAGGAAAAATGATAGAGCATAATTTATAAAGAACACCTTGTTGTGGAGCATGCTCTTCACTTGCGCTTAAGGCGACCTGGTGAATCAGAAACTAGCATGTGTTTTTAATAGATTACTATGCCATGTTTTCTTTAGGTTGCTAACCCACAGATAATCATTTTCTATCCTGCACATTTTACCATTATGTTGAAAAATTTTGGTTTTGAGGCCATGGGGTAAAATGATCCTCTCATGCTACAACATATCAAACTAGTTGATCAAGAAGGAGATGATTTTCTAAATACTAGTTCATATGTAGGCATGGGGGGACCCCACCTTCATCATTGCCACCAACAACACAATGAACACTATTTACAGTGTTCATGAAGAAAAAATATCTTCTGTTGAAAAGGCTCCAAGTTAAGAGTAGATAAAAAAAATAAAAAAATAGTTTTATTTTGCTACTTGTTGGAAGAGAGTATCCTCTTTCCCGAGGACCAGCTTGGTCTAGAATGGAAATGAGAAATCTCCAACCGGTAGCTAAATAAAGCAAGGGAGAGAAAAAAAATAGAGCTTTATATTTTGGTACTTGTTGGAAGAGAGTATCCTCTTTCCTTAAGGCCAGCTTGGTCTAGAATGGAAATGAGAAATCTCCAACCGATAGCTAAATAAAATAGGGGAGGAGCCTGTAATCAGAAGATGAAAAAAAATTAAAAATTAAAAAAAAAATTAGTTAGAATTTTATTTTAATGTCTTTAGTTTAGATTTTTATTTTATGTTTCGCAAGACAATGTGAAGTGCAAAATAGATAAATTAGGAGATGTCTATGAAGATTTTGTGAATTGAGATTTATATGTGGAGTTCATAATAACACTATACGAACTGTCACGTGTACCTTGATCGTGTAGTATCCAGTCTAGTAGGTGAAAGCTAACGGAGTTTTACCTTAGAAAAATTAGCACCTGAAGGAAGGCTAAGTAGCCTTGATCAAGCGAAAGGATTCCAACCCAAGGTGCTTATGAAACTTTGGAAATTTTTGCTGTAAAGTGTGTGACTGTTATAATCTGAGTAAATGATAAGCAAAGTCAGAGATGCTACACCAAAGAGCAGAGTAAAGTGCCAAGACAATGTTTGAGTAACGATCAACGAGCTCCATTAAAAACTACCTCACATTCACAAGAGTGGATCAGACATTGACATGGGGGAGACCCCATACCATACCAGTAGATTGAACAAATTTTTAACATTCATTGAAAAACAAAAAAACAAAAAAAAAGAGAGAAAAAAAAAGACCGCATGGAACATGTCGTGCTTAAAATTTCTTTTTATTTTTCTTTGTAGGATATCATGGACTGCATGCAAGTACATGCATATGGGGAAAACAGGCATGTCACGTATGGAGTCATGATTATTTTTTCCCTATTTTTGTGTGTTAGTTTCGTAGGACACAACCATGAGCACAATCTGTAGGCAAAGTCGAGTTAAACTAGGCCTAACGGATGTGACACCTCGTGCCCTACAATTAGGAGTACGATGAAGTAGAAAATACACTTAATTCCCACCAGGAAGAGAGTGCCTATAATCAGTGCAGTACAACCGTATCTTTTTCCACCCGGAGGAAGGCACCAATAAGTAATGATCTTCTCCCTTGGATGGGGGTGCTTATTGTTCAGTATGGGATCTGATGTTCCGAAGGCTGCAGACTTGTTGAACAGAGGGACTTGTTATCGATAAAGAGGGTGCCACCAATTTAATATAGGAGACTGTGAAAAAAAGGAAAAGATATCAAATATCTGCAAGATCCAGGAACAACATCACATACATCTCAACAATGCACCTGACAGATGTCGCGAATGAATAAGAAAAAAAAAAATTCCTCACTCTAGAAAATAAAGGAACGCAGTGCTATTCCAATTATGCATGCGAAAGAAATAATCCAGAGGAGAGATCATTTTTATTTGGACGCACGTGTGTCAGGTATAAATTTTAATCAATTAGAAAAAAAATATTAATCTTGCAAATGCATTCGGAGAGAGATATGTCAATGCAGGATTAAAATATATATTTTTTATGTGTTGTTGAGGGTGAGCTGAGTATTTCAAAGTTTGGAGTTGTTGGCAATTGGCTGCCATCAATCCTCTAATGGTGGTATATGGGATGCAAAATTCACTTTTTAATCAACAATGCCCATATTAATGTTTCTTTGGCAATATTTTATTTCTAATAAAATATGGGGAAAAGAAAATACGGAGAAGAGGCAAAATTTTATTATGTTGAGGAGAACGCCAAATTTGCAAGGAGATAGTGAGGAAATGAAATTAGAGAGAAAATTATTATCATAATGGAAAGAGTCCATTATTTCTCACACACAATATGGCGGAGAGGATGCTCCTGCACACAACAAATTTCGCCAAATTCTTGAGATGGCTCAATTGACAGTCCTCCAGCTTGGCCACTTAAATTCACCAGCTTATTTTTTGAAGATTGACTCTATTCTTTGATGCAGATGAAAAAAAGAAGAGCCAAGATCTATTATGTTCTTGGCAGAAGAAGAAGAAAAAAAGAGCCAAGATATGTTTTGTTCTTGGCAGAAGAAGAAAAAAAATCCAAGATTTTTTCTGTTCTTGGTAGAGAAAAAAAAAGAGTCGAGATCTATTATGTTCATGGCAGAACAGATGAAAAATAAATAAATAAATAAATTAAAATATTACTCCAATATGCACCAATAATCTCATTTTCTGGTGCACCATGATTACAGGCAGCACGAAGACATTTCACACCATCAGCAACATACACATCCGGCTCTACGAAATTTACCCAGGTATGTACTGTTTTTTTTTTAAATTATGTGTATAGTTATTTTAGAAATCATTTCGATGTTAATTCCAATAGATGCCTCTATAAAATATTTCTATCGACATCTCCCAGCCACATGATATGTCTCGGATATAAAAAATATATATATTCAGTACCCCAAGAACAATTGGAAAAAAAAATCCTAGGGGGATGTTGTCATGAACATGACAATCTTTAGGCATGGGGGGAAGAACAATAGTTCGGGTAATTTTTCCCATTGCTTGACTCAGGCCTGTATTCTAGAGCAAAATATTTGGTTGTAATTCGACAACAAATTCATGGAGGAATAAAAGAACACCTGCTCCACTTCAAAGAGAGAAAAAAAAACTATGGCATTCACATGAATAGATTTGGCATTGTTTCATTGCCACACTATGAAAAATCCGTAAGGTGGAGTTCCAAACAAAAAAAAAGAAAAAAAAATATATAATACATATTTTCAGCGTCTGACTTCAACTCAAGGGAAGAAACACAACAGTGCTGAATGGAAAAAATAACAGTGCTCAATAACAGTGCCCTTGAAAAAAAATAGAGATGTTGAAGGCCATTTAAAAAAAAAATAGTTCCAACGGCTGTTGTCATGAGGACGTGACAATATTTAGGCATGTGGGGAAGAACAACAGTTCGAGTAATTCACCCTTTGGTGTAAAACTAAGAAGATACACAGGAGTGGAAGTAGATTGAAAAAAAAAGACCTATGATATTGCATAAATAAAATTGGCATTATCTCATTGTTGCATCATGACAATGATAGCCAACATGAAATTTGGTCTCACCAAATTTGACCATTGGGTAAAACTAAAAAATGTGGCCCTATGATATCTATGTGAAGGCTCAGATAGGAAATAACATGGTAAGAAATTATCAAAATCAGTGCAGTGTGCTTCTGCTGGTGTTGCAGTGCTTCCACTGGTGCTGCAGTGCAAGAAACAAAGATAAAAAAAATGACAAGAGGCGCCTAACTCCGGTGTAAAAGAGGCGCCTTACTCTCGGTGTCTAACTCACGTGTAAAAGAGACGCATTACTCTCGGTGTCTAACTCACATGTAAAAGAGGCACCTTGCTCCCGTAAAAAAAAAAAACCCAGGGGGTTGTTGTCATGAGGACGTGACAATCTTTAGGCATGGGGGATGATGAGCACCGCTTTATATACACTGTTTAGTGGTATCATTACTAGTTTAATTAGCATGTGAGATGTATTTTTATATAACTTATGCATATAATTGATAGAAATTTTGGTATTATACTTAACAAATGTTTTTAGTGAAAACTGTGTATAAATGCAGGTTTTGCTACTAATATGGTGTTTTCCAGTCTACATCCCACTTGGACCTGGTAGTGTGCAAGAAGGAGCCTTACTCTAGCACCTTACTCTGATGGTGCCTTACTCTGGTGGTGCCTTACTCAGTTAGACGCCTTACTCAGGCAGGCGCCTTACTTAGTTAGGTGCCTTACTTAGGCAGGCACCTTACTCAGGTAGGTGTCTTACTCCCATACATTGAAGACACCCACATTGGAGATGCCATATGACCAAGTCAACTTTGACTAGTTGACCAGTAAGCTAAGGAGGTTGTTGCATGTGAAGACAAAGGAGGAATATTTTAATCATGCATTTATTAAATAGAATAAAGTATATTTTATTATTATCAACCGATTGGCCGGTTGACCTTGTAAAGCTCTTAAAACATTATTTTTAGGATGCATTAGTTTAGGATTTATTTGTTACGTACACCTAAGGATTTTTATATTTATCCTTTTGGTGAACGGACATGCTTTAAATTAGAAGAATAAAATCTGTGTAGAAACCAATTGTAACTAATCACGTCATGTGATTAAATTAGATTTATTTGTTATTGTAACAATATCTAGATGTGCTTTATATAAAGACGCAGGCCATATGAATGGATAATCAATGATTAATTTTTACACAAAAATTATTATTCCATTTAATTATTTGTTAATTGATTAAGAGTGCAACTCCTCTTATTCGAGTAAGCTCTACGTAGCTAGTCGGGAGGACTATCTGTGGGAGCTTAGGCCCACTCCCTGCAGTAGTCCTCCCCTATTTATTTTTGTTCTTTATTTTCTATAGATTAGTTCATTGCTTTAATTATTGCTTTATTTAATTTAGGTGTGTGTTTCTTTTCCACACATTTAATTTATTGTACATTTCTTTTTAGTATTTAATTTATTTATTTATTTATTCCGCACTTAGTTTATTTAGTTTGGCTGAAATGAAAATGCACAAACATCCCACACCAAACTAAATAAGGTCAATCAGATTCATTCCACAACACTGTAGGCATATACTGTGCGTGACACTCGTAAGCTTATGGAATTACCGGATTGATAATTTATGGAAGAGAAATGAATAATTTTTGAGACATAATTTTTGCTCACCAGTGATTGCATTTGGATTGGATTTGGAGTGTTTTGGGACACTTTGGTTGTTGGTCGTACGCTGGCTTTACATAGCCATACCACAGAGGGAAACGTGGGAATTTATGTAGAGGAATCACCCTATTTCTTGATCATTTTCTGCTCTCATCCTTGGTGCCTAGGGTTTTGGAAGACATTGAGGCTATTTTCTTGCTAGAGAAATCATTGTATTTGAAGATATTATTAATAAATCAAGTTTTCTATGTTGTTGGACTGAGTTTGAACTGCATTTTCCATATTTTAAATAAATTTTGTGTACTTGATTATTTTACCATTTCCTTCATTGGGTTTGTATATATATATGTCTATTATATATGTTTCAATTTTCAAAGCATTTGGAATGGTAGTGTTAAAGTTATAGTATTTTTAATATTGTTGTTCATAATTTTTTGAATATTCAAAAAAAACAAAAAATCACAAAACCCCAAAAAATAAAAGAATTGCAAGGTAGAAATATCAAAACTAGGGTGGGACATTATAGTGGTATTAGAACACATAATTTTCTACCATCTTGAAGGGTTTGAATGCAGCCAAGTGGCCATCAATATTACTTATGAAGAAACATGCCTAATCCCAATATAGACGAAGACCTATTTGACACATTTTCAAAAACAAGGAGAAAGGAAGAAAACATGGGTGATAGAGACAAAGATAGATATAGGGATAGAGAGAATAGAGGGCCTACAGATAGAGATAACATAATAGAATTATAGATGGGGCCACATAACCTTCAGTAGAGTATGGCTCAATTAGTTGCACTAGTGACCCAAAAAATGGTTTGTAACAATGCAAAAAATAACCAAAACAATAAAAAAAATAATGGGTAGGGAGGATGCGAGGCTGGAAACAACAAAAATAATGGAAACAAAGAGGGTCCAATGAACCAAGAGGGTGCGGATCAGAATTATAGAGTATGGAAGCGAGAACTACACCTTTGATTCCCACCTTTCCACCTAGATTTGAGGTGCAGCCTGAAGAGGAGCCTACTCAAAATGACTTCCAGGAGCAGATTCTACGGGATTGGGAAAATTCCAAATCCTAAATTTAGAGCAAAGTTGTCCTTCTAAGAATATGTAGATTGGAGAGCCAGGAATAGTCCATAGAGGGGAAGGCATCATAATCATGAGCTTCAAAATGGGGTTAGCAAACTCTCTATAGCATACTTGATGGATCTAGGAAGAGTATTGCTAGAGCATGGGTTCAAAAGTTGGACACATACTTTCAATTGAACCCAATGCTTGAGATAGAAGCAATCAAATATTTAGCGTTACATCTAGATGGTCTAGCACATGAGTGGTGGCATCATGGGATGATCACTCTTGGACATGGCCAGATTACCTCCCATATAGACTTCATAGAGAGATTGATTGAGAGGTTTGACAAGAAGGATCCAAAGCTCCATTTTAAGGAGTTGGCGTAACTCAAGTAGTGGGGTTCAGTAGAGAGCTATGTTTCTAAATTTTAGAGGCTCTCAGTATTGGTTACAAATATTTTTGAGAGGATGCTCATAGTACTTTTCATTGATGGCTTGTCCAATCCATTGAAGGGCTGGATCAAAGCCCTTAATCCTTCCAGCTTGTAGGAATCCATTCGCAACGCTCGGGATATGGAGTCATCCACTTCCATGAGTAAATTTCAATCTAAGGGTTTTTGGCATAAGAAGGATAAGGATAAGAGATAATTTCAAAAGAATTCAAACCCACCTAAAGATTCTCCTAGCAAAGTGGACAATGAGAGTTGGAATGAGTTAAGGAAGAAGAAATTATATTTTTAGTGTAGGGAGCCATGGAATCCATCTCACAAGTGTGCAATGAAAGCTAAAGCTAAATAGATTGAGTATTTTTCAGCTACATATTTAGATACAAAGAAATCAGACCAACAAGATGATTTTGATAGCAGTGGCTCAGATAGTGATGGAGATGTTGAGGCTACACATGAAAAAGAGGGAGTTGTGGCACAAATTTGTAGTTTCCAGAAGGCTGGTTCATTTAAGGTGTGAGGAGTGTTAAGTGGACAACGGATTACTACACTCATTGATACAGGTGCTACACACAATTTTATAGATGAGGGGCTTGTAGCCAAATGGGGCTTGCAGATGAAACTTTTCAATGGATTCAAGGTGATGATGGCAGATGGATTCACTCTTACTTGTACACGAAATATTCTCAATCTTCACATTTGGATGGGTGAATATGATCTCCAGGATTATTTTTATGTTGTAGGGATTGGAGACACAGACGTGGTCCTTGGTATGCATTGGATGCATACCCTTGGTGAGTTCACCATGAACTTGCATAGTATGGAGATGAAGTTTGAATTAGGAGGGAAGAAGATAGTCCTTTAAGGCATTTTAGATGGAGGCATGAGAGTAGTATCTCTCAAGAGGATGGAGATATTATTTAGGCATGATCATATAGAGTGGGTTGCAAAATGTATTATGATGCCTATAGTTGGTGAGCAGCAGGGGAAGGACTATCACCCTAATATTTGGGTACTTTTGGACAAGCATAGTAAGGTTTTCGCTAGTATACCTCCTGGGAGACCCCCTGAAATGGGAATAAAACATGTTATTGAGCTAGAAGAGGGAGAAAAATATGTAATCACCACTTCCTATAGACACCCAAAAAGGTATAAATATGAGATCGAAAAGGCAATCAAGGAATTTCTTGACATGGGACACATCAGGCCTAGCAAGAGTCCCTTTGCATATTCGGTGGTCTTGGTCAAGAATAAGGATTGGAAAAAGCACATGCACATTTATTACAAGGCACTAAACAAAAAGACAATAAAGAATAGGTATCCCATTCCTAGGATTGATGAGCTAATTGATGAGTTACATGGGGCTTGTTATTTTTCTAAGATTGATCTCAGGTCAGGTTACCATCAAATTAGGATGAGGGAGAGTGACATTGAGAAGACGGCCTTCAGGTGTCACTTTGGACACTTTGAGTTTCTTGTCATGCCTTTCGGCTTGACTAATGCTCCAGCCACATTCCAATCATGTATGAACAGGATTTTCAGTGGGCAACTCCATAAGTATGTGTTGATTTTCTTTGATGACATCTTGATATACAACAAAACTTGGGAGGAGCATCTGAGACACTTGGATGAGGTGCTAAGCATCCTAGAGTAGGAATCATTGTATGCCAAGGAGTCTAAATGTGAGTTTGGGCTGACTGAGTTGCTCTATTTGGGTCATATCATTAGTGCAGAAGGAGTTAAAATGGATCCAGATAAGATCAAAGCAATAATGGATTGGCCACCCCCAACCAATCTCACTCAGCTTAAGGGATTATTTGGGTTGTGTGGTTTCTATAGGAGATTCATCAAGGGTTTTTTACAGCTTGCTGCACCTCTTATAGACTTGACGAAGAAGGGAGCCTTCATATGGACAGATTCAACAGGTGTGTTTTGATAATTTCAAAAAGGTAATGTGCTCATGTCCAGTTCTTGCAATCCTAGACTTCTCTAGGCCATTTGAGTTGGAGTGTGATGCCTCAAGGGAGGGCATTGGAGTAGTGTTGATGCAGGATAAACACTTGATCGAAGAACACAAGCTTATACTAAGAGGGAGGGTGAACAATATAAGATCAACTTTTAATTTTATATCCCAAACAATATTATCCAATATTATCAATGGCAATATCAATAGCAGTAACCAAAGTAATGCATAAATCATCACACATAATGGAGACACCAATTTAATGTGGTTTACCCAATGTGGGCTACACACAATGGAGACACCAATTTAATGTAGTTCACCCAATGTGGGCTACTCCACGAAGAAAATATTTCCACTAAAATTTTCTCAAAAATTCTCTTGGGAATCACTTCCCTATTACAATGTTTATGGAGATCTGTCCAAAGGAGACACCAATCCCCTAATGCTCTAATTTGTGGAGCTCTCTCCACAGGATAACTCTTTTCCCTTTTATTTGGTTCATGGAACTTGATCCGAGAGACCTCTATCTCCTCAACTGGTTTGTGGATCTATTTCTATAGAAGAAATCTATATTCCTAGCTAGTTCATGGATCACACTCCATAGGATAACTCTTTCCCCTTGATCTGGTTCATGGAAATCTATCCACAAGAGAACTATTTCTGCTTTGCTTTGGTTTATGACCTTTTAGAAGACTACTACCCCCACTGCACTAGCGTGTGGATCTCTCTACACATAAGACCTCTATCATCACTACCATGGCTAATGGATCTCTATCCACTAGAGACTACTATCATCTGATTTGTCACCTCCAAAGCTTACTCTCAAATCTATCTCAAATCTGCACCAAACACTGTACTCAATCTAGTACAAATTTTATCTAACTCTATCTCAGGTCTAGCACAAATATACTCTCAAATATGCACCAAACTCTGTCCTCAAATCTATCCTCAAGCCTTAACACAAAGCTTTATCAAATCACAAATCAACTCTACTTAGATTTACCCCAAGCCTTAACACAAATCTTGAAAAAATCAATCAATCAAATCTGCTCATAAGTCTTCACCAAGACTTACCTCAAATTTGCTCTCAAGTCTTGAATTACCTCAAATCTGCTCTCAAGTCTTCACTAATACTTACCTAAAATCGACTCTCAAGTATTCACTAAGACTTGTCTCAAATCTGTCTACAAGTCCTTTCAAGAACTTGCACAATCTACTCTCTAGTCTTCACAAAGACTTACCTCAAATCTACCTACAAGTCCTCTCAAGAACTTGCTTCAAATCTACCTACAAGCCCTCTCAATAACTAACACAATCTGCTCCCAAGTCTTCACTAAGACTTACTTCAAATATTCCTACAAGTACTCTCAATAACTTGCACAATCTGCTCTCAAGATTTCACAAAATCTTACTTAATTTTATCCTTAAGCTTTAACAAAAGCTTACTTAAATCTTCTCAAACACATGCTCAAAACAACTCATAAGATATGCTCAATCAATCTCAAATCTTGCACATAATGCTATCAATTGCTTTGTCTAATCTTCAAAGTAATTCCTTTAACTTGAAGAAATTTAGACATATTCTACTCGAAATTCATTTAACCTCTAGAACATATAGAGAATGATGTACTATATCAAAAACTCAATATGTTCTACTCAATCATTAATTTTTTCGCTTTCACAAATCTGATTTCTAATTTTTGCACATTTACTTTCAATATCACTCAAAACCAATGCTCAACTAACTTCACTCAATGAAACACAACTTGCTTACAAACCCTAACCAAGTGTTTTCAATCTTATTCAAACAAAATGCACAATGTGGGTCTCAAGACCTAACTCAAATAATCCTCAATCTCTAACTCAAATATTCTCTTAATCATTCACCAATCATGCATATGAAAACTCACTCAAACATTTCCAACAATGCTTATCAAACAATCCTTTTCACTCCACCTTTGCATTTCACAACATTCAATCCAACAACATTTTAATCATAAGGATGATGTACCCATACCTTTTATTTTGATGGAGATATATCTTCAAAACCTATCTTAATCACAATCAAATCCTCTTTGCCAATTTCTAGGTTAGATAGCAACAGTCTATCTCAAAATCTCCACACAAATATTCTCCTCAATAATTATTTCACAATTCAAGAAATACAAAAATTATCAAGTCTCAAATACACCTTATTATCTCCAATACTCTTAAAATAACATTCAACCCAAAGTTCCTTTATTAACACTTTATAATCTTCAATCCTCTCAAAATAATATTCAATATAAAAATGAAGTTCCTTTGTTAACACCTTATAAACTCCAAACTTCTCAAAATAACATTCAACATATAAAAATCAAGTTCCTTTGTTAACACCTTATAAACTCCAAACTTCTCAAAATAACATTCAACATATAAAAATCAAGTTCCTTTGTTAACACCTTATAAACTCCAAACTTCTATAAAAGTCAAGTTCCTTTGTTAACACCTTAAAACTCCAATCCTGTTTATTTATTTCTCTAAGCAAAAATAGAATATTTTTCAATTATCCTTATGAATCCCTATTCGTTCTCCCTATGCACCTTATAATTATCAAGTGGCCTCTATATTATTTGCACCTTCCAAACCTTGGCAAATTTAAAATAAAATTTGCATACCTTATAATCGTTGGCCCACGTCTCAAAAATACTATTGCGCGTGTCTTGGACTACGTCCAAACTCAAACCTGTGACCAAGCCACCACAACATCTTAGCCCAAGGCTAAGCTGCCGCCTGGGCTACATGCCCATATGTGAACCTAAGTCCATGCACTCCTGCTTATCCCACCATGCGAATTTTGGTGAAAACCAAATCTTCTTCCTCCTTTGCAAAAGTGAATCGTGTGGGATTCAAAACCACGACCTCCTCTACACGAGTGCCTTAGCAAGCCTTTGACCACCGTCTGTGCTACCCAATGCCTTAGAATAGATTTGGTGCTTCACTTGGATTTCAACCAAAGTCTGCCTCTTTAAATTTAAAAACCATGAATATTCTCTTCTCCCTTCAACAATGCAATGCATGAAATATTACTAATTTTTTGGCATTCGAATAGCATAGATGTTTGGAAATGAAAATCATTTTCATTTTTATACATTGTCCTTTGCACTCCAACACGTCGGCACATTCAAAATTCGATTTTTGAATTCAAATTTAATTTTTAAACTTTGGCGCCTTTTGTTTATTTAAATTAAAATTTTAACCATAGGTTAAAATATTTTAATTTAAATATATTAAATTAAATCCCTTATAATTTGCTCAATGGGTCTTTTCAAGGATATATTATTTTAATGATTCCTTGGACCTCGTTTTCTTCACTTCATCATTTTTCCCAAAATATTATAATATTAAATATTATAATATTATTATTTCTTTTTAAACTTGCTTCTCTTTCCTTGGGTCTTCAATATTTTAGGCCTCTTTAGGCATATAATATTTAAAATAAATATTATATCCTTTTTCCTTTAACCACTTCCTTGCATTTTGGAAAAACAACTTTATGACATCAATGACGATGAAACTGGACATCAAACTTCTTAACATCAATGACAACAAAATTTGCTCAAATTTCCAACATCAATCGCCTTTGAGAGCAGGAAACTGAGGGGGGCAGAGAGGGCCTATTCTATATATGATAAGGAGATGTTGGCCATAATGCATGCATTGGCCAAATTTAGACCTTACCTGGTGGGCGGTAAATTTGTTGTCAAAACTGATCATAACAGTTTGAAGTACTTTCTTAATCAGCAGGACTTGAATGAAAGACAACATAAATGGGTAAGTTACAGGCGTATGACTTTGACATTGTCTATGTCAAAGGAAAAAAGAACGTAGTTGCTGATGCTTTGTCCAGGAGGCCTCATTTGTGTGCTTTGGGGGAGATTACAGCAGATTGGAAGGAACAAATTATGACAGATTATGCAAAGGATGAATGGGCTTCCAGCATCATTGATGGTACCAAACAGGATGACAGGTATATAGTGACTAATGGCTTGATCATTTACAAAAACAGGATATTTTTGGTACCTAATTCTCAGTTCAAAGCGACTATTTTGAGGACTTTCCATGATTCTCCTATGGCTGGTCACCAGGGGTATTATAAGACATACAAATAGGTGAGAGAGTGATTCTCATGGAAAGGACTTAAGGATGAGGTCCTTAAGTATGTTCAGAAGTGTGTCACTTGCCAACATAATAAGGATGAGCATACCTATCCAGTTGGTCTACTGCAGCCCCTACCGATTTCTAGTAAAAAATGGGAGTGTCTCCATGGACTTTATCACAGGGCTGCCTAAGGTGCAGGGGAAGGACTGCATTTATGTTGTGGTTGATAGGTTGACAAAATTTGCTCATTTTTTTGCCATTGTAGCCACATATACTGCAACACAGGTTGCTGATTTGTTCTTCAAAGAGATATTCAGATTACATGGGCTTCCCAAAAACATTGTGAGCGACAGGGACAGCAGGTTCATGAGTAATTTTTGGTAGGAGCTCTTTCGATTGAGTGGGATAGAACTCACTCCTAGCACTAGTTACCACCCACAGACAGATGGTCAAACTAAAATAGTGAATAAATGGGTGGAGGGTTATTTGAGGAATTACACTGTAGGGTAGCAAAAGGTATGGATCAAGTGGTTGCACCTTGGTGAGTATTGTTACAATACCACTTATCATATGTCGATTAAGATGTCACCTTTCATGGCTCTTTATGGGTATGAGGCTCCCAAATTTGCGGATTTGCTTCTAGGTGATTGTAGAGTGCCCAAGGTGAAGGAGTTATTGCAAGACAATCAAGATATAATGAAGTCACTAAAAGAGAACTTGCAACAGGCACAAAATCAATAGAAGTTATATGTTGATCAACAGTGTATAGAGCATAGTTTTGAGGTAGGTGACATGGTTTACTTGAGGTTGCAACCTTACCGACAGTCTACTCTCAAGAAGAGTGGAGCAAAAAAGCTTAAGCCATGGTTCTATGGCCCGTTTAGGATATCCAAGAGAGTTGGGGAGGTGGCTTATGAGTTGGAATTTTCGACAGGTAGCAGAGTTCATAATGTGTTCCATGTATCACGCCTTAAGAAGGCATTGGGTCATAACGTGGTGCCTTCTTTAGTTTTTCCACCCTTGGATGATGAGGGTAAGTTGATACTCATTCCAGAAGCTATCATAGATAGTAGAGAGCGTACTCTCAAGAAATGGGTGATCAGAGAGTATTTTATTAAGTGGAAGGATTTATAGGTTGAGGATGCTACTTGGGAGAGCAAGCAGATTTTACAACATCCAACACTCCAATTGCTTGAGGACAAGCAATTTTGAGGAGGGAGGATTGTAATGTCCCCTTCCTAATCAGTCAGTGATCGTTCAGAGGGCTAGCCTACTCACGGGTTCCCGTAGGCTAGGACAGATGTGTGGGGGCCCATTGGGGGTTGTTTGGTCTTCATCGGGATGCTATGTATTTTCAGTTGCCAGTTTTTGAAGGTATTTTGAGCATGGGAGAGTGGAATTACTATTTTTAGTAAGTCAGTTTTTAGAGTTTATGGTGATACAGAGGGTATGAGGAGATTCGTCTTCCAAATGGGTGTCCAAATCTATGATTAGTTGGCGGAATTGGTGGATGAGGTCTAAAATTTTAATGTGTAACAATTAATTATATAAAGTTAAATTAATTATTTAATTTTTATATAGTTAACTTTATGTTATGTTGAAAAGGGGATATAAGGTGTTATTGTCACTTAGGAGAAAAAAGCAAATATAAAAAAGTGACTTAATAAGTGGACGCCACCCTCATGGTGAGAAAATAAAATATTTTAATTGTTTTAAAATCTCTATGCAAACCCAAAATGGGTCGACCCTATTGAGAAGGCAAATAAAAGAACATTTTCTCCTCTCATTTGCTCATGCTGGGATTTGATATTGCTTGGTATTGTGGAGAGAAGACTTGCAGTTGGATTGCAGGGTTTCTACATCTTGTTGGGGATGAAAACCTCCATCAGGAACATCAACTTTGGGAGTGGAAGACCTCCTCAGGTTGATATTTGGCACTCCTACTTCAGGGAGTGTATTGAGCTTCAATTGTTGATAATTTTCAGTGTTATTTTGGAAGGGTTTCAGTATATTTTGGGTGTTCTTCATTTGTGCTTGCCATTCCAGTAGGGTCATACCATTTGGCCTTCATTCAATGCATTTTGTTGGAGTTTTTTGATAGGGTTTTAGAGTAAACTTGGATGCCATATTTCTTTTAGCCCAACGATTGCATTTGGATTGGATTTGGAGTGTTTGGAGGCAGTTTTGGGACACTTTGGTTGTTGGTCGTACACCTGTTGTACCTGGCCATACCACAGAGGGTAGCGTGGGAATTTGTGCAGAGGAATCACCCCATTTCTTGATCATTTTATGCTCTCATCCTTGGTGCCTAGGGTTTTGGAAGACATTGAGGCTATTTGCTTGCTGGAGAAATCATTGTATTTGAAGATATTATTAATAAATCAAGTTTTTTGTGTTGTTGGACTGAGTCTGAACTGCATTTTCTAGATTTTAATAACTTCTGGGTACTTGATTATTTTACCATTTCCTTCACTGGGTTTGTAGCTATATATGTCTATTATCTATGTTTCAATTTTCAAAGCATTTGGATTGGTAGTTTTAAAGTTATAGCATTTTGAATATTGTTGTTCGTAATTTTTTGAACATTCAAAAAACACAAAAAATCATAAAACCCCAAAAAAAATGCAAGGCAGAAATATCAAAACTAGGGTGGGACATTACAATACACCAAGATTATGAGATCAAAGATGATTCTAAGACAAATCCAAAATTTTCAAAAGGAAAATATCCAATGGCTAATCAAACAAGTCAAAATTTTATGTTCCAAGAGATGGTCTTTTTGGATTTCCCTACAATTATGCCATAGTTATTTCTAGTTTTCCAAGTTAGGCATAGGCTAATATGAGTCCCATTGTAACTCACACTAACCATTTATATATATTTTTGTTAATTTAAGTAAATAATCCTTTAAATAACCCATTCCTAATATCAAAACAATGTGAGTCAACCTCTGACACCAACACTCCTATGAGTAAGGCCTCATCTCAAAGTCTACCTAGGTATTATCAATAGAATAACAGGTTTAATCAACCTCATCATCATGATAATCTAAGACACCCAATGTAAATAGTTTAGGAAAAATATGCATTCCTACCCAAATCCAAGGTATTACCTACAATTTACAAATTTCAATTTGTCAAATGGAGGTGCAAAGAGCATAATGAAACCCCTTGATCCAAATTCCACCTCTAGGAAATTATACATAAAAAAATCTATAAAAATACCCACCTCTTTAAAAATAATAATTCCATTAACATATATTACAATATCCTCTTCATTTTTTAAATTTCTAGGCCTTGCCAAATTAATAGTTGGGTCATCCAAATCCACAACATTTTTAAAATTTATACCTTCCTTTTCTACCACTATATTATGTTTTATATCAATATCCTCAATATTTTTCCCAACAAAAATTCCCTCAAATTCTTCCATACCCAATAAATGTAGCTCTACCTCAAGGCTATGTAGTATACCCCAGTTTAGTGTTATATGGTCATCCTCTCTAAAACAATCTAGTGTCACAATGTTCAAGCCCCAAAATCAATTTCTATACTAGAAATATCAAGAACCATTGAAGCTAATGGTGTATTACTCCATTCCATCTATTACTATTAAATCCCTACCTACCTTCTATGAAAATGGAATTAAGATGGTTTGGATCACTTTAATGAACTATCTATACTTAATTCAAATTCAATCCACCACATTCAAGAGGAAGACATCATGGTATGCTTGCTTATCTATTAATTATGAGATAAAGTTGCTTTATGGTACATAGTAGAACATTTTATGCATAAATTTTGTAGCCTTAGTAGCATTTATTCTATTTTGTTTCAATTAAATTCTTTACAAAGGTATAGTGGAGAAAAAATTCTTAAATATAACACTAGGTTCATAAGGATCTTATATTTAATTCCTCCAAAAGTAAGACCAAATGAGGAATATGAATTACCAAATTATATCAAAGTATTACAATATGATTTAATGTTAATGGTTGTAATGCTAGTCATGTTAATTTAACTACAATTTTTGAAGAGGTAACCCATGCAAAATATGTCTTAATTAGAGTAGGAAAATGCCACCTATGTTGCCTATGGCCTTTGGAACTCATATCACTTGGGATCGTAATATTATAGCATTCACACCCACTATCTCTCCCATCTTGAATGCCTAATCATATTCCAATTCATATCCCTATACATCGTGGCATACCTATGTCAAAAATTCACCATTGACTATCACTTTCAAGCATTAACTACTAGATTTACCTACTCCACCATTAAAAAATAATGATACTAAATGCATCACTAAATATGTATGCCAATGTGAGTTGAATATTATCAATAGTAGGAAAGTTCTATGGCAAGGGCTAAAATGGAAAGTAGGAAGGAGAGACAAAATAAAATTTTGGAAAGACCCTTGGATTCAAGAGGAGCCTTTAGTGAATGGTGAGCATAAATTATGTTTAGAAAATAATAATTTCTCTTCCATAAATTATCAATTTGGTAAGTTCGTAAACTTACAAGTGTCATGCATAGTATATACTTGCAGTGTGGGGGAATGAATCCTTCTGTACATATTTAATTTGGTGGGAAATGTTTGTGCATTTTGATTTCAACCAAACCAAATAAAACAAAGTGTAGAAAAATAAAAATGCTGGAAATAAAAATGCTGAAAATAAAAGTACAGGAAATTAAATGTGCAAGAAAATGAAACACACGACTAAATTAAAATAAAGCAAGAAATAAAGCAGTAAATCTAATCTACTAAAACAAATAACAAAAATAAAATATGGGAGGACTACTGCAAGGAGTGGGCCTAGGCTCCCGTAGATAGTCCGCCTGGTTAATCACATAACAGTTGCTTTAAGCAAATAAGAGTATTTGCACTCTTAAGAAATTATACAAAAAATGAAATAAAATAACTTCTATGTATTTGATCATTGATTTCATTCATCTAGTCTACATCCTTATATCAGATGTAGCTAGATCTCGTTACAATAACATATCGATCTATTTTTAATCACGTAATGTGATTTGTTAAACTAAAAGAGCCTTATTCTATTTTTGTTTATCCTTTATTATTCTTCTATTGAAAGTATGTCCGTTCATCGGAAGGATAAATATAATAATCCTTAGGTGTACGTAACAAACTAGTCCTAAAACAGTGCATCCTAAAAATAATGCCTTGAGAGCTTTACAAGGTCAATCGCTCAATCGGCCAATAAAAATACTTTATCTTATTTTAGACATAATGCACCATTAAAATATTTCCCTTTTGTCTCACGTGCAACAACCTCCTTAGCCCATTGGTCAACCGATCAATGTTGACTTGGTGCATCTTCTCAATGGGAGCAAGGTGGGAGCAAGGTGCCTACTGGATCAAGGCACATTCTTCCACATCAAGGTGCCTTATTCCACATCAAGTCATCTTCTTCCACACCAAGGTGCCATCAAGGCACCTTCTTCCTCATCAAGGTTCCATCAAGGCACATTCTTCCTCATCAAGGTGCCATCAAGGCACCTTCTTCATCATCAAGGTGCTATTAAAGCACCTTCTTCCACATCAAGGTGCCTTCTTGTTGACTTGGTCAGATCAAGGTGCCTTCCTTTTGACTTGGTTAGATCAAGGTGCCTTATTTCATATCAAGGCACCTCCAAATATATGGGATCAAGGCACCTTCAAATGTATGGTATCAAGGCACCTTCTTGCACATCAAGGTGCCTCCAAATGTATGGGATCAAGGCGTCTTCTTGCACATCAAGGCACCTCCAAATGTATGGGATCAAGGCACCTTCTTGCACATCAAGGTGCCTCCAAATGTATGGGATCAAGGTGCCTTCTTGCACATCAAGGTGCCTCCCATCACAATGCTAGGTCCAAGTGGGATGTAGACTAGAAAACACTAGATTAGTAGAAAAACCTGCATTTATACACATTTTCCACTAAAACACCAGTCAAGCATAATACTGCATTTTCTATCAATTATATGCATAAGTTATATAAAAATACATCTTAAATACTAATTTAACCAATAATGATGCCCCTTAAAAGTGTATATAAAATGAGCATTGCTAATGCTCATCATCCCCATATGCCTAAATATTGTCATGTCCTCGTGACAACAACCCCCATTATATATATATATATATATATATATATATATATATATATTTATTTAACTGCCTTCAACATCTATGTTTTTCTTCCATTGAGCACTGATGCACCAATGGAAAAAACATCATGATCGACCATCAAACTATGGGAAAATAGTTACATCATGACTACACTATTCAAACACCAAGACCAAATCACCACTGCACTAATTCTGATAAATACTACCATGTAATTGCCCATTCGAGCCTTCATGCATCTATCAAAGGGCCGCATGTTCTAGTTTTGCATAGTGATCAAATTTGGTGAGACCAAATTTTAAGAAGATGAGTGTGGTCGCCTACCGCTACTTTTACCCATATCTAAAACATGTTTGACCCATATCTAGAACCTCCTTTGTGGTACATAGTAGCATCATCTACATGTATTCGCACAAGCTGACTGCCATTGTCACGATGCAACAATGAAACAATGCCAAATTTATTCATGCAAACACCATAGTTTTTTTTTTAAATTGTTCTTGGGGTAATAAATTTTTTCATATCCAAGGCATATCATGTGGCTGAAATTTAATGGGAGATTTTGACAAAAATAATTTATGGGGGCATCTACTGGTATTAACATAGACATGATTTTTAAAATAACTATACACATAATCAATGGAAAACTCAATACATACCTGGGTGAATTTCGTAGAACCTGCTGTGTATGATGCTGATGATGTGAAATATCTTCATGCTACTTATAATCATGGTGTACCAAAAAATGAGATTATTGGTGCATATTGAAGTAATTTTTTTATCTGTTCTACCATGGAAGGGAGCATGGCCAGAACAGTTCTTGGCCCATCAATTTTTTTTCATCATCTACATCAGAGAATAGAAAGTCAACTACAACAATTTGAGTTTGTGACTTCAAAATTAGGTGGCCAAGCTAGATGATTATCAATGATCCGTCCTAGGAATTTGGCTGAATGTGTTGTGTACTGGAACATCTTCTTCACCAAATTGTTTGTGAGAAATAATGAACTTTTATCACTATGACAACAAACTTCTCCATGATTTCATATCCCCACCATCTCTTTGCAAAGGTGGCATTCTCCTCCACCATAGTGAAATTTTGTCTCTTCTCTGTAATTTCTTTTCCCACATATTCTAATAGAAATGAAATGCTACTGAAAAAATATTGTAATGTTGGCACTATGCATTAAAGTGGAGGCTATGTAGGCCGTAATTGATATCTTTGAAGGGTCCATCTAGGTAACTATGCAGCCATGTGTGAAATTTTTTTGCATCCCATATACCATTATTAGAGGATTTATGATAGCCAACAACTCCAAAATTTGAAACACCAAGCTCATCATCAACAACACATAAAAATATTTTAATCCGACTTTGACGTATCTCAAGAGCATTGAAATCTCTGAATGCATTGCAGGGATTAACCTTTGTGCATCATTATTTTCTCACCGTGTGCTCCTAAGCATGTCACTTTTTTCGATTGATTAGACTTTATACATCCCTGATACACATGCATCCGAATCAAAATGATCTCCCACTCTGAATTATTTCCTTCGTAGGTAGAATTAAAGTAGCAAGAACCAATTGTATTTTACTATTGCAGACCATACATGTGCCAAAAAAAATTTCTGTGTGTTTCTTCATCAGCATGATTCTTGGTCAAATTCGATGAGAATTATTCTACAAATAAAAAAGAAATCTAGATCCCATCTTCACTGCGATCCTTTAGTCTATTTTTTGGAGTGAGGTAAAAACAAATATTTCCATTATCATCCGTGACATGTGTCGGGTGTTTAGGTGTGACGTTTTCATGAGACACATCATTGAGACTTATGTGCTACTATTTCTGGCCACTACGAGCTCTATTCATATGATTTATCATGCTCAGGTACCATGTGGCCTTCTTGCAAATATTTGACATTCGATTACTTCTAGGCAACTTTTCTTTATTTAGCTATCAATTGGACATTTCTCATTTCCCTTATAAACCAAGCTAGTCCTAGGGAAAGAGGATACTCTCTTCTAACAAATAGTAGAAAATAAAGCTCTACTTTTTATTTACACTTTAACTTGGAGCATTTTTAGAAAAATATTTTTGTTTGTAGGAAATTCATATTCACCTATATTATTCCCCACGTAAATTGGTGATATACTCATCACCTGTAATAGATCCCTTTGTGCAACATGTCTGCAACCCTATAAAAATTAGGTCCCACACTGAACAACATGCACCCCCAATCTATGGAGAAGAAGTTTTACCACTACTAGGTATAAAGTGGGTCTGCAACTGTCTTCTCAAGGAAGGCCTATAGCTTATTTTTAGTACTCTTTTCTTTCCTAGCCATCATATTCTCCACAAGATTTTTTTTAAATATATGGGCTAGTGGGAGAGTGACACCGCTTATTGGTGCCTTTCTTCAGGTGGAAAAGGCACTGTTGTACTAGGCTAATTATAGGCAGTATCTTCTTGGTGGGAAGTAAGCGTATTTTTTGCTTCACTACACTCCTAATTGTAAGGCATGAGATGTCACATCTATTAGGCCTAGTTTAAGCTGGCTCTACCTATAGATCGTGCTCATGAATGTGTCTTGCAAAATTAAACACATGAAAGCAAGGAAAATAGGAATCATGATATCCATGCCTGATAGGCATGGTTTCCATAGATACCTATACTTGCATGCAATTCATGATTTCCTACAAAGAAAAAACACACGAAATCAAGAAAACAAGAATCATGATATCTGTGCCTGATAGGCCTAGTTTCCCCAGATGCCTATACTTGCATATAGTTCATGATTTACTACAAAGAAATTTTATGTGAAGCAAGATAGGTTCCATGTAGTATTTTTTGAACCATTTTTTTCAAATAACTCGAAACCATTAAGAGGATTCACATGATTCACTCTCCTTTTTTTTTGTCTTCTCTTTTGTGCCATCAGACTGCACAAGTGCTAGAAATGGATCAAGGTACCTCTAAAATGTATGACATCTAGGCACCTTATTGTAGATCAAGGCACCCTTGATGTATGGTATCAAGGAACCTATTTGTGGTTCAAGACATCCTTGATCAAGGTGCCTACTTCTGGATCAAGGTGCCATTGACCAAGGTGCCTACTTGTGGATCAAGGCACCCTTGACCAAGGCATCTACTTGTGGATCAATGTGCCCTTGACCAAGGCACCTACTTGTGGATCAAGGCACCCTTGACCAAGGTGCCTACTTGTGGATCAAGGTGCCCTTGACCAAGGCACCTACTTGTGGATCAAGATGCCCTTGACCAAGGCACCTACTTGTGGATCAAGGTACCCTTGATCAAGGTGCCCTTGATCAAGGAACCAAGGTGCCTCATCATTATTTAATTTTTAATTTTTATTTTTAATGATCAAGGCGCCTCTACTGTAAGGTACCAAGGTGCCTTGTCACTTAATTTTTTTTCACGTATCTTCCTTTTTTTCTTTATTTAATGAATGTGTGAACATTCATCAAAACTATTGGCATGGTATGGGGTCTCTGCCATGTTGATGTCTGATCCAATCTCAAAAATGTGAGGTGGTTGTAAATGGAGCCCATTGACTATTTCTTGAACATTACCTTGGCATTCTATTCTGCTCTTGGTGTAGCATCTCTGACTCTGCTTATCATTCAGGATGTAACAATCATGCACCTTGTAGTAAAACTTTTCCAAGTTCCAAAACCACCTTGGGATGGAAGCTTTCACTTGATCAGGATTACTTAGCTTGCCTTTAGGTGCCTATGTTGCCAAGTAAAAACTCTGCTTGATTTCATCTGTTTAGATTAGATGCTACACGATTGAGGTACACAAGATGGTTTGTATGGTGCTTATTACGAAATTTACGTATAAATATCACTTTTATGAAATCTTCACAGACATCTCCTTATTCGTCTATATTGTAATTCATGTTGTCCTGCAAAACATAAGAGGAAAATCTATGCTAAATGCATTAAAATAAAATTTTAACAATTTTTTTTGTGTGAGAACATTGTGAACAACGTTCATTGTCTTTGTTGGTGGCAATAATGAAGGTGGGGTCTCCCCCCATGCCTACAACTAAACTAGTCTCTCAAAATCATCCTTTTCTTTATCAACTAGTTTGGTATGTTGTAGCATGAGAAGAGCATCTTCCTCCATAGCCTCAAAACTAAAAAAATTCAACTTATTAGGAAAATGTGCAGGTTGGCAAATGACTATCTATGGATTGGAAATTTAGAGAAAACATGGCATAGCGGTATTTTAAAAACACGTGCGAGTTTCTGATTCACCAGGTTGCCTCAAGCGCAAGTGAAGAGCATGCTCCATGATAAGATGTTGTTCTGTAATTTTTTCTACTACTAATGTCATCATTAAACATTTACCAATATGTTGAGAATTGTTAAGACTGTAATTTTATTATCATTAAAACTAGGCTTCTTGAGGCATAATTTCTTAAATGGTTTCTGTGTAAAAACACATCCCTAAAGATTTTCAACTATATTAGATCTGGGTTGTACCATTTATTTGATTTCTCGAAACCATTCAATATACGATGGAAATCCTTATTGCCTAATTTTCTAATTTTTTTCAGCAACACAAATTATTTCTTATTTCTACACTTAATATGGTACATAGGGTTCATTCCCGTATTTACCTGAAAATCTGGTAAATTTAAACTGTTGCCTATGGTATTTGGCTCTGACTATACCGAAAACTATTTTGGCCCTATAAAAAGGCTCTTGGTGGACTCATGCTTCTCAAGTAGAATATCTACAAGTAATTTGAAATGGAATATTTAACTTGACCTGTGGATCTTAACACTATAGTTTTGACATTCCCCAAAAATGGTGCCAAAATAGTGAGCATAAATTATGTTTAGAAAATAATAATTTCTCTTTCATAAATTATCAATCCGATAAGTTTGTAAACTTATGAGTGTCATGCACAGTATATGCCTGCAGTGTGGGGGAATGAATCCTTATGTAACTATTTAATTTTGTGGGAAATGTTTGTGCATTTTGATTTCAAAAAAACCAAATAAAAAAAGAACAAAAAAATAAAAATGCTGGAAATAAAAATACTGAAAATAAAAGTACAAGAAATTAAATGTGCAGGGAAATGAAACACACAACTAAATTAAAATAAAGCAAGAAATAAAATAGTAAATCTAATCTACTAAAATAAATAACAAAAATAAAATAGGGGAGAACTACTGCAAGGAGTGGGCCCAGGCTCTCATAGATAGTCTGCATAGCTAATCATGTAACAGATGCTTTGAGAAAATAAGAGTATTTGTGCTCTTAAGAAATTATACAGAAAATGAAATAAAATAACTTATGTGTATTTGATTATTGATTTCATTCATCTGGCCTGCGTCCTTATATCAGATGCAACCACATCTCGTTACAATAACAGATCGGTCTATTTTTAATCATGTAATGTGATTTGTTACAGTATTCGGTTCATACACATGTATTATTATTCTATTGAAATTATGTCCATTCATGGGAAGGATAAATATAATAATCCTTAGGTGTACGTAAAAACTAGTCCTAAAATAGTGCATCCTAAAAATAATGCCTTGAGAGCTTTACAAGGTCAATCGCTCAATCGACCAATAAAAATACTTTATCTTATTTTAGACATAATGCACCATTAAAATATTTCCCTTTTGTCTCATGTGCAACAACCTCCTTAGCCCATTGGTCAACCGATCAAAGTTGACTTGGTGCATCTTCTCAATGGGAGCAAGGTGGGTACAAGGCGCCTACTTCTGGATTAAGGCACCTTATTCCGCATCAAGGCATATTATTCCACATCAAGGCACCTTATTCCACATCAAGGTGCCCTCAAGGAACCTTCTTCCTCATTAAGGTACCTTCTTCCACATCAAGGTGCCATCAAGGCGCCTTCCTGTTGACTTGTTCAGATCAAGGTGTCTTCCTGTTGACTTGGTCAGATCAAGGTGCCTTCCTGCACATCAAGGTGCCTCTAAATGTATGGGATCAAGGTACCTTCAAATGTATGGGATCAAGGTGCATTCTTTCACATCAAGGAGCCTCCAAATGTATGGGATCAAGGCACCTTATTGCACATCAAGGCACCTCCAAATGTATGGGATCAATGTGCCTTCTTGCACATCAAGATGCCTCCAAATGTATGGGATAAAGGTTCCTTCTTACACATAAATGTGCCTCCAAATGTATGGGATCAAGACACATTCTTGCACATCAAATCACCTCCTATCACAATGCCAGGTCCCAGTGGGATGTAGAATGGAAAACACTAGATTACTAGCAAAACCTGCATTTCTACACATTTTCCACTAAAACACTAGTCAAGCATAATACTGTAATTTCTATAAATTATATGCATAAGATATATAAAAATACATCTCAAATGCTAATTGAACTGATAATGATGCCCCTTAAAAGTGTATATAAAATGAGCAATTCTGGTGCTCATCAGTGAACTATAGAAAGTTTAAAGATATCAAAAAACATGGTAAGAAAATTAATGGTTACATTCATAGGGTGGGTGATTTTTAGGAGTGGAAAATCCTACAAGAAGATATGCAAGGCCCAGGGGGTAAATATTTGTAGAACCTTTTAAGGAGTTATTATTTAGGTAGAGGCTCAAAGGAGGATCAAATAATTTGGGGAAGAAACTAGCAAGGCTAGTACTTGGTGAAGGATGGGTATAGAGTCTTGGGAAAAGTAACCTTAGAGAAATCCAAGCTTAAAAAAATTTGGAATATAAACATCATCCCTAAGGTTGCTATATTTTTATGGACTACCATTCTCAATAAGATCCTCACAAAAGACAATATGTTCAAAAGAGAAATTGTGGTTCCAATTGTTTGTGTGTTGTGTAACAAAGAGGATGAGTGTGTGGACCACCTATTTGGAACTTGTGATTTTTTTAAAGATATCCTAAATATGTTATTGAGATAAATTAATGTTTCTTGGGTCATTCCAAATTTTCTAATCAATATTTGGTAACAGTGGCACTTAGGAAGCAACATTTTTAAGCAAAAATGTATTCCACATATTTGCTAGGGAATTTGGTTGGAAAGAAATAGATGCATGTTCAAAAATAAAACCAGAGGAATAATTGGGGTTTATGGTAGGAGAAGAACATACCTCATGAAGGATTATATTAAAAACATTATCTACTAGGAAATTTTTACAATGATCCTCTCTAGAGAAAAAGATATCTTAAATATGGAAAAAATAAATAAGGTGATACTAGATACTAGATGGGAACGTCCTCACAAAGATTGGGTAAAAAATAACTTCTATGGGGCTATGAAATGCAACCCAGGTTATGCTGGTGGTGGGGGCCTCATAAATAATGATAGAGATTAGGAAGTGGTTGCATATGCTGAGGATCTAAGAATTACCACAAATCACCAAGCTGAAGTAAGGGTGATGCTTATGGGCCTACTAATTGCGATGAATTTATATTTTAGGAGAATTTTTCTCGATGGAGATTCCAAGAATATTATAACTTCTCTTAAAAAAGGGAAGCTAAATAATTCTAGCATTTTTTAAATAATTATAGATGTAAGGACTATTTTGGAAAACCTAGAAGAAAGTTGAATTAAACATATTTATAGAGAGGGAAATAAAGTTGCCAATAAAATGGTGAATATGGTAGTTAGATATGAGAATTTCAAGGTTTGGTCATATGCCCCAATGGAATTGAAAGAGATTATAAGTATTGATAATGAGGCTAGCAGATAAAGAGGGAAAAGAAAAGAAAAATACTTATTGAGATCATGTGATAAAATATTTAAGCACACTAAAATACATTGCCATCAACAGTTTCTTTATCAGTTATGTGAAGCATTGAGCACTACATAAGCCTTTTCAAATAGGAGGATAGCGAGAAGGATATTTAGACCAGGTTTGTTTGTTTTACTAAGATAGGGCTATCTTGCATTTGTCTGATCTTCTCTTGTTTTTTCCTATACATATTTCAAGCTCTTTGTAAAGGGTCGATGTCCTCCAACCCCCTTTGTTTATAAATACCAAAAAAATAACATGAAGGTAATGGTGGAAGAAGTGAATATAGTGGTAAATCAAAATAATATGAAATAAGATATAGTGGTAGTAGAATAGTGGATGGAAAGAATAGAATTTATAGATAAGTAAAATCCCTTACCTCACAAAGTATCAAGTGCCTTGATAAAATGTTGGATAAAACACAAACCAGATGTAATATAATATAGTGAACGTGAATTCAAAAATTAATACATTATTGTGTTTACCATGTAATGGGGTATGATCCCATAGTGGCTATTAGGCATTAACAAATGAATCAATATAATAAAAAATACTAATTTAAATAATTCATCACCATGGAAAAAATGGTACCGAAAATAAATCAACTTATGATGGTGAATCTAACCATATATCAACCTACTCTTACGAACCAATTGGTTTATAAAGCACTAGCCAAGTACACTAGGTCTACCCAACCTTAACAAAACCTAATAACATAGTTTTGTTAACTATAGTGCAATTTAAGGAGATGAATACCCCATATTTAAAGACAACACTATATGTACAAACCAACAAGGGGTTAGGACCAAAGGAAAAAGAAATGCGATAGAAGAGAAAGCACCAATTTAGAAATAAGATGAAGCAAATGAGTGTACTATAGTATTGAGGAGAGATCTATTCAACTCTCCCCAAGTAGATACACAAGCTGAAAAGAAAAAACAAATGGATAGGAGAAAGAAACCAAAAATGGAAAGGGTAATCAAGATGAGGATGACAAGTCTAAATATAGGAGTGAAAAATAAAGGTATGATTTAAAAAATTAGGTTTAACATCTCAAATATACTTATCATGAGTGAAGGGTATGTGATAACTACAATAAGTATAGGAAATTCATAGCACATAGTGAAAGCAACTCTATCAAGTTCAAATTTAATATAGTAGAGGAAATAAAGAAAAATCCTAAAAATGTAAGCATGCTAGAGGTCTTGACCATTGTTATTTAAAGGTATTTACTCTAAGAAATCAATGAGTAGGAGAGGAGCTATGCCAAAAATGGAAAATCTAGATCAATCTATCCCAACAAAAGAATAGAATATGATAGCAAAGGATCCTTTAGACATCCAAGTCAATGCAATAGATATCCTAAAATCCCCAAAGGATAGAACCCTAAATCCATCACCAATCTATGTAACTCTAAAAATTGATAATTACTTACTAAGGAGTTGCATAGTATATTTAGGAACTATTATAAAATAATGCTTAAGGATATATGTGAAGATATGCAACTACCCTAAAAAAAGACTACGTACAATCTAGTCCAGATGTACGACACTTAGGTAAATTCTATGGGAGTTTTGAAAGAGTTGGTAATGACCATTGCATAGCATCCTAAGTTAGTGGTAGTTATAAAGTTACAATTGTCAACCTTACTCTACATTTTTGCATGTTACTATCTAGAGAATGGATACATAAGCCATATAAGCATAGATACTTAGCCATGGAATATACCCACATGAAGATACCATAGGATGGAAAATGATACAAATTGAGATTGAACCTCCATGTAACTATTTTTTGCATAATTTAGATGAGAGTAGCATGGTGAATTGGAATGAAATACCTAAGTTTGTGGATAATGAAGTCATAGAGGATGATCAAATGTCCAAAATACATATGATTATCAACCTACTTTTGGATGAACAAGACTTAGAGGTAAGCTTTAAAGAAAACAAACTCGAGAAATACATAATATCTAAAGAATCTACTAATATATTAGCTATGAACAACCACAAAATATAAATATATGATAGAGTATGGATTATGCATTTTTATGGTACAATAACTAGGAATGGGGTTGGTGTAGGTATCCAATTCATTGACCCATAAGGTGTGCAAGAAAATTTGTCCTCTAGGTTGTTATTTAGTTGCATCGGTAATATGGTTGAATATGAAGTATTGTGAACTATATTGAGAATACGGGGGTCAAGAATCTCAATATACTTGATGACTCTAAGCTGGTCATAAACTATGTCAATTTACAGTGCACCACTAAGAAAAGTAGCTAGATTCATACAAGGTGTGGTACTTGCTAGAAAGTTTGAAGACTTATGAAATCAAAGGAATTACTTAATATTTGAACACAAAGGCAAGTGTATTAGCATATATGGCAATAATATTAGACCCTAAAACCAAAAATTGGCTCAAATAAAAGGAATTGCACATGGTTTTTAGGTTGGCAATTACTAATAATGATGACCATTAACTTGTTTTTAACAATGATGAGTAAATTCTTAAATTCCTCACCAAAGAAAATCAACATGATGAAAAAAAATGAATATGGAAATAATATAAAGGATGGGGTAATTCAATTAAAAAATAATAAGTTTCCAAAAGTATTGGTCATAATAGAAATTTTACTTAACTCATATGATAGTATGAAAAAATGTAGCATCAAAGTAAAAGCATCCTCCTACCACCCTCTCCAAATTATCAAAGGGAAGAATTTATTGCTAGGAAAGGAATGTACCAAAGAGAAAATATTCTTATTTAAAGATCTTTGTAAAAAGTATAGTGACATTATTGTTTGATCCTATTATTATTTTAAGGTGTAATATAGAAGCATCATAGAGCATACTTTAAAATTAGATAATGTTGCCAAACCTCTCAAGAAAAAGCAGAGGTATATCAATCCTAAAATCAAAGCAATTATTAAAAAGGAGCTTCTTAAATATTGTAGGTCAAATTCGTCTTCCCAATAAATCACTACACTTGGGTAGGTAACATGGTACCAATTCAAAAGAAAGATGACAACATTTAATTATTTTTTTATTATAGAAATTAAAATAGGGCATCATTAAAGACCACTATCATATCTTATATAGACTATATTTTATAAAAAGTGACAAGTTCATAGATGTTATCACTTCTAGATGGCTTATCAAGGTACAATAAAATTTGGGATCGGGATTATAATCAGCACAAAGAAACCTTATCACCCAATGGGGTACTTTTTCATATCAACAAATGACTTTTGGGTTCTCAAATGTTTGGGTCATCTACCAACAAGTAATGGATATTACCTTCATAGGAATGACAGGTGAGATCATACTTATATACCTTGATGATTAAATTATATTTTTAGTTCACCCTAATGTCCAATATGTTGTGTTACATGGTGAACTAGTGGAAAAGAGAGCAACTTGGATAAACATGATCTAGGAATTTGACATAAAAATAAGTCCCATGAAACATATTAGGGGTATATATATATATAAACCTTATAATGTCATCCCAAAGAGATCAGGCACTGGGGGAGAAGATATAGCCATATGATCATCCAAGATGGATGGGAGCTATCAAGAGGTATATGGTATCCAAACAGGTCCTAGAAGGGTTGACACCTAAAGAAAGGGACCAACTTAAAAAAAAAGTAGTGAACTATGTATGTATGGATAATATAATTTTTTGAAAGGGATAATATGGATTCTTACTAAGTTGCATTGAAGAGAAAAGGATAAAAACTCTAATAAAGGAATATCATGATTAAGGAGAGCAACATTTTACACAAACCACAACATGTAGAATTCTACGAGAGGAATATTACTAGACTTCCATTTTTCTAAGTGTTCTCAATGGTACAAAAAGTGTAAGACATGTAGTACATTCATGGGAAGGGGAAAAACACCAAATACCATTGAAACCCACCATCATCACTAAAACCATTTAGAAGTGATGCCTCAATTTCATTGGCAATATCAACCCCCTATCTAGTGTAGAACATGAATACATTTTAACTACAACATACTATATTTGTATAGGGAGAAAACTACCCTTCCACATACAATTCTCGGTTGGATCTACAGGGAGCTGAGATGACTATGGGGTGTGTTATATTCTCTACACTTAGGGGCTTAAGGGATCGAAGGGTTCACCAATAATGGTTTAAGGACTCGCTCCAAGTCTAGGGTGGAAATGTTTAATGTGTATATTGAGAAAGTACCTATGTTTAGATTTTCTAAGATCTAAGCTATGAAAAATGAAAGAACAATGTGAGGCCAACAATGATGCAAGCAAACAAAGACTAACCCTATAATGATTATTAATTTTTAATAAGGACAAAAATACTAACTTGTAATAGAGCTAATATTTTTTTCTTTTTAACAAGGGATCAAGAGAGTGCACAAATTTATTAAACCTAGAATGCAAACTATATGCTTTTTTTTTTTCAAGTGCCTAAAATGAGATAAAAATATTTTTCTTTGTATTTATGATCTAGATCTGGAATAGAAATGGATAGAAAACAAACAAAAAATAGCCTAAGAAGTTTATTTAGAGTACTTACTTGATCTAGTGGTTGATCCTAGCTTTTAACTTTCATCAAGATATATCCAATAGCTTCACAAACTCTAGAAAAATTAATCAACATTTGGAAGCCTACTTAGGTCAATGTGTGATTGAGCTTGGAGGTGCAATAGTCAAGCCCCCTTGGTCCTTTTAGTTTACTGTTTGAAAACAAAAATGACTGTTTGAAATTTTTGGAAGGGAACAAGACAAGATGCAACAAAATAAAATGGTGTGAAAAATATAATTCCAACAGTGAGATTTTGGGAGTGAAAATTTCCCCCAAACCTAAAGGAACCAAAATTGCACCCCATAAGGGTCAACGATGAATTTGGCTCTGTTGAATTCATGCCCTGTACAAATAGGGCACAAATTCACAATAGAAGTGTCAAAACGATATTTCAATGCAAAATTGCAATGTAAAATGGAAAATTAATAATCTAAGCAGACTAAAAATGCAAGAAAGAACTTGGTAGTAATGAAAGAACAACCAAAGGATGAAGACCTCCACAAATTCCTCCTCAAGGGATCCAACACTTGTCCACCAAGAATAACAAATCATAAAAGCAAAGCATTAGAACACTAGAAGACACTTGATCTTGCTAGATGAATACGTCAAAAAAATGCTTGGAAAAACTTGTTAGGAAACTTTCAAACAAATGTATTATAGAACTTTATAGGAGAAAAGAGGATCCAAGCCATATATTTATAAGAGTTTTAGAGGGAAAAAGGGTGGGAAAACAAAGGGTAAAACCTAGGGGAGGGTCGACATCCTAAATATCGGCTCAAAAATTGGGTTTTCTAAGAGAAAACCCTAACTTCCCAAAATTGCACCTTGTACAAGGCAACCACGAGTTTGGAAAAACTAGGAAAAAAGGTGAAAGGAGGGGAAGAGAGGCCCAAACTTGTATTTTGACAAGTTTGAGGGACTTCTCAAGGGTTCTAGGAAAAATGACTCACTTAGGTGGGTCAATTTTCTATGTCTACATTTTGCCCCCTCTTTGATACATTTATGGCCTAATAAATGCATCAAAGAAATATGTAGACACCTATGGGTGAAGGATGAAGAACACAAAAAGGGGTGGCTACTTTAGAAGAAAGGGATGATGCAAAAGTGGTGTTATACCAGACACTTAAATTTTACATGTAAAATAAGGCATTAGGGAATTTAATGCCTCTCAGGAGAGGGTGCCCTCTCGAGTTTTAGAAGGAATGTGAAATTTTTGAGGAAACTTGAAAAGGCAAATACAAAAAAAAATAGAGTAGAAAATAGAGAGTAATAGGATAAATATGCAAACATGAGATAAAAAAAGAGGGGTATAAGAACCGAGGAGGGTGAAAATCAATTCATTTTCACCACATAAGAAGAAAAAAAAGGATCTTTATAGAAAAAATATAAATGATGCTTCCCACACACTGTTTAACCATTATGAGGGGCGAGGCCAATGCAACAATAGAGTGATCATGGGTAAGGACTAAAATACTTCATCTAGACAAGGTTAGATTAGGGTTTTAGTGTCTTTAAGATTTTTTTGTCTTTTTAGAAGAAATATCTAGGTATAATATGATACAATTCAAGGGTCAATCGTAAATTTGGTTGGTTCATGGTGGCGATTGAATTTGTGCCCCAAAAATATAGGGCATGAATTTTTGAATTTGCATCCTACAAGGATGGGGTACAAATTTAGAAAAAGAAAGGGAGGGGACAAAATTGCACCTGGCAAGAAGGGGAAGTGATTTTAGCAAAGAGAAAAGAGAAACAAATAAAAGAAAATCCAGGCAAAGAAAAATGAGAAGAGAAAAGGAAATAGGAGACAAGCTAGCTTAGATGTTTTTAATTTTAATTTTATTTTATTTGCATTTATTATGTGGAACTAATTAATTTTTTTTTTGTTATTTTGTGTTATAGCATGACATATTGGAGAGCAGGGAATGGTGACCGAGCTCCTTAGAGGAGGAGCTACGAGATCTTACACTAGTAGAGATATTTACCCTAGAGATGGTGGGGCCACTACATTTGGTAGAGATGCCTCAGGTTGATATGAACAAAGTGATATTGATGACATTGGTAGAGAGGTGGCACCTAGAGTCATCTACCTTTTGGTTATTGATAGGAGAGATGAAAATCACACTAGAGGACATGTGAAACATCCTATGCATCTCCATCAATGGGAGGGCAGTTTATAGAGCATGAGGGAAGTAGGTCATGCTTCAAATATTATTATGGAATTGGGTCCACAAGATCCGACAAAGTGGTATCCATGTTAGTGAGTTGGTAGGGTGCCATGGGGATGAAACACTAATGACCATGCTCTATGGGGTAGCAGTATAGTTCCTATTGTACCATACAAGGATGCAAAACCTACCAAGGGTACTATCTAGAGTAGTGGCAAACATGCAAGACCATAAGGTGCGGTTTGTATGGGGTCTATATGTGTTGGACCATTTGTATAGGCCATTATACAATGTCATGTACAAAAATATACATGATTAGTATGTACAGCATTGCTCCAAGTGTGGTGGTAGGAGCACATAACTATCCAGATACCACATGCACTACTAAGGCCATTGCCCAACCTAGATCAACTAGTAGTATATAGGTTGTCCAAAGACATTGAGTAGGTCTAGAGGATATACGCCTATATCCTACCACTAGGGAGGTTAGTGATAGACGAGTTGTAGGACCATATGATCGTATGGTGACCATGGTGTCAACACACTAGGTGGGAAAATGACATGGAGGAGTTTCCAAGGATCAAGAGGTTATATGGATATTTATCGAGAAGGGGGAGCTAGAGCTCTATCAATTCGATCAATTCTAGTGGCAATTTGGTATCTTTTAGGATATTTCGAACCTAGGAGACTACTGGTACATGTGGGTTCAGAGAGACCCATCAAGAGTCAAAGCAGACCTTGATGTGAGGAGATGGACATATGAGGACCTGGAAGACCCACTATACGTGGACCAAGGGGATAACATTAGGGTGGCTCTCAAGTACAAGAGCATCGTAACTCTAAATATATCCCCACTAGTGCTAGTGTAGAGGTTCTAGGTTATAGGCTATTAGGTACAACTAGCACTTCAAGAGGTGACCCGATGCACCTCAAATAGATAACAATAGGGACATGAGGCCCCATAGCTAACATGGACATAGATCTAGGTAGATATGGTGGCAATTACTACCATCATATCTTAGATCAGGTAAGGGAAGAAGTAGGAGATACTCCCATGATGGGAGTTGGGAAAAGTAGGATAGCCAAAGAGGCTTCTACATCAACAATAGTAGGACAAATCAGGACCATGGATCAGGGAGACTTGATAAAGGAGATAGAGGTATTGTAGACACGGATAGAAATCATATAGAGGGAGATGGAAATTATTTAAGAAGATAGTTCCAAGAGGAGAGAGGGGTTGTGGAGTGCCTTAAACATGACACTCATAGAGAAATATGTGGTTAGGGTTGAGGCATATTGTCTTAGGGGGATATGAGTCGGTTGGAGTAGGAGCGACAATAGGCTTAGGCTAAGAAGATGGCTATTATGACCAACAACAAATAGGATGAGGGGATTTACCTACTACAAGGAGAGCTATAGAGGGTAAGGTAGAGCCTAGAGGTATATGTATGGAGGGAGACCTTTTACTAGACCCTATACTTCTAGGCAGTTCCAACGAAGCAAAGGGTACCTTTGTCACCCTACCTTTAGACACACGTTTAGTTGTAGTCTAGGTCATGGATAGCTATGTGGTCCATGAACATACCCCCACTAGGGCCACCTCCAATAGGTGAAGCAAAGGATACAAGCTCATAGATCTAGATCTAGGATTGGGGTGACATGCTAATTTTGATTATGGCATGCACCCCTAGGGAGGGTTGAGCGTGTCAGGCTTGTATTGTAGCACATTGATCAAACTGATATGTAACCTCTAAAACTCAAGTAATATCATGATGTATTATATAAAAATATGTGTATTTATGTGTGTCTATTATTTTTATGTGCTTTTATGTTTTATTATGCATGAATGAATGAACAAAAAATTAATGATGGATGCATGAATGGACTAAACTAATACAATTCATGATGTGATGAAGCTAACTAATGAATTAAATGCATGAATGGGTGAGGAGATAAAAGAAAAAGGTGATGGAAGAAAGAAGAGAGAAAAACATGGCTTGATATGAATCATGCCCTGTAAAAATGGATCGTGAATTTAGAGTAGAGAGAATTCATGCCCTATATGGAAAGGGTATGAATTCGACAAAGAGAAAAGAAAAAAATAAAGAAGGAGAAGAAGAAGAAGAAGAAGAAGAAGAAGAAGATGGAGAATTTCAAAAAAGAAAAAGGTTCTTGGAATATAAATTTTAAATCAGCGTAGGCCACAAAAGATTAGTGTGATCAAATGAACATAGACCAAGCAAAAAGGAAAGAGTGGAGAAAAACCTTGTAGGTATGTATGATCACAAATGACCGAATGGAGGCTGCCCCTCACTCATGGCCATGAAGCTATCCCATAAGGGTGTAATTCTCACAGAATGGTCAAGTGTGGAGCAATACCTCTATGGGTATAGTGCTCACTAATGGACATGGTTGAAGAGATATCGATTAGGATGTATGCTTGCAAATGGTCAAATGGAGGTAGCTCCTCACTAGTGACCATGAAGCTATCCTATATGGGATAAAATATTTGATTTAATTTCTAGGATGAGTACTAACTGATAGGGATGTGGTGTGTGCAAGAGATGAGTGATAAAAAAAAAAAAACAATAGAATAATGTGTGTGCGTGTGTGCACGTGTGAGACAAAAATATGATAGAATAATGTGAGAAGCAAGAAGAAAACAATGTCATGTGTGTGTGCCATTATTGAAATTTTGATGGCTAAGAGATGTGCATAAGATAGTTAGTGGTCGTAAAATTAAATGTACCCAAAAATATTTAATTTTACTAGAAATAAGAATTTATCACTCAACGTAACTTAGGGGTAAATTCTTCCTATAAATAGGATCCATGGGGTTCATTGAAACATATTTTAGACTCAATAAATTTAGAGCTATAATTTATGTGATGCACATTGTACTTGCTTCTTCCTAAGATTAATGATAAATTGCTGAGATGTTTGTTTTCCATTAGTGGTATTGCCCTCTTAGACTATGAAATGTGTGACAATTATGGCACCACCCTTTTCTCCTTTTGTCCTTCCTCATTAAATTAATTTTATGTACATGGGATTGCACTATTTTTATTCATTTTTCTCATGATTTTATTGATCATGCACTCTCCTTACTACAATTATGATCGAATTTACTTTCAATTTCTTGGATCCTAAACTTCAAAGTTTAATTTTTATGCATTTTAATTTTATCATTTGTTTTTCATACTTTAATTTTATGGAATTAGATTAGATTTATTAAATTTTAAAAAGGATATTATGGAGCTACCCTAAATCCAAAGGTTGGAAAAGACATTGTTTTTTCCTTCCAAGATTGTTGAAACAAAATTGTGGATGCATAAGAAGTTAGACATTTTCATAATTCAACATATTTTTTATACACCGGATAACAATATTTTTACTACTATTGTATCCATCCAAGTTATTATATTCAATGATAAATTTTATCATGCTTGAATTCTACTATCAAAAAACCTTTATCTTTATAACCAATAGCTAGATGTACATTAATTTTCTATAAAGAAAATATATCTAATAACTGGCAAAGTGCTCTTAAGTACACTTACACTACTACTAAGAACAATTTTTACCTTCACTTATTACATTTTAAATGCATGTGCCTTGGCACATACTTTATTACAATAAAATGAAATACAATCTGAATGAGTGCTTCAACAACACTAACTATTCTCGTACAATTAAAACCATAATACATTTATTGGTAATGAAAATAGTCATATACATATCTTAATTGCAACACCACTTCTGTTACAAAACTTTACTTATTATTAAACATAAACCATTCATCAATATGCAGAAATATCAAATCATTCATCCACAATACATTATCCACAATAACAATCCACAATTGAGAGAGATAGATAATACCCTTAAGGTAGGGCAACACCAATAATAATCCTTAAGGAAGTAATAACTCCACAAGATCTCCCAAGGTGAGAGGCCACTATGTGGGCATGATGATTACATAAGATTCTTCTCCAATGATATGAATAATTACAATGACAAATATCTCTTCTTTATATATCCATATTCTTATTCTACTTTGGGGAGTCTACTACTAATATAATATTATATTATAATATAATATAATATAATATTATAATACAATCAACCTTGGGTTATGTGTGGCCCAGCCAACCCTTATACCATATAATAATATATTCCTAGGTACCCTACCATGCCACCCTCCTTACAAATGTTTCGTCCTCGAAACATATGAAGAAACCTGATAGTATGATTTGCTAAGCAATGTTAGAAATTAGTACCAATCTTGATCATCCATCCATCCAAGTGAAACCCAATGATGTTGGTACGCCATTTTATTACTTGAGTATCCAAATCTGCTTTGTTGGCTCAACGCTTCTGCTACTGTATTTTGATAACTTGAATGATGGGTCCACTTGTTCCTTGATGCTTATGAACCATGCTAAAAACCATGATCACTATGCTTTCTTTGCCAAACACTACTATAGTTGGTACCCTTTTGATTCCATGTAGAACCATAATATTGTTTCCTTGAACCATTCCTCCAATATTGTTTTCGGTCATGGTGGTGTGGATGGCGATATGGTGCAACCTTTACTTGATGTTCTACCTTATTTGACTTTTCAACATTTGGCTCCATTGTTTTAAATTCTTCTACACCTTGTTCTTTCATGTTCTCTTTGTTTGGTGTGTCCTTGTGCTCTTCTATCAAAGCTTCCTTGGACTTTGTTACTATTATTTCCATTGAATTAGTTACTGTTACTTCTTCCATGGACTCTGTTGCTGCTATTGCCTTCTTGGATTCTGTTTCATGTTCTTCAATTTGTTCTTCTACAACCACTTCTTGATTTTCCTTGTATCCTTGCTCCTTAAGATGAGAAATATCCTGCAATGTTTTCTTTTTCCTGCACCATAACTTCATAAAATTATTTTGCACATTAATGTTAATAGTACCCAAAGAGTCTAACCAAGTATAACCAAGAACAATATCCTCCTCATCCATCTCAATAGCATATAAATCTGAATGCAAAACATATTTATCCATAGTGATCTTCAAATATTCAAAAATCTAAACATGCTCACCCTCTATATGTGTGTCCTTAATTTTTTTTGCTTGAACTTGCACCTTCTTAGCCAAAAAAATATTAATAAAATTATATTTGCTACCAGGGTCAATGGAAATAATAACCTGTTCCTTTTGAATGCTTCCATGAACCTGCAAAATAGAATTTTTAGATTTAAACAAATTCCTTTGTCCATTTTCTAATTTATCTTCTACCAAAGGTATGGTTTCCTCTGTCTGCATACTGACATCTTTTTTATCTTCCCTGACATTTTCCTCTTTATTCTTGAGTAATTTTATTTCTTTTTCATAATATTCATTTTGTTTCTTGAAAACTTCCCATTCTCCTTTCATTTCATTCCGCTCATTTTGAAATCCTTGTAGTTTCTTTTTAAGGTCTATGATGACATCCATCAAGCTATCTATCTTTTTATCCCTTTTCTCAACCACTTCCTTAAAATATATTTTTAGTTCCTCTACATCTTCCATCATATTAGCTATCTTTTTATAGGGGTTCCAATCACTTAAGAATGCATGCTCCACTTCTTCCCAAGACAACTCATTATGGGTGCCACTAAGACTATAAAACCAAAGGAGAGCAACTTTATCAAGAAATTGATGAAGCATATTTTTCCAAAGAGGATGTCAATTATACAAGGATTTAAATTTTTTCCACCAATCCCTAGCATCGATATCATAGGCTCCAGAAATTTTTTGTAGTTCCATAGTTGATACCCTAATGCAAACTAGGGTTTTTTGAAAATATATATCATGCCCTAATGCAAACTAGGTTTTTATGGAAATAAATATCTTCCCACCATGTTGAAGCTAAAAATCCACATAGACAACTAGATCTGCAATTTTTCTTCCAAAAAAAATAAAGTGCACCTAATTTTCTTACCCGAACGAAACAAAATTTCATCTTTTGAAAAATTCACGACTTGAAAATTTGTCTCTACCCTTATTCCAAATGACTACCTTCAGAAGGTCATATCTCCCTCAATACTGCTTGGATTCCTTCATATGACCAGTCATTTTAAAGCTCTTCAAATTATGCACAAACAAATCCAAGAATCGCCTAAATCGAATAAAATATCATAGAGATATGGCTTCTAAAAGATGAGATATTTTTATAGAAAAAATCTACGAAATTCGTCACTATCCTTGTTCTGGATACTAACTTCAAAAGATTGTATCTCCCTCAATATTGCTTAGATTCCATTATATGACCACTCATTTTAAAGCTCTTCAAATTCTGCACAATCTTATCCAAGAATCACTTGAATCAGATAAACTTGCGCAGAGATATGGGTCCTAAAATATGAGATGTTTTTCTCAAAAAAATTGCCCTAATTCTAGGGTTTCACACAAAAATCCCCACTTTGCCAAAATTTTTGCTTTGATACCACTTGTTACAGAAGTTTACTTATTATTAAACATAAACCATTCACCAATATGCAGAAATATCAAATCATTCATCTATAATACATTATCCACAATAACAATCCATAAATGAGAGAGAGATAGATAATACCCTTAAGGTAGGGCAACACCAATAATAATCCTTAAGGAAGGAATAACTCCACAAGATCTCCCAAGGTGAGAGGCAACTATGTGGGCTCGATGATTACATAAGATTATTCTCCAATGATATGAATGATTACAATGACAAATATCTTTTCTTTATATATCCATATTCTTATTCTACTTTGGGGAGCCTACTACTAATATAATATAATATTATAATACAACCAACCTTGGGTTATGTGTGGCCCATGCCAACCCTTATACCATATAATAATATATCTCCAAATATCTATTCCTAGGTACCCTACCAACTTCATATTTTATATCATACTAAATTACATTTATAATTTTATACACTTGTCTTTCACTTCCTTCATGGTAACTGACCACTCAAAATTTGATGTATCTTAGATGGCTAACAAAATAACTTTGATAAATATTTATTTGAAGAACACAAGCTTATACTGAGAGGAGGGGTGAATAGTATAAGACCACTTTTTACTTTTCTTTTCCAATCAATATTATGCAATGTATAGATAGCAATATCAATAGCAGTAATCAAAGCAATGCACAAATCACCACACACAATAGAGAAACCAAATTTATGTGGTTCACCCAATGTGGGCTACTCCATGGAGAAAATATTTCACTAAAATTTTCTCAATCAATCTCTTAGGAATACTTTCTCTATTACAATGTTTATAGGAGACACCAATCCCCTAATCAAGTTCATGGATCTCTATCCATAGGAGAACTCCTTTCTCCTCTTGCTCTGGGTAGTGATCTTCTAGAAGAACTATTGCCCCCATTACTTTGGCTAATGGATCTCTATCCACTGAAGACACATGTCCTCACTACCCTAGCTAATGGATCTCTATCCACTGGAGACTATCATCCTCTATACTCTATCACCTTCAAAGCTCTATTTCAAATCTATACTAAACACAGTCCTTCGGTCTAGCACAAATTTGCTCAATATTTATCTCTGATCTGGCACAAACTTGTTCTAAAATTTGCACCAAACTCTCTCCTCAAATCTACACTAAACACAGTCCTTCAATCTAGCACAAATCTGTCTTCAATCTCTATCCTTTGATCTACAATAAACACAGTCATTCGATCTAGAACAAATATGTCCTCAAGCCTTAACACAAAGCTTGACTCAATCTCAAATCAACTCTGTTGGATTTACCCCAAACCTTAACTCAAGGTTTGAACAAATCAATCAATCAACTCTGCTCACAAGCCTTCTCAAAGACTTGTCTCAAATCTGCTCAACAAGTCCTCACTAGAACTTGTCCAAATATGCTCAATAAGTCCTCACTAGAACTTATCCAATTTTGCTCTCAATCTGTATTGTAAGCTTCCATAAAATCTCACATAAATATGTCCACAAGTCTTCTCAAAGACTTACCTCAAATCTTCTCAACAATTCCACACTAGAACTTTTCCAAATCTTATAGAAACATAAAGAGAATTGTTAGAGACTCAATATGCTTCACATTCATCACAATGCTTAATCACTTTCAATCACTCTCTTAGAAACATATAGAGAATTTTTACAGACTCAATATTCTTCACATTCACTTCAATACTCAATCACTTTCAATAACTCTCTTATAAACATATAGAGAATTGTTAGAGACTCAATATGCTTCACATTCACCTCAATACTCAATCACTTTCAATCACTCTATAATAAACATAGAGATTTTAGAGACTCAATATGCTTCACACTTATCAATACTTAACATCTTTCTCAAATCAATTCAAAATGTAGAATAATTTGTTTCACAGAACTTGAAAAATCACTTCAACACATTCACTTGACTAGGCTCAACCAACTCTACTCAACCAATCACGTAATGAAATAATTCTTTCTTAAAAATCCTAGTCCAACCACATGAACACTCACTCAAAATGTTTCCAACAATGCTTATCAATCAATCTCACATAAAAATGATACTCATGTTCTTTCCAAACCCTAGTTCAAGTTCTTCACTCAATAACTCACTTCAAAAACAATGCTTATAAGACAATCTTCACATGACAATGATACTCATGTTCTTTGCATACCTTAGTTTAATTTCTTCACTGAACTCAAAAACTTCAAAAACAATGCTTATAAAAAAAGGTTTTATCAACAACTCTTAATTCCATAAAACCTTGAAACATTAATTCAAAACACTCTCAACAATGCAAACCAAACAATCATTTTCACTCCAAATTTCCATTCACAATTTTCAACAATCACTCACTAGGAAGAATATGCCCATACCTTTTGTTGGATGTAGAAGTGCCTTTAGAAAACCTGTTTTAATCATAGTTTCTTCTTTACAATTCCAATGGTTAAACACAACAATATCACTTCAACACTTTCCAAAAATATTCCTTGAACATAAAACAATCACAACTCAATTTATGCCTTATTGCTCCCTTTTAAAATTAACACTTATCATAACATACATAAAGATAATTTCCTTGATACACCTTATAAAATCCAACTTAAAATAATATCCAACACCATAAAAATATCAACCAAACACCTTACAACCTTTTCAAAACATTTGAGAAAACAACATTAAAAATTTAATTTTGCAAAAACCCTTATAACTCCTTTAGCAACCTTAGAACCAATTTAAATATGCAAAAATTAATTTTTAAATGCCCAAAATATATTCTCGAAATTTTCGATGACCAATTTACAAGCATACCTCTTTCTTCCCCAAAAGGGGATTCGGTGAGATTCGATCCACCGTCTCCTCTATCCTAAGCACCTTAGTGCTTGGGAGCCCACCACATGGGCTATGAATGCCCACATGAAGGAAGGTAGAACCCCTTCCTATTATACCTCCACTCGTTGTCTATTTCTCACAAAACTTGCACACCCTTTCCTTGCTTTGGAAGCAACACAATTCGTAAGGCTCACAATTCTAAAGCTTGTAATAATTATTGAAGGTATGGTAAGGTTTGGTAGGGTGGGAGTTACCCCCTTATATACGCCTTTTCAATTTCTCCTCACGTCAGCGATGCTTTTATTCGAAATAGAATTTCGAATATTAAATTTGAAAACCCACCTTAGGGTTATTTAACCTTGGTTTAAATTAATTTATAATTAATTTAAAACTTCCTTTGCATAATATTATAAAAGAATATTATAATATTATTTATTTGTACTTTTTCTTGCACTTTAGACCTCATATGACTTCCTTGAACCAGATATTGAAACTGAAACCAAAATGGATGTTGTCAACTGAAACTACTACTGACTGGTGCTGAAAGTTTGACATCAATGACAACTTATCACTCAAAATATCCAATAATATCTCCCTTTGTCATTGATGGCAACCCAAATTATTTTTACCAAATATTGATATTTTTTTTGTTATGCTCCCCCTGGGAAACTGCTCCCCCTGATTCAATGCTTCCTACTTAAACCAAATCTCTCCCCCTTTGACATCAATGGAAAAGGGTAACCTTTGGGGCTTGGGGCTAAGAATGAGTCTCTTAGCTTAGCCCCTCCCCCACATCCTCTTGAGGTGGTTAATTCTGGGGTGGGAGTATTTCTACTGCCAGCAAGCATTGGTCTTTACCTTTATCCTCTTTCCTTCTCATATGATCCTTTTGATTTCCTTGACTGTTCTCATTCTTGTTTCTGTTCATATCCACATTCCTGTTCCTGTTTATATCCATATCCATATTCTTGTTCCTGTTCCTATTCTTGTTCCTGTTCTTATCCATATTCTTGTTCCTACTCCTGTCCATGCCCATATTCCTATTCCTGTTCCTGTTCATGCTTGATTATAGAATGTCTTGTTTACACCATTTTGTTGTATGTCCATCATTATTGCACTTATAACATTTAATGTTATTATTCCTTGGAGGTGCAAATATCTTAGGATTTCTCCTAGTGAAGCCATATCCTTTTCTGTCATGAACCCTAAGAAACAATGGTGAAATTGTTCTATTAATCAACAATGCATTACATAGTTTTATAGTTCTTGAAAGAACTAAAAATAGACACGGTGGTTGAGAGAAATCCTCTTCAAATTATTACAACAAACTAACTTAAAGATAACTCTTATCCTAACAGCATGCTAATCTTGTACTATGGTCAAGCATTGATCAACCAAGCCAAAACCTCAATGTATGCTAATCAAATTAACTAGAAATATGTAAATCAAAACATTAAACTAAAAACAAATACTAGGACTTAATACTTAGGACTAAGGAGGCAATGTTGAAAATATTTCAACATTCTTCTCCTTTGTTCAATCCATGTTGGTGTGTTGAAACACCATTCATTCAAGCAATCATACATAGTTGCCTTTTCAAGACAACTCTCTTTTTGCAATGTAGTCACTCCAAGTGAGTGATCATCATCCATGAGTGATGTTTTCTTTGCCATTATGACAAGAAAATCAACAATCTCATTTCCATTTTCTGTTTCTATCCCATTTTACCTCTCACTTTCCATATCCCAAATGAGAGATTCTTGTGTGTTTTTTTCTTCACACAACACATCCTTCACCCTTGATGAGTGTCTTTAAACAAGAAGCCTATCACTTCCATCTCCTCTTCATCAAAATTTTCTTGTGGATCAACATCCCACATCACTTCATTTGTTCTTTCAAGAGAGCACACATCCATTCCAATTGAATGGTCTTCAGGCCAATGATCATCCATGAACATTGCTTCTCCATCATCATCTTCTTTAGTCTCCTTCATGAGAATTGTAGGTGCATTCTCCATAATAAACTCTTCATTTATCTCCTCCACGAGACATTATTCATCATGCATTTCACTTTGATGGTATTCAAGCAAGGAACACTCCAATGTGAGTGTTTCTCTTCCTTCATCTTCAAATTCTTCTTCCACTTTTGAGTGGTCTTCACTACAAGGTCCTTGAGCAATTGTCTCTCCATTGAGACATCCATCCTCTTTGCTATCAATGTGAATGCTTTCCAAGCATGCCATTCTTGCAAAAAAATTATTAGTACAATTTTTCTTTTCATATTTTTCTCCTCCTAAAAGAAATAATTGACTATTACAATTTTCCATGCCATTACAAGACATGTCTGCAACTATGGGTGTCTCACAATAACTCTCTCCAATGAGAGCTATACAAGGATTCTTTGCCTTCTCATCCTCTTCTCCATGAAGGGATTCCTCATCTTTGTCTCTCTTCTCTTCAAGAATTTCATCATCACACTTTTCTTCAGACATTTCTTCCTCTTCAAGGAAGAATTCACCATCAGAAGAATGTATGTCTTCATATGAGTCTTGAAAAAACTCTTCAAAAACTCCTTCAAAAGGATCTAATTCAAAAACTTCTTCAAGGAAGCAAGGCTCCTCCTTGATTAAATAATCTTCATGATTGTCACACATGGCTTTATGGGTGTCCTCATAAAACCCATAAGCATCCTTCAACACTTGTCATGCCATTGTAGCTGATCTACAATTGGCTATGAGAGGAAAAACATTATTTTCCATTCCTCTCCTCAAATCCATAAGAGCTAAGCAATTTGCATATTGCTGCTCCTTCTTCTCTTTTCTCTCCACACCTTGTAGCTTGCTCCAAGAGGGTTCCTCATAGCCTTCTTTAACTATATCCCATAATTCTTGAGCCTTCAATAAGGTCTTCATAATTATGCTCCAAATAGCATAATTATCTCCATCAAATTTTGGTACAACCAAGTCTGCATACATGGCTTCCTTTTATTTACCAAAGTCTCAAGCACCCAATTTATCATAAATTGGCCAATACTGATTGAAAAAAACTAAATTTTTTTTTGTAGAATTCTGATATATTTATCTAAAAATCCACTAAATTTCATATCCAAATTCACAAATGAGAAATATGTGATCAATTTACTTTTGCCCTTTCTATCACAATTCCGGATCTAGGATTGTTGAAGGAAAAATAAATATTCACATACATTAATCAATACAGATCCAAATGACCTGAATTTTTTTTTTAATCATGATTTTATCTAAATAATATTTCTCCCAAAATTTGAGAAGCAAATACCCTATATTCCACCTTATACAACCATTTTATTGAAAAACTAAAAATGCTAATAAAATCAGAAAATTAGCTCCAAATCACCTAAAATTTTTACTGCATCCTCTTGATACAATTACCTAACAACACTCAAAATTTCATAAGAAAATACCTCAGGATTTGTAATATATTAATGATTTACTCAAGATATTCCTTGCAAATTTGTTGAGTGTTGGCCACTTGAGTTTCTCTGACAAAGTGCATGCTTCAGATCTCTTCACGCCACTCACCATAGCTTTTGATCCATCTAAGTAAACTTGATCTGATACCAAATGAGAAACAATGGTGAAATTTATCTATTAATGAACAATGCATTACATAGTTTTCTAGTTCTTGAAAGAATTAAAAATAGACACGATGGTTGAGATAAATCCTCTTAAACTTATTACAAAAAACTAACTTAAAGATAACTCTTATCCTAAAAACATGCTAATCTTGTACTATGGTCAAGAATTGATCAACCAAGCCAAAACCTCAATGTATGCTAATCAAATTAACTAGAAATATGTAAATCAAAACATTAAACTAAAACTAAATACTAGGACTTAATACTTAGGACTAAGGAGGCAATGTTGAAAATATTCCAACAAACCCTGCAATCCATTGCCTTATGACCAAACTGATTACATGAGTAGCAATACCCATGGAAAAGTTGTCTATTTCTAAAATTTCCATTTTCCTATCTTTCATGTGTCCTGCACTATGAAGCCATGTGTCCAAACTTGTGACATGAGAAACACCTTCCATTGAAATTTACTTGTCTTGACCTCATTGGTCTCTTAGTCTCTCTTAACCTATTCTGATTGTTGTCCCATATGTTTCTTCTTTGTGCATTGTTCCTTTCTTTGTTGAAATCTATGTTATCCAACTCATCCTCAAATGTCTTACTTTCTCTTACACTATCTTCTTCTGAAGTTTCTTCTTCTTCAGAACTGACTCTTCTTCTTGTTTCTTTTGAGCCTATTCAAAACCAAGACCTATTTTGTTTGTTGACCTTATTTGTACTTTGATTATCTTATCCATAACATTTGAGCTCTTTCCAAACTTGTGTAGCTTATCCTCAATTTTTTCTAAATCTTCCCTTAGTAGAGCTACTTCTTGTTCTAACCTTTCACATTCTAAGAACTTTACTTCTAACTTATCCTTGAACTTCTTTGTCTTAGCCATTGACTTCTTTAGATCCTCTATAGGCTTTCTTCTCTCTTCATCGTATTATTGAAACTGAAACTCTAGTTTAGAGTTTTGCTTTCTTACCTTCTTTATTGTGTCAAGAGCATAAATAAGTTATTCCTTAAGATCAAATCCTTCTTTATCTGATTTTTCTTGTATTTGTTTGCCTTTGTCTACATCTTCATTTTCTTTTGACTTGTCTACTATAGGATCACCTTCTTCTTCTTCTAGTGCCATTAGAAAATTTTCTTCTGGTCCTTTAAGTGCATCCTCATATTCATCATCATTGAAACTGTAACAATTCCTTGTACAAATATCTTCAAGATGTCCAAAGTTACCACATATAAAACACTTGAGAATTATTGGTGACCTTTTCTTGACTTCTTCTTTTTCTTCAATCATAAATAGGACTTCATCTCTATCATTATATGAAAAACTAGCATCACTATCACTTGAGTACTTACTTGCATTGTCCGCATAGTAGCTCCTATTTTGTCTTTGAAAGAACTTCCCTTGTCTGCTTTGTCCATCCTTGCCTTTCTTTTGGTACCTGTATTTTTTGTATTCCCTGTTATTTTGATCCTATTTTTATTCATCATTTTTATTTTTAGCTTCTTGACAATCAGTTGCATAGTGACCATACTTTCCACAAATGAAACATCTAACAAATTTTACATCTTTAAATTTTCTTGAATCCTTGTTCCTTCTACCATAATTTGTTTTTTCATCACTAGATGACTCATTGCTTGATTCTAAATTCTTACCCTTTGTATTCTTAATTGCTTTGAAGGCTTCTTCCTTTTAGGGATTAGTTTATTTTGTTCTTAACTCAAAAGTTGTAAGAATACCAAGCAACATATCTCTTGTCAAAGAATCACCATAATTTGCTTCTTCTATAGCTGAAATATTTTCACTAAACCTTGTTGAAAGAGACCTTAAGATCTTATCACAAACATTCGATTCATCCACATTAAGTCCAAGTCCTTACATAGCATTAACAACCTCATATACCCAAAGTAGATAAGAACCAATGTCTTCCTCATTATTCATTCTTAATTCTTCAAATTGTCCTTTGAGATTTCATATATTTACCTTTTTGACACTTTTATCTACTTCATATATGCTTTGCAACTTATCCCAAACTCCTTTTGCATCTTTACAATGCATATATTTTATTGATTATGTTTTATGCAAACCTATCAGAAGTGCATTCATTACTTTTGAATTATAATGTTGTAGAAGCTTACCTTCCTTATATGTAGGTGGATCACCTAGTGGTATGTATCCATTTTCAACTGCTTCCCAAATTTCATTGCCAAGTGCCATCAAGTGAACCTTTATTATTATACTCCAATATATGTAGTCACTTCCATCAAATATTGGTGTTGAATTATCTGAGGACACATTCTTGGAATCCATTATGTTATTGAAATATTTTTCTTCAAGTTGTTAAAATCTTCCGAAGGAACCCACTCTAATACCAATTGAAGAACACAACCTTATACTAAGAGGGGGTGGTGAACAACATAAAACCACTTTTTACTTTTCTTTCCTAATCAATATTATGCAATGTATAGATAGCAATATCAAAAGTAGTAATAAAAGCAATGCACAAATCACCACACACAATAGAGACACAAAATTTATGTGGTTCATCCAATGTGGACTACTCCACGAAGAAAATATTTCACTAAAATTTTCTCAGTCAATATCTTGGGAATCCTTTCCCTATTACAATGTTTATGGATCTCTATCCACAGAAGACCTCATTTCTCCTCTTGCTTTGGTTGGTGATATTCTAAAAGAACTATTACCCCACTACTTTGGCTAATGAATCTCTATCCACTGAAGACACATATCCTCACTGCCCTAGCTAATGGATCTCTATCCACTAGAGACTATGATCCTCTATACTCTATCACATTCAAATCTCTGTCTCAAATCTGTACTAAACACAGTCCTTCGGTCTAGCACAAATATTCTCAATATCTGTCTTTGGTCTGGCATAAACCTGTCCTCAAATCTGCACCAAAATATATCCTCAAATTTGTACTAAACACAATACTTTGGTCTAGCACAAATCAATCTTCAATCTCTATCCTTTGATTTGCACTAAACATAGTCCTTCGGTCTAGCAAAAATATATCCTCAATATCTATCCTTAAGCCTGAACACAAATATTGAATCAATCTCAAATCAACTTTGCTAGATCTGCCCCAAACCTTAACTCAAGGTTTGAACAAATCAATCAATCAACTCTGCTCACAAGTCTTCTCAAAGACTTGTCTCAAATCTTCTCAACAAGTCCTCACTATAACTTGTCCAAATCTGCTCAATAATTCCTCACTAGAACTTATCCAATTTTACTCTCAATCTGTATTGTAAGCTTCCATAAAAACTCACACAAATCTGTCCACAAGTCTTCTCAAAGACTTACCTCAAATATGCTCAACAAGTCCACACTAGAACTTTTCCAAATCTCAAAGAAACATAAATATAATTGTTAGAGACTCAATATGCTTCACATTCATCACAATGCTTAATCACTTTCAATCACTCTCTTAGAAACATATAGAGAATTGTTAGAGACTCAATATGCTTCACATTCACTTCAATACTCAATCACTTTCAATAACTCTCTTAGAAACATATAGAGAATTGTTAGAGACTCAATATGCTTCACATTCACCTCAATACTCAATCACTTTCAATAAATCTCTTAGAAACATATAGAGAATTGTTAGAGACTCAATATGCTTCACACTTATCAATACTCAACCTCTTTCTCAAATCAATTTAGAATATAGAATAATTTGTTTCACAGAACTTGAACAATCACTTCAACACATTCACTTGACTAGGCTCAACCAACTCTACTCAACCAATCACTTAATGAAATAATCCTTGCTTACAAACCCTAGTCCAATCACATGAACACTCACTCAAAATGTTTCCAATAATGCTTATTAATAAATCTCACATAACAATGATACTCATGTTCTTTCCAAACCCTAGTTCAAGTTCTTCACTCAACAACTTACTTCAACAACAATGCTTATAAGACAATCTTCACATAACAATAATACTCATGTTCTTTGAAAACCCTAGTTCAATTTCTTTACTCAACTCAAATACTTCAACAACAATGCTTATAAAAAAATGTTTTATCAACAACTCTTAATTCCATAAAATCTTGAAGCATTAATTCAAAACACTCTTAACAATACAAACCAAACACTCCTTTTCACTCCGAATTTCCATTCACAATTTTCAACAATCACTCACTAGGAAGAATATGCCCATACCTTTTGTTGGATGTAGAAGTGCCTATAGAAAACCTATCTTAATCACAGTTTCTTCTTTCCAATTCCAATGGTTAAACACAACAATATCACTTCAACACTTTCCAAAAATATTCCTTGGACATAAAACAATCACAACTCAATTTATGCCTTATTGCTCCCTTTTAAAATTAACACTCATCATAACATACATAAAGATAATTTCCTTGATACACCTTATAAACTCCAACTTAAAATAATATCCAACACCATAAAAATATCAACCAAACACCTTACAACCTTTTCAAAAAATTTGAACAAACAACATTAAAAATTTAATTTTGCAAAAACCCCTATAACTCCTTTAGCAACCTTAGAACAAATTTAAATATGAAAAAATTAATTTTTAAATACCCAAACTATATTCTCAAAATTTTCGGCAACCAGTTTACAAGCATACCTCTTTCTTCCCCAAAAGGGGATTCAACAAGATTTGATCCACCGTCTCGTCTATCCTAAGCGCCTTAGTGCTTGGGAGCCCACCACATGGGCTACGAATTCCCACATGAAGGAAGGTAGAACCCCTTCCTCTTATGCCTTGATGCGGGACAGAAAAATTGCACTCTATCAAATCCAGATTTACATTCATTAACTGGAAATAAATTTTATAGAATAGCCCGTAGGCTTTGCACAACCAGCACTCGGCTTGGTTTTCTACGCACTATGCAATTTTCCTAATCCTGCCTACCCCTTGGAAGGAAAAATCATCTCTCTCAAGCCGGCTATCTGCCCTCGGCTTCCTCAACTCGACTTCACGAGTTTCATCTGCAGTTCTCTCAATACTGCAATCTGCTATTTTCCCCCCCTCTCTAACCTATTACATTACTGGGTTTTTATAGAGGTCCCGTCCCTCTCAGTTATCATTACAAAAAATGCGGATCTCATAACTGCTGCATGCTTCCACTCTGCACGACCTCTGTTACTGCTGGCTAACTCTTGTTCACTGTCAGGTTACCGCGCATGACTCTTCGTTTTCATTCCTCCACTGGTCGTTGTCGTCTTCCCTCGACGCTTCGCTTGCTTCCTCTACATTTCGTGCTGCCACGTGTCCCTGTAATGGCCTCTGCATTCGCCTGCTCTTCTCGCGTCGTGGGCCACATGTCATTCTGTAGTAGTCCCTAAAAATTCTGCCACCTGACCTCTGTCACCTTCTTCCTCCATCTGCACCGTGATAGGTGTCGCGATATCGCGACGTCTTTCTCTTCCTACCCCTTCTCTTCTTTTTTGGTCGTGACATGTCGCGATATCGCAACATTTCTCTCCTTCTTCCTTCTCTTCCACTTCAAGTCGCAAAATCGCGACATGTCATGATTTCGCGACATCTTCCCTTCCAGCTTCCTTTCGCTCCTACGGGTCACGATTTTGTGACATGTCACAAAATCGTGACATCCTCTCGTTCCGCCTTCTCCTTCCTCTTCGCATCGTGAAATCGTGACATGTCACGATTTCGCTACATCTTCTTCCCTCTGTGCCTTCTCGCTCTTTCGGGTCACGATTTCGTGACATGTCGTGAAATCGCGACGTCTTTGCCTTTCGCACTTGGCTTCTGCCTTCGGGTCACGATTTTGCGACACGTCGCGAAATCGTGATGTCTTTGCCTTTCGTACTTGTCTTCTGCCTTTGGGTCACGATTTTTGTGAAATTGCGACATCTTTGCCTTTCGTACTTGTCTTCTGCCTTTGGGTCACAAAATCGTGACATGTCACAATTTCACGACAGCTTTTCCTCTTGGCGTCGATTCTCCAAAAGTGTCGCGATATCACGACAACTTTGCCCCTTGGTGCCTTTTCTCCAAAAGTGTCGCGATATCGCGACAACTTTGCCCCTTAGCGCCTTTTCTCCAAAAGTGTTGCGATTTCGCGATAGCTTTGTCCCTTGGCTTCTTCACTTTCCTGTTGGTCATGAAAATGCGACACGTCACAATTTCATGACATCTTTGCCTACAGCCTCCTTCTTCTTGTTTGGGTCGTGATTTCGTGACATGTCGTGAAATCGTGACATTTTCTGCCTGCTGCCTCCATTCTCCGCTTCTGGTCACGATTTCATGACATGTCATGAAATCGTGACATTTTTGGCCCGTGCCTTCTCTCTCCTCGTCGTGTCGCGATATCGTGACACTTTTTCTATTGCGATATCGCGACAGGTTTTTGTCCTCGCCCTCTTGGCCTTTTTCTGTCGTGATTTCGTGACACATCGTGAAATCGCAACGTTTTTCTTCCTTAGCCATTTTTGCCGAAGTGGCCCTCCTGCCTTCTGATGCCTCTGCTACAGGTGCTGCTAGATGCTCCTGCATCAGACACCTGGGGTTGGTGGAGAAGTGATCCTCACTTCTGCACTGTCTGGCTACTGACTCCTGCAACACTTCCAGACCTTTCTCTGCCTCAACAGACTGCTCCAACCCCTTCTCATGGTTCACATTACTTCTATCTTCTTCCAGACAGATTTTCCCACTACTGCATACTTCTTCTGCAGCCTGCTTGCACTCCTCTTTGTCTATGGATTTTAATGGCTTCAACTTCCGAAGCACTCCATCTTCTCTCTTTCTCTATTTTTCCTCACGCTGTCTATGCAGCTCCCTTTGCAGGGCTTTCACTTGCCTCTGCAAATCTCTCTTGAGCAGTTCTTCTTGCATGGCTTGCACTTGCTTCTGCAGCGCCTTGAACTCTTTCATTGTCATCATTTTTCTCTTATGCAAAAATAAAAATCACGCGGTCACACTCCACGGATTCCAAACTTTCCTCCAGCACCCTCCACAGATCCTAGCGCAACTGCCTCATGTTCGGAGAATCTGCTGCACACTCAGAATCACTGGCTCTGATACCACTGATGTGGGACAAAAAAATTGCACTATATAAAATCCAGATTTACATTCATTAACTAGAAATAAATTTTACAGAATAGCCCGTAGGCTTTGCACAACCAGCACTCGGCTTGGTTTTCTATGCACTATGCAATTTTCCTAATCCTGCCTACCCCTTGGAAGGAAAATCATCTCTCTCAAGCCGGCTATCTGCCCTCGGCTTCCTCAACTCGACTTCACGAGTTTCGTCAGCAGTTCTCTCAATACTGCAATCTGCTATTTTCCAACCCCCTAACCTATTACATTACTAGGTTTTTATAGAGGTCCCGTCCCTCTCAGTTATCATTACAAAAAATGTGGATCTCATAACCGCTGCATGCTTCCACTCTGCATGGCCTCTGTTACTGCCGGCTAACTCCTGTTCACTATCAGGTTATCGTGCACGACTCTTCGTTTTCATTCCTCCACTGGTCATTGTCATCTTCCCCCGTCGCTTTGCTTGCTTCCTCTACATTTCATGCTGCCACGTGTCCCTGTAACGGCCTCTGCATCTGCCTGCTCTTCTCGCGTCGTGGGCCACGTGTCATTCTGTAGTAGTCCCTAAAAATTCTACCGCCTGACCTTTGTCGCCTTCTTCCTCCAGCTGCACTATGACAGGTGTCGCGATATCGCGACATGTCATGATATCATGACGTCTTTCTCTTCCTGCCCCTTCTCTTCTTTTTTGGTCGTGATATCGCGACATGTCACGATATCGTGACATTTCTCTCCTTCTTCCTTCTCTTACACTTCAGGTCACGAAATCACGACATGTCGCGATTTCGTGACATCTTCCCTTCCAGCTTCCTTTCGCTCCTGCGGGTCACAATTTCATGACATGTCATGAAATCGCGACATCCTCTCGTTCCGCCTTCTCCTTCCTCTTCGCATCGCGAAATCGCGACATGTCACGATTTTGCTACATCTTCTTCCCTCTGTGCCTTCTCACTCTTTCGGGTCGCGATTTCACGACATGTCACGAAATCGCGACGTCTTTGCCTTCCGCACTTGGCTTCTGCCTTCGAGTCGTAATTTCGTGACACGTCACAAAATCGCGACATCTTTGCCTTCCGTACTTGTCTTCTGCCTTTGGGTCGTGAAATCGTGACATGTCATGATTTTGCGACAACTTTTCCTCTTGGCGTCGATTCTCCAAAAGTGTCACGATATCGCGACAACTTTGCCCCTTGGTGCCTTTTCTCCAAAAGTGTTGCGATATCGTGATAGCTTTGCCCCTTAGCGCCTTTTCTCCAAAAGTGTCGCGATTTCGTGACAGCTTTGCCCCTTGGCTTCTTCGCTTGCCCGTTGGTCGCGAAAATGCGACACGTCACGATTTCGTGACATCTTTGCCTGCAGCCTCCTTCTTCCTGTTTGGGTCGCAATTTCGTGACATGTCATGAAATCACGACATTTTTTGCCTGCTGCCTCCATTCTCCGCTTCTAGTTGTGATTTTGCAACATGTCGTGAAATCGTGACATTTTTGCCCACGCCTTCTCTCTCCTCGTCGTGTCGCGATATCGCGACACTTTTTCTATCGCGATATCACGACAGGTTTTTGTCCTCGCCCTCTTGGCCTGTTTCTATCGCGATTTCGCGACACGTCGTGAAATCACGACGTTTTTCTTCCTTAGCCATTTTTGCCGAAGTGGCCCTCCTGCCTTCTGATGCCTCTGCTGCAGGTGTTGCTGGATGCTCCTGCATCATGCCTCCACTCGCCGTCTATTTCTCATGAAACTAGCACACCCTTTCCTTGCTTTGGACGTAGTGCAATTTGTAACGCTCACAATTCTAAAGCTCGCAATAATTATCGAAGGCATGGTAAGGTTTGGTAGGGTGAGAGTTACACCCTTATATACACATTTTTAATTTATCCTCACGTCAATGATGCTTTTATTCGAAATCATATTTCGAATATTAAATTTGATAACCCACCTTAGGGTTATTTAACCTTAGCTTAAATTAATTAATAATTAATTTAAATAACTTTATAAGTTAAGTAAATTAACTAATAAATTAATTTATAATTAATTTTAAACTTCATTTGCATAATATTATAAAATAATATTATAATATTATTTATTTGGATATTTTCTTGCACTTTGGACCTCATATGACTTCCTTGAACCGGATCTTGAAACTGAAACTAAAACGGATGCTGCCAACTGAAACTGCCATTGATTGGTGCTGAAAGTTTGACATCAATGACAACTCACTCTTGACATAAATGACAACTTATCACTCAAAATATCCAACATTATTAATAGAAGTATTCACTATTGTCATAATATAAAACCTTGTTATAATTCAATAAATTCAATCAATATAACATGCCTTTAATATCCTACACTTTGATACTTCTATAAGAATAAAATACCAACTCAAGAATCTACGAGGTAAATTCAAAATAGAACAAGCATATATTCCTACAAGAAAAATAAAAAAACTCGTTCAACCAATATTTATACTCTTCTCCTTAAACATCAACTAAGGAAAAGTCCAAATCATAAATATTAGAGTTTCATATTAGGGTAATTTAATTCAAACAAGAATATGGTGTTGAAAAGTCATCAAGATTTTTATTTATTCTACCCAAATTCCAACAACTTGCCATCAATGATATATAATCATAGGTCTCTTACATCCTATAATCTCATACCTTAGTTTATAAAGGAATATTCATGCTAAATAGGGGATTCTTATTTTACATAGGAAATCCAAAGTGGAGGATAGTTTCCAAAATTTAAATTGTTATTCACAATATATATCAATATTCTAAAACTAGATTATGATACTACAACCAAAATATAAACTTTTCCCTTTAGTTAGAGAGACAAAAATCTAAATTTTTGGCATCAAAATAGTGCCTATTCACTTGGTGTAGAAATCCCAACTAGATTCAAATGTTTACTAAACATACCTCAAAATAAACCTACCAATATTCCTCTAGTTTTCCATGGATTTTTTTTAATGAAAAACCAACAATAAATATAAATTCCATTCTCAAACATTGATAATCATAAGAAAATACTTCCCTTGAGACTCAATATAGAATTAAAGGTAGACAAATAATACCTACTTTTGATTCAATAATAGATCATTCTGATATTTCAATAAATAAATTTTCCATATAATAAATGATATAGAATGGACATAGGATTACCTAGTTACAAATTGAACTTGAAGTAAATAAGATTCCTCAACTATATACTATGCCATTATACAAAGAATATCCAAGTAACTTAGAATCCCTTCAATGTTTCTCTACATCTAATTCTCCATGTCTATGAAAATTTGAAAGAGAGAATATTTGATAATTTTTCCATGTTAGATCTTGGATTTCATACCTCTAGACAAATAACTTTCTCATAATTCATCAAAGTGGGATACCAAGTGTAATGGAAGGACTCATCTATTCCCCCCTTTGACATTTCTTTTACTCAAGTCATAAATTCAAATCAACTACAACCTACATGACAACACTTTTAGTCAAAAGAGAAGTTTAAGTCATTAAATCACTAAATCATTGTTAACTTAAGCCAAAGTATAATCAATATCTATTTATAAAAACATGGTGCTTTAAACTATTGTGTCCTAGACCACTTTACTAACTTATATTTCATCAAAACTCATACTTTAACGAGGATAAAGAAAATATCAATTACTCATATCACTATTTGAATATTAAAATAAAGTCTCCATATTTGGGTATAAGGAAAAGGTTGGCCTTCCTAGGAGGAAATGACCCTTGATTTCACCAATGCTCCTATGATGATGAGTATTAGTACATAAAATCCAATAATATCAATGAAATTAAAAGTATACACTTAAATAATCCATACTTGTATGTCAGAGAATATCTCCATATCAAGGTGTCAATGGTCTAATATCTTCCAACTATTCCCTGAAAAATAATATTATAATATCAAATTAAAAATTTAACATTAATAATTAGAATAAATAATATATAAAAATAAAATATACATTAATTAATCACATCACTCAAATATTATAGTTTTCAACATGTCAAAAACTAAATTATATTTGGTCACTCAATTACTTTAAAAAATAAGCTAAATTTGTAGATTCAAAACATAGGGTATCACACTACAAACATTGTTATCAACTAAAATTTGAGAAGGATAATGTATACTTTGATATTGAATTAAATTATAGAGAGGAGGATAAGGTGACAATCAGTATTAGGTAAAGGGAATAAAAAATATCTAAATTTAGAAGCTAAGATAAAGGATGCACAAGATGAAAAGTCACATGACATTAATATTTAATTGATTGAAAATGTGAATGAAATCAATGAAAGTCTATTAGTATTCTTTGTAAATTACAATCGATAATCATTAGACATGTCTAATATTTATACATTTACCTCATATATTTGATAATTTTGAATTGGATTTACATTTGAATTTTTGTGAAGTTATAACACATATTTCAATTAATATTTAATAAAATAAAACTTAGATGCCCAACATAAATGCAATACAAAATCTAATGAAATTAGATGAAATATTATAGCATAATCTAGCATTGGTAGTGGTGAGGGCCTGAGCCTCACCATGGTAGAGAGGGCTCGAGCCTCACCATGGCAGAGAGGGCCCGAGCCTCACCATGGCAGAGAGGGTCGCAAGCCTCCTGCTCTGGCTCTAGCACTTTGAAACCCTCTAAGCAAGAGGTCTCCTATTCTTCCTTGCTAGACCTGGTTGTTAGTTATGGTAAATATGCTCTGCTTTGCTTGGATGGCTCTGTAACCAGAGTTTATTGCTTGTTGAGGGGTCTTGTTGGTTCTCTTCATATTTCTTTTGGATTTGGTTTTCCATTTATTATATGGCTAAGGTCCTTGAGGGGAATACGGTCAAATGCCAATTCAAACCCGTTGGGGGTGATCTTGGGTTGTTTGTATCATTGCAAAAAATTTTGGTTGTTGACCCCTTGGTTGGCTCTAGCTTTGTGTTACTCTAGTTGGTTTGTTGGGTGATGATGTTACTAGGGTTGGTTGCTAGTTGTGGGCCCTTGTTTAGATTGCTCTATTTTTCTTATGGGTTCGATTTGTCATTGAATATCGAGATGAGGTTCTTGAGGGGGATAGGGCCAAACATTGATCCAAACCTGTTGGGGGTGATCTTGGGCTATTGTTATTGCGGTAATGTCTAGATTTTGTTCCTTTGGCTAGCATCGAATTTGGTTGCTTTGTTACTCTAGTTGGTTGGGTGGTGTTTCTACTACTAGGGTTCTCTGCCAGGTGTGGGGCCTCACTTGGTTTCTTTAGCATTTCTTATGGGTTGTAGTATAGACATTGAAATTTTTTGTGTTTGGACCAAGTATTGACCCAAATTCATCATGGTGAAAGAGGGTTGTTTTGTTGCGAAGGAATCAAGATTTTGATCCCCTATTTTTGATTTGATTTCCTAGCTTCAGTGTTTTGCAGAGTTTTTATCTCTAGTACCAGCACTGGTGGTAGTGTTTGATCCCAAGTTTCCATGGCTATCCTTTTGGGATTTTATCCTTTTCCCTCTTAGGCGTTGTGCTGAATGTTAGATATTGTTGTCTAGTGTCCATGAGAGTGGTTGTTATCCAATGGATTCTACGATATTATTTCACGCCTAGGCTTGGTGGGTTGCAGTCCTATCTTGGCTAGTTTTTTTTGGTTGGTGGGATCCACCTGTGGTTATCAGTTTTATTTTTTGGTTGGGTGGATATTCTTTTTTCTTTTTGTTTTTCCCAATCGATGGTTGGATGAGCTATATGAACTGTGTGTTTGAGCTGGTGTGGTACATCTCTGGTTCCTATTTGAGTTCTCTTATTGGATTTTTGTTGGTGCTACCTTTGTGTGGAATAAGCAAGATTTTTTCGTGTAACTAGCGGCTCTGTTTTCTTTACAAGCCTCTGTACTGTGATAGAGGTGATTTTTGGTGATTTTCCTCACATCCCTTTGAATCTCTTTATCTTGCTTCGGGGTTTCTTGTTCTCCCTCAGTGTTTCCTAGTGTGTGTGGGATCTGAGGATGGTTTTTGGATGGGTTACGATTTGTTTTATTGCTCTTTGGATGATGGGGTATCGTTCCCAAATGATCTAGGCTCATTTCAATTGTAACTGGATGAAAACAGAGCTACCACTTTCAATTGAGATGTAGAGACCCACTTAGGCAGGTGGTTTTCGTTGTAGGGGTTTGGAGTTTCCTAGTTTCTGGTGGCTTGGGATTTTGAGTTGGAAAGCTGATGTGCTTGTTTCCCACTCAATGGGAAGTTTCATTGCTAGTTTGGAATGGGATTTTTGATGGTGTTTTGTTGATGGATCCCGCTTGATTCAAATTTCAAATTTGGTTGGAGCGGGATGTTCAATTTTTTATTTTCAAATTCTTCTTTTTGAAGGGTTTTTAATGTGTTGTTATGTTTGAGTGGGATTGTAATTTCAAATTTTATTTTAAAGTTTATCACTCTTGTTTCTCTATTGGTTGGTCTTGCTGGCATGTGGAATTGCTAAATCCTTTTGTATGGCAGTTGCTTTGCTCGGGATAGAGTTTGGATTATGCTCTTGTTGGAGATGATATAAAATGTTGTGGGATACATTTCAAAACCCTCATTTAAACTTAATAAAAAAACTCTAGCATTGGTAATGTTAGATCTATAGTGAATGTTGTCTAACAATATAATTTAGCACTAGAAATGAATGGGACATGTAACACAAAAATTATATAACATTACAACTTTTATGTATTTAGAAAATATAATAATAAAATAATATCCAAATATAGCATATGCTATATAAAAATAATCATAAAATGCAATATAGTATACAAGTAGAAGTGGGTTTCATTTTACCTATTATAATATTGTAAGGAATGTTTTGGAACTTAAAAGCCTTAAATTATTGAAATTGAGTCATAGAGGATTTTTTTGAGCTGGAAGGAAATTTACCTTTTTAGTTTTTGTTTTGAAAGTGGAGTTATCTTTAAAAGGTCATTAGATTATGTAAATATTCTAAACTAATATGATTTCTACACCATCATATTATTCAAACATAATTATATAAAAATATGGTGTAATTTAAGGAAATTTGGACAATATAAAGGGAAATGGTCCTAATAAAAAATTACTATGATAATATTTTATCAAAAGTAAAGATTCAAATTAAAAAAAAAAAGTGCATAAATATTCTAACCTAGGTAAGAAAATATTGTTTTGGTTGTTACATTCAAAAAATAACTATATGCTTTTGTAATCCATAAGTACTTCATTTGACAATTGAGTATAATTAAGATATCTTTTGAGTGCAAGTATTCTCATTCTACACAAATTCTCAGATGAAGTGCATATGAATATCACAATATCATAAAATTATATTTGGGAGTTAAAATATAATTTATTTATTTGCGTTGGAAATTATAATGATTTTTTGAAACTCATATCTTGAAAATTATACAACCAATGTATGGATAAAGCATATGGTTGTATCTTAATCTCTATTGTATAGATTTATTTTAATAATCGTATTTTTTTCATAATTTTCCATGCATGCATGATTTAATTGTACATAAATCACATAAAAGATTATTTAAAAAGGTAATAAAATGATATATTTTTAAATATTTAAAATACCAAGTATTCTACGATACATACATTTTATAGATTTTTGCATGACAATTATTATAGAAATATATGATTTCATGATGATTGAGATTCATGTGATTACAATATTAAATAAGAAATACCAAAATATATAATCCAAAAGTATGATTATTAATTAGATTGGGTATTGAGCACATAAATTGAGATAAGTGAATGAACTCACATATAGAATGACACAAATATTAATCCAAATATATATTTTACCACCCTTGCATATATATCATAGTTGGTCTAGTCATGTATATTACATTAATTAATTATATAAAATAATGAATATGTTAATTTCTCATTAATTTTTTGAAGCATTTATACACCACACGCAAATTCATGGATATGAGGTGTAAAACACAGTAATAAAAGCAACACTATCACTAGTTACCTCATGCATTAATACCTCATACAAGGTTGAGCTTATCCAATTCTAATGTTCTCCATTCATGGGTCTTTTCAATCAAAATCAAAGAGGACTTGAAATATCTTACCAAAATATTACTAACTAGCTATGAACCTAAAAATTCAACTCTTAAACTTTTTATGCACCATTTATGTAGATTACTATCACACTTGCATAGGTATTTAAGTAGATTGTAATTATTTTAAAATATACACCCATTTATATAAAATATACTAAATATACAATTTGCATATAAGATATGCATGGTTACCCAAAAAGTTATGTTTCCCACATTAATATAATTTATACATAAGAAGATTCTTTGTACACATGGTATTGTTAGACTTTCATAATTAGAAAACTAATAATTTAATGAACCAATAATATTATCTTGATTATGAAAAAGTTATAAACGAATAAAATTTCTTTATCAAATAAAATTGGCATGATAAAGTCCATAAAATTTGGTGCAACGATAAATTTTTTGAATGGTGGTAATGCTAGTACAATAATAAAGGGTTGTGCACAGCCAACCCTTTACTCTATCAATAATTAAAAATAAAAATAAAAATATTTGAGACGCAAAGGTATCCCCTCCTTGACCCTTTTTTTAAAATCTATATTTATAAAAAATATTAACCCCTCCTCTCATCTTAAAACTATACACTATGTTACCTTAAAAATGGTTTTGTGTTATGTTGTATTTTTTCCTTGATTACATTTATCACAGGGTTGGTTGTATTAGTCATCCCCTCTTAGGCATCCTCCTCATGCCTTGTTATTTTTATGTTACAAGCCACCATTACCTATCCTTGATGTATCATTATAGATTCACTAGCTCTAAGGGGTAACTTTTAGACAAGAAGTTCCACCACCTAGTTGCATCCCACAATGTCTCTATTGTTCACCATGTTATCATATTATTGACATTGTCCAAGGCAAAAATTGTTGCCTTGTTACCCAAGCACCATCTAATATTAGTCTATAGTTTTTGTCCAATAGTTGTCTTATTTACATCATTGTCAATTACCACCATTGTTGAGCCATAAGTAATGCTTTCTAGACCCTTGGCATAGTTGTATGTTGTCATTATTATTAGACTATAGCTCACCATCCATGCTAGTCAACTACAGGTTGGTTGATTAAACCAAATTCCATAGAGGATGCCAACACCCTATGTTGTCATGCATATTATTGGATTTTTACCTTGTGAAATCCTAATTAAGGATAAGATTTCTAATTCCACCTATTGTACACAATGTTTTTAATTTTTTTTTTATTACGTGGCAAAAGAACATATGATTTTAATAAAATAGATAGATTAATCTATAATTGTATTAGCTTTATTATATAATTTTTTTTTTGCATTTTTTTGGCCAACCTTATCAAATTCATAGTATAAGTTAATCATAATACTATTAACATAGCCCACGGAAAGTAATAACTACAAACATCCATGACAAATATAAAAATAGTAGGCACAATAATCAATGAAGCTTGACAAATTCATGATAATTTTTCAAGACCCAAAAGGATTTTAAAATATAATGGAATGAAAGACAACTTATACAATGAGTTGCTGATTTTCAATTCAAAAAACTTATATAATGAGGGAATCTTTGAAGACACAATTACACACCTTAATAGTATATGCACCCTACAAACCAAAATTACCAATGTCTTGTCAAAGAAAATCCTTCAAGTACAAATAAATTGTAAGTAGTTGAAACATTGGTTAAATAGAATAAAGAGGATAATCCATTCAATGCTATTGAAATTTTTTTCGTAAATATGAGATATTTTTATAAAAATCCTTGCATTGATTTATAGTGTAGATTATAAAGATTTACCAAAATTTATATTTTGTCTCATCTCACATTTAAAATAAATATATGAATTTTAAATATTACTTTATTAAAAAATAAGTTAATGAAAAAAATACCATAATATTTTTGCTAAAAATTGTAATAGTTACTATATATATATATATAATATGTGTTATAATTATTTATATATAAGTATTATGGTGTTTTTCATCTTTTATATTTAAATTAATATTAATGAAATAAAATCAATCCTTTAAAATTATAGATAAAAAATTGTATTTGTATTTTTTGTGGTGCATAACACCACAATGGCAAAATGCGTTGGATTTTCCAACGAAGACCCAAGTTTAATTCATGGGAAGGGTGTCCCCCATATACCCCCAAATTTTCAACATATAAAAAAAATAACTCTATTCCTTTTATTAAATATTTTATTTAGAACTTTAAAATTTTAATAATTAATTTAAAATACAAAAATAAAAGTTAAACATATATTTAAATATCTTCATCTTCTATACTGACTACCACCCAAAAAAATTGAACCTTTCTTGTGGGATTCCTCAGCCTTATTAACATCGAGTTTGGCATGTGTGTGGGGGTTGGTCCTCTTGCCTTGTAATTGGTGAATGTGATGATGTAAGTCTAGTGACATATTCCATTATTTGAGTTTCATTCCATGTTAATGTCTTTGTTAGTGTAGTGTATGTGAATAAGCCTATATTAATTGTGTTGTGGGACTTGAGTGGTTTATGAACCCCACCACTTGCCATACTCTTTGTCAATGAGGTAGCAGATTTAAAAGTGCAAGTCCTTGGTCTTGTTGTTCTGGGATTCCTCACCCTTATTAACATCGATTTTGGGTATGTGTGGGGAATGCAAGTCTAATAGCATATTCAATGATTAGAATTTCATTTCATGTTAATACATGTTTGGCACGTTAGTGTGGGGGGGGCTAGTCCTCTTTCTTTTTAATCAGTTAACTTGATGATGCAAGTCTAATGACATATTTCATTATTAGAATTTTTTGGAATTTTGTTTCACGTTAATACATGTTTATGTGGGGGCTAGTCCTCTTGCTTTTTAACTAGTTTACCTGATGATGCAAGTCTAAAGGCATATTCCATTATTGGAATTTTATGAAATTTCGTGCCACGTTAATACATGTTTGTCTAGGGTTAGCCCTCTTTCTTTTTAATGAGTTAACTTGATGATACAAGTCATTATTGGAATTTTATGGAATTTTGTTTCACGTTAATACATGTTTGTCTGGTTAGTGTGGGGGGCTAGCCCTCTTGCTTTTTGACTGGTTAGTTAACTTGATAATGCAAGTCTAATGGCATATTCCATTATTGGAATTTCTCCCTTGTTAGTGTAGTATATGTGAATATGGCATATTCCTAGTGACATATTTCAGTCTACCTTATTAGTGTAATATATGTAAATATGACATTCCATAATTGGAATTTTGTTCTACGTTAATACATGTCTGCCTTGTTAGTGTAATGTGCACGTGAATAATTCGTGGTTTATGATCTCCAACACCTACCATACTCTTTTGCCCGATGATGCAAGTCTAGTGACATGAAACCATTATTGGAATTTTGCCTTGTTAGTGTAATGTGCACGTGAATAATTCGTGGTTTATGAACTCCAACACCTACCATACTCTTTTGCCGATGATGCAAGTCTAGTGACATGAAACCATTATTGGAATTTTGTTCCACGTTAATATTTGTCTGCGTTGTTAGTGTAGTGTGTATGTGAATAATCTCACTTAAGAGATTTATGAGCACTTGTCATACTCTTTGTTAACGGGGTAGCAGGCTTGAAAGTAATATCCTTGATCCCGCTCCTTTAGAACTCCTCACCTCTATTAACATTGAGTTTGAGCATATGGATAAGGCTGGCCCTCTTACTTAATGTGATGATATAGCATATCCAATAATTGGAATTTCTTCCACATTAAAAGGTGTGGAGTTCGGCGTTTAAAAGTGTTCATGTCAAAGAAAGGTGTTCGGCGTTTAAAAGTGCTTTGATAATTCCGAATTGAAAGGTCGCTCACGATTTTTCTTTTAGAACTCTCGCCACGTGTATGTTCATAAACCGCTCGTCCCAATAAAAACAAATTAGTTGAAGGTAATCCACGAGGTAGATACTTCGCCCCTTCGGCCCTCAATCCCACGTGGTTGTTACCTTCTCAATCATATACACAACTTAACCACTAAGTTGACTGAATGCAATCATCAAATTCGTTGTGACTTGACTTTGAGATTATAACAAGTATTGTCTCGGATTTGAATTTTCAAATTTAGTATTTGTCTGGGGTTTAAAATTTTTAATCTAATATTTAAGATTTGATATTCTCGTGATTTCGCAACATTCATATGCACACTTGCTGCGAAAGCTACTTATTGTGAGTTAACAAGTTTTTCATATGGGTGCAATTACAGCATAATAATATTAAGGACTATTATTGTCCATACTTCAAAAAATATTAGAATTTGGGATGAAATTCGTTGTTATTGTTAGGAATCGATCAGCGTTTAGTAGTCTTTAATTAATAATTATAATCAAATTTAAGTTTTTTTCCTAGCTGCTCATTAAATATAATTTAAATAATCCATTCTGCTGTTCTATTTCATTTGATGTAATTTAGAAAATGACGGGTAGTTGACGTTGTCCAGCAAAAGGATATTTTAATTGTTAACCTTAAATTCTGCAGGTAACGTGAAAGAAAAGGAATTTTCAGGTTTGATTGGAAGGTACCTTATCATAAATTGTTGTCCAATCAACTGACTGTAGGGCTTTTATAATATAAATGATTTTTGAACAACCAGGCTGATATTTTAAAGTTATCATTTACATTTCCATTAAAGTTCAATAATATCTTACGTCCCCATTACGGTGATATTCATCCTTTGCGCTCGAGTTTAGGTGTTTTTGTCACCAACCACGTTAAAGAAAAAGCTGGCGACCGAAAAACATTCAATCCAGAATTGATCGGTATAATTTACAGCCGCTACGAGCGTAGGTACAAGTGCTCGTCACTTTTACTAATATGTCTTAATCGTCTGATGACGATTTCCGAGAATGAGCATCACACATGAGGTTTTGGTGGTAGTGGTCGCAATTGCAAACTTTCATTTAATGTCTGGGAAGAAGCAGGGATTCTTCTTTATATACAGATAGCCCTGCGAGTTCATGAACATCCGAAATATTATTCATGTTAAATTTCGGAGATTAGACAATGGGGATGTACGCCGCTTCATTTGTTGGGTTGCTGATAATTTCAGTCTGTGTTACCATAATAGATGCAGTCCCCGCGTACTTTGTGTTCGGAGATTCGTTGGTAGACGCTGGCAACAACAATTATCTTGCGACGCAAGCCAGAGCGGACTCCTACCCTTACGGAATCGATTTCCCCACTCATCAAGCCACTGGACGATTTTCTAATGGATACAACATGGCCGATATTGTCAGTAAGTAAATTCTCAAACCCTAATTACATCTATACAATTTGTCTCACAAATATTAAAAATGATCACCCACATTATGTATATTAATGCCGTTTTAAAAAAAAAAAAATTCTTTTCATTTGCAGGCATGAAGATGGGAGGCAGACCTGTGCTGCCGTATCTGAGTCCTTCCCTCACCGGCAACGAGTTGTTGAGGGGCGCCAATTTCGCCTCTGCAGGTGTCGGGATTCTCAATGACACAGGCTTTCAATTTGTAAGAACACTCGATTTTAAACCCATTGCTATTGAGGTTTTTTTTTTATGCTGCCCTTCTTATCCTTACGGGCGTAAGGGGCGTTAGTCCGTAGGCTGCGTTTCGAGTTTCGAGTTAATATCTATTCTTACAAGAACGTTAATACCTATTTGTCGGTCTACAAGATAGGCTGCAATTCAATTCAAGTTCCACCTTAATACCTGTCTATCTACCTATTTTTACAAGAACATTTCGAGTTCCCGGCGTTATTACCTTAATTCCATTCGAGTTGCCGGCGTTAATACCTTAATTCCATTCGAGTGCCCGGCGTTAATACCTGTCTGTCTATCTATCTATCCCCACAAGAATGTGGGAAAACCATGTATCTGTCTATTCTTAGATGGCTGATCATGATTGTGCGTGCAGGTGAATATTCTGAGGGTGCCTCAGCAGTTGGCGTATTTTGAAGAATATCAAAACCGGGTGGCAAAACTCATCGGACGTAATGCAACCCAGAGACTGGTTGCGGAGGGGCTTGTGTCGGTTACGTTGGGCGGAAATGATTACGTGAATAACTACTATCTCCTCCCCGTGACCGTGAGAGCTCTGGAGTATTCGTTGCCAAATTACACCACATATATAGTTTCCGAATTTGCAAAATATCTCAAAGTAACTCTACAGTTTCATTTTGGTTAATCTTCCTTTTGTTTTGCAAAAGCAAACCATTTTTTAAAGTTCAAAAAGATATGAAAATCTGCTATATATGTTTGTTTATATTTTTCAAAATAAATTTCTTTTTCGAAATTTACATTCCAAATAAAATGAAAGTTTTTTACCATTTCATAATACAACATGTTACGAAGAAATTTCAGTAAAGGGACTAGTGGCCTGAGACAAAGGATTAATAATAATAAATGTTATCCATTTTGTGGGGCAGAGGCTGTACGAATTGGGAGCTCGGAGAATAATGGTGATGTCTACGGGTCAGATCGGTTGCGCACCTGCAGAGAGGGCGCAAAGGTCCCGCAACGGGGAGTGCGCTCCAGATTTACAGAAAGCTGGTTCACTTTTTAACTCGATGGTGAAATCTCTCGTGGGTCAGCTCAACAGCGAGCTTTCTGCTCAGGTCTACACCTTTGCAGACCGGTCGTTGATAAAAGGGGACATATTTACCAATGCTCAAGCGTTCGGTGAGTAATTTTGGGTTGCATCGACAGTGTTATTGTTGTCGAATTAATTGCTTTCGATTTAATGTTGGCCCTCTTATTTGTTTTCAGGATTTAAGGTTCTGGATCAGGCGTGCTGCGGGCAAGGAAGAAATAATGGCGTAGGTCTGTGCACGGCGGTGTCAAACTTGTGCTCAAATAGAGACGAGTATCTGTTCTGGGACAGTTACCATCCAGGTCAAAGGGCAAACGAGATCATTGTGAGTGAATTTTTTAACGGGAACTCTACTGTTATGAGTCCTATCAATCTCTCTCAGATGCTGCAGCTCCAATCCTGATTCCTGAAATAAGAATTGAGTACTTGATTCATTCAAAATTTAAGAAAAACTACTAAATAAATTATGTCAAGCATCATAAAACAGCTACTATTATATGTTTGTTGAAATAAATTAATTGTTTACCTGTGATGATGTATATGTTTTTCTTTTCAGATATTATGTTCACAATTTTCAAATTTTGAAAAATAAAAGTAATGTATAAATAAATAATAAGAAATTTTAGTCAATACATTAAATGAATGTCGAATATTATTTTTTTAAACAATTATAATAACGTCTACTAAATATTTTCAAGTAACTAAAAAATTAAATTGTAATTTGCTTATATTGTTTTTTTTTTTTTTTACAGGTAAGTATTGCAGTTCAATAGAGAGTTATTCGAATTTTAATCACATTTTTTTAGTTTGTAAATCTAAATAAAAACGAGTTTAAGAAAATAATGTAGAAATTATCATCATAATCTTATGAAGAACAAACGATAATATAGTAAGTAACAAACATGCTTCATAGCACGCTTGTATAAATAAAATATAAGTTTTTTCTTTTTTAATTATTTATTATTTAAAGTTTTAAAAAATTATTTTAATAGAAAATAAAGAAAATTTAGTGTAGCAAAAGATGAATATATCATAAAGTTCATTATATCATGTTTATTTATTTAAGAAGAATATTTTAATTAAAAAATAGTTATTAGGAAAAATAGTCGAATAAGGTGATTAATTTTTTCATTTAAATGTATTATTAATTGAAAATATTTTCATGTTATTAATTAAAAATATATTTATATTGATTTTTTAATATTAAAATTTTATTTTTAATATTATTTTATAATAATTTTAGTTAATTATTAAAATATTATAATTTTATTAGATATTAAAAGTGTATTTATTTTATTTTATATGTCGTTTTTATACTTATGTAAAAATGAAAAGGTATTTGCCTAAAGGGAATGGATATACATCTATTAAGGGATAAACTATGGTTAGATTTTCTTGTAGACTAGTTATTTATATTTGTAAATGAAGCTTGCATGGGCATGAGAGTAAAAATCATTTTTATTTAAACTTATTATCAACATTTTGCTATTATTGAATGAGATGTGTAAGTGATGTATAATTTGATTATATAATATAATTATGTATTAAGGATATTGCATTTGAGAGATTACTTTTAATAAAGAAAAATGTGAATAGTATATCTTAAGTTTAGTACATATCTTCAAAATAAGGCTTAAATGAGTTTTGATTTAGTATTATTGTATATGTTGTTGCAAGGGTATGTACTGTTTGTGTTGGTGCTTGTTTTTGAAGATGTTAATAAAAGATCCTATGTGAATGAATGCTTAAATAAGATCACTTTTAAATAAGGCTTAAATTAGTTTTGATTTAGTATTATTGTATATGTTGTTGCAAGGGTATGTACTGTTTGTGTTGGTGCTTGTTTTTGAAGATGTTAATAAAAGAGCCTATGTGAATGAATGATTAAATAAGATCACTTTTAAGTTTAAAGGTCATTGCTTTTTTTTCAAGTGGTATGAAAGGCTAGTTATTATGGATCTATATTTTTTGTATTGTGAAAAGATTTAGTTATGGAATTTGACCATATAAGGATTCATATATATCTCAAAAATAAGGCTTAAATGGATTTGAATTAGTATTATTGTATACGTTGTTGCAAGGGTATTTGTATTGGTGCTTGTAACTGAATATGTTAATCAAATTGAACATTGATTATGAATCCTATGTGAATGAATGAATAAATAAGATCACTTTTAAGTTGAAAGTTCATTGCTCATTTTTCAAGTGGTATGAAAGTCTAGTTATTGCGGATCTATATTTTTTGTATTGTGAAAAGATCTAGATATGGAACTTGACCACATAAGGATTTTATTGGATATAAAATATAGCTTATAATAAGGAGAGATGTGTTATATGTAAAGATATTGAAATTGGCCACATAGGGGTATTACAAAAACTTGGCTATTATGCTTGAATCACTTAGTAAGATTTGAACCTAGGCCTCCTCCTTGAAAGTTGAGGAATTTATCTGGTTGAAATAATATTATTTGACATATGTTAAGTTTACACGTGAGATGTGAACCTTGGTTTAATATTTGAAATTTATCACTTCAACCAATTGCTCTAAACCCCATGGGATTTTCTACTTGATTATGCTTATGAAAATTTTTATATATTTCAAAAACATGTCCATTAAAATCATTACCAACATGTTAACATAATATATTTCATGAAATAAATTATTTTTACTATATTATACCATCCCATTGGTTTAATATTTTGATCATTTAACATTTATAATAATAGATGCAAAAATAATGCACATGACAAGTCATAATGAACATACAAAGGGTAAAAATGACCACAAAAATTCTTGTAAAGATAAATATACCTATAATATCTAATTAAATGTAAGGTTATGTTAATAAAAAAAATTCTATTATGGAATGATATTAAGAATAGAATTTTAGGATCTTAGTTAATTGTATTTTTTAATAGCATGAAGTATGTTTTTTAATTTTTTATTAAATATTGAAGAAAATTCATTTTTAAAAATAAAGATATTAAAAATATTTATTGGATGCACATGCTTCATGCAAGTTTCATCTACAAACATAGACTACCTATCTAGAAACATATATGGACAAGGACTATCCACCGAAAAAGGTAGCCATAGTTTGACATTTGATACACTCTTGCACTTATTATTGATGTATATCCATCCCATTTAAAAAAAAGACAAATTACTTCTCATTTTTAAATAAATATAAGAACAAGATATTAAAAATTAGATAAGAAAAAAAATCAATGCATTTTAACAAATCCTAAGTTAAGACTCATTAATATGTTCAAGAGTCAAGATTTGTTTAGCATTACTTTATTCTATGTTATAATTTAACTACATAATTACATCTTGATTATACCTTTCGGTCTCTTACATAAGAGATTCCTCTAATGTCTCATAGAGACCTTCAACTCTTTTTGACCAAGAATAAAAGCATTATGTCATCCATGAGCTCAATAGAGTATCATATAATTCATCATTTATTATGAAATGGTATACTATCTCTTGATAGTAAGGTATACTACCATATATTATCAAGGTGATGATAAGATGCATTACAATTTATTTTTAGCATTATGGATTTATTAGAATTAGTGAGATATATTAACAAGTGAATAATAACTAAGGCAATATAAATTGCATCTTAATCATTAACACTAGATCATATTTACTCCTCCTATGATGAAAAAGAGTGAAAGAGATGGAATTCATTTATATTCAACATAAGCATTAAGATCAATCACTTTATTGGCATGGTCAATAAATTCAAGGTAATATTAACAATTTTGAGGTCTTGTCCATAAACCTCAAATGTCATATGTTATCAAGGATAACAAAGTGTATTAGCCACTCTATTACTATTCATCACATAAAAGTATTATGAATCACATAAACTTCTACACATGTTGTCTTAATCCTAGTAGTCAACATGCATCATACTATCCTTATAAAATGTACAACTAGTACAATATAAAATATAGAGTTATAATTCAAGTATAAAATATTAAATGAAATCTAACAATGACATGTAATATTCTAAGTATTACAATACATAATATAGTAGTATTTATGGAATATTGCAATATAAGACATAATTAGGCTATATGTGCATCTTATGCTAAGGTAATAGAGTGCATTCTATGTTATTCAAATATATAAACATTATACATATACTATAAATTCAATAGTTTAATATATCATTCACCTTTTTCAAGGATACATATTCTCAATAATATAGAACACAAGCATCTTAATCAATTGAATAACTCTATCTATTATATACATGATAATATAACTTTAATCATATCCAAAAGAAAGTGGATATAAATAATCTACTATTAAACATAACATCATGCCATGCACAATATAAAAAATTATGTTAATGTAATAAGGTTCAGTTTATATCTACCTTGGAAGAGAAATTTATAACCAATAATATAATTATCCTTTTTTATGGATCACACATCAACATAACAATGCGATATAGCATATATCATTATATTCAAAGATAATAAGAGTTTGATCCTCTTCATGTAAATGATAAAAAAATATGGTCATTGTTCTACATTAGTTGAGTTTTAAAAAGTAACAAATTGATTAAAATGACCCATATCGACTATGTCAAAGCATCTTACATTGAATTTTGTATAATTATCTTTAACAATCACACCCCATATCTCGCTCTCTCACACACACATACACACACACACACACAACACACACACATACACACAATGTATGTTTATAGTAAGATGCATGTTTAATGTTTATATTATGGATAGAGTACACTAAAATTTCCTACAAAAGTTATGTTGTATTATAAAAAATATTGATCTTCTTCACTTTTTAGATTCTATCTTGGATGAAGCATCCATTAATATCACTTAATAAAGTGCATATCAAAATATGTCATCAAGGTAATGATAAGATATTATTTCTTTTGAGACGAATGATCCAAATAATTGTAAACCTAAAAGGAATATCAAATATTGAGAAATGAAATCATGTAAATGGTTGAAATGTTAATGAAAAAATAATAACAAATGTCGAATAGAAAAGAAAGGGGTAATAAAGCCACATCCCAAGCTCTTAAGTTGCCTCTTTTTGCTGAAGATTGTTGTAAGTGATGATTTACAAACGCTCTTGCTAATGCCCCCTTGATGATGATTGGATGCTTGATGAAGGTTGATAAGAAGTGATTTTGTGATCTAGGGAGCCTTTTATAGATCCAAGTCCTAATAAGACTATATTATAATGTCAATTTTTTTCTTTGATTGGTAAAGAAAGGGTTTTGAAAGGTACCCCAAACCTTTTATAAAGTACAAATAGGACCTTAGAAGGTCAAAGAGAAGCACAAAAGAATATGTGAATTAAAATAAGCCTTGAACCATAAGGCAAGGGCCAATGAAAGACAACAAAGAAAGAAAAAGAAACCAACTGGATACAAATCCAACGAGGGATCAAAAACCCAAGTAGGATTCAATTATTTCCTTGGGGCTTCTTTTCCAGACTATCAAGCTCTTCTTTGGGGTATATGTCAAACATTTATTTTTAACATCTTCCAGGTGGGCAACCACCTCTTCAACCATCATACTAACCATTCTATTAATTCTCAGAATAAAGTCATTCAAATATTTGATTATTACATAGTTGTTGCACATACCAAAAAATAATGGGTCCACATCCCAAATCCCCATTGAAATTTGAATATTCTACCTCCAACCCTGATGAGGCACACCTCCAAATCTCTTCCTTTTTAGTCAACCATAGAAAACTAATCCTATTGTTGAATAATGTGATAAAAATCATAGTTTTTAATTTTCCATTAGAAATACCACAATAGAAGGTTAGAAAAATAAAACCACTTTTGGGATTGGGCCATAATAGTTTGTGGTTTTTAAGGAATAAACCACTGTAAGGAGCACTGGAATAACTAACACCTATGGTTGTTCCATTTTAATTGATACCATAACAATTTATGGTTGCTTTGCCATCACCGTTGTTGCAATTTATGGTTGCTCTATCACTACCATAATTTGTGATTGCTCCACCACCATCGTCATCACTGTAGTTAATAGTTGCCCTATCATTACCATTATTTGTGGTTGCTCTACCATCATTGCCATAGTAGTTTGTGGTTGCTTCATCATCATCGCCATTGTAGCAGTTTGTGGTTGCTCCATCACCTCTAGATCTCTTCCTTTTTAGTTGACCATAGAAAACTAACTTGTTCTCGAACAGTGTGATAAAAATATTAGTTTTTCATTTTTCATTGGAAATACCATAGTAGAAGGATATAAAATAAAACCACTTTCGAGATTGGGTACAACTGAACAACCTAACCAATCACCAAAACCTACAACATTGATATAAACAAGAACCCACTTCCTAATAAAAGAATCCATATCTAGAAACTCAAGCTTACAGGACATGGAACTCACTAGAAAAAAATTGTACCAAAAGGTCACCGAAAAAAGGAGAAAATAAATCCAAAAATGGAACCACTTTGAATTCTTCCATCCAAAGCCAAAATCAAAACAACACTTCCAACCTAAAAGCAAAAAACATGAAGGATCAACATAGAGAACCAAACCAGAAACCTAAGTAAGAGAAGAATTGAGGTTCAACCAAGCACCCAGACATGAACTAACCCCCAAAAAACACCTACTAGACAAAACAAACACCCTGGACAACAAGAAAGGGCTAGGGTAAAGAGAAACTTTACCCCTAAACACACTACAAACTCTCCCATCATCATAGCTAAATTTATTGGGCCTATCATTCCCATCAGGGAGATCCAAAAAAATAACTTTAGAGAACCACTCAACCATTCATATCAACCATATGAGTGTCCTTTCTAACTACCTCCAAAAGAATAGGAGGAAAATCTTGAATCCACACTATTAGCTCCTTAAGGTCCACCCCGAGGTTGGCCATACAAGTCTGTTGAAGCATTCCCTTCCCTATAAATATGATTAACCTGGTTATTCTCCAAGACCTATAGAATTTCTTTAACCTCTATCAGCATATCCTCTATACTGTAGTTGGGTTGATGCAAGCCTTTGACACAATTTATAATGTTTAGAGAGTCACCTTCTATTATAAATCTATTAATATTTAGTTTTTTCATCAGATTAACACCTTGATATAGAGCTCGTGCTTCTACAAAATGATTGGTTTGAGATCCTAGACCTTTTGCATAGGCAAAAATTAAGGTTCCATCTTTATCTTTGATAACTCCACCAACACCAACTTTTCCAGGATTACCCTTTGTTGCACCATCAAAATTTAGCTTAGCCCAACCATTCGACAAAGCTTTCCATCTAGTTTGAGAGTGAATGGAGGGAAGGATCTGATCAGAAGCTTCCACAATCCTGGAAAGACCCCATATTTCCATAATAACTAGATCTTCCTTTACCTCTATGGGAATTTCAAAGTTTAGGCTATGAATATTTTTAATCAAAGCGACACATATCCTGGCTCCAATGAAATTATAGTCCTCATTGTTAAAAGCTCTTTTATTCCTTTAATTCCATAGAATCCACATGATATGGGGAAGACTAAACATCCAAAGAGACTTTAAATAAGGACTAGAACAGGGGAAGAACCATTGGAGGTAAATATCTACCATATTATTTGGAAGGACCCAAGAGATACCAAACTTTTGGAAAATTAGGGATATCACTTCTAGTGAAAAAAAGCATTTCAAAAATAGGTGTTTAACACTTTTAGAGTCCTTTCACATAAATAACATCTATTGGGTAAGGCCATACCTCTTTTTTGAAGGTTATAAATTTTCAGGATCTTATTTTGGATACATAACTAGTAAAAGAAACTGATTTTAGTAATCAAGCCTTTTAGCCAAATTTTGGAAGCTGGGGACTAGCTTTCCTCATTACCTTCCAACAACTAATATGCCAAATTCATAGTAAACTTCCCTTGTTTGTGCATTTTATAGAAAATAGAATACTTCTCTCGAAAATTATTTAGAATTTTAATTCTCAATAAAGCTTTTAAATTTTCAAGAGTCTGTTTACCATTTTGGTCCGAGTCTGCTATATGAATGGGTTTCCAAATTTTCCCATTTTTATTCTTCTAAATAAATTTTGAGACCAATTTACCATAATTCTAAGTTAGATGAGGTTCTAGGATTGCTAAATTTTGATTATCAATCCTTCTAGAAATAAACCTTATTATCATATCCAATTTTCCATCCAACACCTCTCCTTAGAAGGGCTTTGGACTTGAGCACTTGATTCCATAGATAGGATCCTTTAGGTGGGTTTTCCTCTTCCATGAAGTTCTTACCATTCTTGAGGTATTTTGCTCTAAGAATTTTTGGCCACCTTGTTTGGACATTTGTAAGCAACTTCCATCCAATTTTAGCAATTAATGCCTTGTTCATTCTCTTTAATTTTCTCAGACCCAAACCTCCCTTTTTCTTGGGTATACAAAATTGATCCCATGCCACCAGGGATAACCTTATCTTTCCCTCTATTCCAGTCCAAATGAAATATTTTTGCATATTCTCAATGCAAGATTCAAGTTTAGAAAGCATCTTGAATAGGGATAAAAATTATATTGGAATACTTTGGAGCACATATTTAACTAGTTGGGATTTCCCAGCCTGACTTAGAAGGGAACCTTTCCAGCCCATAATTTTTCTTCTAATTATTTCTATCACAGGGTCCCACTAAGTGGATTTTAAACTTCCTTTGAATAGAGACAATACCAAATAAGTAGCTAGTAGACACCCAATCTCACAACCAAGGATTATGGCTATTTTGCCTTACCTTCTCATTGGGGTGTTCAAGAAATAGACTTTGCTTTTTAGGAAGTTTATTTTTTGCCCTGTTGCTAATTCATAGTTGGTTAAAATGAATTTGATTTCTTTTACTTGAGGTATAGAAGCAATGGTGGTAAGAATGGTATCATCCACAAAGTGTTGATGGGATGTCATCTAAAGAGAAGTTATCGGTTTTATACCAAAAATATTACCAACCTTAGTAGTTGCAAAAATAGCTTTGCTAAGGACATTTTCCATAATAATTAAAAGGCAAGGGGATAGAGAATCCCCTTGTATTAAGCCTTTCTTTCTAGAAAAGTAACCTGTACCTTCTCCATTCACTAAAACCGATAACATGGTAGAAGAAATACAATCTTTTATTAACCCGATCTAATTTTTATGGAATCCAAATTTAGAGAGGACCTGCAACAGGAAATCCCAATTGACTCTATCATAGGCCTTGTTCATGTCCAATTTCAATAGGAGCCCCGTAGAGCCACTTTTATCAATAGAGTGGAGAACTTCATGTATAGTGATTATTCCATCAAGAATCTATCTACCCAAAATAAACCCTCCTTGGTTAGCACTAATAATGAAGGGAAAAATAGTTTTAAGTCTAATGGCTAAAAATTTGGTAAGGATTTTATAAAAGGTATTACATAAACTGATCGAAAAAAATCTTGGAAGTCTTTAGCTCCAACAACTTTTGGAATAAGGGCCAAAAAGGTAGAGTTGACATCCCTAGGGATAAAGAAGGTTCTTTGTATCTCAAAAATGGTACCACAAACCAACTTTCCCATAATGTGATAGAATTTTTGGAAGAAAAGGGTAAGAAAACCATCCAAACCAAGGGCTTTGTCTCTTGCCATATCAAAAACAATAATTTTAATTTCATATTCAAAAAAGGGTCTTGTGAAGAATGTGTTTTGCTCTTTTGAGACCAACTAGAGAATATTCTTAAGAAAAATGAAGGCTTCATCTGCAACCATATCTTATAGAGTGCCAATAAGATTTCTAAAATATCTAACCACCTCTTCCCTAATTTCCACAATATTTTCAGTAATAGAACCATCATTTCTCAAAATTTCTTTAATTTTATTATTGCTCCTTGAAGTATTCCCTTTCCTAAAATAAATTAAAAATGCAAATTATAATATTGAACAAATAATTCAATTAATAAAATATGCCACTTAAGGAGGGCAAAGTCCTGTAGCCACTTAGAGAGAGTCGAGTCTCTTATGAATACGTAAAATGATAAATGATCAATAATGTTTAAATCAAATATATTATACCCTATTTATATGAATCAATGAATAAATAATAATATTGGAAATATAATTGACTAAGCTATATTAGGGTTGTAACATGGCTCCCCTCCTTGGAAAGCTTTGTTCTCAAATATAGAAATGACTGGAAAATGCTTTTTGATTCCTATGTAGCATATTCTTTTGGAAGGTCCATTTAATAAAAAATTCTTGAATTCGGTGATATCGAAGATGACGTACTCTAGTTTGAAATATTGCTTCAAATTGAAGAGTTATTCACCCTTCTTCATCTAGTATTGGAAGCTCTATCTATGATTGCACTTTCTGACCAATCACTTTTTTGAGATAAGATACATGAAAAAATGGATGTATACGAGAAGAGGGTGGGAGCTCTAATTGATATGCAACTTCACCAATGCAATGAACTTTCTTGTAGATCCCATAAAATTGAGGAGCCAAATTTTGACTAGATTTGATATTCAAGGGTAGTTGCTTATAAGGTTGTAGGTGCAAAAAGATCATATCTCCAACATTGAATTGTCGTTATGAATAATGTAAGTCATGTTTTTGCTTCATGTGATTTTGTTCTTGGATCAAATTATCATTAAGAAGGTTGAAAATTGTTTGACGATGTTGAAACAAGTCATTGACTTGAGCTACTTTGGAAGATCCTGGAATATGGTCTGTAATTACTGGTGGATTTTGACCATACAAAGCTTTGAATGGAGACATCTTGAGGGGAAAATGGTAAGAAGTGTTATACCACCATTCCACTAATGAAAGCCATTGAATCCAGTGATAATGCTTATCTTGAGAAAAGCAACGAAGATAAGTACCCAAACATTTGTTAACTATTTCTATTTGACCATCAGATTATGGGTGGTATGCGGAAGACATGTTCAACTTGGTACCACTGAGATGAAATAATTCTTTCCAAAATTTTCTAGTGAAGATGGTATCACGGTCGCTCACAATAATTTTGGGTATACCATGTAATTTGAAAAAGCTCTCCAAGGGGGCTAAAGTTAAAGCTCTCTCACGAGCTCAAGCTGAACCAGTGGCTGATTTTCTTTATGAAACATACTGCAATGCTTTGGAGCACCAAGAGAATTAGTTTCAGATCATGGACCTCAATTCACCTCCAATTTCATTGATCATTTTGTTAATATATATAAAATAAAACACAAAAAAACCTCACCACATCACCCTCAAGCTAATGGACAAGTAGAAGTTACAAATAGAGAACTTGAAAAGATTATTACAAAAATTATAACTGTTAATAGGGGTGATTGGGCTGAGAGATTAAAAGAAGTTGTATGGAAATATAATACAACTTGGAAAACTACCACAATATTATCACCATATGAAATGGTCTATGGAAAAAAGCCATCATGCCCATTGAATTCGAGATAGAAACCCTTCACACAACGGTAAAACTTGACATGAATTTCGATAACGTACAAAAAGAAAGGTTAGAAAAGTTAAATATTATGGATGAGAGAAGATTAGAAGCATTGCATAGAACTGAAATAACCCAACAACAATGAAATAAATGGCATGATAAACACATTGTACCATGTACATTTCAATCAGGAGATTGGGCTTTGTTATTTGATTCTCGTTATCAAGATTTTCAAGGTAAATTAAGAACAAGATGGCTAGGACCCTATGAAGTTGAAGAAATATTTGGAAATGGTATAGTCAAGCTTAAGCCCATAGATGATTCAACAAGTAAATTATTAGTAAATGGACATAGGCTTAAAATTTATAAGAAGTCATTATCTAAGGAAGAATTCATACACCAGTTTAGACAACAAACTGATTTGCAGTATATTTCTGAACTGCAATCAACCACTATTCAATAAAATCTCTCTTTGAAAAGATTTTTTTTAATTTATATATATATATATATATATATATATATATATAAATTGAAAAAAAAAATAAAAATATATATATGATTATGCTTCCTTTATTTCATCTTGAAGTATTTGTATTCCCTTCCATTTTCAGTCTTGATGTTTTTAAAGAAAGTTCAAGGAAAAAGTTTTTCTCAAAACCTTGTAGGAAAATTATTACCACATGATACATAGTACCTTGTTGCTAGATGAAATCTAGGTATTTTTCAAATACTCAAACTATATCTAGTATTTTGAGCAAAATTTTCCTTGGAAATGAAGAAAATATTTTAAAATGTTGTAAGTTACTCCTAGTTGATCAAGTTTCTCTATTGACCACGCACAATTGCATATTTAAAAACATTGTGAAGTTTTGGAAAAATTAACTCATGTATTATTTTTACCATAAGTGAAAATTGTTTCCTTGCTTATCATTTTTATGCATGGTCTAGAATACTAATGAATTGGCAAAAGGACAAGCTCACCCTTCAAAATAAAAAAAAAAAACAAAAAACAAAAAACAAAAAAAAAAATTCCTTGCTCCTCATCTAATCGAGCAAGTATCCTAATGAAAATCTTCTTGCTTCTTAAAATAAGTAAGAACTCCAAAAAGTAATGAAAATTTTCTTGCTTCTCTTCAAAATAAGCAAGAACCTCAAAAAGCACTAAAAATCCCTTGCTCCTCCCAAAATGAGCAAGTATCCCAAATAAAACAAAAGTAAATAAAGGGTAAAAGAGCTTGAATCCCTAGAATTATCAGTATCTCCAACACCATGGGACACTCTTTATTGAGACATCCTTACGTATTAGAAATAAGCCTAGATAAGACCTCTAGATGCTCCAAAGATCATCTAGCTTTTTGGCATATATAACCCTTGTTGTTTTTCAATCCTTACTCATAATGGAAAATGAATCCTCACTACACACATAGTTGGTCTTGAAAGAGGATTGAAAAAAACTAGGACAAATTTGACACTAAATTGGTTTGTGAAAGAAGTAAATGAAGTTGTTTCAGAATTGCTAGAATGTTTGAAGTCCTTGAAGACTACCCTAGAAACATCACATGCAAAAGTCACAAGTAAATCTTCATAAACGTACTATGGTTTTCAATTTTTTCTACAACAACATGGCTTATGTCCATCATGTTTCATATTTTAGAACAAAGCCATCTTAATATTTACTTCACTTTTTCCCATGATTGAAGATATCCTAGAAGGCTGAAATCAGATTTTTTTTTATACATTACTTTTCTATCTTGGAAACTTCTTAATGACATACAGGAAGCATACTCATCAAAATTCTAAATACACCCCCATATATAAAATTATTATTATATTATCCATAAAAATAAATAAGCACCCTTCCTTTTTTTTGGGTATATAGCCACATTTACAGGTTGGGGGGAGGATAAATAAATGCACAGACAACTCATAATATAGTTTGGGGGAAGAAAATAGGTAAAGTATTTTCTTGACTCTACATAAGTGGTTTTGGTAGATGTCTTCCGTAAGTACCTTCCGTGAGTGTCTTTCGTAAGTGTCTTCTGTAAGTACCTTTCGTAAGTTTCTTCCGTAAGTGTCTTTTGTAAGTACCTTTCGTAAGTATCTTTCGTAAGCATCTTTCGTAAGTATTTTTCGTAAGTATTTTCCGTAGGTGTCTTCTATAGATACCTTCTTAATTTTTTTTTTCGTAATTATCTTTCGTAAAAGCTTCCGTAACACCATTATCAGTAATGTTATTTCGTAACACCCTTTTGTAGTTGTCATCCATAAAAAATGCAAGTCTAATATATATATATATATATATAATAATTAAAATAAAATATATTTAAACTCAAAATATGAAATAATATTATAAATAATAATAATATATAACTTTATAAATAATATTATAACTTTACCATATATACCGACAAACCTTATAATATTAAAATAAAAAAATAATATAAAATATAATATATATATATATTAATAAGATATAATATTAAAATTAGATATATAATAATAAATAATAAAGTTAAATTAATATAAGAAAAAATAATAAAATAAAAAATATACGATTATTGTCGTGGGCCTTTTGTTATAAGCCACGAGTATAGCCGTATAAGTGCCAATTCTAACATGCCATGTGGCAAGGCAAGGAACCTATCACGTGAGGTGGTAGACAACTCACTTGCCAACCACCATGGGGAGCACACAGATAGCACATGTCATTAACTAGACCAATCACAAGCATATAAGCGAATCGTGTTATTTACCGTTGATTTCAAATAAACATCAACAGATATGGAAGGCCCACATGAGACATTAAGGGTAGCTATGGTAAACCACGGGCAAAGGCTACGGGACAATTGACTCTGCCCAACCAATCAGGTGAGATGACATGGATTAAGGATTCTAACCGCCAATTTACATAAGATCAAGGACTGAGAAGAAAAGGAGAAAACACAGGTAAAACAACACACAACTCCTACTACGATTAACGACATGTGCCCTTTATTGCCCAATCAAGCGATAAAATGAAAATAAAATGATAGTCGTCGATTGAATAATATCAACGACCCACATTTGCATTAGAGATTAAATTTATTTATTGTCATAGATATTAGGGTAAATACCATCGTCGTAGATGGGTTATTGAAGCATATCTGTCATCGATGATGTTAGGGTAAACACCACCACCGTAGATGGATTGCCAAAGTATATCCACTATCGATGGAAAGTAAAAGAGTTATCTTCCGCTGGGAAAAACCTAACAACGTTGCATGCGACCATGCAAAGGAAAACATCAACCCTGAATCGAATCCAGTTGCGAACTACAGAAAAATTGTGAGGGTTTATATGTAATTTCCAGGTTTGTTTGAGTGAAAGGTCGAATTTAAGGATAATAGTACGTTTTTCGAACAACTATTTGAGGATGTCTTTCATTTTATTTTTAAATAAAGTAAAATTCTAAATATATATTAAAAAAAAGAAAAATATAATAATAAAAATAATAAATTTTTAAAGGGTTCTATCGACCTCTAAAATAATTCTGTTTATATATAAATCATAGGGTTCTTGGTGATAAATCATCTCCTTTCAACCCTCAGTCATCACCATGCCTAAACCCGTGTTTCAAAAATGAAGTGAGCCATCGTCTATTGAGACTCAAAACCCGAGCGACTCTATAGTCGAGCTTTTCCAAAATTCTCGATGGTGGGAGGCATTGACTAAATTTAAAGGTCATGAATTAGGGGTGGTGAGGCAATTCATATTAAATTGTAACCCTAACACCATGCTTACCCATGTTGGAGGACTTCAGCTAGACCTAAACCCTAGCCTGATTTTTGAAGTGTTGGGTTTACCTAAGGTTGGTCTACCTTATTATAAAAATTTGAAGAGCATCACCCAGTTGGTGATAAAATTCGGTGAGAAGTGTACAATCCTTAGAGACAAGGAGGGGTCGATTAAAGGGGTTTCAACTTCTACACTTCCCCTTCTATGGCAAGAAGCAGTTGTCATTATTATTAAATTCTTTACTCTTGAGGGATGAATGTCTGTCTTATCAGCCTACCACATCCGGATGCTAATGAATTTGAAATATCTAGATAAAAATGATTGTGTTATCAACCTCCCTTATTTTTTGTTCCAATATTTGAAATCAACTGTTTTAAGAGTTAAACCCAAAAATTCTTAAAAAAACCAAGGTTGCACCTGATTGCGCATCATGGTTTAATTAAATTAATTATTTTGAAAAAATAACTCATGAAATGAAAGTGTCTTAGAACTAGATCGTGGACGAAGCCAACTTACCCGAGTACCTGGAATCCATTGAATCTAAGGAAGAACAATCAACAAAAGAAGAACATGACTCTGATAGCCAAGATGAAGAGCCTAAAAGCCCAAAATGAAAACATAAATTTGGGAAATTTAAATCGTGACAAGATATCAGAAGGTAAAATAAAATTGTAGAAAATTCTAAACAATAATATGAATAAGGGCTTGACAAGAACTACTTGTAAACGAGTCTACTGGAGAGTCCCTGTCCTACCTTCATGCACAAAATACAGTGTTGCAAATTAAAATCGATAGGCTAAGAGAGGATTTTACAAAACAATCTAAAATTATCCAGCGAGCCCTTGTTGTTTAGATTGAATTAATTAAGCAGCTTTCTATGGATAAGACACCAAGACCTGTGGACTCTGTCAACCGACCGCCACTTGTCAAAGTCTCCCTACATAAAAGTTCTACTTCCGATAAAAAGACTAAAAAATCGGTAAACTTCAAAAAACATGTGTACACTAATAAACCAATTGACTTTTCAAAGATCCTCGAGGAGGACAGTTCCCAAAAAATTCTTAGTATTATGCAACAAAATCAACCTACAAAATTGGATCTGCCTGCCAAGGAAGGAAATGCATTAAAAATTCTTGTCTTGGATGTAGGGATGCCTTTGGAGCCTGATCCGATGATTAACGATGAGGAAATTCATCCTTCATAGACAAAAGATACAGATTGGAAAAGAATTACTCAAGAGGTTGAGCACATCAAAACAATTATGCTAGAAACACCAGTTGTAGCAGTTGTAGATCAACAGGCTAAGGAATAGGTACAACGAATAAAATGAGAGCATAAATTACCAAAACCAAGACCACGATCATCCCAAATTTCTTCCTAGATTTCTTCTCAACATGCACCAGTTGGATGAACAAAAAAAAAATTGTTATTTTATTAATTATTCAGACTTATGTTTTTATGTATTAATCATATCTGTAGTATATTTTATCTGTATATTTTTATGGGATGACATACGTAATATGTACAGTTAATATTTGAAATGTTTTTTGTTGAATTATAGTTGCTAATAGAAACTGTTTATTTCTCAGTTTTGTGAAATTTATAATCTTTTGATAAATGAATTGATAAGATATTTTATGTACTTTAGATAACTGATTATTTTTCTTATTCTCTTGAAGAGACTTAGCATAATTTTGTTAAAAATATCTGTATTTAAGCTATTTTGAAAGAATTCTGGCAAAATCATGTGCATGTTTTAAAATCATTTTAGATTTTGTAAACAGTATTCACTGAGATTCTGATAATAATTGTGATGACTTATGATATTCTTTCTATATTTAGAATTTTAGTTCTAAATATTTGATGCATGCATAAGGTTGTTATACTCTGTTCATCTTATCTTTCTGTATGCATGAGGACATGCATGGACTTCAGTTTGGGGGAATGATGAGTGGCTATCTGACACATATTTTTGTACCAAAATTGTTTCATTGTTACAATTATATGATGATTATGATATGTTTTATATGAATTGTTATTGAATAAAGTGTGATTTATTAGGAAATTTGATTAATTACAGTAATCTAACAAATGTGTTTGATTTATACCAAATTTGTCCGAGTCTTGAGAAAAATGCAGGAAAAAGTGTTGATGATCGATAAAGGGATTGCAAAACTTTGGAGTGCACCTCGGATGAGAAGAAGGACCAAGGATAAAGGTAGAACTCAGTGACAACAGTAGTTGACCCTGTTACTGATGTATATTACTGAAGTATGCTACTGAAGGTAACTACTAAAGGTAACTATTGAAGGCAGTTACTGAAGGATAATAAAGATTTTTGACTTGTGTAGCATGCCACATCAGTGACAACACATCAATTTTGGATGGCAACAAATATTTTCACTTAGCAAAATATTTCCTTTATCGCATACTATCTGTGAGAATATTTCAATTGATAAAAGTTGTTATTTTCTTAATAAAGTTTATAATCAGATTATTATGAGAAGTTTTAGGTATAGACGCAATACTGTTAGACCTTCCTTGGAATATAGGACATAAGATCCCAATGTATATCTTGTGAATCATTCAAAATAATATTGTCTTGTTAAGTTTTTTTATAGGATGCCACTTGAACCAGTCAGAATATTTATCAAGTCCAAGTAGGAATATGTATTATGTTAGGTTTAAATTATTTTGGTTGATGCATAGTTATTGCATCAGAAAGTCCACAAAATCCGCATGGCAAAATATGTGGAGAAATACTATTTGGAATTGTATTAGTTACAATATAAATTACATAGGAGATACCTTGAAAAGTGTTTGTTGTCTATTGGGAAAAATACAAGAAATTATTGTTCTAAGTTTACAATTTTGAAGAAACGCGCCAACATGTACAACTGAATCTCTAGTAATAAAAGTAGCATTTTGTTCTTCACAAATGGTAATTTGTATCAATTTCATGTGTTGTTTGATTTCTATTATGTAAATTGTATTTATCTATCACATGCATTTACAGAATAGAAATAATGTTAGTATTAGTTATAAAATCTAGTTACTGAGAAAGTAAACTAGGGGAGAAAGACTTACATTGTCCTCTAGGAGGCAGGGCCCACTCCTATAGCTAGTCCCTAATCTCTCACCCTTGCAATAGGTTAGGATTAGTTAGCCTTAAATTAAACTGCATTTCAATTTACATAAAATAAGATAGATTGCATGAGGATCCTCACAAATAAATTAAATCATGTTATAAATAAATTAGTTTACAAATAATTAGACACATCAGTAAATAAATTCATCAGTAATTAGGTGCATTAGTAAATCAATTCATAAGTAAAATTAAATTATCATTGCATCATTTTATCATACCCTGCACCATTTATTTTTGCACAAATTTAATTATGTTTATTACTTTCCTGTACACATGAAACCTGAAAAAGAAACTTGAGCTAAGATTAGTATTAATACCCATGGTATGATCTATATAGGATTCCTACTCTTTAAATATAACCTTTATTTACCTTGGATTGATAAAATTAAATGTAATCTCTATAGCCAATCATTATATGTGCTTACAAGCTTGGGAATCCACTCAACAACTGTTGATCAAGTGCCCCTTTGCCTATAGTGCTTTCTCCATTCTGTTGAATATGTTTTAGGTCAAGTGCGTCTAGCCCCATTCAATTATTGATATTTTTACCCAATGGCCCAAAGTGTTTCATAATTCCAAACTCAAGTTCTTATGGAAGCTTTGTTACATCATACCATGTGGAAAATCTGGCTTAAGTGCAATAGCATAATATTCAGTGATTGTTCAAGGGATCAAGAAGCAGTGGCCAATAAAGCCTTATGGTTCACCATTAAGAATTCAAATTTGGTCCCCTGTCCACAAACCCCAACTTTTGGGTTGGAAGCCCATCTATTCAAATCCCTTAACTACCTTCTAAGTGCATTGGACCCCTATTTGTATCAACGGCAGGGCCACCACCAAGTGGACCCCTCCCCCTCTACGGTCGCTCAAGGTAAATTTTTATGGATCGTCTAAAGCCAATCCTAGAGACACTGGTTCTAGAGGGGTCATTCAAGATCATGAGGGCAAGATCATCAAAGCATTCATTGAAAACATGGGAGTTCGGTCCAACAATTATGTCGAAGCTTGTGCCCTCTTGAGGAGTCTTAAGCTTAGCAAAGGACTAACTAACCCAATTATTTTTGAATGGGATTCCCTTAATGTGGTTAACCATGTCAATAATAATTCCAAGGCTGGGTGGCCTATTCAAAATATTTTATAGGAAAGCCAATCCATTCTCAGGCAACTTCCGCTCAACACAGTTCAACATGTTTTTAGAGAGGTCAATATGATTGTAGATTTGCTAGCTAAAAAGGTAGACAATTAGAATGATTTCATCATATGGGAAGACTCATTACCTCAAGACATCATTACTACCACTAAAAATAATGTTGAACACAATGTCAAATGATAGCAAGTGGCATTTCAAAGGTATTTTTCTCAATACCATGGGTGTTTCCTTTAACACCATGGTAGTTGGCAGATGGTTCTCTCATAAAATTTTGAATTATGTGGGGTTTTTTTTTCTCCCGTTCATGGATTCAAGTTTGTATGTTTGTTTGAATCTTCTTTTTTAGTTCTAGGAGCTAGTTTGTATAAGGATTTTATAGGCTATTGGTTATCTTCATGTTCATCCTTGTGACTTTGGGATGCTTCAAATTTTTGTACTATTGGCATTTTGAATACCCTATGTAATAGGCATTGGGACCCTCCAACCCAACATTTAACTAAAATTTTTTACTTACAAAAAAAAAGTGAAAGCATACAAAAAATCACATTTAATGAATCACTACTTTGTATTGAATATGCTGAAGGGGTTACAAGATAGATCATTTTTCCAAAAGTGCCCTCAAGGCTACGAATGGATCTTCCCTAAGGAAAACCTCTTCAATATCATCGCAAGTAGTTAGATTCATATTTTGTATGTTCCTCGATGTAGGTGGTCTTATTGCATGTGAGCCACCACTAGTTGAGTGTGTTATTTTTACCTGTTGGGCCTAAAAAATTAGGTTAGAGCATTTTGGGGCTTGTCTCGATCAAACCCCATATTTATGAAGATAAAAAGACTCTAAAACAAGCTCAAAACATAACTAAAACTTTATAAAATCATGAAAAACCATAAAAAAAATCATACTTACCTATCCGATAACCTCATAATTGTTGTAGTTAAAGTTCACATGTCAGGATGTAAATTTTTTTGGATCTAAAAATTTGCATGTGGGAGTTTGAATATTTTTTCTTTTATCCGAAATTGCCAAATATGAAGTGTATACTATTTTGATACTATTTTTTATTTGATATTTTTTCAAATCACCTTCATAATTTACCTTCTTTATTGATAACCTATCTAAATCACAAAGAGCATAGTAGATCTGATGGAGACTCTAATACTAAATGGATGTGATTGATGTATGATGGATGTTGTATGCCTAGAGTGATTTCTACAAAGTTTCTGTAAGCTAAATTTGATCTCTTTAAAATGGTGAAAATGACCTTCTATTTATAGACTTGGCCAAGGTTAGGGGAGGGGTTGAGGTGTCCCCTATGAGCTGTTTTTTATGAGGTGCCCTACCTCATAAATTGAATTGGGTGAGATAATACCTCATGCCTACATGCCATTATGACCTAGAGGAAAGTCTCCAGATGAAATTAATTGAATTTGAATTAGAAATATATTTGAATTTGAAATTCCTTTTTATGTGCAAAAGTCTCCAATCTTCATTTATTGCCTAAGAGAGTGTGAAATGGAGGAAATATTTGGATGAGAGGTGGTAAGTCTAGACTAGACTAGATTGGGCTACTAAAAGTAGACTAGGTGAGGTGGAAGGGTTAATATTAAGCTTCATTAGCCTAATTAACCATGTGATTTTTACCATAAAACAATCTTTGACCATAAAGCATTTTTTGACAATGGTGAGGAATTTAACCTTAGTTGAGTTATGATTGAGATCGCATGAGGACCCATAGTTAAGCGTAGGAAAGGGTTTAACTAGCCCAAGGGGGCTAAGAGTGATGAATAGTAATTTTAATAAATTAATAGTGTTTCAAAGCCAATTTATGCAATTTTTGAGGGTTTTGCAAATTGACTAGCCGTGAAGATGAATAAGGTGATAAGGTGTGACTTTTGGGTGTGTCTACATTTTAGCCATTTTTTTACGACATTGTGTGAAGACACGATGTAGTACAAAAAATAAATATATGAATGGATGGGATTATTTGGAAGACAAATAATTTGTAATTGATGATTTGTAGATGATTGCGAGAGAGACACATTGACAAAAATTATGAATTGTGAATGAGTACAAAATTTTGCAATGTCACAATGATTGCTTTTTGGGGAAGACATAATATTGCCTTGTTTTGTGATCAACTTGAGATGTTTCGATTGTGAAGGAAATAAATGCCTTTGTAAATTTTTGCTTTTGATTGATTGATGAGTTCTTTTGACAATATTTGACAAACCATTGGAGCCATAAGGTAGAGCTTAGTCAGGTGCTTCATTCAAAAGTGGTCTTACAACTGCCACTTTGAAGAAGGTAATCCATGAGTTGTCTACAATCATAAGTGTTTGGGTTTATCAAATATTAGTTTGAACTTGAGTTTTTATGGAGAAGACAAGTTTCACTTTTGTATTTATCCTAGCAAATGAGGACTTTTGATAATATTTAGCAAAAATTTTCTTAGGTAGATGTTGAATCCATGATTGGAAATTTGGTTATTTGATCATGTGCAAACAAACATTTTATTGTTGAATGACTACCCTCTCAAGTGATGAATTAGTTATGGAAGATATGAAATCCAATGATGAGTCGATTGAAAATATGAAAAACAAGAAGAAATATGGTGAAAAATGCTGAAAAAAATGATAGGGGGTGAATAGTATAAGATAAAATTTTACTTATATTACCCAAACAATATTATCCAATGTTATCAATTGCAATATATTTCTATAGTAGTATTAACAAATATCAAAAATAACAATAACAAGACAATGCACAAATCATCACACACATGAGAGACACATATTTAACATGGTTCATCCAATGTGGGTTATGTCCACAAATAAAATATTTCTTCTAAATTTTCTCAACAAATATCTTGGGAACCAATTCCCTATTACAATGTTTATGGACCTCTATCCAAAGGAGATCTCAATCCCCTATGATCAAGTTCGTGGACCTCTATCCACAAGATAAATCTATCCCCTTAAATCTGGTTCATGGAACTCTATCCATAGGAGAACTCTATCCCCTTAATAGTCTATTTTGTGGAACTCTATCCATAGGAAACACCTCTCCTCTCTACTTTGGTCTATGGAACTCTATCCATAAGAGAAATCTATCTCCTTATTGGTCTAGTTTATGGAACTCTATCCATAAGAGACACCTCTCCCTTGCTCTGGTTCATGGAAATTTATCCACAGGATACACCTCTCCTCTCTACTCTAGTTTATGGAACTCTATGCATAGGAGAACTCTATATCCTTATTGCTTTGTTTCATTGAACTCTATCCATAGGACAAATCTCTCCCTTGCTTTAGTTTGTGAAACTCTATACATAGGAGACACCTCTCCTCTCTACTTTGGTTTGTGGAACTCTATCCACTGGAGACACCTCTCCTCTCTACTTTAATCACCTTCAAAGTTGGTACATACCTCTACTTTGACTCTACTCTAAGCCTACTCACAAGGCTTACTCAGGTATGCTCACAAATTAGCTTTCAACTCTACCCCAAATATGCACACATTACATGCACAAATCTATCTCAAATCTATCCCAAATATACATATATTACATGCACAAATATGTCTCAAATTTGTCCCAAATATACACACATTACATGCACAAATCTGTCTCAACTTTGTCTCAAATCTGCACACATTACATTCACAAATATGTCTCAAATTTATCCCAAATCTACACATATTACATGCATAATTCTGTCTCAACTTTGTCCTAAATGTACACACATTAAATGCACAAATATATCTCAAATATGTCCTAAATATACACACATTATATGCACAAATCCGTCTCAATTCTATCCCAAGTCTTCTTACAAGACTTGCTCAAATTTACCTCAAACCTGCTTCAAGTCTTCTCACAAGACTTGCTCAAATCTGCCTCACTATCTTTGCTCAACTTTGCTCTAACACATGCTCATAAATGCTCATAACACATACTCAGATATTTCTTATAACACATGCTTTGATCACAATACTTCAGACATATTCTACCTAGATTTCTTGTTCAATAACACATAGAAAATGATATGTAATATAATTTCACAATATGTTATTTCCAATATCACTCAAGCCCAATGCATAAATTGCTTCACAAAATTGGTTTATTAGCACTTGTTCATACACATTCAATGTCACTCAAACCAATGCCCAAAATGCCTCACAATGATGCACACACTTGTTTCCAAACCTAGCACAAGTATTTCCAATTTCAAAGATAAAACACATATATAATCCTTATTTCTCCACCTTATGATTCAGAAATATTTTCTCAACCAAACACCTTAAAGGATTAATATCACCATACCTCTTAACTTTATTTTATGAAGATGTGCCCTCAAAAATTTTTATCAAAAGAATTCTCTTTTCAAAGTGCCACTTCAAAACTGGTTAGTAGATTTCTCTTTAAAACCATCAACATTAAATTTCTTCTCAAAAATATGTGCACAATGAAATCTGAAAATGATGTTCAATTAATCTCCTTTTGTTCTCAAAAGATAGGATATTAGCAATTATAAAATCCCATCAAACTTTATTTTCACCATTCAAAAATTACAACCAAAATTCAAACCATAATAACACCTTATAACTCATGCTTGTCAAAAGCACAAATAATTTTCAATATCAGTAATGTACCTTATATTCATCCAAAACGCTAAGTGCTGAATACAATTTTAATTTCACTTTCATACACCTTATACCTCCAATTCTCACAAAACATCTCCTTTTTATTTCCTCTTTATACTATTTGTAAAATAAAAAACTTTATAAAACACACCCTTATGACTCCCTATTTGCAAAACAAAACTTTATAACTCACACCCTTATGACTCCCTAACATAATAAAACCAACACATACCTTATAGAAAATTTAATTAAAAAATTTGTGCCCTTACTAATATTGTCGCCACAATTCAAACCTGCTACCTCTAGCTGGATTGCACCCTATCTTGTGCTAGGATACCGCATGGGCTATCTGCCCACATAACCACCAAGGTGCATACGCTTGTATTTTACTTGCCATGCAACGTGAAATCTTCAGCCAAAATTTTCAGCAAAAAAACATCCCTAACGTGCTTCAAAATTGAGACCTCATATCTGCCAGCGATCTAGCACAAGGTCTCCCTACCATCTGAGCTAACCACCTAGATGTGATTTTAAAATCACTGCACTCTCTTTTAACTTTTGAAATTTCCCTTTAAAAATTGTGTGCCTATCCTTTGCTTCTTATCTACCCTCAATGAATCAAACGATCAAGTGGATCTCACTATTGTGCTTTGTTTTCCAACCTTAGACAAATGAAAATAATTTGTCCCCTTTATATATGCTTTCCCCTTCATGCATTGACGTTGACGCCTTTCGAAATAAATAAAATATTAACACGCCCTCCAATATTTTAGCGCCTTCAACCTTTCAAACTTATATTATAATATAAAAATATTATAATATTATTTTTAAGACCTTTGGGCTTTGCAAACTAAACTTGTCTTCAATTTCTTTTATTTTTTCAATTAAAACCTTTTGGCCCAAGAATTATAATATTAAAAATATTATAATGTTATCTCCTCTCTTTTAAACCATGGCCTTCATTTTAAATTTTTGCTTTGATTTTATCTTGCAAACCTTTGTCCCTTTGTGTATAATATTTAAAAATAAATATTATAATTTTTTTCTTTTTTCAACCATAGGAGAGAATATTTTTGCCATACCAAACTCTCTTTGACATCAACCTTTTGACATCAAACCTTTGACATCAAACCTTTGACATCAATGAAAACACAACATGTTCAATATTTCCAACATGAGTATATGTATAAAAGTATGAATTTTGAGTGTTTGGAGCATGTGGGTGCATGTTATGCTAAAAAATTGTACACAAAGTGACATTTGGCCCAAATTAGTATCCTGATGTGTTGTTTATTTTGATATTGAGTTTTTGACCTCAAGATGCATGCATGGAATAATGTTATATTTTGATCATTGTATGCATGTATGGAGATTTTTTTTTGAATGGGCATGCTTTTTAGGCAAATGGGTACCTAGATTTGTGTTTTGTTGACATGGTTGACTTTTTATTGATTTGCAAGCCTTTGATGTGTATGAGGTTGTTTGGCTATGTACATGTGTTTTGTGCAAAATTGATCATATTGGCCTCTATTTGTGCTAAATGGGTATCCAAAAATACCCTCATATGAAAGTTCGCACGTGGGTGTACAATTTTTTTAAAGTTGTATGGAATCACACGTGGGGATGCAATTTTTTTTCTAATATGAATGTATGTATATACATGTGGAATGATATGTATTAATGGGGTATTGACATGTGTGTCGATGGATGGATATAGGTGAAAAATATATATCCTCAACATTGGATTCGAACACTCAGAGAGAAGTTATAGGAGGTGTGGGTTGGAGATGATAGCACCTGGCTGCATGATGTTGGATTATATGGATTGTGAGAGATGTAGAGTGTTCATGCCAATCATGCATATGTATCAACACTGTGTGAGAGGTGGGATCCTAATAGGAACACCTTCCATTTTTTGATAGGGAAAATGACTATCACTTTGGAGGATGTATATCACATCTATCGACTATCGATAGATGGAATCATAGTGAGGACATCTAGGAAGGCCATGAGATATGACATATTAAATAGGGCATTAAAATATAGATGGGGGGAGGTGGGGTTAAAGGATGGAGTGGATTATGAGAAGTGTTGGAAGGACAAGATGTCCAACCAACACATGATGGCGATGCTACTGATCGTGAGTTATGCTTTAGGGGTAAAGTTCCTTTGGAATATGATGGGCATAGTATGTAATATGATGGAGCAGAATATGGTATATGCTTGGGCACCAACATTGCTAGCATAGGCCTACAAAGAGCTGCACAACATGGTGATGACTGATCGTTCAGGATTGAGCTTCAATACCTTAATGCATGTGTGGGTATGGGAGTATATCACAGTGTTATGACTGACTATGATACCATATGAGGCTCACACACATATGGGTCTAGATGTACCTTTTGCATTGAGATGGAGGATGGACATGGAGATGATAATTAAGAGGGATCATGAGGGAGATGAGCTATATTATCACAAGAATTTGGAGGGGCTAATGGTGGATGATATCAGATGAAGGCCATGGTGAGGAGAACCATATTGGGATGAGTATGCAACACAAATCTACCAAGTGAAATGAGGGAGATGATTGATCAAGTGGTATGGGAAGTAGATGTAGTAATTATAATTTTCTCAAGTGATGTGATAGTTTGAGTTGCTATAGGTATGAAAATATCCACCAATGATTATCTAGATAGTGGTGGGAGATCATGGGTCATAGCCATTAGTACCATCCTTGGATCTTATACTGAATGAGATGATAGCTATCCCAAATGTGGATAATGCAAGGAAAAATTTGGAGTATGATACTTTGTGGACACTATAAAGATGGGAGCTAGGAGGAGGGTGATAGATTATGGAGGTGTAGAATTAGGATCACTAGATGTAGGAGGTGTACCAGGATCATCAGATCCTATTTATGATGAGGAGAAGTTAGATAGGTTACTCCGATGAGTGCAACAATGATGAGGGAATGTATTAGGGGTGTTACATGGATGTGTGGGTGAGGGGGCGAGTGGGGGACTACCAATAGAAGAGGTAGTATTGATGGAGGGGATACCCTCAGATGAGGGTATGGCATCAAGTGGTGAGGTGCCAGAGATGAAAGATATTATACCATTGATGGAGGTACCACAGATGGGTGAGCTAGCTCAAATGGATGAGGCAATAGTGCCACAATAGCTAGAGTTTGACTTTATGATTGGCCTATGTGAGATGATAGCAGTGTAGGATGAGGTGGTACTATTATGAGAGTCCATGTGAGACTTGGAGGGTCGAAGTATGGAGATATATATGGAGTGGGTTGTAGAGCAGGTGGTATTTATAGTGAAGAGGGACACTACTAGAGTAGAGTAGTGTGGTATGGATAAGAGAGTAGAGGTAGCATTGGTTAAGGTGAGGTGAGTTGTGGGGGAGCAATATGCTCTAGTGATAGAGTGAGATGTGGCGACATCAGAGGCTAATAGGTTAGTTTTTGAGTGGGATATTGTTGTGATAGAGTGATATGATGCTTGAGTGGTGAGGAATGAGATGATTTACATGACCTATCGACTATAGAAGCAACTTTATGAGGTGATGGTATAGGTAGAGGTTAAGAGGGTGAGATTTTAGGAGAGTGTGGAGCGACTGTAGTGAGATGTGGAGGAAATGAGGTCTATAGAGGGGTGAGTCATTACCAATATTGAAGGCTTACAAGAGAGGGTGTAATAGGTGCAGAATTTGTAGGGGGATGTGGAGGCCATGAGGGTAGTAGAGGAGTGGATGAAAGCTAAGGTGGTAGATTTGTAATGAGAGGTCGAGTGCTCACAATAGGTAAACATAGATTTGTTAGTATCCTATTTGTAGGACATTGCAAAGAGGGAATTGTACGATGCAGAGTTGATGATGCATGGGTTCATGGTACCAGTGTATTCAGAGTCATAATCATGATCGAGATTGCACACATACTCATGATGTATTCAGTGGAATACCCCCTCAATGGTTTGGATGATCCATAGGATGGCAAAGCCAATAGCCTCATAGGTATAGGGGTATGCCCCATAGATGAGTAGAGCGATGATAGAGTGAGGTGTAGAAGAGGTACCGATGGCTCAAGAGGGAAGTGGAGAGACTCCTAGAAAGCAGTATGGTTGATGGATTTTTTGTAAGGAGGCCAAGTGGCCATGACTTTTTGTATGAGTAGTATATATATGCTATGTACATGCGAAGAGGTACCCGAAAGGGTATACATTTTTTTGTAGCTTGCTAGCATTTTTGAGATATATATACATGACATTCTGTAGTGTTATGTCTTATTGCATTTTCTTGTATGTTATTTTTCTTTTGTGTGTGTATGAGAATAATGTGAATGTATGAATGTAGCGTAGATGTATGTGAAAGAAATGATAGTGAATATGTAGATGAATGTAGGAATATAGAAGAAATGTGGTATCATTACGATTAGAATAATAATAAATGATATAATGAAGATGAAAATGAGTGATTGAGAAACAAAAAGTGCATGAGAGTAAGAAAATATGTAATGCACGATATGAATGTGGAGTGTAAATACCTATCCAATGTATGCATGTGTCAGCGTAGTATGCAATGGTTGAGATATGACAATGTAAGGATGTTGTGAATGACTATGTGGATGGATGCAAATAGAACTAAATAAGGCACTTGTATTTTTGTGAAACAAGTGATGGTGTGATCCATTGTGTTATTCCAAATATATCAGATGTAAAAATTTCTTTAAAGAGAGTCGAACATTATAGTTTAAGAAATAAAACCCATTGAATAAGTGAGAAAAATTCTTTGAGAATCTCAAATTTCTTGATGAACGACAAGTCAATCATGGACCAATATATGCAAAGTGATGTTTTTTTAACCATTTTGAGAGAGGATGGTTTTGACTGATTGTTAACTTAGCCTATAAGCTAGCTCATCCACAAGTGTATAGTGGTCTATTCAGAAGGAGGTTGCTAATGTAACAGAAATGTAACCACTAGTAAGGCATACTCCACTACCAATCAGGCATCTATAGCCCCGATGGATATTTTTCCCATGATTTCAATATGGACCTAAGGATCTCAGGGATTCAAGATTTTTTATAGTACTTTGTTTCTTTACTTTTATCTCTTTTTGTAATGCTCTTTTGCTTTCATTTTTTGCCCATTTTCTTTATTTGTAGCTTGTCCTTTTATCGATCCTCAGGTTTTGATTTAGATCATGCAAATGATAGGATGAGTAGGGTGAATTTTACTAAGTGGCCAGTATATGAACAATATTGCCCATCCTATTCTCAGAAGATGCTTAAGGTGTAAGGTGTGCAATTTGATCCATGAAAGAACTTAAGTCATCCAAGGGAATATTTTAAGTGCTTCAGAAGTTTCCAATCATTATATGGTGGTTGATTAACTTAATTTGTAGATGGTCGAATCACATAAAGCTTTTTAAGATCCAATCTCATGAAAATAGGATTGGACACCGAAACTATCATGCTAGAAAGTGTGTATTTAATTTTTCATATGTTTTATTTACAATGAATTTGTAAATATATGTGTATGGACATAATCTATATGTATGTAAATATGTATGAATAATGAGAAGCATAACTTGGAATGATAATACGAGGAGCAATGACCAAGTGGTGAAAATATATGAATATGCAGTGAATGATGCAATGCATGATAGGAGTTTTCTATGCATGGATTATGCAAATACTATACAATGTTGCCCCAGGATAATGTCCAAATGGAAGGGGTGATGGAGAGAATGGAAAAATTTTGTACGAAGAAGTAAGTGTAATAATGAATGGTAAATATTTCATGACATTAATGTGATTGATGAAGCGGGATGGTGATTCCATAAATGAGTGTGAAGATGGATGTGATGTAAAAAAATAGAAGAAGAAAGAAGATAATAGAAGAAGAGAAATAAATAAAGAAAATGAAACTAATCAAAGATATGTATCCACTTCAAGCATGTCCATACAACATTGACAAGTAACAAGAAGAAATGGGAAGAAATAAATAAGAGAAGAACAAATCAAAGGCATATAGCCATTCGAAGCATGACAATACAATATTGATCAAAGAGGAAGGATACAAAGAAGAGAATAAAAGGAAATAAGAAAAACATAATGATGCAATTGTGACATATGCCATGAATGGATGGTTTTTTGTGTATTCTTATAATAGTTACAATGGTATGTACAAAGAATGGTGAGCCGTACTAAAAATGCTTAGGCATAAAATGTTCAAAGATGAATGATGTTGATGGGTTCAAGTTCTGCAATACCTTCAAGGTTTGCAAGAAGATATTCCCTAGAACCAGATTTATGTGTAATAATGTAAGGACCTAGCCAATTAGGCATAAATTTATCACGAAGATGGTATAGTTGGCTAGTAATTTATTGGTTCTATTTGAGGACCAGATCTCCAACTTTAAATTCTTGTTGATGTACCTTATTTTTATAGGTACATCAAAGATGATATTTTTAAATGTATGTGTGTTCAATGGTATGAATGTAGTGCTCATCCAAGAGTGGTAAATGGTCTAACCTTGCTTGATGAGCAGTATCATCATCGATAAATTCTTGCATGGATATACATAATGATGGAACTTTAAGCTCTAAGGTCATGATGGCCTCTATACCATATAATAAGGAAAAATGGAGCTACACCTGTTGGAGTATGAATAATCATTCTATATTCCCATAATTCCAATGGAATTTTATTGTGCCAACCATGATGGGATTTTGCAATGGTCTTGCAAAGAATAGTGCATATGGTTTTATTAGTAGCTTCAACTTGATCATTACCCTGTGGGTAGTATGGGGTAGTGAAGTTATATTGGATGTTGAATTTATCACATAATGCATGAAAATTATTATTCTTGAAGGGCGTATCATTGTCAAAAATAATCTTGGAAGGAATTCCAATCGACAGATGACATGCTGATTAATGAAGTTGATAATTTTGGGATGTATTGCTTGAACAAGTCAGATTGATTCAACCCATTTTGTAAATTAATTTATAGCAGTAATAATAAATTTATGATTGTTGGATGAGGTTGGGATTATTTTTAGATGAGATCTAAACCCCATTGATAAAAATGCCACATTGATTGAATTGGTTAGAGTGCCTAAGATGGTAAGTGTGTGAGATTGGCATGTTGTTGAAATTTGATACACTTTTTGACATATTCACAAAAATCATGCTCCATTATGGACCAATAGTAACACATTCATAATATTTTTTTGGTAATGGCCATGCCACTAAAATGGCTACCACAAGTACCATCATGGGTCTCCTTAATGACATTTTGAGCTTCGTGTGGTTCAAGATAACGCAAAATAATGTCATTGTGATTGCATTTATAGAGAATATATCCTAACAATATATAGCATATTGCTCATTATTTGAAGGCACATTTATGAGCATGGGGTAAATACAAGGGGAGAATGCCTAAATTTATGAAATATTTGACCTATTAAAACCAGGGGTTGTGAGGTTCAACCTGTATAATATGGACACCACCATCATGAGAAGGTGGGGAAGTGGAGATGGTGGATTGGAACAATGTGTGGATGAATATGTGAGTTGTATCAAAATATGGGTTTTGTAGGATAAGTGATCCAAGAGAATCCATGGTGTCAGAAAAAAAATTGGTGGAATGTGGAGTAGCAGTGATGTCATACCACTCGAGTTGGATGAGTAACAATTTAGCAACTTGCTTGTACTTTTGAAGGATAGGACATTGAAATTGGCATGTTTTCTTAATTATATTGACAATTAAAATGGAATAATTGAATATATCAAGACATTTAATACAAATTGCAAGTGCTTGTTTGAGTTCAAGGATAAGAGCTTTATTTTTGGTGTTATTATTTGTGCAAGGAAAGCCTAACTTAAAAGAAAATGGAAGTGGTTCCCCTTGTAGTGTAAAGAAGACAATTCTTGCACCCTTCCATGTTCATAGTGAGAGCCATAAAAAAGAGGGTTAAATCATATAATGGCTTGGGTTCCATGTATTCTTGAAATTCAGTAGTATGGAACATGAAATAATTAGAAAGTTGGATGATAAGTGGTTTATCATCAAGTAAAGGTGCTTCAGCTAACTGATCAACAATGAATTGACCTTTAGTAGAATTTTGGCTGATGAACTCGAGGTTGAATTTAGTGAGAAGAATAATCCATGTAGTTATGTGACTATAATGGTAACTCTTACCCATCATGTAATGAAGTGGATTGTCTCGAGTGACAACATAAGTTGTATATTTGATCATGTATTGTAGCAAATTTTGTGTGGAAAAGATAATGGTAAGACATAGTTTTCCATGTAGGTATACCATATCTCATAACTAACAAACGTTCAACTGATATAGTACACAACTTGTTCTTGGTTCATCTCATTTTTTTAGGCCAATAATGTGCCGAATGCAAAATCAGTAACGGATATATACAAATGAAAAGGTTAGCTTGGATGAGGTAGAGACCAAACTGGTGGAGAGGTGAGGTAGAATTTGATCACATAAAAAGAAATTTAATATTGATTGTCCCATTTAAAAGTGACTCCCTTTTGTAAAATATGGTTAGTTGGCTTACACTTGTCAGAGAGTTGAGCGATAAATCGATGAATGGATTGTATTTTTCCCTGCAATCTATGTAGCTATTTGATATTTGAAGGAGGCATATCAATTATCATCTTGATTTTTTTAGGATCAACATCGATGCCTCATTATGATACAATAAAACCTAGGATTTTACCTAAGGTAACACCAAAGACACATTTTTTGGGTTCAATCACTTGTTATGTTCCAAGAGGTGATGTTGTGGCTGATCCACAACACACCCCAAAATTGGGGACCCACCTTTTTTGCATGCTTTCAAAGAAGACCTAAAAGAAAAAGGAAGAGCAAAATATCACAAAAAAATCAAAGGAAGAGCAAAATATCACAAAAAAGAAAAAGTGTCACGATATCGCGACATGTCGCTTCGTCGTGGTTAGAAAAGAAAATTTGTCGTGATTTCGTGACATGTTGCTCCGATGCGGCTAGAAAAAGAAAATTGTCACGATATCGTGACATGTCGCATTTTTGCGGCTCAAAATAGCAAAGTACCCCGAAATGAAAAGTTGTCACGATTTTGCGATGTGTTGCTGCTGAGAAAAAGAAGGTGTCACGATTTTGCGACGTGTTTCTACTGAAAAAAAGAAGTTGTGATTTCGCGACGTGTTGCTGCTGAGAAAAGAAATTGTCGTGATATCGCAAGTGTCATGTTTTTGTGGCTAAGAGCAACAGAATGCAGCACAAAGTGAAAAGTGTCACGATATCGCGACATGCCACAAAATCACGGTCAAACCAGTCAAATAGGGCGAGGCACAAAAGTTGTCGTGATATCACGACATGTCACGTTTTCGTGACCTAGAGCCACAAGACAGCTTCGAATGAAAAGTGTCACGATTTCGTGACGGAAAGCAACCAAGGTGTATGGAATAGAAAAGTGTCACGATTTCGCGACATGTCGCGTTTTCGTGGTCGAGTGCAACAAAGCCCAGCGATAGAGAAAAACGTTGTGATTTTGCGACAGGTTGCACCTGCATAGCCTGAAGTAGAAAAGCATCATGATTTTGCGATAGGTTGCACCTGCATAGCCCGAAGCAGAAAAGCATCACGATTTCATGACAGGTTGCATTTGCGTGGCCCGATAGCAAAAAAATGTCACGATATCGCGACATGTATCATTTTCGTGATGCATGAGGACGAACAAGGCTGTTGGCAGAAAAATGTCGCGATATCGCGACATGTCTCATTTTCGCGGTGTAGGTAGAGGAGCAAAGCTGCATGCATAAAAACGTCGCGATATCGCGACATGCTATTTTTGGTCACGATTTACAAGGGGGCAGTTATGGAACATGCAGAGAAAAGCGTGGAACACGTGGCACGAAGATGTCAGGACTATGGTGTAACGCTTCAGGGTTAGCTGTTACATTTCATGAAGAAGATCAAACGTTCGACATCCGAGTAGAAAGTAAAAGACAACGAAAATACGAGGAAGGTGAAACGATGCAATCGAGGAAATGAAGCGAAGCGTCACAGAGCAAAGTAGAGAACCGCACCAAAGTATTTAAAAGTAGAGGCACAAGATTGGTACGGGGGTCAGAAACCGTTGCGGGCAGAGTTGTAGTGCCGAAGGCGAGAAGCCATTCTGGGCCTGCTTGGGAGTGTTTTTCTTCCCCTTTTTCTGGTTTTGAGAAAACTAGAGAGTTTTGTCATTGTATAATGACCAATTTTTAATACAAAAAATTCAGAGAGTTGCACCTCATTGGCAAGAAAGAAGGAGTTATTTTCTGCATGCAAGATTAAATGTTTATCTTTCCCCTTTTCAGATTTCTAGGCTTATAGGTGAAGTTTAATGCAAGTTCTCTTGGTTGCTTCATGCGAATGTCTAAATCTGGAAATCGTATTCAAAACCCTAGGAACCAGCACTTAACTTATCTGGATTGTGCGTGTTTTGCAGGTTCAATAAGTTAGGTTGCATGCATGGAAACCTCATTAGCTTCGGTTTTGTCAGAATAGGATTGCATCACCCTGAACACATTTCATTTTTTTTATTCCCTGCATTTTATTTTCATTTTTTTTTGCATTTTACTTTCAGAAACAGTTACTTCATTTTAATTTGCAGTCATTAAAATAAAAAACTAAAAAATTTCCAAAATACAAAAAAAAAGTTTCATAGTGCATAGGTTATACTGCAGATTTCAAATATGCATTTAGAGATTTCATTTTTCAGATTTGTTAGTATTTTATAAATTCATTGAAGTTACAGCATGGTCACATAAGGACCAAATCACATTTGCTTTATTCGGGTTCAATGAACAATCATTAAAGTTTCACAGTAAAATAAACCAACATTGCCCCTTGTTTTCAGTTACTTGCAACCACTAAGGTGTTCCAAGCATTTTAATTGAATATCTTCATTTGAGATCATTAATACATAGATGCAAAATGCTAACATAGCAGGAACCTTGGAGAAGTTACTTGTTTAATTTCTTTGCAAGCAGAGGATTTAGAACCCAAATCCTATCGGAGAGTGTGTTTTCACAATCGGGTGAAAATACCACTCAACAGATTGGCGCTAGAAGGAGGGCCGGATGGGTTTATTTTAGTGAGATTTAAAATTTTTGTATATTTCATGCCCTACTGATTGTTATCTTTAGTCTTCTAACACCACTCAACAGATTGGTGCTAGAAGGAGGACATGAAACGGTTTATTTCATTATGATTTTAAATGCTTAGAATGGCTTAAGAGCCTTGCAACACATTTTGATTGTTCATACAGAAATTAAAGTGATTTGATTTAATTTTGAAAATTTTGGTCTTGACTAACGAAGTGTTGTTTCCATACAGTTATTTTCATTTGATTTTAATGAATACATCTCTTAGTTGATGCTAACTTGATTTTGTTTATACATTGCAGGTTGAATATTCAACAGATTTGGTTCTAAAGTTACATTTTGAGTTTCACTAATGGCAACACTTGAGGAGCAAATGGTATCCTTGAGAAAAGAAATGATGTCTCTAAGAGAAAGAATGGTATTAATAATGGAGGATCATTATAAGGGTTTGTCTATACCTGTGGTACCCTATCAAATTCCTACAATGTTATTGGATTTTTTACGGTGTTTTAATCAAGAGGTGCCACTAGGATACTTGCAAAAACTGCATGTCTACAAGAATACATTATGTCAATTCCAGATTTTCTATGAGGAGGTGGCTTGTAAGTTATTTGCATACATTTTGGATGACAAACCATTCTTTTGGTACAGCCAACTACCCATGGAGGTTAGGACTTCTTGGATACAACTAGAAGCAGCCTATCTTTATCATTTTGGTAATCAGGTTGACTTAGAAATCCTGAAAAATCAGTTTACCTCCATATGTAAGGAGCCTAATGAATCCTTGAGTCAATTTAATGGAAGATTTCATGAGTTGCACTCCCAAATGTGGGAAAATTTTAACACATTAGAAGAGGAAGCCATGGAAGTATACTTGGGAGCCATACACCCCACACTTGCTTCACTCATTGAGGAAAAACTGAGTGGTTTGTCTTTAGAGAAAATCCATGAGATCTTGGAAGAGATAGAACGACAAGGTCTTGAAGAAGAAAAGGCACAACATGTTCATATGAGAGATTGTTCTTTTGATGCCAACCTACACCAACCATCAAACATAGCACCCTCCACTCCAATGATACCTAAGGTGAATGATCAAGGGGATGAATTTGAATATCCAAATTTTACGACCACCTTAGATGTAGTCCAAGAGGAGGTGCAAATTGCTAAGACAACATCCACTAGTGAAGATTATGCAGAAGTGATCTCATTCATAGAGATACATGATTATTCGGATGAAGGGGTTCTAAATTCAACAATGTTTGATATATGTGATAGGACGGAACCCACCATAGAATTGAATGAAGTGGTTGAAAGTGAAATTGAAATAAAACCAATAAATGAATTTGAAGACATGATAGAGTTTCACCACTTGTTCTTGGAAGATACTATTGATGAGATGCATAAAATTAATGATCAAGAAATTCTTCACCCTCAAAATTATGAAAAAATTGAATCATGGGTTACTAATTTGGACGATGATAGCCTTACAAATTTGAATTCAAGAAATAACCCACTTTTGGAAATAATTGAACCATCTAAGGAAGGTGAAGATGAATTTGATGAGAAGCATATTGATGAATTGGAAGATGTTGAAGAAGTAGTTGAACGTCACCACTTGATTTTGAAAGATGATTATTATGATGCTTGGAAGAAGTGGGAAGACTTCACTCATTCCAAAACTACTAATGAAACTTGTGTGCCAATTGATATACAGGACAACATAATCGCCTACTCAAAGGAAGACTTTACAACTCCTGTACAATTTGAGGATGTTTTGGAAGAGGGTTTCAAATCTCATCAAATTTTGGAAGATTATGATGATTCTATTACCAAGGACAAAGAAGAAAAAGAATTGACGAATGAATCAAGAGATCATGTCACAAATGCCATGGAGTTTCATCCCACAAATTTGGAAGATAATTTTTACAATGGTTGGGGAAGATATGATAATGCATTCTTTTCTCACACCCCTATAGATGAAACTCATATTTCACTTGATATGCAGGATGTTGAAACCTCTACATCATACGAAGATCTCATATTCACAAGATTTGAGAAGGTTGCAAAATTCGATCATGTTGAATATAAATTCATTGAAGGTGCGGATGCAAGTTTGCATGATGATTTTGAGGATTCAAATGAGGGGATACCATGGATAGTGAACAAAGAATTGGAACCAAACGATAAAGAGATTGATCAATTGGAAGCAACTCAAATGAAGGATCATCAAGATGAGTCATGGGACATACACTTTGACCAAAAACATTTGAGGGTTGAAAATTTGCATGACCATGTTTTGAATTTGATTGATGTTTATGATGAAATGTCGTTAAAGGTGAATGAAAAACAGGGTATGATTTCTAATTACACCTTTGATAACATTGTTTTAATGAATTGAAAAGAAGTTGATGCACTTGAATTGTTAAACCAAATTCATCAACAATTACTAATTGAATCTAGGATAAAAACTTTTAATGATCCTAATTTAGTAAATATCCTAGATGCTTGTAAATTGTTACACAAATTTGATTGGCCTACAAATTTGGAAAATGATTTGGCTTTGAAATTTGTAGAAATAGGCTCCTACTTACAAAATTGCATATTTGAAAAAGATAGCCTAATTCTAAATCAAGGAGGGAATTATGAAATTTACATTTTAAAGAATAGACATGATAAAATTGAAAATCATTTATTGTCTAATCATTTTAGTAATTTGATGCTCACCTATGGGAGTATTATTGGAACTAAATCAAATTGGTATGGTGAGCATGGCAAGTGGAAATTTGTTGCATTGTTTGGTCTAGTCTTGTTTTTGTGGGATTCCCACAACATTTGGCATGCATATCACGTTATATTTTTGTTGAAATGTTCTAATCATGTTTGGGATCCAGGAAAGTGATAATCCAAGCTTTGCATCATCTTGTATTATATTGTACATTTGTATATAGATTTTGGTTTTTTGGGTTTTGGTTTGTGTTTTCAAGATCGTTTTTGAAGTTACTTTGGGTTTGGTTTTGGTTTGTGTTTTCAAATTTTCATTTTTGGGATTGCAGTTTGGTTTTGGATTGAATAAGTTTTAATTTAAAGTTGTGTGTTTATTTGACATGTTTTGTTTGTCTATATAAAAAAAAAAAAATGATGAAAAAGTTGTCTTGAGATGCTAACTTATGTTCTAGATCAGGGAAATATGGAACATTGGAATTATGTGGTAGAAAGCTCCGCAAGAAATACAAACAAGTTTAATAGTATCGTTTGAAACTTGTGATGCATGAAGTAGTCAGTTTTATATGGCAATATTTCATCTGCAATTCAAAAGACAATGCATTCATATTACATCTCACTTTGCACATACATGCCATCTTAGTTGCATATGCATTTCAAATACAAATCATTAAAGTGTGTCAAATCCTCTTAGGGTTATGCTATCACATAAATAAGAAGAAAATCCTAAGGTTGGGAACTGAGTCTTGAGATATCTAGAACCAAGCACATTTTATACACATTAAAAAGGATCTTGAGCAAAATGATCAAAACCTTGCTTGGAAGAAAAGGTTGGGCGAAAGAAGTATTTCATGTCTATCCTATTATGCAACATGATCCTTAAAACAGTGGTTTTGACCACTTCCATAAAGCTTAAAGCCTAAAATCAGAGTAGTAAGGATAGGGCTAAATCCTCATCGAACTTAGGTTGAGGATCCAACTCCCCAAAGCTTTGATTTGACCTACATGGAGTAGTAAGGATAGGGCATAAATTCTCATCTCGCTTAGGTTGAGAATCTGATTCCCCAAATCTCCTATGTCTCATTTCATCATAAGTATTGGATTGGAAGGATCGTACTACATGTCCTCTACAAAGGATGGGTAGTCATCCCCAAGGTCCAAGAAATAAAATTAATATTTCCCATTTTTCATCTAAATCTTGGATTGGAAGGATCGTACTACATGTCCCTAGCAAGGATGGGTAGTCATCCCCAAGGTCCAAGAAGTAAAAAAAAAAAAATTAATATTTCCCATTTCATCTCAATATTGGATTGGAAGGATCGTACTACATGTCCCTAGCAAGGATGGGTAGTCATCCCAAAGGTCCAAGAAATAAAAGAAAAAGAATGAATGAAGCTAAATCATGGATTATGGGGTTAAGTATGCCCATGCATGGCAGCATGTCTTGTCTAAAAAACAAGACCACTGACTGTTCAAAGGGTTAGACTAGCATGACCATTTCTTCCATAATTGGTTAAATTATTTTGCTCAAAGTGAGGTAATGAATTCCAAATCAGAGTAGTAAGAATAGGGTTAAACTCCCATCTCGATTAGGTTGGGAGTCTGATTTCCCAAAGCTCTGATTTCACTTTCACTTACACATGGGTTCAAGATAGTAGTGACTCATAACCAACTTTGGGATCTAATAAAGCAATTCATTATACATATAGTTGATCCTAAGAGGGTTTGATAATCTTGAATGTTTGTGTATGATACTAGAAGGACTATGCCTTTTATAAAAGCAAAATCTCTTAGCATACTTATTAGGTTACACAAAGCATTCACAATCTCACATATGCATTCATGTAAAACTGACGATGGAATGTTGATCAATTTCAAACGATAGGGAATGAAACACATTGCACACACCGAGCTGATACTTAATGATTCTGATGATTCATGTATTTCTGATCTATGGGCATTTGTTTATGTTTCTTATGTGCTAACGCCTGTTTGCGAGTTGTATACTTCCAGGTTGGGTTCTCACCAAATGCTCAGGAGCATTTGACAACAGAGTCGCCATTTGTTGTGGCTGATCCACAACACACCCCAAAATTGGGGACCCACATTTTTTGCATGCTTTCAAAGAAGACCTCAGTGGCCCAGATGCTAAAAAAATCAAAGGAAGAGCAAAATATCACAAAAAGAAAAAGTGTCACGATATCGCGACATGTCGCTCCGTCGCGGCTAGAAAAGAAAAGTTGTCGCGATTTCGCGACATGTTGCTCCGTCGCGGCCAGAAAAAGAAAATTGTCATGATATCGTGACATGTCGCATTTTTGCAGCTCAAAATAGCAAAGTATGCTAGAATGAAAAGTTGTCACGATTTCATGACGTGTTGCTGCTGAGAAAAAGAAGGTGTCGCGATTTCACGACGTGTTGCTGCTGAAAAAAAAAGAAGTTGCAATTTCGTGATGTGTTGCTGCTGAGAAAAGAAGTTGTCGCGATATCGCGACGTGTCACATTTTTGTGGCTAAGAGCAACAGAATGCAGCACAAAGTGAAAAGTGTCACAATATCATGACATGTCACAAAATTGCGGTCAAACTAGTCAAACAGGGCGAGACACAAAAGTTGTCACGATATCGTGACATGTCGCATTTTTATGACTTGGAGCCACAAGACAGCTTCGAATGAAAAGTGTCACGATTTCACGATAGAAAGCAGCCAAGGTGTACAGAATAGAAAAGTGTCACGATTTCATGACAGAAAACAACGAGATGGTATAGACTAAAAAAGTGTCACGATTTTGCGACAGAAAGCCGCAAGATAGCTCCAAATGAAAAGTGTCACGATTTTGCGACAGAAAGCAGCCAAGGTGTACGGAATAGAAAAGTGTCACGATTTCGCGAAAAAAGTGTACGGAATAGAAAAGTGTCACGATTTTACGACAGAAAATAGCGAGATGGTACGGACTAAAAAAGTGTCGTGATTTCGCGACAGAAAGCTAAAGACAACTCCGAATGAAAAAGCGTCACGATTTCATGACAAAAGCGACAAGGGTACGAAAGGAAAAATGTCGCGATTTCGTGACAAGTTGCAGCAAGAGCCTAAAAGGGAAAAGCGTCGCATTTCGCGATAGAAAGTAGAAGATGGTGCGAAAGAGAAAAGTGTCACGATTTCGCGACATGTCGCGTTTTCGCGGCTGAGTGCAACAAAGCCCAGCGATAGAGAAAAACGTCGCGATTTCGCGACAGGTTGCACCCATAGCCCAAAGCAGAAAAGCGTCACGATTTCGCGAACATTTAATAGGTTGCATTTGCGCAGCCTGATAGCAAAAAAATGTCGCGATATCGTGACATGTATCATTTTCGCGATGCATGAGGACGAACAAGGCTGTTGGCAAAAAAATGTCGCGATATCGCGACATGTCTCATTTTCGCGGTGTAGGTAGAGGAGCAAAGCTGCATGCATAAAAACGTCGCGATATCGCGACATGCTATTTTTGGTCACGATTTACAAGGGGGCAGTTATGGAACATGCAGAGAAGCACGGAACACGTGGCATACATGTGTAAGGGCTACAGAAGCGTTACAATTCACGGAGAAGATCAAGCGTTCGACATCCGAGTAGAAAGTAAAAGACAACGAAAAGGCGGGGAAGGTGAAACGATGCAATCGGGGAAATGAAGCGAAACGTCAGTGAAGCAGAGAACTGCACCATAATGTTTAAAAGCAAAAGCGCAGGACGGGTACAGGGGTCAAAAACCGCTATGGGCAGAGTTGCAGTGCCGAAGGCGAGAAGCCATTCTGGGCCTGCTTGGGAGTGTTTTTCTTCCCCTTTTTTTGGTTTTGAGAAAACTAGAAGTTCTGTTGTTGTATAATGACCCATTTTTAATACAGAAAATTTAGAGAGTTGCACCTCATTGGCAAGAAAGAAGGAGTTATTTTCTGCATGCAAGATTAAATGTTTATCTTTCCCCTTTTCAGATTTCTAGGCTTATAGGTGAAGTTTAATGCAAGTTCTCTTGGTTGCTTCATGCGAATGTCTAAATCTGAAATCGTAGTCAAAACCCTAGATACCAACACTTAACTTATCAGGATTGTGCATGTTTGCAGGTTCAATAAGTTAGGTTGCATGCATGGAAACCTCATTAGCTTCGGTTTTGTCAGAATAGGATTGCATCACCCTGAACACATTTCATTTTTTTTATTCCCTGCATTTTATTTTCATTTTTTTTTGCATTTTACTTTCAGAAACAGTTACTTCATTTTAATTTGCAGTCATTAAAATAAAAAACTAAAAAATTTCCAAAATACAAAAAAAAAGTTTCATAGTGCATAGGTTATACTGCAGATTTCAAATATGCATTTAGAGATTTCATTTTTCAGATTTGTTAGTATTTTATAAATTCATTGAAGTTACAACATGGTCACATAAGGACCAAATCACATTTGCTTTATTCGGGTTCAATGAACAATCATTAAAGTTTCACAGTAAAATAAACCAACATTGCCCCTTGTTTTCAATTACTTGCAACCACTAAGGTGTTCCAAGCATTTTAATTGAATATCTTCATTTGAGATCATTAATACATAGATGCAAAATGCTAACATAGCAGGAACCTTGGAGAAGTTACTTGTTTAATTTCTTTGCAAGCAGAGGATTTAGAACCCAAATCCTATCGGAGAGTGTGTTTTCACAACTGGGTGAAAATACCACTCAACAGGCGATCAAAGATTTGACGAAGGTCATCAAGATTTTGATTGTATTTTTTTGGATTTGGAAATTAGATCATAGATAAAATCTTTGATAGTTTTGTGCATGTAGTCATGGAAGATGTATGTCATTGCACATTGATAGGCTACCCCAAGATTTTTAAGGCCAAAGGGCATGAACTTGTAATATAATATCCCCTAAAGGGTTCTAAAAGATATTTTGTGTTGGTCAGCAGGGTTGATTGTAGCCAAAAAATTTATCCATGAGAGGCAACATTTGATGGTCCACTATAGCATAGGCTAACATATCGATATTAAGGAGTAGAAAATTATCCTTAGGACAAGATTTATTAAGATCCCTAAATTTGGTACATATGTAGATATCTCCTTTGGTTTTTACAATGGGGACCATGTTTAAAACCTGCTCAAGGTAATCTATTGGTTTTATGAACCCCATATCGAGGAGCTTCTGCAATTCCTTTTTCACCATCAAAGTAATTGTATGATGTATTCTACACAATTTTTGCTTGATAGGCTTAGCATTATCATCTAGTTTCAAATTATGGATAACTAATTATGGATCAATATTGGACATGTCCTTGTAAGACCATGTGAAGACCTTATGTATTCCCTAAGTAAAATTATGAAAAGGGTGAATTCATATTCAAAAATACTAGTGACGAGTTTGACGATGTGGGGATTATCAATATTTTCACCAATATCAACATCAATAGTGTACTCCACAAGCATGTGGGAGCCATCATAGAGTTGAGCGAGAGTGGTGATGAGGTGAAGGTCATCGATGACATCAAGAAGATGGAATTCATCATCAAGATAAATATCTGTCGATGAATCCAAGGAAGGTGGGGTGGATTGGAAGGCAAAGGTTTACTAGTGAAATGTAGCAATTGAAGTGATAAGAGAAAATTTTTGGTTGAGGGTTTATATGAGATATTATCAAAATAAAAAAAATCTATAATGGTGGGGGAATGTATTTTGGATGGGAATAATAGCAGAGTGGAGCAAATAGAACAATAGAGATCAATAGAAGAAGGAGAATATTGTGGAGAAGAGTTGAATGATGATGATGAAGGTTATGGTTGGTTCAAGCATAGGAGCAAGACCATGTGTGGAGAGTGAGAACAAGAGTGTGAACACCGAACCCACTATAGATTACATTAATGAATAAATAGAGTGGTCAGTAGGGAAGAATGAGGAAGGACGACAACATCTGATGTATGTGGAGTGAGTGAAAGATCAACAAAGTGATGGGTGAGGTATTCGACCTCATAAGGAGAAGTATCCTCATGAGAGGGATATGCATGGAATAAAGTGAATGGAATGTTAACCATGGAATGAGAAGATAGATAGTTGATAGAAAATATGAGCTAAATATCCTCATCAAAAATATCCTTGAGATGAAATATTGAGATGATGAAGTTTATACTAAAGTGTGTTGATTGTATCTCAATGATAACCTAACCCAGAGTTGTATTTTGGCTATCGAACAAGAGGATTGATAAGGGTATGAAACTCATGTTCATATCTCCATAATCTAAATCCACGCTAGTTATACCATTGAAATTAGCATAGGGAAAAAATAGGGTTTGACATATTATCAGGATTACCGTAAAACTTAGTTTATGGTGGTAGAGGCACTAGAAGTTTAGTGGATGAATCAAGTCTTGCATATATGAAATTGGTGCAATTATCAGGTGGACCAAGAGGAACAATAGTCTCAATGGTCATGGGTGTGTTGTGTGGTTGACCAAATTCATGAAAAAATTGAATTGTTGTTGGAATTACTTGAGCATTTTGTATTGCGTACTCACTAGGACTAGGTGTAATCGTGAGTATAGATATGTGAGGAGTATCATGATGATCGAGCTAGGGGGATATCCCCCAGGATGGTGAATATGGTGATGGAATTTATTAAGCCAATTTTTCATCAAGGTGTGTGGCTAATTGTGTCCACTCATGACATTCGATCGATATGCCCAAGATGGGATGATTTTCATGGGGGAGCTAAGATCTACAAAGAGAAGAATTATGAGTAGTGGGAAATATGACTTGTGATATGTAAGGGATTGAAAATGAATGAATTAGAGGTGTGGGTGGAGTGGGAAGAAGAGAAAGGGTGGTAGAATGGGAAGTACGTGATGGCATAGCAGTGAATGTGAATGGAGTCTAGAATGGATTAGAAGAGGATGAAGAAGAAGAGAATGAGGGGAGATGTAAATATGATGGAGTTTGGGCATGTGGATCAAGGGGGGGATGCAAGGGTGAAGAGGGTATGCTACCCAAATTCATTGTGTAATGAGGAGGTGGAGATGATGTGAATGCAATGGGAGGAGAGTGCCATGGAGTGGGAGAAAATTACATAGAAGATAGAGGTAGACCAGGCTAAAGAGCTATGATGTTGCAAAACTCAAATGGATCATTATCAGTGGGTATGCAATGGACCAATCCATTGTGAATGTATTTGAGATAGTAATTTAACATGAAAAGGATACATTGCATGTCATTTATCCATAGATGTTTGAGAAGAATGTTGTACTGTATTTCACCTTTAATGACATGGAATAATGTAAAAATCATCTTAGCACCTACTTGAATACATAAGACGATGGTGCTAATGGTAGGATGCATAGTTCTATCAAAGGATAGAAGGTCAAGAGAAGGGGTGGAAATATGAGTAGGAAGAATATGGATATGATGAAGAGCAGTGGTAGAGATGATGCTAATTTATGATCCATTATCAATGAGTACACACTTGTAGGTGATAACATTGATTGAAGCCTAGATATTCAAAGGAGGATTGACCCCCTCTCCCACTACCTTTGTGATTTTGTGGTCATGGAAACTAATGGAAGGCTACATGCATCCCTGCACATTACCAATAAAGTTGGCAAATGCATTAGTATCATTGGTCTCAAGATCGATAGAGTGGAGAATAGAATTGGGACCCTCATGATGAGGCTGGGATTGTTGTAGAAGGTCATAGATGGATAACCTTATAGGAGCAATGTAGAGTTGATGAGAAAGACTCTTGTGAATAGTGATGATATTATGTGGTAAGGTGGGAGGAACATGTGGAGGCATAAGTGTATTATAATAAGATGATGGAGAAGAAGGTGAAGTTCATTGTGCTCTAGTATGTGATGGATAACATTAATTTTTGGTAGCAATATTTATCATACCCATAAAACCTTGTTGTGACGGACTATGATTGACATGATTGACTTAATATCGATCAGATTGAGCATTACTACTTCCATGCTTGGGTAATGGATTTTGATAAATATCCAAATTTTTATTTTGATGCACAAGGGGGTTAGACACATGAATGGTCCCATAGTCAATAAGATCTTGAATGATGTGGTAGAAGATGTGACAAGTGTTGAGATCATGGCCACATTGGTAGTGGAAATTACAAAATACTTACTCATTATACCCCAAGGTCAAGGATAATTAGGCTCATCAGGTCATGAATTAGGTAAATATATATGTCCAACATCAAACAATCATTAGAATAGATTTGGAAATGGCTTAGACAAAGGTGTCCAGTTGCATGGTGGACAAGGAGATTGTATGTTACGACCCTATGATGGATTGGATGGAGGAGGCAGATTTTTTGGAATGGGTGTTGTTGTGGCTAAGAATGTGGTTGTGGTGGTGAATAATATGGGGAAGCAAAAATCACTTGATTGGTTTAAGGTGGTTTGGAAGTGGGTGGATTGTACATATTCCAATTGTACTAGAATTTGGATGGTTAGGGTTCTTTTTGGTGAAGCTTGATACTGCTTGATTGTACCTTGATATCCTTGATGAATTTGACTTACCTCATTGAAGGTGCAACTCTAATGGATTTGCAAAGTTTAAGAGATTTATTTGTTGCAATTTTTAGAAAACAATTTGATAAGTTCTATAGGTGGAAGGGTAAAAATTAAGTTGTGAATGACTGCCCTCCATATAGAAATAAATTTAGTAATTGGTTCTTCATCAAACTATCATAAACTATACAAATCTGATAGGGTCATCTTCATTTTGATATTGATGGGAAAATGTTCAAGGAATAGATTGGCTAACTACTCAAATGAGAGGAGGTTATGCTGAGAAAAATTAGTATACCAATTATAAGGCTTGTCCCCCAAGTGAAAGTGGAAATGTGCAGAACATGAGGGGATCACTACCATTGAGTTGGTAACATGCAAAGTGATAATTGCTCATATTCTCTCTTAGATATTCCTTACTCTTAGATTTTTTGAATTTTGGAATCTCAAATTGGTAAGGATATGGATGAAGTAAAATAGAAGGATGGATGGGATCATTGCATAACTCATTATAAGTGGAATTTTGGGGCCCATAACTAGACATGTGCAAATCCAAATTTTTTATTTGTTCTCACAAAATTTAAAGTTCATTAGAAGTCACATTTGCAATGTTAGCAGAATGCTCTAATGAAGGAAGAAGTGGTGGTTGCGAAGAAGGTGGAAGAAATATTTGTGATGAAGAATTTGAATAACCCACATGAGGTGGGAATTGCAATTGTTTCTCCACCTATTGATTGTTTTTTTTTTAACACGGTGGAATTGGTAGCTGCAACGAATTTGGGTAGGATATCCAGCTTTTATGTCCACCACAGTATTCTGTTTTTTCCACCTCGAAAGCCACCACACATGTCTTTGTGCAGTCCGCCCCTATAACCGCCATGACACAATAATTTTAAACCTTTTACATCACTAAAATCATGAGGAAAGTGACAAGCATTCAATACAACAAGGCCTGAGATTTGAAACTTGGACCTCCACACCCCTTATGGGGTTTGGATGAACCAATTGGTCTACACCTTGGACCTTCCACCCATTGATTGTTGAAAGTGATCGATTGTTGGTTTGGTGCTGATATAGCTTGATATTACAGGGGGGTTGATATGGAAGAGAAGAAATGTATGGGTATTGCTCTGATTTTTGTTGTTGCAAGTTTTATTGTTGGAAATCTCGTACTTATTGGTGGTACACAAGAATTTAGTGTTGCTAAGGAAAATTTTTATGGGGAACATATACTTTTTGTTGTACAGGTACCTATGGTGGTTATTGATTTTGAAGTGGAGGTTGTGGTTGGATGTTTGTTGTGGATGACCAAGAAGCTGAAGAATGAGAGTTTACTAGATGATGGTCTAGGGAATTAAGTGAGTTCAAATGGGGTGGAGGAACTGAAAATAAATGATTCAGTTTTATTTGAGTAGCATGGTAGATTATCAAGGTATGATGGGTAATATGGATTGTAATAAGAAATAGGAATGGAGGGAGGTGGATGAAAAGGAGGAGGTTCAGAAATGTGAAAGGAAGATGAATATGCCAATGGAGTTTTATTAGAATATGGAATCCCATATGATGAGAATGACATGGGATTGGATGGTGGAAGGGATGAATAAACGGGAAAGAAATTGATGTTGGAATATTGAGATGATGAAGTAGGAAAGTTTACAAAAAAATATGGATTGAATAGAATTTATTATTGTGATGGAATGGATTATTGTGGTGGAAGCATTTGTTGTTTTTGTGGCACCTACTAGTATTGTGGTGGAATTTTTTGATACTATTGTAGTGGAGGTTATGGAACCTATGGAAATTAATGTTACAAAATTTGAGATGAAGAAGATGGAATATGTGAGGTGAATGAAGAAGGGACTAAAATCATACCTACTATTTGAACAATAGTTACAACATCAAGGATGATTTGGAAGACAAAAACATAGTCATTAATCTCCTAGGAATGGTTGGGATGGATGCTATAAAAATGGGTGATTATTAGATGGTAATGTAGGTGAATTCTACTCATCAAAAGTTATGTATGGTGGTGGAAGACCAGGTGCAGTGTAGATGATATGTTGATAGTAGGTGGATGGTAGATTGTAGGAGGAGATATTTTTTGGAGGAGTGGTATACTCATATATTTTGACCTTCACTTGGTGTGGAGTGGATGATGCAACATCCGAGATATCATTTGCATTAGGTTCTTGCGATCTAGTTAGAAAATCAAGTGGAACAATGGATGTAACCCCCTCAAAATCTAGAGGTGGATTATTGGTTTATGCCAGCAGCCTCTACAGTAAGGAAAATAGTCTCAGTAGAAATATGAGTAGCCTCACATGCCTAACTATGAGTAACAGGTATAATTATGTGTGCAACTATGAAGAAAAAACCAAAAATATGAATTTTAGGCTTCTATGTACTCTTTGACTGGTTTTGTATCTATTTGTGTTGGAAAACATAGATTTGCATGTCGATGTGTGATTTTTTTGTGTCTAAAAATCAACATGTGGAGGTACAAACTAGGATAAAATAGAAAAAGTGAACTGTTTTGTGAAATTTGGAGACTTTATGTGCTCTATGACTATTTTTTGTAACTTTTTGTAGTCTAAAAACTAGATCTGCACACCAGGGTGCAATTTTTTTTGTGTCTCAAAATTTGTATGTGGATGTGTGAACTTGGATAAAATAGACAAAGTGAAGTGCAATTTGAAGTTACAAAGTGTGGAAAAATAGCGAGTTTTGAGTGGTTTTGGATGTTGTTATAACAACTTTTATGAACCAAATAATAAGAATATGATTTTGGGAGGTTTTTGTGAATTTTTATGATAGTATCCATCCTAAAAACAAACAACAAGAAGTGATGGATGCTAAAATAAAAATGTGTGTTGTAGCATAAAAAATTTTACAACACCCAAAGGTGCACAAAATAGAACTACGTTTCCAATGGAAAAATGGCGATTAAGTGGAAGGCACATCAAAAAGATATCCAAGGGGGGAAACTCAAAATGCTTTAATGAGTCAAAATCCTCTTACAAAAATAGGTCACACTCTCTAATGTGCTACTATTTGCCCAGTTGGATAGTCACTTAACCCTCACATTTAAGGCATGCATAGTAATGATAACTACATCCACTAATTATTTGAAAAGCCTTATGGTAGGGGCTTTCTAAACCTACCTAATATGAAGGTCCCTTACAGTGATAAAATATAGAAAACTAGTCTCAAGAGTAGGGGATATTTTGGTGATGAAGGACAAAAAACCATTCTTTGGGGGCTATTATGGTGAGCAAGAGGGATGATCTGGTGGAAGGAGGTGAAATCCAATGTCACCAGTCTCGAGTGGGGATTGGTGATGAAGTCCAATATTACCACTGTGAATGAAACGTGAGTGTGTGGGTGTGAGTTTGACTATGAACAATTTTGAAAGTAAACTATGATAAGTGCATTTTCGAAATAAATCCTACTTAGCCTAAGTGCTTTTGAAATGAAATATAATGCTTTGAAAATAAAATCTAGATTAAGTGCACTTGAAAAGGAAACTATGTATCCTAGTGCTTATGAAATGAAAACTAAAGGAAAATGCTTTGTAAAACTAACCTAGTGCTTTTGAAATGAAATCTAAGCTAAGAATGCTTCCTCATGAAAAAATCTAATCCTAAAAAAATTGAAATAAAGACTGAATGAAAGTGTGTTTGGAAGTAAAACTATGCTAGTGCTTTTGAAATAAATCTAAGCTAGGGTGCTTTTGAAAACAAATCTAATCTAGGATACGTCCTCACAAAATAAAATCTAACCCTAGAGGTGCACGAACCTTGAAAAGATAAAAAAATTAGTGCCTAAGAAAAATACCTACATCTAAGTAGTTGTAGATGCCCCTGTCTATCTCTGTGTACCCAAAGTTTATATTTTTTGAAAGTTCATATCCTGAGGTGCAAATATTTCTTCTCATGGAAATTCATACATGGGGGTGTGAATCTGGTCAATTGTGTTTAAGCATGTTTGTGGTGCTTTGGGTTGGTTATGCACTATTTTCTAGTTATAAAAATATTTCTTGCACAAAAATAACTAAAATGTTATATTTTATGCCAACAACCTATTACAAAACCCTAAAATGATAAGTGCAAAGTTAAAAAAATAGAAATAGAAAAGCATAAACTCTAACTATGTGGTGCCAATGATTTCACCTTGCATACACCATGATGAGAAGCATTTTGTTGGAAGGTATGAGGGACAAAAATCCCCATGGATTTAGAGGTGAAATTTAATCATATTCCTCCTTGAATTACCTTTCCAGTGATGTGGGTGTTTTAAAATCAATACCTTGTGTGCCAAGGACCAATTTTTGAGGTAAATTATGAAATTTGCACACCCATGTACAATTTTTTTGGACCTTGGAATTTCGTAGGTGCACCTGTAAACTTATCGTTGGGGCCTACAATTTTGTAGGGCTGGGCCTAAAGTGCTTCTCAAGGATTTGGTGGAGTCTATTTTGGGTTTTCAACACCTAAAAATAGAAAAATAGCCCACAATATTTGTTAGTGATCAAGCTAAAACTTGGTGGATATCCCATCGTGTGTGCCAAAATGAAAGAATACAAAAGACCATATTTAATGAATCACTACTTTGTATTGAATATGCTTAAAGGGTTACAAGATGAATCCTTTTTACAATTGTATCCTCAAGGCTGCAAATGCATCTTCCCTAAGGAAACCCTCTTCAATATGGTTGCAAGCAGTTAGATTCACATTTTGTATGTTCCTCAATATAGATGGGCTTCTTGCATGTAAGCCATCACTGGTCGAGTGTGTTATTTGAACCTGTTGGACTTAAAAAATTGGTTTATAGTATTTGGGATATTTTCTTGATCAAACCCCATATATATGAAGATAAAAGACTCTAAAAATGCTTGAAACATAACTAATACTTTACAAAATCATGAAAAACCAAAAAAGAAATCATACTTACCTATCCAATAACCTCATAATTATTGTAGCTAAAGTTTGCATGTTGGGGTGTGAATTTTTTTGGATCTAAAAATTTACACATGGGAGTGTGAGTCTTTCTATTTTTAGCTGAACTTGCCAAATATGAAGTGTATACTATTCTGATGTTGTTGCTTCTTTGATCTTTTGTTGGGTCACCTTTAGAAGTTGCCTTATTTATCGATAACCTATCTAAATCACAAAGAACATAGTAGATATGATGGAGACTCTAATATTTAATGGATGTGATTGATGTATGATGGATGTATACCTACAATTATTTTTGTAGAGTTTATATAAGCTAAATTTGATCTCTTTAAAATGGTGAAAATGACCTTCTATTTATAGAATTGGTCAATGTTATGGGAGGGGTTGAGGTGTACCATGAGGTGTCCCCTATGAGGTGTCTATTGTGATGTGTCCTCCTGTGAGGTGTCCTACCTCTTAAATGGAATTGGGTGAGAAAATACCTCATCCATCTACATGCCATGATGACCTAGAGGAAAGTCTCCAAATGACATTAATTAGATTTGTTGGAAATATATTTGAATTTGAAATTCCTTTTTATGTAAAACAATCTCCAATCCTCATTTATTGCCTAGGAGAGTGTGAAATGGAGGAAATATTTGGATGAGAGGTGGTAAGTCTAGACTAGACTAGATTGGGCTAGTCAAAGTAGACTAGGTGAGGTGGAAGGGTTAAGATTAAGCTTGATTAGCCTAATTAACCATGTGGTTTTGACCATAAAGCAATCTTTAACCATAAAGTGCTTTTTGACCATGGTGAGGAATTCAACCTTAGTTGAGTTATGATTGAGGTCGCATGAGGACCCATAGTTAAGCATAGGAAAGGGCTTAACTAGCCCAAGGGGGCTAAGAGTGATGAATAGTGATTTTAATAAATGAATAGTATTTCAAAGCCAATTTATGCAATTTTTGAGAGTTTTGCAAATTGATTGGCCATGAAGATGAGGAAGGTGATAATGTGTGACTTTTGGGTATCTAAAAAAAGTTAAAATTTTATTAAATCATTTTATTTTAATTTTTTATTAATAAAAATTTATTTAATAAAGAAAAATATTATAATATTTTATTTCTTAGAAAATTAATTTTCTTTCCCAAATGAAAAACATACAAACATACCAACAATATCTTACCCATATTTGTACCTCCAATTTGATTTCCACAAGCAATTTTTATGATAACAAAAGTTATCATTTGCCTAGCAGGAACAACTCCCATGCTTGTGGCACTTTTATTACCTTTGGAGGTTTGTCAGATAATCATTCAAATAACTAAAATAAAGGTAAAAATTTCATCAAAGCATACATTCAAAATGTAACACACACATTCATAATGCACCTATATGAATGCAGTTTATTCGAGCTTCCATGTACTCATGAGCCATTGGTGAGTGTATCGCTAATATGGATTTTTCATCCTTATCAATGTGAATACCTCAACATGGTGATGTTTCACACCACCATCATTTATATTTTCTTTTCTTACATACTTGTACCTACAAAACAGATACCATCAACAGTACCATATCCCACAAAAATAAAGCATAATAAATTAGAAGAGATACTCATCACATATACATAGCAATATTATAAAGCATGTTTTGGAAGGACCATTACGTTCTCTCCTAATAGTTTCAAACACAGTCCCATGTATTTTAATTACATTACAAAAATATAATAATTACATTTCAAAAAGATAGGAAAAATGTTCTTTCATGGAATCTAGATTCTCCCATGTAGCATTCCAATCTGAAAATTGGTCCCATTGAACCTTACATAGATTAAAATTTATTTTCCTTAAATTATTGGTACAGTAGGTTAGAATCTAGACTAGGTGGAATTCAACTGCAAGAGGATCTACCATATGCAATTTGGACATATTCCAGACCTGCAAGGGGTCAACGAAATATTTACAGAGCAGAGATATGTGGAAGACATCATGGATATTGGGTAGACTGGGTGGAAAGGCAAGTCTAAATGCCACCAGACTGATATTTTCTATGGTTCTTAGAATGGATCAATAATTTTAGGATAAAATTTGATTGTTTTAATAGATTATTTGTCAGGTCTCATCCTTATGAAGACTAGATCTCATAGAGAATTCCCTTGGTGCCCCTTTAAACATAGATATTTTTTTGGGTTCATGAATTTGAGCAATTAATTAATAATTATCATTTTTTTCTCCATATCCCTTATAGTATCTTATTTGATCATTACCCAATCCTTTGGATTAACCCCAAATGGAGGAATTTTGTATTATCTCCCATACAGGATCTTACAAGGAGTCATCCTCAAAATATTATGATGGATTTTATTAAAAACAATTTTTGCTAAGGATAATCTCCTACTTAGTCTTATGGGATAACCTCACGTTCATTCTTGTGGGATAACCTCCCTAGTTAATTTTATCATAATTATTCTTGATTTTCACCCTCATGAATACTCTCACTATTAGAGTTAGAGTATATTACATCATTTGGGTCATGTAAATGTACCACCTTAGGTACATAGTTAGAGTAGGATATTATTTTAGGGGGAAGTTAGCTAGTTACTTCAAGAAATGTAATAAATGCACAAGTGGCAATGTGCAAGTTGTAATGTGTAAGGTTTCCCCTTGTACAATTAGGTAGAGTGTTGGCCAAGGAATCTATCTTCCTATATAAAGGACCTCATGGATCAATTCAGGATCAAGTCAAGTTCTTATCTAGTGTAGTGTAGTAGATAGCGGTGCTCCTGTATGGAGAATAATATAGATCTTTAGCTCATTGTAATGGAGTGACCATTTCCTCCATGTTGCATTGTAATTTTTTCATTTCTATTTATAGTATATTCAATCATATTGTAGACTCATTTTCTTTCATATTTATTGCATCTTGTTAGGACCTATTTTAGATCTCTTCCATTGCATATATCCTCAAAATCTAACAATGGTATCAGATCCACAATGAATCAATATAGGAGGGCCTACATCCATCGTAAGAGAATTACAGTAGGTCAAAAGTACTAGGGAGAGTCACCATTGCTATTGTTGGTATGCATCTTTGCAAACCATATTTGTCATTGTGTACCACTGCATGCAAAATATACCATTAGGAATCAATTGATAGAAATAGCCACAGTAGTCAATAGGATTAGAAAAGTGAGGACTAAAATAAATCTTAGTTGCAAAAATTCTAAGATTATATTTGGCTAGAGTCTTTCCACAGAGTTGCAAAAAAACTTGTGAATACTAGGACTCAATATTCATTCCACTAGATTGACAAATCAACTAGTGAAGATTATTATCTCTAGATTTATAAGTTCTTTCATTCCAATTTCTAACATCTTGTTGTAGGAAAAGGAGATTCAAAAAAAAATTGGGAAGCTTCCTATAAGATATTTAGAAAGAATATCTTCTTAGAATCATTCCAAAACTTACAACAATAATGAGAAGACTGAATATTTCAAAGACCTCGAGAAATGTCTCATTACAAGAGTTGTAATCCTATGAAGTGCAGAAGTGAAGAAAACTACCACTGTAGCCTTATAGCAAACTCAAGGAAGAAGAGACTCTAGAAGTTGATTCATAGAAGGAGATAGAATATTGGTGATCTCCATTCAATATTAATACCTATATAGTCTAGAAGAAGAATAATCCAGAGAAGCCTAGAAGAAGAATATGCCATATAAGCCTTGAAGAAGAAAATTCTAGAGAAACCTTGAAGCATAAAAGGCCATAGAAGCCTTGATCAAGAATAAATCCATAGAAGCCTTAATTTTGAAGAAAAATTCAGAGAATAATTCCTGATTCTAAAGAAGAATTCCTAAATTAGAAGTAAACTCCAAAGAAGAGTTTATGAATAAACGTTTAAAGAAAATTTCCTGATTCAAAAGATAAATTCTTAATTCAGAAGAAGACACCAAATAAGGGATATTTAAAGAAAATTCTAGAATAAATTCCTGATTCATAAGATAGATTCCTAATTTAGAAGAATACTCCAAAGAAGAGTTCTTGAAGATATCTTGATTTAGAAAATAAATTCTTGATTGAGAAGAAAACTTTAGAAAGGAGTTCCTAAATAAGACTCCTAAGAAGAGTCCAAGAAATAGGATATTGGTGATCTCCTTTACTGATTAAATATTTCCTTAAAGAAGGACTTGAAGAGATCAAGAGAATATCTCATTGAATAAATTCCATTCCTATAAGAAAGAGAAGGACTAGGAGACTCCTTTTCAAATCCAAAAGTAGTAGAATCAAAGATCTTACAATAAGATCTCATCACCAAAACTTCCAGAATTAGAAGGTTGAAGAAAAGGTCTCAGTAGGAATACCAGAGAAGCTTCAATATAGAAGACCTTTTATAGGTCTCAAGGAGGAAAAATAAGGCTTGGAGAGCCTTATTGCAAAGCTCGTAAAAGTAGTGTCAAAAGAGTTCCTAGGAGAACTCATTGGAAAATTCCACTACCAAGGATAAGTTCCTGATAGTGAAGGACTTGGGACAATTATCGCCATTTGACAACAAGCCAAAGAGAAGAAGAATTTGGCAAGGAGTACCAAATCCTAGAAGAAGAATTTGGAAAGAAGTGCCAAATCCCAAAAGAAGAATTTGGCAAGAAGTGCCAAATCTAGAAGAAGAATCTAGTGAAGAGCTTAAGACATTCAAAATCTTAAGAAGAAGAAGTTCTTGTTTGAAGTCAAAATTTGATAAGAATCTTGAAGGAAGATTTAGACAGAAGAAGCATACCAAATCTAGGATATTTGGCGATTATCTCTCATATCAAGGAGGCATAGTTCATAGAAATGAGTTCTCTATATCTACAATAGAAAATAAAATATCACTGAAAGTATCAAGCCACCAAATCCAAGGCTCAAGACAAAAAGTTCAAGGCTACAGTTTGGTGAAGTTGGAAGCTATTCTGGAGAGCCAACAAGAAGCTACGAATTCAACCATTGCAAAGCAGAAACTTGGTGAATAAAAAATACAAGATCTACATATACTTTAGAAGCCATAAAAAAGGTAAGCAACTAGGGTGCAATTAGTTGAACTTCAAATAAAGGTTCATTATTAAATTCTATTAAGCACCATATTTGGATTAAAATTTGTAGAAAGATAGATTGCATTATAGTATTCAAGTGCAAGAAGGGAAAATTAATTTTAAGGATTATTTTCACCTTAAATAAGAGCTGGAAATTTTCAAAAGAAATAAAAGTATCATCTACCTATTTGCTATCTAGAAATAAAGAAGACCATATCCTAAAATATTGATTGTAGTCAAATTGTAGAATATTCATTAAGGGTAAATTACAAATTACTCTTAAAAGTTGCAAAAATTATTAAATGCATTTAGAATTACTTGGAGAGCTTATTATTAGGATAAATAAGGTGAGATTATTAAAGTGCATTAAGGTAGAAATTATAGATATTCATTGCACTAAACTAGTTGATCATTAACTAGTTACTCTCAAAGGATTATTGTGTGTTTTGATTGTTAAAGATCGAAAGGTGCAAAATCAAAATATTATCAAGGTGTCTAGAAACACCATTTGATGCACAAAATATGTAGCTTTTTTGGCCAAAATAAATCCACCATTAAATTCAGCAAAGGAGCTAAAAATCGATACTTGGAGAGTCTCAAATTTAAAGTGCACTTAGGGTTTCATTAAAAGAATAAGTGCAAAATTTTCTACTTCAAAAGGGTGCATATTATTAGCTTGGTTTTACTCTTACTAAATTTTCCAAGAAAAAGGAATTACTAAAGGCAAGGAGATTCTTCATCAAAAGGAAAAGGAGCATTTTAGAAAGAGACATTCAACCTATCATATTGGTGCAAAATCTAACTAATACAAGCACCATTCTTGTCCATTCAAGAAGGACAAATGGTCTTACAATACAAGAAATAAAATGGTCATCATCCTAGAAAGTATAAAGGCAAGTTTCATGTAAGAAAATAAGTCATCGAGAACACATATTGCTCAATATTTAAGGTTTCAAAATATGCCATTGCTCCATGTCAAAGCATCTAGAAGCAAGCATTTACTTGCAATATCAAAGCCCACATAATACCATTATCAATATACATGGACATTAAGGATAGCATAAAGTTCCATATTAAATGGTGCTCATATATGTAAAAATGCATCAAAATATACACTTGAAGAACACAGGCTTATACTGAGAGGGGGGGTGAACAATATAGCGCCCACTTTTTACTTTCTTTCCAAACCAATATCAATTAGTGTCCTCAATTGCAATTACCAAATATAGCAGTGTGCATTAATAACATAGATAGCAATAGTAAGCAAGTGCACAAATCACCACACACAATTGAGACACAAGATTTAACGTGGTTCCCCCAATGTGGGGTAGTCCACAAGATAATCTCCTTATAATATTTCACAAATAAATAGGGATCCTTATCCCAATACAAATGATTACTTTGATCTGCTCAAAGCTAGGTTATCCTGATCTGCTCAAGTGGGCTCCACTGATCTGCTCAGCTAGGCTCTCCACTGATCTACTCAGCTAGGCTATCCACTAATCTGCTCAACTAGGCAATCCACTGATCTGCTCAACTAGGCTATCCACTGATCTGCTCAGCTAGGCTATCCACTGATCTGCTCAGCTAGGCTATCCACTAATCTGCTCAGCTAGGCTATCCACTGATCTACTCAGCTAGGCTATCCACTGATCTACTCAACTAGGCAATCCACTGATCTGCTCAGCTAGGCTATCCACTGATCTACTCAGCTAGGCAATCCACTGATCTACTCAACTAGGCACTCCACTGATCTTCTCAACTAGGCAACTAGTGTTGATATGTTTTTATATTTCTATTCTATCTCTTTCACTGCTCATAAATCTGCCTCAATGCCTTCTCACAAGGCTCAAACAATCATGCTCATATGTTATCCCAAATCTATCCTCAAAGCCTTCACAAAAGGCTCAAGCAATGATGCTCAAATGTTGTCCCAAATCTATCCTCAAAGCCTTCACAAAAGGCTCAAGCAATGATGCTCAAATGTTATCCCAAATATATCCTCAAAGCCTTCTCAAAGGCTCAACCAATCATGCACAAGTAGCACTCAAATATCAACCACAAATCAATGAAGGCAAGGCTCAATGATGAACTCAACAATGAATGGCAATGTACTCTTCAATGGATGACAACAATGATCCACAATGATCTCAACAATGTATGACAAATACTCTCTCAAATGGATGACAACAATGCTCAACAATATACTCTCAAATGTATGGCAAATGAGCTCTCTAATGAAAACCTCTCCAAGCAATAACAATGAGGACTTCAACCAACCAAGGACAATCTCCACAAGTAATAGCAATAGGTTCTCAATAATATCTTCCTCATGCAATGTCAATAAGCTCTCAAGAAACAAGCACAACTCCCTCAAGCAAAGAGCTCTCAAATAGCCAACAATGATCTCCTCAAATGAAAGACAAATGTATCCACAAGTGACTAGCAAATGATCTCCTCAATGGTCTCAAATAGAGGCAATGTACTCAACAAGTAACCAACAATACTCTCCTCAAAACAATAGCAAAAACCTCCTCAATAGTGGCAATACTCTCAATGAACTCCACTAAAGCAATTATGAACTCAAGCATCAATTTTATCCATAAAATTGATTTTCTAATCCATCCACTTCCTCTCAATAGTCAAGGCACATAATCAAGCAATTTGTCTTCAACTTCAAACCCTAACTCATGTGCATGTCTTCTAACTCAAGGTAGCAATTAACTAGGTCTCAAGTTCCTAGTTTAATTTCATAATCAAACCATGCACTAGGACATATACATGTTCAACACTTTACAACCTTATAACTCCCTAAATTCATTAACATAAACAACAAGCACCTATGCTTTTATTTATTTGTTTTCACACCTTATAACTCCACAAGTACACACAATAATTTTCAATTATTTAATTCAACACCTTATAACTCCCTAAATACACATAGCAATAACAAATAATATCTCAACACCTTATATCTCCCTAAGCACACACAACAATCATTTATTTCCAACAAATACCTTATGACTCCCTAATTTTGGAAGAAATGATTTTAATGCACCACAACTTTGGCAATATCAACTATTACCATGCGCTAGAGATAAATACCTTTTTATGAAGTTCGTAGCCTCCGCAACCTTTGAAAATGTTAATGTCTTTGCCAAAAATCAATGCACCTTTACCACCTTCGAAATCGTCAATGTTTTGCCCAAAAATCAATGCGCCTTCACACCTTCGTGGGAGTCGAACTCTGTTCCTCCTTGCTTGCACTGTGAAGCGCTTACCACATGAGCGCTGGCCCACATTGGGATTTAATCCCAAACACTTCCTTTAATCTCTATGCTCAGCTATCAAAACGAAATCAATCTCTCACAAAAAACTTTTGCTCCTGGCGGGATTCGAACACAGACCTCTCCTATGCAAAGATGATGCCCTGCCAACTATGCTACGCTATCCAGTGTGACGTCAGTTCTAAAAGCTTCTGATTTTGTCTTTGCCCTTGAGTTCAATATTTCATTTTACCTCTACGTTGCCTCCCTTCGATGACTCTCTCTCATGCGCTAATTATTCTCCTATCTCCACAACGAAATAACCAAAGTCTTCTTTGATTTATATGCCTTTCAATGCCTTCGAATGACGTCGGCAAACTTTGATTTGCCATCCTAACCTTTGCACGTCGGTGGATAATTTAATTAAACTTTAGACCTTAGAATTATTAAATAAATATTTAATAATTCATCTCTTATCTTTGAATTGGGATATCTCCTTCGTTCTTTTGAATTTTGCCATGAAACTTTTTGCACCTAGGTTTTATTGAAAAAACCTTTTCATCCATCATCATTTGGAGATGTCTTAGCACATTGGTTTTAATGAAAAACCCTTTCCAATGGTTTTAATAAAAACCCTTTCCGTTGGTCTAATTAAAAACCTTTCATTGTTTTAATAAAAACCTTTACCATTGGTTTTAATAAAAACCATTAATATAATATTTAAAAATTAAATATTATATGCCTCTTGTGCCACAAAACCCTGTATATATCCATGCTCTCCAAAATGTCATAAATGAATATTTATGAAGTGCTTTTGCCACCAAAACTCAATGTGATCCATGTGACATCAATGACAACACAAAATAACTCAAATTGCCAACAATATCCCCCTTTGTCATTGATGGCAACACCTCTAATGCAAAACACCACAATCACTGCAAAAACCATCTCTGAGAATCAAAGTTGCTCCCCTGACTCAATACTCTCTATGGAGGCTGCTCCCCCTATCTCAATGCTCTCTTTGGAGGCTGCTCCCCCTAACTCAATGCTCTCCCCCTTACTCAAATCTCTCCCCCTTTGACATCAATGGCAAAAAGGGACACCTATGGGGCTAAAAGATATGACTCTTAAGCTTAGCCCCCCACCACCTTCTCTCTTGAGGTGATTAATTTTGGGGTGGGAGTATTTTTACTCCCATATTACATTGTTCCTTTCCTTTGTCAACTTCCTTCCACTTCTTTCTGATATCCTTTTCTTGATGAGTTACTTGATCTTCTTGTCTTGAACCTGTTTGACCTTCTTGCCTTGAGACTGCTTGAACTTCTTGCCTTGAACCTATTTGGAATTGAGTCCTACACCATTTTGCAATATGTCCAAAGTTATTGCAATTAAAACACTTGATATTGTAGCCTTTGGATGGTGCCCATGTTCTGAATTCTTTCTTGAAATCATTTCCATATCCATTCCTTTCCTGAACCCTGTATTGTGAGGTTCTATTTTCATAATCATTATGACCATGACCTCTGAATTGTGTAGCTCTAAGACCAAAACCATGTTGCTCATTTTATTTGCACTGAGAAGCTCTATGACCAATCTTGTTGCATAAGAAGTAGTGTCCTTGAAAAACATACCTTCTTCCTTTGAAGTTCCTTCTAGCAAAATCAAACTTCTTTGATCCATAGACCCTACAATGTATAGCCCTGTGTCCAAATCCATTACAAGAAAAACAATGTCCTTGGAAAGCCCTTTGTTCACGCCTTGGTTCCTCATACCTTTATTGACCATTATCCTTGTGATCATATTTGACTTGTGCATTGTATCCTTGATCCTTCCTTGTAGTATCTAAATCCTCTTCCTTAACTTCTTCCTTGCTTTCCTCTTCAAGAATTTCTTTGCCTCTTGAACTTGATTCACCTATCTCAAAACAAGATCCAAACTAGATATTTGGAGCCATAGGAGCTTTGGAACTTTCTTCATGAATCTTAGGTGCTTCCTTGCTTTCATATTTTACAACTTCCTTTCCTTTTGAGTGTGATTCCCCAAACCTGAAATATGAGACCTTTGGTGCTTTGGAACCTTCCTCTTCTTTTTCTTTATTTGTGTCAAATAGCAAATTGGCACACATCTCTATAGCCTCTGAAATGCAAGTATCCATTTATGCTGCTTCCTTTTCTTTGGAAACCGGTTCTTCCTTATAAATTTCTGAAACAAAACCTCCTGATACAAATAGAGGTCCTTGTGTGTTTATTTTTTATTTCCCTTCTTCATAACCAAGCCCTGTCTTTATAAATGGATCTCGTTGTAAATCCAAAAAGTTATCCAAAGTTTTTGAATTCCTTTGAAATCGTGCTAACTCATTTATGTAGGTCCCCAAACATTTCTGATCTTCTTCTTCTAACTGATTACATCTTTCTTTCTTCTTCTTCAATTGCTCAGAAATAGTGATGCCAAGCTCTTTTGTTTCTTGAAGCTCTTTTTCCAAATCTTGAATGTGTCGATTAAGCATTACTTTGACCTTTTCATTTTCATGAACCTTATTTTTAAGCCTTTTGATTTTCCTTTTCAATCTCTTGATTTCATTTTCTTGTTTTGTGGATTCCTCTTCTTCATCATCATTGTTGTTGGAATTGTCACTAGAACTGCTGCTAGAACTATTACTGGAACTGTTGCTTTCTTTTTCCACAAATAAAATTTCCTTGTTGCAATTGTTGTAGTACATGCAATCATCATCTAAATGCCCAAAGTCTCTGCATATGAAGCATTTTAGTATTCTTAGACCCTTCTTGTACCTGTTTGCTTGCTCAATGGCTATAGCAAGCTCTTCATGTCGTTCTTCGATAGATATATCCTCTTCTTTATCTTCAATACCTAGGAATAGGTGTTCTTGCCTTTCTTCACTTATTCCAAAGAATGTACATTCTTCTTCATCTGACTGGTCTTCATTGTTGTGATCTGAGCTATCATTTGCTTCTTCAATGTAGAAAGTTTTCTTTGTCTTACGAAAACTTTTCTTCTTCTCATGCTTGCTTTGCTTGTACCTGTCATCTTTGTCATGCTTATGCTTTCCTTCTTCTTTTCTTCTGTGACCCTATTTTTCATCATCATTATTTTCTTCATGTGGACACTTGTTTGCATAGTGACCATAATCACCACACTTGTAGCATCTGACTTTCTTCATATCCCTGTAATTCCTTGAGTCCTTTTTCCTTTTGATGAAGTTAGCTTCCTCATCATTATCTGAATCTCTATCTGTCTCTGGATCTTTCCATTTATTTTTCTCTGAAGCCTTGAATGCAATTCCTTTCATTGGAGCCTGATGCTTATCTATCCTCATCTCATAAGCTATGAGAGTTCCTTGTAGTTCTTCCATTGTTAGCTTGTCAATATCCATTGTTTCTTCTATCGTTGAAACCTTTGCATCATACTTCATGGGAAGTGATCTCAAAACCTTTTGAGTAACATCTGATTCTTTCATCTCAAATCCTAGGCCTCTCATGGTGTTAGCAATCTCATCAACTCGAAGTAAAAACTTTGCAATATCTTCAGAATCTTCCATTTTCAATTCCTCAAATCTTCTTCTATGAGTTTGTAGTTTTGCCAACTTTACCTTGGAATCTCCTTCATAGGTATTCCACAACTTGGTCCACATTTCATTAGCTGAATTACATACCATGACTTTTGCAAAATCTATCTCACGTAGCCCACTCAGAATACAATTCATTGCCTTTGCATTGATCTCAACTAATTTCCTGATAGTTTCATCTATCTCAGGATCACCTTCAACCTTGTACTCTTTTGCAACCATCTGCCATACCTCATATCCTTGTGATATCAAGTAGTTCTTCATTCTCATGCTCCAGAAAGCATAATTGTTACCATCAAACAGTGGAGCCTTACTTGTAGATGATCCATTCTATGAAGCCATCTATGTTCTTGTAGAATCTACCCTCAAGTTGTTAGCCTTTCTGAAGGAACCCGCTTTGATACCAATTGAAGAACACAAGCTTATACTGAGAGGGGGTGAATAGTATAGCACCCAATTTTTACTTTCTTTCCAAACCAATATCAATTAGTGTCCTCAATTGCAATTACCAAATATAGCAGTGTGCATTAATAACATAGATAGCAATAGTAAGCAAGTGCACAAATCACCACACATAATTGAGACACAAGATTTAACATGGTTCCCCCAATGTGGGGTAGTCCACAAGATAATCTCCTTATAATATTTCACAAAGAAATAGGGATCCTTATCCCAATACAAATGATTACTTTGATCTGCTCAAAGCTAGGCTATCCTGATCTACTCAGGTGGGCTCCACTGATCTGCTCAGCTAGGCTCTCCACTGATCTGCTCAGCTAGGCTATCCACTGATCTACTCAGCTAGGCAATCCATTGATCTACTCAGCTAGGCTATCCATCTATTCTTAACTAGGCTATCCATTGATCTACTCAACTAGGCAATCCACTAATCTACTCAACTAGGCTATCCACTCATCTACTCAACTAGGCTATCCACTGATCTACTCAACTAGGCTATCCACTGATCTGCTCAGCTAGGCTATCCATTGATCTACTCACTACCATCCACCATTATCTCAACTAGGCAATCCACTGATCTGCTCAACTAGGCTATCCACTAATCTTCTCAGCTAGGCTATCCACAATCTCCTCATCCAAACCCCAATCTCTCAACTAGCCCCACACCCCCAATGTTGATATTTTTCTATTTCTATTCTATCTCTTTCACTACTCACAAATCTGCCTCAATGCCTTCTCACAAGGCTCAAACAATCCTGCTCATATGCTATCCCAAATATATCCTCAAAGCCTTCACAAAAGGCTCAAGCAATGATGCTCAAATTTTGTCCCAAATATATCCTCAAAGCCTTCAAAAAGTCTCAAGCAATGATGCTCAAATTCTATCCCAAATCTATCCTCAAAGCCTTCTCAAAGGCTCAACCAATCATGCACAAGTAGCACTCAAATCTCAACCACAAATCAATGAAGGCAAGGCTCAATGATGAACTCAACAATGAATGGCAATGTACTCTTCAATGGATGACAACAATGATCCACAATGATCTCAATAATGTATGACAAATACTCTCTCAAATGGATGACAACAATGCTCAACAATATACTCTCAAATGTATGGCAAATGAGCTCTCTAATGAAAACCTCTCCAAGCAATAACAATGAGGACTTCAACCAACCAAGGACAATCTCCACAAGTAATAGCAATAGGTTCTCAATAATATCTTCCTCATGCAATGTCAATAAGCTCTCAAGAAACAAGCACAACTCCCTCAAGCAAAGAGCTCTCAAATAGCCAACAATGATCTCCTCAAATGAAAGACAAATGTATCCACAAGTGACTAGCAAATGATCTCCTCAATGGTCTCAAATAGAGGCAATGTACTCAACAAGTAACCAACAATACTCTCCTCAAAACAATAGCAAAAACCTCCTCAATAGTGGCAATACTCTCAATGAACTCCACTAAAGCAATTATGAACTCAAGCATCAATTTTATCCATAAAATTGATTTTCTAATCCATCCACTTCCTCTCAATAGTCAAGGCACATAATCAAGCAATTTGTCTTCAACTTCAAACCCTAACTCATGTGCATGTCTTCTAACTCAAGGTAGCAATTAACTAGGTCTCAAGTTCCTAGTTTAATTTCATAATCAAACCATGCACTAGGACATATACATGTTCAACACTTTACAACCTTATAACTCCCTAAATTCATTAACATAAACAACAAGCACCTATGCTTTTATTTATTTGTTTTCACACCTTATAACTCCACAAGTACACACAATAATTTTCAATTATTTAATTCAACACCTTATAACTCCCTAAATACACATAGCAATAACAAATAATATCTCAACACCTTATATCTCCCTAAGCACACACAACAATCATTTATTTCCAACAAATACCTTATGACTCCCTAATTTTGGAAGAAATGATTTTAATGCACCACAACTTTGGCAATATCAACTATTACCATGCGCTAGAGATAAATACCTTTTTATGAAGTTCGTAGCCTCCACAACCTTTAAAAATGTTAATGTCTTTGCCAAAAATCAATGCGCCTTTACCACCTTCAAAATCGTCAACGTTTTGCCCAAAAATCAATGCGCCTTCACACCTTCATGGGAGTCGAACTCTATTCCTCCTTGCTTGCACTGTGAAGCGCTTACCACGTGAGTGTTGGCCCACATTGGGATTTAATCCCAAACACTTCCTTTAATCTCTGTGCTCGACTATCAAAACGAAATCAATCTCTCACAAAAAACTTTTGCTCCTGGCGGGATTCGAACACAGACCTCTCCTGTGCAAAGATGATGCCCTGCCAACTACGCTACGATGTCCAGTGTGACGTCAGTTCGGAAGCTTTCGATTTTGTCTTTTCCCTTGAGTTCAATATTTCATTTTACCTCTATGTTGCCTCCCTTCGATGACTCTCTCTCATGCGCTAATTATTCTCCTATCTCCGCAACGAAATAGCCAAAGTCTTCTTTGATTTATATGCCTTTCAATGCCTTTGAATGACGTCGGTAAACTTTGATTTGCCATCCTAACCTTTGCACGTCGGTGGATAATTTAATTAAAATTTAGACCTTAGAATTATTAAATAAATATTTAATAATTCATCTCTTATCTTTGAATTGGGATATCTCCTTCGTTCTTTTGAATTTTGCCATGAAACTTTTTGCACCTAGGTTTTATTGAAAAAACCTTTTCATCCATCATCATTTGGAGATGTCTTAGCACATTGGTTTTAATGAAAAACCCTTTCCAATGGTTTTAATAAAAACCCTTTCCGTTGGTCTAATTAAAAAACCTTTACCATTGGTTTTAATAAAAACCATTAATATAATATTTAAAAATTAAATATTATATGCCTCTTGTGCCACAAAACCCTGTATATATCCATGCTCTCCAAAATGTCATAAATGAATATTTATGAAGTGCTTTTGCCACCAAAACTCAATGTGATCCATGTGACATCAATGACAACACAAAATAACTCAAATTGCCAACAACACTATAAAGGAGCACATAAATCAACACGTTGAAAACATAGAGAATAAGGGAAAAAAGTGCTACATTCAAGGTCTCAAACTTGGAGAAGAACATCCACCAAAAGAAGCACCAAGATTAGTTACAAAATCACCATTCTAAGCTCCATAGAACCAAGGAGCATCACAACTAGCGCCATCCAACGTCCTCATCAAAATGCCTACAAAAGAAAAAGGTTGCTTTCTGTCCAAGAAATGAAGCAAGCCAAGAAATAAGCATACAAAATGGCAAGAGGAGTTATAACTTTCTTTTTGGAGCATTATAGTAAATTTATACATGCAAAGACCTTGAGTTCCACTTGGCACAAATATTCTACGGTGCCATCCCAACTCTTAACACTCAAGAAATTTCAATCTCCTAATTAAGAGGAGTTATAAGGAATATTGAGGAGGTTACGTATGTTATATTTGCATGAGTGTTGAAAGAATTCCAATTTGTAACTCCCATTCACCACTTGTCCAAAATGAGGAATATTCAATTCTATTTAGAATTTCCCATCTTGGAGAAAGTATCAAAAGGAATAAAAAGAAAATCCAAGCATTAAAGGCTGAGTTCATAGTAGAATTAGAAGTCGAGATCATGGTAAAATTATACAGTAGCATTGGCATCATAGTAGTAGCAGGACGAAAGCATTGAATGCTCCTAGTCAAATTGATCATACATGAAGCATCCATTGTCCAAATAGTGCCATCAAAGAAATCAACCACTATTCAAGTTACATAGTAGCTAAAGCCTACACCCACACATTAGAGATAATAGTCAAAAGAGCACTAAAGAGTGTTGTCATCTATGTCTAAGAATTAGTTCCAGATACATAGAGGTTTGGGGCATCACAAAGGTAAGACTATATCTTATTCCAACTTTCTTTCATTAATAGGGATATATAAGGTATAAACATTAAAAGAAATCAACCATATTTGAAAGCAATATTAAAAAAAATATATATATATATATATTAAATAGCCTAATATTTACAATCTAAAGTATAGGATAAATAAGGATTTATACCTAGATAGATTAATTATCTAACATTGCAAATATCATTGTTTTCTAAAATTCCATATTAGGGAGTTATAAGGAATACTACACCAAAATAGGTAGTTGAAATTTAGAAACATTAAATATCAAATTATCAAAGGCTATAAAATAAGGTTCTATAAGGAAAATAAAGAGTTGGAAACTAATTACTATACTTGTCTCAAACTTACATTAAAGGGATAAAATAATTCCAAAAAATAGAACATCATCAAAATAGGAAGTGCTTAAGTTTAATAGGAGAAATAAGGTGTAAAATAAGTTGATATTTTCTATTCACAAAACTTTACAAAATCTACTCAAAATTGAACTACTATTCTTAAAAGCACTCTATCTATCATTCATCATTACTAGGGATACATAAGGTATTCTACAAAATCTAGAATTTCACCAAGGTATCATCATATCAATACTAGGGAAATTAAAAGAAGACCACAAGGATCATCATGGCATCAGACAAATTTCTTCTTACAAAATCCCAATTACTTAAGGGACCAAATTATTTATCCTGGAAAAATAAGGTTAAAGTAATCTTAGTATAGGATATCGATTGAGGAAATGAGCTCTGGCGATTTGGCGTTTTGGCGGGAATCTCTCTGTGCAGGCGACAGGCGCTGTTCTTGGACTCCCGAAGCGTAGGATAATCCAGGCCCTCAGGTAGTTTTCTGTGTTGTTCTATTTCTGGGGTTTTGAAGGATCGTTTGCCGCTTCTGGAGGGCCCAATGGGGTCTCCTCCAAGTCCTCTTTCTGGGAGAAAGAGCTCCTATGCTGAAATGCTTAAGGACAATCCTTCGTCATCTAATGGCGAAGCACAGAGAAATACTTTGAATATGATGCTCAAGAATGTTGGTAAGGGTTTCGCGGCACATCGTGTCAATGGTTGCCTTCCACAATCTGCTTCAAGACCTAAGATTGTTATCGAACCAAAGTTGGTAGAAGACACAATTTTATACAAAGCTAATCATGATTTGATTTGCAAATTCATGGGTATACGACCAACCCTGAATTTCTTGCACACGTGGGTCGGACGAGCCGGGAGCCCCATGGTGAGTATTCCCTTTGGTTTATCGGCAACGGGTATTTCATCGTTAGCTTCTCTTCCTTAGCTGATAGAAACAGGGCGTTTGAATCGGAGAAGAGAAACCATGGCCCGACAGGGTTATTTGTCCAACCCTGGAGAGTGGGATTCGATCCCCGCATTGAACCCATGGCTGTCCCGGTCTGGATTCGGCTGTACGCTCTGCCAATGGAGTTTTGGGGGGAGCCGGTCTTGGAAATGATAGGCAACTCCCTGGGCAGATACCTAGGCGTTTCAAGGGATACTATAGAAGGTATCTCTGGTGTCTATGCTAGAATACGTGTGGAAATGGACATCAGTCAACCTCTACCGGCGAGAGGTGGAGCTAGGGCTGCGAGAGGTATCCTGGATCCAACAGTTAGACTATGAGGCACTTCCTTTCAGATGCAGAGTCTGCCATAAACATGGGCACTTGGCCCGATTTTGTCCAAACCTCTTGAACTCCAAAACGGAAGCCCAGAATGGTATGCCAAATCGCTCCAGAGAGGAAAAGTCTTCTTCTGCTAAAGAAACTTCTAATACTCCTCAGGGCAATGAGGGTCAGGAAAGATGGCTTTGAACAGGCCAAGCGAAGGAGAAAGCCGAAGAAAAATGGTAAGGAGCAAATTCAATCTAAGCCAACTAACAGATATGAAATCTTTAAGTCATTAGTGGATCAGGAGGATCAGAATATGGAAGGTGTAGATGGGAATATTGAGACCCATAACCTTCAAACTCATGTCTCTCCTTCATCTCCTCCTGTTTTAGAACAGGTGTTTGTGCCCACTGAGGTATTGCCACCAGAAAATGCAGGGACACTGATAGTGCACTCCCAAGCACCGCCAGTAATTAAAGATGTTAGCATGGGAATTGCGAAAAAAAATAGAGAAAGGCCAGCTACGGGTATCTCTCGGGTAGAAAAGAGATCCAAAAGCCGCAACACTCAAGGAGCGGGCGAGAAAGTCAAATAAGGATCGATTGCGGCTCAAGGGGATAAAGCCGATCAATGGAGGATCGGTGAGGACTATTGATTCTTATTGCTCTCAAGGTTTTCAATGATAATACAATATTGGAATGTTAGGGGTTTAAACAGTAGAACCCATCAATCTGCTGTTCAAAGACTCTTAGGAAAATGTAAAACAGACTTCTTGCTTATTCAGGAAACAAAAATGTCTTTAGATATTATTAGTAAAATAGTTAATAGAATCTGGCGGGGCGCTGGACATATGGATGTGGCTGCCCAAGGAGCTTCAGGGGGGATCGTCACTCTCTGGAATCCTTTGGACTGGACTGCAGTAGAACATATAGCTTGGAGGGGTGTCCTTACATCTCACTTCAGAAATAACTTCACAGCAGAACATGTCTTAATCACTAACTTTTATGGGGCCCAAGACCTAGATGGTCAGAGGCTTCAATGGAAAGTTGTTCATAATATGAGGTCATCTAGAGAATACCTAGATTGGATTATTGCGGGGGATTTTAATGCAAAGTTATCTGCTCGTGACCAGGGAAGGTGGCTCCCCAATTTTGGATCCTGGGGACCGGCTTCGATTGCCCGAGTCCAAGCCTTTCATTTAGTTGATGTTCAAGGCCCTGGATCCTATTTCACTTGGACTAACAAGAGGCGGGAACCACACGAGCGGGAAGGTCAAGTTAGATCGGTTTATGGTCTCTGAGGAAGCTTTTGTAAAATGGAATACCAAGTTTCGGATTTTGGAGGGCCACTGTTTACGATCATTCTCCCATTTTTCTAGAGGGAGGGACTTTGATAGAACAGCATCACAGGCCTTTTAAATTTGAGAATTTTTGGTTGCAAAAGGAGGATCTTCCTCAGAAAATTCCACAATGGTGGGAAGCAGGCCGTCCTCCTTTTGGGACAGCAATGTTCAAATTTCATAAACAACTTCACTATGTTAAACTTCAACTGAAACAATGGAGGAAAGAAAATAAGTCAGATTTTCAGCTCCAAAGGGCCCCCTTGATGGCCAGATGGGAGGAGGTTCAGAAACTCTTTAGGGAAGGAACAATTCTTGAGCAACTCAAATCCGAAGATGATGCCTTGCGCAAAGCGGTTGAGGCCATTGATAACCAAGAAGAGACATATTGGAAACAGAGGGCAAGAAATACTTGGATACTAGAAGGGGACAGAAATACCAAATTTTTTCACCGATCAGCTTGTGCTAGGAGACAGCTGAACAATATGGAAGCCCTTAAGGATGAGAATGGTCATACCTTGGATACCCTTCCTGATATGCACCAACACTCAATTGATTACTTTTCTAAACTTTTTTTGAAAGTATGGAACAGGATCTTGAGGCTCGGTTTGAAGTTCTTAATGTCATTCCTGCTATCATCTCCGAAGAAGAAAATCGAGGCCACTGCTTAGACCCATTGAGAGAAATGAACTGAGAAATGTGGTCTTTGGTATGAATACTGGTAAATCTCCTGGCCCAGATGGCTTTCCTATTGAGTTTTTTCAAGCCTTTTGGGATACTTTGGGGGAGGATGTTTTGGCTGTAACAGAGGAATCCAGAATCAATAAAAGAATGCTCAGGGCTATTAATCATACCTTCATTTCTTTAATTCCAAAAGGGGAGGAGGGAACTCAGATCTCGGATTTCAGACCTATTGCTTTATGTAACGTGATTTACAAAATAATCACCAAGACAATGGCTGAGCGGCTTAAACCACTTCTCCATAACATCATCTCTCCTGAACAAGGGGGCTTCATTGAGGGAAGACAAATCTTGGATGGGGTGATTCTTGCCCAGGAGGCTATCCATACTATGCAAAAATCGGGTAATAAAGGAATGTTTATTAAATTGGACATGTCCAAGGCTTATGACCGGGTGGAGTGGAGCTTCTTGTCGAAAATTATGGCAGCCTTTGGCTTCTCCCAGGACTGGATTGATTGGATCATGAGTTGTGTGTCTACACCGTCTTATTCTGTTCTTATCAAGGGTCTTCCCTCGCTCCCTTTCGGAGCCTCTCGTGGCCTTCGTCAAGGAGACCCCTGCTCTCCCTATCTTTTCCTCATTTTGGCTGAAGGATTAGGGAGACTCTTCTTGAGGAGAAGGCAACAAGGCCTGCTAACTGGTGTCAAGGTTGGAGAGGAAACCTTGACCCATTTGCAGTTGTGGACGATCTTTGGATTGGTTGGTGTGGCCGGTCTCGGGGAAGCCAGAGGAATCAGAGATACTCTTAATGTTTACCTTAGGGCCTCAAACCAGGTCCTCAATGACGAGGAAGTCTAAAGTGGTCTTTTTCAATCTTGACCAAAGGCTGCAGGATAGAATTATTGAGATCCTGGGATTCACTAGGACTTCTCTTCCAATTGTTTACTTGGGCGTTCCCTGCATTTCAAAAAACTAAAATTAGATATACGGAAGGATCTATTAGAAGGTATCAAAGATAGAGTGAATCACTGGTCCCACAAATGGCTAAGCTATGGGGGTAGATTAACCTTCCTGCAGTCTGTTATTCAGGCTATGCCAATCTATAAATTCTCTATCCTGGCTGCCCCTCATTCCATCTGGAAAGAGCTGGACAAAATGGCTAGAAAATTTCTTTGGGAAGGTGCAAACGGGGAGAAAAAATGGGCTCTGGTTGGGTGGGATAAAGTTACCCAGCCTAAGAATAAAGGAGGGCTGGGCCTGAGAAGCGCCATGCTTAATAACAGAGCCTTGGCTGGAAAACTATATTGGAGGTGGATTTCCCAGCCAACCTCCCTATTCAGTCGACTCCTATCCAGCAAATATTTGGGCCCTGTCCACCCTACTGAAGTGGGTCGCTTCCCCCTGGATGGCACTGGTTCCTTAGTGTGGCAGACTCTCAAGCTTGGATCTCAAGTCATAAAAGACCAGCTTTTTTGGAAAGTGGGAAGCGGGGATAAGGCTCGTTTTTGGACCGATTCTTGGGACCAGTACCCACCCATCATTGCTATGTTTCCTGAATTACAGCCAATCAAGTCCGCCATAGAAGCCCAGGGATGGATCCGCATCGAAAGCTACTTCAACACCAGCCATTTGGGGGAGTATAAATTTAAAAAGTTTAAGAGGTGGGAGGAGTGGCCAATAACAATCCCTCCAGAGCTGGCACCCATCTTGAACAAAATCTTGTACGAAAGGTTCCTTCTTGGGAGGGATGAGGAGGATGAATTAGCCTGGGGCTATGGGAGCCTTGGGGTCTATTCAGTTAAGGATGGTTATGAGCAGATCCTCCCTGCGCCTCCCCCGCATTCTTTTTCGGTCCAGGATTGGAGAAGGATTTGGCATCCCAAGGGCTGGCCGAAAGTGAATTTCTTTGCCTGGCAGCTCATGCACAATGGAGTTCTCACCTTTGACAAGCTCAGAAGTAGAGGAATCATCGGTCCCTCTCGGTGTGCTCTGTGTCATAAACATGAGGAAACTGCTGATCACCTGATGTTCGAGTGCCCTTTTTCGCATCAGATATGGAAGCGTTGGTTCTCTCAATATAAATTTCAGGCAAATGGTGATTTAAATCGTGCCAAAATTTGGGAAATATGGAAAAGGGGCAGATTTAAATCTACGACTCTCCGTATTGGATGGGAGCTCGGCTTTCTCTTCATTTGGTGGCAAGTTTGGCTGGAGAGAAATGCCCGGATCTTTAGAGATACTTTCTCCTCGACAGACGGAGTCTGGCAGGTCATTTGGAGCAAAGTTACAGAAACTGTGGCCATCAATGTTGATGAGGAGAATCGGGTTGGTCTTGGGCTTTCAGAGGAGGGGGTAGAGGGTCCGAGAGAGACAAGATAGAGAATCTTGGAAACCTCCCCGGCGAGCTGGATCAAGATCAATACGGATGGGGCTGCAAAAGGCAACCCGGGCAGTGCAGGTATTGGTGTTGTCTGTCGGGATCATGTTGGTTTGGTGCTCTACTAGGAACTGCAGGGTTTGGGCAGAGCTACAAACAACGAAGCAGAAGCCATTGCGATCAAGTCCGCTTCTATTTGGGCTGTTAAGCAGGGTCATAGGAGGATAATTATTGAATCTGATTCACAAGTTCTGGTCGGCGCTCTTGACTGCATGCGAAACTTCTCCTCGAAAGCTTGGAGGCTGCAGATTTTGATTTCCCAAATCAAGGATTTATGGAGGGAGTTAGATGATGTGATCCCGGTTTATGTGAGACAAAATTTGAACAAGGTGGCTGACTTTCTTGCAAAGATGGGCGCTGAGAAAGAGGTAGGAGTGCAGTTGCACAGTGACATGCCTTTGATTGATGAAGTGATTCGGGTAGGTTTGGAACGATCCCTGCGTCAATGAGTAAAAAAATGGCTAAGGTTGGTTTTTGTCGCGATTTCGCGACTTGTTGCGCTGTCGCGACCTCCGCTGGTAAGTTGTCGCGATTTCGCGACATGGTGAGCCAACACGGCCTTTGGCTGGAAGATGCAGCGATTTCGCGACGTTTTTGGCGAAGGGTCGGCAAGGAGGAAAACCGTCGCGATATCGCGACCATTTTCGGGAATTGGAGCACAATGCATATTTCGTCGCGATTTCGTGACCTTTTTGCTGTTTGGAGGATGCAAGGAAAAACCGTCGCGATATCGCGACAGTTTTTGCGAACTGGCGCCATTTGGAAAACTTGTCGCGATATCGCGACACTTTTGAAGACTGGGTGCAATGTGAAAAACTCGTCGCGATATCGCGACAGTTTTGAGGTTTGGGAGTTGCAAGGAAAACTTGTCGCGATATCGCGACAATTTTGGCGAACTGGCGCCATATGGAAAACTTGTCGCGATATCGCGACACTTTTGATATTTGGGTGCAATGTGAAAAACTCGTCGCGATATCGCGACAGTTTTGGGGTTTGGGAGTTGCAAGGAAAACTTGTCGCGATATCGCGACAGTTTTGGCGAACGGGCACTTTACGGAAAACTTGTCGCGATATCGCGACACTTTTGAAGCCGGGTGCAATGTGAAAAACTCGTCGCGATATCGCGACAGTTTTGAGGTTTGGGAGCTAAAAGGAAAACTTGTCGCGATATCGCGACACTTTGGGCAAACTGGCGTCTTAAGGAAAACCTGTCGCGATATCGCGACTCTTTTGCCGACTGGATGCAAAATGGAAAATTGGTCGCGATTTCGCGACACTTTTTGTGGCTGGGTGTCGAAAGGAATTCTTGTCGCGATTTCGCGACACTTTTGGCACGTAAGAGGCTTTTGGAAAAATTGTCGCGATATCGCGACCCTTCTTCGGCTTGGGCACCAACTGGATAATTCGTCGCGATTTCGCGACACTCATGCTGGATGGGCGATTTGGAGAAATCTTGTTGCGCTTTCGCGACCTTTATGGAGTTCGGGAGCTCTTTGGATTTTTGGTCGCGATTTTGCGACACCTTTGTTGTTGGAGCGTCGGAGGGAGGTGCCGTCGCGATTTCGTGACCTTTTTGGCGGTCGGTTGCCGAGGGCTCTGGTTGTCGCGATTTCGTGACATGTCGCGTTTTCGCGACTAGGGGCGCCTCGGCGGTCGAGACGGGGCTGACTGTCGCGATTTCGCGACATGTCGCGTTTTCGCTGCCCTGTTGGCTTTTGTGCTCTTTGTTGGTTTGTGCAGACTTTTCTGCTCTGCTCTTGTTGTCTTAGTGTTTGCTCTTGGCTGGGATGTGCTTTCTCCCGTTTGTAACAGCTCTTTGTATTAATACAAGTTTTTCATTTTTTCAAAAAAAAAAAAAGTAATCTTAGTATATGAAAAACTTTGGGAGATAAATCAAGGAACAACAAAAATACCAAACACAAGTGATACTGAAATTTAGAAGTTTGATGGCAATGATGCAAAAGCACTAATGATAAAAATCTTTGCTATCACTAATAAAATACAACCTTATATCATTTCAGTAAAGACATCTACAGAAGCATGGAAAATCTTAGAAAATATATTTTAAGGAAAAAATAAAGTCACTATCCTTCATCTTCAAACTCAACTACATTCTCTAAAAATGAACAGTGGTGAAAGAATAGAACTATTCCTATGGAAATTAGCAGATATTAAAAGGAAATTATTAATCTTAGAAGAAGAAATTAAAGATGAACTTATTACTCAAGTAACCATGAGAACACTTCCAGATAGCTACAAATATTTAGTAACATCTTTACAAGTCCTAAGTAAAGATATTTATTTTTATGACCTAATCAATATTCTTCAAAAATATAAGGTAGAGAATACATTTAAATATGAAATTACTAACACTACATTGGCATCAAAAGAAAATCCACAAGGAAATTATTGCTTCATCATCAAAAGGATGAAGACCATGGTATAACAGGTGTTGTTAGATATGCAATATAAAAGGTCATAGCACTAACTATTGTAGATTCAATCCCAAAAATAAGAATCAAGGAAATCATATGAACAATGGGAGCATATTTCAACCACAACAATATCAAAATCAATAGCAAGATCAACCTCTAACCAATCATCCCCAATTGGAGTATCAAAAAGTGTATAAAAAAGGACACCTAGCTCAAAGGATAGATGAAATCAAAGAACTAGAATATTCTACAGATGATTATGAAGTCAAAGATCTTTTAGTAAGAAAAATAGGTTATGAAGATAATAACTACTTGCTTTAATAGGTTACAAAAACAAAGAAGAAGAATACAAGCTCTAAGACAAAGAAGAAGATCCATATTGAAGATTGAAATCTTATATACCCAAATAATGTAATACAAGGGGGTGTTAGAGTTACAATATATTAAATCATTTGGGTCATGTAAATGTATCACCTTAGGTACATATTTAGAGTAGGATATTACTTTAGGGGGAATTTAGCTAGCTACTTCAAGCAATGTAATAAATGCACAAGTGAAAATGTGCAAGTTGTAATGTGCAAGGTGTCCCCTTGTACAAATAGGTAGAGTGTTGTCCAAAGAATCTATCTTCCTATATAAAAATCATCATAGATCAAGTCAGGATCAATTCAAGTTCTTATCTAGTGTAGTGTAGTAGATAGTAGAGCTCCTGTATGGAGCATAATGTAGCTCTTTAGCTCATTGTAGTGGAGTGACCATTTCCTCCATATGACATTGTAATTTTATCATTTCTATATATAGTATATTTCAGTCATATTGCAGACTCACTTTCTTTTATACTTATTGCATCTTATTAGGACCTATGTTAGATCTCTTCCATTGCATACATCCTCAAAATCTAACATTCACCACAAAAAATTATCTTGGTGATCTCTTTTAAGTCTTTATAATTGCTTCCCAAATTCTCTACCTAAGTTATTCCTTCATGCTTTTAAAAATATCTAGTCTAACCCTTCCTGATATTCTAGTATTCCTCCTTGTATAGTAGTAAATTGCATTTTGATCCATGTAATGCTTATGAAGTATATCTATAATTTGGTCAACCCTCTCTAATTGGCTATTTTAGTATCCAAGACTCTATCTAAAATGATGATTTCAAGGAATCTATATAATCATAGTAATTTTTTTAGCAATATCAGGTGCATCTTTAATAATGAAGTCCTTGCCATTTTTGAGTTCCAACTCAACCCATGCTCATTATTTATTGTAATAGCTATCACCCTATTGCTATTTTTTTATCTTGTCAAAGATATCTACATGGCATCTAGTTATAGTACCTATGTGCTTTCTTTGACTTAAGGCATCATCTATCATATCCTCTTTCCATTTAATATACTTAATTATAAAATCATACTTAGCTAGGAATTTTATCCACTGATGTTACCTTACATGAAGATGTATTTCAGACTTTTGATGATATTATCTTTAATTCAAAGGGTTTCCCTAGCAAATAATATATCTAGACTTTAAGTGCATGAATCATAGTTGCTAAATCTGAATCATGAGTATGAAATGTTCAAGTTGTTCACAAAATACATTGTTCATGAGATTCATAAATGTTTTTGAGGAATTTTTTTACCCAAGGGGTAAAACCATGAATTTATAATACCCATATCTTGTTCTAATGGTTATCTTGTGAGTGTCTTCCTCCCTGATTCTCAACTGATGGTAACCCAATCTGAGTCAATATTTGAGAAGATAGAATCTCCTTTTAGCTAATCAAACAAATCATTGATTCTTGATAAGGAGTATCAGTTACCTTATTGATCATTTTGTAGTCAATACAGAGCCTAAGGGATCCCATATTAGAAAGCCATAGATCTTTCTCTTCCTCAGCTTTTCCTTCTCTTTTTTAGATGTTTTTTGATAATTTAAGTAAGCCCTTTTCATTTTCTGATTTGTCTCTTCTTGCCATGCCATATCATAGGCTTTATACAAAATTTCTAGATTGACCAGGTTTATGATGGTTCTAATTTTGGGATGTACCCCTAAAATGAATTTTGTACCTTTAGTTCCTTGTTGTTGAAACATATTTGAGTAACTTAATAAAATTTTGGTAATAGTTTTTTATAATCATAGATTCCTATTGAAGAGTAGAAAATTCTTCAATTTTTTTTACATTTAGTCAAAGAATCTCTTCTTAAAATTTTCAATACACTTATCCCACTTTAAATCAGAGGCTTTGATTTTCTTTCCCTGATTGCACATTTTCTACTACTCTAAACCCACATCGACTAAGTGTAAGGTTGCCCAACCAATCTAGGATTCACTTGATAGATCCTTCATAGAAAAATAGATCTCTATTTCACTTAGCCATATTTTTGCAGCATCCCCATCTTCTTTTCCATCAAATTTTGAGACTATTACTTTTTCCATATCTTGGACTAGTTCTACCCCAACTCGAGTTTTACCAAACCCTTTTCCAACAAAGATTGAAATTGTATTTTTAATTCTTGCAATTCAATCAAAGTCACTCGATAGGAGGACCTAGAAATATGTTCAACACCTGGTATGAGTTCAATATAAAAGTCAAATTCTCATTAAGGTGGAAGTTTAGTTAAGTCTTTCAAAAAGACATCCTTGAGCTCTTCCAGTATTGGGTACTTCTTGAAAAGTTCCTCATTAGCTTAATTCTCTTCATGCTTTTTTATTTTGACTATATAAATTACTCCATGTCTTCTAATTGCCTTATTTGAGTTGCAAGGCAAACAAGAGGTATGGTCAAAAATTACCCCGATCACAATGGATCTTTATTCATTGATTAGGTCCTTTTGTAAATTCTACCCACCTATCTTGAAAATCAATGTGGGCCTAACGATATTTTAAATAATCCATTATAAGGATGATATCAAATGAATGTAAGGTAGCTACATGTATATGTCATTCATTTATTCCATTAGGTAGGTATGAGAGCATCGAATAGGCATTGGATGATAAAAAAGGTTTACCTTGATCCATACTCAACCTTCCACCCATTTGCCAAAAATCATGGACTCACTAGTATATACTTGGCTAAATTTAAAGAAACAAAACTATTTGTTACACCATTATAAACCAAAATATTCACATTATCAAGTAGTTTACTTTTCATAGCATAGAAGTTTCTGGATTTGAAATTTTAGTTGTGTTTTATTCACCAGATTTGAAATTCTAGCTAGATCAATTTGTTTGGGTTGTTCCTCTAATGCTTTCCTTTGATTAATTCTTAAAGGGCACTTATTAGCATAGTGTGGCCCTCTATATATGAAGAAACCTAGATTTAGTTCTTGAGATTGTCCATCCTTATATTTACCAATATCTTCTTTACGATCTAACCCACATACTTTCTAAATAATGAGTTTTAGATTATTGTTGTTCTTAGTTCTTTTTCTTATGGATCTTATTCTCAACTTTTCCTTGTTATTTTTACCCCTAGGATTTTGATCATCAAATTATTCCATTATCTTTTGTTGTTGCTTAATTTTCTCTACTAGTAGATTAATTATGGATATAAGTTATTCCATATACCCTTGTTGTTGCATAATTTTCTCTACTAGTAGATTAATTATGGATATAAGTTATTCCATATACCCTTGGAATGATTTGACTATGGACACAATTTCATCCATTTCTTTTCGGATATAAAAGAGCTATGTTAGTTTTTAATTATCATGGTTTGCTTGGATGTAAGTTTAGAGTTAACTTGTAGAATTTATTGGGCCCTATAACCTAATAATCCTGCAACCTAGGCTATGATACCAACTATAAAAACCCAGGAAAATATACACTGGTTGTAACATTCAATATCACTTACAATTTGGACAAACAAGGATGTTGGTTTGATAGGGTAATTTTTTTCCAATTTTAAGGTTTAGTTTTACATCCTTTTTGTATTAGTACATAGTATAAAATCCACTTTTGAGAATTTTACCACTACATATAGTCTCCCAAGTGGACTAGACTGGTTGGATCCCATAGAAGATGCCATTTAACGATTCTATTTTCCTCACCCATTGTATTGATGAATCCAAAATCATGGCATGGGTTATCCTCTAGGGATCATAACACCTAGAGGGGGGATGCTTAAATCCATTCCTTAATATTTTAATGGAATTAAAAATTATAATTTAACTCATATATTACCAAACATGTAAGGATTATAGAGTAAATTTTGTGATGCTTAATTGGAGACCATGCATCTAGATTGATATCTAGCACCATGGGCAATTAAGGTCATGTCATTCACGTGGATTTGATCATGGATTTCTTGAGGACATTGCAAATACAATGATTCATCCCATTCCAAATCACTAAGGAATCTTATCCTAAAGTACTAGGTCTCCCACCAAGATTCTCACACATCGGATAATCTTATCTTGAAGACATAGTCCTCCCATCAAGATCCTTATTTGTCAATTTTACACAAGATCCACCACCATACTACTTGTACAACAACCTAGAGGAGATGTTCTATATCATCCCTTGTCACTTCTTTTGAATTATTTTATCAAAAAAAATTGTTCATGAATCACATTGGTTGCATACCCACAAATTCAATGGAATTTGGGTGTCTTGTTTTATTTTTATTCATCCTCATTGATGATTTAGTTTACGGCAGACCATTTGAAATAAGGTTTCTCTAAATGAAGGTTTGAAGTTTTTTTTTACTCACTTGATAAACAAATTGATATTTAAACTCTAATGTTATCTAAATAAAAGGACTCTACAATCTATACAAAGAAGGATGACATTTATTAGAAGCAAGGGTCTAGAACAATTTAACTACTATGTAACTATATTCAACTCTTTTCAAATATTTGAATGATATCAAAGCTCCTTCAATTCATCTTTGAAATTTTTATAAGAATATATATAACCAAATAAATCCATATACTTAAACTAAAATTTAAACAAAGTCGAATACTTAATGTAAATAAAATCACACTTTTCAATGGTACTATCATGTATTTTTATGTATTTTATGAAATATAATATTTAATGAAACAATAAACTAAAAGCCTCTTATATTTATATTTAAGAGTTCTAATAACTGAATCCTATCCGAATATTAAAATCAGTAATAATTAAACTCATTCTTATCCTTATTTTTTATAATAAAACTTTAGTAAAAAGCTATATTTCATTCAATAAAATCATTTATATCAACATATTTAAAATAACACAGCCTATTAAGTACCCTATTAATGTTATAATTTAAAAAAAAAATAGAAGATTTCATATTACTTTTTCAAAAGACATCTCTTTAAAGTAATTCTCTTTAAAATACAATCAAATATAATGCAAATTAAATAACCCTCGCACACAGGATATGTTAGACCTATCATATAAAGAGATAAATTCAAGAAAAATATTTGATAGAACCATTAAACCTATAATCCAATGGAGTGCATGCATATTTTATTAAGATAACATTGTTTTCATTTTCACTTCCAATCTAGCTAAAGTAACTGAAAAAGATAATGATAGACATTAAGTTTCTAAGAGAGTGTTTAATGTTTCTTGAAAAGTTCATATATTGAAAAAGGATCTTTAAAAAATTACCAAAATAGATACATAATCATTGGCGTTAAAAAACGAATAACCAAAAAGGATAGCATCCTTCCGTTTTCAAAAATTCCAAATCATAGAGTGGTTTTAGGTTCTAAGAGCTTAGCAAAGAAATTTGTGTTTTGCTTGGTCTCAACCAAAAGCATGAAATCAAAGGAATACAAGGCAAGCTAAATGGTTACCCATGTAATTTATTTTCTATATTCTAAAGTACATATTCATATTGGTTTCTATTAATATATTACCTCCTTCATAGGCACAATAACAATTATACTATAAACATTTTCAACCATTATAAAATAATCGTCGACGGGTCAATCAATATGGTTTGTTTTAGGAAAAAATCAATATTAAATCTCATGAAACATATCCTAAGGTATTCATATGTAATTAGGCCTTATTAGCAAAAATTAAATGTAGTTATTTTCTCCAAGAGGGATATTTATTTCACCATCAATGTAGACATTTAATTATGAAGATAATTCCTATCAACCTCTTTCTAAATATTGCAGATGAAAGCTTAAGATTTAATAAGATTTTATACACACTTTTAGGTAGCTACACTCAAAATATAATTATAAATTTAACTTAATATGAAGAGCTGGTAAAATCATACATCGTTCTACCACTTAGAAGTTGGGATATTATTTTTAATAATCAAATTATTATACAACATTACCTCTTCCAATTGTGTATAAATACAAATAAAATATGCAATGAGGACTATCATTCTCCTACATGGGTAAGGATAATTATAATCACCAATATTTACTCAAGTTTAAAATAAGAATTTCCACTACACAACTATTGTAATTTCCAGGTAACTGTGCCTCTCACACATCAAATTGTGTCACAGTTGCAAGCTTATCGACCATCATTCCATGCATACCAGCTTCATTATTAATGGGATCAATGCAGATCAATGTAAATATGATTTAATTATACTATATACCATATGCTATACAATACCCTACTAATGGATTAACACTCAATATTGCGTGCATACACAACCATACTCTTTCATGCAATCTCCAACCATTAAACACAAATTAGTTTTTTTTCAACTTAAACCATACATTTCCAAAATAAGTTTGTATTTACTTGTATAAAAGTACATATATATATTGAAAACAACAAATAAAAGTATCCTTTTTTATCAAAACCTCACGAATCAACAGGATTGTAAATAAATAAAAATAATAGTAACTATAAACTCATGGTATGCTCAAATTAAGAACAAGTCTAGATAGAGTGGAATCTCATGTATTACCATATATTTAAAAACATATACCAAGAAATTAAACATAATCAAACAGCTTCTATAGGTATTATCAAGCTAGAAACCAATAAGGATAAAGGGATTCCTTCCAAATGAAATATGACCACACAGGTTGGATAGTAAGGATAACTCTACTTACTGGTTTTATAGAAACCCACAATAATCACTCAACATGGAAAAAAAATTAATTAAAATAATCTATAGTGCATCCATTGTACTATATTAACAAACCTTAATTCATTACAGCCATTCAAGAAATAAGGCAACAAAAAAACTACCCATAATACTAAGGATTTGACTTGTAAAATTGGTAAATTTCCCTTGCATTCTTCTATAACCTTTTCTACTTGTTTTAGATAATACACACAAAAATTTTACCCAAAAAGTATGCTCAGCCCATGCCTATAGGTCAATTTATGGTTAATGGAATTGCATGAAGGAGGCTAGCTCACCACAACCCCACTTTGCCATGTGGATATACCATACTTGAACCAAGTTTCATTTCAAAATGAAGAGGTCATTACTGAATAAGACCAAATATGCATACTTTTAATTATAAGGTGGTTTCCTATATTTTAATTTAATAACATTCATTTGTTAATAAAATTTATCATCTTATTAAAGCATTTTATTTTAATGTTTTGTTAATCACATTTTATTTAATAAAGAAAATTTGTTATAATATTTTATTTGTTTAAAATTTAATTTTCCTTCCCAAATGAAAAACATTCAAACATACCAACAAGTTTTCTTACCCACATTTGTACCTTTAATTTGATTCCCACAGGCAATTTTGATGATAACAAAAGTTATCATCTGCCTGGTAGGAACAACTCCCATGCTTGTGGTAGTTTCCTTACATTTGGAGGTTTATCAGATAATCATTAAAATAACTAAAAAGGTAAAACTTTCATCAAAGCATACAGTCAAAATGCAACACAAACATTCATAATGCACCTATATGAATACATTTTATTTGAGCTTCCATATACTTGTGAGCCATTGGTGAGTGTATCATTGATATGTCTTTTTCATCCTTATCAATGTGAATACCTCACCGCAGTGATGTTTCACACTGCCATCATTTCCCTTTTCTTTTCTTGTGGACCTATACCTTCAAAATAGAGACCATTAGCAATACCATATCCCATAAAATAAAACATAATAAATTAGAAGAGATACTCACATATACATAGCAATATCATAAAGTATGTTTTGGGAGGACCATTACAATAGTGGAATATTTCACCTAAATTTCCCTCTCAATCCCTCCAAAAATATATAAATGTAGCTCTTGGGGTGAGCATTCAAAAAGGAATTTTAAGCTAGTAATACTCTACCAAAATTCTCTTGCTCTCTCCTTCTTGCATTATCTCATATTGTTATTTGGAAAATCCTCAACAAACAATTGAGCAAGTTAAGTAAGGCAAAGGTGGCATTTGGAAAAGGATATCATCTTAGGGTGAGGAAGAGCATTTTATAGAATTATATATATCCTAGTACCTCTCTCTTTCATTTTTATTGCCTTCATTTGATGTATTTTCCTCTTATTTTGGCCTTGATAACTTGGATTTTTTATTTGTAGCTACTAATATTTGTTTCCTTGTTCATTTAGCATTTCTATTTTTTATTTGTAGCTACCAATATTTGTCTCCTTGTTCATTTAGCATTTCTAACACATATTTGTATATTTTTAATGCTTATTAATATTTACATTTCTCCATTTACAACAAGATTCTTTGATTGTCTTGGTATCTAGTAATTTACAAGCATTTATTTTTATTTTTGCGAACTAATCTTATTTTTTCTCTTATCTGTTCATCATAGTCACTAATATTTCTCATTTTCAAGCATTTATCTTCACTTCCCCCAACTCATTTCTATATGCAGGTTTAATTTATATTTTGCTTGCTTTTCATGCTCATTTATATTTCCTTTACACGTTTATATTCTTTTTTTATTCATATAATATCATGCTTACATGTTTACCTCCATTAATTTTAAATAATTTTTCTATTTACATGCTATTTCATGCTCTTTAATCTTACATTGACATTGCTGCAAATTAGACATAGTTTACTTGCATTCCCATTTCATGTTGCATGTTATTTTTGCTCCTAATTTTGTATAGGGTAACATTTAATTCTCTACTTTAGCTTTTAAACAAAAATGTAAGTTAAAAACTCTATTATATGACATAGTTCTCCCTTTTGCAACATCCCATTTACTCCACCATAGGTTTTTGCAACCTTTGTAGTCTCACCTTGAAGGCATTTTGGCTCTCATTTTGGATTTTAAACACTCTTACATTTCCATTTGGGGTGTAATCAAGCATAGAATAACTATTTCACCTTAAATTTTATCATATCCATCCTCTTTCACAAGATTTGGGAAAATTTACAAAGTTATTCCTAATATTTTATAAATATCCAAATAAGCAAGCCCTAGGGATTAGGATTTTTAACTCCTTTATTTGATTTAAATACAAAGGGATCCAAAATTTCTATCTAAAAATCAATTAGCCTCTTCTATAGACAAAAATTACCACTTCCTATAGCCACTATCAAATTTTATTCTCTAGAATTACATTGATCAAATTTGCCAAATCTTGACAAAAATGCCAATGGTAAATTTGTCATACTATGGCAAATTTATCATATTTTCTTCCAATCCTAAGGTTTAGGTTCATACTAAATTTTGTTTTAATAATGGGTATAATTAGCTAGGAATATAGCCTATCATCTCATTGCAATTATATAGAACCCCAAAATCAAACAAACTTATTTTTAGCTTAAATCGTTTAGGTTACAAAAACACCAACCAGTTACAAAAATGACTGTGGAAAATTTCTTAGCCTATGGTGAATTTGTTCACTCTATAGATTAGGTAACCCTACCACTTGGCACCTCTATGATTTTAGTCATTTAATTACTTTCTATTATTGATCTTTATTTCTACTAAATTGTTTTCTTAAAAACATATTTACATTGGGAAATCAAGAAACTCTTAGTATAGACATAAAATTACCCATTTCAAAATCCACTTAGGAAATGACCCAAAGATCATATATTTTGCATCTTAGTCTATATTTTTTGATGCATTATTCCTTTTTTATTTGGAAATAAAAACCTCTTTAGCATAGTCATTATTCAAATCAAAAGAGCATATTAGGTTAGAACTTGTTTTCTTACATTTGTGTGATTGCATTTAGCACATACTTTAGATGATCTTTCCTTTTAGTTATCATAAATTTTATCTTTTAAAGGCTTGATAAATATTTATATTAGATATCCAAGGCCTTAGGTTTTTATTGAATTAACTCATTAAACACTATACAAAGCTTAAACATTGATAAAACACACAACAACCTTTTTAATACATGAGGTAGAGCCTACTCGTGTGAATATACCATTATTAAAGTTCTCCTTTAGAAAGAGGCCTCTTGTGGGGAAGTAGGGGTTCTAGAGGATCCCTTTTGCATGTGTCTAGATTTTGAATCTACATTTTGGTGAACCTAACATGAACACTTATTTAGCCTTAGTAAGATAAGATTTTTCATACTTAAACAAGATCACATAATTTGTTCGCATAGTGTAAATCACATTAATCCAATATAATAAAAACATAACCAAATTATTATTCGTACTGGAGGAAGACCCCTTACTAATGTATAAACCTTAGGGGAGAAATATATATTTTCTATTATATTAGAATGGGGTAACATGAGTCATAAGGAGGTTTTTTTCCAAGGTGAAATAAGGGTTTCAAAACATCTTCTCTTATTTGCTATAAATACTTTTGAAACAAAACCTTAATAAATGAACTCCCCTCTCTTCAAAAATATTCAAACTATGGCTCAAAATCCTTATAATACCTAAAGAAAATGTTTAGCATCTTCATATTATGAAGTATTTACACATGAGCATGAAGATAAAATAGAAAACCCTTGGCCAAATCATAAAATTAAAGAAGAAGAACATCTTATTTATAAAATAAATTTTAAATCTCTAGATCACATTAGAGATTACATTAAAATGAAAAAAGATATCTTCTTATATGTTCTCAAGAAATAAATTGAATAAAATTAGAAAAAATCTTCTACACCTCATGAAAGTCTTGAACATTCTAATGGATAATCCACTATTGCACAAACGAATGAAAATTAAAATAACTTTGATAGTATTAATGTGGCTATGACACTTCCAACTGATTGTACAAATCCTCCAATCATATCCATAGGTGTACCTATTATGGGCATACCAATTTTAACATCATATCCTAGTATCACAATATCTATTCCAAATACTAATTTTACAAATCCTAATTATACAAATCCCTTCTTATCCCATGAATTAGGGGTTAACTATATCTCTCAACATATAAAATCTAGTCAAATTACCCCATCCTTCATAATTTTACCTTTTCTATCTAAAGCTCACTCTCAACCTCCTTTGAATTTACCTACTCTATTAAATATGGTAAGTGAATTTTTTTAAAATATTAATGCTAATAGGGACTCTAAGTTTGAAGAATGTGAGCACCAAATTGCTTATTTTTAAGAGTCATCAAAACAAAAATATTATTTTTATGAGTTCTATAATGAACCATTAAATCCCATGATAGATGTGTTGGTCAATAAATCTGCCTAGGAATAAATTGTGTGCCCTAAGACTTTCACCAACATTGAAAGATCTTAAATATGTGAAGCTTTAGAGGTCAATATCTAGGGTAGGCCAGTTCCTATTAAACTCTAAATAGCTAATTTTAAAATGGAGAGGGGAATAGGGTACTAAAATAAATAAAGGAAGCTAAATCTAGAACTTATAACCGGTATAAATTAAGCCACATCAATATACATTATATATGAAAGATCATGCAAATGAGATATCAACTAAATTTCCTAATAGACCAACCAATTTTTTATCAATCATAGAACATTACATTTATCCATTTGATAGACTATTAGATTGTAAATTCTAGAACTAGAGAATAAACATATGCAAAAATCCAAAGAACATAATTACTAATATGATCATTCATCTAGCTAATGATAAAAATAAACAATCATTCATACATACATGTTCTGCAAAGAGCTTGAACCAGAGGCCAACAAAAATCTAATTGTATTTCTTAAAGTACAATATTCATACATGTAAATTGTAAAAGCTTTAGAACTGACCCTTAGAACCTATTACATTCTAGTATATATAGATTTTTACAATGGATTCTATTTTTTGGGCATCATTTCCTCGAGAGTGGATTATTTTTATGTCATAAGTACTATTGGTTTATAGCATATTTGGTTTAAATAACTGGTCATGGATCATTGATGTGGATTTATTAGGTTACATCTGAAGGAGTGATGGTTATTTTTTTCACACCTAGTTCATTAGATTTTCTAACATTTTTGTTAGGTAGTGAACTCTTTTACAATCATGCATTCACATGAGCAATGGTAGGTGGTTTGGTTGTTAATATTCTCTAACAACATACTTTAAAAACCTAGTGTGATATGATGGCAGTTGTCTATCCCTTGGTTGATAGTAGAAAAATAACCCTTGCCTACTGATATGTTGTTGGGCATCAATTTTTTTCTTTGCCTTTATTTGACTATCGGATGTTAGGTGCTAGCTATTAGGTGATGGGTTTTTTCTTCCATTTGTTTTCAGGTATAAACCATTGTATTACATTTGCTTTTATTTAACTATCAGATGCCATCAGCCTATTGATAAAAGTTTGGTCCTTATCCCTATCTTTGCAAGTACATAATTTTTGACAACTTTGATCATTATACAAAGTCCTCTTCACTGTTACTTGGTGATAGGTTTTTGGTAATGGTTAACTACCTCATGAGGTAAAAATTCCTTGATAGCTTTCACACTTAGCCAACTTTCCACTGCTTTTTGTCAGGTGATGGGTTCTTGGCACTTGTCCATTCTTCTTGTTGGTACACCATTTTCAATGGAGTCTACACTTAGTTAATTTTAGCATCTTAGATCAACCAATAGGTGATGGGTTTTTTGGTACCCATCCTCTGCTAGTGTGGTACAAGTCTGATGATTTTGAGACTTAGTCAAAATTAGAGTTCTTTTCTTCTACCCAAGCAATGGATTTTGGTACTTGTCCATCTCTACTACGAGAGAAACATTTTTTATTACCTATATACTCGGTTAATTTCCTTGCTATTATGGAATGAGTATCTACTAATGGACAATGGGTTTTGGTACCTGTTCTATACTTGGCCAAGTACAAAAGCTTTGATACTCCCAAAACTTAGCCAATTTTGCATTACTCACTAGTTGGTGAAATATTGGTATTGGCCAACCATTATTAGAGGTATAAAACTTTCATTGCTTCTTAGACTTAGTCAAATTATTGTCTCCTTGAGTATTCATCAGGTGACAGGTTTTTGGTACCTGTATACCTCTAGCAAGGTGGGAAAAATTTCAACGACCTCCACCCTTAGCCATATTTGTCCCAAGTTTATATCGAGTTATAAAAACTTGGTATCCGTGTGATACCTAGAGAAGTACAAGGAGCTTGATGAGGTCCATCCTTAGCCAAATTTGCCCTCCTTTATTTCTACCAAGCACCAAATATTTGGGACCTATAAAATGACCACCTTGGTACAAAATGTTTGATGATTTCTAGACTTGGTCATTTTTGCTTCTTCTTTTTATCAAGCACCAAAGTTTTTAGGGCCCATCTGTTGCATACCTAGGAATAAAATATTTGGTTATTGCTAGACCCAGCCATTTTTTGCACTTGATGTTACCTTTTGTACTTTCAACCAAAAGTGCAAGTGGGTGATGTCCAAAATTACCCATATTCTTGGTGACTTGTAGGGAAATTTTATTAGTGGAAAATAAGAACTCAGACCATATTTCTCTTACTGATGACATAAAATAAAATGGTAAATTACATAAATATATTATGATGAAGGAAACAATATACACTAAATATTTGCCACTTAGTGAAGAAACACCTATAGTTGATTATAGACCAATAGAAATCTCATGCAAAAAGAGGGTAAACTGGTAATACAAAAAATTTACCCAAGTAAAGAGATAGGGACAATACTATATGAAAGACACTTTGAGAGAAAAGAGAAAATAAATCCCTAACAAAGACATGAAAGATGGATTTTGTGACACAATTTACTAGTATTTATATCTACTGCAAATGAAGAAAAGAGGGAAATATGGTGCATGGGGATACCTAGAACATGGGACACCCCATAAAAATGAATCTCCATGAGAATACTTTAGCACAACTTTTAATTGTTTTAGGTCTAGTCAAGGTTTCTTATAAAATCACCATTCTTTCATTTTTCTCTTCTCATTCTCTCTTCTCTTTCCCACGTAGTTGAGCAAGAACTCTCCCTCTTTGTTGCCCAAAATAATGTATATCTTCATATTTCCCAATAGGCACATTCTTAGCATTGAGGATAACTTTTTTTTAGTTAAGCAATAGGTGTGGCCTTATATAGACCTAATCCTTGGACCTAACTTGTTCCTTTTGACAATTATATTATGATTGCAATTTGGGTACTATGTGAATTTACTGCTTTCATGTTTTGCTTGATTTTTTCCATCAGACTAAATCTTTGATAGCTCCACCATTATGCACTTTGTTTACATCATGTTTCTAGATAAAGTATACTATGACAACTCATTTATCAGATTTTTTTACATCACTCTCACCCTTTACACCTTTTAAGCCTTTGGGCTACAGAGTCATAAAACTACTAGATATTATACATCACAATTGTACAAATAAAAGTGTAGAAAAGCAAAACAATATACAATCCTACTATAAATCCCCAATTTTAGGGGGTTTGATTGGCTCCACAAACTACTACGATCCCCCTAATAAATCCATTTTTGATGACTCATCCTACTGTATAGTTGATTGAGCTATCATATTTATAGGGATATGAAATAATTGGAACATTTCATTTCATGTCTCTAGGGAGGGGATTTGAATACCTTTTAGCTCATATAGAATATCTTGCAATTTGTAATAATTATTGTAATGAGGATTGCTATATATTTTGGCAATTTTCTCTAACTTGGCTAGAAGGTAGTAGAGTCTATAAAATATTGTAAAGCCATGTTATACCTTTAGTGGTTCTGGTAATGACTCAACCTCACTTGCATCCTAAAGTTGCTGGTCTAAAAAGTGCTTGATTTGTTCTCCCATATAAAAATCCTTCTTGTTATCCCAAAAAATTGGAAAACCATGTACCCTTATTTCTATAATAGTTCTACTTATTTCATTAGACTCTTGTTTGAGGGTGCATAGCATATCCTCTCCCTCTGAATTAACTCAGTTGCCTTATACACTTGAAAATCCTTCTATCTACATTCTTCGAGATATTTGTCTAATTTTTTCCTTATCTGAGGATACTTTAATTTATTTCTTAGAATTTTCTTGAATACCTATGCTTCCATGAGTTTACTCATCAAGTTTTTCCTAACTTTATTTAGCTTGAGTTTGGCCTCCATCGATTATTTGGTAATTTCTTTTATTTTCAATGAAATGGGGAAAAGCCTACAAGGTGGCTTCTTAGATATATCTATGCTCTTCATATCTATTTATTAGTCCTTCAAAATTATTTTAGAGGCTAATTTCTTGACCTTGGGATGGGCAGTCACTTTTATCCTTTATCCTTTAATAGGGTCCAATGTATCATAGGTCATAGTGACTACCTCCTCATCCTTTTCCTACAATAATTGTTGCTACTCTTCCTCCATCCATATTTGCTTATTATGTTTCACCTTTTGGATGATAGGAGAAGACCTTCGAAAGTGGCTCATAAAAATCCAAGGGGAGAATGGAGGTAGCTAAAAATGTAGGCATTAGAGTAAGTGAATAAAATGACATTGCTTTTACAAAAGTGATGCTTTTTTGCATTGCTTGTTGGCTTGTGGATGGATAAGTGAGATGTGGGGAATGTAGTGGTGCTTGAGAAGTGAATGATGGGGGGTATATCTTTGATTGATACTGAGCCATAGAAGCGATAGTTTCCATGGAGGGAGAAGATTCAAGGGATAGAAAAGTGGGTTTAGAAGATATACCTTGTACTTTCACTTTCTGCTTTGGCTTCTCTATTTGGGTGGTTTTGACCATCGTTACCTCAAGCTCCATCTATTTTACCACTTAAGCCTCCACTAGTGCAACTATTGCCTCAAATATTTTGGTTTCTTGTTGTAGTTTGTACCTTTTAAGAGTGGATATTTTTGCTTCTTTCTAAATTTATTACCTTATAACCATAACTCTCTTTATATCCAAAATTTTAGGACTCATATGATCCTTCTACTTCATGCCTAACTTGGGGTGGTATGTAGGTGATTTGTATTGCATCTTCAATTGTACTCCAAATGGTGTAGGAGCACATGACATCATAGTGTATACAACTAGCTACATCTCTTTAGATACTATAGCATATCCTTCAACTTGCTAAGGCTAAGGTAGTAACTCTTTCTTGGCATCATCATATCCAACCATGGGGGAGGTGAGTGGTTGCAACTGGACTCCTATGTTTGACATTTCTTCTTCTTCCTCTAAGTAGACCAACATTTTTACCTTTGGAAAGATATCTTTTCATGTTTCACTTTCTAGTTGATGTACTTGACATCAAATTCTACAATAATTTTTTTATCTATTTTGTCAAGAAAGGCCTTTTGGTATGATTGTGCTCGCATAATGAAATCCACCATTTTTCTATTTTGTGTTCCTATCATTTTAAATTTTATTTTATATATTTGATAAGATCTAAGCTAATCCATAGGTATTCATTTATTTTTGGGTCAAATACTCACTTATAAAACATTCTACATGGTGGCATTTCTTGCATTGTCATGATATCCAATGGTGCTACTTGGTCATTGGCTAGATTTTTGAACATCATGATATCATTGTGCACATGCTCAAATGGTGGTGCCTTATTATTTATATTGGCTAGATTTTCTTTGACAATCCCATCAAGGTTATAGTTCCATCTATGTGGAGATATCAATAGTTGTAGGGGAACCAACTTCCCCCCTATGTCATGGTACTACTCTAGTTCCCTTTTTTTCATTGTAATGCTTTAAAATTTTACAAGCAACTAAAATATTATAGTCTTCTTCACTTTGAGGCTGAAATATTGCTCTATAACATATATCTACCTGCATAATTTAAAACCAAAGTGCCAATTTATGACATTATAGGGAAGTAGGTATGGGATACTTAGGAAATAATACAGTCTGATAATCATCCCCTCCTTAAAAAAATACTAGTATCCCAACTCTCACCTATTTCCTCTTAATGTGTCCACTACCTTAGTTGTAAGACATGGAAACTCTTCAAAAAATTTAGCAATGGATCACTTATTGAATTATAGGTATGAGAAGCTTTCTCTGAGTACTAGCATCGTGCTAGACCATTTTTGTACACCCTTTGTTCATTTATGTTGTGTCAACCTAAGGTCATGTGGAAAAAGACAAACCATGATAGATATGATGGATATGAAAATATCTTGCTCTTTCCCATATTTATGGCTATAAGTTGTTCATGTATGCTTCTTACCAAAAATTCTATCCAGTCGAATGTGACAGAGGATGCATTACTTCCTCTTTGTAGTTGTAAGTTTCCATGACAACATTGGCTAGACGTAATTGGTAGGAATACATCAAAGCATTTATCTCAATCCTAGCATAACTTCTATCATAGATAATATGGGTTGTGCATGAGTCTTGAAGGATGCTAGCTTTATTGGCTTCTTCATGTAATCATCTAGGAGTGTTCCTACCAACTCGATGAGTTACTTATTTATGACATATTTACCCAAATATTTTCTTTGGTCTTATAGAACTACTATCTTCAATTTTACTCCTAGAGTCTCTGGTACTACAAAATATTTAGCAATTGATTAGTTGCTCTAGATTTGAGTTATGACCTATGGCCATATTTAGGTCATAGTATTTCAGGATTGATTGCACCAACATTGGGCATGGGTGTACCGACCTTGGCATATATTTGGCCAATATTGAACTCCAAGCCACATTGTTTGAAATTTCCTAAAATTTGTTGTGTTTAGAATTAATTATGATAATTGTATCATGTATACCCACCATCCTATCATACAACACTTTGGATGGTTTCTACACTATTACACTTTTCTTTCCTTAGGCTATTTCCACCAAATTCAACATATAATTCTACACTTATCTTCCTTGCTAAATATTAAACCTTTGCTTTTCTCTTAATGATACCAAATATGGTAAATACTAGGTTGCCTAAAGCAGGGATCTATTTATAACATTTGACCATGGGCTTGATCAATGTATAATCGTTAATATTTGCATGAAAAATATTATGTTTACCTAGAATATCTTCTTAGGATTAGTAACCTTTACATATCATTATGATGCATACCTTTAGGGCAGGCACCACCATCCAATAGAATTTCATCGAATTTGTTGATTAGCAACTTATGGCAATTTGACCCATCATTCTAGTTATTTTCTTTCCTAACCATGATTGAAAATTTTTATTATCACTCCATTGGATGATTGGCCAGCTTGTGGGGTTGTGCATGTCTATGCAAATATTTATGATTGTTACAAAAGTAATGATGCATTTTTAACACAACATCACCATCATCCAATAAAATTTTAAAAGATCCTATACTTAGGTAGTTTATGCAAGCTATAATCTACCACTTGGGTATCACTATTGGAAGATTCAATAATTGACCTATATTTTTATTAGCCTTCTAGCGATATTACAATGAAGAGTTAAAAATATTGTTATATCCTGATCAATGGTGGATTTGCAACCTTGTAGGCCAATCATGGGAGCTACATTATTTAAATATTGACCATTTATCAAAATTGGTAACATGTGTCCATCCAAATCATGCAGCTAAAATGCGTTTACATTATTTTTGTGTTCTACTATATATTACCTATATCACATGAATTCAAATTTTTCATGTGCACCTAACTTAGCCCTATTTATGTCCCAATTAAATACAAGGTCCATTCCTCAAATGATTTAGGATATTCCTTCTTGTCAAACCAATGTTTGAAAAATATTTGATGATGTTGAAGACTATCATAGGCCTTTTCACATTTATCTTCCAGTAAGATCAATTTGATCATTATTTTTTCCATAGGCTAAATATTATTTGGGTCTATTTCATTAATAACTTGAGAGCCAAAAACTCTAAGTATATGGTTAGGACTGCTTCCTTTTTGTACACTAAGGTATATGGTGATGTCTTCAATGCCTTTTCTACAATTATCCTATTAGCCAATAATGCTTTATCAAGCAATAAGTATCCACTTTTTGGATTGTTCTTGATACTACATTTGATTATATTTAATAAATTATTGTTTGTAGATTTTGCTAGTTCATTCACCTAAGGATAATAGTTGGAAGATGCATTTCAATATATGGCATATTTTCTTGCAATATCAATGATATTGGCACCAATGAATGACTTAGCCTTATCTGAAACAATCATAGCTGGAGTTCCAAACCTAGTGATCAACCTTTCCAAAAACCTACTAATTGTATCTTGATCTGCATTTTTAGTAGTTTTTGCTTTTGACCATTTCATAAAATAGTCTATCATAGTAAAAATATACCTATGTCCTATGGATAAATTAGGATTAATCATTCCAATAAAATCCAAACCCTATTGTTGAAAGGGTTTCTCTACAATTATTTACTGGAGGGGCATTACCAAATGCTTACTTTTACCAATAAACCTCTGGCACTTATCACAAGATCTAACTAATTTTAATGCATCTAAAAATATGAAGGCCAATAATATATGACTTAAAATTTTTTGTTGTTGTGGTCTATCCAGAATAATGCCTACCTAAAAGGCCACTATAAAAATCCTTGAGGACATCTTTCATTTTGTATGGATGTAAGCATATTAAAAATACATTATAAAAAATATTTTGGTATAAAATACCATCAATTAGTGCATATTTGCTTGCCTTTAATCTATATCTACATCTTGGAGAAGCATTCAGACATTTTCCAAAATTAAATTAATGAATCAATTATTTGATCTAAGTATACAGGACTATTTTTTATTCTTCCAATAGAGTGCATATCTCATATTCTAATAGCATATTCACAATATGACCTACAAGTTCTATTAGTTGTTGGTATAGTGCCCTACCTCTTACTAGTTTGGTTGGCCTAATTTCAACATTATACTCCTATATTTTGGTAATTCCTTTGGCTCGTTTGTCATCCAATTTTGATCATTTAGGGATATATAGAGCCACACTAACATTTATATTGGGTTCTCCAATAAGGAGGAAAATCATATTGGGTTCTTATTTGTGACCTAAGACATTAAAGAATTCATATTGATAGATAAAAGAAGTAGAGTGACAAAGATTAAGCTATAGAATATTGAGAAGCTTCCTACATAGATAGAGAATAATTTTATCTTATAAGAAACAATAGATAGAAAGAAGAAGAATTTAGTCGAGTGATTTGACCTTGGCATATTTTTAGCAATAGAAGAAGATCGTAGAGATTTAAGAATCAATATACATTCAATATAAGAGGGCCAAAAAGGTCTATACTGAATATAAAGGCTAGGGAAGCCTATATTATATTGAAGATTTAAAAATACTCCATTGAAGGAGAAGATATAAGCATTATTAAAGGAATAGAGATGCCTGTATTATTGATAATAAGATAGATAAGAAAGAAGGAGCAAAAGTAGAATATTATAGAGCAAAATTAAGGAGAGTATCTTCCTAGAATACATTGAAGGACTAGGTTGACTAAATATATCTATATATCATTTTAATCTTGGTCATGGATCACTTTTTAAAGTAGGTTCTTCAAGGTAGACATTTTTGTAACAAAGAGAGAAAGGCCTACGAGGCCAATATTAAAGAGAAAATCCCAAGATGTTAATATAAAGAAAAGAGGCTCAAGAAGCCAATATAGAAGAGAAGACTATAGTATTAAATAGGTTTAAAGGAAGATTTACAAATGATATTAATATATTCATACATAAGGTATATGTAGAATCAAATAAAGAGTTAAATAATATAGTCAGTGTAGCTAGAGAAATATTACAAAGCTAATGTAAGCATATACAAAGCAGAGAAGTATTCAAAGCATTTAGAGAAAGTATATAGAGCATTCAAAGAAAGAGAAAGGAAGCATAAGTTAGAGAAAAGCATATAGGCACATAGAGCATGATATAATATTCTAAGCTAGTTGAAGCTTATATTAAAGGAAATATATAGAAGGAATAACACACTTTAGATTTTATGCTTAAGGAAAATCTTCTATGATAGCATAAGTTGCTAGAACAACAACAAAGGAAAAGATAGCAACAAAGAGAACGTGAACCAATCATCTCAATCAAGATATATTAGCCATAAATAAATAATATAATTAGAAAGCACTCCAATCGCAAAGGAAGAGGAGAAGTAAAATGTGAACCAACATCAAAGTAGACCAGGCATAGAGGAGAAGTAAGGTGAATAAATAACCTAATTTAAGATAGGAAGAGGTCACTTAGGGTAGATCAAAACCAAGCACCGAATGGAGATTGCACCAGTTGAGGAAAATCAAAACCAAAAACCTAAAGGATATTGCACTAGTTAGGGAAAATTAAAGCCAAGCACCTAAGGGAGATTACATAAGTTAGGGCAAATTAGAACCAAGCATCTAAGGGAGATTGCACCAATAGAAGTAAGCCAAAATCATATAAGAACAAATGCAAACTGAAATTTTCTAGTAGAAGAAAACAATAGTGTAACCAACAAAACATGAGAAGAATCAAATGTAGATGATATTCAAATAACTAACAAAACAAAAACCAAATGCAAGAGGATACAAAACAAAGGCTCAAGGAGAAGCAAGTCAACTACATAATCACCTACAAAGAGATGAAGGCTTAGGGTGAGGTAAATCACCTAAGAAACCAATGGTCAAACAAATCAAGGGAAATGAGGAAGTATTATGTTTCATGCATTAGGGAAATGAGCATTACCGTAGCATTGATTCCAAAATTGAACTAAGCTATAATCGCATCAAGAGTCTTCATGTAACTGTCATTCAATGCTAAATTTTTTGTAGGGAATTAATAGTATTTGAAATAATATTTAGTGCTAAGGTTATAAGGAGATATAAGGAATAATTAAAGTTTTTCTATTATTTGACGTTTCAAATATTTAAGAATCTGGAAAATTGAAAGAGTTGGAGTAATAAGGAATTAATGATTTTTGATATTTTGAAACTTTTGCAGTTTTTACAAATTGATAGTTATTTAAAGTTTTAAATTTTTTTAGAAATTTGGAAAACTTAAAAACTTCAAATTTTTTAAGTTAGAGTTTTTTGAAAAATTTAAAGTTTTGAAAATTTGCAAATCAAACTAGGGAGTTAAAAATTTTTCAACATCAAAGGATTAGAAAATTTACAAATTTTATATTTGAGTTATTATATTTTAATTTGGGAGTTATAAGGATTACTACTTCAAAGGAATTTGATCATTATAGAGGGAAATATGGAGTCCATTGTTGGAAATTTGAGTTAATTTGAGGCATTTTATGTTGTCATTGATGTCACATGGATCACATTTGGTTTTGGTGGCCAAAATATTTCATAAATAAGCATTTATGATATTTTGGAAAGCATGGCTATTTACAGGGTTTTTATGAAAACCAAGGCAGGAAAAATAAAAGGTTTTATTTAAAACCATGGTGGGCTTATGTGGAAAGGGATTTTCTTAAAAGCCAAGGTGGAATTTTGTTTCATCGAAAAAGGACCTCCGGTGATGAAGATATTAAAGTTTAAAGTTTAAGTTTAAATTAATGGAGGGCCGACCTATGTGCAATTAATGGAGGTTGGCATATATATATATATAAAGGTTTCAATTTATTTTGGAAAGTGGGCATATTATATATCGTCGGAAAGCTTATTTCGAGGGCTATTTGACTAACTTATTTAGAAGGAGAAATAAGGTGTGTGTAAAGAGATATTTCTGATTTTGCAAAGGGGTTCCAAAAGTGAAGTTTGCCTTGTTCTTTTTCAAGAGGATTAATTCTTTCATGAGGTGACAAGGTATGCAATATTGTGATTTATTTTATTTTATGGTATAAGTGGTTTTGGGAGTGAAAAGGTTATGCAATGTTTTGATTTATTTTATTTTATGGTACAAGTGGTTTTAGGAGAGATAAGGAAGTTGTGCAATTAAAGGCCTTGGTGATGATTATTGAAAAGTGGAGTAATGTTGATTATTTTGTGATCTACTAACCCTTGTGAAGATTGGCAAAAGAATTTTGTGATTGTGGCAGATTTACAAAGAGGTTTTTTCATCTTCATAAAAGGTATGGGCACATTCTCCTATTGATTGTTTATGGTGGTTGATTTCTGAAATATCATTGGAGGGAAAAGGATTGTTTGTGGTTTCCTTTTCGAAAGTGGTTGGTTGAATGCTTCAAGGTTTTCTGAATTGAGAGTTGTGTCTAAACCTTGTTTTATAAGCATAGTTGTTGAAGCCCATTGGTTGTGAAAGAACTTGAGTTAGAAAAGAACATGAGTATCATTGTTATGTGAGATTTGTGGTTGAGCATTGTTGGAAACATTTGAGTTGGTTGATACATACTTGGACTAGGGTTGTGTGAGAGAGAGTTGTCCCTTGTGGTGATTGGTTGAGTTGAGTTGATTGAGCCTAGTCAAGTGATGTGTGAAGTGATTGTTCAAGTCCTATGAAACAAACTATTCCATTATTCTGATTTGAGTTGAGAGTAAGATTAGAACATATTGAGTCTCTAACAATTCTCTTTATGCTTCTATGAGATTGATTTGAGTTGAGTTGAGATTGAGATTAGAACATATTGAGTCTCTAACAATTCTCTTTATGCTTCTATGAGTTGATTTGAGTTGAGTTGAGTTGAGATTGAGATTAGAACATATTGAGTCTCTAAAAATTCTCTTTATGCTTCTATGAGTTGAGTTGAGTTGAGATCATTGTGGATCATTGTTGTCATCCATTGAAGAGTACATTGCCATTCATTGTTGAGTTCATATTTGAGCTTTGCCTTGATATATTTGTGGATGAGATTTGAGTGCTACTTGAGCATGATTGATTGAGCCTTTGAGAAGGCATTTGTGGATAGATTTGAGGACAAGTTTTGTGGATAGTTTTGTGGATAGTTTTTGGACAGATTTGTGGATAATTTTTGAGTAGATTTGGGCAAGTTCTTGGTGAGCTTGCTAGAGCAGATTTGGGCAAGTTCTTGGTGAGCTTGCTAGAGCATATTTGGACAAGTTCTTATTGAGCTTGTTATTCAACATTGGACAAGTTCTATGTGAGCCTATTGAGCAGGTTCTTAGTGAGCCTATTGATAGAGCTTTGGAGGTGACAGAGTATAGAGGATAGAGTCTCAGTGGATAGAGATCCAATAACCAACATAGTTGAAGATAGATCTGAGTGAGGAGTCTTCAAGTGGAGAGAGGTCCACCAGTTAATGCAGTAGAGAGACAGAGTCTTCTAGAAGATCACATAGCCAGAGCAGAAGGGGAAAGAGTTCTCCTATGGAAGAGATCCATGAACTTGAGATTAGGGGATCAACATCTCCTTTGGATAGAGATCCATAAACATTGTAATTGGGAGTGATTCCCAAAGAGATTGATTGAGAAAGTTTTAGTAAAATATTTTCTCCGTGGAGTACCTCACATTGGGGGAACCACGTTAAATCTTGTGTCTCAATTATGTGTGGTGACTTGTGCTCTTGCTTACTACTGCTATCTGAGTTATTAATGCACACTGCTATATTTGGTTATTGCAATTAAGGACATTAATTGATATTGATTTGGAAAGAAAGTAAAAGTGGTCTTATACTATTCACCCCCCTCTCAGTATAAGCTTGTGTTCTTCAATTGGTATCAGAGTGAGTTCCTTCAAAAAGGCTAACAACTTGAGGGCAGATTCTACAAAGAACACAGATGGCTTCACAGAAAGGATTATCTTCAAATAAGGCTCCATTGTTTGATGGTAACAATTATGCTTTTTAGAGCATGAGAATGAAGAACTACTTGATATCACAAGGATATGAGGTATGGAAGATGGTTGAAAAAGAGTATAAGGTTGAAGGTGATCCCGAGGAAGATAAGACTACCAAGAAATTGGTTGAGATCAATGCAAGAGCAATGAATTGTATTTTGAGTGGGCTACGTGAGACAGATTTTGCAAAGGTCATGGTATGTACTTCAGCTAATGAGATGTGGACCAAGTTGAGGAATACTTATGAAGGAGATTCCAAGGTAAAGTTGGCAAAACTACAAACTCATAGAAAAATATTTGAGGAATTGAAAATGGAAGATTCTGAAGATATTGCAAAGTTCTTACTTCGAGTTGATGAGATTACTAACACTATGAGAGGCCTAGGTTTTGAGATGAAAGAATCAGAAGTTACTCAAAAGGTTTTGAGATCACTTCCCATGAAATATGATGCAAAGGTTTCAACAATAGAAGAAACAATGGATATCAACAAGTTAACAATGGAAGAATTGCAAGGTACTCTCACAACTTATGAGATGAGGGTAAGTAAGCATCAAGCTCCAATAAAAGAGATTGCATTCAAGGCTTCAGAAAAAGAGAAAGGGAAAGTTTTAGAAATAGATAGAGTTTTAGAAAATGATGAGGAAGCTAACTTCATCAAAAGGAATAAGGACTCAAGGAATTTTAGAAATATAAGGAAAGTCAGGTGCTACAAGTGTGGTGATCTTGGTCACTATGCATACAAGTGTCCACATGAAGAAATCAATGATGATGAAAAATAGGGTCATAGAAGAAAAGAAGATGGAAAGCATAAGCATGACAAAGATGACAGATTCAAGCAAAACAGGTATGAGAAGAAGAAAATTTTTCGTAAGGCAAAGAAATCTTACTACATTGTAGAAGCAAGTGATAGCTCAGATCATAATGATAGAGACAATTCAGATGATGAAAAGGAAGAGCATTTATTCCTAGGAATAGAAGGTGAAAGAGAACAATGTTTTGTGTGTGGTCAAAGAGATCACAGATCAGGGTATTGCAATGGTTTCAGTGATAGTGAAGATGAGATGACACATCAAGGAAACAGGCATGGTCAAAGAAATCTTGAGAGTTTGTTTGCTATAGAAGATTATAATGATCTTAGTGATAGTGAAGATGAAGAAGGGTTTTTCTATGGAATAAAAGAAGTAGAAGAAGAACATTCACTCCAAATAGAAGAAGTTAAACAAGAGGATAATGTCTCAGTTGATCTAAAGGAAGACTTCAATGTTATCCATGAGCAACTACAAGAGGTTAAGGAGAATCTAAAAGAATTGAGATGTTCCCTACATGAGAAGTTTGATCCATCACATGACTCAAAAGGTCAAGATATTTGTACTAAGAAGGAAACATGTATTTCAGAGGCTATAGAGATGGATGCCAAGTTGCTACTTGACACAAATGAAGAGAAAGAAGAGGAAGATTCCAAAGCACCAAAGGTCCCATATTTCAGGTTTGGGGAATCACACTCAAAAGGAAAGGAAGTTCTAAAATATGAAAGCAAAGAAGCACCTAAGATTTGTGAGGAAAGTTCCAAAGTTCCTATGGCTCCAAATATTCAGTTTGGTTCTTGTTTTGAGATAGGTGAATCAAGATCAAAGGGAAAAGAAATTCTTGAAGAAAAAGGCAAGGAAGAAACTAAGGAAGAGGTTTTAGATGCTACAAAGAAGGTTCAAGAATGCAATGCACAAGTTGAAGATGATCATAAGGATAATGGTCAAGAAAGGTATGAGGAACCAAGGCATGAACAAAAGGCTTTTCAAGGATATTGTTTTTCTTGTAATGGATTTGGACATAGGGCTATACATTGCAGGATCCATGGATCAAAGAAGTTTGATTTTGCTAGAAGAAACTTCAAAGGAAGAAGGTATGGTTTTCAGGGACATTGCTTCTCATGTAACAGGATTGGTCATAAAGATTTTCAGTGCAAAGGAAATGAGCAACATGGTTTTGGTTTTAGAGCTACACAATTCAGAAGTCATGGTAATAATGGTCATGAAAATAGAGCTTCACAATACAGGGTTCAGGAAAGGAATGGATATGGAAATTACTTCAAGAAAGAATTCAGGACATGGGCACCATCCAAAGGCTACAATATCAAGTGTTTTAATTGCAATAACTTTGGGCATATTGCAAGATGGTGTAGGACTCAATTCCAAACAGGTTCAAGGCAAGAAGGTCAAACAGGTTCAAGACAAGAAGATCAAGTAATTCATCAAGAGAAGGATATCAAAAAAACATGGAAGGAAGTTGATAGAGGAAAGAATCAATGTAATATGGGAGTAAAGGTACTCCCACCCCAAAATTAATCACCTCAAGAGAGAAGGTGGTGAGGGGGCTATGCTTAAGAGTCATATATTTTAGCCCCATAGGTGTCCCTTTTGCCATTGATGTCAAAGGGGGAGAGATTTGAGTAAGGGGAGAGCATTGAGTTAGGGGAGCAGCCTCCAAAGAGAGCATTGAGTTAGGGGGAGCAGCCTCCAAAGAGAGTATTGAGTTAGGCAGCCTCCATAGAGAGTATTGAGTCAGGGGAGCAACTTTGATTCTCAGAGATGGTTTTTGCAGTGATTGTGGTGTTTGCATTAGAGGTGTTGCCATCAATGACAAAGGGGGATATTGTTGGAAATTTGAGTTAATTTGAGGTATTTTATGTTGTCATTGATGTCACATGGATCACATTTGGTTTTGGTGGCCAAAATATTTCATAAATAAGCATTTATGATATTTTGGAAAGCATGGATATTTACAGGGTTTTTATGAAAACCAAGGCAGGCAAAATAAAAGGTTTTATTTAAAACCATGGTGGGCTTATGTGGAAAGGGATTTTCTTAAAATCCAAGGTGGAATTTTGTTTCATCGAAAAAGGACCTCCAGTGATGAAGATATTAAAGTTTAAAGTTTAAGTTTAAATTAATGGAGGGCCAACCTATGTGCAATTAATGGAGGTTGGCATATATATATATTATATATATATATATATATATATATAAAAAAATGTAAAGGTTTCAATTTATTTCGGAAAGTGGGCATATTATATATCGTCGAAAAGCTTATTTCGAGGGCTATTTGACTAACTTATTTAGAAGGAGAAATAAGGTGTGTGTAAAGAGATATTTCTGATTTTGCAAAGGGGTTCCAAAAGTGAAGTTTGCCTTGTTCTTTTTCAAGAGGATTAATTCTTTCATGAGGTGACAAGGTATGCAATATTGTGATTTATTTTATTTTATGGTATAAGTGGTTTTGGGAGTGAAAAGGTTATGCAATGTTTTGATTTATTTTATTTTATGGTACAAGTGGTTTTAGGAGAGATAAGGAAGTTGTGCAATTAAAGGCCTTGGTGATGATTATTGAAAAGTGGAGTAATGTTGATTATTTTGTGATCTACTAACCCTTGTGAAGATTGGCAAAAGAATTTTGTGATTGTGGCAGATTTACAAAGAGGTTTTTTCATCTTCATAAAAGGTATGGGCACATTCTCCTATTGATTGTTTATGGTGGTTGATTTCTAAAATATCATTGGAGGGAAAAGGATTGTTTGTGGTTTCCTTTTCGAAAGTGGTTGGTTGAATGCTTCAAGGTTTTCTGAATTGAGAGTTGTGTCTAAACCTTGTTTTATAAGCATAGTTGTTGAAGCCCATTGGTTGTGAAAGAACTTGAGTTAGAAAAGAACATGAGTATCATTGTTATGTGAGATTTGTGGTTGAGCATTATTGGAAACATTTGAGTTGGTTGATACATACTTGGACTAGGGTTGTGTGAGAGAGAGTTGTCCCTTGTGGTGATTGGTTGAGTTGAGTTGATTGAGCCTAGTCAAGTGATGTGTGAAGTGATTGTTCAAGTCCTATGAAACAAACTATTCCATTATTCTGATTTGAGTTGAGAGTAAGATTAGAACATATTGAGTCTCTAACAATTCTCTTTATGCTTCTATGAGATTGACTTGAGTTGAGTTGAGATTGATTTGAGTTGAGTTGAGTAGAAGATTAGAACATATTGAGTCTCTAAAATTCTCTTAGCTGAAGATTGATTTGAGTTGAGTTGAGTTGAGATTGAGATTAGAACATATTGAGTCTCTAACAATTCTCTTTATGCTTCTATGAGTTGATTTGAGTTGAGTTGAGTTGAGATTGAGATTAGAACATATTGAGTCTCTAACAATTCTCTTTATGCTTCTATGAGTTGAGTTGAGTTGAGATCATTGTGGATCATTGTTGTCATCCATTGAAGAGTACATTGCCATTCATTGTTGAGTTCATATTTGAGCTTTGCCTTGATAGATTTGTGGATGAGATTTGAGTGCTACTTGAGCATGATTGATTGAGCCTTTGAGAAGGCCTTTGGGATAGATTTGAGGAAATGTTGGGACAGTTTTGGGATAGTTTTATGGGAAGATTTGTGGACAATTTTGTGGATAGATTTGGGCAAGTTCTTGGTGAGCTTGCTAGAGCAGATTTGGGCAAGTTCTTGGTGAGCTTGCTAGAGCAGATTTGGACAAGTTTTGTGTGAGCTTGTTATTCAGCATTGGACAAGTTTTGTGTGAGCTTGTTAAGCAGGTTCTGTGTGAGCCTATTGAGCAGGTTCTTAGTGAGCCTATTGATAGAGCTTTGGAGGTGACAGAGTACAGAGGATAGAGTCTCAGTGGATAGAGATCCATGTAACGAACCTCATTAGTTACTCCTTATCCACAAATTTTATTTATTTTTAAATGTTTATATGGCAATGACCTAATCCATAACCTAAGATAGGCATATTCCATTTGGATTATATATTCCAAGGCATATAGCTTTGAGAGCTATAGAGACTTGATCAGAGTCTCATAAGTAGAAGTGATCAGCTTCTACGAAACCTTCATACCCCACTTGGTATGAGTATGTTGGCCTAGCATACTGGTTTCATCCTCTTAAAATGAGGAAATCACCAAATGGTCCACCCAGACCAGGTGAATGCCTTGAAGATGGTAACCCATCATGGATGGAATAACCACACCTATGGTTATCCATAAATCTTAGCTCCGATCTAGTCTATCTAGAAAGGAGTTCTAATATTACTGTATCACTATTGTGATAAAGATCCATGGAACATCTATCTTTAATCCTCCTTGCACATTATTACACCTTTAATTAGGAAATCCCTCTAATGAATTCCTTTTAAATGGATAATACTAGTCCCATGTAATTTTAATCCTTTAGTGTAGAGAGGAGGATCTGTCTTGGATTGTAAATCAAGGTCATAGTGTCCTTTTGAGAGTTTCATTCCACAACATATTTTCAACTAAACCATCTTGAGAAAATTTAATCCATTACATCATGTCCTTAGTTTTAAGCATTATACCAAATATTATTTTTAGACGGATTGGTGTTCCATTCAAGAATAAGGATATAATGCATAAATCCAATTTTCTATAAGCATAAATGGAGTTGCATATCATTTAATACCCTTTAATGTTATAGTGAAAATTAGACACATGCTATTGAACCATTAACATATTTAAATAACATCCATCCATCACATGAGATTGTTCTACTAACATAAATCATTATTACAAAAAGAATAAGATATTTGCATTACATTAAATTAACAACATAATTGAATTTCAGCATACTTTTCTAGCATCCAAACATATTTATCCTACTAAAAATTTAGCATTAATTACAGTGCATAAAGTTAATCACCACATATAATATACATCATAAACCATTTACATTTGAACATAATTTCACCATTCACAAGATATAATAAATCAAACCACAAAATTAAAGTAACACCAAGATTTATCCTGGGAAACCCTGTCGAGAAAAACCCAGCCTCCAAAATATGTATATTCCTCATATTTATAAGTTCAAGATGTTAGTTATTACAAGTATTTAAGGGTCTCAACGGGACCTCTTTTCTCAATATACAATCCAAGGAATACCATTGATTCCTATATATATTCATGATGCAATTAAGGACTTATTTGGTTCCTTTATCTAAGACACCATGATACTATTAAGGTATTTCCCATACCAGGGAATAAATCAACTATTCCCTTATAATGGGGTGTATTTAAGGAACCCCCTGGTTCCTTGCTATAAGTAATCTCAGAAGTTTTATAACATATTGTACAATCTTATGATAATCATCGGGTCCATATTTTGGAGATGCCTCTTTGACATTAGAGGACTTCATAATTTCTTTCAAGAATGAAATTCAAATTCAATATTTTGAGTAGATAGTTAATCCACCCTTCCTTCATAAATTAAAGTCCCATACCCTTAATTCATGAAGTAATCATCATAAATCATATTCTCAATTACCCAATTATCACCATAATATTCCTTAGACTCATAACTTAATGAATGTTTGAATCTTTTACTAAAAGTTAGTTTTTTCCAATTTACTTTTTCCATAACATATACTAAAGTCTAGGATAATACTTTAGATATTATTTATCTATTTTAAATAACACTATAGAGAGGCCCCTACCTATGTCATCATAAGTAAAGGAATAGTGGAAAACCTTGTCTACGTAAGGTGAGTCGATAGGCAATGGCCCGATAGGTCATTTACATCCATACTTTACTGTACACATGAGAATATACCCTTGTATTACCATCTAATGGTATACTTTATCCATTGGGAAAAATGTGCTCTAAACTTTCCTTTGAATAAAAATATCTTTATTCTCCCCGATTTGGTAGTTAGGGTCGGCTTGGTCATATGGTTATATTACATTTATTGGGCTACTAATAAAAGACTTAAACTAGTTTCTGTATTACTAGTCTCTTCTTAGGATTTCTCTACCTAGTTATCTTACCCATGGACTCGAAGGTAGGTGGCGAGTGACTCTCCTCACACCCTATAGTATTCTCATGTCGATTTTCCCCTTTGTCAAATTCAACCAATTACTATTTGACTTTGTCTAAAATGTAAAATACGTAGGTGCAATGTTGAATGCTAGGGTTTTAAGATAATTTTCCTATGTACAAGGGCTACACCTGGCAATAATTAACCATACAGGCGATGACATGAGGCAGCCTCGGAGTAGTTATAGAAGCACTACGCCGGGTGTCATCGGGTGTCGAATGGCCCTCCTCCTAAGGTTCTTCAGCTATCAATTAGTTGAATTATAACCTATGGTAGAATGACTCATATCATGCCCCATGTGGGTCCCTCATTACCAACCAAATGCTACATTTTAGCTAATGATTCAAGGAAAGAACAAGGTTATCCTACGAACCAAAGTTAGGTTTCCAATACACAATGTAGTACACAATGACTTCAGATGGCATTATTTGGATTTCATTGCAAAATACCTAACCCAACGGGAATGTAAATAGACTCTATAAGAAGTAAACCAGAGTGACACTATCTCGACAATAGACTATTCTACTATGGGAATGGGGTACCCTTTATGGCTTTTTGGTCACTCAAAAGGTCTCAGTTGCCCAATCATGGTGAATCATAGCTACACACTTCCCAAAAATGGTGGGTGACATTCAGGATTCATATAGGCTTCGAGACAGGATAAAATTAACAACATATAATTTTCATCTATACTTCAAACCATGTCTGCCGAAGATAAAATCATTGATGATAGTGAAGTCTGGATAAACAGGGTAGAGGGGGTAGAGGGTTCCAAGTTTAAACTTGCTCATAATGAGTCTATAGCCATAGAGGACAGTGAAGAAATCATGAAACCAATTCCACCATAGAGGACAGTGAAGAAATCATGGAAATATCTTATGCTATTCCCAAACCTATGAATACCCACGCATGGATTCTATACATTGATAACTCCAAGGAACCACAAACCCTATCTGAGCATTCATTCCATTCAATCACAGGAATAGGGAGTTTGCCTAATAGACCAAGCATAAGAGTGTAAGTACTAAAATGGAACAAAATTTTGATTAGATCCATGGTGACGGCCCAGTTAAATAGACCTACAAGTCATTAACCTTATATTTCAAGGCACACAGAGGGGTTGGTTCTAATAAAATATATCCCACTATCAACATGGGTATGTAATATTGATTTGCTTGCTAGGTCTCGCTATTGCGTGTAGGCAACAAACACTAGCAATATACTGAGTATGTAAGGATGGCATCCAAACCTTAAGAACCTCCTACTAAGGTATCATTTAATGTGAGCATACTCTAGTGGTTTCACTTTCAAATGCAACCATGAGGTACTAAATAATATGCATGCTGGGCTATGGGTGATTGAATTACTCGTTGAATGAACAACACCTCCTCGATTTCAACTATCGAGTAGCATAATTGGTTCGTTATCAAGAAAAAATATAAATACAGGTGTCGATCTAGAGACACAGGTTCTTAACCTCACTTTTCACCTAGATAGGATTAAAATTTATAAACCTACATGCTTTTCTTTAAGGGTGTCTATTTTAGAATGAAACCCACATTGACTCATTTAATAATGATCTTAGATCCCCAAATTAGTTTCTTTTAATAATTTTTTTTGAACAAAATAAAGCCCTTTAATTTCAAAGCTTAGGTAATCTACATATATTAAATATCTACTCCAAAATATATAAATATCAAAAATAGAACTTAGTAGAGAAAGGAGGAATCCAACCTACTTCTCGCTCATTTGAAACTCTAAAATATTTCCTTCTAGCCCATCTCCACTTCTTCCATCTCATATTTCCCTTATAGACATGAAAGTATTTTAAATTTTTCTAGGCCGAATATCCATAGGAATATCTCAAAGTATTTCCAATTTTTGATCCACCCAAGGGTAGAGAACATACTCCCTCGTCCTCTCAAATTTCCTAGATAACCTTTCTTCACAAAAATGCCCTCTATTTATAGGGAAATTTCCCCTCATGGGTCAAATAGTGGCCACATTATAATAATACTAAAAAGATGCCTAGGACCAATATGACTTCATCATGTCCTTCAAGGGTCCTCTAGGGATGATATGAATTTCAAAGTTCCTACTGTTGAGGCATAAGATAGTTACAAGGGTGGAAATATTCTTGATAAGCCATGGACTTCCTTGCATAACTCCCACCAATGTCAGGTGTCCACATGAGTACTTCCCAAAATATATGGGTGACCCATGAGTTATTTAAAAATTCATTGGTCCTTTTCAGACCCATCCACATAGGGTCCACTAAATCTACACAAGATTTATTATATGGTTTCAATTTTTCTATAAAATATAACTCTTTAAATATATATTTTACTAGACATCATAGATAGCCTTTAAATAATTAATATTTTCTTATCCTTATAAAATTCTTCTATTATAATTTTTGTAGGATTCTTTAGGGTCATGCCCCTTCTATTAGGCATTAATTGATCCCTCAAGATCAATTAATATTAATTAAATAAGGTAGGAGGGTAGCGGGTCATGACATACATCCCCCTTAGATTAAACACAATCCTCTGTGTTTGAACTTCTTCCTTATGAAAGCACATTTGTCTAGCAAAAGCTAACATTTATTTTGCTATTTTACAATCAGATCTTCTCTCATCCAGTACTTCAATCTTGATAGAAAGCTTCATATTCCATTGTATGCCTTTTTCTTCGGATTTATTTTCCTATGGATGATTTCATGCTAACTAAACAAGGTGCACCATGCCTATCGTAATTTTTAAAATGGCACATGTCCTCTTATATCTATGTAAAGTCTTATCATTGTCCCTTTTTCGTAGTTTCATTAATTTTTATCAGAACTTGATATTTTCATACATAAAATTTTTCATGACTAAAAAAACATTGAACCAAATATATTTCAACTAATAATTACAATTGACCAACCATATTGACACACTTTTACATTTAGTTTTTTTTGGTTAGTGGTCATGGTTGGATCTATCATCTGTTAGTCCCTTAACTAAGTTCCTAGTTTGAGAGTCTATTGGAGAAACCACTTAAGGAGCAGCTTGACCAGCTGCTTGAGTTGTATTTTCTTGATCATGTTGTCCCACAGTTGCTGGTGGTCCTGGAAGAAGTAGACCATGGCTTATAAGCGCATCCATACAAGAATTTAAGAATGCAGTCTGATATATATCCCTTTCATCGCGTAATTGCATATTTTTTGCTTGCAAGGTTATCCCCTCGGTATTTCTCCAGTGCCACACTTATGTTAACTCCTATATAAGTTTCTCTCGTTTGGAGATGACGACTTCTTTCTCAGACTCCAAATTGAATATTTATTGTGCCCATTTGTCTACTAACTTTAACTACTGAACTTCTAACAAACGGATTTGTTTCTTCAGTGCATCTATCTCTAGGTGCACTTCCTTCACTGGTTCTTTCTCTCTTAGAATGAATGGTTCTGCTCCTGTATCTAGTCATTGGCGTACACATCTCTCGAAAGATTCTTTCTCATGTTCCTATCTATATGAGTGTTTCCCTTCTACATATTTGGTTGTTTCTCTACAACCGCTATCCTCACTGGAATCTTCCTCTAGGTGTTGTTGCTATGTAGACCACCAAACTTCGTAGTTAGGGGTCGTGCTTGCATCATCCTCATCAAGTTTCCATATAGCCTCATCAAGTTATGGAGCTAGTGGCTCTATTTGTGGGGGTATCACTGCCTTTCACCCCTTCCTTGTATAAACCATGGATGGTTTCGGTATCTGCTATGTAATACCGAACTATCACAATACCCAAGTATATTGAATATACTTGTATTACATACTGGTACATCCGATCAACCATATTTCTTGTCTTACCCAAGTGAGTTGAACACTATCTTCTACCCAAACTGGGATCAATCTTCAAGGTCTCCAAATAACATCACAGGATTTTAGGTTCTCCCAAATGGAGTGAAATCGCTCTTTATTTTCCTCAAGGGGCCTGCAGTTTGACCATTCATTTTTATGTTTCCATTTCAATGCGTAGGGCATCTCTGGTCCCATAATTTGGTGTGCATCATAAGGTAGTCCTTTAGTTCTGGCTACCGCTATGTGCTCCCATGCCCAAACTTGTAGAAAAGTGCTAAAATTTAATCCTATTTTCACCATTGTTCTTAAATCAAACAAATATCTATAGGTTTGGGCCAATAATGTTGGTGCCCATGCACATATTATTGATTCTTCCACTAGGTCTTGCACTATTCCCAATAAATTCCAAGGTACACATGCACTTATGGATTCAGGTAGAATGACACCTGATATGAGCTCCATTATAATTGCATGCTTATGTGTTAGTCTACCCTGCACATAAAGAAGTTCATGCTCTATACGCCCCCTATTGATGTTCACTTTTCTCCAATCTGCTTCGAATACTCTTTCTAGAATATGTCCCATTTCCGCTTCATTAGCAGTAATGACTGCATGTCCTTCTATCGGTACTTGATATATCATGTATACGTCTTCCAACATAACAATAATTTCTCTAGTGGGTAATTATCAGGATCCCATATTTCTACTAGAGCTGATAGATAACATCTGTCTATATGTATTGGCTCTAATCAAGCTGCTCCCTAAAATCCTACTTCTTTCAACCATTATTAGTTCCTCGCTTCTAGTCTATTATTGGAATTATGGAAGAGGGTCCTTAGAGAATGCCTTGCCCTAATAATTTTTAATGGTCAGATTTTTGATCTATTTGTGGGATTATCATTGTCTGTTATGACCTTTTCAGGGGCCATAGCTCAAAGAGTATGTATTGATAGATTGAATAATAGGAGTAAAATGATTATAAGACACACTATGATCCTATCTTCGAGATCACTAGTATTAATAAGATAACTTGAATATGAGTGGTACGATATCCCCTGTCACTTATAGTGCTTAGGGTATTTCTATTTTTTGAAACTAAAGTAAACTCTACACTATTTATAGTTTTGTTGGATAGTATTTCGAGGCCTATTTAATTTTCGTGGATTCACAGATCCATCAAATTAAATTATTGGGTTCTTCTCCAATTATTGAGGGGGTAATCATATCCCACGTATTCTTTCAAGTCCTATCATCGAAAGACTTAAAATAGTGTTTTAATTACTAGTCTATTCTTAGGGTTTCTCTACCTGGTTATCTTACCCATGGACTCAGAGGTAGGTGGTGAGTGACTCTCCTCACACCCCATAGTATTCTCATTTCGATTTGCCCCATCATCGAATTAAACCAATTACTATTCAAAACTATCTAAAATATTGAATACGCAGGTGCAATAAGGAATGCTAGGTTTTAGGACAATTTTCCTATGTGCAAGGGCTACACCTAGCAGTAATTAACCATACAGGCAATGACATGAGGTAGCCTTAGATTTGTGATAGAATTACTGCATCGAGTGTCGAATGGCCCTCCTCGTAAGGTTATCCAACTATCAATTAGTCGAATGCTAATCTATGGTAGAATAACTCATATCATGCCCCATGTGGGTCCCTCATTACCAACCAAATGCTACATTTCAGCTAACAATTTGACGAAAGAACAAGGTTATCCTATGAACCAAAGTTAGGTTTCCAATACACAGCGTAGTACACATTGACTTTAGATGGCATTATTTGTATTTCATTGCAAAATACCTAGCCCAACGGGAATGCAAATAGACTTTGTAAGAAGCAAACCAGAGTGATGTTATCTCGACAATAGCCTATTCTACTATGGTAATGGAGTACCCTTTATGGATTTTTGGTCACTCAAAAGGTATTAGTTACCCAGTCATGGTGAATCATAGCTACACACTTCCCAAAAATGGTGGGTAACATTCAGGGTTCCTACAGGCTTTAAGACAGGATAAAATTAACAACATATAATTTTAATCTATACTTCAAACCATACCTATCGAAGAGAAAATCATTGGTGATAGTGAAGTCTGGATAAACATTGCAAAGGGTTCCAAGTTTAAACTTACTCATAATGAGTCTAAATCCATAGAGGATAGTGAAGAAATCATGGAAAGATCTTATGCTATTCCCAAACTTATGAATACCCGCACGTAGATTCTATACATTGATAACTCCAAGGAACCACAAACCCTATCTGAGCATTCATTCCAATCAATCATAGGAATAGGGAGTTCACCTAATAGACCAAGCATAAGAGTATAAGTACTAAAATGAAATTAATTTTTTGACTAGATCCATGGTGACTGCCCAATTAAATAGCCCTACAAGTCATTAATATTAGATTCCAAGGCACACAGAGGGGCTGGTTCTAATCAAATATGTCCCACTGTCAACATGGGTACGTAATATTGATTTGCTTGCAAGGTCTCGCTATTACGTGCAGGCAACAAACACTAGCAATATACTAAGTATGTAAGGACGACATCTAAACCTTAAGAACCTCCTACTAAGGTATCATTTAATGTGAGGGTACTATAGCGGTTTCACTTTCAAATGCAACCATGAGGTACTAAATAATCTATGTGCTAGGCTATGGGTGATTGACTTACTTGTTGAATGATTAACACATCCTTGATTTCAACTATCGAGTAGCAGAATTGGTTCATTATCAAGAAAAATGTAAATACAGGTGTCGATCTAGAGACAGAGGTTCATTAAGCTCACTTTTCACCTAGATAGGCTTAAAATTTATAAACCTACATGCTTTTATTTAAGGGTGTCTATTTTAGAATGAAACCCACATTGACTCATTTAGTAATGAGCTTCGATCCCCAAATCAGTTTATTTTAATATATTTTTTTTTTGAACAAAATAAAGCCCTTAATTTCAAAGCTTAAGAAATATACATATACTAAATATCTACTCCAAAATATATAAATACCAACAATATAACTTAGTAGAGAAAGAAGGAATCCAACTTGCTTCTCGCTCATTTGAAACTCTAAAAGCTTTCCTTCTAGCCCATCTCCACTTATTCCATCTCATATTTCCCTTATAGCCACAAAAGTATTTCAATTTTTTCTAGGCCGAATATCCATAGGAATATCTCAAAGGATTTCTAGTTTCTGATCCACCCAAGGGTGGAGAGCATACTCCCTAGTCCTCTCAGATTTCCTAGATAACCTTTCTTCACAAAAATACCCTCTATTTATAGGGAAATTTTCCCCTCATGGGTCAAATAGTGGCCACATTATTTTATTACTAAAAATATGCCTAGGACCAATATGACTTCATCATGTCCTTCAAAGGTCCTCTAGGTATGAGATGAATGTCAAAGTTCCTACTATTGAGTCATAATATAGTTACAAGGGTGGAACTATTCTTGATAAGCATTGGAATTCCTTGCATAAATCCCACCAATGTCAAGTGTCCACATGAGTACTTCCCAAAAGATAAGGGTGACCCATGAGTTATTTAAAAATTCATTGGTCCTTTTTGGGCCCATCCACATAGGGTCCACTAAATCTACACAAGATTTATTATATGGTTTCAATTTTTTTATAAAAGATAACTCTTTAAATATATCTTTTACTAGACCTCATAGATAGTCTTTAAATAATTAATATTTTCTTATCCTTATAAAATTCTTCTATTATAAATTTTGTAGGATTATTTAGGATCATGCCCCTTCTATTAGGCATTAATTGATCTCTCAAAATCAATTAATAATAATTAAATAAGGTATGAGGGTAGCGGGTCATGACAATCCAACAGCCAACACAATTGAAGATAGTTCTGAGTGAGGAGTCTTCAAGTGGAGAGAGGTCCACCAGTCAGTGCAGCAAAGAGACGAAGTCTTCTAGAAGATCGCATAGCCAGAGCAGAAGGGGAAAGAGTTATCCTATGGAAGAGATCCACGAAATTTATAGTACGGTATCAACATCTCCTTTGGATAGAGATCCATAAACATTGTAATTGGGAGTGATTCCAAAAGAGATTGATTGAGAAAGTTTTAGTAAAATATTTTCTCTGTGGAGTACCTCACATTGGGGGAACCATGTTAAATCTTGTGTCTCAATTGTGTATGGTGACTTGTGCTCTTGCTTACTACTGCTATCTAAGTTATTAATGTACACTGCTATATTTGGTTATTGCAATTAAGGACATTAATTGATATTGGTTTGGAAATAAAGTAAAAAGTGGTCTTATATTGTTCACCCCCCCTCAGTATAAGCTTGTGTTCTTAATCCATAATAAAAAAATAAGAGATTAGAAGTTATTAAATTTGGCATTGGAAAATTGATTGAAAAATCTTAGGGTAAACTATATATGGCATTACAATCATATATAGAGAAGATATGGATGAAAGTGTTGAAATATTTGAATACTATTTACATGAAGCTATGAATGAAAGTTTTGAGATATTTGAATACTATTTACACTCAAAAATTAGTTAAGTAATTTATAATTTAGAAGATGATATTATGATACCTCTTAATATAGGTAGTATAATGTATATGACATTGTTGTCACTTGAGCTTTATAAAGAATAAAATATGAAGCAAAAGGAGTTGAATGAAACTCTAAAAAGTAAAGTAGATACTGATTCAATTGAATCAAGTGAATCATATCTAAAAATAGTATTTCATTCTTCATGCAATATTTATATTCCAAGTTCATCTACTTATTATAATGTTTTAAGTGAATGTTTAGAATTTACTATACAATTAGAATTTACAAATTGTAAGTTTGAGTTATTATATTTTTAATTTGGGAGTTATAAGGATTGCTAATTCAAAGGAATTGATCATTATGGAGGGAAATATGGAGTCCATAATAAAAAAAGAAAATATTAGAAGTTATTAAATCTAGTATTGGAATATTGATTGAAAATATAAGGGTAAACTAGATATGGTATTACAATTCATCTATAGAGAAGCTATGGATGAAAGTTTTGAAATATTTGAATACTATTTACATGAAGCCATGGATGAAATTTTTGAGATATTTGAATACTATTTACACTCAAAACTTGTTGAAGTAATTTATAATTTAAAATATAATATTATGATACCTCTTGATATAGGTAGTATAATGTATATGGCATTGTTATCACTTGAGATTTATAAATATGAAAATCTAAAGCAAAAGGAGTTGATTGAAACTCTAAAAACTAAAGTAGATATTGATTCAATTGAATCAAGTGAATCATATCTAAAAATAGTATTTCATTCTTCATGCAATATTGATATTCCAAGTTCATCTAATTATTATAATGCTTTAAGTGAATGTTTAGAATTTACTATACAATCATATGATTCTAAGGTTAAGGAGAAAGAAAAGGTTCAAGATATTGAGGTATATAAACCTCAAACTAAAGAAGAAGCTCGAGTAGTTTCAAATCATAAAGATGTAAAGGCCAAAAATCTAAAGAATGAAGACAAAGAATAACACAAGACATAAATAAAGCAAGAAGATGAATTTGATAGATCTCAAGTAGGAGATCATGAATAGTGTAAGGTCACTTGAAGATTGAATAGTAAGACAAAAATCCATATTGAAGACTAAAATCTTCAATAACAAAATAATGTAATACAGGGGGTGTTGAGAAATATTACAATATTTGGTACATAGTAATGTACCCCTATGGTACCTTCATGGTAAAATTGTAAATATGTAATAGATTATGGTTGAGTCTATCATTTGGAAGTGTTATTTATATTTCCAATTTTATGTAAGTGTCAATGTGTAAAAAATGTACAAGTGGCATGTAAGTTAGAGTGCAAGTGTAGATTGAGAGAATGTGCACAAGTGTCATGTATCCAAGTATGCAAATATGTAATGTGAGGATGTGCACAAGTGTCTTATATTAGGAGTGCATGTAGAAGTGTAAGAGTCATGTAGATGTGTGCAAGTGTTGTAGAGTCAAGTTTCCATCTAGTATGCAAGTGGCAAGATGATAAGCCAAGAGTCATGAGACTTGGCATATGGAGAGCAATAGTCAAGTACTTGAAGAGTCACATTACTATGGCTATATTATGGAGATAATACTCCATGAGAAAGTAATTAAAGTACAATCCAAGAGATTACAAAGTTGTAATAGGGAAGGAAGGATGTAATAAATCATGTATACATAATTTTTAACGATTAATATTTCCTTGATATACATATTAATTTGCTCATATATTATTCTACTCTTATTATTATTATTTTGACATTTAATATTATGTCTATTTTATATTGGGGCTTATGATATTTTTTGGTAGTAAGGATTAAAAAGCCAACATTATTAATTATTGGAGTTTGATATATTTACATGTTATTTACTTGTTTTATGATCCTAGAAATTATTATTGTATGAATATTATAGTAATTTGCTAACAGTGGTATCAGAGCCTAATTGGTGAGAGCTAAGTTAGATGTTTAAAAAGAAGGATATAAGTAGACAATAGATAATTGGTGGATTGTAAGGGAGCTACACTAAAGGATATGTTTGTAGGTTCTAAAGTGATAGCATGTGCCTCTAAAGAAACATCATGATGGTGAACAAGCCTGGAGGAAGATAGCAAGAGTAACAAGGAATAAATATTGAAGGAAAAAATATTGTTGTGATAACAAGTGAATGTGTGAGTGAAAATTAGGTGTTAACAAACACCTATGCCAAAGCACTACAAAATATGAGAGAAACAAGTGTTATTTAGAAAATGATGTAGCAAAATATGACACAATGAGCATCCAAATGAAGAGAGAATGTCTAGTGTCAAAGGTTGGAGATAAAATTTGAGTACCAAAAGAGTGAAATCATGCTATAGGCATGTAGAATTCTAGAGACTAGGCAAGTATCCAAAGAGCACTATAGAACAAAATGAATGCATAAGTGTCTGAAAAATATTTGAGACATTATTTGAAAAATAAACAGAATGATTGGTTGACATATGTGTAGAACATGTAACACAATTGTTTGTTGTAGTTTGTAGTGCATCAATGCTCAAGGGTTGAGGCATATTATTGGAATGTTGGTCATGTGGATATAATTTGCACTAATGAGAAGTAAATATTTTGTGTGCACATTTGAATGCAAAGGAAAACTGTCAAAGGTAAACTTTAGCCTTTATTTTATTTAAGCAAGTTGGACGCACATTTCATTTAGAAAATTAAAGTGAATTGATTTAATTTTATGGGGAGATATAATAAGGTGAATAAAAAAATAAATTGACAAAGCGAATAATGAAATGAATGGGATTTATAAGAATAAATTAATTATTTGAAAAGAAGAGAAAATGATTGAAAGAAAAAATTAAATTTATTATTTAAGGAAATGATTTAAAAAAGAAAATTTTAAAGAATTGAGTAAATGAAATCGAATTAAGGGAGATATAAGAATTTTATGAGAATTTAAAATTTTAAAATGAAAGTGATTGAAATTTGAAATTAAAGAAATTGGAGAAATTAAAATTAAAGAATAGAGAAGAAGAAAAATTATATTGAATGAAATTTTAAAAATTGAAGAGAATAAGTAATTTGCTCATATATTATTCTGCTCTTATTAATATTATTGCTATTTTATATTGGGACCTATGATATTTTATGGTAGTAAGGCTTAAAAATACAACATTGTTCATTATTGGAGTTTGATATATTTACATGTTATTGACTTGTTTTATGATCCTAAATATTATTATCCTATGAATATTATAATAATTTGCTAACAATGGTATCAAAGCCTCGTTGGTGAGATCCAAGTTAGATGTTCAAAAATAAGGAAAGTAGAGAATAGATAATTGGTGGATTGGAAGTTAGCTACATTGAAGGATATGTTTGTAGGTTCTAAAGTGATAGTAGGTGCCTCTATAGAAATGTCATGATGGTGAACAAGCTTGAAGGAGGAAGATAGCAAGAGTAAGAAGGAATAATGATTGAAGGTAGAAAATATTATTGTGATAAAAATTGAATGTGTGAGTGCAAATTAGGTGTTAAAAAAAACCTACACAAAATCATTACAAAGGAGGAAAGAAGCAAGTGTTATTTAGACAATGATGTAGCAGAATACGACACAATGAGCATCCAAAGAAAGAGAGAAAGTATAGTGTCAAAGGTTGGAGATAAAATCTGAGTATCCAAAGAGTGAAATCATGCTATGAGTATGTAGAATTCTAGATACTAGGAAAGTATCCAAAGAGCACTAGAGAACAAATGAATGCATAAGTGCCTGAAAAATATTTGAGAAATAATTTAAAAAATAGTAGAATTATTGGTTGACACATGTGTAGAACATGTAACACAATTGTTTGTTGTATCTTGTACTGCATCAAAGCTCAAGGATAGAGGCATATTATTGGAAGGTTGATCATGTGGATATAATTTGCACTAATGAGAAATAATATTTTTTGTGGATGTTTAAATGCAAAGAAAAGGTGCCAAAGGTAAACTTTAACCTTTATTTTATTTAGGCAAATTGGAGGCATATTTGATTTAGAAAATTTAAGTGAATTGATTTAATTTTTTGGGGAGATATAATAAGGTAAATAAATAAATATATTGAAAAAGTGAATAATGAAATGAATAGGGGTTATAAGAAGGAGAAATTAATTATTTAAAAATAAGAGAAATTGATTGAAAAAAATAAATTAGAATGATTATTTATGGAAATAAATTAAATAAGAAAAGTTTAAAGAATTGAGGAATTGTAATTGAATTAAGGGAGATATAAGAAGTTTAAGAGAATTTAAAATTTTAAAATGAAAGTGATTGAATGTTGAAATTAAATAAATTGAAGAAATTAAAATTTAAGAATAGAGAAGAAGAAAAATTATATTGAATGAAAAATTGAAAATTGAAGAGATTTAAAAATAAAATTATAGAAAATACAAATACTTTTCTTTGTGAATCACAACTTCTAAAAGGACCAAATTTTACTCCATGGAAAAACAAAATGAGATCCATATTATTTGTTGGGAAACTTTGGGATGTTGTAAAAAAAAAAAAAATACATGCTTGAAGATGAAATTAGAATACAAAAAATTAAATATGGTGATGTAAAGGTTGGTATGTTAATCACATATGGTATATTAGATAAAATTCAAGCACACATAAGTGAGGCATAAACTTAAAAATTTGCATGGGAAAAGTGTGTACAATATTTTAGGGAAGGAATGAAGAAACAAGTTTATACTTACAATCATAGTTGTATTCTCTAAAATTTCATGATGGAGAGAGTATATAATATTTTCTTTTAAAGGTAGTAGAATTAAAACCTAATTTATAAATTATGGTAGAAAAAGTGGAAGAAATATTTTTCTTCAAGTTATATTAAGAGCACTCCCAAAAATATTTAAGACTTTAATAACTTCTCTTCAAGTGCTAAATAGAAACATATCCTTTAATTAATTGGTCAATATACTCCAAGAATGTGATAGAAAATCTAGCTGGAAATGAAATAATAAATTATGAACTTATGTCAAATAAAAATGTGTCAAATAATACTACTTCATCATCTTAGTATCAACATGAATAAAATAAAATATATTGTCACATATGTAATAAGGAAGGTCATACCACAAGTTATTGTAAATACAATTCTCTAAACCAATGGAATCAAATGAATAGATCTTTTCAAAGATACCAACCAAGAAAATATCAATCTTGATATCCATCAATACAATAACAATATCAAAAATGGGAGAACCAAAAAGAAAAGTTGGTCCAATAAGTATAAGAAATATAAAACATCAATGGGGAAGAAAATGAAACAATTCATAGAGACCTTATGAGAATAATTATAAACAATAAGGTATGAATCAAATTGATAAACAATTTGACAAAGATGATAATACAAATTGTAGGAAGGATCAATGCTATGTGCCCACACTCAACCACATGAAATAAAAAAGGAGGAGAATATTTCCAGAAATGGAGAGAATGAAAAATTACATTTCTCCCTTTGTTTATAAAATTACATATTGAGAAAAATGAGATTAGGATTAGGGTTTCCAAATCCATATTACATGAAATTCAAATGAACATGAAATGTGATGTAAATCTAGCTACAAGAGGTCAAAATAAAATACCTCCCATTACATAAAAACTGCGGTAAATGAAAATAATATGTAAAACCCTTCATTTACATAAAAACTGCAATAAATAGAAATAATCAGTAAAACCCTCCATTCACATAAAAACTATAATACATGGAAATAAACCAATAAATATTTTATTTTTTTATTCCTCAATTTACTTCCCATTTTACAATGCAATACCAAGGGAATATATATCCCCAAAGAAACCCTAAAACTTGAAGCCCTAAAAGAAACCCTAAAGCTTAAAACCCTAAAAATAAAAAATTACTATTTTTGAAAATTTGATTTTTCCACCAAAAAATGCCTTTTTAAGTAATTACTATTTTCGGAAAATTATTTTTTCATAAAAATTTGTCTTTTTTAGTAATTACCATTTTCGGCAAATTATATTTTGCATAAAATAATTCCATTTTGAGTAATAAAAAAATTATTTTAAAAAAACCTGCTAAAGATAGGCTCTCACATCAAAATGATATTACAAATTAAAATAACCTATTCTAATGAGGTCTTATTAAAGCCTCATAACAATTAATTTGGAACCTAACTAATAAACATGACCTTCTACCATTAACATGTCTTCAATCCTCCCTTAATGGTAGGTCATTTTGTTTTAGTAGATGTGTGACTCGGGTGGTTCTTTGGTGTAGCCAGTTAGCCAATTTTCCATTAAATGTGGCTCCAATCTATTGGATCTCTATATACCATTTGGTCATATCCCATACCCTTTCAGGTTTTCATAGGTTCTAATTTTCCAAAACTAGTACAACCCTTATCCTTTCACATCCACAAGGGGTTTTCATGAATGGGATAGAGTAGATACCGACCAATACTTTCCACCCACATGAATGTGGTTTTACGAATAAGCATTAGCCTTGTTGGTCCTATTGCATCTCCATTGTTAGGGGGAGATGGAGGCTCTCAAGCCTATCTATTATTTGAACTATTCAAACTTCACCCTTTAGAGTGGCTTGGTGAAGATGTCAACAATATGATCTGTTATTGGATAGTAGTGCATTTGTATTGTGCCATCTTGAACAAGTTCTTATATCCTATGGACTTTTGTACTGATGTGTTTGGTTTTATCATGAAACACAAGATTCTTTGCCATGTGGATTGTTAATTGATTATCTATATGCAGTATTGTAGGACCTTTTTGAGTTATATCAAGAGTGTGTAAAAAATTTCTCAACCATACCACTTCTTTTATTGTCTCATTTGTAGCAATATATTTGGCTTCTATTGAAGAATATACTATAGTCTTTTATTTCTTTGATCTCCATGAAATTGGTGCTAAGCCAAGAAATATCAAGTACCCAGACATAGATCTCCTAGTGTCTTTATCTCCTATAAATTTTGAGTCTGTGTATGTAATGAGTTTGAAATTTGCATTCTTTTCATACAATAGCTATAATTATGGGTTGTCTTTAGGTACCTCAAAACTCTTGTTGTTTCTTTCCAGTGACTCTCCTTTGGCTTGTTCATGTACCTTACCAGAATCTCCATCGCATAAACAATGCCAGGTCTTGTTTCAGTAACATATTTGAGACTACCAACCAACCTTATATAGAGTTTTACATCTACCTCTGCTGTGTGTCATCATCTATGATGAGTTTCATATTTGATTCCATTGGTGTTGTCGTAGGATGTGCACCTTTGAGTTGAAAATCTTTCGAAATATTTTTGATGTATTTCTCTTGGGTAAAAAATATTTTATCATTTTCTTGAGTTACTTCTATGCCCAAATATAATTCCATCAATCCCAAATCAAATATGTCAAAAGTATTTGCAAGGTCCCTTTTCACTGCGTTGAATGTGTTCATTATTACCTGTCAGAAGCATGTCATCCACAAAGACTATGAGGTATGTGACTTTTATATTTGGCATGCTTAATGAACAATGTTGCATCATTATCTTGGTAATAACACACTTCAAATTCAATTTGCTTCATCCAATATTACATATTGTTGAACCAAGTGCGAGGGACTTGCTTCAATCCATATAAACACTTCATGAGTCTATATATCTTGTGCTCCTATTCTAAAATCTCAAAACCTTCTGGTTGTGCCATGTATTTCTTCTTCCAATTCACCATTCAAGAAAGTAGTCTTTACATCTAATTGATGAATCTTTCAACCTTGATGTGCAGCTAAGGCTACAAGAGTCCTTATTGTGGGACATTTTGTGGTAAGTGCAAATACCTTAGTGTAGTCAATGTCTTGCTTTTGTATGAAGCCTTTAGCCACTAATCTTACCTTGTATTTTTAAAGGGTGCCATCTAATTTATACTTGTTTTTGTACACCCATTTGTTTTAAACTACCTTTCTTACAAATGGTAGATCGACTAAGTTCCAAGTACCATTTTTTATTAGAGATTCATACTCCTAGTTCATTGTATATATTCAAGCTACATGTTTGACAAATTCTTGGTACATGAGAGGTTCATTATTCAGAGTGAGGTGTAGTTTTTTAGGTTCTAGTTCAACAAATAATGATTCATGCACTCTTTCTCTAAGGGCACCTCTTGTGCCCAATTTTCCTACTTCATTTGGTTTGATGTCATTTAAGATCTAGTGAGCTTCATGAATTCCTTGAATGGGGAGTAGTGTGGATGTCTCACCTATCTCAAAGTTTCCATCATGATCCTAGAATGGATCATTAGGTGTGAAGAATGTTGATGAAGATGGATGTGAAACAATAATTTTATCACGATAGCATTATTGTGTGAAGAGGTAGAAGGTGCAGAAGATACAAATATTTGCTCAATATCACAATTTTGGTCCTCCAAACTTATGAGTTGATTTGTAAATTCCAGAGTTTTGAGTAACTTTTCAATGTCTCCCCCCAAAGGCTAGAATCTGAACATCATATATGTTAGCATCTTTTGATCTAGGCTAAATATTGTATCCCTTGGTATCCAATGTAACCAATTGTTCTTCAGTTTCTACAAACACAACATCACATGTCACAATCACTTTTCGATGTGAAGGAATGAATACCTTGTATCCTTTCTGATCCATAAGGTATCCAACAAAGATACCTTTATTATCTTAAGATTCAAGTTTATTTCTATGCTCTAGAAGAATATGAGCATAACAAATGGAGCCAAATATTTTGAAATGGTTTATAGTGGCGGGTGTCCAATCTATTTTTCATGAGATGATGGTCGAGTTTTGAGGGACTCGTTGTGTTGAGTACATGCATAGCAGTCCAGGTGGCTTCAACCCAAAGATATGGAGGCACATTTTTGTAGACAAGAAGGGCATGATCCATGTTCATAATTATCCTATTCATGTGCTTGAAAATACTATTTTTTTGAGGTGTGCCTGGTATTATCAATTGATGTTTGATCCCATGTGAGGATAAGTATTATAATAATTCATTTGAGGTGTACTCACTACCATTGTCACTCCTTAAGGTCTTGATTCTACAACCTAATTTTTGTTTTATGCAAGCATTGAATGCTTCAAATAATTCAAAAGCTTTAGACTTCTCCAAAATGTTGATCCATAACTTCTTTGAGAAGTCATCGATGAAGGTGAAGTAATACCTTTTGTCTTTTTTAATGAGGGAATAAATATTGGCCCATAAATGTCTGAGTGAACTAGCTCTAGTTTTTGTGTGGACTTCCATCGACTCTTTAGAAGAGGTTTTTAATAGGATTTGGCAATGATGCATACTTCACATTTTATGGGTTTGGAAGATAAGTGTGGTAGTCCCTTGATGGTGGACTCCATTTATCTTAATCGATTAAGTTTTACATGATCCATGTGAGCATTTCATTATTACATCACTGGAAAGATTCTCGGGGGTTAGGGTGACATTAAGTGGCATATCAACTTTAGTAATGTGAACTTCAGAAGTAGGATATCCAACAACTCTAATGAATTTTCCATCTAATAAATCGGTCATGACAACTATTTTATAGGGTGGATGAATGATTCAAAGAGTTTTATCTTTAGGAGTGACACTCAGATCAAATCAATGGTAGATGAGTGTGGATAGTGACAATAAATGTTTCTTATAAATAGGGATGTAGAGAATATCAAGTAGCCAAAAATCAGGTAATCCAAGAAGTTTCAATCAGGGTTATGTATAAGGGATCTACCCCAAAATCTATTTATAAATTGAAGGTGAATTGTCTTGGAATATCGACAAAATATGGATAAGTATACATGGAAAATTCCAATTATTTTTCTCCAAAAAATTTCAAACCATGGCGAATTGCAATTATTTTTCTCCAAAAAATTTCAAACCATGGTGATTTTTTCTATGTTTGGGGCCATGAATATCGGTTTTGCAAAATCTAAAAATGTACGACATACTTAAAAGCTTTAGGTCAATATGAAATACTTCAGGTCAACATGACAATAAATGGCATGCCAATCGGTTGCATTCATGACTATTGGTTACAAGCATACCAATCAATTGTAGTCATACCGATCGATTGCAGCCATGAAAATTAGTTGCATCCATGCCAATCGGTTGCAGTGATGCCAATTGGTTATAGCCAATATGATTGGTTGCAACCATGATGATCGGTTGTAGAAATGATAATCGATTGCAGTCATGACAATTGGTTGTAGGTATGCCGATCGGTTGCAGCTATGTCGATTGATTGCAACCATGATGATCGATTGCAGCCATGACGATCGGTTGTAGCCATGTCAATCGGTTGTAATAATGATGGTCGGTTGTAGCCATGATTATCAGTTACAGCCACGATGATCTGCTATAGCCATGTCGATCAGTTGCAACCATTCCAATCAATTATAGCCATATCGATCGGTTGTAGCCATGATGATCAGTTACAACCATGATGATCGGTTGCAACCATGCTGATGTGCTACAACATTCTAGTTCCCATCGATAGCAACGGTGCTCTGTGCCATGTCTCATCCATTTATTAAATGATTGCATGCAAAGGACATGTGTCATCCATCAGTTGAATGATTACATGTAGAAAAGTCTATATAAAGGGAATTAACAGTCATTTTTTCTCTTTTCTATCATGATTTTAACCTTTTTCCTCCTATTTTAAAGCTTTATTACCCCTTTTTCTCTCGTTTTAACACTTTCTTACCCCTTTTCCTCTCGTTTTATATTGGTTTTTACAATCTACCTTAATTTTTAAGTAGTTTTTAACCATTTTTCTCTTGTTTGAAACCTTTTTCATTGTATCTTCTTATCCATACCATACACCCCTATGGCATCCCCTACAACCCATGTAATGTTTAAAGTTAATTATAAGAACCTGGTTTTCCCATTGATTTCAGAAATTTTATCAACATCGGGTTACGACATGTCTTGGGTCATGGAATCTGGTCTTCGAGGTCTTATTTCAATGCCCCATTTTGATATGGACGTTAAACTAGTGGAGAGGATCATTGTAGCTTATGATATGGATTTAGGTAAGGTAAATCTTATCAACGACAACAAAAACATTGTTCTTTCTTTCTCAGCCATTGATGTCGCTAGATTGACATCATTACCCCATGCTAGTGTTGAGCTTGTCACTTCTAAATACCAGTTAACTGATGATGACAAACTCTACTTGGAGACCACCTTCAAAGTGCAGTCGAAATCTTTTCAAGGTATAACTGCTTTTTTATTTAATTGATTTTAAATTCTTATCAGTGATTGAACGTACAATTACTAATTTTAGTTTTTTTGCAGTTAATTCCACCAAGTCCAGAAGGGTTTTGACCATACCAATGATTGAAAATAAATTTCTTCAAGCATGTTGTGAATTCTTCCTTTCTAGACTCATTCTGCAAGGAAGGCCAATAAAAATTACGATGTGGGCCTTAGCGTATTTGGTCCGTTGTATAGGACACAAAAATTCTACTGGTGCACCTATGTCTCAAATCGAATCATATTGGAAATAGAGAACGTGAAAACCCACGCTTCACCCTCACCGACAGTTAGCACATGTAATTATATTATTGTTTTTTTTTTATGAATCTTTTCATAATTTATGGAACACTCTAGTACCAACATCTTGGCACTCAATCCTTGTCAATTTAGCCATGACAAAACAATAGGTTCAGGTAATTTTTTTTAATATTTAAGTAATTTTTTTTTCATTGCTTGTCTTTTTGTAATTTTGACATTTTATACCAAACACAGAAAAGGGCATTCTCTTCCTCTTCAAATCAGGATGCTGCTATCAGAGGTTATAATCTAGAGGAATCAAGAAACTTCGAAAAACCTACAAAGGAAGCAGCACCACTGATAAGGAAAAGATCATCAAGGAAATGTAGAAGATATATTTCTCCTGTTCGTCAACAATCTCCACATGCAGTTGCACGTACGTTGCCAATAGGCATAGTTACGCATGAGGTTTCATCTTCTGGGAGTAAGTTTTAATTACTATCGAAATAATTTTTTTATAATATTTTTACTATTTTTAATTAATTTTATTTTGTTTTTTTAGATGTACAACATGACCACATTCCATTTGTAGTAGCATCTATACAAAATGTTGTTTCTTCTGCCGGTAAGTGTTATAACAATATTTGCAACCAATTTTCATAATGTGATTTTATATCTAGTTTTTATTTTCTACCTTCACAAAAATTTTAACTAATTTTTATTTTTATGTTTTAAGGTCCCTTGCAACAATTTCGTTAACAAAATCAACAAATGTCGCCCCCTCCTCCATAATGCCCAACTCAAATGCGAGGTCAGTGCTTACTAGTTGGAAAAAACTTTCTTCCATCTAGGCTACAGAGAGAAGCAACACAACAAATTTTAGAGAGAGAAGCGTCAAAGACTTTTTACGATTTTTGTCGTATATCTATTAATAATTTTACTTTTAAGGATATACCGAAAGCTTCTGGTACTGGGTTGGTTGATGTTCCACTTGATAAAGATTACTTTTTATAAGATAACATACACACTCAATTTCAACTATCATATATGGTTCAAGATAAAGTAAATGAAGGTGCAAAATGTTTAAGAAAATCTCCTCCAAGGGAAAGAAGCACCCATCAGGCTCCTCCTCGACAAGAGGATCATATAATAAAATTTTCAAAAAAATATTTTGTTTCTGATAATGTTGAATCTACAATTAATGATTTGCTACTTCCAAAAATAACAAAAATGAAAAAATGGGAGTATCGGGCTAAGGTGTCGATAAAGGAAATTAATTCCCGTTATAATAATTTTTCAAAAAGAGAAAATTTTCTATTGTTGAAAATGAACCAGAAAAGATGGAGGCTCTGCTACAAAAAGTAAAATCTAAATGTTGAAGTTGAATACATCATACACAAATGAAATTTTAAAGTTTATAATGAACAGATTAGAGAATATAAACGGTGTGGCCCAAGCTTATTGCAATGAATGGGCAAATGATAAGAAAAAGGTTGATGTTGTTGTAGCTACAAAGAATGTTGCTGAGGTTTGACTCGCCTTTGTGTTCAAAAATTTGTTGTTCTCTTTTTTAAAATGCAATTATCTTTTCATGTTGATTAAATTTTTCCCTTTTGCAGGTAAAGTATGAAAATATCAAGAAGCAGGTTCAAAACTTGCAAGACTATCTTAGGATGGAAAGGAGTTCTTAAATGCTTCCATGGCAATGAAAAAAGAGCACAGGAATCAGTTCAACAAAATAACATTTTATGAAAAATCATTATCCACAATGGATTGGATCCTGATGTTTTGCTTAAGGATAAGGGTAAAGAAGTTAAGGACCAACATCTAAATATGTTGGCAAATAAGAAAAGACCCTTCTCGATGGAAGGCAAAATGTTGAGATGATCATTTTCAATTATGGAATAATTGATAGTACTATTACCCAACTCGATAAAAGAGCCATCGAAATGCAGGATGTGGTAATCATGGAAGTAGTGGATGTGGAAAAAGGAGTTGAACAAGAGAAATATGAGGGAGGGGTCTATGGAGACTGTGGAAGCCATTGAGAAGGCAAAATTAATGGAGGAAGGGGGAAAATATTCTGAGGGGAAAAAATAAATTTTAAAAACAATTTTAAGACATTTCATATGTTTTAATTGGAAAACAAGATACTTGCTTTTATTATTTTACTATTACACTATTAACATTTATAATTGTCTGTTATTTTCATCTCTTAAGTATTATGGTGTTTCAAATTTCAAATATGCTTGAGTTTACGTAGAATATATGCATAGATATAGATTTACATGTTATTCAATGTTATTCATGTTGTGATTTCAAAATGATTTTTGTCTTGTGGATTTTGCTATGTTGTTTTTATATTTCAATATTCAAATGAGTTTGAATTTTTAGTTTATTCAATGTCATTCATTTTTTGTATATAAATGTGTTTTGTCTTTTTTACTATGCTATATTGTTTCATATTCAACGTTAGTTTACGATGGAGATATTAATGAAAGGGTTAAATTTAAATTTCCATATATTATGCTATGTTGTTTTATATTTCAATTTTCAAATGAGTTTACAAATGATATATCTATGCATGTGTTTAAATTTTAGTTTATTCATATTCATTCTTGTTGTAGTATAAAAGTGAGTAATTTCATTTCTATTTTGCGATATTGTTTTTATATTTCAAGTGAATATGGTCATTTGTATTATGCTATATAGTTTTTATATTTCAAAGTGTTTTTACGAAGTATATATCTATGCATGGGTTTCGATATTTAATGCATTCGTAATTATTATAGTTGTATAAAAATCAATATGGTCATTTGTATTATGCTATATTGTTTTTATATTTCAAAGTGAGTTTACAATGGATATATCTATGAATGGGTTTCAATTTTTAGTGCATTCATAGCCATTATAGTTGTATAAAATTAAATACGGTAATTTATATTATGCTTTATTGTTTTTATATTTTAGAGTGATTTTACAATGGATATATCTATACATGAGTTTAAATTTTCATTTTCCATATTTAGAGTACTATTCTATGTGCTTTTTCATACATTTGTAGAAATTTTTTTAGTAGTTATCTATATATACAAGGTTAACTCTATGACAAAGCATAAACCATAAAAAATCTCTATATTTTGTCAGCAATGTCGATCGGTTGCAGGCATGTTGATCGGTTGCAGACATGTCGATCAGTTGTAGATATGGTGATCAGCTGCAGATATGCCGATTGGCTATAGACATGCACATCAGCTACAAACATGTTGATCGACTGTAGGCATGCTGATCGGTTGTAGGCATAACGAACGACTATAGATATGCCGATCGGTTACAAACATGCCAATCGGCTGTAGACATGTCAATCGATTGCAGGTATATCATTGCATATGTGTCATGTGTCAACCATATATGAAATGATTACATTTAAAGGCCATGTTTCAACCATTCATGAAATGATTGCATGCAGAGACCACGTGTCACCCATCCAAAAGCTAATTATATGTAGAGAATTCTATATAAAGGGATTAACAATCATTTTTTTCCCTATTCTATCATAGTCTTAATCATTTTATTCCTTTTTTAATACATTCTTACCCATTTTCATCTCATTTTAACGCATTATTAACCCTTTTCCTCTAGATTTACCTTAGTTTTAACCTTTTACCATAAGTTTTAAGCCATTTTTAACCCTTCTCCATTTTGAATCCTTTTCTATCAAGTTTCACATACCATCCTCTGTGCCTTCTTATCCATACCCATACACCCTATGGCATCCCCTACAACCCCTATAATGTTTAAAGTTAATTATAAAAACTTGGTTTGTCCCTTAATTTCAAAAATTTTATCAACATCGGGTTACGACATATCTTGGGTCACAGACTCTGGTCTTTGGGATTTTTTTTCAATGCCCCATTTCGATATGGACGTTAAAATGATGGAGAGGATCATTGTAGCTTATAATATGGATTCGGGCAAGGTAAATATTGTTGCCGACAATAAAAATATAATTCTTTCTTTTACAGTTATAGATGTCACCATATTGATAGCATTACCCCACACTGGTGTTGAGCCTATCACTGCCAAATACCAATTAACTAATGAAGACAAAATCTACCTGGAGACCAACTTCAATGTGTAGTTGGAATATTTTCAAGGTATAACTATTTTTTATTTAATTGAATTTAAATTCTAGTCACTAGTGTATTACTGATTTTGTTTTTTTTGTAGTTACGTCCACCAAGTCTAGAAGAGGTTTGACCATACTGGCGATTGAAAATAAATTTCTTTGGGCATGTTGTGAATTCTTCCTTGCCATACTCGTTCTGCAAGGAAGGCTGACATAAATTCCTATGTGGGCCTTAGCATATTTGGTCCGTTGTTTTTCACACCAAAAATTCAACTGATCCACCTATGTCTCACATCGGATCAAATTGGAAATAGATAACATGATAACCCATGCTTCACCCTCACCGATAGTTAGCATATGTAATTATATTATTGTTTTTTTTTATGAATCTTTTTACAATTTGCATAACACTCTAGTACCAACATCATGGCACTCAATCATTGACAATATAGTCATGAGAGAATAGCAGGTTCAGGTAATTTTTTAATCAATATTTAAATAAATTTTTTTATTTTTCCATTATTTGTCTTTTGTAATTTTGACATTTTATATATACACAGAAAAAGGCATCCTCTTTCTCTTCAAAGCGGGATGTTGCTGTCAGAGGTTATAATCAAGAGGAATCATGATATTCTGAAACACCTGTGAAGGAAACAACACTACCTATATGGAGAAGATCAACAAGGAAACCTAGAACATCTAGTTCTCTTGATCTTTGACAACCCCCACCTGGGGCTGCATTACGTCCACTACCAATGGGAAAAGATTCTAGAGCAAGAAATTAAATTTTAAAATTTGATATTTTGAAAGACAATTTTATGACATTTCATATGTTTTCGTATGGAAACAAGATACTTGCTTTTATTATTTTACTTTTAAGAAATACACTTTTATAATTGTGTATTATTTTCATATTTTAAGAATTATGGTGTTTCAAATATGGTATGTTGTTTTCATATTTCAAATTTTAAATTATTTTATGAATGATATATCAATGCATGTGTTTAAATTTGAGTTTATTTATATTCATTCTTGTTCTTGTACAGAAAAGTGTTTTTTCTTTTTTAATATGCTATATTGTTTTCATATTCAATGTTAGTTTATGATGGAGATATTTATGTAAGAGTTAAATTTCAATTTTCCTATATTATGCTATGTTATTTTTATATTTTAATTTTCAAATGAGTTTACGAATGATATATCTATGCATGTGTTTAAATTTCAGTTTAATCATATTCATTCTTGTTGTAGTATAAAAGTGAGTATTTTCAAAAACCCCTATTAGAAGCTCCCAACATCTGAAGCTAAAGCAAGTTTCAAAAACCCCACCTTCCATATCAGGCAAGCCTCCCAAAGCCCAATCCTCTTCACCTGATTTGGTTGATAAATTTCTCCATAAGCTAGTCATCCATGCCACCAATGCATCCATCATTCACTTGGAGGCTGCCCACATTGCCATCGGTAAGGCCATTGAGAGCCTCAAATAATAGAGACACAACCTTAGCCTGTTCTTATTTTGTGGCAATTTCAATGGTTCTGCTGCTGAACCCTCATCTGATGTTAAAGGAGGGGCTACTGAAGATAAGGTTTTAGAAATTGCAAAAGATACCTGCCTTGATGGTTTGAAGGAGATTCCAAATGTGAAAGAGACCTCGAAGGATGTAGAGAAGGATGCAACAAATGACAATGTTTTTAATATTGATGTCCACACTTTTCTACAACCCGACGCTCTTCCTTGATGGCATTTTTTGCTAGTCCCGGTCGCTATTTTGGGTTGTTCTCCATTTCCTCTAGTTTCATGGCATGTTGTTGGGTCTGTTCCTACTTGTCTCCTCCTTTCTACCTTTTGGTGTTGTTCCTTTTTGTTCCTTTGTGCTAAAGGATCGTTGGTAATCCTTCAGGTTGCTTTTTGAGTGTAATGGCTTCAGGCCTTTCAATTTTTATGAGATTTGCTCTGTTATTCGTGTTTCTCTTTTCCTCCTCTTGTTCCTCAGAGTTCATTTTTTTAAAATGTGACAGGGTGCCTTTCAAATGCCATTTTTTAATTAATATAATTTTTTTTGGTAAGTTGGAATTATATTACAAGCGGGTTTTGAAAGGATCCCAAAAACCTTCTTACAATAGGTCAAAAGACCAAACCAAGGGTTAAAACCCAAATGACACATCCCACCCAGTGGGAGACTCATTACAAGGATGAAGATAAAATCTTGTCTAGCGGGAAACATCCGAAGACCACCATAAAGGAAATCTCGCCCAATAGGAAAAACTAACTGTCAAAAAGGGAAAATCCTGCCCAGCGGGGACCCTAGCAAATTTAAAAACCTTCCCAGTAGGGAAAACAACAAAAAAAATTACAATCCCGCCTCATGGGGAAAAAACCGCACAATCTAGAAATCTTGCCACGTGGGGAAAACAAGCATGTTTAGGAATCCCGCCAAGCAAGAAAGGCACACAAACCCTAAACCAACATGTTTGAGAAATCCCACCTAGTGGGAAAACTAGCAAAATTGGAAGATCCTGCCTGCGGGAAAACCACCAAACCAACCCTAAACCGGGTGTGAAGGGTCCCGCCCAACGGGGAAAAAAACTAGCAGCAAGGGAAGGTCCCGCCCCGTGGGAAACCCAACAGCAACAGGAAATCCCGCCTTGCAGGAAAAAAATAGCAGCATGCCCAGAATCCCGCCTTCAAAGAAACCAGCAAGAGAAGGCAAACCCGCCCAACGGAGAAAAACCAGCAGTATGCCCAAGACCTACAGACAAACCCACGACCCCCCATCGGGGAAAACCAACATGCCCTAAACCTGTAGAAAATCCCATGAACTCGTGGATCCCGCCCAGCGGGAAAACCAGCAGCATGCCCAGAAGAACACAACCCCTGCCTAACAGGAACCCCGATCTGGGATGCAAGCTGCAGAGGAGAGACAGGGAAGCTGTCCCGTGAGCGTCCATGACTAAGAAGGATTTTTACGGGTAGAAAAAATAGCGGAAGCCATTGCATTGTAAGATCTTGAGCCCCCATCCCAAGATCAAACCCTGCAAGGAAACAAGCCATTAAAACCACCATCAAGAAAACTTCTAGCCCCACCATTGTCTGTCAGGGAATGGATCCAAGGAGAGATGTAGTTGCATGCATGGTCACCCCCCAAGGACCATTTTGAATTAATATAATTAACTTACCAAAAAAAAAGTATTTTCATTTCTATTAAGCTATATTATTTTTATTTTTCAAGTGAGTTTACGAAGGATATATCTATGAATGGGTTTCAATTTTTAGTGCATTCATACTCATAGTTAGCCATTATAGTTGTATAATAATGAATATGGTAATTTGGATATATCTATGAATGGGTTTAAATTTTCATTTTCCATATCTAGAGTAATATACTACATGCATTTTTCATACATATATACATACATTTTTAATATGCATACACGGTTTAATCAATGACAAAGCATAAATCATAAAAAATCACTATATTTTGTCATATCATACAACTAATGATACTAATGATACATACATACATTTAAATTCAAAGGAAAAATAACTATTTTTTGTCAACATATACATTTAGTTCAATAACATAGCATCATTATGTATACATGGTTTTCAAATTTTCAACTTACTCAAAGCTATAACATACATCATAAATTTTGAAAACATAGACAATCTATAAGATTAAAAATCAAACATGCATAATCATCGAAAATTGAATTATTATATGATTTTACAAAAAATCAAATACAAAAAAGCTTTGATAATATGAAATATTTCAATTCCAGAAAATCACTGTTAATATGAATTTATTCAAATCACTAAAATTTTACAATTTCAAATCTGAAAAAAATATTAGATTATATGAATTTTTCATATAATCATTGTAATTTTTACATTTATGGAAGATAATACAAATCTTTATCAACTTCTCCACAAGAACTGAGAATCTGTGAATTTTGCATTTCTATAATCTCGTCATCACTCCTAGTTGAATCATTTTCGTCATTATCAACCATATTAGAGAGACCTCTTATTTCTGCTAGGGACTTCCAATATGTCAACGCTCTGTCATAGGGAAATTTACCCACCTCGTACGATGACACATACATTCTCAAACAATTTTTCAAATTTATGTCCAACCTATTAAAAACTTTTGATTTAACAAAAGTTAATGCACTGAAAACCCTTTCGTCTTCAACAGATACCAAAATCATTGTCTGACATAATTCATATAAAATAAAGTATTCACTCATAGTATCTTGCAAGACACTACTTCAATACATTTTTTTGTTAGAAACATGTGATTGAACCAGTCTCATGTGGATTTTTGAATTGTGCAATTTGATTATCCATTGTTATTCCAAATTTGGTTGATCGATGTCTCAAAAGATCTTTGTTTAGAATACCATTGATTTCAATGCCATTTATTTCCACACTTTTAGAGAAATGTTTCATAAGATTACCCATATATTTTACAAATAACTCACTTCTACTACTTTGGTCACCACAAGGATTCCATAAATTAGGATTAACAAAAGCCATGGCCTCAAGTGTCTCATCTCTCTTAAAATGATCTCTTATTTCACTTTTTAATGCATTTGGAATTATTTTCAATTTATTCTTAGTGTTATCCAAAACCTCATCGAATTCGGAATGGGTAATGGGCACTTGTTCAACATCATCTGTCAGAGTATTTAATCGCTTTTCAAAATGATATACAGGAATCAACTTTCCATGGATAGCAATACAAATATTATCGTTGTTGTTGAGCTTTAAAAAGTTGTTCAGTTCATTGACATTAATTAATGTATTTCAACTATCAAACTTAGGATCCTCAAAATGTTTTTCAGATAAATAAATCCTATCAATAACCATACATATTTTTTTTCTCATCCTCATGAAATTGACAATATAAATTTTCCTTTCCTATGCAATTTTAATCATAGTATTCATTTCTTGTAACATTGGTAGAATACCACATAATGTGAGAAGAGGTTCCAAGTCATTCATACAAAAAAACAAATCTTTTGCCTTGTCTCTACGATGTGCATACATAAACCCAACTAAGGATTGATATTCTGAAAATACCCTTTTTGTAGGAAGAAACAATGAAATCCACCTGGTTTCACATATTTTAACATTTTTTTGCCTTTCGTTACTCCTAGAGAAAACTGTTGAAATTCTACAAACCTTTTTGGACTGCATGAAAAGTATGAGTGTATATCACGGACGAGTTCTTCCACTCTAGCTACATTATCAAAATTGCTCACAATTTTGTATGCAAGATTCATTCGATAAGCCATGCAATTAATAGGAATCACATATGGGGCAATGGAAGTCTGAAGCCTAACACAAAGACCATTCCTTTGTCCTTGCATTGTAGCCGCACCATCAACTCCAACACAAATTAACTTTGTGGTAATTTCCTTTTCATCCATTCCGGTAATATCCTTTAAACTGGTTACAACAACATTATAAATGTTTTTCGCATTACAATTTTAAATAATATTATGTAGTGTTAGTAAATGAGGTTGTCTCAAATGATTTTTGAATGTGTAAACATGTATGCAAATCCAATATGTGTTATCAACAACTATTACCCATCAATGGAAAGTGAAATAAATTTGGCTTGTTTCACATTCTCTCTCAGGTCTTCCTTCTCAACCAGTGATAGATATTTTACCATTTCGCAACCACTTCGATCTGACCAATGTAAATTGATAAGGTTTTATACATTGGATAGTTGAAGTATTTCCTTAAAATCAGTAAAATCATACATGGATCGACATTTTTTTAGAATACTGTATACAATAGCAAACTGTAATTTCTTTGAGGCTAATAAAGTATTATTAACTTTTTGAAATTGTGCCTTGATTGTTCCACCCTTCTTAATGAGAGTTTGTTTTTGTTTCATTGCTTTATCATATTCAAGAGCATATCTCACATGCACACATTTTTTTGCATCCTTCCACCTATGAATTATGTTAATTGTTCCATCACTTCGTATTTCTTTGATGTAAACTTTTCCATAGTGTTTTTCTATTTTGTCTTTCTTATTTTGTAATAAATGATCCTTTCCCAACTTCCATGTACAAATAATACATTTACACACATTCAGTTTCTCATATCGCTTAATAAAGGGGTATAATCGTGCCCATTCATTTTTAAAATCCCTTCCAATAGTCCATTCGCTTATATTTTGACATTTAGATTTTTTACTAGAAGATTCCCTAGAGGTCTGAATTTTAATTGTACTATATTTTTCCTTTTCGGTTGATGTATCTAAATTTAAAATCTCCTGAAGTGGATGTTGAATGTCTTTATTAGGAAAATTATCAGGTGGTCCCATCTCATATTTTGGAATATCTTTGAGTAAACGCACATCAAGGTCAACAATGTTAACTGCATTCAATGTTTGGTGTTCTCTATCATTTTTTGTTGTAAAAAAGGTACTATTTTAAAGAATTAACAGAATACAGTTTTACAAAGCATTTAAAAAGAGGTAGATAAACAAAAAACCATTTATATATTAATAGAGAAAGGTTTTACATTTAAGAACAAAATTTTTAGAAAACTGATGGTAAAAGGTGTCTGTACCTGCAAGTTGTATAGAATATGTAGAGATTGATGTCTCATTGCATTTTTATGTAAAATATTTTAGAATTGTCTTTTTACAAGAAGATTGGCCTACCTTCTTTCCATCTTCAATAGGTGACATTATGTCTATAAATAAAAACCTTTAGATGTTAGGAAATGTATATGAATTTGAAGGAAAATAGCAGACATCCCTCAAGATGACATATGATCCTAACACACAACATGATAGGAAATACTTAGATAGTGCTTCTACACTATGTATGAAACATACTCTAAGAGACAAGAAACAGTATCTAACAAAATAAATGCTCTTGACACACAACCAAATGACATTTATAGTTGTCTATCACTGTTGCGTATAGTTCACCTATAGTGCCTATGAAACTATAGAAAAATATATTTGGATAAAATAACAATGGAATAATAATACTCTACCAATTTTTAATCATGAATCCTCTACAACCGATACACTTTTGTCGATAAACACTTCCCTGCAACCGATCGGCTTATACGATCGACAGTCACTACAAGCAACATAATGTCGACCACACATCCTTGCAATCAATAGAGTTATACCAAAAAAACTACAACCAATAACCTAACACCAATTGATACGACCCTACAACTAATAGACTAATACATATCAGTACATTTGCAACCGACCTACCAAGATCGATCGACACCTCTACAACCAATAGACGAATGTCGATCGACACCTCTAAAATTGATCGACTAAAGATGATTGACATGGTTCTGCAATCGATAGACCAATGTCGATTGGTACCTCTACAACTGATATGCAAATGCTAATTGACAAACCCTACAATCGATTAGCTTATACCGATAGACACGACTCTGCAATCGATTGGCTTATGCTGACAGACATGGCTCTGCAACTGATCATATTATGTCGATAGACACATCTCTATAATCGATTGGCTTATACCAATAGATACAGCTCTACAATTGATCAAATTTTGTTGACAGACATGACTCTACAATCGATCAACTTATATCGATAGATATAGCTCTACAATCGATCAGCTTATGTCGATAGACACGGCTCTACAATCGATCAACTTATAGCGACATACATGGCTCTACAATCGATTGGCTTCTACCGACATACACAACTCTACAATAGATTGGCTTATACCTATTGACATGGCTCTACAACCAATCAACTTATGTCGATAGACATGACTCTGCAACCAATCGACTTATATCGACAGACGACTCTGTAATCGACCATCTTGTGTCGATCGACACTCGTCTGCAATCTATTGTTTTATTTCAACAGTCATGGCTCTACAACCATCGTCTTGCACTGATCGACACTCCTCTGCAACCTTCTCAAGTTTTTTGTTGTTTTAGAGCTATTTTTGAGTTAGAGTATTTTTTATGTATATTTATTGGTACCCAGTATAGTATATATACGTGTAGTATATGAGGCGATTTGGGTGGGAAAAGTAAAATCATTTATAATTTGAAAGCAATTTGGGCAAAAAATATAAAATCATTTATAATTTGAAGGTGAATTGGACAGGAAAATCAAAGTCATATGTAATTTGAGGTTGACAAATTAAAATAAAGTTAGGTTCATGATTATCAATGGTAGGCGAATTTACCGCAAAAAAAAATTCACCCCGTAAATTTACGGGTGAATGGGCCCCAGTGAAATGATCCAAAATTAGCCTTTTCAAAATTTTAAAAATCCTAAATAGAGCCAATTTATGATATTTCGCGCTTGTGCATAACCCTAGTTTCAATCGAGCAGTTCCAGCTCCTTCAACTGCTTGAGATGATTTGTCAACCATGTAAACTACACCAAGTACTTTTGAGTTAAATTCTTCAAAGAAGTCCTTGTTGGAAGTCATATGTTGGATGGATCCAGTATCTATTATCCATGAACTACTAATGGAGGCTACGTTGTGGTCAACTCCATGGGTTGTGATGTAGTATGAGAAATGTCATAGCCAACATATCTTGAATGTGCCTCAATGAATATTTTTATATGGTAATGTGCTGATGATTTGGGTATGCACAAATTGAGTACTTTGGAAGACGTTTGGATTAGATTCATCTTTATTTACATTATGTGCACTATGCTTTTGAAATTGCTTGATCTTGTGTGTGGTAGTTCAGTAATCAGTGGCATAGTGCCCTTTTCTATTACAACATTTACACATAATATATGAGATTATGGTTCCTTAAGAGGTACTAGGCTATTTTATTTATCCTTGACTTGTTTGATGTCATGAGTGTTCATATTGACCATCATTAGAACTATCCTTATCCTTTACCTTTGCCTTGACCATGACCTCAACAACAACTTTTGTTACCTTGACTGTTTGAAAAATTTGCATCTTCATCCACCTGAAAGGCTGATTTACCAGGGTCAAAATTGGTGAAGTTTGTGTCAAAGATATTGTCAATTTCAATTAACTTTTCTAATAAGGCTTCAAAGTAGAAAATTTTTAAGGTTCCACTAGTTGATAAATTGGAAAGCAAGTTCTTGTATTTAGTAATATGAAGACATGACTGAATGAAGAAATCCCATGTGATACATTAATTTTTAAAGTCATTTTCAATGACTTGTTTAATAGGGCAAAGGAGGTTGATGGTGGAAATAGAGTATACTTTTTGTATATTTATTTTATTAATCTTAAGGACAAGATGAACAAATTCTAGGTCAAATTTGGTGTCAAATTTTTTCTTGAAGACTTCAAGAACTGACCATGTTGTGTTATGCTTGGCTGCATAAATAAAATTATGAAGGTGATATTATGTGACAAGTAGGATATCGACACAAATTTGATCATCATCTATGTACTATTTTTCCAGAGTTGCAGCATCTATGGGTGGTGTGGGATTTGTGTCCAGATGGTTGCACCATAGGTTCTCAAATTTTGTAGTTGTCCTAAAGCCTATGAACTATTGATCCCAATTATCCTTACCTTTAAGGGTACACCCAACATTTTTTTTGAATTTAGAAGTCATTATGACCTATGATACTACAAATACCTAAAAGAGGTGTGTCAAGGTGTGAACAAGGAAAAATATCTAAGTGAGATAAAATGTGCCTATAAATAATGATCCAAGTGATGATAATAAATGAATGCGATCCATTAGACCTTGTTCATCATCCAAGTAGAATCTCTTTTATAAATGATGAATTGTACAAGTGGCTATGAATCCCAATGCAATAGGATGATGATGTGGCTAAATCTGAAGTACTAAAAAAAGTGTTTAGCCCAAACTAAAATACTAAAAATAAATGTAAAAGCTAATATATCCAATAGATGAATGTGTGGGTCAATATCTCCAATTATAGATTACACAATTGAATACCAGTGTAGGATGTGCAAAAATAGTAATCTCAATCTTATGACTATAAGTAGGTGAGGTGCTAAAAGTTGGAGAGGTATAATGAGCTTATCTCAAATTAAGTCCATCAATTGGATGCCCACATATAGATGCGTTGTGATCAAATCCAAGTTATGATGGAGCCCAAGTCCTACCATTAATCACCTAGTTTATTGTGGTCAGTGATATACTCTCGAAAGAGAAGTACATGATCTATTCTATAGCTATGATGAATATTAGATTGACCTAATTTTAATATTTATTAAGAGTTTTCTATTTTTTGAGCATAGGTGAAAGGATGATCCATTTCCAAAGGTTCACGGGTATGAATAATCTCCTTCACTATGTATTCTCAATAAGTCTAGTCCAAATTTGGCTCATAGGGCCTTTAATGCAAATTTTCCACCGCCAACGAAGCGGTGTCCTATCACGAGGCTAGGTTGTAGAATGAGTCATTTGATACATTCCTTTTAGGTATTATGCAAATATGTGAATTGATTTACAATTAAAGAAAGCAAATGAAAACTAAAAATAGACTTGGACTGTAGATGGAGTGCTACTACAGTGCTAATGTGGTAGTATGTATGTTAGGTGTGATCCATTAGACCTTTCTCATAGTTCAAGTGGAATCACTTTTATAAATGAGGGATATAAGTTAACCAAAAGCAATGTGGAAAATTTTGTAAGCCACTTATACAAGTACAATGGTGAAGCCAGAAGCCTACTATGTTGTCAAATAAAACATTGTTAGTTTACATAGAGGTCAATCTAATTGTATGGTTGTGTAAAAATAAACATGGTCAATTTACATAGAGGCCATCAAACTTAATCATATTTGGATTTTGGATACTGTATGGTTGTGTAAAAATGAACACGATAATTTTACATAGATTTCATTGAACTCGTTCAAATCCAAATTTTGGATACAATATGGCTATGTAAACATGAACACATAAATAGAGATACAAGCTAATATTTGCAATAAAAAGAAAATATATGGAGGTTTTATGCAACATCCTCATGCTCTCCTTCAACTCAACACATAAATTTTTGGAGGAGAGGAAGGGAATGCAATGCTTCTCCAAGCTTGGTTGTGGGAGGGGAAAGCATCCAAACTCTCTTAGAACTTGTAGTAAGGATCAATGTTATGTGCCCAAGCTCAACCACATGGAACAAGAAAAAAGGAGGAGAAGATTTCTAATAATGGAGAGAATGAAAAATCACATCTCTTACTTTATGTTGTGGAATTATATATTGATAAAAATGATGTTAGGGTTACGGTTCCCAAATCTATATTACATAAAATTCAAATGAACATTAAATGACATTACACATTAAAATAACCTATTCTAATGAGGTCTTATTAAAGCCTCATAACAACTAATTTGGAAAATAACTAATAAACATGACCTTGTCGCATTAACATGTTTTCACTAATAATATTTATAATAAAGCACGACTTATTGAAAAAGAAACGAAGGAAAAAAATCATGAACCAAAATGAAGAATGCTCAAAAAATTTAAGATTTATGAAAAGTTTAAACCAAAGACTTGTTAGAAAAAGAAAATTGAAGTAATTTATGGGTGGATAAGCAAATCAAAGTGGAAAAATATTATGGAAATGTTAAAATATTTTTATACAAATAAAATAAGTATGGAAAACATAGATTTATATTCAAAATATGCTAAAGAAGAAAATGTAGATGACAGGTTAATGGGATAGATACAGTGCCAAAATCTCAAGTAGTATGAAATTCATATCCAGACAACCAAGACAAGAGTTAGATATTGATGGAATAAGGTCTTCAAACCAAATAATGTAATATGGGTGGGGTGTTGGAGGTATTACATTATTTGGTACCTTTTTAAATATTTAAATTAGGGAGTGTGTTTTATATTAGAGTCTATAGTATGTGTCAAGTTCTCAAGTGTGAGTATGTGTTATGTAAATAAGTGTGGAGTTATGAGTGTGAGGTGCCATGCATGTAAGTGAGTTAGATGAGTGAAGCATCAAGTTTATAAGTTACTTATGTGTAATCATGACAAACTTTGTATTTATATTAATATGTGAGATTTATTATGGAAAAGGAAAATATGAAGAGTTGGTTTTCCTATGAGTTTTGAAGAGATAAAAGGTCAATATTCATGTAATATAAAGAGTCTCATATATGTATATATTGAATACAAATCCATGTAATATGTGATTCAAAGAAATATTGCATTTATATATAAATTTAGTAGTTTCAATAAAGCTTTCAGTGAGTTTATTGTTCATTGTTGAAGTTTGATATGTTTGCATGTTATTGAGTTGTTTTATGATCCTAGAAATTATCATCCTATGACTATTACATTAATTTGCTAACACACATTTTATTTTGAGAACCCTTTAAATGAGGACACATTTTTGGTTAAATGTTGGACCTATGGTATAAGATCTTGAAATTTAGGCAAAATTTGATTCACAAAAGTCAAGGGATTCTATGAAGATGGAAAAATATTTGGAATTTTAACCAAAGGATTGGTTTGCATAGGTTGAAATGAAAAATAATTTGAGGTGATGTTCAATGGGTTAGTTGAGGGGTTTATTAAATCAAGCATGATCATTGTTATAAAATTATTGAGATTAATAAATCCATAGAGTTAGAAGTGGGAGGAGCCAAATTATATATGGTTCCTACATTAATATTTGAAAAAGGTGTTTATCAAGGAAATACCAACTGAGACATCAGTTTATGAGGAGAAATTTCTATGTTCCTTGCTTCTATGATGGAAGAGGTGACATGAATGAAAATCCTTAACAAATCCTTTATGGAATTTGATGGAGTTTGGTGTCTTATAGAAGATGTGGGGTTGAATTTTCCTCCTTTCATAGCAATGGTCAAAGGTTTTGATCCTAGGGTATTGAGTTCCGTGTTCAAAGATCCTCAAGGAAAATCCATGGATTTAGAGGCCAAAGGAGTTGACCTAGATTGTTGTATGGGCTCTAAACAAGAATTCCTTCCAATTGAATGAGATGTTTTATCTAGATGTTTTCAATTATTTGCATTAATGAGCATTAATAAGACATATTTATTTTTGTAGATAAAAGTGACTAGGTGATCCATGGGTCCAAAAACCACTTATCCCTTTTTATTACATATGAGGAGATATTTATAGAGAAAACAAGTTATTATTCCTCCTTATATACAACATTATTAAACATTATAAAGTTTTCTTAATTGGGGATAATGATTTAGTGTTACATGCAATTTGACGTGCTACACTTCTAGTTATGTAATGGGGTTGTTGATCAACCATACTTGCAAAGAGGAAGTAAATTTTATTAGAGTGTTGTTTAAAGCATTGGTCAAAGAAGAAATAAATATTTTAGAAACCCCTTATATTGTTGTTGGTGATAAAGCAATCTCTCCTTATGACTCCCACTAGCACACCATTTTATACTAGCTACGAGAGATAAACCTCAATATTTATACAATATTTTATTCAAGGAGGAATTAAACCTACTCCAATAGGACTAGAACTTGGTTATGTTCTTTTTACCTTGAGTTAATTTGATTAATACAATGCAAAAAAATTAGGTGATCTAAATTAAAAGTATGGTAAATTTTATGTTTAATTTAGGTAAAAGGTTTTTGACCAAAGGTTGTTTGAGATGATGTCAGTTTTACCAAAAATATGAATAAATATTTAGGAACACTAGTCCCCAAGCCCATGATTCACACTTAGATGAATATTCAATCTTGAATCTCATTGTTGTGAAATTTTTTTATCTCTCATGCAAGTCAGGGTTCACCAAGGGTATTTTAGAGATTTATCATAAATCTATGTCTGATGAGTTGGTTCATCAATCATCTAAGCTTTTGATATCTAAGAATAAAAAATTATGTAATATGCAATGCAAAAATGAAACCATTATGCACCAAAAATTTCTAAGCTATATGCACTTATAATTCTTGAGAATTATGCTAATGTTTATTTTTTGAGAAAATAAAACTTTATATTTTTAGCAAAATCTCAAGAAAGTAATGCAAACAAAAAAATTTAGCCTAGATGCAGTCTAAATACCTTTTTATATTTTATTCCTAAAGGAAATTATAGTGATGTGTGTCATTAATCACATCATTTAATCTCAATGATCTATCAATCCGGGGTGGTGTCCAAGGCTATCTATGATAGAAGTGTTGAACATGGCTATAAATTAACTCACTTTGGAGCAGTAGGTATTATTGGTAAAATAGATTGTGTTGGGGGTTTTTAGGTCACCTTTACTCCTATATTGCATCAAAAAAACTAATTTACTTGCAGGAATGGAAATATAATCCTTAAATTACATAGATTGAAACCTAGTTACAACTGTAGAAATGAGATCTAGTTACTTTTGTAGGAATGGAAAATTTGATCCTTAAGTTACAGGAAATTGAACCTAGTTACAATTGTAGAAATGAGATCTGAGTACTTTTGCAGGAATGGAATTACTGAGTAAAACAAACAAACTAAATTTTTTTTATGTTCTATTGCTAAATGTTTTCAATCTTTTGTGCAGTAGCTGACAACAAAAAGGAAAATACAGAAATCTACTAAAAACTGCTAAAATGAAAGCATTCAAAAGCAAAATTGTAATCTACTAAAAATGAAACAATAATATTATCTATCAAATATCATATATCTAGAAATCATTGCAAGTTTATCTTAAACAAGAAATGAATCATAAAACTGCAACAAATGTTAGTGTGCAACAAAAGATGAAATAGACAAATATTTAGCTAATTCTACTGTAGCAAGAATCAGAAGAAAACTTGTCTTGTCAGTCCTTCTCCTAGGCCTGGAAGTGGCCCTTGCTTCCTTTTCCAGAAGAAGGTATGAACTCCTCTTACTAAATTTCACACACACTCATATATGACAAAGACAATGAAAGAATTGCACTTTATTATTCCAGAAATGACATTACAATGTTGTTGTTGCACTCTGCTACAGATCTGAACCTATTATGCTAACTTCTATTTTCTAACAACTACCTTCTACTTTCTACTTAGCTCAACCAATATGGGAGCTACACCTTTTATAAATATCTAAAATCTATTTACATACATAAAATATGCCATTCCTATCTTGCAATTTATTTGCCTATTATGCTGCAACTATTCTAGGGATATTTCAGGACAGGTCAGTTGTGTTAGTTGATATTTTTCATGAGCTACATATTCTGGTTGGCAAGTAATGGTGGGGACATATGTAGGAGACTTTACCTATCTTCCCTCAACCTTAAGTTGCCTTTTCAACCGCATGGAAACCACAAAAAGTCAAACAAAAGCGTTTTCCCCTATTATTTCGAAGATCTTTGGAATAACTGGTTATAGGTGCAATTTAAGCTCAAACATCTTCAAAATGCTTGTTTTGGTTGCTTATTTTAGGTGGGTCTTCAAATATAGCTCCCAGGAGGTGATTCCAACTGACTTTATCCTTCCTCATTGGTAAATTCCATGCCTTGCCATTCATTGGCAGCTGGTTGGAATTTACACAGAAATCCTATTTTTGCTACATAGTTATAGTATTTTGGCACTATCTTCTAGATTTAGATAAATAATTGCATAGAAAATATAAGTATAAAGGTATTAAAATGTTTTTTTTCAAACCATGCATGCCCATAATTAATAAATCTTGCTGAAATAATGCAAAACTATACAAAAACTACAAAAACAGAGCATAATATTCCTAAACACATCAATCATGCAAATATTTGATATACAACATATTTAAATCAACTTAATCAGCATATAAGACAAATCACAGAGTTTTTAGGCATTTTTAATAGTTCAAAACATACTATGATGGAGGTATTTTCAAGCCTCATCATTTCCCCCCAACTTATTTCAATGCATGTCCTCATGCATTTTGTTGGGCTACTGATTCACACATATCCATTTTTAGATTCTAGCTTCTGTAGAACAATTTGTTTCCCACATAGTATCCCCTACTTTCCTGGAGCTTCTTGACCCATTCTTGAAACTGGTCACTTGGTTGAGGATCACTGTCAAAATAGTAAGGAACAAGAGTAAGGATGATGGGAGGCCTAAACTTCAGACCTATCCATTGATGCTTCATGGTCAGGATAGTCTTTGTCACTCCTTCTACTCTTCTTCTGGACCATTCTAAGTTGATAGGAGATATAGGTTCTCTTTTCTACAATGACATGGATAATTCTTCCCATCTATCCCTACAAGATGTCAGAGCAGGAATAAAATTATTTGCATAGAAATTTTGAAAACTGTTTAAACAATCCTTAAGATTGTTTAGATACATTATCTTAACATTTTCCTTGTTCATCATAGTGAAGTGCTGATTGGTGATCATTTTATGATTTGGCTGCACAACTCTTATCAAAAATTCAGCCTTCACTTCAATCTCCTTGTTCTTTTTCTTTTCTTGACCCCAATAAATATGATTCTGCAAATTGGACATGAAAGCCCTTAACTGAACATCACCTGTGAAAATGTGAGGATGAAAGGTTACATCTTCTGGAATAAAGAAATTGTGTAAAAATAGTTCACATAGCAGATTTTTCTATTCCTCTGGGCTTCTCAGGTAAGCTTCCAGGAATTCTTCAGCAGTATCCAGATTATAGGGAAGATTTGAATTGATTCTCATGACTTGCCATCGAAGATATTTTTCTTTTAAAACTAGACTATAAAATCTAGTTGGTCATCTGAATTGAACCAAATACTCTGCAACCTGGTAGAGGTATGTTACTTGTTCTTGCAATTTAGTGATTTCTACATCTTTTTTCTCTAACTATTTTCCTACCAGTTTCAATTCCCTAACCTGAGTTTCAAGCTTTTGATATCTCAAAACCCATTGAGCTATATCCTCATTGTACTTTTCTAAAGTAACAGTGTTTTATGGTCTGACTACTGGCTGAAACCTAGGTAACAACTCTACCTGTACTCCCTTTTCCTTTATTTCTACTTTTGGTTTAACAAATGAAAAATTGGGCACAAAAATATGATGCAGGGGATTACTTACTTGACTGCTTATGTTTGGATGAACTGAGGCCTCCATGGTGGATATCCCTTGTGTTGTTAGCTGTTGTGGCTCCTCATGTTCACTTTTGACTAAACTTCTGGCTTATTTTGAAGCATCTTCAGAATGAGAAGGTATAGCTTCAGAATGTCCCAAATCTGCTATTGTTTGTTGTGGACCTTCATTTCCAAGTTCAGTCATCTCTGGATGCTTTTGATAACCCTATTGTTCACCTACCTCTGGAATAATATCATCCTGCTGAGGACCCTATTGTTCATCTGCCCCTGGGATAATATCATCCTATTGAGGGGCTTGGGCATCAATCACTTCCCTATTTTCTATATCCCCAACAAAAGGTTCAACTACTACAATTTGAGGGAGAGGCTGAAAATTTCCAACTAGTGCTAGGTCATCTTGCATGGATAGTCCAAGCAAGATTTGAGCAACATTTTCTCCTTCACTGGATTCTGCAGGTTGTGGCTCCAACTATGCCACTCTATTTTTCAACTTCTCTATTTCCTGCTGCAATTCAAAAATTTGCCTATCCTTTTCTTTAATGGTTGCTTCTTTTTCCTCAATCCATGTCATCTGTGTTCTTATAACACTTCTAGTAGCTCTCAGTTGTTCTGGTATATCTTCTTCTTCTTCTTCTTCTGTTTTAGAACCTTAGGAGTGAGTAGACAGATTATCTTCATATTGTGATTCAAGAATTATTGTACCTGCTTCTTTGGTTTCATCTACTTGGTCTTATGCAATGATATCTAGTGAATCCTCCATACCTGTATCTATTGTATCAAAAAATCAAAATCCTATTGTTCCTTAGTAAATTCAGGACTATTTTATTTTATTGCCTCAGTCTATTTCTATAAATTTCTAGGGCTTCTTCTTAAAGGCGGTGTAGGAGCAGTTTCTTCTTTTCTTATTTCCTCTTCAACTATGTTTTCTGTTGTGTCCTTTTTATGGAGTCTTGAAGACCTCCGAGCCCTTACTGTAGATTGCTCCCCTATGCCCTATTTTCTTGTAGTGCCAGAGGATGTAGGAACAGTTTTAGTTTTTGATGGAGTTTCTCTTTCTTCCCTCTTTGTTTCCCCCTCTGTACTACTGGGAATTTTGTCTTGTTCTATGTCCTGGTCTGGAAACATAGTGACATCTTCAAAAAACCTGACTTTCTTTTGTTTTCCCTTTCTAGGGTTAGTTTTAGCTCCTCTCTTTCTTTGTTTCTGGGCTTTTGATGATGAAGGTTCAGGGGAGAGGGTTTCTAACTCTTCTTCTTGAGGTGCCCCTTCTTCTATGACAACATTTTCTACTTCTTCATTTTCCTCTTCCTCTCCTTCATAAATCACCTCATTCCATATAGAGAAAAATCTATTGAAACTTATAATATTACCCCTAAAATGATGCTTGCAAATAAGCTTAATTAACCCATGGTGGCGAGGACTTCCCTTACCCTCCTGATATCGTTTGGACATATTCTGTAATTCCTAGTGTAGGTATAAAGGGAAGTTAACCCTAACTTCTAGCTATTGCCTACCATGTCTAAGGTGATTCAAAATTTGAAAATGGTGCCATGACAAAACAACATATTATCCCTCACAGGTTAAAAATTTAATCACCCAAATAGCTACTTCATCCCATGGCCCTTGTAAACTAGTTTTTTTACTCCTTTACATGTGTTCTTATTCATAAGATATTCAGGTGCCCTATCCCCTTCTTCCATGAATTGACCAACCACATTTGCTAACGTATTTCTGCCAATCCTAGAAATTTGGAGACCTTGTAAAGGAAGTTTAGTGATTTGGCTAAGAATTTTAGGAGTTACCTCAATTGTCATCCTGCTAATGTGAGCTCTATTATTTTTGAATGTATGGGTGAATTCTGCTACCAGGTCTTTAGAACACCCATCAAATTTGTCCAAAAAGGGCATCAAACTACCATCTTCAAAAATCTATAGTGCTTCAGGGCTTTCTCGGAGGTGTCTGGTATTCTCGGGTTCCATCTTCATTTTTTGCCCCATATTTTATCTTTGCTGTTGTTCTGTTGTCACACTGCTACTCTGTTATCGTCTTCTGCAACTTACAAGGTTTTTTCATCGTTCACCTTCAGAATGGATGGTAAGTTCAGCAAAAATTATCACTTTTTTTCGTAATCATGAGAGCACAACAAGCGAGCCATCTTCGAAAAGAAGGTGGTGCATACTACTTATTTTATTTTGGATACGTGGTCACCAATGAATAGTTGTTCCTCTGCACTGTCAGAATCTATTTTGTCTTGATTAATGAGCCCATTCTGCATGCAAATCCTTCGCACACTTGGTTATCACCCACCAGGTTCGGTTGTTCGCTATTCGTCGTCATCTCCATGGATTACCGTACCCTCTCGGTTGGCACGAAGAAAATGTGGACAACGATATACTTTCCAAAAACCCTGATTACTCCTGTCGAAAGAATCACATGTGGTCAAACAATATTTCTCTTTCCCCTTTTTTTTAGATGCCATGTGGAGTAATTTTCTTCCGCTGTCGCATGTTTTAACTTTCAAAATTGGCCCTTGTTATATTTCGAAGATAACTTCTCTATTTCGAAGATTAAAATGACATTTCATCATTCTGAAGACAAAACACCACTTTGTTATTCCGAAGATAACAAACTCTACCATTCCAAAGATAAAAATATTTTGCTATTCCGAAGATTAACAAATTTTGCTATTCTAAATATCAGACATACTTCATTATTTCAAAGATCAGAGCAACTCTACTATTCTGAAGATCAGACACACTTCATTATTCCGAAGATAACTTGTTATTCCGAAGATCCAGCAGAAACTAGAATCCTTCTTTTTTTCCAAGTAGATTGATATGTTTTGAATATGCCAAACCTCATGGATGTCTTCATACTAATGGTTAATCTTTATACACTATATACTAAGTATTTACAATGATAAAAGTGCAAGAAATATATACCTATTTTGAACAAGTTATTTGCATGTTTTGATGGATGGCTACTTCTGATGATATCCTACTGATTTTTGTTGCAACACTTCAAAACAAGTGCAGTTGGTGAGTTTTTACAATGATGATGTAGATTGTTTCAAGGCTATGCATGCCGAAAAACTGGTTTTCATGCACACCAACTCAACAATGCCTCATAGAGGTTTTCACTATTGAATTATTCATTTTTTTTTTTTTTTTTTTTTTTTTTTTTTTTTTTTTTTTTTTTCTTTCTCTTTTTCTTTTTTTTATAATCACTCAAAAAACAAATCCAAAAAAAAAAAAAATCAAAAAAGAAAATCCTCATAGCGAGAATCAAACAGCAAGGCCCAATCTCCTTGCTAAAACTTCCTATGCTGAATGTGGCTGTCATGCCACAACTTCCTCTGTTCCTGAATTGCTTTAGTTTGATGTAGTGCATCTAGCCGAAGTTCATCCAATGCATTTAGCTATAGAACTCTATCCATTTGTGCCTGAGACAAATCAATTCCAATTTCCAAAGCTATTCGTAATGTTAGTAGCTCAAATTCAATAGGTAAGAGAGGCTTTTTACCAAAAATCAGTTCATAAGGTGTAAAACCGGTAGTGGATTTCTAGGTAGTATTATAAGCCCAGACTGCTTCAGGTAGTTTATCTAGCTAGTTCCTCCTATGAAAAGCTATTGTTTTAGTCAAAATCTATTCTAACTCCCTGTTTGTTACTTCAACCTGACCATTTTCCTATGGGTGATAAGGTGATGATTTCCTATGTTTGATTTCATATAACTCTGTGAAAGCTTCAATAACTTTAGATGCAAATTGGGGTCCTTGGTCTGTGGTAATAGACCGTGGAGCTCCAAATCTCTAAAAAATCTGGGTATACAAGAAATCAACAACCTTCTCTTCATGAGCATGTTTGAAAGCACGCACCTCTACCCACTTTTTAAGTTTTCAAGGGAAAAAGGTGGGTTAATAGGTCCCACAAAATCAAGCCCCCACCTCTCAAATGGTTCTAAAACCAATTGAGGCTGTAGTGGAATTTCATTTGTGTGAGTGGGTTTCCCCATTCTTTGGCATGCATCACAATGTCTGATGTACTTTTTTACATCCTTGTGAAGAGATGGCCAATAATACCCTGTTCCTAAAATTTTTCTAATTGTGCTTTTTATAGAATAATGTCCACCTGAGGGTTCATCATGACAAGCTCGAAGGATATCATATACTTCATCCTTTCGGATGCACCTACGTAACACATGGTCAGGACTGCATTTAAAAAGTATACCCTTAATCCATGAAAAAGAAGAGCTCTGTTTTATCAATTGTTTCTTCTATTTTGAAGTGAAATGTGGAGGAACTTTCCCTGTGACCAAATAGTTGGCTATATCTACAAACCATGGTGATTGGATAGATATAGAAAATAATTTTTCATCAGGAAAAGTATCCTCAACTAATTCCCCTTCCTCTATGTTCTGCAACCTGGACAAAAAATCTGCTACAACATTAGCTTTTCCTGGTTTGTTGATTATTGTGATATCAAATTCTTGTAGCAATAGTAACCAATGGATAATTCTTGCACTCACCATAGGTTTATTCATCAAATATTTAATGGTTGTGTGATCTGTATGAATGAATATTTGATAACCTGTGATGTAATGTCTGAATTTTTTTATAGCATAAATTATTGCCAAGAATTCCTTTTCAATGGTGGTATAATTTTTTTTGCTCCTATCAAATTCTTGCTAATGTAGTAAATGGCATAATGTTCACCATTATCAATTTTTCCTAATGTTGCTCCAATTGTAGTATTGGAAGCATCAGTATGGATATGAAATGGTAATGTCCAATTAGGTCCTCTTAACACAGGTGGAGTTACTAATTTTTCTTTCAGAGCTTCAAATGATTCCTGACACTTTGCAGTCCAGGAGAATTCAAAATCCTTAGTCAATAGGGCAAACATAGGATTGGCTATTGTGCTAAAGTTGGGAATAAACCTATGATAAAAACCAATGTGTCCAAGGAAACTTCTGACATCAATTTGAGTCTTAGGAGGGAGAAGATTCTTGATTATTTCCACCTTCTTTAGATCAACCTGGATCCCTTGAGGAGAGATGTGATGACCAAGAACAATTCCTTCCTCCATCATCATAAAACATTTTTTAGGATTCAAAGATAACTGGTATGTTTCACAGCGAGTTAAAACTTTATCAAGATGTTCTAATGTAAAATCAAAAGTTTCACCACATACTGTGAAATCATCCATATAGATTTCAACACTGTCGGTAGTCAGATCAGAAAATATTGCTAAAATTGCTCACTGAAATGTTGTTGGGGCATTACACAAGCCAAAAGGTAAGACCCTATAAGCAAATGTTCCCCATGGACATGTAAAAGTTGTTTTCTCCTGATCTTCAGGTGCAACCTGAATTTGATTATATCCATTGAATCCATCAAGAAAACAAAAGTATTTCTTTCTAGCAAGAGTATCTAACACTTGATCTATGAATGGTAATGGAAAATGGTCTTTGTATGTTACTTTATTCAATTCTCTATAGTCTACACACACTCTCATTTTTCCATTCTTCTTTGGAACTATAACCAATGGAGAGACCCACCGACTATCAGAAATTGGGTAAATGAACCCTACCTCTAAAAGTTTTTCAATATCTTCCTTGACAATATCTCTCAAGGTAGGATTCAATCTTCGTTGGGGCTGTCTCACTGGTTTAACATATTCAGTATAGATTCTGTGAGTGCATACATCAGGGTGGATTCTTGACATATCTTTATAATCCCAGGCGAAAGCATGGACATGTTTTAGCAAAACAACTGATAGTTTTGCTTCTTCTTCCTTAGTAAGCCAACTATTGATATTCAAAAAATTTCCTGGCTGAACTTCTATATGTTTTGTCCCTGGAAGGACAACATTTACCCCTTCATACTTGGTTATTAAGTAGTTTAGTGGACAATGATGAGAAATTCCTATCTCATTTTGAACACTAATTTCTTATGGAAGCATGTTTTGTATGGAACAATGAGAAGAAGGGAGTAGGTGATGATGCCACCCATGTGGTAGTGAAACAATTTTTTCTATAATGGTGTAGATGGCTTGCTTCCAAAACTTTGACCTTCCTCATTTCCTAACAACTGATGAACATTTACTACTTCATTCTCTATTCCTTGCTCATGTAGAGCACTTACCAAGATAGTTTCATTTTCCAAATTTTCTCTGTCATGGGAGTCTATCTCTTCTATATGTTCCTTCACTACTATAGTAGCTAGTGTGGAGATGATCTCTTCTTGTTCTTCATCTAAATCAGGAAACCATAATTGACCTATAAATTTTCTTGAAGGTCTTGCAGGAGGATACAGAGAAATCTATTTTAAGTCAATACCATTGGAGATTGTCATATCCCCTGATCTGTAGTCTATAAAGGTTGTTGCAGTTGCAAGCCAAGGTCTTCCCAGAATAATAGGATAACCATGTGCTGAATTTCTAGGTTGTAAAACCAAAAAATCTATAGGGTATTCCCAAGAAGAAACTTCTATGGGGACATCTTCAATGATACCTTCAGGTTTTGCAACTGACCTATCAGCCATTTCTAACACTGTAAATGTGGGACTTAGATGTTTGAGTTGTAGTTTTTCCATTATATCCTTGGTCATTACATTTATTGTAGCTCCTAAATCAACTAAGACATTTGATATTGGTATTGAACTTATAGTGACTATGATAACTGGACTCCCTGGGTCACTATACTTTGGAGGTACTAATTTTCCTGACAAGAGATCAACTATCTTTCCTTCAACCTGAACAGTTTTAGGAAATGACTTCTTCTTTCTCCTTGATCTTCTGATACACAAATCCTAGATAGTTTTTTAATCAAAGGCACATCCTTAATGGCTTGCAATAAGGGGAGTGATATGGTTAACTTTCTAAGTTCTTTTACCAGGTCTGATTCAGAATTCTCTACTATAGTGTTGAATCTCTCAGGATATGGAATTATCCCTGATGAAGGTAATTGTTTTGCCTGTGGTTCTATTTTTTCTTCTGATGTTGGTTTGAATCTGCTTGGTTCCAAAGGTTCTTGCATTTAATTTTCTTTAATTTCAGTTGGAACAGGTTCAGGTAGGATTTTTCCTAAATGAAGTTGGATGTTACTGCAATCAAGAACATGTATTTCAATATTTTCTTTAGATTTAGCCACATAGACAGGGGATGCCTGTCTTATGTTATTTGGATTAGTCACTGGTTGGGTTGGTAATTGAGGTTGCTTCACCTATTGTGTTTGTTGTAGTTGGTTTGGTTTTCCTTGAAAATTTTGATTAGGTGTAGGCAACAAATTCTGAGTTTGACCTTGATTTCTTTGCTACCTTGGATAGGACTGGTATTGTTGTCCCCACTATTGTTGATTTTACATCCAAGATGGATTACTCTGATTCTAGGATGGATTGTTTTGATTCCAGGATGGATTATTCTGATTCTAGGATGGATTTTTTTGATTCCAGGATGGATTACTCTGACTTGAATGTGGTCATTCTTGAGAATTTGTCCAAGGAGAATAATTCCAAGGGTGTTGGGGTGGTTCTGACTATCCCCATGACATATTCCAAGGGTTGTGTCCCCAATTTGTAGGAAAATGAGGGGTTTTTTGATACTGAGAGAAATTTCCCCCCTATTTTGGTCCAACATAATTGAGTTCTTAAGTCTGATTTTCTAAAGCAGTTTTGAGTTGTGGTAGCAGATGACATTTATCAATCAGATGTCCTTTTGAACAAATACTGCAGATGGCTGAAATGGATGTTTTTTTCAAAGGACACTCTTTCAAAGCATGTTTATTCCTGCATCTTGGGCAATAAATTGCCATAGGTTCTGTTGTTTTTGCTTTAGCAGTCATTTCCCCTAGAGTTGTGTTTAATTGCACCAAAATATCAGTTTTGAAATTTGCAAATTCCTCTATTAGATCTTTCACATCAGTACCATTTGCACTCCTTTTCTTTCTTCTTTTCTTAGTGCGAGAGTAATTTATGTAGAGATCCACAATATCCTCATTTCTAAGAGTATTTACATCCCCATTTCCCATTAAATCCAATACTTCCCTGGACTCATCTTGTAGTCCTCTTAAAAATATGGTTTTGCACAATTCTGGTTCTACAAGTCCACATCTCCTTTGAACAAATGCAAACCTATCAAGATAATATTCTAAAGTTTCATCATCCTCTTGCTTAATTCTGAACAACTCATATTTCCTATTCCTTACACGACAATACTCCTGATACTTGTCCAAAAACACAGTTTCCATTTGATCCCAGGTTCGGATAGAATTTGGCTCCAAGCTCATGAACCAACGTAATGTTGAGTCCTTGAGTGTTGAAGGAAATACCTTGAGTTTTTTATTGTCATTTATATAATCATAGGTTTGACACACTACTTTGAATTCGAACAAGAACTGGTCAGGATCTTCAGATGCAACCCCTTGAAAGGTTGGAAGCACTGAAGGTGAGATTGTCTTCATAGGAGAGTTCTATGTGGGATTCAAATGAATAGGATATTCAAATGTTCTAGAAGGTTGGGGATCATCTTGATCATGGACATGGCCATCCTGGCCATCCCCATCTAGATTACCTTGTTCTGCCATAATGTCCTGCTCTTTAGGAACAGTTAATCCTATCCAAATTTCTTTTTCAAGAGGTCCTAGACTCTTTGATGATGATGAAGCTGGTGATTTTTGTTTTAGTCTTTCTGGTAATTCAAACATAGGTGATTCACCTCTTAAGCATGAATATCTTCTTACTAGGACAAGCCAGGGATCACTTTGGATAAATCTGCCTTTCTCATCCCTAGACCTACTCATTCATGCTTACCCCTTAATGACATAAATTGTGATTCAATAATTGTTACTTAACCAACTATTATATTCAAGTTTTACCCTGAATTTTCATAGCTTAGCATAATTAACAACTATTGGATTGTTCTTTTCTTCTAACAACATCGTATCCTCGGAAATGATGCCAAAATGATGTGTGTCATTAATCACATCATTTAATCTCAATGATCTATCAATCCGGGGTGGTGTCCAAGGCTATCTACGATAGAAGTGTTGAACAGGGCTACAAATTAACTCACTTTGGAGTAGCAGGTCTTATTGGTAAAACAAATTGTGTTGGGGGTTTTTAGGTCACCTTTACTCCTAGATTGCATCAAAAAAACTAATTTACTTGCAGGAATGGAAATCTAATCCTTAAATTATAGATATTGAAACCTAGTTACAACTGCAAAAATGAGATCTAGTTACTTTTGCAGGAATGGAAAATCTGATCCTTAAGTTACAGGAAATTGAACCTAGTTACAATTGCAGAAATGAGATCTAAGTACTTTTGCAGGAATGGAATTGTTGAGTAAAACACACAAACTAAATCCTATCAGTGTTCTATTGTAGAAGGTTGTCAATCTTCTGTATAGTAGCTGACAACAAAAAGGAAAATACAAAAATCTGCTGAAAACTGTTGAAATGAAAGCATTCAAAAGCAAAACTGTAATCTACTAAAAAGGAAATAGTAATATTATCTATCAAAGATCATATATCCAGAAAGCATTGCAATTTTATCTTAAACAATAAATGAATCATAAAACTGCAACAAATGTTAGTGTGCAACAAAAGATGAAATAGACAAATATTCAGCTAATTCTGTTGTAGCAAGAATTAGAAGAAAACTTGTCTTGTCAGTCCTTCCCCTAGGCCTGGAAGTGGCCCTTGCTTCCTTTTCCAGAAGAAGGTATGAACTTATCTTACTAAATTTCACACACACTCATATATGACAAAGACAATGAAAGAACTGCACTTTATTATTCCAGAAATGACATTACAATGTTGTTGCTACACTCTGCTATAGATCTGAACCTATTATGCTAACTTCTATTTTCTAACAGCTACCTTCTACTTTCTACTTAGCTCAACCAATATGGGAGCTACGCATTTTATAAATATCTAAAATCTATTTACATACATAAAATATGCCATTCCTATCTTGCAATTTATTTGCCTATTATGCTGCAACTATTCTGGGGATATTTTAGGAGAAGTCAGTTGCGTTAGTTGATATTTTTCATGAGTTGCATCTTCTGGTTGGAAAGGAATGGTGGGGATAGCTATAGGAGACTTTCCCTATCTTCCCTCAACCTTAAGTTACCTTTTCAACCGCATGGAAACCACAAAAAGTCAAACGGAAGTGTTTTCCCCTATTATTCCGAAGATCTTCGAAATAACTGGCTGTAGGTGTAATTTAAGCTCAAACGTCTTCAGAATGCTTGTTTTGGTTGCTGATTTTAGGTGGGTCTTCAAATATAACTCCTAGGAGGTGATTCCAACTGACTTTATCCTTCCTCATTGGTAAATTCCATGCCTTGCCATTCATTGGCAGCTGGTTGGAATTTACATAGAAATCCTATTTTTGTTGCATAGTTATAGTATTTTGGCACTATCTTCCAGATTTAGATAAATCATTGCATAGAAAATATAAGTATAAAGGTATTAAAATGTTGTTGTTCAAACCATGCATGCCCATCATTAATAAATCTTGCTGAAATAATGCAAAACTATACAAAAACTGCAAAAATAGAGCATAATATCCCTAAACACATCAATCATGCAAATATTTGATATACAACATATTTAAATCAACTTAATCAGCATATAAGACAAATCACAGAGTTTTTAGGCATTTGTAATAGTTCAAAACATACTATGATGGAGGTATTTTCAAGCCTCATCATATAGAAGCAGAAGTTCCTTTATTTTTGACACTTTTATGTGTTGTACTAGAATTTCAACAAAAGAAAACTAAATTCCTTGATTTCCTTTTTAATTTATGAAAAACTAGAAAAAAGACAATAAATAGTATATATTTATAAATTTAGAATGATGAAATAGAAAGAAACAATAGTACCTAGGGTTTTGCAATTGATGGATCTAAAAATAGAGATTAGATTCACCTTCTTCTCAAAATTTCTACCTATAGAACAAGATCATTGCTAGTAAAAACTCTAACCTATGAACTTGTAGAGACTTTTTGATGCATGAAACATGGAATCATATTTGCCACTCTATGATTTCTCCACCAACGAACCAAAACCACTATTGGTGATTTTTGTACTGTAGCTACTGAACTTGTAAAAAGTATCTAAAATCAATGATTTTTATGAGGTTTTCTATGGTGTTGGGGAACGTGTTAAACTTCCTCTAATAGCAGCAAAACCCCCTATTATTTTAACAAAAATTGAATATGAAACTTGTGTACTGATATTAAAATCATACACCTAACTAGTGCATCAATTAACATCAAGCATTAAAGCATAAAAATATGGACAACAATGAATTTAACAAGAAAGTAAAGTTTCTTTTATTAAATCTTTGCCAAATCCCGATTACAAATACATCCCTCTTAGGGATACCCAAATCCTTGATACAATTGATACAATATTTTGAGGCCCCTAAATGGGGATTGGTGTAATCCACAGACTCTTTAGAATGGACATGAACTGCTCAAGGCCAAAGATAGCCTTCTTCTCACATGATTGGAGGAATATGTTGCCAAGAATACCTTGAAATGCTCAGATCCTGTAAACCTACATTCAAGAAACAACATAAAAGGGGTTAATAGCAAAGGAGGCCTCTCTTGATGAGGCTCTTGATAGACAATTGCATAAATGATGAAAAGATAGCAAGAAATCATGTAAATCTATAAAGAAATGCAAGAAATATCTATATTACTATAAATCTTGTAAAGAAAGCAAGAAATCTAGCAATTAGATAGTCTAATTAGCCATTAAAACTTGAAATGCATCAAATTCAATGAAACTAGTCTAAATTGACAAATGCAAGGAAAGAAGAGCAAATATACCTCTAATTCCTAGAATTAACCACACCAATGCATAAAAGACAGCTAATCTAAGTTAGATATGCCTAAATACATGCTTAAAAAGGGAAATCTATGGCTAAAACAAAGGAAAGAGAGCATCAAACCCTAGCATTGCTGGGTGCTTAAGGTCAGCTAGCTCTATTAGTCATAGTTGACGACCATGGCTGAGCTGAAAGTATTCTTTCTCTTGTAATCAGGGCTTAGATACTCTCAAATATTCCTCTATGGAATTGATGATCAAGGGTCGCCTCGGTGTTCTAGAATAGATTGGTGGTTGAATTCACTGGAATTGGCAATGGAAGTGTGTCAATTTTCAAGCTTGCTCCTCAAGCTCTTGAGATCTCCATTGTTGCAAAGTTGATGATCAAATTGGATTTTGGTAGCATCTTGTTACTCTTCACAAGGTGCAATTGGCTCTCCAATTCGATAGGGCTTCGCTACAATGCAATTGAGCTATTCTTTAAGGGTTTGCTCTTTGAAATTGGGGTCTTAAATAGACTCCCAAAATCCTTGCTCTAGCTTCATGGAGAAGCCAAGAACAAGAATTGGTAGTTGGGAGGAAGCTTTTGGATGCTTCCAAGCCCAAACCACTTCAAAACCATTGCAATTTGATTGTTGCAACTGATTTTACTCGGCTATGGTTACCTGAGTTTGTTACAGGGCTAGCCATGGCCGCAAACCCCAGGTGTCAACCATGGCTAAGATCTTAGCTATGGGTGTCACCCATGACTAAGGTTGAATAGGCCCAGGATGCCTAAATTGAGTGGTTAGAACCACTGCTTGGCCTTGGAAAGGTCCAAGATCATTCATATGGTCTACAAAGGTGCCCATATGAGTAGTCTCCTAAACATGACATGTTTTAGGTGTCTACAGATACCCCTTTTGGGATGCATTGTGGGAAAACACAATACTGAGAAAAAATAGACCACCTAAAGCCATGTTGTAGGTTGAATGATGATCATTGATCTGATCAACATTAGATGCCCCAATCATGAAAAGAGCATACATCGTTGAATCATTGCCTTTGATGAGTTGAAGAACTTGATTCTGGTAAGCTTAAGTCAAAATCCTAGCCTTGTAGATAATTAGGAGATAAGATTAAGTCTAATCCTAGCCTTGATGGCAATTAGGAGACAAGTTGCCTAGTTTGCTTGAATTTGCTCTTGAAATTTTGCTTATTTGCCCCAAGCAAGGAGGGTGCATGATTGTCTTCGGCAATGATTCTTGAACGAATGCACTTAGCAATGATTGAGTGTTTAATTGCTGATTTTTATTATGAATTTGATTATTATGACTACCCCCTCAAGTGATGAGTCAATGAGGAAAGGTAAAGAGATGAAAGCGACGAGTCGCTTGACCAAGATGAATAATTTGGATAATTCAAGATTATTGCATTTGTTTTTAGGCATGTCCTATTACAACCATGATTTCAACTGTGAATAGTAATTGTACATCTCTATCCCATGGAGCAATCCCACTGTAATGGCCTTCTTAGGAAATCAAGATGATGGTAGTTGCAATTAGGCTTGTGTTGAATCACTATGATCGATGATTTGTTGAATCATTGTGAATTTTGATTTATTTAATTTTTTTGTTAATTTTGAAATTTTGGACCTGTAGATATGCTTTAATGTCCAATATGAAACTCCTTATGATGAGAAAATGGGAGCATTTATTGCTTGAATGAAAATACCAAAGGTTTAGACTTCTTTGGAGCTTTTGATAATGACCAAAGGACTGGGGTGTCTTTGGAGCCTTTTGGGATTGAATATAGCGAAGCAAAGGGTGCAACCTTTTGGAAACCTAGCAATTGATTATTAATTGATGGTGGGATTGAATTATGCTATTGATTAGGAAGGCATGCTACCTTTATTTACCCCATGTTGCTTGATTGTTTGATTGTTGATTATGGGGATGTATGATACAGATCATGCCCCAGTTGATGCTTGCAAATATTTTTGTTTTGATTTTATGTTATGGATGCAATGATGAATGCAATGCCTACATGATGATGTGATTATGCTATATGTATGCAATGTACGGATGACATGCACTAGCTAGATGGTAAATGTATGTGATCTATATGAGTAGATGCACTATTATGTCTGCATATATGGATGCAATGGTGGATGTTAAATGCATGTTTGAGTTGTTTTCAATTGTTTATTCACTTAATTTATGTGGTATGATATGATATATGATGTGGAATGTAATGCATTAATTACGTGATGAATGAACTAATGTAAATGAACCTGTATGCTTTAATCACTTAAAACATAAGGAATGAATGTAATATGTGTTTAACAAACTAATGGGCGACACCACAAAATGTATAAAAATCATGAATGTAAATGGTAAATCTTATCATAAGAATTAATCATTTAAGCATCCATATTTGAAATGAAATGATTTGATGAGATGGTTTGTTGCTATAAGGGAAATTTTGAGGTTTTCCATGAGACTCAAACACCCTAGTTGACTAATCAAAATTTGTATAATGACTATACTAGACTCTTGAAAGATAAAAGTTTTTGTTATGAAGACCAAGATATTCATTATCCTTGTGTGTGCAAATGAATATATTAGATGAGACATAAGACTACCTCATTTCCAGGTGGGATTCATTCAGCCCATTGTTATAATGAGGATCACCACATGCTCACCTAATCCTAGGTTTGGACTCAGTTGGACTAGACCACTAGGCAATACAAGGCACCTAAAGCTAGCTCATTTGTAAATTGCTTAGACCTACCCCAATGTCAGGTGGGATTCATTCATCCCATTGTTGTATTGGGGATCACTCTATGGTTTCAAGTATTGACCATTCTAGGGATTCAAGCTCTTCACCCCCTTATTTTCTTCAATTTTATTGGGATACTTGCTCATATATAGTGATGAAAATCACTGTTTATTTTGTATTTTTGTTTTTCTTTTGTTTTGAGCAAGGGATTTGATTTGATTTTGGGATTTTTTCTCCTTTTTGTAAGCAAGGGATTTCTTGGGTAGGGGGGAACTTGTCCTTTTTCCAATGATCCACACTCTAGACCATTGCACCTCACAAAATGAGCAAGTAACAAAACCTTTCACTTAAGGTGACTAGGACCACTTTGTAGTGTTCATATTTCCTTGCCCTAATTAGGATTGTTAATGTGTTTGATTAGTGATGGGATTCTGATATGCTAAGTGCTATCAAAACTAGACCTCATCTACAAAAGCAAAGCAAGATTTCTACCAAATATGAGAAGACCACTAGGTATGGTTGAATGACCAAAAAACCCTAGTATATTCTTCATAGCAACGAGAGGGGTTGTGTTGAGAAACACAATTACTCACAAGGGTGATGGATGATGATGATGCATAGATGCATGATTGAAATACAAACATGGTGTCATTTGTAAGATTGCAAACACAACCTATCCTAATGCAAGTGCGATGGATGAAAATGCCTAATGCAATGCAATTAAATGAATACATGTGCAAAATGAAATGCATGATGCAAATATTTTTGAATTTTTTGATGTTTTGCAATGTTTTTAGATTTTATTGCTTTTTGATTTTTATGGATTTTGATGTTTTCCATGTTTTTGAAGTTTTGATATTTTTTAGTTTTTTTTGAAATTTAAATATTTTGAATATTTTTGTATTTTGATATTTTATTATTTATTTGAATCTTTTTTATTTTTACGGGGAAGGTACGCTACCTTAGGTACCCCCCAATGTGTGTGCCACTCAATGAAAGTGAGGAAGGTGTGATACCTTTAGAAGTCTCACTTTGCTTCTTTGATCATGATGTGTTGTGATTGGCTTGGCTAGGAGGAGTAGTAGAAACCGACCCCTCCTATTGTGATGTGTAATTTTGTGCAGTGCCAATGTCCCGTTGAGATGATACAAGCGAAGGTGAAACATTGGAAGATGCCACCAGTTGTGAAGATCAATTTAGATATTCCTGTTTCTCTATTGCAACACTGATCATTCCCACAAACTCTTGGGGAGGTAAGTTGATATGCACCTGGTTAGGTTGCTCAACTTGATTGGTAGGTGCTATGTTTGCTTCGTGTGCATGCAAGGGGTCTTGGAAGACTCCTATCTAAAGCTCTTGCCTCTCGATCATATCCTGTACTAAATATCTAAAGGGATAGCATATCTGGATGTCATGACCCCTTTGTTGATGGTAAACACAATATAGATTTTCCCTGTGCGCCTTTGATCTACGCTTATTAGGCTTCAACGGACGGAGCTCCGAAAGATTGATTTTTCTTGCTTCACATAATTGATTAAATATCGATGCTAATATCTCTAGAAAATCAGTATATTGTCATTGTGGCTGATGTTGTTGGCCTTGTCCTTGATTCTATTGCATATTATTTTGGGCCAGAGGAGGCTGAGCTTGGTAATTATGCTACATTGGTAGAGGTGGTGTGACCTGGTTTGAGGATTCGAGGATACTCAAAATAACTTGATTGATTGGGGTTACCATTTGTTGCATGTTGCCACCTATAATATTCTTGTTTGGCCATTCCATTTTGTGGATTTGAATATCACCCTCCTGTATCTTGATGTCTTCAATGACCTTGGCTTGTGCTAAGGCCTCCTCAAATGTTTGATACTATTGTAATTGCAAGAGAAGGGAGATTTGTTTTGAACAACTTCTCATAAACATTCGAATGAGCTCTTTTGTGGGTAAAGTGAAAGGTAATTTTAACATCACCTTCCTCCATTTATTGCCATACTCAATGATTGGCTCATCATCAAGTTGATGAAGGCTAGCCAAGTCAGTCAAGTTTATCATTTTCTTAGCACTAGAGGCAAAACATTGCAGGAATGCATCGGCTAATTGCTCAAAGGTGTATATGCTATGGTGTGGTAGATGATTATACCATTCCAAAGCATCCCCGATTAATGTTTTCATGAAGGTTCTCAACATCAAGGGGTCATTATCTTGAATATAAAAGCACATATTGATGAAGCTTGTCATGTGTTGGTGTGTGTCTTCATCATCTTTGAACTTTTCAAGTGTAGGCATCTTGAAATTCGATGGGTATGTTGGTGATGACACTAAGGGATGCAAAGGTTGATTGCTAAGCTACTTTAGCATGGGTTTTTGATAAACCAATATTTGATTTTGTTTTTTGAATGAATTTATTCGATTAGCTAGCACTTTGTATGGCCCTGATGAAATGATATGATCTTCATCTCGTCGCCCTTGATTAGGCAGAGGAGGTCACTTTTGATGTTGAGGTGGATGATAAGTATAATCATTAGGTACCTCATCATAATTGGATTTAGGGTAGGCATCTACTTCTTCCTGATGTTCCCATTGGGACTCTGCATATGATTCCTCATCGTATTGATCTTGGTACTATTGAGGAGTATGAGGTTCTTGATGATAACCAGATAATGGCCTATGATGTTGAACATGATTTTTGCATGGTCGAGGGGAAATATTTTGAGATTGCACTAGATGCCTTATGTATTGTTGCATCCTCTAGGTGCTAGGCGTAAGCACCACTTTACGCAATGCATTTTGCACTTGCTCTTGTTGTATATTTTGTTGTTCTTGTATCTTTCATTGATACAACCTTTGTAGGTGTGCTCATTGTGAGTCCACCCATTGTTGATTTAATTATTGTTGATCCAACTAGAGTTGATCTGTATGTTGTTGGTTAAGTTGTGGCCTCAGTGCCTGATGTGTATGATCCTATTGTTCAGTTGTATGGGGGCTATGTACCCTCATATTTGAAATATGGATGGGTTTATCATGTCTTTTCCCCTAGTAGGATCTATTACTTGTTTTCCACACTCCTTAAAGGTTGCATTGACCTGATATTTTGAGTTATGAGTGGGCTCTGTATAGTTTGACGATGTAGAGCCACAACGTGGTTGCCCCACATACTCTTCACGAGGAGTAGGAGGATGACTTGGGTCCTCTTCCTCATCTATGAGGAATGACGCATATTCAAGCTTAGATGTAAGCTCTATATATTCAAACTTCCTAGAAGAACAACGTGCATATGCATAATGCTCCCTATGAGGAGTAGGGGGTGGCTTGCTCGACCCGATGGGGTGGTTTGCTCACCCAAGCTAGGCCATGGTGTATGTTCATGATCATTTTATTATTGATGTATAGAGCAAGCTGGGATGTGAACCTACGAGATTGACCTACTAGGCTCCTCAGTGGGTGGATTGTTCCTTATATAGAATTCTATCAAGGTGTTCCAGTCAAGAAGGTTTCCTAGAGGACCTATGGGTGCCTCCCTAATAGGGATATCTCGAAGGTTTGACCCCCTATGGATGGTATTGATGCTATGATAAGACCTGGGATGCCATTCAGGGATGGCCATGTCCTCTGGACTGATTTGAATATGTTCAGTGGTTATGGAACCTGATTCCCTCTCTAGATTGGAGGTCTTGCTCACCATGGGAGGTCCCCCAACCATTTAGAAAAAAATTGGCTTCCAAAATTTTTTTGTAAGTGTTATATATCAAAAAAATTAGTGCAACGAGATGATCACAATGATCTATAACTCAAAAAAGTGATTTTTGGGTCAAAATTTTGTATTTTTGGAATATTTGGCCAACCGGGGCTCGTGGGGAAATGCCCACTTTTAGGAATTTTTGGGAAATTTTGAAGCATGAAGAGTTAGGACTCAAAATTTCTATGAGAGGTGCACAAGGGGCTAACTAAGACAAAAAAATAAATTTGGCAATTTTTGGAGTTGTCTAGACCATTCTATGACCGTTTTAGTGCAGATTTTCCCTATTTTTAGCTTTGAAAATAGAGTAATCATAAAACCAACAGTAATTTTTTTGTTATAGCTTTGATTTGCACATTATTAGGGTTAGGGTTTGGTCCTAGATCAAGGATCTTATGTTTATTACCCAAACAATAAAGAAACACACAAAGTAGACAATATGATTATCTCTTTTAAAAGTTTTAGATGTGTGTCCTAAAACTATTTAGTGTGTTTGATTTGTTGTGAATATACTCTGAACTCTTATCATGTTTTTCAAAATTTGATGTTATACTCAATATTTTCAAAAATTTTCACCTATATACTCTCACAAGCCGAATATGGGAGTGAAGTCCATACTCAATGAGGTAGCATAGGTACTACCAACCCTCACCCAGCACACCGTGCATAGTGATACACCCCTCCGAAGAGGAATGTGTGCTATTTTGCATAGATAGTATAGATCGGGGCCACCCCTGCGCCGGGGCCCGAAATACAACTTGAAAGCCACCCAAGGGGAAGGCACCCCCTTTTGGGTCCCGGAGAGGGGGGGGGGGGGGGGAGAGACACACCCCATTATTTTAAAAAAGAGGGGGGGGGGGTGTTTTTTTTATGTACAAAAAAAAAAAAAAACCCAACAAAAACCTCTCCCCCCTCTCTCCCCAAAAAGGGGGGGTTTGGTTTTAAAAAAATGAAGGAGGGAAGAAGAAAGAATTCAGAGAATGCATTTTAACATGAAATAATTGGCCTCTGACTGGGTCCCAAGAAAGAAAACTCAATACATAGGCTACCTATTAGCCATGGGATAGAACCATAGGTAATAGTGCTAACCGCTAGACAGAGCTATAGCCCAAAATATTAGCCATTGTTGACAGTAGCAGCTAACAGTGCTAGCTATGGCTTTCAGTCGTGGTTAATAGATGACACAATATTTCTAATTAAATTTTCCATCTACAACTTTTCTAGGTGAATTAATTACCTACTGATAGGAAAAAATAGTAAAACAAAAAAACTAGAGGATCAAGAATACCTAGAAATCCTCATTTTATGGAGATACATGCTTCTTACTATCTACTTTTCTACTCTACTGCTCACCACAGCTGTCAAGTGCAGCTGAGACTATTCACCATGGTTTTTAATCGCAGCTAAGATCTGCAACAAAAAATACAAAAAATCAATCATCTACAACATAATTTACAAGGTTCCCACCATGATCACCATTTGTACCGATCTAAAAAGCATACACCTAACTAGTGCATCAATTAACATCAAGCATTAAAGCATCAAAATATGGACAACAATGAATTTAAAAAGAAAGTAAGGTTTCTTTTATTAAATCTTTGCCAAATACCAATTACAAATACATCCCTCTTAGGGATACCCAAATCCTTGATACAATTGATACAATATTTTGAGGCCCCTAAACGGGGATTGGTGTAATCCATAGACTCTTTAGAATGGACACGAACTACTCAAGGCTCAAGGATAGCCTTCTTATCATGTGATTGGAGGAATATATTGCCAAGAATACCTTGAAATGCTCAGATCCTATAAACCTACGTTCAAGAAACAACATAAAAAGGGTTAATAGCAAAGGAGACCTCTCTTGATGAGGCTTTTGATAGACAATTGCATAAATGATGAAAAAGATAGCAAGAAAGCATGTAAACTTATAAAGAAATGCAATAAATCTCTAGATTACTATAAATCTTGTAAAGAAAGTAGGAAATCTAGCAATTAGATAGCCTAATTAGCCATTAAAACTTGAAATGCATCAAATCAAATGAAACTAGTCTAAATTGATAAATGCGAGGAAAGGAGAGTAAATCTACCTCTAAATCCTAGATTTAACCACACCAATGCATAAAATATAGCTAATCTAAGTCATATATGCCTAAATATATGCTTAAAAAGGTAAATATATGGCTAAAACAAAATAAAATGAGAGTCAAACCCTCATTGTAGGTATGAGGCTTAACTAGCACTATTAGCCATGGCTGACAGCTATGGCTGAGCTGAAAGTATTCCTGCTCTTGTACTCAAGGCTTATATCTTCAATTTCCTCCATGGAATTGATGATAAAGGGTCACCTTAGTGTTCTGGAATAGATTGGTAGTTGAATTCACTAGAATTGGCAATGGAAGTGTGTCAATTGTCAAGCTTTCTCCTCAAGCTCTTGAGATCTCCATTATTGCAAAGTTGATGATCAAATTAGATTTTGGTAGCATCTTGTTACTCTTCACAAGGTGCAATTGGCTCTCCAATTCGATAGGGCTTCTCTACAATGTAATTGAGCTATTCTTCAAGGTTTGCTCTTTGAAATTGGGGTCTTAAATAGACTCCCAAAATCCTTGCTCTAGCTTCATGGAGAAGCCAAGAACAAGAATTGGTAGTTGGGAGGAAGCTTCTAGATGCTTCCAAGCCCAAACCACTTCAAAACCATTACAATTTGATTGTTGCAACTGATTTTACTCGGCTCTGGTCACCCGAGTTTGTTACAGGGCTAGCCATGGCTCTTAAACATGGCTAAAACCCTAGCCACAGGTGTCAACCATGGCTAAGATCTTAGTTGTGGGTGTCACCCATGACTAAGGTTGAATAGGCCCAAGATGCCTAAATTGAGTGGTTAGAACCACTACTTTGCCTTGGAAAGGTCCAAGATCATTCATATGGTCTGCAAAGATTCCCATATGAGTAGTTTCCTAAACATGACATGTTTTAGGTGTCTACACCTTTAAAGACAATAATTGTTGTAAATGCTAAAATTTAAATGCTATAAAAGCTAATATTCACCAATTAAAAGATGTTAATGATCAATTTGTGCTTTAGAAATAAACCACTAGATTAAATACTAACTATTTGACCAACTAAATCAAAATTGTCACTTATAATATGGGTTCACCCCCCTCAAAATAGATTTGTAGTCTATAGAACCTATGTATGGAAAATTTGCTTGTAGAGGTATGATAAGAATTTTATTGATCTTGCAATCAAAAAGTGATAAAATTAAGTTTGTTGCCTACCAGTCTTGTAGGTGGCAATTTCATAAGGAGTGCCTATAGATAAGAAATTCATTTCAAATCTGATAGGTGATGGTCCAAAGGTAAAAATGACAAAATATGATTAATTATTACAAGTATTGTAATGGTATGTTAGATCCCAGCTTTCTAATGATGACATAAAAGAGGTCTATTAACTTTTTGTGCTATATTTTATGAAATAACTACCACAATGTATAAAATGAGCATGCAATATTAAATATAAGATAATGGTAATATGAAAAGCATGTAAAAATCATAAGAAAATTCGATAACTACTCATAAAATTACCATTAATAAAATCTCACAAAAATAGTATCTTCATACAAAAATTAGAGATCTCAAACTCTCCATATTTTATACATGCTCTATATTGTATCTACCTTGCTTTATACTATTCTACAATTCTCTATATATAAAGGCATATATACAATAGGATGTGATTCTTGGCCTTTCACCTTCCCATGACTCTTTATATTCCTATTCTATATAATCATGTACACATGGACAACATGCACATTTACATCATTGCACATTCTAACAATAGTTGTGCATTTACTACATTGCATAAAGTAAATATGCAAACCTTAATATAAGACACACTTTTAATCTAAATATGTACCAAATATGGTACAATAGAATGTACCAAATAATGTGATATATTCCAACACCCACTAGTATTACATTATTTGGTTATTGAAGACTTTAGTCTTCAATATGGATCTTCATCTTGTTCCTTTAGTTCACTTTGATCTATCTCTTGTAAATTGATATCTGGATTTAGCTTGAAAGTATTTTCTTCCATATTCATATTTTCTTTTTTGTCATGCTTCCTCTTCCTGTTTCTTCTTCTTCTTCTTTGTTTTTATACCTTCACTAGTGATATATCTTCAACATGGTGAGTTAGTACATCATCACAATATTATTGGTTAGGATTCAAGTATTCATCATCTTTCTTTTGTTTCATGCCTTGAAAGAATTCAAAAAAAATTAATGATAGATATATCATCAAATATTCTTTTTAAGTAACCATAACTATGTTTTGAGCATTCCACCAAGCTTTGAAAAGTAATTCATGAAGATAATCAATTAATGTTGTAAAAATTTCTTCTTTTGCTTCATTGAAAAATAAAGAAAATATTTATTTTAAACTAGTAGACAAATATTTGTATCCATCAAAAGTATCTATTAAATTTTGTGAATAAAACTTCAGTTCATGAAATAGTTCTTCATTATTAAATGCATTATTCACTATTTCAACCCCACAAAACCACAAAACCCTTATAAAAGAGAGGGTAAATTATTTATTTCCACTTTTCATCACACCAAAATGACCCTGCCAAACCATAAAACCCTTATAAAGAATAGGGTAAATCATTTCTTTCTACTTTTCATGGATATTTAATTTACCTCAACTGGATTCTCTATTGTTCTCCCTAAAAACAATCTAGAGGGACGAGGCCTTCGATAGGGCATAGAACACAACAATTTTTGAGGAAATAGAAGAGCATTTGTAGGTTCTTGATCACCCATTTTGCGGATAAACTCATTGTTGGGGTTTTGTAGGGCATTCTCCATTGCTTTTTTTGGCTCTCAATATTTTAGGGTTTTTGATCCATTATATTTGTAGTTTATGATGTGATTAAATCTTGGTTTCACCTTTTTTTTGGGTCTTTTGGATCGAATTTTGGCAAATAAGAGATATGATTGCTTGTTTTTTATATCTTAAATTCGCATGTGCAATGGTGGTTTATTTGATGGCTCGGGTTAGGTTTTTGGAACTTATGATGTGAAGATAGGGACTGGAGGGCCCTTTGGGACTATGAGGTTTGTGTCTGAGGAGGCACATGGTTCTAATAATGGGATAGATATTGTTGTGAGGCTCCTTGAGCCCATAAAGAAATAGTTACAAATTAGCTCCTATATCAATCTCTATCAGTTGGTTGGAGTTTTCATTGTTGAGGTCGTTAGAGGATATAAAATTACTTTCCACCCTAGTAGAGAAGTAATTATTTATTGTTACTTACACTTGAATAAAATGGGTTTTGCTCTTTTGATCCATGATATGCAATGATTTTTGCTCTTATTGTTTGCTTTTTTTATCTATGAGATATTTAATGGGTATTACTCTATTCCTTTCATCTATGAGATGCAATGGGTATTTCTTTATAACTATCAAATGTAATGAGTTTTGCTACAATATTCTAAGATATGACTAGTTTTACTTGAATGCAAATGAGGTTTGCTTAGAAATATTATGAGAATTGTTCTTTATTTTAATGCAAATGGATTTTGTTCGGAATGCCAATATGAAATGGGGTTTGCTTGGAACACTGAAGTAAATGGGTTTTGCTATTTTTTGCTCTTTTTATCCATAATATGTAATGGGTATTGCTAATTTTAATACATGAGATATGAGGGATTAATGGAACTTGCTCATTTCATTTGTGATATGAAATGACTTTGTTACTCTACTAGGTTATGATGATGAGTTTTTCTTGAATTTAGAGCATTGATTACAAATATTTTCAAGAAGAAGAATTGATTGAGTCAATTGGGAACAACTTGTTGCAACTTTGAGATGTGGCTTTTGAATGGATGATTTTTTTTTTTTGCATTTTCTGGGTAATTTTAATCTCTATTTAGTTAAATTTGTCTCAAAATATCCCTTCTCATAATTTCAAGTTTAGACTAGTAAGATTCAAATTTTTAAAGGTTGGAATTTTTCTCTTAAGTTTTGTTTGAATGTGAGGACCCTTTGGAGTATAAGGGAAACAACATTCTACAATGTTATGTTGGACTGGATTGCTGTAAGTTCAAAATTAAAAGCTTCAAAGTCACTTGAGAGATATGTTACCTGGTTAGGTAGATATATTTTCTGTTAATTCCATCCATAGTTAACTATCCAAGTTTTCACAAAGCAATTACTATTGGTATCTATAGGGAATCATGTATAAAAATAACAGTCATTTGAATATTTTGGAGGGTAATCGGTTAGATATTTAAATGTGTTATTGTAAATTCTAAATTAAAATATTCAGAGTCCATTGGAGGGATATCTTACATGGTCAACTTCAGACATTCTATTAATGTCATCCATATACCTAAGTTTACACAAAGCAATCACTATTGATATTTATAGAGAATCATGTCTAAAAGTATTGATCAGTTGAATATTCTAAAGGCTTATGCTTGCCATTGCAATACAATCCTACATAGTTTCCTAAGAAGCTTGGATCTTGAATACACACTCTTGAAAATTATTCTAAAATTGATTAAATATTCATAGTTTTGTAATAAGTTCAAATATTTTGGTCGGAGTGAAGTTTGAAGAGAGAAAATTTATGTTATAATAACCAAATATCCTTCTTCCTCCCAAAATAAATTTAATATCAAGAAATGTCTCAAAATACACCCTTACAGGTCTTAATAGCACTTGAGCCCTAGCATGAATAGTAAACAATAGGATAGCAGTGTTTATATCATTTTTTTGAATCAATCAATGTTTTTCATTCTTTAATGAGTGAATTTTGAAGAGAGAAAATTTACATCATCATAACCACATATCCTCCTTCCTCCCAAAAATAAATTTAATATCAAGAAATGTCTAAAGGGACATGCCTACAGGTCTTAATGGCACTTGGTTCCTAGCATAAACAGTAAACAATAGGATAGGAATGGTTGTATCATTTATTTGAATAAATCAATATTTTTTATTTCTTTAATGAGTGCCACTACATATTCTAAAATTATTTTCAAAATTTCTTAAAAATGATAAAAAAATGGGAAAATCAAGCTTTTAGTCATGCTCTCATGGTTGATTATTTATTGCTCTATATTTTAAAAAATGATATCATTGTTTAGACACCAGAGTGGAATGTGAATGAGTTCTCTGTTTCCACCATATAATATATTTTAAGTATTGCAAACTACTCTTTTATTATGATTTTGTGAATATTGTATTATGATATTATGAATATTTGATGGTATAAGTGATGGTATATAATAATCTAAACTTATTTTTCCAGGGAACTTGTGATTGGAGATAAGGAAGGATTGCTTCAGTTACCTTCTGACAAGGTCTTGCTAGCTAATCCTAAGTTTGTAGTGTATATCCACAACTATGCACAAGTGTGCATATGTCATCCTGCCTGGGTTTGTTCTTATCCATGAATGGAGAATTCATGCTTTTAGATATCTTAGAATAAAAAATCTCATTTAGTTTTTTTGGTGGGTGATCAGGATGAAGATTCATTTTTTGATGACTATTTTGAGGCCCATTTGAAGCTTTCTAAACTTGGGTAATTCTATTTATATTTTGATTTGTTTTCCATGTCTATAAATGTAATTCTAATATTAATTATTATGATATATTTCTAATTTTTTTATAGGTTTGCTAAAGCATAGGTGCATAATTAGGGACACATTCTATAGTTGTTCGATAATTCATGAATTATCAGTCAATGGATAGAAATGGGTCATTATTTTTTTAGCTTTGACATAAAACATGTAATTTTTTTGAGTCATTTTATCAATGTGTGGCCATCGACACCTAGATATTTATGCTTTGAATAAAATAAACATAGTTTATATGATTTGTTTTAGAAGCTATGATTTTATATTGCATCATTTTTCAAAATGAATAATCACAACTTATTTCAAAATATAAAGGTGAACCATTGCTTTTATTGACTTAAAAATTTGTCATTTCATTCTAATGTTAATGAGATGATTTTATAATAATTTATTTTGAGTGTATGATTGTGCATTTAATAGCATGAAAGGTAGGTTCATTATTATCTTTGTAAAGATATTGTTCTTTATAATCCAAGAATGGAATTTGGATCTATGGAGAAACAATATTATAGTATACAATTTATATTTTGAATGTACTAAAGCTCTTTTTGCACCTTTGTTTTAGGTAAATTTTTGCGAGGTGAATGACAATTGAAAATGGGTCCCTTAAATAGGAATATTAAAAATTAAATATTAGACGAATTACCCTCTTTCAAATTTTAGGGTGGTGAGTGTTTAGTATCATAGATGCCTAAAAATCTATAGTAAGTACAATTATTGACAATAATTAGTGGCTTTGAGATTGAAGGGACTTAAACCATAAATTAATCTTGAAATCATGATTTTGTGATTGAGTGTCGAGCATCTTTAGCTCTAGTCAATAAAAAGAGAATAGGAGAATCAATCATCAATACTGATTTATTATTAGGGATCTCAGTTTTGGGAAATATATTTTCATTAAGAATTTAACTTACATTTGAGGTGATTTTAATCACTAGTATGTCTAATACACCAATATGTCTGATACACCAGACAAGATGGGGTGATTTTATTAACCGATTGTCGTCTTAAATAGAAATATTTTTTTAGTAAATTATGAGCTAGTGTCACCCGTATTATATCGTGATTGTATAGTAGTGTTACAACAGTTTGGGAATTGAGCTCATATCATAGGATCTTAGATAGCAATATCTTATTTATACTATTGGCACACCCATTTTTCAAGGTATTCTTTATGCAAATATTTATTTCAATGATGGTCCCATTTGTGTTAGATATCAAGTATTTTAACTTTCTTCTATGAATGTGAATGAACTTGTTCTTGGAAAAGACAACAATGTAGGCCTACAATTTTCACACTCCTTTCCTCTAGGCTAATTGATCCATGCCTCAGAGGGGAATGGAAAATAGTAGAGCTACAACTCGAAAGAGAGACACTTAGATGTACCTTCTTATGTTGATTTTTTGACAAATTAAGGGTTCACTAGGAAACTTTTAACGGTAGTTTCCATACCTAGGCTTGGAATATGTTTAATGCATTCTTTTTATAAATATTTCTCATACACCTAAGTTTGGCCTTTATGCAACTAAACTATATATATGCAATTTTTATTTAATGAAGACAAAAAACAGTGAATACAAAATGACATACAATGCATAAGATTGGAATTATAAGAAATTATAAGCCTTATTTGAGTCGGATGTTCGATGAAGATTCTGAGGGTTGTAGCAGAACAAAATCACCTCTGTTTCAATAGAATCGCATATGTTCTAGATAGAATCACCTATGTTCAGACAAAATCACCTTCGATTTAACAAAATCATAGGCAATTATGTCATAATCCTGCAGCAAAATAGTTGACAGTAAATAGAGGATAAAAAACAATATTTCTTGCAAATTATAACAGTTTCTCGTACTCCAAGTCATAGATATATTTTAATTTCTATATGCAAATGGATATGAAATGACATGAGATACTATGATGACAATTCAACCTAATATGCTATGGATTTGTGCGATTATGATCCTTATTTCATGATGTAATTAACTAGAATGATGGTGAACACCAAGGTCCAATATCTAAATCTGAATAATAAATTAAATGGTCATGATGCAATGCATAGACAAATAGAATATTGAAAAATAAATGTAAATAATGATTTGAATCCTTGCCCCTAGTTGATCTGAAGACATGACCGCCTGCTCTCTAACGAAATCACCTAGTCTCTGACGAAATCGCCTATCACTTATGTCAAAATTGCTTGTCATTTCTATCGATCACCAAGCGATTATGATGGTATTTCGGGCGATTATAACTAAGACCTGCAAAAAAAAATTAAACAATAGGGGTTATAGGAAATGAAATTCTATGGCAAATTGGTGTGAGGGATTATTAAGAGAATTTTAGCAACAATGTCAAGGGATCTGAATTCAACTTTCCAGGCAATCTGTCGTGTCAGGAGGGAAAATGGAAAAAGGGGCCTAGATTAAATAGGCCAAGAGGGGATTTGAGGGAGTTTGGAGGTTAGGCTAAACATGAAGGAGGTTTTGATCCATCCTATGTTTACCACCTTCAATATTTTCACCAAAAACCCTGATCCGAACGGTGACTAAACCAGGTAAGAGGTTTTAAAATGGATTTTATATTTTAGTAAATTTGTTAAAATTTTGTTTGGGACAAAATCGCCTAGTGATTCTGTCGATCGTCAGGCAATTTTTTTGATTTATGGATGATTTTTCCCAATGGTTAAGAATTTTAAGTTTGTTGACACAGAAAATAAGGTGGATTGTAATTCCTTTATAGTAAAAATACCCTCATCAATCAAATCTTGAATTGCACATATTAAATTTCTACATTTTTGTGTCATATGTTCATCCACTCTATGATATTCACAATATAGCCCAGGTTTATACCAATCTCCTATGATATCAGGTTGTCTTATGGGAGGTAACTCAATCCTATTTGTATTAAGTAAATGCTTGATAATTATATCCATTGGTTTATTGAGCTTAGTAAATTTACGTGGTGAAGGTTTTCAAGAGTCTTTTGATAATTGCCTTAGGAATTCAACCATAAAGGGACTTAATGGTTTATTACCTATTTTTTCTTTATTATGGGTAGAATGATGATAGGAAGATTGTGAAGTATGATGTGAGTGCATGGTAGGATTGAAAGAAGAAGTATTTTCTTGTTGAAATGGATGTATTGTGTTGAAGGAAGAATGTTGAAATGGTGGAGAAGGATTGTATGTGGATCGATAGGCATAATATGGATATGTAGGAGAAAATATAATATCGTTATGAAGAGGATTAGAAAATGGATTATATTTTTGGGGCAAAAAATGAGAAAAGTGTGATAAAGGTGATGTTGAATATGGATGAGGTTGGTCATAATAAAAAAATGCATTTGGGAGAATTTTCCCAACATTGTTGATGGGCTCATATTGATTAGAGTTAAGACTCATGGTTTCTTTAGTACTTCTAAAACTAATATTTGGTATCTAAAATTTAGAATTTAAAACATGCAAATTTGAAATGATGATTTTTTTGTTGTTTTTCTTGTATATTTTATTTTTTTTGTTATTTTTTATTTTTGAAATCAGAAGAAATGTTTATGTATTCACGTCGGGTTCACAAAAGAATGTAGGCCTAAAATTTTCACTCCTTTCCTCTAGGCTAATGGATCCGCACCTCAGAGGGGAATGGAAAATAGTAGAGCTACACCTCGAAAGAGAGGTACTTAGTTGTACCTTCTTATGGTGAATTTTTGACGAATTAAGGGTTCACCAGGAAACTTTTAACGACAGTTTCCATACCTAGGCTTGAAAGATGTTTAATGCATTCTTTTTATAAATATTTCTCATACACCTAAGTTTGGTATTTATGCAACTAAACTATCTATATGCAATTTTTATTTAATGAAGATAGCAAACAGTGAATACATATGACATACAATGCATAAGATTGGAATTATAATAAATTATAAGCCTTATCTGAGCCGGATGTTCGATGAATATTCTGAGGGTTGTAGAAGAACAAAATCACCTCTGTTTTGACAAAATCGTCTCTGTTCTATACATAATTACTTGTGTTCAGACAAAATCATATTTGATTTAACAAAATTGTAGGCGATTATGTCGCAATCCTATAGAAAAATAGTTGACAGCAAATAGAGGATAGAAAACAATGTTTCTCACAAATTATAACAGTTGCTCATACTCCAAGTCACAGATATATTTTAATTTATATATGCAAATGGATATGAAATGACATGAGAATACTATGATGACAATTCAACCTAATATGCTATGGATTTGTGCGATTATGATCCTGATTTCATGATGTAATTAACTGGAATGATGGTGAACACCAAGATGCAATATCTAAATATAAAATAATAAATTAAATGGTCATGATGCAATGCATAGAAAAATAGAATATTGAAAAATAAATGCAAATAATGATTTGAATCCTTGCCCCAGCTGATCTGAAGACAAGATCGCCTGCTCTCTGACGAAATCACCTAGTCTTTGATTAAATCACCTATCATTTATGTCAAAATCACCTATCTTTTATATCGATCTCCAGGAGATTATGATGGTATTTTGGGTGATTATAACTGATACCTACAACAACAAAATTAAACAATAGAGGTGCTAGGAAATAAAAATGTATGGCAAATTGGTGCGAGGGATTCTTAAGAGAATTTTAGCAGCAATGTCAAGAGATCTGAATTCAACTTGCCAGGAATTCTGTCATGTCAGGAGGGAAAAGTAAAAAAAGTGCCTATATTAAATAGGCCAAGGGGGGATTTGAGGGAGTTGGGAGGTTAGGCTAAACATGGAGGAGGTTTTGATCCCTCCTATGTTTGCCACCTTCAATCTGTTCACCAACAACCCTGAATTGAACTATAGCTAAACTAGGTAAGAGGTTTTAAAATGGATTTTCTCTTTTAGAAAATTTGTTAAAAAAAAATTTGGGAAAAAATCGCTTGGAGATTCTATCGATCTTCGAGCGATTTTGTTGACTTATGGGTGATTTTGCCCAATGGTCAATAATTTTAAGTTTGTTGGCATGAAAAATGAGGAAGACAATGTCAAAATTGGACATATTATATACCATTGGAAATCTCTTTTCGAGCCCTATCTAATGGTATAAAATTTGATAAAAACTGAGATGATTTAATAGGGTAAAAAATCCCCTGAATATGACCTTACTTTTCTAAGAGAAAAACTAAGGAAAATGAGTCAATTTTTCATGTCTACAAACAACCATAGATGAATTTAAACCACAATAATGACATCAAAGGTCTATAATAAATATTGTAATACCCTTTACTAAATTGCACAACAACTATGCAACTCTCATCAAAATACAATATTCCAAAAAATGTTGAATATGTTAAGAATATTTTTATATTTGCATTAAGAATATTTTGTGGGTGGTTTTTTACATTTTTTTTTTAAATTCACCCTAAGAGGGTGGTTTTAGGATTTTTTATATTTTTTTAAATTCACCCTAAGAGGATAGTTTTAAACCGTCCTCTTAGACCTAAGAGGGTGGTATTAAACCACCCTCTTAGGTCTAAGAGGGTGGTTTACCCAATACTTTGGTAGACCTAGGTGCAACCATAAATGTCATACCTAATGAAACCATGCATAAACTATAGTTAACAGACATGAAGACAACAAAATAGTATTACAATTAGAAAATAGGTCCATAGTACTTCTAGAGAGAATTTTGGAAGATGTGATTGTAACTTTAGATGCATGGAAATACCCAACATACTTCCTAGTCCTGAAGTCAATATCAGGATTGGGTGGTTATCCACTCGTACTAGGATATCCTTGTTTGGAAATATTTTATGCCTATATTAGTTGCAGGACTGGACAATTGACTATATCAGATGGATAAAATATTATAAACCTAGTCATTTATCCTCCTGCATAGTCCATCGATTAATTGGGAGAGCCTAATTTCAAAGTCATAGATGATGATGCACTACCTAAGTTACAACAAGTGATGGCTCTAGATGAAGTGGAAGATGAATAGATGAGGATTTAATCAAACCAAATTTTCTACAATAAAAAACCTTCACATCCTCCTATGGATTCCCCACTTTTTGGTAGCAAGATATATCAATTGAAACAAATTGAGATAGAACCTAGAAGAAGAGTATTAAACATTGATAGTGCATTGGTAATTTCTCAAGAAGAAAGGTTGAAAGAAATTAAAAACCCATAAAACTACTTTTTTTAGGACTATAGAGACATGACAGGTATTGTACCCAAAGTATGCACTCATAGAATTTAGCTAGAATATGATGCAATACTAGTAAAGCAACCTCAAATTTGGATGAATCTAGCCATGAAAGAGATAGTAAAGGTTGAATTATAAAAAAATTGATCTGTTGGATTCATTTATCCCATTTTAGACAATCAATGGGTATCGCCTTTGGTGGTGGTACCCAAGAAAAATTGAGGATCTGTGTGGATTACATGATGTTGAACAAAGACACTCGAAAGGACCACTTTCCTTTACCTTTGATAGACCAAGTCTTAGATACCTTGCCAGGATGAAAGTACTTTTCATTCCTCGATAGGTACAATGACTAAAATAAAATCCAAATATGGGAAGAGAACTAGGAAAAGATAATATTTACCTATCCTTGGGGTATCTTTGCCTACTATGTCTTACATTTTGGGTTGTGTAATGCACCTAAAACTTTACAGTGGGTAGTCCATAGTATTTTTTATACATGGCGGGAGTAACTGTAGAGGTTTACATGGATGATTTCACCATTTACGATGAAAGTTTTGAAGAAGCTACAACAAGTTTGGAAAGAGTACTCTAGCGTTGCCAAGAAACTAACCTATCCTTAAGTAATGAGAAATATTTCATGCTAATGATGGAAGGGATAGTTTTAGGACACCATGTCTCTACTGATAGGATAAAATTAGATAAAAGAAAAATAAAGGTCATCAAATAACTACCTACCCCTTAAAAATAGAGAGTTGTTTGAAGTTTCTTAGGCTCTACTAGATACTATCGATGATTCATTTAGGATTTTAGTAAAATTGCCAAACCACTGCACACATTATTAACTAAAGACATCAAGTTTATCTAGAAAAATGAGTGTGAACAAGTGTTCCAAATATTAAAATAAAAATTACAACTACTCTTGTGCTTAGGGGTTTGAATTGGAACCTCCTCTTCCACATTTATGTGAATGCATCTAATAACACTATAGGTTTAGCACTAGGATAGAAAGAGAAAAATGAAGTATATGTCATTTATTACATCAGTAAAAATCATATGGGCACTAAATTAAATTACATTATCATATAAAAATAATTCTTCACAGTTGTACATGCTATAAAAAAATTTACCATTATATCATGGACTATAAATCTTTGTGCATACTGATCATGCAACCATTAGATATCTAATGAATAAATCAATGGTAAGTGGTAGGATTATTAAATGGCTTCTACTCCTTTAGGAATCTGATGTTACTATTGTAGACAAACCCAAAAAAGATAACATTGTTGTAGATTTTTTATCCAAATTGATCTCAAGATAACATTTCAACTAAGGATAGATTCCCAGATGAACATATTTCTCTAGATAACCAAACACCATGGTATGCTGATATGGCCAATTACCTAGCAATCGGTGAAGTGTCACCTACACCCACCCTTGACAAGCTTAAATATTAATTGAAAAGAGTGTAGCATTCTCATGGATTGATGGTTGCTTGTTTAAAATAGGCCCTAATAAAATCATGAAAAGATGTGTGGCAAAAAACAAAACCTAAGATATTTTAAAAGTTTATCATGATGAACCGTGTGGTGGACATTTTGTAGAAAAAATAACTACATTTAAAATCTTACAAGTAGGGTATTATTGGCCCTATTTATTTAAATATGTAGCTAAATATGTCAACCATTGCAATCGATGTCAAAGAATGGGTTGACCAACTGTACAAGAAGAAATGCCCCTCCAACCACATGTGCATATTGAACCATTTGATAAATGGGGGATGGATTTTTTTGGACCTACTAATCCAAAATCTAATGGTAAGAAGTATATTTTAGTGTGTACTGATTATGTTACTAAGTGGGCTAAAGTTTAGGTATTACAGAGTGAAAATTAGGAGAATGTAGTGTAGTTTCTATATGAGTTTATCTTCACGAAGTTCGATGTTCCCAGGGAGATTACCACCAACTAGGGAACTCAATTCACTTCAAATATGATATAGGAATTGATGCAGTAGTTACATATTAAGCACAAAAAAACCACCCCATATCATCCACAAGCTAATGGCAAGGTGGAGGTTACCAACCATGGGTTAGAAAAATTATGAGAAATACAATGCTAGTACAAGAAATATTGGGAAAATATCTTTTGAAAGCGGTATGGGAATATCGGACTACATGTAAGTCAAATATAGGATTTACACCATTCTAATTGGTGTATGGTAAGAATGCAATGATTCCCCTAAAATTTTAAATAAATACTCTACAGATTATTGTAGAACTTAATTTGAACCTAGATACTACACAACAAGAGCGTATTCACAAACTAAACTAGTTCGATGAATACAGGCAAGATGCATTGCAATGCAGAGAAGTGACGTAAAAGTAGAGGGAAATGTGGTATGACCACAACATAAGATCCAAATAGTTTAAATAAGGAGAATGGGTATTATTATATGATTTTTGGTTCCAATACCGAAATGGAAAACTCATGCAAAGGTGGATGGGCATGTATGAGGTGGTTTAAGGGATCAACAATGGAGTTATCAATATTAAAACAATTTATGACAATGGAATAATTCTTATGATAAATGGCCATCGATTACAACTTTACCATGCACCTCAAATGCATGAGATTAATTTAGATGCAAGTATGGAGGATATCCCATTTTTAGAAATATCTTTAGTGGTTTAGCTAATGCACATGCATTCACCATAAAATATATATAATACTTTCTGAAATTTTATATAGATTTTATTTTATTTATTTTCATTTTATAGGGCCACGTGGAACCTGTTGTAGAACTATAGGCATCCAAGAAAAGTGGGTCTATTAGGAAAGAGCTACGTACCTTGTTTTTCCTACTTTCTAGGAGTGTAGTGATGCAAAAAGGGCATCTAATTCCCACCAGGAGGGTGTTTCTGTAGGTCAAATTACTACACCAAGGGGAGAGAGGAGATTTCTTCTCTAAATTTTGCTAGGTATGGAAATAAGTTGCAATTTTGTGATCGGTCCTATTTTCGCTAGTCGAGGACCCGAAAAGAGTAGAAGGCAAAAAAGAGTCATGATTTTGTGATCAGTATTGTTTTCTCTGGTAGAGGACCTGAAAAGAGTAGAAGGTAGAAAAGATTCATGATTTCATGACCAATCCTATTTTCATTGGCCGAGGACCCAAAAAAATCAGAAGGTAAAAAAGAGTCGCAATAATGCGATCGGTCCTATTTTCGCTGGCTGAGGACCCGAAAAGAGCAGAAGGTAAAAAAGAGTCATAATTTTTTAATCGGTCCTTTTTCACTCATCGAGGACCTAAAAAGAGCAAAAAGTATAAAAGAGTCACAATTTCATGACCAGTCCTATTTTTGTTGATTGAGAACTTGAAAAGAGTGGAAGGTAAAAAAGAGTTGTGATTTCATGACCGATGCTATTTTTGTTGGTCAAGGACCCAAAAAGAGAAGAAGTGGAGGATATTTGGGCCACGACGTCTCTAAGAAGATCGATGCGGATGTGTAGTAACAAGAAGATCTCAACCATTTGCTATTGAAGACCCCACTACTCCATTCTTCTTTAATCGCCAATTTACCAGAATGAGCCAACTGGCATATTGTTGTAACAAGTTTTAGTTTTTCTGTTATTAGAATATGTATATATATAGGATGAGTGACTCTAACTAAGGGTCGGCTCTTGGATGTTTACAAGGCAATGTATACAAACTTCTGAAAGCAATAAAATACTCCTCATTCTAGTTTCTAGATCAATGGTGTTTGATCATGTATGTATGAATGTTAAATTCTATATAAGTTATGTTGAATGCAAATCACTTTAATTCTCTCTTTGGATTTTTACGCTTTAAGTTCCACTAGTTCTAAAGTTAACAATTCTAGTAGGTTAATGATTGTTTTAGTCTGCACCAGAGAACTAGTTGTTCTTATTTGAAGGTTTAAAGAATGCTTATCTATAAAAATATGTGTGTATCTCCTTGCTATTGTCTAACTTGTACCCCTTTGATGTTTCTAGCAATAGCTATATTTCCATTTCTTTATGCACTTTACTCTTTCTCCTTTTCTATAACAAAGCAAGGAACCAACCTTCTCTGGAGATTGAATCGGGTAATCTCTATTTTAAACCTAGTCATTCAATTTTGGCAAAGTCTTGGGTGCAAACATAACCAAAGGCATATTTTGCACCAATAGTTTTTGGCACGCCCGATGGGACACAATCCCACTATCTATATAGACCAAAGTTTTGGTGGTTATCTTTATCCTGTGTATTTTTTATAAATCACCTGGTGACTCCGTTCAAAAAATAAAACCCAAGAAAAACCTTATCTATTTTCTAGTTGAATACCAAGATATATGAAAACCAGATCTAAAGCAAAAAAATATGAAGAACCCATCGAGTTCTTTGAATTACACCTTGGTAGCCTCAGATCCAATCCTGTATTGGTTGCTCGATCAACTTCTTCTTCTACCATCACTACAGGATCTGCAAATCCTTCCCCTATAGCTCTCCCTAGTACTACTACTAGTGGATTGTTAAACACAACTACTCACACTACTGCGATATCAACCGACACTATAATGGTTGTAAATCAACCAAATCTACCCTATCCTACATGGAATCATTCAGGTCCCCTAAATTTGGTAGCTCAACATTAGATCCCTATAGTGGCTTTAAAAGCATTGCCCTAGTATGATGGCACAAGAAGGATGGCTTATGAACACTACCAAGATGTAGCCGCATTAGCATCGATACACAATATCATAGAGGAAGATGTGATGATAAGGTTGTTAGTCATCTCCTTAAAAGGGAAAATGCTCTACTAGTATAGAGCCCTTCCTAATAAGACTATAGCTACCTGGGCCCAGCTCATCGATAAATTGGTAGAAGAGTTCAATGAATAGGTTGATCCCTTTTCTCTGCTCAATCAGTTCACTATTATTCAGAAGCATCCTCAAGAAGAAATAGTCGATTTCAATATCTAGTTCAACCATACTTGGAAGAGAGTGCCTAATGGATTGAGATCGACACATGAGCAAGTAATGTATTATTACCTAAGAGATTTTAATTCAGATATAAGCATGGTTATCATACAATCTCAAGTGTTTACCTTCCCAAAAATCTTCCAAGAAGCTCAGAAAGTTGAGAAATATCTCATTGCTATTGGGAGGTTCCCTCCAAATATGATAATGCCTATCTTCCTAGATCTATCACAAGCATCTAATACTACTTTCCCAAGTCCTACTTCTACTTCTAATATAGATATCCCTAAATGGACTGGACAACCCTCTATTCTAGTAATACAAGCACCCCTTGCTCCTCCAGTGTTACCTATCATTCCTCCAAAATTCTTGTATCATCAGTTTCACCAACTCCTGATCCTCAACTTGTAGCTTTACTAGACCTGCAATCAGCCATGAAAAATTTGACCAATAATATGACCTCAATGGAAAGAAGAGAAGTAGAGAGAAGTTTCCAACCAAGGATATTTCCACAAGTAATGAGAGACCAAGCTTCCACAAGCGATAGAAATCAGGAGAGATCAAATGTGGTTTACGCTAATGAAGATAGTGAACCTACCAAATCATCGATAGAATCATACTTCTGGTGTTCTACATGTAATGATCCACATGGTGAAAACTCATGTATGATCCATCAACACTATGTCCAAAAGATAGTCATTGAAAGAGAAGAAAAGACTCTTAAAGGGAAAGTAAACATGATTAGGGAGGAAAATCACAATCTCATGATGCCTTCGATAGAGAAAGTGGCCATTCTGACCATATAAGGAAATAATCCCCTGTAGGTAGACCCATAGGAGCTTAATCCCTTAAAAGTGCCTTCACCTGTGAGAAACCAGGTTGAGAGAAGAGTCCCCTATGAGAAGGTTCCCCAAAGCTCAGGTCAAAAAGAAGTGGAGATACGCAAAGAAGCCCCCTATAGAAAGAAGTCAAGACACAAGAATAGGAAAGAGATAAGTTGAGATATCCCTCATTGACCAAGCATCAAAGGATAGATGCCACTTAGGGGATAGAAACAAGTATGACACTTTTGCAAAAGAAAAAGAGAAAAGTGTCGATCCTCTTCCTTTCAACATAGTAGAAGAGATGAAAAAGACTCCTTCTAAAGAAACTATGTATGATGCCTTGCAATTTCTAAGACAATTCAACTTATTACAAGAATCCCTGAGGTCCATAAAAAACAAGAGTAAGACTCCCACTCAGTTGAGTTCTGCACAAGCCAGTTTGACGTCTGCTACCAAAAAAATAGACCTCCTCCCTTCTATTTGTCTCTTCATATGGAAGGATGGGTGGTACATAACTGTATGATAGACTCAGGGGCTACAACTACTATAATACCCAAATTTGTGTGTGACATCATGGGGATGGAATACACTAGAAGTAGCCTAGGTGTTTTGCAGTTAGATGAGACTCTAGTCAAAACCATGGGGGTGATAAAAGATATTCCTATAGTTCTACACAGAATGCCTCAACTTACGATTATACAAGAGGTAGTTGTAGTGGATTTGGAACCTTATTTTGGTATGTGCCTATCTAGAGAATTCATAGCCAAGATAGGAGGATACCTATCTATGGATTACTCACACTTAGAAATCCCATTCAAGGGGAAAAGAGTGAAGATATTCAATGAAAAACCATCTACCTTCCACATCAAAAAAATTGAAGAGGAAGGAAAATAGGCAACTACAGTGAACATAATGATTGAAGAGATGGAAGACTTAAACTTAATGGAAGAAGCCCTAAATGTACTACAAGAAGAAGATCAGTTCTCCCTCCAAGACTTCAATGCTATGATTGAAATAGACCTTGGAAGTTATTCAATCATGAAACTTGAGAAAAGTAATCCCACCCCTTCACACGAGGTAGACCCATCTGCCAACCAAATGTGGAAACTTTTCTTTGATGGTGCCAGATGCAAGAATGGAGTTGGAGTATCATCTTAATATCCCCAACAGGTGAGGAAAAAGTTTTCTCCTATCGATTAACTTGGAGTTGTACCAACAATGCAGTCGAATATGAAGTACTTTGTCTGGGCCTTAAGAAAGCTGAGAGGTTGGGGATCAAACAACTGTAGATTTATGGAGATTCAGAATTGATAGTAAACCAAGTTATAGAGAAATGTGTTAGTAAGCAACACTACCTCAAATCTTACAAAAATAAATTTTGGGATCTGCTCGAAGCTTTTGAAGCTCTAAACATTAAAGCAATCCCTAGAGAAAGAAATACTCATGTTGATCTATTGGCATCGGTAGGTGCCAACTTCTGCCCCATAAGAAATGTCATCCAAAAATCTAAGATGGTTAGGCTTATATATAGACCTTCTGTGCTAGACAAGGACACCTTTTGGTAGGTGTTTGAGAGTGATGAATAGATAGTAGATTTCCTGGTCCATGAGATGAACTGTTCAAGTGATAGAGTGTTGAAAGATGAAGAAGATGAAGGTATGATCCAACTAAAAAATAATCATATCCCAAAAGGATTGATTACTCTTGAAATCTTATTTGACAACAATGATAGGTCAACCGGTCACAAGATGAAGGTTGATAAACACAGGTATAAAGAGGTTCAATTGGAACTAGAAAATTTTATCAAAGTAGGAGTAAATTGTATAGAAGAAGAGTTGAATCAAATTCAAAGACTATGCAAAGAGTTCCTTGATATCATAGCTTGGACTTATGGTGATCTTAAAGTATACTCGAAAGAAACCATACAACATACCATTGAGCTCGAAGAGGGTGCAAAACCCTTCGACAAAAACAAAGGCCGATGAACCCAAAAATTGAAGCTCTGATGAAGCAAGAACTTTTGAAGCTACTCAAGGCCAAAATTGTCTACCCTATCAAACATTCTACTTGGGTAGCTAACCTGGTTCAAGTAAATAAGAATAATGGAGACATTAGGCTATGTGTAGACTTCTAAAATCTAAATAAAGCTTCATTGAAGGATCATTATCCTCTTCCACAAATTGACCAGACTCTACATACTATGGCAGGAGTGGAAAGATTCTCATTATTGGATGGGTTTTCTAGTTACAACCAAGTGTGGGTCAAATATGAAGACCAATACAAAACCACATTCACTACCAAATGGGGGACATTCACTTACCAAAGGATACCTTTTGGATTATCCAATTCTGGAGCAACTTTTCAAAGGGTAATGGATGTGGCTTTTGGAGAACTTGTCAATAAGATCATAGTAATTTACTTGGATGATATGACAATGTTCTCTCATCATAAAGAAGATCACATTGAACACCTCAGAAGAGTTTTTGAGAAATGTAGAGAGTTCGGTATCTCTTTGAACCCGAAGAAGTCTATATTTGTAGTTGAAGAAGGGATCTTGCTTGGTCATGTCATTTCTAAAGCCAGTTTGGCTATAGACCCTAACAAAGTGAAAGCACTATTAGAACTCCCATTACCCCCGAACAAGAAGGGCCTACAATCCTTCCTTGGGTAGATAAACTTTGTACGCAAGTTCATAGCAGACTTTGCACAAATCATCAAGCCCATAACTAAGCTGTTGAAGAAAGATGATGAGTTCAAATGGATAGACTTGCGAAAGAAATATTTCAAAAGTATAAAGGAACAGATAGCCCAAGCACCTATCCTAGTGAATCCAGATTACTCTAGAGGTTTCATCCTATATGTTGTAGGTGAACAAGAGAGTTACGATGTAGTCCTTACTCAAAAAGGGATAGATAATGAAGAAATGCCCATAGCCTTCCTAAGTCAGACCATGCAAGAACACGAAGAAAAATACAACTTCATCAAAAAACAATTTTATGCAATCATGAAATCATTAAAAAAGTTTAGGCATTTCCTTTCATAGAGTAGGACCATTGTGTATGTAGTTCACCCTGATGTCAGGAACTTCATCATACAAGGAGAGATTGGTGAGAAAAGAGTTGGTTGGGTATCAAAGATACAAGAATACGATGTTGAGATTCACCTAACCAAGCTAGTGAGAGGTAGAGCCTTATGTCAAGAACTCGCCAAACAAGCCTCAGTGGAGTATGTAGCTTGCCAAGTGCAAGAACCAATTCTAGAAGATGATCAACCTTTAGAAAGCACAGACTAGGCTGATGATTTGATCAGATATTTTTAGACTGGAAAATATCCAATAGGTTTAAATGCTTCACAATGAAGAAGATACAAGATCCAAGATTTGAAGTATACCTTACTACCTGAAGGACTGTACATAAAAAATCTGGATGGTGTATTACTTCGATGCATAAAATATGATCAAAAGCAGAAGATTTTGGAGGAGTTTCATGGAGGTCCATCAAGTGGACATTACTCAGGAAGGACTACAAATTTGAAAATAATCAAAACCGATTGCTATTGGCCATCTATTTTCTCAAATGCATTCAAAGTAACTAGAAATTATGAAGAATACCAGAGATACATTGGGAGGAATAGAAATGCTTCAATGCCTTTAAAACCTATTCAGGTTGAAGAACCCTTCCAGCAATGGGGCCTGGATTTCATCAGGGTAATAGAACCTAAATCATCTACTGGGCATAAATATATTTTGACTGCCACTGATTACTTCACTAAGTGGGCTGAAGTAGTGCCTACTAAGAAAGTTGATCAGGAAGTTGTGATAGAATTCATTGAAATCTTAATAACGAGGTTTGGTATCCCTGATGCATTGGTCACAAACAATGGCACATCTTTCATAGGTGCTAAAATGATTGATTTTTCTAGTAAATATGGGATCTATTTGAAGACTTATTTGAATTACTATCCCCAAGGAAATGGCTTAGTTGAATCAACAAATAAGAACCTACTTAGAATTCTAAAGCGAACTCTGAAAGACAATAAGAGGAGTTGGCACTCTCTGATAAATTAGGCGTTATGGGTTGACAAGATTACAATCAAGAAATCTATCAACACATCACCTTACTCATTGGTCTATGGTAAGGAAGTTGTCCTTCCTATACACATAGAGATACCCACTCTAAAGTTGCTCAATCAAACTAGTGTGGAAGAAGCAAAACCAATGGAGAATAGGTTGATACAACTCCTACATCTAGAAGAACAGAAAGAACAAGCTTACAATCACTATAAAAAAATACATGGGAGACACAAAGAAATGGTTTGACAAAAAGGCTACTCATAGAAAAAAGCAAAACCCGAGAACCATCAAAAATTTGATGCTTTCTGGGAAGGACCTTTTGAGATAATTGCAGAAAAACAACATAACTCCTTCCAGCTGAAATATGAACAGGGGTAGGTGCAACCTATCCCTGTTAATAGCTTTCACCTAAAGCTATATTTCAAGTAAGCTACAGATTTTCCCACCCCCTTGTATTATATGTATATATGATATTTTTTTCTAAATTCACACCTTGAAAATAAGGGTCACGATTTCTGCAATTGGTTCTATTTTTGTTGGTCAACAAAGAAGATTGCTGAAGAAATAAAATGGTCATGATTTCATGACACTTTGGTACTCAGAGGTCACTTCAAGTAAAATGGTCATGATTTCATGACACTTTGGCACTCAGAGGCCACTTCAAGGAAAATGGTCATGATTTCATGACACTTTGGCACTCAAAGGCCACTCCAAGGAAAATGGTCATGATTTCGTGACACTTTGGCACTTAGAGGTCACTTCAAGGAAAATGGTCATGATTTCATGAAACTTTGGCACTTAGAGGCCACTTCAAGGAAAATGGTCATGATTTCATGACACTTTGGCACTCAGAGGCCACTTCAAGTAAAATGGTCATGATTTCGTGACACTTTGGCGCTCAGAGGTCACTTCAAGGAAAATGGTCATGATTTCATGACACTTTGGCACTCAGAGGCCACTTCAAGGAAAATGGTCATGATTTCATGACACTTTGGAATTCAGAGGTCAAATTCAAATAAATAACACCTTTTGCTTTTTGTGGGAAAGTCAATTTTTGAATTTTTAACCATGCTCCATTCAAAGTACCACCATGTGAAGTTATTGGTCCGATAAAAGGTGATGAAAATTTATTGGTCTGACAAAATGTAATGCAAATTAATTGGTCCAAAGAAGAGGTGACATGGAATTATTAGCCCTACAAAGATGGTGATACATAGTGGTTGGTTTCAAGAAGGTGGCACATGAAACAAGATACCCAACAATATTCAAAATTATTCGTAAAACATGCACCACCTACCATAATTACTGCATGGCACCTTAACGCATGCATGCACATTTATTTACATCATGAAAGCCCCTTTTCTCACATCCCTGCTTTCTCAAATATTTCCCCTGCAAAAGGTATTCTTTGAATTCACTCAGAGCTTCTGGTTTTGCTCAAAATGCCTCTAGAGAATTCATGCAGTGAAACCACGACAAGCAATCATGGAAGGATCTTCTTCAGCTACTACAAAAATGCATAAGGTAGGAGACAAGAAAGGTAGTTTTATGGACCCGGATGCCTACATAACAGATACAATCATCACTTGGAAAATCCAGAGAAGATTCAAAAAGTTGTGGAAGCCAGAGTGGCAAAAGGTGTGACTCCATCAACCCCAAGTACTTTTTCTTTCCACTCTTTACTTTCCTGGTATGTATGCACTCCCATCCACCCTTAACCTAAGCTAATCAGAGCCATGGCAAAATTTTATGACACAAAGAAGAGGATAGTTAGGAATTCCAAGGGGGAGGTTATTTTTACCCTAGATCCCAATGTAGTCAGGTGTACCTTTAGCACCAATAGAAAGCCTATCGTGCAACCCATACCACTTGACCTAGTTGGGCAGGCCAAATATTATACCCCCACCCATAATATTAAGTTGTTTCTACAATCACACTTGTCGGAACCCCCTACTAGAGGAGTTCTACCAGAAACACCTATTCCTCTATCAAAATTCAAAAGCAAAGAGTTGTTCTCCATGTTAGCTATGGTGGCGAGATTAGAGTCAGATGCACAAGTGTATGGGTGGCAGATTGTAGTAGCACAATGCATTTCAAACCCTAAGTTCTATGATGTTACCATCATAGATGAGTGCACTATGCCAATTTTCTTTGATTGGCCATCTTACCTATCTCAGCAATTACACGAAGGCTTGTCCAGGATACATAAGGGTTCTCAGGTGGCTTTTAGATTTTCATCATATCTAGTATGGATTTTCTTCTTCTTTTAGTCAAAATGACTTTCTTTTATATCCACAATTGATAAAGATAAAGAGGGAAAAATTTTACCTGTATATGAATGGACAACGGTGCTTTCAAAGATCAAATCATACTACTATTTCAACATGGAATTCCTAGGCCCTGCTTTGCAAATTATGTATGGTGAGGTACATAGACTTCCCCAGAAAGTGTGAGATATTTTACAACACCCTCATGCAGAAGAAGGTGATTGGTTCATCTTAACACATAGGGGTGGTCATCAGACTGTATGGTTTCACGGGGAAACCTTTCTTACTCCCGTACTATGTCACTGAATGATTGTTTGCCTTGGAGTATGTAAGGCATACTGAATACATCAATAGCAAGTTTGGCATGGGGATTGGTAAAATTGGTACGTGCCTTATGCCTTTCTAGTTTGAAGGGGTAGTTGTATCTAAGAAAGGGGATCATGAGTGAATCGCTCGAGCCCTAAAGAACCTAAAGTTAGTAGAATTACCATAGAGGTGGAAATATGATCCCCTTGACAGGTTTGTAGAAAGGTAAGCTTCTCTAAACAAAACTCCCTTCAAACAATTTCATCTATCTAAAAGAGAAATTGACAAACAAGGTAGGAATAATAAAGAAAGTGAAGCGCTAGAATGGCATGTGGAGTAGATGCAGCCATTGCCCCCGTGGCATGATTTCTATGAACATGTGATGGATTGGAATCCCAAAGATAACCCAAAACATGTGTTAGAAGAAAAATTTATAAAGAGAATGTCCAAGAAGGGATCAAAGTGGACATCAACAAAAAAATTGGCCTAGTGGATGATGAGGGTGCAGATTGATATGATCTCTAAGTGGGGAATAAATCTTGACCATGAATTTTCCACCAAATATAACCAATTCCAAGCTACATGGTCTGAGACTCTTGCAGACAAGGTTCCACTAGGTATCAATGGCCCCCAAAAGGAGAATCTTCCTACCACTAAAAAGGGACAACCAAGCCAAGATAAGGGAAAGAGAATTGTTGTTGAGCAACAAGAAGTCCCTAAGAAAGTGAAAACTAAATTTATTTCCCCTTCTACATTCGATATAGAGTCTGATGATGATCACTCTCTCATCTTCAAGAAAAGGAGATCAGATTCAATAACAATAGGGAATCATAAGGAAAGTAGGTAGAAATAAACACATGCAAATCCTAAAACAAAGGGTGAAACAGAATATGTAATATAAGATGTACAAAATAATGTACAAGAATATGTGTAAGAAAACATAGAAAAATATGTAGAAGTAAATGTGGAACAACCCCTTGAACAACATAATGTTAGCACCTAGAATTTAGACAAATCACCCAAAGGGGCAACTCCTAATGATGGGGCAACTCTTGCTAAAGGGGTAACTCCTAATGAAGACCCCAAAAAGGGTAAAATGGGTAGCTCCTAATAAAGTATCATTTCCTGATAAGGAGCCACCAAGTACTGAAGGCATAAATCCACAAAAGCTATCAGAACTATCAAGTATGATTTCTATCGATCTTTCTTCATCCTCTTCTCAATCCCAAAGAAACTCCCCTTCCCATTCTACTCCTAAAAATGATGTTTCTTCTCCTTCCAACAAACAGCCCTCACCTTTAATGTCATCACCCCCATCAACCCAATCCAATCCAAAAGCATCCTCAACTGCTCCCACAGACCCACTCATAGGGCCATCAAATGTGGATGCCACAATAGTCACCATTCCTTTCCCTCATGTTAATTTCCCTAACTTCCAATCCATCCCCGCTTCCTCTAAAAGTCACCCCACCATCTCCAAGCTCAAGAAGATGAAGAAAGCTAACCAGAATGCCTCAGACTAGTGGAAGTCCCATTGTGCCCAAGTTTCCAAGAATATAGCCTATACCAAAGAGGGAATAGCTCTAGATCCCATCAGTATGCAGTGCTCAACAATGAAGATGACGCCCTTGGTACAAAATTTAGAAGGGGAAATGACTCTAGAAGATTACCAAGCTGAGATAATCATTGAAGACATCACTCAGCTACCTATGGAAGATGAATGGGGAAAGGCCCAAGCTCACATGGGGACCATATACTTAAATGTTGAATATTACAAAGAGAAATACCTCAGAGCTGAAGAGGCAAGAAAACATTTGGAGGCAGCCTTGAGTGAGCAAAAAACTATCGAAAAGGCTCTGAAGAATGAGGCTAAGAAGTGGGAAGAAATATTCAATGAAGCAGTACCATATAAGGAAGAAGTGAAGAAGGTCGTTGAACAAATTTAGGTTTTGAATAAACAGGTGGAAGACCTTCAGAGACAAATCCAAGAAGGCATGGGCAAAATAGGTGGGTTATCCAAAGAAAAGGCCAGGGTAGTCAGAAAGGAAATGTTCAATGATATACAAAAAATAGGCTTGAAAGCAAGGCCTACATTATTATACCTGGCCAAGATCAAGGAGACATTGAGCCAGGTGGAAGATGAGTTCACTGCATCTATCACCTTCTTGCAAGCAAGACTATCTACAACAATGAAGATTCAAGTTCTAGCAGAGAGCACGTAGGAAAGGGTTAGAAATAGAGCCCAATATGAAGCATGGTCCCAAGCCAAAATAGCTGCTAGGAGTTTCTTTAGAAGGCACAAGATTGTGATAGAAAGTGCTAAGATAATTCAAGAACTCAAAGTAGAAGCTAAAGGGATTTTGAAACATTTGAGTATAGCAGATAATTGTGGTCTACCAAGCTTTTGGGATGAAAATTCAAATATCTTAGAAGAAGATGGGCTTAAAGCTTCCTGGAAAGCTTTTATAGAAGATGAATTAGAAATAGATAGCTGGGAAGAGCCAGTTCAAGAAGATCAAATATTTAGCATGGCTCAAGATCTTACCCAGATCAACTCTTGCCTGCATGAGTTATTCATGAGGTTGAAAGTTTTGTCCTATGACAAGGTCGAAGAGTTGGAGTATTTATATCTAATGCTCATGGAAACTTTTGACCCAGATGAAGAGACTTGGAACAAGGCCTGCACCACTTACAATGAAGTTGTCCAGAAACTAGAAAAACAAAAAAAGGCCAAAAAAGCCTCAACGAGTAGTCAAGCAACAATAGAGGTGGGGAAATCAATAGAAGAAGACACCTCGAAAGAATAGTTGCATTATAGAAATAAAATTTTTCTCTACATATCTCCCCTTTATTTATTTTTGTTCTTTTTACTTCGTTTCCCAATGGATAAAGGCTTTGGATTCTAACATTTTGCCAGCAGAATTCCCTAGGAGGCGCCAATAATGTAGGTCAAAATGACTACACCAAGGGGAGAGAGGAGATTTCTTCTCTAAATTTTTCTAAGTATGGAAAAGAGTCACGATTTCGTGATCGGTCCTATTTTCATTGGTCGAGGACCCGAAAAGAGCAGAAGGTAGAAAAGAGTCATGATTTTATGACCGATCCTATTTTCACTGGTCAAGGACCCAAAAAGAGTAGAAGGTAGAAAAGAGTCACGATTTCATGATTGGTCTTGTTTTCACTGGCCAAAGACTCAAAAAAAGTAGAAGGTAAAAAGAGTCATGATTTCATGACTAGTCCTATTTTCATTGGTCGATGACCCAAAAAGAGCATAAGGTAGAAAAGAGTCACGATTTCATGATTGGTATTTTTTTTGCTAGTCGAGGACCCAAAAAGAATAGAAGGTAAAAAAGAGTCATGATTTCATGACCGGTCCTATTTTCGTTGGTCGAGGACTCAAAAAAAGAAAAAGGTAAAAAAGAGTCACGATTTCATGATCAGTCCTATTTTCATTGGCCGAGGACCCAAAAAGAGAAGGTAAAAAAGAGTTGTGATTTCATGACCGGTCCTATTTTCATTGGCCAAGGACATGAAAAGAGCAGAAGTGGAGGACAGTTGGGCCACGACGTCTCCAAGAAGATCGATGCAGATGTGCGGTAACAAGAATATCTCAATCGTTTGTTGTTGAAGACCCCACTACTCCATTCTTCCTTTAACCATCAATTTACTAGAATGAGCCAACTGGCATATTGTTGTAACAAGTTTTAGTTTTTCTATTATTAGAAGATGTATATATATAGGATGAGCAACTCTAACTAAGGGTCAACTCTTGGACGTTTACAAGGCAATGTATACAAAATTTTGAAAGCAATAAAATACTCCTCATTCTGGCTTCTGGCTCAATGGTGTTTGATCATGTATGTATGAATGTTAAATTCTATATAAGCTATGTTGAATGCAAATCACTTTAATTCTATTTCTATATTTTTGTGCTTTAAGTTCCACTAGTTCTAAAGTTAACAATTCTAGTAGGTTAATGATTGTTTTAGTCTGCACCAGAGAACTAGTTGTTCTTATTTGAAGGTTTAAAGAATGCTTATCTGCAAAAACTATGTGTATCTCCTTGTTGTTGTCTAACCTATACCCCTTTGACATTTCTAGCAATAGCTATATTTCCCTTTCTTTATGCACTCTACTCTTTCCCTTTTTCTATAACAAAGCAAGGAACCAACCTTCTCTAGAGATTGAGCCGGGTAATCTTTGTTTTAAACCTAGTCATTCAATGTTGGCAAAGTCTTGGGTGCAAACATAACAAAAGATAGATTTTGCACCAACAGGTTCCTATATCCAGGCTAGTCTATAAGCACCTACTTCCCATAAGGAGGTTAGTGCTTGTATGCAGGTCAACACACAGGTACCTACTTTCCACCATAAGGGAAATTCCTATATTCAAGCCAACATAAATGCACTTACTTCCCACCAGGAGGGTAGTCCCTATATTTAGAAGTAGCACCAACAATATCTATTTTCCACTAGGAGGTCAACACCTAAATTTAGAAGTAGCAACGATGCCTACTTCCCACTAGGAGGGCAATGCCTACTTCCATGACAAAACTAGAGGCCCCTACTTTCCATTGGTGGTGCCTACATCAATGTGAAAATTATGATATCTATTTTCCAACGGATGGAGTAGGCCTACTTTCTAATTATCAACAACAGATCATGCCTACTCCCAAGATATTAATCATGAAGTCCACTTACTTTCAAGTTCCCACAAGGAAGTGCTTCTTCCCATGATGAATAATCAATGTTTCTCATTTTTAGCATGAGAACTCAAAACTTATAATTATGCGGGACCTAATAAAAATAAAAACAAAAAAAACATAAATAAACTTCAATGAAACACACAGCACGAGGAAGAATGCAAATCATTGATTCACTGGTACATCAAAATCATGCATCAACCAGTCACATTGCACCACCAAGCATCATACACATCATGTTCTATAAAATTCATCCAGGTATGTACTAATTTTTCTATTAAAAATATGCATGATTATTTAAAAAAGCCTTTTTGTGTTAAGCATCAAAATGTGCACCACAAATCTTCTGTCCATTCATACGAACCCATGTCAGTAGTTCATCATGTAGCACCAATCAAGTATGGAGGAGGTTTCAACTGAATCCAACTATGTTTAGGTGCATGACTCAAGATTAATTATGAGAACAATTATTGCTAATAATGTGGGCGTAGTTGCCCACTACTGGCGTGGATGTAGTTTTATGATTTGGCATGTTTTTAATATGGATGTAGCTGTAGTTTAAACCTCAAAAAAAAAAAAAGAGTGTGGAAGCCATGGGAGGACCTTTGATGAAGCATATGCAGAGGAAAAATGAGCCTACAAATCTTACAAGCATCACAAAATTTGTTTGGAAGAAATTTGAAGTTGTGGGATAGGTAGATTACTGTAATTTGGTTACCTAGGACCAAGACCTAGTTGTATCATAGGAATTCATGGTATCCATGGAAAATGGGATCATGCACATGAGGATTTTGATTATACCATTGATGGAGGAATACATAGTAGAAGTCATTGGTCTTCCATGCACAGGGGACTACATATATAATAGAGATAAAATTGAGTGTTGTTCTCAAATGTTATTTGGGAAACCCACGATGCATTTTATGTGCTTGAGGTTGCCAAATCAATGTCTCCCAAATACATGGAGGGTGGTGTATGAGAAATTGGATTGATTCTTTACTTGCACCAAGAGATATATGTTTCTCAATGTGAACAATCTCTATTTTTTGAGTCACATTTTGCATGGGGACTGGATCAACGTCCTGTATTATCTTATGAACATCCTACAAGATGAATCAATGATATAAAGGATGGGCATACATATAGTTTTAGTTCATCATGGCGTCATTTTAGCATTTATATAGAATGTAGAAGGGTAACACATTGTGTTGGCACCACCAACCATTGTAAAAGAGTATACTAAATCATAATCATCTAAAGAACAACATGAGGATATCCCTAATTATGAAACAGAGGTGCCTACCTCCTAATACAACAATTCGTATGGGGAGGTAGGGCAACCTAAATTAAGCCCATTTTGAGTAACATTATCATCTATGTCCAGGGTTGAGGTGGAAGTAGACACGTTGGTTGATTATAATTTGTTAGAAGAAGAAGAAATACAAACCTTAGGGAATGAATAATTTGCCCATGTTTTGTAGGGTTTGGCTTCTATCGAAGTACCCTACAGTGAGTCTTTTGAGGAATACCTCTAAGATCAATTATAGGAGATTCAACATCAAGCCTCTAGTTGGGAGGAACAATATAACATAGTACAATAAATATTTTAGGATTTTCAATGAGCCACCACAACTAAGAAACAGGAAGCAGACCATACTATACAACAGTTGAAATATACGATACAACAATTAGAAGATATAGTGTAGCAATTATAGTAGTGACTTGCTAAAAAATAAAATAGGGTAGATGTTGTTTTTCAAATAGAATACACCATGGAACCATAAATTTCCTCCAAAAATTCTAAGGAAACAATGGCCTTATCAAGGTATACCAATATAATGCAAGGGGGATAGCATTATATGACCAATAATATTATACAAGATTGTAGCAAGATGTACCTATGGTAGAAGAATATAAGGAACAAGGAAGCCTTGTGCTCCAAGAAGAACCCTTCATTAATATTTTTGATAGTATTGAAACTATGACTGCTTAGTTAGTTGATGAGTTAGCCAACCAATCTACGACTACCTAATTAGTTGATGAGTTAGCCAACCAATCTATTGATACCTAGGTTAGCTAATGAGTTAGTCGAATAATATGCTATTACCTAGTTAGTTGATCAGTTGATATCTAAACACTCTGCTACTGAATATACTAAACAACCAATTGCAAAACCACCTATAGTGGAGTAGAATGCATCAAAAATAGACTTGCTAAAAAATAAAATAGGGTAGATGTTGTTGTTCAAATAGACTACACCATGGAACCATAAATTTCCTCAAAAAATTCTAAGGAAACAACGGTCTCTATCGAGGTATACCAATATAATGCAAGGGGGATAGCATTAGATGACCAATAATCTAATGCAAGATTGTACCAAGATGTACCTATGGTAGAAGAATATAAGGAACAAGGAAGCTTTGTGCTCCAAGAAGAACCCTTCATTAATATTTTTGATAGTGTGGAGACTACGACTGCTTAGTTAGTTGATGAGTTAGCCAACCAATCTATGACAACCTAATCAGTTGATGAGTTAGCCAACCAATCAATGGCTACCCAGGTTAGCTGATGAGTTAGTCAAATAATCTGCTACTACCTAGTTAGTTGATCAGTTGATATCTAAACACTTTGCTATTGAATATACTAAACAACCAATTGCAGAACCACCTATAGCGGAGTAGAATGCATCAAATAAATCAATAGAAAATTCAATGTCAAGCCATCTTGCTCTTAAAATTCCTAAACAATGAGTGGGGAATGATCATCAGATGCTAACTCAAGGAGAATATTTGGTGCTCGTTCTTGAAGCATCTATAGCCACTAATGATCAGAAAGAAGCTAAGCAAAAGAAGTAAAAAGTCAATCAGGAACAAAGTCAAAATATGAAGACCAAGATACAATGTAATACCCATTCTGATGAAGAATAGTATGCATCAATGCACATGTTTGAAACATGCATATATCAGTTAGACAAGATCAAATAAAATATAAAACAAACCAAGATGGTAAAATGAGTTGACAAACAAAATAACAAGGAGCCAGTATCAGTGTTAACCCAACACAACTGATACAGCTTAAAGCAATATACAATTCTATCAATGGATCTCTATCATAAATGCTAGAATATTTCCATTGGATGAGCCTATTTAGAATATTACCTATGTGGACACCACTAGTAGTGATAGAATAGACTCTACCTCCTGATTATGAGGAGATCAAAGAAGCAACTAAGAAAGGGATTGCTACAGAAAAATAAGCACCAACAAAGGATCCCCATATGCCAATTTTGCTTGAAGATCGAGTAGTTGAAATGTCACAATATCCACCATGGGATACTCCAAAAATACCCATAGATTATTTTCTATGGAAACAGGCAAAGCAAGCACTTTAATAAGGAGTAGTCAGTATGGCTTCTCAACCAATACTAGGAGATCCTAGCCGACTAAATTTTTGGCCAAAAAAAAGAGGCCACAACCCGAGCATGGCATCGCCAAAATAGGAAATTCATCAATGAAATGGAGGGTACTCATAGAAAGTGATATGAGCTAGGCATGGGGGTATGATGAGCACCAAAAATACTTATTTTAAGCATGTTTCCAAGGGTATTGTATGGCATATTAACATTGAAAATGTATTTTTGTATGATTATTGCATGTGTTTAATAGAAAAATGACATATTTATATTTGATTGGTATTTTTAGTCGAATATGTGTAGATGCAAGTTTTTTTTACTTCTTTCACATTTTTTAGTTGAGGTCTCATAAGGACCTAGTGTTGTGCAAATAACATAATTTTTTTGAAGTACAAATATGTATTAAAATAGATTGCAGTGAATGAAGGAGGTGCCTATATCCTGCTAAGGATTGGGTAACTACTTCCCACAAGGAATAAGGTGCCTACAATTTAGACATAGGAAGGCACCTACATATTAGACACAGGCAGGTGCCTACATCTTGGGCACATTTAGGCACCTACAGTGCAAGCAGGTGCCTACATTCTATACACAGGTAGGCACCTACATTTTAAAAGTATATAGCACCTATATTTTGTGCATTGACTAGTTGACTAGAAGACCACGTGATTTTTAGAAAGAAGATGTTATAAAAAATAGGGGAGAATCATTCTTATCTTACGATGATTAATTTAGAAGTGATCACTCTTTTAATAGATAAAAATTGTAGTTGTGTGCGCAACTATCATAGCAAATCATGATTTGTGATTAAATTAGGCATTTGGAATAAGCTATTCTTGTAACAGGAATCGACCACATTTTGTATAAGAACGCAGGCCATTCCTAAAAATAAAAATCCATGAACTCTAAATAATTTTGTACTGCATTTTTATTAATCAAAGTTTCTAAGTGTTTTTATTTCATGTGCGCTAAAGGAGTAATTTTTAAGCAATCCCCTATTTTATTTTATTCATTCATTTTTTTATTATTTCCTGATTCATTATTTCATTTAGTCATGTGTTTATTTTTTTGCAATTTATTTTCAATCATGTGTTTGTTTTTCTACAATTTATTTTTAGTTGTATGTTTATTTCTTGTATTTTATTTCCTACATTTTCCTTTTACAATTTTAATTCAGTCTTTCATTTCAGCAATTTTAATTTTGCAAGTGTGTGTTAATTAAATTATTTCTTTACACATTTATTTTTCTTGCTTTAATTAAATCTTTAATTTGCTTTATTGGGTTTGGTTAAAACTGAAACTACATGAACAAAAAATTCTCCACCAAACCAATCGATGCATAGGGAATCAATTCCTACACTACATGCATATATTGTGCATAGGTACTCACAAGTTTATGAACTCCTAGATTAACATAGGTGGATAGACTTAGCATCTTTTACTAAACACCAATTTTGCTCACCAAAATGAATCAACTAATTTGCAAGCTTCTAAACCTCCTTATTTAACTGGGAGATATAAAACTTAGAGTTCTTCCCTCTCGTGGTTTGGATTCTCTAATATATAGTTCCAAATAAACTTAAATTAAATTAAACATTTTATAAAACTAAAGCACCTAATTCAAAACCTCTCTATATGTCTTTTATAGCTCATATCCTCTCCTTTCTTGCTACTCAAACTTGTTGTTCTTTACCTTCAAATTTGAAGCCTTAGCTTGCTACACAAAATTAGCTTGTATGCTAACCAAGAATGCTTTCAAATATGCACTTATTTTTCTCAATTTTCTAGCTTAATTTTCTACCTATTTTTCTTCAAGTTTTTTGTCCAAGATTATATAATTTTACAACTTTAATTCTATTCAATATGCTGCCTTTAACTTCTAAAATTGCAACACCTTTCTTTGACTAAATACTGTCCAAATATCTTTAATTATTTCCTCAAAATCCTAAATTCTCCTCATTTATCTTACTATTCAAAAATAGCATTCAATTCCTCCAGATTGCTACCTTCTTTTGTTGTCAAGTCTTCCTTCAATTGGATGTTCAAGGTCACTTCAAAATCCACCCAAATCTTCTTCAATTTTGTAGCTCTTTGTCACCTTCAACTTGTTGTCCTATGACTCTTCAACTTCTACTGCAAAATAAGAAACATTTTCCTTTGCAAATCAGCCTTCAAATCCTTTATGGATGTCTTCAAAAACTTTCAAAATTGGTGGTCTCTTCTAGCTTCTTTCTCCTCCAATATTCTTGTCAAATTTTGACTTCAAATCTAGCCTCTTTCACTGGCCTCTTTCTCAAGAATTTGAATTTCTTGATATCTTTAAGAATCCTTTCCAAAATTTGATAAACTTCTTGTCAAATCCTTTTTCATTTTGGGCTTGATGGTGATAATTGTCCCAAATTACTCTTTTTCAGGAGCTACTCCTTGCAATCTTCTACCTTAAGATTTTTTTAAATCTTCTCCAATGACCACTTCTTAAATAGGGTTTTTCTACTATTCTTCTTTCTCCTTCCAATATTTGCTTAATATCACTTCTCTTGGGTCTTCAAATTCTGCAACTCTTCAATTGGACATTTTTCTTAGTCCTTTATATTTTTTCTCAAATATTCTATCTTCCAAATCTGGAAGTTCTTTAATGAGATCTCTTCTCTTGGATCTCCTATTTTTTCAATATTTAATAGGGCTTATCTTGACCTATTTCTCTCAATAGAGTTGCTTTCTTCTTTCTTCAATCTAGAGTCTTCAATCTTCAAGCTTCTATGGGGACCTTCTTCTTGGGTCTCCTCAATATTCAATGTCTACTCTTTTTCTATAACAAAGAACTAATCCCTTCATGAGAAAAGCACATATAATTTTAGGCAATCAAATATGAAATTCTTCTCTATCCATTGTAGGAATATTTTCAACTTATGAGAACTAGTTTTCTGTGACAAAAACTTAGACAACAACAACCAAATTCATATAAATCTCTAGATCTCTAAAAATTAATGAACTTCACTAGTTATCCTTCAATCTAGTGGAATGAGATCTATGTTGAGTCCTAGTCTTCATGAGTTTTCCTACAACCCTATGGAAAGACTCCAGAAAAAAAACAATTATAAAAATTATAAATATGAGATTTCCTTATCTCATATCAATCTCTCTTGTGGCTCTGTCTATCTCCTATCAATATCCCTTGTGGTTTTAATACCACTATTAGTTTTTGATGTTATATATTTAATGAAATAACTACCAAAAGGTATAAAATGAGCATGAAATATAAATATAATATAATGGCACTATGCAAAACATGCAAAAATCATAATAAAATTCTATAACTACTCATAAAACTACCATTAATGAAAGCTCATGAAAATAGTATCTTCATACAAAAATTGGAGATCTCAAACTCTCCATATTTTATACATGCTCTACATTGTATCTACCTTGATATATACTACTCCTCTACAATTCTCTCTATATAAAAGGTCTATTTATAATGGGATGTGACTCTTGGCATTTCACCTTCTCATGATTCTTCATCTTCCTATTCTAGAGACTCATGTGCACATGGACAACATGCACATTTTCAGCATTGCACATTCTAACAATAGTTGTGCATTTATTATATCACATAAAGTAAATTCTCAAAATATAATCTAAGACACACTCCTAATATAAATATGTACCCAAGATGGTACATTAGAATTTACCAAATAATGTAATATATACTCCAACAAGGCCAAGATAGCAAATTCTTGAAAATTATGTAAAGATTAGATATAATAAATTAATTGATAGAGAATAATCATGATGGGATAAATCCTCTTTCTAATGTGTAGCCTACACTCTCACATGCAAGGTCTTATATTATTTGATATTAAAAATGAACCTTAAATAAAGGAAGATAATAACTTATAGATAAGAATGGGTAGAGCTTTTCTAGTAGCCTTAAATGCATCTCAAAGCATAAAATTATCACAAAGAAATCATATAGAAAGCATTATAAGGAATTCATCAAATAAATAATTTCCAACTTGAGATTGAAATGTTCAATTTATATATTTTGATAAATGAGGGATGAGGTAAGGTTTCCATGTTCATGTATATGAGCTTGAATTAGATAAGTGAATTCAAATTGGCAAGCAAGAAATATTGAGAAGGTTGGCAAGACAAGATAAAGTTATCAAAAGTAAAATTACACAAGATTGGTAATATTCTTGAGGTGCAACTATCTTAACCCATTTACTATGGATAATCATAGTTTCCTAGATGAAAAACTGATTATTTTCAAATTTAGAGTCAAAACCCATTTCCTACACAAGTTCAAGGATACAAAATTGTTGATGTGGCAATTTCGCATCTTCTAACCATTAGGGGAGGAAATTTTTAAGTTTATCATTTCAAAAAGGTTTACGACCAAATTGTAAACTTTGTCATCAATGATTTTGTCCTATGGGTAGAAAACTATTTTGAGGGGATCAAATTTTGTAATGAAGGCTAAAATATATCCCAGGCAAGCTAAAAATATAGAATCCTTAGATGCATTGGGGTGAGCAAAATTGGGTGTCTACAGATAGAATTATATGATAGTTATTATTAATCCAAGAATTTGAAATCATGATAGTTGAAAAACCTGGTAAAGCTAATATTATAGTTTATTTCTTATCAATATTAAAGAATGTAGGTTATCAAGAGCTAGTGGAGGATACCTTCCTAAATGAACATCTTTTTGTGATATTCTCACACTTTTCTTGGTTTGTAGATATTGCTAACAATTTGGTGATAGGGAAGATTCCATTATATTTCTCTCCTAGGTAAAAGAAACATTTAATTCAACAAAGCTCATTTTTTAAATAGATAAAATGGTATACTATTTAAATGTGGACCTAACTTTGTTTTAGATAGGTGTGTATAGCAAGATGATTTTTTTTACATCCTTTAGGTATGCCATATTGAGCCATCACAAAGATACTATTCTATAAAAATAACTATTCAAAATGTGCTTGGCACAAGATACTTATGTCCCTTACTCCATCAGGATGTTAGAAAATATATGTGATATTATGATTAGTGCCAATGAGTAGATAAAACCACTATTCACTACACCAAAAAAGGCTTTAATGGCAGCTAAAATAAGGTAGTTTTTTACGGTGGTAAAAAACCTCTCTAATAGACCCTAAGAGGGTGGTTTAAAACTGCCCTCTTAGGGTAACCACCCTCTTAGGGCTAAGAGGGTGATTTTAAACCGCCCTCTTAGGGCGAAGCCTTTTAAAAAATTTCTTTGCCCTCCCAATATCACCAAATTAACTGGTCCCACAAAATGACAAAACCCTTTTCTTTTTGCTTTTTGTCATGCCAAACTAACTTTGCCAAAGCACAAAACCCTGGGTAAGTCGTTTCTTTTCATTTTCATCATGGATCTTTAATTTACCTCTGGATTCTCTATGTTCTCCCTAAAAAAAAGTGAGAGGGATGAGGCCTTCGAGAGGGCATAGAACACAACAATTTTTAAGGAAATAGAAGAGCATTTGCAAGTTCTTGATCACCCATTTTGTGGATAAAATCATTATTGGGGTTTCATAGCAAGGTCTTCCATTCTTTCCTGATTGTTCAAAAGAGCTATATTTAATTAGACTATGTGCAAGGTGGCAAGTGGCATGCTATGAGGATGGTGGGGAAAAACCCATTTTTTCTCAAGCGATACTCATAGGTGTGCTCTGTTGAGTTCTAGTTTCCTCTTATGTATTTATGATTGTGGTTTATTTTTTAGTTTATGGGTTGGTTGAAAATAACTAATAGCTTGAGTAGTAAAAAACAATATAATATTTGCTCACTTAGAATGATTGTTCTAAACTAGAATATTAAGAAATGGGCTTGATTGTTTATGGAATTCTTTCTCGATAGATTATTATGAAATAAGTCTGACTATTTATGGATGGATTATTATGAAATAAGCCTATCTAATTGTAGAATCAGAACTAAATTATTTGTACCCAATGTCAATTCATCTAATTGAATGTATTCTAGATGATTCTTTATTTTTGAATACCTAATTTATATAAAGATATTCCTATGCTAGATATATTAGGAAAATATACGTATATACATATTCAAACATTAGGGCATTCTCCACTACATTTTTTAAGTTAGGGTTTTGGATGACTCAATTCTAGGGCTTTATGGGGTATTCTTCGCTACTTTTTTTGGGTTAGGATTTTGGATGACTCATTGTTGGGGTTTTATAGGGTATTCTCTACTGCTTTTTTGGGTTAGGATTTTGGATGACTCATTACTAGGGTTTCATAGAGCATTCTCCACACCACTAATTTTTTTGGGTTAGGGTTTTGGATGACTCATTGTTGGGGTTTTGTAGGGCATTCTTCATTGCTTTTTTAATTTATAATAATTTTTAGTCTTTAAGGCTCTTTGTTCGATGCAACAATCCAGGCATAGTCTACCTTCCTTTCTTAGGTTAAGTGAGAAATATTTCCTTGTGAAGTTTGTTGAATGCCATCCACAGGGTTCAATATTGAAGGAAATTTACAACAAGGCCAAAGAATGTTGAAGTCACAACTTGTTGAAGCTCACATTTTGTATTATATGTTCCCTGAAGTTATACATGATCATTATATCTTTGACAGAGATACAAGGAAGTAGCATTGGTAATTCATGACCAATAAGATTTATTTTTAACCTGAACTAAAGCATATTTTACCTACGATTTCTCATGAGGTTGATTGTTCCAATGAAGGCTTCAAGCATAGATTGCTTTGATATAGTTACCAGTATTAGCAAGCTCTTGTATGTAAGGACTTCATCAAAGTGAAAACTTTGAACTTCTATTCAATAGATGCAGAACAATTCAAGTAGCATCTTACGCATATGGATTTGTAACTTGATGTTGGTTCCTAGTCCATAGAAGTTGCAGGTTTCTATTTCATAAGACCAGATCTTGTTTATGAACTACATAGTGAAATGATTTTGGCATTCTATAAAGCAAATTTTTATTTTAAGATAAATAATACCAAATTGAAATTATTTATAGGTTAGCATGATAGTTGGTTCATTTCCAAAATAATTAGGATTTTCTCCATATTAAAGATTATTTTATCTATACATTATAGCAAAATATCCTTTTCCCTTATACTACACCTAGTTGAGCATTCAACAGATGTTTCAATAGGCTACAGATAAGGTGGTAAACTATGTTGTATGGAAATAAATACTAATATTGTATCTGATATGAATACATATCTATTATATCTATTATAGATATTTCAAATTTTTAAGACCCCTAATATGGATGCAACTGAATATGACATTAAAAGAAACATATTTTTTATATATTAAAAGAAAAAATATTAAAAAGTTTACACAAATATAAGTTTTAAATAGATATATTCAGAGGATTGTTATTGTTTTTTAAATTTAAATTATATTTTTAAAAATTTAATTTTTTTTAATTCCCATGTTGTTAGACAACTTTAGATGACCTCATATCCAGATGTATTATATATGAAATAAGAGTACATTTTTAGTATCTGCCCATGTAGAGGAGTTGGAGAGCAAGTGGGTAGTTAAACCTCTCTAGTTGCTGAGAGGCCCAGGTTCAAATCTCTCGCCTCACATGTTGCGGATATGTTATGTAATGGTTCCCTCGTGGTCACAGTCTGTTTACCCCTTTTGGCCACCACAAAAAAAAAAAAGAGTACATTTTTAATACGTTTGAATATAACACCAATATAATCTGATGCATTATGATTATTGTATCCAAAAAGTCTCATGTTTGTATCTATATCTGATATGAAGACGGGTATACAAGCAAGAAAATTGTAGGATATGCTAACTCTTTACAAAATATCATCTTTGATCATTGACCTTGGTCCAAGGTCTACAAGCCTTCTCTTTTTAGTACTCTTTACATCTAGATATTCAATGTCTTCAATTTTTTTACTCATCCTCATATTATTTGTTATAAATTCATTCTTGTTCTATTTTTTTTCTTTTACATCTTGTCATCTCATTTTAAACATGTCTTGGTTTCTCTTCTGTCCATATTTGGACTTTTTTTTTCTATTCTTCGTCCAACTGGGGTTTAGTTTTATAGAACCCCTTATTTCACATCTACTATTATAACATTAGAAAACTATTCATCTTCATTAGACTATTATGAAAAGTTTGTAACCCATAGTGTAAACGATTCAAGTATTTTAGTACTTTAGTCTAACAGAAGATGGATTTACATTTTTATGGTTTTTAAAAACCTAGTTTTTTAGTTCTCGATCTAACTAGGGTTTAGGTTTATAGATCTCCTTCTTTCACTTTTATTGCTACTGTAATCACCCATTTTATACATTTTTGCTAAATAGCTTTACAAAACTACTCATCATGCAAACAATTTAGACCATAATGTAAACCATTCAAGTTTTATAATACTACAGATAGTCTTCAAATCAGAATATGAATGTGTTTTTTTCAAACCCGTGTTCTTATACAAGGAGTTACAAACTATCTAGAAGTTCCAAAAATTTATAAAAAATGATTTTTGGTCTTTGATTTAAGAGAAAAAATGACACAAAACCTTAATCGTATTTTCCATAATTGGTGGGATTACTAATATGACACCATAGATTTGAAAAATTAACCCTTGTAGGGCCTTGGAAACTAAAGTTATGTCCAAAGAAGATAATAAATACAATCATGGGTCTATCTTAAAATCCTTTAACCAATGTCCTTCAAATGGACCCGAGCTTGTGAAATGAATAATAAATAATTTATTTTTAATATGGGCCCTCCTAGCCTTTTAATTTATAATGATTTTCCCTCCTAACAATCGAGGTCGAGTGCTTACCGGTAGACTACCCTAATTTAATTCCCTATATGATGGAGTTTATATTGATGATGCAATAAGTTTGATCTAAATCATAGCCTAGATCGAGCATTGTCAATTCCCTTATGCCAAAAAAAATACTCTCTTATCACTAAGACTTCTATGATATACTTTTTCTTGACATTGAGCAATGGAACAATCTAAAAAAATATCTTTCACTTTACAACAATTTATTCAAATAAAAGTTTCGTGGAAATATTCCTTTAATTTTAATTTAAAATTTTAAGGTAAAGTAAAAACTTCCGACATAAATCAATAAATATTCCTTCACTGGTGATGGTTTGATATGATCTTTGGTTTTAACTATTTTATAAAAAGATAAGGATTAATGGTGCCATACAACCATTTAAAGAAACATATGGCCCACCAATATCTCAAAATATTATGTTATTTTCTTATTATTTTTATAATATATTAAAATAATATTATCATGTGAAAAAAATAAAAATAATAAATAAATATTATTTTTTTAAGATGATATTTAAGTTCAGTAATATAATTATGATTATTTTTATTTTATTTTTTTCATTAAGCTACTTAGGTATAATTTATTTGATAGATGGTTTTGAGTAAATAAAAAATTTTAAAGGTTAAATATTTTTTTTATGATATAAAGTTGTTATGTAATAATGATAAGACTTATTCGTGTGCATGTGGTTTATCTATAAGGACGTCATTTTTGTGGTGGTTTATCGGCAAGGACATCATTTGTATTCTTGGTGAGACTTAGATTCAAGCCCCATCACTGATGTGTGATATGTATAAGCATTATTAATAATTTAAAAAACTTTTTTTTTTATTTTTTATTATTATTAAACTATCTTGTCTTATCTTTTAAAGTGATAAACTTGATAATAATTTTTTATTAATAGAAAGTTATATATAATCATTTTTCATATTACAAGCTCTTAAAATGAGGAAAAAAATAAAATAAGTTTATAAAATGAGAATCTTCTTGTAATCATTTACTATAAGTTTAAAATTATCATAAACAAAAAAAATAAAAAAATATTGTTTTAAATAGATTTGGTTGCATTGTAGAAAATGTATTTTTTATTTGAGAGTGATTCGGTTGTTGTTGCAAACTAAAATTATTAGATAAGCCTCTATTTTAGTTTTTATCTATTGATTGGGTGACACTATGCTTAATATACATCGTGACTAGGTAAGGAGCCTTCTGAATTTTTTTTTAAATAATGTTATAGAAATGGAATTTAATTATATAGATTTTTATTTTTCCTTAAGCATATAGTCACTTAGGCTTAATAAGAGGTGGTCAATATTTAAATTTTGTTAGTTTCTATATTATATTATAGTCACAAATTTTATTAATAGGCCCTAATATTATACGGGATTGGTCCTACCCATTTCTTCTTCTGATTTCCCGGTACACGTGGTTAGGAAATAAAAAACAAGGGGATTCTAGTCTAAATGGTTACAAAATTCAGGGTATTGGGTCCTTGGTACCGGGCTATCAAATTTCCTCATTACTTGTGAATTCTTCATATTTCTAGGAGACCCAGATCTTGTAGGATCCTCTACATCTGTACACCACCTAGCAGTATAGTTGTGATATCAAGCATTGGGCTTTCCAAGATGGGTAATGAGATGCCTAATATATGCCTAATGAGGATGGGAACATTGAACCCTCACAACTTGAAATTGTTGCAATGCAATGGGAGGATAAATATTTGGAGGAAGCAATCAAGATCTCACATTCTGACACAAAACAACCTTACCCTGAACCAGAAGTCATGACCAACAACAATAAAATAAAAACTGATCTTGTTTATCCAAGCAGTGTGAATGTCAATGCAAACATGGTACCTTCTCCTATGAATGCATGTGAACCTAATATGAATATAATAGATACAAGCAGTTAAGATGCTACAAGACCACTCTTAGAAAGTGAGGATGCTACCAAGAAAGATCCAAAATTGGAACATGAAATGAATTACCAAGATACATATGAAAATAAGCAAGTTGGGGGTAAAGATGTTCTACAAAGTGAAACACAAGGGTCTCTAGGTATAGGTTTATCATCAATAGACATAAAAAAATCACCTTCTCCACAAGCATCAGGTACTTACAGTTTATTTTTGTAAATGACACTTCCAAGTTTTTTAATATTTATTTTATAAGAATTTTCAACCCTTTAAAACCATAATTTCTTTGAAATGCAGGTTCAAGGGAGGCAAGGGATATCCAAAATTATCCAGTGATTCAAGTGTAATGATAATTCAAGTAATCAAGTGTATGTTATCCCTTTTTATCACATTTGAGGTAACTATCTAACATGCACTGTCAATTGTATGCATATATGGGAAGTGACTAACATGCACGGACTAAGTGTGTGGGTCTTTTGTTAGTAGTCATTTAGTAAAACAAAAACAAATTTTCCATCTTGTAGAAATGTGCGTGTTCTTGATTTTTGATGTTTGGTCCTGATATTATTCTTCAATTAAAGGACCACGCTTATTTATGTGGAAGGGATTTTTCCCTAACCACCATTGCAATTCCTCAATTTACAATTTTCAAGTGATAAATTCCAATCACAAGGCCCTGGAGATAGGGAATTGTTGCATCTAATGATTACACCAATTGATTTGCACAGTTATGGATTGTCCATGATTAATTGCAAGAAATTTTAAGGCTACAACCTCAATTCCTTATATATTTGTATTAGCAATCTATTGAATATTCTCCTCCTGGATTAAATCATTGGTTGGTTTCAAGAAACTATCAAATTCAGCAATGAGTCATTGGTGAATTATCCAAGTATCTCAAATGAACTACCCTAATAACACCACAACTGGTGTTAAGTGTGTCACGCTAGTTTACATTCTCATGTATTCCATGGGGACTTGCACAATGTTTAAATGCCCCACAATTTTATTTGCTTCTATAATTGTATAAATAGTCTAATGGGTGTTTGTGCCTAGAGCAATTTTGTTTTGGCAGCATTTGGTATAATGTACTTTGTTTATGGTAACCATTTGGTATCCTTTGATGGCATTACATTTGATTATGGGTATTTATTTGAGGCTATACTGATGATAATGTCAATGGCAATATGTACATGTTATAGTAGTAGCCTAGCATGTTATTATGATGTTGAGCATTAATGTTTGAAAAGGTGCTTTATGTCAACATCGAGTAGTGTATATTGTCTATATTTTTTAGAATTGTTCATATTATTATTTGATACATGGCTTTAATTTTTGTGGTGAGAAACATTATGCAGTTGGTGGCACAATGACAACATCTTCATGGTGTTGTATTTGATACTGTGATCAAACATTATGAATGGGAGTTTGAATTGTATTTTGCATATGAAACCTAATACTGGATGAAAATATTATTTTGTATTTTGTGTTGCTTCTCCAGGTTGTGATTTAGCTTTACTATTGTAAAGCTTTCTAGTATGCAAACATCATAGATTTTTGCATGCACTTCCTCACCATCATAGATTTTTGTATGATTGCAGGTCTAGCAAAAGGTATGGTGTCTTTTTGACTATTTACCATCACAATGTTATAAGGAATAGTCAATATTTTAACATGTTCACCTTTAATGAAGAAAGTTGATCTTCAACAAGTTATTTGTCATGCTTTACATGCAAGCTTGAAGTACTCAATTTTTGTGAGTCTTTGGAATAAGATCATGTATAAAATATCTCAGATCTCAGCTCATATTCTTTGGAATAGATCATGTTTGTAAGTCTTTGGAATAGATCATGTATAAAATATCTAAACTCAACATGTCAAGACAACAAATTTAAACTTGACAACATTTATGTCTTCTCATTAGGAATTTAAAAAACTATGTACAGTTTAAGTTTTTCTTATAAAAATCTAAGACATATACCACTATACCAGTTATTTTTTATGTATTGTCTGTCAAACATTATGAATGGGAGTTTGAATTGTATTTTGCATATGAAACCTAATACTGGATGAAAACATTATTTTGTATTTTGTGTTGCTTCTCCAGGTTGTGATTTAGCTTTACTGTTGTAAAGCTTTCTAGTATGCAGACATCATAGATTTTTGCATGCACTTCCTCACCATCATAGATTTTTGTATGATTGTAGGTCTGGCAAAAGGTATGGTGTCTTTTTGACTATTTTCCATCACAATGTTATAAGGAACAATCAATATTTTAACATGTTCACCTTTAATGAAGAAATTTGATCTTCAACAAGTTATTTGTCATGCTTTACATGCAAGCTTGAAGTACTCAATTTTTGTGTCTTTGGAATAAAGATCATGTATAAAATATCTCATATCTCAACTCATATTCTTTGGAATAGATCATATTTTTAAGTCTTTGGAATAGATCATGTATAAAATATCTGAACTCAACATGTCAAGACAACAAATTTAAACTTGACAACATTTATGTCTTCTCATTAGGAATTTAAAAAACTATGTACAATTTAATTTTTTTTTATAAAAATCTAAGACATATACCACTATACCAATTATTTTTTATGTATTTTCTGTCAAACATTATGAATGGGAGTTTGAATTGTATTTTGCATATGAAACCTAATACTAGATGAAAACATTATTTTGTATTTTGTGTTGCTTCTCCAGGTTGTGATTTAGTGCTAGGCAAGAATCAGGTAGAAAGAGAGAAATCAGTCCTACCCTGTTAGGGTTTCCATAGTGGAGGAGTGTAAACACTTTGAGAGTCTTTAAGAGTTGACCAAAAAACCACTCTCTAGCATTATATTTCTGCTATCTTCCATCATTGCAGATATGTGAATGGGAGATGCCCAAGTCGAATCCCCTTTGTGTTGGAGGGAACTCGCATCAGGGAAGTCATAGATGATTTATTTCACCTTCAAATCAATTCTTGCAATGACTCATAGTAGAAAATAGATCACATCTCATCATGCCAAGCCAAATTTCATTTGCATTACTTCATAGTCATCTACTTTAGACATTGACAAGGAGTTATGATGAAATTTCAAACCTCGTTGCATCTTGTTGCCCCCATCTTGGCTATCATATTTCAAAATATCATAGCTACCCTTGTCTCCATCTCTATCAGCTTCTTCCATATTTAGATTATCCTTGCTTCCATCTTCATGTAGGTCCATATCTTCATCCCTTCCACTCTCGTTGACATCCTCTTTATTGACTTCCTGTGATATCAATGCCTCCCCTTATTTATTAACTTCCTAAGATATCAATGCCTCCCCTTCTCATTTAAACTTGACAACATTTATGTCTTCTCATTAGGAATTTAAAAAACTATGTACAATTTAAGTTTTTCTTATAAAAATCTAAGACATATACCACTATACTAGTTATTTTTTATGTATTGTCTATCAAACATTATGAATGGGAGTTTGAATTGTATTTTGCATATGAAACCTAATACTAGATGAAAATATTATTTTGTATTTTGTGTTGCTTCTCTAGGTTGTGATTTAGATTTACTATTGTAAAGCTTTCTAGTATGTAGACATCATAGATTTTTGCATGCACTTCCTCACCATCATAGATTTTTGTATGATTGCAGGTCTAGAAAAAGGTATGGTGTCTTTTTTACTATTTTCCATCACAATGTTATAAGGAACAATCAATATTTTAACATGTTCACCTTTATTTTTTTTAATGTGAGGCCCTAAGAGGACGGTTTGGTATTCCATCATTGCGTATATATGAATGGGAGATGCCCAGGTTGAATCCCCTTTGTGTTGGAGGGAACTCACATTAGGGAAGTCACAAATAATTTCTTTCACCTTCAAATCAATTCTTGTAATGACTCATAGTAGAAAATAGATCACATCTCATCATGCCAAGCCAGATTTCATTTGCATTACTTCATAGTCATCTACTTTAGACATTGACAAGGAGTTATGATGAAATTTCAAACCCTATTGCATCTTGTTACCTCCATCTTGGTTGTCATATTTCAAAATATCATAGCTACCCTTGTCTCCATCTCTATCAGCTTCTTCCATATTTAGATTATCCTTACTTCCATCTTCATGTAGGTCCATATATTCATCCCTTCCACTCTCATTGACATCCTCTTTATTGACTTCCTACGATATCAATGCCTCCCCTTCTTTATTAACTTCCTAAGATATCAATGCCTCCCCTTATCATTTAAACTTGACAACATTTATGTCTTCTCAATAAGAATTTAAAAAACTATGTATAGTTTAATTTGTTCTTATAAAAATCTAAGACATATGCCACTATACCAGTTATTTTTTATGTATTATCTGTCAAAAAATATGAATGGGAGTTTGAATTATATTTTGCATATGAAACCTAATAGTGGATGAAAATATTATTTTGTATTTTGTGTTGCTTCTCCAGGTTGTGATTTAGATTTATTGTTGTAAATCTTTCTAGTATGGAGACATCATATATTTTTGCATGCACTTCCTCACCATCATAGATTTTTGTATGATTGTAGGTCTGGCAAAAGGTATGGTATATTTTTGACTATTTTTCATCACAATGTTATAAGGAATAGTCAATATTTTAATATGTTCACCTTTATTTTATTTTTTTAATATGAGGCCCTAAGAGGACAATTTTAAACTACCCTCTTAGACCTAAAAAGGTGGTTATAAACTATCCTCTTTTATTTTTTTAATGTGAGGCCCTAAGACGGCAGTTTAAAATTTCCCTCTTAGATCTAAGAGGGCAGTCTAAAACTGTCCTCTTAAGGGAGGCCCTAAGATGGTGGTTATAAACCACCCTCATTTTTTTATTAATGTGAGGTCCTAAGATGGTGGTTAAAAAATACCCTCTTAGACCTAATACGATGGTTTATAACCACCCTCTTAGGATCTAATATGGTGGTTTAAAAATGCCATATTAAACCCTAATAGGGTGGTTTATAACCACCCTCTTAGGGTCTAAGATAGTGGTTTAAAACCACCATATTAGACCCTATGACAGTGGTATTTTGAGGTAATTTTTAATTGTTGTCGTATGATGCATAATTTTTACGATACCCTCATAGATGACGGTTGAATAACCATCGTTAAATGTTTTTAAGGGTGGTTTAAAAACATCATTAAAGACCCATTTTGGTGTAGTGATTATTGATGAGATGCCTATGTAGTCTCAAATGGTTCTTGAGCCATTTGAGAAGTAGGGGCTTGATTTCATTGGCCTAATTGATCCACCATCCAAAGTTCACCAAAATATTCAAGTTTGTATAAACTATGTGACCCAGTGGTTGGAGGTTCTTGCATTCAAGCATGCTCACAAGGACAAGGTTGAAAATTTCCTATATGGGTATATTTTTTAGTGATTTTGTGCCCCTTGTGTTATTATGTCAGATCAGGTACCATAACTCATATCCAAGGTGCTATAGGCATTTACATAATTTTATCAAATAAATCATAAAAACATCTTCATACCATCCTCAATAAAATGTATAGGTGTGGCCATGCAATAGCCCACATGTGAAGCATTGATTCTAGAGTAAAATTTTGCTACAACAAGTCAATGGTCATTAGGCCAAAAGGTATTAAGGAAAATGGATACTTAGAACAACATTACCAAACTCAAAATTTGGACAATTCAAAATAATGGGGTGGAATAGGGCTAGAATTTCAAAGCACTTGCATCATCATAGGGAGTGGTAAATTCTAGCACAAAAAAGATATCAACATGAAAAGTTTGAAGTTTTAATGCACTGACATTATCATAGATGGTAGAAAAGTCTAGCATTTTTCCACATTACCAAACTTAAAATTTGGCAAAGTCAAAATACTAAGGAGAAGGAAGGCCATTCTTTCAAGGTATTGATATCATCATAGGGGGCAAAAAAATCCAATATTTTTTCACATTGCAAAACTCAAAATTTTACGAAGGCAAAGAGCCTAACATGGAAAAAGTTAGTCTTTTAAGAGGCTAACATCATTTCAACATTAGAAGTTTAGCCCAATTTATGAAGCCCTAGCAAGGCATCTAAACCTTGATAGTGAATAAAAAAGAGATTGAACTTATCCCTTTCATCCAGAATCACCCTTTTTAGTGGTTCAAACCACCTAGACACTCCTCATTCATACACCTATCCTTGGAAAATTAAACAAATCACCAAGCATAGTGACAAAAAATGAACGTATCAGAATATATCCAATACCTATGAGAAGCACATGGATGATAATCTCATGGAATAAATTAGGACTAGTCGTGTCAATATAGTAGAATCAAAACAATTAAGATGGATTAAACTAGAAATTGATGCACATGCTTTACACTCAACCTTGTCAGGCCTACAAACAGTATTTGTATAGTGATTAGAGCTAACAGAAATAGAATGTAATCTTATAAATAGATCATTATATCTCAAAAATATGGTTGTATCTTTAGTGCCTACTTGTATATGCTCTGCCTACTTGTATATGCTCTGTAATTGTTATTGCATAATCAATATTATAAAGTATTGGTTGGCCTCTATCGAGGAAGTATTATAGAATTTATGAGAATGTGAGTTATGATTTTTAATGTATTTCTATTTATGTATGAATAGTTAGTTTTTTTAGGAAAACTCTACTTATCTACATAGTTGTTTGGGTTACTTTTCACTAAGTACCTAGAATGCTCAAAAAATGCATAACATGATATAAATGAAGTTACATTTTGTGATGCTTAATTTGTATCTGGTTTGTTAGGCATTATTTTAGGTTGGATGTGAAAGGTTCTTATATGGAAAATTCTATTATTGTTAGTTGAATCTAAACCACCTTTAGATAAAATATCTATCTCTACATCCTTTCCTAATCCTTGCATCTCCTACTTTAGTCTCAAACCCTTTTCACTTTATTAGTTTAACAAGGTAATAGCCTTTGGCAAAGGTTGATCTTAGGAGAAATCCTACTCATCCAATATTGGCCAAATTCAAGGGCAAAATTCATCCACTTAGGCAGATTTTGGACCAGAATTGTTTGGCATGCCTAGTGAGACACAAATATCATCTCCTTTATTGAGTAGGATCTTGGTGAAAATTTTCTCTATTAGATCAAAATAAAAATCAATCACCTAGAAACTCTGTTGAGAATGAATTATTTATTCACAGCCTATTTTTGATCCAATTCAAAGGCTTATTATCATAATATTAGCAACCAAAAATCTAGAACAACCACTATAATTTCTTGAGTTGTTTTCCTTTAGATCTAAAATAAATAGATCTCCATATCCTTCCTAATATTCTCTTTTAGAGAGTGTAGATTCTATGTAGACTTATTCTCAAGAGTTTTCTTATAGCTCTAACTTAGAATTCATGTCTAGAAATATCTTTCCCAGATGGAACAACATCAGACTGCTTAATTTAGTACATATTAATTATATTACTTAAGTAACACTCAAATATTTATTGATCTATGATGGTACTGGGAATATGCCATATGAACATTACCAAGATATTATTTCTTTGGCCACTATTCATAATATATATAATGAACACATCATGGTGAGGCTTCTGGTATTGTCATACGAAGGGAAAATATCACACTGGTATTATACTCTTGAGGATGAAACCATCCACTCTTGGGATGAAATTGCTAAGACATTCATTCAATAATTTAATGAATTAGAGGATCCATTTTCACTTCTCACACAATTCATTGCTATTTAGAGACATCCCCAATGAAAAATTATAGATTTCAACATCATGTTTAGCTAAACATGGAGAAGAATTCCCCAAGAGATTAGGCAATCATATCCTTAGGCATAAATTTACTATCTCTATGCTTTCACCTTAAATTTATGTATGTAGATATAATAGTCAACTATAATGACATTACCATAATTGTTTCAAGTTGTAATAGCTATTGATAATGCCCTAATATCTATGGGAAAACTTCCACCTAGGGTTTTCATGGCATACTTCATAGAATTCATTCAACCTCTTTAGGAAACATAACTTTTGGTCATAAATACACCTTAATTAGCCCCAATTCCAATTCAAAAGGCCTTACCTCTACCTCAAAAAATAATATTGCTTGCATTACCTACCCTAAAGCCTAAGGAATATTTTTTTATGCAAGAAATATTAACATTGGATAATATTAGTAATGATGTAACTACCATAAAGATATAATATGCTGAGAGAAGTTACCAAAATGGAATATTCTTATATGTTCCTAGAGACCAAGGAGCCTCTATGAGCAATGCCACTAGAAAGCATAAAATTGTATATAGTAACCAGGAGGAAGGGTCGGTTGCCTATTCATATGAAGAGAACTATTGGTTCTTAGATTGAAATGATCCACATAACACAACCACTTGCATTATTGATCAATATTAAGATTAATTAGCAGTAGCATAGAAGGCTAAGAAAAATTCTATCCAGACCACATTGTTCTTAAATAAGACCTCTTGGAAAATGAATGCATATTTGATGAGGGTATCATTGTACCTTAGACTTATTATTAAGCCTAAGATATTTATTATTATTGTACCTTAGGCTTATCATTAAGCCTAATATAGTTTTTGCCTTGTATTCATGTGAGGCATAGTATGTCCATGTTAGGATTTGAATTAATAGTAGTTAGGATGCATTGGTTATATTGTTGAGGTTGTTCTTGTCTCTAGCATGACACTATTTTTTTTGCATCCATGTTGTTACAAGTGGTTGTCCCTACATAGCATGTTGTTGTAGTTGGTTGTAACCCCTATAACTCCTTTTATTCTTTGTTTTATACTATTTAAGAATTTTTCATAATGAATAATGTAGCTTCACTTTGATTTTTATATCACTGGTATTAGAGCTATAGGATAGTTAGTAAGAAGGTGTGACAAGGTTTCCAACTTCATTTTATACATAGGTGCTTAGTTTGGGTCATTTACAACTAGAGCACATATTCCATGGCTAGGTGCTACATTAGATTGGTTTAGGCTAATTTGTAGCAACATTTTCTTGAAGATCAAGAGGTGATAGAGGGTTATCAATTACCCCTACACTAGGTACCCCTAAAATAATTGTCAAATGGTAGCCTAGATCTCATGACATTATGATGAACTAAATTTGCCCCAAGGAAGGCAAGAAAATTTTGAAGAATAGACTTTACCATTCAATAAAAGAGACCCTATTTTAAAATGATCTCATAGCTAATTGAATCTAACAAGAGGACTCAATTGCATAATTATTTGCCAATTTGAGGCCATAAGAAGGGCCTGACACTTTCCTGTCAAGAGACGAATTGGCCAAAAAGGGCACAAAGGCATTGGATACAATGAATTTTTGTCATTTTGAATTTATGCTCATTAATAAGTGCCACGTTCCATTTTTTTTCCAACTTGGAGGACTCCAATCCTCACATATTGAGTATTCATCAAGGTACAGGTAGACATCAATGTAGTCCTGAGTATTTATCAAGGTACAAGTAGACCTCAATGAGATAGTGAAAATAACTATTTGCACTCTAGTTGGTGGGACTATGGTGACCTTATTTGCCAAGTGACCATGTTTATAACATCTTAAGTAAGGTGTTCAAATCCCTACTATAGTCCATTGAAGCTTTTATTTTTTATCAATAGAGGGTCAATCATATCAGAGGACTGCCCCCCATTAGCATCAATAATGGACATCATCAAAGAGGACAATGAGAATGGTAGTAGAAGGTAGTCATGGTTTAGTTGTGTTTGATGAAATCCTCAATCAAGAGGCTCATATCTAAAAGGAAGTGCATAAAGAAGTCCTAATTGGGAAGGCTTAGAATTGCAGGCTATAATCAACAAATAAAACAAGCTAAACAATCATGCAAAAACATCAAGACAAGTCTAAACCAGGCCCATATTGGGTAAACATTGAATATCTCTAGCATTATCAATATTGGCACTATCATGCTCTAAGATAGACATGTAATTCATCCATATAAGGATAAGGAGGATAGTCATCCACAAAGATACTATGATAAGGAGGCCATGAGACATCATAGAAAACCCTAATAATACTATAGAAATGAAGGACCCCTTGACCAATTCAAACATGGGAACCAAACCTAAATTTTTACCCCCTATCTATGTACCACATGGTAATAACCTCAATTTAGATGTCTAATCAACATCGAATATGTGGTAATGATAGATTAGCTATTTTGGGCATGAGCAGAGTTGAATAGAAGCACCTACATGGGTTTTATTTAGCTTTTTTACCATGCATTCATTTTGGGAAGGCACCTTTAGCACCTTAAGATAGTGGAGGCCCCCCTTTTTGGTTGACCACCAAGTGGTGGTCAAATATTCCTCCACGCTGGGCCACCTAGAAGCACCAGTTGGATGCATAGACTAGAAGGACACGTGGTGATCTTATGGTGTTGACTATCTTAGTTTAGAAAGTTTTTCCTTAGGTAAATACTTTCAAAGTTAACTATTTTAGTCATTTTATTGTTAAGTTTTGACCACCAAAAATTCTTTTGTCATAGAACACAATTTTTCTTACCAATTTTCAAATTTGAATTTAAATTTTTGGCACCAAGGTGATTATTGCTTTTAAAATTTAATTTTTGCCTCCAAATATTATATTTTTACAAATTAAGGGTTATATTTCACTTTTAGTGCTAATTTTATTTTACCCCTTCACACTTGAAGGGTAAATTCTTTTTGTAATTACACAAATTGTGTAACTTTGAAAGCACTAAATTTTACCCTTTTGTAATTGGAAGGCAAAATTTTGTACTCTAGGCAATTGTGCATTAGGAAACCCTCAAATTTGTTCCTAATAGTTGCCTATACATTATTGATCAAGGTAGGCTACCATGCTATCTATTTAAGAGATGGAGAAAAGACTCAAAATGATCATTATTAATCTTTAGCAGATTCGATATGCCCAATCGACAAAAGAAATGGTAGCAAAAGAACAAGCATCTACTGAAGCAAAAATTATTTCTACTAAAATGGAAGAAATCTCTAAAGAAAAATTTGAAGCAACACCTGGAATAAAACTAGGATATATGGGTGAAAATCCCATCATCTTTCCATTAGACGATGTTTCTAATGTCAAAGAAAAATTGCTAAAGAAACTACCAAAGAAATTCTTGCAAAATTACCTGGAATCAAACCAAGATCTATGGGTATGGAACCCATCATCCTTCCTTTGGACTATACTGCTATTAATGATGAAAGTGCAAAAATATTTGAAGAAAGCCCCATTAATACAATTTAAGATAAATCCTAATTCATTTAGTTCCAAAACCAAAAGGTCTATTATTAATGTGAACTACTTATGGATTGGCTTGGTAAGCAATTAGGGAATACCTTTGATAGCCTTCCAAGAGACCCATTTAGGCTTCTTGAGTTTAAATACCATCATGAAATGTTTTCCATATTATGTATAATGTTTGGGTTAAATACTGATAAATATGTATATGAATATCAAGTAGCCATGTCATATGCCATTACCAATACCCATAAATATGGTTTGACAAAACCTAACCCTCACAATACTCCCATTTTATTTGATTAGGCCCAATTTATAAGTGCAAGCATTCATGCCCAATTAATTCAACTTCATCAAAAGGAGAGTAATGTATTTTTCTACCCATCATATTTGGCCTAGATATTTTTATATTTCATGGTATATAGGATATCAGGCTTACCAATAAGAACACATGTTGAAGAGGAGATTATACTTCCTATAATAGACTAGACTCTGGTGCTTAGAGCCTCCAACTCATATATGGAGTTCAATAGATAATTATTAGGACCTGCACTAGCCTGTATATATGGAAAAAATCCATAATTATTTTTTGATGCAATAGATAAGCTAACAAGGAAAAAAGAGAAAAACCTTCAAATTATCAAGCAAGATCCAGGGAAGAAAGAGCTAACATAGAGAAAGGAACACAAACTAAGTTGGTTGAAATTCTCTTTACCCAACATAAAAATGATATTGGTAATACATAGGAGGGATCAAAATCCCCTAATGAGACATGATTAAAATCTCATAGAATATAAGGGGTGCTAATGCCCCATCAAATCATAGGTGTACTAGGGACCTATGTTTAAGTAATAAACCTGCTATTCTCTATATCCAGGAAACTAAAATGATAAAACAAGTTTCAAAAATTATGAAAGCAGTTTGCGTAGGATGTGAATGGGATGCTATGGATTCTAAAGGAGCAACAAATAGAATTCTAACTTGTTGGAATCCTTCTAGAACCTCTTGTGTAACCATTCATAAAACTAGGTATTGGATAGCCTCTTTAGTCACTTGCTACTTTGCAGATATTTGTTTCATCCTTATCAATGTCTATGGACCTACAACTCAATCAGGTAGATTATAAGTTTGGAGTGGGATTGAAGCCTTTATGAGAAGTAAAGACCAAGAAACCCAATTCATGATCATTGGATATTTTAATGCCATAACCAATTTGAATGAAAAATTTGGAGGAATTAGGAAATTGACCCAAAGTATGAAATATTTCTTAGCTTTTATTCAAAACAATAATCTATGGGAAGTTGAGTTTGAAGAAGACAACTATACTTGGACCAAAAAAAGGAGAGGCCAAAACCTAATAGCAAAAAAATTAGATAGATGCATTTTCTCAAACCATTGGCTAGATGAAGGAACTTGTGTTAAAATTAATACCTTAACAAGGATTTGTTTAGATCACTTGCCAATAAGAGTTAAAATGGTGGTAAGTGAATTCAAAAAATATCATATTTAAATATTAGCAGATGTGGGAAGACCATCCTTAATTTGTTGATATGATAGCTCAAATGTGGAATTCTTTATGTAATGGTGGCTTGTATGCTCTTCCAAAACAAATTAAAGCTATGACATCTATATTAAAAGAATGGAACAAGAACACCTTTAGAAATATTTTTGAGAAGAAATAACTAAAAGATAAACTTTCAAAATTCCAAAAAGGTGATCATAATAATCCAATATCATAGGAAAGGGAGTTAGTGAATATCATAATATTTTGAGTAATAAAGAGAAATTTTGGAGATTAAAATCAAGACAAACTTGGTTAAAAGGAGATAAAAATACAAAAAAAAATCATAGGATGGCTATAGTACAGAGATCATCTTCTAGAATTAATAGAATTAAATAAATAGAAGGGGTTTGGGTTGAAGATCATCTTCTAGAATTTGCATTTTATCAGACTATTCTAGGTTCAGAGGATACCAAAGTTCTTAATAATAAACTTCTTCAAGATGTCCCTTAAGTTATAATTAATTAAGATAATAGGAAACTAATGGAGCCTATTACTCTAGAAGAAGTTCATTTAGCTCTTTTCTATTTTAATAAGGATAAATACCCAGGTCCAGATGGGATCTCTACAATTTTTTACCAACATAATTGGGATATAGTGAAGGATTATTTATTGTGGTAGTGGACCATTCTAGGGTAAAACAATACATTTCTTATAAATTAAATGCAACTTATCTTACCCTAATTATAAAAAATAAGGATGTTGAGTTGTTTGATTCTTTTAGACCCATAAGCATATGTAATATGGCATATAATATTATTTCCAAAGTGATGGTGAATAGATTAAGACCATTTTTAGACAAAATCATGTTAGAAGAGCTACGAGAATTTGTGAAAGGGAGACAAATTCTAGATGTGATCATAGTAGCTCATGAAGTTATACATTCAGTAGCTTCAATAAAAGAGAAAGCTATGATCCTAAAACCTAATATGGTAAAGCCTATGATAGGGTTAAATGGGATTTTCTTTTTGCAATTTTATATAATTTTGGTTTTGGTAAGAAATGGGTTAGATGGATTAAAGCTTGTGTCTCTACAGTTTATTATTCAGTGTTGGTCAATGGCTTAGTGATAAAATATTTTAAATCCAAGAGAGGCCTTAGACAAGGATATCCTTATCTCCTTATTTGTTCATTATTATGGCAGAAGTTTTGAGTAGGAACTTAAATCATGCTTACAAATATGGGCTTATAAGTGGACTTAAGGTTAGTAATAATATCGATAACATCACCCATCAACAATTTGTAGATGATATAGCTATTTTTGGAAGGGCAAGGATAAATGAGGTTGGAAATTTGAATAACTTTATGAAAGAGTACGAAAGAGCTTCAGGGCAAAAAATTTCATAGGAATAAATCCAAAAATTACTTCCTTAACACTCCTACTAATATCAAAGCAAAAATTTATAGGTTTCTTCAAATGGAGGAGGTAAATTTACCAAAAAATTATCTAGGGATGCCTTTATTTGAGGGGAGAATGAGGATAGATTTATGAAATCCATTTATTAGTAAAGTTTAAAACAAACTTTTAGCTTGGAAAGGTAGATTGTTATCATTAGCAGGAAGAGTGTAATTAATTAAGTTAGTCTTACAAGCCATTCCTACATATTATATGTCATTGTATTCTATACCAAAATCAGTTGAAAAAATTTTAATCTATATTATGTGATCCTTTTTATGGTCAGGTTTACATGATAAGAGGAAAATTTCTTTGGTGAAATGGAGCAAGTTGTGTGATGACAAAACTAGGGAAGGTCTTGGTTTAAGAGTTCTTATAGATGCAAACTTAGCTCTTAGGGGAAAATTTGTCTGGGGATTGTACAAAGAGATTCAAATACAATGGGCAAGAATTATTCTAATCAAGTATGTTGATCCTAATAATCCAAGTTTAATATTTACTGCATTCTCTCTTCCAAATGGTTATGCTCTTTGGAATGGTTTGAAAAAATCTATTAATCTTATGATTAAAGGTTTAATATGGGTGGTGGGAACTGGAGAAAATATTTCTATTTGGATGGATAATTGTTGTGATAAAAAAATACTCAATTTAGATCCAATTTTGAAACCTTGGATGATATTGCTTCAAGATAAATATGGTGATAGAGTTTCAAACATTTTGTACAAGGATCGAGAAGGAAGATACAAATGGAAAGAATATTTTTTACAAGCATATAAGACATTGATGCTAGGAGGCAATTGAGTAGAATGATAACAACTATGATTATTCTGAGGGGTGCCAAGTATAAATTGATTTGAGAGTTGAATAGCTCAGGAGAATACACAAAAATAAGTGGATATAATGTTCAACACCAACATAATAATAATATCACTAGAATATAGAGTGATATTTGGGATAACCCAAGCTTTCCTAAAGTTAAAATGTTTGTTTGGATAGTAGGTCATAGAATAATTTTATTCTGGGATAACCTTATGAAAAGGGGTTTTCATGTCCCCTCTCAATGTGTTTTCTGTAATAAGGAGGAGGAGAATATAGACCATCTCTTGGGACATTGCTTAATAGTCTAGAATCTATGGTAATGGATTCTTAATATATTTGGTAAATGCATGGTGATGAATAGCATAATTTAAGATTGGTTAAAGAAATGACAAAGCACTTATAAAAGCTAGGCTTTATAAATAATATTGTATATATCAAAAGATACAATAATTTGAACTATATGGATAGAAAGGAATAGAAGAATATTTAAAGGAAAGGAAAGCAGTTTAGAGGTAATGAAAAAGAAGATATTTTTAGCCACAAAGGAGTATAAACCAACCCTATAAACTCATCCAGTCCCTAATTTGGAAGCAGAGAATCTTGTTAGATGGAGTCAAGTAATTAAATGGAATTATGATATTGAGTACAAGAGAAGAAAAGGAAGGCAAAGAATATAAAGTGGAAACCACTAGAGGTGGAGTGGGTTAAATTGAATTTTGATGGAGTATCTAAAGAAAATCTAAGACAAATAGGAGGAGGAGGAATAATTAGAAATAATAGAGGAGATATTTTTTCGCATTATGCTTTCAATAGTGTATTTAAGACAAATAATGAAGCTAAAACTTGGGTATTTTTAGAAGAGTTAAAATTATGTAAACAAATAAAATGGGATAGAGTTTGTATGGAAGATGATTTTATCATACTAAAAAATGCAATTTTGAGGAAAGCAAAGGCTCCATGGAACATACAAGATATAATTATGGAAATTCAAGATCTTCCTAAAGAGTTTGAAGAAATAAGGTTTACACATATATTAAAGGAAGGAAATAAGTGTGCAGATAAGCTAGCCAATAGAGGGTTTTGATTGAGTATTGTGAAGTCAAATTCTCCTTTCCATGGTTAGAGGAAGTAAAAAGTTTAGTTGAATCTGACAAAAAATATTGATTTCCTAAATCAATTAATGATTAAGATTTACTTTAATAGTTTCCATTGATAATATCTACTTTATTTTGTAACAATAATGTGTTTTCATTTAGACTATTTATTATAATTTTTGTGGTTGCACTTGTGTTTCAAGAAGGAAACTAGCAATCCAAATTTGGTAAAGTGGACTATGATAGTGTGATGTTTTGGAAATATTACTCTACTAAGATGCAAGGCATAAATAGTAGAGGTGAATTTTTGGAATTGTGAAGGATGCTATAGTAAAATTTCAAGAAAGATGCTAAATTATGGAGTAATTGTATTCACACAAAAAATTGAAAAGATACAGAAAATGAAAATCAAGAATTCAGACATTTTATGTAAAATGATGTAGGTTTATATCTATAGCATCTCAATTGAGATGAGAAGTGTATCTATTTGGAAAATATCAATCTCTAAAGAAGATATATGTAATTTTTCAAGGGTGGTGGACCCGAGTACAACCCCTTATTATCTAGCAAAAAAATACAAATCACTTGGTAACATTCAAAGATGGGGTTAAGTAAATTTTGCTTGAAATAAATGGTCCATTTTCCTTAGCTTAAAGTGTGTACTAGTGAAATTATTTCCATTCCTAGATTCCTCAGAATTTCACCACTTAGTTTGACATTAGGCTATTAAATATTTCATGCATAAAATGATTTTTCCTTTCATTTCTCCACTACTAGTCAAGCATTCATATCTCCGGTGGTTATAGCCTTAATAAATTTTAGACATAGTTCTACTACCATAAAAACATCTATAGCCCTGGTAGAGGTTATTTAGATCACCCAAGTGCTTGAGTTAATTACATATTTTCATTCTTGATTAAGTATTTTGATCAATTATAAACATTGAGTGTGCATTAGGTTAGGGATCTATAAGGCTAAAGGTAGAGTGTAAGTATTTTCACCTAAAAATCAAACCAAGATAATTTCATATTTATGACCTAAGAATTATTTCAATATTATTAATAAATGTGAAGCTTAAGCATCCTATTGCAACATTTCTAGTTTCATCTATTTTAGCCCCCATAATCGAAGAATAAAACCAAATGATTTGATTCACTATTCATCGACTTCACCTAATTTCAAAGTAAGTAATTCATCCTCAATTAATTAAGTACATTTTACTTTAGAGGAACCAAAATTTATTTACATATAGATGAACCAAAAAAAATTAAGAGAAGATGACATGAATATGTAAAGTGTATATGGGAAACCAAAAGACAAAACCCAAAGAAACTTCACAACAAAATATCAAACTAATCAAATAATATAATTAAGATTAAATAGAAATCAAAACAAAATAAATACTAAGCATGATAACTGAGAAGCTAAAATATCTAAGACCAAATTACAAATCCCAAAAAATAACTACAGTAAAACAAATCTAAAGAAACGAAAATAAACTATAATACATGATTTTTTTATGGGTGAAAGTAATGTTTAAGGAATTGTCCATTGACAGGAAAAGGAATGTATTATCTTCTCATATTCTTTAATCTAAAGGTATTATTTATAATAATATTTGAGATTTTTTAGGTACCCAGCTAGAGGTTGTCAAATTTGTCATGATCTCCCTTTTTCTCATGTGCTTTATGCCATAGTAAGACTAGGTCAGAAATTCAGAAAGCTTTAGCCTTAGCTCTCTTGTCAAACCATATTTTGATTATCCCTTGATGTTTTATGAAGTGTTGTAAATCATAGTTTCTATTTTCATCTAATTTTATCAAGTTGGTTAGCCTAGCTTCTACTTTATCATCAACTTCCAAGTAGTATTTCATGAACTAGTGTCAATAATTTCAAATTGGTGGGAAAGATAGGATCTTGGACATATACTAGATAATAAGGTGATGTACCTATCAAATCTTCTATTCTTGTCCTTTTTTCCCATAAGGTATACTTAAGTTTACTATGTCAATCTCTAGGATTATTTTCTAATATTTTCTTAATTATCATTAGCAAGATTTTATTGGTCAACTCAGCTAAACCATTCCCTTGAGGGTAATAGTTAGAAGAAAAATTTAAATTCACTTTGTTATCATAAACTCATTATACAAATTGAAGTGAGGTAAAGTTTGTGTCATTATCACAAACTAAAGAGTAAGGCATTCTAAATTTGTTGATAATGTGTTCTTTAAGGAACTTAATTACAACCTCTATAGTATAGTTCTTAGTGGCTTGAGCTTTTGTCCAACAAGTGCAATAATCTATTGCAATCAAAATGTATTTGTGGCTAGAGAAATAACTGGGATTTATGACTTCTATAAAGCCTAAGTCCCATTGGGCAAAAGGATGAACCTCAAATATTGGCTATAAAGGTATTAAAACATTTATTTCTTTATTAGTAGCAACTAGGCAAGTGTGGCATGAACTAACATGGGCATGAGCATCCTTAAAGATATAAGGCCAATAATATCTAGCTCTCAATATCTGATGTATAGTGGCATTGGTTGAACCATGACCAGTTCCATATTTATCATGAAAGTCATTAAGGACTTGAGTAGCTTCATTTTTATCCAAGCATCTAAGATAGATTTCTTCATGGTTTCTTCTATATAAAGCCCCTAATTTAATCATGAAGTTAGCACCCTTTAAATGTAATACTCTTTTTTGAGTAGCATTGAAATTATTTAGATATTTATTATTCTATAAGTAGTACACAATGTCTTGGTACCACTCATTAGTTGTGATGTTATCGATAAAATATTATTGGTAAATAATTTGAGGGTCAATATATACAAAAGTGTTACTTAATCCTTAGCATCTAACAAATTTTATAGATTGGATCTCTAAATCAAATTCTTGTAAGGTTGTAATCCATTTACCTCTTCTTTCTCCTAATTCATTTTATATTAGCATGGTTTTGATAGTTGAATCTAGCACAATCACAAATATTCTACTGTATAAAATATAATGCATGAATTTTTTCACTGAATTTACTAAAACATATGTCTGTTTATCTATAATTGTATATTTCAAATGGGCATATTTTAACGGTAAGCTCATAAAAGCTATTGGTTTTTCTTCATTATTTTCATTATTCTATGTTAGGACACTGACAGTTGAATGTTTAGAAGTAAACTAATAGATGTAAAATGGTTGTGTATAATCAGGATTCACTAAAACTAGAGCATTGGATATAGCATCTTTAATTCCTTGAAATGTTTCTTGGGCTTTAGAAGTCCAAGTAATGTTAGCATCTTTATTGAGCATATCATTCAATGGTATGACTATCTCTGCAAATCTTGAGATGAACTTTCTAAAAAAATTAATCTTTCCAAAGAATGACCTTAGTTCTTTCTTACTACCTAAGAGAGGAATTTTATGTATTGCCTCTACTCTTTCAATTTCAATCGAAATACAATCTTTAGAAATAACATGACCTAAAAATTATCCTTCAGTTACTCCAAAAATGAGATACCACGTGTTGTTGCCATCAGACAACGTACCCCAATTTGGGGACCCACAAGAAATTTTTCCATTTTTTATTCTTTGTTTTATCCAATTTTGCTCGCATCAAGGTCTTTGAAAATTTGCTTACACCAATATTTTTTAATTTTGATTACATTGAGATTTTGAAATTGTTGACATATTTGCATCTTGAAGGCTTGAATTTAGTTGAAGTGATTTGAATTGAATAGTTTTGAATATTTGCATCTTAATTGTATTATTTCAAATCAAATAATTTAGAAAATTGGGTTTTTAAAGGTTTTTAAAGGTTTAAATAATTAAATTTCATTTTAGGGATTTTAAATTTTATCACTTTTGCCCTAAAATTGATGCAAAATTGAAATTGACATATCTTGAGCTAGACAAATCTGTTTGAGCTTATTCAAAACTTGGTAGAAATATATTGATTTCCTCTTTCTAATGGTACTAAACTTTGATTTCATATGTCAATGTTAGCAATTTACTATAGTAACTTGTAAATTTTAAAATATCATTTCTCATGAACCAAGATACATTTTTGGATGATCTCAACGATTTTGAGTACCCTTTTGGCCTATTTAGATGCATGGAAATTTTTATTAAAATATGAGAACTTTGAATTTTGACTCAATTTTGGGTAAAAGGAAAGTTACAAAGGAGAATGAATAATAAATAAAATAAAGGTTGGCTTTGTCTTAATCTTATAATTTTTTTTTTGGTAAGTAAGAGAATATTATAATTAACATCGGGTTTTAACTGGTTGACCCAAAACCATTTTACAAAATAGGGTCCACTGACCAACTGGACAAAGGCCAAGCCCTAAAAGTTTAAACTGACAACAAAAATGGCCAAGACCTACTCTTCCAATAGAATACAGCCAAACTAAACTATGGAAGCCTAATATTATGGCCATCAAAAAATAAAGATGCAAAATAGAACTAACAAAGACAAAAACTAATCATGCAAGCACCATGCAGAGTAGCTTGTGCCCATATAAAAATAATAGAATATGGTCAAAAAAACATCCCATAGAATGGACAGCCAAGAGGCCAAGCAGTCTTCCTTGTAGTCCTCATCTAACTTCTTATCATCCTCCTTGCCATCATCTTTAGATTTTGCCTTCAACTCCTTGTGCCCCTGGAACTGCTGGCTATAAAACAGAAGATTTAGAGAATCACACAAATCAACAGCTGCACTGATGAGGCCAGATAGACTCTTCAACTGGTTGATACTGTTGGAGGCTGATGAAATTGTCTTAATCTTATAATGAATATGTCATTATGCAGGTAATACAAGGGAATAAAAATAAATATTAATGATAAGATTCATAACATTTCCACAAGTTTGGAAATACAAGGAGAATGAATAGTTACATAACCTATTATAGAAATGGTTATGAAACTGTACAAATTGAAATTTTAATATTATAAAAAGGCATTGAGATTCATGGAAAATAGGTCAGAATATTTCGGAAGCAGAATATTTTTGGAGAAGGAAAATTTGAAGAACGAAATTTTTGCATTGAGGGACTTCATCTATTATACTACAGAGTGCAGGTTTTTTGAAATTAAATGTTTCAATTGAATATTTTCCAAATTTAATATATTGATTTATGTTAATAAAGTTTGTGCATGTGTATGGTAACTTTATTGAATGATTTAATAAGTTATTTATTACCTTAAAATATTGCAATTATTTTACTTTCGATTGTGTGAATTCATATCAAAGTAAGTTAGGTTAAGTTTTTTAGAAGATTTTGTTCTATAGGTTCAAATTTGATAGTTTTCATTTCAGTAATCTATATTTCTATTTGTTCCATTCTGTTCTGCACATTTCTATTTTATTTTATTTCATTTTATTTTTCTAACCCTAAGCCTTATTATTTTTTTAATTAATTCATTGCACAAGAAAAAAATCAAAACCCTAAATTTGATGCAAATTTTTATTATTTCACATTAAGGTAAATTTTTATTTTATTTCAATAAAATTCTGATATTATACATTTGAAATAGACATTAAGGTTCTAATTAATTAAAATTTCCAAATAATAATTATTAAAGTTAAAACATTAATGCATTTGGATATTTTTAATTTAAATCATTTTATAAGGTTAAAATTCAAATATTTGCACTCCAAAGGTTTTATTATTTGCAATATTTGATTATTAATTAAACACATTTTTCAAATTTAAAGCATTACAAAGCAAACCACTTTCACAAGCCCCTTGTTAACAATTACTTGCATCTATGAGGTATTCAACACATTTTTTACATTTCATGAACATACAAGCACATTTAAGAAATTAAGCAGACAGAACCTTGGAGAAGTTTTAAATTTCTTTGCAAGAGAGGATTTTCTAACAATATCCTGATTGTGAGTATAGTTTTGCATTTGGAAGAAAATATCACTCAACACCACGTTTGCTATATTTTTGGAATACTTTTATTAAAATATTAACATGATTAGCATATTTCTTTGAGAACACAAGAATATCATCAACATAGATAACTATGAAATTGCCAATTAGGTCTTTAAAAGCATAATCCACTGCTCTTATAAAAGTAGCACCTGTATTAATTAATCCAAAGGGTATTCTTTTATAAGCGAAGGTACCCTATTTAATTGTAAATGCGGTATTTATTATATCCTTAGGATCTATCATAATCTGGTTATATCTAGAATATCCATCTAAGAAATATATTATTTTAGATCCATTTACCATTTTTAAAATGTGATCTATGGAAGGCAAAGGATAATTATCTTTTTGAGAAGCCTTAGTAAGATTACTACAATCAATAAATAGGTGAATTTCTCTAGTTTTCTTACGAATAGGTACTATATTAGTTATCCATGTGGAATGCCTAATAGGAATAATAATATATGAATCTAAGAGTTTTTAAACTTCCTTCTAAAAAAGGGGTTCTAACAATGGATTAACAGGTCTTTGTTTCTACCTAAATGCGCTCATTTATGGTTTTAAAGGGATAGTATGAATTATAATTTCTTGATTATTTGTTTTTAGATATTCATAGCTCCAAGATATGACATATTTATAATCTTTAAGAGCTTGTATGATTCCTTATTTGTCCTGACTAGTGAAAGCTTTTCCTATTAAAACATTTTAAGGATTTTCACTAGTCCTTACATTTATTGTATCATATGCTTTATCTGGAAATAAATATTTTCTACATTCATTACTTTTATAGTCTATATCAAATATTTTTTCAAGATAAACCATACCTTTAGGAATTATATTGGTTTTTAGTGTTACCTTATTATCTGCATTGGCTTCATCCAAGATTCTATTATCTTTATCTATGACTTGTTAGACTAAAAATCTTGCATATGTTTATCATTTTCAAACACTTGAAAATTATGTATGTTATCTAGAATGTAGGGGTAGGCTACTAATTCTATGAAAAAATTCTTAAGCTTTCTGTTATCCATAAGTTTTAGTGTACTTCCTGCCACTGCCAAGGAATTTGCAATTCTATTGCTTTTTCTAGAAATTTATCTAATGTTAAAAGCATTGAATTCATTAATTAAATCTCTTACTTTAATCCTATAATGGATTAAAATTTTGTCATGGAAATTATAGTGACTTCTAACTTGTTTAACCACCAACTTAGAATCCCCTAGCACTTTTAAGCATTTAATATTCTTTTTTAGGGCTAATTGGAGTCCATATATCAATGTTTCATACTATGTAGTGTTGCAGGTACAAGAAAATTATAACCTATATGCTGCTAGAATAGATTTTCCTTTGGGGATAATTATATCAAAACCTACTCCACTATCTTGACTGGATTTTGATCCGTAAAACTTAAGAGTCCAAACCAGATTTTCATCTTTACTTTGTTTCTTTAGGGATGTCTTAGTTTCAAACTTATCTATGATCTGTTTGATTTCAAAAGTGTAAACTCCTAATTTTGACTCATTATAGAGAACTTTATTGGTATTATTATAATATATAATATGATATTTAACTTTGGGTTCTCTTTATATTCTAATCTGGTTTGCAACTCCTCGCCAAGGCAACCATATATGAGAAAAATTAGTGGCCATATATCCATTCAAATTTCTAGACTAGTCCCTACTTAATAGCATTTCATATCCATATGGGATATCTACTGCTTGAATGTCTATATATTATTGTATTCTTAGCTTTAATTATAACTATATATGAGCATTCTTTAGTACACCAACCACATGAACATTTTTTTTTTTTCTAGTTGAACTACTACTCCTTTGAAAGGAGCAGGTTTCAAACCTAACTTTTGGCAAACAATGTGCAACATGACATTGTGTGGGGCTCCTAAGTAAACAAGACAATTGTGTAAATTATTACTTGTAATTCTAATAATCAAGAGGAAATGAGGGGCTTCCCCTTTGTATTTTTGTGATACAAATTGAACATCTATGGTTTTCTTGGATTCAATTTTATTTTGATCACTAAATACTTTAATTAAAAGTTCTTGTTGGTCAGTTAGTTGGGCAACTTCAAACAAAGATATGTTTGTTTTTATTTTTTTAGTCTTATACAATTTTATATGTAATTTTATCTTGTTCTAAACCTTTGTGTGGTTGTTGTGGGATATTAGCCTTAGGTGGATTGGTATTATTGTTATCTTATGCATCAGGAGGAATGGAAGTATGATTAGGTGGAGTAGAAGAAGTGGCTTGCATTTTACCTTTGCTTTTGAGCATATAATTGTGATTTCCTTTCTTGAATAGCATGTAGGATTGTAATTATTCTTCTAAGGATCCATCATAACCTCCTTCATCCCATTTTGATGATTCAAAAGTTTATACTACTAAGGTTGTTCCATTACTAGTGCTTGCTTTATTTGTATTGTCTTCATTAGGTATTATCTCCATGTTTTCCATTTCTTTTTGAAGTATATCTAAAGCTATTTTAAACTTAGGATAATCATTTTTACTATGTTGTGTAGTGGAATGCACTCTACACCAATTATTTAAGGCCAAATCTAAAATATTGACTATGGTATTAGGTTGATTCTGATTGGTAATGGGATTTGGTACTCCATTATTTGGATGTGTATTCCATTGATGGTTGACTCTTTGGAAATTGAAATTCCTATTCTAAGGTAGATTATTGGGAGGAGGATTCAAGGTACCTAATTTTGCAATTGAACCATATAACTGCTAAGTTTTTAGACTAATATTTGCAGATTATCTAGTTAGGAATTGGTAATATTATTTTGTCCTACAGTAGTTTGATAAATTGCATTATTTGTAGATGCAATGGAATTCAAGAAAGCTGATATATTTTGATTTTGAGTAGCATTTAGAAATGTTGTTATAGTCAAAATTGCATTGGTATTGAGAAAGGTGAGGATATTTTGATTAGGATTAGTATTCAAAAATACATTATTTTTAGTATTCTTATGAGCAATAAGTTGGTTATCTAAGTATGTTGAAGTAATAGAATGGATAGGAGTGGTAATATAATTATATGGTTGAATATAATTTATATATGACAGAGTATTCAAAATGGGCAGTTGTTGTGTAAGGGCTTGATTAATTATTGGGACCTATTTAAATGCACCTAGCTATCCTAGTGAAGGTAATTCACCAATCCCAAAACCTTGAGGCATTAACTATTATTTTATAGTTAAGGATTCACTATATGCCATGGGTAGGGTGGTAATCTAAGAAGCCCTTCTTACAAACATGGATGTAAGAGGATCTAAAGCTCTAGAATACCTTTACATGGTTGCATTAATGTTAAGTGTGCAGGGTGAAGTCAGCCTATTATACAACTTGTGGAATTTGGTATTGAATAACCTTAGAGGTTCATTGGATTCCCTTATGGCTATTGCAAACTAATGATATATGATAGTTGGGTCAATGGGTAATCTAAACTGGCTAACAAATTTTGTTTCTAGATCAACCAAGGAAGTGATAGATTTTTTTGGTAGACTAATATACCAATCATATGCTAGTTCATCCAAAATGAGTGGAAATATTCTACAAGTAGCATATTTGTGTTCAACCTACAATCAAATTAAATCATCCTTAAAGTTATGTATATGCTCTTCAGCTATTCTATCCCCATAATGTATATACATAAGCAAATATCTTTCAACATTCTTAGGAATGTCATGGATTGGTCTAGGTATATTTAGTGGGCTACGACCACCTAACCATGGTGTAAATACTGCAATTGGTGTACTTAATGGAGTGAAAAATGAATCAATATATGGTGTGATGGGTTGAGATGAGGTATTAATGGTAGGAATAGTGCTTGAATAACCCTTAATATTTCTAAGTCTTATAGGAAGTGAAAGACTATGGAATTTAGTATCACCTTAAGAGGTATTAGACCTGGTGATAATAACCCTAGGTTCTAGTTCTAACAATCAAGCAGTATGACTTATGAGAAAGTATAACAGTGAGAATTAAGAAATTCACGTTCAAGAAATTAGTTCAAAATTAAATCCATTTATAACAATTAAAACTTAAACATTGTGTTATTAAGTTGTATAGACCTACAGTAATATTGAATCAAAAAGTATAGGTAGTTTCAAGCCTATAGTAATATTGTAATAGAACTTCCAGGCCCTCCAAGCACCATTTCTTGTTGAGTGATACATCATCCCAATTGCCAATATACACCAACGGTTAGAACAACAAGTGTTATCTCTTGAAAGGGAACATTGATTCCCCAAGGTTCATGTGATAAGGTGTGTTATTGCCAAATATTAGACTAAAAAAATAAAAAGAGAAGGTGGATGGTTCTATATAATTTTTACAAGAGTGAGTTCCAATTTATTATCAAGTCTTAAGGAATGCAAATCTACAATTCCTCAACAAATTATCAAAATATGAATGTTTAAAATCAAATATTGTATCAAATAAATATAGAAAAGAAATATTCTAGGCTTACTACCTTAAAATAAAAAATCATACAACATTCATTGCATCATTATCATGAACATTATACCACATGGCAATATTATTTCTAAAATGTATAGAAATGTAGCACATAAAACGAGTTTTAGAGGGTGGAATTCAACTAATCTAATCCTATTCTAAGAAGGTTTCAAAGATAATTCAAAAGGAAATGGTTAAAAAAATAAACGAAACAAGACATTGAATCTTGAAGCCTTAAACTAAATTCATTGAAGTAGTAATTTTGAATCAAACTAGCTCTGACTTGACCAAAATTTACATAATCTAAGATTAAAGTGGTTCCATATTCAAAGAAAAAAGAAACAATACACTAGAATAGACTCAAATGCAACCACCACCAGCATGCATAGATTACACCAAGAATTTTTAAGTATATTGTATTGATAAGATATTAAATCATTTGCTAGGGTCATGTGATTATAGGAATAATTATCCAAGTATAATGATAGGGTTCAAATATCCACCAACTACAAAAGAAAGAAAATTCTAAATGGTCTATTGCTAAAAGTGGAATCTGACCCTTTGAAATGGGATCTCAATAGCTATTTATAGCCTTACAGATTTGAATTTATCAATAGTTTATAGTTGTATTTCAATGGTTTATAGTAGTAAATGAGTTTGCTATTTGAGTTATCTTCAATTGAGAGGATGAGGTATTCAATTAGGAATTTTCTTAATTTAGTTCTTAAATTTCAGCCATGGATTATCCAACTGATTAGACGCATCTTTGTGAAAATTTGTATGTTGAGTTGTGATGCACCAAGTAATCAAAATCAAGTCTTGATTCAATGAAATTCTTCTAAATTATATCAAGTACTTGTAGGCCCAAAATGGCCACATCCTTAGAAAAATTTTGAAATTTATTCTAAGGCATGGAAAATCTTCAATCCGTTGAGGATAGAGAGTATTTTGGAGTGGATTCGTGGAAGAGGTTTGATTCTACTTAATACTTAGTGCTATTTTGCAAAAATAAGCTAAGTGTTCTATTTTGCTCGATATCTAGTGTATATGGTAGTGGATTTCGATTAGGTTCCCAATCTATAAATCTTTTGATTTTTGGTGATGTCAACGCATTTTAAAATGCAGAATGGCAATTTCTCTTTGTTTTGCACATCCAGCAACTAATTTTTTAGAAACTGCATTCTGCTAAGTTCCAAGACTAAATTTGAGTGGAATGGTTACAAGCGCTTGAAAAATAATAAAAGGCAAAAAATTAGTACACGAGCCATTTGCATTGCTTGCAAAGCAGATTGGCAATTTTGCAATCAAACCGAGTCAGAGATGATGTCAGCAGGATTTTTGAGCAGATTGTAAATTTTGCTTTATGTCATAGATGTGAGAAAGAAGTTAAAATGTATTGAAGGCTACGTAAGCATATTGACAGTAGAATTGATTCCACTCATATCTCAATGCATTTCTCATCAAAATTTGATTCCACTGGTCGAAGTCATCAAAGCAAACGTTAGCATTAATTCTAAGTAAAATGGCATTTTTTTTCTCCCCAACTATTTTACAAAGTATCTCTAAGATATAATCATAGTTTTTCACTAAGAATATTGATGGCATAGATTTTTCTGACATTTTTTAAAGAATACAAATATGTAATCTTGCCTAATTCAAGAACAATCAGTTCGAATCGGGAAGGTGAAGTGTCCTAGGTTTTTCAAGAACTAGAGCGATTGAAGATCTATGGTGTAATGGAGTTTCCAAGAATGATGAGTAGTCTAGATTTAGTTTCCAATGACCTGAGTCCCAACTACCATTATTGGACCAACAGGTTATAGAGCCAAGCTATCATGGCGGATTACTTCCATAAGATTTCTCGGACTCCACGAACGAATGAGATAATTCCAAGAAATATCTCTACTAAGTTGTTAGAATTTTAATATTTGTAATGTCTCCTTCAATTATTTTAATTTGTAAAGTATAAATAGAGGTCGAACCTTCAGTTTTTAGGGTTGCCTCTAGTGCATTTGCTTTCCCTACTATGTAAATATTTCTACAAACTAATGGAAGGAGCATTACTCAAATTTTTGACTCAAGACTTGTAATATTTGATATCTTTCATTCAAGAGGTTCGAAGTTGTGAATTACATTTCTATCAATACTATAACAGTTAGTTCATTTCATTTTCATTGGATTACTAGTTGTGAAGGTAGTTAAAATCTGTTCATAGTTAGATTTGTGTTGGTAGGAATTTTATTTTTGCAAAATCTGATTATTGATTTATTCTGCTAAATTGGATTTTCAATATATTGGGTACTAAAATTTCTTCTTGGAACATATCTCTATTTTATGCTTTAATGTGTGAAGATTTCATGGTTTTGGGTGCTGCTAATATTGAGTGTGGGACACCTAAAATAGTTTGTTGGAGGTTTATGTTGTATATGCCTATGTTTTTAGCCTATCTAGCCACTATTAATTCATATTTATCTAACCCTAAACCTTTTCTAACCCTATTCCTCAAAACCTTATTAATATTAATTGAGTCAGCATCTTACTAAGGTAACAAGGAACAACCTACTCTAGAGGTTGTATTGAAGTTGTTTTTGGTCCATTCAATGTTGAGTGTTGAGCTATGACTATTGGGTGCAAGCCTTGATAGAGAATTAGAATATAGATAGTTGCAGTTTCAAGTAACACTTGATGACAATTTAGTGCCCAATAGTTTTTGGCATGCCCAATGGGACCAATTTACAAGAAACACTAAAAGCCATCATATGATTTATTATTTTATATTTACCCAAAGGAATCAATATTTGGTGAATTATCTTGATCTTGCTAAGTGATGATTAGAAAATTTACCTAGTGACTCCCTAGTCTGCAAACATAAAAAAAAATTATCCCTGTAGATCATAATTTTTCATGTATACTAGGTCATTCAAGAGGAATAACCCAAACTCCTTTTTCTACTGTGAGCTACCTTATAGAGGGTCTACTGTTATAAGGAATTTAAACCAAGATTTTCATTCAGAATAAAATCCTCCTAAGGAGAATCTTGTAGTTAATCCAATAGCACCTCCAATAGGAGCTACACCTAGAAACATGGCATAAAATGCAGTTCCAAATCAACCCTTGCAAAAGTACCCCAGTTGGAACACAACTGGCCCCCTTAGACTAGCCCAAATGCATCACATTATCTAAGTTGTGTCTAATTCCATACCCTCCTATGATGGATCTGGTAAAACTACATATGAGCATGGCCAAGATATTTTGCATATGGCTACAATTCACAATATAAAAAATGAAGATGTTATTGTTAGGATTCTAGCCCTATTTTTTAGAGGAAAGATTTTGCATTGGTTTAGGACCCTTGAATACAATACCATTACCTCATGGGAAGCATTGGCTGAGCCCTTTGTGGAGGAATTCAATGAGCCTGCTGACCCTTTTTCCCTCCTTAATCAATTCACATCTATGTAGAAACATCAAAAAGAAATTGTTTCAAATTTTAACTTAAGGTTTAGCAGGACCTGAAAGAGAATCCCCCTTGTAGCTAGACCAGCTGCAAGCATTACTTACATGTATTATATTAGATCTCTTGGATAATAGTTAGGCCTACAAACCTAATAATATAAGGTGGAGACATTTCCACAGGTCTATAATGTTTTTGTTCATATAGAAAATATCCTTATTAATGTGGGAAGACTACCTCCAAAATATGTGTTGCCCTACAATTTAGAAACCAAAAATATCCAAAGTCAAACTATTGCTTCATATTATATAGAACCTCCTCCTTTGTCACCCCCATTTACATAGATGACTCCCATTCCTCAGCAAAAATCACCATCTACTACAACTCCTTTCCCTCCACTTCATTCACAAATTCCACAAGAATATTTTGTCATCCTTGATATACATAATACTTTGAAAAATCTTAGCAACAAGATGAATTCAATGGAGAAAATAAATATTGAGAGGTCTCAAAAAAGGAGATTTCCTTATGTGAATAAATATCAAAGACTTGGTACTAGCAATAGTACTGGGGTCAGAGTAAATGCAACATATGAAGAGCCTGAGTGTTCTTCAGAAACAAATATGGTGAATGTATCATGTTTAGTGTGCAATGATCCTCATGAGTCACAATATTGTGTTATGTACCAAAACCTTATACAACAGGCTATGGAGAAAGCATAAAGGAATCAAAAAGGAAGAGTGAATATGATCTGGAATCTAGAGCAAATCATGGTTGGAAAAGATCTTTATGAGGATGGACCTATTGTTTTCATGACAAGGTCAGGCAAGAAAACACTACAATTTTATCCATAGAATATGGGTACATTTTAGGTCCCCTCTCTTAGAAGAATAAAGATCCACCTTCCCAAAGTAGTGATACTTTCCCTATCCCCTAGTCCAAAGAAAAGGAATTCAGTCTTCCCAAGAGATTTGATAAATAAACTAAGGGAGACAGAATGAGATCCAAGAATGAATCCCAAGAAAGGCTTAGGTTACCTTCCATTACCAAAAGGTAGAGAATTGAGGTCATTCAACAATATAAAATGAGTATTGGGTTCAGAGAGGAGGAGCTCTGGTGATTTTTTCCTCTGAACTAGGGTTTTTGGAACTTCAAAAAATCTAGGGCATCAGTTGGATTGTAGAAGTGCTTTTGAGGTACGGTGGATCTGAAGGCTAGATTGGTGCCCTAGGAGGGTCCAATGGGGACTTCTTCGACTCCTTTTCCAGGGAGTAGTAGCTCATATGTAGATTTGTTTAAATAAAAATCTCCTCCAAAGAATGACAAAGCTCAAAAAATGGCATATAAAATGCTCTTCACGACTACTGTGAATAGGTCGACAACACATCATGTGAATGGATGTTTGTCACGGGCCGAAACTAGGCAAAAAATTATCATTGAGCCAAGTATGGTTGAAGAATCAGTCTTTTACAGAGCTAATCACGATTTAATCTGCAAGTTCATGGGTATACGTCCTTCCCTAAATTTTTTGCACTCTTGGATCTGCAAAAACTGGGAGCCTCACGATGAGTATTCATTGTGGTTTATTAGCAATGGATATTTATTGTTAGCTTTTCATCTTTGGCTGATAGAAATAGGGCTTTCGAGTCAGAGAAGAAAAATAATGGCCCAATAGGGCTATTTGTTCAACCATGGAGAGTGGGATTCAATCCCCGAGTTGAACCTACTGCTATCCCACTATGGATCCGACTATATGCTCTTCCAATGGAATTCTAGAGTGAGCAAGTGTTGGCAAGGATTGGAAATTCTATTGGAAGACATCTGGGTGTTTCCAGAGACACAATTGAAGGGAGCATGGTGGTGTATGCAAGAATATGTGTGGAGATGGATCTCAGCCAGCCTTTGTCGATAGAGATGGAAATTGAATTGGCAGGACTCTCTTGGATTCAACAATTGGACTATGAGGCCCTACCCTTTAGATGTAGGGTTTGTCACAAACATGGACATTTGGCCCGTTTCTGCCATAATAATATTAATTCTAAAATGGAGTCCCCTTTAGGAATACCAAACCTACCTAAATAGGATAAGGCAACACTTAATAAAGATTCTAATAGCACCGTTCAGGTCTAGGAAGCTCAGAGAGGGTTTTGAAAAGCCCAGAAGAAAAATACGGACAAATAAAAAAGAGGGAAAGGAGCAATCCCATCTCATACTTGCCAATAGGTATGTGATATTTAAGTCATTGGTTTACAAAGAGGAACAATTTATGGAGGGCATGGAGGGTAATAAGGAAAATTCTAATATTCCTGTGCAACTCCCCCTCTCATCTCCTCCCTTCATACAGTAGGTAGTTGAACTTTGTGAGGTATCACAGCCAGTGTGTTCAGGGGCTTTAGTAGTGCATAACCAGGAGAAGACAGTATCTTAGGATGTCAACATGGGAACAGCAGAGAATAACAGGGAAAGGCTAATTTTGGGAATAACCCAAGTAGAAAAAATATCAAAAAATAGCAATTCTCAGGGAGTAGATAGAAGATCCAATAAGGAGTTGCTAGCAATCCAAGGAGACAAACTCATCACGGGAGGATCGGTGAGGCCAATAGACTCTTATTGCTCCTAGGGTAACCAATGATTATACAATCATGGAATGTGAGGGGTTTAAATAGCAAAACCCATCAATCTGTTGTTCAAAGACTTTTAGAGAATCGTAATACTGATTTTTTGCTTTTACAGGAGACTAAGATGTCATTAGATCTTATGTCCAAAACAGTCAACAGAATTTGGAGGGGTGTTGGTCATATGGATGTGGCTGCCCAAGGTGCCTCAGGGGGGATTGTTACTCTATAGAAGTCTCTTGAATGGTCTGCAATAGAACATCTTGCCTGGAGGGGTGTTCTCACTACTCTTTTTAGGAATAATGTCACTGCGAAACACGTTCTAATCACAAACTTTTATGGGTCTCAAAACCTATATGGTCAGAGGCGATAGTGGAAGGCTGTGCATAACATGCAAACCTCAAGGGAAGATCTAGACTGGATTATAGTAAGGGACTTTAATGCTAAATTATATTCTAGAGATCAGGAAGGGGAACACCATTTTTGGACCCAGGGGACCGTTTCATGATTGCCCAAGTCCAGGATTTGCACTTAGTGGACATTAAATGTCCTGGCATTAACTACACTTGGACTAATAAAAGGCGGGAGCCACATAGTAGGAAGGTTAAGCTAGATCATTTTCTAGTTTCAGAGGAGGCGTTTGTAAAATGGAATATAAATTTTTAGATTTTAGAAGGCCCAGTTTTAGATCACTGTCCCATTCTGTTGGAAGGCGGGACTAGGATGGGGCAGCATCACAAACCTTTCAGATTTGAGAATTTTTGGCTTCAAAAAGAAGAACTTCGGGAGAAAATTCCATAGTGGTGGGAAGAAGGCCGCCCAGCTTATGGGAGAGCAATGCTCAAAATCCACAAACAAATACAATATGTCAAAACTCAGTTGAAGTATTGGAGGTGTGCTAATAAAACAGACTTCCAGGCCCAAAGAGCTCCATTGGTGGCCAGATGGGATGAGGTCCAAAAATAGTTTAGAGAAGGAGTAATTACATACCAGCTCAAAGCTGAGGATGATGCCCTGCATATAGTTGTTGAGGACATTGAAAACCAGGAGGAGACCTATTGGAAGCAAAGAGCAAGAACCACCTAGTTATTAGAAGGGGACAAAAATACAAAATTCTTTCATCGGACTGCTTGTGCTCGAAGACAGATGAACAAGATGGAGGCCCTTCAAGATGAGAACAGTCATTCCTTTGATACACTTACAGGTATGCATTCCCATGCTATGGATTATTTTTCTAAGCTTTTTAAGGAAAGTGTGGTACAAGATGTAGAGGCCCAAAATGAAGTTATTTCTATCATACCTGTTGTTATTTTTGAGGATGAAAATCAGGCCCTCCTCAAACCCATTGATAGATATGAATTGAAAACTGTGGTCTTTGGAATGAGCACTGGTAAAAATCCAGGTCCAAACGGCTTCCCAATTGAGTTTTTTTAGGCTTTCTAGGACTACTTAGAGGAATATGTAATGGTTGTTGTAGAAGAGTCCAGAGAAAATAAGAGAATGCTTAAAGCTATAAACCACACTTTCATTACCTTAATTCCAAAAGGGGAGGAGGGGGTTCATATTTTAGATTATAGGCCTATTGCCTTATGTAATGTGTTGTACAAAATAATCACAAAATTAATGGCTAAGCGCCTAAAACCTCTTCTTCACAACATTGTCTCCTCTGAGCAAGGGGATTTTGTTGAGGGACGATAGATTCTGGATGGGGTGGTTATGGCCCAGGAAGCAATCCATTCAATGCACACTTCTGGTAATAAAGGGATGTTCATAAAACTGGACATGTCAAAGGCTTATGACAGGGTTGAATGGAGTTTCCTAGCTAAAATGATGCCAGCCTTTGGTTTCTCTCAGGACTGGATAGAGTGGGTCAGGAGCTGTGTCTCTACCCCGACTTACTCTATGCTAATCCAGGGCCTTCCTTCACAACCATTTGGAGATCCTCAGGGACTGCACCAGGGGGATCCATTTTCTCCTTATCTTTTTCTCATTTTGGCTGAAGGTCTTGGTAGACTTTTCTTGAGGAGAAGACAACAAGGTAGATTATTGGGTATCAGGGTGGGTGACGAAGTTTTAATGCACCTGTAGTTTGTGGATGACACTGGTTTGGTGGGAGTGGCCAGCTTTAGGGAAGCAATAATGATTAGGGATACTCTTAATGTCTATCTCAGGGCTACTCAACAGGTCATTAATGACAAGAAATCCAAAGTGGTTTTTTTTAATCTGGAGCAAAGGCTTCAGAACAGAATTTTAGAAATCCTGGGATTCACAAGGACTTCTCTCCCAGTGGTTTACTTGGGGGTCCCCTTGCACTTTAAGAAGCTAAAATTAGACACATGGAGGAATTTTTTGGAGTGTATCAAGGACAGAATTAATCACTGGTCTCACAAGTGGTTAAGTTATGGTGACAGATTAACGTTCTTACAGTCAATCATTCAAGCCATGCCAATTTACAAATTCTCTATCCTGTCTGCCCCGATTACAATATGGAAAGAGTTGGACAGGATGGCTAGAAAGTTTTTATGGGAAGGAGCAAATGGAGAGAGAAAGTAGGCCTTAGTGGGTTGGGACAAAGTTACCCAGCCCAAGGTTAAAAGAGGTCTGGGTTTGAGAAAATCTAAGCTGAATAATAAAGCTTTGGCTGGAAAGTTGTACTGGAGATGGATCTCCCAACCCACCTCCCTTTTTAGTAGAATCCTAACTAGCAAATACCTAGGACAGGCCAACCCAAACGATGTAGCTCACATCCCCTTGGATGGTACTGGGTCCCTAGTTTTGCAGGCTCTCAAGTTAGGGTCTCAGGTTGTTAAAGACCGCTTATTTTGGAAAGTGGGAAGAGGGGAGAAGGCTCATTTTTGGACATATTCTTGGGATCAGTTCCCACCCATCATTGTTGAATTTCTAGAATTATAGCCAATAAAAGTAGCCATTGAAGCCAAGGGATGGATTCGTATTGAAAGTTATTTCACAACTACTCAGCTGGGGGAGTGTAAGTTTAAGCAGTTCAATAAGTTGAATGAGTGGCCCATTTCAATCCATCTGGATTTGACTCCCATCATGACTAAAATTCTGACAGAAATATTTCTTACAGGGGGAGACATGGAGGATGAATTAGCTTGGGGATTTGGGAGTCTTGGCATCTATACAGTAAAGGACGGATATGACAACATTCTCCTAGAGCCCCCCCTCATACTTTTTAGGTTAAGGACTGGACGAAAATCTGGCACTCTAAAGGCTGGCCGAAAGTTAACTTTTTTGCCTAGCAGTGCATGCACAATGGAATCCTCACTTTTGATAATCTCAGATCAAAAGGTATCATCGGCCCTTCTCAATGTGTACTATGCTACAAGAGCGAGGAAACTGCTGACCATTTGCTATTTGGTTGCCCTTTCACCCGACAGATTTGGCTACGTTGGTTTGCATACTTTAAAATTCAAGTAAGTGGTGACCTGAACCGGATGAATATCTAGGCAAAATAGCAGAAAGGTAGATTCAAATCTAAAGCTCTTTGTATTGGCTAGGAGCTCGGTTTAAGCTTTATCTGGTGGCAAGTATGGCTGGAAAGAAATGCCAAAATTTTTAGAGAAACTTTTACTGCTCTAGACGGGGTTTGGTAGACCATTTGGAGCAAGGTTACAAAAACTGTGGTTGTTCATGCTGAGGTGGAAGCTCAAATTGACATTGGATCTATGGAAGAATGCGTCGAACTGCAAGAGGGACATGACAAAAATTGTTGGAAACCTCCCCCTGAAGGTTGGATTAAAATCAATATTTATGGAGCTACAAAAGGCAATCTGTGTAGAGCCGAAATTCGAGTGGTGTGCCAGAACCATGCTAGGACTATGCTCTATTAGGAATTGCAATGCCTGGGAAGAACCACTAACAATGAAGTTGAAGCCATTGCCATCAATTCTGCTTCTGTTTGGGCAGTGAAACATGGCCACTGCAAGATTATTCTTGAATTAGACTCACAACTAATGGTTGGAGCTCTAGACTGCATGAGGAAATTTGATCTGAAAGCTTGGAGGTTGAGGGCTCTTGTTACCCAAATTAAAGAATTATGGAATGAATTGGAGGACGTGATCCCAGTTTATGCGAGTAGAGATTTGAACAAAGCGGCTGACTTTCTGGCTAAGATGGGTGCAAAAAATGAGGTTGGAGTTTAGTTGCACAATGACATGGATATTGAGGATGAGGTGATTAGATAGGGTCTTGAAAGGTCCTTGAGCTAATGACCTTCAAAAAAATAGAGTACGATGGGGGACCCCATGGCAGCTATTTTTTGGTTCATGAAAATTGGCTCTAGTGTAGTTCTTCCATTACTATTGTATGACTGTGTCCTCTCGGACCTTGGCTGGGAAGAGGCTCTTCCCACATTGTAATTGATCTATGTCTTAATACAAGTTTTTTTTCAAAATTTTAAAACAAAAAAAAAAACAATATAAAATAAAATATGGTGAGCCATAAAGAAGTCTTGAGAGACCTACTTCTACCAAGTCTGAGTTCAATATTGTGGAGGAAATGAAGAAGATATCATCTAAATCTAGTCTATATGATACCCTCTTCATTCCTAGCCAAATAGACCTGCTAAAGGCTTCCTTGAAAAAATATTCGAAAGAAAATTAGGCCACCACAATCCTCACCATACCCTCTAAAAATAAATAAATATCTCCTACCACTTTGAATAATAAACCCTTCCTTTTCTACATCTCTCTAAGGATGGAAGGTTGGGTGGTCCGCAATTGTATGATTGACTCGGGACCATCTACTACAGTTATGCCTAAAGCATTTTGTGAGGAAATGGATATGGAATACACCAAATCCTGCCCTGGAGTTCTACAATTAGATGGGACACCTGTGAAGACAATGGGAGTGATAAAAGATGTCTTTATGAGGCTACATAGAGCACCTGAGGTAACTATAGTATAATAAATAGTGGTGGTGGATCTAGAGCCTTATTTTACCTTATGACTTTCAAGATAATTCACTACCAATTTGGGTGGATGCATGTATATGGACTATTCCAATATGGTTATTCCTTTCAAAGGAAAGAGGATAAGAATAACACTTGAGAAGCCTATGTCTTACCACATTGAAAAAATTGAAGGGGACATGTGCAATCTCACTCCTATAGAAGAATTTAAATTTGTAGATAAGTTTGAGGAGTTGCAAATTAAATATGAACTGCCTTTCATGGAGGATTATAGTCAATTTGGGATAGGTATGGGCACATACAGTATTTCTACAGAGACTGAGAAAAGAGATCCTACTATATATAACTAGTACTTGAGAGAAAAATAATTGTCGACCATGCACTTTGATGGTTCCAGATGCAGAAATGGTGTTGGTGCTATTGTAGTATTATAGTCCCAATCAAAAAATACAAAGAGTTTAGCCTATAGGCTAACATGGTCATGCACTAACAATGCTACTGAACTAGAGGCTCTATGACTTGGACTTATGTAAGCTAAAAGCATGGGAATCAAGGTCTTATATGTATACAATTAATCTGAATTGATTGTAAATCAAGTAAGGGAAAGGTGCAGTAGTAGGCACCATTACCTGAAAGCGTATAGAAATAGGGTATGGGATTTAATGGAATCCTTTCATGCCCTAAACATTAATTTTATTCCCAGAGTAAATAATACCTTGGCATATTCCTTAGTGATAAAGGGAGCTAAATTCAACCATTATGCAGACATAGGATTTAAGAAAGACAAAGAGATCAAAATGTTTTTCAGGCCTACAGTGCCAGATAAGCAGATTTTTTGGTAGGTCTTTGAAAGTTATGAACAAATCATCAATTTTTTGGTTAGATAAGCCTATTTATCTACTATTCAAGAGAAAAATATAGAGGATATTGATTAATAGGATGTCATTCAACTCAATAATAATTACATACCTAGAGTTTTGGTTACTCTAGAGAGCCTGTTTTACAATGAGGACAAGAAAAAGATCAGATCCATGGAATTCAATGAGAAAATATATAAATAAGTTGAAATAGAAAAATAAAAGAAGCTCAAGGTTTGAATTTGATTTTCTCCAGAATAAGAGGAGGATATCAAATCTTTATGTCTAAAGTACTAATACATTGTAGCTTGGTCATATGAAGACCTCAAAGTATATGACAAGAAGGTCATCCAACATACAATTGAGCTAGAGCCTAATGCAAAACTATTTAGGTAAAAACAGAGGTTTTTGAATCCTAGGATTGAAGCCATAATGAGAGAAGAACTATTAAATTTGCTAAAGGCTAATATCATTTATCCAATCAAACATTCAATCTGGGTAGCCAACCTGGTACCTATAAGGAAGAAGAATGGTGACATCCGTCTGTGTGTAGATTTTAGAAATCTCAACAAAACGTCACTTAAGGACCACTACCCCCTCCCACATATTGATCAAATATTGTAGATTGTGGTAGGGGTAGAAAGGTTCTCACTTCTAGATGGTTTCTCTGGATATAACTAAATTTGGGTGAAGAATGAAGATTGGTTTAAAACAACATTCACCACAAAATGGGGGACCTTTGCATATCAAAGAATACCTTTTGGGCTATCTAATACAGGAGACACATTCTAGAGAGCAATGGACTATAATTTTGGGGATCTGATTAACAAGGTCATTCTAATCTATTTAGATGACATGACTATGTTTTCCCACAATAAGAAGGACCATCTGGCACACCTAGAACAAGTTTTTTAGAAGTGCAGAGAATTTGGCATCTCCCTTAATCCTAAGAAGTCATTTTTTATAGTTCATGAGGGAAATTTTCTGGGACATGTGGTCTCAAAATAAGGTATGGCCATTTATCCAAATATAATCAAATCCATTCTTGCTCTTCCACTACCTGTAAATAAGAAATCCTTGCAGTCTTTCTTTGGCTAGATAAAATTTGTCAGAAAATTCATCTCTGACTTTGCTCAGAAGGTGAGCATATATTTAAACTATTGAAGAAGGATGTAAATTTCAAATGGACTAAGGTAAAAAAGCAATCCTTTGAAATCATCAAGTAATCCATGGCTACAGCTTCGGTTCTAGTCAATATAGACTTCATTAAAGACTTCATTCTTTATGCTTATGGAGTTGAGGAAAGATATGCCTCGATGCTCACTCAAAAGAATGATGAAGGAGAGGAGCATCCTATATTATTTTGGAGTTAGAATCTTCATGAATATCAGGTTAAGTATAATTTCATTGAGAAAAAAGTATTTGCTATAATGAAATCATTGAAAAAATTTAGGTAATATTTGGTTCAAAGCAAGACCTTGGTTTATGTTGTTCACCTGGATGTAAGAAGATTTATTCTAAAAGGATAACTAGGAGATAAGAGAGCTAGTTGGATCACTAATATCCATGAATATGATGTAGAAATCCATCCTACCAAGTTGGTAAGAGGTAGAGCCCTATGCCAAGGTCTGATAGAAGTAGCAGTTTTAGCAAAAGTGACATCTTATCAATCAAAAACAAATGATCAGATTAAAGAATTATAGGTAGGTGAATCAGACTAGGTAGATTAGATGACTAGGTACTTTCAAATTGGGGTATGTCCTCCTAATATTAACCCATCATAGAGGAGGAGATATAGACTTTAGATTTTGAAGTATATCTTATTGTCAAAAGGTCTGTACAAAAGGAACCTTGATAGAGTTCTCCTTAAGTGCATAAAATATGATCAACAACAAAAGGTCATAGAGGAGTTAGATGGAGTACTATCTGGAGGACACTTATCAGGAAGAGTAACATCTTTGAATATTATCAAAGTAGGCTATTAGTGGCCTACCATATTTGTTGACACATTCAAAGTCACTAGAGCCTATGATAAATTCCAGCGGCATGTGTGAAGAATAAGGAATGCATCATTTTCTCTTAATCCAATTCAAGTTGAATAACCCTTTTAGTAATGGGGGTTGGACTTCATAGGAGTTATCAATCCTCATTTCTCAACTGATCACAAATACATTATGACTGCTACAAACTACCTCACCATATGGGTAAAAGTTATTCCTACAAAGAAATCAGACCAATAAATAGTGATAAAGTTCATGGAAATCTTGATTTCAAGGTTTGGTGTTCCAGAATCTTTGGTGAGTGATAATGGACCAGCATTCATAGGAGCTAAATATATAGAGTTTGCTAGTAAGTATGGCATTACCATTAAGAATACTTTAAACTACTACCCTCAAGGAAATGGACTTGCAAAATCAACTAACAAGAATTTGTTGAGGATTTTGAGGTCATTAGAGGGTAATAAGAGAAGTTGGTACTTATTGCTGGAGCAAGCTCTATGGGCAAAAAAAATCACTATTAAAAATTCCATAAAGACCTTCCCCTATGTCTTAGTTTATGGTAAGGAGGCAGTGTTACCTGTTCATTTGGAGATTTTCCAACACTCAAGCTGACAAACACAGAAGAGGAATCTGATAAAAATATAGTGGAAAAAAGAAAGACACACTTGTTGTAGTTAGAAGAGAAAAGAACTCGGGCATATGAAGATTTTCAAAAGCATTTAGTTGACATCAAGGTATGGTTTGACAAGAAGGTAAGGTTCAAGAAATTCCAAGTTGGAGATTTTGTACTCAGGTGGAATGTTGAAAGAGCTAAGCTAGGACATCATTAGAAGTTTTAATCCTTCTAGGATGGCCCTTTCAAGATAGTAGAAGTTAAAGAGACCAATTTTTTTCAGCTTGAAGATCTTGAGGAAAACATACAACTGATTTTGGTCAATGGTTTTCATCTTAAACTCTATTTTGATTAAGTTGAGCTCATTGTAATATATGTACATATTTTGTACCATATCCTTTCCATTTTATTTCAAGTTTTAATTTTTGATAAAATGCTAAAAAATATATATAAAGTGAAAAGGTTGCAAAATAAACTAAGTGTCAGAAAAAAAGTAGAAAATTTCCATTCTACCCTCAAAGCCACCAAGAAAGAAGCAAAATGATGAATGAGTTCCAATCCACACTCAAATAATTTAAAATGTTAGTGGAATGCCACTTGCATTCTATTCCACTCTTAAAGATACTAAAGTGACAACAGAATAAAAAATGTTCCAATCTGCTAGGGTGTATGAATATTTGTGAGCAAAAAATTGATTCTCATGCCATGCCATATTCAAAAGAAAAAATACTTACAAATTAATGTGCAAATTTCCTAGACCACTCCAAAGAGAAATAAAATACGAGCGATGATGCAAGTGCATGAAAAGTGTTTTTGTTCTAGACAATGAGAAAGAACCATAACGCCTCCAAGTCATCGAGATGAATAATTTCAAATTGAATAGCGTGCAAAATAAATAGTTCTCATAGTGGTCGCATTAATGGTAGAAGGTGCACATGGATGGGCAATTAAAAGTGCTAAAAAATGTAGAATATGTTCATTCAACAAGAGTAGCATTTACCAAGCAGAAAGAACAAAATGATAATCGAGCATTATCTACAAACTCTAGAGAGAAATTTTTGAAAATTTCTTGCAAAAATGACCTCCGAAGACATTCAAGAAGCTAAAACCTTGGCGAACAAAGAGGTGGGCACTTTCATTGATAAAGCAGAAGCTATGGCAGACACTGAGCTGGTCCTTACAAAGATAAAAAATATTATAAATAACATCAATGATAGATTCAAGAAAGGAGTAGCTTTGTCACCCTAAGGTAAATGTGCTATGCACTCATTGTCTTTTTATATCTGTAATTTAGTTCATCCATGTCCAGAGTTGATAGTGGCTATTGTTAATACTATGACCCAAGATCAAAAGCAGTAAAGATGACAGAAGGTAAAACCTTGTTTAGTGTCACTGCCAAGGCTTACCACAATCTTTTTTCCCTAGGAGTAGAGCCACCTATAATTCCAAAAAAATTAAAACATTCGAGCAAGCTGGGTATTACTCTTTGCATAAGTGAGCTCATGATGGCGAGCCTTTCAAAAAATGGATTTATAATCAATTTAAAGATATTAAACCCAAGAAAGGATTGCCCAAAACCCCAATTTCCATTGAGTGGTTTGTCCACCCAGAGCTCTATTCCATGCTAGCTTTTATGGAGGGTTTGGATTCTGACTAACCCATGATTGATTGGCAAATAGCCACTACATACTATATTTTTTAATGAGAGAATGTATGAGCCGAAACCAAGGAAAAATGGTATGAAGGCCATTTACTTCAACTGGCCAGCTTTCTTTGCTCATATAATACATGAATAATTAGTGAGAATGAAAAGGAATTCTGACATACCTTCTTTTTGGCATTGCTCAATCCTAGTGTGGATGTTATTTACCGATGTAAGGAAAATTATGCCCTAGATTCTAATCAAGAAAAATAACAATCAGGGAGACCCCATTTATTGTTACTATTGGACTGCTCATCTAAGGAGCACCAAGTCCTTTTATAGATTTAACTTGGAATTTATAGGGCCAACACTGAAGATAATATATGGGAAATACCCTAGGTTACCACCACTGGCCAAGAAATTATTAAGAATAGAGAGTGCTGAAGAAGGAGATTGGTATATCTTTATAGAAGGCACATTCATTAGATTATACGGCTTCACTGGTAAGCCTTTTTTGCTACCTCATTTTGTTATAGATAAATTATTCACCCTAGAATATTTGAGGTAAGCAAAATTTATCAATATGAACTATGGCTCTGGAAGAAAGAGAAAATATTTGTTGACCTATTTTAGTGTTGATGACATAACCATCACCAAAAAGGGCCAAGTTGAATAAATCAACCAATATCTGGATAGTTTGGGCCTATTCTACATTCCTTATAGATGGAGATACGACCCGAATAATATATTATACAAAAGGAATATAGCCCTGAATGGAGAGAAGGCCTATAAATTTGAGAAGAAATATAGGCCTCATTTTGAATAGGGTAGAAATAATAAGAAAAATGCTCCTTTAGATTGGAATGTGGCTAATATGGAACAAATCCCTCCATGGTTATATTTCTATGAATAGGTTATTGATTTTGATCTAGAAAATAATGAAAAACATCAGTTATAGGAGTCTACCATTAGAGAGGTTGAGAACAAAACAAATAATAAATAAGAGCATCAGTTGCAAGAGTCTACCATCGGAGATGTCAAGGGTAAAAATAAATGGAATGAATCCAAGATAGTAGACTAGTGGAGGATGAGAGTTGAAATTGGTAAAGAAAAATCCAAGTTTGGTCTAGTAATTGAAAATGAGTTTTTCGATAAATATGACAAGAATATCACAACTTGGAAAGCATAAGATCTGAATAATATAGTGCTAATACATAAGAAGCCATAGACAGGGTCAGATTCCCCATCCCCACCTTCACAAGAAGAAGCTCAAGAATATGGATCTAGTACTCCATTAATTGCTACTAAAGTTCTGAAGACATTTGAACCCTCAACTGAACAATTAGAAAATTTCCCAAAAGGGGCATAGTTAATGAGTAAGATGCATTATTCTGATGAGAGGGCCATTAGCACACAAGTCATCAAGATAATAAGTGGGCCCAAGTACCTAGCCTTGGGTGGAGATCCCCCTGATACAGAGATAGAATAGAATGAGAAGGATGAGAATTTTGTGTTCACACTAGTAAGTTTCACCACTGTAGCTACAGTGGAGTTGAATCCTATTGCTAAAGAAACATTGCAAGAGAAACCATTATAGGAAGGAAATTAAGGGGAAGAAATAGAGAGTAATAATTCATAAGCCTTAAAATTTTTTAAAATAAAAGCTAAAAAAGCACTGAAAATAGCTTAGAAGGAAGTCTGTAAGAATCTAAAGAGAGATAAGGAAAAATTATTAAGAAAACCCCTATTTTAGCTGTAGAATTGATACAACAAATACAACAACAAAGTGAAGAGATAGCTTCAAAACACCCTACATTTGTAGGCAAATATATGGTCTCTATCCCCTCTTCTCCTTATCCTCCTTCATATTCCCCAAAGAAATCTCCCTCCCCTTCTAATCAGGAAGTTGTAACAAAAGTGCCTTCTCCCCCTCATAGTTCACCACCTATTTCACCAGTAAATACTGAAGGCCAAACCAACCCATCTCCTCCAAAGTCATATGAGATTCCTTCTTCATAATATAAAATCCCTTCTTCATAATATCCCATAATTCCATCTTTGCCATTGCAACCTCCCCCATCATCTAAAAAGAAAGCTATTTCATCCACACCCACTCACCCTTATGTGAGTTTTACTGTAGTTTCTATGAGTTTGCCAATTGCAATAGTAGTAGTGGTCACAGATTCTACTATGGTAACTTCTACCAAGCCATTGCTAACTTTTGATTCTGCTCTCTCTTATCTTATAGACTCTCCTCTTCCTCTTGTGAGTTATCCTACACTAGCAATTTTGCAAAAGGAGAAGGAAGCTACACAAAAAATTTAAAATTTATGGGCAGAGAAACTGTTCAAACCATCCAAGAGGATGGCTATGAAGAGAAGAACCATATTTTTTGATCCAATTTCTAGGTAGAGGACATCTAGATCCATCATTCCTCTAGTAAGCAAGCCTGAGACTAAAATTATGGCTCAAGACTATCACCTAGAAGAATACACAAAAGACATTAAGTAGTTACCTGCTGAAGATGAGTTGGTGCTAGCTAAGGCTCACTTGGACACTTTCTATGTCAAGGGTGATATATACAAAGAGAAAGTAGACAAGATGAAGTGAACAATTGAAAATCTTGAAAAAAAATAATTACCAACCAAAAAAATATAGAGAAAACTCTCAAAAAGGAAGCAGAGAACTGGCAGGATAAATTTCACGAGGCTAATAATCTCAAGGAGCAAATAGAGGAACAAAAGAAGAAAAACAAAGAACAAGCCAAAGAATTTCAAGCTTTGAAGTAGCAAATTTAGATTTAAAAGGTAAAGTCTCAAGGTTTCTCTAAGGCAGGGCTAAAGAAAGTAAGGAAAGAATTGCTCTTTGAGGTTTTGGAGAAATGTTCAGAGCTGCAGCCCATTATTGACTACATGGATGATGCTAGCCACCTACTTCAGAATGTTCAAGAAGATTTGGATAGCTTCACTAGAGAGCTGCAACCCATGGTGATTTTAGTTGAGCAAATTTATAATTTGGCAAATAGCAGGTTTAGTGATACTACTAAAACCTATTCCTAACAAAGAATAGAATACTACCAGGTTGGTAGCCAGAGTTGTAGTGAATAAGCATAGAATTCTCAAAAAGGCTTGGTTGTTGTTCGATAAGGTGGAAAATATGATCAGGGATGTAGTAGAAATAAATAAAGAAATAATTCAGAATTGCTTCAGAGGGTTATGGATGGAAGATAAAACCTTACTATCAGTAAAAGAGATTAAAAAGAGTGTTGTCGAGAGCCTTCAAGATGAGTCTGAGATTGATGCTCTCGAATATTCAATTGACCAGGAGCAAGGCTCACAAATGTTTATTGATTTTACCATGCTCAAATATCTAATGGAAGAATTGGTAAATAAAGGAAGTGATACAAATTATGAGGATACTGGTGAGTTAGAGTACCTTCACAAGTAGATCAAGGAAACTTTCAATCCCCCTGAAGCAGTTTGGAAATAGGCTTTACAAACCCTGAAGTTTATGGTCCAATTGTTTGGAAAAAATGTTGAAGAGTAAAATAAAGAGCAAAGTTCACCTGAGGAATAAGCTGAGCAAGAGAAATAAGATAATGCTAAAGAAGAAGCTCAGTAAGAGGGTGAAGAATCCAATAGAGTTTTTGTAGACCCTCAAGGGACACAATCTTAGAATATTTTGTTTTGTACATTTTTGTATTCATGCAAAAGTTTTGTATCTTGTTTGATTTTTTTTTACTCTGACATTGTCAAAGGAAAAAATAATAAAAGCATGAGGCTAGAGAGATGCAGATAACAATAGTTTTTTGTGAAGGCATTCATGTCATTTTGAAAAGAAATATAAAAGGGAGAACACAATTCTATTTTTTGCTTAAGCATTGGAGAATTTTTTGAAAAAGTTTTGGAAATTTTTGTGTTTCTAGCATGATCTCCATGTGAACAATTATCCTTTAGGATGTTTCATAAAGTTTTTAGAGGGTAGTAATCATATGGAAATTATTCTTTGAAGCATAGTTTGAAGATTGCAATTTTTTGACTCCTGATGCCCAATGGATAAGACTCTGTGTTCAATGGCTTTGCAAGCAAATCCACCTAAGAGGTGCTAGAATGTAGGCCCAAAATGGCCACATCCTTAGAAATTTTTTGAAATTTATTCTAAGGCATGGAAAATCTCCAATCCGCTAAGGATAGAGAGTATTTTGGAGTGGATCCATGCAAGAGGTTTGATTCCTCTCAATACTTAGTGCTATTTTGCAAAAACAAGCTAAGTGCTTTATTCCACTCGATATCTAGTGTATCTAGCAATGGATTCCGATGAAGTTCCCAATCCATAAATATTTTGAGCTTTGGTGATGTCAGCACATTTTAAAATACAAAATGGTGATTTCTCTTTGTTTCACGCATCCAATGACTAAGTGTTGAGAAACTGAATTTTGCTAAGTTCCAAGACTAAATTTGAGTAGAATGGCAAAAAGTGCTTGAAAAGGAAGAAAAGACAACGAAATAGCACAAGAGCCATTTGCATTCTTTACGAAGCAGATTGATGATTCCATAGTCAATCAGAGTCAGAGATGACATCAACAAGATTTTTGAGTAGATTACGACTTTTGCTTTATGCCGTGGATGTGAGAAAGAAGTTAAAACTTTTTGAAGGCTAAGTAAGCAAATTGACAATGGACTTTATTTCGCTCATATCTCAGTACATTTCTCATCAAAATTTGATTTCATTGGCTGAAGCCATCAAAGTTGATGTCAGCATTAATTCTAAGCAGAATGGCATTTTGTTTCTCCCCCACTATTTTATAGAGTATCTCTAAGATCTAATCACAGCCATTCATTAAGAATATCAATGGCATAGATTTTTCTAACATTTTATGAAGCATAAAAAAGTGAAATATTTTTGAATATAATAAGAGTCAGTTCAAAGCAGGAAGGCAAAGCATCCTAGGATTTTCAAGAACTAAGAACTAGAGCTATTGAATATTTGTGGCAGAATGGAGTTTCCAAGAATGATGAGTAGTCTAGATTTAGTTTCCAATGGCCTGAGGCCCAACTACCAATACTGGACCAGTAGGTTGTAGAGTCGAGCTGTCATGGCAGATTTCTTCTAGTAGATTTCTTGGACTCCATGAACGAATGAGATAATATCAGTAAAGTTCTCTACTGAGTTGTCAAAATTTTAATCTTTGTAATGTCTCCTTAAATTCTTTCATTTTGTAAAATATAAATAGAGGTCGAACCCTCAGTTTTTAGGGTTGGCTCTAGTGCGTTTGCTTGCCCTACTATGTAAATATTTTTGCAAACTAATGGAAGGAGCATTACTCAAATTTTTGACTCAAGACTTGTAATCTTTGATATCTTTCGTTCAAGAGGTTTTAAGTTGTGAATTGCATTTCTATCAATATTGTAAGAGTTAGTTCATTCCATTTTCATTGGATTACTAGTTGTGAAGGTAGTTGAAATTTGTTCATAGTTAGATCTGTGTTGGTAGGAAGTTTATTTCTGCAAAATATGATTATTGATCTATTCTACTAAATTGGATTGTCAATATATTGGATATTGGAATTGCTTCTTGGAACATATCTCTATTTTATGCTTTAATGTGTGAAGATTTCATGGTTTTGGGTGCTGCTAATATTGAGTGTGGGACACTAAAAATAGTTTATTGGAGGTTTCTATTGTAGATGCCTATGTTGTTAGCCTATTCAACCAATGTTAATGCATATTTCTCTAACCCTAAATATTTTTCTAACCCTATTCCTCAAACCCTTATTGAGCTTGATTGAGTCAACATCTTACTAAGTTGACAAGATATCAACCTACTCTGGAGGTTGGATTGAAGTTGTCTTTGGTCTATCCAATGTTGAGTGCTGAGCTGTGACTATCGAGTGCAAGCCTAGATAGAGAATTGGAAGATAGACAGTTACAGTGTCAAGTAAAACTTGATGACAATTCAGTGTCTAACAATACTTAGTGTGCCTCTAAATCTATCTAAGCTTCAGCTATTTTCTCCATTTCTTCTTTGCTTTTACCATTATTTTATCGTTGTTGCCTATAAATCACATAAGACAATAAAAACTAACTTTAAATTGTATTTGGTAATAAACATTATCCAAAAATAGTTGGCGACTATGCATTTTTTTATTTTCATAATTAATATTTATTCATTTTATCGCTTTTGGCTTTAGACATTGATTTTCCTTCATGAAAACTTTAGGGGCTCTCAAATGATTCATTTCCAAAAATAAAAAATATATATTCCCATTAGTCATTTTTAATTCATTAATGGACATTCATAATATTTAATTCCTTAATATTAAATGTTCCTGCTTTAGTCCAAAGTGTTAAACCTAACGTTAAATCAACCACTAAGGTCTAATGTTTATAGATTATACTTCGTAGCATCCTTCAATTTAATATTAAGCTTATCATTAAGGTTTAAGATCTTTATCAAGGTTAGGCTCTCGTGGCATGGCATTTATCTTTTTTTTTGGCTTTTATTTTAGGGCCAAATTATTAAATTTAACATTAAAATTCTATTTTAATTTTTAATACCAAAGTATTAAAATTAGTTTATTAAGGCCCCCGAGGTGAGGGTTAGGTTTTCATGGCACAAAATCAAATTTTTTAAAAATTTAAATCTAATGTGAGGTTCCACGCATAAGGCTCATATTTTTCACTTCATACAATATCCAAATTATTAAGGATGCCTAAGGTTCTTGTCATATTATTTTAAAGTGCCTAAGGCCTTAATTTTCAAACCCAAGAATTTATTAACATTCCCTAGTCAAAAATTATTTTAATTAATTCATATTGCTAAGGTTTCCTTTCAAAAAATAATATGTGACTTGGAGGGCTCGGATTGGTTAAGAAAATCGACAATGTGAAATGAGGTGGATGAATTCAAGCGATGGCATTCTATTGGTCGAAAATGAATGGCCCAAATTCGGGTGGAGAAATCAATGGCTCGAAATGAGGTAGATGAGTTTGATCAACACTATTCTATTGGTTGAAAATGAATGGCCCGGATTCAAGCAGACGAATTCGAGTGATGATATTCTATTGGTCAAAAATGAATGGCCTAGATTTGGTAGGATGAATTCAAGCAACAAGTTCCAATTGGGCAAAAAAAATTAATGAGTAATTAAATTTTCATTAAATTCATCGAGAAAGGAATGTGCCCTAATTCCAATTGGGAATTATAACCTTTGAATAAGCAATTTTATTTTCTCTTACTTTTGCTTTAATTTCATATCCAAAGTATTAAGTCTAATGCTTTAAGATATTTGTCATTTTAATTCATTTAATTGAAGTGCTCATAGTCATATATTTCAAGTCCAAAAATTTAAATCGATGCTAAAGTTTAGGTCTAATTATTTTAATTAATCAATGCATAAAAATAATTTAACCTAATGTCTCTTCCCAAAAAATGAAGGGCTCAAATTGTGGTGGTTATGAGGGGCGAGATGGATGGTAGGAACTATGACAAAAAATTTTGAGTGCCTCCTTGCTATTAGCTGAAAATGAATGGCTAAGATTTTGGTAAAAAAATCAACAATGCAGAGTGATGAGGATATGCTTGAGCATTGGAATTTCATAGGCCAAAAATGGGCGATCGAGATAGAGTCGGAGAAAAGAGATCGGATGGAGCGGGTTGGAGTAGATGAACTCAAGTTATTGAATTTTATTGGCTGATAATGGGCAAATAGGACTGATTCATGATACACATAGCACTCAAATTTGATTGGACAACAAAATCAATGTAGCACAAAACTTTACCCACTCTCATTATGATTTTATTCATTAAATTTGACATTAACACTCTCATGTTATTATTTAAATTAATAAAATTTTCTAAGGTCTAATGTCAAAATTTATTCGAATTAATTAGATCATTGCCTAAGTTTCAATTAAAATGCCCAATATTAGGTTTACTTCAATTAATCGAATCCACTTAAATGTCCACCTAAGGGTTAGGCTCTCGTGGTACAAATATTTCCTCCTGTTTCAAACAAATTTAATACTTAGGTCTAAAAATTCACACCAAAAATATTAGATGTAATTAAAATATTTAACTAAGTTTTCTTTATATAAAATGTGTAGCTTAGATTGTGTCGAGGAAATCGGACGAAGCGAAATGAAGCAGGTGAATATGAGTGCTAGCATCTGATTGGAGATGGTGAATATGAGTGATGGCTTTCCATTGGAGTGGGTGAATATGAGAGATGGCTTCCCATTTTAGAAGGTGAATATGAGAATTGGATTCCAATTGGTATAAAAAAAATATGGTCAATATTGAAGGCATTGGGTGGGTGGAATTTAGGTCATTCATCTAGGCGATCAATCTCTTTTGACCTGCGATTAAAGGGAGGTATGAGCGACTTTGAGCGTTGTAGCGCTAGCCATTGATTAAGGCTATGTTGAGTGATCTATTATGGTCCATTTATATGTTCAATAGTTGCATGTTTGTTAAGTTTTTAGGGGCAATATGGAATCTTTTTAACTCGACCTTTTTAATTTTAGAGAAAGCAAAGGATTGTAAGGGGCACTATTTGATTAAGCCTTAGTTTCTAAATCTTAATATCAAAGGTAAAGGGAGGTATGTATTCATAGGAGTATCCATTGGGATAATTTGGGTGGTAATTTACCATTGATTAATGATGTCATCTCTTGGAAGTGTGGAAGACTATGAATTTAAATGAAATCTTGGCGCCATAATCCATTTAAAATGGATAGTCTAGTTAGCAATACAGAAGGTAATTGTAGACCACAAACATGGGAATTTTTATAATTATCTAAAATCTCATTTTAAACCTTATTTAATGGAGAATGAACCTTATTTTGTTGAATCCATGCATGATCAGGAGCTCAAAATTGTCCCATAGTATAAAAATAGGGCAAAATTTAAAAGTGCCCATAATTTCATGAAATTTTACACACTTCTAAATAGGCCAAATGGGTATCCAAAAAAAATTGAAATAAGTGGAAATTTTTCTATGGATAAAAATATATAACCTCTTGAAATTCATGGACCATTGTGGGGAATTAGGGTTACTGCATGGTATTTTTGCCAAATCTCTTGAAATAATAATGTTATGTATATAATTTTGATACCATTGTAAATATTATTTCAAGATATTTACATCAAGATTTGAATCACCTCAAACATAGTTCTATAGCAAAATTTATGGTCATTTTAGATTTACAACTACCAATTATGGTGGAACTCAAAAAACCTTAAAAGCAACTTAAAAACATGGAATTTTCCAAACCTTGAAAAAACTTAAAATCAAATTCTTTCTAAAATATTGAATTAAAATCCAATTAATTAAAATTCAAGTATTTAAAATGTTCAATACAAGCAAATTTAAAACCTTAACGCAAGCAAAATTAGATCGAAAATTAAAATTCCAAGTGGGTCCTCAATTGGGGTGAGTTGTGCAATTGCAACAATAGGTGGATTTCTAGAGGTGAGAGAGGCACATAGAAAAAGGTCTTTCCTAACAATGTAGATAATCTATTTGAAAATAATTTTAACAAAGTGGCAATCTAAACATTAGGGAGAAGAAAGTCCTAGCTTGATATTAGAAGAAGAAGAAGAGGATGAATAAGATGTCTCTGATGAGGAAGAGGAGGATGGAAAGCAAGTTTTGACCCAAAGCTAGTGAATTTTCATGGACATAGAGTTAGAATAAGACTCAACTTTGAAGAGATGCTTGGATTTAGATTGCAAAAAAGAAGTCTATGAGAAGCAAGCCTAGTCAAATGCCATTCAATAGGGGAAAGCTCAACATTGTGACATGAGATTCCTCCAATTGCAATACAACAACTACAAGTGGGAAACTCAATGGGAGTGGAGGGAGGGTTATGCACAAGCGTGAAATATCGTAAATTGGCTCTATTTAGGATTTTTTAAATTTTGAAAAGGCTAATTTTGGATCATTTCATTGGGGCCCATTCACCCGAAATTTACGAGGTGCAATTTTTTTGGGGTAAATTTGCCTGTTGTTGATAATCATGAACCTAACTTTATTTTAATTAGACAACCTCAAATTACATATGATTTTGATTTTCCTGCCCAATTCGCCTTCAAATTATAAATGATTTTATATTTTCTGCCCAAATCACCTTCAAATTATAAATGATTTTATTTTTCTTGCCCAAATCGCCTCATATACTACACGTATATATACTATACTAGGTATCGATAAACATACATCGAAAATACTCTAACTCAAAAATAGCTCTAAAATAATGAAAAACTTGAGAAGGTTGTAGAGGAGTGTCGATCGACATAAGACAATCGATTGCAGAGTCATGACTATTGAAATAAACTGATCGATTACAGACGAGTGTCAATCGATGTAAGACGATCGGTTGTAGAGTCGTGTCTATCGGTATAAGCCGATTGGTTGCAGAGCCATGTCTATCAACATAAGCCAATCGATTGAAGATATGTGTCTATCGGTTGAAGCCGATCGGTTGTAGAGTCGTGTCTATCGACAAAAGTCGATCGGTTGTAGAGCCATATCTATCGGTATAAGTCGATCGGTTGTAGAGCCATGTTTGTCGATAGAAGCCGATCGATTGTAGAGCAATGTCTATCGATAGAAGTCGATCGGTTGTAGAGCTATGTCTATTGACATAAGATGATCAGTTGTAGAGTTGTGTCTATCGGTATAAGATGATCGATTGTAGATTCATGTCTATCGGCATAAGTTGATCGATTGTAGAGTTGTGTCTATCAGCATAAGCCGATTGGTTGCAGGGTTTTTCGATTGGCATTTTTCTATAGGTTGTAGAGGTGTTGATCAAAATTGGTCTAGTAGTTGTAGAATCGTGTCGATCATCTTTAATCGATCAATTTTAGAGGTTTCAATCGACATTCATCTCTTAGTTGCAAAGGTGTCTATCGGCCTTGGTAGGTCGATTGCAGATGTGTCAATTGACATTAGTCTATCAATTATAGGGTCATGTCGATCGATGTTAGGTTGTTGGTTGTAGTGTTTTCGGTATAAATCTATCGATTTTAGGGATGTGTGGTCGACATTCTATTGCTTGTAGTGACTGTCGATAAATATAAGCCGATCGGTTAGAGGATAGTGTTTATAAAAAAAAAGTGTATCAGTTATAGAGGATTCATGACTAAAAATCTGTATTCTTATTCTATTATTCTTTTGTCCAAATCTCTTTTTATATAGTTTCATAGGCACTGTAGGTGAACTATACGCAATAGTGGTAGACAACTATCAATGTCATCTGGTTGTGTGTTAGGAGCATTTATTTTGTTAGAGACTACTTCTTGTCTCTTAGAGTATGTTTCATACGTAGTATAGAAGCACTATCTGCAATTGTGGTCGATAAGTATTCCTTGTCATGTTGTGTGTTAGGATCATATGTTCATTTTGAGGGATGCCTCCTATTTTCCTTCAAATTCATATACATTTCCTAACATCTGAAGGTTTTTCTTTACAGACACAATGGCACCTACAGAATATGGAAAGAAGAGAGGTCAATCTTCTTGTAAAAAGATAATTCTGAAATATTTTACACCAAAATGCAATGAGACATCAATCTCTATAGATTCTACACAACTTGTAGGTACATACACCTTTTACCATCAATTTTCTAAAAAATTTATTCTTCTTAAATGTAAAACCTTTCTCTATTAATAGATAAATGGTTTTCTTCTTATCTACCTCTTTTTAAATGCTTTGTAAAATTGTATTCTGTTAATTATTTAAAATAGTGCCTTTTTTACAACAAAAAATGATAGAGAACACCAAACATTGAATGTAGTTAACATTGTCGACCCTGATCTATGTTCACTCAAAGATATTCCAGAAGATGAGATGGGACCACATGATAATTTTCCTAATAATGACATTCAACAACCACTTCAGGAGATTTTAAATTCATACACATCAACCAAAAAAGAAAAAGATAATACAATTAAAATTCAGACCTCTAGGGAATCTTCTAGTCAAAAATTTAAATGTCAAAAGATAAACGAATGGACTATTGGAAGGGATTTTAAAAATGAATGGGCATGATTATACCCCTTTATTGAGCGAGATGAGAAACTGAATGTGTGTAAATGTATTATTTGTACATGGAAGCTGGGAAAGGATCATTTATTACAAAATAAGAAAGATATAATAGAAAAAAATTGTGGGAAATTTTACATCAAATAAATACAAAGTGATGGAACAATTAACATATTTCATAGGTGGAAGGATGCAACAAAATTTGTGAATGTGAGATATGCTCTTGAATATGATAAAGCAATGAAAAAAAAACAAACTCTCATTGAGAAGGGTGGAACAATCAAGGTACAATTTCAAAAAGTTAATAATACTTTATTAGCCTCAAATAAATTGAAGTTTGCTATTGTATACAATATTCTAAAAAAAGGTCAACCCATGCCTGATTTTTCTGATTTTAAGGAAATACTTCAACTAGCCAATGTACAAAACCTTACTAGTTCACATTGGTCAGATCGAAGTGGTTGGGAAATGGTAAAATTTCTATCACTGTTTGAGAAGGAAAACCTGAGAGAGAATGTGAAACAAGCCAAATTTATTTCACTTTCCATTGATGGGTAACAGTTGTTGACAACACATATTTGATTTGCATACATGTTTACACATTCAAAAATCATTTGAGACAACATCATTTACTAGCACTACATAAGATGATTGAAAATGGGAAAACATTTATAATGTTGTTGTAACTAGTTTAAAGGATATTTCCAAAATGGATGAAAAGGAAATTGCCACAAAGTTAATTTGTGTTGGAGCTCATGGTGTGGCTACAATGCAAGGACAAAGGAATGGTCTTTGTGTTAGGCTTCAAACTTCCATTGCCCCATATGTGATTTCTATTCATTGCATGGCTCATCGAATGAATCTTGCATACAAAATTTTGAGCAATTTTGATAATGTAGCCAAAGTGGAAGAACTCGTCCGCGATATACACTCATACTTTTCATGCAGTCCAAAAAGGTTTGTAGAGTTTCAATAGTTTTCTCTAGGTGTAACTAAAGGCAGAAAAATGTTAAAAGATGTGGAAACCAGGTGGATTTCATTGTTTCTTCCTAAAAAAGGGTATTTTCAGAATATCAATCCTTGGTTGGGTTTATGTATGCACATCATAGAGATGTTGACAAGGCAAAATATTTGCTTTTTTTGTATGACTGACTTGGAAACTCTTCTCACATTATGTGGTATTCTACCAATGTTACAAGAAATGAATACTATGATTAAACTTGCACAAGAAAGGGCAATTTATATTGTCGATTTCATGAGGATGAGAAAACACATATGTATGGTTATTGACAGGATTTATTTATCCAAAAAAAAATTTTGAGGATCCCAATTTTTATAGTTGGAATACGTTAATTAATGTCAATGAACCGAACAACTTTTTAAAGTTCAACAACGATGATAATATTTGTATTGCTATCCATGGAAAGTTGATTCATGTATATAATTTTGAAAAATGATTAAATACTCTAATAGATGATGTTGAACAAGTGCCCGTTACCCATTCCAGATTCGATGAGGTTTTGGATAACACTAAGAATAAATTGAAAAGAATTGCAAATGCATTAACAAGTGAATTAAGAGATCGTTTTAAGAGAGATGAGACACTTGAGGCCATGGCTAATGTTAATCCTAATTTCTGGAATCCTTGTGGTGACCAAAGTAGTAGAAGTGAGTTGTTTGTAAAATATATGGGTAATATTATGAAACATTTCTCTAAAAGTGTGGAAATAAATGGTATTGAAATCAATGGTATTCTAAACAAAGATCTTTTGAGACATCAGTCAACCAATTTTGGAATAACAATGGATAATCAAATTGCACAATTCAAAAATCCACATGAGACTAGTTCAATCACGCGTTTCTGGAAAAAATTATATCAAAGTAGTGTCTTGCAAGATACTATGAGTGAATACTTTGTTTTATATGAATTATGTCAGACAATGATCTTGGGATTTGTTGAAGACGAAAGGGTTTTCAGTGCATTAAATTTTGTTAAATCAAAAGTTCATAATAGGTTGGACAAAAATTTGGAAAATTGTTTGAGAATATTAGAAGAGGTCTCTCTAATATGGTTGATAATGACGAAAATGATTCAACTAGGAGTGATGACGAGATTATGGAAACACAGAATTCACAGATTCTCGGTTCTTGTGGAGAAGTTGATAAAGCTTTGTATTACCTTCAATAAATGTAAAAATTGCAATGATTATATGAAAAATGCATATAATCTAAGATTTTTTTTCGGATTTGAAATCATTTTGTAAAATTTTAGTGATTTGAATAAATTCATATTAACAGTGATTTTTCGGATTTGAAATATTTCATATTATCAAATATTTTTTGTATTTGATTTGTTGTAAAATCATATAATAATTCAATTTTCAATGATTATGCATGTTTGCTTTTTAATGTTATGGATTGTCTATGTTTTCAAAATTTATGATGTATGCTATAGCTTTGAGTAAGTTGAAAATTTGAAAACCATGTATACGTAATGATGGTATGTTATTGAACTAAATGTATATGTTGACAAAAAATAGTTATTTTTCCTTTGAATTTAAATGTATGTATGTATGATTAGTATCATTAGTTGTATGATATGACAAAATATAGTGATTTTTTATGATTTATGCTTTGTCATTGAGTAAACCATGTATGCATATAAAAAAATTATGTACATATGTATGAAAAATGCATGTAGTATATTACTCTAGATATGGAAAATGAAAATTTAAACCCATTCATAGATATATCCTTCGTAAACTCACTTGAAAAATAAAAATAATATAGCTTAATAGAAATGAAAATACTCACTTTTATACTACAACAAGAATGAATATGAATAAACTGAAATTTAAACACATGCATAGATATATCATTCGTAAACTCATTTGAACATTGAAATATAAAAACAACATATCATAATATAGGGAAATTGAAATTTAACTCTTACATACATATCTCCATTTGTAAACTAACATTGAATATGAAAACAATATAGCATATTAAAAAAGGAAAACCACTTTTCTATACAAGAACAAGAATGAATATAAATAAACTAAAATTTAAACACATGCATAGATATATCATTTGTAAACTCTTTTAAAAATTGAAATATAAAAACAACATAGCATATTTGAAACACCATAATACTTAAAAGATGAAAATAACACACAATTATAAAAGTGTATTTCTTAAAAGTAAAATAATAAAAGTAAGTATCTTGTTTTCATACGAAAACATATGAAATGTCATAAAATTGTCTTTCAAAATATCAAATTTTAAAATTTTATTTCTTGCTCCAGAATCTTTTTTTGTTGGCAGTGTACATAATGCAGCCCTAGGTGGGGGTTGTCAGAGATCAGGAGAACTAGATGTTCTAGGTTTCCTTGTTGATCTTCTCCATATAGGTAGTGTTGTTTCCTTCACAGGTGTTTCGGATTCTCCTGATTCCTCTTGATTATAACCTTCGATAGCAACACCCCGCTTTGAAGAGAAAGAGGATACATTTTTCTGTGTATATATAAAATTTCAAAATTACAAAAAGACAAATAATGGAAAAATAAAAAAAAATTATTTAAATATTGATTAAAAAATTACCTAAACCTATTGTTCTCTCATGGCTACATTGTCCAGGATTGAGTGCCATGATGTTGGTACTGGAGTGTTCTGCAAATTGTAAAAATATTCATTAAAAAAAAAGAAATAATATAATATGTGCTAACTGTCGGTGAGGGTGAAGCATGGGTTATCATGTTCTCTATTTCCAATTTGATCCGATGTGAGACATAGGTGGACCAGTCAAATTTCTAGTGTGAAAAACAACGAATCAAATACGCTAAGGCCCACATCAGAATTTTTGTCGGCCTTCCTTGTAGAATGAGTCTGACAAGGAAGAATTCGCAACATACCCGAAGAAATTTATTTTCAATCGCCAATACGGTCAAACCCCTTCTAGACTTGGTGGACGTAATTGTAAAAAAAAACAAAATTAGTAATACACCAATGACTAGAATTTAAATTCAATTAAATAAAAAAATAGTTACACCTTGAAAATATTCCAACTGCACATTGAAGTTGGTCTCCAGGTAGAGTTTGTCTTCATTAGTTAATTGGTATTTGGAAGTGATAGGCTCAACACCAACATGGGGCAATGCTATCAATCTGGTGACATTTGTGGCTGTGAAAGAAAGAACGATGTTTTTGTTGTCGATGACAAGATTTACCTTGCTCGAATCCATATTATAAGCTGCAATGATCCTCTCCACCAATTTAATGTTTGTATCAAAATGGGGCATTGAAACAAGACCTCGAAGACCAGAGTCCATGACCCAAGACATGTCGTAACCCGGTGTTGATAAAAATTTTGAAATCAAGGGGTAAACCAGGTTATTATAATTAACTTTAAATATTCCAGGGGTTGTAGGGGATGCCATAGGGTGTACGGGTATGGATAAGAAGACACAGAGGATGGTACACGACACTTGATAGAAAAGGATTCAAAATGGAAGAAAAGGGTTAAAACTAGCTTAAAACTTATGGTAAAAGGTTAAAACTAAGATAAATCTGGAGGAAAAGGGTTAAGAATGCATTAAAATGAGAGGAAAAGGGGTAATAATGCATTAAAAATGGAAGAAAATGATTAATACTATGATATAATAGGCAACAAATGACTATTAATCCCTTTATATAGAATTATCTACATACAATCAACTTCTATATGGGTGACACATGGCCTCTACATGCAATCATTTCATAGATGGTTGACACATGGCCTCTGAATGCAATCATTTCATAGATGGTTGACACGTGGCACATATGCAACACTATACCTACAACTGATCGACATTTCTACAGTCGATCGACATGTTTGCAATCGATCGACATATCTGCAGTCATTCATCATGCCTACAATTGATCAGCATGCCTGTAGTCGATCGGTATGTCTGCAGTCGATGTGCATATCTGTAGTTGATTGGCATGTCTACAACCGATCGATATGTCTGCAACCGATCGACATGGCTGCAACCGATCGACATGCTTGCAACCGATCATCATGGATGACAAAATATAGATTTTTTATGGTTTATGCTTTGTCATAGAGTTAACCTTGTATATATACATAACTACTAAAAAAATTTCTACAAATGTATGAAAAAAGCATATAGAATAGTACTCTAGATATGGAAAATGAAAATTTAAACCCATGCATAGATATATCCATTGTAAACTCACTCTGAAATATAAAAACAATATAGCATAATATAAATTACCATATTCAATTTTATACATCTATAATGACTATGAATGCACTAAAAATTGAAACCCATTCATAGATATATCCATTGTAAAATCACTTTGAAATATAAAAATAATATAGCATAATACAAATGGTTCTAGGGTTTTTTGAGATGACGGTGGGCGGGAAGGCTTCTGTGGGAGAGCATGGGAGTGAGAGCAGATTGAACCACGAGAACAGTAGGGTGAAAGGAGAGCAACGAGATTCTGAGGGCACTGAGGAGTCCTTGCCATCCGAAGATGGTGTCGGCCATGGCAAGGATCCGCCAGACAAATGGGGAGGTGGATCTCGAAAGTCGTATGCTCAGGAAACAACTTCAAAAACCCTAAGCGGCATCTTCATCAAGGAGCTATTTTTGGCCAATGATGAGTTGGACATCTCGACAGAAATTCTTTCAAGCTTCGTGGAATTCAAAAAATTTACCCTCATTGGTAAGTTTATTGGTGGTCGACCAGATATGGAGACCATTCACAAATGGGCATCAGGCAAATGGATAACCTCTAGTCACATGGAGTTGGCAACCTTAACCTAGGGTTTTTTTGCGATTAGACTAAACAACAATGAGGACTACTACAAAATCTTAGTTGGAGGTCCTTGGTTCTTGGGTCGTAGGAGTCTCTTTCTAAGGAAGTGGGGTATGGACTTCAACCCTGATACCCAGAACATCAACATTGCTCCAATATGGGTCAGGCTCCCGAGTCTCCCTCTTTTCTATTGGCATGAAAATGTAATTAGAGGAATTGCCCGCTCCATTGGGGAGTTGGTCACCATTGACCCTCCCACTAGAGCTCGAACAAGATTTGTCCAAGCCCATTTCTGTGTCTTGGTGGACTTGGAGGCAGTCCTTCCCTCCTCCATCACTCTTCGATCTGGAGGTTCCATTCTCCACAAGCAAGCCATTGCATATGAGAACAGACCAACTTTCTGCCCCCAGTGCAGTTCTCAAGGGCACCTCCAACACAATTGTTCTCTTCAAAAGTTGGGGAAGAAGCAGGATTTCTGTAACCCATTGGAACACGGTGCTGGTCAGGTGAAGCCCCCTGTTACGAAAGACCATAAGTCTCCAGGCCCATCTAGGGACCTTCATGAATCCTCCCACCTAGAATAATGAATCTCCCTCCAATCGGACTCTTAGCTATGTGTTGCTAGCACCCTTCTAGGACCTCGGGTGGTGAAGGATCAGTTCCCCCCAAACACACCTCATAGGCAGATTTATCCATTCTTCAATACCAGAACCCTTTTGAGTCCCAAATTGTGTTGGAAGATTACCTACTGGGAAGGAGGGGTGGCCCCCCCCAAAACACCACTCAGTCAGGTCCACCAGGGCTCCAGGACCTGGGCCCTTTCAATTTTAGCCAGTCCCAAACCTTGCTAGAAGATTACCTCTTGGGAAGGAGTGTCGTCAACCAAATCAGACATATGAGCCCTCAAATTACTAGGAGTCAAAAGCACAATGTGCATTATGAAAGTGTGAGGAAGCAAGGTTGACCTCCCAACAAATACAGAAGAGACAAAGAGACGGTGGTAGACATCACGAATGGCACCTAATGTCTAATGTTTTTAGATGACTCTGATACTCATACGGGTGATGCGCATGTGCCTAAACCTCCCTTCCAACAAGGAAAGGGAGGCAAGAAGAACCTCAAACTATCCAGATGAATCTGAAGCAGACCTAGGAGCATCAAAACTCAGAGGATCTGGAGGATTTGGACTAGCTGTGATATGTCTAAACTCGGAGGATTAGGAGGATCCAAAATTACTGTTTTCCTCATTTGGTGTTTAGTTGGTTTTGCTTCTACTCTCCAATGGTTCATTTTCTTCGATTGTTACTTTTTGTTATCGTATTTAAATTTTGTTTTGTTTCCTGGTTAATCAGGCATAAATGCCTTTTCTGTAGCCTCCAGGCAATTATTTTAGGGGTTATGTTTCATTTTCTTCGGTTGTTACTTTTTGTTATCCTATTTAAATTTTGTTTTGTTTCCTGGTTAACCAGGCATAAATGTTGTTTCTGTTGCCTTCGGGCAATTAGTTTAGGGGTTACGATTTCTGTAATAGGCTTATACATAAAGCCAGGAAACATGATGCAAGGCTGATTTTGTACATAAGGTTTTGGGATCCTCTATAAAAACCCTTTGTTAATCTACTATAATAATTACTAAAAAAAATATAGCATAATACAAATGACCATATTGACTTTTATACAACTATAACAATTTTGAATGCACTGAATATTGAAACCCATGCATAGATATATACTTCGTAAACTCACTTTGACATATAAAAACTATATAGCATATACAAATGACCATATTCACTTGAAATATAAAAACAATATTGCAAAATAGAAATGAAATTACTCACTTTTATACTACAACAATAATGAATATGAATAAACTAAAATTTAAACACATGCATAGATATATCATTCGTAAACTCATTTGAAAATTGAAATATAAAACAACATAGCATAATATATGGAAATTGAAATTTAACCCTTTCATTAATATCTCCATCGTAAACTAACATTGAATATGAAACAATATAGCATAATAAAAAAGACAAAACACATTTCTATACAACAACAAGAATGACTTTGAATAAACTAAAAATTCAAACTCATTTGAATATTGAAATATAAAAACAACATAGCAAAATCCACAAGACAAAACTCATTTTTATATCACAACATGAATAACATTGAATAACATGTAAATCTATACCTATGCATATATTCTACGTAAACTCAAGCATATTTGAAATTTGAAACACCATAATACTTAAGAGATGAAAATAACACACAATTATAAATGTAAATAGTGTAATAGTAAAATAATAAAAGCAAGTATGTTGTTTTCCAATGAAAACATATGAAATGTCTTAAAATTGTTTTTAAAATTCATTTTTTTCCCTCAGAATCTTTTTCCCCTTCCTCCACTAATTTTTCTTTCTCAATGGCTTCCACAGTCTCCATAGCAATGACCCCTCACTCATATTTCCCTTGTTCATATCCTTTTTCCACATCCACTACTTCCATGATTACCACATCCTGCATTTCGATGGCTCTTTTCTCTGTTTGGGTAACAGTACTATCAATTGCTCCAAAATTGACAATGATCATCTCAACATTTTGCATTCCATCAAGAAGGGTATTTTCTTCTTTACAAACATCTTCAGATGTTGGTACTTGAACTTCTTTACCCTTCTCTCTAAGCAGAACATCAGGATCCAATCCATTATGGATAATGATTTTTCGTAAAATGTTATTTTGCCGAACTGATTCCTGTGCTCTTTTTTTCATTTCCATGGAAGTGTTTAAGAACTCCTTTGCCATCCTGAGATAGTCTTGTAGGTTTTGAACCTGCTTTTTGAGATTTTCATAATTTACCTGCAAAAGAGAAAAAAGTTAATCAACATGAAAATATAATTACATTTTAAAAATAGAACAAATTTTTGAACACAAAAGTGATTGATTCAAACCTCAACAACATTCTTTACAGCTACAACAACAACAACCTTTTTCTTATCATTTTCCCATTCATTGTAATAATCTTGGGCCTCACTATTTATATTCTCCAATATGTTCATTATAAACTTTAAAATTTCATCTATGTATGATGTATTCAACTTCAACATGCCAGATTTTACTTGTTGTAGTAGAGCCTCCATATTTTTTGGTTCATTTTCAACAATAGAATTATTTCTCTTTTTGAAAAATTATTGTATCGGGCATTAATTTCCTTTATCAACACCTTAGCCCGATACTCCCATTTTTTTCATTTTTGTTATATCTAGAAGTAGCAAATCGTTAATTATAGATTCAACGTTATCGAAAACCAAATCTTTTTCTAAAAAAATTATTATATCATCCTCTTGTCGAGGAGGAGCCTGACGGGTGCTTATTTCCCTTGGAGGAGATTTGCTTGAACATTCTGCACCTTCATTTATTTTTTCTTGAACCAATTATGATAGTTGAAATTGAGTGTGTATGTTATCTTGCAAAAAGTAATCTTTATCAAGTGGAACATCAGCCAACCCAGTACCAGAAGCTTCTGGTATATCCTTAAAAGTAAAATTATTAATAAATATATGGTCAAAACTAAAAAAAGTCTTTGATGCTTTTCTCTCTAAAATTTGTTGTGTTGCTTATCTCTATGGCCTATATGGAAGAAAGTGTTTTCCAAATGGGAAGCATTGACCTCGCATTTGAGTTAGGCATTGTGGAGGAGGGAGCGGCATTTGTTGATTTTTTTGACGAAATTTTTGCAAGGGACCTTAAAACATAAAAATAAAAATTAGTTAAATTTTTTGTAAAGGTAGAAAATAAAAACTAGTTATAAAATTACATTATGAAAATTGGTTGCAAAAATTGTTATAACACTTACCAGTAGACAAAAAAACATCTTGCATAGATGCTACTGCAAATGGAATGTGGTCATGCTGTACATCTGAGAAAAAAAAACAAAATTAATTAAAAACAGTAAAAATATTATAAAAAATATGTTTCGATAGTAATTAAAACTTACTCCCAGAAGATGAAACCTCATGCGTAACTATGCCCATTGGAAACGGGTGTGCAACTGCATGTGGAGATTTTTGATGAATAGGAGAAGTAGATCTTCTATGTTTCCTTTATGATCTTTCCCTTATCAGTGGTGTTGCTTCCTTTGTAGGTGTTTCGGAGTCTCCTGATTCCTCTGGATTATAACCTCTGACAGCAGCATCCCGCTTTGAAGAGGAAGAGGATGCCCTTTTCTATGTTTGGTATAAAATGTCAAAATTACAAAAAGACAAATAATGGAAAATAAAAAAATTACTTAAATATTAAAAAATTACCTAAACCTGTTGTTCTGTCATGGATAAATTGACAAGGATTGAGTGCCAAGATGTTAGTACTAGAGTGTTCTGAAAATTATGAAAAGATTCATAAAAGAAATCAATAACATAATTACATTTGCTAACTATCGATGAGGGTGAAGTGTGGGTTTTCACATTCTCTATTTCCAATCTGATCCGATTTGAGACATAGGTGCACCAGTAAAATTTTTGGTGTCCTATACAACGGACCAAATATTCTAAGGCCCACATCAGAATTTATGTTGACCTTCCTTGTAGAATGAGTCTAACAAGGAATAATTTACAACATGCCTGAAGAAATTTATTTTCAATCACCGGTATGATCAAACCCCTTCTGGACTTGGTGGAATTAACTGTAAAAGAACTAAAATTAGTAATTGTACGTTTAATCACTAATAAGAATTTAAAATCAATTAAATAAAAAATAGTTATACCTTGAAAATATTTCGACTACACTTTGAAGGTGGTCTTCAAGTAGAGTTTGTCATCATCAATTAACTGGTATTTGGAAGTGACTGGCTCAACACCAGTGTGGGGTAATGTTGTCAATATGGCGACATCAATGGCTGAGAAAGAAGGAATAATGTTTTTTTATCAACGGCAAGATTTACCTTGTTTAAATCCATATCATAAGCTACAATGATCCTCTCCACTAGTTTAACATTGTATCGATATGGGGCATTGAAAAAAGACTCTGAAGACCAGATTTTGTGACCCAAGACATGTCGTAACCCGATGTTGATAAAATTTCTGAAATCAAGGGGTAAACCAGGTTCTTATAATTAACTTTAAACATTCCAAGGGTTGTAGGGGATGCCATAGGGTGTACGGGTATGGATAAGAAGATACAATGGAAAATGTTTCAAACGAGAGAAAAATGGTTAAAAACTACTTAAAAATTAAGGTTAATTGTAAAAACCAAGATAAAACAAGAGGAAAAAGGGTAAGAAAGTGTTAAAATAAGAGAAAAATGGGTAAGAAAGTTTTAAAATGGGAGGAAAAAGATTAAAATCATGATAGAAAAGGGAAAAATTACTATTAATTCCCTTTATATAGAATTTTCTACTTGCAATCATTTAACGGATGGATGACATGTCTCCTCTACATGCAATCATTTAACGAATGGATGACATGTGGCATAGAGCACCACTACTATCAATGGGAACTCGAATTTTGTAGCACATCGACATGGCTACAATCGATCATCATGGTTGTAACTGATCATCATGGCTACAACTGATCGGCATGGCTACAACCTGATCGGCATGGCTGCAACAGATCATCATCGCTGCAACTGATCATCATGGATGTAATCGATCATCATGACTACAACTGATCAACATGGCTATAATCGATCTTCATGGCTACAATCGATCTTTATGGTTGAAATTGATCATCATAGTTGCAACTGGTTGACATGGCTACAACCGATCGACATGGTTGCAACCGATCGACATGGTTGCAACCGATAGACATGGTTGCAACCAATAAACATGGTTGTAATTGATCGACATGGCTGCAACCAATCATCATGGTTGCAACTGATCAACATGCCTTCAATCTATCGACATGGCTACAATCGATCGTCATGGTTGCAACCAATTGTCATGACTGCAACTGATCGTCATGATTGCAACTGATCATCATGGCTGCAACTGATCATCATAGCTACAACCAATCGGCATCACTACAACTGATTGGCATGGCTACAACTGATCATCATAGATGCAACCAATTGGCATGGTTGCAACCGGTCGATATGGCTACAACTGATTGGTATGCTTGTAACCGATCATCATGACTGCAACTGATCAGTATGCCATTTGTCGTCATGTTGGCCTAAAGTATTTCATATCAGCCTAAAGCTTTTAAGTATGTCGTACATTTTTAAATTTTGCAAAACCGATATTCATAGCCCCAAACACAAAAAAAATCACCACGGTGTAAAAAAAATTGGAGAAAAATAATTGCAATTCACCATGGTTTGAAATTTTTTGGAGAAAAATAATTGGTATTTTCCATGTATACTTTTCCATATTTCACTGATATTCCAAGACAATTCACCTTCAATTTATAAATATATTTTGGGACCGACCCCTTATGCATAACCTTGAGCGGAGGTGATGCAAATAATGGACTATATCAATGGAGGTATGGGTTGAATTGGTTTAGATATATGTGAGCCTCAACTTAGTATAATTGAACATATCTTATACAAAAAAATTGAGAGAGGGCTAAAAGAAGAGGTTCTTCATTAAGCCAACATGAGGTGATCATAAAGAGATGCATAACTCAATAAAAAACTCTAGAAACTAAAGTGATAACAAATTGGCAACCCAGCATATCGAGACAAGCTTGGAAGTGCAAGGCACATGTATGTCATCCATCTCTACTATTTTCTCCACCAACCCTTCTCCACCTATACATTCCCTTTCATAATAATTGCCACCTCTATAGAACCTTTAACCAACCAAAAGTATAAGTTTTGTCACTCCCATACCTTATAATTGGTAGACTCCTAAAGACTCACAACCTCAAACCATTGTAGATACTAGTATCTCACCCCTAAATTCTTCCTTATCCTCATTCTTCTTTATCCAATCGACTATGGTTGCATCCCCTATTTCTAGTCACCCATACTTAGATATCCTAAAGTAGTTCCAACTAGCTAAAGCCAACATCCAAAAATTAATGAAATAAAAGCCTCCTAAAAGGTAGGAGAAGACACCACCTATAGTGTTATCCACTATGTACACAACTAAAAATAAATAGATAAGAGTAACTCTTAACCCAAAAGTTGCTAATCCTACCATAGATATGACAATAAATAATCATGACATGATAGTGAAAGAAGTGGATATTTCCAAGCTCTTGATGGAAGACATAACTTGAACTCTCCTAACTAAAATTGGTATAGTTTATTGTTAAGGATCTAGAATTGAGGTGAAATACAAAACAACAAAGGATAGGGAAGATCGGTTATCCAATATATTGGATCAAGAGCAAGTTGAAAAGAAATCCTTACAAAATGAGGTCAAATAATTGCAATGAAAATTTATCAAAGCCCCAACATTAGAGCAACTACAATAAAAATATAAAATAATTCAAGCTCTAGAGGAACAAATATAATATAATGATATGAGACTCCAAGAATAAGAGAAATAATTATATCAAAAAGATACATCTCTTCAACTTTATGAAGAACAATTAAGAGACCTACAATAAGAGCTAGAAGAAGAAAAGAAGACACAATCTCCCAGCTTCTCTTGGGAGGTATTAATATAAATCAAGAGAGAAAATTGGAGCAAAATCCTTGAAGCAACCATGCAGGTTTATCCTGTTGCAGATTACTTAATATACAGCCTATAGGTCATCAAAGAGGCTCAAACTCACTTTAATAAAATAATGGAAGCAACAATTGACAAGGTAGAGCAAACAAAAGCAATTATCAATATTCTAAAGAGAAAAGAAAATTTGCAATTGTTAGTATTCACAAGTAGATACTTGGATGAAGTAGAATATTGTGCAAGGAAAATAGTAGAAAGTTATCAGTTGTAGTAAGGAGGTTAATTGATTTCTACATTGAGTAGAAATAAAATAAGATAAGGCTCTCAACTGAAGAAATTATAGGTTTTAGTTTCTCAAAAATTTTGGATGACACATGCAAGTTCCATACTCTAGAGTAGCTTAGATCTTAGCTAGAGCTCATTGCCAATTATGAAAAGGAATTTGATGTATAGCTTCAAACAATAAAATAAGATCATATCTATGTATTTTTAATGGATTTTCTATAATACATGCAAGAATATACGAGTTGACCTAGAGATATAAAAACCCATCATTTCAAAAGATCTTTTAGTTGCAAGATACCCTGCATAAAGTCAAAGAGGTCATTCTCCCATAAAAGAAATCTTAGGATAAAACCTATCAAGAATTATGGATTATGGTGGTCCCTTAGCTAACCAAAAATCCAATGGAGAATAGTAGGGGAGAGCATAGAAAGCAATAACACAAACATAGGAAAAATATGGTGATACTGTCAAAACATCAATGGTTGGCACCATCAAAGCTAAAAATTAATAGGTGATAGGTGGTATGGTACTGAGTAAAAATGGTATATCATGTGCAAAATCATCAGTATTACACCATTTTACTTAGATTGTAAAGGGAAAACATGTGATATCCAAATGGGAAGGTTGAGTTGGCAAAAGGAAATTGGCTGAGAAAAAGAGAAAGAACATGCCAACTCTAATACCTCAACTTATCTTCTAGTTCATTTTCCTCTTTGTGACTCCATACCCAATGGATAAAGCAGTATGGGTTCTCTATTTCTACAAGCAAAAACCTTGTGGGATACCAAAAATATGGGTCCATGAAATACCCCACTTGTAAAGCAATGTTGTTAGAGTAAAATTTTGCTACAAGTCCATGGACATTAGGCTAAAAGATATTCAGGCATTTGGATGCTTAGAAAAGCATTGTCAAACTCAAAATTTGTCTAAGTTAGAATATTGAGATGGAAGAGGGCCAAAATTTCAAAGAATTTATATCATCACTATTAGAGATAGAATATATTACATCATTTGGGTCATGTAAATATACCTCCTATGGTACATAGTTAGAGTAGATATTACTTTAGGGGGGAGTTAGCTACTTACTTAAAGCAAAGTAATAAATTCACAAGTGTCAATGTGCAAGGTGTCCACTTGTATAGCTAGGTAGAGTGTTGGCCAAGTAGTCTATTTTCCTATATAAAGGGCCTCATAGTGATAGATCATAAGATATAGCATATAGATATCAAGAGCATTGTAGTAGAGAGTAGATTTTGGTAAAGCCCTTGTATGGAAAACAATGTAGTTCTTTAGCTTATATTAATGGAGTGACCATATCCTCTATACTACATTGTATTTTTATTGATGAGTGTCATTATTATCATCATTTATTTTTTTAATATTTATCAAATTTAGGGTGGTGTCCAAGGTTGTCTATGATAGAAGGTTTGGGTAGATTACAATTTAAGCATTCAGTTCACAAGAATTTACTCTGTGAAACAAATGTTGGTTTATCCTTTTTGGTGTCACACTAAACCTAATCTACATGAATTGAAACTACTTTAATTGCAAAATTGAAAACTACTTCTAAGACATGAAATTGACAACTAATTATAGTTGCAGAAATTAAAAGTACAAAATTTAAAAGATGTTGAATTGAAACAAATGAATGAAAATATACTTGAATTGGAAACATTCAAGTTTAATTCATGCTGAATGAAAGTTGCAAACAAATATCAGTGCATTGCTATAGAAGGTTGCCATATTTTTGCTATAGTAACTAATAAGAAATAAAGTTGCTGAAATTAACAATTTGCAGAAAATAGGAAACAAAATAGGAAAAATCACAATTGTCAGCCAACTTAACACATTCTACATAAAATCTTACTTAAAAGCATAAAAAAATCACATGAACTAAAACAGGGATTAGTCTAATCAACAACATAAACAAGAATTCTGGTAAAAATGTTGTAGCAAAAATATTAGAAAACCTATCATAAACAGTCCTTCCTCCAGGTCTAAAAGTAGACCCTTGCTCTCCAATCCAGAAGAAGGTAAGAAAAACACTTCCTAACTACTTAAAATTATCACTCAAATCACAAAATAAACATGAAAAACTTTGCACTTTATTTTGATTGTTAAGTCATACTAAACTGTTACAAAGAAAACACTCTTCAACTTTTACGTACACTATTCTATTGGTTGCTTCAACTCCTACTACCTACTAGCTCAACCAATGATGGAGCTACCTATTTACACTATTTTATTAAAAAATACCTCATTTACATATTTAATTGCATTGTTGTTTACTATTGATTTATTACCAAACTACAATAGACTTAGTCTAAATTAAGAAATGATTTGCTACAGTATCCATTCGTTGGCTCTTTGGTGCATTCAAAATAGTGGAAATGAGTTGGCATGGGTTGGAAAAGGTCTATCACACTTGTCCTCATATCCAAACACCTTATTTCAAACAAATTGGGTGCAATATCGCTTGTTTGGGTTCAAATAGATTATTTTCCCTATCATTTCGAAGATCTTCAAAATATTTGCCAGCATAAATACTATTCATGCACAACTACAACCAAAATGCTTGAAAAAATCACTCCAAGTGGATAGGACACCTTTCCTATCCCTACTCCATTGTTTCCAATCACTTCTTATTTATGTTGACAAATACCATGCCATCCTTGAAAGTGATAGGTGACTAGAATTTGTATGGATAGTACCCGCACTTTCCAGTTTGTAGTAGAAACTTTGTTGTCCATTTAAACCATATGGGAATACATCCAAGTGGGTTAAAGGTCTTCTTTTGTCCCCACAAATACATTCCAACCATTTTTTTTTACCCTTTTTGACTTATTCAAGGTGCTCCTTTAATGTGACAGTTGGTTATTTTTTATATGATGCACAAAATCTGTCAATGCCCTATTTTGCAGCAAAGACTATTTTGGCACCATTCCACCTCAAAAACTCATTTTAGGTGAGAAAAACCATATGAAATACTTTAGCTAATCATAGATGTCAATGCATTTTATTTTTCTATTAATTTATTTATGCTATTTGCCACTAAAATCATGCAAAAACAGTCATAAAATGTTGAAAACAGTAATAAATAGGGGTATAATGCTTCTAAACATAAAATCGTGCAAAAAATAACACAACATATTTTAATCAAATTTTTGGAAATTAACTTTGTTATGTTTTGTAATATGATAGTTTTTATATGTCAAAAATAGTGCAAAGATGAGGCATTATTTGGCCTCATCATTCCCCCCCAACTTAATCTGATGAATGCCCTCATGCATCCTAGAAATACTCAGGTCCAGCCTTATGAAAAATATCCTCTATCAACCACATGAAAAATGTTGAAATTTCTAATCATGTTTGAAATGCCAAAATTACTACAATTTGTGAAAAATATTGAAATTATGAAAATTGCTGAATTTTTTTTAGAAATGTTGAAGATGCTACAATTTTTGAAATTTTTGCAATTTTTGAAAAATATTCAAAAATGTATAAATTGCTTAAAAATGTTAATGTTTTTATTTTGTTGAAAATCTAGAATTGTTGTAATTTCTAGAAAATGCTACAAATTCTGAATTTGTTGTCATTTCTGAGAATTTGAATTTTGTTGTAATTTCTAAAAACTGCTAAAAATCTTGAAATCTAAGAATTATTGCAATTTTTTAATTTACTTCCAACTTGCAATTCTTCAATTTTTGTGCTTTCACCCTTCAATGTTGCAATTTTTGTAATTCTTGTAGTTTTGTCTCTTTTTCTGCCTTTCCACAATTTTAGTGTTGCAAGGTACCTCTTAAAGGCTTGGTAGCATGTGATTCATCTTGCAATAGCCTCATTGTATTTTTCTAATGGAACCATATCTAGCAGATGCACTACTATTGGTGGAATTTTCTATTCTGACATCATTTCAACCCGAATGCCTATTTCTATTGTTTGCACTTTTGAAACACAATTGACAAAAAAATTATTTTGAATCTTCTTGAGGGGATGTACTTACTTTTATTAGGGTTTCTTGAGCTTTAAAGACCTCATTTTTTGATGTGCTTTACCATTTTTTCACTTTGGCACTGTAGCTAGGCTTTTTGGCACAATTTTTGCTCATTTCGAAGTTGTCTCTGCTCATTTCGAAGATGCATCCAAAAGTGTAGAAATAACTTGTTCTTCAATTTTTTTGTGAAAACACTATTGTTGGCCCATATCCGGAGTATCCTCTCTCTTATGTGGACTCCCTATAGCATCCATGATCCCCTTATCAATTTATTTTAGAGGTGTACTCTCTATTTTTTTTTTGCTACTATAGTAGTAACCAAGGAAAAAATAGAAATATTAGGATCTTGCTCCAAGGTGCCTTGCTCAATTTTATGAGGAAATTATGGAAAGTGTTCTTGTGTTACCCCTTCCAAAAATTACTCTGCTAATTTAAACAAAATTGCTACTATTTCTTTCCAAAATTAGGATTTGGAGGTTGATTTTACAGTTTGTGTCATTTTCCTTTTAATTCACTCATTTCTTGCAACAACTGATGAATATACCTTTTTTTTAACTAGATTCTTTCTAGTGGATCTTCTCAACTGCTATGTACCTTTTTTTCACCACTTACTTTATTCCTACTTTTTTGCTTCTATTTTTACAATTTTACTCTAATTTTTGTTTCAATTGCACTTTTGATTTCTTTTTTCTTGCTATTTTGAAACCAACTATAATTTGTTTAGAAATTATGTGATTCTACACATTGTGAAGCACTTTACCAGTGATGTGTCAAAATTTTACTTGCAACTCTATTGTTATACTGCTAGACTAAACTTTTCATGCAACCAAGGGCAAGATAGGGTGTTTCTTGACATTTTGAACAACATGTTCTATTTTTTAATTTTTCAATATTTTATAACAGTTCATGCCAAATACCGATTATCATACACTACATGCTAAATGATTACTATTATTAAATGCAAGAAACACATAACTTATTGTCCTGAAAGTTTATCATACACCTTATGAAATGTTGCTTTCGATGACTGTTAGCTTATTTTTCTGAAATAAAAAACACATATGCAGTTGGTGATATTTGTACAATGGTGGAATAATTATGGTTATTTCAGCAAGGTAAACATGTCAAAAACTATTTTTCATGTAATCTTTAATTCAGCAGTGTCTCCAAAAAGGTTTTCACTACTAAATTATTCAATTTTTTTCATTTTTTTTCTTTCATTTTTTTCAAATTTTTCATTTTTTTTATCAGAAAAGGCTGCCATTTCTATTTTTCAAACAACTTTTGTCTCTTTTTTTTCAAGTGCTTCAATGATATATAATTTCTCTCATGAGGCTTCAATGAGAGATAATGTCTCTCATTTTTATTTGGATAAGAACAATCCGTATTTTACATAAATCACATCGATATTTTTTGCATGAAAACAACATCTTTTCTACCTGAAAGTAGCAACAATGATGCAACATTTCTTTCCATATGAGTAGTAAGAATATTCTTATGTCATCATTGCCTCCTTATTACTAGAAATGAAGTATTGACTTCATTGTTACTCCTCCCTGTTGAAATTGATGCATGTCCTCATGCATCTGCATTTTGTGGAACATGCCTTATGCTAAAGTTTCTCTCTCTCTCTCTCTCTCTCTCTCTCTCTCTCTCTCTCTCTCTCTCTTTTCTCTTTTCCTTTTTTTTATGATTCAAATATATGATCATTTGGAATCTCTATCAGAAGAGGAATCCTCTTCTATCATATGCAATTTTGACTGTGTGAAATATCAAGCAAATTCCACCTTTGTTAGTGGTTTATGGTACAACTATAAATGATGTCCATTCACCAATAATGTCCTTAAATCATCAATCGAATAAATTTGAACAACTCCATTCTAAAACACTTTTGGTTTATCCTTACTACTCCTAATGTGATCATGACACATTTTCTATTTTTGTTGAATGAACTCTGTTTGGTGAAGTGCCTCCAACCAAAGTTCATCCAATGCATTCAACTACAAAATTCTCTTGTTTTGTACCTACAACAACTTAATGCCAACTTCTAAATATGTATGAAGTGTTAGTAAAGCATTAGGATGTTGGATCAATGTATCAAAAAATTTTACTTCCTAGTTTTTAATCAACCAATTATTGATATTCAAAGGCTATTTTGGTTATGTTTCAGTTTGTTTTATACCACGATGTATTGAATTGATTCTTAGAAAATTATGCATTAATGAATTAAGAGAGCAATGGTGTGGTAGAAAATAATGGAAATTTTGTGTATCTTTATCGAAAAAAATTCTTGAAGGAACTAAATTTGATAAATGACAGTAAAAAATGAGAAAAAATGATGATGTCATCCATGTGGTAAATGAAGAAAACTATTTTGTATTGGAATGTGTGATAAATTTTCAGGATTTTGTTTTTCATCATTCCATAGTAATTGATGAATAGTAATTGGTTCATATTTAAAATTTGAATTTAGAACATTTTCATCAAAAACAAATTTTTTGGATGAATCCAACTCTTCTATATTATCTTTTACAACTATGGAGGCCAAAGTTGAAATGTTCTTTTCATTTTCCTTATGTGATTCAAGAAACCATAGGCTTCCTGGACAATCATACTTAGGTGGAGTAAGTTTTCCTACAAGCAAGTCTACTAATTTTCCACCTACTTGTATGGTTTTAGGATATATTTTCTTCTTTTTTCTTGGTTTCTTAAAACACAATTCTTGAACAATATTATCAATGATTGGTACATGTTTAATAGCTTGAATTAAAGGTATTTTAATAGTTAAATTTTTTAATTCCTTTATCAAATCTGATTTCAAAGATGTTATTTTTGATATTTCAAACTGTTCAAGATATGATACTTTCTTTGATGAGTCATCTTGTGGGAGATTTTATTTTTCTTCTTTTTGTGGTTCTTTTTGTTGTTTTAATGTAGATGGGTTTTCATGTTTCTTTTCTTCAGGTTCCATTTCTACATTGATAAGTAGAATAGGTTCAAGTGGTTTTATTGAACACAATTGAGTGTTATCACAGTCACTCACATTTATTATATCTGTATTTTTTTATACAGCCTTAGATACATGGGTTACTTGTTTAATATTATTTGGATTGGCCACAGGTTGAGCTAAACAAAGGTTGTTTTTCTTGTTGTTTTTGTTGTTTTTTTCCTTGAGAGATATTATGGGTATGAGTAGGCAATAAATTTGGTGGTTGTTTTTTATACTATTGTTGCCCTTTGTATAGTTTTTGTTGTTATCCCCATTGATGTCCCTGTAATTTTGGTTACAACCATGGTGGATGTTGTTGATTTCATTGTTGTTCCATCCATTCATGTTGAGACCACTCTTGGGAATATGCCCATGGTGGTTTACTTCAATGTTGTTGAAGTGGATATGAAGTAGACCATGGCATATACCAAGGATTATTTCCCCAATCTGTAGGAAATTGAGAAGCATTATGATGTGGAAATTTAAGAAAATTATCCCATTGTATTTGTCCTACAAAATTAAGTTCTTTCATAGGTTGAGACTATTTTTCAAAGACACTTTTAAGTTCTTGTAACAAATTACATTGTTTTTTGGGGTTTTCTTGTTCACAAATGCTACATGTAGAAGATATAAATATTTTTTTCAAAGGACATTCATGAATAGAGTGATTCTTCTTACATCTTGAACAATATATGACTAAATATTCAGTAGAATCATTCTTTTCATCTAATGTTTTATCAATATGTACTAAAATATTAGCTTTTATATTATCAAACTCTTCCATGCATTCTTTCAAATCATTTGTTTTATTACCAGTTTTATATTTTCTATGCCTTGAATGAGAATAATTTTTACAGAGTTTAATGATTTCCTGAAATTCAAGTGTATATGCATCTCATCTTCCAAAAATATCCAATACATATGTAGATTCATCTTGCAGTCCCCTTAATAATATGACTTTGCTCAGGTTCAACACTTCTACATATATTATGAACAAAAGAAAAATTGTCTATATAGTCTTCTAAAATTTCATTTTCCTCCTGTTTCATTGTAAGTAATTCATTGTTTTGATTCTTGACTTGATAATATTCTTGGTATCTGTCCAAAAATATATTTTCCATCTCATCCCAAGTTTGAATTGAATCAGATGCTAAGGTTATAAACCATCGTAGGGTTTATTATTTAAGAGTGGAAGGAAACAATTTGAGATTTTTATTATCATTAGTGTGATAATAAACTTGCCATACAATCTTAAACTCAAATAAAGATCTTCAGAATATCTGCCATTAGAAATACTATTCATGCACATTTGTAACCAAAATATCTAAAAAAGTCTTTCCAAGTGGATAGGACACCTTTCCTATTCCTACTCCATTGTTTCCAATCACTACTTCTTATTTATGTTGACAAATTCCATGCCATCCTTTAAAGTGATAGGTGGTTGGAATTTGTATGGACTGTACCTACACTTTTCCAGTTTGTAGTAGAAAATTTGTTGTTGTCTATTTAAACCATGTGGGAATGCATTTAAGTGGGTTAGAGGTCTTCTTTAGTCCCCGTGAACACATTCCAACCATTTTTGCTTGTCCTTTTTTACTTCTTCAAGGTGCTCCTTTAATGTGATGGTTTTTTTTTATATGCTACACAAAACTTGTCAATGCCCTGTTTTGCAATAGACTATTTTAGCACCATTCCACCTCAAAAACTCATTTTAGGTGGTAAAAACCATATGAAATTCTTCAGATAATCACAAATGTCAACACATTTTATTTTTCTATTAATTTTTTATACTATTTTCCACTAAAATCATACAAAAATAGTCATAAAATGCTAAAAATAGTCAGAAACAGGGGTACAATGCTTCTAAATATAAAATCATGCAAACAAATAACATATTTTAATCAACTATTTGGCAATTAAATTTTTTATATTTTGTAATAGGGTAGTTTTTATATGTCAAAAATAGTGCAAAGATGAGGTATTATTTGGCCTCATCATTTATCACTTTCTATTTATAGCATATTTCAATTATATTGTAGACTCACTTTCTTTCATCTTATCAAGACATGTTCTAGATCTCTCCCACTGCATATATCTTAAAAAGCTACCATTGGTATCATAGCCATGGTGAATCAAGATAGAAGGACCTACATCCATCATAAGAGAAGCCCAGTAGGTCAAGAGAAATAGGGAGAGTCACCATTACTACTATTGGCCTACATATTTACAAACTAGATTTGTCATTGTGCACCACTACATGCAAAAGATACCATTAGGAATCAATTGATAGAAATAGCCATAATAGTCAACATGATTAGAAAAGTGAGGACTAAAATAAATCTCAATTGCAAAAATTATGAGATTATACATCTAGCTGAGTCTTTCCACAAAGTTACAGAAAAACTCATGAAGACTAGGACTTAGCATTCATACCACTAGTTTGACAAATCAACTAGTGAAGATTATTATATCTAGATTTATAAAGTTATTATGTTCCAGTTTCTAACATCTTGTTGTAGGAAAAATAAATTCAAGAAAAGGTTGGGAATCTTTCTACAAGAGTGTTAGGAATAATATCTTCTTAAAATCATTCAAGCACTTGCAGCAATAAGGATAAGACTATATATTTCAAAGACCTCAAGAAATATCTCATTACAAGAGCTACAATCTTACGAAGTGAAAAAGTGAAGAAAATGCTATAGTAGCCTTATAGTAGACTCAAGAAATAAGAGACTCTAGAAGTTGAGTCAAGGATGAGATAGGATATTGGTGATCTCCATTCAAGATCAATACCTAAAAAGTGCAGAAGAAGAATAGGCTAAAGAAGCCTAGAAAAATAAAAGGCCAGAGAAGCCTTGAAGAATAAAATGCCAGAGAATCCTTGAAGAATAAAAGTCCAGAGAAGCCTTGAAGAAGAAAATGCTAGAGAATCCTTGAAGAAGAAAATGCCATAGAAGCCTTGAAGAAGAAAAGGCTAGAGAAGCCTTGAACCAGAAAAAGCCAGAGAAGCCTTGATCTAGAAAAGTCCATAGAAGCCTTAATTCTGAAGAAAAAATTAGAAAAGAATTTCTAACTCAGAAGATAAATTCTTGACTCAAAAAAATCCAAAGAAAAGTTTTTGAAGAAAAATTCCCGATTCAAAAGATAAAGTTCTTTATTCAGAAGAAGACTCCAAATAGGAGTCTAAGAAATTAGAGATTGGTGATCTCCATCAAATCCTACAAGTTGTAGAAGAAATAGAAAGGACTAGTTAAGTCCTATTCTAGAATTGAAAAGTAGTAGAATCAGAGATTCGAGAAGAAGATAAAATCACCAGCACTTATAGATGTAGAAGGTTGAAGAAAATATCTCAATTGGAAGATCAAAAAAGTTGCCAGATAGAAGACCTTGAAGAGGTCACAAGCAAAAAAATAATAAGGCTTGGAGAGTCTTACTGCAGATCTTGTAGAAGCATCATTGGAAGAGTTCCTAGGAGAACACATTGAATAAATCCACTACCAAGGAGAAGCTCTTGATAGTGAAGGACTTGGTACAATTTTTGCCATTTTATAACAAGCCCAAGAGAATAAATAATTAGCAAGGAGTTCCAAATCTAGAAGAATAATCCAGTGAAGACCTCAAGAGATTCAAAATATTGAGAAGAAGATCATGTTTGAAGTCATAGTTTGACAAGAAGGTAGAAGGAATATTCAGACATAATAAGCCTACCAAATCTAGGAGATTTGGAGATTGCCTCTCATATCAATAAGGCACAATTTTAGAGAAAGGAGTTCTCTTAATCTATAGCAGAAGGTAGAAGACCACTAGAAGGATCAAGCCACAAAACCTAAGGCTCAATATAGAAATTTTAAGACCTTAGTTTGTTGAAGCAGTAAGTTGTTTCAGATAGCCAACAAGAAGTTGTAAATTCATCTACTACAAGGCAACACCTTGGTGAAATAAAACACCAAGATTTACATCTACTACAGAATCCATTAAAGGTAACCAACTAGGGTGCAATCATTTGAACTTAAAGTAGAATTCATTATCAAATTCCATTAAGCACCATATTTGGATTAAAGTTTCAAGAAGAAGGGATCATATTATAGTCTTCTAGAAAGTGCAAAAAGGAGAATTCATTTTAAGATATATTTACACATTAATAGGAGTTGGATATTTTTGAAAGAAAGAAAATTATTGTCTACCTATTATCTATCTAGAAAGCAAGAAGACTGCATCCTACAATATTGATTGTACTGAAAATTGTAGAAAACTATTGAGTGCATTAGAATTTATTCTAAGATTTTATTATCATTAAAAGTATATTATTAATCCATTAAGCACTATACTAGTTGATCTTTAACTAGTTACTCTCAAGAAATTAGTTTATGTTACTAAAAGCACAAAACTAGCATAAGAATCTACAACACTATGTGGCCAAATGAAGCCACCAATACAAGAAAAAAGGTGAATAAGGAAGCCACCATTAATGTCCTTGAAGGAAGCCTCAAATCAAGACTTGGTGAGTCTCAAGATTCAAGGAGAATATAAGGATTTCATTTAAGTGTAGAGTGCAGAAATCCTTAAAATAAAAAACATTAGCTTGGGTTAACTATCATTAAAAAATCCAAGGAAGCAAATTAAAATAGGCAAGAAGGATTTCATAAAACATCCTTCATATTGGTGCAAATCTAACTATTACAAAGTACCATTTTTGTTCCTTTGAAAGGAAAAAGTCATCATATTATAGGAAACAATGTAGATATCATATTTTATAGGTTGAATGGTAGAGCTCAAGCAAGAGGAAGGTGTCAACAAAGAGCTCACATGTCTAAGAATAAAGGTGTTTAAAAAAACCATTCTCCACATCCAATCCAGCCCTAGAAAAAAGTGTGTCAACTTCAACATTGAATCTATTAATAATCCATCCAAGTCTATGTACAGAAAAGGGTAGCATATAGAGGGAGATTGTCTATGTAAAAGTGGTGCTATCAAAGCCAAGTAAAAGGTTGGCAATCAATTGTTATAAAAGAAGTAAAAACATCATATTACAGACATATAAATATAAAGGAAGAAGTTTTATACCCAAGTTTTCTACTTGGAGAGAGCATTCACCATTGAAAGAGCATAAGAAGTTATCATAGGACCACCATTGAAGAGCACCATAGAATCAAGAAGCAATACAACTAGTGCCATCCATAATCCTCATAAAAATAGCATACAAACAGAGAATAAGTATTACTTGCATTTCAAGAAATATAGCAATCCAATGCACATCTCAAATATATAGGCAAATATAGGGCATCAACACCCATCGTTGGAGCGTTAGAAGAAATGATTACATGCATAAGTTGTGAGTGCCACTTGGCACAAGAGCTCTAAGCATTCAAAAATTCATAAATATTCCAACACTCACCCAAGAGGATTTACAAGTCTTTGGTAGGTTACCACTAAAATCATCATTACATACGTATGAATATCAATTCCTACAAAGTAACACTCAGGTGACACTTGTACAAAAGTCACAAGGAAGCAATCCTATTTAAGGCATCCATATTGAAGGAGTAGCATTGTAGATCAAAGAAAAGACCAGCATTAAATGGTGTGAAGCATATTCAGAGGAAGGAGGCTAATTCAAGAATGTGCACCATTTGGAGGAGAACTTTAGCATTAAAGGAGTTTTCATAAGGTCAGCATAGCTACCATCTTGTTTAAACAATAATCCAACATCCAATTTATGGAAGGAGTATGTCATAAAACCACCATACCAGCATGCAATTCATAGAAGACTAGATTGAGCATATGTGAAGGAATACCAGCATCGATTACAAAGAAAGGAAGCACTACATAAGGGAGATTTTAGCACTGAACAATGAGGGAATTGACTACCATTTCAAAGCATCCAAATCTACCACCTCACAATGTCAAGGCAAAAGAATACGAAGGTAAATCATATACCATTTATTGCTTACTATATACTAAGGATATATTGGAGTTATAAAGGTGATGGGGACTCCAAAAATTGCTCACCCCAAACTCACAAACTCTGTCATACATGAGCCAAATTTTCTCTGGCCAAAATTCTCAAAAACTCTCATAGGGAGCCAAAATAGCTCACAACAGATTCTTAAAATCCTCATTCATTAAACTTGGAAAAACTTACAACAATGGCAGTAGTCTGCCAAATAAACTCCTTTATCCTGAAAGGCAGTTTATATTTTCTTTTCTCTTACATTACAACATCTTCCCCAGGAATAATTTTCTAATACATTACAGCATCTCAACTCTAGACGAAAAACACAACCTTCACAGGTTTAGATAGGCCCTCTTGCCTTCTCATCTGCAACTCTGTCTCTGTCATTTTTTTTGACCCTATCACCTTACTGTAATTCCAACTCTGGATGAAAACAGCCTCAACAGGTCCAGAATGGGACTCTTGCCTTCACATCTACAAATTTGTCTCTGTTGTTTCCAACCCCTGGTGCATGCCACCACTTCCCCTTTTAAAGTCTCTAGCGTGACTCTCTATCTCCCTTTTTTGATGCTTCATTTCATTTCCTGTGCCTCTACATTGGCTTTGCTTTTGAAACATCTTTCTTTTCGAATCTTTATCTTTGTCTGCTTTCACTGCACCTTGGTGCCATGTGCTTGTCCAGTGCTGCCACTATAGACTCTGTCCACTGTCAACCCATAATGACATTCGATATACCTACTGTTTGACAGTTTCCTCTGTAATGGCTCCTGTAACTGCCTATGCTTTCATTTATTTCGTTGGTCACAAAAATGTAGCATGTCACGATATCGTGACACTTTCGACTTCCCTACCTTCTTGCTCTCTTCGAGTCATGAAAATGTGACATGTCACGATATCATGACACTTTCGGCTTCCCTGCCTTCCTATTCTCTTTGAGTCATGAAAATACATGTCACGATAACATGACACTTTCGGTTTCCCTGCCTTCTTGTCTTCTTCGAGTCACAAAAATGTGACATGTCATGATATCGTGACACCTTTGGCTTCTTTGCCTTCCTGTCCTGTTCGAGTCGCGAAAATGCGACATGTCACGATTTTGTGACACTTTTTCCTTTCGACCTTCCTGCCTTTCTCGAGCTATAAAAATGTGACACTTTTCTCTCTTGCGCCTCCCATCGTCTTCTGGTCACGAAAATGCGACATGTCGTAATATCGCGACACTTTTCTCTCTTGCACCTCCTCTCGTCCTTTGGTCGCGAAAATGCGACATGTCGCAATATCGCGACACTTCTCCTTGGCACCTTCTCTCGTTCTTGAGTCACAAAAATGCGACATGTCACGATATCATGACATTTCTCCTCCCTTGCGCCTTCTTCTGTCCTTTTGTCACGAAAATGCAACATGTCACGAAATCGCGACATTTTTTCTCCTTAGCGCCTTCCTTCATCCTTGGGTTGCGAAAATGTGACATGTCACAATATCGTGACACTTTTTCTCCTTTACGTCTTCTCTCGTCCATGGGTTGTGATAATGTGACATGTCACGATATCACATCTTTCCTTTTCAGCTCTTCTTCATCCTTTTCGATCGTGAAAATGTGACATGTCACAATATCATGACATATTTCCTTTCTGCCTCCTCCTCACCTCTTGGGTTACGAAATCATGACATGTCACGATATCACAACAGCTTTGCTCTACTTTCTCTCTCTCTATTTTAGGTCGCAAAGATCCAACATGTCGCAATATCATGACATTTTTCTTCCTTGCTTTCTTTCTGCTCCTTTGGTCGTACAAATGCGACATGTCGCGATATCGCGACATCTTTCCCTTCTGCCTTCTCCTTGCCTCTAGGGTCACGAAATCGTGACATTTTCCTTCCCTGCCTCCTTTCTGCTTCTTCGGTCGCGATTTCATGACATGTCACGAAATCATGACATTTTCCTTCCTTGCCTTTCCTGCCTTCTTTCGATCGCAATTTCGTGACATGTCGCGAAATCATGACCTTTTGATCCATGCCTTCTCCTATATTTTTTTGATTGTGATTTCACGACATGTCATGAAATCATGACATTTTTCTCCATGCCTTCTCCTGTCTTCTTTCGGTCATGATTTCATGACATGTCACGAAATCATGACATTTTTGCTCTATGCCTTCTCTCTCCTTCCTAAGTTGTGAAAACATGACATGTCGTGCCTTCTCTCTCCTTCCTAAGTTGTGAAAACATGACATGTCGCGATATCGCGACGCTTTTATCTATCACGATATCGCGACATCCAGACGAACACTTAGAAATTTTTTTGTTGACACAAGATCACTCTACTGCCACCCGATGCTCCTGCATCAGACAACCGGGGTGGATTGAGAAGTGACCTTTACTTCTGTACTATTCTGTCACCTTCTTTCTCAATATCTCAAATCTTGCAAAATCTTCAACCTCAGCCCGACTCTTTTCTCCTTGGCTCAATCCCTCTTCACAACTCCTCTTGTAGGGCTTGCACTTGCCTCTACAAAGCTCTAAAATCTTCTTTAGGTACCACATTTCTCCCACCACCATGGTTTCTTCATGGAGGCATTCTTCCTTGCTCTCTTTGCATAATCTTTTCACAGATTCTAGTGTAAACTGCCTCACGTCCGATGATCTGTTTACACACTCAGGAACCCTATGCTCATCCATATATCCTGCTACAAACTGCCTCACTATCGATGATCTGTTACACACTTAGGAGCTCTAAGCTCTTCAACTGATCTTGATACAAACTGCCTCACTTTTGGTGATCTATTTACACGCTCAAGAACTCTAAGCTTTTCAACTGATCCTAGTGTAAACTGCCTCACTTTCGACAATCTGTTTACACATACTCAGGAACTCTAAGCTCTTCAACTGATCCTAGTGCAAACTGCCTCACCTTTGATGATCTGTTTACTCATACTCAGGAACTCTAAGCTTTTCAACTGATCCTGGTGCAAACTACCTCACTTTCGGCAATCCGTTTACACATACTCAGGAACTCTAAGCTCTTTCACAAATCTTGGTGCAAACTGCCTCACTTTCGGTGATCTATTTACACGCTTAGGAACTCTAAGATTTTCAACTAATCCTGGTGCAAACTACCTCACTTTCGATGATCTTTTTATACATACTCAGGAACTCTAAGCTTTTCAACTGATCCTAGTACAAACTGCCTCATGTTCGATGATCTGTTTACACTCTCAAGAATTCTAAGCTCTTCCAAAGATCCTGATGCAAACTGTCTCACGTTTGGTGACCTATTTACATGGTCAAGAACTCTCGCTCTGATACCATCTGATGGGGACTCCAAAAATCGCTCATCCCAAACTCACAAACTCTATCATTCATGAGTCAAATTTGCTCTGGCCAAAATTCTCAAAAACTCTCATAGGGAGCCAAAATAGCTCAACATATTCTTAAAATCCTCATTCATTAAACTTGGAAAAACTTAAAATAATGGTAGTAGTCTTCCAAATAAACTCCTTTATCCTGAAAGGTAGTTTATATTTTCTTTTCTCTTACATTACAGCATCTTCCCCAGGAAGAATTTTCTAATACATTACAGCATCTCAACTCTGGATGAAAAACATAGCCTTCACAGGTTCAGATAGGCCCTCTTGCCTTCTCATCTGCAACTCTGTCTCTGTCATTTTTTGACCCTATCACCTTACTGTAATTCCAACTCTGGATGAAAACAGCCTCAACAGGTCCAGAATGGCACTCTTGCCTTCACGTCTACAACTTTGTCTCAGTCGTTTCCAACCCCTGGTGCATGCCATCACTTCCCCTTTTAAAGTCTTTGGCATGACTCTCTGTCTCCCTTTTTTGATGCTTCATTTCATTTCCCATGCCTCTACATTGGCTTTGCTTTCAAAACATATTTCTTTATGACTCTTGATCTTTGTCTACTTTCACTGCACCTTGGTGCCACGTGCTTGTCCAGTGCTACCACTGTAGACTCTGTCCACCTGTCAACCCATAATGACATTTCGTATACCTACCATTCAACAGTTTCCTCTGTAACGGCTCCTATAACTGCCTGCGCTTTCGTTTCTTTTGTTGGTAGCAAAAATGCGGCATGTCGCAATATCGTGACACTTTCGGCTTCCCTGCCTTCCTGCTCTCTTTGAGTCATGAAAATGTGACATGCCATGATATCATGACACTTTTGGCTTCCTTGCCTTCCTATTCTCTTCGAGTCACAAAAATGCGACATGTCACGATATCATGACACTTTCGGCTTCCCTGCCTTCCTGTCTTCTTCAAGTCACAAAAAATGTGACATGTCACGATATCGTGACACCTTTGGCTTCTTTGCCTTCCTATCCTGTTTGAGTTACAAAAGTGTGACATGTCATGATTTCATGACACTTTTGCCTTTTGGCTTTCCTGTCTTTCTCAAGCCATGAAAATGTGACACTTTTCTCTCTTGTGCCTCCCATCGTCTTCTGGTCGTGAAAATGTGACATGTCACGATATCGTGAAACTTTTCTCTCTTGCGGCTCCTCTCATCCTTTGGTCACGAAAATGCGACATGTCATGATATCGTGACACTTCTTCTCCTTGGCGCCTTCTCTTGTTCTTGAGTCGCGAAAATGCAACATGTCGCGATATCATGACATTTCTCCTCCCTTGCGCCTTCTTTCGTCATTTTGTCACAAAAATGCGACATTTCACGAAATCATGAAATTTTCTCTCCTTAGCGCCTTCCTTCATCCTTGGGTCATGAAAATGCGACATGTCGCGATATCGCGACACTTTTTCTCCTTTGCATCTTCTCTCATCCATGGGTCACGATAATGCGACATGTCACGATATTGCGACATCTTTCCTTTTCAGCTCTTCTTCCTTCTTTTCGATCGTGAAAATGTGACATGTCATGATATCATGACATCTTTCCTTTCTGCCTCCTCCTCACCTCTTGGGTCATGAAATCACGACATGTCATGATATCATGACAGCTTTGCTCTGCTTTCTCTCTCTCTGTTTTGGGTCGTGAAAATGTGACATGTCGCGATATTGCGACATTTTTCTTCCTTGCTTTCTTTCTGCTCCTTTGGTCGTGAAAATGCGACATGTCGCGATATCATGACATCTTTCCCTTCTGCCTTCTCCTTGCCTCTAGGGTCACAAAATCGTGACATTTTCCTTCCCTGCCTCCTTTCTGCTTCTTCAATCGCAATTTTGTGACATGTCACGAAATCGTGACATTTTCCTTCCTTGCCTTTCCTATCTTTTTTCGGTCACGATTTCATGACATATCGTGAAATCGTGACATTTTGCTCCATGCCTTCTCCTATCTTCTTTTGGTCATGATTTCACGACATGTCGCGAAATTGTGACATTTTACTCCATGCCTTCTCCTGTCTTCTTTCGGTTGCGATTTCGCGACATGTCACAAAATCATGACATTTCTACTCCATGCCTTCTCTCTCCTTCTTGAGTCATGAAAATGTGACATGTCATGATATCGCGACGCTTTTCTCTATCGCGATATCGCGACATCCAGATGAACACTTAGAAATTTTTTTGTCGACGCAAGATCGCTCTGCTGCCACTGGATGCTCTTGCATCAAAAGGTATATTATATTTACTATTGCAATTCATTAACCTAGCATTAGTAATATATTAAATGAGCATATATTCCAAAAAAAATTATATTTGAAAATAATAAAGTAGGCAGAATAAGGATTTCAACTTGGAAATTAAAATCATATTATTGCAAATATCATATTTTTTCTAATATTCCATATTAGGGAGTTATAAGGAATACTACATCAAAGTAGGTAATTGGAATTTAGAAACATTAAATATTAAATATCAAAAGCTATAAATGAGCTCTATTAAGTAAAATCAAGAGTTGGAAATAAATTGGCATACTTGTCTCAAATCATATTAAAGGGACAAAATAAATCCAACCAATATAACCTCATCAAATTATAAAGTGATTATGTTCAATAGGAGTAATAAAGTGTAGTAAAAGTTGAATTTGCTACTTACAAAATATTACAAAATCAACTCAAAAGTGAACTACTATTCTCAAAAAGCACTTTATATATCATATTCAAGAGCACTAGGGAGTCATAAGGAATTCTACAAAACTTGAAAATAATAGCACTAATCCAAAATTATCAAGTACTTAATCCATTTGGGAATCATAGGGTTTCTACAAAGTCTACAGGTATTCTACTAATTCACATCTCTTAACTAGGGAGATATAAGGAAGCCTACAAAAACCTAAAATCTAAAATATTTCATCAAATCAAGCTCATAACTAGGGAGTTATAAGGTAGACCACTTAGAAAATTTGATATAAGCTCTATCAAAGCACTTTATACTCCATTCCAAGAAGCTATAAATATGTCCACCTCAAGTAATACAACAAATAATTACATGAACAACACTATTCGAAAAGAAATACCAAGTGTCATAAAAAGTGGAATCAAGAACTCATTTATAAAATCTGAAGGAAACTTAGATCCTACTTCAAAAATGATACAAAATGAAGCTTTCAAATAAAGGTTTGAAATGATGGAGCTCTATCTACATGCTCAACTCACTTAAGCAATTAAAAATGGAAATAATGATATTCAAAATCCTTTATAATATGGAAGCATGATTTACATGGCACTACTTACATTCAAATGCTATAAGGATGAAAATATAGAACAGAAGGGATTGATAGAATTACTTAAGCTGAAAACAGAAATGGATGAATCATCATTAGCAAAGATATTTCAATCCTCATGCAGTCTTAGGATTTCAAGTTCTACTAATTAAAAATGTTATCATGATGCTCTAAGTGTATGTTCAAAAACTTCTATATATGACATAAAGAATTATGAGAAGAACAAAGGCAAATATAAAATATCATTTCAAGAATTAGGTGATAGCACATCCACCTACGAAAGTATTGACTCCAATAAATAAGAAGAAGAACCAATGCAAGAAGGCATACAGTGTAATGTGAATTAAAGAGGATACAAAAGATCACATCAAACTGAAGAACATATCAATAAGAAGATTCATATTGAATATTGAAATCTTCAATATCCAGATTATGTAATACAAGGGGGTGTTAGAGATATAATATGTTACATCATTTGGGTCATGTAAATGTAACTCCTATGGTACATAGTTAGAGTAGATATTACTTTAGGGGGAAGTTAGCTACTTCAAGCAATGTAATAAATGCACAAGTATCAATGTGCATGTTGTAATATGTAAGGTGTCCACTTGTATAGCTAGGTAGAGTGTTGGATTAGTAATCTATTTTCCTATATAAATGGCCTCATAGTGATATATCATAAGATATAGCATATAGATATCAAGAGAATTGTAGTAGAGAGTAGATTGTGGTAGAGATCCTGTATGGAGCACAATGTAGTTCTTTAGCTTATATTAATGGAGTGACCATATCCTCCATACTAGATTGTATTTTTATCACTTTCTATTTATAGCATATTTTAGTCATATTGCAAACTCACTTTCTTTCATCTTATCAGGACATGTGCTAGATATCTCCCACTACATATATCCTCAAAAACTAATAATCACAATGAGCGGTAAAGTCTAACACAATATATATTCCACTATGAAAAGGATGTAATATCAAGGCATTGACATCATCATAGGGAGAAAAAATAATTGGAATTTAACTATATTGCCATACTCAAAATTAGGCTAAGTCAAAAGACAAAATAGGAAAGAGGCCAAACTTTCAAGGCACTAACATCATTATAGGGGGTAAAAAAATCTATCTTTTTTCTACATTTCCAGACTCAAAATTTCACTAAGGTAGATATCTTGATATAGAAAAGGTCAAACTTTCAAGAGGTTGATATTATTTCAACATTAGAAGTCTAACCTAATATATGAAGGCTAAAGAAGACCTCTAAACTCTAATAGTAAATGAAGAAGAGTCTAGACCTATTCCTTTTAGCTATAATCACCACTGTTAGAGGTTCAAACCACTTAGACACTCTTCATTCATCTACCTATTCTTAGATAGCTAGCTCAATCACCAAGCATAATCACAAAAAGTAAACCTATCAAAAGATACCCAATATCAATGAGAAGCATGTGGATACCAAGTTCATGGAATAAATCAAAATTGTCCATATTAGAACAATATAATAAAAATAGTTAATATGGATTGAGCTATGAAATGACACCCATGCTCTACACTTACCCTTGTCAGGCCTTTAAACGGTCTTTGTATTATGATTAGAGCTAACAGAAAGAGGATGTAATCTTATAAATAGCTCATTATACATCAAAAAGAGGGTCAAATCTTTAGTCTGCTTGTATATGTTGTGTAATTGTTTTTGCATAATCAATATAATCAAGTGTTGTTTGGTCTCTATCAAGGAAATATTATAGATTTTATGATTTATGATTTTAAAAGTATTTATGTTTATTCTTTATGAATAGTCAATTTTGTTAGGTGAATTCTATTTATCGGGATAGCTATTTGGATTGCTTTTCACTAAGTACCTAGAATGCTTAAAAAATACATAACATGATATAAATAAAGTTGCAATTTATGATGCTCAATTTGTAGATGGTCTGTTGGACCTTATTTTAGATTGAATGTGAAGGGTTCTTGTATGGTATATTCTATTGTTGTTAGCTAAATCCCAATCACATTTAGATAAACTCTCTATCCCTACATCCTTTCCTAACCCTTGCATATCTTCATTTAGTCTTAAATAAGGAACTGGCCTTCTCCATAGGTTGATCTTAGGAGAAATACTATTCTTCCAATCTTGGATGAAGTCAAGGATCCACTTCATCCACTTAGGTAGATTTTAGACAAAGAATAGGTAGAAGTCACTAACATGGAGCCTGAGACTATTTTAACAAATATGGTGGCCTCTCATAGAGTAAATTCAAAAAATAAGTTACTCAATGTCATGTGGGAATACAAAACTATGTGGAAATCAAAAATAGTTTTTACCTCATACAAGGTAGTTTATGGTAAGAACCCAATACTTTTGATTGATTTTGAACTTCAAACTCTTTCTACAATTCTCAAAATAGGTATGGACTTATTAGAGGTATAGTATGAGAGGATTTTGAAGTTGAATGAGTTAGGTAAACTACATTTAGAGGCTCTTCATTGTAGAAATAATACAATGATAAATGAAAGTGTGGCTGATTTCCATGGTAAAAATAGTAATTACAAACTACATGATTCAACACTTCTCTTTGATTCCCATTATCAAGACTTTGTTGGAAAATTACATACTATGTGGTTAGGTCCATATGAGATTGATCAAGTATTTGATAATGTTGGGGTATTAATTTTAACCATTGATGAATATTGATGTCATATCTTGGTTAATGGGCATCACTTGAGGTTGTATCATATGTCAATCACCAAGGAGGAGTTTTTATCTCATTTTTTTGATAATTCGATTTACGTGTTATGCAAGAGGCTTCCTCTTCCAAATAAAACATTGAATGATTATATTTTTGTATTAGGATAAGAAGGGAGTTTAGGGTCCCCAAACCTGTACATCAAGTTGTGTAAGATAATACAATATTCTTCAGTAGCTTGAACAAAATACTATCATCCAATTACTACTACAATAGAATCTTAGAATACCACATATCGAAAAAATAGCTTCTAAAACATGATATATTACTAGACTACTTCCAAAATAGAAACCTAAAATAGCTATAGCTACCACCCAATTATAACAAAAATAGAAGACCAAAATAGAACATAGCATTCAACAATAATAAACTTAGCCAAAACAACATCCCAGTTTTAACAAATTCAGTCCAAGAAATTGACCATGTCCATCACTTCCTTCATTCCAAGTGTCTACAACTTTCTCTTAGAGTCTTCTAGAAACCATCCTTCTCCAAAATTTCCTCAACCTCCTCATCAATTTTCATCATCAAGGGTATTTTTTTAATCAAATCTTCCCCCATATTATTTTTAAAATATGATAGATTACTAGATCACTTCCAAAATAGAAACGTAAAACAATTGTAGCTACCACTCATTCATAACAAGAACAACATACCAAAACAAAACATAGTAGTTGGTAATAACAGACTTAGATAAAAGAGCATCTTAGTTTTTAAAAAATTGGTACAATAAATTGATCATGTCCATCACTTCCTTCATTCCAATTGTCTATAGCTTTCTCTTATAGTCTTGCATAATCCATCCTTATCCAAAATATCCTCAACCTCCTCATCAATTTTCATCACCAAGGGTATTGTTTTAATCAAATCTCCCCTCATATTGTTCTTCCACTTCAATTTTATCATCCTCTAGATATCTAAAAACCTTAATAAGATACTTGCATCCCTTTCCTCTTACCTCTATGGCTAGTCAAGTTCAATTTTTTCTATGATCCTCATCTTCCTTCATCTATGTTATAATTGGTTATTCCATGCCTCCACCTACTACTCCAATAGTTAAACATTCTCTTATCATTCCTTATTAGATATGACCATCTCTCCTCTAGTAAGACTCTTATATTTTCTATAAAATTAGCCACTTTTTTCCCCTACTTGTAGATATGTTGAATTTTAACATTACTTATCTTTTTGAGATTCATTCTGCTTTCCAAAATTATTTTTGTTATTATTTTAGAGTTTTGATAATATTTAATGAGACACCCTCAATAATGGCATTCATAATCCCTATCTATAGAATAAATTGGATTCCTAGAAATAGTGCTCTTGCCTCAGTGAAGTGATTTTTCTGGCTGCCTAATGGTTCTGCATATGCCAAAAGAATAGCTCCTTTTTCATCTTTGACCATCCCTCTAACTCTAGCTAATACGGGATTACCTTTAGCTGCTCCATCAAATTTGAGCTTCACCTAACCCATCGGGGGGATTCCCATTTCACTTCATCTCTAGATGGCTTGGGTACACTCTAAGGAGTTACAATAGACAATCCTCATTCCTTTAACAAATAGGTTTCCTACTTAGGTTCCCTTTTCGATTGGTCTTTGGTTACTTTAAAATTTTCAAAAATTGTATTATCAATTCAGGTATTAACAGAGGTAGCATCCCTCATCTTTTACTTTAAAACTATGTTGTTGTTCTCTCTCCTTAGTCCCCATATAAAATTAGGAAGGCATAGATGCCATAGGGTGTTTAAATACTTGCTCTTAAAAGGGGAGTTCCACTAGAGGCACACATCCACCATATTGTTAGGAAAAACCTAGGAAACCATAAATTTATTAAGAATATGACTAAGAACATCATAGGAAAACTCACATCCTAAGAATAGGTTTTGGGTGGTCTCAACTACTCTTTCACATAATAAACACCTATTGACAATTTCGAATCCTATTTTATATAGATTATCAATAGCTAGAATCTGATTTTGGACAACTAGCCAATAAAAGAAGGTGCTTTTGGGTATAAAATTTTTAATCCAAACCTTCTTAATAGGAATCCATCTGAACCCTTCTTATCTATCATCGAATAGACTATTTTGATAGAGTACAAGCCCTTTATTTCCTTTATCCAAACCATAGAATCATTGCCACGCAAAGGGTTTATGGGAAACACTTTGAGGAGATCATATAACTTGTTTGTTGCTTTCATATGGACATCATTTAGACCAACCAACTTTACTTACTACCAACTCATTATACCATCTTTGATTACTAAAAAATCCATAACCCTATTACTCAAAGATTCTATAACTTGTGGTTTCAAGATGTTTAACTCTAAATCATCCTCCAATGGGTCATCCTTCAATCATCTATCTTTCTAAAAATCCACCTTTTCTCCATTTCCAATTCTCCACCTTATACCTTTCCTTAAGATATCCTTGCATGTAACTAAGTTGTTCCAAAAGGTAGAGCCTCTTGTTGACTCCTTTGTAATTAGGAAATCATTTCTATTTCTTAAATATTTGGCCTTGAGGATCTTGACCCATATTAGTTGGTCATTCTTCAAGATATTATACCCCATATTACCTATGAGGACCTCATTTATCATTTTTATGTGTTTGAAACCTAACCCTTCATTCTCCTTCTTCAAACACACCTACCCCCAAGCCACCAAATGGAGTATCTTCTTGACCTTCAAACTAGACCATAGAAAGGATAATTGTATTTGTTCCAACTTGTTTCTAATTTTGGAAATAATTTTAAACACTAACATGAAATAAATGGGGATACTTTACATGGTGGTTTGGACTAGTTGAGCTTTCCCAACCTATATCAATAGATTACCTATCCAACCTATCTACTTCTTTGTAAACCAAACCATGACTAGGTTCCATAGTTCTTATTTCATTATTACCTTAAATAGAGTCATCCTTAGGTAGGATGCTAGGAGATCCCCTATCTCACAACCAAAATTCTAAGATATTCTTCATTACCTTACCATCGGTGTATTGATAAAGTATATCTTACTCTTTGCAAAATTTACTATTTGACTAGTCATTTGTTCATATTTATCTAGGTTTACTTTCATTTCTTAGGCTTGAGAGATTAAAAATTTTGAAACAATAATTGTATCATAAAAATTATCGATGAGACATTGGATCCATTGTTGAAGTTTCCTTAAATCCCCCAACTTCCTTTCATTGATTGTTGTTGCAATACTTCTTCCAAGCGTTTTCACAAGAAAAATGAAAAAATATGGTGATAGAGGGTCTCCCTGATGAAGACCCCTCCTACTACTAAAATAACCTACCATAGCCCCATTAACCAAAACTAAAAACTTTGTTGTAGAGATACAATTGAGAATTAGGTCAATCCAATTCCCATGAAATCCAAACTTCTCCATAATTTTTTCTAGGAAGTCCCATGAGACATGATCATACACCTTGTTCATATCTAATTTTAATAGCATCCTAGATTCATCACTTTTAACCATGGAATTAATCACCTCATGGATCATCACTATGCCATCTAGTATTTTCCTTTCCCTCATGAAACCCCCTTGATTACTATCTATTATGAAAGGTAGAATTGCTTTGATCCAGTTTTCTAGAGTTTTGTGAGGATATTTTATAATTTATTGCATAACCTTATAGTTATAGAGTTATTAAAGTCCCTAGACCATGCAATTTTAGGAATCAAGGTCAAGAAATTAGAATTGTCATCAGAAGGGATAAAGTGGGATTCCTAGACTTCTTTTATGGCTTCAACAATATTTGTACCCACTATATGCCAAAAATGGTGGAAGAAAGTTTCTAAGAAGCCATATGGTCCCACATATTTATCCCAACCTCATTGAATTATTATGTTCATTCTAGTGAAAAAGTTTACAAAAAGGAAATAATAGTTCAATGGTGAAAACCTCTTTTGAGGTGCCACTCAACCAAGGCTTGCATGAAAACCATTTTTTGGTATGTTTGCCTTGTTAAAAAAAAAACATGGTTATGAAAATCCTTATGGATACAACCAAGGTAGAAGGTAGTTGAAAATTATAAATGGTGATATTTTATTTGAAAAATAAAAATATCAATAAATAAAAATTTTCAACCTTTCAGATTCTATGGTGCAAAATTATTCAGAAACTCTGATGACATGAGGAACTATCTACTATAATGAGGTATGCATTTTATTTTGTTTTACTATAGTTTAGATTTAATATTATGCATAATTACATCAAGTCCAATTTTAGTCATAGTTTAACATATCATTAGGACTTTAGAGGTTTCAAGTAAGTCTATTTAAGGAGTTTTTTTGTGTATCTTACTATACATCAAACTCTTTCTAGCACCTAATCTACATTGGATTGTTCCATGTGCACTTGATTTCCTTTACTATTCTTTGCATTAGATTAATCCTATGTTCTTTAGCACCATTTGGGCCATAATAAACATGTTTATCTCATTTAGGGGAGGGAATCGAGAGTTTTTCATATTAGCATCCAAGTCATAAATTAACAAGGTTAAGAATAAGATAGCACATGGGACACCTCAATAGTCAATCTGAATGCCATGTAAACTCAAAATTATAGTGCCAACAAAGCCAAATTAGGTAGTTAATATCAATATGCATATAGGATTCACAACATTTGATCATGATGTGGATGATGATGCAAGCCACCTCTCACATTTGAATTATGCAAATTCTATAATGGGAAGTTACAATGAAGATTTTATATTTTCCCCACACTCATTCAGTAATATTATGGCATGAATCGAGTACATGTAGAAGATGCCATGTTAGTTAGGTATTTATGGTTTTCAAATACGAATCATGTAGAGAAGGCATTCTAAGAAATCAGTTACCTTGGATTTAATGTATGATTTGTATGGTAAAAATAGTTTGTAAATTATGCCCAAGAAACTAAGTTAAGTGGTGATATATATCCTCCCTTGCATTAAAATCATGCAAAACATCATTAAATCATGGAATGTGAATTAAGGTGATTGAATCTTCACTCATTCCAATCTAATTTTATCACATGCTCTATAAACTTCTTGATACCTTGGGTCATATAAGTAGCTCCATTCTAGCTCCCCATTCACATATTGACCATTTTAGATGCTTGGAACAAATATATTCTTTTACTATAGCTCTTGCATACATTTTAGAAGCATAAAAGTGCATATCATATCATTTCACCAAATCCATCTAAGAAAAATGCCTATGTAAAAAAAATGGTGTCTCTTCTTTTAACAACAAAAGACACTCAAAGAACTTTAGTGCTAGTTTACTATAATAGCAAGTTTTAGTAAGCAAAGGTCAAGGATTGTAATTCACCAATACCTCTGTAATATTTCTATTATTAATAAGAAAATTCAACAAGGAATTTTCTATACAGTATCATGGAATGAAAGAAATAAAAATCTGATATAAAGGATACTTTTGAGGTTGTCCAACATCTACAAGCAATGGAGATTTTCCATCAAGTATGATGGATGCAATTCCTGGATAAGTCTAAAGGTCATGATGAAACCCTCACCAAATAATTTGTACTTGGCCTCTAATAAAATGCTACAACACTTAGAGATACAACATTAGAGGTAACACTTAATACTCTAAGTAGAATTTTGAAATTCCTTGCAAAGGGGAGGATGTCATTAAGTCTAGAACTACATTGTCAAAATTATATATGGTTTTCAAGGGTGAAAATGACCCTAAACTTGAATATGACACCAAAAATTATTCATGCAAAGTAAACAAACATCTTATTTTAATGTCACCTTTGGATACAATAACATTTTGGGTTGTTATATTCACAACTTGTGAAGGTCAATATGTGATTATTTCTAGATCACACATGAAGGTGTTAATACATTTAAGTCACGGATCCTATAGACTAGACCTGACGGTTAATTTACCATTACAGCTTAATTTTGCTCTCCATATTATGGAAAAAAATGTACAAGATGGTAGTGTATCACTAAAATATCATGGTCTAGTTAGACTAATATGTAGACATCAGTTCACTCAAGACAACAGGGGTGAAAATAATGGTAGTAATTCCTTAATAATGAGGTACTAGTAAGACCACCTAAGCCTTTGGTTAGAGACTCTAATGAGGTCTTTAGTAGAAGGAATAGTACCCTATATCTATAGCTTTAGTGAGTGATGGAGAAATTTAGCTAGCTAGTTTAGCATGTACAATATCTAATGCTAGAAAAATAAGCAATAAAAGGGTTGTGTAATGATCTAGAATAAAATTATAAAGTTCATCAACGAGAACTAGCACTTGACATGTCTAGCATAGACAAAGGGATTAGCAACATAACCAAATTTTCTATTCATATGGGATGGTAGGTTCCTATAGAAAAATTTGGTGCATCATATTTCTCTAGAGCAAGCTCAAGAGAATACATGGAGGTAGAAATAACAAGTACCAATGAAGAAGGGTTGCCAACACCTAAGACTATTGATCAAAATAAAGGACAATATATAAAATAGGTATCAAACATAGCTAAAACTAAAAAGATAAAGAAAAGAAAATGTATTATGTCAAAAGAAGTAGCTAGTTTAAAATTAGCACCAAAAATATCCAAGGCTATAAGGTAGATAAAGTAGAAGGAAATTATAGAAAGTAGTGGCCATAAGAAAAAAATATTAATGTGTCCACTGAGTCCCAAGAGCCCCTGTAATAGGATAATGTTTTAGATATAAGTGAAATTGGAAAATAAATTGAAATATTTGAAAATAACCCTAGTAAGATTTAGGACAACGATTACCACTCAACATAGTGAGCTAGAGGTAACAAAAATGTTATTACAAGAAAAATATGAAGGGGGAGGAAGTAAGCAAAATACCCCAAATATAGTGGATTAAAATAAACTCAAACAAAAAACTATTGACTAAAATAAATTATTAGTATGCCAAATTATTACACAAATATAAATAGCATAAAATTTAATAATTTTAGAAATAATGTAAGGTAATATAGAAATAAATCAAACCATATAAAATACACCAATATTATGTGGAAACCCTATAAAGGGAAAAACTATAGCCAAAATTGTATCTCCACTTCTATATTATTTTCAACAAAATATACAAGCCTTTTCCTCAAATTTGATTGGTGTAAATCACCAATAAAGTAAGAAGATAATGTCTCGAGTAAATAAAAGTGTCTCATAGTTAGGTCTACACAATTTGCACTACAATTCTCTCATCTAACACAAGGATTTTAGTTTGGGTTATCCTCCCATTAAAGAATAGCCATGGAGAAAAACCTCCAAAACATGTGCCATCACACTCATGCCACATGCCACCACACTCATGTCACATGCCACCACACCTATGCCACATGCCACCACACTCAAGTCTCATGCCATGTCACCTTTGACCTTGAGTTGACTAGAGTTAGACTAGATATTGGAATTATTTTAATTTAGTAATTGTAGGAATAATAATATTAAGGTGTAGGGTAAAATAAATATAGGTATATATTTATTTTATCCATATACCTTAATATATTAGTCTAACCTAGATATGTATATACATATTAAAAATATAAATTAAATACCTATCCATTTAATTATATTAAAGCCTAGATACCTAATTTTATTATCACCTTTATACTTAGGTGAATTTACAATATAATCCCAAATTTGGATTATTTGTTCCAACACTCCTTAATCTAATTTTGGGGTTATGATATAATTTTACAAGAGGTGAGATTCCAAAGAACCAATTTTACCAAGGAGCATATGTTTTGGTAAAGACTTCTTCAACAATGGCATAGTAGAGACTCCAAGTTGTGTGGCAATAGACAAGGTACCATCCATAAACATGGATCTACAAAATAAAAAATATGACATAGATTCAATAATCGTATATATATATATATATATATATATATATATATATATATATATATATATATATATATATATATATATATATATATATATATATATATATATAATATGGCATGTAAATAAGGTTTCCATCAACATGGAAAATATAACATCCATCAACATGGATAAATAAATGTCATATATATAAAGTATGACATTCAAATAAGGTTTTTATCAACATGGAAAACATCAATAATAAGTGTTGGTAAATATGGCTATTACATCATTTGGTTATTTCCTAGTGTACCCTCATGGGTGCATATTTAGTTTAGGATTATATTAGGATTTATTTCTTTATTAGTATAATAGAATAAATGCACAAGTGTTAGAATGTGCAATGATGTAAATGTGCATGTAGTCCACATGTACAAGAGTCTTATGGTTGAGTGAGAGGCAAGTAACCTACCTTTCTATATAAAGCCCTCATTGTGAGTGATTTTGTGAGAGCAAGAGTAGTGCAAAGGTGAGAGTAGTAGTAGTAGTCAAAATGTAGCTACATTTTGTTATCATGGAGGATTTACAAAATCCATGAGAGGAGCATTGTAATTTTTGTAAGCTTTCTATATGGGCATTTCTAGAGCATTGTATCATGTTTTCTATCATATTTTCATGCATGGTTTTCTTCTATTATCATAGTTGTATCATTGAATTTTTATTTATATACTTGTGAATGCATTTCATTTATGTTTAAGGCTCCAAAAGCTAACAGTGGTATCAAAGCCATGGTGGATCAAAGGAAATCCACAAGTACTATTATTGAGTATTTACAAACAGGATCAGCCATAGTGCACCTTTGCATGTAAATACCATCACAATAGATTTTTTGATAGAAGTAGCTCTAGATAGAAGAATATAAAATAGAGAAAGCCACATGATAGATTTAGCTAGATTTTTTCCACAAGAGTTGTAACGCTTGTGAAGACTAGAACTCAACATTTTTCCACTAGATTGGCAATCCAACTAGTGAAGTTTATTTCTCATAGAGTCACAGGAATTTTTATTATCTCTAATATTTTACTGCAAGAGATAAAATAAGTTTCTAGGTGACCCATTTGGTTGTTATTATCTAATTTGTTCTTGTTGTATAAAATTAACTCTCAAATGGTCGGAATATTCCTACAACATATAGAGAAGAACTTCATATTCATTCTCTAAAATTCAAAGTTAATTTTCTCATGCAGGGATTGATTCTTTGTTGTAAAAAATGAAGATTGATCACTTGGAGGCCTAAGGATAAAGGTCCCATTGAATTATTTGCAAATTGAAAACTCCTAGTTGATATATCAAGGAGAGATTTATTGTCCATGGAAGCCACTTTGAATATTACAAATCTAGGAAGGAGGTTCTAGAAAGAAGACTCCATTTAAGAAAGGATGTCCTAGAAAGAAGACCCCATTGAATATCGAAGAGACTAAAGGAGAAGAGTCCTAGCAAAATATTGGAGATTGGTGATCTCCATTGAAGACTAAAAACTTTCGATTGAAGAAAAGGTCCACTGAAGGCCCAATTGAATAAGAGATCCATTGAAAGCTCTATTGAATAAAACATCCATGAAGACTCTATTGAAGAAGAATCACATTTAAGGACCTATTGAAGAAGATATTTTAGTAGCAACCAATTGAGGAGATCCTAGAAGAATATCTCATTTCCATAGTTGAAAATTAAAGAGGCCAAGGAAGGTCTCATTGAAGATTTAGAAGTTGCAATATTGAGAATCTTGGAGAGGTCTCAAGAAGAAGGTTTGGTGAGCCTCATTGAAGGACTTCATAGAATGACTCATTGAAGAAATTACTACCACAGTAGAAACTAAGGAATTGGGACAATTGTCATCATCCAAAAATAAGCCCAAAGGAGAAAGTTTGGCAAGAAGATTGTCAAATCAAAAAGGTAGTATTGAATAGATCTTAAGAGTGATAGATTTTTTGAGGAGGATATCTAATTTGAAGTCAAAATTTGGCAAGTGAAAATATGTAGAAGAACCACCAAATCTGTGAGACTTGAGAGCCATCCTTGAAGGAGGTCCTTGAACAACATCTCAGCTATGATTTGGGGAGAATCGTACAATTTTTTTGGAATTCAAGGACAGAATTTTAGTGACGGTATTGACTACCTTACAATCTAGAAAAGTTTCATATTTGAAGACAAATAAAAGAGCAACATATTTACATAACTCAGAGTTACAAAATACAGAGTTTGTGGAAAGCGAAAAAGGTAGGAAATCAAAGAAATTAAAAGAAACAGTGAAGATTGCTTAGTGCTGAAAATTTCATAAATTATGGGCAGCATTAGTGATTGCTAAAAATTAGATTCCATAAGTACATTCTTAAGAATTTTTGAAGCCACCAAATCAAAGTTTAGAAAATCAAGTTGATAAGGTATTGAAGCTACAAAAAGGTGAGCAAAGATTTGTTTTTTGATAGCATAGGAGAGCTGCAGAATATATCACAAAAGGCAGCCATTGAGGTGACTTGAATCGCCACTATCTTCATCATCTACGAGAGAAAAATGTATACAACAATAAGGTGCAAAATTTCAGTAGTTGAGCTTTCATATTTTGTTTTATATTAAATTTTTTTAAGCACAAAAGGATCAAGAGTTGCTTAAAATAGTTTCATTTCAAGTCTTCAAAATAGTGCAGAAATATTTTACAAGGAGTAAACCTACACATAATAGAAAACAAAAGTTAGGTATAGTTCAAGTGATAGAAATATAGCAACATTCTATTGCCTATTATAAAAAAAATAAGACTATAATTGCATAAGTTAGAGTGCATATTAATACATTGAATAGCTTGGAGTTATAAGTGAAAGAGTAGCCAAGCAAAGGAGGGCTTTGCCAAGGATTGAAGGCAGCCATAACATCACCCTAGTTCTGTCTAAAAAAAGTGGATAGAAGGCAGAATTTTCAGACCTTTAGTGAAGGAATTAAAGACTAAAAATTGTAACCAAAAAACAGCCATCAGGAAGGGTGACACTACCTCCAAAATTGGAGAAGAAAATCAGCACATTATAGTAAGAAAATAACTTGACAGGAAGGCATAACTCCGAGGTTAAAGTTTTGGTTGAGTTTATAGTTCCAAGAGGTATTTGCGGACATATTTGGAGAAGAGCAAAACAGGTTTTGAAGACACTCTTGGATAGCAAAAACAAAGGGCCAAAACAGCCAATTAAAGCCCACATTTCGAGCAGGGTAAAAGCAATTTTTTAAAGCACAGGGGGGTAGTCATAGTGTACGTTTGTAAGTCATCCAAAGGGCTCCAAAAGAGCTGAAATAAGAGCAGGTTTCATAGAAATAAAAGGTGTAAGAAATCCACAAAAATAGCACTCAATAAAACCCTAAAAAATAATCTTCGAAAAGCAATAAAAGGTCCTATTCAAAGAGGTTAAAATTTTATATTATTTGAGGTGTTAAAATACACCAAAAGGAGTGCCATAAACCACCAAAGTTGTTGCCCAGATATCAAACCTATAAAATAAACAAAATAAGAAATAAAACAAGGGTGGAGTTGAATTCATAGAAGAGGTGCTATCCCCATTTAATAAAGCTAAAAAATAGGTTTTCTTTCATCCAAGAGTGCCATTGAAGGAAGAACCAATGTACTATCAAAAATATATGTATGCACCAAGAAGAGTTTGGAGAAATAATACACTGGAAAGTGTTAGAAAACTTCAAGGGAGGTTAAAAAGCAAGTTATAATTTTTTTGCCATGTTGTAAATCAAGTTTTAGCATCTAGCATTTCAAGTGTAACATCCTCTAAGCAATAATAAGACAAAGGAGTTTCATACTCCATAGTGTAATGTCCCTCCAAGGTAGAATAAGACTAAAGAGTGCTCAACAAAGGTGCATAAGACAAAATCAGTTTAAATATTCTCCATAAATGAGCACCCAACATGGAGGAAGGAGGTACCTCAACCACAAAAGTGTAAGAACTCAGGTGCCACTTGTCACAGGCACTGAAAAAAGGAGCTATACCAAACATTTGCAAGATTGGAAGGAAAAGACAAGCACCACATATCGTGAGCACTTCGTAATATGTAAGAGCAAATATTTTCAAGAAGTATAGTAAGACAAGTGTCACTTGGAACTCTCATCCCACATTATACCAAACAAATAAATCACCCACATATATAGATATAAATAAGGAGAGATAAATGAGTATCAAGAAGCTAAGTAAAGTTGTTTGTAGAGATACATAGAAACTAGAAAAGAGAGATGTCTACTTGCAAGAGAAAGGTAAATTTGAAGAAAGATACAAGTCTTATATAGTGCACATAATAGCCAAAGACATAGTGAATAATATTGGAGCACATATTCAGCCATCACTCAGTTGAAGAAAAGAAGAAAAATCAGCTCATCCAAAAGAAGGAGAAAGTGCACAAGCAAGGTAGAAGAAGAAGAACCATATTCAGCCACTCCAAACAACTTGCAAATCAGAATTAAAAAAAGTGAGAAATATTTATTATATTGTAAGTTTTATATCAATTCTTATTGCATATTCTAGATATACTATTTAATTAGGGGAAAAATGGTGCACCTAATGAAGCTAAACAATATGCATCTATCGCTAATGAGTGATGAGCATCAAAATGGAAGCATTCAAGTAAGCATGGAAAGATAACCAAAACGCACGAAATGAAGTGAAATGAAGATTTCTTATATTATTTTGATTGATCAAAACCATGGTTACATAAATGTCCCCTTGAGGGCTCTTAGATTGATACAATTGTTTACAAAATGGGGTGCCCAAAGGATCAAGTCCTTTCAAACAAGCTCGTGTGCACTTCCAATGTTCTTCCTCGTACCCACAATTGAGGTGGGTGAACCTATGATGCCACCACTTTGTTCACTATTCTGATCTTGTATTCCTTCCTTGTATACTGTAAAACCTGCACCTACACACAAGGAAACCAGATTTGTTAAATAGCAAGTGCGTATATTGTGAAATATGCAAACCCCAGCATGCACTAAAAGACTAGAAAATGTAAATATGCAATGCGCCTATCTAAAACAACTCCAAATGATCTGAAATTGTAGAGATATGTAAAATAGATGATTTTGGGAAGATCTAATCACAAATAGAATAGAAATTGCATCCGATGGCGTGGCGCATTCGCAGTTTACCTACAAAGCCTGCAAAACCCAAAACAAGCAATTTCTGGACCAAAACACATCCAAATCAAATGAAACTTGGAAAGTATGCATAAAATATGATTTTAAGAGAACCCATATGGTCATATTTGTAAAAATCAGTTTCATGTGCATCTTCAGATGGTCCCCGGAAGCCTACAAAACACTAAAAATGCAATATCTCGCTCAATATGACTCCAAAATGCATGAAATTTGGACAGGAGATTCATATGCTACTCTAGAATATGCCTAAAAAATAATAGTAAAGAAATCATGCACAGATATACCACCATCCCTTGCAGGGATGGTGGTGACTGTCACAGAATGGGGACCATCCTGGGGTGGGACGACCACCAATTCTGCCCTTATTTTACCACCAATTCCTCTATGAATTGGTTAGGAACCTTCTCAATAGTGTTGTCATCAAATTTGGTGGTGAAATTCACTCAGATGATTCAGTTTTGCAAATAAATTGTGCCTCCTAGATCACTCGCAAACCTCCTTCGCTAGGTAGAGATTTCGAGGGAAAAGGGCACAAAAAGGTGAGGGGAAATCTTGGCAGCACTTCGTTGCTATGTCTCAAAACTCCTCTCTATATCTTGTGTGGAAAATGGATCCACTTTATAGCCAAAGGAGGCCTTTGGGCAAATGGGCATGCAAGGGCATGCAGGGCAAGAGGTGCCACTTGTCAAAAATTGAGCATGCATTGGAGGGGGAAGAGAATCTCCCATTTTGGCCTCCATCATACAGCATGTCATAAGGATTATGCACCCTTAGACATGCATGCTCGAATAGGTAGGATAAATGGTAGTTTTTGGGTGCCATTTATCCAAAATTTGACTTTTTGGGAGTCAAATCTCCATGGTCATCCCAGGGTGGGATGGTCATGCCTATATGGCCCAAAACCTCCCAAAAGTGGGGTAGATCCTTCCAAGAGTGGTTAGGACCACTATTAAACCTCTGAGGGTTGCCCAAGGGGGCCATATGATGTCAATTAACCAATGCTTTCGATTACCTAATCGGATTGACATGATTTTAGTGTCTATAGATGCCCCTTTTTGAGATGCATTGTGTGCAACACAATGCTAAGAAAAAATAGATGACTAAAATGTTGAATTATTAGGGTTATTCAATAACCTAACCAACTTTAGATGCCCCAATCATGGAAAGAGCATGCATTCTTGAATCCTTGCTTCTGACGAGCTAAGGAACTTGCTTCAAGTACAACCTTTCCAGTAAGGTTGACTTGATCTTGGAAATTGTTCAATCATGAAGATGAAGCTAATTCCTTCATGCTTCTATAATGCCAAGCATTTTTTTAATTTAAATTTGTGCTTGTTTGCTGCCCCAAGTAGGGGCATGATTATCTTTGTCAATGATTCATTGAACGAACGCAATTTGCATGATTGAGTGTTTGATTGTTGATTTTGATTATGAATTTATTAAGTATGACTACCCCCTCAAGAGATGAGTCGATGAGGGAATGACCAATGATAAAAGTGATGAGTCACTTGACACATATGACTTTGTTAGGGTTTCCTTCGATTTTACTCATTGAAAAATGGAGCATTTTTTGAGAGGATTTTGGTGACTTTGTTGATGTTTCATGGAAGAAAGGAGTCAAAAACTTCATTCCCATGGGGTGGTCCAGCCACAATGGCCTTCTTAGGGATTAAATTAAGGACTTTTCCATTTCTCCATGAGCAATTTAGGTTCATCTTGATGCCTATTGAATTTTGACCAAATTTGAGCTATTTTTGGTGGGTTTTGGACCCTTTTTGGTGCATTTTAAGTTGTTTTGATGAGATTTTTTGGTGGCCATCCTAGGGTGGGATGGTGGCATAGTTTATGACCATCCTAGGGTGGGAAGGCCAGCCAATTATCCACTCATCCCACCCAGGGATGGTCAGGGCCCTGGGAGGGTTATTTAAGCCAAAAATGGGTCATTTGGGCTCATTTGTGCATTTGCAACTTTGCAGCTTGAGAGGTGAGGAGGAGGAGAAGGATTATAAATAGTGGAGTACTACTAAAATCATCCTATAATCACCATGAGCCAGCATGCAGACTCATCCAATGATGGAGTCGATGCGAGACGGGTAAGAGTTGAATTTCTTACTACACTATGCTAGTTTAAAAGTGGAATTATTGCTTGTTTTTGCTTTTTGGTAGAGCACACTAAATCCTTAGTAATTGAACCTAATTAGGGATGCCCTACAATATTTTATACTTATTTTTGTGTTTTTATGCAATTTTATTGCTTTTTAGGGCTTTTTGATTGCTTAATTTTTGCTATTTTTGGTGGCCTAAAAGGCCCATTTTGGCCCAATTTGGGGGTCGTCCCTGGGTGGGACGGCCAGCCTAGGATATTTAGTGGCCATCCCTAGGTGGGATAGTCATAGATTTGGGGCCATCCCTAGGTGGGACGGTCACAAAATGGCCTAAAAAAGGGGCCATTTTGGTTTTTTGGTATTTTTGGGTCATTTTGAAGCTTGTTTGATGCTTATTATTGACCGACCTATCTCTGCTAGGTGGTTAAGAGTCGGTATCAAGTTTTGAATCTCTTTGAGACCATGAGAGACTTATTGACTAAGGTATACTAGGAATGGCTTGATGCCATTGGCCTCAAGCATGTGACATGGTTAGAGCCCATGGTGGGCGACCATGCCTACTTGACTACGCTTATTGACTTATGGGATCCATGCACCAACACCTTCCACCTACCAATAGGGGAGATGATAGTGATACTAGAGGATGTCTATCAGATATTATGCATTTTGATAGAGGGGTGATCGATTGAGTCTACTCATCGAGACCAAAGAGATGCAGTGATGGAGAGGTACTTTGGTAGGGCCATAGAGGAGGTGATAGATGACTCTCTCAGTGGAGGCATACTGGTGGGGTATTGGTATGAGGCTAGGGTATTGGGTGTGAGGTATGTTTTTTTGATGATATCTCAAATATGCTACTACTAGACTCATCGGGTGCCAGGTTTCCCTGGAACCTTCTAGAGTTAGTGTTTACTCTAGTAGGGTGCACTATGGAGCAGCCACTAGTGATGGCATGGGGGATGACACTACTAGCATAGTTGTATGATGAGTTATACAAGATCTACTCCTAAGGGTGGAAGGGCTTGGGATGTAACTTTCTACTATAGGTGTAGGGATGGTAGCATATAGTTGTGGATCGACCATAGGGATTGCCTTGGATGACATGAGCACAACTAGTAAACCGAGAGATTGGCTATGAGATCCTATGGTAGTAAGCCTAGGAGGTAGGGTAGAGTCATCACCTTACTAGTGATGTGGACCATTATACCTAATATTTTATAGGACTCAGAGTAGTAGATGTATTCTAGAGACCTTATAGGGATTACCCAACATGGTCTGATGTTGAGGTGCAACTCCACCGAGTGAGGTGAGGTAGATGGTTGGTTGGTTGACATGGGATAGAGTGGGAGTACTTCCCTTATGCTTAGGTTATATGATAGTTTAGGCTATGATAGGGGTTGCCTAGTGAGCCAGTGGTCTATCGATACTACGGGGATGAGAGGACACTGAGGTGGCCGATAGTGGAGGTGGTAGGAGGGGAGGTAGATCCTATAGTAGACATTCTAGACTTGGATGATGTTGAGACTATAGAGGAGTATGACTCCTAGTGGGTGATGTACCAGTGGTAGGGAGAGGGACCACTAGGGGGAGATGTAGTAGGGGAAAATAGAGGCTCAACATTCCACTCCTAAGGAGGGCCATGGAGAGGTAGGTGAGTGATATGGGTTTGGTCACATGGTAGATGAGTAGGTAGACCTCCTAGACTTAGGAGATCAGGGTGACTTTGGGGATGATGACATTAGGGATCAGGGGGTGTAGGTATAGTAGGTCACATAGGGTGACAAATATAGAGCTATAGGAGGAGCTGATCAGGGTCAAGTAGGAGAGAGATCTCCTTTAAACATAGGTACAGGATGCCCAAGTAGAGATAGCAGCTCTACGAGCATAGTTAAGATCTCAAAGCCCTAGTCAGGAGGGACCTAGAAGTGGGGAGATGGCCAAGCTATGGGAGGAGGTGGTATAACTCCAAGGCTTAGTGGAGACATACCAGGTGAGATGTCGATAGGATCAAGCTTTTACTGATGAGTTAGAGGATGAGATAGTGCACCTTAGGGGGCGCATACCAACCCGTCCATCTGCTAGTGGGTCACACCAGAGTCGATGGAGTGGTACAAGATAGTATTCAATGAGGATGGAGGTACCTAGATCTACACAGAGGATGGACAGGGTAGGGGGTAGTAGGTCTAGGAGTTCTTGGTGAGCTCGACCTGAGGGTAGGGGTGAGAGTCATAGTATCGATCCTACGTGACCATGGTTATTGAGACTCTGATGGCTCTTTTTTATTTTTTTTGGTATTGTGAGGTCGAAGGACCCACTTTATTGTAGCCTATCGAGGATTATGATGTATCTTTTTACCCCATACATATACATATATATATATGAGCTTTTATGTTTTATCATCATGTGTTTCATTACTTTATGAGATGTATGCAATGTATTTATTTGCTTTATGATATGATGATGGATGTTTATCATGTATGCATATGTTGTGATTTGATTTGATTTGATGATATGTATATGCATGGATGCATAATGAGATGGATGATTGATTGATCTAGATGATGAAATGTGTACACTATATGACATACTATGTTAGCACCATAGACTGTATAGAATTCATCAATTCATGTGTAATATTGTCATGAGACTATGTAATGGATTTGTGAATAATGGTATGAAATAGAATGTGAAAAATGGAATGAATGAATGAATGTTATAGAATGTCTATGAGGTTTTCATGAGACTCAAACACTCTAGTCAACTGATCAAAAGTTATATACTAACCATGCAAGACTTTTTGACAAGGTATGAATCTGCTAGGATGACCCAGATACTCAATATCCCTGTGTGTGCAAGTGAGTTCATTTTTGTGATACGCATAAGATTACCCCAGTGCCAAATAAGATTGATGCAACCCATCTATACTAAAGATCACCCTATGAGTATCATGATCCTAGGTTTTGTACTTAGTTGGATTAGACCACTAGGTAGTATAGGCTACCAAAATCTAGCTCATCCACATGCAAACATTGGTCTGTACACACGCAAAAAGCTAATGTGATAGACATATCATCATGCGTAAGGATACCACCATTGCCAGGAAGGCTTGATGCCACCTAACCTGTAATGAGGATCACCTAATGGTTTGTCAAATGCTAAGAATTCTAGGGATTCAAGTTCAATACTCCCTTATTTTATTTTATTTGATTTTAGGGATACTTGCTCATACTTAGTGATGAAAATCACTATTTATTTTGTATTTTGTTTTCTTTGAGCAAGGGATTTGGGGAGTGGTGATAACCACTATTTATTTTGCTTTTGATTTTTTGCTTTTTGGGATTTTTCTTATTGATAGTGGTGAAAACCACTATTTATTTTGGGGAATTGGGTAAGGAGGAGCTTGTCCTTTTGTCAATTCTCAGCATTCTTGAACCATCCACATAGGGGGATGAGCAAGATAAAATTTTCACTTAAGGTAACCTAGACCACTTCGTAGGTTTCATATTTCCTTGTGCAAAACTTGGATTTATTAGTGTGAAAAATGTGTTGGGATTTTGAAGTATACAAGGTACAATCTAAGCAAGACTCTACCTCCTAAAAATTAGGATAGCTTTCTACAAAATCTGAAAAGAAAACTAGAGATGGTTGAGTGACCAAAAACCCTAATGACATTCTAGAACAAATGGCTAGGTGAAGGGAATGGACACAAATATGAAAAGTGGGAAATGTAGGTGGAAATGATAAGTGAAATATGAAATGATGTGAATGATGACTTGAACAACATTGATTTTGAATGATGACTAGTGTACAGTCTCAGTGCTAGACATGTATGAGCAACTCTAAAATGCAAAGTGCAATGATGAGTATGCCTAATGCAAGTGATGATATAATGCAATGGTATGCAATGTGATGTGATGCAATATTTTTGTATTTTTGATGTTTTGATGATGTTTTTAGATTTTGATATATATATATATATGTTGACCAATGGGCTTACTAGATGCCATTGGGGCATTTTGGGTGACCAAAGGGCTTATAGATGCCTTTGGGGCATTTTGGGTGACCTAGATGGTCATAGACCACCTAGGAGCATTTTGGGTTGACCAAGTAGTATGTAGATACCCTTGGAGCATTTTGGGGTGACCTAGATGGTCATAGACCACCTAGGAGCATTTTGGGTTGACCAAGCGATATGTAGATACCCTTGGAGCATTTTTTGGGGTGACCTAGATGGTCATAGACCACCTAGGAGCATTTTGGGTTGACCAAGCGGTATGTAGATACCCTTGGAGCATTTTGGGGTGACCTAGATGGTCATAGACTACCTAGGAGCATTTTGGGTTGACCAAGCGATACATAGATACCCTTGGAGCATTTTGGGGTGACCTAGATGGTCATAGACCACCTAGGAGCATTTTGGGTTGACCAAGTAGTATGTAGATACCCTTGGAGCATTTTGGGGTGACCTAGATGGTCATAGACCACCTAGGAGCATTTTGGGTTGACCAAGCAGTATGTAGATACCCTTGGAGCATTTTAGGGTGACCTAGATGGTCATAGACCACCTAGGAGCATTTTGGGTTGACCAAGTGGTATGTAGATACCCTTGGAGCATTTTGGAGTGACCTAGATGGTCATAGACCACCTAGGAGCATTTTGGGTTGACCAAGCAGTACATAGATACCCTTGGAGCATTTTAGGGTGACCTAGATGGTCATAGACCACCTAGGAGCATTTTGGGTTGACCAAGCGTATGTAGATACCCTTGGAGCATTTTGGGGTGGGCCACAACACTCTAGGCATGGAAAGGCCATAGATGAAGGATGTTCAAGGGTTCAAGATCCTCGATTCCTTCAAGGGAGGCTAGGTGGTAAGTTTTGGGTCCAATCTGACTAGTGATGACAAAAGGACCTAACCAGTTTACCGTAAACTTGTCCCATAGATGGGGTGACAAATTAGAATTTTGTTGGTTCTCTTTCAGAATGAGGTCACCAACTTGAAAGTCTCTATGATGGACTTTCATATTATAAGCTCTCTTAAGTCACTCTTGATAAACGTGCAGGTGCTCAAGAGCATTGATGCATCATTCATCAAGCAACGTAAGTTGGTCTAAGTGAGCCTACCATGCAGTATCATCATCGATGAACTCTTGCATGGATATGCATAATGATGGGATTTCTAGCTCTAGAGGTATGACTACCTCGGTGCCATACACTAGTGAAAATGGAGTGGCCCCAATGGGCATCCGAATGCTAGTGTGGTAGGCCCATAGAGCAAGGGGTATTTGCGTGTGCCAATCGGTGTGATTTTCTTTAACTATTTTCTTTAGAATGGTAATCAATATTTTGTTTGATGCCTCTACTTGCCCATTTGCTTGTGGATAATAGGGCATCAAAAAGTTGTGTTGGATATTATACTTTGCTATCAAAGCATGCACATCTTTATTCTTGAATGATGTCCCATTATCAAAAATGATCTTGGATGGAATACCAAAATGACAAATGATATTGTGCAATATGAACTCCGCTATGCAGGGTCCTATCATAGTGGTAAGGGGAATTGCTTCCACCCATTTTGTGAAATACTTGATAGCCATAATGATGAACATGTGATGGCCCGAGGAGGTAGGTGAGATTTTCTCGATTAAATCAAACCCCCATTGTGAGAATGGCCAAGCTGATTGAATCGGTTGTAAGGCCTGAGAAGGTACGTGTGTCAAGTTAGCATGGTGTTGACACTTCACGCACTTCTTAACATAAGCACAACAATATTGCTCTAAGGTTGGCCAATAATAGCCCATGTGAAGAATGCGCTTAGCGATAGCCATGCCACTAAAATGGCCACCACATGTACCATCGTGTGCTTGGGTGATTGCCCAAACTGACTCTTGATGCTCTAAGCAATGAAGGAGGATCCCTTCATAGCTCCGATGATACAAAATATCTCCTAGCAAGACATACTTTGCCACTTTTTATTTAAATGTCCTTTTGGTGGTATGCGACAACCCAGGAGGGAGATTACCAAGCTTTAGGTACTCCTTGATTTGGGTAGACCAGTCCTATTGTGAGGAAGCCTCGATTGCATGAATTGCCTATCCCTCTTGAAGTTCATCCCGAGCGAATGTTGATTGGGAAAGAACTTGTAAGAATAGCATTGTACTACTATCAAAAGGGGTTTGAGGGAATAGAGTCCCCCAAGCGGCATGATTCAAGTGCTCATGAATTTGTGAGAACCTATCTTGATGAGGTTCAATCTAAATCAAGTGGACTTCTAGCATGGATTGAGTGTTCTCATGCTCAACCATAGATTGTGATAGCATTTTGACCTGAATGGTTGTCATCTCATCCGCAAGGTTCTATAGGATCAAGGACCCTAGGGAGGCCATTGTATCCATAAAATGATTAGATGATCGAGGGAGTGCCTCGATATCATACCATTCAAACTTTTCTAGGAGTTTATCCACAAGGGCTTTATAGGCTTGTAGAACTAGGCACTTGCATTGGAAAATCCCTTTGACCTAGTTTACGATGAGCAAGGAGTCACCAAAAATGTTGAGCTTGGTTATTTTCATAGTGATAGCCATTTGAAGACCTATGAGCAAGGCTTCATACTCGACATTGTTGTTAGTGCATGGGAAATCGAGTTTGAAAGATAGGGGTATAGGAGCCCCTTGAGGTGTGAAAAACATGATCCCTATACCACCCCCTTGCTCGCACTTGGAGCCATCAAAGAATAGAGTCATATCAGCCTATGACTTAGGCTCATCAGAATCAGGTGATTCTGATATTTGGAAGACTCCATCATCGGGAAGCTCCATGCTAAGAGGTTGCTCATCCTAGAGGGGAGCCTCTACGAGTTGATCGATGATGACCTGACCCTTAATTGATTTTTATCCAATAAATTCTAGGTCAAACTCTATCAACAACATGATCCATTTCATTGTGTGACTATTGTGATAAGTATGACTCATCATGTATCGCAATGGATTCTCTTTTGATACAACATACGTGGTATGACTAAGCATGTAATGGTATAGCTTCTTGGTGGTGAAAACCATCGCTAGGCATAGCTTCTCAATGTATGCATACTTGATTTCATAGCTGACCAAGGTGCGGCTAAGATAGTAAGTAGCATGTTCCTTATGCAATTCATTATTCTGGGCTAACATGGTACCCAATGCAATCTCAATGGCTGAGATGTATAAGTGGAATGACACTCCTAGTCTAGGTGGAGCCAATACTGGTGGTGAAGCCAGATATTGTTTGATTGCATCAAAGGTAGCTTGACACTCATCATCCCAATGGAATGTGACCCCCTTATGCAATAGCTTGTTCATGGGTCGACATTTGTTCGATAATTGTGCTATGAAGTGCTTGATGGATGTGACCTTACCCTGTAGGCTTTGGAGTTGCTTAATGGTAGTTGGGGGAGGCATCTCGAGGATTACCTTGACCTTGTTGGGGTCCACTTTGATGCCTCATTTAGAGACTATAAATCCCAAGAGCTTTCTAGATGTGATACCGAAGATGCACTTCTTGGGGTTCAATCTCACGTTATGCTCAATAAGGTGATCGAGGACTTTGCGCAAGACATCGAGATGCTCATGGCATAATAAGGATTTGGCCAATAAGTCATCCATGTAATATTCCAAAATCTTATGCATGTAATCATGGAAGATGTATGTCATGGCACGTTGGTAGGTAGCACCAATATTTTTAAGGCCAAAAGGCATGACCTTATAGCAAAATATCCCCCAAGGCATTGTGAATATCATTTTGAGTTGGTCTTCTAGATTGATACGAATCTGGTTGTATCCAGAAAAACCATCCATGAGGGATAACATTTCATGGCCCATTGTGGCATCTACCAGGGCATCGATGCTCGACAAAGGAAAATCATCCTTAGGACTCGCTTTGTTTAGGTCTCGAAAGTTGGTGCAAATGTGAATCCTCCCATCGGGCTTCTTGATGGGAACCATGTTGGACAACCATGGTGGATAGTCTATGGAAATGATGAACTTGGCATCCAACAACTTTTGTAGCTCATATTTAACCATTAAGGCTACTATCGGATGCATATTTCTCAGCTTTTGCTTAACCGGCTTGGCCTTGGGGTCAAGCATCAGATTGTGCATGACTAGATTTGGATCCAATCCTAGCATGTCTTTGTAGGACCATGCAAAAGCCTCCTTCTTCTCTATGAGAAGGGCTATGTAATCAGCTTGCTCTTCAGGGGATAGGCTTTCCCCTAACTTGATATATTAAGGATTCTCAGGATCTGAGCCGATATCTTTGTCAATCATTGGCTCGATTGACATATGCGACCCCTCCTCCAACTGGTGGGGAGTAGGGATCAGGTGAATGTCATCTGCTGGGTTTAGATCAGCAATTGGAACCTCAGGTTCCTCCTCAACATGGAAGACATCATGAGTAGGCCTTGGAGAGAAATGAAATGGTTGTAGCATCTCATCGCAAGGCCAGTACTCAGAAGGTGATGGGGGAGAATCTCCCTGATCAAAGTCAATTGCCCCCAAGTCGAGGTGCAATGGCTTCAATGGGTTATTCGGATCTCGTAGGGGCTCAAAAAGGTCTATGGAAATCATGTTTATGGATGGATGATTTCCCCTAGGTGGTGATGGTGTCTATCGACATCGAGATATCGCAAGACCTGAGGAGGTGGTTGCGGTGGAGGTTGAATGATCGAAGGTGGTCGGTGTGGTTACGGGTGGACTTGCCCTTCTAAAGGAGGAAGTTATCACCAGATAGGATCATGTAAGGGGAATATACATAGATAGAACTCATCCTCATCATCCAAAGGGACGATCCATGAGTACTCTCCATCTGAACTAGAAGAGTCAATGGATGCCACTCCATAATCTGACTCATCATCAGATGTCCACTCATAAGGAGACCCTTGATCTTCTTCCTCACTATCATGTGGAAGGGTATGCAAAATTTCACCTCTCTCATAAGATTGGTTGACCTCACAATGTATCTCTTGGTCACTCAAGGGTGCAGGGAAGTAGTCTCCTAGTGAGTAGACTCGATTAGGATTGGCGTAAGGATCACATGCAAGCTCATCCCTAAAGTTTAGAGTCATGCACTCTAAACTATCCATGAGGACATCGAGGGGCACAGGCTTGTTGTGTCCCAAACCAGACTTATCATAAGGCATTTGATACTATAGCTGGTAAGGGACATGGGTGCCTTGCTCATACAAGCCCAACCCATAACCATGCCAATTACAGAGATGAAGATACTTCATGGCAAAGTTAGGGTTGGACATGTAGTTGATGTCCTCAAAAAAGGGCTCTTCATCCTCTTCCTACTATTGATAAGGCTCGATGCCATAGTCGAGACCCCCATAGATGAAATTTGTCTAATTAGGGGGAAGGCCAAGAGGTACGATAGTGCCTATGGGAAGATGAGGTCGACCCATATCTTGCACCGACTCGATAGTAGGAGTGGTTGTGACATTCCTAACCATGTACTCTCCTAAACTAGTAGAAGCTAGATGCACTATGACCTATGGCTATAGAGAAGGAGGAGATGAGAGTGAGGCTTGAATTGATTCAATATTTACCTCATGAGGTAGCTCCTCATACTAGGCTAGGAATCTCGCTTGTGGAGATGGTGGATATGGTCGGAGGGCTCTCATCAATAGGCCTCTTCCCCATGTCTCTCGATGGAGGATTCATCGATGATGAAGGCATGTTGGGGGTGCTGAAGATGAGGATGGTATGGCATGAGATGATGATGGATTGAATGAAGGTGATGGTGATGGAGTCAGACCTTGGCTGGATTCATTCGATTGAAAATCTAGATGGGTGGATGGTAAGGTAGACTCAAGGATCTATTGCACCATGTTGTAGTACTTGAAGGGTTCTAGGTCTATGAGGATGACATGAACTTGCCCTTCATAGGTGTATTTTAGGCATTGGTGAGCAATGGAAGGGACACACTTCATGTCCCTGATCCAAGGTCTACCTAGCAAGATATTGTATGCCATATCACCCTCCAAGATGTGGCACAGTGTCGGTATGGTCTTTTGTCCTACCTGAATGGGTAGGACTATCGTACCAACTATTGAGCATATGGCATCATTAAATGCTCGAAGGGTGTAGGTAGATGTGACAATATGGGATGTTGGGAGCTTCAGATGCTTGAGAGCTATTGTAGTGATGATGTTGTTAGAAGAGCCAGTGTCTATCAACACTCTCTTGTAGGGTGTTCCATTTACACATGTGATGATGTGCAAGGGAGGATCCACCATATCATTTGGAACTGGTTTAAGCTCATCTTCTCGAAAGGTAATCATCGGTTTCATGCATTGCCGAACATGCCCCACAAAATTATTGAAGGAGTTAGACTCCTAGGGCTGTAGCTCGATTGCCTTAAGGATCTCCATTAGAGCTTCTCTATGAGGTGGAGATTGTTGAATGAGCTCATAGATGGAGAGTTAGGTAGATGTCATTCTCAGGCTCTGAGTGAGCTTGCTCTTAATTGTGACCATAAGTCTAGGTGGGAGGCTCGACACTAGAGGTGGTAGAGGCTATGATATTGAAGGAACATCACCTTGAGCCATAGGTGGTGTGATTGGACTTGGGTACCACCTATTCCTCATTACAATGTTGATCATGTTGACATACCCTTGCTGAGGGGGTGCATGATGAACCTCATTCACCTAGGGTGTTGGCTTGGCCTGCTCCACATGGGCAGGCAATGGGTCTTTAAAAACACCCATCTATTGGTTGTTTGGCATGATAGGGTTGTCTACCTGAAGGGCATTCCTATCGATCATGTCTTGCACCAAATGCTTGAACTTATAGCACATTTGCATGTCATGCCCATTTTGCCTATGAAACTTACAATATAGGTCTTCTCGGTACCCTTTGGGCTTTGGTGCATTTGGGTCGATAGGTCGACTCTCAGGTAGATTGATCGAATTAGCTGCTAAGAGGTGCTCAAACAAAGAGTCCATAGACTCTGTAATGGGCGTGAACTATCGCTTGGGGTGATGCTATTGATTTTGCCCTTGATTATTCTGGTTGTCCTTGTTATAGTTCCCAGGTGTGGCCTGATAATTAGGCTTTTGAGGTGGCACGGGTTGCACTAGCCCTGGGATGCTAATGGCAACCTGATTGACTACTATTGGCTTAGGTTGCATTGGGCTATTCTTAGCATTCTTGTTCCACTCCTTCTTGTGAGGCTTCACAATTTCTCCCTCTTGAATCTTGATGTCTTCAATTATTCTAGCTTGTGCTAGGGCATCTTCAAGAGTCGGATATTGTTGTAGTTGCAACAACAAGGAGATCGGCTTTAGGTAGCTCTTGGCAAACATCTGAGTCAACTCTGACATGGGGAGTAGATAAGGTAGCTTGGCGAGCAATGCTCACCACCTATTGCCATAATTTGCTATTGACTCATCATCATATTGTTTCAACCCAGCGAGATCATCCAACATCGCCTTCCTCTTGGTATTGAAGGTGAAGCATTCTAGGAATGCATCTACAAGTTGATCCAAATTATGGATGCTATGCTTTGAGAGTTGGGTAAACCACTCCATGGTTAGGCCAGAGAGGGTAGTCATAAATATTTACAAAAGCAAAGCATCATTATCCTGGATGCCAAAGCATTGGCTCAAGAACTTGGTAACATGCTCCTGCGCATCTTCCTCTCCCTTAAAGGTAGCCAACTGAGGCATCTTAAACTACTCTAGATAGGAAGGGGTAGGCATCGAAGGATGAAGGGGTTGACTGCATAGCTGGTGCAAAGTGGGATTTTGAGATCCAGACCCAGAGGTCTTGTTCTCTACTGACTCTAAGTGCTCTAGCAGTACCTTATATGCATCAGAGGATTTGATCTCCTCTTCTTTGCTCTTATCCTATGATGGAGGGTGAGGATCCTCAGGCCTATTTTAGGGTGGTGGCATGTCACCCCCTACCTTGGTAAGGCATTTCCAAATATTCTACCTCTAGCTCATGCTCAGTGTAAGCCCCATAGGGCATCTCTTGAGCTAGTCTATAAAGAGGGGTAGCTACCTACTATGGGTACCCTATGTTTGGCCTGGGAGGCAAGTCTTGATCTAGCCTAGGAGGTCATAGAGGTAACATTGGATAAGGCCTAGGAGACCTATCTCGAATGAGCATGGGTTTCCTTAGATGGACTTCCTATCTATATGTTCTAGGGGTAGGGACCCTCTCATATAAAGTTTTCTAGAATAGCTCGTTGGTCTATCATTCGATTCTTTCTTTCTCAAGTTGATGCAAGCGGTCTAGTTGCTCTTTGTCTCACCAAAGTTGCTTGAACTATGCTTGGCATTTCGCATATCTTACAACCACTTGATTGATCTATTCCACTATGTGGGGCCTAGGAGGCCTAGGAGTCTCACCCTAAGGCCGACCTCATTCAAGATAATCTATCATATCCATCATGCGCTTCCCTCGATCGAGGGTAGTCACATTTACTTGAGGTTCAGGCCTAAGCATATGCTCATTATACTCAGCATGCATAGAGGCACATCGTGCTTGCATGGTATACTACTCTTGAGGATAATTAAGGATTTCCTCATGCCTTCCTTCATGAATGAGGAAGGGAAGGGCAGAGTTTGCTCACCTTGAGCGATGAGTATCATACTCATCCTATTGTCTAGGCTATTGGAACCTATCAAGGTGATGTAGAGGTAAAGTATGATCAATCTACTCTACCCAATGTGTGAAGTCATGCTCTAGCCCATAAATAGGTATGTTAGACCTATCAAGCATATGGATGCATGGCACCACTCTATCTACTTGCACCTCAGTGCATTGTTGCCTTTCATCAAGGAAGGCATGTGATGTGTCTACATACCAAGAACACTCTCCTAGATAAGGTCCATCACCCATAGGGGTGTCCCGCATAGGGCTCCCTTGTAGGTGTTGTTCATGTCCCACTATTCTAGGACTTGGGTGAGTAGAGGCTCACTAAGGAGGTATGACCAAATCCTTAGGGCTAAAGCAAAGATGACTCATATCTCCTAGTCCACTCTTCATAGTGATACACCCCTCCAAAGAGGAATACATGCTATTTTGCAAGACTAGGATAGATCTTGGAGTCATCCTTGGCAAAGAACAAGGGTTCATGGGAGTTGAGGCAATGGGTGGAGATGAAAGCCACCATCGTTGACCTCTACTAGTGGTTGGTGATGAAATCCAACTCACTAGCATTCAAGTGGAGCATGGTGTGTGTGGTTATTTTTAAGCCCAAATAAATTAAACAATGAAGCATTCGATGATCATTCACTAAATGCAAAGAAATTACATTTTACTTTCAGAAAGCTAGATAAAAAGAAACCTAGAAGATGCAAACCCTAAATGATAGCCTACCCATTAGGTAGCCTACATGCAAGCAAACCATACAAGGGCATCATTACTTAACTTATTTTTTTTTTATTTTTCTTTGTTATTTTGCATTTATAATAAAATGAAACTATCTTTCTACCTTTCTAGCAATCAAAGAATGCAAGAAAAACCAGATTTGAACAATTTCTAACCGTGTAATAGAAAACCAAAAGTTCAGGCACCTACCTCATCGCCCAAGGAACCTACTATTTCTGGAATTTGGAGCAGAAAAGCTCTCTATTTTGTGACCATCCTAGGGTGGGATGGCTTCCAATTTTATGGCCATCCTAGGGTGGGATGGTTGTGTGGCCATCCCAGGGTGGCACGAGGAGCAGTCCAGAGGTCGTTTTAGGCCAGAACGACCAATACCTACAATAGAAACCAAGCAAAAATTGAGGTTAAACCTTCAATTAAGCAATAGGGATAGGGTCCCACCATGATCACCACTAAATTAGAGGAAAAATAGTGCACCTAATGTAGCTAAACAATATGCATCTATCGCTAATGAGTGATAAGCATCAAAATGGAAGCATTCAAGTAAGCATGGAAAGATAACCAAAACGCACGAAATGAAGTGAAATGAAGCTTTATTATATTATTTTGATTGATAAAAACCATGGTTACATAAATTTCCCCTTGAGGGCTCTATATTGATACAATTTTTACAAAATGGGGTGCCCAAAGGATCAAGTCCTTTCAAAGAAGCTCGTGTGCACTTCCAATGTTCTTCCTCGTACCCACAATTGAGGTGGGTGAACCTATGATGCCACCACTTTGTTCTTCTATGATCTTGTATTCCTTCCTTATACACTGTAAGACCTACACCTACACACAAGGAAACCATAATTGTTAAATAGCAAGTGCGTATATTGAAAACATGCAAACCCCACAGGCACTAAAAGACTAGAAAACATGAATATGCAATATGCCTATCTAAAACAACTCCAAATGATCTGAAATTGTAGATATATGTAAAATATATTATTTTGGGAATATCTAATTAAAAATAGAATAGAAATTGCATCCGATGGTGTGGCGCATTCGCAGTTTACCTACAAAGCCTACAAAACCCAAAACAAGCAATTTCTGGACCAAAACACATCCAAATAAAATGAAACTTGGATAGTATGCATAAAATATGATTTTAAGAGAACCCATATGGTCATATTTGCAAAATAAGTAACATTTTCATGTGCATCTTTAGATGGTCCCCGAAAGCCTACAAAACACTAAAAATGCAATATCTCGCTCAATATGACTCCAAAATGCATGAAATTTGGATAGGAGACTCATATGCTACTCTAGAATATACCTAAAAAATAATAGTAAAAAAATAATGCATATATATGCCACCATACCTTGGTAGGATGGTGGTGACTATCATAGAATGGGGACCATCCTGGGGTGGGATGACCACCAATTCTGCCCTTATTTTACCACCAATTCCTCTGTGAATTGGTTAGGAACCTCCTCAATAGTGTTTTCATCAAATTTGGTGGTGAAATTCACTCAGATGATTCGGTTTTGCAAACAAATTGTGCCTCCTAGATCACTCGCAAACCTCCTTCGCTAGGTAGAGATTTCGAGGGAAAAGGGCACAAAAAGGTGAGGGGAAATCTTGGCAGCACTTCGTTGCTATGTCTCAAAACTCCTCTCTATATTTTGTGTGGAAAATGGATCCACTTTATAGCCAAAGGAGGCCTTTGGGAAAATGGGCATGCAAGGGCATGCAGGGCAAGAGGTGCCACTTGTCAAAAATTGAGCATGCATTGGAGGGGGAAGAGAATCTCCCATTTTGGCCTCCCTCATGTAGCATGTCATAAGGATTCTGCACCCTTTGACCTGCATGCTTGAATAGGTGGGATAAATGGTAGTTTTTGGGTGCCATTTATCCATATTTTGACTTTTTGGGGGTCAAAGTTCATGGTCATCCCACCCAGGGATGACCACACATGGTCGTCCCTGGGTGGGACGACCATGAACTGTGGCCATCCCTGGGTGGGACGGCCATGCCTACATGCCCCAAAACTTCCCAAAAGTGGGGTAAAAGCTCCCAAAAGTGGTTAGGACCACTATTAAACCTCTGAGGGTTGCCCAAGGGGGCCATATGATGTCAATTAACCAATGCTTTTGATTGCCTAATCGTATTGACATGATTTTAGTGTCTACAACTAGTAGGAGTAATAAGGTGATGAAAATATCTCTAGAATAGAATATTGATTATATTGAAGACGTAAAGTAAAACTAGAAGTATTTATATAATTTCCATTTCTTCTAAAGAATATTTTAAGACTCTTAACATAGGGAGATATAAGGAGTAGTAAACTATGGATGAAATTTTGCACCCTTCAGGAATTGATTCCCTTTGTTCAAAAGGAGCTTGCCAAAATTTTGAGGAACATTGTGTCAAAACCTAAAACATGTCATGTTTAGGGAGACTACTCAAATGGCCATATTCATAGGTCATGTGAATAAACCTTGGGACCTTCCAAGTATCAAAAGTGGTTTTCATAACTCATTTGGGGCATTCTTAGCCCATCCAAGCCTGGTCACTATGGACCAGAGTGGTTGGATCCTAGCCGTTGTAGCTCAAAGTGGCGAAACCTTAGTTGATATAAACCAAAATGGCCAAACCTTAGTCACTACAAATGATAGAGGCTAAAACCTAAAATGCATTTTGCCACCAATCTAGCCTAATATCGGGTGGAAGTGCTAGTTTGCATGCAATAAATTCGAGCAGGTATAATGTTGCATGATTCCTCATGGCCAGTCTACATGAAAGACTCATGTCTTGATTTAGACACTAGTTAACTGGTCCTTAAGGGTAGACAAAGGGAAAATTTCTCATGCTAACATCCAGTGTGCATGCAAAAAAGTCAATCCTAGGGTTTTGACATTGACCTAGGGCTTCAAACACATTATAAGGTGTAGACCTAAGGGCACCAAAGAGAGAATTAGAGACTTTATGTAGAGACACGATCGAGGAGAGATTTTTGAGACTTAGAGATATTTTCTTGTAGCGAAGCCCTATCGAATTGGAGATCAAATTGGAGCACCTTTGAGGAGCAACGAAGTGCTAACCGATTTAGGGTTTTTATCTATAGGATATTCAACACATCGAACAAGAAATGACATTCACTTTGACATTGGTAACAAGATTAGATTCATAGCCTTGGAATAATAGAAACATTTTTTCATCTTAGCAGCCATTATCTCGGATAGGGGCCCACCGACCTAATCTAGGGTTATTTGCATTAGTTTCTTTCATTTAGCTTTTCACATGCTTTTTTGCCATTAGCTTAAGATTTGGTTTATCACATTTACTAACATTCATAGCATTAGTTTCTATTATCATGGAGCATGTTTCTATTTATCATTAGGGTTATCACTAACAACCTCATCTAAGAAGGTAATCTCGAACAACTGAGCATTTGGTGTTGTTTCCATGTTTGCACATCTAATAGGTTATCAGCATACGAAAGTAAAAGGATCCCTCTAGGAACCAAACCTAGAGAAGGAGGTATTTGTAAGCCCTCATAAATTTTTGTGTGTCACCAGGAATCCTGTGAGAGTGTGTCACCCCTTGCAAGGGGACATCATATATCTGCTGCCCTACTTTGTAAAATATGTATCAAAAGAAGGAAATCCCTCAAAAGGATCCATATGTAACTGAACTTGAGAAAAAGCAACAAAAAGCATTATCTATTCATTTTCTTTGTATTTCGGTTGTATATTTAATTTAATTCATGATTAAATATGAATAAATTAAATAATATTCACAAATAGGAGTAGTGGATGGTGCGTCGCTTCCTCGCGGTCATTACATATGGTGATCACGATGGGACCCCCGCCAAGTTTTTATTTTTTGCCACTTTACTAATCCATGTTTTTGTGTGCAAGTTTATCTACTTTGTTCTACAGTGGCCAGAAATCAGTCACTCTGGTCTACAGAATCTATAAGTTAGCTACTCCTGCTAATAGTGGCCAAAAATCAGCCGCTCCGGTCGACAACAACTAGAACTAGAGTGTAGTAGAGGACAAAATAGTGGTTCTTTGAGCTGGATTTGAGGTTGGTAAGGATTTTTTATGAATTATATTTCTCTGTATGCTTATGTTTTCCTAAAATAGTGAAATTACGATACATTTTGATTTGGAAACTAAGGAATGGAAAAGAAAGAACTTGCATCTTACGCATTTTAGGGTTTTAATTTTAGATTTCCAATAGGCGTTGCTAGGAACAACAACTTATGCTTGTAAAGTCTGCCCTAAAATCCAGCATGCTAGAAATTGTGTGTTGGTTTGCTTGCTTGAGGCCCTTCTAGAGGCCATACTTGCATGAAATAGAGTACTTCCATGAAAATCATATTAGTTTATGCATATTTCTAAAAATCGAAATGTCATTTGTATTAGGCATATAGGAAACATACATTTCTATTGTATGATGCATTTTAATTTATGCAAACTTAAAATTAACCCCACACACATGCGCATGTTTTAAACATTGGAGAGTTGGATTTCATCACCAACCTTAAATTTAGTCCGATGACATTGGCATTAATATCCTTCCACCGACTTGCCCCCTAGATCTTCTTAGAAAGGAATTGGGAACTTCTTTATAGTGGTACTAAGTTACTCATGTTCAAACTATATCCCACTATTGGAACAATTGGTTCATAGTGGAAGAGCTAGGTGAACCCCCCACTGGGACTTCAACGGTGTACCCTAGTCTCTTTTTGAGAAAATCATGTTTGGCATGGGTGTTCTTGATTCCCACTATGGATGAGTCTCCTTATTATAAATCTAAAACAAAAACAAGAAACAAGAACAATGCATCAAAAAAATAGCAAACAATTTAGAGCACACATAAATGGATAATCAAGATAAACACTTACTTGATATTGTTTGGCTACCTCTAAATTGCAATCCAAAATACTAATTCACAAGCACAATGGTCAAAACCAAAAGTAAACATCTTGAGTCCAATACTGAGGGAGAATCTGAAGCAACACGTACCTATAGGCGAAGTCATATTAACATTGAACCACATGCACATAAGACCATGAGATGTAGTTCCATTAGTCTAAGGGGTGATAATTCAACCCTTGGGGATTCTCCTCGAGAAACCCCAAATAGAGAGTCAAATCATGGAACTAAATCACAGCAACACAAAGAGGTTTCATGGACCTCATCATCAACGAGACATGACAAAGCATCAAGGTCTTCCTCTAAACACACAGAAACTTTTCAAATACATGAGGAGGCTTCAAGGGCTTCCTCCTTACATGGACATAAGAAGTGTTCTAGACCCCATTATTCACACAGGTATGATGAGGTTTGTTGAGCAAGGTGCAGAAAAAGAATTGCAAAAGTATTGTCATTGTTGTCAACACAGTCAGATTGATGCAGTTGATGCGATTCGGGAGGTCGATCGGATCAAGTGCGAGAAAGTTTCAAGGAAAACGAGAGGTGACCCAGATTCAGAAACTGGCAGAAAGAGACAAGGAAGAAAAGCGTCGCGATATCGCGACATGTTTTCTGTCGCGATTTCGCGACATGGTCGAGGAGAGAGAAGGCGCAGCCGAAAATGTCGCGATTTCGTGACATGTCGAGTTTTCGTTGAGGAGAGAGAAAATGTGTCGCGATTTCGCGACAAAAAGTAGGAGAGAGAAAATGCACGCCAAATTGTCGCGATTTCGTGACATGTCGAGGAGGAGAGAGAAAATGTGTCGGATATCGCGACAAAACAGGAGAGAAATGCAAGGAAGATTGTCGCGATTTCGCGACATGTCCGAGGAGAGAGAAGATGCGAGCTAAACTGTCGCGATATCGCGACATGGCGGAGGAGAGAGAAAGTGAAAGGTAAGCTGTCACGATTTCGTGACATTTGCGAGAGAGGGAAGCAAGGTGAAAAGATGTCACGATTTCATGACATAAATGGAGAAAAGGAGCTAGCAACGAAAAGTGTCGCGATATCGCGACACGTCGGGTTTTCGCGACCCGAAGAGGAGAGAGAATGCTAAAAAAAGGTGTAGCGATATCGTTGCATGATGAAAATACATGGCACAAAGGTGTAGCGATTTCGCTACAATTCGGAAGTTAAGAAAAGCGAGATGCAGCGATTTCGACACAAGTAAAAATTCACAAGAAGAAGGTGTAGCGATTTCGCTACATGTTGAAACAAAGGAAACTAAAAAATAAGGTGTAGCGATGGCGCTACATGTTGAAACAAAGGGAAACTAAGGTGTAGCGATTTCGCTACTAGTCAAAAGTGTAGAAGTGAAAGATGCAGCAATGATATTACAAGTCAAAATTTCATGAAAAAAGGCAAGGTGAAAACACAAGGCACAAAGATGTAAAAATTTCGCCATTGCATGAAGCATAGTGTCGCGATTTCGCGACATGTTCCATTTTCTCTGGAGTTGGCAAGGAGAGTTGTACGGAAGAGCAAAGTGTCGCGATTTCGCGACATGTTCCATTTTCCGAGTTGGCAAGGAGAGTTGTACGGAAGAGCAAAGTGTCACGATTTCGCGACATGTTCCATTTTCTCTGGAGTTGGCAAGGAGAGTTGTACGGAAGAACAAAGTGTCACGATTTTCGTGACATGTTCCTTTTTGCTGGCAAAGAAGAGTGTACGGAAGCCGAAAGTGTCACGATTTCATGACAAGTAGGATGATGACGTCAGCAAGAGTCAGAAACGTCACGATTTCGCGACAAGAAGGATGATGACGTCAGCAAAGTTGAAAAGTGTCACGATTTCGGACGACGGATGAAAGGAAAGAACAAGAGAAAATAAAGAAAAGTCGAGATTTCATGACATGCTTAAGGATGACGTCGAAAATGTTGAAAGTGTCGCGATATCGCGACAAGATGCAAGGAAAGCTTCCAAGAGCCAAAACGGTCACGATTTCGTGACATGCTTAAGGATGACGTCAGCAAAAGTTCTAAGTGTCGTGATATCGCGACATGAATAGAAGGAAAGCTGTCAAAGCCAAAATGGTCATGATTTCGTGACAACTTAGCATGAAGTGTGTAGCATAAGTTAAAAGTGTCGCGATATCGCGATAGGAAGCGATTAGCGGGAAAATCCGAAGGAGCATGAAAGGTGACACATGGCGGAAAAAGCATCATGCGATCTGTTACATAAAATGTAAGCTGATGTCGGATCGAGAGTTAAACTGATTGACAGGTGTTGGACATGCATTCCAACGACCAGTTTGCATATGAGTATTCGAAGAATCAAATATGAAGTATCGAATAAGCATTCGAAAAGTCGTTTTAAGAAATTCGAACGGTCGCAATCATGGAGAATCGAAGGACATTTTGCTTGTATTCAAAGAGTTGAACAGTCGAAGTGCATGAAACAAAATAGCCGTATTGCATGGATTCAAAAGACGTATTGAGGGTTTCGAATAGTCGAAGTGCATGGAACCGAACAGCCGTATTGCATGGATTCGAACAGTCAGAGTATGTGATTCGATTGCATGCAGGATTGAAAGGTTATAAAAGAATAATCGTACAGAGAAGATGTTGCTGCTGTTAGAGAGAAATTGCTGTAAAAGGAGGGTTAGAAAAGAATCAAAGAGAAAAATAAGTAGAGCCGTGAGAGTGTGTAGAGTTGGGTTAATTGCAGACCAGTCAGGGTCGTGCATGAAGTGAAGACATTTTTATGTCATTCTAAATTGATCAGAATTGCAGTCCAAGTTGGTGCTTGGTACTAGGAGTTGGTGCTCCATCATTTGCGACGAGAAAATTACGGGGGTTGGTGCTCCTTCCAGTTGATCTTGGTAAAGTATTTGTAAAATTGATTTTGCAAAGACTGGATTTGGATTGGAGTCCAAGCGGTCATTTTTTAGGAGTAGCCAAATTGGTGAACCTCGGTATATTGAGTGTTGTGGTGTGCTCTCTTGTTCAAGTTGTTTTTCAGTTGTCAAGTTCTCTTTATTTCATATTAAATGTTGTAGATATAAAAATTAATAGCTACACTGATTCACCCCCCCTCTCAGTGTCATTGTGTAATCATCAATTGGTATCAGAGCAAGGTTCCTTGTACAAGCTTAATCGGCTAAGGAGATCTTGGAAGAAACAATGGCAGGTGGTGAAGGATTTTCATCCAACAAAGCTCCCTTATTTGATGGAACAAATTACACCTTATGGAAACTCATAATGCAAACATATCTGAGTGCATTGGGATACGATATTTGGGATTCTGTAGATAGTGGATACACAGCACCCACTACCCCTCCAACAGAATCTTGCTGAGAAAAAGAAATTTGAAAACAACTCCAAAGCTAAGAATGCCATAATGTGTGGGCTTGTTGACAGTGAAGCGATAAGAGTCATGAGTTGTAAATCAGCAAAAGACATGTGGGATAAACTGAAGAGCATCCATGAAGGAGACAGTAAGATTAAGGAAGCAAAACTGCAAACTCATCGAGCACAGTTCGAAGCACTGCAAATGAATGAAGATGAAAACATAGAGACTTATATCCTGAGAGTCAACGGAATTATTAATGCAATCAGAGGACTCGGTGAAGAAATTGATGATGCAGTTGTTGTGAAAAAGGTTCTCAGAACACTTCACAAAAGATTTAACTCCAAAGTCTCTGCAATAGAAGAGGCAAAAGATCTAAACAACTTCAGCATGGATGAGTTGCATGGTTCCCTGACAGCATATGAAATGAGAATAGGACAAACCAAGTCTACAGACAGAGAAGCAGCTTTTAAAGCACACAAGAATGTAAAAGCTGAACATGAATCTGAGGATGAAGGAACACTGGATGAAACAGAAGCCAATTTTGTTCGAAAACTCACAAAAGGAAAAGGAAAATATAGAGGGAAGCTACCTTTTAAATGCTTCAATTGTGGAGGAGTCGGTCATTTTGCAGCCAAATGTCCAATGCAGGAGAGAACCAAAAATGGTGAAGGTTCACACCAAGAAAAAGGTGACTGGAAGAAGAAACAAAATTTCGGAAAGAACAACTTCAAGAAGAAAAGCTTCATAACCAAGAATGTCGGCGAGTTCTGAAGAAAGCACGGATGAGGAGTCCGAAGAAGAAGGAGGTGAAGCTCTGTTCATGGCACTTGAAGAAGAAAGAACAGAGGAAAATCGGGAAGGTGATGAAAATTCCAAGGATGAAGGTGAAGTGTATTTGGAAGGAGAATTGGTTGCTTGCACTTGAAGAGTTGAGTGCGAGAAAGGAAGAAGAATAAAAAATTTTCAAAGAAATTAGAGAATGCCACAGACATAATAAACAATCTGAAAATACGAGACGAGAGGAATTCAATAAAATGTCTGAAGTTCTTGATGAACAATTAACTGTAAAGACAGTTGAATGCGGCAAGCTAGAGGAAGACATTGTTAAGTTAAGGATGCAGTTAGAGGAGATGAATAGAAAATTGAACTGTTTTCATAAGTTTGAAGAAAGTCTTGTAAAGCTGGATAAAATGTTAAATAACCAAAGGCCTTCCGGCATCAAATTTGGTTTAGGCTTTGATGAAGGAGAATCTTCAAAGGATTCAAAGAACTTGAATATAGAACCCATAAAGAAAGAAGAAAAGATCAGGGTTGAACCAGAAAAACAAAATCATGCAAAAGAAAACAATAATGCCAGATTCAAGAAGAATACTGACAAAGATGGATTCACAAAAGTCACACATCCGAGGAGGAGAAGAGTCATGGCTCCTACTTCAAACTGGCAAAGACCGGCACCCGAGGTTTAATCATGCATTTTCCGGTTATTGTTTTAAATGCAATGCTTATGGCCATAAGATTTCAGATTGCGGGCATAATGTATCTCAAAGGAATTTTACCGAGCAGAAATGTTTTTTCTCCTTTAATGAATTATGCGGTTGAATGTTATAATTGTCATAATTTTGGACATATTGCTAGAAACTGCAGAAGCACTTTTGCATCAAATAATTATCAGGGTAGAAAATCTCAGCCAAGTGGGTTGAAACAAAACCAGAAATTTCTTGAAAAACAGGCACATGCTAATGAAAGGACAAAGGCAAAACAAGTAGCAAAATCTGCTATCAAACCAGAATGGAAAGAAAAGGAATCTTTGATTGTCCAGGCTGCTTTTAAAGCTCAGAACAAATCAGCACCTTGGATACTTGACAGTGGTTGTTCCGGTCACATGACAGGTGACAAGCAAAAGTTTGAGAATTTACAGAATTATGAAGGTGGTTCTGTGAAATTTGGAAATAATGATGGAGCAAAGATTGTTGGAAAGGGATCAGTCAAGATCAGTGATGGCAATATAAAATCAAAAGAAGTCTTGTTTGTAATTGGCCTAAAGCATAACTTGCTAAGTGTAAGTCAAATATGTGACAAAGGTCATGATGTAATCTTCAAGAAGGAGGGCTGTGAGGTAAGAAAGACAAAAAATGGAAAGTTAATAGCCACTGGACTGAGAACTTCTGGAAATCTGTATACACTTTCAGAAACTGCAGAAGGAACATGCTTGATTGGACAGGAAGATGAAAACTGGCTATGGCACAAGAGGCTTGGGCATATTAGTTTTGACAATCGGCAAAAATCGGTTCAAAAAGAGCAGTTAGAGATATACCAAACATTGGCAAACCTGTAAATAGCATCTGTGAGTCATGCCAAAAGGGAAAACAAACCAGAGCCACTTTCAAAGCAAAAGAATACTTCACTAGCAAGCCATTAGAACTAATTCACACTGATCTATGTGGACCCATGAGAAACTGAAAGCATAAATGGACACAAATATTTTATCGTTGTGTATAGATGACTACTCAAGAATGACATGGGTACTATTTTTGAAACTCAAGTCAGAAGCCTTTGAGATGTTTAAAACCTTCAAAAATCTTGTTGAGAATCAATCGGGAAAAAGAATTAAATGCCTAAGATCGAGACGGGGGAGGAGAGTTTATCTCCGAAGAATTTGTAGAATACTGTCAAAAACATGGGATAAGAAGACAGTTTTCAGCGGCTAGGACACCTCAGCGAGAATGGTGTTGTAGAAAGGAAGAATAGAACGGTGCAGGAAATGGCAAGGACAATGCTTGCGAGAAAACAAAATAGGTGACAGATTTTGGAAAGAGGCGGTCCATACTGCGGTTTACATTCAAAACAGGTGCATCTTGAGACCACATGAAAGCAAAACACCTTATGAGTTGTGGTTTGGCGGAAAGGCAACAACAAGACATTTCAAAGTATTTGGCGAGCAAGTGCTACATAAAACGGATTGAAGATAACCTCGGTAAATTTGAAGATAGAGCTGATGAAGGTATCTTTCTTGGTTACTCAACAAAAAGCAAGGCCTACACATGTTACAACAAGAGGTTGAAGAAAATTGTTGAAAGTGCTTATGTGAAAGTTGATGAAGGTAGAGAACAAGAAACTACTTATCAAGAAAACTACCCTATGTATGAAGAAGTCATTGAAGGTGATGATGAAAAAGAAGAGAGAAGAATCAGAAAATTGATCCGAGATGGTGTAAAAGCTGAATCGAAGAAGAAGAAAACAGGAAATTTAAAGCAGGCAATTGGCAGAAAAATCATCCAAGTGAGCAGATTATTGGGGATCCCACGGATGGTATTCGGACAAGAAGAACAGCGGTGAGGAACTATTCTCTGTTATCTAGTATTGAACCTAAAAATGTTGCTTGAAGCAAGCAACGATGAAAGTTGGATGAAGGCAATCAATGAAGAACTAGATCGAGATAGAGAAAAACAATACACGGGAATTAGTACCTAGACCAACAAATAAAAACATAATTGGCACTAAATGGGTTTTTAGAAATAAATTGAATGAAGATGGGCAGGTTGTCAGAAATAAGGCAAGATTGGTATGTAAAGGCTATGCTCAGGTTGAAGGCATTGATTTTGAAGAAACTTTTGCACCGGTAGCCAGACTAGAGGCAATCAGAATGTTTATGGCATTAGCAGTTCATAAAAACTTCAAAGTATATCAAATGGATGTAAAATCAGCATTTTTGAATGGAAAAGCTGGAAGAAGAGGTTTACATTGAACAACCGGATGGCTTCCAACTTGGTGACAATCCAGATTTTGTTTGCGAGGTTAAAGAAAGCTTTATATGGATTAAAGCAGGCACCCGAGCATGGTATGCAAGGTCTGGATAATTATCTAATTAAACAAGGGTTTAAGAAAGGTTTGGTGGATAGCAACTTATATGTCAAAACAGAGAAGGGTCATCTTATTGTTCTTGTTGTTTATGTAGATGACATAATATTTGGCGACGACATGGATGAATACTTGCAAAGACATATCAATTAAAATGAAAAAAGAATTTGAGATGTCAATGATTGGTGAACTTTCTTATTTCTTAGGATTGCAGGTCAATCAAAATGAAAAAGGCATTTTTATTTCTCAAGTTAAATATGTAAAAGAAATGCTGAAAAAGTTCACAATGGAAGACGATAAACCGGTCAGCACTCCTATGACAACAGGCTGCAAGTTGAGCAAGGATGATAAATCCCAAGATGTAGATCAAACAATGTACAGGTCTATGATTGGAAGCTCTGCTGTATTTAACAGCCACTAGACCAGATATATTACAAGCAGTATGTATGGTTGCAAGATTTCGAGCCGAGTCCCAAAGAAACTCATGTAACAAGCTGTAAAGAGGATCTTCGAGATATCTCAAGGGCACTATGGATTATGGGTTGTGGTACCCAAAAGGTAAAGATTTCACTTTGATTGCATATTCGATGCAGATTGGGCGAGGATGTATTGATGACGGAAAGAGCACAAGTGGAGGAGCATTTTATCTTGGTGACGAGCTAGTAGCATGGCACAACAAGAAACAAGAATCGAGTATCTCTATCCACTGCGGAGGCGAGAATACATTGCGGCAACAACATGCTGTACTCGAGATATTATGGATGAGACAAACGTTGAAAGATCTTGGTATTCATTTCAAAGAGCCAATTTCAATTAAATGTGATAACACTAGTGCTATCAACATATCCAAGAATCCGATAATGCATTCAAGAACCAAACATATTGCAATCCGATATCATTTCTTGAAGGATAAAGTTGCGGAAGGAGAGGTTAAATTGGATTTTGTTCCAACTACAGAGCAAGTAGCTGATATATTCACAAAACCTTTGCCAAAGGAAGTATTTGAATACCTTCGGAAGAAGTTGGGAGTAGTCACACCACCCAAGCAGCGACTAGCTATGGGAAACACATTCTCGGGGGGAGCATTCAAACTTTTTAAGTCCGAGAATGTTGTGCATAGACTCGGGGGAGTCTACGGCAGCCCTTTGGTATTATTGGCAAAGGGGGAGAAGAAATTAAGCAAGGTTGCGAGTGTGTTGCCAACAATTCCAAAGGGGGAGATTGTTGAGCAAGGTGCAGAAAAAGAATTGCAAAAGTATTGTCATTGTTGTCAACACGAGACAGATTGATGCGATTGATGCGATTCGAGAGGTCGGTCGGATCAAGTGCGGGAAAGTTTCAAGAAAAACCAGAGGTGACCCAGATTCAGAAATGGCGAGAAAGAGACAAGGAAGAAAACTGTCGCGATATCGCGACATGTTTTCTGTCGCGATTTCGCGACATGGTCGAGGAGAGAGAAGGCGCAGCCGAAAATGTCGCGATTTCGCGACATGTCGAGTTTTCGTTGAGGAGAGAGAAAATGTGTCGCGATTTCGCGACAAAAAGTAGGAGAGAGAAAATGCACGCCAAATTGTCGCGATTTCGCGACATGTCAGAGGAGAGAGAAGAGTGAAAGCTAAACTGTCGCGATTTCGCGACATGTCCGAGGAGGAGAGAAGAGGCGATGCAAAATGTCGCGATATCGCGACATGGCGAGGAGAGAGAAAGTGAAAGGTAAAGCTATCACGATTTCACGACATGCTTGGTGAGAGAGGGAAGCAAGGTGAAAAGATGTCACGATTTCATGACATAAATGGAGAAAAGGAGCTAGCAACGAAAAGTGTCGCGATATCGCGACACGTCGGGGTTTCGCGACCCGAAGAGGAGAGAGAATGCTCGACAACAAAGGTGTAGCGATATCGCTTCATGATGAAAATACATGGCACAAAGGTGTAGCGATTTCGCTACAATTAGGAAGTTAAGAAAACTGAGATGCAGCGATTTCGACACAAGTAAAAATTCACAAGAAGAAGGTGTAGCGATTTCGCTACATGTTGAAACAAAGAGAAACTAAGGTGTAGCGATGGCGCTACATGTTGAAACAAAGGGAAACTAAGGTGTAGCGATTTCGCTACTAGTCAAAAGTGTAGAACTGAAAGATGCAGCAATGATATTACAAGTCAAAATTTCATGAAAAGAGGCAAGGTGAAAACACAAGGCACAAAGATGTAAAAATTTCGCCATTGCATGAAGCATAGTGTCGCGATTTCGTGACATGTTCCATTTTTCGTTGGAGTTGGCAAGGAGAGTTGTACGGAAGAGCAAAGTGTCGCGATTTCGCGACATGTTCCATTTTCGCTGGAGTTGGCAAGGAGAGTTGTACGGAAGAGCAAAGTGTCGCGATTTCGTGACATGTTCCATTTTCGCTGGAGTTGGCAAGGAGAGTTGTACGGAAGAGCAAAGTGTCGCGATTTCGTGACATGTTCCTTTTCGTTGCTGGCAAAGAAGAGTGTACGGAAGCTGGAAGTGTCACGATTTCGTGACAAGCAGGATGATGACGTCAGCAAGAGTCAGAAACGTCACGATTTCATGACAAGAAGGATGATGACGTCAGCAAAGTTGAAAAGTGTCACGATTTCACGACAGGATGAAAGGAAAGCCTGGAAGCCGGAAGCGTCGCGATTTAGAAGACAAGACAAGAGGAAAGCTTCCAAGAGCCAAAAGTGCGATTTCACGACATGCTTAAGGATGACGTCAGCAAATGTTCTGAAGTGTCGCGATATCGCGACAAGATGCAGGGAAAGCTTTCAAGGCCAAAATGGTCGCGATTTCACGACATGCTTGAGGATGACGTCAGCAAAAGTTCAAAGTGTCGTGATTTCACGACATGAGCGGGGAAAAGCTTTCAAGGCCAAAATGGTCACGATTTTGCGACAACCTTGGGATAATTTTTAAAAGTGTCGCGATATCGCGATAGGAAAATTAGGTCGGAAAATGTCGAAGCAGCATGAAAGGTGACACATGGGTAAAAAGCATCATGTTTCAGCAGTAAAGTACGATGTCGGACAGTACATATTGACAAGTGTTCGACATGCAATCGCAACCCAAACATTGCATGTATTCGAAGAATCAAATATAAAGTATCGAAAGTTTTAAAAGCATTCGAACAATCACATATGGAGTTCGAATAGACATTCAATGCTTGTATTCAAAGAAATTCGAACAGTCGAAGTGCATGAAACAAAATAGCCGTATTGCATGGATTCAAAAGACGTATTGCAGGGTTTCGAACAGTCGAAGTGCATGGAACCGAACAGTCGTATTGCATGGATTCGAACAGTTAGAGTATGTGATTCGATTGCATGCAGGATTGAAAGGTTATAAAAGAATAATCGTACAGAGAAGATGTTGCTGCTGTTAGAGAGAAATTGCTGTAAAAGGAGGGTTAGAAAAGAATCAAAGAGAAAAATAAGTAGAGCCGTGAGAGTGTGTAGAGTTGGGTTAATTGCAGACCAATCGGGGTCGTGCATGAAGTGAAGACATTTTTATGTCATTCTAAATTGATCGAAATTGCAGTCCAAGTTGGTGCTTGGTACTAGGAGTTGGTGCTCCATCCATTGCGATGAGAAAATTACGGGGGTTGGTGCTCCTTCCAGTTGATGCTTGGTAAAGTATTTGTAAAATTGATTTTGCAAAGACTGGATTTGGATTGGAGTCCAAGCGGTCATTTTTTAGGAGTAGCCAAATTGGTGAACCTCGGTATATTGAGTGTTGTGGTGTGCTCTCTTGTTCAAGTTGTTTTTCAGTTGTCAAGTTCTCTTTATTTCATATTAAATGTTGTAGATATAAAAATTAATAGCTACACTGATTCACCCCCCCTCTCAGTGTCATTGTGTAATCATCAAGGTTTCCCCATATTCATCCTCATGGAGAGTAGGTGGGGCCACAAAGCCCTCATCACCAAAAAGACACACAAGAGTCACAACATCTCAAACTTCACATGAGACATTGAGAATAGGTCTGCCCACTAAAGGGCAAGAAACTAGAGCCACATCTAGTCATAGACATCAAATAGAAGATACCCTTCACACAAGAGGAAGGATTCCAATAGATCATGACCTCATTGGATTAAATGGCACCCCAAGGTACCAACCATGGAAAACAAGATAGTTAGATGAGTTGGATCAATTTCATCCAAGGCCACCTTCCAAAATCGTAGCCACATAAAATTTTGCATCTGGAAGTTCACAAACTATTACTTCTAAGTGCATCTCTCAATCTAGGGATGCTTCAGAGTGACTCCACAAGTATCATGCAGAGTTTGACCATAGAGACACTTATCAACACATAAAATAGATTACATAGCTAGCAAGAGCAAAGAAATAGTGGAGACCTCTTCGAGGAATCTACGAATCAAAACCACAAGAACATAATCAGACAAACATGAGTCTTCTTTAACAACACAATATGACTGCATGCAATGGTTAGAAAATATGTTGTGCAAATATCGAGAGCTAGTGGAAACTCTTGATAATGATAAACAAAGAGAAATGCTTCTATGCCAACATGAGCAGCGTCTAAGATAATAAGCTGAGCAACTAGCTCGTATCAATTTACAAACCAATGGCAATGATCATCAAAGAGATAAACGCTCTAACTCACCAAGAGAAGGGTGTATTATACAAGAAGAAATCCCATAATGAAACCACCCCTCAAATCATGAACAACATCAAACTAGTGGAGAAATGGTAAACATGATAAATTAGGATCAAACACATCCTGAATCCCCTCGTAAGAGGTAAGACAATAGAACAAGTCAAGTGCACATAGGGTTACCCCCATTACCACCGTGAGAGAGCTTTGCAAGAAGAGGAAATCCTCACCTCAAAGGCATATTAGGCACTCACTAAATATATAAAATCCTTTGAGAAACAGGATATGAAATGGAACCAACCAACATTAAGTAAAATACACAACCAACCATTATGCCCATCAGTCCCTAGCCCTACCTATCCTAAGCATTTTGAGATGCCTAGGTTAGAAAATTTCAAGGGTGAAGAGGATGCACAAGAGCATGTTACCAATTTCATAAATGCCTATTTTCATATTGAAGATAATGATGCTCTTATGCTAAGAACTTTCATCATGACATTTCTGGGCACCGTCACTCAATGGTTCAACCAACTGCCCAAGCAAAGCATATCCAATTTTGAACAACTAGTAAACACATTCCTAAAGTGTTTCTCATTATGTTCTAAAAGGAAGGTGAACCTTTCATACTTGGCCAACTTAAAACATTATGATGATGAGCTAGTAATGGAATATGGGGATAGATGGAGAAAATTCATGGCAAAGTTATCATTCTCTATCCCCACAAAATAAATCATCTACATGTTCACCAAGAGTTGTTCTAAACACATCTGCCTCTTACTGCAAATCCTACTCCAGTTGATCAAGTAGTATTGGTTACACCTAAGTATGGGGTTGTGCAACAACCCTATAATTATCGAGCACAACCCCTATCATCCAATTATAATCAAAAGAACAATCAAGGGTGAAACAAAGAATGCAATCCACCTCGCTATTTTACACCTATATTAGAGTCAATGCAATCAATTTTCAACCAATTGAGCAAGGATGGGAATATCATATTTCCTGATATACCTCTCATAGATCCCAACCATCCTAAGCCAAAAGGATATAAGGAAGATCAATTTTACCTATATCAAAGGATATCGAGGGATAACATTGAAGTTTGCATTGGTTTTAAGAATCGGGTGCAAAACTTGATTAAGGTGGGAGAAGTTAAAGTTGACAATCTATTGGATCCTAATAACAGAGATATGGGCATATACAAAAATTCGCTGCCAAACCATGAGGCCCCTAGAGGGCAAGGTTCCTAAGTCAATCAGGTTTGAATTGATACACCTACCCACGGGTGCATTGAAATGGTTGAAATTATCAATATAGCTACTAGGACTAGATGATACTATCAACCACAGCCTCCTGTGACTCCCATTAATGTCCTAGTTGCACCTAGGTAGAGGCAAGGGTATAATAACCTTATAGGTCCACCAACTAGACCTGTGGTAATTGTTTGGAGTAGACTAGAGCAAAACTTACAAATGACTTTGACCAAGCTATCTATCTATGAGATCGTACAACAATACCCAAAGCATAGGGAGACTTTGATGGAGATTGTAAGATTGATTGAGCTCCAACCATAATACCCCAATGCATTCACACATTTTTTGGGACAAGTACAACAATGCCAAGAACCTGTAATTTAATTATATGATCATGAGATTAAGACAGTGTCTACTGCATTACAAGATTCTCTATTGCACATTGTTGTGTTAGTCAATTATTTACCTTTTAAGTGGGTCTTGATCGATATAGGTTTGTTAATCAACATCAAAACAATGACAACAATAAAAAACCTTAAGATCCCCAAGTCAAATGTCATTCTGTGAGCCTACACATTAAGAGCTTTCAATGATGCTTTATGCAATACTGTGGGAACTATAGTATTACCTATCAATGTGGGGCATAAGACCATCCTTGTGATGTGTCATGTCTTTTAAGGGGCCATGCAATACAACATCCTCCTAGGGTGCCCTTGGATAAGAGATATGAAGTGTGTTCCTTCAATTTTACACCAATGTGTCAAGTATGTGCATGATGACAAAGTCTATATGGTGCTGGCAGATGAAGAGCCATTCGAATATGTCCATCAAGTGGATTTTCTAGGAAAATTTGTGATTTCTTCTACCACATGTATGTAGGACCTTCATCTCCAACTACACAACTAGATGACAAAGACAAAAGGGTACGAAAAGACCCATCAACATCAGTGCCTCATATTGCGCCCAAAATGACTGATGCTTCTAAGATACCATCAATGTCTAAAACAAAATAAAATTAGAAGCTAAAGATGCTCTTAGTTGAGGAATAAAATCCCAAGGAAGCACTAACCATAACCATTGAGAAAATTCCAAGTCCCATGGAAGAAGATGATCTCCAAGATCAAGCTGATGAGATACTAGAACCCGCTTTTCCAATGTCATCTGTAGGATCATCCACATCACATGATACAATACACTTGGCAAGCATAGTGATAGGAGAGTATCTTGTGCATAACATAATATTCATGCCCATCATAGAGTCTGCATAGGATATGGGATGGTTGAAAGACCTAATACCACCATTGGAAACAATGGTTCCACTTGGAATCCCTCTCAACTAGACAAATTTTGTCTATGCTAGCCTGGACTATGCCCATAAGTCTACAAAAATAGAAGAGGATAATGATGAACTATTCACTTTTAATGTTTGTTACCTCTCTAATATTTATTTTGCTCTAAGCTACTTTGAACATTGCCATTGGCATGGCTATGGTCTTGATATATATGAGCAGGGGTGTAGGTGGTCATTCGAGCTGCAATACCAACTTCCCTATGACAGGTTTGGGTTAGGCTATCACATCAGATGTCAAGATGACTCTCTAGCAACAACCTTGAATAGATTAAGCTTGGGGTTAGGAGAAGACATCAATTTTATTCCTTATCACCCACCAAGTACAAGAAATCCAAGTAACATACAAGTGATTGTGGTAAACATACCACCACCTGAGACTTATCATCCAAGCTTCACAATTGATGCCATCCTAATAGGTTGCAACTTATGGGATGAAGAGCGATAAGAAAATGGATATGAGGCAAGCGATGATGAAGTACAAGCCAACTTAGCCTATCATGGGCCTTGCTATTTACAAAGCTTTACCTAGTCTAGCCACAAGGAGAGTGGGTACATATCGGATGAAAGTGGTTATGAGTTAGAGGACTCAAAAAAAAGAGCCTACCTAGGACCAAGGTAGTGGCTCCACATCTTGGGGCAAGACACTAATGAAAATGGCATCTTCATAAGTGACAAGGAATATGAGGATGAAATAGATATGGCCTACTTGGGACCAAGACACACGTCCCTTGTGTTGGGACCACATACCAATGATAATGATTTTTGGATAAGTGATGATGACTTTGAAGATGAGACTAAGATGGCTTATCTTGGGCCTCACCACTTACAGCAAGCCAACATGCTGGTTGAAATAGAAGCGGAACTTCATGCCATAGACCCCAACTTTCATTTTTGGGGAGACCTATTGACTTAAATTCCATTTACCATGTAGTAAATCCCCCTCTACCTACATTCAGGGAGCTCTTGGAACCCAATGATCCTATTATCCGACCTACTCATGGGCTAGATCAAGAGATTCCTTTTCCTCCAGAGCCTCATCATGAGTATGGAGGAAAAACCTCTAAGACAATTTTTCACCCATATGGTCCTGGAGATTTCATTCCATCCATCAATATGATATCCATTGATTTGACCACTCCACTTCATAACCTAGTAGATCCTACTAAACCACTGTGTCTTAATGCAAAGGCTATTTATTGGGATCATGATGATTCACCCATAGAGCCTAAGGAAATTTTCTCTAATGAAGAGGTGTTACAACTATTTCATTTTGCATCAGGTTGGGCATATAACGTATTCCATGCTAGTTTGGATCCTGAGTCAGTAGGACCTATAAATCCCACTGATGACATTCATTTGATACCCACACCTCATCATTTTGAGGATGGGTCACATATGGCTATAGAAAAAAAAAATGAGGTGGACATTAGTGATGATACTACTCAACCAAAGAAATTTAATTTTGGAGAAAGTCTGTCTCCAGAGGAACAAGCCATCATAATCCCTCTCCTTAAGGAGAGACCAAATATTTTTTCTTGGACTTACAAAGACATGCCAGGAATTCATCCAAATTAAGTGGTTCATAACCTTTCATTACATCCCATGAAGAAGCCAGTCAAGCAAAAGTTGAGGAAAAGGCATCCAATCGTCGCTCTGATGATGAAGAATGAGTTACAAAAACTATTGGATGCAATTTTCATAGTTCCCATCGACTATCCTGAATGGGTCTCGAACATGGTTCTAGTAGTAAAACCCAATGGAAGAGTCTGTAGTTGGATGGATTTTAGATACTTGAATAGGGCAACTCCAAAGTATTCATTCCCATTTCCGAACATAGACACTCTTGTTGACACCACTGCAGGTCATGAGATGCTCTCCCTAATGGATGGTTTTTTTGGATACAATAAAATCTAGATCAAACCTAAAGACCAATACAGTACTACTTTCATTACTCTATGGGGGACATTATGTTACAATGTGATGCCATTTGGCCTAAGAATGTTGATGCCACATATTAGTAGGCCATGACATACATCTTTCATGACTATATGCATAAGATCTTGGAGGATTACATTCATGATTTACTGGCCAAGTCTTTATTGTGGCAAGGGCATGCTGAAATCCTTACAAAGCTATTTGATCACCTCATTGAGCACAATGTTATATTGAATCCTAATAAGTGTGTGTTTGGTGTAACTTCTGACAAGCTCTTAGGGTTCATCGGTTCTAATAGAGTCATTGAAGTCGATCCTGCAAAGGTAAAGGCTATAATAAAAATGGCCACCCCTAACAACATTAGGGAGTAATTAAGCCTACAAGGTAAGGTAAAATCCATCAAATGGTTCATTTCTTAGTTATCATACAATTTTTAGCCCATGAATAGGTTGCGACACAAGGATATCCCATTTCATTCGGATGAAGAGTGCCAACAAGCCTTTGTAGAGATTAAAACTTACCTGGAAACATCACTAGTTTTGGCTACACCAAGGCTAGAGTTACCATTTTTAATGTACATATCAACTACTGATTTCACATTGGGCTCCATGTTGACCCAAAAGAATTCACAAGACAAAGAGTAAGTTGTATACTACATCAACCTCACCTTGGTGAGTTATGAGCTAGGATATACGTATGTAGAAAAGTTGTGTTTTAAAGTGGTCTTTGCAACCAGAAAGTTGTGACACTACATGTTGAGCCACACAACCTATGTTATATCAAAATAAAATCCTTTGCAGTATATGATGAACAAGACCTATCACAACACACGTACTACAAAGTGGATCATGCTATTGACAGAATTTGATCTAGATTTCATAAGCTAAAAGTCCATCAAGGGACAGGAGAGGCACCTCTTCAAGATGGCAAGCCTCTCACCATAGAATTTACTGATGATGCATTCTTCACATTATCAGATCTACCCTAACCTAAAGAACCTAAGAAAGAAAGATAAATGGCATTGTTATTCAATGGTTCAAAGTGTGAGCAAGGGGGAGGCACAAGGATAGTCTTTATCGCACCACAGGATGCTCCATTGCCCTTGTCTTTCAAGCTAGACTTCCCTTACATAAATAATAACACAGAGTATGAGACCCTGATCTTGGGACTCTGAAAAATCATTGCAATGGGCATTAAAATATTGAATATCTTTGGTGACTCTCTTCTCATAATTAACCAAGTCAAAGGATTGTTCCAATGCAGGTGCCCACTCTTAAAATTTTATAATGAGCTTTTTGACACTTACCTAGCCCAACTGTAATGGTATGACATTGAGGTAATCCCTCGTACTTTAACAAATTTGTAGACACCATGGCATCTTTGGGATCCTTAATCCCTAAGAATCCATCTGTTGATTTCACAACCATTCATGTTAAAGTGCTCGTGCACTCAGTAATACAACGTGAGGCTATTGACAATCAAGAGTCAGTCAACATGATCTAGACCGAACCAAATTAGGATTGGTCCTTCAGATTTAGAGCTTTATTACAAACAACACCTTGGAAATATTTGATCTCTCAAGGTCCTACGGAGTGTGGTACAACCATTCACCATAGGGTTATTTATCAATCTATGTTCATAGATTTTGGATCACAGGAGGAACATGTCATTTTATCCATAGAAGTTGTGGCTTATCAGGATTGGATTTCTAATGAGTGTCGTTAATCCCATCATTTAATCTCAATGATTTATCAATCCGGGGTGGTGTCCAAGGTTGTCTACGATAGAAGGTTAGGGCAGAGTACAATTCAGGCATTCAGATTTCAAGCATTTATTGGGTGAGACAGATTTGGTTTAGCCTTTTGGTGTCACACTAAACCTAATATGTAGAATGGAAACTTGCAAGGAATAAAAACTAATTCTAATTTGCAAAAATTGAAAGTTAACTACAAGTGCAGGAATTGAAATTGTTGAATTGAAATCTAATCTACTTTTGTAGAATTGAAATAACAGAATTGAAATTGCTAAATTGAAATGTTGCTGAAAATGAAATCCTAAATTACACTTGCAGAATTGAAACCTAGTTTACTTTTGCAGAATTGAAATGATGTTGGGGAATGAAACTTATGCTAAAACACCTGTCAATGTCCTGCCACAAAAGGTCGTCAAGCTTCTGCTACAGGAATTGACAACAAAATAAAATCTGCTGGAATGAAAAGTTGTTGAAACATAAAAATAAGGAAAACATGGAAAGTAGAGAAAACAAGGGAAATAAATGTTTAATCTAATTTTTCAGCTGACACACACACAAATGTTGTACAAAAACATAATGGAAAATATAAATAACATCACACAAAAACTTAAAACAAGAAAATAAAATCTGACAAGCAATCTGTTAATTCTGTTACAACAAAATTACAGATTAAAACCTGCCATAAAAATCCTCCTTCTAGATCTGAAAGTGGGCCCATACTTCCTGATCTAGAAGGAGGTGAAAAACACTCCTTAACTAATTAACAATCAGAACAAAATTTGACAAAAGAACTGCACTTTATTATTCCAGAAATGACATTACAATACTATTGCTACACTCTGTTACAAAACTGAACTTATTCTGCTAATTTCTAACAACTACCTTTCTACTTAGCTCAACCAATATGGGAGCTATCATATTTATAGATGCCTAAAATCTATTTACATACATAAAATATGCCATTCCTATCTTGCAACCTGATTTCCTATTATGCTGCAACAATTTTGGGGATATTTTAGGACAAGGTCAGTTGCTTTAGTTGATATTTTCATGAGCTGCATCTTTTGGTCAGCAAGGAATGGTGGAGACAGTTGTAGGATACTTCCCCTAACTTTCCTCAGCCTCAAGTTACCTTTTCAACTGCTTGGAAACCATAGAAAGTCAAACTGCAACACTTTCCCCTATTATTCCAAAGATCTTCGAAATAACTGGTTGTAGATGCAATTTAAGCTCAAACATCTTCAGAATGCTTATTTTGGTTGCTACTTTCAGGTAGGTCTTTAAATCTAGCTCCCAGGAGGTGATTCCAACTGAATTCATCCTTTCTTATTGGTAAATTCCATGCCTTCCTTCATAGTGATAGGTGGCTGGAATTTGTATGGATTATCACCTATTATTTCCAACTGTCAAAACATGCCTAGTTGCCCTTTTGGAGTGCTCATAACTTGTGCCTCATAACTCCAATGTATACCAAATTGTATCCACATGTTCTTGGTTGTATGAAATTCATTTGGTTCAATTTTCAGCTCTTAAATCTTCAGGAATTGCTCCCAGCATCGTTGTCAAGTTGGCCTCTAACACAGATTTTCACCAGAATTTCCAGCTATCAAAAAGTGTGAAACTACCATTTTGTGGGCCCCATAACTTCCATATTACTTGTCCATATGCCTTCAAATTTGGGTCATGTGTTCTATCTACTATGAAGTACCATTGGTATGAATTTGGTACCTTAACTCACTTTGGATCATTCCCAGTAGATCCGCCAATGTTCCCCTTAACGCAGATTTGCACCTGTTAATAGCTCCAAAAAAACTAAGGCATGAACATGATGTAACCTTCATAACTTTTTATCTACAGCTCAGATTGACTTGCTTCAAAAATAAAAGTTGTAGTTCTTGATGAGAGGAATCTGTTCATGTCATCATAATGTAATTTTACTATAGTATGACACCATAATTAACATGATACTCATTTTTGACCTTTTACAAGTATACCTAGATTGTGTTGACAACAATGACAAAACATCATAGGGCCTCCTTTACTCAACATACAACATTTGGCTAATTGAAATACATATTTTATTTGCTATTTAATCAAGCAAAAATAGTCACAAAATGCTGAAAATAGTCAAAAATAGAGATATAGTGTTTCTAACATAAAATCATGCAAACACTTAACAAATATATATTCTAATCAACTATTTGGCAATTAACTTTGTCATGTTTAGTAATATGGCAGTTTTTATATGTCAAACATAGTGTAATAATGAGGTATTTCTAGGCCTCATCATTCCCCCCAACTTGAACTGATGCATGCCCTCATGCATCCTAGTAGGCCATAGTAATATGCATGTTTTATCCTTGTGAAAACATATCCTTTGCCACCTGCTACCTGAGAAATTTCTCCTTGCTGCACTACACCAAGCATTTTGCAATTTAAGCACATGTATTTCACTTTTCTACAACCTTGCAATTTTTTCAATTTTTGTAGTTCCTACAAATTTTATTTTCTTTTTTTTTTGCATATATTTTTTTCATTTTCAACTTGCAACTCTTTGACTTCTGCACTTTCATCCTTCAATATTGCAATTTCTGCAATTCCTATAGTTTTAACTCTTTTTCTACCCTTCTACAAGTTTTAGTGTTGCAAGGTACCTCTTAAGGGCTTGGTATCATGTGATTCATCTTGCAATAGCCTTATTGTGGAACCATATTTGGCAGATGCACTACTACTGGTGGAATTTTCTATTCTTAACAACATTTCAGCCTGAATGCCTATTTCTGTTGTTTGCACCTTTTGAACAAAATTGATAAAATTTTGATTTTGAAATGCTTGAGGGATGTACTTACGTGTGGTAGAGCTTTAGGAACCTCAATATTTGATGTACCCTACTCTTTTTGCTATTCTGCAACATTTTCAACAATTCTGGTACATTTTTTGCTTATTCCAAAGATATCCTGCTTATTTCGAAGATATGCCTGTTTATTTCGAAGATGCATCAAAAAATGCAAAAATGGCATATTTTTCAAAATTTTGCTACAGATTATGTTGTGGAACCATCTCTAGGGTGTGTAAGCATTCCATAATATCAAAAATTCCTTCTCCATCCTTTTGTTTACTCCATGTCTATTTTGCTATTTTTGCACTTTTGAAACAAAATTGACAAAAAAATTGAATTTGAATATTTTTGGAGGGATGTACTACTTGTGGTGGGATGATTTTGAGCTTTAGGAACCTTAATATTTGATGTGCCCTACTCTTTTTGCTATTCTACAACATTTTCAGCAATTTTGGTACAGTTTCTGCTTATTTCGAAGATATCCTGCTTATTTCGAAGATGCATCAAAAAATGCAGAAATGACCTCATATGCAAAAGTTAGCTACAGATTCTATTGTGGGCCCATATCTAGTGTGTATAAGCCTTCCATAACATCAAAAATCCCCTCTCTATCCTTTTTTTTAGATGTTATTCTTCATTTTGTATATTGTTATTTTATTGCAACAGTAGTAAAACAAAATCTTTAGGTGCATTTTCCAGATTATCTTCCTCAAATTTATGAGACAATTGTGAGATATAAACTTGCAGTTCTCCTTCTGAAACCTGCCCTACTAATTGAGATAGAATTGTTGCCATGTCTGTCCCAAAATCAGGTTTTTGTACAGTTTTGAAGTTCTCATGCAACTAAGGGCAGAAGGGGGTGTTTCTTGACATTTTGAACATGTTCCATTTTCAACTTGCCAATATTGTATGAATAGTTTATGCCAAATACCGATTATCATACACTAAATGCTAAATGCTTACTATGACTTAAATGCAAGAAACACATACCTTGTTGTCCTGAAAATTGATCATGCACCTTACAAGTTGCTTTTGATGATTGTTAGCAAGCTATCTGAAAACATAAATATACACATGTGCAGTGTGAGATTTGTACAATGGTGGAACAATGATGGGTGGATCAACAAGGCAATGCACATCGAAAAACTAGTTTTCATGCACACCAACTCAGTAGCGCCTCAAGGAGGTTTTCACTACTGAATTATTCTTTTTTTCATTTTTTTCTTTTTTTCACATTTTTTTCATCAGAAGAGGTTGCCATTTCTGGTTTTCAACCAACTTCTGTCATCATTTTTTTTCAAGTGCCTCAATAAAAGAGAATGTCTCTCATGAGGCTACAATGAGAGAGAATGTCTCTCACTCTTATTTGGATAAGAACAATCCTTATTCTACAAAAACATGTCAATCTTTGTATGAAAACACCATCTTTTTCTGTTGAAATCTGCAACAATGATGCAACCTTCCTTTCTAGATGAGCAGTAAGAATCTGCTTATGTCATCATTTAACTCCTTATTGCTAGAAATGAAGTACTGACTTCATTGTTCCTCCTCCATGCTGAAATTGATGCTTGTCCTCATGTATCCCCATTTTGTGGGACATGCCTTTTGTTGCAATTTTTTTCTCTCCTTTTTTTCCTCTTTTTTTCTCTCTCTTCTTTCTTTTTTTTCTCTCTTTTTTTTCAAATTTTTCTCTTGTCTTGCTTGTGCCCATGAAGTTCACAAACAAGATTATTCTCTTTTGCTTTTCTTGTATTTTTTTCTTTTTGTCAAACTTTTTATCATCAATCTGAATCTGACATGGAAGAGAAATTCTCTTCCATCTACTGTACATCCAATTGTGGAATCTCCTTCAAGAACTCCTCCTTAGTTAATGGTGCATGGTATACCCGAAGGCAATATCCATTCACCACTAACTTCCTCCATGAATCACCAATGGGAGAAAGAAGCACTGCTCCATATCTAAAAACTTCTTCAATCAAGTGTTGTTCAGGCCTCCTAGTCTGCAAAATCTTGTCAGTATGTACTTGAAACAATTCAATACCAATTCTCAAATATGTTAAGTGCATACATCAAGATGAAATCTTGACATACCCTTGTAATTCCATGCAAAGGGATTGAAATATTATTTCAAAACAACAAACAATTTCAGCCAGCTAATAATGTTCAAGAATTTTCTTGGTTGTACTTCAATTTGTTTCATTCCTAGGAGGACAGAATTTACCCCTTTGTAATTGCTTACTAAAGAGTTTAATGGAAGTAAATTTTCTATGTGCAGATTTTCTAGTTTTTCTCCTTTATCCAAGGCTGATTTTTGTGTGTTTGGACTAAAGGGTTTTTGTGTATCTCCATTGATTTTTATCTCTTCAAGATCAGGTAAGGTCTTGTTTGAGCACAGTTGGATGTTACTGCAGTCAATAACATTTCCTGTAGTCTTTTTATCAGATTCAACTACATAGATAGGGGTTACCTATCCTGTATTATTCAGATTGGCCACAAGTTGGGCTAGAAGTGGTGGTTCTTCCTCTACTGGTGGTACTTATGAATCTACCTCCTATCATAAGGTATATTCATACATCCTGATCAAACTTCAAAAAGCAAAAAAGATAATTTAACTAAACATGTTTTTGGTTTGCACAACAAGACAAGAAGTGTACAACTTAGCAGATCAACTACTTGTCAGGTAGGATCACCTCTAATGAGATCAACTATTGTCTTTGTAGGCTAAGAATTGCTAGGTTGTGATTTAGCATGGTAAAACCCTAACAATATTTAAGCAATAATGGCAAAACTCTAGGATCATCATTGAGCTGTAAACTTCTATTTTGATTGTGCAAAAGTTTTGTGATGATTTTTTTTAATAGACTCAACTTACATAGACAGGGGTTGCATGTCCTGTATTATTCATATTGGCCATAGGTTGGGCTGGAGGTGGTGGTTGATTTACTTGCCCGATTTGTTGTTGTTGGGATCTCTCTTTGAGAAGAATTTAGACTAGGCAACAAATTTTACATTTTTGAGTTGTGGAAGTAAATGGCATTCATCAGTGATATGTCCCTATGAACAAATGCTACAAGTAGCTGATATGGTTATTTTGTTCAAGGGATAGTCTTGTATATCTATCATGTTCCCAACACATAATACAAATTTGTTTATACTACCCTGATGATATGGATATAAAAAGGGCAGTACTAGCAGATGGCTCCTCTAAATTTTTCAAGAGATCTTATGTTTCCTGATAATGAGTATGATGAGTTCTTTCAATTTTTATCAAGAATTTCAAACATAGGCAATTTAACCCCCAAGTGTGAAGATCACCTCCTTGTGGTTGCTTGTTTTCTAAATGGACTGAAATGCAACTATCAATAATTATTATTTATACCAGCTATTACATTCAGATTTTACTCTAAACTTCATAACTTAGCACAATAATAATTATTTGATTGCTTTTACCCTCTAACAACACCATGATCCCTGAAAATGGTGCCAAAATGATGAGTGTCATTAATCCCATAATTTAATCTCAATGATTTATCAATCCGGGGTGGTGTCCAAGGTTATCTACGATAGAAGGTTAGGGTAGAGTACAATTCAGGCATTCAGATTTCAAGCATTTATTGGGTGAGATAGATTTGGTTTAGCCTTTTGGTGTCACACTAAACCTAATCTATAGAATGGAAACTTGCAAGGAATAAAAACTAATTCTAATTTGCAGAAATTGAAAGTTAACTACAAGTGCAGGAATTGAAATTGTTGAATTGAAATCTAATCTACTTTTGCAGAATTGAAATAACAGAATTGAAATTGCTAAATTGAAATGTTGTTAAAAATGAAATCCTAAATTACACTTGTAGAATTGAAACCTAGTTTACTTTTGCAGAATTGAAATGATGCTTGGGAATGAAACTTATGCTAAAACACCTATCAATGTCCTACCACAAAAGGTCGTCAAGCTTCTGCTACAGGAATTGATAGCAAAATAAAATCTGTTGGAATGAAAAGTTGTTGAAACATAAAAACAAGGAAAACATGGAAAGTAGAGAAAACAAGGGAAATAAATGTTTAATCTAATTTTTCAACTGACACACACATAAATGTTGTACAAAAACATAATGAAGAAAATATAAATAACATCATACAAAAACTTAAAACAAGAAAATAAAATCTGACAAGCAATCTATTAATTCTGCTACAACAAAATTACAGATTAAAACCTGCCATAAAAATCCTCCTTCTAGATCTGAAAGTGGGCCCATACTTCCTGATCTAGAAGGAGGTGAAAAACACTCCTTAACTAATTAAAAATCAGAACAGAATATGACAAAAGAACTGCACTTTTATTATTCCAAAAATGACATTACAATACTACTGCTACACTCTGTTATAGAACTGAACTTATTCTGCTAATTTCTAATAGCTACCTTTCTACTTAGCTCAACCAAGATGGGAGCTATCATATTTATAGATGCCTAAAATCTATTTACATACATAAAATATGCCATTCCTATCTTGCAACCTGATTTCCTATTATGTTGCAACAATTTTGGGGATATTTCAGGACAAGGTCAGCTGCTTTAGTTGATCTTTTCATGAGTTGCATCTTTTGGTCGGCAAGGAATGGTGGAGACAGTTGTAGGATACTTCCCCTAACTTTCCTCAGCCTCAAGTTACCTTTTCAACTACTTGGAAACCATAGAAATTCAAACTACAGCACTTTCCCCTATTATTTCGAAGATCTTCGAAATAACTAGTTGTAGATGCAATTTAAGCTCAAACATCTTCAGAATGCTTATTTTGGTTGTTGCTTTTAGGTAGGTCTTTAAATCCAGCTCCCAGGAGGTGATTCCAACTGAATTCATCCTTCCTTATTGGTAAATTCCATGCCTTCCTTCATAGTGATAGGTGGCTAGAATTTGTATGGACTATCACCTATTATTTCCAACTATCAAAACATGCCTAGTTGCTCTTTTGGAGTGCTCATAACTTGTGCCTCGTAACTCCAATGTATACCAAATTGTATCCACATGTTCTTGGTTGTATGAAATTCATTTGGTTCAATTTTTAGCTCTTAACTCTTCAGGAATTTGCTCCAGATCGTTGTCAAGTTGGCCTCTAACACAAATTTTTCCAAAATTTCCAGCTATCAAAAAGTGTGAAACTACCATTTTGTGGGCCCCATAACTTCCAGATTACTTGTCCATATGCCTTCAAATTTGGGTCATGTGTTCTCTCTAATATGAAGTACCATTGGTATGAATTTTGTACCTTAAATCACTTTGGATCATTCCCAGTAGATCCACCAATGTTCCCCTTAACGTAGATTTGCACCTGTTAACAACTCCAGAAAAAACTAAGGCATGAACATGATGTAACCTTCATAACTTTTTATCTACAGCTCGGATTGACTTGCTTCAAAAATAAAAGTTGTAGTTCTTGATGAGAGGAATCTGTTCATATCATCAGAATGTAATTTTACTATAGTATGACACCATAATTAACATGATACTCATTTTTGACCTTTTACAAGTATACCTAGATTGTGTTGACAACAATGACAAAACATCATAGGGCCTCCTTTACTCAACATACAAAATTTGGCTAATTGAAATACATATTTTATTTGCTATTTAATCAAGCAAAAATAATCACAAAATGCTGAAAATAGTAAAAAACAGAGATATAGTGTTTCTAACATAAAATCATGCAAACACTTAACAAATATATATTCTAATCAACTATTTGGCAATTAACTTTGTCATGTTTAGTAATATGGCAGTTTTTATATGTCAAACATAGTGTAATAATGAGGCATTTCTAGGCCTCATAAATTTCCCAATTGTAGGGTTTCCTAAAACTCGGAATGGTACTGCAAGGTCTATCGCATGTTGAAATACGAGCATTTAAACAGAATATGACGAGTTATATCTTGATAGAAGAGATACTTTATATACGAGGCTACGATGGAATGCTCCTTCATTGCCTTAAGCCCTAGTAAGCATCTTGGGAAATTTCACAAGTGCACGACGGTACGTGTGGCAGCCACTTCAGTGGCATGGCCATCATTAAGCGCATCATAAGAATGGGTTACTATTGGCCTATTATGGAAAAATATTGTTGCGAGTATGTCAAGAAATGCCTTAAATGCCAGTATCATGCAAACCTCACTCACTTACCATCACAAGCATTGCAACCCATCCAGGAAACATGGCCCTTCTTATAGTGGGGACTAGACTTAGTCGAAAATATCTCACCCTCATCCTCAAGCTGACACACATTCATCATAATGACCACTGAATACTTTACCAAGTGGGTCAAAGCGATCCCCTTGACAGGGACAACTGGATCGAGGATTACGGAGTTTATACTCCATAATATCATAAGTCATTTTGGGGTCCCTTCAAAAGTAATATCAAATAATGGGCCATCTTTCAAGAACAAAAATGTGCATGCTTTGATGAAAAATACCACAATCAACATAGCTTTTCAACATCCTATTATCTACAAGCAAATGTGCAAGCAAAAGCCTCAAACAAATTAATAGTCTTCATCTTGAGGAATATAGTGAAAGATAATCATAAGGACTAGCACTTGCTATTGCCTCTGGCATTGTGGACATACAAGAAAAGTGTGCATACGCCCATTGGGGCAACACCACTTTCACTTGTATATGGAATTGAAGCCATCATACCCCTAGAGATGGAAATTATAACCCTGTGCATAACATTGAAGGACTTCATAGATGATGACACCGCATGAAAAGCCTACCTTGATTAGTTAACTCTTCTTGATGAATGTCGAGTCAATGCCTTGGAGCATCTCCACGTTTATCACGATCACCTTGCAAAAGATTAAAATAGTAAATTCCACTTGAGATAATTCAAATTTGGGGGTCTTATGCTTACATTAAACCAACAAAACTTAAATCTGCCACCGCACCTATGAGATAAGTTTATAACAAACTATATAGGACCCTACATGATTTTAGAGAATGTTGGACCTGGGGCATATCACCTCACATCATTGGATGGTTTTGAATATCTTGGGCCTCTCAATATCATTCATTTGAAGGTATTTTATACATAAAATGCAAAAACATTCAAATATACATAAAATACAAAAACATTCAAATATGTCATAAAAATACAAACAAATTCAAAAAACATAAAAATTAAAAATTCAATAAAAAATGCTCCAAGGGTAAACAAGTCACTTGGTCAAAATTCAATCAAAAATGCTCCAAGGGTAAACAAGTCACTTGGTCAAAATTCAATCAAAAATACTCCAAGGGTAAACAAGTCGCTTGGTCAAAATTCAATCAAAAATGCTCCAAGGGTATCCTCACGCCACTTGGTCACCTAAATAAAAAATTCTCCAAGGGTATCTTCAAGCCGCTTGGTCAAATTCTAAAAGCCCCAAAGGTACAATATGCCCTTTGGTCAAAATATAATCAAAAATACAAAAACAAATCAAAAATCAAAAATACAAAAATAGTTTCATCTCCTATCTGCATCCATATAGTTGCATAACATCAAACATGCATATGCATTGCATTTTCATATGTTATGATCACATTCTTGTAAATGATGCTACAGATTGTACCACAACCACAAATACACAAGTCCACCTTCATTCATTCATCCATATGTGTAACTATGTTTTTCAACACAACCATATCATGTTGCTATAAGAAATAGGCTAATATTTTCTAGTCATTTAATCATATGTAGTGGTCTTATCAGCTTTTCTAGAAAGCCATCTTGATTAGTAGAGAGTAAGGTCTAGTCATGAATGCCTTAGATATTTAGGATCCTATCACTAATTGAAACACTAAAATCCTATTTGGTACAAGGGAAAAGATGAAAGCTACAAAAGTAGTGTAGGTTGCCTTAAGAAAAAATATTCTTCCTTGCTTATCCCCCTATGCGATCGGTTCAAAGGTGCTAAGAATTGAAAAAATGAAAAACTCTGCCCTACCCAGATACAAGTGATTATCATCACTATATAAATACCTTTCTTTCATTAAAACGATCAAAAGTCCAAAAATCAAGCAAAAGTAAAAACCGAAATAAACAAGTGATTTTCATCCCTACATAAATCCCTTGCTCAAGAGAAAAATAAACAATGATTTTCATCACTAATCATGAACAAGTATCCCAATTTAAATGAAGAAAATAAGGGAATAGATATTGAATCCCTAGAATTCTCAACATTGTATAAAATCTAAAGGGGATCCACATTACACGTTTGGTGTACAACCATGCCTGGAAATGGGAATACCCTTACGCATGACAATGTGTCTATCACAATACCATCTTGCATTTGTGTAGACCAATGTTTGTATGTGGATGATCTAGCTTTAGGTAACCCAATGCTACCTAGTGGTATAGTCCTACTAAGTCCAACACAGGATAAGATGAACAATTGAGGATCCCCGATCTTAGCAATGGGCTGAAAGAATCCTGCTTGACATCGAAGGAAATGCTTGAGTTCTATCTAAATATATTCATTTGCACACATATGGATAATGAATATCTAGGTCCATTATGAAAGCCTTACTATTCAAAAGTCCTATATGGTCAGTACACAGTTGTTGATATGGTAACTAGAGTGTTTGAGTTTTAGTAAAAACCTCAAAAATTCCTATATAGCAACAAATCATATCATCAATCGTATCATAATTTTTCTTTATGAAGCTTTGTAAATTAAGGGGTATTAACAAAGTAGGATAGATACCATATGGATATAAGAAATGATGTTCAGACGGCCACTAACTACTTTGTATCTTTTAAATTACATAAGTTTATCAAGAAATTACATACAATCCATGCCATTACATTTCACATATGAATGTCTAAATAATTAGTTCTTATGATAAGAATGATTATTTACCTTTAGGATTGTTATACTTTCTGTGGTATCACCCATTTAGATTGTTAAAATCATATCATATACATTCCTTATGTTTTAAGTGATGAAATCATATAGGTTCATTCACATCAGGTTAAACATCATATAAACATGCATGCCACATTGCATTTACCATATCATAACATAAGTTAGATGCATACAATTAAATAAAAATTAAATGTGCATTTAATGAAAATATTGCATCCATAAACACATAATTTCATAGATCATCCATATACATCTAAGATCACATCACAAGCCACCTATGCATACAATCATAAATCCACCATCAAATCAACTCATAATACATCACATCATGTCACAATAATCAGATCATATAAGCATCTACATAAGCATCTATCTAAATATATGTATCATCATAAATATCATCTATCATATAACACATACATCAACTCATCATAATACCATCATCACATCTCAAAAGTAAAACAAAAAATATAAGAAATAAATGACACACATAATGATGTATAATGCAAAGATCTCATATAAACATATGTCTCAAAAGAGTCTCAAAATATGTGTACCAAGTATCGAGATGTAAAAAAAAATTGCTCGTAGGATACAGTCATATAGGTCAGTTGACCTCAAAAATAAAACCCTAGTGCATCATCAATCAAACACTAGGTCTATGCCCACTGTAGCACCGCCCCCTATGGCTATATCTTGAGTGGAGTGATGTGAGCCTGCTGGCCTCTCTATGTGATTTTGGGTCCTCTAACTAGGCCAGACAGAATACTACCCTGAGGTGGAGCGCCCGCTAGCCTATGATCCACTTGCACCTATACTCTCCCTAGGAGTGGCTCCTAGCCTCTTGATCTATATCTCAAGAGAAGCAATGTGGCCTACATTACTAGCAATCTCAACCTTATACTCATCTAGCAAATCTTGCATCTTCCTAATATCTACCCTCGAATTTGTCCCTATAGAACCCTGACGTGTAGGAGGATCGACAACAACCTACATCCTAGTAGCCCCACCCTTGATAATAGCCTATAATTCCTGTATCTGAGCCATAAGTTGATCTATAGTAGCATCTCTCTATACTATAGTAGCATCTCATTATGCTATAATATCATTGTGTTGTTATACTTGGATATTGGCCAATTAGAGCTCGGCCTCTACCTCATGCAACTGTGCTCTTAGAGGATAATCTCTCTCCTCATAATCCAAGTCCTCCTCATCCTCATTAGGAGCCTCCTGCTCCTCTACTACCACATAATTTGTTGGCTGGCCCCATCCCTCAATCCTATCTTAGACTCTATGCCCTGTTGGATTTACGCCTACATTCCCTTCATCATCCTCACAACTTATAATTCATCACCATGCCATAATCGATCCCCCCACAACTATGCAAATGCATCTATAACTCCCCCAGTGACTCCTACATTAACTATTATGGCATCCTCCTCATTAGTGATCTTTGTGATCCATGGAGGAGGAATATCTCCCTCTGTTATAAGGTGTCTATACATAAATGGAACAAATGACACATCTTACTACAATCTGTACTGACAAAGAACTCGAGAGTAGAAGAAATACTCTCTGATTCCAACCTTATAGCCAATGAGCCACCACTCAAGCCACGTCCTAGCTGTAAACCTATCTGGATCATCCCAATCAGGGCACTCATGGTATGGATGCCATATGATATCTTTGGCCTACAAGAAGGTAAAAGTGGTAATGTAATGGGGGAGCTCTCCTACATGAGGATGGCTCTTGCACTTCTCATGCTCTCAAGCCCATCTGGTAGCATAGAACCACATCCTAACATCAATAGCAGTAATCTCACCTGGGAGTCCTTTGGGATGATCTATACAGATATGCTCCCATCCCCATATCTACAGGAGCAAGCTACAAGCAATGCTAACGTGACCTCACCGACGGATGTGATACAACTCATCATAGCACTATGCTAGCAAGGACCTCCCCCATGCATAGATGATAGGCTCCTCACTATCCAACAAATCCTAAACCATCGCAAGGATGTTCCACGGGAACATTAAGCCTAAGCAATCTAGGATAAGGATGTTACTGATAACCATAAGCAACACCATATAGCTCTCAGAGAAGACATGCTCCCTGTACCAGCATAGAATAGATACACCACCAAATTTGGTGTCCTTGAAGGCATCTATAGCATGCCTTCCGAACACTCGAACAAATACTGCATCATGGTCATTAGTGGCCAAAGAAACAATGGCCACTCCATCAAAGGGAATACAAAAAATCTTATATACATTCTTCGGTGTTATGATCATCTCATCGGTAGGAAGGTGGAAAGTGTTAGTCTAGGAATCCCAGCGATGAGCCAGGGCCATGAGGTAGGCCTGATTTGACATAATCGGGGGTAGCCTGGTCACATACTACAGTCTGTGGGCCTTAAACCATGCCCAGTCTATGTAATTCATGAGTGGTAGGAGGTCCTTCAAGAGCTTCAGGTCCCAAGCCCAAGCAGAAAGAATCTAAAGATGAAAATAAAAGTATAACTACGTTGCATCTAAGGCATAAATCACAATGAAACATGAAAAATAGTGCAAGCAAAGATAGACTATCCTAAGTCTAAATGAAAGAGGAATAAATACACCTAATAATGCAGCAAAGTGCAGAAAAGTAGCTCAAAAATTTAAAAAAATCAATTAATCATCCCAAAAATTCAAAAAAAAACAAGAAAAATTAAAACATTTTGCCTAAGGTTCTTGGCTGCTTTCACTCACAGTGGCCAGAAACTGGTCACTGAATCTAACAGTGGCCAAATCCCAATGGTCAAATTTTTTACCGTTAGGTTTTGAACTAGCTAATGTCGTCGACAGTGGCCAAGTCGTAGGCCAAAATGGCCACTCTGTGCGACAGCGGCCAATGGGCGACGTGAAAGTAGTGTTTGCCCTAGGTCAAAAACACCAAAAAAAAATTGAAATTTTCAAAATTGGGGCAAGCCCACCAAAAAAAATCCTAAACTAAGCCTAACTATAGGTTAGGTTCATTTCCAGCAAGTTTAGTGGAGTACATTTACCAATTACTTAGTGCAGTTCATTTTACCGAAAAGATAAGACAAACAGGGTTAGGGTTTCTAAGCATACCCGAGAAGCTCTGACTCTCCACTCACGGATGTCTCACCCTGCACAGCCATACTATCCAATGCAACAACACTCCAGGTCACAAATGTCACTTTCTCTCCAGAGCTCTGAAAAGCAAATTGCTAGCTAGAAGAATAAAAAGTCAAAAACCTAGGCTACTTTTATATTTCCCAATTTATGCCTTGGTCACTTCTATCATTGACAACCCACACTTCTTGGCCACTATAGTTGAGAGTGGCCAAAAATAGGCATTTGGGGGCCTATGGATCTGATAGCGGCCAGTAGCACAGGCAAAATTAGAAAGATAACTTCTAGGGGGAATGGTAAAAAAAACAAATAAACACATTTTGATGGTCTTTGATCATCACAATGCTCAAAATATCAAATAAAAAATCATATTAAAACAAATCTTGAGTAAGCTTCGTATTTAGTTACCTACTCTATCAACTCAACGGTTGTAGCGGTTTGCACTCCATGCAATTTGGTGAGATGAGTAAGTTACCATAAGGCTACTTAGGGCAAATTATTCATTTTGGGAATTATGATGTGCCTCCAAAATCCCAAAGAAGACCAAGATGGTCGGACTGCTCCACATGTACGATGGAATCATCCTAATTCTCTTATGACACAAAAAACTAAACCAAATGATGCAATACAAGTATAAATAGAATCATTCATCTTAATTTCCTAAGAATGCTATTTATGGCTAGACTACTCCCTGGGATACGTATGAATGATCATCATAAAAAATTGAAATCACACTTGGATGGGGGTTTGCCCATTGAAATAACAAACACTAGGAAGGAACCAAAACTAGTCAATTTGGTCGAGCAACTTGTCGCTTCATTCATTGCACTTACCTCACCAATTCATTATGTGAGGAGGTAGTTCAAATTTTCAAATAATCATAATCAAAGTCAACCAAATATCACTCGATCATATCAAAATTGCATTCATCCTACAAATCATTGCATATAACTCTTACAAAAATTCCCTCGTTTGCTGGGTTCATAAGCAAATATGACATTTTCAATTTATATCTCTCCTCTCGTTTATTTTGTAGTGACATAAGCTACATGATTACATTTGAGGAATAAGTACAAGTTAGCATGTGCAAGCCCTGTGCTAAATTAAGCCTTCAATCGGGTTGAAGCAATGATTCAAGGATGTGTGTCATATTGGATGATTGGGCCATCCAATGTTAATCAGATCAATGATCATCATACACCTAACAAACATAGCAGTCTATGTTTTTTCTCTGTGCTGTGTTTTCCACATAGCGCATCACAAAAATGGGCTTCTGTATACACCTAAAACATGTCATGTTTAGGAAGACTACTCACATGGGAACATTCATAGATCATGTGACTAAACCTTGGGACCTTCCAAGTATCAAAAGTGGTTTTCACCACTTATTTGGGGCATTCTTCGCCCATACAAGTCTGGCCGCTATGGACCAGAGTGGTTGGATCCTAGCCATTATAGCTTAGAGTGGTCAAACCTTAGCCACTGTAGACTAGAGTGGCCAAACCTTAGTTACTGTAGAGGGCAGTAGATAAACCCTAAAATGCATTTTACCACCAATCTAGCCTAATCTCAGGTGGAAGTGGTAGTTTTTATGCAATAAAGTCGACCGAGGATAACGGTGCATGATTCCTCATGACTAGTCTACATGAAAGACTCATGTCTTGATTTAGACACCAGTTAACTGGCCCTCAAGGGTAGACAAAGACAAAAATTCTCACACTACCATCCAATGTGCATGCAAAAAAATAAATCCCAGGGTTTTGACATTGACCTAGGGCCTCAAACACATTATGAGGTGCAGACCTAAGGGCACAAAAGAGAGAATTAGAGAATTATGCAGAGACGCGATCAAATAGAGCTTTTTGAGGCTTAGAGAGCTTTTCTTATAGTTAACCCCTACCAAATTGGAGATCAAATTTGAGCACCTTTACGGAGCAACAAAGTGCTAACTAATTTAGGGTTTTTATCTATAGGATATTCAACACATCAGACAAGAAATGACATTCACTTCGACATTGGTAATAAGCTTAGATTCATAGCCTTGGAAAAATAGAAACAAGTTTTCATCTTAGCAGCCACTATCTCGGACAGTGGCCTGTCGACCTAATCTTGGGTTCTTTGCATTAGTTTCTTTCATTTAGTTTGTCACATGGTTTTTCGCCATTAGCTTAAAATTTGGTTTATCATATTTATCATTAGTTTCTATTATCATGGAGCATGTTTCTATTTATCATTAGGGTTATTGCTAAAAACCTCATCAAAGGATGCAATCTCGGACAACTAAGCATTTGTTGTTGTTTCCATGTTTGCAAGACTACAGGTACATCTAACAGGTTATTAGCATACAAAATCAAAAGTATCATTATAGGAACTAGACCTAGAGAAGGAGGCATCTGTAAGCCCTCATACAATTCCATGTGCGTCATCGGGAAGCCTATGAGAGTGCATCACCTCTTGCGATGGGACATCATACATCCGCTGCCCTACTTTAAAAAATCTATATTAAAAGAAGGAAATCCCTTAGAGGGATCTATATGTAACCAAACTTGATAAAAAGCAATAAAAAGCATTATCTATTAATTTTCTTTGTATCTTAGTTGTATATTTCATTTAATGCAAGATTAAATATGAATAAGTTAAATAATATTCGTAAATAGGAGTAGTGGACGGTGCACCACTTCCCTAGGGTCGTTACACATTGATGGACAGGTGAAAGATATCAAGTGGTGGCTGATGCAGTGATTGGAATCCTAAAGCAACAAGTGAATGGTAGATTGAAGTAGGATGGATGATAGATAGGGTAGATGATTCATCCTTTACCTTGGGTGGAATTATCCAAAATCCCAACCCACCCATTGGGTGGACCTTTCAAGCAGCTAGAAAGGGTAGAAAATTCATATAACCCTATCCTTGGGGAAGACACAAACTTCCACCCATCTCAGATAGAACATACAAGCACAAATTGGGTGGAAGTTTGAACAAATACCCACCCTCTTCCTTTATGCCTCCATAGGTGTAAAAAAGGACAAACAAAGCACCCACCTAGTGTGCAAAGCTCCTACCATCACCAAAAATTCAATCAAAATATGTACTCACTACTGTAGCTTTCTATTACCTGATGCTTGTACGTATAAGTGATAGATTTGAGGTGCATTACTCACAAGGTGATTAATTCCAATCATATGTCACCTAACCATGGGATCACCAATCAAGTAAAAGGATGAGGTAGATGAAAATTTATGAACTAGATAGAAATATCAATGAATACAAAGGCCTAGATCAAACCAGATGCACCTACCTCCTTCTAGGAGATCAGTGCCATATCGAGGAACAACATACCAATCGATCCCCTATCAGCTTCAAGGGTTGTCTTCCCACCAACCGTCATTAACATTCAAATTTTGAATTTAATGTAAAATTACCTATAAATAGTGGAATTTTGGTCATTCCTAAGGGTGGCTCTTTAGCCATTACAATTCATATGTAAGGTTTTTTCACCACTATGTAAATATAGATTCATCACTGTTTGGTCTTTGATTTTGCCTTCATGTTTTTATTAAATGTATGAATGCTTATTTTTGTTTTAGTCATTTGAGTGGTCTCATATTATTTTGTAGTCTAAATTTATGGGATTTGCTTAGTGAATCGAGAGTGTGCATTTATAAATATGATTTGGGGGTTTATTTTTGCTAAATCTAGTCAGATAGGAGTGCTCTAATTATGCATACTAGATTTCATGCACCTATTCACTAGTTTTGGAATTTGCTCCCACCACTTCAAAGAGTTTGATGAAGGTATCATAGGCTAATCTATTAGGTGTTGTGTCTATATTTCCACCCGTGGTGTTGTGCTTCTATGTGTGTTTATGTATCTATAACCATCCTTATGAGTTTAGGCTATGACCATTTTCCCATATCTTTTCTCCTTGTTCTCTTTTCCCATTTTGTAGAATAGATATCTGGAACCACCCTTGAGGAACCAACCTCCTTCGAAGATCGATCACTCCATCCTAACTCGATGGACGTTCAATGTTGGTATTGATCTGTCCCTACCCTCAGTGCAGTATTGGATTGATGACCAATAGTTTTTGGTGACTCTCCTGTTGAACTCACTAAGTTTTAATATTTTAGGAAGTCATAGTTTGGTGATACTCTAATTTACCCATATCTTCTCAAAATCACCTGGTAACTTTGATTGTGTAGCACTTCCAAATCATGAGTTCAGTCGCCTACTTGTGTTGAAGATCTAAATATCCTGGAGGACTTAAGATTTGGTGAACAACCTTGACCTTGCTAGCAGAGATAGTATGTTCATATGGTAACTCCAACTCCAACACCGATGGTATATTTGCATACCAGTGCCACCATGAATTTCTTACACTATATTGACTGCGGTCCCCTTAATCTCCTTGACCAACATGATATTCAAAATTTGCCTTCGATACCCTAACAAAATATAGTGGTGTCAAGGGAGTTGTGAAGGAACACCTTGAAAATGTGGCTTCTCTAGCCACCCTTCACAATATCATGCATGAATATATAATGATTAGGTTTTTGGTCACTTCCCTTGAAGGTAGAGCATGCTCTAGTACAAAACCCTACAACCTAGGAGTATCTCTACATGGGTGGATCTATCAGAGCCTCTCATGGATACGTTTGATGAACTAGAGGACCCCTTCTAGCTATTTGTATTTATCAATAGGAACCGTCTTGAAAATATGGTATACTTTAATGTATATTTTGAGAATATATAGAGGAGGATTCCATGACAAATCCTCCCAACCTCTACCTAGGTGTATCTATTCTACATACAAGCTCTCTTTTTTTATATCAGCTTCCTTTTACACCAATATAAGGAAACCAGGTTTTTTTAACTTTATGAGGAATCCATTAGAGCTGAGAAAGTTTTGATGTGGAGGTTCCATCCAATTAGTTCCCTTCAGGAGTTGGTGCCAGATCACATAGTGAGCACACATCAAGAGCAAGTGTGCCATGATAATCATGTCCATGAGAGCAATTTCATAGATCAACCCCAGATTCAACTAATTTTAGGTAAGGACATGGAGGCCCATGAGAGGGAGATAGATCTAGTGGTGGAAAAATAGTCAACCATAATATTGGCACAACTGGAAAATCTCAAAAAGGGACAACATAAAAATCTGGTATCTAATAGTTCACCACCTCAAGGATGGAATATGGTGGTAAAATTCATTGTCATCCTAGGATTCAAAGGCCTAAGTGTCCAAAATATTAGGTAAAACACTAAGAATTATGATTTCATCATAATTTTGAGCTAGTGTGGATGGTGCTAGATGAATTACAAGTGATGCCTTAAATATAATGTGATCTGGTTTGGCCACTAAAGATTCACATGATGATTTTCATATGACATCTTGGCTCAGGTGTTCCTATCACACCGTAATTGTATGGCTAGTAAATAAAGCCTTGCATTATGCACAACCAATGCATTGGGAATCACAAATTTTATTAGTGACCATTAGAGCAATAGAATCCTATGAAAGGTTACCACTTGGTCAAGCACCGAGAAGCATCAAGAAAGGATTATATAGGAAGATTCTATAAAATGTAACATTCCTCCGCCATATCTATGTTGTCTTCCTAGTTTTGCATTCTTCTGTTTGGTGTTGTCATGACCCTGTAGCCCAATGGCATCCAATAATTTTTAAAACCTCTTAACTCATCCTTAGGAGATGTAGCAAGCCTTGAAACTCATAGACACAAGCACAAGGTAAGGCAAATATGCTATAAATAGCCTCCTTTGGTTAGATGTAGATGAGACTAGTGAGTGTAAACCACAAATCATGGTCAAAACAAAATGGCCTCTTGGTCGATAACAATCAGTAAAAGAGAATCATTGATGGATTGTATGAAAAAGCAAGTTTGGGATAGAAGAGATAAAAAATAATGGCAATCTATATATTCTTGGAATGTATCAAATCCTTGATGGGTTACATTTAGGGGGATTCAATCTATAATAATTCCTCATGGAGAAGGATCTATGCCCTATCAGTTTCACTTGATAGACTTCAGATTATTTTTCCTTCATGTCTCCTTGTTTCCCTGCCCTTTTCTCTCTTTTGCCTTCCTCTCCCCTTTGTTGCATGTAACTCTTCCAATTGGTAACAAATACTTCCTTGTCTTAACTATTTCTTGTTGCCCCTTATTTCTATGTGTGTCTTTCAACAATATTTTCAAGTATTTGCTTGTTTTTTCCACTGCTTGTCAACTTGTTGCTCTTATCCATAGTTTTCCTCTCTGTGTTGTCTATTTTGCCCCTGTTCTTCTTAATTTATTTTCCTTGTTTCCCCTTTATACTCCCATTGGTTGTGCCCTTGTTCCTTTTCTTCCACTTCACTTTTCATCGTGTTAAGTGTATCACTTCTTATGGCACCATTTCATGCCTAGCTTCCCCCTTATCTTATCTTCGTCTTTGTGCCCTCCTTTCCTCTATGTTTGTTTCCCCTCATCCTTATATCTCTATTTTTATTGTTATATTTCCTAATCCTTTTAGGTTCCATTTTTTTCACAAGATGGAAAACCCCTGTGAGTCACCAGAAGTGTGGGTGAAATTTTACACCCTTCACCCACTCTTCCCTTCAAGAAGTGATTCTCTTTATTCAAAATGAATTCACCAAAAATTTGAGGAACAATTATGGAAGTGTGGAAGATATCAAGTGGTGGTTGATGCAATGATGGGTGGCCTAAAGCAATGGGTGAATGGTACATTGAAGCAGGGAAAATGATAGATAGGGTATATGATCCACCCTTTGCCTTGGGTGGAATTATCCAAAAGGTCTTCCCACTTGTTGGGTAAACCTATCAAGCAGCTAGAAAGGGCAGAAAATTCATGTAACCCTACCCTTGGGGAAGACACAAACTCCCACCCATCTTGAGCAGAAGATGCGAGCACAAATCGGGTGAAATTTTGGATAAATACCCATCATCTTCCCTGATGCCTCCATAGATAGAAAAAATGATAAAAAAACTACTCACCCAACGTGCAAATATCCTACCATCACCTAAAATTCAAGAAAAATATGTACTCACTATTGCAGCTCTCCAGTACCTGGTGCTCATACGTAAAAGTGATATATTTGATGTACGTTGCTCCCAAGGTGATTAATTCCATTCATACACCGCCTAACTAGGGGATCACCAACTGAGTAAAATGATGAGGTAGATGAAAATTAATGAAATAGGTAGAAATGTCAGTGAATCCAAAGGCCTAGATAAAACCAGATGCACCTAACTCCTTCTAGAAGATCAGTGCCATCTCGAGGAATAGTGTACCAGTTGAGCCCCTATCAACTTCAAGGGTTGTCTTCCTATATACTGCTATTAATGTTAAAATTTTGAATTTAATGTACAATTACCTATAAATAGTGGAATATTTATCATTCCTAAGGGTGTCTCTTTAGCCATTTCAATTCATATGTAATGTTTTTCACCACTGTGTAAATATAGATTCATCATTGTTTGGTCTCCGATTTTACCTTCATTTTTTTATTAAATGTATGAATGCTTATTTCTATTTTAGTCATTTGAGTGGTCTCATATTATTCTACAATTTTTTTTTCATGGGATTTGCTTAATGACTCAGGAGTGTGCATTTATAAATATAGGTTAGGGGTTATTTCTGCTAAAGCTAATCGAATAGGAGCACTCTAATATTGCATCCTATATTTCATGCACCTATTCGTTGGTTCTGTAATTTGCTCTTTGCCCATTGATTCAAAGAGTTTTATGAAGGTATCATAGACTAATCTATTAGTTTTTGTATCTATGTTTTCACATATGGTGTTTTTTTTGCATGTGTCTTGATGCAGCTATACCCATCCTTATGAGTTATGGCTACAACCATTTTCCTATCTCTTTCCTCCCTTTTCCATTTTCCCACTTTGTGGCATAGATATATGGAATCACCCTTGAGGAATTGACCTCCTTCGAATATTGACCACCCTATACCAACTCTGTGGATGTTCGATGTTGGCACTAGTCTACCCTCACCCTCTGTGCGGTGCCGAATTGATGACCAACATAAACAAAATTTAGTTTACAAAAAATTTAATATTTCTAAAACTTCTAATTAAGGAGATAAATAAAATCCTACTTTGAATAAAATTTTAATAATTTTAGAAATCAATTATTGCATCAATTCATAGTTATTAATATATTGAGTGCATCAAAATTATAACTGGAAGATTGGTTTACAAATTACATAGACAAATCCAACTAAAGAACATTGAATATTTCTCTACCAATTATTGATTGCAAGTGATAGAAGTGAATTATATTTATATCATACCTCATTCTCTAGGGATTCAAAAGGGATTCTACAAAATTCAAGTTAAGAATACGCATCATAGTTCATATCCTAAAAATTTGGAGAATTGAGTTCAAGGTTGTTCCTTCAAACAAGGAAAATAAATCAAATATTTTTAGTATGGATAGACTGACAAGAGGAATGCACCATCATTATAATCAAACCCAATATCAAAACACATCCAATATGTCATACCAAAGGTATATAATTAGTACAAACTCAAATAACCTTGCAAATCAAAATGAAAAGGATATTTGGTACGTAGATTTATGTTCAAGTCATCATATAATAGGAAATATGTAATGGTTTTATTGTCTTGAAGTCACCAACAACTACAGACTAAGAATTGCAAATGGAAAATTCTACCATATTCATGGTTATGGATGTGTAGCTCCTAGAAAATTATTTCCAAATTTTGTACTACATAATGTCATGTATGTTCCAGGGTTATCTTCCAATCTCATTTCAGTAGCAAAGCTAGTAGAGAGAAAAAGGAAAATTAACTTCAAACACTCAAATGGAGTCAAAATGTGCCTCATAATAAATCAAGGAGAAATTGAAGCCACTAGATCAATTCATAAAAATATATATGCTCTAGAATTTATGAGAACTTCACAAGATATTGTTACATTTCAAAACAATACTAATTCATTTATTGAAGAACATGATGCAACATATGGAGAACTAGCATATCACAAGAATAAGCAAAAAAATAGAAGACTCAAAATTAAGAGAATGAGAGGACAACAAAACTTCACTCTATTCAACTATCAGCAATCCAAATAAGGAGAAGAATGACATCAAGATGAAGACTATCCAAAAGAGAAAGATCCATATTGAAGACTAATGTCTTCAAAAACCAAATAATGTAATATAGGGAAGTGTTGGAAAATATGGCTATTACATCATTTGGTTATTTTCTAATGTACCCTTAGGGGTGCATATTTAGTTTAGAATTATATTAGGAGTTATTGATTTATTAGTGAAATAGAATAAATGCACAAGGGTTAGAATGTGCAATGATGTAAATGTGCATGTAGTCCACATGTACATGAGTCTTAGGGTTGAGTGAGAGGCAAGTAATCTATATTTCTATATAAAGGCCTCATTGTGAGTGATTGTGTGAGAGCAAGAGTAGTGCAAATGTGAGAGTAGTAGTAGTCACAATGTAGCTCCATTTTATTATCATGGAGGAGTTGCAAACTCCATGAGAGGAGCATTATAATTTTCATGATATTTCTATATGAACATTTCTAGAGCATTGTATCAAGTATTCTATCATAGTTATATGTATGGTTTTTTGCTATTATAATAGTTGTATCATTGCATGTTTATTTCTATACTTGTGAATGCAATTCCTTTATATTTAAGGCTCCAAAATATAACAATAAGTGGCATATATATACTCCATCAACATGGAAAAAATAACATCAATCAACATGGATAAATACAACATTGAAAAAATAATGTCCATCAACATGGAATTCACAAAACCTTAAAAAAACTTAAAATAATTGACATCACAATTTATTATGCATTAACATCACGTAATATTATGCATTACTTCCCCTTGAGGGTAATTATTTTAGGCCTAGTTTACTTCTAAAGTAAGAAAATTTAGATTCTACAAATAGTTTTGTGAAAATATCATAAATGTTCTAATTTGTGGAGCAATATAAGAGTTTAATTATCCCATATAATACCTTCTCCCTATTGAAGTGTGCTTGAATCTCAATGTGTTATATCCTTTGATGCATAATAGGATTCTTTGCTAAAGTTGTTGAAGATTGGTTATCAAAAAATATTGAAATAGATTTATTGTTGTTAAACCCAATTTTTGTTAATAATATTTGAATCCAAATGGATTATTGACATGCTATAGTAGCACTTATATACTCAATATTAGTTGATGAGAGTACTATTGTTGGTTGTTTCCTATTACACCAAGATATCACACTTGATCCCAAGGAGAAACAATATCCTTTGGTGGATTTTCTTTCAACATTATCCATAGCATAGTCATTATAACAATAACCAATCCAATTTACATGAGAATTACTTAAATATTCCAAATCTAAATTAGTAGTTCCACTTAGATATCTAAGTATTCTATAAACAACATTAATATGAAAATCATAAGGCTTATGCATAAATCTAGTCATCATATTAACAGCATAAGAAATATCAAGCCTAGAAATAGTATGATAGAGTAAATTACCTATAAGTTTCCTATATTGAGTTTTATTTACAAGCTTAGAATCTTTATTAATTTGAAATTTTCTAGAAACCATAGGAGTACAAACACATTTGTGATTCTTCATTTTAAACCTTTACAAGATTTCTAATATATACTATATTTGTAAATCATAATATTATGGGATTGTTGGTAGATTTGCAAGCCTAAATAGTAATGCAACAAACCCATTTCAGTCATTTTAAATCTATTTAGTAATTTATTTTTATATATTTCAATCATACATTCATTGTTTTCTATTAAAAGTAAATCATCTACATATAAAACAATGATAGTAATGTTCTTATTTTTCCTTGAAATATATAAATTTGGATCTAAATAACACTTATTAAAACCAATTGAAGAAAAATACTTGGAAACCTTATCATACCAAGCTCTTGAAGCTTTCTTAAGTCCATAGAGGGATTGTTTTAATATAAAAATATAAATTGGTTTTTCTAGGTTCTCAAAGCCTTTAGGTTGCTCCATATAAATCACAACATCTAAGTTAACATTAAGAAATGCACTCTTTACATCTAATTGATAAATTTTCCAATTGAAAGTAGCAACTAATGCTACTATTATTCTAATTGTAGGCATTTTAGCAACTGGAACAAATTTTTTCTCATAATCTACTCCATACTTTTGTGAGAAACCATTTTCTACTAATATAGCCTTATGTTTGTAAAATTCTCCCAAATAATTTAACTTAAGTCTAAATACCCATTTACAACCTATTACATTTCTCTTAGAAGGGGACTAAATCCCAAGTATCAATTTTGATAAGAGAATTGAATTCTTTTTTATTAATAGGTTAAGAAAGGAATTGAAAGAGACTTGTACCTTTTACATAAACTTTCTTACAAGCAATTCATAAAAGACAGAAAAAAGGGTGCCAAGTCCATCTAAACTATTAACAATCATAAAGAACCAACCTAAAGCACCCGATAAAGAAACACACAAACTACACCATCAATAACAAGAATAATCAGACAGTAGTTGACTTTACATACATATCAGTCTACCATATATAGACTAAGTCACCCATAACAATCTACCCTAATAGTTGATCCCCAAAATCTTAGCTTCTTCCAACTACAAAGTAAACATCATTGGGCCACTTTGGATTCTCGTTAGCCACAAACTCAATAATTTAGAGTGATAAATTATCTACCCATATAATAATATCTTGAGCCTCCACCCCCATGTTTGTCAACAAATTTATAGATAAATTCCCCAGTTGATAAACATGCTTCAACTAAATATTGTGACAAGACTACAATATTTCCTTCATCCCCACAACCATATCTATAATGCTATAACCATATTTTTTTCTTCCTTTTAGAATATTTATAAGGTTTAGGGAGTCCCCTTCCACAATAATGTTTCTATAAAAATCTTCTCTGATTAACTTAACCCTTGTGATAAATGCCCAAGCCTTAGTGAAATGGTTGGACTATATGGATAGAGATTCAAAAAAGGCTTGCACAACCATCACCCTAGAATATCTAAAAATTCCACCCACACCAACAAACACTGGGTCCCCTTTCTAAGTTCCATCCACATTCAATTTGATCCACCCATCTAGACCTGGTTCCCAATTAACTTCCAACCTTAAAGACCTCAAAAAATTCACATAAATTAAAGGGTTCTAATTAAAACAAATAGCAATGGATTACTCAATTCTACTTTTAGCTACTTTTGAAAATGATGTAGGAGCATCCGGTAACAGTGTCGGCAATCTTGCATCCTTCTAAATTTTCTTTAAGTTTTTGTATTTTGATGTATTTTGGTTCCTTTCCGGAGGAGGGAAGATGTTGCAAAGCAGAAGGGGAAGTTGGTAGAAGAGCTAAGGCAAAAGTTGGGGAGGTCGCGAAATCGCGACCTCCGAAGCGGTGGCAAAGGCAGGGACCGGTTCTGTCGTGATATCGCGACGTCGCGATATCACAAAATTTGTTTGCAGTTGGAACGTAGGGAGGATTCCGTCGTGATATCGCGACGTCGCGATATCGCGATGTCGTGATATCGTGATGTTGCGATATCGCGATGTCGCGATGTCGCGATGTCGGTTGTTGAGAAGCAAAGGCAAGGGGTGATCTCCGTCGTGATATCGCGACGTCATGATATCGTGACTTTATTTTAGAGGTGATGGTGAGGAGCTTTAGACGTCGTGATATCACGACGTCGCGATATCACGACGTCGCGATATCACGACGGTCTACAGAACATGGCGGAGGAGTTGAGTCCTGTCGCGATATCGTGACAGGTCGCGATATCATGACTTGTGATATTGCAGCAAATCAGAAACTGCCATGTGGCGTATTTCCAAGGCAGTACCAAGGGTTAAGACAAACCCAAGATCATGGCAAAGGACCTCAGAAAGGTGAAGACGAAGGTGGAGGGGTCGACCACGACCAAGTAAAGTTAAGGTAAAAGAAAATAGCGGACGGCCAGACAAGGCCAAAAACTGACACGTGGACTGCCACGTGTATCCTCGAAGTTGTAAAGGGCACGTGCCTTGAAGATTGCGCATTAAGGAGAGGGCAAGCCAAATTTAAACACGTGGTTAGCTACGTGAATCTGGTTAAAGATGGAGGCCACGTATCATGGAAGGAAATTTTTTAGCCGCATGCATTAAAGAAAGAGAACCACCTTTTAGAGGGATTTTGTTTTTCGACAAAACGACAGTTCTTCAGAGCATGGACAGTATGGGTGAGTAGAGGCTCGGAAGGACAGTCTGACCGGAGCGGCGGTGTAGGTCAATGAGGCCATTAATGAGGGCTTCTTGGTAGGTCGGGCAGTGACCCATTTATGACCGAGAAATTTGAAGCTTCGAAGGGGGGGAAATTTGAATTCAAATTTTTGTTAGGTGAAGGCATTGATTGCCGGGAGGGCCGGGGCCTCGATAAAAACCCGAAATTTCAAATTGTGAGAATGGGGGACCAGAGAATAGAGGAGGTAGTACAGTGGAAGAACAGAGCCGAAGTCGGCTATTGTAAAGCCTGCGGGCTTTTCATTCAAGCCTGTAAAATATTTTTTTTTTTTTTAATTTTAATGAAAAGGCAAGTTTTTTGAAGTGTGGGTTCCCGGTTCTCCGTCAGTGGTATCAGAGTAGGAGTTCCTGAGCGTACAACAGACCACCAAAGGAGAGAGGCAGTTGTACCAGGACGTGTGGGAGGGTTTGAGTTTGGGTGAAGATGCCTCTGAGAAGAAACCCGATGGGTGGAAGAGGCATGGCAGGGGAAGATTTTTGGGCATTGCAGCGACAAGTCCAGGCCCTGCAAGAAGAGCTATGCAGAGGACATGAGCCGAGAAGGGATGCAGACAGTGAGGATGAAGTGGAAGAGGAGAATGAGTTTGAAGAAGAGGAAGAAGATGTAGATCCGACACAAGCCAGATTGTACAAGGCCATATCCTAGATCGGGAAGAGGCCGAAGTTAGAAGTTCCTACGTATTCCGAGAACTTGAACCCAGAGGAGTTGATAGACTGGGTGAATGATTTAGAAGAATATTTTGAATACGAAGAGGTTGAAGACCCTAACCGGGTCAGATTTGCTAAGACCCGACTGAAGGGTCATGCCAGCATTTGGTGGAAGGGAGTACAGCTGGAACGAAACCGAAGAGGAAAAGAACGGATTACCAGGTGGGACAGAATGGTGGAGAAATTAAAAAGATAGTTCATCCCTGTTGACTATGAGCTGGATCTGTTACGTAAAATGCAAAGCTTGAGGCAGATGAACAGAACAGTTCCAGAATATATGGAGGATTTTTATAAAATCTCCATCAGAACCGGACATTTGGAAGCAAGCAAGGAAAAAGTGGCCCGTTACATTAATGGGTTGAGACCGAGTGTGCAGGAGGAGTTGAGCTTGGTTCGGGTAAGCACCATCGAAGATGCTTACCAATTTGCTTTAAAGGTTGAAGAAAATTTGAATAGAAGGTTTGACAACAAGCAAAAATTAAAAGGGCCAGGAGGAAAGAACGGTGGAAAGAAGGAAGGAAAGGAAGAGAAGAAAGAAGAGGAGAGCAGCAGCCGAGGTCAGAAAGAAGAAGATGAAGACCCAAAACCGCAAGTTCAAAATGATAACTACCGAAGAGGAAGGGGTAGATCTGGACGCGGGAATGAAAGAGGAGTATTCCGTGGAACATGTTTCCACTGTGGTGAAGAAGGGCATCGTGCATTCGAGTGTCCACAACACCGAGAAAAGATGAACAAGAAACCGGTGGGTCCCGCTAGAGCAGTTGTGGCAGTTGAGGATGCTGACTCAGAACATTCTGAGGAAGCTAAAAAGGGAGAAGCCATGATTGTGAGAAGGACCATGCTGGTGGAAGAAGACAAATCTAAATAGAGGAGAAGCCTATTCCGTACCCGATGCAAGAGTGCAGGCAAAGTTTGCAATGTGATCATCGACAATGGAAGTACAGACAACTTAGTTTCCGAGGAGATGGTTACTAAGTTGCAGTTGGAGAGAAGGAGGCACCCACACCCGTATCGGATTGCGTGGTTGCGGAAGGACCACCGAGCTTGGGTCCGAGAACAGTGTTTAGTCATGTTCCAGATCGGGAGATACCAGGATGAAGTCCTATGTGATGTATTCCCCATGGATGCTTGCCATTTGCTGTTGGGCAGGCCATGGCAATTTGATCATAGTGCAGTACATTATGGATGTGCAAATACGTACTCCTTGGTGAAAGATGGAGTGCGGCACAAGTTGAAGCCATTGCAGACCGAAGATGAGAAAATGTGTAGTAATGCCAGAATTTGTCTGGTAGAAGGCAGAAATTTTTTCCAGGAAACAAAACTTGAACAGGTTGTAAAGGTTGATGGGTGTTCGGAAATATTACAAAGGATGCGGACAGAACATCCTAGAAGTGAAGGTCACTTCTCTTGTTACCCTGGGTGTCTGATGCAGGAGCATCCGTGAACAGTGTCGGCAATCTTGCATCCTTCTAAATTTTCTTTAAGTTTTTGTATTTTGATGTATTTTGGTTCCTTTTCGGAGGAGGGAAGATGTTGCAAAGCATAAGGGGAAGTTGGTAGAAGAGCTATGGCAAAATTTGGGGAGGTCACGAAATCGCGACCTCCGAAGTGATGGCAAAGGCAGGGACCATTTCTGTCGCGATATCGCGACGTCGTGATATCGTGACGTCACGATATCGTAACATTTGTTTGCAGTTGGAACGTAGGGAGGATTTCGTCATGATATCGTGACTAGGGATATCGTCACGATATCATGACAGAGACCACCCCTTGCCTTTGATTCTCAACAACCATCGCGATATTGTGACAAAGACCACCCCTTGCCTTTGCTTCTCAACAACCGTCGCGATATCACGACGGATATCAATAGTAGATGAAAAACACTTTTTAACCAACCCCACCCATTTATTCTAAAAGCCAAATTTCAATAGGAATTTGGTCAAGAAGTCCTAAGAAACCTGGTCATAAGCTTTGTTCATATCTAACTTTATAAGAATACCAACCTTCTTATTATTTTCCATAGAATGAATAACCTCATGAGTGGTAATTATGTTATCCAAAAATTTTGATCTCTAACAAAATCACCTTGTTAATCTACCATAATAAAATGTAGAACCCTCTTTAACCTATTGAAGAACACAAGCTTATACTGAGAGGGGGGTGAACAAGTATAAGAGCACTTTTTACTTTTTCTCTCAAACCAATATATGCAATGTAAAGATAGCAATATCAACAACAGTAATCAAAGCAATGTACACAACACCACACACAATAGAGACACAACAATTTACGTGGTTCACCCAAATATGGCTACTTCCATGGAGAAAATATTTCACTAAATTTTCTCAATCAATCTCTTGGGAATCCTTCCCAATTACAATGTTTATGGACCTCTTGTCCAAAGGAGATGTTGATCCCCTAAATCTGGTTTGTGGATCTCTATCCATAGGAGAACTCTTTCTCCTCTACTCTGGTTGGTGATCCTCTAGAAGACTCTGCCTCCACTGCACTGATTGGTGGATCTCTCTCCACTTGAAGACTCTTGTCCTCACTCAGAAGACCTATCCTCAATGTCCTGGCTGATGGATCTCTATCCACTAGAGACTCTGTCCTCTTTACTCTGTCACCTCCAAAGCTCTATCTCAATGCTATACTAAACACAGTCCAGTCGGTCTAGCACAACTCTGCTCAATATCTTGCACTAAACATAGTCCAGTCGGTCTAGCACAAGTCCACTCAAATCTACACTAAACATAGTCCAGTCGGTCTAGCACAAATCTGCTCAATAGGTCCACTCAGAACCTACTCAAATCTGCTCAATAGGTCCACATAGAACCTGCACAACTCTGCTCAAAGGTCCACAGAACTTGCTCAAATATACTCAATAGGTCCACTAGAACCTCACTCCTCAAATCCACAAAACCTATCCAAATCTGCTCACCAGGTCCACACAGAACCTACTCAACTCTGCTCAATAGGTCCACACATAACCTATCCAAATATGCTCAACAAGTTCACACAGAACCTGCTCAACTATGCTCAACAGGTCCACACAGAACTTGTCCAAATATGCTCAACAGCACAACTCACAAACCAAATTCTCAACAAGCTCACACAGAACTTGTCCAAATCTGCTCAACAAGCTCACATAGATCTTGTCCAAATATGCTCAATCACTTTCTCAACTTAATCTCATAGAAGCATAAAGAGAATTGTTAGAGACTCAATATGTTCTATACTCAAAACTCAATCTCTTTCTCAACTCAATATCATAGAAGCATAAAGAGAATTGTTAGAGACTCAATATGTTCTATACTCAAAAATCAATCTCTTCAACTCAAATCAGAATATAAAATAGTTTATTTTATGGAACTTGAACAACCACTTCATACATCCACTTGACTAGGCCCAATCAACTCTACTCAACCAATCACTCAAGAAACAACTCTTGCTCACAAACCCTAGTCCAAGCATGTATCATCCAACTCAAAATATTTCCAACAATGCTCAACAACAAATCTCACATAACAATGATACTCATGATCTTTTCAAACCCTAGTTCAACTCACTTCAACAACAATGCTCATAAATCAATCTTCACATAACAATGATACTCATGTTCTTTCCTAACTCAAGTTCAAGTTCTTTGCACAATCCAATGGCTTCAACAACAATGCTAATAAAACAAGGTTTTAATCACAACACTTAATTCCAGAAAACCTTGAAGCATTAACTCAAACACTTCACTCAACCAATGGTCTCAACAACAATGCTTATCAAACAAGGTTTAATCACAACTCTCAATTCAAAAAACCTTGAAGCATCAACTCAAAAACTTTCGAAAAAGGAAACCCTAATTAAATCCTTTTCTCTCCAAATATGTTTTCATAAATCAACCAACCAATCAAATTATCAAAGGAGAATATTACCCATACCTTTTTGTTGCCAAGGAGTTGTTCACAAAATCTGCCACACTTAAAAATTTCTTTTCCAATCTCAATAAGGGTTAGAGGACTTCAATAAAAATCACAATACAAAAATAATAACTCAATAACACCTTATTACTCCAACTTAATTTTAACATCCACCAAAGTCCTTTTAGAAGAAAACCCTTATCAAAAATAATAGCCAACAAGTCTTAAAATAAATCTCAATTAAGACTTTATTATAACTCCTTATACCTCCTAAAACATAACTCTCAAAACAACAATTTCTAGATTATAAAACTCAAATAATCATCAACACTTCACCTTCAAAAATCAATCACCACAACCTTTATTTAATAAAGTTTATTAAAAATTAATAAACTCTAAAACAACCTTATCACTCCAACCTTAGGGCATAAACCATAAAATTTTAATTAAAAAATTGTACCTGCCTCAAGGGGTTTCGATCCCATGACTTGCCCTCACCATGAGTGCCTTAGCCATGGCTAAGGTTGCCACATGAGCTACATGCTCATTCACAAAGGGGGAAGCACCATGTGCTTCCTCTTTGCGCTTCTCCTTGCCCACATTTAATAAAATGTGCGCCTTGGGCGCTTCCACAACACTGCCACCAAAAACCACTCCACGAGAATCGAACGCATGACCTCCATGCTCTCAACGCCTTTGTGCTCTCCAAGCTACCACTAGGCCACACTACCCAATGCGAATTTGGGGGTGGTCTCACTCCATCTTATCCTCTGCTTCCTTTTCAAATCATTTTAAACCACACGAGCTCATTTTCGCATATGCCACACAAAAATCATTCGAGCAAGGATAATTAATGAATGACTTTGGGCATGTATTTATATTGCCCTCCTCCTTTTTCTAAGATGTTGGTGCTTTGATTTGAATGCATCACATCGGCGCTCTAAGGCTTTGAAAGCCTTAGTAAAACCCAACCTTTGGGTTTTTAATTATTAAAAACTTTGCGCTCGAATATATTTTATTTCTCTAAAACCCAACCTTAGGGTTTTAATCAAATGAACTTTATCCTTTAAAATCTAATTATATTATAATTAAAAATTATAATATTTAATTAGATTTTTACCACTTTGGTAAATATTATAATAACAATTATAATATTTTTAACCTTCCAATGCTTCGGATGAATTGCTTCCATGGAGAAGTAAAAACCTCTTTCTGACCCAATATTTTTGGGTGTAAAATAAAATATTTTAACCCATTATAAACTTCCATTAAACTTTGCACTCGAACTGAAGAAGAACTCTCACTGGCATCTTGACATCAATGACAACTTTGGCTTAGGGACTCAAAATGTCCAACAATCTCCCCCTTTGTCATTGATGGCAACCCACATTCTTTTTACTGAAACCTGACCTTTCTTTTTCCTTCTGCTCCCCTGGGACATTGCTCCCCCTAGCTCAATGCTCTCTCAAATATCAAATCTCTCCCCAATACACAAATCTCTCCCCCTTTGACATCAATGGAAAAGGGTCACCTTTGGGGCTCGGGGCTAAGAATGAGCCTCTTAGCTTAGCCCCTCCCCCACCTCCTCATGAGGTGATTAATTCTAGGGTGGGAGTATTTCTACTCCCCAAAAACACTGTTCTTTACCTTTATTCTTTTCCCTTATTTTCTGAGTTTCCTGAATCCTCTGACTATTTCTATCCAAGTCATCATCCCTGTTCCTATCATCATTCATGTTCCTATTCCTATTCTTATTCACATCTAGGTTCCTATTCCTATTCATGTTCCTATTCTCATCCATGTTTCTATTCATGTTCTCATCCATGTTCTCTATTCATTTCCTATTCATGTTCATATTCATGTTCATGTTCCTCTGTTCATACCTATTTTTGGAATGTCTGCTCTACACCACTTTGTTGTGTGACCATCATTATTGCACTTATAACACTTAATGATATTATTCCTTGGAGGTGCAAATATCTTAGGATTTCTCCTAGTGAAGTCATATCCTCTTCTTTCATGAACCCTACAATTCATTGCCTTGTGACCAAACTGATTACATGAGTAGCAATACCCATGGAAAAATTATCCATTCCCATATTCCTATCTTTCATGTGTCCTGCATTGTGAAGCCATGTGCCCAAACTTGTGACATGAAAAACATCTTTCATTGAAGCTTCCTTGTTTTGACCTCATCGGTCTCCTATTCTGATTGTTGTTCCATCTATATCTTCTTTGTGCATTATTCCTATCTTTGTTGAACTCTTTATTGTCCAATTCTTCCTCTGATGTCTAACTTTCTCTTACACTATCTTCTTCTGAAGTATCTTCATCTGAAGTTTCCTCTTCAGAACTTGAAGTTGACTCTCCTTCCTATTTCTTTTGAGTTTGTTCAAAACCAAGACCTGTTTTGTTTGTTGACCTTCTTTGAACCTTGACTATCTTATCCATAATATTTGAGCTATTCTTGAATCCTTTCATCTTGATCTTGGAGTCCTCTAAATATTCTTTTAGTAGTGCCACTTCTTGTGCTAACTTCTCACATTCCAAGATCTTTGCTTCTAACTTATCTTTGAATCTTTTTGCCTTAGCCTTTGATTTTTCTAAATCCTCTATGAGCAATCTTCTCTCTTCATCACATTCTTGAAACTGAATTTCAAGTTTAGAGTGTTGCTTTCTTACCTTCTTTACCATGTCAAGGGCATAGATAAGTTCTCCCTTGAGATCATAACCATTCTCTGCTGAATAATCCTCTATTTGTTTGCCTTTGTCCACATCATTACTTTCTTTTGGCTTGTCTTCTATAGGATCACTTACTTCTTCTTCTAAAGCCATTAGAAGATTTTCATCTGGTCCTTCAAGTGCATTCTCATATTCATCATCACTGAAACTATAACCATCCCTTGTACAATCATCTTCAAGATGTCCAAATTTACCACATCTAAAACACTTGAGAATAACTGGAGTCTTTTTCTTAACTGGTTCTTTTTCTTCAACCATAAATAGGACTTCATCTCTATCATTATCTGAAGAACTAGCATCACTATCATTTGAGTACTTACTTGCATTATCCGCATAGTAGCTCCTCTTTTGTCTTTGAAAGAACTTCCTTCCTTGTCCATATTTGCTTTTCTTTTGGTGCCTGTGTCTTTCTGATTCCCTATACCTGTGATCCTATTTTTCTTCACCATTGTTGTTCTTTGGCTCTTTACAATCTGTTGCAAAATATCCATACTTTCCACAATTGAAACACTTAATAGATCTTAGATCTATGGGTCTTCTGGAACCTTTATCTCTTCTACCATAATTTGCTTCTTCATCACTGGATGACTCACTGCTTGATTCTGACTTCTTACCCTTTATCTTCTTGTTCGCTTTGAAAGCAGCCTCTTTCGGAGGGATAGGATCTTTTGTTCTTATCTCAAAAGTTGTAAGCATGCCAAGTAAAGAATTTCTTGTCAGACTATCACTATCAATTGATGTTTCTATAGCAGACTTTTTCACTGTACCTTTTTGGAAGAGTTCTCAAGATCTTATCACAAGCATCGGATTCATCAACCTTCATTCCAAGACCTCTCATCTCATGTACAAGTTCATCAATCTTACTGAGATAGTCACGAATGTTTTCATCATCCCGCATTCTTAGATTTTCAAATTCTCCTTTGAGATTTCTGATCTTAGCTTTCCTGACACCTTTATCTCCTTCATATATGTCATGCAGTAGTTCCCACATTTATTTTGTTGTTTTACAATCCATAACCTTCATAGATTTTGATCTACGCAACCCTTTTATAATTGCATTCATAGCTCTTGAATTTGCATGCATTAGAAGCTTACCTTCCTTATCTGTAGGAGGATTGACTATTGAATCATATCCAAGTTCCACTGCATCCCAAACTTCATTGCCAAGTGCCATCAAGTGAAACCTCATCAGCATACACCAATACAAGAAGTCACTTCCATCAAATACTGGTACTGTATTATTGATGGACCCATCCCTTTGATCCTTTTGATCCATTGTGTTCTTGACCACTTTTCCTTCAAGCTATCAAACTCTTCTGAAGGAACCCGCTCTGATACCAATTGAAGAACACAAGCTTATACTGAGAGGGGGTGAATAATATAAGAGCACTTTTTACTTTTTCTCTCAAACCAATATATGCAATGTAAATATAGCAATATCAATAACAGTAATCAAAGCAATGTACACAACACCACACACAATAGAGACACAACAATTTACGTGGTTCACCCAAAGATGGCTACTTCCATGGAGAAAATATTTCACTAAATTTTCTCAATCAATCTCTTGGGAATCCTTCCCAATTACAATGTTTATGGACCTCTATCCAAAGGAGATGTTGATCCCCTAAATCTAGTTTGTGGATCTCTATCCATAGGAGAACTCTTTCTCCTCTACTCTAGCTGGTGATCCTCTAGAAGACTCTACCTCCACTACACTGATTGGTGGATCTCTCTCCACTTGAAGACTCTTGTCCTCACTCAGAAGACCTATCCTCAATATCTTGGCTGATGGATCTCTATCCACTAGAGACTCTATCCTCACTACTCTATCACCTCCAAAGCTCTATCTCAATTCTATACTAAACATAATCCAGTCGGTCTAGCACAACTCTACTCAATCTCTTACACTAAACATAGTCCAATCGGTCTAGCACAAGTCCACTCAAATCTACACTAAACATAGTCCAGTCGGTCTAGCACAAATCTTCTCAATAGGTCCACTCAGAACCTACTCAAATATGCTCAATAGGTCCACACAGAACTTGCACAACTCTACTCAATAGGTCCACTATAACTAATCTGCTCACTAGGTCCACATAGAACCTGCACAACTCTGCTCAATAGGTCCACATAGAACCTATCCAAATCTCTCACCAGGTCCACACAGAACCTGCTCAACTCTACTCAATAGGTCCACATAGAACCTATCCAAATCTGCTCAACAAACTCCAAACTCTCAATCCATGTCCAAATCTGCTCAACAAGCTCACACAGAACTTGTCCAAATCTCCTCAACAAGCTCACATAGAACTTGTCCAAATCTGCTCAATCACTTTCTCAACTCAATCTCATAGAAGCATAAAGAGAATTTTTAGAGACTCAATATGTTCTATACTCAAAACTCAATCTCTTTCTCAACTCAATATCATAGAAGCATAAAGAGAATTTTTAGAGACTCAATATGTTCTATACTCAAAAACTCAATCTCAACTCAAATCAGAATATAAAATAGTTTGTTTTATGGAACTTGAACAACCACTTCATACATCCACTTGACTAGGCCCAATCAACTCTACTCAACCAATCACTCAAGAAACAACTCTTGCTCACAAACCCTAGTCCAAGCATGTATCATCCAACTCAAAATATTTCCAACAATGCTCAACAACAAATCTCACATAACAATGATACTCATGATCTTTTCAAACCCTAGTTCAACTCACTTCAACAACAATGCTCATAAATCAATCTTCACATAACAATGATACTCATGTTCTTTCCTAACTCAAGTTCAAGTTCTTTGCACAATCCAATGGCTTCAACAACAATGCTAATAAAACAAGGTTTTAATCACAACACTTAATTCCAGAAAACCTTGAAGCATTAACTCAAACACTTCACTCAACCAATGGTCTCAACAACAATGCTTATCAAACAAGGTTTAATCACAACTCTCAATTCAGAAAACCTTGAAGCATCAACTCAAAAACTTTCAAAAAAGGAAACCCTAATTAAATCCTTTTCTCTCCAAAGATGTTTTCAGAAATCAACCAACCAATCAAATTATCAAAGGAGAATATTGCCCATACCTTTTTGTTGCCAAGGAGTTGTTCACAAAATCTGCCACACTTAAAAATTTCTTTTCCAATCTCAATAAGGGTTAGAGGACTTCAATAAAAATCACAATACAAAAATAATAACTCAATCACACCTTATTACTCCAACTTAATTTTAACATCCACCAAAGTCCTTTTAGAAGAAAACCCTTATCAAAAATAATAGCCAACAAGTCTTAAAATAAATCTCAATTAAGACTTTATTATAACTCCTTATACCTCCTAAAACATAACTCTCAAAACAACAATTTCCAGATTATAAAACTCAAATAATCATCAACACTTCACCTTCAAAAATCAATCACCACAACCTTTATTTAATAAAGTTTATTAAAAATTAATAAACTCTAAAACAACCTTATCACTCCAACCTTAGGGCATAAACCATAAAATTTTAATTAAAAAATTGTACCTGCCTCAAGGGGTTTCGATCCCATGACTTGCCCTCACCGTGAGTGCCTTAGCCATGGCTAAGGTTGCCACATGAGCTACATGCTCATTCACAAAGGGGGAAGCACCACGTGCTTCCTCTTTGCGCTTCTCCTTGCCCACGTTTAATAAAAATGTGCGCCTTGGGCGCTTCCACAACACTGCCACCAAAAACCACTCCGTGAGAATCGAACGCATGACCTCCATGCTCTCAATGCCTTTGTGCTCTCCAAGCTGCCACTAGGCCACACTGCCCAATGCGAATTGGGGGGTGGTCTCACTCCATCTTATCCTCTGCTTCCTTTGCCAATCGTTTTAAACCACACGAGCTCATTTTTGCATATGCCACACAACAATCATTCGAGCAAGGATAATTAATGAATGACTTTGGGCATGTATTTATATTGCCCTCCTCCTTTGTCTAAGATGTCGGTGCTTTGATTTGAATGCATCACGTCGGTGCTCTAAGGCTTCGCAAGCCTTAGTAAAACCCAACCTTTGGGTTTTTAATTATTAAAAACTTTGCGCTCGAATATATTTTATTTCTCTAAAACCCAACCTTAGGGTTTTAATCAAATGAACTTTATCCTTTAAAATCTAATTATATTATAATTAAAAATTATAATATTTAATTAGATTTTTACCACTTTGGTAAATATTATAATAACAATTATAATATTTTTAACCTTCCAATGCTTCGGATGAATTGCTTCCATGGAGAAGTAAAAACCTCTTTTTGACCCAATATTTTTGGGTGTAAAATAAAATATTTTAACCCATTATAAACTTCCATTAAACTTTGCAATGGCTTCCTCAAGTCTACTTTCAACTACCTCAAGAAAGGATAAGGTCTGAGAGTTCTCCACAATAGTATTGAGGATACAAAAAACAACGACAAAAGCCTCTCTTTTCCTACTTTAAAAATCTATGTTATTCCACTCCTTCCAAATTCCCCAAAGAAAATGGGGGAGATAAACCTCCAAAGAACTTTTAATCTACCAGTGTTGAAAGGAGGATCCCACTACACACATAAATCTCCTATAGTATCTAGGAATACCCAAGGAACATTAAAGGGTTCCAAAACCTCCTCTAATTTGTTTTTAGCAAAGTAAAATTAGAGAAAAATATGTACTGATTCAAATTTTTTCACATAAATAACATCTATTTACAAGAAGAAAGTTATTTTAGGGATGATCCTTTTAATCTAGATGTTTATCACAAGAAACCAACTTCTACCTTCTCTCTCAAGAAAATAGTATCCAAAATTAATAGAGTATTTTTCATTATTTTCCTCCTTCCAAATGATCGAATCACTAAAATGGGAGGACAACAGAGGATACAAATGAATCCATATTTTTAGATTGTTAATATGACTAGTCAAGTTTGGGTCTAAATTTGTTCAGATTTTTTCACTATTCTTGGTTGTTATATAATCAACAACTTTGATACCAAAATAGAGGGACATAATAGGTTCCAAGGAACTTACATCTAGGTCCTCTGAGAGGGGAATGTCCTTCAATTAATAATATTTTCAAAAGTTCACCTTATTGCCATCTCCAATATGGCAATGAAGCCCTGTACATAACAAATGCATAATGTCCACTAGATTGGTCCAAAAGGAATATCCAACTAGCAATTCATTGGAGTGTCTCATGGTTAGCTCTGCATAATTTGCACTTTAGTTCGCTCATCCAACATAAGCAGTTTAGCCCAAATATATAGTTTGGGTTATCCTCCCATCGGAGAATAGCCATGGAGGAAAACCTCCACAACATGTACCACCACACTCATGCCACATGCCATCACACTCATACCACATGCCACCACATCTATACCATATGCCACCATAGTCAAGTCTCATGTCATGTCACTTTTGACTTTGAGTTGACTAGAGTTAGACTAGATATTGAAATTATTGTAATTTTGTAAGTGTAGGAACAATAATCTTAAGTTGTATGATAAAATAAATATTGGTATATATTTATTTTATCCACATACCTTAATATATATTAGTCTAACCTAGGTATATATATACTTATTAAAAATATAAACTAAATACCTATATATTTAATCTATTTATTCTAACCTATTAATTAAATACCTATATATTTAATCTATATTAAAGCCTAGATACCTAATTTTATTATTCACCTTTAAACTTAGGTGAATTTACAATCTAATTCTAAAATTGGATTATTTGTTCCAACACTCCTTAATATAATTTTGGGGTTATAATACAATTTTACAAGAGGTGAGGTTCCAAAGAACCAATTTTACCAAGGAGCATATGTTTTGGCAAAGACTTCTTCAACAATGTCATAGTAGACTCCAAGTTGTTTGGCAATAGGCAAGGCACCATCCATCAACATGGATCTAAAAAACAAAAACATGACATAGATTTAGTAATCATATATATATATATATTATGGCATGTATATAAGGCTTCCATCAACATGAAAAATATAGCATCCATCAACATGGATAAAAAAGTGGCATACATATTCCATCAACATAGAAAAAATAGCATCTATCAACATGGATAAACAAGTGGCATACATATTCCATAAACATGAAAAAAATAATATCCATCAACATGGATAAATAAATGTCATATATATAAAATATGGCATGTAAATAAGGTTTTCATCAACATGGAAAAAATAACATCCATCAACCTAGATAAATAAATGGCACACATACATATTTCATCAATATGGAAAAAATAATGTCCATAAACATGGAATTCACAAAACCTTATTGACATCACAATTTATTATGCATTAACATCACACAATATTATGCATTACTCCCATTTGAGGGCAATTCTTTTAGGCCTAGTGTACTTCTAAAGTAAGAAAATTTAGATTATACTAATGTTTTTGTGAAAATATAAAAAAAATTCTCATTTGTGAGGCAATATATGATTTTGATTGTCCCATTTAAAACCTTCTCCCTAATGAAGTGTGCTTGAATATCAATGTGTTTTATCCTTTGATGCATAATAGGATTCTTTGCTAAAGCTATTGAAGATTGGTTATCAAAAAATATTGTGATAGATTTATTGTTGTTAAACCCAATTTTTGTTAGTAGTCTTTAAAGCCAAATGGCTTCTTGACATGCTAGAGTAGAACTTATATACTCAGTATCAGTTGAGGAGAGTGTTATGGTTGGTTGTTTCTTACTACACCAAGAGATCACACCTAATCCTAACAAGAAACAATATCCGCTTGTAGATTTTCTTTCAACATTATCCATAGCATAGTCACTATCACAATAACCAAACAAATTTACATGAGAATTACTTAAATATTCCAAAGCTAAATTAGTATTTCCACTTAGATATTTAAGTATTCTATAAGCAACATTAATATGAACATCATAAGCCTTATGCATAAATCTAGCCATCAAATTAACAACATAAGCAATATCAAGCCTAGAAATGGTAAGATAGAGTAAACTACCTAATAAGTTGCCTATATTGAGTTTTATTTACAAGCTTAGAATCCTTATTAATTTCAAACTTGCTAGAAACATTAGGAGTAGAAACACATTTGCAATTTTTCATTTTAAACCTTTGTAAGATTTCTAATATATACTTAGATTCATTAATCATAATATTATGGGATTGTTGGTAGATTTGCAAGCCTAAATAATAATGCAAAAAACCCATATTAGTCATTTCAAATCTATTTAGTAATTGATTTTTATATATTTCAATCATACATCCATTGTTTCCTGTTAAAAGTAAAACATCTATATACAAAACAATGATAGTAATGCTATTATTTTTCCTAGAACTATACAAATTTGGATCAGAATAATACTTATTAAAACCAATTGAAGAAAAATACTTGGAAACCTTTTCATACCAAGCTCTTGGAGCTTGCTTATGTTCATAGAGGTATTTTTTAAATATACAAACATAATTTGGTTTTTCTAGGTTCTCAAAGCCTTGAGGTTGCTCCATATAAATATCAACATCTAAGTTTCCATTAATAAATGCACTCTTTACATCTAGTTGATAAAATTTACAATTTAAAGTAGCAACTAACGTTATTACTAATCTACTTGTGGGTATTTTAGCAACTAGAGCAAAATTTTCCTCATAATCAACTCCATATTTTGTGAGAAACATTTTGTTACTAATCTAGCCTTATGTTTGTAAACTTCTCCTAAATAATTTAACTTAAGTCTAAATACCCATTTACAACCTATTATATTTCTCTTAGAAGGCCTTGGGACTAAATCCCAAGTATCAATTTTTATAAGATAATTGAATTCTTTTTTATTAATAGGTTAAGAAAGGGATTGAAAGAGCCTTGTACCTTTTACATAAACTTCCTTACAAGCAATTCATAAAAGACAAAGAAAATAGGGTGCCAAGTCCATATAAACTATTAACAATCATAAAGAACCAACCTAAAGCACTTGATAAAGAAACACACAAACTACACCACCAATAACAATAATAACCAGACAATAGTTGACTTTACATACATAATAGTCTACCATATATAGACTAAGTCACCCATAAAAATCTACCCTAAGAGTTGATCCCCAAAATTAGCTTCTTCCAACAAGAAAGCAAACATCATTGGTCCACTTTGGATTCTCCTTAGCCACAAACTCAATAATTTGCAGTGAGAAATTATCTATCCATATAATAATATCTTGAGCCTCCACCCCCATGTTTGTCAACAAATTTACAGCTCAATTCTCCACTTGATAAACATGCTTCAACTGAATATTGTGACAAGACTACAAGATCTCTTTCATCCCCACAACCATATATACAATGCTCCAACCAAATTTTTTTATTCCTTTTAGAATATTTATAAGGTTTAGGGAGTCCCCTTCCACAATAATGTTTCTATAAAAATCTTCTTTGATTAACTTAACCCTTGTGAAAAAGGCCCAAGCCTTAGTGAAATGGTTGGACTAGATGGATAGAGTTTCAAAAAAAGGCTTTCACAACAATCACCCTAGAATCTCTTAAAAATCCACCCACACCAACAAACCCTGGGTCCCATTTCTAAGTTCCATAAACATTCAATTTGATCCACCCATATAGAGGGGGTTCCCAATTAACTTCCAACCTTAAAGACCTCAATAGATTCACAAAAATTAAAGGCTTCTAATTACAACAAATAGCAATGGATTCCTCAATTATACTTTTAGCTACTTCTAAAAAGGATAAGTTTTGAGAGTTATCCATAGCAATATTGAGGATACAAAAAGAAACCACAAAAGCCTCTCTTTTTCTACTTTCAAAATCCTTATTATTCCATCCTTCCAAATTTCCCAAAGAAAATGGGGGAGGCAAAACCTGCAAAGAGCATTGAATCTACCACTGTTGAAAGGAGGATCCCACTATAAAAATAAATCTCCTATAGTATCTGGGAAGACCCAAGGAACATCAAAGGGTTCTAAAACCTTCTCTAAAATATTTCTAGCAAAGAAAATTTTGAGAAAAATATTTACCGATTCCAAATTTTGTTCACATAATAACATCTATTTACAATAGGGATACCTCTTTGTTGTAAGTTATCAATCATTAATATTCTATATTTTAGGGATGAGTCTTTTAATCTATATTTTTATCACTAGAAACCAGCTTCTACCTTATGTCTCAAGAAAATAGTATCCAGACTTAATAGAGTATTTTTCATTATTTTCCTCCTTCCAAATGATCGAATCACTAAAATGGAAGGACAATAGAGTTTTACAAATGAATCCATATTTTTAGATTGTTAATATGACTATTCAAGTTTGGGTCTAAATCTAGAGCATATAAATCTTTCCAAATTTTTTTACTATTGTTGGTTATATAATCAACAACTTTAATACCAAAATGAAGGAATAGAGCAGGTTCCAAGGTAGTTACCTCTAGGTGCTCTAAGATGGAAATGACCTTAAATTTCACCTAATTGCCATCTCCAATATTCCAATGAAGCCCCTTACATAACAAATGTCTAATGTCCACAAGATTGTTCCAAAAGGAAGATCCGACTGGCAAGTCATTGGAAGAATTTTTTTTCCATTTTGTAAATACTTGACTTTGAGGATTCTAACCCACTCAAGCTAATAATTTTTCAATAATTTCCATCTAGTCTTTTCCATAAAGGATTCATTCATCTATTTTACCCTTCTAAAGCCCAATCCTGCTACATCTTTAGGAGAACATATTTGATCTCAGAAAACTAGGGCAAAGTGTCTTCTATCTTCTGATCCATACTAGGGGAAATATATTTGAATTTATTTCATTTTAATCCTTATTTTGGCTACAATATTGAAAAGGTACATAAAATAAATCGGAATACTCTGTAAAGAAGACTTCACAAGTTGAGCTTTACCTTCTTGGATAAGAAGACTTCCTCTCCAAGCTATTGAATTTTTGCTAATCTATCTAGAATTGGATTCCAAAGATGTGACTCCATATTACCTTTGAACATAGGTATACCTAAATATGTAGTTGGAATTTCTACATTGTCACACCCAAATATCCTTGTGATATTTATTTTTCTTCTAGTCAGGGTGTTGATAAAATAAACTTTACTTTTTAAGAAGTTCACTTTTTGACCAACAACTTCTTCATAGGACACTATTTTTTTTTTTTAAATCCTTAGCTTGAGGGATAGAGGATCAAGAGATCAACAAAGTATCATCAACAAATTATTGATGAGAAATAGGGTTTGATTTTGAGGTTGGTTTGAAACCATCTACTCACCCACTTTCTTTAGCCTCTGAAATAGATCTTTCCAATGCCTCAGGAAGAATAAAAATATATGATGATAATGGATCCCCTTGGTGAATACCATGCCTACTTCTAAAGTAGCCACCAGGTACTTCCTTTACCAAGAATAAAAACATAGTAGATGAAAAACACTTTTTAACCAACCCCACCCATTTATTCTAAAAGCTAAATTTCAATAGGAATTTGGTCAAGAAGTCCCAAGAAACCTAGTCATAATATTTGTTCATATCTAACTTTAGAAGCATACCAACGCTCTTATTATTTTCCATAGAATGAATAACCTCATGAGTGGTAATTATGTTATCCAAAAAATTTTGATCTCTAACAAAACCACCTTGTTAATCTACCATAATAAAAGGTAGAACCATCTTTAACCTATTGAATAACAAAATCTTATACTCATATGGGGGGTGAACAGTATAAGAGTACTTTTTACTTTTTCTCTCAAATCAATATATGCAATGTAAAGATAGCAATATCAACAGTAATAATCAAATCAATGTACACAATACCACACACAATAGAGACAACAATTTATGTGGTTCACCCAAATATGGCTACTTCCACGAAGAAAATATTTCACTAAAGTTTCTCAATCAATATCTTGGGAATCCTTCCCAATTACAATGTTTATGGACCTCTGTCCAAAGGATATGTTGATCCTCTAAATCTAGTTTGTGGATCTCTATCCATAGGAGAACTCTTTCTACTCTACTCTGGTTATTGATCCTCTAGAAGACTCTACCTCTAGTACATTGACTAGTGGATCTCTCCCCACCTGAAGACTCTTGTCCTCACTCAGAAGACCTATCCTCAATGTCTTTGTTGTTGGATATCTATCCATTGGAGACTCTATCCTCTTTACTCTATCACCTCTAAATATTTGTCTCAATGCTATACTAAACATAGTCCAATCGGTCTAGCACAACTCTGCTCAATCTCTTGCATTAAACACAGTCTAGTCGGTCTAGCACAAGTCCATTCAAATTTGCATTAAACACAATCCAATCAATCTAGCACAAATCTTCTCAATAGATCCACTCGAAACCTACTCAAATATGATCAACAGGCCCACACAGAACCTGCATAACTCTACTCACTAGGTCCACACAGAACTTGCTCAACTCTACTCAATAGTTCCACATAGAACCTATCTAAATCTGCTCACTAGGTCCACACAGAACTTGCTCAGCTCTGCTCAATAGGTCAACACAGAACCTGTCCAAATATGCTCACTATGTCCACAAAGAACCTGCTCAACTTTTCTCCAATAGGTCCACATAGAACCTATCCAAATCTGCTCAACAATCTCACACAGAACTTGCTCAACTATGCTCAACAAATCCACATAGAACCTGTCCAAATCTGCTCAACAAGCTCACATAGAACTTTCTCAACTCTGCTCAACAGGTCCACACAAAATATGTCCAAATATTCTCAACAAGCTCACACAGAACTTGTCCAAATTTGCTCAACAAGCTCACACAAAACTTGTCCAAAAATGCTAAATCACTTTCTCAACTCAATCTTATAGAAGCATAAAGAGAATTTTTAGAGACTCAATATGTTCTATACTCAAAACTCAATCTCTTTATCAACTCAATCTCATAGAAGCATAAAGAGAATTGTTAGAGACTCAATATGTTCTATACTCAAAACTCAATCTCTTTCTCAACTCAATCTCAACTCAAATCAGAATATAAAATAGTTTGTTTTATGGAACTTGAACAACCACTTCATACATCCACTTGACTAGGCCCAATCAACTCTACTCAACCAATCACTCAAGAAAAAGATCTTTCTCACAAACTCTAGTTCAAGCAGGTATCATCCAACTCAAAATGTTTCCAACAATTCTCAACAACAAATCTCACATAACAATGATACTCATGATATTTTGAAACCCTAGTTCAACAATGCTCATAAATCAATCTTCACATAACAATGATACTCATGTTCTTTCCTAACTCATGTTCAAGTTCTTTGCACAATCCAATGGCTTCAACAATAATTCTAATAAAACAAGGTTTTAATCACAACACTTAATTCCATAAAACCTTTAAGCATTAACTCAAACACTTCACTCAGCCAATGGTCTCAACAACAATGCTTATCAAACAAGGTTTAATCACAACTCTCAAATTAGAAAACCTTGAAGTATCAACTTAAAAACTTTCAAAAAAGGAAACCCTAATTAAATACTTTTCTCTCCAAATATGTTTGCAAAAATCAACCAACCAATCAAATTAACAAAGGATAGTATTGCCCATACTTTTTTGTTGCCAAGGAGTTATTCACAAAATCTGCCACATTTAAAAATTTATTTTCCAATCTCAATAAGGGTTAGAGGACTTCAATAAAAATCACAATACAAATAAATAACTTAATAACACCTTATTACTCCAACTTAATTTTAACATCCACCAAAGTCTTATTAGAAGAAAACCCTTATCAAAAATAATAGCCAACAAGTCTTAAAATAACTCTCAATTAAGACTTTATTATAACTCCTTATACCTCCTAAAATATAACTCTCAAAACAACAATTTCTAGATTATAAAACTCAAATAATCATCAACACTTCACCTTCAAAAATCAATCACCACAACCTTTATTTAATAAAGGTTATTAAAAATAAATAAACTCTAAAACAACCTTATCACTCCAACCTTAGGGCATAAACCGTAAAATTTTAATTAAAAACTTATACCTGCCTCAAAGGATTTTCGATCCCATGACTTGACCTCACCACAAGCACCTTAACCATGAATAAGGTTGCCACACAAGAAACACTCTCGTTCGCAAAGGGATAAGCACCACATGCTTCCTATTTTTGCTTCTCCTTGCCTACTTTTAAAAAATGTGCGCCTTGGGCACTTCCACAACACTACCACCAAAAACCACTCTGCGAGAATCAAATGCACGACCTTCGTGCTCTCAATGCCTTTGTGCTCTCCAAGCTGCCATGAGGCCACACTTCCCAATACAAATTTGGGGGTGGTCTCACTCTTTCTTATCCTCTACTTCCTTTTCAAATTTTTTAAACCACATAAGCTCATTTTCGCATATGCCACAAAAAAATCATTCGAGCAAGGATAATTAATGAATAATTTTTTGGCATGTATTTATATTGCCCTCCTTTGTCTAATACATCGGTACTTTGATTTGAATGCATCACATCGTCACTTTAAGGCTTCAAAAACCTTAGTAAAACCCAACCTTTGGGTTTTTAATTATTAAAAACTTTGCACTCGAATATATTTTATTTTTTTAAAACCCAACCTTAGGGTTTTTAATCAAATGAAATTTATCCTTTAAAATATAATTATATTATAATTAAAAATTATAATATTTAATTATATTTTTACCACTTTGGTAAATATTATAATAACAATTATAATATTTTTAACCTTCCAATGCTTCGTATGAATTGCTTCCATGGAGAAGTAAAAACCTCTTTCTGACCCAATATTTTTGGGTGTAAAATAAAATATTTGAACCCATTATAAAATTCCATTAAACTTTGCACTTGAACTGAATAAGAACTCTCACTGGCATCTTGACATCAATGACAACTTTGGCTTAGGGACTCAAAATGTCCAACAATCTCCCCCTTTATCATTTATGGCAACCCACGTTATTTTTATTGAAACCTGACCTTTATTTTTCCTTTTGCTCCCCCTGTAGCATTGCTCCCCCTGGCTCAATGCTCTCTCAAATATCAAATATCTTCCCAATACATAAATCTCTCCCCATTTGACATCAATGGAAAAGGGTCACCTTTGGGTCTCGGGGCTAAGAATGAGCCTCTTAGCTTAGCCTCTCCCCCACCTCCTCATGAGGTGATTAATTCTGGGGTGGGATTATTTCTACTCCTCGAAAACACTATTCTTTACCTTTATCATTTTCTCTTCTCTTTTGAGTTTCCTGAATCCTCTAACTATTTCTATCCAAGTCATCATCCCTGTTCCTATCATAATTATTGTTCCTGTTCATGTTCCTATTCTTCTTCACATCTAGGTTCATGTTCCTATTCCTATTCTTTTTCATGTTTATTTTCATGTTCATGTTCTCATCCATGTTCCTGTTCCTATTCATGTTCTCATCCATGTTCCTCTTCCTGTCCCCTTCATGTTCATGTTCATGTTCCTGTTTCTGTTCCTGTTCCTGTTCCTGTTCCTGTTCCTGTTCATACCTATTTTTGGAATGTCTACTCTACACCACTTTGTTGTGTGACCATCATTATTGCACTTATAACACTTAATGATATCATTCCTTGGAGATGCAAACATCTTAGGATTTCACCCAGTGAATTCATATCCTTTTCTTTCATGAGCCCTACAATTCATTGCCTTGTGACCAAATTTATTACATGAGTAGAAATACCCATGGAAAAACTATTCATTCCCATATTCTTGTCTTTCATGTTTCCTGCATTATGAAGCCATGTGCCCAAACCTGTGACATGAAAAACATCTTCCGTTGAAGGTTCCTTTTTTTGACCTCATCGGTCTCCTATTCTGATTGTTGTTCCATATTTATATTCTCTTTGCATTGTTCCTATATTTTTTGAACTCTTTATTGTCAAATTCTTCCTTTGATGTGTGACTTTCTTTTACACTGTCTTCTTCTAAGGTATCTTCGTCTGAAGTTTCCCCTTCAAAACTTGAATTTCACTCTCCTTCCTATTTTTTGGAGTTTATTCAAAACCAAGATCTATTTTGTTTGTTGACCTTCTTTGAACCTTGACTATCTTATCCATAATATTTGAACTATTCTTGAATCCTTTCATATTAATATTGAAGTCATCTAAATATTCTTTTAGTAGTGCCACTTCTTGTGCTAACTTCTCATATTCCAAGATCTTTGCTTCTAACTTATATTTGAATATTTTTGCCTTAGCCTTTGATTTTTCTAAATCCTCTATGAGCAATCTTCTCTCTTCATCACATTATTGAAATTGAATTTCAAGTTTAGAGTGTTGCTTTCTTACCTTCTTTACCATGTCAAGGGCATAGATAAGTTCTCCCTTGAGATCATAACCATTCTCTGCTGAATAACCCTCTATTTAAAGCCTTTGTTCGAGTCATTATTTTCTTTTGGATTGTTTTCTAGAGGATCACTTACTTATTCTTCTAAATCCATTAGAAGATTTTCATCTGGTCCTTCAAGTGCATTCTCATATTCATCATCACTGAAACTATAACCACCCCTTGTACAATCATCTTTAAGATGTCCAACTTTACCACATCTAAAATACTTAAGAATAACTGGAGTCTTTTTCTTAACTGGTTCTTTTTCTTCAACCATAAATAGGACTTCATCTCTATAATTATCTAAAGAACTAGCATCACTATCATTTCATTACTTATTTGTATTGTTCGCATAGTAGCTCCTCTTTTATCTTGGAAAGAACTTCCTTCCTTATCCATATTTGCTTTTCTTTTAGAACCTATGTCTTTTTTATTCCCTGTACTCGTGATCCTATTTTTCTTCACCATTGTTGTTCTTTGCCTCTTTACAATCTGTTGCAAAATATCCATACTTTCCACAATTGAAATACTTAATAGATCTTAGATCTATGGGTCTTCTAGAACCTTTTTCTCTTCTACCATAATTTCCTTCTTCATCACTAGATGACTCACTACTTGATTTTGATTTCTTACCCTTTATCTTCTTTTTCGCTTTGAAAGGAGCCTCTTTCAGATGGATAGGATCTTTTATTCTTATCTCAAAAGTTGTAAGCATGCCAAGTAAAGAATTTCTTATCAGACTGTCACTATCAATTGATGTTTCTACAATAGAGACTTTTTGACTATACCTTTTTGGAAGAGTTTTCAAGATCTTATCACAAGCATCGGATTCATAAAACTTCATTCCAAGACCTCTCATCTCATGTACAAGTTCATCAATATTACTGAGATAGTCAGGAATGTTTTCATAATCCCACATTCTTAAATTTTCAAATTCTCCTTTGAAATTTTTGATCAGCTTTCCTGACACCTTTATCTCCTTCATACATGTCATGCAGTAGTTCCCACATTTATTTTGTTGTTTTACAATCTATAACCTTCATAGATTTTGATCTACGTAATCCTTTTATAATTGCATTCATAGCTCTTGATTTTGTATGCATTAGAAGCTTACCTTCTTTATCTCTAGGAGGATTGATTGATGAATCATATCCAAGTTCCACTGCATCCCAAACTTCATTGGCAAGTGCCATCAAGTGAAACCTCATCAGCATACACCAATACAAGAAGTCACTTCCATAAAATATTGGTACTGTATTATTTATGAACCCATCCCTTTGATCCTTTTGATCCATTGTGTTCTTGATCGCTTTTACTTCAAGCTGTCAAACTCTTCTGAAGGAACCCCCTCTGATAGCAATTGAAGAATACAAGCTTATACTGAGAGGGGGGTAAACAGTATAAGAGCACTTTTTACTTTTTCTCTCAAACCAATATATGCAATGTAAAGATAGAAATATCAACAACAGTAATCAAAGCAATGTACACAACACCACACACAATAGAGACACAATAATTTACATGGTTAACCCAAATAATCATCAACACTTCACCTTAAAAAATCAATCACCACAACCTTTATTTAATAAAGGTTATTAAAAAATAATTAACTCTAAAACAACCTTATCACTCCAACCTTAGGACATAAACCATAAAATTTTAATTAAAAAATTGTACCTGCCTCAAGGGGTTTTCAATCCCATGAATTGCCCTCACCGTGAGTACCTTAGCCATGGCTAATATTTCCACATGATCTACATGCTCATCCACAAAGGGGGAAGCACCACATGCTTCCTCTTTGTGCTTCTCCTTGCCCACGTTTAATAAAATGTGCACCTTGGGTGCTTCCACAACACTGCCATCAAAAACCACTCTGTGAGAATCGAACGCACGACCTCTGTGCTCTCAACACCTTTGCACTCTCCAAGCTGCCACTAGGCCACACTGCCCAATACAAATTGGAGGCTGGTATCACTATGTCTTATCCTCTGCTTCCTTTTCAAATGTTTTAAACCACACGAGCTCGTTTTCGCATATGCCACACAACAATCATTCAAGCAAGGATAATTAATGAATCATTTTTGGGCATGTATTTATATTTCCCTTCTCCTTTTTCGAGCGTAAAGTTTTTAATTATTAAAAACTTTACGCTCGAATATTTTTTATTTCTCTAAAACACAACCTTAGGGTTTTAATCAAATGAACTTTATCCTTTAAAATATAATTATATTATAATTAAAAATTATAATATTTAATTAGATTTTTACCACTTTGGTAAATATTTTAATAACAATTATAATATGTTTAACCTTCCAATGCTTCGGATGAATTGCTTCCATGGAGAAGTAAAAACCTCTTTCTGATCCAATATTTTTGGGTGTAAAATAAAATATTTTAACCCATTATAAACTTCCATTAAAATTTGCAATGGTTCCTCAAGTCTACTTTCAACTACCTCAAAAAAGGATAAGGTCTGAGAGTTCTCCACAATAGTATTGAGGATACAAAAAACAACCACTAAAGCCTCTCATTTCCTACTTTAAAAATCTATGTTATTCCACTCCTTCCAAATTCCCCAAAGAAAATTGGGGAGATAAAACCTCCAAAGATCTTTTAATCTACCAGTGTTGAAAGGAGGATCCCACTACACACATAAATCTCCTATAGTATCTAGGAATACCCAAGGAACATTAAAGGGTTCCAAAACCTCCTATAATTTGTTTTTAGAAAAGGAACATTTGAGAAACAGATGTACTAATCCCAAAAAAAATTCACATAAATAACATCTATTTACAAGAAGAAAGTTAGTTTAGGGAGGATCCTTTTAATCTAGATTTTTCTCACAAGAAACCAACTTCTACCTTCTCTCTCAATAAAATAGTATCCAAACTTAATAGAGTATTTTTCATTATTTTCCTCCTTACAAATGATCGAATCACTAAAATGGGAGGACAATAGAGGATACAAATGAATCCATATTTTTAGATTGTTAATATGACTAGTCAAGTTTGGGTCTAAATTTGGAACACATAAATCTTTTCAGTCTTCAGATTTTTTCACTATTGTTGGTTGTTATATAATCAACAACTTTGATACCAAAATGGAGGGACATAATAGGTTCCAAGGAACTTACCTCTAGGTCCTCTGAGATGGGAATGTCCTTCAATTAATAATATTTTCAAAATTTCACCTTCTTTCCATCTCCAATACGCCAACGAAGCCCTTTACATAACAAATGCATAATGTCCACTAGATTGGTCCAAAAGGAGTATCCAACTAGCAAGTCATTGGAGTATAATTTTTTTCCATTTTGTAAAAACTTGGCTTTAAAATTTTTAATGTGTCCACTAAGTCCCAAGAGCCCCCATAATAGCATAATGTTTTAGATATAAGTGAAATTTGAAAATAAATTGAAATTTTTTGAAAAGACAACCCTAGTAATATTTAGGAAAAAAATCACTGCTCAACACAGTGAGATGGAGGTAACAAAAAAATTATTATAAGAAAAATATGAAAGAAGAAGAAGTAAGCAAAATACCCCAAATATAGTGGATTAAAATAAAATTAAACAATAAATTATTAGTCCACATAGAATCTGCTCAACTCTGCTCAACAGGTCCACACAAAACCTATCCAAATATGTTCACCAGGTCCACACAGCACCTGCTCAAATTTTTTCAATAAGTCCACACAGAACCTGTCCAAATCTACTCAACAAACTCACACAGAACTTGCTCAACTCTGCTCAATATGTCCACACAAAACCTATCCAAATCTGCTCAACATGCTCAAATAGAACTTGTCCAAATCTGCTCAACAAGATCACACAGAACTTGTCCAAATCTTCTCAATCACTTTCTCAACTCAATCTCATAGAAGCAGAAAGAGAATTTTTAGAGATTCAATATGTTCTATAATCAAAACTCAAAATATTTCTCAACTCAATCTCATATAAGTATAAAGAGAATTGTTATAGACTCATTATGCTTTATACTCAAGTCTCAATTTCTTTCTCAACTCAATCTCAACTCAAATTAGAATATAAAATAGTTTGTTTTATGGAACTTGAACAACCACTTCATACATCCACTTGACTAGGCCCAATCAACTCTACTCAACCAATCACTCAAGAAACAACTCTTGCTCACAAACTCTAGTCCAAGCATGTATCATCCAACTCAAAATATTTCCAACAATGCTCAACAACAAATCTCACATAACAATGATACTTAGGATCTTTTCAAACCCTACTTCAAAAATACTCATAAATCAATCTTCACATAACAATGATACTCATGTTCTTTCCTAACTCAAGTTCAAGTCATTTTCACAATCCAATGGCTTCAACAACAATTCTAATAAAACAAGGTTTTAATCACAACACTTAATTCCATAAAACCTTGAAGCATTAACTCAAACACTTCACTCAACCAATGGTCTCAACAACAATTCTTATAAAACAAGGTTTAATCACACTCTCAATTCAAAAAACCTTTAAGTATCAACTCAAAAAAATTTGAAAAAGGAAACCCTAATTAAATCATTTTCTCTCCAAAGATGTTTTTAGAAATCAACCAACCAATCAAATTATCAAAGGAGAATATTACCCATACATTTTTGTTGACAAGGAGTTGTTCACAAAATCTTCCACACTTAAAAATTTATTTTCCAATCTCAATAAGGGTTAGAGGACTTCAATAAAAATCACAATACAAAAATAATAACTCAATCACACCTTATTACTCCAACTTAATTTTAACATCCACCAAAGTCTTTTTAAAAGAAACCCTTATCAAAAATAATAGCCAACAAGTCTTAAAATAACTCTCAATTAAGACTTTATTATAACTCCTTATACCTCCTAAAACATAACTCTCAAAACAACAATTTCCAGATTATAAAACTCAAATAATCATCAAAACTTCACCTTCAAAAATAAATCACCACAACCTTTATTTAATAAAGGTTATTAAAAATTAATAAACTCTAAAACAACCTTATCACTCGAACCTTAGGGCATAAACCATAAAATTTTAATTAAAAAATAGTACTTGCCTCAAGGGGTTTTCGATCCCATGACTTGCCCTCACCACGAGTGCCTTAGCCACGTCTAAGGTTACCACATGAGCTACATGCTCATTCGCAAAGGGAGAAGTACCACATGCTTCCTCTTTGCACTTCTCCTTGCCCATGTTTAATAAAATGTGCGCCTTGGGCACTTCCACAACACTGCCACCAAAAACCACTCCGTGAGAATCAAATGCATGACCTTTGTGCTCTCAACACCTTTGTGCTCTCCAAGCTGCCACTATGCCACACTACCCAATACAAATTTTGGGGTGGTATCACTCTATATTATCCTCTACTTCCTTTTCAAATGTTTTAAACCACACGAGCTCATTTTTGTATATGCCACACAACAATCATTCGAGCAAGGATAATTAATGAATGATTTTTTGGCATGTATTTATATTGCCCTCCTCCTTCTTGGTGCCTTGATTTGAATGCATCACCTCGACACTATAAGGCCTCGAAAGCCTTAGTAAAACCCAACCTTTAGGTTTTTAATTATTAAAAACCTTTTGCTCAAATATATTTTATTTCTTTAAAACCCAACCTTAGGGTTTTAATCAAATGAAATTTATCCTTTAAAATCTAATTATATTATAATTAAAATTTATAATATTTAATTATATTTTTACCACTTTGGTAAATATTATAATAACAATTATAATATGTTTAACCTTCCAATGATTCGGATGAATTGCTTCCATGGAGAAGTAAAAACCTCTTTCTGACCCAATCTTTTTGGGTGTAAAATAAAATATTTTAACCCATTATAAACTTCCATTAAAATTTGCAATGGCTTCCTCAAGTCTACTTTCAACTACCTCAAGAAAGGATAAGGTCTGAGAGTTCTCCACAATAGTATTGAGGATACAAAAAACAACCACAAAAGCCTCTCTTTTCCTACTTTAAAAATCCATGATATTCCACTCCTTCCAAATTCCCCAAAGAAAATGGGGGAGATATAACCTCCAAAGATATTTTAATCTACCACTATTGAAATGAGGATCCCACTACACACATAAATCTCCTATAGCATCTAGGAAGACCCAAGGAACATTAAAGGGTTCCAACACCTTCTCTAATTTGTTTTTAGCAAAGGAAAATTTGAGAAAAAGATGTACTGATTCCAAATTTTTTTCACATAAATAACATCTATTTACAAGAAGAAAGTTATTTTAGGGATGATCCTTTTAATCTAGATTTTTCTCACAAGAAATCAACTTCTACCTTCTCTCTCAAGAAAATAGTATCCAAAATTAATAGAGTATTTTTCATTATTTTCCTCCTTCCAAATGACCAAATCACTAAAATGGGAGGACAATAGAAGATACAAATGAATCCATATTTTTAGATTGTTAATATGACTAGTCAAGTTTGGGTCTAAATCTGGAACAAATAAATCTGTTCAGATTTTATCACTATTATTGGTTGTTATATAATCAACAACTTTGATACCAAAATGGAGGGACATAATAGGTTCCAAGGAATGTTCCTCTAGGTCATCTGAGAGGGGAATGTCCTTCAATTAATAATCATTTCAAAATTTCACCTTATTGCCATCTCCAATATGCCAACGAAACCCTTTACATAACAAATGCATAATATCCACTAGATTGGTCCAAAAGGAATATCCAACTAGCAAGTCATTCAAGTGTCTCATGGTTAGCTCTGCATAATTTCCACTATAGTTCGCTCATCCAACATAAGCAATTTAGCCCAAATATATAGTTTGGATTATCCTCCCGTTGGAGAATAGCCATGGAGGAAAACCTCCACAACATGTACCACCACACTCATGCCACATGCCATCACACTCATACCACATGCCACCACATCTATACCATATGCCACCATAGTCAAGTCTCATGTCATGTCACCTTTGACTTTGAGTTGACTAGAGCTAGACTAGATATTGGAATTATTGTAATTTCGTAAGTGTAGGAACAATAATATTAAGTTGTATGATAAAATAAATATAGGTATATATTTACTTTATCCACATACCTTAATATATATTAGTCTAACATAGGTATATATATACATATTAAAAATATAAACTAAATACCTATATATTTAATCTATTTATTATAACCTATTAATTAAATACCTGTCTATTTAATCTATATTAAAGCCTAGATACCTAATTTTATTATTCACATTTAAACTTAGGTGAATTTACAATATAATTCTAAAATTGGATTATTTGTTCCAACACTCCTTAATATAATTTTGGGGTTATAATACAATTTTACAAGAGGTGAGGTTCCAAAGAACCAATTTTACTAGGGAGCATATGTTTTGGCAAAGACTTCTTCAACAATGGCATAGTAGAGACTCCAAGTTGTGTGGCAATAGGCAAGGCACCATCCATCAACATGGATCTAAAAAACAAAAACATGACATAGAGTTAGTAATCATACAATATATATATATATATATATATATATATATATATATATATATATATATATATATATATATATATATATATATATATATATATATATATATATATATATATATATATATATATATTATGGCATGTATATAAGGCTTCCATCAACATGAAAAATATAACATCCATCAACATGGATAAAAAATTAGCATACATATTCCATCAACATGGAAAAAATAGCATCTATCAACATGGATAAACAAGTGGCATACATATTCCATAAACATGAAAAAAATAATATCCATCAACATGTATAAATAAATGTTATATATATAAACTCTGGCATGTACATAAGGTTTTCATCAACATGGAAAAAATAACATCCATCAACCTAGATAAATAAATGGCACACATACATATTTCATCAATATGGAAAAAATAATGTCCATAAACATGGAATTCACAAAACCTTATTGACATCATAATTTATTATGCATTAACATCACACAATATTATGCATTACTCCCCTTTGAGGGCAATTATTTTAGGCCTAGTTTACTTCTAAAGTAAGAAAATTTAGATTCTACTAATGGTTTTGTGAAAATATCAAAAATATTCTCATTTGTGGGGCAATATGAGTTTAATTGTCCCATTTAATACCTTCTCCCTAATGAAGTGTGCTTGAATATCAATGTGTTTTATCCTTTGATGCATAATAGGATTATTTGCTAAAGCTATTGAATATTGGTTATCAAAAAATATTGTGATAGATTTATTGTTGTTAAACCCAATTTTTGTTAGTAGTATTTGAAGCCAAATGGCTTCTTGACATGCTAGAGTAGAACTTCTATACTCAGTATCAGTTGAGGAGAGTGTTATGGTTGGTTTTTTCTTACTACACCAAGAGATCACACCTGATCCCAAGGAGAAACAATATCCACTTGTGGATTTTCTTTCAACATTATCCATAGCATAGTCACTATCACAATAACCAAACAAATTTACATGAGAATTACTTAAATATTCCAAAGCTAAATTAGTAGTTCCACTTAGATATTTAAGTATTCTATAAGCAACATTAATATGAACATCATAAGCCTTATGCAAATATCTAGCCATCAAATTAACAACATAAGCAATATCAAGCCTAAAAATGGTAAGATAGAGTAAACTACCTAATAAGTTGCCTATATTGAGTTTTATTTACAAGCTTAGAATCCTTATTAATTTCAAACTTGCTAGAAACAATAGGAGTAGAAACACATTTGCAATTTTTCATTTTAAACCTTTGTAATATTTCTAATATATACTTAGATTCATTAATCATAATATTATGGGATTGTTGGTAGATTTGCAAGCCTAAATAGTAATGCAAAAATCCCATATTAGTCATTTCAAATCTATTTAGTAATTGAGTTTTATATATTTCAATCATACATTCATTGTTTCCTGTTAAAAGTAAAACATCTATATACAAAACAATGATAGTAATGCTATTATTTTTCCTAGAACTATACAAATTTGGATCAGAATAATACTTATTAAAACCAATTGAAGAAAAATACTTGGAAACCTTATCATACCAAGCTCTTGGAGCTTGCTTATGTTCATAGAGGTATTATAATACTTATTAAAACCAATTGAAGAAAAATACTTGGAAACCTTATCAACATTCAATTTGATCCACCCATATAGAGGGGGTTCCCAATTAACTTCCAACCTTAAAGACCTCAACAGATTCACATAAATTAAATGCTTCTAATTACAACAAATAGCAATGGATTCCTCAATTATAATTTTATCTACTTCTAAAAAGGATAATTTCTAAGATTTATCCATAGCAATATTGAGGATACAAAAAGCAACCACAAAAGACTCTCTTTTTCTACTTTCAAAATCCTTATTATTCCATCCTTCCAAATTTCCCAAATAAAATGGGGGAGGCAAAACCTACAAAGAGTGTTGAATCTACCACTGTTGAAATGAGGATCCCACTAGACACATAAATATCCTATAGTAGCTGGAAAGACCCAAGGAACATCAAAGGGTTCTAAAACCTTCTCTAAACTATTTCTAGCAAAGAAACTTTTGAGAAAAATATTTACCGATTCCAAATTTTGTTCACATAATAACATCTATTTACAATAGGGATACCTATTTTTTGTAAGTTATCAATCATTAATATTATATTTTGAGAAACAACCATAATAAGAAAGCTATTTTAGGTATGATTCTTTTAATCTATATTTTTATCACTAGAAACCAGCTTCTACCTTATGTCTCAAGAAAATAGTATCCAGACTTAACAAAGTATTTTTCATTATTTTCCTCCTTCCAAATGATCGAATCAGTAAAATGGAAGGACAATAGAGTTTTACAAATGAATCCATATTTTTAGATTGTTAATATGACTAGTCATGTTTGGATCTAAATCTAAAGTAGATAAATCTTTCCAAAAAAATTCACTATTGTTGGTTGTTATATAATCAACAACTTTAATACCAAAATGAAGGGATAGATAAGGTTCCAAGGTAGTTAGCTTAGGTGATATAAGATGGAAATGACCTTAAATTGCCATCTCCAATATGCCAATGAAGCCCTTTACATAACAAATTTCTAATGTCCACAAGATTGTTCCAAAAGGAAGATCCTACTGGCAAGTCATTGGAAGAATTTTTTTTCCATTTTGTAAATACTTGACTTTGAGGATGCTAACCCACTCAAGCTAATAATTTTTGAATAATTTTCATCTAGTATTTCCCATCAAGGATTCATTCATCTCTTTTATGCTTCTAAATCCCAATCCTGCTACATCTTTAGGAGAACATATTTGATATCAGGAAACTAGGGCAATGTGTCTTCTATCTTCTGATCCATACTAGGGGAAATATATTTGAATTTGTTTCATTTTAATCCTTATCTTAGCTACAATATTGAAAAGGTACATAAAATAAATGGGAATAATCTGTAAAGAAGACTTCACAAGTTGAGCTTTACCTTCTTGGCTAAGAAGACTTCCTCTCCAAGCTATTAAATTTTTGTTGTTCTATCTAGATCTGGATTCCACATATGTGACTACATATTACCCTTGAACACGTATACCTAAATATGTAGTTGGAAGTTCTTCATTGTCACACCCAAAGATCCTTCTGATCTTTATTTTTCTTCTAGTCAGGGTGTTGATAAAATAAACTTTACTTTTTAAGAAGTTCACTTTTTGACCAACAAATTCTTCATAGGACACTAATTTTTTTTTTTTAAATCCTTAGCTTGAGGTACAGAGGATCAAGAGATCAACAAAGTACATCAACAAATTATTGATGAGAAATAGGGTCTGATTTTGAGGTTGGTTTGAAACCATCTACTCACCCACTTTATTTAGCCTCTGAAATAGATCTTTCCAATGCCTCGGGAAGAATAAAAATATATGATGATAATGGATCCCATTGGTGAAGACCATGCCTACTTCTAAAGTATCCACCAGGGACTTCATTTACCAAGAATAAAAACATAGTAGATGAAAAACACTTTTTAACCAACCCCACCCATTTATTCTAAAAGCCAAATTTCAATAGGAATTTGGTCAAGAATTCCCAAGAAACCTGGTCATAAGCTTTGTTCATATCTAACTCTAGAATCATACCAACCCTCTTATTATTTTCCATAGAATGAATAACCTCATGAGTGGTAATTATGTTATCCAAAAAAATTTGATCTCTAACAAAACCACCTTGTTAATCTGCCATAATAAAAGGTAGAACCCTATTTAACCTATTTAAGAACACAAGCTTATACTTAGAGGGGGTTTAACAGCATAAGAGCACTCTTTACTTTTTATCTCAATCTAATATATGTAATGTAAAGGTAGCAATATCAACAGCAATAATCACAGCAATGTACACATCACCACACATAATAGAGACACAATAATTTGCATGGTTCACCCAAAGATGGCTACTTCCATAGAGAAAATATTTCACTAAAATTTCTCAATCAATATCTTGGGAATCTTTCCCAATTACAATGTTTATGGACCTCTGTACAAAGAAGATGTTGATCCCCTAAATCTGGTTTGTGTATCTCTATCCATAGGAGAACTCTTTCTCCTTTGCTCTGGATGTTGATCCTCTAGAATACGTTGCCTCCACTACACTTACTGGTGGATATATCTCCACATGAAGACTTGTCCTCACTCAGAATACCTATCCTCAACGTCATGGATGATGGATTTCTATCCATTGGAGACTCTGTTCTCTTTACTCTGTCACCTCCAAAGCTCTGTCTCAATGCTATACTAATCACAGTCCAGTCATTCTAGCACAACTTTGCTCAATATCTTGCACTAAATACAGTCTAATAGATCTAGCACAAGTCCACTCAACTTTGCACTAAACACAATCCAGTTGGTATAGCATAAATATTCTCAATAGGTCCACTCAAAACCTACTCAAATTTGCTCAACAGGTCCACACAAAACCTGCACAACTATGTTCACCAGGTCCACATAGAACCTGCTCAACTCTACTCAATAGGTCCACACAAAACCTATCCAAATATTCTCACCAGGTCCACACAGAACCTTCTCAACTCTACTCAGCAGGTCCACATAGAACCTATCCAAATTTTCTCACTAGGTCCACACAAAACCTGCTCAACTTTGCTCAATAGGTCCACACAGAACCTATCCAAATCTGCTCAACAAGCTCACACAAAACTTGCTCAACTCTGCTCAACAGGTCCACACAGAACCTGTCCAAATTTGCTCAACAAGCTCACAAAAAACATTCTCAACTCTGCTCAACAGGTCCACACAAAAGCTACCCAAATATTCTTAACAAGCTCACATAAAACTTGTCCAAATTTGCTCAACAAGCTCACACAAAACTTGTCCAAATCTGCTCAATCACTTTCTCAACTCAATCTCATAGAAGCATAAAGAGAATTTTTAGAGACTCAATATGTTCTATACTCAAAACTTAATATCTTTCTCAACTCAATATCATAGAAGCATAAAGAGAATTTTTAGAGACTCAATATGTTCTATACTCAAAACTCAATCTCTTTCTCAACTCAATCTCAACTCAAATCATAATATAAAATAGTTTGTTTTATGGAACTTGAACAACCACTTCATACATCCACTTGACTAGGCTCAATCAACTCTACTCAACCAATCACTCAAGAAACAAATCTTGCTCACAAAATCTAGTCCAAGCATGTATCATCCAACTCAAAATGTTTCCAACAATGCTCAATAATAAATCTCACATAATAATGATAATCATGATCTTTTAAAACCCTAGTTCACCTTTGGGGCTCAGGGCTAAGAATGTGCCTCTTAGCTTAGCCCCTCCCCCACCTCCTCATGAGGTGATTAATTCTGGGGTGGGAGTATTTCTACTCCCTGAAAACACTATTCTTTATCTTTATCCTTTTATCTTCTCTTCTAAGTTTCCTGAATCCTCTGATTGTTTCTATCCAAGTCATCATCCCTGTTCCTATTATCATTCTTGATCTTGTTTCTATTTTTGTTCTTGTTCACATCTAGGTTCTTTTTCCTATTCCTATTCATGTTCCTATTCTCATCCATGTTTATGTTCCTGTTCCTGTTCATGTTCATGTTCATGTTCTCATCTATGTTCCTGTTCTTGTTCCTGTTCTTGTTCCTGTTCCTGTTCCTATTCTTGTTCATGTTCATGTTCTTATCCATGTTCATGTTCCTGTTCTTTTCCCTATTCATGTTTATGTTCATGTTTATGTTCATGTTTATGTTCATGTTCATGTTCATGTTCCTATTCCTGTTCATGTTCCTGTTCATGTTCATACCTATTTTTGGAATATTTGTTCTACACCACTTTGTTGTTTGACCATCATTATTGCACTTATAATGCTTAATGATATTATTCCTTGGAGGTACAAACATCTTAGTATTTATCCTAGTGAAGTCATATCCTTTTATTTCATGAGCCCTGCAATTCATTGCCTTGTGACCAAACTGATTACATGAGTAGCAATACCCATGGAAAAATTATCCATTCCCATATTCTTATCTTTCATGTGTCCTGCATTGTGAAGCCATGTGCCCAAACCTATGACATGAAAAACATCTTTCGTTGAAGCTTCCTTGTTTTGACCTCATCGGTCTCCTATTCTGATTGTTGTTCCATATTTATATTCTCTGTGCATTGTTCCTATATTTGTTGAAATCTCTATTGTCCAATTCTTCCTTTGATGTTTGAATTTATTTTACACTATCTTCTTCTGAAGTATCATCATCTAAAGTCTCCTCTTCAGAACTTGAAGTTGACTCTCCTTCCTATTTTTTTTTAGTTTGTTCAAAACCAAGACATGTTTTGTTTGTTGACCTTCTTTGAACCTTGACTATCTTATTCATAATATTTGAGCTATTCTTGAATTCTTTCATCTTGATCTTGAAGTCCTCTAAATATTATTTTAGTAGTGCCACTTCTTGTGCTAACTTCTCACATTCCAAGATCTTTTCTTCTAACTTATATTTGAATATTTTTGCCTTAGCCTTTGATTTTTCTAAATCCTCTATGGGCAATCTTCTTTCTTCATCACATTCTTGAAACTGAATTTCAAGTTTAGAATGTTGTTTTCTTACCCTCTTTACCATGTCAAGGGCATAGATAAGTTCTTCCTTGATATCATAACCATTCTCTGTTGAATAATCCTCTATTTGAAGCCTTTGTTCACATCATTACTTTCTTTTGGATTGTCTTCTATAGGATCACTTACTTCTTCTTCCAAATCCATTAGAATATTTTCATCTGGTCCTTCAAGTTCATTCTCATATTCATCATCACTAAAACTATAACCATCCCTTGTACAATCATCTTTAAGATGTCCAAATTTACCACATCTAAAACACTTGAGAATAACTGGAGTCTTTTTCTTAATTGGTTCTTTTTCTTCAACCATAAATAGGACTTAATATTTATCATTATCTAAAGAACTAGCATCACTATTATTTGAGTACTTACTTGCATTATCCGCATAGTAGCTTCTCTTTTATCTTCGGAATAACTTCCTTCCTTATCCATCTTTGCATGTTTTTTTGATTCCCTATACCTGTGATCTTATTTTTCTTCACCATTGTTGTTCTTTGCCTCTTTACAATCTGTTGCAAAATGTCCATACTTTTCACAATTGAAACACTTAGTAGATCTTAGATCTATGGGTCTTCTAGAACCTTTTTCTCTTCTACCATAATTTGCTTCTTCATCACTGGATGACTCACTACTTGATTCTGACTTCTTACCCTTTATCTTCTTCTTTGCTTTGAAAGAAGCCTCTTTTGGAGCGATAGGATATTTTGTTCTTATCTAAAAAGTTGTAAGAATGACAAGTAAAGAATTTCTTGTCAGACTGTCACTATCAATTGATGTTTCTATAGCAGAGAATTTTTCATTGTATCTTTTTGGAAGAGTTCTCAAGATCTTATCAGAAGCATTAGATTCATCAAACTTCATTCCAAGACCTCTCATCTCATGTACAAGTTCATCAATCTTACTAAGATAGTCAGGAATGTTTTCATAATCCCACATTCTTATTTTCAAATTATCCTTTGAGATTTTTGATCTTAGCTTTCCTAACACCTTTATCTCCTTCATATATGTCATGCAGTACCTACATTTATTTTGTTGTTTTACAATCCATAACCTTCATAGATTTTGATCTATGCAACCCTTTTATAATTGCATTCATAGCTCTTGAATTTATATTGATTAGAAGCTTACCTTATTTATATGTAGGAGTATTGACTGTTGAATTATGTCCAAGTTCCACTGCATCCCAAACTTCATTTCCAAGTGCCATCAAGTGAAACCTCATCAGCATACACCAATACAAGAAGTCACTTCCATCAAAGGCTGGTACTGTATTATTGATGGACTCATCCCTTTTATCCTTTTGATACATTGTGTTCTTGATCGCTTTTCCTTCAAGATGTCAAACTCTTCTGAAGGAACCCCCTCTAATACTAATTTAAGAACACAAGCTTCTACTAAGAGGGGGGGTAAACAGTATAAGAGCACTTTTTACTTTTTATCTCAAACCAATATATGCAATGTAAAGATAGATATATCAACAATAGTAATCAAATAAATATACACAGCACCACACACAAGAGAGACACAATAATTTACATGGTTCACCCAAATATGGCTACTTCCATGGAGAAAATATTTCACTAAATTTTCTCAATAATTCTCTTGGGAATCCTTCCCAATTACAATATTTTTGGACCTCTATCCAAAGGAGGTGTTGATCCCCTAAATCTAATTTATGGATCTCTATCCATAGGAGAACTCTTTCTCCTCTGCTGTTTTTTTTTGGTCCTCTAGAAGACTCTGCCTCCACTACACTGACAAGTGGATCTCTCTCCACCTGAAGACTATTTTCCTCACTCATAAGACCTATCCTCAATGTTTTGGCTGATGGATCTCTATCCATTGGAGACTCTATCCTCTTTACTCTATCACCTCCAAATCTCTGTCTCAATGCTATACTAAACACAATCTAGTTAGTTTAGCAAATCTCTGCTCAATATCTTACACTAAACACAGTCCAGTCGGTCTAGCATAAATCCACTCAAATCTGCACTAAACACAATCTAGTCATTCTAGCACAAATCTTCTCAATAGGTCCACTCATAACCTACTCAAATCTAATCAACAGGTCCACACAGAACCTACACAACTTTTCTCACTAGGTACATACAGAACCTACTAAACTCTACTCAATAGGTCCACACAGAACCTATCTAAATCTTCTCATCAGGTCCATACAAAACCTGCTCAACTTTGCTCAATAGGTCCACACAGAACCTATCCAAATTTTCTCACCAGGTCCACAAAGAACCTGCTCAACTTTGCTACATAGGTCCACATAGAACCTATCCAAATCTGCTCAACAAGCTCATACAAAATTTTCTCAACTATGCTCAACAATATCACATAGAACTTTCTCAACTCTGCTCAACAGGTCCACACAGAACTTGCCCAAATCTTCTCAACAAGCTCACACAGAACTTGTCCAATTATGCTAAATCACTTTCTCAACTTAATCTCATAGAAGCATAAAGAGAATTGTTAGAGACTCAATATATTTTATACTCAAAACTCAATATCTTTCTCAACTCAATATCATAGAAGCATAAAGAGAATTGTTAGAGACTCAATATGTTCTATACTCAAAACTCAATCTCTTTCTCAACTCAAATCAGAGTATAAAATAGTTTGTTTTATGGAACTGGAAAAACAACTTCATACATCCACTTTACTAGGCCCAATCAACTCTACTCAACCAATCACTCAAGAAAAAAATCTTGGTCACAAACTCTAGTCCAAGCATGTATCATCCAACTCAAAATATTTCCAATAATGCTCAACAACAAATCTCACATAACAATGATACTCATGATCTTTTCAAACCCTAGTTCAACAGTACTCATAAATCAATATTCACATAACAATGATACTCATGTTCTTTCCTAACTCAAGTTTAAGTTCTTTGCACAATCCAATGGCTTCAACAAAAATTCTAATAAAACAAGGTTTTAATCACAACACTTAATTCCATAAAACCGTGAAGGATTAATTCAAATACTTCACTCAACCAATGGTCTCAACAACAATGCTTATCAAACAAGGTTTAATCACAACTCTCAATTCAGAAAACCTAAGTATCAACTCAAAAACTTTCGAAAAAGGAAACCCTAATTAAATAATTTTCTCTCCAAAGATGTTTTTATAAATAAACCAACCAATCAAATTATCAAAGGATAATATTACCCATACATTTTTGTTGCCAAGGAGTTGTTCACAAAATCTGCCACAGTTAAAAATTTATTTTCCAATCTCAATAAGGGCTAGAGATCTTCAATAAAAATCACAATACAAAAATAATAACTCAATCACATCTTATTACTCCAACTTAATTTTAACATCCACCAAAGTCTTTAGAAGAAAATCCTTATCAAAAACTATAGTCAACAAGTCTTAAAATAACTCTCAATTAAGACTTTATTATAACTCCTTAAAACCTCCTAAAACACAACTCTCAAAACAACAATTTCCAGATTATAAAACTCAAATAATCATCAACACTTCACCTTCAAAAATCAATCACCACAACCTTTATTTAACAAAGGTTATTAAAAATTAATAAACTCTAAACCAACCTTATCACTCCAACATTAGGGCATAAATCATAAAATTTTAATTAAAAAATTGTACCTGCCTCAAGGGGTTTTCGATCCCATGACTTGCCCTCACCACGAGTGCCTTATCCATGGCTAAGTTTACCACATGAGCTATACACTCATTTTTAAAGGGGTAAGCACCACGTACTTCCTCTTTGCGCTTCTCCTTGCCCACATTTAATAAAATGTGTGCCTTGGGTGCTTCCACAACACTACCACCAAAAACCACTCTACGAGAATCGAACGCATGACCTCTATGATTTCAATGCCTTTGCACTCTCCAAGCTGTCACTATGCCACACTAGCCAATACAAATTGGATTGTGGTCTCACTCCGTCTTATCGTCTGCTTCCTTTTCAAATGTTTTAAACCATACGAGCTCATTTTCGCATATGCAACACAACAATCATTCGAGCAAGGATAATTAACAAATGATTTTTGGGCATGTATTTATATTGCCCTCCTCATTTTTCTAAGATGTCAGTGCTTTGATTTGAATGCATCACATCAACACTCTAAGGACTAGAAAGCCTTAGTAAAACCCAACCTTTGGATTTTTAATTATTAAAAACTTTGCGCTCGAATATATTTTATTTCTCTAAAACCCAACCTTAGGGTTTTAATCAAATTCAGTTTATCCTTTAAAATCTAATTATATTATAATTAAAAATTATAATATTTAATTAGATTTTTACCACTTTGGTAAATATTCTAATAACAATTATAATATTTTAACCTTCCAATGCTTCGGATGAATTGCTTCCATGGAGAAGTAAAAACCTCTTTCTAACACAATGTTTTTGGGTGTAAAATAAAATATTTTAACCCATTATAAACTTCCATTAAAATTTGCACTTGAACTGAATAAGAAATCTCACTGGCATCTTGACATCAATAATAAATTTATCTTAGGGACTCAAAATGTCTAACACCTATTGGCAATAGTCTTGGACAAAATTTTATAGATTGTGTTGCACAAATTGATAGACCTAAAATTTGTAATATGTCTTGCTCCCTGCACTTTTGGTATCAAGGAAACAAAAGTGGAGTTGATATCCTTAGGCAGGTATTGGGTTCTTTGGATCTCATTGATAACCTCAATAAAACTTGATCCTACAATATTCTAAAACTTTTCAAAGAAAGTAGTCAAGAAACCATCCATCCCCAAGGTCTTTCCCCACCTAAACTGAATGTGGCCATTCTTATTTCATCATTTGTAAATGGGTCCATAAGAGAGGAATTCATTTGATCAGTCACCAATTTCATAATATTAGAAAGGATTTTGCTTTTAGCTTCACCATTCACTGTCACAAATTTTCCCAATAGGTCTAAAAAAATTACAACTTTTACCTTGGAATCCTCTAGTTCCACTACCACTAAGCGATCATCTCTTACCAACTCCTTTATCTTATTATTACCTCTATGTGTTAGGGTACACACATGAAATAATATAGTATTTCTATCATCTTCTTTAAGCTAAACTAGCCTTGATTTTTGTTTCTAAAATACTTCCTCACAAGCCAAAAAATTATGATAATAAGCGAAGATCTAGCATTTAGAACTTCAATGATCATCTAGACTAACTTGGTTCAATTCCTTTTCAATATTTTCATGTTTTAGCTTCGAAACCTTATTTTGGGTAAATAGATGCCTGAAGACTCTTCTATTCCATTCTTTAATATTAGATTTAATCCACCTCAATTTACAAGCAATTTGAATTATTTTAGGGCCCTTAAAAACCTTTTGCCACCAATATTATATAATGGGTTTTAAATTTTCATGATTCATCCACATCAACTCAAATCAAAAGAGGATATTTTGTATTTTTCTTCCACTCTCTATCTCCCAAATAATAAGATTGTGGTTGAATCCAATCTTGGGGAGGGCCATCAAAGTAGTGTCTCCAAATACTATTAGACCTTATTAAGAAACCACAAACTAGTCTAGACTTATTTGAATTTATTGGTCACCCAATATCTGATTACTCTAGTTATACTTAAACTATCTAATATCAATATTCATTAACTCATTATCACTCAAAAACTTCCCAAAATATTCCATTCCCTCTGATAAAATTGGAAAGCTTCCCTTCTTATCAAATGGATAAAGTGGCATATTGAATTCACACACCAACACCCAAGGAATATCTTTGAACACTTCCCTAATATAGATCAAATATTTCCACAAAGAACATATTCCACTCATTGAATTAGGGGCATTCACATTCGTCAAAATCCAATTTTTGTTATATTCTAGACTATGACAAATCATAGAGATGAAACTAGTATTAATTCATGTAAGTCGGCCTTCAATATTCTCCTTGTTCTGTAAACACATAAACCCTCAAAAGGCTCCATTGGATGGGCTAATCAAGAAATCTACTTCTCTCCATAAAAACTTATTTACACTTTGAACCTTATGTACATCCATTTTGGTTTCCTGAAGCATTACCATATCTAATTGTTTTTCCTTCCTTAGCACCAAAATCTCTCGATGTTTTGAAGGGGTATTCAATCCCCTAATATTCCAAGAAAGAAATTTTATTTTATATTTTTTATGTGGGGATTTTTCTTCCCAAAGTTTAAAACTCTTTGAGATCCATTCACCACTTCCATGGTTGTTTCCTTCTACATTTCAAACTTTGATGGGTGGCCCCTTTGGGTCTCAGAACCAACATCAACCTTTTCTTTTTTTTTACTTCTAGTGATTTGATTAGGAGTACTAAGTCCCTCACTCTGAATTAAATCAAGATCCACATCTTTCCTAGGGCCATGATCAATAGGATCAAAAAATCTAGATTCATCTAGAAAATATACTATAGTAGATGAAAACATGTCTACTAGCTTGGAATATTCAAAATCCTCTACCATAGATGTATAATAAATTAAAACTTGAATAAAATCAAAGGTATTCCTACATTCAACACCAACATCACAAACATAGGCAATAACTCTAAGAAATTTCCAACAATTTCATTTATGATAAGGTCTTCAACCACACCAACATCCAAGATCTTGGGGAAACTTTACTAAACTCCTTAGAAGGAGCATGAGCACCTTCCCTATCCACCCCTAAATCAGATGCCAAAAAATATGCATTTGGGGTTTGCTTCCTTTGCCATACCATTTTTCCTTTTCATCTACTTGAGACAGAGCACAAGTGAATTTGGGATGACCAAACTTCTTACATACCAAGCATTTCCTAACTATGTTCTCATATTTCAAATTTTGGGTCCAAACCTAAACTTAGACTCAATTTCAATTGACTTTGGGAGGTCATTTTCAAGCATAACATTGACACAAAACCTAGTGTACAAAAACCTAGATCTAGCAATGGTAACAAGATCTATTACCACCAATTATCCTATTTCACTTGTGATTCTGTTTAGGATCTCCTCATGCCACAGATATAGGGGAAAGCTAAGAAGGTAAACCCACACTAGATATTGGTCAATGCATTGAGAAATAGGATTAGAATCTAGTGCCCACTTCCTTAGGAATAAACCTCTATGCCCAAAGAACCATGGACCACCTTGAAGAATCCTATTGTAGTCCTCCAAACCACTAAGCCTAACTAGGAAAACCTCTTAGGCAATGTAGCAATTTTCATAGAACCCTTAGGATCCATTTGAGATAAGCCCACTTTCTAATAGCATCCAATCTGAACAAGCCCCAATGAATTTCCCAAAAAGTGTAAAATCCCCATGGGAAGAAACTATATATGTAAGAGGATCCAAAACCATAAGTATTCCTAGGAAGGAAAGAAGATTTAATCCTAGGATCACTGCTTTTGCTTCCTCTTAAGTAGATTAACCCAATATTGGACTCCTAAGATAAAATTTTGATGAAATAGAACATGTTTGAGACTCTTTTTCTGATTGTCACCACTCATCATGACAAGACCCCCAACACTTCCTTTATCCTAACCAACACCACTCCCTATAGCCTACCTACATTTTCAAAATGAACCCTGACCACCATAAATACCTACTTCTTAACCATCACTACTCCCTGTAATCTAACTATTACAACTCTCCTTACCCTCCCCACCACTAATATTCATACCTTGACCTCCATTGCTTCCACCTTGCCCACTAGTCAAACCCTAAAAATTTCCCTTACCTTATTGACTCAAGTTCTCCATATTTAAACCATTGAAATCCATCATTGTCTAATCAGTTATGGATGTTTATAATTATTTTTTAAATAAAACCTAGCGTCAAACCCTTCAGAGTTGTCACCACCTTACTTAGCTATCGATGTTTCCATAGCTTTGATCCAATTTGAATTATTTTTAGCTTGATTATAGGTTTGAGGTTCATTAAAATTTTAAATTTTAGCCATTAAGCTTATACTTTATGTTTGGTTTCTAGTTCTATATTTGTACGTTTCACCAAATAGAGAGTCTTTGGTTGTTTTCTCTAACAATTTTGGTCTCTTTGATTTTCTAATGGAGAATTTTCATCAATGCTAAAAGAACTAGATTTATATAAAGTAGAATCATCAAATGTGACATCCCTATTCACAATCATAGTCCTTCTATTAGGTTTATATAATCTATATCCTTTGGATTGATTATTATAATCTACTAACACATATTTCAAATATCTATCACCTAATTTTCTAAAATCATTTGAATTATTATGATGTGCATAAGCAATGCACCCAATTAATCTTAAATACTTTTCCTTTAAAACCAAGCCTCAATTAGAGTGACTCCATTTAGTTCCTTAATGGAACGCATATTAATCAAATATACATAAGTAGAACAACATTCATCCCATAAGAAATTAGGCAAATTTTGGAGGAAAGTCCTTGCCATATTTGCAATGGACCTATTTTTCTTCTCAGCAACCTCAATTTATTGGGGTGAATATGGGCATGTGAATTGTCTTGAAATACCTATTTCAAGATAATAATATTTAAACTCGTTACTCACATATCAGACCTTAAGATTTTATGGAGAAAGAGGTTTCATTTTCAACAAGTGCCTTAAAATTTTTAAAATACTCAAATAGTTGAGATTTGTTTTTCAAAAAGTAATATTTAAGTGTACCTTGAAAAATCATCAATAAAAGTTAAATAATGTAAACATCCACCTAATTATTTAACTTGAAATAGACCCATGAGGTAAGAATGTACTAATTAACATCTATAAGAATATTTAAAAGAAGTTTCACCAAACTGAGTCCTAGGTTGCTTGGATAAAATGCAAGCCTCACAAAGTCCTTCATCAACTTCAATTTTAAAAAGACCAATTACCATATTTTTGTTAAACATATCAATCATACTTCTATATTTTATATGTCCTAATCTATTCTGCCATAATTTAGAATTATTGTCAACATACATGGCAAGGTGATGTTTACCTGAAATTTGATGTGGAGAGAATGCATACAATTTGTTGGAAAGCATACCTTCTCCCACATTAGTTTTGATGATGCATCTATTATCATAAAATTGAATACTTCTTCCTTGAGAAGTTAATTGTCTTACAAAAAGTAGGTTAGTGCAAGATTAGGAATAAACAAAACATCATTATATACTTCTCTACCTATATTAATATTGTCAATTCCTTCTACAACAATTTGGGAATTGTTCCCAATAGTAACTACATCATTGTAATCTAAGTTTAGTGAAGTAAAATCTGAATTAGAATTATCCATATGATTAGTGCATATTGAATCAATAATCCAAGAATTGTGGTCTATTTTATCATAAATGGAAGTCAATGCATGAACTAAAGCAACATTATTAGTTTTCTTACCTCCTTTATTGATATTTATATTTTAGGAGTCTGACTTCTTCTTGTAACAATCATTTTATTTATGGCCAAAAATACCACAAAAGTTACAATTACAATTAAATTTAGGATTATTACTTTTTGATTTCTTCTCAAAATTAGGTTTTGAAGAACTAGTTTGATTCTTAACTTTAAAGTTCTTGCCTTTGTTCTACTTTCTAGGTTTATTACCTTAATGAACATTCAAGGCAATAGAATTAAAGGTAGGGTCCTTACCTTCACTTAACTTTGTACCTTCTTATAGCTTGATGGTTTCTTCATGTTGAACAAGTAGGCTGAAGAGCTCTACTAGTGTAGGTAGATTATTTTCTTGATCAAATCTTGTATTTAGAATATTTACAAAGTCCTTGAACTTTTTAGTGGTATTTCTAAGTACAATGAAGCATAAGAGCTTTCATTCACCCATTCACAACTACATGCAATTAGTTGTGTCCTAATTTTCCTCATTTTAGCTTGGTATATTATAATAGATTCTTCCCATGACATTATCGTGTTAAAAAATTTTGAAAGAAAGAAAATTTTCTACCCATGTTTGACCTTTTGAACATGGTTTTTAACTCCTCCCATGCTTCATTAAAAAAAGAAAAATTAGAAATATGCACTAATATGTCATCACTTATAGCCCTAAATAACATAGAAAGGGCTTTTTGTTTTTTACATTCTATGGTTCAAGTGCTCTTCCATTTTGGGGTTGTGGCTCTTCCTTGTTCACTATCTTCCAAATTTTCCTCGCTCGGTATTACATCCTCATCCTAGGCTCCAAAATATGGTAGTTTATCCCTTCAAGAATATGCTTAGGGGTAAAGCTAGCAATATCGTTAGAGGCCATGACTGAAAGCACAAACATGTTAGTATGATTATAGAAGTAATTTTTCAAAACATAAGAATAAATAACTTATTTTGCCAAAAAAATCATTTTCAAATACCTTTAATTTTAAAAATTAAAGAAAAAGAGGGGGTCTTGTGGACCCCACCACCAAATTAAAATTAGGGGGTGCCCCATAGGCCTACCACCCTCCCTTTCTAAATATTATTCTATTAAAAAATATTGAACATGGGGAAGCCTCGAGCCCCCCATCACCCCATGTAACCTCAAGGGTTGTTATCGACCAACACATTGTGTTTTCGATAGGCCACCAGTGGATGTTGTCTAGCTACCATTGGGCTGTCACCTTGGTTGTTGTTGACAACCTCTCAAGCCACTAACACATTGGCCAAGGCCTTGCATTGGCCAACCATGTGGCCTGACGTAAGGCAAGTCGTGTCAAAAAATAATTTAAAAGAAACTTTTAAATTATTACAATATTTTTAAAAAAATCATTTAAATATATAAATAAAAAACCATTTTTCTCTATTTTTTATTTAAAAAAAATCAAACCCTCATATATATATAACTTTATCATTAAAAAAAAAGGGATTTTCATTTAAAAATATAAATAAAAGAACATTTATTCTTTTTTTTTTTAATTAAAAAAATCAAACCCTCTTTTATATATATATATTTTTTAAACTTTATCATTTTAAAAAAATCAATAAATGAGTATTTTTAAATAGAATCTAACATTAAATTTGTACAAAAGATAAATGTTAAATTTAATTGTAACATAACTTTTAAGAAAAATTTTAAAACAATTATAAAAGCTAAAATTAGAGAACTCACCAGAGATGAACTTGAGCTTTGATACCAAATGAAGGGGGAGGAAATAAGCAAAATCTCCCAAATGTAGCAGATTAAAACAAACAAATAAATTATTAGTATGCCAATTTAAAAAAAAAAATATATATATATATATATATATATATATATATATTACACAAATGTAAATAGCATAAAATTTAATAAATTTAAAAAAAGTGTAAGGTAAGATAGAAATAAATCAAACCATATAAAAGATACCAATATTACATGGAAACCCTATAAAAGGAAAATAAATAGCAAAAATTGTATCTCCACTTTTGTATTATCTTCAACAAAATATACAAGCCTTTTTCTCAAATGTGATTGGTGCAAATCACCAATAAAGCAAGGAGATAATGTCTCAAGTAAACAATAGTGTCTCACATTTAGCTCTGCACAATTTGCAATATAGTCTGCTCATCCAACACAAGGAGTTTAGCCCAAATATATAGTTTGGGCTACCCTCCTATTGGAGAATAGTCATGGAGAAAAACCTCAACATGTGCCACCACACTCATATCACATGTCACCACACCTATGCCACATGCCACCACACTCATACCACATACCATTATGTGCCCCACACATGCCACTACACTCAAGTCTCATGTCATGTCACCTTTGACTTTGAGTTGACTAGAGTTAGACTAGATATTGGAATTATTTTAATTTAGTAATTGTAGGAGTAATAATATTAAGGTGTAGGATAAAATAAATATAGGTTTATATTTATTTTATCCATATGCCTTAATATATATTAGTCTAACCTAGGTATATATATACATATTAATAAATATAAATTTAATACATATTTATTTAATTAATATTAAAGCCTAGATGCCTAATTTTAGTATTCATCCTTATACTTTGCGAGATAACTATATAGGTTGGATTATTTGTTCCAACAAAAGATAATTATATTGCTCAACTTTTGCAAGAGCTAGATAAAATAAAATATAAACATGAATATATCTTTGAACCTAAAGTTGTAGACATTATGCAAGATTTAACCTCTAGATTTGATGAATAATGAGAAGAAATATAGGTATATCCACCTTAGGTGCAAGGGAAGGATGCAAAAATACTTGGATTTATGACTATCATTCTAGTGCTAATATTCTAGAATAATAGGAAGAGACATCACAAGAAGCATCAAGGCAAACAAAGGATGTGCGAAGGCAAATAAAAGAGAATTTAGAATAAGGGATATTGCTAGAACAAATACATTTAGCACTTGTACAATCATTAGAAGCACTTGAATATGTAGAAAATTTATTGGAATAGGAACAAATGGTTCTACCAATATGCTAGGACTAGGAAGTCCAAATTGAAGCTCAATAGGTACTACAACCAGTGATAATCATTTCCTTAGCAACTATTACTTTAGACAATCACAATATGGCTATTGAAATATGGATGAAATGGTTTTATTATTTGGAATAGAAAAATAGAGACCTCAAAGCCTTTGAGGAAAAAAGTAAAAGCCTAAACAAAGAAGTAACCAATCTATACTAAAATCTCAATGATGAATGTCAAATCACAGAAAGGATGCTTAAGTGTAGATAACCTATATGTACTTATAGCTAGTTCCTATGAGAATAGTATTATAGGTCACAGATTATGAGAATAAATTAAGGTATGAGTTATGACTTAGATTCTATTGAAGGATTCCTTGATGCTTATCACACCAACCACACAGAACAATGGAATTTGCTATGTGAATTCTATGTGCATAAGTATGTGTTACCTGAAGTGGCCAACTTTCTTCCCCATATTTATGTTGGTGATATTTAGTTGTAAGGTTGTACATATATCATTCAAAATAAAGTTCACAGGTCCAATAGATTAGCAAAATATTAAGTTATTCTTCTTTCAATAGTTATCATTTTGTTGCTCAAATTATTTAGTGTAGTCAAGACTTCTTCCATAATTAGGGATTCTTTTGGCTTCGGGGCAAGTAATGCTAGTAAGGTTAGAATTGAATGTAAAGCCTTAGGAGTAGGAATGGTAGCATTTGAAGGAATGGGATAGATAATTTTTTGGAATTATGGCATTTCAACCTTAGGGGGAAGTCTTCCCACAAAAATCAAAGCATTCTTTGCATTCACAATGACTTGATAAACTTGAGGGGAAGTCATCATGTTCGATTTCTTTATTTGAAGACCAAGGTCAAGATCAAAGGCATGAATATAGTAAATATATGCCTACGGAAAAGGTGGTCTCATTTCTAGAGGAATACTTCTCCAAGTTTGACTAGATTTGATATTAAAATCAATAGTGGCTTCTTGAGGATGTCTTTTAATGGTAGTGAATTGTGTGAGCAATGAGAAAGGATCGACCAATTTATTAAATTCTTTAACAAATGGTCTGGCTAGATAGGCCCATGAACAAATGCTTTCATCCTTAAGATTTTGATACCATTGTGATATCTTCCCTTTAAAAGATAAGGAAATGAGACATACCATGATGTCTTCATGGACATTATGAATTGAAACCAATAAAACCACATCTTGCAAGTGCTCATATGTTTTTTTGCTATACCATCATAATTGGATAAGGACTTAAAGCATTTATTGAAGAATATCATTGAGATGTACTAAACCAAGTGGTCTGGTAGTGTTCCAACAAAGAAATTTTGGGGAGGTTGTTGGGCTTGTTGAGCCATAGCTATCAAGTGAGAAGTATCAATAAATTCTTAAGAATTAAAATATATGGAATCTATGTTCTCTATAGGAGATGATGATTCAAGGGGTAAATATTTGGCTCTTCTAAACCTATGGGATAACAACTCAAGAAATGGCAAAGGAATTTCAAGCTTATTGTCTACAAACCTTGTAAACATAAAAATTTGGAATAAAGTGGCAACTGGGTATCTATTATCCAATTATATCACAATGAAATTGTGAGGTGAATAATCAAATGATCTTAGAGAGTAGATTTTCACCAAATTTTTGATAAATCAAGTAGGTGGTGAATTTATTAAATCCATCCCATTGAGCATTCCAAAATATGTTGGTCCAAAATCTGCCTAATTAGTGATATGCATTCTAAATTTGGGCCAACATTAGATGACTAGAATTTCTTCCAAGTTTAACCTTTGGAGTAGGTCAACTTCTTATAATGCTTGTGGAATTGAAATAGGGATTTGAGACAAAAGAAAGAAATGAAAGGGTCAATAAAGAGTAAGGGTTAAGAGAATCATTTAAAAATGGATGGGATATAATGTAACAATAATGAATATGCACAACGTAAAAGCCTTACACAATTAAATTCCAATGAAACTTAATAGACCAACCATCATGTAATGCATCACAAAGCTTTTTCAATTCTGGTTGTATGCTTATCCATTCCAAATATTTATGAAAAGCAATCCAATAGAAATCCAAAGAGCAAATTCACTTTAATAGAATAAATTAATCATGAAGTGTAATGAAAATGAATTAAAATATAGCATTCATTCATAAAATCCTACAATAGCAATCACAATGGAGGCCAAATACCTTTCACTTTTCATTAATTAGTAGTGGTTTATTTACAACACATACTCAAGAAAATGTTAAAGAGCCAACCCTCATTATGAGATGGATTGAGCTATATATAAGTTGCTTTTGAATCTTGCAGCCTAAGATTTACAATATTGTTATAAGTCTGTTAGATGGACAACCTAGTAGAGCGTGATCTTAGGAATAGAGTTCATAGTTATATTGTACCATATTGGTTGCTTGTGTTGTTTATGTGGTAGGTTTATATTTTTCTTTCAATATTGATTCAAATTTATTTATAATATGGTTCATGGATCTCTAACTATCTTCTACTACAAATGGTTGGATTTTTGCAATTGTTTATCAAAGATGTCATTCTCAAATTCAATGGCTTTGACTTGAATAGTTGAAATGCACTAAGGTGGTTATAGACCTAAAAGAGATATTCTCAAAAAAATGCATTCCAAAGCCAAAATTTGGGATAGTATTAGGTCTTTTGTTTCTTAGAAGACCTCTTGAATCGAATTCCAACTTTTAAGAGGGTTTGATGATGTCTGTAAAGTGAAAATGATCAACACCAATAGCAATAACGATACAAAGAAAATAATAGTTATATGCACATCAAATGAATAACATTATATATCATCAAAATATTTACAATACATTGGTGTTCCCCAAATCAAGGATCATAGAACAATATTTTGCTTTGATACAATGATGAGGTTTGAAACCCTTGATCAAACAATGGTGGTGTCTCCAGATCTTCTTCACTCCAAATAAGGGTGAGTGGGCTTATGTATACCTATGGGGCCACTCAAAGCTGCAATAACTATCAATAGAAACGTCCCCTATACCTACACATAAACAGATCAGTACTAAAAATTAGTAACACCTACGAGGCCTCCATAGTGTGAGGCCTAGTAAAACGTAAAAGTGCAAACTAATAATCCTATCTAAAAAACTTGCTAAATGAAATTCAAAATACAAAAAACATAAATTAAATAATAAAACCAAATACCTTGTTGAAATATACCTAGGTTTTTGGATCTATGCTTCTGTTGGCTTGTTATGGTGATGCGTGAATTCCCACGAGCATTCGAGGGTTTGGCAACTGCAAATCGATGAACGACGAACACCTTGTAGTGTTTGGGGATGGATTTCGATGACCTATAGAATTTTATAAATTCCCTATAGTGTTTTGAGAATTCCCTAGAGCGTTTATGGATGATGGGGGATTCTCTACATAATCTAGATCTGATTCATAGAGGTTTAGACGATGGATATGGTGGATGTGGTGGCAATGACGGTTCATGTGATGGTGAGGAGGGAATGTAGAAATAGAATTTTAGGGCTCATAGGATGATGGATTATCAATGTTTTAGATCTTGACCTCTTAAAAATATTATTACTTGTTGGTTGTGGAGCCTTATTCTAATTTGGAGGTCTTGTTTTAGCCGCATTTGGACCCATTATACGAAAGGATATGGACGTTATGTAATTATGTGTCAAATTGCATGTTAATCCGATTTTTTTGTGAATTACTATTTAAAAAAAAATGACAAAAAATAATTTTTTGAAAATAGTAATTACTAAAAACGGAATTTTTTTGATGAAAAATAATTTGCCAAAAATAGTAATTACTAAAAACAAAAATTGTTTGACGAAAAATAATTTTCCGAAAATAGTAATTACTAAAAATGATAAATTACGACAAAAATATAATTTACCAAAAATAGTAATTCTTTTTTATTTTGGGGTCTATGATTTACCCTTAAATTATAACCTTTGTTTTATAAGAGGATGTTGTATGACATTGGAGATTGTAGTGTGAAGGGTGTGAAGGAAGTGAATAAGGAAGAGAGACTGTAATTGTGAGATCAAAGAAGTATGGTGGATTTGTTGTAGGTTATATCCCTTCGAGATTTGCTGGATGGAATAAAAAGGCTTGGTTATTTTCTTCGTGGATGTAGCTCACATTGGGTGAACCACATAAATATGTGTCTCGTATATTACTTTATTTGTTTGTATTTTATTTTTGCATTTATTTATTACTCATGTTTTATTATTTAATTCTAACAACTCGTATTAGATCCTAGGGTTTGAAAAATGTACTTGAAAGGAGGGTTTTTGGTTCAAGTGGGAGCAATGGCAGAAGAAGGCAAATTTAGGGTTGAGAAGTTTAATGGCCAAAATTACCAGCTATGGAAGATGCAAATGGAGTACTATCTTTATCAGAAGGATCTTTACCTACCATTAGGCGACATAACAAAGAAGTCAGCGAAGACATCAGATGAAGAATGGGAAGTTCTGGATAGAAAGGCACTAGGAACAATATGGATGTGTCTGATATCATTGATGGCCTTCAATATTTAAAAGGAAAAGACAACGAAGGGTTTAATGAATGCATTGGCTAAATTGTATGAAAAATCCTCAGCTTCGAATAAGGTATTTCTTATGAAGCATTTATTTAATATGCAGATGTTAGAAGGTGGATCTATTACTTATCACTTAAATGAGTTTAACACAGTTACTAATCAGTTAAATTCTATTGGAGTAAATTTTTATGATGAGGTTAGGGCTCTTTTGATCTTATGCTCATTGCCAGAAAGCTAGAATGGCGTAGTCATGGTTGTGATTAATTCTCTTTCCATTTCAAATACTTTAAAATTTGATGATGTTATTGGTGTTATCCTTAGTGAGGAAATATGATGGAAAAGTATAGGTGAGACATCGGGTAATGTATTGATTGTGGAAAATAGGGGTAGATAAAAGGAGAGGAAAGAGTCTAAGAAAACATAGAAAATCAAACAAAAGTAGATCCAAATCCAAAGGGAAATAGTTGGAATGCTATCATTGTAGAAAGAAAGGACACCTAAAAAGAGATTGTTGGACTCAAAAAAAAAATAAGGAGAAGAAAAATAAGGTAATTATGAAGTAAATGTAGCAGGTGATGTATTGCAAGATGTTTTAATCCTTTCACTAGATAATATTAATTATTATTGGGTGCTAGATTCAAGGGCTTCATATCATGCCACATCTCATAGAAAATATTTTCTAGATTATGTTCAAAGTGATTTTGGACAGGTCTATTTGGGTGATGATAGACCATTTACAATCGTTGGAAAGGGTAAGATACAATTAAAATTACCAAATGAAAACCAATGGTTGCTAAAAGAGGTAAGGCATATTCCTGATTTGAGAAGAATCTAATTTCCATAGGGTAGTTGGACAGCGAAGGATGTATAGTTACATTCTCAACAAATTTGTGGAAGGTTGCTAAAGGATCACTGTTATTAGAAAAAGAAAATAAGGAAGGTACATTGTATGTATTACTGGTAATACTAATATTTCTATTGCTTTAGCTTCTACATGAGCGGATACATTTTTATGGCATCATAGGCTTGGGCACATGAGTGAGAAGGGGATGCAAATTATCCACTTAAGGAATTTTTTGTCAGGTTTGAAGCAGGTTGATTTGGACTTTTGTGAGCACTACATTTATGAAAAATAGAAAAGAGTCAGATTTCTCAAAGTTGGAAAAGAAAATAAGAGTAAAAATTTAGAGCTTGTACATACAGATGTATGGGGACCAGTTTAGGTATCATCTCTTGGTGGCTCTTATTATTATGTTATGTTTATTGATGATGCAACTAGAAAAACTTGGGTTTATTGTATTCAAAAGAAATTGGATGTTTTTTATACTTTTAAGAAATGGAAATATTTGGTTGAGAATGAGATAGGAAATAAGTTAAAGTGTCTCAGATCAAATAATGGAGGTGAGTACTACAACAAAGAGTTTAACAGTTACTATTCATACCATGGGATTCATAGAGTGAAGACGGTTCCAAGAACTCCACAAGAAAATGGTGTGTCAAAAAGGATGAATAGGACTATCATGGAACATGCTAGGTGTATGAGATTAAATGCAGGGTTGCCCTACAGTTTTGGGTAGATATTGTAGATATTACATTTTATTTAATAAACAGAGGGTCTTCAAGTTCCCTAGATGGTGGGATTCCAAAATAGGTATGGATAGGTAAGCCTATTAACTACTCATTTTTTAGACTTTTGGTTGTGAAGCATTTGTGCATATTGATAAAGAAAATAGAACTAAACTTGAGGTAAAATCCAAGAAGTACACTTTCCTTGGATATGGGGTTAATAATTTTGGTTATCATTTTTGGGATTATGAAAATCATAAAATAATTAGGAGTAGAGATGTGGTATTCAATGAGAAAGTCATGTATAAAGACCACTTGCAAAAAAAGAAACAAGAAAAGGTAAATACAGAATACACAATGCTTGATGAAATTGAAACTCCAAAGGTTCTATAAAATCAACAACAACAACAACAAGCACCTCAAACTCCTGCAAGTATTGTTAGAAAATCTACCAGGATAAGTAGACCTCCTGATCGTTACTCTCCTTCATTATATTATGTATTATTGTCTAACTCTAGTGAACTAGAAACATATGAAGAAGCAATGCAAGTAGAAACAAGAAAGAAGTGGTATCAAGGCATGAAAGAGGATATGGACTCCTTGGTACACAATCAGACTTGGGATTTGGTTCGATTCCCTGTAGGAAAAAGAGCATTGTAAAATAAATAGGTTTACAGGGTGAAAGAAGGAGGTAAAAAGAGGTATAAGGATAGACTGGTTGTAAAGGGGTTTGCACAGAAGAAAATTATTGATTATGATAAAAAAAATTATCCTATTGTTAAAATGAATTCAATTAGAACTGTTTTAATCCTAGTGGTTTTAGAGCATTTGCATCTTGAACAGTTAATTGTAAAAACAACTTTTCACCATAGGGATTTGGAGGAAGAGATTTATATGCAACAGCCATAATGGTATGAGGTCAAAGTGGGGGAGGAATTAGTATGTAGGTTGGAAACGATCTTGTATGGCCTGAAGCAAGCTCCAAGGCAGTGATATATGAAATTTGATAGGTTTATGTTAAAACAAGGTTATAGTAGATGTTATTCTAACCACTATGTTTATTTTAAGATATTGGATAATGGTAACTATATTATCCTATTATTGTATGTAGATGACATGCTTGTTGCAAGGTCTAACATGCAAGATATAATTGTGCTCAAAATAAAATTGGTAAAGTCATTTGTAATAAAGGATTTGGGTGCTACAAAGCAAATCCTTGGTATGAAAATGACAAGAGATAGGAAAAATCACAAATTAACATTGTCTTAGGGTGAGTACATTGAGAAGGTGTTGGAAATATTTAATATGTAGGATGCAAAAACTGTTAGTACACCTTTGGACAATCATTTCAAACTGACCAAAGATATGTGTCCAAAGATACAAGAGGAGATTGATTATATGTCCAAGGTTCCTTATTCATCAACAGTTGAAAATTTGATGTATGCAATGGTGTACACAAGACCAGATATTGCACATGTAGTGGGAGTTATGAGCAGGTTTATGAACAATCTAAGAAAACAACATTGAGAGGCAATGAAGTGGATTCTTAGGTATTTGATAGGTATTTTCACTCAGGTATTATGCTTTGGAGGTTCTAACACTACTTTACAGATATATGTTGATTCAGATATGACAGGTGATATAGATAGTAGGAGGAGTACCACAAGGTATGTTTTTACCATAGGTGGAACTGCAGTAAGTTGGATTTCAAAATTACAAAAGGTTGTTGCACTTTCAACAATTGAAGCATAGTATGTTGTTGTTACAGAGGCTAGTAAGGAGATTATTTGGTTACAAAGTTTTATGGAGTTGGGAAATAAGCATGAAAATAGCATATTATACAGTGATAGTAAGAGTACCATTCATCTTGCCAAGAATTCAGTCTTTCATTCAAGGACTAAACATATACAGACCAAGTACCATTTCATATGCTTAGTGTTGGAATATGGACAGTTAAAACTGGAGAAGATACACACTAGCCAAAATCATGCAGATATGTTCACAAACTCAATAACTAGGGAGAAACTGAGTTCATACTTAGTTTCAGTTGGTCTTCAAATATGACAGTAAAAGGTGAGAAAATTTCTAGGTCCAAAGTTGAAGCATAGTCTAGCATGTGCAGTAGCAGTAGAGTTACTGTGATCATTCTTCAAGTGGGAGATTGTTGGTTGTGGAGCATGATTCTAATTTGGAGGTCATGTTTTAGCTACGTTTGGACCCACTCTATGAAAGGATATGGATGTTATGTAATTGTGTGTCAAATTGCATGTTAATCCAAGTTTTTTTGTGAATTACTATTTTCAAAAAAAAATTGATGAAAAATATTTTTCCGAAAATAGTAATACTAAAAACGGAATTTTTTTGACAAAAAATAATTTGTCAAAAATAGTAATTACTAAAAATAAAAATTGTTTTGACGAATGCCACAGAAAAGATAATTTACCAAAAATAGCAATTTATTTTTAGGGGTATTAATGATTTATCCTAAAATTGTAACCCTCATTTTATAAGAGGATGTTGTACGACATTGGAGATTGTAGTGTGAAGGGTGTGAAGAAAGTGAAGAAGGAAGAGAGACTGTAATTATGAGAACAAAAAGGATGTACGATGGATTTGTTGTAGGTTGTATCCCTTTGAGATTTTCTATATGGAATAATAAGCCTCGATTATTTTCTCCGTGGATGTAGCCCACATTGGGTGAACCACATAAATATGTGTCTCATGTATTTCTTTATTCTTCTATGTTTTATTTTTGCATTTATTTATTGCTCGTGTTTATTATTTAATCCTAACACCTTCATTCACACAAGTGAATGATCTTTTATAATTTTCCCTTTATTCATGTTAGGGGTTTGACAACATCGACAAAAAATCAAGATTAAATCATTATGAAGGACTGAGATTGATATTAGATAAATGACACAAATCATGTTAAGTAAATGGTCGAGATTAAGATGTGATGGGCATTGAGATCTATTCCTAAATATAATATATTTGTATAAATATATAAAATATTTATATTTATATATATAAATATATATATATATATATATATATATATAAATGGATGGCTATGATTTGATGATGAGTGGATGACAAATGTCTAGGATTTGGTGTCTACAGATGCTCCTTTTTGTATTGTGTTGTGTGAAATACAATGCGGTGCAAAAACAAGAGACACCTAGTTTGGTGGAATGGATTCTTTCCTTAGTGCGCAAGAAGATTTTGAAGACAAAAATTGTGGTTGTAGCTTACCCCCTCAATTGGCGAATGAGTGAAGAATGAATATCATGAGCCAATTGATAGAAATGTGGATGATGTGATGAATGTGAATGATGCAATGAATGTGAATGGTGTAATGATTAATTTTATTTTTGCCCCAACAAAAAAAGAGGTTTTTGATTGTATGTTGTGATGAATGTTTATGATGCAATGAATGTGAATGGTGCAATGATTGATTTTGCTTTTGCCCCAACAAAAAAAGGGGTTTTTTATTGGATGATGCAATGAATGTGTATGATGTATCCCGATGTGGGAAATAAAAATCAAATTTGGTTACCCCAAGTTTGGGGTGATTCTGTGTTGTTGGAAAATATGCCTTTTGGCGTCATTGAAATGCAAAATGATGAAGATGCAAAATGATAAAGTAAAGGAACCAATCATCCTAGGGGCCTATTAGTGATTGTAGCAATTTATAATAATTTCTAATAAAGTAGATGAACCAATCATCCTAGTGGGTTGTTATCCCTGGTGACTATTGCAATGTAAAATAAATGATGCAATGAAATTTATCCATGTTTGTTACCCCACGGAGAAGGGCATCAATGATAACTTTTGAGAAAATTAGTCTGAGCATAGTCTCACTCAAAAAATAAGGGACCAAAAAGATTTTGTTTTTGAACAAGAGGATGTTGGATGATAATATGAGCAAGCATCCTTATGGTGATCTATCCATCCTACCAAATTGCATGGATAACGAATCGTTGTAATCGCCAGGGGAATAGGGTAAACCACTAGGTTTGAGGTTCACTTGAAAATACAAATGGATTTGACAATTATGAATGAAAATGCATTTATGAGTGAATTTGGCAATGTTGAATGAATATGAATGAAGATGGAAATGCCTTGATGAGTTAATTTGATGATTTTGTGAAATTTGGAACTGTTTTGGGATATTTTTAAGTAATTGGGGATATTTTTTACAATTTTTTGGTTGCAATCAAGAGTTAAATGCCCAAATCAATTCATGGTATCACAAAAAATGATTTAATGATGTTTTGGAGTGCTTGCAATAGTGATAGTGGTAGTTTTGTGAAATTTTGGATCATTTTAAGGAATTTTTGAAGCTTTTTAAGCATTTTCATGATTTTTGGTCGCAATCAAAAATTAAATGCCCAAATCAATCTATGTTTTCACAAAATGTGATAAAATGATATGATGCATGTGTGGATGGATTTTGTGGTGATTTTGTGGGGTTTTGCTACATTTTTAGGCCCTTTTGGCACCTTTTACAACATTTAAAGGATAAACATTGGCTTGCATCCACATCACTCACAGACATGGGAGGGCATCTGCCACTATACAGATTAAAGGAGGCATCTAGGTGTGCCTAGTAGATACCCTAAGGTGTTTGAGCATGCTAAAATCAGCTATAAAAGGTTTGCAGGGATGAAATTTGATTCATTCTTGCATTTGAGAGTTTGAGAAGCAATATTTGAGCGAAGGAGAGTGAAGAAATGTGAAGGAGTGTGGTGATGGTAATGGAGGGGGAAAATGTGGAAGCATGAGCTGATGCATTTATGGTAGAGGTAAGTGTTTCTAACCTGCTTGTTTGATTTTTGTAAATGTTTTTTTTTATGCAATGGATGTGGTATTAATGTGCATTTTCTTTTGTGTTGTGTTGTAGTTGAGAATGCTGGAGGAACTTGAGAATTACCTTATGCAACATGGCATTGGACTGCTAGTGTGGCCTTCCTCCTCTATATATGTATCTATTAGGCATAGTGATTCTAGGTGAAGTGAATCTTGGTCTAGGGCTTCAATCAGGATCATCAAGGTCTACTTATGGGTATTAGCTAGTGCATTGTGACACTTTTGTATATGAGCCTTAGTGCTCCATTGTATATAGCCTTCGAGCATTCTTTGTACATGTGATTATATATATATGGCTTTTATTTTTGTGTTATGACTTTTGTGTGAATTTTTGTGTGAATGCATGTGTATATGACATGATGGATGACAATGTAATGATAATATATATGAATTATGATGATAATGCAAGTGAATTGATGCTCTAATGATCATTTTTAGTTTAGATTTTGCTTAACCATATTTATTGTTTTTACTTAATCAGGGGCACCAAAATGGTGGAATGTGAAATGGAAGATTCATGTAAGGGTATGATAATGAAATGGATGTTATGTTGGTTTATGGATGACTAATCTAGAGTTGTTTTACAAAGACTCAAACATCCTAGTGATGTCAAACAAACTCACTAAGTTCTATCTAAATTCTCCAAGACCAAATGTGTGTGTAGTGAATGTTCATTTACTAATCATGAGTATGGTGATGACTCAAGTCAATCAAGAACCAATGTGTGTGCAAGTGAGTTCATTAACTCATATTGGGAAAATTGAGATGAAACCTGTCATGGATAATACTGGGAAGCTAGCTTGTCTTTATGTGTGGTCAGAGGCCTCTTTAAGAGAGATGTGTTACCATGCATGAGTGTACTCCACTTCTAGTAAAGCATATATAGCCCTTTTGGATATTAGCTCCACAATCTAATGATATAATCTCTAAGCTTTGGGGAATCAGACTACCTAACCATATGGATGGAAATGTAGTTCTATCCTTACTACTTAAGGATCTGTAGTGTGTGATTTGTAAAATATTTGGAGCTTTGGGGAATTGGATTCTCAACTGAGGTGTGATGATAATTCTACCCTATCCTTACTACTCATTCTTTTATTTGGAGGTGTTACTAGTGGTGAAGACCGTTGTTTTGATTTTGGACTATGTGCATAATGGGACAAGCAAAGATGACTTTTTCACTTTGAGGTTCAACCTAATCATGGTGTTATCTCTCTTTGACACAAGATGTTTTTAATAGGTGTGAGATATGTTTGGTTTAATAATGCTAGAGTCAACTCCCAAAACTCGACATTTTATTAGTAAAATTTTCCTTGGTTGTAGAGAAAACTCGATATGTATTGAAGATTTCTTGAAACGCTAGGAGTGGTTGAGTGACCAAAAACACCTAAGGATGATGGAAATTTGTATTGCAAATGATGACATGACTTAAGAAATGACAATATGGATGGACGTGAATTCGAGGGTACCCCTGATTAAGGAGACAAGGCTTATGGGATCAATTATTTTCTAAAATGAGCAAATGACCACTAATATGCTGAATGAAATGCATCGAAATGATATGAAAGTGCTTGTGGAAAATGAATGTGTAAAATGCAATGTGTATGAATGATGGTTTTGTGTATTTTTATCCATGTATATATGCATATATAATTCAAATTAAGCATAGAATTATCTTAAGTGGATAATGTTCAATGGCTCGGGCTCTTCTACTCCTCCTAGATTGGAAAGTTTATATGGTTGGAATAAATATTGTGAGATTGGATAGCAGCAAGCAACATAAATAAATGCAAATGTTCGGGATATGCAAATGCAAAAATGCAATGTGAATTTTTTTGTGTTTTTATTTTTATTTTTTTATTTGCTTAATTTACATCATGTTTTGTGATGTGATCAATAAGGTGGTGGTGGTTCACCAGTTGGCTTAGCTCGCTTCCTTGGGAGAAGCAAACAGAATATGGGCTGATGAATTGAGAACATTATGAGATAATACTCATCATGTTCAGTGAATGGGGTGACTGGGACTGATTCCTCTTTGGATTCATCTAAATATATCGACATGATATCGTATTCTTCATAGAGTTCATACTCAAAGTCATCATAATCATTATTTTCCTCTACATTCTATATTGAAGCGTTGAAAAGCTTGAGTAAGTTTGTGGATTGTATCCCAAACCAGAACAGTCATGTGCTTCTCGATATGGAAGTTTTATGATATCATGCATGCCCTATTCATGTCATCCTAGGCCATATCCTTATAACCTGATGAAAATATCATGCTAGGAAATTAATATCTGTCATGTGTTCAAGTTTTACTAAAGATGGTTGTTTGGGTTCATTGGTAGGAAGTGGATTGGACGATGAATCGAATCCTCCATATACAAAATTGATCCTGTTAGGTTATGAACCCATATTGTACACTACTCCTATGAATAAGGGTGGGTCACATGGGCAACCATTATCCCTAATAATTTGTATGTTGAATGGTGTAATTATGACATCTTGAACCACATACTCGCCAATAATAGGACTAGTGAGGTGGACTACAACTTGTGTGGATGATGATGGGGATGAAGTGGATGTGGAGATGTAGGTCTCATGGGTGGCCTTTGGTTAAAGTGATGCAAGAGATGAATTTTTGAATGACATCTCACAATATATCAAATGAACTTGTGATACATCGACTATTTAAAATGAAGATGGATTTAGTTGAGGGGTTTGATGCATGACTGATGGTTCTGGTGTGGATGAAATTATGGCGGATGCTTGTGGAGTTAGTTGTATGGATGATTATGGATGGGAGGTGATGGGTGATGTGGATGATGTGGAAGATGTGGAGGGATGTCCTCCTTATATGGATGGGGAAGGTGTTTATTGGGACCGACCACATGTACATGTTGTCAACTGTGATGAAGGTTGAGGTGTGGAAGTGGAGGTTTGATGTGGATCAGTGATGGGTAGCTCCTCAAGAATAGGTGGTTTGGATGAAGCACTATAATGTGGAGTGTATGGTGTGGTTGATGGAGTTAATAATAGGTGGGCGGATGGAAGTTTGAACTCATATGGATTAGATATGAAGTTGTAGTATTTAAATGGTTTGATGTTTGCCGATATGCAATGAATTTGTCCCTCATGTACATATTTTAAATATTGGTGTAGTATTGAGGGGACACATTTCATCTCCCTTATCCAAGGGCATCCAAGGAGTACATTGTAATCCATGGACCCCTCCAAGATATGGAACATAGTGTGCAATGTCTTAACCCCCACTTCTATGGGTAATACCATAGTGCCAACTATAGAACATAGAGCATCATTGAATGCTCGTAAGGTGAAGGTGGATTTGGTGATGTGTGAATGTGGAAGATTCAGATTTTGGAGGGCTGAGGTGGTAATGATGTTGATGGATGAGTCAGCGTCAATCAACACTTGTTTGAAGGACTTCCTATAAACTTGAGCCATGATGTGTAATGGAGGATCTAGTGATTTAGATGATATTGATTTAATCTCAAAATCATAGAATGTGATAAAAGGCTCCATACATGTTTGAATGCTCCCCATAAAATTTTTAAATGTATTAGAGTCTTGATATTGAAGTTCAATGGATTTTAGGATTTCCAATAATGCCTCATGATGTGGAGGATATTGTTGTATCAGCTCATAGATCAATAATTTTGTTGAAGCCATGTTGAGACTAGTTGTTATCCGACTACTTAGGATGATGATAGATCTATATGGATGGTTTGGGAGATAAATAGGTTGGTATGGATGACTTGTAAGGTGAATTGGTTGAGATGGATTGGTAGAAAAATGAATGGGTGAAGATGAATTAGCAAGTTGTGGAGACACATTTTTTGGTTGTGCCATGGGAGGTTGAACTGCTTGCGGTTGATCATTTGGTGATTTATTCTTTGTTGATCTTGGGTTACTACATGAATAGAATCCACAAAACCTTGGTATTTTTGCATGTGTTTGACTTGGTTAGGAGGAGTCATAGTATTTGATCCCCTTGTTATTTGTTGTGTTTCCTCGTGATGAGGAAGTGCAATCTGATAAATGCTAAGATTTTGATTTTGTTGTGCTAGTGGGTTGTCCAACTTAATGGTCCCTAGGTCTATCAAGTCTTGCACAATGTATTTGAATGAATAGTAATTATTATTGTCATGTCCCTTTTTTGATTGAAAGGACAAAATAAATTTTCCCTATAGCCCTTATTGCGCTTGGTCGGATCATTCGGTTAAACTTTGGGTAAGGTAAGTGCATTTGTATCAAAAACCTGCATAAAATGGAGGCATATAATTTGAATAAAGGTGTGTAGGTGCTAGTATTCCAAATATATTATTGGCATTGATGGTTTTATACAGTTGATGTTGTATTGTGTAATTGTTATGGGGGTAGAACTTCTTGATAAGACACTTGTTATGATTTTTGTGGTTATGATTTTGGTTGGTTATGACCTTGGGTTTGTTGAGTCATTTATGGTTGAGTCAAAACCACTTGATTAACTTGTCCAATATTTGCTTGGCCAATGTAGTTTCTTTTTTTTTGGCCCTTACTTTTCCATTATTTCTTTTTTTGGTTTTATCTCACCCTCTTGAATTTTAATTTCTTCAATTACTCAAGCTTGGGCAAGGACTTCATCGAATGTTCTATATTGTTGTAATTGCAATAACAAGGAGATAGGTTTTAGATAATTCCTTGAAAAAATTTATGTTAATTCTTCCATTGGGAGGGAGAATGGCAACTTGGTGATGATTGCCCTCCAACAGTTTTTGAAATCATAGACTAGCTCTTCTTCAAATTGTCTAAGGTTGTACAAGTCGATCAAGGTAGTTTTCTTATGAAAATTAAGGGAGAACCTTTCTAAACATTTTTCTACCAATTATTCAAATGTGTAAACATTGTGGTGTGTTAGATGGTTGTACCAATCTAAATCATCTCCCCCTATTATCTAAGAAAAAAATTGAAGTATTAATGCATCGTTATATTGGATTCGAAAACATTAATGGATGAATGCGCTAACATGCTCCCTAGGGTCCTCAATCCCTTTGAATTTGTCAAACTTTTATAGTGTAAAGTATATTAGATAAGGCGATGATGGTACCAAAGAATAAATAGGTTTATTGATCAATTGTATCAATGTAGGTTTCTAGTACATCATACCATGAGTATGCATAATTAAGCTATCAATCTGTTATTGGAATACTTGGATCTTAGGGTCTTCCATGTGTGTGTGGAAGCCTTGGTTTGTTTGATGAGTGTATGGAGGTAGGGTGTGTTGAATGATGAATAGTTGAGATGAAATATGGTATTTATTACTTGATAGATTGATGGGTATCTGATGATGTTGGATGTGTTGTTGGGCTTGGTTGTGGAGTAACTGATGTTGATGAAGTGGGGATGAAGTTTGGGGTATTTGAAGTGGTGTATTGTGGAAGTGATATTGATGTGGCTGAATGGGGGCATGGATATAGTAACCTTAGAATATTGTGATTCCTAAGATGGAATGGGTGTGAAAAAGGTGTGTTGGTTGGGAATGGATTGGGGATTAAAATCTACCACCTATGATTTTTATTGCAATAATGGAAGGAAAATTTGATTATCGTTACAAAGTAATTATTTTAGATATTGCCACACTTGTTGTATGGTAGCAGCAGATGTAGATTGCACAATTGTGTGTGGAATGGGTGTTGATATATGGTTAGTGTTTAGGATATGAGTTGAGGTTTGTGGAGGGTAAGTTGTGAATGGAATCACAACTGAATGAGAAATACCATACTAAGCTATATCAAAAAACCTAGATGATGTACATGGGATGGATGAAGGTATCTATGAAGCAACATTAACTTGTGCTTCATAGAGTGGATTAGAATGGACATTGGTGTAATTGGATGGAATGGAGGTGCATTGGTTAAATGATGGTGGGAAGGGTTGTTGTGAGGGTGCAAATGTGGCCTCAAAAATAGGGTTGGTGATGACTTGGCTAAAAATGTTGGGGTATGAGTGAGCAAGTTCCTACTAATAAGAAGGAGCATGTTTGGATGGTATGTTAATTTGTTCTAGAATTAGATTAGTTGGTCTTAAATAAGCTCCAAATTTATCATATCTATGTAAGGATGTGATGGTTGGTTGGTGTAGATGGTTTTATTTATAGAATGACAATGTGGATAGCCCTTTGCATCACATCTACATTCGAAGTGAATATTGTGTGAGAAGGTCTAGTAGACAAGCCAAAATGGCTTATCTATGCCACATTGGCTAGGTTAGCCACACAAGTGACTGGGGAAGGAGTGGGGCATTCCATGGATGAATTTGATTGGCTAGTAGGTATTTGGTTCATAGCTCTGGCTTGATTTTTTTTCAATACTATAAACTAAAAGTAGGTTGGGATAACGAATGTGTGGGATGTGTGTGGAAAGTGAGATCGAAGTAAAAACACACACAAATCAAGAAAATAGATATATCCTATGTTTTTGCAACAATTTCTTTTGTTATGTGTGTTTGATGTTGAGATTCCCTAAGCCTAAAATAACTATGTAGGGTGAATGATGAAATGAAACTAAAAGGGTATGTTCAAACCCACCCTTCTAATGAAGAATGAATTATGAACAACTTAAAAATGGCTTCCTAATGGTATGATTGGCTCAAGGTAAAACCTAAGGAATCAAAATTACCCCCAAATGAGGTAATGTTATATGAGTCCTACTACTTGCCTAATACCTGAGGAAATACCTCATAGGATTTTGCTTCACACTCGAGTGTGCTTGGATAAGAGCAACAGTTACGTTCCACTGATTATTTCACTCCATGGTAAAAGTGCACGACTAATCCTTCCTATTTTGGGTGCACCCAAGAATAGGGACCTTTCGATGATGAAATATATAAAATCACTCAAATGGGCTACTACGGTGTCTAGGGGGGAGCCAACAAATGGAGATGAAGCCCATCATCGCTAGTCTTGATCAATATTTGGTGATGAAATCCAACTCATTGATGTTAACAGTGAAACGTTCAGTGTGTGTGATTCTTTTTATAGGCTTTAATTTTCTACGATGCTTTTCTGAATCATAAAATTCAAATAAACCACCCTTCACTTCAACCATGGTGGTGACTAGGAACACTAGTGCCAATTGTGAGATCCTCAAAAAAGTCTAGGGTACAACACTTAAGATCCACAATGTGTGGAGGGTTTGCCTAGATCTTACAATATAAATCAACAAGTGTTTCCAATAGTGGGAGGAAGCTTGAACACAATTAACCTATTCCAACATAGAAGAGTGAGAAGTGAGAAAACTTAGCCTAAAATACAACTAATATGCTTTTCAGTTTTTTTCCTAAAGCGTGAATGAAAAACACACACAACACACAAGGCAAAAATTAAAACACCATGAATAATAGAAAAACTTGAACCAAATGCAGTGAGTGTATTTCAGATAAACCTTAGACTATTTCTAACATACAAATTTAGAAACAACATAAAATAAATCTAAAAGCCCTAATGCAACTAGAAATGAATGTATAAGTGCATATCTACTCCTGTGTGTAATATATAAAATTCTACAATGCACTTTCATTTCTCTTTTTTTTTATTGTAAATCCAAATGCCTAGGAATTCTTAGAATGACTAACAATACATGATGCATTACTTTTTAAACAAAAGAATAAATATTTCTTTTCATTTTATCTTTTAAAAAGCAAAAAATTAAGTGGTATTTTAATAGGATTTACCAAAAATCCTACATATTCTTCCCCCAAATTCATGGACGTGGCACTGAATCTCCCAAATACTTTGTTGAATCTCATAGATACTCTATCGAATCTCCCGTCTACTATGTGGTATCCCATAGATACTCTTATATGTCCACCTAGACATTGTGTGGCATCCCTCAAATATTTTATGGCATTCACGTGACCACAAATCGAATATCACAACTCCCAAAAACCCTCATTCTGGATCACACAATTTTTGCACAATTGGATTTTTGAAAACTTTCAATAGAAATAGAAAAATGTAGATCAAAAACTTAATATTGATAAGGTAAATTAAACTATGAAACTCTTTGGGGTCCCACTGTGATCACCCTTTTGTAAAGTGAAAATGATTAACACCAATAGCAATAATGAAACAAAGAAAATAATAATTATATGTGCATCAAATGAATAACATTATATATCATCAAATTATTTACAATACATAGGTGTGCCCCAAATCATGGATCACAGAAAAATATTTTGCTTTGATACAATGATGAGGGTTGAAACCCTCGATCAAACAATGGTGGTGTCTCTAGATCTTCTTCACTCCAAACAAGGGTGAGTGGGCTTGTGTATCCCTACAAGGCCACTCAACGATGAAACAATTGTCAATAGAAACATCCCCTATACTTGCACACAAATAAATCAGAATAAAAAGTTAATAACACTTGCGGGACCTCCACAGTGTGAGGCCCACTAAAATGTGAAAGTGTAAACTACTAACACTAGCTAAAATAATTGCTAAATGAAATGCAGAATATAAACAATGTAAATTAAACATTGAAACCAAATACCTTATCGAAATATACCTGAGTTTTTGGATCTACGCTTCTTTAGGATCGATCTGGTGATGTGTGGATGCCCACGAGCATCCAAGGGTTTGGTGACTACAAATCAGTGAACGACAAATGCCTTGCACTATTTAGGAATGGCTTTGGACACTCTGCAACATTTAGAGAATGCCCTACAACATTTAAGGAATACCTTGGATAATTTGTGGGTGATGGGGGACACCCTACAAAATCTAGATTGGATTCATAGAGGTTTAGGTAGTGGATATGGCAGATGTAGCGACGGTGAGGGTTCGTGTGATGGTGAGGAGAGAATGTGAAAATATAATTCTAGGGTTCACGAGATGATGGATGATCAACATTTTAGATCTTGACCTCTCAAATATGTTCTGAACTTCATTCACACAAGTGAATGATATTTTATAATTTTCCCTTGATTCATGTTAGGATCTTGACGACACCAATGGGTGCCCAAGATTAAAATATACGACACCAATGGGTGCCCAAGATTAAAATATGATGAAGGGCTGAGATTGAGATTAAAACAATGATACAAATCATGTTTAGTGAATTGTCAAGATTAAGACATGATGGGCAGCTAAGATCTATTCATATATATATAATATTTATATAAATATATAAAATATTTATATATAAATAAATATACATATATATAAATGGATGGCTATGATTTTATGATGAGTGGATGACAAGTGGCTAGGATTTGGTGTCTACAATGTCATTGCTTGGCAAAGCTTGAATTTATGCATTCTTTGATGATGCTTCGACCTCCTGATTTTATGCATTTTGAGCCTTCATGGTGCTTTCACTCTAAAAACCTGGCTTTGTTCCACTTCAACATCTTTTACTCATTTTTGGACTTCATAGTGGGAATGTCGACATCATTGCTTAGACAAGTATGAAATTATTCAATTCTAGTTTTTAGTTGAGAGAGATTTTTGCTTGATGTCGAGGATACGCTACTTTGAAATTTCAAAAATTGAACTTTATTACACAGGCATTTTGGCATATTTTCAAACTTTTGGAGCACTCTATTGATGTCATTGCTTGGAAACGCCTGAAATTGTTCAATTCTTTAGGACTTTGTCAATTTTTTAAAAAGTGCCTAACCACCTTGGGGTGTATTTTTGGATAGATGCATTGATGTTTTTTGCTATTTGTGTTACTTGAGTGCTTAAGGTGACTTTAAAATATTCCCCTTAGAAATATTTGAGCAACATGTTAGGAAAAGGGTTTGTGAATGAGGGCATAAATTTAACGTACATGTCCTTACATTAATATTGTAAGGTACTAAATAATCTAATACCTCCAACATACATGACCACTCATTTTAAAGCTCTTCAAATTTTAAGCAAAATAGAATAAGAATCATCTAAATTGGACCATCAAATTGAGATAAGATTTTTTTCCTTTTTTGATGAATTTTTATGTAGCCAAAAAACAACATCGATAGCCCAAATTCAAATATCCATAACTCTTGTAACATTGACAAGCATTTATCATATGACTAGTCATTTTTTATAGTATTCAAAATTATCTACATGATGGTGAAAGAATATTCTATAATATAACTACTGGAAAAAGAGATAAAGCTCCCTCAAGATAAGGTTTTCTAAAACAATTTCCCTAGTTTTGTAATCCATAAAAAACACAATCTCCTAATTGCTCTAATACCACTTGTTATGAATCTCAATTGTTATTAATAATAAATTGTTTGCTAATACACAAAAATATCAAATCATTCATCCACAAATAAAATCTACATAAGAAGACATAGAGATAGATAATACCGTAATATAGGGAAACACCCAAAATGCTCCTTAAGAAATAACTCCAAATCTACTCCATGAGCCACAACTATTATAAGAGAATACTTAATATGATCCTTTACAATGATAATAACTCTTCTTTATTTGCCCATATTCCTCATTATTAAAATGAAATATTATAATATAACTAACCTTGGGTTATGTGTGGGTCTATGCCAACTATAAAATACAATATTATATTTCTATATTCCTATCCCTAGGTACCTAACAAAGATAGAGAGACTTAGGATGACTTCTTAGGGTATGGTTATGAGTGCATAGTAGCCTTCATATAAGGAGATATGTTCATAGAAGATAGAGGAAATTATAGGGTAGATGGTATGGGTATATAGACATGGATCGGTACACCTTTGTTATGCCCATCAATGATTGCATACATACATACATACATACATACATACATACATACATACATATTTTTATATATATATATTATATATATATATATATATATATATATATATATATATATATATTTGATGGGCTATCTTGTGCATTACCTTTTCTTGCACTTTTTATATTCTTATTTTCTAATTTCTTTTCATTTTATAAATACTTTTGGCAAGGCATAAATGAGTCTATTTATTTCATGTCTTTTGGAAATGATATAAATGGCTAAGGTTGTAAGTAATCATGTATGTATATGAATGCAATGCAGTACATATAGGACTTTAGAATAACTAGTTATGTGAACTCCAAGATAAAAAGCTTCATTACATGCTAAATTCCAATCAAAAGGATAAATAATATGGGTGAATAAGAAGTGCATAAATAAAGAATGAACCTTGGTTTGGGAATTACAAGCTCAGTCTTCCTTTTTCAAGTGCTTTAAGATTTTATATTTTCTTTTGTGCATAGTATGAAATGCCATATTTGTCAATATACCATCCAAGTAATGTATTTATCCATATATCAAATACATAGACAATTCTCTAAGAAGCAGGCTCAAGTAGTGAGGATGGTTACCCCATCAAGGAGACTCGAATATAAATGATGCATAGTCCATAAAGAAGGCTTGAATATTGACAATGCATTATCTAATAGTAGTGCATAGACCTCATAAATGAGATGTACATAGTGCATCATGCTAGTCATGTGTTGTATTTCTTATGGGTTTTATCCCTTTTTCTTTACCATCTTCTTTTGATTTTTTTATCTTGATGCACCTCATTGTTTATTCTTATAATTATTTTTTATATATGATTTTTTTAGTGAAAAGTATCAATTATTTTAGCATTTTATATGTTTAGTTCCTAACAAATTTGCATTGTAAACCTTTGAGACTAGTTATGTAGCCATTGTAGGAGTGATACAAGAACTTTGGAAGTTTATCCTAGTCATAATAGTAATCCTTAATGGATCTGCAATACCAAACTCTAGGAGTAGTTTAGTAGCTACTATGGGTCGTACAATCATTTTATATATAAAGTGGTAATTTTTTTGCAAGTATTTTGTAGAAAAGAAACAACCTAGTAAAAAAACAAGCATATGTTAGGATAGAATAAAAAATGGCTAGGTGTATAATGCATTAAATTTTATAAGCTATTATAAACTTTTTTCATATTATTTTGTTGAATATTAAGACACGTATATTTGATATTAAGTTATAGTATTGAGCAAGTAAGAATAGCTTTTACAAGTTTATCTTATACCTCATAAACATGTCCTAGTATTGCATAAGAGATAGAATGGGAAAACTAGGTATAAGAGGGAAAGTAATATATGGTACAATAATGGTAAATGACCCTGGGTGATTATTCCATACACTTTATTAGAATATATCCTAGTAGAGGATTTAATACCACTTGAGAAAAATGAGGACTATTTGTTTAGAATAAACTTGACCTATTCCACCTTCTTTATTTTAAAACTTTCCTCCAAATCTTTCTATTTACCTTTAACTCCTTTTGAATTTTAATTTTCATATTATAATTCATTCCTTGTATGCTTCTTTATTTGTTCTAACAATTTATCTAAGTGAACTATGATTGTCTTTGACATCTTATGTAATAAAGGGGATTTATTTAACACTTTTTGGGATTGGAAAATCCTTGATGTAATTCAACTTCTATTAGAATATTATCCCCTTGCTTCATCTTGAAGTTTGTCTCATGGTCAAAACATTTTCTCTTTCTCCATCATTTTTATTTTACAATCTTATGGCATGTGTTCAATCTCATAACATTTACTACAATGAAATGCAATATTGTCATAATCTACATGTTGACTCGTTATTTTAGCTTAGATTTAATTTTAACGGATTATGAAAAAGGTATTAAAACATCCATGAAAAGATATTTTTGGGTATATACAAAATGTTTTTGCTCCTTAGTAGTTGGTCCCTCCTAAATGAACTCACCTAGAATATTGGAATTATTATTCAAAATATCCTTATTGATAATTTGATATATAATTTCAATTAACCTAACCTACATTTGAATTTTTTAATTAGTTCTTTTCTCCACAAACAATTCTCACTCCATAATCTTAAATATAGGGCATATCTCCACCTAAACCATGAGCCATCACCTATTATTTTATACCTAATTTCTAAACCAGAGAAGGTGATGAGAAAAAAACCTTTTAGAAGAAAGGTAATGGATTAATTCAAAATCAATCCCCACTTTTGCTTGATCTAATTATGAATCTTTGAAAATATTGGCTAGTATCCATAGAACATATATATTGACCCTCTACTTTTAAGGACCATTATATCATGCTTAATAATCTCATCCTTTATAATGAGTTATAATGTAAAATTTGTTGCTTGGATAGGGATTGTCATAGATTTATTCTTCCCCTTCCATCCAAATGGGGTATCCATACTTCCAGCTAGGGCATCCTTAACTTCAATTAGGGATTTTAAATTATTTTTATTGCATGTTACCTAACTTTTCCTCATAAAAATATATTTAAAGAAATAAAAGGTAAGGCTCACATCTAGTTCACATTCACTCCTAGCTTGCACTTCAAGTATATTTATTATGATTACAATGATTAAACTTTTGAAATTATATAATTCATTATTGTAGTATAGTTACATCCTTCAATATTAACATTTAATTCAATTATACCATGGTAATATAATATTTGTTAAGTAATAAACCTTTAACTAATTAACTAGTAAAATACCCCAATACAATAAACATTGAGTTATGTGTGGCCCACATTAACTACTCCATTGATTTTATATACTATGATAATAAAAGTGATACCAAATGATTTGTAATGTAATAAAACACTAATGAATTAAGTACATTGATATTCATATGCATTGTATATGGAATTTTCTAATAGAAGGGGAAATTTGTGGTTATATTGAACTATTTTAAGGGTAAGTTTGTAAATAACATCATAAAATTCATTGCTAATATTACCTTGATTAAATTTTTATTATCTTAGCATGCAAAATTATCATTAAGAAGAGATTCAATTATTTCTAATCTTGAATTATAATCGTAGAAGTATAACATTTTATTATTATTTGTAAAAACTCATTCATGCATTAATAATTTGTATTGATTAATTTTAACTAATGAACCAATAGTATATGGATGTGTAACATTATTGATATCCATAATCCTTCAACTCAATTTTTTCAACATCATATACTATTTATAATTTTAATTATTCAGTTATGATACCATAATACATATTCCTAGCAGTAGGAATATATCTTCTTGGTGTTAATGGATTGGGAGAACTGGGACGTGAAAAAGCAGGATTTAAATAAGAAATAAACTAGGTTGAGTGGCCTGAATAATTGAGGAGCAGGATCCTCACATGTGGTTTACCTTCTTAGTGCTAGGTTGTCTTGTTAGTTGGATCCTCCCCTGCATGGGAGGTTGGTCTTTTTTGTTTTTAGTTGTTTTTTTGTTCTGGTTAGTTATTTGTAGGCCATCCATGGGATCTGTTTGGTTCCTTGATGGCATTTTTGTTGGTTTGTCCAATTTTATTCCTACCTTCTCTAGGTATTTTGGGAAGGTAGTTTGGCTCTCTTTGTAAAAGGTTTAGGGATCTTTTCAAAACCTCTTCTTTTGCCAAATCAATATATATATATATATATATATATATATATATATATATATATATATATATATATCCTATTTTATTTTTGTATAGTATTTCTATTGTTGGTAATAATCTATATGTGGCTTTGATTGGATCCACTACCATCCAAATACCAAAACATTACATTTGTCAATACGTAAATTAGTCCATATTTAACTTACCTTTATTAGAAATATTCTTCATCTTTCTCAAACTATTATGTTTCGTTTATCAAGTCCTTTATATCATTTTCATTGGGATATAAAATATCCTTCAATTAATTAGTTTTAAAATTTGAATTTTGATAAGATGAACATCAACACTAAAATTGGCTAAAGTATATGTTATCTTTTTTTTACTTTTTATAAATATTTTTACATTTCTAATATATTGCCCTCTAACAATAGTTGATGGAAATCCATAATAATACTATTCTTTGATGGACACCTACAATAATGTTATTGTTGATCCATTCATCCCCCTTAATTGAAATATATCCACATCTTTTTTCAATGACAACTTTTAATCCTTAATATAATATTGTTATTATAGACACCAAAATTTAGTCATTTGCACTCGAATTTCCACAAATTCACAAAAATCTCCAAATTGCCACAAAACCATCATATTTTGCTCAAATTCACCCAAATCCTCCCAAATTTCCAGTTTCCTATCTAATTCATCCAAATTTCCCTAATTTCTAGTAATTTCTTCTCAATTTTCCTCTAACTTCCTTCTAATTTCCCTTAGATTATTCTAAAACCCCTCTAAGCTTCTCTAACTTCCTTCTAATTTCCCTAAATTCTTATAATTTTCTTTTATGCCTTCTAATTCTATTTCTAATCTCCTCAAATTTCTTCTAGGGTCCCTAAGTTCTTCTAAGGTCTCCAAAGGTCTTTTATTTTCTTAAATTCTTCTAAATTCCTCCTAATTTTTGTTAATTCTCCTAATTTCTCCCTACTGTGTTTAATTCTTCTAATCCATGGATTAGCCTCCATAATTCTTCTAATCCTCCCTTTCCCCAAGGATTCCTCTTTTGTCCCTCTAATTTCACCTTGAAATCCTCATAACCTTTTCTTCCTACCTAACCCCTCCATTAAGTCCTTCATTAGGCCCTAATCAACCTTCTAATCTATGTCCCAATCCCAAGGGGAATGCAAAAAATTAAATTAAATACAAATCAAATTCCCAAAATCCAAGGCAAGCCCTCCCTCAATCCCTAGAAAATCTTCTCAAATCTTCCTACATTCTCTCATACACTTCCTCATAAATTTAAAATTACCCCTCAATTCTAAAGTCAGACCTCCCTCATTAACCCACTTGTCCTCCACACCTTCCATATTGCACTTTTAATAATTTTTAATTGTGCCCACATCACCCAATGCACACATACCCCCATGCACATCTCATCACCCCCTAGGACAATTAATGCCACTTGGGTGGGTGAGAAGTCACCCCACCCAAGGCTATTGAATGGAGAGGGTGCATATTCCTCCATGTATCCTCCCTAATATTTGACTTGGATTTGCCACCCTCCACTTAGTGCCAACTCACCCCCACATCACCTCCATGGCATCCACCTCCTCCCTTCACAAGGCATATAAATCCTCCTATATTTCACTCATTTTAAAACAACACATGAGGAGACAACGAAATGCAGATAAAATTATTCTAGAGATTATGTATGTATGTTATATTTCAACTTGCTTATGTTAGCTTTAATTTGCTTGAATGTATAAACAAATGCTACTAATAAATTCCATTTTTGCATGTGTGTAAGACTCAAGACTCAAGGCTCAACTCAAAGGCACAACTCAAATCCAACGATGGTCTAAGCACAACTCCAAAACCACCCCCACATTGCTTGTAGAACATGGAGAATAAAGACACCATAGTTACCTTGTGAAAGGGATCACCTCCCTTGTTGGCACCTTTCTATTTTGTAAAAGCACCCTACAATGGGTTTCATTGTATCAAAAATGACATAATTTTAATATTATGATTTTACTTAATTTCATTGCAATAGTGTATTTTTCATGTCTACAAATTGGCGATCATGATGGAAAATTGTCATCGTTTACCTAGTTCACATATCAATATCAATGTCTTTTGTCTCATCCCCATTGTCATTGTCATGTCTCATGTCTCCCTTTTGTATCATCATGAACACTATTTTGTCATTGATTAATTAACCTAATTAAGATAAGGAAGTGCCCATACACCTCTCCAAAGCTTGATCGAATAAGCACCAATGAGTCGTGGCCTATCATATCCACCTACTCCACTCCATGTCATATATCATGAACATCTAATCAAAGTTCATCCGTCATAAACATCATTAATAACACAAATATTTTCCATTGCCCATCCACATTTTTATAAATTAGCTTATAGTTGTCATCAGTTTTGTCTTCCACCCACTCATCATTTGAGGGGGTAGATAAAACCCCCAAAATTTTAAAAATCATTCACCTTTTTGTTGTGGCAACAAGCAAAAGACTTGCATCTAATGGATCAGGTGTCTCTTTTTTTGCACTACATTGTGTTTCACACAACGCGATACAAAAAGGAGTATCTATAGACACCAAATGTTAGACATTTGCATTCAAATTTTCATAAATTTTCTAAAATTCCCAAATTTCCATAAAACCATCACATTTTGCTCAAATTCACTCAAATCCACTCAAATTTCTAGTTCCCTATCTAATTCATACAAATTTCCCTATTTTTTGGCAATTTCTTCTCTATTTTCCTCTAACTTCCTTTTTATTTCCCTTAGATTCTTCTAAATTCCCTCTAAGATTCTCTAATTCTATCTCAATTTCATCTATTTCTTTTAATTCTTCTAAGGTTTCCCTAGGTCTCTTATTTTTCTCTAATTTCTCTTTTCCCTCTAATTTCTTAAATTCTTCTAAATTCCTCCTAATATCTGTTAATTCTCCTAATTTCTCCCTACTATGTTTAATTCTTCTAATTCATGGATTAACCTCCTTAATTCTATTAATCCTCCCCTTTCCCCAATAATTCCTCTTTTGTCCCCCTAATTCCACCTTGAAATCTCCATAACCTTTCCTTCCCACCCAACCCCTCCATTAAGTCCTTCATTAGGCTCTACTAACCCTTCTAATCCATGTCCCAATCCCAAGGAGAATGCAAAAAGAATTATTAAATACAAATCAAATCCCCAAAATCCAAGGCAAGCCCTCCCTCAATCCCTAGGAAATCTCCTAGAAAGTCTCCCCAAATCTCCCTACATTCTCTCATGCACTTCCCCATGAATTTAAAATTACCTCTAAATTCCAAAGTCAAACCTCCCTCATTAATCCACTTGTCCTCCACACCTTCCATATTGCACTTTTAATAATTTTTAACTACCCACATCACCTAATGCCCCCATGCACATTACTCCCTAGGCCAATTAATGTCACTTGGGTGGGTGAGAAGTCACCCCACCCAAGGCTATTGAATGGGGAGGGTGCACATTCCTCCATGTGTCCTCCCTAAGATTTGCCTTGGATTTTCCACCCTCCACTTGGTGCCAAGTCACCTCCACATCACCTCCATGTCATCCACCCCCCTCCCTTCACAAGGCCTATAAATCTCCCTCCATTTAACTCATTTTAAAACAACATATGAGGAGACATAACGAAATGCAGGCAAAATTATTCTAGAGATTGTACATATGTTATATTTCAACTTGTTTATGTTAGCTTTAATTTGCTTGAATGTATAATCAGATGCTACTAATCAATTTCATGTTTACATGTGTGTAGCACTCAAGACTCAAGGCTCAACTCAAAGGCACAACTCAACTCCAACGGTGGTCCAAGCACAACTCCAAAACCACCTCCACATTACTTGTAGCACATGGAGAATGAAGACACCATAGTTACCTTATGAAAGGGATCGCCTCTCTTTTTGGCACATTTTTATGTTGTAAAAGCACCCTACAAATGGATTTCATTGTATCAAAAATGGTAAAACTTTTAATATATGCATTTACTTAATTTTATTGCAATGATGTATTTTTCATATCTACAATTATTGTTATGGCTCGAATTGAAATGCTAAGCCTTAAATATCTATCGTAAGAGTTTTTCACAATAACCATATATATATAGTTATAATTATACCTAACTAAAATCATTTTTATTTTTTTAATTTAAGTTTTAAATTAATACAATTTAATTTTGTCCTAGTTTTAACTTAATTTTAAGTCTATGAATAACAAAACTATCACTCTTCTCATTCCATTTTAAAATCTCTTGCAAAAACATGTAAATATTTAATTTATTAACAGCCAATCTTTAACATTATTTATTCTAATTTTAAACATTTAAAAAATAATAACAACACTAAATATTTATATTCTTATAACACTAATTTTTTAGTCACGTCTTTAAGAATCCCAAAGTCAAATAATAAGGAAGAAAGGTTAAATTCAAATAATAAGGAAGAAAGGCAGTGTTGTACGGAGGGGATATGGCCCAGTTGTACTTGAATTTTTTTTTTTTTTAAATAGTAGTTTGTACTTACACAACTGTATTTTTATCTTTCGGTAAAAGTATTAAAAGCTAAGGAACCCCGCCATATCTTTGAGACTTCCGAAGAATTAGGGGTCCAAGGCAAATTCTGAAAAGTGCATTTATATCATCACACGCCATAAATTTCAAGAAGAAAATGTAGTTGATTATTTTATTGTGTCTTGTCACACGCCATAAATATTTGAAAACGTGTCTTCATTAGATGATGACTTCTGACACCTCATAGATAAATACTAAAAAGGACATATCACCCACACTCGGGATGAAAACTTGATATCGCCTAACCTTCAAATTCGACTCTAAGCATGTCTAAACTAACCTCTAGACTTCCATTCCTATCAACCGCCCCCCCCCCCCCACGCAAGAATTGAATAAGGATATGAGTCAGACTTGTAGTTTCAACATTTGACTCAAGTTGAGAGGGCTCATCACAGCAGACGTCCCGTGAAAGAATTCATCGACAATGAGCTTATTCGCCTTCTCGCTCGGATGGTAGTTGTCCCAATACAGATATAAATCCCTGTTCGGACACAAGTTCGACGCCCGAGTGCACAGCCCTATGCCATTATTTGCTCCTTGTCCGCAGCATGCGTCCCTCGAATTCTGAAATCCTGAGCAAACCACACCACACTACATTCAGAATTGCAACTATTTTAAGTTAACAATGATAATGTGCCTAATTAATATTGCATATACGTTACCGAAGGATTGAGGGTTGCTGAAGACGGTCGTTCCCGACGAAGAGGGGTCGGCAAACGTGTAGACCTGAGCACCAACCTCGCTGTTGAGTTGAGTTATAACAGATTTTAATTGCGAGTTAAAAAGCGAAGCGGCCTGCTGTAGATCTGCTGCGCACTGGCCATTGCTGCCCCTAGTCGCCCTCTCTGCAGGCGCGCAACCCAGTGGACCCGTCGACGTCACCAACACCCTCCGAGCTCCCAAGTCGTACAATCTCTGCACATTAATCACAAATACCTATATAAATATGGAACGATGGAAGTGTTTATGCTCTGAATATGCTATAACGTTTTTAATTCAATCGTTAAACTCGTTAAAAATTTACCCTGAGATATTTCTTATACTCGGATACTATGAATCGAGTGTAATCTGGTAACCTAAACTGCACTGATCTGGCGGACACGGGAGTGAGATAATAGTTATTGACGTAATCATTTCCCCCAAGAGTAATCGACACGAGTGCCCCCGCCACGAGTCTGGCGGTTTGGGGACGCCCAATGATACTCGCCACTCGGTTTTGATATTGTGCAAAATACTGCAACTGCTGTGGCATCCTGATAATGTTCGCCTGCGTGAACAAACAAAAACATTCTCTAAAATAGTTTTTAACGTTTATAAGATTTTCATATTCGATTCTTGAACCTCACTCATAGATCCACTCAAGATATACAAAATGACTAGAATACAATTATTCTTACAAATTGGACTCCAGTGTCGTTTAGAATTCCAACGCCTGCAGAGGCGAAATTGGCGCCCCTGAGCAATGCGTTGCCATTAAGGGAAGGATCCAAATACGGCAGCACGGATTCGGCTCCCAGTTTCTTGCCTGCAATGCAATTCACACTAACATTATATGCCAACGTATACACAATGTGGTATAGGAGTATTTAATTTATAGACTGATTTGCACGTACTGATAAAATCGGGGATAATGAGGCCATTAGAAAATCGTCCAGTGGGTCGATGAGTGGGATAATCGATCCCGTATGGGTAACTGTCGGCTCTAGCAATGGTGGCAATGTAGTTGTTATTGCCACCGTCGACCAGCGAATCTCCGAACACAAAGAATGCAGGGGCGGCTGCATCGACGACCATAAGATGGCAGCAGCAGGACGTAAGAAGCAGGGAAACAAATAAAGCAACGTATGTTCCCATTTGTGTTCTTTTGCAACGTAACTGATTGACACAAATTTGAACGAGGATGAAAAGACAGAGTCATCACGTCTATATAAAGTGGAAAAGGAGCGTTAAAGTCTTTGCAATATTAAAAGCGCTTCTTCCAACTCGCACCAGTTCCACCAAAGGCAATAAGTTCTATGCGCGTCGACTATCATTATACCTAGAAGACTCTACTCATCCGAGGGGGCGACCGACAGACTAAAGACTTTATACTTTACAGTTGTCACAGTCTGCAGAAGCGATGACCGACTTTCTCGACCTGCACTCACACTCTCAATTATAATGGACCATCTCATTTTTTAAATTTATCTTAAAAATGTTTTTAGTAATATTTTTTATATACATGGGATTGCACTAGAGTCACATTATTAATAATGTAAGTGGTCTCCTTATTTTAAAAATATTAGTTGTACTTGAAATATTGTCATTATCAATAATGCAAGTGGCGTCCTTACTAGATTATCTTAAAAATATTAATTGTACTTGAAATATTATCATATATTATAATAATAATAATGGGTTAAAAAAAAGTTTGAAAAATCCTTTTACCCTTCTATAAAGAAAATTAAGAGTCAGGAGACTTAAAAGTTAAGACTACCACTTATTTCAAAAATGTTAATAAATAAAATAAAATGCAGTTTACAAATTGGGACTGAGATACAAACCAATATAATAACAAGTTAATTTTAAAAGAAAAAAAAAAAACTTGTTAACTATGTAAAAGAAAAAACATATGAAAAAAAATAATCTACGAAGCTAAGGTTTGTTAAAGGTAATTTATGTGTTCAATTTTCATTTTGTCTTTGTTTTTCCACTCTCACTTTGTTTGTGTTTCTTCTACTTGAATTGTGTCAAACCTTAGCTCTTTATGAATTCAAAACTCATTATGTTTGTGTTTTTTTAGATATTTTTTATCTATATTTTTCAAATTTTTATGCTTTTAGATCTCACTTTGTTTGTGTCTTACTAGATCTTACTTTGTTTATGTTTTTCAAATTTTTGTATTTCTAGATGCCACTTTGTCTATGTTTTTATAGAACTTCACCTTTGTTGTCTATGCCTTGCATCTTAGTAGAGTAATATTTCCAAAACTTATCATAGTCTGCTTTACCAAATTTGGATTGCTAGTTTCCTTCCTGAAACACAAGTGCAACCACAAAATTTATAATAAATAATCTAATGAAAACATATTATTGTTACAAAATAAAGCAGATATTACCAATGGAAAACATTAAAGTAAATCATAATCATTAATTGATTCAGGCAATCAACATTTTTTGTCAACTTCAACTAAACTTTCTACTTCCTCTAACCATAGAAAGGAGAATTTAACTTCACGATCCTCAATCAAAACCCCTCTATTGGCTAGCTTATCTGCACATTTGTTTCATTCCCTTAATATATGTGTAAACCTAATTTCTTCAAACTCTTTAGCAAGATCTTGAATTTCCACAATTATCTCTTGTATGTTCCATGGAGCCTTTGCTTTTCTCAAAAATTGCATTAATTATTATGAGAGAATCTCTTTCCATCTTTATTCCATTTCATTTGTTAACATATTTTTAACCCTTCTAAAGTTGCCCAAGCTTCAACTTCATTATTTGTCTTAAATCCACTATTGAAAGCATAATGAGACAAAATCTCTCCTCTAGTATTTATAATTATTCCTCCTCCTCCTCTTGGTCCTGGATTTCCTTTAGATGCTCCATAAAAATTCAATTTAACCCACTCCACATCTAGTGGTTTCCACTTTATATTCTTTGTCTTCTTTTTGCTTCTCTTGTACCCAATATCATAATTCCATTTAATGATTTGACTCCATCTATCAAGGCTCTTTGCTTCTAAATTAGGGACTGGGTGAGTTGATAAGATTGGTTTACACTCCTCTAATGCTAAACATATCTTCTTTTTCATTACCTCTAAACTGCTTTCCTTTCCTTTAAATATTCTTCTATTCCTTTCTAGCCATACAGTCCAAAGTATTGTATCTTTTGATATATCCCATATTGTTTGTAAAACCTCACTTTTATAAGTGTTTTACCATTGCTTTAACCAATATTTAATTTTGCTATTCATCACCATGCATTTACCAAACATATTAAGAATACATTGCCATAGATTCCATACTATTGAGTAATGTCCCAAGAGATGGTCTATACTCTCCTTATTACAAAAAACACATTGAGAGGTCCATGAAAACCTCTTTTCATAAGATTATCCCAAGATAAAATTCTTCTATGACCTACTAGCCAAACAAACATTTTAACTTTAGGAATGCTTGGGCTATCCCAAATATCCCTCCATATTCTAGTGATATTATTATTTTATTGGTGTTGAACATTATATCCACTTCTTGTTGTGTATTCTCCTGAGCTATTCAACTCCTAAATCAATTTATCCTTGGATCCCCTCAAAATAATCACAGTTGTTATCTTTTTACTCAATTGCCTCCTAGAATCAATGTCTTGTATACTTGTAAAAAAATCTTCTTTCCATTTGTATCTTCCTTCTCGATCCTTGTACAAAATGTTTGAAACCCTATCACCATATTTGTCTTGAAGCAATGTCATCCAAGGTTTCAAAATTGGATCTAAATTGAGTGATTTTTTATCACACCAAGTGTCCATCCAAATAGAAATTTTTTCTCTAGTTCCCACCACCCATCTTAAACCTTTAATCATAATATCAATAGATGTTTTTAAACCATTTCAAATAGCAAAACCATTTGGTTGAGAGAATGCAGTAAATATTAATCTTGGATCATTAGGATCAACATACTTACTTGGAAGAATTCTTGCCCATTGTCTTTGACTCTCTTTGTACAATCTCCAGATAACTTTTCCCCTAAGAGCTAAGTTTGCATTTGTACGAACTCTTAAACCAAGACCTCCCCTAGTTTTATCAACACACAACTTGCTCCATTTCACCAAAGGAAATTTCCTTTTATCATGTAAACTTGACCATAAAAAGGATCGCATAATATAAATTAATTTTTTTTCAATTGATTTTGGCATAGAATACAATGACATATAATATGTTAGAATGGCTTGTAAGATTGACTTAATTAATTACATTCTTCCTGCTAACAATAACCATATACCTTTCCAAGCTAGAAGTTTATTCTGGACTTTACTAATAACTAGATTCCATAAATCTATCCTCCTTCTCCCCTCAAATAAAGGCATCCCTAGATAATTTGTTGGTAAATATGCCTCCTCCATTTGAAGCAACTTGTAAATTCTTGCTTTGATATTAGCATGAGTGTTAAGGAAGTAAATTTTGGATTTAGTCCTATTAACTTTTTGTCTTGAAGCTCTTTTGTACTCTTTTAAAAAGTTATTCAAAGCTTTGGCCTCATTTATCATTGCCCTTCCAAAAAGGGATGTATCATCTACAAACTATTGATGGGTGATGTTATCGATGTTATTACTAACCTTAAGTCCACTTATAAGCCCATATTTGTAAGCCTTCTTTAAGTTCCTACTCAAAAAAAATTCCATAATAATGAACAAATAAGGAGATAGAGGATCTCCTTGTCTAAGGCCTCTCTTACAGGTTTATGCATAGCGCCTATTTATCGCCAAATTGGCTAAATTTTGGTTTTTCAAAATTTGGAACTAGCTAATGTTTGGGACCCTTGGCCAGGGGCCTTTAGCCAAAAATTTCTAGGTGCAATTGTTTTTGGGTCGATTCACCCCACTTTTATAATAATTTGACCATTTTAAGTTTAAATTTCCAACATTACCCCTAATAATAGTGAACCTTATACATGCATTTGGACACTATTCACCTAGATTTTAAAACTGATTTGCCAAAATTTTATAAATAAATTTTGGGGCCGATCCCTTATGCATAACCCTAATCTCTTGGATTTAAAATATTTTGTCAATAACCCATTGACCAACACTAAATAAGAAATTGTAGAGACACAAGATTTAAGCCATCTAACCCATTTCTTCTCGAAATAAAACATATATAAAAATGCAAAAAGAAAATCCCATTTAACCCCATCATAGGCTTTACTCATATCAAGTTTTAAGATCATTGCTTTCTCTTTTCGTGAAGCTATTGAATGTATAACTTCATAAGCTACTATGATCCCATCCTAAATTTGTCTCCCTTTCACAAATCCTCCTTGCTCTTCTAAAATGATTTTGTCTAACAATGATTTTAATATTTTTGCCATCATTTTGTAAATAATATGATATGCCATATTACATAGGCTTATGGGTCTAAAAGAATCAAACAATTCAAAATCCTTATTTTTTGGAATTAGAGTAAGATCTGTTGCATTTATTTTATAAGGTATGTATTGTTTTACCCTAGACTATTCCACTACCATCAATAACGAATCCTTCACTATATCCCAATTATGTTGGTAAAAATTTATATACAACCCATCGGGACCTAGGGATTTACCTTATTAAAAGAGAAAAGAGCTAAATGACCTTCTTCTAGAGTAATAAGCTCCATCAATTTCTTATTATTTTCACTTGTTATAACTGAAGGAACATCTTGAAGAAGATTATCATTAAGAACTTTGGTCTCCTCTAAACCTAAAATATTCTAATAAAATTACTTTACGTCTTTTCTAATTTCACTCTGATCTTCAATCCAAACCCCTTCTATTGATTTAATTCTACAAATTCTAGAAGTTGTCTCTGTACTATAGTCATCCTATGAAAAAACTTTGTATTTTTATCTTCTTCTTTTAACCAAGTCTATCTTGATTTGGATCTCTAGAATTTCTCTTCCTTACTAAAAATATTATGATATTCACTAAGCAACTTCCTTTCCTCTAAGCTTGGATTATTATCATCACCTTTTTGGAATTTTGAAAGTTTATCTTTTTGTTCTTTTTTCTTCTCAAAAATATTTCCAAAGGTGTTCTTGTTCCATTATTTTAATCTAGATGTCATAGCCTTAATTTGGTTTAGAAGAGCATACAACCCATGATTACCTAAATAATTCTATGTTTGAGCTATCATATCAACAAATTAAGGATGATCTTCCCATATTTGCTCATATTTAAAATATGATTTTTTTTAATTCACTTACCACCATTTTAACTATTATTGGCCAGTGATCTGAACCAATCATTGTTAATGTATTAATTTAGCACAAGTTCCTTCATCTAGCCAATAGATTATTATTTTAAATAAAATCTAAGAAATCATTCATACTTTGGGTCAACTTCCTAATTCCCCCAAATTTTTCATCCAACTTGGTTATGGCATAAAAATCTCCAATGATCATGAATCGGGTTTCTTGGTCTTTACTTCTCATAAAGGCTTCAATCCCACTCCAAATTTCTAATCTACCTAACTGAGTTGTAGTTCTATAGATATTGATAAGGATGAAATGAATATCTACAAAGTAGCAAGTGACTAAAGAGGCTATGTAATGCCTAGTTTTATGAATGGTTATACAAGAGGTTCTAGAAGGATTCCAACAAGTTAGAATTCCCCCTGTTGCTCCTTCAGAATCCATAGCATCCTATTCACATCTTGGCCATACTGCTTTCATAGTTTTTAAAACTTTTTCTTTTATCATTTTAGTTTCCTAGATATAGAGAATATCAGGTTTATTACTTAAACATTGGTTCCTAATACACCTCTGCTTTGAGGGAGCATTAACACCCCTTATATTCCATGAGATGATAATCATATATAATTAGGAGCTTTTGGCCCCTCCTGCATATTACCAATATCATTTTGTTGTTTGGTAAAGAGAATTTCAACCAACTTAGTTTATGTTCCTTTATCTATGTTTTTCCTTGCTTCCTTGGATATTGCTTTATAATTTGAAGGTTTTTCTCTTTTTGTCTTGCCTATATCAGGAGTAGGTCTTATTATTCTAATCCTAAATATTCTTTCACAATTTTTTTTTATCATATTTATCCTCTTCTAGCTCTATTATAGAAGCTTTTGACTTGTCCTGCTCATTTTTTTGGTATTTCCTTATTAATTGCAGACGTATTAACTTCTAAAACTACATTTTCTTTACCAATTATTTTCTCTTGAATGGTGCATGGTACATCAAGAGGGTCTTAAAAATATTATGAGACACATTTTTTAGGTTCATCGATAATGTTCTTCCTTAAATCAAGATCATACTGAATAGACGATTCCTTATTAATATGTTGAAACTGTTGTACTGTGTCCTCTAAGTTTTGGTATACTTTTTCTTCATAGGCTAAAGCTTCAAAAGATTTGTTATTTCTTCCAATATCCTTCCTTATTGGTCTCCACTATTTATTTTCTTTTATTGTTCTAGATTTATTTTTTGAAAGTTGAAACCATCTTCATCCATAACCATTTGTAAGTTTCTCTTGTGATTTTCTACATATGATTATGTTGGGCTCTTATTAGGGCATGATATCTTAATATGACCCACCTCATGACATCTTCTACATCTAAAAGATATATTTTCATAATCTATAGTTTGGGTCCACATCTTATCCCCATACATAAGAATGATTGATTCTAGTAAAGCTTTAGTTATATCAATCATGACCAATATTCAAGCATAAATAGCCAAGAATCCATCTTTCGTCGTATCTAAAATCTCAAGGAACTCCTAGAGTGTTGCCTATTGCCTTGAAGGTATCTATTTCCCAAAATTCAATGGGTAACCCAAACATCCTAACCCAAACTGGTGCTAGGGATAGATTTACAATTTTGGGTGAAAAGCCTTCATACCATTGGGTAAGGAAGAGTCTTGTCCTTCTCATAAACCAATGACCCCCTTTTAGGATTATTTCTCTTTCTTCCCTAGAACAAAAAATGGATAGGAAGAAACCTTTGGGAAGAAATGATAGAATCACTCCTTGAGACTTCCAACTCCTATTAATCTATTTTCTCAAGGCTGAAGCCCCTGGCCAATACCCATTAAATTTATCAAAAACTACCCTATCTTGGAGCAACGAGGATCTCTCTAAGGTGTGCTCACTAACATCTACCACTAGAGATAATTCTAATAATTTAACTATAAATAGATCCATGGAAAGGAAACTAAAACTCAAAATCTATTTAAATTTATTTGAATGTCCTATAGCAAATATAATATTTGATAAAAACTTTATAAAATTTTCATGCACAATTTCTAAGAAAAAGAAAGGAAAAAAAAACTTAGCTGAAAAATTACTTGTCTAGATAGAATGTCTTGCCTCGTTGAAGTCCTAGCGCTTCATTTCTCTTCCCATCGTTTGAACCCTAGCTTGCAAAGATTTACAATTTCATTTTTCATGACTTGAAAAATCATCACTACTCTTGTTTCAAATGGTTGATTTCACAGGATTGTATCTCCCTCAATATTGCTTGGATTTTTGTATATGACCACTCATTTTAAAGCTATTAAAATTATGCACAAGTTGGTCCAAGAATTAGTTGAATCAGATAACTCTTCATGAAGATATGGCTCCTAAAAGATGAGACATTTTTTAGATAGGTCCATGAAGACATATTCAAATAATTGAGATGGTTTTTTATTTTTAATAAAATAATAAATAATAATTTCTCCTTTTCCTCTAATTTCTTAAATTATTCTAAATTTCTCCTAATATTTTTTAATTCTCCTAATTTCTCCCTACTCTGTTTAATTCTTCTAATCCATGAATTAGCCTCCTTAATTCTTCTAATCCTCTCCTTTCCCAAAGAATTCCTATTTTTGCCCCCTAATTCCACCTTGAAATCCTCATAACCTTCCCTTCCCACATAACCCTTACATTAATTCATTCATCAGGTCCTAATCACCCTTCTAATCCATGTCCTCAACATTAATGGCAGTAGACGGGAATAAAATCCTTGCAGCAAAAAAGCATCGTATTGGTACACTATTCCTCTGGATGGTGTCGATCTTCTAGAAGGAAACAAATGCATATAGTTGGATCTGGATTCTTGGATCCTCTAATGTTTCTGCCCAATTCATCAATTCTCAACTATTTCGTCCTTCTCCTCGACTAGCGATCCTATGGTTAAACAATGAGTGTCAGGTATTGAAGCACCTTGGGATCAACACACCTCAAATCTATCATCTCTGCATACGTTTTCAAGTACTCAAACTACTGAAGGAATGAACAAGTCTTCTTTTTGAATTTTGAGCGATGGCAGGAGCCTTACATGTCGGGCGGGTGCTTCCTTTGTTCTTCTTTTTTGCCCATAGAGGTACTAGGAATAGAGGGTGGACATTTCTCTGAAGTTCCACCCAATGTGTTTGTATTTCCTACCCAAGATGGGCGAGGGTCTTTCTCATCCCCAAGGGTGGGGTTGCACAATTCTTCCGCACTCGCCAACTACTTGGAAGGCTCGCACAATAATTTGGGCAGGTCTTTTAAAAAGTTTCGCCCAAGGCCAGGGGTAGATTGTTCGCCTGCTTCATCACCCACCTTGCTTCATTTCATCGTTCGCACATTGGTTTGGTCCGCCTGCGGCTGCTACTACTGCCACTTGATATCTTTCGCTCATCCATCAATGTATTCAAAACTTAGCATACTCCTTTAGAGTAAAGGGAATCACTTCCTGAAGGGAAGAGTTGGTGAAGGATGTAAAATTTCACCCACAATAATCAACTTAGATGACTAGATATTTATTAAGTGAAATTATTTGGTATATTTTTAAAGAGGAGATAACAACAAATGCTAATGCAAAAACTCTTTCATGTAAGCAAGAGGAAGCACTTGGTTTATTCTCCTTATTGATTAATCCAATTTTGCTTTTACATATTAAATATAAGTTTAAATCAATCAAAGTGTAAACTAGACATCAAGATCTATTTGGAAGGGTTAACACTATGAAATTCATTCACTTTGAACTTGAGCTTGTAACTCTTAATGATAAATTTTGATGATGTTTAGGACTATATTGTTAGTTCTAAGGCATTAAGAATATATATAATCACTTTGTGAGGTAAAAAAAATACATCTTAAATATATCAAAAATATTGTCCCCAAGGGCTAGGTGGCTTGGTAAGACTTTGGGCACTTACCAAGAGGAGACTTAGGTTTAAACCTTGGGGGCATACTCAATAAGGGCCAAGGTAGAATTTTGTCTTGAGCCCATTGAGTGCATGCTAGCTTGATGATGTCGGTACCAACCCCGAGCCATTGGGGGTCTTCCTCACTTCGACCTACGTTTATCGAGGAGAGGTAGGGGTTATAAAGGCAACTTCAATGATTTGACCTATGTTCGGAGGCAGAAACCTTGAGGAGAATGTCTAATCTCATGCCTAATTGTGAAAGATGAAAGGATGTTATCGATTCCCCTTATATCAAATAGATATATGTATATCAAAAATATTTTTATAAATAATTATTTTTCATATTAAATACTTACAATAATAATACATGTTAACTATATATTTTTAAAATATTACTAAAGTCTAACCTTCGATGGACCTTTTTTTCTCTTCTATTTTATTTTCATGTATCACTAAGTAATTATGATTACTCCTGTTAACAATCTCATGCAAAGGATCTAAAAACTATGGAGGCCGAGACCAAGCAACCATAGGGTAAATCAAATCCTCCAAAGAATAAGAATCCCACATAAAAGGGATGTGCTCCTTCCTTGAGGGTTATGGAAGGTTGAAAATGACTTTAAAAAACTCTAAGCCTTAATGGAGGTCTTCTATAGGATAACAAAGGACAATATTTTCGAGCAAATTGGCATGATAAAGCTTCCGGTAAGTGGGAAGTTTAGTGATGTCTTTTTTTTCTTAGCTTTCTTGACCTTTTAATTAAGATTAATATGGTTGTTGAATTTCGAAATCTCACACATTGACAGAGGATAACATTGTATAATATAATACATTACGCTATGTTTATTGTATAAGTCCAAATTAACCAACAATATTTTTATTTGATTTTTATTGGAATACGTGTAGCTATAGGGGTTTTTCTACTCCACTTTCATTGTTCCATTGTCATTGACTTGTGAGCATTTTCACCGCTACTAATGGGTACCTAAGGGCACCACCCTATATTTATGTTCTTTTATTCTCTTTTCACTCTATATTCCTCTTATGATTTGAGTAGTTTGATGATTTTGGCAATTATTTCTATCTATTATGAATTCTAATTCTTTTCTTAAAACTAATATTTCAAATGCAATATAATTTTATAGATACCTACAACAATTATGCATGTTTTTCGTACATGACACGTTTGCCTGAATAGTACTCATCACAGCCTCCAATGCATGACACGTTTAACGTATGAAAATTATCTTACTCATCACAGCCACCAATGCATGACACGTTTAACGTATAAAAATTATCTTATTCCTTATTTGCGTGTGGACAGGGACCAGGAAAGCCTCGTGCTTGTCAACTAAGATAGACGTTATGTTGGAAGCCACATAGGTCTGTATTTCATTTAACCAGGAAAACTATCTTCTCCACGAACACTGCGTCATCAAACTCAAATTCATTGAGGAAGGCGTGAAACATAATGGCACCGTCTTATCAAATTACGGAGACCTAACATACAACCATTGTAATAAATCGATCATGGCACCGTCATATTATTAAATGCTTGATTGCTTTTGCATTTGAAAACGCTGTAAAAAAAATGGACCATGTGCTATTGTACTAATTTGATTCTTGCAGTTCTTTTGAAAAGTGCATAAATTGACTTATTCGCTTTGGTAGTTGTGCAATTCAGGAAGGTGTCGAAAAGCAGACCTACGGCAAGGTCTATCCCTAGTATTCCATGGTGCTGCCCAAACCTCTTTGCTATAATAGGACAACATTATTTCACGGCGAGTGCTCAATAAATAATATGGTCGTCACAATGACCAATTTGTTACAAGTTGGAATTTGTGCTTCATCGTCAATGGATTTTAAAGAAAAATAAAAATAAAGGATTTTTTTAAAATTGGATCCTGAAAAGCTAGGTCTTCAAGAAAGGGTGAGTAGAGTGTTTTTTTCCAAAGAAAATCAGTAATTCAGGTTCGACATTGACATTACATTTTTTAGTTTGGATAATTTAGAGAAGGGAGGTTTTTAATTCTTCGATATGTGTTGTCCTTTGTAAACAAGGAAGAATCATTCCATCATTTGTTCTTTATGTATGATTTTTCTAAAAGGATTTTAAAGCTATTACAAAAGAGTTTGGTGTAGTATGGTTTTTGTAAATGATATTTTTGATTGGATTATTTAATAAATTAATTTTTATAATAATAATAGATTTAAAGTTTTATGAAATTTGGTGGATTTGGTTGGAAAGGAATTATAATTTTTTTAAAAACATTAATTCTTTTAGTTTTAGATCATTCTTGAATATTAAAATTAACATAGCAGATAATTTATCTATTATTGATTTTAAAGAAGGATATGAAACACCATACAAATATAAAATTGCACTCTATTATTGATTTTAAAGAAGGATATGAAACACCATACAAATATAAAATTGCACTTAGATGAAAGGGGTACAAGAACATGGTAATAAAAAGAAAAGGCTAAAGGTAAAATGGGAAAGGAGATGAAAGAGGTACAAGAACATGGTAATAAAAAGAAAAGATCAAAGGTAAAATGGGAAAAACTAGATAATGGATGGTTTAAGCTCAACTTTGATGGAACAATTAAAAGAAATCTAGGAAAGGCAAGGGGTGGAGGAATCATTAAGGATTTACAAGAGAAGACTATTGGTGCATATGTAGATTATTATGGAGCCAACCATGTGACATAGGCTAAAGCACTACTGATTGGGCTTAAATTGGCCAAAGACTTTAATCATTGAGAGAGACTATCTAAACATATTAAAAGGTTTAGGACATGAGAATTTAATTAATTGGATAGTACATGATATCATCAATGATGCTATTTATATTATAAATGCTTTTTAATCCATCAAGATCAAACATATCTATAAGGAAGGAAACATGATAGTAGATTGGATGGCAAACTAAGGAATACAAAGAGGTAGTAATTTTGTGGTAAAAGAATTCGAAAATATTTCTAACACTATCTTGGAGATGGCCTAGCAGGAAGCTATGAAGAAATGACAGATAGAGTGAGATCTAGAAAAACATAGACAAAGTGAAATTTGGAAATATAGAAATTTGAGAAACACAGACTTAGAAATACAAAATTTTAAAAAATATAAAGAAAGTTTTAAAAAAACATAGGCAAAATGTCATCTAAAAACACAAAATTTTGAAAAACATAAACAAAGTGAGATTTGGTAAGACACACAAAGTGAGATCTAGAAGCACAAAAATTTGAAAAACATATATAAAGAAGATCTAAAAAAACACAGACATAATAAGATTTGAATTCATAAAGGGTTAAGATTTGATACAGTTCAAGCAAGAAAAACACAAACAAAATGAAATGTGAAAAAACACAAAAAAAAAATAAGAATTAGAAACATAAATTACTTTTAAATAACCTTACTTTTTCATATGTTTTTTATTTTATGATTAACAAGCTTTTGTTATTGGTTTGTATTTGAGTCCAGTTTGTAGACTTCATTTTAGTTTTTAGTTAGTATTTTTGAAATTGGTGGTGGTTTCATCTTTTAAGTCTCTTACTCTTAATTCTCTAAAACTGTAAAGGATCTTTCAAAAAAAAAATTATTAAAAAAAACATTGACAATATTTCAAGTGCACCTAACATTTTTAAGATAAATTAAAAAAATCGGATGGTCCATTATATTTGAAAGTGTGAATGCAGGACGAGAAAGTCGGCCATCGCTTCTGCAGACTGTGACAACTGTAAAGTATATAGTCTGTCGGTCGCCCCCTCAGATGAGTAGAGTCTTCTAGGTATAATGATAGTCGACACGCATAGATATTAGTGCCTTTGGTGGAACTGGTGTGGAGTTGGAGCGCTTTTAATACGGCAAAGACTTTCGCACTCCTTTTCCACTTTATATAGGCGCGATGACTCTGTCTTTTCATCGAAGTTGTGTCAATCAGTTACGTTGCGTAAGAAAACAATGGGAACGATGACTCTGTCTTTATTTGTTTCCCTGCTTATTACGTCCTGCTGCTGCCATCTTATGGTCGTCGATGCAGCCGCCCCTGCATTCTTTGTGTTCGGAGATTCGCTGGTCGACGGTGGCAATAACAACTACATTTCCACCACTGCTAGAGCCGACAGTTACCCATACGGGATCGATTACCCCACTCATCGACCCACTGGACGATTTTCTAATGGCCTCATTATCCCCGATTTTATCAGTATGTGCAAATCAGTCTATAAATTAAATACTCCTATATACCACATTGTGTATGTTGGCATATAATGTTAATGTGAATTGCATTGCAGGCAAGAAACTGGGAGCCGAATCCGTGCTTCCGTATTTGGATCCTTCCCTTAATGGCAACGCATTGCTCAGGGGCGCCAACTTCGCCTCTGCAGGCGTTGGAATTCTAAACGACACTGGAGTCCAATTTGTAAGAATAATTTTATTTCAGTCAATTTGTATATCTTGAGTGGATTTATGAGTGAGGTTCAAGAATCCAATATGAAAATCTTATAAACGTTAAAAACTATTTTAGAGAATGTTTTTGTTTGTTCACGCAGGCGAACATTATCAGGATGCCACAGCAGTTGCAGTATTTTGCACAATATCAAAACCGAGTGGCGAGTATCATTGGGCGTCCCCAAACCGCCAGACTCGTGGCGGGGGCACTCGTGTTGATTACTCTTGGGGGAAATGATTACGTCAATAACTATTATCTCACTCCTGTGTCCGCCAGAGCAGTGCAGTTTAGGTTACCAGATTACACTCGATTCATAGTATCCGAGTATAAGAAGTATCTCAGGGTAAATTTTTAACAATTGAATTCAAAACGTTATAGCATATTCAGAGCATAAACACTTCCATCGTTCCATATTTTATATAGGTATTTGTGATTAATGTGCAGAGATTGTACGACTTGGGAGCTCGGAGGGTGTTGGTGACGTCGACGGGTCCACTGGGTTGCGCGCCAGCAGAGAGGGCGACTAGGGGCAGCAATGGCCAGTGCGCAGCAGATCTACAGCAGGCCGCTTCGCTTTTTAACTCGCAATTAAAATCAGTTATAACTCAACTCAACAGCGAGGTTGGTGCTCAGGTCTACACGTTTGCCGACCCCTCTTCGTCCGGAACGACCGTCTTCAGCAACCCTCAATCCTTCGGTAACGTATATGCAATATTAATTAGGTACATTATCAAAATAGTTGCAATTCTGAATGTAGTGTGGTGTGGGTTGCTCAGGATTTCAGAATTCGAGGGACGCATGCTGCGGACAAGGAGCAAATAATGGCATAGGGCTGTGCACTCGGGCGTCGAACTTGTGTCCGAACAGGGATTTATATCTGAATTGGGACAACTACCATCCGAGCGAGAAGGCGAATAAGCTCATTGTCGATGAATTCTTTCACGGGACGTCTGCTGTGATGAGCCCTCTCAACTTGAGTCAAATGCTGAATCTACAAATCTGACTCATATCCTTATTCAATTCTTGGGGGGGAGGGGGGTTGATAGGAATGGAAGTCTAGAGGTTAGTTTAGACATGCTTAGAGTCGAATTTGAAGGTTAGGCGATATCAAGGTTCATCCGAGTGTGGGGTGATATGTCCTTTTTAGTATTTATCTATGAGGTGTCAGAAGTCAGCGTCTAATAAGGACACGTTTTCAAATATTTATGGCGTGTGACAAGACACAATAAAATAATCAGCTACATTTTCTTCTTGAAATTTATGGCGTGTGATGAAATTAATGCACTTTTCAGAATTTGCCTTGGACCCTTCATTCTTCGGAAGTCTCAAAGATATGGCGGGTTCCTTAGCTTTTAATAATTTTATTGAAAGATAAAAATACATTTTTGTAAGTACAAACTACGTTTTGTTTTTGTTTTTTTTGTTTTTCCAAAGGCAGGCAAAGTACAGTTTTATAACAGTTTAACTAATATATTATTAAGATATTTTTAAAGAGACAAGTATTTAATGTTATAAAATATATTTACTTTTTGTTGTTAATTTTTAAATGTTTTAAATTTAAATAAATAATGCTAAAAAATTGGTTGTTAATAAATTATATATTTTTATGTTTTTCAAGATATTTTAAAATGGAAAAAGAAGAGTGATAGTTTTGATATAGTTTTGTTAGGCTTAAAATTAAGTTAGAACTAAGACAAAATTAAATTGTATTAACTTAAAAGTTAAATTTAAAAAAATAAAATTACTTTAGTTAGGCATAATAATAATAATAATAATAATAATAATAATAATAAATATATATATATATATATATATATAAGGGTTAGGTGGATTGGTAGTTGTTTGTTTGGTCATGCACTTACCAAGAAAAGACCTAGGTTCAAACCTTAGGGGCATGCATGTTGTAAAGGTAGTAATCCGATATGAATCCTCCGATCTGCACGCTAGATCGACAATAAAGGTACAAACCTCGAGTAATTGGTGGTTCCCTTGCGCTAGATCGACAATATAGGTACAAACCTCGAGCAATCGGTGGTTCCCCTCACATCATGTCAACAACAACGAGATGGAATAGACTTGTTGGGAGTAGCCCATGTGGTTTGAACATGCACTCAACAATTACTAAAAATAGTGTGGATGCAACCAAATCCCATATATATATATATATATATATATATATATATATATATATATATATATATATATATATATATATATTATTAGTGTGAGAAACCCCTACTACCGATGTTTAGGGCTCAACATTCCAATCCAAGCCATAACAATAACAATATTATATTAAGGATTAAAAATTACCATTAAAAAAAAGATGTGGATATATTTCAATTGAGGGGATGAATGGATCAACAATAACATTATTATAGATGTCCATCGAACAATAGCATTATTATGGATGTCCATCAACTATTGTTAGAAGGCAATATATTAAAAATGTAAAAATATTTATAAAGAGTAAAAAATAGATAACGTATATTTTAGCCAATTTTAGTGTTGATGTTTATCTTATCAAAATTCAAATTTTAAAACTAATTAGTTGAAGGATATTTTATCTCCTAATGAAAATGATATAAAGGACTTGATAAAGGAAACATAATAGTTTGAGAAAGATGATGAATATTTTTAATAAAGACAAGTTAAAGATGGATTAATTTACCTACAAATATAATGTTTTGGTATTTTGATGGTAGTGGATCCAATAGAAGCCACGTATAAATTATTACCAAAAATAGCAATAACATACAAAAATAAAATAGACTTGAGACCAAGAGAGTCTGCCTTTAGGCATAGTCTCATCATTGCTCCGTTGTTTTTGTGGTGTTGAGTGAAGTTGTGTGTGAAGAAAGTGCCTCCAACGGTGAAGGATCGTCGTGACACTGACTTGGTTGGGTTGAGCCCAAAACTATTGAGAAAAAAGGAAAGTGCCTTGGTGGGTTCCCGTAATTGTGACCATCTTAGCCGATTGAAAATAAAGTACCAATCTGCTTGAAGGTTGAAGGCTAATACCATTGAAATAGAGATGGCTGACAATGAGGTTGGGTCCTCAGTCCTCAAAGTGCATGGGAACCACGAGGGCGCTCGTAGGGAGCCAGTGATCAACATGTCGAAACGTCAACCCAACCAAGCCAAGAGGCTAGATGACTTAGAGGTTCTGATGATTGGGCATGTTGGCAAGATTGAAGAAAAGATAATGGAGATGGACCATGAAGTCATCGACTTGGAACTCGCCCTTAAAGAGCATGGAGCGCGAGTCACTAGTTTGGAAAGCGCCTTGACGAGGTTGGTCGACCAAGTGAGCCGAAGCACAACTGCGATCAAAGCCATGAGGTGAGAGATTGTCAATGTTCGGGAGGAGCAAAATTCTCGAGGGACCCCCTCTTCCACGATCATTGATGCGAATCAAGTGCGGATCAAGCTGCGATAATCGACTTTCAATGATGGTCCATGAGAGTTGAGATCTCTCAACCATTTCTTCTGGGACATAACCCAGTATCTCAAGACGGTTGGACCCCTCCCTGAGGATGATCAGCTTGCCTTGGTAGTCAAGTACCTAACAGGAACTACGTTGACTTGGTGGATCAACCTGGCCAAAGATATGGTTAAGGGTAAGGTGAAGGAAAGGATTGAGTCATGGGATGACTTGAAGAGAGCACTGGTGAGCTAATTCCAGCCAAAGAATGCCAAGTGGGTCACCAAGACCAAGCTTCAAAAGTTGAAGCACACCAGTAAGACAAGGAAGGGGAGCCTATCCGCCCAACCTAAGTCCAATTCTAAGGGGTGCTCATGACCATCTGCCTTTAGCATCTTGGAGAGCTCAAATTTCCATTGCCCAATGATTCAACCTACTACAGGCCTGGGGAACCCATTACCCCAACCTAACCGAAAGGGGAACATGATAGGTCCTTCGCCAACATCCCTCTAGGAGCACATGTATGTGATCTAAAATCAATCTAGTTGGGTCTAGGGAGCCCATCCCTTAGGCCCAAGTTGACATGATGACTTTGCAAGACACCGTGCATAGCTTGGATTTCATTGCAATAGACCAACACTTGAGAGGGAGGACATCTCGACAGCTGCCCTCTAACAATCATATATATATATATATATATTGATTTTGTGGAAGAAGAGGTTTTGAAAGGATGTTCAAACCTTTTACAAAGAGAACCAAAGTACCTTTCCAAAAGACCTAGAGAAGGTAGGAACAAAACAAGACAAACCAACAGATCCACCATCAAGGAACCAAATAGATCCCACGAATGGCCCACAAACAACTAACCAGAATAGAACAACAATAACTAAAAATAAAAAAAGACCAGCCTATCACGCAAGGGAGGATCCAACCAACGAGACAACCCAATACCAAGAAGGTAAAACACATGCAAGGATACCACTCCTCAATTCTTTAGGCTGCTCAACCCAAATTCTTTCTTATCTGAATCCTGCTTGTTTACATCCCATTTCTCCCAACCCATTAACACCAAGAATATATATTCTTACCGCTAGGAATATATTTTATGATGTCATAACTAAATAATTAAAATGAAAAATAGTATATGATGTACAAATAATTGAGTTGAAGGATCATGGATATAAATAATATTACACATCATCCATATACTCTTGGTTCATTAGTTAAAAATAATCAATTAAATTATGAATGTATGAATGAGTTTTTACAAATAATAATATAATGTTATACTTCTATGATTATAATTCAAGATCACAAATAATTGAATCTCTTATTAATGATAAATTTTGCATGCTAAGACAATAAAAAATGTAATCAAGGTAATCTTAGCAATGAATTTAATGATGTTATTTACAAGCTTACCCTTAAAATAGCTCAATATAAGCACAAATTGCCCTTTCTATTAGAAAATTCCATATACAGTGCATATGAATATCAATGTACTTAATTCATTAGTGTTTTATTACATTACAAATCATTTGGTAACACTTTTATTATCATAGTATATAAAATCAAATGGAGTAGTTAGTGTGGGCCATACATAACTCAATGTTTATTGTATTGGGGTATTTTTTTAGTCAATTAGTTAAAGGTTTATTACTTAAAAAAAAATTATTACCATGGGATAATTGAAATAAATGTTAATATTAATGGATGTAACTATACTACAATAATATCCAAAACAAGGGCAGTGAGGGTTTCTCAAGTCGAAAAAAATGAAATTGCAAATATTTGTCAGCTAGGGTTTCGATGATGGGAAGAGACAGGAAGGGCTATGACTTTAGTGAGGCAAGACATTCTCTATAGACAAAGAATTTTTTAGCTAAGCTTTTTTTCCTTTTCTTTATCTTAGAAACTGTGCATGCAAATTCTTATAAATTTTTTATCAAATATTATATTTGATATAGAATATTTAGATAAATTTCATTAGATTTTGAGTTTTAGTTTCCTTTCCATGGATTGATTTATAGTTAAATCCTTAGAATCATATCCAGTGGTATAAGTTAGTGAGTGCACCTCAAAGAGATTCTTATTGCTCCAAGATAGGGTAATTTTTGGTAAATTTAATGGGTATTGGTCAAGGGCTTCAACCTTGAGAAAATGGATTGATAGGAGTTGGAAGTCTCGAGGAGTGATTCTATCCTTTCTTCCCAAAGATTTATTTCTATATATTTTTTGTTCTAGGGAAGAAAGATAAAAAATCCTAAAAGGGGGTCCTTGGTTTATGGGAAGAGAAAGAAGCTTTCCTTACTCGCTGGTATGAAGGCTTTTCACGTGAAAATATAAATCTATCCCTAGTACCAGTATGGGTTAGGATTTTTGGGTTACCCATTGAATTTTAAGAAATAGACACCTTCAAGGCAATAGGCAACAATCTAGGAGAATTCCTTGGGGTTTTAGATACAACAAAAGATGGATTTATTGGCTATTTTTGCTCGAATATTGGTCATGATTGATATAAGTAAATCTTGACCATAATCAATCATTCCTAAGTATGGGGATATGATGTGGATCCAAACCATATATTATGAAAAAATATCTTTTAGATGTAGAAGATGTCATGAGGTGGGGCATATTGAGAGATCATGCCCTAAGAAGAGCCCAACAAAATCATATGTAGAAATCCGTAAGAGAAACTTACAAATGGTTATGAATGAAGATGGTTTTCAACTTCCAAAAAATAGATCTAGAAAAATGAAAGAAAATAAATAGTGGAGGTCAGTAAGGAAGGATATTAGAATAAATACCAACTCTTTTGAGGCTTTAGCCTATGAAGAAATTTTAGATCAAAGCTTAGAGGATATAGTACACCAGTTTCAATATATTAACAATGAATTGTCTATTCAATATGATCCCGATTTAAGGAAGAACATTCTCGATGAACCTAAGAAATGTGTCTCATCAAATTTTGAAGACTCTCTTGAAGTACCATGCACCATTCAAGAAAAAATAGTTGGTAAATAAAATGTAATTTTAGAAGTTAATACCTTTATCATTAATAAGGAAATACTAGAAAATGAGCAAGACAAGTCAAAAGCTTCTATAATAGAGCTAGGAGAGGATAAATTTGAGAAAAAATAAATTGTGAAAGAATATTGAAGAATAGAATAATAAGACCTACTCCTGATATAGGCAACGAAAAAAGAGGAAAACCCTCAAATTATCAAGCAAGATCCAGGTAAGCAAGAGCAAACATAGAGAAAGGAACACAAACTAGGTTGGTTGAACTTCTCTTTACCAAATAACAAAATGATATTAGTAATATGCAAGAAAGGCCAAAAACCCCTAATGAGACACGATTATTATCTCATGGAATATAAGGGGTTAAAATACCCCCTCAAAGCATAGGTATATTAGAGACCTATGTTTAAGTAATAAGCCTGATATTCTTTGTATCCAAAAAACTAAAATGACAAAAGAAAAAGTTTCAAAAACTATGAAAACAGTATGGGCAAAATGTGAATAAGATGCTATGAATTCTGAAGAAATGGTAGGAGGAATTCTAAATTGTTGAAATCCTTCTAAAACCGCTTATGTAACCACCTCATTGTGGATGAATTCTTTCACGGGACGTCTGCTGTGATGAGCCCTCTCAACTTGACTCAAATGCTGAAACTACAAGTCTGACTCATATCCTTATTCAAATGGAAGTGTAGAGATTAGTTTGGACATGCTTAGAGTCGAATTTGAAGGTTAGGCGATATCAAGTTTCATCTGAGTGTGGGTGATATGTCCTTTTAGTATTTATGTATGAGGTGTCAGAAGTCTGCATCCCAAGTCTTGAAATAAAAACACGTTTTCAAATATTTATGGCGTGTGACAAGACACAATAAAATAATCAACTACATTTTCTTCTTGAAATTTATGGCGTCTGATGAAATTAATGCACTTTTCAGAATTTGCCTCGAACCCCTCATTCTTCGGAAGTCTCAAAGATAATGGCTGGGTTCCTTAGCTTTTAATAATTTTATTGAAAGATAAAAATACATTTTTGTAAGTACAAATACGTTTTGTTTTTGTTTTTTTGTTTTTCCAAAGGCAGACAAAGTATAACTGGGTTATATTCTCACTTTTCCTTGATTTGAATTTAGGTAATTTATTTGAACAATTTAGATAACAGTTCAATGTAGTATTCCTAGGAACCTAAATAAAAATTTAATGTTATAAGAATATATTTACTTTTTAAGAAATATTAATTATTATTATTTTTTAAATATTTAAAATTAGAATAAATAATGTTAAAGATTGGTTGTTAATAAATTAAATATTTTTATGTTTTTAAAGATATTTTAAAATGGAAACAAAAGAGTGATAGTTATAATATAGTTTTGTTATTCATAGACTTTAGATTAAGTTAGAACTAAGACAAAATTAAATTGTATTAACTTAAAACTTAAAAAATAAAAATAAAATGATTTTAGGCACAACAATAACTATATATATAAGGGTTAGGTGGATTAGTAGTTGTCTCTTTGGTTAGGCACTTATCAAGAAGAGACCTAGGTTCAAACTTTGGGGGCATGCCCGTTGTAAATATAGTAGTATGATATGAATCCTCTAAGTGTGCGCTAGATCGATGATAATGGTACAAACCTTGAGCAATTGGTGGTCCCCCTCATGTTGGGTCAACAACAACGAGGTAGTATAGGCTTGTTGGGAGTAGCCCATGTGGTTTGAACCCTCCACTTGACAGTTACTAAAAATAGTGTGGATGTAACCAACTCCTCTATGTATCCAAAAAAAACTATATATATATATATATATATATATATATATATATATATATATATATATATATATATAATATAATTTGGTTAGTGTGAGAAACCCGAGAGCCCATGTGGTTTGAACCCTGCACTTGACAGTTACTAAAAATGGTGTGGATGAAACCAACTCCCCTATGTATAAAAAAAAAAACTATATATATATAATTTGGTTAGTGTGAGAAACCCCTACAACCGACGTTTAGGGCTCAACATTCCAATTCAAGCCATAACAATAACAGTATTATATTAAGGATTAAAAATTGTTATTAAAAAAGGATATGGATATATTTCAATTGAGGGGATGAATGAATAAAAAAAAAATTATTGTAGATGTCCATCAAACAATAGCATTATTATGGATGTCCATCGACTATTGTTAGAGGGCAATGCATTAGAAATGTAAAAATATTTATAAAGAGTAAAAAAAAGATAACATATACTTTAGCCAATTTTAGTGTTGATGTTCATCTTATCAAAATTCAAATTTTAAAAATAATTAGTTGAAGGATATTTTATCTCCTAATGAAAATGATATAAAAGACTTGATAAAGAAAACAAAATAGTTTGAGAAAGATGATGAATATTTTTAATAAAGACAAGTTAAATATGGACTAATTTACCTACTGAAAAATGTAATGTTTTGGTATTTTGATGGTTGTAGATCCAATAGAAGCCACATACAGATTATTACCAATAATAGCAATAACATACAAAAATAGAATAGACTTGAGGCTAGGAGGGTCTACCTTTAGGTATAGTCTCATCGTTGCTCCGTTGTTTCTACGGTGTTGAGCGAAGTTGTGTGTCGAGAAATTACCTCCAACGGTGCAGGATCGTCGTGACACCGACTTTGTTGGGTTGAGCCCAACACTATTGAGCAAAAAGGAAAGTGCCTTGGTGGGTTCACGTAATTGTGACCATCATAGCCGATTGAAAACAAAGTACCAATCCACTTGAAGTTTGAAGGCTACTACTGTCGAAGTAGAGATGACTGACAACGAGGTTGGGTCCTCAGTCCTCGAAGTGCATGGGAACCGCGAGGATGATCATAGAGAGACAATGACCAACAGGTCGAATCGTCAAACTAACCAAGCCAAGAGGTTGAATGACTTAGAGGTTCGGATGGTCGAGCACATTGGTGAGATTGAAGATAATATAATTGAGATGGACCATGGAGCCATCAACTTGGAACTCGACCTTCATGAGCATGGAGCATGAGTCACTAGTTTGGAAAGCACCTTGAAGAGGTTGGTCGACCAAGTGAGCTGAAGCACGACTATGACTGAAGCCATGAGGTGAGAGATGGTCGATGTTCAGGAGGAGAAAAATGCTCGAGGGACCCCTATCCCACGACCATCAATGTGAATCAACTATGGATCAAGCCGCGAGAATTAGCTTGCTATGATGGTTTGTGAGAGTTGGGTTCTCTCAACCATTTCTTTTGGGACATAACCCAGTATCTCAAGATGGTTGGACCCCTCCCTAATGATAATCAACTTACCTTGGTATCTAGGTACCTAACAGAAACTACACTGACTTGGTGGATCAACCTGGCTGAAGACATGATCGAGGGTAGGGTGAACGAAAGGATTGAGTCATGGGATGACTTGAAGAGAGCATTGGTGAACCAATTCTAGTCAGAGAATGTTAAGTGGGTCACCAAGACCAAGCTTCAAAAGTTGAAGCACATCGGTAGGATCAAGGACTACACCCAAAAGTTCCTAAACTTGATGGTAGAAGTGAAAGGTTTATCGAAAGGTGAGAAGTTGTTCTTGTTTTAGCATGGGCTCAAGCCTTGGACCCAAGATGAGCTATGGAGGTATAGACCTCGTATAATCTAGAAAGTGATCATGATAGTTGAAGGATTGTTCAACCATCACAATGAGATCGAGGATGGAAAGGACAAATGCTAGAACATGCTGGAGTCTGAGTCCAAAGAAAATGGTTCGTAGGGATTGTCAATTGACTGTACAAATTCTGGATGGAAGTCGTACCAAGGTCCAAGCAAGGGATCCATATTGATCTTTCCTTGTGAAGGTTCCACACCCCATCAAAATGGATATGACAATTCAAGGTTCCTACTTAAGTGTTGGACCTACAACGGGCCTCACACTTAGAAGGACTGCTCACAGTGTTAGCACGTCATTGCGACCCAACAAGATGAGGACGAGGCCCCATCAAAGGGTGAGGAAACTAAGCAAGTGATGAACACCATATGAAGGGATGACCATATCGAAGATGGTGGAGCTGAATAGGACATCGATGGAAGACCCGTGCAACCAACTAGAAATCCCAAACAAGTCGTCTAGTTGGAAAGTAAAAAATTATGATGGAGACCCTCCTTATGATGTTGCGTAAGGAGGTCCAAGCAAAGTCGATGATGGTCTACCTCAACCGATGAGGTACTGTGAAGAGTTTCTAAGTAGTGTGTGTTGTCAAGGCCTAGTTTGAAGGTGAACGCTACCACAAACCCTCACTTTGTTTGGGCACACAACAAATTTGTTTTGACATCGAGGAGATGTCAAATTTAAGTGGGGGAGGATTGGGTTAGGGTGGTTGTACCTTGACACCCTACCAACTACTCCCACAGATTTAGCCTAGCTTGTGCCATGGGTGGGAGAATGGTGTGCAACTACAACTCAAGGTACAAGAGGGTGATGAAAAACTCCATAGTGGAGGCATGTTGCCCCTCTAGACCATTGAGGTCCATGATTGATGCTTGGTAGTGAGCGGGCAGGCCTCAAGGGAGGAAGACACCTTGTCAAGTGAATCGATGTGGGCACATGTCCACAAACGGGTCACCAACCCAACCAAGCACCTTCAGGAAATAGAACACCTTCGAGCAACAAGATACCTTTGAGCAAAAGAAGCTAAGGAGATCATCGCCTTGTCCCAGTATGCTAAGGAACTAAGTTTATTTTGTACCATTGTGCAATGTTGTTTTTATGTGGACTCGTTGAGCCATGTGATATTATTTGGATGTGCCAATAAGCCTTGTGTCATGTGAGCCAATCGAGCACCCATTTTGTTGTGTTGTCCCTGTATGCTATGTTGTACCTTCAGGATGATTGTAAGGTCATCATGCCATAATGTAATTAAGGACCACCAGTCCCTATTAAGCAATGCCAAAGTAGTGGCTTCATGCCTTTGTACCAATCTATGTTCCAATGTGTGGATGTTGGCATGATTGCCTTATGGTGCATGCTTAGATGGATGGATTGCTTGTATGGTTGAATGCTTTCACTAACCTAATGATTGAATGATGCTTCCACTGACCTTGTGAATGTATGAATATATGTTGTGCTCATGTTGTGTTGTTGGGTTGTTTAGGGAACTCTACATGAAGCTATATGAGGTGTATTCCATGGTATGCCAAAGCCAATTTAGCCATAAGTAGTGCTCAAACGAGGTAGGGTGGTTGTGCCTTGTCACCCTACCAACTACTACCATGTATTCAACCTAGCTTGCACCATGGTTGGAAGTATGGTGTATGCTATAAATCAAGGCACTAGAGGGTGACAAAACAACTCCATAGTGGAGGCCTACCACCTGTTCAAACCACTGAGGTTCGTGATCGATGCTTGGTAGTGAGCAGGGTAGGAAGGTGCCTTGCCAAGTGAATTGGTGTAGGCACATCTCTATAGAAGGGTCATCAATCTAACCAAGCACCTCTGAGAAATAGAGCATCTCCAAGCAACAAGAGCGCCTTCAAGTAAAAAAAGCTAAGGAGGTCGTCGCCTCATCTCATTATGCTAAGGAATATATTTTCTTCCATGCCACTGTATTGTGTTGTTATTATGTGAGCTCGCTAATCCATGTGACATTGTTTGCACATGCCAATAAGCATCATGACTTGTGAGCCGATCGAGCACCCATTTTACCATGTCATCCTTGTATGCTATGTTGTGCCTTTGAGATGATTGTAAGGCCATTGTGCCATGATGTAATGAAGTACTGTTGACCCCTGTTAAGCAATGCCAAAGTAGTGGCTTCATGCCTATGTACCTATCTATATTCCAATGTGTGGATGTTGGCCTGAGTTCCTTGTGGTGCATGCATAGATGAATGGATTGCTTGTATGGTTGTATTTTTCCACTAACCTAATGGATGAATGAATGATACTTTCGTTGACCCTATATTATATGGATATATGTTGTGATCATGTTGTATTTTTGTGCTATGCAGGGAACTCTACATGAAGTTGTTTGAGGTGTATTTTGTGGCGTGCCAAAGCCAGTTTGGTCATGAGTGGTGCCAAGTGGGGCATAGGATCACTACCTTATAGGACTACCCCTATTAATGATGGGGCCAGCACTTAGGAAATGGTTTCATTTACCTCGCTCAACATCGTACAAGGTTTGACACCAAAGGCTTCATGGATTATGCCTAATAAATAAAGAAAACTTGGAATGTATACCTCTTCTTCCTTCTCAATCCAGAAAGTGTGTGCAACAAATGTTCGTTCGACAAGTTTACTATTTTGAAGATGTGGATCTTAAGCCAACACCAAGGATCCTTTTATACCAATGAACAGTTGTGACCTTTCAAATTCCAAGTCAGCCAACTTGGTCATCAACCCAACATCGGTTGACAACTAGTTCCTTTTTGGGTCACGGCTAGAATGATCATCTCCCCAAGAGACGTGATCATTAGCTGGATCGAGTCTAAGTTACCCCAAGTGGGACATTGACCTAGTTGCTTGTCCACACCCCTTAGAAATCCAAATTAAGACCCACCAACTATCCAAGCTACTTAGTTCGACCTCACTGCCATTCATACCTTTGTCTAAGTGGTGAGTCAATCCTCATCGTGATGTCAACAGGAGGTTCCTTCAGATATGAGGATGGCTACCCTTTTATGTCAAGTGCATGGTACCTTTAGTCTCAGTCACACACATGGTAAGGCACCAAACTCATAAAATGAATACCAAAACCCTAATGGGGTTGCCTCTTCCAAAGCAGTATCATAACTTAGAGTGTGCTTTTTCACAGGGTTGAAAAAGATAAGAAATCCCGACGGGTTTGACTAGACTTCAAATTTCATATCCATAGATATCCTCCTATGTCGCCCGCCTCCTAAAGGGAAGTAGAAGGAATTATCCACCTTTCTTAATTAACCTAAGATGTCAACCCATACTGAACACCTAGGCAGTCAAATAGATACGCGTCGTGATGGCTCTTGGCAGCAAATATCGAACATGGTAGGAACAAAACTAAGAATGGAAATCAAGACCTGATCACCATCCCTGGTATACCATAGGGTGCCTACCCCCAACATGGTTCCTAAGAGGCTTTAGTTCATTGCTTCCCCATAGTGTGCTAGTTAGTTGCATAGGGAAGGGGAGCCTATCTTCCCAACCCAAGTCCAAGTCTAAAGGGTGCTCACGACCATTTGCCTTCAGCATCTTGGAGGGCTCAGGTTACTGTCACTCGATGAGTCAACCTACTATAGGCCTAGGGAGTCCATTACCCCAATCTAATAGAAAGGGGAATATGATAGGTCCTTCACTAACATCCCTCTAGGGGTACAAGTATACGATCCGAATGTAACCTAGTAGGGTCTAGGGAGACCATTCCTTAGACCCAAGCCAACATGATGACTTTGCAAGACATTGTGCATAGCTTGGATCTCACCGTAACAATCCAAAACTTTAGAGGGAGGGCACCTTAGTACCTACCCACTCATAATCCTCCCCCACTTAAATGTCAATGTCATCCTTGACATCAAGGAGTATACTCGAATAACTTGGAAACTTTGCACAGATCAAGAAGTTGACCAACCGATGCCATACCTAATAGAAGGGCATTGTACCTCATGTGACACCCTCAAGGAGGGGCCTCACCCCTCCTTAGTATGATCCTTCATCTATAGACATCACTAGATCAAGCAATGATCTTGGTTCAACCAACCACGATGAGCAAAAACCCACTTTAATCTACTTCTCCTTAGCCTATTTCTTTACAACCTTATGGATTTGTGATGTTTGGCCTCATAAGCCCAATTGAGTTTTTCTCCGTCCAGTAGGTCAGGTTAAGTGGAGTTGTTGTTCAAACTATACTTGATTCCCAAGGTTTGATCAACTTGTGATCAAAGATCAAATTCTCTCGGTTCATCCACTTTCACCTTGAAGTCATGTTGCCGATATTGATCACTAAAATCCAGGTTCAAACCATCCACACTACTGCATCTACGGATCCTCATCCGTCTTGCAATTTTAGACTCATCCTCACTAGAATTTCTACTTTTGCCAAGGGTATGAGGACTTGACGACATGTTCTCATTTATAGTAATTGGACCAATGCCATGGGCTTCAAGGGACTGGCACCAGACTTCAAAACTTGGTTGTTTGTCAAAATTTCATCATCGATTGGGATAGTTCTTATGCACATGCAGTCTATGGCAATACCAACACCTTAACCAAGCACCTAGTGGCTTGTCAAGTTAGTTTTTCTTACCTTTTTCCATATGCTTCACTTGGGGTGGTTCGAGTGGGCATTTCTTGGCTCTATGGTTTCCATCATAGGTCTAGCATTGAGCTTGAAGGTCATGTGTAGATACTGAACTCATGGAGTGAGATTTGGACACGATGGAATCAGACTAGTAAACCATAATTTTCTCAAGGACCTTGGCACTTTCAACCAAATTTTATTTTACTCAAGCTCGAAGCATGATAATTTCCTTATCTAACTCTTTCACTCGAGAGTTAAGTCCAATGATTTGACTGGCCACTTGATAGTTTATCTTGTTGAGATCTTTCAACAACTCAGCTTTGCGAGTGTGAGTGCTTATTGCTTTATTACCTTTCATCATTCCAAACTTGCACTTTTGCACACTACTACCAACCGAAGCTTTGATATCAATTATGATGGGATCAACACTTAGGGAATGGTGTCCTTCACCCCAATCGACATCGTGCAAGCTTTAATATCAAAGACTTCACGGATTATGCCTAAAAAACAAAGAAAACATGGAATGTTTGCCTCTTCTTCCTTCTTAGTCTGAAAAGTGTATGCAACATAAGTTTTTTCAGCTTTTTTACTATTTTGGAGATGTGGATCTTAAGCCAACACCGATGCTCAAGGGTCATTTTATACCAATGAATGGTTGTGACCTTTCAACTTCCAAGTTGATAGACTTGGTCATCATCCTTATGTCAATTGATGATTGAACCCGTCCTGGGTTATAGCTAGAATTATCCTCTCTCCAAGAGACGCGACCATTAGCCAGGTCATATTTAAGTTCCCCCAAGGGAAATGTCGACCCAATTGCTTGGTAGTGCCCATTGCCAAGTCAACTTAAGACCCACCAACCGTCCAACCTACTCAATTCAACCTCACCGCCATTCGTACATTTGTCCAAGAGGTGAGTCGATCCTTACCATGGTATCAATGAGAGGTTCCCTCAAATAGGCTATGGCTACCCCTTTATGTCAATTGGGTGTTGCCTTCAGTCTCGATAGCCAATGCAGCAAGGCACCACCCTCATAAAACAAGTGTTGGCACTTATACGAGATTGCTTCTTCTAAAGTAGTACCATAGCTTAGAGTGTGCTCTTTCACAGGGATGAAAATATATGGACTCCCAAAGGGTTTGAACTAATTTCATCCTTCATATCCATAGACATCATCCTATGCCAGCCACATCCTAAAGGTAAGTAGAAGGATGTCTCCACCCTTTCCTTAACTAACCTAAGATGTCATCCCATATTGGATTCTCGAGAAACCAATAAGGTGCATGCCATGATGGCTCTTAGAAGCCAGTCTTAGACTTGGAAGGAACAAGGCTTTGAATGATGAACAAGATACAATCACCATCCATGGTTTACCCTAGGATGCCTACCCTTCGCATGGTTCTTGAGAGGCTCTAGGTTGTCGCTTCATTGCAACACACTAGCCTGTTATACAAGGAAGGGGAGCCTATCTGCCCAACCTAAGTCCAAGTCTAAGGGGTGCTCATGACCATCTACCTTTAGCATATTGGAGAGCTTAGGTTTCCATCGCCCAACGATTCAACCTACTACAGGCCTGGGGAATCCATTACCCCAACCTAACTGAAAGGGGAACATGATAGGTCCTTCGCCAACATCCCTCTAGGGGCACATGTATGTGACCTAAAAGCACCTAGTAGGGTATATGGAGAAACCTAGTGATTCTATCCTTTCTTTCCAAAGATTTATTTCTATATATTTTTTTTTCTAGGGAAGAAAGATAAAAAAATCCTAAAAGGGGGTCCTTGGTTTATGGGAAGAGCAAGAAGCTTCCTTACTCACTAGTGTGAAGGCTTTTCACCTGAAAATGCAAATCTATCCCTAGTGCTAGTCTGGGTTAGGATTTTTGGGTTACCTATTGAATTTTAAGAAATAAATACCTTCAAGGCAATAGGAAAAAATCTAGGAGAATTCCTTGAGGTTTCACATATAGGATTTATTGTCTATTTATTCTCGAATATTGGTCATGATTGATATAAGTAAAGCTTTACCAGAATCAATCATTCTTAAGTATGAGGATACGATGTGGATCCAAACCATATATTATGAAAAAATATCTTTTAGATGTAGAGATGTCATGAGGTGGGGAATATTGAGAGATCATGCCCTAAGAAGATCCCAACAAAATCATATGTAGAAAACCATAAGAGAAACTTACAAATGGTTATGAATGAAGATGGTTTTCAACTTCCAAAAAATAGATCTAGAAAAATGAAAGAAAATAAATAGTGGAGTTCAGTAAGGAAGGATATTAGAAGAAATACCAACTCTTTTGAGGCTTTAGCCTATGAAGAAAAATTAGATCAAAGCTTAGAGGACATAGTACACCAGTTTCAATATATTAACAAGGAATTGTCTATTCAATATAATCATGATTTAAGGAAGAACATTCTCATCAGCCTAAGAAATGTGTCTCGTCAAATTTTGAAGACTCTCTTGAAGGACCATGCACCATTCAAGAAAAAATAGTTGGTAAATAAAATGTAATTTTATAAGTTAATACCTTTATCATTAATAAGGAAATACTAGAAAATGAGCAGGACAAGTCAAAAGCTTCTATAATAGAGCTAGGAGAGGATAAATTTGATGAAAAAATAAATTGTGAAAGAATATTAAGGAATATTATAATAAGACCTACTCCTGATATAGGCAAGGAAAAAAGAGGAAAACCTTCAAATTATCAAGCAAGGTCCAGGTAAGCAAGAGCAAACATAGAGAAAGGAACACAAACTAAGTTGGTTGAACTTCTCTTTACCAAAAAAACAAAATGATATTAGTAATATGCAAGCAAGCCCAAAGGCCCCTAATGAGACATGATTATTATCTCATGTAATATAAGGGGTGCAAATACCCCCTCAAAGCATAGGTATATTAGGGACCTATGTTTAAGTCATAAGCCTGCTATTCTTTGTATCTAAGAAACTAAAATGACAAAAGAAGAAGTTTCAAAACTATGAAAGTAGTATGGGCAATATGTGAATGGAATGCTATGGATTCTGAAGAAGTGGTAGGAGGAATTCTAACTTGTTGGAATCCTTCTAGAACCGCCTATGTATCCATTCATAAAACTAGGCATTGGTTAACCTTTTTAGTCACTTTCTACTTTGCAGATATTCATTTTATCCTTATCAATGTCTATGGAACTACAACTCAATTAGGTATATTAGAAGTATGGAGTAGTATTAAATCCTTTATGAGAAGTAAATTCCAAGAAAATCGATTCATGATCATAGGAGATTTTAATGCCATAACCAAGCTAGATGAAAAATTTGGGGGAATTAGAAAATTAACCCAAAGTATGAAATATTTCTCAACTTTTATTCAAAATAATAATCTATAGGAGGTTGAGTTTGAAGAAAACTATACTTGGACCAAAAATAGGAGAGGATAGAACCTAATAGCAAAAAAATTAGACAGATGTATTCTCTCAGATCATTTTCTAGATGAAGGAACTTGTGCTAAAAATAATTCCTTAACAAGGATTGATTCAGATCACTGGCCAATAAGAGTTAAAATGATGGTTAGTGAATTAAAAAAGATCATATTTTAAATAAGAGTAGATGTGTAAAGGCCATCCTCAATTTTCTAATATGATAGCTCAAACATGGAATTCTTCAAGTTATGGTGGGTTCTATGCTCTTCCAAATCAAATTAAACCTATGACATCTAGATTAAAAGAATGTAACAAGAACACTTTTGGAAATATTTTTGAGAAGAAAGAAGAAATAAAAGATAAAATTTCAAAATTCCAAAAAGATGAACATAATAATCCAAGCTCAGAGGAAAGGAATTTGCTTAGTGAAAATCATAATATTTTGAGTACAAAAGAGAAATTTTGGAGATTAAAATCAATATATACTTGGTTAAAAGGAGATAAAAATACAAAGTTTTTTCATAGGATGGATATAGTACATAGATCAACATCCATAATTAGTAGAATTAAATCAATACAAGGGGTTTGGATTGAAGATCACAGTGAAATTAAAAAAGAGGATAAGTCTTTTTATTAGAATATTTCAGGATCAGAGGAGATTGAAGTTCTTAATGATAAAATTATTCAAGATGTTCCTTCAACTATAACGAATGAAGAAAATAGGAAAATTATGGAGCCTATTACTCTTGAAGAAGTTCATTTAGCTCTTTTCTCTTTTAATAAGGATAAATTCCCAGGTCTAGATGGGCTCTCTACAACTTTTTACTAAAATAATTGGAATATAGTAGATGATTATTTATTGGCGGTAATGGAACAGTCTAGGGTAAAACAATACAGATCTTATAAATTAAATGCAACATATCTTACCCTAATTCCAAAAAAGAAGGATGCTGAATTGCTTGAATTTTCTAGACCCATAAGCCTATGTAATATGGAATATAATATTATCTCCAAAATGATGGTAAATTGATTAAGTCCATTGTTAGACAAAATTATTTGTGAAAGGAAGACAAATTCTGTATGGGATCATAGTAGATCATGAAGTTATACATTCAACAATTTTAAGAAAAGAGAAATCAATGATCTTAAAACTTGATATGAGTAAAGCCTATTATAGGGTTAAATGGGATTTTATTTTTGTAGTTTTAGAAAAGTTTGGATTCAGGAAGAAATGGGTTAGATGGATTAAAGCTTGTGTCTCTACAATTTCTTATTCAGTGTTGGTCAATGGGTTAATAACAAAATATTTTAAAGCAGAGAGTGGCCTTAAACAAGGATATCCTCTATATCCTTATTTGTTCATTATTATGGTGGATATTTTGAGTAAGAACTTAAATAATGCTTGCAAATATGGGCTTATAAGTGGACTTAAGGTTAGTAATAACATCGACAAAATTACCCATAAACATTTTGTAGATGATACAACCCTTTTTGGAAGGGCAAGGATTAATGAGACCAGAGATTTGAATAAAATTTTAAAGGAATATGAAAGAGCATAAGGTTTACACATAGAGATCCTTGATATATGAAGTGAAGTCATTAAATGGAATTATGATATTGGGTACAAGAGAAGCAAAAAGAAGGTAAAAATATAAAGTGGAAACCACCAGATGTGGAGTGGGTTAAATTGAATTTTGATGGAACTTCTAAAGGAAGTCAAAGACCAGGAGGAGGAGCAATAATTGAATTTAATAGAGGAGAGATTTTGTCTCATTACACTTTCAATAGTGAATTTTAGACAAATAATGAAGTTGAAGCTTGGGCAAATTTAGAAGGGTTAAAAATATGTAAACAAATGAAATGGAACAAAGTATGGATGGAAGGTGATTATTTCATAGTAATAAATGTAGTTTTGAGGAAAGCAAAGGCTCCATGGAACATATAAGATATAACTTTGGAAATTCAAGATCTTGCTAAAGAGTTTGAAGAAATCAAGTTTACACAACAATTTTGGAAGGTAACAAATGTGTAGATAGACTATGCAATAGAGGGATTTTGATTGAGGATCGTGAATATAAATTCTCCTTTCCATGGTTAGAGGAAGTAGTAAGTTTAGTTGAAGCTGACAAGAAAATGTTGATTGTTTGAATTAATAAATGATTAAGTTTTACTTTAATGTTTTCCATTGGTTATATCTACTTTATTTTATAATAGAAATGTGTTTTCATATAGACTATTTATTATAATTTTTGTGGTTGCACTTGTGTTTCAGGAAGGAAACTAACAATCCAAATTTTGTAAAGTGGACTATGATAATGCGATGTTTTGGAAATATTACTCTACTATGATGCAAGACATAAATAGTAGAGGTGAATTTTTGGTATTGTGAATACAACTATAGAAAAATGTCAAGAAGGATGCTAAATTCTGGAATATTTGTATTCATACAAAAAATTGAAAAGATCTAGAAAATGAAAATCTAGAATTCAAACATTTTATGTAAAATGATGTAGGTTTCTAGCTATAGCATCTCAATTGAGATGAGAAGTGTATCTATTTGTAAACTCTCAATCTCTACAGAAGAGAGTTGTAATTTTTCAAGGGTGGGGGACCCGAGTACAACCCCTTGTTGCATAACTTTTATTATTAAACATGAACCATTCACTAATATGCAGAAATATCAAATCATTCATCCATAATATATTATCCACAATAACAATCCACAAATGAGAGAGAGATAGATAATACCCTTAAGGTAGGGCAACACCAATAATAATCCTTAAGGAAGGAATAACTCCACAAGATCTCCCAAGATGAGAGGCCACTTCATGGGCACGACGATTACATAAGATTCTTCTTCAATGATATGAATATCCTTACAATGATAAATATATCTTCTTTATATATCCATAGTCTTATTCTACTTTGGAGAGCCTACTACTAATATTATATTATATTAAAATATAATATAATATTATAATACAATCAACCTTGGGTTATGTGTGGCCCATGCCAACCCTTATACAATATAATAATATATCCCCAAATATCTATTCCTAGGTACCCTACCATGCCACCCTACTTACAAATGTTTCGTCCTCGAAACATATGAAGAAACTTGATAGTATGATTTGCTAAGCAATGTTAGCAATTGGTACCAATCTCGATCATCCATCCATCCAAGTGAAACTCGATGATGCTGGTATGCCATTTTGTTACTTGAGTATCCAAATCTGCTTCGTTGGCTCCACGCTTCTGCTGCTGTATTTTGATAACTTGAATGAAAGGTCCACTTGTTCCTTGATGCTGATGAACCATGCTGAAAACCATGATCACTATGCTTTCTTTGCCAAACACTACCATAGTTGGTGCCCTGTTGATTACATGTAGAACCATAATGTTTTTGCCTTGAACCATGCCTCCAATATTGTTTTCGCTCATGGTGGTGTGGATGGCGATATGGTGCAACCTTTACTTGATGTTCTACCTTCTTTGACTTTTCAACCTTTGGCTTCATTGTTATAAATTCTTCTACACCTTGTTCTTTCATGTTATCTTTGTTTGGTGTGTCCTTGTGCTCTTCTATCAAATATTCCTTGGACTCTGTTGCTGCTATTGCCTTCGTGGATTCTGTTTCTTGTTCTTCAATTTGTTCTTCTACAACCACTTCTTGATTTTCCTTGTATCCTTGCTCCTCAAGTCGAGACATATCCTGCAATGTTATCTTCTTTTTTCTGTACCATAACTTCATAAACTTCTTTTGCACATTAATGTTAACAGTACCCAAAGAATCTAACCAAGGATAACCAAGAACAATATCCTCATCATCCATATCAATAGCATAGAAATCTGAATGTAAAACATATTTATCCATGGTGATCTTCAAATATTTAAAAATCTTAACATTCTCACCCTCTAGCTGTATGTCCTTAATTTTTGTTGCTTGAACTTGCAACTTCTTAGACAAAGAAATATTAATAAAATTATATCTGCTACCAGAGTCATTGGAAATAATAACCTGTTCCTTTTGAATGCTTCCATGAACCTGCAAAATAGACTTTTTAGATTTAAACAAATTCCTTTGTCCATTTTCTAATTTATCTTCCACCACAGGTATGGTTTCCTCTGTCTGCATACTGACATATTTTTTATCTTCCCTGAACTTTTCCTCTTTCATCTTGAGTAATTTTATTTCTTTTTCATAGTCGTCGATCAAATCCCTTAGGTGATCTACATAATATGGGTCCCATTTACTCAAGAATGCATGCTCTATTTCATCCCAAGTGTATTCATTATTCCTTTCTTTACGAAACTTATCCAACCAAAACAAAGCTTCCCCTTGAAGACATATACCAAGCAAGGCTTTCCCCCATGAGACATTACAACATCGAGATCTAAAATTTTTCCACCATTCTCGGGCATCAATATCATCTTCTCCAGAAAAACGTTGGATTACCATTGTTCATGCCCTAATGCAACTAGGTTTTTTTTTATAATAAATATCATGCCCTAATGCAAACTAGGGTTTTATGGAAAAAAAAAATATCTTCCCACCAAGTTGAAGCTAAAAATCCCAAAGACAACTACATCTGCAATTTTTCTTCCAAACAAAATAAAGTGCAACTGATTTGCTTACCCAAACTAAACAAATTGTCTTTTGAAAAATTCGCGACTTGAAAATTCGTCACTTTCCTTGTTCCAGATGGCTGAATTCAAAAGGTCGTATCTCCCTCAATATTTCTTGGATTCCTTCATATGACCACTCATTTTAAAGCTCTTCAAATTCTGCACAATCTGATCCAAGAATCGCCTCAATTGGATTAGCTGTCACAAAGATATGGCTTCTAAAAGATGAGACGTTTTTCCAAAAAAAAATATGCAAAATTCGTCACTATTCTTGTTTCGGATGACTAACTTCAAAAGGTCGTATCTCCATCAATACTACTCGGATTCCTTCATATGACCACTCATTTTAAATATCTTCAAATTCTGCACAATTTGATCCAAGAATTGCCTGAATCGGATAAACTTGCGCAGAGATATGGCTCTTGAAAGATGAGATGTTTTTCCAAAAAAAATTGCCCTAATTCTAGGGTTTCACACAAAAATCCCCGCTTTGCCAAAATCGTTGCTCTGATACCACTTGTTGCATAACTTTTATTATTAAACATGAACCATTCACCAATATGCAGAAATATCAAATCATTCATCCATAATATATTATCCACAATAACAATCCACAAATGAGAGAGAGATAGATAATACCCTTAAGGTAGGGCAACACCAATAATAATCCTTAAGGAAGGAATAACTCCACAAGATCTCCCAAGATGAGAGGCCACTTCGTGGGCACGACGATTACATAATATTCTTCTTCAATGATATGAATATCCTTACAATGATAAATATATCTTCTTTATATATCCATAGTCTTATTCTACTTTGGAGAGCCTACTACTAATATTATATTATATTAAAATATAATATAATATTATAATACAATCAACCTTGGGTTATGTGTGGCCCATGCCAACCCTTATACAATATAATAATATATCCCCAAATATCTATTCCTAGGTACCCTACCACCCCTTATTATCTAGTAAAAAAAAACTATACTACAATAATGAATTACATAATATCAAAAGTTTAAACATTGTAATCATAATAAAGATACTTGAAGTGCAAGCTAGGAGTGAATGTGAACTAAATGTGAGCCTTACATTTTATTTCTTAAAATATTTTATTATGAGGAAAAGTTAGGTGACATGCAATAAAAATAATTTGAAATCCTTAATTGAAGTTAAGGATGCCCTAGCTCGAAGTATGGATGCCCCATTTGAATTCAAGGGGAAGAATAAATCTATGGCAATCCCTATCCAAGCAACAATTTTTACAATATAACTCATTATCAAGGATGATATTATTAAGCATTATATAAAGGTCCTTAAAATTAGAGAAAGTACCTCCAATGGTGCAATATCATCGTGACACCGACTTTGTTGGGTTGAGCCCAACACTATTGAGAAAAAAGAAAAGTGCTTTGGTGGGTTCACGTAATTGTGACCATCGTAGCCAATTGAAAACAAAGTACCAATCCAATTGAAGGTTGAAGGCTACTACTATCGAAGTAGAGATGACTAAAAACAAGGTTGGGTCCTCAGTCCTCGAAGTGCATGGGAATTGTGAGGATGCTCATAGGAAGCCAATTACCAACAGGTCGAATAGTAAAAATAACCAAGCCAAGAGGTTGAATGACTTAGAGGTTCAGATGGTCGGGCACATTGGTGAGATTTAAGATAATATAATGGAGATGGACCATGGAGCCATCGACTTGGGACTCGCCCTTCATGAGCATGGAGCATGAGTCACTAGTTTGGAAAGCAACTTGAAGAGGTTGGTCGACCAAGTGAGCCATAGCACGACTATGACTGAAGCCATGAGGTGAGATATGGTCGATGTTCAGGAGGAGAAAAATGCTCGAGGGACTCCTATCTGATGGTCATAAATGTGAATAAAGTACAGATCAAGCCATGAGAATCAGCTTGCTATGATGGTTCATGAGAGCTGGGTTCTCTCAACCATTTCTTTTGGGACATAACCTAGTATCTCAAGATGGTTGGACCCCTCCCTAAGGACAATCAACTTGCCTTGGTATCCATGTACCTAATAGAAACTACATTGAATTGGTGGATCAACCTAGATAAAGAAATGGTCAAGGGTAGGGTGAATGAAAGGATTGAGTCATGGGATGACTTGAAGAGAGCACCGATGAACCAATTATAGCTAGAGAATGTCAAGTGGGTCACCAAGACCAAGCTTCAAAAGTTGAAGCACACCGGTAGGATCAAGGACTACACTCGGGAGTTAAATCTTATGGTAGAAGTGAAAGGTCTACAAGAAGGTGAGAAGTTGTTCTTGTTTCAGCATGAGCTCAAGCCTTGGACCCAAGATGAGCTACAAAGGTATAGACCTCATACCATATGGGAAGCAATTGTGATAGTTGAAGGATTTTTAAACCATCACAATGAGTTCGAGGATGGCAAGGACAAATTCTAGAACATGCTAGAGTCTGAGTCCAAAGAAAATGATCCATAGGGATCGTTGATCGACTGTAGAAATTTTGGATGGAAGCCATACCAAGGTCCAAGCAAGGCACCCATATTGGCCCCACCTTGTGAAGGTTCCACACCCCATCGAAATGGAGACAATAAGTCAAGGTTCCTACTTAAGTGTTGGAACTGCAACGAGCCTCACACTTAGAAGGACTGCCCATAGTGTCAACATGTCATTGCGACCCAACAAGATGAGTATGAGGACCCATAAAAGGGTGAGGAAACTAAGAAAGTGATGAACACCATATGAAGGGATGACCAGATCGAATATGGTGGAGCTAAATGGGACTTCGATGGAAGGCTCATGCAACCAACTGGAAAGCCCAAACGAGTTGTCTAGTTGGAAATTAAACAATTGTGGTGGAGAACCTCCTTATGATTTTGCATAAGGAGGTCCAAGCAAAGTTAATGATGGTCTACCTCAACCTATGAGGTGCTGTGAAGAGTTTCTAAGTAGTGTGTGTTGTCAAGGCCTAGTTTGAAGATGAATGCTACCACAACCCCTACCTTTATTTGGGCACACAACAACTTTGTGTCGATACCGAGGATGATGTCAAATTTAAGTGGGGGAGGATTGGGTTAGGGTGGTTGTACCTTGACACCCTGCCAACTACTCCCATGAATTCAACCTAGCTTGTGCCATGGGTGGGAGAATGGTGTGCAACTACAACTCAAGGTACAAGAGGGTGATGAAAAACTCCATAGTAGAGGCATGTTGCCCATCTAGATCGTTGAGGTCCATGATCGATGCTTGGTAGTGAGTGGGTAGGCCTCAATGGAGGAAGACACATTGTCAAGTGAATCGATGTGGGCACATGTCCATAGACGGGTCACCAACCCAACCAAGCACCTTCAAGAAATAGAACACCTTCGAGCAATAAGATCACCTTTGAGCAAAAGAAGCTAAGGATATCATCGCCTTGTCCTAGTATGCTAAGGAATCAAGTTCCTTTTGTGTCATCATGCAATGCTATTTTTATGTGGGCTCATTGAGCCATGTGATATTATTTGAATGTGCCAATAAGCCTCAGAGCCTGTGAGCCGATCGAGCACCCATTTTTCTGTGTTGTCCCTGTATGCTATGTTGTACCTTCAGGATGATTGTAAGGTCATCATGCCACAATGTAATGAAGGACCACCAATCCCTGTTAAGCAATGCCAAAGTAGTGGCTTCATACCTTTATACCAATCTATGTTCCAATGTGTGGATGTTGGCTTGAGTGCCATGTGGTGCATGCTTAGATGATGGATTGCTTGTATAGCTGAATGCTTTCACTAACTTGATGATTGAATGATGGTTCTACTGACCTCGTGAGTGGATGAATATATGTTGTTCTCGTATTATGTTATTGGGTTGTGTAGGGAACCCTACATGAAGCTATATGAGGTGTATTCCATGGTATACCAAAGCCAATTTAGACATAAGCAGTGCTCAAATGGGGTAGGGTGGTTGTGCCTTGACACCCTACCAACTACTACCATGTATTCCACTTAGCTTGCACCATGGTTGGGATCATGGTGTACAACTACAACTCAAGGAACTAGAGGGTGACAAAACAACTCCATAGTGGAGGCCTGCCACCCATTCGAACCACTGAGGTCCATGATCGATGCTTGGTAGTGAGGGGGTATGCCAAAGGGGAGGAAGGTGCCTTGCCAAGTGAATTGGTGTAGGAACATCTCTACAGAAGGGTCATCAATCTAATCAAGCACCTCTGAGAAATAGAGCATCTCCAAGCAACAAGAGTGCCTTCAAGTAAAACAAGCTAAGGAGGTCGTCACCTCATCTCATTATGCTAAGGAATATATTTTCTTTTGTACCACCATGTTGTGTTGTTATTATGTGAGCTTGCTAATCCATGTGATGTTATTTGCACATGCCAATAAGCCTCATGACTTGTGAGCCAATCGAACACCCATTTTATCATGTCATCCTTGTATGCTATGTTGTGCCTTTGAGATGATTGTAAGGCCATTGTGCCATGATGTAATGAAGGACTATTGATCCCTATTAAGTAATACCAAAGTAGTGGCTTCATGCCTATGTACCTATCTATGTTCCAATGTGTGGTTGTTGGTCTGAGTTCCTTGTGGTGCATGCATAGATGAATGGATTGCTTGTATGGTTGTATTCTTCCACTAACCTAATGGATGAATGAATGATGCTTTTGTTGACCCTATATGCTATGGATATATGTTGTGCTCATGTTGTGTTGTTGTGCTATGTAGGGAACTCTACATGAAGTTGTTCGAGGTGTATTTTATGGTGTACCAAAGCCAGTTTGGTCATGGGTGGTGCCAAATTGGGCATAGGATCACTATCCTACAGGCCTACCCTTTTTAGTGATGAGGTCAACACATAGGGAATGGTTTTCTTCACCCTGCTCAACACCATACAAGGTTTGACACTAAAGGGTTCATGGATTATGCCTAACAAATAAAGATAACTTGGAATTTATACCTCTTCTTCCTTCTCAATCTAGCAAGTGTGTGCAACAAATGTTCGTTTGAAAAGTTTACTATTTTGAAGATGTGGATCCTAAGCCAACATCGAGGATCCTTTTATACCAATGAAAAAATTTGATCTTTCAACTTCCAAGTCAGCAAACTTGGTCATCAAACCGATGTCGGTTGACAACTAGTCCCTTCCTGGATCATGGCTAGAATTATCATCTCCCCAAGAGACATGATCGTTAGCTGGATCGGGTCTAAGTTAACCCAAGTGGGACATAAACCTAGTTGCTTGGCCACACCCCTTGGAAATACAAATTAAGACCCACCAACCATCCAACCTACTCAGTTCAACCTCACTACCATTCGTACCTTCATCCAAGTGGTGAGTCGATCCTCATAGTGATGTCAACGAGAGGTTCCTTCAGATATGGGTATGGCTACCCTTTTATGTCAAATGTGTGTTACCTTTAGTCTCAGTAACACATGTGGTAAGGCACCACCATTATCAAATGAATATCGACACCCCAATGGGGTTGCCTCTTTCAAAGCGATATCATAACTTAGAGTGTGCTCTTTTATAGGGTTGAAAAAGGTAAGGAATCCCGAAGGGTTTGACTAGACTTTAAATTTCATCTCCATAGAAATCCTCCTATGTTGACCACCTCCCAAAGGGAAGTAGAAGGAATTCTCCACCCTTATGAACTAACTTAAGATATTATCCCATACTGAATACCTAGGAAGTCAAATAGGTATGTGTCGTGATGGCTCTTGGCAACCAATATCGAACATGGTAGGAACAAAATTGCGAATGGAAACCAAGACCTGATCACCATCCCTGGTCTACCCCAGGGTGCCTACCCCCAACATGGTTCCTAAGAGGATTTAGTTCATTGCTGCCCCACAGTGTGCTAGCTAGTTGCACAGGGAAGGGGAGCCTATTTGCCCAACCCAAGTCCAAGTCTAAGGGGTGCTCATGACCATTTGCCTTCAGCATCTTGGAGGACTCAGGTTACTGCCACCCAGTGAGTCAACCTACTATAGGCCTAGGGAGTCCATTACACCAATATAATAGAAATGAGAACATGATAGGCCTTTCATAAACATACCTCTAGGGGTACAAGTATGCGATTCGAACGTAACCTAGTAGGGTCTAGGGAACCCATTCCTTAGATCCAAGCCAACATGATGACTTTGCAAGACATTGTGTATAGCTTGGATCTCATCGCAACAAGCCAATACTTGAGAGAGAGGGCACCTCAGCACCTACCCCTCATAATCCTCCTCCACTTAAATGTCAATATCATCCTTGACATCATGGAGTATACTCGAACAACTTGGAAACTTTGCACAGGTCATGACGTTGAACAACCGATGCCATACCTAATAGAAGGGCATCATACCTCATGCAAAACCCTTAGGGAGGGTCCTCATTCCTCCTTAGTATGAGACTTCATCTATAGACATCACTAGATCAAGCAATGATCTTGGTTCAACCAACCATGATGAGCGACAACCCGCTTTAATCTGCTTCTCCTTAGCCCATTTCTTTGCAACCTTACGAGCTTTGTGATGTTCGGCCTCATCAACCGAATTGAGTTTTTCTCCATCCAGTAGGTTAGGTTTAGTGGAGCTATTGTTCAAAATATATTTGATTCCCAAGGTTTTATCAACTTGCAATCAAAGATCAACTTCTCTCGATTCATCCACTTTCACCTTGAAGTCATGTTACCGATATTGATCGATAGAATCTAGGTTCAAACCATCCACACTACTGCATCTATGGATACTCATCCATCTTGCAAGTTTAGACTCATCCTCTCTATACTTTCTACTTTTACCAAGGGCATGAGGCCTTGACAACATGTGCTCATTTTCAATAATTGGACCAATTCCATGGGCTTCAAGGGACTGGCACCAACCTCCTTCAACACCTGGTTGTTTGCAAAAATTTCATCATAGATTGGGATAGTTCTTCTGCACGTGCGGTCCACGGCAAGACCAACACTTTAACCAAGCACCTGGTGGCTTGTCAAGTTAGTTTTTCTTACCTTTTTCCATACGCTTCACTTGGGGTGGTTTGAGTGGGCATTTCTTGGCTCCATGGTTTCCATCACAGGTCTAGAATTGAGCTTGAAGGTCATATATAGCCACTAAACTCATGGAGTGAGATTTGTACATGATGGAATCAGACTGGTAAACCATAATTTCCTCAAGGACCTTGGCACTTTCAACCATATTTTCTTCTACTCAAACTTGGAGATTGATAATTTTCTTGTCTAACTCTTTCACTCGATAGTTAAGTCCAATGATTTGACTGGCTAACTAATAGTTTATATTTTTGATATCTTTCAACAACTCAGCTTTGCAAGCATGAGCGTTTATCACTTTATTACCTTTCATCATTCCAAACATACACTTTTACACACTATTGTCAACTGAAGCTTTGATACCAATTATGATGGGCTTAGCACTTAGGGGATGGTGTCCTTCACCCAACTTGAAACCGTGCAAGCTTTAATATCAAAGACTTCATGGATTATAACTAGATACCTGATAGTTTATCTTATTGAGATATTTCAACAACTCAAATTTGTGAGCATGAGCGTTTATCGCTTTATTAACTTTCATCATTCCAAACTTACACTTTTGCACACTACTACCAACTGAAGCTTTGATACCAATTATGATGGGATCAAAACTTAGGGGATGGTGTCCTTAACCCCACTCGACATCGTGCAAGTTTTAATATCAAAGACTTAAAGAATTATGCCTAACAAACAAAGACAACTTGGAATGCTTGCCTCTTCTTCCTTCTTAGTCTAGAAAGTGTATGCAACATAAGTTTGTTCAACAATTTTACTATTTTAGAGATGTGGATCTTAATCCAACACCGAGGCTCAAGGATCCTTTTATACCAATGAATGGTTGTGACCTTTCAACTTCCAAGTTGATAGAATTGGTCATCATCCTAATGTCAATTGATGATCAGACCCTTCCTGGGTTACGACTAGAATGATCCTCTCCCTAAGAGACATGACCGTTAGCCAGGTCATATTTAAGTTCCTCCAAGGGAAATGTCAACCCAGTTGCTTGGTAGTGCCCCTTGGAAAGTCAAATTAAGACCCACCAAACATCCAACCTATTCAGTTCAACCTCATAACCATTCGTGCCTTTGTCCAAGAGGTGAGTCAATCCTTACCATGGTATCAACGATAGGTTCCTTTCAATATGGGGATGGCTACCCCTTTATGTAAATTGGGTATTTCCTTCAGTCCTAATCACCCATGCAGCAAGACACCACCCTCACTAAATGGGCATTAGAACCTCAATGAGGTTTCTTCTTCTAAGGTAGTACCATAGCTTAGAGTGTGCTATTTCATAGGGCTAAAAATGTAAGGACTTCCAAAGGGTTCAACCTAAATTTAGCCTTCATATCCGTAGATATCATCCTATGACAACCACCTCCTAAAGAGAAGTAGAAGGATGTCTCCACCCTTGCCTGCACTAACCTGAGATGTCATCCCATATTGGATGCCCGGGAAACCAAGTAGGTGCATGCCATGATGGATCTTAGAAGCCAGTCTTAGACTTGGAAGTAACAAGGCTTTGGATGATGACCAAGATCCAGTCACCATCCCTACTTTACCCTAGGATGCCTAGCCTTCACATGGTTCTTGAGAGGCTCTAGGTTGTTGCTTCCCTGCAACACAATAGCCACTTGTACAAGGAAGGGGAGCCTATATACCCAACCTAAGTACAAGTCCAAGGAGTGCTCATGACCATCCACATTTAGCATCTTGGAGAGCTCAGGTTTCCATCACATAATGATTCAACCTACTACAGGCTTGGGGAACTCATTACCCCAACCTAACCAAAAGGGGAACATGACAGGTCCTTCACAAACATCCCTTTAGGGGCACATGTATGTGACCTAAAAGCAACCTAGTAGGTTCTAGGGAGCCCATCCCTTAGGTCCAAGTTGTCACGATGACTTTGCAAGACACCGTGCATAGCTTGGATCTCATTGCAACAAACCAACACTTGAGAGGGAGGAAATTTTGACACCTCTGACAATTATATATATTGATTTTGTGGAATAAGAGGTTTTGAAAGGATGTTCAAAACTTTTACAAAGAGAACCAAACTACCTTTCCAAAAGACCTAGAGAAGGTAGGAAGAAAACAAGACAAACCAACAGATCCACCATCAGGGAACCAAATAGATCCCATGGATGGCCCACAAACAACTAACCAGAACAAAACAACAATAACTAAAAAAAAAACAAGCCTCTCATGCAAGGGAGGATCCATCTAACGAGACAACCCAATACCAAGAAGGTAAAACACATCCAAGGATCTCACTTTTCAATTATTTAGGCTGCTCAGCCCAACTTCTTTCTTATCTGAATCCTGCTCGTTTACATCCCATTTCTCCCAACCCATTAACACCAAGAATATATATTCTTACCGATAGGAATATATTTTATGATGTCATAACTAAATAATTAAAATGAAAAATAGTATATGATGTATAAATACTTGAGTTGAAGGATCATGGATATAAATAATGGTACACAACCATATACTCTTGGTTCATTAGTTAAAAATAATCAATACAAATTATGAATGTATGAATGAATTTTTACAAATAATAATATAATGTTATACTTATATGATTATAATTCAAGATCACAAATAATTGAATCTCTTATTAATGACAAATTTTGCATGCTAAGACAATAAAAAAAGTAATCAAGGTAATCTTAGCAATGAATTTAATGATGTTATTTACAAGATTACCCTTAAATATAAGCATAAATTGAACCTTCTATTAGAAAATTCCATATACAGTGCATATGAATACCAATGTACTTAATTCATTAGTGTTTTATTACACTACAAATCATTTGGTAACACTTTTATTATCATAGTATATAAAATCAATGGAGTAGTTAGTGTGGGCCATACATAACTCAATGTTTATTGTATTGGGGTATTTTTTTAGTCAATTAGTTAAAGGTTTATTACTTAAAAAAAAATTATATTACCATGGGATAATTGAAATAAATGTTAATATTTATGGATGTAACTATACTACAATAATATCCAAAACAAGGGCAGTGACGGTTTCTCAAGTCGTAAAAAATGAAATTGCAAATATTTGTCAGCTAGGGTTTGGATGATGGGAAGAGAAATGAAGGGCTATGAATTCAGTGAGGCAAGATATTCTATCTAGACAAAGAATTTTTTAGCTAGTATTTTTTTCCCTTTCTTTATCTTAGAAACTGTGCATGCAAATTATTATAAAGTTTTTATCAAATATTATATTTGCTATAGAATATTTAGATAAATTTCATTAGATTTTGAGTTTTAGTTTCCTTTCCATGGATTTATTTATAGTTAAATCCTTAGAATCATATCTAGTGGTATAGGTTAGTGAGCGCACCTCCGAGAGATTCTTGTTGCTCTAAGATAGGGTAATTTTTGGTAAATTTAATGGGTATTGGTTAGGGGCTTCAACCTTGAGAAAATGGATTGATAGGATTTGGAAGTCTCCAAGATTGATTCTATCCTTTATTCCCAAAATTTCTTTCTATATATTTTTTGTTCTAGGGAATAAAGATAAAAAATCCTAAAATGGGGTCCTTGGTTTATGGGAAGAGCAAGAAGCTTCCTTACTCGCTGGTATGAAGGCTTTTCACTTGAAAATATAAATCTATCCCTAGTACCAGTATGGGTTAGGATTTTTAGGTTACCCATTGAATTTTAAGAAATATATACCTTCAAGGCAATAGGCAACAATCTAGGAGAATTCCTTGAGGTTTGAGATACAACAAAATATGGATTCTTGGCTATTTATGCTTGAATATTGGTCATGATTGATATAAGTAAAGCTTTACGAGAATCAATAATTCCTAGGTATGGGTATACGATGTGAATCCAAACCATATATTATGAAAAAATATATTTTAGATGTAGAAGATGTCATGATGTGGGGCATATTGAGAGATCATGCCCTAAGAAGAACCCAACAAAATTATATGTAGAAATCCGTAAGAGAAACTTACAAATGGTTATGAATGAAGATGGTTTTCAACTTCCAAAAAATAGATCTAGAAAAATGAAAGAAAACAAATAATGGAGTTCAGTAAGGAAGGATATTAGAAAAAATACCAACTCTTTTGAGGCTTTAGCCTATGAAGAAAAATTAGATCAAATATTAGAGGATATAGTACACCAGTTTCAATATATTAACAAGGAATTGTCTATTCAATATGATCCTGATTTAAGGAAGAACATTCTCTATGAACCTACGAAATGTGTCTCATCAAATTTTGAAGACTCTCTTGAAGTACCATGCATCATTCAAGAAAAAATAGTTGGTAAATAAAATGTAATTTTAGAAGTTAATACCTCTATCATTAATAAGGAAATACTAGAAAATGAGCAGGATAAGTCAAATGCTTCTATAATAGAGCTAGGAGATGATAAATTTGATGAAAAAATAAATTGTGAAAGAATATTGAGGAATAGAATAATAATATCTACTCCTGATATAGGCAAGGAAAAAATAGGAAAACCCTCAAATTATCAAGCAATATTCAGGTAAGCAAGAGCAAACATAGAGAAAGGAACACAAACTAAGTTGGTTGAACTTCTCTTTACCAAACAATAAAATGATATTAGTAATATGCAAGCAAGTCCAAAGGCCCCTAATGAGACATGATTATTATCTCATGTAATATAAGGGGTGCAAATACCCCCTCAAAGCATAGGTATATTAGGGACCTATGTTTAAGTAATAAGCCTGATATTCTTTGTATCCAAGAAACTAAAATGACAAAAGAAGAAATTTTAAAAACTATGAAAGTAGTATGGGCAAGATGTGAATGGGATTCTATGGATTCTGAAGAAGTGGTAGGAAGAATTCTAACTTGTTGGAATCCTTCTAGAAACGCCTATGTAACCATTCATAAAACTAGGCATTGGTTAACCTCTTTAGTCACTTTCTACTTTGTAGATACTCATTTTATCCTTATTAGTGTCTATGGAACTACAAATCAGTTAGGTAGATTAGAAGTATGGAGTAGGATTAAATCCTTTATGAGAAGTAAAGACCAAGAAAATCGATTCATGATCATAGGAGATTTTAATGCCATAACCAATCTGGATGAAAAATTTGGGGTAATTAGGAAATTAACCCAAAGTATGAAATATTTCTCAACTTTTATTCAAAATAATAATCTATAGGAGGTTGAGTTTGAAGAAAAATATACTTGGACCAAAAATAGGAGAGGCTAGAACCTAATAGCAAAAAAATTAGATAGATGCATTCTCTCATATCATTTGCTAGATGAAGGAACTTGTGCTAAAAATAATTCCTTAACAAGGATTGATTCAGATCACTGGCCAATAAGAGTTAAAATGGTGGTTAGTGAATTAAAAAAATATCATATTTTAAATATGAGTAAATTTGGGAATGCCATCCTCAATTTTCTAATATGATAGTTCAAACATGGAATTCTTTAAGTAATGGTGGGTTCTATGCTCTTCCAAATCAAATTAAACCTATGACATCTAGATTAAAAGAATGTAACAAGAATAGTTTTGGAAATATTTTTGAGAAGAAAGAAGAAATAAAAGATAAAATTCCAAAAATATGAACATAATAATCCAAGCTCAGAGGAAAGAATTTGCTTAGTGAATATTATAATATTTTGAGTACGAAAGAGAAATTTTTGGAGATTAAAATCAAGATAGACTTTGTTAAAAGGAGATAAAAATACAAAGTTTTTTCATAGGATGGATATAGTACATAGATCAACATCCATAATTAGTAGAATTAAATCAATACAAGGGGTTTGGATTGAAGATCATAGTGAAATTAGAAAAGAGGATAAGTCTTTTTTATCAGAAGATTCCAGGATCAGAGGAGATTGAAGTTCTTAATGATAAAATTATTCAAGATGTTCCTTCAACTATAATGAATGAAGACAATAGCTAAATGATGGAGCCTATTACTCTAGAAGAAGTTCATTTAGATCTTTCTATTTTAATAAGGATAAATTCCCAGGTCTAGATGGGCTCTCTACAACTTTTTACTAACATAATTGGAATATAGTAGATGATTATTTATTGGTGGTAATGGAACAGTCTAGGGTAAAACAATACGTACCTTATAAATTAAATACAACATATCTTACCCTAATTCTAGAAAAGAAGGATGTTGAATTGTTTGGATTTTTTAGACTCGTAAGACTATGTAATATGGCATATAATATTATCTCCAAAATTATGGTAATTTGATTAAGTCCATTGTTAGAAAAAATTAAGTCCATTGTTAGACAAAATTATTTGTGAAAGGAAGACAAATTCTGGATGGGATCATAGTAGATCATGAAGTTATACATTCAAAAACTTCAAGAAAAGAGAAAGCAATGATCTTAAAACTTGATATGAGTAAATCCTATGATAGGTTTAAATGGGATTTTATTTTTGTAGTTCTAAAAAAGTTTGGATTCAGGAAGAAATGGGTTAGATGGATTAAAGCTTGTGTCTATACAATTTTTTTATTCAGTGTTGGTCAATGGGTTAATAACAAAATATTTTAAAACCAAGAGTGGCCTTAGACAAGGATATCCTCTATCTCCTTATTTTTTCATTATTATGGTTGATATTTTGAGTAAGAACTTAAAGAAGGCTTGCAAATATGAGCTTATAAGTGGACTTAATGTTAGTAATACTATCGACAACATTACCCATAAATAGTTTGTAGATTATACAACCCTTTTTAGAAGGGCAAGGATTAATGAGACCAGAGATTTGAATAAATTTTTAAAGGAATATGAAAGAGCATAAGGCTTACACATAGAAAGCATTGATATATGAAGTCAAGTCAATAAATGGAATTATGATGTTGGGTACAAAAGAAGCAAAAAGAAGGCAAAAATATAAAGTGGAAACCACCAGATGCGGAGTGGGTTAAATTGAATTTTTATGGAACTTCTAAATGAAGTCCAAGACCAGGAGGAGGAGGAATAATTGGATTTAATAGAGGAGAGATTTTATCTCATTACACTTTCAATAGTGAATTTTAGACAAATAATGAAGTTGAAGCTTGGGAAAATTTAGAAGGGTTAAAAATATGCAAACAAATGAAATGGAAAAAAGTATGGATGGAAGGTGGTTCTCTCATAGTAATAAATGTATTTTTCAGGAAAGCAAAGGGTCCATGGAACATATAAGAGATAACTTTGGAAATTCAAGATCTTGCTAAAGAGTTTGAAAAAATCAAGTTTACACATACATTAAGGGAAGGTAACAAATGTGTATATAGGCTATCCAATAGAGAGCTTTTTATTGAGGATCGTGAATATAAATTCTCCTTTCCATGGTTAGAGGAAGTAGTAAGTTTAGTTGAAGCTGACAAGAAAATGTTGATTGTTTGAATTAATAAATGATTAAGTTTTAATTTAATATTTTCCATTGGTTATATCTGTTTTATTTTATAATAGAAATGTGTTTTCATATAGACTATTTATTATAATTTTTGTGGTTGCACTTGTGTTTCAAGAAGGAAACTAGCAATCCAAATTTGGTAAAGCGGACTATGATAATGCGATGTTTTGGAAATATTACTCTACTAAGATGCAAGACATAGATAGTAGAGGTGAAGTTTTGGTATTGTGAAGACTACTATAGAAAAATGTCAAGAAGGATGCTAAATTCTGGAATATTTGTATTCATATAGAAAATTGAAAAGATCTAGAAAATGAAAATCTAGAATTCAGACATTTTATGTAAAATGATGTAGGTTTCTAGCTATGGCATCTCAATTGAGATGAGAAGTGTATCTATTTGTAAACTCTCAATCTACAGAAGACAGTTGTAATTTTTCAAGGGTGGTGGACCCAAGTACAACCCCTTATTGTCCAGTAAAAAAAACTATACTACAATAATGAATTACATAATATCAAAAGTTTAATCATTGTAATCATAATAAAGATTCTTGAAGTGCAAGCTAGGAGTGAATGTGAACTAAATGTGATCCTTACCTTTTATTTCTTAAAATATTTTCTTATGAGGAAAATTTAGGTAACATGCAATAAAAATAATTTGAAATCCCTAATTGAAGTTAAGGATGCCCTAGCTCGAAGTATGGATGCCCCATTTGAATGCAAAGGGAAGAATAAATATATGGAAATCCCTATCCAATCAACAATTTTTACAGTATAACTCATTATCAAGGATGCTATTATTAAGCATGATATAATGGTCCTTAAAAGTAGAGGATCAATATATAAGTTCTATGGATACTAGCCAAGATTTTCCAAGATTCATAATTAGATCAAGCAAAATGGGGGATCGATATTTAATTACTCCATTACCTTTATTCTAAAAGTTTTTTTTTCTCATAAAATTCTTTGTTTTGTAAATTAAGGATAAAATAATAGGTGACTAATTATAAACTTTAAATATAGGTTAGGTTAATTGGAATTCCCTATCAACTTATCAATAAGGATATTTTGAATAATAATTCCAATATTCTAGGTGAGTTCATCTAGGAGGGACTAACTACTAAGGAGCAAAAGCATGTTGTATATAACCAAAACTGTGTTTTCATGGATGTTTTAATACCTTTTTCATAATCATTAAAATTAAACCTAAGCTAAAAGAACGAAATCAACATGTAGATTATGAAAATATTTCACTTCATTGTAGTAAATATTATGGAATTGAACACATGACATGAGATTGTAAAAGTAAATTATGGAGAAAGATAAAAAAGTGTGACCATAAGATAAACTTCAAGATGAAGCAAGGAGATCATATTCTAGTAGAATTTGAACTAGATCAAGGATTTTCCAATATGAAAAGTGTTAAATAAAATCCCTTTATTACATAAGATGTCAATAACCATCATAGTTCAATTATATCAATTGTTAAAATAAATAAATAAGCATACAAGGAATTAAGTATAATGTGCAAATTCAATTTCAAAAGGAGTTAAAGGTAAATAGGAAGATTTGGAGAAATTTTTTAAAATAAAGAAGGTAGAATGGGTCAAGTTTATTCTAAACAAACAGTCCTCATTTTTCTCAAGTAGTATTAAATACTCTACTAGGATATATCATAATAAAGTGTATGGAATAATAAACCAAGGTTGTTTACCATTATTGTACCATATATTACTTTCTCTCTTATACCGAGTTTTCCCATTCCATCTCTTATGCAATACTAGGCCATGTTTATGAGGTATAAGATAAACTTGTAAAATTTATTCTTACTTGCTCAATACTATAACATAATATAAAAGATACTTGTCATAATATTAAAAAAATAATATAAAAATATTTTATAATAGCTTATAAAATGTCATGCATTATACACCTAGCCAGTTTTTATTCTATCCTAACATATGCTTGTTTTTTTACTAGGTTGTCTCTTTTCTACAAAAATACTTGCAAACAAATTACTAATCTACATCTAATATGATTGTACTACCCATAGTAGCTACTAAACTAGTCCTAGGGTTTGACATTGAAGATCCATTAAGGATTACTACTATGACTAGGATAAGCTTTCAAAGTGTTTGTATCGCTCCTACAATGGCTACATAACTAGTCTCAAAGGTTTAGAATGCAAATTTGTTAGGAACTAAACATATTAAATGCTAAAATAATTTATACTTTATACTAAAGAAAGTCATAAATAAAAAATAATTATGGGAATAAACAATGAGGTGCATCAAGATAAAAAAAAAATCAAAATAAATTGGTAAAGAAAAAGGGATAAAACCCATAAGAAATACAACACATGACTAGCCTTATTAACACTTTTTAGTATCATGCCATGATATATTTAATATTGCATGATGCACTATATACATCTACTTTATGAGGTATATACACTACTATGAGATAATGCATTGTATATATTCAAGCATTCTTTATGGACTATGCATCATCTATATTCGAGTCTCCTTGATGAGGTGAGACTTCTTCTTAGATAATTGTCTATGTATTTGATAGATGGATAAATACATTACTTGGATAGTATTTTGACAAAGATAACATTTCATACTATGCACAAAAGAAATATAAAATCTTAAAGCACTTGACAAAGGAAGACTAATCTTATAATTCCCAAACCAAGGTTCATTATTTATTTAGACACTTCTTATTCATCCATATTATTTATCCTTTTCATTAAAGTTTAGCATGAAATGAAACCTTTTCTCTTGGAGTTCAAATAAATGGTTAGTCTAAAGTCCTACATGTCCTACATTGCATTCATATACATACATGATTACTTACAACCTTAGCCATTTATTTCATTTCCAAAAGACATGAAATTAATAGACTCATTTATGCCTTGCCAAAAGTATTCATAAAATGAAAAGAAATTAGAAAAAAAAAATAGAAAAAGTGCAAGAAAAGGTAATGCACAAGATAACCCACATATATATATATATATATATATATATATATATATATATATATATATATATATATATGCAATCATTGATGGGCATAACAAAGGTGTATCGATCCATGTCTATATACCCATACCATCTACCCTATAATTTCCTCTATCTTCTATGAACATATATCCTTATGTGAAGGCTACTGTGCACTCATAGCCATACCCTAATAAGTCATCCTAAGTCTCTCTATCTTTGTTAGGTACCTAGGGATAGGAATATGGGAATATAATATTGTATTGTATAGTTGGCATAGGCCCACACATAACCCAAGGTTGGTTATATTATAATATTATATTATAATAATGACGAATATGAAAGGCTTATAAAGAAGAGATATTATCATTGTAAGGGATCATATTAAGTATTCTCTTGTAATAGTTGTGGCTTATAGAGTAGATTTGGAGTTATTTCTTAAATAACATTTTGGATCTTGCCCTATCTCAGGGTATTATCTATCTCTATGTCTCATTATGTAGATTTTATTTGTGGATGAATGATTTGATATTTTTGCATATTAGTGAATGATTTATTATTAATAAGAGTAGAGGTTCATAACAAGTGGTATCAGAGCAATGATTCTGGCAAAGTGGAGATTGTGTTTTTATGGATTATAGAATTAGGGCAATTTTTTTAGAAAATATCTTATCTTGAGGGTGTTTTATCTATTTTACTAGTAGTTATATTATAGAATATTCTTGCACCATAATGTAGATCTTTTTGAATACTATAAAATGACTAATCATATGATAAATTATTATCAATATTGCAAGATTTATGGTTATTTGAAGTTGGTCTATCAATGTTATTTTTGGGTTACATAGAAATTCATCAAAAAAGGAAAAAATCTTATCCTTCAATCTAATGGTCCAATTTAGATGATATTATTCTATTTTACTCAATATTTGAGGATATTTAAACTGAGTGGTCATATGTGTTGGAGGTATTAGATTATTTGGTACCTTACAATATTATTGTAAGGACCTATAGGTTAAATTTATGCCCTTATTCACAAACCCTTTTTCTAATATGTTGCTCAAATATTGCTAAGGGGAGATATTTTGAAGTCAGCTTGAGCACTCAAGTAACACAAATAGCAAAAAAAACCAATGCTTCTATCGAAAACTACACTCCAAGGTGGTTAAGCACTTTTTTAAAAATTGAGAAAGCTCTAAATAAGGTTACATTAATGTGCAAGTCTAGAATTGAACAATTTCAAGCTTTTCCAAGCGATGATATTAACACAATACTCCAAAATTTTGAAAATATACCAAAATGCCTAAAAAGTGTAATAAAGTTAGATTTTTGAAAGGTCGGAGTAGCACAACCTCAACATCAAGTAAAAAGCTCTTTCAACTAAAAACTAGAATTGAATAATTTCATACTTGTCTAAGCAATGATGTTAGCATTCCCACTATAAAGTCCAAAAATGAGTAAAGGATGTTGAAGTAGAACAAAGCCAGGTTTTTAGAGTGAAAGCACCACAAAGGCTCAAAATACATAAAATCAAGAGGCCGAAGCATCATCAAAGAATGAATAAAGTTAGGCTTTGTCAAGCAACGACATCATCAAACCCTATCAAAAGTTTGAATTTGATTAAAGAGGTCTTCTAAGAAACAAAAGACCTAATAATATCAAAATTTTTGGCTTTGGCATGCATCTATTTGAGAATATCTCTTTTAGATTTTTAACCACCTAAGTGCCTTCAAACTATTCAATCCAAAGCCATTGAATTTGAGAATGACATATTTGATAGAAAGTTGCAACAACCCAACCATTTGTAGTAGAAGATAGATATCCATGAACCAGATTATAAATACATTTGAATCAAGATGCAAAAAAAAATTTAGATCTACCACATAAGCAACACAAAAAACCAAATTGGCATAATATAACTATGACCTTTGTTCCCAAGAGTGTTCTCTACTAGGCTGTCCATCTAGAAGACCTATAACAATATTGTAAATCTTATGCTACAATATAGAAAAGCAGCTTATATATAGCTCAATCCACCTCATTATGAGGGTTGGATTTATAGCATTTGCTTGAGTATGTTTTGTATAGCCACTATTGTTGATTAATGAAAATTGAAAACTATTTGGCCTCCATTATGATTGCTATTGCAAAATTATATGAATTAATGTTATATTTTAATTCATTTTTGTTACACTTCATGATTAGTTTATTTTGTTAAAGTGAATTTTGCTCTTTGGATTTCTATTGGATTGCTTTTCATAAATTTTTAGAATGATTAAAGCATATAATAAAAAATGAAAAAACTATGTGATGCATTAGATGATGGTTGGTATATTAAGTTTCATTGGAATTTAATTGTGTAAGGCTTTTATGTTTTACATATTCATTGTTGTTACACTATATCCCGACCATATTTAAATGATTCTCTTAACACTTACTCTTTCTTGACCCTTTCGTTTATTTATTTTGTCTCAAATATCTTTTAAATTCCACAAGCATTATAAGGATTTGACCTAATCCAAAGGTTGAACTTGGAGGAAATTCCAATCATCTAATGTTGGCCAAAATTTAAGGGGTACATCACCAATTAGGCAAGTTTTGGACCAACATTTTTTGGCATGCTTAGTGGGATGAATTTTATCAATTCACCCACCTACTTGATTGAGCAAAAATTTGGTGAAATTATACTCTCTAAGATCATCTGATTATTCACATGGAAATTTTTTTGTGATATAATTAGCTAATAGACACCCAATTGCAACTTTATTCTAATTTTTTTATGTTTACAAGGTTTATGGCTAAGAAGCTTGAAAGTCCTTTGTCATTTTTTTGAGGTTGTCATACCATAGGCTCAGAAGAAACAAATATTTATCCCTTGAATCATCATATCCTATACAAATAATAGATTATATATATTTTGGTTCTCAAGAATTTCTTGATACTCCTCACTCGATAGCTATGGATCAACAAGCCCAACAACTTCCTCAAAATTTCCTTGTTGGAACACTACCAAACCACTTGGTTTAGTACATGTTAATTCCATTATTCAAGAAATGCTTAAGGCCTTACCCACTTATGATGGTATAGGTAAAACAACATATGAGCACTTCCAATATGTGGTTTCATTAGCTACAATTCATAATATCCATGAAGACATCATGGTATGGCTCCTTGCCTTATATTTTAGAGGGAAGATATCACAATGATACTGAAAACTTGAGGATGGAAGTATTTTTCATGGGCCATTCTAATGAGGCCATTTGTCAAAGAATTTAATGAATTGGTCAATCCTTTCTCATTTCTTACATAATTCATTACCATTATGAGATATACTCAAGAATCCATTACTAATTTTAATAGCAAATTTAGTCAAACTTGAAGAATAATTCCCCTAGAAATGAGACCACCTAGTCCTTAGACATATATATACTATATTTATTCTTTCTATCTTGACCTTGGTATTCAGATAAGGAAATATAACATGATGAATTTCCCTCAAGTTTATAAATTCATTGTTGTAGACACCCAAAAGTTGCACATTGCTATATCTACATACTTGTAGATCCTTTCGGACACTTGTAGGTTTACATAGTCCATCCTAGATACCCCTAGGCTATTGTTGACCAATGTAGACTATTGTAAATCCTCCTAGACATGCGTAGATTTTTGTAGTTATGTGTAGTCATGTGTAGACGGCCATAGTCATGCATAGTCATGCGTAGATAGCCATAGATTATCATAGCATCGTGTAGACTTTCGTATACCACTTCATCGAATTTCAGGTCCTAAACCCTCATAAGCCTTCAAGATCACATCCCATGCATTGGGATATCCTTCGATAGTCTATTTGTACTCAATTGAGGCCCCACGGGGTATTAGTTGACAAAAATAATTACCAAGTCAATTCCTAAAATCTAATTTAATGTTGACTTCACTTAAGTCACATTTTTAGGGAAAAATTGATTAAAAGAACTCTTAATCCTTAATTAACACTAATTGCATCCTCCCACATGTGTGTAATTAGGGTTAGCTAAGATATTTTCCTAAGAAACCCTAATCAAGCCCTAATTTGACTTAAGACCTCCTAATATTGATTAGATTTAATCCTTCTTCACACGTGTGAGGATAGGATATTTTCTATGAGGAATAGGAGACTTCCATGTCACAAACCCTAATCTAACTTTGGTTAGAACTTAGCCTATGGTTAGTTTCTTTCAATCTCCCCCTAAACCTTATCATTTACTATAAATAGTGGGTCCTAAACCCCTAATAAAATCTCTCTCCCTATTCGAAAAAAGCACATAAACTCTGCAAAAATAGACAATGAAGATTGAACAACCAGTTCTCGGAGTAGACAGTCGAATTTCCATAGCATATAGAGGCACCCCAGCTGCCTAGGAATCGATCCACCAAAGGGATTTTGCAAAAGGAACCTCATAGCTAAATTCACCCTCCGCCCCATGAATCCAGTCTCTGTTCACCCCCCAAGTGGTGAATTGGATCTACAGGTCCCAAATCACCTTAAATTTGGGAGGTAAGCTCTGTTTTACCATTTTATCAAGTTTTACACCCTTTATTTAAATTTTCAATGCATTTTTTGCAGTCGTTTTGTATTTCTAAACATGGGGCCTGACTAAGGCAAGTCCCCCATCACACTAACTCCATTTTACAGGTTCTTCACATGTTATTTGGTAGATTTGAAGAGGAAGAACATCATCAAACAACTACAAACCCACAGTGGCCCACATACAAAGAAGCCCACCTACATTGAGGGATGATTGAAGATGACATCAAACTTGTTGTAACATTATTAGAAGAAGAAATGGCTAAAGGGCATCATGTCCCTATTGTAACACATATCTTTCAATATTAATGAAATACAACCTTTTCATTTAGTACATCTATGTTTATTGTATTAATGGATCAAATTTTGATTTCTACCTATTTCATTCTGGCACACCCGATGGGACCCCCATAATGGATAGTGTCAGGCTAACTTTTTTTGATAAATTTGATATTATCCTATATTTTTTGTGTGTTGCAGGTACTAAATATAACTTCCAAAAAGATTTCCAAAGCCCTGGGAACCCTCTCAAGCCTTTAGAATAGAGATTTGGGGTCTCTAGACCCAATTCTCCCCCTGCCCCACAAATCAGATCTCAATTCACCCCCTGGGTGGTGAAGTCAACCAGATAGCCTCAAAAACCCCCAAAATTGTAGGGGTGAGCAGTATATGATCTAAGCAGACTATCCACATCATCATAGTGTAGGTATTTCCCATTTTTACCCCTCTATTTTTTAAATTTTGGAAGCATAAAGAATTCACTAGTCAAATGATAATGTCTAGGTGTACACTTGCCTTTATTTTGAGCTTGTAGAATCTTAATTTCTTTTTGAAGTTACAAAACCTGCAACTTTCTAGAAACTTCACTTAATTTATTTTTTCAAATAAATTTACATCTCTCTTCTCTGTTTCGCATGTAGTATAAGCCTACATAGTTTCCCCTTATGTTCTTATCATCTCCTGCTAAAAGAAGTATGCATTCTACAATTTAAGCAAGGGTTTCCTAATCCCCTTTTCCATGTCATTTAAATTTTGAAAAGAATTTTGCATTCTAAAGTTGAAATTTAGGGTTGTCTAATCCCCTTATTCCATACACTTGGATTGCATGTTTCCATGCTTTGAAAACTAGATTAATTTACTTTTGAAAAGGCATTAGGGTAGTTTCTCTTTTGAAAAGGTAATTAATTATTTTCTTACATTGCATACACCGTTAGAAAAACACAAACCCACACACACTCACGTGGTATTTAAACAAGTGGTGATATTGGACTTCATCCCCAATCCATCGCTCGAGATTGGTGTGGTAGGTGTTTTACCCTCCACCAACTCACCCCCCTAGACACCTAGCAGCCCCACAGGAGTGGTTTTATGGATTTCATCATTGGAAAATCCCCCACTTTTGTGACTAGGCCCTGGATTTCATCACCAATGATTTACCTGCAGAGTGGGACATGATTAATGCCTTCATCCACAAGGCTAGTGTAATTTTTGGAATTGGTAACTGTCATTCTTGACTAAGCCCACTCGAGGGTGAAGCGAAAGCATGGGTATGCTAGTAGAAGGTATTAGATAGTTCCACCTATCTTGATGAGAGGAATTTGTGAACTCGCTTCAGTACAGTGGGTTCCCCCCTTTCTAGGTGTAGACACCAAAATAACACCAATCCAATTATGCTACCAAGGCATTGATAAAATTGATGCACAAAGACCTTAGGGCAGCCCTAAGAGATCAATAAATGGTTATAACCACTCCTAAAACAATTTTGGAAGGTTCCTAGGCCAAGTAGGGACTTTTTGAGGCTTAGTTCCTATTTGTCCCACCCTAGGAGCAAATACAACATTCATCCAGGTGTGGAGCGAATAGCAGGTTTGATTGGTAAAAAGTCAAACCTGGACAAGTGACCACCAAAAATTACCACTTAACCTGCTCCTCAAGACATGCAGGTCAGAACCCAGGGCATGCCTTTGACAGCCCCCATAAATGAGGCCATTTTGGGGAGATTATCTTCCCCCACTAATGCATGTCGCCCTGATGGACAAATGGCCCCTTTGGCCTTGCATGCCCTTGCATGCCTTTTGCACATTTGACCTCATAGGTCTATAAATTGGATGGCATTCTCATCCACAGAGAGGAGGTCATTGCTAGTAATCACAATGAAGTGCTACCGAGTTATTGCCTTACATCTATTATGTCATTTTCATCCATAATTTATCCTTAGTGAGAGGTTATCGGGTGGCAAAAGAAGGCGCAATTTGACTCCAAAACCTGAATTTATTGTTTGCATACCTCATATAATTTGCCTAAAATACTTCTCCCCTTATTTTGCATCAACCCACATTGGATTGACGTAGAAATTTGGGAGATTTTTGCGGGCGTCCTGCCCTAGGATGCCCCCCAATTTGTGATAGTCAAATTTGTCCCACCCCCAGATGAATAGAAATATATGCATAATTTTAACACTATTTTTTAATTATATATTTTTAATATATCTCTAGGATAGTACATTTCAAATTTCATTGCATTTTGACTTGCATCGGCCGAGATATCACCATTTTATGATTTACATGTATGCGGGCCCCAATTTTGCATTTAGGAGAATTTTAGTAGGATATATAGAATATGATCACATGGGTATCCTTAGAATGTCATTTTATTCTTACTTAAAAAATATTGTAGGCTTCTGACATGTCTATATAGAGAAATTACTCGTTTGCCTTTTATAGGTTCACAAAGTGTGATGGGATTGAACGCAGTGACCATGCTTCCAAAACTTACAAAATTAGGTTATATCATCCCAAAATAACATATTTAATATCAATATTTAGTTTTTTTTCATTTAGAGCTCATTTGATACCTCTATCTTATGTGCACCTTTTTTAGCTTGTGGGGATTGCATGTTTTAGAATCATACATAGATGCTTTTGATATTATTTCATTTTCTTGTGTGGATATATAGGTGTAAAAATGTGATAGGAGACATTGGAGGACAAGTATTACATTGATGTAAGCGGCGGTGACATTGAGCCCGCCCACCTCGAGTGTGGGCATGCGGAAGAACAGTGGATGTGCACCACGTTCTTTGGGAGATTGATATCTCTTGGCACTATTTTTATAAAATATTGTATCAAGTGATTAAATTCCTCAATAGGAGGTATTGTAATTGAATTTTATATTATTTGATAAGGAGAACGCCCCATTTCACTTTATTGCTTGTCATACATTATCATTTACTTTGCATGCTTTGTTATTTGATTTCATAGGACTTAACACACATTTAAAAATTTTGTTTCTTCGGTTAGGGTGCACCATTTTTCCATTGCTGTAGTGGTTATCATAGTGGGACCCAGTCCCATTTTGTTTAGGTGATTTGTTGACTCAATTTTCAACTTTTTTTTGTTGCAGGTTTTAGTCGCTCCAGACCTAGGTGAACTTGGGACTGCTATTCGTGTCGCCCTGGGACGAATTCAAATCCGTACCTCCATGGGATGAATACAGACCTGTAATTCATCCTACCCTAGAGTTAATAGAAAACATCAAGTTTTTTGAACTGGGTTTTAGATCCAATAGACAATGGCAGAGAAGAGGTAGGATCTGAAACACTTTCTTCTTGTTTTGCATTTACAGAACTCTATTTTCTGTTCATTTTTGCTTTATGTGCTTAAGTAGGAAAGTAGAAAACTGTCACAAATTCATTAAGAAAAACACAAAATTTACAAAAATTGCATAGAGTATAAAATCATAATTAGGATTGCATCTCATTTGGCCTGATTGCTTGTCACTCATCCAGTGGTGGGTCTTCATTTAGGGTTGCTTTCCTATGCTTAGTGTAGTGGCTTTCATATTTCATATTTCCATCTTATGAAAGTAAAATGTTGCCTTTAAGCTTGCATATAGTAAAAAAATATCATTGAATTCTCTCTTGTTTACTTTATTTTGGATTAAAAGGAATCACATGCACCACGATCCACTTACACACTAACGAGTTGAACTTCATCCCCAACTGTTGGTAGAGCGCAAGTGATAGTGGTTTTCATATCCATCCACTTGGCTCAAATCCCATGAACCAGATCCATCTTGCCAAGGCTAGTTCCAAGATCCATCATAGCCCATGGGTTATAGCATGCATCACCCTTCGGGGAGGTGTATGGTAGACTACGGGTGAACTGGGTGAGGAACTGGTAGGACCTGTGCTCCTTGGCCGTGTGTGGGCTTCATTACCACATATCAGAGGTGGGATAACACAACCTGGAGTTCATAGCTAGGTTGTAGACCTACGAGTATATAGGTTAAATCCATTTTAACTTGAGAATATCATTCAACAACTATCAAACACGGGATACAAGGTCTCTTTACAACAAAATTGAAACACACTAAAACTAGTTTTTAGGATACACCTTTAATATACTAACAAAGATAAACATTTGTTTTATTATGTGTTTCACTTTTGGTATATTGTTTCATAAAATTTGTAATGAATATAAACATTAAAATTTTTTATAGGTATTTTTATGATGGTTTTCACCCGTAGCCAAGCCCAATCAAGGGCGGACGCTGCGAAGAGTGTACATGGAGATACAAGTCATCTCCGTTATAGTCCCTGAGATTTTGTCATACCACCATGGAGGGCTGACACTCACTTCAATACATGAATAGCTAGGATAGATCAGGGTCTCCAAGAGACCCCCAGATGAGATACCCCCGTGCACCAAGAGCCAACCCAAGGAGATTACTTCTATTATATGGACACATCAAACACTCATTTTAATGATGATTGGCTAGTGTGCGAAGAGGCACATAGAGATAGGGCAGTGCCACACTTTCATGTGCCTGTCAGATCAGAGGCATCCACTCAAGAACCGGATGCCCACAATGATCATTGGGTGGGGCATGATGACCACATATTAACCCCATGTCATCTAATTAGGGCTAGAGAGCCCATATATTAGGATGATGAGGCTCATCATGCAGGGAGAGCTAATTCAACCCTGCCTTTCCTCGTTCATGAGGGAATATATGAGAAAATCCATGACATTCCTCAAGAGTAAGTCACTGCGCGAGAGCGTTGCACCTCCGCACCGCATGAGTATCAGGAGCACCTGCCTCGACTAGAGCCATAGGTCAATGTTGCCAACCTCAATACAGGGAAGCATGTTATAGAGGTCTTGGATCACCATGACCAAGAAAGAGATCGAGGGGAACCATCTAGGCCACCTAGACCCTGAATGATAGAACAAGTCCAATAGGTGGTTGCCATATACGTAGAATACCAAACTCAATTCAAACAACTTCGACATGATAAAGAGCAACTAGACTGCCTGCATCATCTCGAGAAAGAACATATTAAATGTCAAACCAATGAGTTTTTCCAAAAGACCCTACATGAGCGAGTTTCAACCCCAAGAACTCATAGGGTAGAGACCTATCGAAGGCAACAACCCCTAGTTAGAGAGAGGTTACCTAGACCTTATAGAGGATTGCCTCCTAGACCTCCCCGGTATGATCAGGATTTGACTCCTAGGACTGATGCAAGACACCCTCCATGGGCAACCGCACAGGTTTATATAACAACTCCAGATATGCCTTACGAGGAGTATGATGGATATGAGCTAGAAGAAGAGCATGTAGAAGTGCCATATCAAGGTATGGGGGCTGTTTTGCAACCACCCTATAATAGGACTCACATTCCTTGCAACCCATCGTAGGAACAGGACAAAGAGGAGGAGATCAAGTCCTCTGATGCCCACAAGGCACTGCTAGAGCATCTCGAGTTAGTCGAGAATAGAACCTCTGGGTCCCAAAAGCCTATGTTACATCAGCTTCATAGTCACCTTGTGCATCCATCGGTTCCTATGCCTCCCTACCCTAAAAAATTCAAGATAACTTAGTTGGCTACATTCAAGGGGGAAGAGGATGCATAGGAGCATGTTACCTATTTTCTGAGCCAATGTTTTGGTATTCAGGACCATGATGCTTTGATTCTAAGAACATTCGTGACCACCCTCGCAGGCCCCACATTTGATTGGTTTACAAAAATACCAAAGCATAGCATCCACAACTTGGAACAACTCGTGGATGCATTCCTATAATATTTTATCTTCAATACCAAGAGGAAGGCAACACTTTCTGTCTTGGTCTGTCTCAAATAGTATGATGATGAGTCAGTTAAAAACTATTAAAATAGATGGAGGGCTATGCTTTCAAAAGTGCCCTATCTACTCCCTACATCAGAGTTAACCCAAATGTTTACTAATATCTTCTTGAGACCCATCTCCTTGTTTTTACAGCTCCAACAATACACCACTCTTGAGGACACCTTAGCACAAGCTAGGACCATCGAAGAAATTAAGATACAAGATGGTGAGATTGCAAAACCTCGCAAGAAGGAGTGGACCAAGACCACCAAAACCAACACAGTGCAACTAAAACCTGCTATGGTAAATCAGGTTGCCATAAGTGTTCTAGGGTCAGCACAAACACAATAGCCTTAAAATGTAGAGTATCATGCCACACCACCTGCAAACTATGAGAAAGAAACCCAGAAACAAGGGCAAAATCAACAGTGCCACCCCAAGCAGTAATTTATGTCCATAACAGAATCTATGAATTCCTTGTTTTATCGCCTCTACACGACCAGTTTGGTCCACCTACCTGAGATTAGACCTATGGATCCTAATGCACAAAATCCTAAAGGCTACCAGGAAGACTTGTATTGCAAGCACCAACAGAAGGGTCATGACATATTTGGATGCTACAAGTTCAAGAACTTGGTGCATGACTTGATCGACAACAAGTCTCTCACGGTAGATAAACCCATGGCGTCAAACAACCAATAGATGGAGGTCTTCAAAGATCCCTTGCTAGCCCATTGAGTATAGGCTAAGCCCACATCCCAAGTAAATGAGGTCCATCAGGCCTATCCCAAGTAGGGATTTATGGGCATGGTGAGCATTGTGACATGAAACAAGAAGTACCCAAGTCCAACTGTAGCCCCTACGGGTTCAAGCGTTGTTCTGTCAACTTGACAAGCTGCACTAACATCAGTGTAGACTCCTCCATATAGGTCTAGGGCCATGATTTAGATCAAAATTTCTTAGAGTTTGAGGACCACATCGACTAGGCTCTCCATCTACGAGCTCATCCAACAATTGCAACCTCACAGGGAGGCCCTGATGGAGATTTTGAAATCCATTGAGATGCAGCCCCAGGAAGCTAATTATTTCAACAATTTTGTGGGGCATGTATGCCAATGCACTGAGCCAGTAATCACATTCATGGAAGATGAGCTAAGCCCAGTCCTCATTGACATGGTGGATCCATCTTTACACATCATCACATGTGTGAATGGAACCCCATTCAAGAGGGTTCTGATAGACACTGGTTCATCTAGTAATATCATTACTATAATGACACTAGAGCACCTAAAACTATGTGCAAAGCACATCGTTGCGTCCACCTACACCATCTGAGCATTCAATGATGCTATATGCTTGATAGTTGGCATGATTGTCTTGCCCATTCAAGTTGGGGAAAAGATGATTCTAAAATTTTACCACATAATAGAGGGTGAGATGGCATATAACATCTTACTAGGTAGAACCTAGATCAGGAACATGAAGTGCGTCCCATCAATCATGCACTAGTGTTTGAAGTACATGTATAAAGGGCAGGTTCACGTTGTTTTAGTAGACCTCGAGCCATTCAAATATTGCAACCTGGTGCAACAATTTCCCGAGTCGACCCTACCATCACATCATCTGGACTTCTAGTTGAACAAGTCTTATATGGGTTTGATTTTGGCATCACCTCCTCTTGTAGATCAGCCTTCATCATAGTCCATCCCATGTTTATCGTAAGCTTCGTAGACATCATCATCATCTATGGCCCTATTGTAGAAGGACACCAAGAAGAGGCTCATCGAAGAGGTTCCCCTAATAGTTTCCATCATCTCCTCTAAAGAAGTGCCTAGCATGATGGAGTAATGGGTGGTTTATGAGCCCATCATGGAATGGGCCCAAGAAGAACTCTCGTTTCCCCCTTCACCATGATCATTGATCACAATTGAGATGGCTAGTATGGGTCTAGGGGAGTACATGATTCAAAATGTCATGGAAACACCTACAGTTGAGTCCACGTAAGACATGGGTAGACCTCTCCTTATGAGAGGCACCATTGTGCCTTTAGACCTCCATCTTAATCAGACAAACTTTATGTATGGAGGTATTGATTATGGCATAGAGCCCTAGTAGCAGGAGGAGGAAGACAAGGAGCCTTTTGGGGAGTATATTGATTACTTGTCTAACCAAGATTTTGTATTGAATTATTTTGACCTATGAAATTGGTAGGGTTTTGGATTACGTAGATATGAGCAGGGTATGTAGTCCCCTTTTCAACTGTAATATCAGATGGCATATGAAAAATTAGTATTAGGGCATAACAACCCATTGCCCCTGGATGTCCTCATGGATGACATTGATTGCTTGTACATAGGTCAGAGAGATGAGTTTTCTAGGGACCCCTACGCCAACCCACACACCATATACTCATTGGGAGACTATTTTTTGATATCGGATGGGAACCCTATAATCCTTAGTGACACCCTCCCCCATTTTGAGAGAGGCAAGAGCTTGCAAGCATGTCCTCATGTTTGTGATGAGGGCCCCTCTTATGAGTGGACCTCAGATGATGACTTTGATTATGAGGTAGTGTCGTACGATCCATTTGAGTCGAACATTGATCATTCGTAGGTCATCCCCATTGATGATGAGCAGGATGAATTCATGCACATGTTCCCCATCGATGATCCCATCTGGCAGCAGCTCCTACCTCCTGAAGAGCTAGTCCACCCTCAAGAAGTTAGATCACCTGGTGAAGGCGTCATTCATTTGCTCCAACTACTCGATCCTCACGTGCCAAGAGCACCACAGGACGAGAGTGAAGAAGTCCTCATCCATGATGATGATTATGAGGAGCAAGCATATATGGGACCTCATCTGTCGAATTTTCCAATTCCTATGGATAGAGGTGAGGGAATAACATATGATAGTGATGATGAGGATGAGACAAAGAGGGCCTCCCTTGGTCCTCCTTATTTACGCCATCGTCACCAGCCCATCGACATAGATGAGGTGTATCGTTAGCTATGCATTGACCCACACTTAAGGGCAAGACCAGTCAATCTGGATTAGATATATCATGCAGTCTTTTTGGACCCACCGACTCACATGGAGCTGCTTGAACCCAATGATCCCATCCTACAATCTATTCATAGACAGGATCCGATGATACCTATCCCCCCACCACCGCACTTGGGGGTAGGAAGTGATACAGATAATGAGTCCTTCACCCATGGTCCTGGAGAACAAATTCATTCCATAAATATGATCTCCATTGATTTGACTACACCACTCCACAATCAATCGATCCTTCCAAGCTATTGCACCTTGCCCTAGATGCTATCGACTGGGATCACACTGATTTACTCCCATCACCTTCTGAGTATTGGCCATGTGGTGAGATGTTTCATTTCACCCCAAACCTTACTCAGGATTTCTTTCATGCTAAAGAGGAACCTGACATTCCCATCAATGATCTTAATTTAGTAGATGACATCCACTTGATACCTACTCCACATCATTTGGAGGATAGATCACATATGTCAGTCAAGCCAACTATTGACTGACACATAGGCTTAGATCTAGATAATTCGTAGTTTATCAAGCTAGGGGAAGGCTTATCCCCTGAAGAGCAAGTTGTATACACTCATATTATCCTAGAGAGAAAGCAAGCTTTTGCATGGTCATACAAGGATATGCCAGGACTAGACACAAATTTGGTCATGCATAATTTAACACTCAACCCGACAGTCAAACCGATAAAGAAAAAGTTACAAAAGATGCATCCAACAGTAGCCTTTATGGTGAAGAACAAGATACAAAAGCTCTTGGATGCCCAATTTGTTATCCCTACAGATTACCCACCATGGTTTTCCAACATGGTTCTCGTCAAGGAGCCTGATGGGAGGATTCGCATATGCACAGAATTTCGAGATCTAAACAAAGTGAGTCCTAAGGATGGATTTTCTTTGCCTAGAATCGATGCACTAGTAGACACAACAACAGGCCATAAAATGCTTTTCCTCATGGATGATTTTTTTGGATATAATCCAATTTGTATCAACCTAGAAGACCAGATCAAAATGGCATTTATGACGCCTTGGTGAATGTTTTGTTATAGGGTCATGTCCTTCAGTATCAAGAACACTGACACCACCTATCAGCAAGCCATGACATACATCTTCCATGATTACATGCACAAGATATTGGAAGATTGCATGGATGACTTATTGGATAAGTTTATATTATGTCATGAGCATCCCGATGTCTTATGCAAAGTCCTCGATCACCTCATTGAGCACAATTTCAGGCTTAACCCCAAGAAGTGCGTCTTTGGCATAACATCTAGAAAACTCTTGGGTTTCATAGTCTCCAAGCAAGGCATCGAGGTGGACCCTAATAAAAGTCAAGGCTATCCTAGAAATGCCTCCCCCAACCACCGTAAAGCAAGTGCAAAGCCTACAAGGCAAAATTGTATCTATTAAATGCTTCATAGCATAGTTGTCAGATAAGTGTCGACCAATGAACAAAATCTTGCATAAGGGAGTTACATTCCACTAGGATGATGAGTGCCAAGAAGCCTTTGATGAGATAAAGCAATACCTAGCTTTGCCACCAGTCTTGGCACCTCCTCGACTAGAAGTATAGTTCTATTTATATATCTCAACCATTGAGATCACACTGGGGGCCATGCTAGCCTAGAAGAACGAGTTTTTCAAAGAGTAGGCTACTTACTATCTTAGCCACACCCTGGTCAATTATGAGGTTCGATACGCATATGTCAAGAAGTTGTGCTTAGTAGTGGTTTTCACCACAAGAAATCTATGCCATTATATGCTGGGGCATACTACGTATGTTGTGTCAATAAAGAATCCATTGCGATACATTATGAGTCGTACTTATCATAGTAGTTGCACAACAAAATGGATCATGCTGTTAATGGAATTTGACGTAGAATTAATCAAAAAAAATATGTCAAAGGTCAGGTCATCATCGATCAGATCATAGAGGCTCCTCTTGAGGATGATCAACCTGTTAGCATGGAGCTGCCAGATTATGGGGTCTTCCATATCTCAGAATCGCCAGATCTTGTCGAGCCTAAGGCCCAGGCCGATATGACCCTATTCTTTGATGGCTTCAAATATGAGCGAGGGGGTGGAGTGGGAGTCATGTTATTTACACCATATGGAGCTCCATTGACTCTGTATTTTAAACTCAATTTCCTATGTATAAACAACAACACAAAATATGAAGCCTTACTCATAGGTATTCAAGCAGCCATCACCATGAAAATCGGAAGGCCCAACATGCTATTCTTATAGGTTCTCCCCCAATCAACTTTTGCTAGGGATGCAATTTTAAAGGGTCAGGCAATTCATGCCATCAAAGCTTCTATGCAGCAGGACTGGTATAATCCCATTCAAGACTACCTCAAGCTTGGTAGCATCCCACCTCGATTATCGCATACCGCCAAAAGGACACTCAAATAGAAAGTGGTAAAACATGTCTTATTAGGAGATATTTTGTGTCATCAAAGCTATGAGGGAATTCTCTTTCATTGCTTGGAGCAAAAGGAAGTTGCTTGGGCCATTTTCCAAGCACATGATGGTACATACGATGGCCACTTTAGCGGCATGGCCATCACAAAGCGCATCCTTCATATGGGATATTACTGGCCATGTTTAGAGTAAGATTGTTGCACATATGTTAAGAAGTGCATGAAGTGTCAGCATCATGCTAATTTGATACATGTACCTTCACAGGCCTTGCAACCCATCCAATCGCTTTGGCCACTTTTATAGTGGGGACTAGATCTAATCAGGAAGATATCCCCTACATCCTCAGGCCGTCACATGTTCATCATCATGGCAACCGAGTACTTCACCAAGTGGGTGGAAGCAATTCATCTTATGTCAAGATTGGACCCCACATAGTGGAGTTCATAATGAATCATATAATTTGTCGTTTTGGTATTCCATCCAAAATCATTTTGGATAACAGGAAATCATTCAAAAACAAGGTTGTGTGAGTTTTAATGAATAAGTACAAAATCAAACATAACTTCTCAACATCACACTATACACAAGCAAATGGGAAAGTGGAGGCCTCAAACAAAATGCTAGTTGCCATCCTTAAGAAGATAGTCAATGGAAGTCATAAATATTGGCACACGTAAATCTCTCTTGCCCTATGGGATTATTGCACTAGTATTCGTATGCCCACTGGGGCAACCCCATTCTCACTAGTGTATGTTGCAGAGGTAGTCATGCCTCTAGATCTAGAAATCCCCTCACTGCGCATATCCATGCAAGAATTCATCGATGATGATACTTCATGGTAGGCTCGATTGGACCAACTTAGGTTGCTTGATGAATGATGCATCCATGCCTTGGAGAATTTGCGTGTTTATCAGGAGTGACTAAAGAGAGCCTACAATATGAAAGTCCATCTTAGGGACTTCCAGGTTGGTTACCTTATCCTAAAAGAGAACCAAAAAAATTCTAAGTTGCCATACCACCTGAGGGATAAGTTCACGGTAAACTGGTTAGGTCCTTTTGTCATCACCAGTCAAATAGGACCTAGAACGTATCGACTCACCTCTCTTGAAGGAGTCGAAGATCCTGAACCCTTGAACATCATCCATTTGAGTTTTTTCCATGCTTAGAGCACCATAGTGTCCTAAAATGCTCCAAGGGTGCCTTAACCTGCTTGGTCAACCCAAAAATGCTCCTAGGTGGTCTAGAACCATCTAGGTCACCCAAAATAATCCAAGGGTGCCTTAACCCGCTTGGTCAACCCAAAAATGCTCCTAGGTGGTCTAGAACTATCTAGTTCACCCAAAAAACTCTAAGGGTGCCTTAACCTACTTGGTCAACCAAAAAATGATCCTAGGCGGTCTAGAATCGTCTAGGTCACACCAAAATGCTCCTCGGTGGTCTAAAACCATATAGGTCAACCAAAAAGCCCCAACGACACCCATAAGCCCTTTTGTCACCACAAAAAGCCCCAAAGGCACCCATAAGCCCTTTGGTCACCCCAAATGCCCCAATGACCCCCAATAAGCTCGTTGGTCACATATACATACATATATCAATAAAAAATTCAAAAACATCATCAAAATATCGTAATACAAAAAATATTGCATCGCATGCATATACATACATATATATCAATAAAAAATACAAAAACATTATCGAAATATCAAAAATCCAAAAACATTATCAAAACATCAAAAATACAAAAATATTGCATTCTCATCAAGCTGCATATCATTGTAGTATTGCCTGCATTAGGCATGTCCTTCATCGCACATTGCATTTTTTTAGAGTGGCTTATACATGGCTAGCATTTAAATAGTACACTAAGCATAATGCACAATCAATATTGTCGAGGTCATCAATCACCTCATTCCATATTCTGCCTATCATTTCCATCTATATTTCCTACATTTCCATAGTCGTGTCTATTCCCTTCACTTAGCCATTTTTTTTAGAATATTAGTAGGGTTTTCGGTCCCTCAACCATATCCAGTCTCTACTCAGATTTTTTAGAAGGCTAGTGATATTTTTAGGAGGTAGAGTCTTGCTTATATTGTGCCTTGTATACATCAAATCCCAAAATATTTCACACTAATAAATCCAAGTTTTGTGAAATGAAAGATGAAACCCATAAAGTGGTCTAGGGTAACTTGAGCAAAAAGTTTTTCCTGCTCAACCCCCTGTGCGAATGGTTCAAAGATGCTGAGAATTGGCAAAAGGACAAGCTCTTCCCTATCCAATTACCCAAAATAAATAGTGGATTTCACCACTATCAAAACTTTTCAACAACCCTTGATCCCTAAAGTCGTAAGTATTTGTACTATACGTCCCTGAGAAGGATGGATAGTCATCCCCAAGGCCTAAAAGATCAATCCCATTCCAAAGAAAATTCCCCAAAAGTTCAAATTTCAAAATCAAAATCCTCAAAAAGCAACAATCAAATATAATAGTGGCTATCACCACTCCCGAAATCCCTTGCTTAAAGAAAATAAAATACAAAATAAATAGTGATTATCATCACTACATATGAGCAAGTATCCCAATAAAATTGAATAAAAATAGGGCGCTTGAGCTTGAATCCCTGGAATTCTTAGCATTTGAAAAACCATCTAGGTGATCCTCATTACGGGTTTGGTGGATAGCCTATCTGGCAATGGTGGTATCCTAAATGAATGAGGATATGTCTACCACATTAGCTTTGTGAGTGTGTAGACCAATGTTTGCATGTGGACGAGCTAGATTTTGGTCCCCTATAATGCCTCGTGGTATAATCCAACTGAGTACATAACTACGGATTATGGCATTCATAGAGTGATTCTCATTACAAGTTTGGTGGATAGCCTATCTGGAAATGGATTTATCTTTATGCATCTCACATGAATGAACTCACTTGCACACAGGGATATTGAGTATCCTGGTCATCCTAACAGATACATAGCTTGTCAAAAATTCCAGCATGGTTAATATTCAACTTTTGAGCAATTGACTAGAATGTTTGAGTCTCATGAAAACCTCATAGACATCTTATAAACATCATATCATTCATATAATTTCACCACATCCATTTCAATTCCACTATGCACAAATCCATTACATAATCTCATAGCAAAAGTACATATGAATTAATGCATTCTATATCGTCTATGGTGGTAGCATAATATGTCATATAGTCTAAACATTTTATGATCTAGATCAATAAATCATCCATATCGTCATACATCCATGCATGTACAAAATGAGATGAAATCACATTAAAACATATGCATACATGATAGACATCCATCATCATATCATAGATCAATAAACATATTGCACATCATCAATAAATCCATACACCACATTGCATTCATACAAAAAAACAATAAGCAAAACACATGATGACAAATAACAAAATATCATATATATATATGGGGTAAAATAGTACATCATAGTTTACAAAATTCCTGAAGGCTACAATAAGGTGGGTCATCAAACCTCACCCACACCAAAAATAAGGCCCTATCCGTGTCAACCACCATGATCACGTAGGATCGATGCGATGACTAGTACTACCGCTCGTAGTATACGACCATTGCAACCTATCCGATCAACTGCCACCTTCCTGACTTCCACAAACCACCTCGATCCCCCACATCTATAAGATAGACCACTCTATCTTACTTTGTTAGGTCCGATGAGAGGTGCTGCCCCCACCCAAATTTAGAAACCGTCCCTCGAGCTGGATCACCTCCTGCTCTAGCTCACTCTTGTAGGTCTGCACCTGAGCTTCCCATGCCTGATATGTCTCTACCACATGTAGTATTTGATCCCATAATCACCCCACCTCAGTCTCTAGCTCCTACACTCATGCCCACAGAGTTGTAACCTCTACCAGGTCACATTGCCCCTGCACCTATACCTACAAGAGATCCCTCTCCTACCAAACCCTGGCTAGCTCTACCTGCAACTCGATAAATTGATCGATTGGAGCATCTTGCTATTCATGCACCCCTTGATCCTCCATATCCACATCCTCATCCTCACCCTGATCATCCATGATCAAGAGGTCCACCTGCTCGTCCATCTGGTAGGGTGACTCTGCTCGATCTTCCTCAGGTGAATCCTGAGGCATATCCTCACCTACCACCACTGAATCTTCCCCAAGGACCTCCTATTATGATAAGACCTCAGATGATGACTTTGATTATGAGGTAGCATCGTATAACCCATTTGAGTCGAATAATGATCATTCGTAGGTTATCCCCATTGATGACGAGCAAGAGGAATTCATGTGCATGTTCCCCATTGGTGACCCCATATGGCAGCAGCTCCTGCTTCCTGAAGAGCCAGTCTACCCTCAAGAAGTTAGACCGCTTGGTGAGGGCGTGCTAGTCAAAAAGTGACTAACTACAGAAAAATAGCTGATGCACCTTTTTGCATATTTTCCAAGAAGACCGAAGTGGCCCATATGCTAAAGATCAAAGAAAAAGCAAAACACCGCAAGGAGGAAAAAGTGTCGCGATATCGCGACATGTTGCATTTTCGCGGTCCAAAGCAAAGAGAAAGAGCAAGGAGGAAAAAGTGTCGCGATATCGCGACATGTTGCATTTTCATGGTCCAAAGCAAAGAGAAAGAGCAAGGAGGAAAAAGTGTCGCGATATCGCGACATGTTGCATTTTCGTGGTCCAAAGCAAAGAGAAAGAGCAAGGAGGAAAAAGTGTCACGATATCGCGACATGTTGCATTTTCAAGCAAAGAAGAGAAGAAGAAAAAGTGTCGCGATATCGTGACATGTTGCATTTTCATGGCCAAAGAGAAGAGAAAGAGCAAGAAGGAAAAGTGTCACGATATCGTGACATGTTGCATTTTCATGGCCAAAAGAGAAGAGAAAGAGCAAGAAAGAAAAAGTGTCACGATATCACGACATGTTGCATTTTCACGGCCAAAAGAGAAGAGAAAGAGCAAGAAGGAAAAAGTGTCGCGATATCGCGACATGTTGCATTTTCACGGCAAAAGAGAAGAGAAAGAGCAAGAAGGAAAAGTGTCACGATATCGACATGTTACATTTCTAAAAAAAGAAAGAAGAAGAAAAGGCGATATCGCGACATGTTACATTTTTGTGGCTAAGAGCAACAAAAGGGAGCAAGGAGGCAAAAGTGTCACGATATCATGACATGTTGCATTTTCATGACTCAAAAAGGGAAGAAGAGAGAAACAAGAGTGTCACGATTTCATGACATGTCCAATTTTTGCCAAGGAAACAGAGTATATTTTTGGCAACTAGGGACATGCACTGACATCAGGTGCTGATTTCTGAAGAATGGTCTATTGATTATAACCTGGCAGGTCCGTTGGATGATTGCAGAATAACAGGCTCATCTAAAATTAGCTAGAAGGAAATCTATCCAATCTACAGGAAATCCATTGTATATTATTAGAAACTGTAGACAATTACTTGTAATTGATTGAAGAAATTAAATGTACGTAGTAGAAGATACTCTTTTTAGGGTATAAATAGGAGTGAGTCGACCATGAAAAGGGGTCGGCTCTTGGACGTTTACAAGCTTGATGTACATGTACTGGATTACAAGCAATAAAATATTTCTTCTTCTGGCTTCCAAAACTTTTGTGTGCAAGTGTATGTATCTGGTGTTTTAACTTTTATTCATTCTAAGTTTTATAATGTATCTATTCTAAAATCTGGACTGTGCATCTATAAAACTTGTTTCTAGAGTTGAACATTAAAGATATTTACATGTATTTAGATGAACATCTAAAAGTCGCACTCAGGAATTCATGTTTTCTATAAGAAGATATAAAGAAAACTCTGAAAGTAGTAATCTGCATCATCAATGTTTGTTGTTGTCTAATCTATACCATGAGAAAAGTTCTAGCTTAGGCTATATTTCCCTTATCTCTTGTTCCCATTTTCTCTAAAAAACTCAAAGGAACCAGCCTTCTCTGGAGACTAGACAGATGATCTCAAGCAAGATCTGTCTATTCAATGTTGGCAAAGTCTAAGGCGCAACACTATTAACCGAAGGCAGATTTTGTTCCAATAGTTTTTGGCATGCCCGGTGGGACAAGCAATCCCACAGTATTGTATAAGTTTTGGTGTTTTACCTTAAGAGCCTTTTTGTTTGAAAATCTCAAGAAAAACCACCTGGCGACTCCGTTGCAATTTAGACCATAAAAGAAAGACCTTGTCTAGAAACCTTCTGGTTATATAGCCATATGATAACCAGATCCCGAGCTAGAAACTCTGAAGAACCTATCGAGTTCTTTGAACTACATCTCGGAAGCCTAAAAGCACACCCTGTGCTAGCCGCACGATCAAATCCGCCCGACACCATTAGCACCTCTTTAACACCCATTGTAGGAGCATCTACAAGCAATCCCATAGTGGTTGTAACTCCTTTAGCAATCATGGCAGCCGCCCCTGCCCTAGCGCATCTTGTGTGGAATCAAACTGGTCCTTTAAACTTAGGGGCACAAAATCAAATTCCACAAGCTGCACTAAAAGCATTGCCAACTTTTGATGGAATAGGCAAAACAACAGATGAGCATTGTCTAGATGTATCATCGCTAGCATCTATTTACAATATCACTCAAGAAGATGTAATGGTCAGATTGCTAGTTATATCTTTGAAGGGAAAGATGCTCTATTGGTACAGAGCGCTCCCCGCTGGATCCATTACTTCTTGGGCAGTGCTTGTCGGCCGTCTGGTCGATGAATTTAACATACATGCAGATCCTTTCACATTGCTGAATCAATTCACTATCATTGAGAGGCATCCACGAGAAGAAATCCAGGATTTCAACATCAGATTTACCAGAACTCGTGATAGAGTACCGCAGGGCCTAAAACCCATGGAAGAACAAGCTATATGCTATTACTTAAGGGCTTTTGATTCAGATCTCAGTATGATAATAAGGCAATCCCGTGTAACCACTTTTCCTAGGATCTATTTAGAGGCAACAAAGGGCGAAGCTGATCTCATCGCTACAAAAAGATATCCATCAAAGAGTCTATTGCCAATTGTACCAGAGCTTTCCCAAGCATCAATTTCTAAACTGCCTATACTCCCATCAACACAGGCTCTCCCATCTATAGCCGCACCTCCTACATTCCTTGCATTACCAGCTACACCCCTTGCATCAGCTCCCCCCAATGATCAATACACGACCATAATTGATACAATGAAGACATTGTCAAATGAAATGGCATCCATGAAAAAGAGAGAGGCTGAACGGAATATCCAAGCAAGAATATTTCCACAGATACAAAAGGAAGGTGCTTCGACAAGTGGAAGGGTACAAGAGAGAAAAAATGTGGTGTATGCAAATGAGACAGGAGATAATGGAGAACCCGCTAATTCTGATTACTGGTGTACCACTTGCAATGATCCTCATGGAGAAGATTCATGCATGATTCATCAACATCATGTGCAAGCGGTTATTAATGAAAGAGCCAAAGAAACTGGCAAGGGACAGGTGAACATAATTAGAGAAGTCCACCACAATTTGGCAATGCCATCCATGGAACAAGTCTCGATCCTGACAAGGTCAGGAAAAAAGTCGTTACAAGTCGACCCTAAGGAACTCCAACCACTAAGTTTTCCTCCTGCCCCCAGGGTGACTCCATAGAAAAACCAGTCTAATGAGAAAGGACGTTCTGATCCTCCTCAGACTCCTATGGCTGCACCAAGAAAATAATTTCCTCCTAGAAAAGGGAGTGAGACTCAAGAGCAAGCGAAGGAAAGACTCAAATTTCCTTCATTAACAAAAATACAAAGAACAGAAGCTACGCAGGTCTACAGAGACAGATATGACGCATCGACTAGTGGAAGGGAGAAAAGTGTTGAAGTATCCCCAGCTGCAACTCTTTCGTTCAACATTGTAGAAGAAATGAAGAGGACCCCTTCCAAAATAAGCATGTATGATGCACTGCAAATTCCTGGTCAGATCGACCTCCTCCAAGAATCCTTAAATTTAAAGAATGATACCTCTTCCTCAAATGTTATACAAGCAAATGTTGTGTCAACCTCTGGGAAAAATAGACCGCCCCCATTCTATCTATCCTTACAAATGGAGGGGTGGATAGTTCACAATTGCATGATTGATTCAGGGGCCGCAACTACGGTGATGCCGAAAGCCGTATGTGACATAATGGGGATGGAATATACTCGAAGTCATCCTGGTGTGTTGCAATTAGATGGTACTCCAGTAAAAACTATCGGGGTGATCAAAGATATCCCTATTCAACTCCACAGAATGCCAGAAGTAGTCGTCATACAAGAAGTAGTTGTTGTAGACTTAGAACCATATTTCGGTATGTGTTTATCCAGAGAGTTCACAGCCAAACTGGGAGGTTATCTATCACTAGATTATTCGCATTTGGAGGTACCTTTCAAAGGTAAAAGAGTCAAGATCTACAATGAAAAACCATCTACTTTTCATGTGGAAAGACTAGAAGAAACAACTACCATCAACATGATGTCCGAGGAATTGGAGAATATTGATCTAATGGAAGAAACCATGGAGGAACTCCAATCTGAAGATCAATTTTTGATGGAGAATTTCAACGCTATGGTAGAGACAGAAATAGGAAGCTATTCCATTGAAAAACCAAAAAAGCTTCCTGTTGTTGTCCCTAAAACAGGTGATTCAGCCAACCAGTTATGGAAATTGTACTTTGACGGGTCAAGGTGCAAAAATGGAGCAGGAGCTGGAATTGTTCTGATTTCACCTACTGGAAAAGAAAAGGTTTTTTCATATAGGTTGACATGGAGTTGCACCAACAACGCGGCTGAATATGAAGCTTTGTGTTTGGGACTTAAGAAAGCTAAAAAACTGGGTGCAAAATAGCTGCTGATCTATGGAGATTCAGAGCTGATTGTTAAACAGGTTACTGGTAAATGCATTTGTAAGCAACATTACCTAAAGGCTTACAAAAACAAAGTGTTGGATCTATTGGAAAATTTTGAAGCACTAAACATAAAATCCATTTCCAGAGAAAAGAACACCCATGCAGACCTGTTAGCATCAGTAGGATCCAATTTTTGCCCAGTCAGTAATGTTATTCAGAAGTCTAAAATAGTCAGACTTATATACAGGCCTTCTGTGCCCGACAAGGACATTTTTTGGCAAGTATTCAAAAATGACGAGCAGATCCTAGATTTTTTGATTCATGAGATGAATTGCTCTACAGAAAGAGCGTTACAAGAAGAGGACGAAGAGAGCCTTATTCAACTAAAAAATAATCATATCCCCAAGGGACTGATCACCCTGGAGAGCCTTTTCGACAATAGCGATAGAGTTGTAGGTCGAAGGATCAAGGTAGATGAACGTCGGTATAAAGAAATAGAACTAGAACCGGGAAAAATGATCAAAGTAGGGACAGATTGTACAAAAGTAGAACTAGAGAAAATAAAATAGTTATGTAGAGAGTATCCAGATATAATAGCCTGGACTTATAGTGATCTGAAAGTGTACAGGAAAGAGGTCATTCAGCATACCATCGAACTAGAGGAAGGAGCTAAACCTTTTAGGCAGAGGCAGAGGCCTGTGAATCCTAAAATTGAAGCCTTAATGAAACAGGAGTTGTTAAAACTCCTGCGAGGCTAAGATAATATACCCAATCAAGCACTCTACCTGGGTGGCAAATTTAGTTCCAGTCCGCAAGAAAAATGGAGAAATACGACTATGCATCGATTTCAAAAATTTGAATAGAGCCTCTTTAAAGGATCACTATCCTTTACCCTAGATTGACCCAATCCTTCATACTGTGGCGGGAGCAGAAAGGTTTTCTCTGTTAGATGGCTTCTCTGGTTACAATCAAGTTTGGGTGAGAAATGAAGATCAATACAAGACTGCGTTCACCACTAAGTGGGGAACATTTGCATACCAAAGGATGCCCTTTGGATTATCCAACGCAGGAGCAACTTTCCAAAGAGCCATGGACGTAGCTTTTGGGGAGCTTGCAAACAAAATTATTGTCGTCTATTTAGATGACATGACGGTTTTTTCTCACAACAAAAAGGACCATGCCACTCATCTGCAGCAAGTGTTTGAGAAATGTAGAGAATTTGGAATATCACTAAATCCAAAAAAATCTATTTTTGCTGTGGAAGAAGGAATACTCCTTGGGCATGTTATTTCTAAAGTTGGGCTGTCAATTGACCCTGATAGAGTGAAGGCACTTCTTGAGTTGTCGCTTCCAGTTAACAAGAAAGGTTTGCAGTCCTTCTTTGGGAAAATAAATTTTGTCAAAAAATTCATTGCGGACTTTGCCCAAATAGTTAAACCAATGACTGAATTATTGAAAAAGGATGCTCCTTTCAAATGGACAGAGCCAAGGAAAGAAGCTTTCCAAAAAATTCTAGAAGCCATCGCTCAAGCTCCTGTGCTAGTTAATCCTGACTATTCCCGAGGTTTCATACTATATGCTGTCGGAGAACAAGGTAGTTATGCTGCAGTTCTCACTCAGAAAGGAGCAGATGATGAAGAAAGACCCATAGCCTTTCTAAGTTCCACCATGCACAAACATGAGGAAAGGTACAACTTCATAGAAAAACAAGTATATGCAATTATGAAATCCTTGAATAAGCTAAAACATTTCTTATCCCGAGTCGGACGATGGTGTATGTTATTCATCCCGATGTAAGGAACTTCATAATTCAAGGAGAATTGGGTGAAAAAAGAGTTGGATGGGTGACTCGCATCCAAGAGTATGATGTAGAAATACATCCTACTAAAATAGTCCAAGAATTGGCCAAGCAAGCTGCAAGTGGATATGGGGAGAGCCACCCCGTCATGGCAAACACAGAGCAACACCAAGACAGAGTAGGTTCAAGTTGGATCGATGACTTTGTGAGGTATTTTCAGACTGGGTCATGTCCTGAAGATATGAACGCTTCCCAGAGAAGGAGATTCAGAACCCAAGCATTGAAATATACCCTTCGAACAGAGGGGTTGTACAAGATTAACATCGATGGTGTATTGTTAAGATGCATTCCTGATAATGAAAAGCAGAAAGTGTTAGATGAATTTCATGGAGGTTTTTTAGGGGGACATTATGCAGGCCGAACTACAGCTTTGAAGATCCTTAGAGCTGGATGTTATTGGCCTTCCATCTTCCTAGATGCGTACAAAGTGACCCAGAGGTGTGAACAGTGTCAGAGGTATGTGGGGAGAAACAGGAATGCACCTATGCCCTTAAAAGCTATTCAAGTCGAGGAACCATTCCAGCAGTGGGGGTTGGATTTCGTAGGGATAATAGAGCCAAATTCATCATCAGGCCACAAATACATTCTCACTGCCACAGACTACTTCACCAAGTGGGCAGAAGCAGTGCCTACGAAGAAAGCTGATTCGGAAGTGGTGATAGAATTTGTCGAAAGTCTAATCACAAGGTTTGGCGTACCAGATTCTTTGATTACAGACAATGGATCCCCTTTCACCAGTGCAAAGATGATCGAATTCGTCAGTAGATATGGAATTTACCTGAAGACTTCCTCTAATTATTACCCATAAGGTAATGGATTAGCTGAGTCTACTAATAAGAATCTTCTAAGAATTCTGAAAAGAACATTAGAGGACAATAAGAAGAACTGGCACTCACTCCTGAATCAAGCCCTGTGGGCCGACAAAATCTCAATCAAAAAATCAATCAATACATCGCCATATGCTTTGGTTTATGGCAAAGAAGTTGTTCTACCGATTCATATGGAGATACCCGCGTTGAGGATGCTAAACCAAGTTAACGAAGATGAAGGTCATCCAATGGATGCCCGATTGATGCAACTTCTACAGCTTGAAGAATCTAGGGAACAGGCCTACGATCATCATCAAAAGCATATGGTAAAAACAATCGGGTGGTTCGATAAGAAAACCACTTTCAAGAAATTCAAAACAGGTGACCTGGTATTAAAATGGAATGTCAAGAAAGCAAAGCCAGGACACCATGACAAGTTTGATGCGTTCTGGGAGGGGCCATTCGAAATTGTTTCAGAAAAGCAATTCAATGCCTTCCAGTTAAAAGATCAAGATGGATGGGTTCTACCCATCACGGTGAATGCTTTTCACCTAAAATTGTATTTCCAGTAAAAGCTACAGATCACCATTATATGTACAGTATATTATAAGTTTGGAGTTTTGTAAATATTTCCCTTTTTACGGCCTAATAAGAATCATTTTTTGCGGACTAGCGGGGTCCGATATTTTGAATGAAATCTGGAGGAAAAAATTCGAATTTTCAAAAATCTGGGGCTGCCGCGTGATCGCCTGAAAAGTCGGCGAGAAGGGATGAATAAAAAGAAAGTTTCGAAATATGTTATGTGTGCTCCTCAGGATATTTCCAAAAATTTTCCACCGCAAAATGTTTTTAAAGCAACCACGTGCCAGAAGTCCAGTGGGAGAAGATAATTAATCTGTCAGTTAGCATCTTTTCGAGCATGGGATAATTTCGAGTCCCCAAGTGGGTTTTTAATGAGCCGATGAGCGTTTTTAGGAGTTTCCTAAGAAATATGGCAAGAACAAAAACCGAAGAAAGACAGACAAAATCAAATCAACCAACCATCATTTAATGCATTAATTTTGCATGTCCTCCTAGGTGATATAAAATTAAATTCAAAGATTCAGAGAGGCATTTCGCCATTTGCAAACTTGCTCAAGGCTCCTGGAGAAGAAAAGAAGCAAGGAATTGTCTCTGTGATGCTTGAGAAGCCAGAAGTCTCGCCAGCCACTGTTATACCACTGCACTATAGCGTAGCGAGGAAAGAATTGTGAAGTAATCAGAGGAGGTTCAAAATCTGCATACCTGATAATTCGTAATGGCTCCAAAGAAGGCGAAAGACCAGGCAACATCTACCTCATCACTCCCGACTACTTCGGTAGTGAACATAAGGGAAGAAAATAGTGCTAGTTTTATTGACAGAGACTCCCGGATTGCAGATACGATAATAACATGGAAGGACCCGACGGAGATTCGGAGCAATATAAAGAACCGGGTAGCAACTGGGGTTTCTGCATCTTCTCCTTCAACGTTTGCATACCATTCTTTCTTGTACTGGTATGTATATATTCCTGTCCATCCCTGCCCAGAACTGGTAAGGGCAATTGCAAATTTCTATGATGAAAAAGGGAGAAAAGTTAGGGATTTTTCAGGGAAGGTCCTTTTTCCTCTGTCCAAAGATGCTTTTGTTTCTGCTTTCGCTGCGGGTCGTGTCCCCCCCTTAGAACCTAAGAAATTTGACCCCTTAGAACAGGCTACATATTTTGGCTCATCCAAAAAGGTGAGGGGTTTCCTAGCCACCCAGCTAAAAGATCTTCCAGAAGGGGCAAATCCACCAGAACCCCCAATTGACAAGGCAACTTTTAAAAACCCTGAACTATATTCCATCTTGGCCATGATTACGAGACTAAAAAATGATGAAAAGGTTCAAAAATGGCAGGTGGCTATAGCAGAGTGTTTGTCGAACCCCAAAATGTATGATTCGACTATTATGAGCAGGAGTGTGAGACCTATTTTCTTTGACTGGCCTGGGTTCTTAAGTGCAGAAATTCATGAGGGTTTGGCAGCATTGAAGGCTGGCACCCAGTTTTCTTTTAGATACACTTCATATTTGGTATGGTTATTCTTTTATTTCATGTCTCAAGAGTTAGCTTTCATTTCAAAGAATGATAAGAATGAAAAGGGAGAAATTTTTCCAGTATATGAATGGACTAATGTGTTATACAAGTCCGAATCGTATTATGATTTCAATAGGGAATTTTTGGGCCCTGCACTAAAAATCATGTATGGGCAAATAACAAGATTGACCCCCAAAGCGGAAAAGGTATTGCAAACCAAGTTTGCAGAGGAGGGGGATTGGTTTATCCTAACACAAGGAGTGTGTATCAGATTGTATGGGTTTACAGACAAACCCTTTTTACTTCCCCATTATGTGACTGATAGAATCTTTGCCTTAGAATATGTAAGGCAAACAGAAACCATTAATGTCAAATTTGGGACTGGAATTGGAAAAACCAGTACCTGTAATATGCCCTTTAGTTTTGAAGGGATTACTATTTCAAGGAAGGGGCAGAATGAACAGATAGCGGAGTATTTAAGAAAATTGGGTCTTATCGAGATCCCGCAAAGATGGAAATATGACCCCATAAGCAGGTTCGCTGAGAGACAGTCCATTTTGAACAAAACACATAAAAAAGAATTTCATGTTAAAATCAGGGATGATATTGAGGAAAATAGGAATAACACAGAAGATGTACCATTGGAGTGGCACATAGAGAAGATGGAGCCTTTGCCTCCTTGGCATGACTTTTATGAAGTAATTGTTCAATTTGACCCAGAAAATAAAAAGGCTCATCAGTTGACAGAGAAAAAAATCGCCCAGATTCAGAAGAACAGGCCAGATTGGGATGTGGCAAAAATTTGAGAATGGTGGGTAATGAGAGTTCAGACAAATTTTATTTCATCAAGATATCCCACCAAAAATGACAATCTATTCGAAACTCGATATGCTGAACACCATGACTCCTGGGGAGGAAGTTTCCCTGTTAGAATCCCTCCAAGCATAGGAAGTGGTCATTCTTCTGCTCTCGAAGTGTCCCAGCCACCTGAGAAATCCCAGCAGCCTAAAGCTGGTAAGGGAAAAGTGATTACAGAGGCTCAGAATCTTCCCCTTGTTCAGACCAAACCTAGGACAGCTAGGAAAAGGTCAATAGAAGAGGTCTTTACTGAAGAACAAGGAAAGACTTATAGTTCGAAGGCCGCCCAAATGATGTTGAAAATGGGCTATGATGGAAAAGGGTTGGGCAAAGAAGGACAGGGGAGAGTTGAACCTATTCTAGTCCATCAAAGAGAGAAGCATCTAGCGCTTGGGGCAGATACCCTGACATCCAGACATCATTCCTCAAAGGTTGTAAAATTTGTTCCACCTGCAGACTCGGGTACAGAATCTGATGAACCCATGGCAGAAAGAATGAGGAAATTGAAAATGATGGCGGATAGGAGAAAAGACAAGAGTATTATTCAAACCTCGTCTAGTGATCAAGAGCCTCAAGATACAGAGGATGACTCAGGGAAAGAGACTCAGGAAGGTGAACCAGCCCATACAACTGAAGGAAACACCGATGCAGATGCTCAGAACATTGAGCATGAAACTTCACAGAAGGAAGTCCCACACGGCCCACCCAGTTCGGCTCAAGAGAGCCAAAAGAGTGAAAACAAAAAACAAATTTTGGTTAAAAAGGAGATCTTGATGGTAGAAGAGCAGCAGGAGAAACAAGTTATAAACTTAGACGAAAGTGATGAAGAAAATGAAACTCCTGATGCAAAAAAAATGCAGAGTGAAGAAATTGTCGTCAGTGAACATGAAGGAGAAGAAGGACACCAACAACCAGCCCAACCGAAAATAGGTATGCTTTCTTCACTTTCTCCTTCTCCTTCTCCTACTCATTCCCATTGTAATTCTCCTTCCTTTTCTAAAATCGACAAAAATATAATGTCCTTGCCAAAAAATTACCTTGTTCTCCCAGAAATGGCAGCATCTTCCCAGAGTCCGCTAAATATTGGGTCCGTAGTTGCTCCCATTCCATTTCTCCCTAGCATTGACATCCCAGCGGCTGGAGTTACAACTTCTCAAGGGACTGAGTCACAGTCCACCATGGCCAAGATTGAAAATCTAAAAAGGGTGAGCAGGAATGCTTTAGATTGGTGGACTTCACATGCAGCTGGAGATTCTAAAGCACCGGCTACTGTAAGAGAAATCATTGCTTTAGATCCAGCCAATATGCAGAGAAAGAAGTTGAAGTTAACTCCCATTACCAAGAAATCAAAGGGAGAAATGACCGTGGAAGATTACCAGGCAGAAGAGATAAACGAAGATATATCTCAACTGCCTATGCAAGATGAGTGGGTGAAAGCCCAAGCACATTTTGGGACCATATACTTACAGGGCGGACACTATCAAGAAATGTTTTTGAAGGAAAAAGAGAAGAGGAAGGAATTAGAGGCTGTAGTGAAAGAGCAAAAAATAGTAGAGAAGGCTCTTACTTTAGAGGCTAAAAAATGGGAGGGTAAATTCAGTGCTGCTGCCAGTGAAGTGGAAAAAGGTAAAGAAAAGTTGAGTATAGCAGAAGCTCAGATTCAGGCATTAAATACATAGATACAGCAGCTACAACAACAGTTGGTCGAACAACAAAACGCCCCTTCTAGATTTTCAAAAGATAAAGTAAAGAGCATGAGGAAGGAATTGTTAAAAGATTTGTTGTTTTTAGTATTAAAGGCTAAACCTGTATTGTTGTATTTGGCTAAAGTAAAGGAAGCTACCGAAGTAGTAAAACAGGAATTTGAGGCTGTCGAAGCATTTTTATTAAAAAGAGAAGATGCGGCCACTAAAATTCAGATTTTGTCGGAAAAGATGCCAGGAAGCATGGAAGCCAAGCTCAGAAGCGAAGCCTGGTCTCAAGCTAAAATAGCAGCAAAGAACTTCTTTAGGAAGTTTAAATTGATAGCGCAGGGAAACAAGTTTCTGCACGAGCTTGAGGATGAAGCGAAAGGGTTGCTCCAAAATCTTGATTTGGCTATCCAAAATGGGCTTCCTTACCTCTGGGATGAAGGTTCAAAAGTTTTGAAGGAAGAAGTCCTTTCGGCATCAATAAAAGCTTTTGTTGAAGATGAAACAGACATCGACAGCTGGCAGGAACCTGTAGGAGAAAAGCAGGTCATGGAAATGATCCAGAGGTTAACACAGATTAAAACCTGTTTGCAAGAACTGATTTTAAAACAAAAGATCATTTCTTATGATAAAGTGGAAGAATTGCAGTATGTCTATCAACTTTTCATCGATTCTTCTGATCTAGAAGATGAAGACTGGAATCAAGTGTGCAAAACTTATCAAGAGATAATTGCAGCCATGGACAAAATCAGAAGATCTAAACATCAGGGGCAGCAGCCAGCAGCCAGAGCTGGGACCAGCTCCCAGAATTGAATTTTTTGTGTTCTTCAGACAAAGGTTAAGTCCCTAAGCGGTAAAAGAAAGGTTCTGATAAGGTAAAGATCACCTATATTCCAAAGTGCATTCTTTTTCTTTTATCTTTGTTTTTCCACTCGAAATTTTACTTTTTGCAACTGTGCTGGTGACTCCATTTCCCAATGGATGAAGGCCTGGTCCCTATTTTTGCGAGCAAAAATTCCCCCGAAAGGCGCCAAGAATGTTAGTCAAAAAGTGACTAACTACAGAAAAATAGTTGATGCACCTTTTTGCATATTTTCCAAGAAGACCGAAGTGGCCCATATGCTAAAGATCAAAGAAAAAGCAAAACACCGCAAGGAGGAAAAAGTGTCGCGATATCGCGACATGTTGCATTTTCGCGGTCCAAAGCAAAGAGAAAGAGCAAGGAGGAAAAAGTGTCGCGATATCGCGACATGTTGCATTTTCGACGGTCACAAAGCAAAGAGAAAGAGCAAGGAGGAAAAAGGTCCTTGTGACACAAGGCAAAGAGAAAGAGCAAGGAGGAAAAGGTGCCACTACCTGACATGTTGCATTTTTTTGGTCCAAAGCAAAGAGAAAGAGCAAGGAGGAAAAAGTGTTTCACGATATCGCGACATGTTGCATTTTTCATGGCCAAAAGAGAAAGAAGGAGCAAGGAGGCAAAAGTGTCACGATATCGCGACATGTTGCATTTTCACCACCAAAAGAGAAGAGAAAGAAGCAAGAAAGAAAGGTTCGCGATATCAGGGAAAAAGAGAAGAGAAGACAGCAAAAAGAGAAGAGAAAGGGCAAGAAGGAAAAAGTGTCGCGATATCGCAACATGTTACATTTTCACGCTAAGAGCAACAAAAGGGAGCAAGGAGGCAAAAGTGTCACGATATCGCGACATGTTGCATTTTCACGACTCAAAAAGGGCAGGCAGGCAGAGAAACAAGAGTGTCACGATTTCGCGACATGTCCGATTTTTGCCAAGGAAACAGAGTATATTTTTGGCAACTGGGGACATGCACTGACATCAGGTGCTGATTTCTGAAGAATGGTCTGTTGATTATAACCTGGCAGGTCCGCTGGATGATTGCAGAATAACAGGCTCATCTAAAATTAGCCAGAAGGAAATCTATCCAATCTATGGGAAATCCGTTGTATATTATTAGAAACTGCAGACAATTACTTGTAATTGATTGAAGAAATTAAATGTACGTAGTAGAAGATACTCTTTTTAGGGTATAAATAGGAGTGAGTCGACCATGAAAAGGGGTCGGCTCTTGGACGTTTACAGGCTTGATGTACATGTACTGGATTACAAGCAATAAAAGATTTCTTCTTCTGGCTTTCGAAACTTCTGTGTGCAAGTGTATGTATCTGGTGTTTTAACTTTTATTCATTCTAAGTTTCATAATGTATCTGTTCTGAAATCTGGACTGTGCATCTATAAAACTTGTTTCTAGAGTTGAACATTAAAGATATTTACATGTATTTAGACGAACATCTAAAAGTCGCACTCAAGAATTCGTGTTTTCTATAAGAAGATATAAAGAAAACTCTGAAAGTAGTACTCTGCATCATCAATGTTTGTTGTTGTCTAATCTGTACCGTGAGAAAAGTTCTAGCTTAGGCTATATTTCCCTTATCTCTTGTTCCCATTTTCTCTAAAAAACTCAAAGGAACCAGCCTTCTCTGGAGACTAGACAGATGATCTCAAGCAAGATCTGTCTATTCAATGTTGGCAAAGTCTAAGGCGCAACACTATTAACCGAAGGCAGATTTTGTTCCAATAGGGTGCTATCCATTTGCTTGAACTACTTGATCCTCACATGCCAAGGGAACCACAAGACGAGAGTGAAGAAGTCCTCATCCATGATGATGATTATGAGGAGCGAGCATATATGGGACCTCATCTATCAGATCACCCAATTCCTATGGATAGAGGTGAGGGAATAATATATGATAGTGATGATGAGGATGAGATGAAGAGGGCCTCCCTTGGTCTTCCTTATTTATGCCATAATTACCAACCCATCGACATAGATGAGGTGTATCATCAGCTATGCATTGACCCATGCGTAAGGGTAAGACCAGTCAATCTAGATCAGATCTATCATGCGGTCTTTTCAGAACCACCAACTCACATGGAGCTCCTTAAGCCTAATGATCTCATCCTACAATCTATTCATAGATAGGATCTGGTGATCCCTATCGCCCCATCCCTGCATTTGGGGGTAGGAAGTGATACATATAATGAGTCCTTCACCCATGGTCCTGGAGAAAAAATTCATTCCATCAACATGATATCCATTGATTTGACCACACCACTCCGCCATCTAGTCGATCCTTCCAAGCCGTTGCACCTTGCCCTAGATGCTATCAACTGGGATCATGCTGATTCATCCCCATCACCTTCTGAGTATTGGCCATGTGGTGAGATGTTTCATTTCACCCCAAAACTTACTCAGGATGTATTTCATGCTAAATAGGAACCTGATGTTCCCATCAATGATCTTAATTCAACAGATGACATCCACTTGATCCCTACTCCACATAAGTTGGAGGATAGATAGCATATGTCAATCGAGCCAACTATTGACCGACACATAGGCTTAGATCTAGATAATCCGTAGTTTATCAAGCTAGGGGAAGGCTTATCCCTTAAAGAGCAAGTTGTATACACTCAAATTATCATAGAGAGAAAGGAAGATTTTACATGGTCATACAAAGATATTCTAGGACTAGACCCAAATTTGGTCACGCATAATTTAACACTCAACCTGACAGTCAAACCGGTAAAGAAAAAGCTACAAAAGATGCATCCAATAGTAGCCTTGATGGTGAAGAACAAGACACAAAAGCTATTGGATGCCCAATTTTTTATCCCCATAGATTAACCACCATGGTTGTCCAACATGGTTCTCATCAAGGAGCCTGATGGGAGGATTCACATATGCACAAACTTTCAAGATCTAAACAAAGCGAGTCCTAAGGATGATTTTCCTTTGCCTAGCATTGATACATTGGTAGATGCAATAACATGCCACAAAATGCTTTTACTCATGGTTGATTTTTACGGATATAATCAGATTCGTATCAACCTAGAAGACCAGATCAAAACGATGTTTTGAAATCTTGGGGAATGTTTTGTTATAGGGTCATGTCCTTCAGTCTCAAGAACACTAGCACTACCTATCAGCAAGCCATGACATACATCTTCCATGATTACATGCACAAGATATTGGAAGATTACATGGATGACTTATTGGCTAAGTTTCTATTATGTCATGAGCATCCCGATGTCTTATGCAAAGTCCTTGATCATCTCATTGAGCACAATGTCAATATTAACCCCAAGAAGTGCATCTTTGGCATCACATATGGAAAAATATTGGATTTCATAGTCTCCAAGCGAGGTATCGAGGTGGACCCTAATAAAGTCAAGGCTATCCTAGAAATGCCTCCCCTGACCACCGTCAAGTAAGTGCAAATCCTGTAGGGCAAAATCATATCTATTAAATGTTTTATAGTGTAGTTGTCGAATAAGTGTCGGCCAATGAACAAAATCTTGCATAAGGGAGTTGTATTCCACTGGGATGACGAGTGCCAAGAATCCCTTGATGAGATAAAGCAATACCTAGTTTTGCCACTAGTCTTGGCACTTCCTCGACCAGGAGTACCATTCTATTTATACATCTCAGCCATTGAGATCGCACTAGGGGCCATGCTGGCCTAGAAGAACAAGTTTTTCAAATAGCAGGCTACTTACTATCTTAGCCACACCCTAGTCAGTTACGAGGTTCGATACGCATATGTTGAGAAGTTGTGCTTAGTAGTGGTTTTTACCACTAGAAATCTATGCTATTATATGCTGGGACATACCATGCATGTTGTGTTAAAAGAGAATCCATTGTGATACATGATGAGTCGTACTTATCATAGTAGTTGCACGATGAAATGGATCATGCTGTAAATGGAATTTGACCTAGAGCTCATTGAAAAAAAACTATCAAAGGTTAGGTCATCACTGATCATCTCATAGAGGCTCCTATTGAGGATGATCAACCTCTTAGCATGGAGCTACCCGATGATGGGGTCTTCCATATCTTAGAATCGCTAGATCCTGACGAGCCTAAGGCCCATGCCGATGTGACCCTATTCTTCGATGGCTTAAAATGTGAGAGAGGGGGTGGCACGGGAGTCATGTTGTTTACACCATAGGGAGCTCCATTGCCTCTGTCTTTTAAACTCAATTTCCTATGCACAAAAAATAACACAAAATATGAAGCCTTACTCATAGGTATTCAAGCAGTCATCACCATGAAAATTAAAAGGCTCAATATGCTATTCTTACAAGTTCTCCCCCAATCAAATTTTGCTAGGGATGAAATTTTAAAGGGTCAGGCCATTTACGCCATCAAAGCTTCTGTGCAGTAGGACTGGTATAATCTCATTTGATACTACCTCAAGATTGGTTGCATCCCACCTAGATTATCGCATACCACCAAAAGGACACTCAAATAGAAAGCGGAAAAGGATGTCTTGTTAGGAGACATTTTGTATCATCGGAGCTACGAGGGAATCCTCCTTCGTTGCTTGGAGCAAAATGAAGCTACTTGGGCCATTGCCCAAGCATACAAAGGTACATGCGATAGCCACTTTAGTGACATGGCCATCAAAAAGCGCATCCTTCACATGGGCTATTACTGGCCATATTTAGAGAAATATTGTTACACATATGTTAGGAAATGCATGAAGTGTCAACATCATGCTAACTTAACACACGTACCTTCACAGGCCTTACAATCAATCCAATCAGTTTGGCCATTTTTGTAGTGGGGACTATATCTAATCAAGAAGATCTCCCCTGCATCCTCGAGATGTCACACATTCATCATCACGGCAACTGAGTAATTCACCAAGTGGGTGGAAGCAATTCCCCTTACGTCAATGACTGGACCCCACATAGTGGAGTTCATAATGAATCATAGCATTTGTCATTTTGGTATTCCATCCAAAATCATTTTGGATAATGGGACATCGTTCAAAAATAAGGTTATGCATGTTTTAATGAATAAGTAAAAAATCAAACATAGCTTCTCAACACTATACTATACGCAAGCAAATGGGCAAGCAGAGGCCTCAAACAAAATGCCAGTTACCATCCTTAAGAAGATAGTCAATGGAAGTCATAAATATTGGCACATGCAAATCTCTCTTGCCCTATGGGCTTATTGCACTAGTATTCGGACACCCACTGGGGAAACCCCATTCTCACTAGTGTATGTTGCAGAGGCAGTCATGCCTCTAGAGCTAGAAATCCCCTCACTACACATATCCATGCAATAATTCATCGATGATGATACTGCACGACAGGCTCGATTGGACCAACTTATGCTACTCGATGAACGATGCATCCATGCCTTGGAGAATTTGAATGTTTATATGGAGAGACTAAAGAGAGCCTACAATATGAAAGTCCATCTCAAGGACTTCTAGGTTGGTGACCTCATCCTAAAAGAGAACCAAAAAAATTCTAACTTGCCATCCCACTTGAGGGATAAGTTCACGGTAAACTGGTTAGGGACTTTTGTCATCATGAGCAAAATAGGACCTGGAACATATCGATTCACCTCTCTTGAAGGAGTCAAAGATCTCAAACCCTTGAACGTCATCCATTTGAGGTTTTTCCATACTTAGAGCACCATAGTGTCCCAAAATGCTCCAAGGGTGCCTTAACCCACTTGGTCAACCCAAAAATGCTCCTAGGTGATCTAGAACCATCTAGGTCACCCAAAATAATCCAAGGGTGCCTTAACCCGCTTGGTCAACCCAAAAAGGCTTCTAGGCGCTCTAGAACCATCTAGGTCACCAAAAATACTCCAAGGGTTCCTTAACCTGCTTGGTCAACCCAAAAATGCTCCTAGGCAATCTAGAACAGTCTAGGTCATCCCAAAATGCTCCTAGGTGGTCTAAAACCATCTAGGTCAATCAAAAAGCCCCAACGACACCCATAATCCCTTTGGTCACCACAAAAAGCCCCAAAGGTACCCATAAGCCCTTTGGTCACCCCAAATGCCCCAATGGCTCCCGATGAGCCCGTTGGTCACATATACATACAGATATATCAATCAAAAATTCAAAAACATCATCAAAATATCGAAATACAAAATACATTGCATCACATGCATATACATACATATATATCAATAAAAAATCCAAAAACATTATCGAAATATCAAAAATCCAAAAACATTATCAAAACATCAAAAATACAAAAATATTGCATTCTCATCAAGTTGCATATCATTGCATTATCGCTTGCATTAGGCATGTCCTTCATCACACATTGCATTTTTTTAGAGTGGCTCATACATGGCTAGCATTAAAATAGTACACTACGTATAATGCACAATCAATATTGTTGAGGTCATCACTCACCTCATTCCATATTCTACCTATCATTTCCATCTATATTTCCTACATTTCCATAGTCATGTCTATTCCATTCACTTAGCCATTTGTTTTAGAATGTCAGTAGGGTTTTCGGTCCCTCAACCATATCTAGTATCTACTCAGATTTTGTAGAAGGCTAGTGATATTTTTAGGAGGTAGAGTCTTGCTTAGATTGTGCCTTGTATACATCAAATCCCAACATATTTCACACTAATAAATCCAAGTTTTGTGAAAGGAAATATGAAACCCACAAAGTGGTCTAGGGTACCTTGAGCAAAAAGTTTTTCCTGCTCATCTCCCTATGCGAATGGTTCAAATATGCTGAGAATTGGCAAAAGGACAAGCTCTTACCTACCCAATTCCCCAAAATAAATAGTGGCTTTCACCACTATCAAAAATTTTCAACAACCCTTGATCCCTAAAGTCATAAGGATTCGTACTACACGTCCCTGAGAAGGATGGGTAGTCATCCCCAAGGCCTAAAAGATCAATCCCATTCCAAAGAAAATTCCCCAAAAGTTCAAAATTCAAAATCAAAATCCTCAAAAAGCAACAATAAAATATAATAGTGGTTATCACCACTCCAAAAATCCCTTGCTCAAAGAAAATAAAATACAAAATAAATAGTGATTATCATCACTACATATGAGCAAGTATCCCATTAAAATTTAATAAAAGCAAGGTGCTTGAGATTGAATCCCTAGAATTCTTAGCATTTGAAAAACCATCTCGGTGATCCTCATTATGGGTTTGGTGGATAGCCTATATGAAAATGGCAGTATCCTAAATGAATGATGATATGTCTACCACATTAGCTTTGCGTGTGTGTAGACCAATTTTTGCATGTGGACAAGCTAGCTTTTGGTCCCCTATACTGCCTAGTGGTATAATCCAACTGAGTACATAACTATGGATTATGGCATTCATAGAGTGATCCTCATTACAAGTTTTGTGGATAGCCTATCTAGAAATGGTGGTATATTTATGCATCTCACATGAATGAAATCACTTGCACACAGGGATATTGAGTATCCTGGTCATCCTAACAGATACATACCTTGTCAAAAAGTCCTGCATGGTTAATATTCAACTTTTGAGAAATTGACTAGAATGTTTGAGTCTCATGAAAACCTCATAGACATCTTATAAAAATCATATCATTCATATAATTTTACCACATCCATTTCAATTCCACTATGCACAAATCCATTACATAATCTCATAGCAAAAGTACATATGAATTAATGCATTCTATATCGTCTATGGGGATAGCATAATATGTCATATAGTCTACACATTTTATGATCTAGATCAATAAATCATCCATCTCGTCATACATCCATGCATGTACAAAATTAGATCAAATCACATTACAACATATGCATACATGATAGACATCCATCATCATATCATAGATAAATAAACATATTGCACATCATCAATAAATCCATACACCACATTGCATTCATACAAAAAAACAATAAGCGAAACACATGATGACAAATAACAAAATATCATATATATATGGGGTAAAATAGTACATCATAGTTTGTAAAATTCCTAAAGGCTATAATAAGGTGGGTCATCAAACCTCACCCATACCAAAAATAAGGCCTTATCCGTGTCGACCACCATGATCACGTAGGATCGGTACGGTGACTAGTACTACCGCTCGTAGTATATGACCACTGTGACCTCTCTGATCAGTTGCCACCTACATGACTCCCACCAACCACCTCGATCCTCTACATCTATAATAAAGACCACTCTGTCTCGCTTTGTCAAGTCCGGTGAGAGGTGCTACCCTCATCCAACTTTAGAAATTATCCCCCGAGCCGGATCACCTCCTGCTCTAGCTCACTCCTGTAGGTATTCACCCAAGCCTCCCATGCATGATATATCTCTACCACCTATAGTACTTGATATCGTAATGACCCCACCTCATTCTCTAGCTCCTGCACTCATACCCATAGAGTTGTAACCTCTATCGGTTCACCCTGCCCCTGCACCTGTACCTACAAGAGATCCCTCTCCTACCAAACCCTGGCCAACTCTACCTACAACTCGGTATATTGATATATTGGAGCATCATGTTGTTCATGCACCCCTTGATCCCCCATATCCACATCCTCATCCTCACCCTGATCATCCATGATTAGGAGGTCCACCTGCTCATCCATCTGGTAGGGTGACTCTTCCCGATCTTCCTCAGGTGCATCCTGAGGCATATCCTCACCTACCACCGTTGAATCTTCCCCAAGGGCCTCCTTGTCCTACCACCACTGCATAAACCACCATGTGTCATACTCAACTGTCATCCCAAAATCATCCAAATTGGGAACCACTATAGTTGGGTTAGTCGCCTCATTAGTGTCCACAACCATGGATCAAGTCAAGGCCCACTCATCCCCATGGTGCCTATAAATCATGGGCACCCTAGGCAACCCCTGGCATACCTTGAACTACCATGTAACTCAATCATAAGGGAATAACTCCTTCTCCATTCCATGCCACCCTAACAACCATATCCCTTGCCTACTCCTCCATATCCACTCCTCAGCCTCAGGCCATGCTGGACAATTTTTGTGAGGTCGCTAGCTAACATCACCTGCTGTAAGCTCAAGAAAATCCTTGGCGTAGTGACCCATGTAACCTTCCAAATGCCTACTATAACCCACATACCATACCTTCTACCAAAATATGGTATACCCAATCTCCAAGTCCTCCAAATCACCCCGAGTCATCCATAGTAGCCCTGATGGCCGCTCCACAACTATATGCTACCATGCCCAATAGTGTAGTAGGTAACTGCACCCTATCCCATTTTTATTATGACAGTGGATATCATACAAATTTTCATAGAGCTATTCCAGTAGTGTAGTACCCCACGTAATCACCAATGGTCTCTTCTTAGTGCTTGCCACCAAGGCAAACACTAGCTCCAGCAGGTTCCACAAGAACCTCACTCTAGAGGAGTCGGGTAGAATCATATTGGAGATGAGGGTCATGAGTAATGCATACCTCACATTTAATAACTTCTCCCCAAACAAATAACCAACCAATATACCACCCCTTAGGTAGTCATCCTCTGCATCCTCTGCATGATCACCAAAGTAGTGAGTCAGAATTGCACCTCTTAGGTCGCGGTGCGTTGTCCTAATGGGTCACCCCTCTATCAAAATCTTCAGAATCCGATAAACATCATCCAAAGTCATCGTCATATCCCTTTTCGGGAGGTGAAAGGTATTGGTGAAAGGGTCCCATAAGTTAATCAGGGCTATCAAGTAGGCATGGTCTCCTATCATAGGCTCCAACCACATCACTTGCTTAAGCCCCAACTGATCCAGCCACTCCCAATATGCCTCCCTCAAGGCAGCCCTAGTGGTATCAAATAGCTTCGGTTTACGATACCACACCATAACCTAATAAAAAATAGCACAAAAAAAGTCAGTAAGAATTCTTATGCTTTGCAAAACGACCTTTCTAAAGGCCTCAACAATCAAAGCGAAATAAAAATAAAATAACAAAGCAAAAAACACAATTCAAAAATAGCACTAAAGCGCAATCGAGGAGTCACTACATACCTGTGTCACACTAGCTCCTCCATTGGATGATTCAGTCTACTAGCTCATGGTGTCATATACCGAGTTCAATAGTGCTTCACTACGCATAATCACTCTCCTGCTCCTCACCACTCGAATCGCCTAAAGAAACTTGCAATAATGGACCCCACATCACAATTTTAGGGGTTTTATAGGCTATTTGGGCTGTGTTCATCCCAAGGAGGGATGAGAAAATTAATTTGCACTCTTCCCACCCTAGGAAAAATACAAAATTTGCATTCACCCCACCCTAGGATGAATAAAACTCCCAACTTTTAAAATAACACAAAACAGCCCCAAAAGGCTCCAAAACAACATAAAATTACCTAAACTTGTTCAATTTTATACCCAAGAATAAAGGCATAATATACCACTGTCGGGGTCTTATAGAGACTCAAATTTACTCCCCAAGAAGGTTAGTATAGCTGGACTGCTCCATGGAAACAAGGTTTATCTCTCTCTCTCTCTTACTCCAAAAAGCACCAAAAATAGGGTAAAACCCACCAATAACAGGTTAAATTTGATATGGTTCATTCGAACTCAAGGTACAATTCAAGAGTGCAATGGAATTACGAGAACCACTCCTTTAATCCATAAGAAAGCCATAATGTCTAGACCGCTCCATGGAAAAGAAGTTGATGACCCTCTCTCCCTCATGAGACATCTATCAGATCGGTAATATCCTTCCAAAATTACCATAATCTTCATAAGTACACCTGAAGGCAACCCAAAAAAATTCATCTAGGTCAAGTGACTCATCAAATTTTCACTAAGTCCTTCCCTCATCGACTCATCGCTTGAGGGGGTGGTCATACTCAATCATAATCAACAACTAAACACTCAATCATGCAAAATGTGTTCGTCCAATGAATATTTGACAAAGAAAATCATGCTTCTGCTTGGGGAAGCAAAAAACCAAAAAAATGATTAAATCAAAATGCTTAGCATCTAGTAAGCATGTGTAATGCCGAGGAGCACCCTTTTCATGACTGAACGACATCCAAGATAAAGTAGGCTCCTTAGCTCGTCAAAAGCAGAGATTCAAGAATGCATGCTCTTTCCATGATTGGGGCATACAAAGTTGGTTAGGTTATTGAATAACCATAATAATTGAGCACTTTGGTCATATATTTTTGCTCAGCATTGTGCTTCACACAAAACTTCTCAAAAATAGGCATCTGTAGACACCAAAACAACAGCAATCTGGTTATGCTACCAAGGCATTGAAAAAATTGATGCACAAAGCCCTTAGGGAAGCCCTCAGAGGTTTCTAACCACTACCAAAATAGTTTTGGAAGATTCCTATGCCAATTAGGGACTTTTTGAGGCTCAGTTCCTATTCGTACCACCCTGGGATGAATAACAGTTTCTATTAGTCCCACCCCAGAGTGAATACAACATTCATCCCGAGGTGGAGCGAATAGTAGGTTTGACTGGTAAAAATTCAAACCTGGACAAGTGGTCACCAAAAAATTCCATTTTTCCTACTCCTTGAGACATGTAGGTCAAAACTCAGGGTATGCCTATGACAACCCCCATCAATGAGGCCATTTTTGGGAGATTCTCTTCACCCACCAATGCATGTCGCCTTGATGGAAAAATGGCCCCTTTGGCCTTGCATGCCCGTGCATGCCTTTTCCACATTTGACCTTCTAGGTCTATAAATTGGATGGTATTCTCATCCATGGAGAGGAGGTCATTTCTAGGAATCGCAATGAAGTGCTACCGAGTTATTGCCTCACATCTATTGTGTCCTTTTCATCCATAATTTCTCCTTAGTGAGAGAGGTTATCGAGTGGCAAAATAAGGCACAATTTGACTCCAAAACATGAATTTATTTTTTGAATACCTCATCTAATTTTCCTAAAATACTTCTCCCATGGTTTTGCATCAACCCACATTGGATTGGCGTAGAAATTTGGGAGCTTTTGGAGGGCGTCCTGCTCACAAACCCCCTAATTTGTGATAGTCGAATTCATCCCACCCACATATGAATAGAAATATATGCATAGTTTTAAGACTATTTTTAATTATCTATTTTAAATATATCTCTAGGATACTACATTTCAAATTTCACCACATTTCGACTTGTATCAGCCGAGATATCACCATTTTACAATTTACATGTATGCTGGCCCCACTTTTGCATGCAAGATAATTTGAGCAGGATATCTAGAATATGATTGCATGGGTATCCTTAGAATGTCATTTTATGCTTAATTACCAAATATTACAGGTTTTTGACATTTCTAGGTAGAGAAATTGCTCATTTGCCTTTTGCAGGTTCACAAAGTGCGATGGGATCGAACGTAGTGACCAAGCTTCAAAAAATTACAAAATCAGGTGATATCATCCCAAAATAACATATTTCATATTACTATTGAGTTTCATTTTTTTTAGATCTCATTTGATACCTCTACCTTATGTGCGCATTTTTCAGGCTGTGGGGATTGCATGTTTTAGAATCATACATAGATGCTTTTGATCTTATTTTATTTTCCTATGTGTAGATATAGGTGCCAAAACATGATATGAGACATTGGAGTACAAGTATTACATTGACATAAGTGGCGGTAACATTGAGCCCGCCCACCTCAAGTGTGGAAATGCGGAAGAACAGTGGATGTGCACCACATTCTTTGGGAGATTGATATATTTGGGCACTATTTTTGTAAAAAATTGTATCAATTGATTCAATTCCTCAAAGGGAGGCATTGTAATTGAATTTTATATTATTTTATAGGGATATCGCCCCATTTCACTTTATTGCTTGTCATACATTGTCATTTACTTTGCATGCTTCATTATTTGCTTTCATAGGAATTAACACGCATTTACAAATTCTGTTGCTTTGGTTGGGGTGCACAATTTTTTATCTTCTACACTAGGATATCATTTTACTATGCATTCCATATAGGTCACCATTTGCACGTTGTGATACCATTCTATTATTTTCATATTTGGGTGTTGCAGGAGGTTTGATATTGACAACATTCTCAATTTTCTAGAGTATTCACTCCATTACTTGTGATTATGCATAGGGAGTATCAACATCACAAAACAAAAAATGAACAAAACACTTTTATTTTTTGGCATTTAGAATTTATTCAGGTCTACCATTGTTTACATGATCACAGACCGGTCTCATCACATTACACTATATATCGTTTTACCATACACAACATGTCACTTGCTTTACATTTACATTAGACACAATTGAGTCTGTATCACATAGGATTTATGCCTAAAATATTTTCTACACATGCCACTATGCCTATGGTCAGCCATAGTAGAGCGCACAAGAAAGAAATCTCTATAGAGGAATGGCTTGCCACTTCCTCTAGTCAGTCCACTCTTACTCCTTCGATCATGAAGGGGAGGACCATAGACACATTGATTCATACATAGAATCTGATGTATAGCTCACACACATGATGCCTCATGATAATATGTCAACCTTGAGTGAAGCCCTTGCTACTTCACTCACAGAGGATTACCCGCTCTTGTCATCCCCATATGTACGTAATCTACCGACCATGTTCTGTGACCATGTGATCTACAAGATGCCAGGACAACCTCTTCCATTCTTTACCATAGATGAGGAGGTCATATCCACTTCTCCTACCTTTGCACACCCCTTCTTCCAAAATATATCTCAATTCCTTTTTGAGAGTGATTCTTACCTCCTAAACCATACCCATCTATAGGTCACATCATTCATCCCTACCGTAGTAATGGTATTTGACCCATCCTCCTCTACTATAGGAATCCAAAATCCATCCTTCCAAACTGTACAACTCCACCCCCAATGAGAACCGCAAGTATTTCCTCAAACCTCAAACCCGTACTCCTCATAGGAGTCTCAACCATTGTCATCCCAAGAACCATTTTTCACCATATCTGAAGGTATCTCCCAATAGCCTCTTTAGACACAAGGTGCACAAACGCAAGTGGGGGTGTATGCATACACCTTCCCCTCAGACCAAGCTCCTACTTTGGCAGCTTACCCTACCTTTAAGATAGCTTTCCTACCAATCTCCCAGGTATCCATAGTGTACGATACCTAGCATTTAGCACCCCATTCATCTACAATGAATTTTAGGATACTGTCACCTCCTCCTATCCAAGATCCTACACCCAATATCTCTCCCACCTATGGATTGAGACTAGCAGCTTATCCACCCACCATGCCAAGCTATTCCATGTAGTTTAGCTTCCCTACTTCCTACCCTCTAGGACAAAGATAGATCCCATCCTTTGATACCTCATCTCGACCACCCCTAGTACCAGTAACCCCTACACCTACGACATTACCAACTACACCCAGCTTCTTTACGACTCCTCTAGCATGGTCATCACCACCTATGGCCCAACCGTTACAACAGGCTCCAACCCAACAAGTACCTATGCCACAACCACATGCCTCACAGTCATAGTATTATTACCCACAATAGGTACCTAACCCACAACCTAGTGTGCCCATAGATATGATAGCACATGTTTCCTAGTACCCACATTATCACGATCAGGCACAATAGTACTCTCCACAATATTATGAAGAATAAAAATATCAGTATCTGCCACATCCATAGGGTCAGCCTACCGTAGCCCAACCCTCAACTCCTATAGCACCCAAAATTCAAATCCTATGAGATGAGGTTAAAATGCTTAACCTACACACCTCTATATATAGGCCATAAAAGCCTTGTTATGATGAATTGTGCAACAAGCCAATCCACCCATCAGTTCCCATTCCACCTTACCCCTACAACTTCAAAATACTAAAGTTCAACAAGTATAGAGATAAGTAAGACCCTAGAGAGCATGTGAGCAATTACCACTCATCCTGCTATCAACTCCACAGTAGTAACCCCCTCATGTTGTGTACCTTTTCCCTCTCGCTCTTTGGGCCTGTATTGGACTAGTACAACATGGTCCCACACCATAGCCTGTATACTTTTGAGTAGCTAGCCAATTCCTTCCTAGAACACTTTTCCATCAACATCAAGAAAAAGACCACATTTTTTGATGTGTACATCTTACGATAAACTGATGATGAACCCATCATGGAGTTTGTTTCTAGATGGAGAACGATTATCCATGACCTTAACCATAGCCTCCCCACTACAGAGCTTGTGACACTCTTTTCCAAAAATTTCCACAAACACATCTCCACATACCTCCAACTTCATCAAAACCGCACTTTTGAAGATGCCATTTTACAAGCAAAATTCATTGAAGACATCAAGGTTCAATCCGGAAATATTAAGTTGATAACCAAATCCAACTATAATCCCAATTTCCACTTCAATAGAACCACACCAAATCAACCTTATCCTCAGCCACCACAAGGCAACCAAGTTGCAGTCGCCTAGCACCGACTCGTCCACCCTATACAATACAAACACAAGAATTCCAGACTAATGCTCCTACTCCACCTAGATCACAAAAATATCAAGGTATGTATCCATAGGTTCCACCACACAACTTCACACCATTATATGAACCACTACCAGCTCTATTTCATAGATTGTATGAGGAAAACCTTCTCATCCTACCCGAGATCCGCCCACTGGATCCAAATATACCCAAGCCTCATGGATATAATGAGTAGCTCTTTTGCCCCTTCCATAGGCAATGTGGTCATGATATCGATTCATGTCGCTCCTTCTGTTGGCAAGTTCAAGACCTAATCGATAAGGGCATCATCCAGGTAACAAACCCTATAGCCTCGTAGAATAAAAACTTAGAGATTTTACAAAACCCTCTACTGGATCACAAAGGACCCAATAGTCCTAGAAATCCAAACAATCCTCTAGCACCACCTCATCAAGTGAACAATGTCCAGTGTGATCCTCCATCATGTGGCATAGTAGGTATGATCAACCTTACTACAAGAAACCAATGATACCCATCAAGACAGATGACACCTATTGTTTCCCCGTTAGCTTAGTTCACATTGCCACAAGTACCTCAAATGCCTACTACCATACCACCACCACCTAAAAATGTGATTACCATCCATGGTAGCCTAACCCACGAATTACGTAATGCCCCTGCATGACTATCCATTTTTGATCTCCTACAATAGTCTCAACCTCATCGTGAGGCTTTGAACGATATCCTACATTCTATTGACTTAGAGACACATGACACAAATGCATTTATCAATTTTGTAGGAAATATCCCACGATGCCTCCAGCCCTCAATTAGCTTCCCTAACCATGAGATAACATAACTTGTTGGAGGAGTAGATCCCCCTCTCCACATCCAAGCCAAAATCAATGATATCACCTACAAGTGGGTACTCATTGATACAGGTTCATCCATTAGTATTATATCTACAGTAGCTTTACATCACCTATGTATCCCACCAAACCATTTTGCCATGCCTTCCTTTGAACTATGTGCATTCAATGGATCCATGAGACCTACGGTAGGATCTATAGTTCTACCTATCCGCATAGGCATTCGTACCATTCCTATCCTCTTTCACATCATCTAAGAGGAAATACAATACAATATTCTTCTTGGTCACCCATGGATTAGAGATATGCAATGTGTCCCTTTTACACTACACCATTGCCTTAAGTATATCCACAACGAACTTGTTCATTGTGTCCTAGCTGATGGAGATCCCTTTAAGTTTTGTAACATTGCAGACCTTCCTCTTGCACCGTCATTTTCATCCTTCCATATTTTTCTTGTATCTTCCCATCAGTCAATAGGAGCATCGACATCCTCCCCAAATTCCACATAAATATCCCAAATTTCATCAAGAGTACAAGCCTCAATGTCTGCACCATTAGCATCATCTTCAATAGAGTCCAAAACCTCTAGCATGCTATCCTTATTACTGTCCTTATGGCCTCCACAATCATCCCAGTCTCTATCGTTCCAATTTCTACCTACGGTGCTGTAACCACCATTGTCATCCATTACACAACCTACCATGTTACCTCCCACACCCTTGCATATGGAATCCCTTATCCTTCCTACACCACAAAAAACTCCTCTTCCTTGTCGACCAAAGCCTAGGATGTTCACGTCTCCACATATCCTAGCACCTGCATCATTACCTTTCTCCACATAGACCAAACATCCTATCCAAGATACAACAACCAAATGTTATGAATAGGAACAAATGACACCTGATTTAGATGAACAACTCCCACATCCTTCATCTACTACCATAAGGGAATCTCATATTTCTCCTTCATCTAATTTTGATACTCCACCTTAGTCACCAGAGTGTACCACACCACGCATATCCATATTCATGACAAATTTTGGCCTCAGAGACTATAAGGTATGTGATGTCCATGTATGTGACCCTCCTATCTAGTCTACTCATAATTTTAGTCACTCCTCAGCCTCAATCCTTACCATTGGTATCGTCATACAATTAGATAGCCTTGAAAACCATACCAATTTTGTGTATGCGAGAGTCGACTCCTCAATCCCCCATCAACTTCTCCACCACCACAATCTAGCTCTTGTGATGCAATTACACACCTGGCCAACCCTTACTTCCTCTTGTGCTACCTATAACATTTTCATTGGCATGGGTTCGGGCTAGGCCGTTATGAGCAAGGGCTACGTACACCCATTAACCCTCATGTCCGATCACCCAATGACAAATATGACCTAGGTTATCTCCCAACCACCATCTATACATTAGAATATGAAATCCAAGATTTATCCCTACATCCTCCTCCACATCCAACACACATCTTGGAAGAGTATATCGATATGGATATACTAGAAGACACTCCTTCACCCAATTCCACCATCACCGTCCCCTGCGACTTCTTTCAAAAATATCCTACATCTAATACCTCCTCTTTTTGTGATATGAATAAGTTGGCGAAGCACTTCTCTACCTTATCTCTAGATGCACCACCGATAGAGCCTGACATAGTCCCTACTAAACCATCACCAACATGCCTAGCCTTGTTCTCACCTATACATAGGCAACTTTAGAGAGTAACTGCTCATTCTCACTCACCTCTAGTCATTCTACGACCTCCCTTGAGTCTTTTAGGGTGTACACAAACCACCGTACGTCCATCATAATATTATTCCCCACCTACTTCACCCATAAAATCTATCAACATGGTTGAGGTAGACTTATGTTCTCCCCTTCGTTACAGTCACTAGATAATTTGAGACGATACCCCAAACCCAAAATTTATAGATCTCGCACATATCTCACCCATACTAGCACCTCGAGATTTCCTACTCACACCTCATGTCTTGTTGGTGGAAAATTCTACGTCTTCATCCATGCCACCCCAAATCCCTTGGGTGCATCACGTGGATGTTTATGTAGATGATAAATATGATTTTAGTGAAGCCATCGATGACCTTAACCTCATCCCCATCCCTAAATAGTTATGTGATGGATCTCACATACTCATTGAAGACACTATCAATGTTTACATTGGTGATGACCCTAAACATCTCCACATCCTCAAACTAGCTACTAGCCTCTCAACCAAGGAGTGCACTACCTTTACAAACTTCCTTCGCAAATACATCCAGGTTTTTGCATGGTCATACAAGGACATGCTAGGACTTGACCTTGCTATAGTAGTTCATTATCTCATACTCAATCCTAACGCCAAACCAGTGAGACAAAAGCTACATTGCATGCATCTAACTATCACATTAATAGTGAAATATGAGCTCCAAAATCTCTTAGATGTCAATTTCATTATACCCATCGACTATCATGAATGGATATCCAGTATGGTCCCTATACCTAAGCCATTTGGAAAAGTTTGTATCTGCACATATTTTCATGATTTAAACAAAGCTTGTTCCAAAGACAATTTTCTCGTACCTAACATCGACTCCCTTGTCGACTCCATAGCAGGTCACAAGATGATATCCTTCATGGATGGATTCTTGGGATACAATCAAATTAGGATCAACAACTAATCAACACAAAACCTCCTTCACAACACCCTGGGGAACCTTTTGCTATAAGGTCATGCCATTTGGCCTTAAAAATGCTGGGGCAACCTACCAATGTGCCATGACCTATATATTCCATGACTTGATGCACAAAATTTTTGAATACTAAGTAGATGATCTCATCGCCAAATCCAAGAAATGTACAAACCATCTCGAAGATCTCCATCAGATCTTCGATCAATTATTAGAACACAACATGTCCTTGAACCCAAAGAAGTGCATGTTTGGTGTTACCTCGGTAAAAATACTAGGATTCATCATCTCCCAATGATTCATTGAAGTTTATCTTAGTAAGGTAAAAGCCATCGCTGAGATGCCCCCTCCCACCACATTGAAGCAATTATGTAGCCTCCAAGGAAAGATCACTTCCATTCGTAGATTCATAGCACAATTATTCGATAAATGCAAGTCATTAAATCACCTCCTACAAAAGGGAGTAAGCTTCAAATGGGATGATAACTGTCAAGGAGCATTCGATGCTATCAAAAATTACCTTACATCATCATTGGTTATGTCACCACTGCATCCAATGTTACCATTTATTCTATTCATATTAGCCAGAGAGTTTGTGCTAGGTACACTTCTAGATCAAAAGAATGCGCTAAAAAAATAGCAGGCTATCTATTACATTAGTCACACACTAGTCAGTTATGAGATAAGATATGGATACATGGAAAAACTATGCTTAGCGGTCATATTTGCCACTCAAAAATTATGCCACTACATGTTAAATCACACAAAATTTTTCATCGCTTGTGAAAATCCCCTTAGGTACATGATGAACAAGATTTTTAATAATTCATGCACATCAAAGTGGATTGTGCTCTTAATGAAATTCAACCTAGAATTTGTATCTCAAAAATCTATCAAAGGGTAGGTCATCACCGACCAAATGGATGAAGCCCCGTTGACTGATAATAAACCCCTCCTCATCCAACTCCATGACGATTCCATCTTCCAATTAATTTAAGAGGAAGAATATGTTGAACCCGAAGGCACAGTGGACCTCACCCTGTTCTTTAGTGGATCGAAGTGTCTCCACACTGGGGGTGCAGACATTGTCTTCTTCACACCTGAAGGAGAACCGCTTCCCTTTTCATTCAAACTCAACTTCCCTTGTACTAATAATAATGCAAAATATGAAGCCCTAATCATAGAACTAAAATAAGCACATTCCATGCACATCAAACACCTACGCATCATAAGTGATTCACTCATAATAGTCAATCAAGTGCACGAATGCTGGCTATGTAATTGCCCAGTCCTCCAGCAATATAAGAAAATCGCATAGCAAATCTTATTTCAATTTGAGTGGTATGCCCTCGAAGCTGCTTCACGATCATTAAACCATTTTGTAGATACCATGGACTCCTTAGGATCCCTTATTTCACAAAACCCAATGTTTGAAACAACATCCATGTCCATCCATACGCTCACTAGATATGCCATATCACCCACACCTCCTACATAAGATGGTGGTGTCTATGTGATAAAAACTAAAACCCATGATCCATGGTTTTCAAAAATTAAATATTACATCAAGTTAGGTTTCCTACCATGTGACTTACCCCACACTCAACGTCGAACCTTCAAATAGAGAGTGGTCCGCTATACCTTTCTGGAGGACATCCTTTATCGTTGCAACTATGACAACATGCTCCTGCATTGCCTAGAACCACAATAATCACAATGGGTTGTACAAGAAACCCATGATAGTACTTGTGGTGTCAATTTTAGTGGCATAGCAATCACTAAATGCATTCTCCATATGGGTTATTATTGCCCCAAAATGGAACAAGATTGTTGTGAATATGTGAAGAATTGCATCAAATGCCAACAACACATCAACCTAACACATCTACCATCCCAAGTACTCCAAACTATTTGGTACATGTGGCCTTTCTCCCAATGGGACATAGAATTAATCAGGAAGATTACACCAGCTTCCTAAAGCAATCATAGATTTTTCATCACTGCTACAGAATGTTTCACGAAGTGGGTCGAAGCCATCCCACTCGTCCAAACTACAGGAGTCAAAATTATAGCATTCATCATAGATCATATCATTTGTCACTTTAGAATCCCTTCCTAAATCATTTATGATAATGGGAAATCCTTCAAAAATAAAACCATCTGAGCACTATGTAGAAATTTTCACATTCATCACAGCTTCTCTACTATACTACCCGCAAGGCAATGGCCAGACAGAAGCTAAAAACAAAAAAAATTGCTGTATGTTACGTAAAACTGATATTCACACAATGACACTGAGAGGGGGGGTGAATCAGTGTAAATATTAATTATCAAATCTACAACATTTAAAATGAAGCAAAGAGAACTTGAAAACCAGAAAAGCAAATTGAACAATAGAGCACACCACAACACTCAATATACCGAGGTTCACCAATTTGGCTACTCCTCAAAAATGACTGCTTGGACTCCAATCCAAATCCAGTCTTTGCAAAATACCAATTTTACAAACACTTTACCAGCATCTACTGGAAGGAGCACCAACCCCTTAGTTTTCTGCTGCAACAGATAGGAGCACCAACCCCTAGTCCCAAGCACCAACTTGGACTGCAATTCTGAGCAATTTAAAATGACATAAAAATGTCTTCACTTCTTACATGACCCTGACTGGTCTGCAATTAAACAAACTCTCACACTCTCACGGCTCGCTAATTTCTCTCTTGGCTCTCTTCTAACTCTCTTTTCACAAGCAATTTCCCTCTAACAACAGCAACCCTATTCTCTACACGACTGTCCTTTTATAACCCCTTTTTCTCATCGGGACTCTTCGTCTTCTATAACTTTTCAATCCTGCATGCAGTCGAATGACATACTCTAACTGTTCGAATTCTTTTCTCCTCTCCATAAGCGGCTGTTCGAATCCTTGCAAATACGGCTGTTCGAATGCTTTCCCGCAAATACGTCTTTTTGAAAGCTTTTCGATCCTTCATATTTGGCTGTTCGAATTCTGCAAATACAGCTTTTCGAATGCTGCAAATACCTTTTGAAAGCTTTTTCGATTCTCCATATGTGATTCTTCGAATGCTTTTCAATCATGCATATACAAATGTTCTAGTGCATGTCCAACACCTGTCAATGTGTAACTGCAGATCTGACATCAGTTACTTTTTACGTAACTGGCTGCATGATTTTCCTTTATGCTTTTTTGACACGTGTCACCTTGCATGTTCCTTCGGCATTTACCAGCCAAACTGTTACCTATCGCGAATTCGTGACATTTCTGCCCATTTGACTTTTTCTGGGCTGTTGACCGTGAAAACCTGACCTGTCACGATATCGCGACACTTTTTGTAGCCGTACGCCTTCATGCCCTTGCTGTCATGAAATCGTGACCATTTTGGCTTTTGAAAGCTTTTCCTCTGTTCATGTCGCGAAATCGTGACACTTCAAACTTTTGCTGACGTCATCCTTAATGTTGTCGCAAATACGCTAGCATACTTTCACAAATCGACACTTTCATTTTACTCATCCTCAATTTGTCCAAATCGCGACGCTTTCGCTTCCAGGTCTCTTTTCAACTTGTCACGAATATCGTGACACTTTCCTTTTGCCGATCGTCATCCTCATCTTTGTCGCGAAATCACGATGCTTTTTCCTTTTCTTTCACCTCTCGAAATCGTGACACTTTCAATTTTCGACGTCATCCTCAGCTTTGTTGCAAAATCGTGACCTTTTGCTTTCGTACAATCCTTGCTTCATGCAGCGAAATTGAACATGTCACAACATCGTGACTTGGCTTTCGCTTCTACAACTCTTGCTCCATGCACTAGCGAAATAAGACATGTAGCTAAATCGCTACAACCTTTGTTGCCTTGCACTTTTGACTTGTAGCTAAATCGCTACACCTTTGTTTCCATACATTTTGTCATGTAACGAAATCGCTACACCTTTGTTTCCATGCATTTTGTCATGCAACAAAATCGCTACAACTTTTTCACCTTGCTTGCTTCCACTCCGATCACATGTCGCGAAATCGTGACACTTTTCATTCCTCGCCTTTCTCGCACATGTCACGAAATCATGACAATTTTGCTTGCACCTTCTCTCTCTCGGCCATGTCACGAAATCATGACCAATTTGGCATGCATTTTCTCTCTCTCGACCATGTCGCGAAATCGTGACCAATTTGCTTGCACTTTTCTCTCTCTCGACCATGTCGCGAAATCGCGACAATTTGGCATGCATTTTCTCTCTCTCGCCATGTCGCGAAATCGCGACATTTTTCTTTTCCCTTCTCTCTCCTTCCATATCAACATGTCGCGATATCGCGACATTTTTCTTTCTCCTTCGACCTCTCAACTCCTCGCGATATCGCACAATAAAAACATGTCGCGATATCGCGACGCTTTTCTTACTTGTCTTTTTTTGCAAATTTTTGAATCTGGTCACTTCGTTTTCCTGCAAATTCACTGTACTTGATCTGACTGACTTCAGAATTCTTGTCCATTGCTTCAACTGCATCAATTTCTGTCTGTGTTGACAACAATGACAATACTTTTGCTGCACCTTGTTCAACAATCTCCCCCTTTGGAATTGTTGGCAACACTTATGCACTCTCCTGTAATTCTTCTCCCCTTTGACAATAATACCAAAGGGTCGTTGCACTCCCCCGAGTCTATGCACACCACTCTCGGACAAATGTTGTTATAGTTAGCAAAAATCATGAATATAAGCAAAACTATAAGTATAGGCATAAATGCACCCCCTGAGAATGTGATCCCAAATGAAAGTCGGTTCTTGGGAATTGTGACCACTCCCAACTTATGTCGAAGGTACTCAAAAACTTCCTTGGGCAATGGTTTTGTGAATATATCAGCTACCTGCTCTGTAGTTGGAACAAAGTCCAATTTGACCTCTCCTTCAGCAACTTTATCCTTCAAGAAATGATATCGGATTGCAATATGTTTGGTTCTAGAATGCATAACCGGATTCTTGGATATGTTGATAGCACTAGTGTTATCACATTTTATTGATATTGGCTCTTTGAAGTGAATACCAAGATCTTTCAAAGTTTGTCTCATCCATAATATCTGTGTACAGCATGTTGTGGCTGCAATGTATTCTGCCTCTGTAGTGGATAGAGAGACCGATTCTTGTTTCTTGTTGTGCCATGCTACCACCCTGTCTCCAAGATAAAATGCTCCTCCACCGGTACTCTTTCTGTCATCAATACATCCCGCCCAATCTGCATCGAATATGCAATCAAAGTGAAATCTTTACCTTTTGGGTACCACAACCCATAATCCATAGTACCCTTGAGGTACCCGAAGATCCTCTTTACACTGCCACATGAGTTTCTTTGGGACTAGCCCGAAATCTTGCAACCATGCATACTGCTTGTAATATGTCTGGTCTAGTGGCTGTTAAATACAGAGGCTTCCAATCATAGACCCGTACATTGTTTGATCTACATCTGGAGATTTGTCATCCTTGCTCAACTTGCAGCTTGTTGTCATGGGAGTGCTAACAGGTTTACTGTCTTCCATTGTGAACTTTTTCAGCATTTCTTTTACATATTTAACTTGAGAAATAAAAATGCCCTTTTCATTTTGATTGACCTGCAATCCTAGGAAATAAGAAAGTTCACCAATCATAGACATCTCAAATTCTTTCTTCATTTTAGTTGATATGTCTTTGCAATATTCATCCATGTCGCTGCCAAATATTATATCATCTACATAAACAACAAGAACAATAAGATGCCCCTTCTCTCGCCTTTGACATATAAATTGTTGTCCACCAAACCTTTCTTGAACCCTTGTTTAATAAGATAGTTATCCAACCTTGCATACCATGCTCGGGTGCCTGTTTCAAACCATATAATGCTTTCTTTAACCCGCAAACAAAATCTGGATTGTCACCAAGTTGGAAACCATCCTGGTCGTTCAATGTAAACCTCTTCTTCCAGTTTTCCATTCAGAAATGCTGATTTTACATCCATTTGATATACTTTGAAATTTTTATGGACTGCTAAAGCCAAAAACATTCTGATTGCCTCTAGTCTGGCTACCGGTGCAAAGGTTTCCTCAAAATCAATGCCTTCAACCTGAGCATAGCCTTTACAGACCAATCTTGCCTTATTTCTGACAACCTGTCCATCTTCATTTAACTTATTTCAAAAAATCCATTTAGTGCCTATTATGTTTTTATTTGTTGGCCGTGGTACTAATTCCCAGGTATTGTTTTTCTCAATCTGATCTAGTTCTTCATTAATTGCCTTCATCCAACTTTCATCTGTGCTTGCTTCAACAACATTTTTAGGTTCAATGCTAGATAACAGAGAATAGTTCCGCACTGCTGCTCTTCTTGTCTGAATACCATCTGTGGGATCCCCAATAATCTGTTCACTGGGATGGTTTTTCTGCCAATTGCCTGTTTTAAATTTCCTGTTTTCTTCTTCTTCTGAGTCAGTTTTTACAACATCTGGATCAATTTTCTGATTCTCATCTGTTTCCTTTTCATCATCACCTTCAATGACTTCTTCATAAATAGGGTAGTTTTCTTGATAAGTAATTTCTTGTTCTCTACCTTCATCAACTTTCACATCAGGACTCTCAACAATTTTCTTTAGCCTCTTGTTGTAACATGTGTAGGCTTTGCTTTTTGTTGAGTAACCAAGAAAGATACCTTCATCAGCTCTATCTTCAAATTTACCGAGATTATCTTCAATCCGTTTGATGTAGCACTTGCTCGCCAAATACTTTGAAATGTCTTGTTGTTGCCTTTCTACCAAACCACAACTCATAAGGTGTTTTGCTTTCATGTGGTCTTAGCATGCACCTGTTTTGAATGTAAACTGCAGTATGTACTGCCTCTTTCCAAAATCTGTCAGCTATTTTGTTCTCACCAACGATTGTCCGTGCCATTTCTCGCACCGTTCTATTCTTCCTTTCTACAACACCATTCTGCCGAGGTGTCCTAGCTCGCTGAAAACTGTCTTCTTATCCCATATTTTTGATAGTATTCTGCAAATTCTTCTGAAATAAACTCTCCTCCTCTCGTCCGATCTTAGGCATTTAATCCTTTTTCCAGCTTTGATTTTCAACCTATTTTTTAAAAATCTTAAACATCTCAAAGGCATCTCGATTTAAGCTTTAAAAATAATATCCATGTCATCCTGGAGTAATCATCTATTAACAAAGATAAAGTATTTGTCACCATTTATGCTTTGTGTTCTCATGGGTCCACACAAATCAGGATGAATTATCTCCAAAGGTTTGTCGGTGAAGTATTCCTTTGATTTAAAAGTGGATCCGGTTTGCTTCCCTTTTGACATGAAGCACGGATGCTATTTACTCGGTTTGCCAATGGTTGGTATATCTCTTATCGCCCTTTTTGAACTTATTTTTGCCAGATTGTCAAAACTAATATGACCGAGCCTCTTGTGCCACAGCCAATTTTCATCTTCCCCCGTCCAATCAAGCATGTTCCTTCTGCAGCTTTCGAGAGAGTATATAGATTACCGTAAGTCCTAGATCCAAGGAGGCTATCACCTTCCCACCCGTGTGCTTTTCTCACTTCACAGCCCTCGCTTCTTAAAAATGACTTCATGACCTCTCGTCACGTATTTGACTTACACTCAGCAAGTTATGCTTCGGACCAATCACAAACAAGACTTCTTTTGATTTTATCTTTCCATCACCGATCTTGACCGATCCCTTTCCAACAATCTTTGCTCCATCATTATTTCCAAATTTCACAGAACCACCTTCATAATTCTGTAAATTCTCAAATTTTTGCTTGTCACCTGTCATGTGACTGGAGCATCCACTGTCAAGTATCCATGGTGCAGATTTGTCTTGTGCTTTAAAAGTAGTCTGAACAATCAAAGATTCCTTTTCTTTCCATTCTGGTTTGATGACAGATTTGGCTACTTGTTTTGCCTTTGTCCTTTCATTAGCATGTGCCTGTTTTTCAAGAAATTTCTTGTTTTGTTTCAACCCACTTGGTTGAGATTTTCTACCTTGATAATTATTTGATGCACAAGTGCTTCTACAGTTTCTAGCAATATGTCCAAAATTATGACAATTATAACATTCAACTGCATAATTCATTAAAGGAGAAAAACATTTCTCGCCGGTGAAATTCCTTTGAGATACATTATGCCTCGCAATCTGAAATCATATGGCCATAAGCATTGCATTTAAAACAATAACCATAAAAGGAATGATTAAACTTGGGTGCCGGTCTTTGCTAATTTGAAGTAGGAGCCATGAATCTTCTCCTTCTTGGATGTGTGACTTTTGTGAATCCATCTTTGTCAAGACTCTTCTTGAGTCTGGCATTATTGCTTTCTTTGGCATGATTTGTTTTTTCTAGGTCAACCCCGATCTTTTCTTCTTTCTTTATGGGTTCTACATTCAAGGCCTTTGAACCCTTTGATGATTCTCCTTCATCGAAGCCTAAACCAAATTTGATGCCGAAAGCCTTTGGTTATTTAACATTTTATCCACTTTACAAGACTTTCTTCAAACTTATGAAAACAGCTCAATTTTCTATTCATCTCCTCTAGCCGCATCCTTAACTTAACAATGTCTTCCTCTAGCTTGTCGCATTCAACCTGTCTTTACAGTTAATTGTTCATCAAGAACTTCAAACATTTTTTTGAATTCCTCTCGTCCGTATTTTTAAACTGTTTATTATGTCGGTGGCATCCTCTAGTTTTCTTGAAAACTTTTTGTTCTTTTTCCTTTCTACACTCAACTCTTCAAGTGCAGGAACCAATTCTCCTTCCGGATAAACTTCAGCCTCATCTTTAAAGCTTTCATCACCTTCCCCGATTTTCTTCTCGTTCTTTCCTCTTCAAGTGCCATGAACAGAGCTTCCCCTGTTTCTTCTTCGTAATTCTCACCTGAGCTTTCTTTGAAGAGCCGACATTCTTGGATATGAAGCTTTTCTTCTTGAAGTTGTTCTTTCTAAAATTTTGTTTCTTCTTCCAATCACCTTTTTCTTGGAGTGACCCTTCACCATTTTTGGTTTTCTCATGCATTGGGCATTTGGCTGCAAAATGACCGACTCCTCCACAATTGAAGCACTTGAATGGTAGCTTTCCTCTATATTTTCCTTTTCCCTTTGTGAGTTTTCGAACAAAATTTGCTTCTCGTTTCATCCAATGTCTCTTCATCCTCAGATTCATGTTCAGTTTTTATATTCTTGTGTGCTTTAAAAGCAGCTTCTCTGTCTATAGGCTTAGTTTGTCCTATTCTCATTTCGTATGCAGTCAAGGAACCATGCAGCTCATCCATGCTAAAATTGTTTAGATCTTTTGCCTCTTCTATTGCAGAAACTTTGGAGTTAAATCGTTTGTGAAGGGTTCTGAGAACCTTTTTCACAACAACTACATCATCCATTTCTTCATCGAGTCCTCTGATTGCATTGATGATTCCATTGACTCTCAAAGATATAGGCCTCTATGTTCTCATCTTCCTTCATTTGTAATGCTTCGAACTGAGCTCGATGAGTTTGCAGCTTGGCTTCCTTGATCTTGTTGTCTCCTTCATGGATGCTCTTCAGTTTATCCCACATGTCTTTTGCCGATTTGCAGCTCATGACTCTTATCAATTCACTGTCTACAAGTCCACACATTATGGCATTCTTAGCTTTGGAGTTGTTCTCAAATTTTTTCTTCTCAACAGTATCTGTTGGAGGAGTAGTGGGTGCTGTGTATCCACTATCTACAGAATCCCAAATATCATATCCCAATGCACTCGGATATGTTTGCATCCCGAGTTTCCAGAAAGTGTAATTAGTTCCATCAAACAAGGGAGCTTTGTTGGATGAGAATCCTTCACCGCTCGCCATTGTTTCTTCCAAGATCACCTTAGCCGATTAAGCTTGTTCAAGGAACCTTGCTCTGATACCAATTGATATTCACACAATGACACTGAGAGGGGGGTGAATCAGTGTAAATATTAATTATCAAATCTACAACATTTAAAAATGAAGCAAAGAGAACTTGAAAACCAGAAAAGCAAATTGAACAATAGAGCACACCACAACACTCAATATACCGAGGTTCACCAATTTGGCTACTCCTCAAAAATGACTGCTTGGACTCCAATCCAAATCCAGTCTTTGCAAAATACCAATTTTACAAACACTTTACCAAAGATCTACCGGAAGGAGCACCAACCCCTTAGTTTTCTCATCGCAACAGATAGGAGCACCAACCCCTAGTCCCAAGCACCAACTTGGACCGCAATTCCGAGCAATTTAAAATGACATAAAAATGTCTTCACTTCTTACATGACCCCGACCGGTCCGCAATTAAACAAACTCGCACACTCTCACGGCTCGCTAATTTCTCTCTTGTCTCTCTTCTAACCCTCTTTTCATAGCAATTTCCCTCTAATAGTAGAACCCTATTCTCTGTACGACTGTCCTTTTATAACCCCTTTTTCTCATCGAGACTCTTCGTCTTCTATAACTTTTCAATCCTGCATGCAGTCGAATGACATACTCTAACTGTTCGAATTCTTTTCTCCTCTCCATAAGCGGTTGTTCGAATCCTTGCAAATACGACTGTTTGAATGCTGCAAATACGTCTGTTCGAAAGCTTTTACGATCCTTCATATTTGACTGTTCGAATTCTACAAATACAACTTTTCAAATACACTTTCGATTCTCCATATGTGATTCTTCGAATGCTTTTCAATCATGCATATACAGATGTTCTAGTGCATGTCCAACACCTGTCAATGTGTAACTCTAGATCTGACATCAGTTACTTCTTACGTAACTCCGTCGCATGATGCTTTTTCGACACGTGTCACCTTGCATGTTCCTTCGGCATTTACCAGCCAAACTGTTACCTATCGCGAATTCATGACATTTCTGCCCATTTGACTTTTTTGGGCTGTTGACCATGAAAACCTGACTTGTCGTGATATCGCGACACATTTTGTAGCCGTACGCCTTCATGCCCTTGCTATCGTGAAATCGTGACCATTTTGGCTTTTGAAAGCTTTTCCTCTGTTCATGTCACGAAATCGTGACACTTCAAACTTTTGCTGACGTCATCCTTAATGTTGTCACGAAATCGACCTGCTTCGAGCTTTCAACTTGTCAAAATCGTGACACTTTCATTTTTCGATCTCATCCTCAATTTTGTCACGAAATCGTGACGCTTCCTTCCAGGTCTCTTTTGCAACTTGTCGCGAATATCGTGACACTTTCACTTTTGCCGATCGTCATCCTCATCTTTGTCTGAAATCATGACGCTTTCGCTTCCAACTTTTCTTTCACCCTGTCGTGAAATCGTGACACTTTCAATTTTGCTGACGTCATCCTCAGCTTTGTCGTGAAATCGTGACGTTTCTGGCTTCCGTACAATCCTTGCTTCATGCAGTAGCGAAATTGCAACATGTCACAACTCTGACTTGTTCTTTCGACTTCTACAACTCTTGCTCCATGCACTAGCGAAACAAGACATGTAGCGAAATCGCTACAAATTTGTTGCTTGCACTTTTGACTTGTAGCAAAATCGCTACACCTTTGTTTCCATACATTTTGTCATGCAGAAAATCGCTACACCTTTGTTTCCATGCATTTTTTCATGTAGCAAAATCGCTACACCTTTTTCACTCTTGCTTGCTTCCACTCCGATCCTGTCGCGAAATCGTGACACTTTTCATTCCCGCCCTTTCTCCGACATGTCACGAAATCATGACAATTTTGCTTGCACCTTCTCTCTCCTCGACCATGTCACGAAATCGTGACAATTTGGCATGCATTTTCTCTCCTCGGCCATGTCACGAAATCACGACAATTTGGCATGCATTTTCTCTCTCCTCGCCATGTCGCGAAATCGCGACAATTTGGCATGCATTTTCTCTCTCCTCGCCATGTCGCGAAATCGCGACATTTTTCTTTCTCCTTCACCTCTCAACCCTGTCGCGATATCGCCATTCCAATCGCACATTTTCTTTCTCCCTTCGGACCTCTCAACTCGTCGCGATATCGCGACAAAAACATGTCGCGATATCGCGACGCTTTTCTCTTGTCTTTTTTCGCAAATTTCTGAATCCGGGTCACTTCGTTTTCCCGCAAATTCACCGTACTTGATCTGACTGACTTCAGAATTCTTGTCCATTGCTTCAACTGCATCAATTTCTGTCTGTGTTGACAACAATGACAATACTTTTGCTGCACCTTGTTCAACATAAACAATAGTTGAATCACACCATAACTGGCATAACCAAATATCCCTAGCCTTGTGGGTATATCATACAAGAATCTGTATGCCTACTAGGACAACACATTTTCCACTCATCTACGAGGTATAAGCCATCATGCCCCTTGAGCTTGAGATACCTTCCCTACGGGTATCCATGAAAGAATTCATAGATGATGGCACCACCCATCAAGCACATCTTGACCAACTCACACTCCTCGATGAATGTCGTATTCATGACATTGAATACACATGAGTCTATCAAGATAACCTTTGCTATGACCACAATAGTAAGGTACATCAACATGAGTTCACAATTGGTGACTTAGTCCTCAAAGAAAACCAAAAAATCACAAGTCAGCCTCGCCACCAGCGAGACAAGTTCACCCTAAACTATTTGGGACCATTCATTGTCACACACAAATATGATTCAGGTGCCTATATTTTGGCTAATAGCGAAGGCCTCGATGACCCTAAACCTATTAACATCTTGCACCTTCATGCATTCAATGCCTAACATAAATAGGTGTTCGCTATCACAAGCGGTACATACCGACCCACACATATACATCACTCACTAGGTACATCATGTTAAATGCATATCTTGGTGTTCTTTTATTTTCACTTTACGTACCTTACATGTAATTTTTTCTTTATGTCATTTTTATGCTTCTGGTATTTTTTTCCTTCTTGTAGGATCTACATCACTTACAGATACACCATATACACACATCATCATGGAGGTCCATCCACCACCACTGACTGTACTGGTCATGACACCTGACCTAGCTCGACCACCAAATACTCTTAATACTAGACGACCTTCTCATTCCTCCAATTTGGATAACACTTCAACCTGATGCCTTTCACCTTGCCACCGAGGTTCATCCTACTCACCCCATTCAGGAGATATCCAGGTCACCCTATCCTATTTTGACAAAAAAGAGAAAACATCTCATCCCCAACCACGAGAATCACCTTCATAGTTGCACAAAGATACTATGAATCATTATTCACCCACTAATTCCCCATATCACCCTATAGGAACCTATAGCCCTCCTAACAGAGGATACATGCCCCATTTGGCCCATCCTTCATTCCTACCAACATCAATTCCTAGTGGAGAATCTTCCTAATCCCAAGCATTACAAGCCTGTGTGGCACAAGTTACACAATATGGCTGCACAAACATACCCCCATCCCATTCGCGTTGTTGCCTAGAGCCATTGCCTATGACACCCGTACTTTAGATGCCACCTTCAACATTGCGAGGCCTACCTCCTCAATAAATCTTGCAATCTCTACAACCATTCCACTCCACCCCATCCTCATCATGACCTCATCCACTTTCTTACACATACCAAGCCACTCCACACACACTAGAATCTCGCTCACCACCCTCCTCGATACCATCACCTCCACACCATGAGATACAACATCTCCTCTCCCGTATCAAGGCTCTCAAGCTATAAATGATCCATTGCCATTGTCACGTCCATCCATTTTAGTCCCCCACAACCCTTACATCTTCATTGCCACGTAGATCCATCCCTCGATATCATATTCGTCCCACATTGGATCCTTGAACCATACCTCCATTGTTCGATTTCACTTCAAGTAGACCCCACTCACCTCTATAAGAACAATACATCTACCCCATATCGGTTCCATTCACACCATTTTCAGAAATGTTCTACCATATTATGTATCATGGCATTATTGACCTACCCAAGATTCGACCCATTGATCCCTCACGTGCAAAACCATGAAATTACAATGAGAATCAATATTATACCTATCATTGCCAACCAGGTCATGACATTGAATAGTATCGAACATTCAAAACCCTAGTTCACAACATGTTGCATGGCACTCGAACTCCATCGCCTGAATATTTCGTTCTATTTAGTTGACTCTTAAGTCCTCCACACCGCATTATCCCTAGAAATTTGCCACTACGAGAAACATTTACACCACCAACCCGCTACATTCACAACATTTCCAATTATATCAGTTGCCAAAGTCTAAGCCATATCGTTAGTTCACCATATCATCCTCGACTGGACCCACGCCACTTCGCCCAATAGTAGTTTTAATTAATTTTATCCTTTTGTCTTATTTCTTCTACTTCTTACCTAAACTTACTCACTTCTTCTTTCCTATTTTCATTGGCTTTTGGTAATCCCATTATCTTGATTGGTTACCAAAGTCTATTTCTTCTCGCTTCTTTCGCTAGTACATTCCACCTTTACATCTTCCATCCTTTGGTGATTATTACATACATCTATACAATTCATAGCTTATACATCTACTACATACACACCCCACATGCTGGGGCAACCATTACTATAGCATCATGCTTTTTGATCATCATGATACAATATACTCACCTATAAATAAGTGTTCTAAACTTCTCCTTCTATACATCATAAATTTCCTCTTGTAGATATTGCATTCCCCCACTTGCATCATTTACATATACATCCATTGCATATATCCACATGTTTTTCAGTTAAAATTTGAATTCATGTTTGTACTTTCTCCCCCAAAATACGCCTTAGTAGGAGTAACAAATGCAATTGTTAGCATCATCACCTGGATGTCCATTCCCCTTTTTTTAGGATCAAGGTATACATAGTAGTCATGTTCAACTTTGACCACTCTATAGTTCAAGCAATCCAATGTCACCCATAGCTACCGAGTCTTGTACATTCTTCTTATGGATCTTTAGGTTGGTTCAACTTCTCTCATGGACCACTCACAACAGGTTACACATTAAACAATTTTGAGTATAGGAAAGAGGACATCTTGAGTAGATATCGCCATCTAGAGAACGGTATCCCCTACTCACCCTATCGCTTGCATGGTCAACATACGACCTAGGGATAAACAAAGGGATCAAGCATAAGAAAAAATAAATGATTGGGTAGAAAACAAAATTCATCACCCATACAAAAGAGCACCATGAGAATACAAAAGAGGACCAAAAAAAAAAAACAAAAAAAAGAAAAAGAAAAGGACAAAATGAGCACTACAATAAAGAGGTCAACACTAGATGAGGGACATAAAACAAAAGGAAATACCTCTTGATATCATCCATGTTATGCTTATCACCTTTGGTCCTTAGGTTCAACATACTACCATGGGATGATTTCCATCGCTAGCAATAGGCTCCAAGAGCCTGCCTACCAGTGGGATAGTCTTACAAGTGGTAACATATCTGTAACATTAGCACCCTACTTTTGTATAGATCACTATTGCGAATGGATGAGCTAGCTAGTCCGGTTACATTTACAACGGGTTAATCCTACCTCCCTCAAAATGGATAAATGAACCTCATACATGCACACATATAGGTCCATGATAGATTTTGAACCAACCCGATTAATTATAAGTTGCCACAAAAACTTGTATAGCTAAGGGTCTGAGATTTGATTGTCATAACTATGTTGGTCAAAACCATTACACATGCCTTACATTATCTAACATCCATGAAATCATGGAATGGATCACATCCATACAGGTAAATTCCATACATGCATCCATGCATCTATGTCACATACATTTAGTACACATTATATCTATGCATTCATTCTACATGCATTTCAAAATCGAATCACATTATTGCATTCATCCTACATGCATTTCCATATCAAATCACCTTATTGCATTTACTCTACATGCATTCACTACAAAACCACATCTGATATTACATCATACTGCATTCAAAATACAATCATCATACTACTCTACAATCCATTCATACCACAGAACGATAATAGATCTAAACCATGTCACACGTATATCTATTTATCATATACCTATAAAATATGTTATAGTATCTATGCAAACATAACAAGAACACATTTCAAACCATCAAAATGACACATGTATATAGCACAATCGAAATCAAAATGTATATATATCATCAATACAAAATACCTAAAGGCTACAATCTGGGACCATGCCCATCATCATCTAGCATCTAAAATATCCATAGGATACAATGCATAGAAAGCCTAACTCCCACCATGAGTCTCCCCGTGTCCCTCATGGCTCGCTCACATCTCTGCAGCCCTGCTCAACTCTCCTTGAACTCTAAAAATTGATCTACAGTAGGCTGGTCCTGCACCTCAGCCCTAACACCCATCTGGCCCACTGTACAACATTGCATTGACTCTAATGTGATGGTACCTGTAATTGCAACTGTGACTCTGACTAAGAAACCACCTGATCGTAATCAGGAAGAGGAATCCCACATACCAATAGAGTAGTCTCACATAAAATATTCTTTGTTGTCTCCACAACCAACTGACCAATCAACATCTCAATGGTCTACTCCTGCCTATACATCCTGACTCTTAGCTACTCCACCTCATCCTTCAACTACCTAACTCTATCTCACAACCCCTGTGCCTCCTCCTCCACATCCTGCCTCTCTAGGATATCGACAGGAACCTGATGTTCCATCCCAAAAAATACACCAATATCAACGGTGTCATCCATACCACCCATAGCGGCCAACCCACCTATATCCTCCTTGGATCTAACCACTTGCTTCATACCCACGTCAACATCCACATGCACCTCCTCCACCCTCACTCCTTGGGTGCTCACCATACTGCCCAAGTGACATCATGGACATCACAGAGGAACCTCCTCCTCACCACTAGCTACATCCTCTACCCTATCTCAAGCTCCCCTACCAGCTCTCCCCTTTGGTGGAGGTGCTCCAGTAGTGGGTGCCACCTAGTGATCAACCATACCCCTCCCAGGCTCCCAACTCTGCCATGCCCACCAAGCATCAAACTTCGGAGTCATCCCAACATCCCCTACATCTGGGATATCCATAGGAGGGTCCCTCTCCCCAACCCAAGGCAATACCATAGGATACTCCCCTCTATTGCCTCATCACCTAAAGTAAGTCACAAGAGGCCCTAAGAATATCATGTTGTAAGCCAAACTATTGCCTCACTCTATCAAACTAAAAGTACTCAGTATACCGAGTATAGTGCCCCACAAACCATCTACCCTATTGGATGGCATGCAACTGCTCATCATCCTCGTACCACGTTACACCACCCAACCATGGCCTCCATATAATATCACCAGGAGTCAGGTCCTCAAAATTACCCCTCCACAATAGTGGGTCACCCTCATGTGGCCTCTTGATACCCTGCTCCACCTCTGTGCTCCACCTCAAAGCATAGGGAAAATACTCCTTGCCCTCCACATGCACAGGGTGAGGCAATAAATATGGCCTCTCGATCGCTATGTGTTCCCATGCCCATACCTGCAACAAGGGAACAACACTCAATCTTGTCCTCCTACCACAAACAACATGTAGCTCTCGATACACCTGGACCAACAGTGCAGGGGCCCATGCAAACACAACCCTATGCTCCACCAGATCACTCACCATGTCTAACATGTTCTAGGTGAACAACACCCTGAAAGTATCAGGCAACACATAGGTAGAGATCATCATCATGGTTGCACATTGTCTATAAGAGATCTTCTCCTTCAACCACAACCACTCATAATCAATCTTCAAGGTGTCTATGGCTCTCCATTCTACCCCAAATAACCTCTCCAACACAACCTCCTTGTTGTCATCAACTGCTACCCTCATCGAAACACCCTCAATTGGCAATCTATAAATCCGGTATATATCCTCCAAAGTAACGGTCATTTCCCTAGTGGGAAAATGAAATGTGTTCCTATCAGCGTCCCACCACTCACATAACGCAGACACATATGCCCTATTGGTGTGTATACTCTTACACTCCCACACACCTCAAAACCATATATCATCTAACCACTTAAGCTCATCAGCTTTATCCATCAACTTATCAAAATCCTCCTTCATCTGGCATACGCGATGATGAGGTTCGACCATTTTCACCTATTCATCCACAACAAAACACACATTAGTAATCCACATAACAATGCAATCAAATTAAATTTCATCAATCCAAATTTACAAATTAAAACTATTTAATTTGACACGCACTTTGAGACATAATAAAATGCACTAATCACATGGCAAAACACATCAACAAAATAATCGCATATTTGGATACCCATTTTGTCATTTCATGGCAAAAGTTCAAATAGATGTGATAAACAGTACATATTTGACTCCCAACAACCAAAAACAAAATCACCCACACATCCACTATGGCACGAAATTCAAAACATGACTTGTTCATTCAACATACAAAAACAAAATACGTTTTTGGATACCCATTTGCCCACTTAGTGGTAAATGTGTCGACAAAATTCAAAAACAACATACCAATCTACACAAATCTCAAAGTCAACTTTACCATACATACACCAAAACTAAAAACACATCAAAACACATAATTCAAAAATAACAGTCACATTTTTTAATACCCATTTGCCCACTCAGTGGTGAAAGTTCAAATAGATGTTGAATACAGTCTAAATCGGGCTCCCTACAACTCATTTTTAGTTTAACATTACCTACACTTTGGCACATAAATCAAAGGCGGGCCAAATGAAGTCATCTACAAAAATAAACAACATTTTTGGATACCCATTTTGCCCTTCTAAGGTGAAAGTTTCATTGGTTTCCAAAAATGCTACCTCTAAGATAGTAGATCTAACTATTAAAATTTACTATTTTACACCCAAAAACAACATATTTTGAAATCATGCCAAACGAAGGCCAAAAAATATAACAGTCGCATAACGGGATACCCATTTCCCACTTTTGTGGACAAAATGCAATAACATGTCAATATCAGTACACCGTTACTTCAAAAATAGACGGTCAAACTCCACACCTACTCTACCCATTACCCGGTCAAACTAGCGCTAAAACAAGTCCAATCCAGAAATAGATCACGTTTTTGGGTACCCATTTGGCTAGTTTATCACTATGTATTCAAATTTCAATTAAAAATTGCAATTTTTTTTAAAACGGGATGAAAACCTCTCCCCCTTATTTACATTTCCTAGGAAAATTAAAATAACTTCAAAAATAAAGACAAAGGACACTTACTGGTGGGTCCCCGAGCCTGCTGCCAGCTACCCTACGTCCCCTCATCATTGTCGCCCTTGAATTCATCAACCGTGTTCTCCTCGTGCCGTCAAATTCTCCCACAAGTCACTTTCCAATGCCTCGCACCATCAAAATGAACCCATTCCAAGCAAATTTGGGCTTAAATAGGCCTTAATCCCCGATTCACCCCTCAAGGGGTGAACTCAAATCCAATTCACCCCTAGGTGGCAATTTAGGTCAAAATCACCCCTCGGGTGGCGAACTCAGCAAAAACACCCCAAAATCACCTAAACTACCCCCAAAACCCTAGGAAAGCAGATACATGTCCTCCAAAACCCTAGGAACCTCCCAACGTTGTCTTCTAATTTAATTTGCAATCATATTCATCATGCATTGGTATCTTATCAATCACTGCATCATCAAATCACCACATTCCATTCACCTCATTGTTGATTCCTCGTTTGAGGGGGTATTCATATCCAAAGTCAGCTTTGCATGCAACCACAACATCAAAAATCCAAAAGTGCGATTAGCACATTTGTCTACAAAATTTTTTGCTGAAGATTATCATACGAAATAATCTCAATCCCAACTAGACATGGGTTACATCATGAGAGCTATGTGTTTCAATGGAGAAGTCAATCTAGCATTCTTGTACATCGAGTACATGATGAATGATACGTTTGGTGTAATCCTAGCGCAACATTTAGAGTATTTATATCTGGCATTCATGGAGCACAATGAATGACACATTTGAATAAGCTAAATGTCCCTTTAGTTCAAATGGTTTGAAACTTGTCACCATGTTCTCATAAATCAATCAACAACAAATATTTAGTTAGGATTTTGTCCTAATCATACTTTTGGACCACGCTGATCTAGTCGCAAAAGCAAAGCAGTCAAAAGTTGCCATTCTCAAGCAACTAGTATGGCATCATAAATGTCATACGGACTCAGTAAAATCATAACATTGCATTCACAATCATCCATTTCCATTTACCAACATTGTTTTTATTTCTTTCCTCTTCTTCTTCTTTCCTTCCTCTCTTCTTTCCCTTGGACATCCAATTGATGTTGTATGGTCACGCTTCGAGCGGCTACATACCTTCAATTAGATTCCATTCTTTCTCTTCTTTCCCCTGGATCCCCAGTTAATGTTGTATGGTCACGCTTCGAGCAACTACATACCTTTGATTGGATTCCATTCCCCTTCTATCCCTTTTCCTTCTACACAAATCCTTCACATTTTTGTATTAAATTGTGTTCCACACAATATAGTACAAAAAGGGGTAAAATGTAGACACCCAAAAGTTGCACATTGCTATATCTACGTACTTGTAGATCCTTTCGAACACTTGTAGGTTTACATAGGCCATCCTAGGTACCCCTAGGCTATTGTAGACCAGTGTAGACTATTGTAGATCCTCCTAGACATGCGTAGATTGTTGTAGTTATGTGTAGTCATGCGTAGATGACCGTAGTCATGTGTAGATCGCCATAGATTATCATAGCATTGTGTAGACTTCCATATACCACTTCATCGGCTTTTAGGTCCTAAACCCTCATAAGCCTTCAAAATCACATCCCATGCATTGGGATATCCTCCGACAACCTATTTGTACTCAATTGAGGCCCCCACGGGGTATTAGTTGACAAAAATAATTACCAAGTCAATTCCTAAAATCTAATTTAATGTTGACTTCACTTAAGTCACCTTTTTAGGTCAAAATTGATTAAAAGAACTCTTAATCCTTAATTAACACTAATTGCATCCTCCCACATGTGTGTAATTAGGGTTAGCTAAGATATTTTCCTAAGAAACCCTAATCAAGCCCTAATTTGACTTAAGACCTAATCCTGATTAGATTTAATCCTTCCTCACACATGTGTGAGGATAGGATATTTTCTATGAGGAATAGGAGACTTCCATGTCACAAACCCTAACCTAACTTTGGTTAGAACTCAACCTAGGGTTAGTTTCTTTAACTCTCCCCCCTACACCTTGCCATTTCCTATAAATAGTGGGTCCTAAACCCCTAATTAAATCTCTCTCCCTATTCCAACAAAGCACAAAAACTCTACAGAAATGGACAATGAAGATTGAACAACCAGTTCTCGGAGTAGACAGTCAAATTTCCATAGCATACAGAGGCACCCCAGCTACCTAGGAATCAATCCACCAAAGGGATTTTGCAAAAGGAACCTCACAGCTGAATTTGCCCCTCGCCCCATGAATCCGATCTCAGTTCACCCCTCGGGTGGTGAATTGGGTCTACAGGTCCCAAATCACCTCAAATTTGGGAGGTAAGCTCTATTTTACCATTTTATTAGCTTCTGCATACTTTATTTCAGTTTTGAATATGTTTTCATAGTTGTTTTGTCTTTCTAAACATGGGGCCTGACTAAGGCAAGCCCCCCATCACACTAACCCCATTTTGTAGGTTCTTCACAAGTTATTTGGTATATCTAAAGAGGAAGAACATCATCAAACTACAACCCCGCGGTGGCCCACATACAAAGAAGCCCACCTACATTGAGGGACGATTGAAGATGACATCGAACTTGTTGTAACATTATTAGAAGAAGAAATGGCTAAAGGGCATCATGTCCCTATTGTAACACATATCTTTCAATATTAATGAAATACAACCTTTTCTTTTAGTACATCTGTGTTTATTGTATTAATGGATCAAATATCGATTTCTACCCGTTTCAATTGTGAATGTAGAGAATGATTTGATTTTTGTGGGAAGACTTCCCCCCAAGGTTGAAATTCCATATTTTCTAGAAATTATCTAGCCCATTCCTAGTCCTAAGGATTTACCTTCAATGCCAACCTTACCAACATTACTTGCCTCTGAAGCCAAAATAATCCTTAATTATGCAAGAAGTGTTGACTACAGTAAATAATTTGAGCAACAAAATGTTAAATATTGAAATAAGAATAGTTTCGTATTTTGCTAATCTATTGGTTCTATGAACATTGTTTTGAGTGACATATGTAAAACCTTGCAACTAAATATCACCAACATAAATATGGGGAAGAAAATTGGCCACTTCAGGTAACACATACTTATGCACATAGAATTCACATAGCAAAATCCTTTTTTTTGTGTGGTTGGTGTGATAAGCATCATGGAATCCTTTAATATAATATACATCATAACTCATACCATAATTTATTCTCACAATATGTGACCTATAATACCATTCTCATGTGAAGTAGCCATAAATCCATGCAATTTATCTATACTTAAGCATCCTTTATGTGATTAGACATTCATTATTGATTTTTTAGTATAGATTAGTTATTGGAATATATTACATTATTTGGTACATGCTAATGTACCACCTTTGGTACATCCTTAGATTAGGAAAGAGTGTCCTAGATTAGAAGTTGAGTATTTACTTTATGCAATGTAATAAATGCACAAGTATTATTAAAGTGTGCAAAGTATTTTGGTATTGTAAATGTGCATAGTTGTCCATGTGCACATGAGTCCATAGAATAGGAAGTTGGAGAGTCTCTAGAAGAGTGAAGGCCAAGAGTGCTCCATATGAAGAGTCACTTTACATCCTATATGTATAGGATATGACATGTTTTGTAATATGGAAGTATGGATACTTGAGATCCTTGATTCAATAGAGATACATTTTCGTGAGCATTTATTAATGGTAATTTTATGAGTTATAGTTGAAGTTATTTCTGAGTTTTATACTTTTAGAATATTGCCATTATTATATATTTCATATTGCAACTTTATTTTTGATCTTTTGGTTGATTTTATCTTAAGTATTTAGCTTCAAAAGCTAACAGTGGTATCAGAGCCACAACAAGGTTTTGACTTGCATAGGTTTTAAAGTTGCAAAGGAGATTTCCACTAGTTAAGGAGAAACCAGTGAAGTTAAAGGAATTACCTCTAGAAAAGAAAACCAGAGAAGTTTGGAGATTTACCTATTCCAGGAGCAAATTCGGAATAGAAAGAGATTACAGGTCTTGAAGATAGACCTTGACATTGAGGAGATTGAGAGACCCAAGAAGGAGGTCCTATTGGAGAGTTTGAGAGATTGAAGGAGATTCCAGATTGCAAGTTGGCTAGAGTCTTTCCATAGGGTTGAAGGAGAACTCGTGAAGACTAGGACTCAACATAGAATTCTTTCCACTAGTTTTGAGAATAGCTAGTGAAGTTTATTGTTTTTAGAATTCTGGAAATTTAAATGCATTTGGTCTAAGTTTTTTGTTGCAAAAAATTAGTTCTCAGAAGTTGAGAAGCTTCCTACAATAGATAGAGAAGAATTTCACCTTTGATTGCCTGAAAGTCTATGTGCTTTCCTCGTGCAGGGATTAGTTTTGAGTTGCAACAAAAGAATAGACATTGAAGATTAAGGAGGTCCAAGAAAGAAGGACCCATTGGAGATTGAAGGAAGAAGATTGAGGAGAACCAAGAAGGAGGTCTCATAGGAGATTGAATATTGAAGGTTACAGATTGGAGAAGTTGAAGAGACCCAAAAGTGGTCACATTGAAGAACTTCCAGATTTGGAAGATAGAAGATTGGAGATTGAAGCAGAGAAGGACTAAGAAAAGGTCCTATTGTAGAATTCAGAAGCAACAGATTTTGGAGATCCAGGAAATCAAGGATAGGTCTCATTGAAGTTTTGAGGAGAAGAGTTGAGGAGCTACAGAATTAGAAGACCCAAGAGAGGAGGTCTCAAGAGAATTTGGAGAAGGAGAAGAAGGCTAGAGAAAGCCTTATTGCAGAATTGGAGAAGCAGCCATTGGAGAAAGCTAGAGGAAGAAGAAAGCTAAGCAAGGAGAAGGAGAAGAAGGCTAGAGAGAGCCTTATTGTAGAATTGGAGAAGTAGCCATTGGAGAAGTTGAGAAGAAATCTAAAGGAAGAAGGAAGCCAAGAAAGGAGAAGTTTTTGATAAAGAAGGATTTGGGACAATTGTCACCATCCGACAACAAGCCCAAGAGGGAGAAGTTTTTGGCAAGAAGTTTGCCAAATTTTGGAGAAGAGTTTTGAAGATCTCAAGACATTCAGATTCTTGAGGAAGAAGACAATGAAGGAGATCATATTTGAAGTCAGAAATTGACAAGAAGATTGAAGGAGAAGGGAAGATTGAAGAGGCCATAATTTTGAGAAGTTTAAGGATAGCCACAATATTTTTGAAGGCTGATTTGAAAAGGGAAGATTGCTGATTTTTGAGGTAGAAGTTGAAGAGTTGCAGGATAGTGAATTGAAGGAGGTATAGAGCTACAATTTGGAGAATATTTGGGCAGATTTTGAAGTGCCCTTGAATAGGATATTGAAGGAGGTCATGACAGCAAAAGAAGGCAGCATTTTGGAGATTTTCATTGTAGTTTTGGACAATGAAACAAAGGAGGAATTGATTGGAAAGTTGCAAAATTTTTGGTAGCATTTGGGCAGCATTAATAGCTACAAGTTTCAGAGTTTGAGAGAATAGATTTGGAGGATATTTGAAGCCACAAAATCAGATTTGTGGACAACATTAGAAGGAGAGAGAAGAGCTACGATTTTGGAGAACTTAGGGGTAGATTTGAGAGAGTATTTGGGCAGCAAGCATAAGATTGGTATTTGAGTAGCAAAGCAGATTAGAGCACTTATCAAAATTGGTAGGTTTTGAAGCAGCAAAGTACAAGAAAGTAAAGGTGCAAAACTTACAAGATCGAGATAGCAAAAGGGTGAATCAATCACCAAAGAAATTAGTTGCAAAAGGAGATAAAAAAGGTATGCAATATTGGTGCTACATAAGTTTATTATTGAAGTATTAAAATCAGTCTACATTAAGCATTTGAGAGCACCATATTACTTTTATTAATCTGAAGAAGGAAGTTGAAAAAAGGAGTCTTCAAGCAAAAGGAGTTGATAGTATTTGCATCCTAAAATCTGCAAGATTAAAATAGCAAAAATCTAAGTAAAAGTTTATTTTGAAAGGAGAAATAAGAAGGGTATAACATTATTATTGAATGCTGTTTTTTAGCTCATAAGAATGCAGATTTATTAGTGTAAAAGAAAATAAAGTAAGAGCATTTGTCTAAGCAAGTTGAAGACCAAGCAAGGGTTAAAAAATAAAGCAGATTTTTTAGTGTCTAAAGACACTAAGTAGCCACAGTCCAAAGGAGAAGTGAAAGCATCCATTTGGAGTAGAAAGTGCCACTATAGCTCAAGGAAGAGCCACCACCATTCAAAGGAGAGCCACCACCATATAAGGAAGCACCACCATAGTCCAAGAGAGCGCTACTATTGCTCAAGGAAGAGCCACCACCATTCAAGGGAGAGCCACCACCGTCTAAAGAAGAGCCACCATCAAAAACGTAGAGCAAGCTATCAAATTTTTCCCAAGGAGTCCAAACAAATATATTTCTAAAAAAGAGTGCAAAAGAATATGTAGAGAAGATAGAAGGACTGAAAATTAGGGTAAGTTACAAGTGTTGAGGATTGGTGGATACATTACATGCAATGGACATGTGTTAGAGAAGACAAAGGACAAGCTAGCAAAAATTTTGGGTGTCAAATAAGCGCCAAGGTTGAAAGAAGGCGTTAAATCTTCATTTAGAAGCAAGACACTTGATAATAGTAACGCCCAAAGTGTCATACTATCATCCACCATAGCAAGAATATATTATATGAGCTTAAGGAGAATAAAGGAGGTGAATTTAGAGCATTGGAAGAGTTTGAGTGCCATGTGGCACATATAAAGTGGAAGGTCAACAGGTTTGAAGAATTTCAAGTACCCATCTCAAGGAGAGAATGTATTTTAAGGAGCTAAAGATAGAAGAGTGGAAGAGCAATTCATAGAGAAGTGTTGGAAATAGAAGAACATGCAGGTAGATTCATTAATTGAAGATTGAGTGAATGTAAGAAGGAGATACACCACTTGGTATTGCAAGAGAGAGATTCAAGTTACGTGTAACGAAGGAGTCAAAGGGTCAAAGACTATTGTAGCAGCAAGATTAAGGTGTAAATTAAAGTACCTTCATAAAGGTTGAAGCCAAGAGGAAAGAGAATAATATTTCCAAGGAGATCAAAGTACAACAAAGATTTCATACGTGCATAAGAGCACCAATTAGGAGATGTACGTGTAGAAGAGCATCAATCAGAATATGGTCAAGCACTATTGACCAAGGGAATTACCACATTCAAGGTTGAAGGTAATTCACTTTATTTAAAGTTATTTATAAGCTTAAGATAGGAGGTATAAGGTTGCTTATAATTATTATTCTCTAAGGTTAAAAGTGAAACTATTTTGGAGGGATAAGAATTAATATTTGAAACCTTAGAAATCTAATTATTGCTATTAGAGAATTTTATGAAGGTTTAAAATTTGGGTTGAAGAATTTGAAGGAGTAATTTAAAGTTTTGTAATTTGATTATTTGCATTTACAAAACAATTTAAAATATTTGCAATTTGATTAGATTGGAGAAATAAGGTTTTCTACATCAAATTAAATTTATAAAATTTGCAAATATATTTTTATGGAATTTCTAAATTTCTAAGTTTGGAGTTATAAGGAATTCAACATCAACATAGGATTGAGAAATTTAGAAGTTAAAAGAAATTATATTTAGGGAGTCATAAGGTAGTCAACCTTAAAGGTTTAGAATTGCATTCTCTAAAGGTTAACAATGATGAGAGTATAGAATTGTTTCTAAGGAAAGTGGTAGATATAAAAAGAAAGTAGAAGATAAATTTCTAGTTCAAGTAATTTTAAGAGCACTTCCTAAAAATTACAAGCAATTAGTTACATATTTACAAATTTTGAGTAAAGATACAATTATTTTATGAGTTGGTCAATATACTACAAGAGTATGAAGTGGAGAATTCAATAAATGAAGAAATGACTAACAATTCTTTTATCTCAAAAGATAATCCACAAGGAAATATTGCTTCATTCTCAAGGAACAAAACAAAATGGAGTGATAGATATTGTCAATTTTACAAGAAAAGAGGTCACAGTACAAGTTACTATAGATTTAATCCAAGGAATAAATACAAAGAGAATATAACAAATTCAGGAAACCAATAAAATAGGTTATTTCAATATAGACAATGTCAAAACCAATATAAGACCATATCAACAACAATTTCAGTATCAATACAATCCTCTTTAGCTACAATATAGAGAAGGAAATCAAAATGGACACTTAGTTCAAGAGATATAGGAAATGCAAGAATATGAAGAAAATACAAAAGAACATGAAGCTAAAGTACTTTATGTAAAAGCAGTATTTTATGAAGATACTAATCATTTGCTTGATTAGAATACAAACAAGGAGAAAAAAGAAGAAAGAAAAAAAGAGAGCATAAGCTACAACAAAATGACAAAGGACTTATTGAAGACTAAAGTCTTCAATAACCAAATAATGTAATAAGGGGGTGTTGGAATATATTACATTATTTGGTACATGCTAATGTACCACCTTTGGTACATCCTTAGATTAGGAAAGAGTGTCCTAGATTAGAAGTTGAGTATTTACTTTATGAAATGTAATAAATGCACAAGTATTATTAAAGTGTGCAAAGTATTTTGGTATTGTAAGTGTGCATAGTTGTCCATGTGCACATGAGTCCATAGAATAGGAAGTTGGAGAGTCTCTAGAAGAGTGAAGGCCAAGAGTGCTCCATATGAAGAGTCACTTTACATCCTATATGTATAGGATATGACATGTTTTGTAATATGGAAGTATGGATACTTGAGATCCTTGATTAAATAGAGATACATTTTCGTGAGCATTTATTAATGGTAATTTTATGAGTTATAGTTGAAGTTATTTCTGATTTTTATACTTTTAGAATATTACCATTATTATATATATTGTATTGCAACTTTATTCTTGATCTTTTGGTTGATTTTATCTTAAGTATTTAGCTTCAAAAGCTAACAACTTCTTCGTTTAGGCTTTTACTATTTTTCTCAAAGGCTTTGAGGTCTCTGTTTTTCTATTCCAAATAATAAAACTATTTCAAATATCTTTCAATAGCCATATTGTAATTTTATAGAATAATAGTTACTAAGGGAATGATTACCACTGATTGTGGTACCTATTGAGCTTCAATTTAGACTTGTTAGTCCTATCATGTTGGTAGCACCATTTGTCCCTATTCCAATAGCTTTTATACATATTAAAGTGATTCTAATGATTGTACAATTGCTAAATGTGTTTGTTATAGCAATATCCCTTATTCTAAATTCTCTTCTATTTGCCTTAGAACATCCCTTGTTTGCCTTGATGCTTCTTGTGATGTCTCTTCCTATTATTCTAGAATATTAGAACTAGAACAAGAGTCATCAATCCAAGGATTTGTGCATCAATCCCTTGCACCTAAGGTGGATATACCTACATTTATTCTCATTATTCATCAAATCTAGAGGTAAAATATTTCATAATGTCTACAAATTTTGGTTCAAATATATATTCATGTTTATTTTGTAGTTTATCTAGCTCTTGCAAAATTTGAACAATATAGTTAACTTTTGTTGTAACAAAAAATCCAATTTTGGGCTTATATTGTAAATTCACCTAAGTATAGAGGTGAATATTAAAATCATATATCTAGGCTTTAATATAGATTAAATATATATGTATTAAATTAATATTTATTAATATGTATATATATACCTAGGTTAGACTAATATATATTAAGGTATATGGATAAAATATATATAAACCTATATTTATTTTATCCTACACCTTAACATTATTACTCCTACATTTACTAAATTACAATAATTTCAATATCTAGTATAACTCTAGTCAACTCAAAGTCAAATATGACATGGCATGAGAATTGAATGTGGTGGCATGTGTGGGGTACATAATGGTATGTGGCATGAGTATGGTGGCATGTGGCATAGGTGTGATGGCATGTGACATAAGTGTGGTGGCACATGTTATGGAGATTTTTCTCCATGACTATTCTCCAACAAGAGGGTAGCCTAAACTATATATTTGGGCTAAACTCCTTGTTTTGGATGAGCAAACTATAGTGCAAACTGTATAGAGCTAATTGTGAGACACTATTGATCACTTGAGACATAATTTCCTTTATTTATTGGTGATTTGAACCAATCACATTTGAGGAGAAGGCTTGTCTATTTTGTTGAAGATAATACAAAACAGGAGATATGATTTTCACCATGGTTTTTCACTTTACAATGTTTCCATGGAATATTGTGAAGAGCTAAAAACACGACACTTGAAATGATGCAGAAAATAAATAATTCCAGAAAGACAAATAATTGCACAAATGATATTTTTATTAAATAACAAGGGGAGGGAGCTGAGAAACTCCTTGATACAATTATTCTACCAATGAAAATTATTTGATACAATGAAATACAATGCTAGGCTTCTCTGAAACCCTAGCTATACAAAACAAGTATCTTCAACTGTGTTCTGCTCCCAACAGTGTGAGTGGGCTTTGTGATATCCGATTCCAGGCCACTCTAGCTTTAGCAGCTATTCAAGGATGAGTAAAACCTGTAGATCTACACACATAAACAAATAAGAGGGTTAATAATACATGTGAGGGCTCCAAAAGATTAATAATACCTGTGAGGGCTCCACAGTATGAGACCATCAGTTATCAAAAACCCTAGCTATTAACAAATGAAGTATCATGCAAGATATATAGATAATGAAATAAAATAACCACAAACAATGATTTACCTTGTTATTGAAGTTGTTTCATTGCATATTTTATGATGAGATGCCCTACTAGCAGTAGTTGATGTTACATAAAAAAATTTTGGTAGGCGTTAATGGGAGTTTGTTGGAATGGGAAATCCTAAGGTAATCTAGGGATTCAGATGTGGAGGCATCTTCAGGATGCAATGGCCTCAGACTTCTCTAGGATATCTTCAATAATTCACACATTAAATGTTTGAGGGCATACACATTCCCAGGGTTGAGCATTTGAAAATGCTCCTATTTATAACCTAGCCTAGAATTTTCTTAGGGTTTTAACCTTACACTTTTGATCATGTGGCTAGGATTAAATCAAATCCAAGGGCTGAGATTATACTTTAAGTGTGGCATGGATTAATAAAAATGGATGGCTGAGATTAGATTAAATCTGATTGTTGTGGTTAATTGAGTTTATAAATATGTATTTTATAATAAATATATTATAATATAATATAATATATTATATTTAATTATAAAATAATATAAAATAAACCCAGGTGGGTTAGAAAGTGATGAGAAAGGGCTAAAGTGGGCCTTTTGGAGGTGGTAAAGTCTTATAATGGTTAAATGGATGGTGGGAAGGGTGTATAGTGGACAAGTGGGTGGTAGGATGGTTAGGATGAAGGATTAATGGCTAGGATTTGGTGTCTACAAGTTGATATAGAACAAGGTCTTTAGAAATTTTGTTTTCAACATATTTAGCACACATATTATTGACCCATAGGGTATTGGGGTTATTCAAAATCATCCAATACAAATTTACAACTAAAGACTTATTGTTATTTATAGTAGATAAAAATCCTATCCCCCCTTAATGCTTGGGAAGGCATAAAGTATCCTATTTCACCAAGGCCCTTTTTACTTTCTCCTTCGTACCACTCCAAAGGAACTGTTGATTGATTTGATCTAGTTCTCGAAGATCTACCTTTGGGATATTCAACATAACAAAAACATACATATGTATAGCTTGAAGAACTAGGTTTACCAAGATAATCTTACCCCTATATGAAAGTCACTTATTGGTCCACTTTCCAATTTTCTTCTTTACTTTGTCCAACAACCAATTCTAGTCTTTTTTTTTTTGCCTTTGGTTGTTGATAGGAATGACTAAATAAGTGATCATAAGGGAGGCCTTATTGTATATTAATTTATCTAGAACTATGGATTTATGTTTGGGATCGCAGTGAAAGAAAATAACTTTTGATTTGTATTCATTAATCAATTTCCTTGTAGCATTAGAGAAATAGCAAATTATATGTTTAGTTATAGATACTTTCTTAACCATAGCTTTATATAATAGAGTAGAGTCATCAATAAACTAAATATGAGAGATAGGCTTGACTCCATGAGCAATGGTAACTCCCTCAAGGGTTCTATTTTATCTATTTTTAGTCATGGTCCTGCCCAAGCATTAAACAAGAATGATGAATAAATAAGGGGAGAGGGGGCCACCTTGCCTAATACCTTTAGAATATAGGAACAAGTATGAAGGGTAACCATTGATAATAACTAAGTAGGACACTGAAGAGAGACATCCCATAATCCAATGTATCAATCCTAACAGAAGCCAAATTACCTTATTAGTTTTATGAGGAAGTGCCAATCCATTATATCATAAGCTTTGGATAGGTCTAAATGGATGAATAAATAAGGAGAGTTTTGTACTTCCATGGAATGGATGGCTTCCTGAGCAAGAACTATCTCATCCGCAATCTGTTTCCCTTCTATATAAACTCCTTGTTTAGGGAAAATAATCTTATACAAAATAGGTTTCAGCCTCTCTGTCATGATATTGGTAATGATTTTTAGAAGAACACTACATAAAAATATTCCTCTAAAAGTTGAGATATGTTATACATCTTGAGCCTTTGGGACCAGAGCTATATAAGTTTTATTAATTACCTTCAAAATATTTTTTCCTTCCTATATTCTTACACCACCTCTAATAAATCAACATGAATAATATCCTAAAATTCTTGGTAAAATTTGATGGGAAAACCATCAATCCCCAAGGTCTTCCCTTTTGCATTTTGAAAACCACTTGTTGAAGATCATTGATAGTAATTGAGTAGTCAAAACATAGTTCTCCTTAGAAGTGATAAAAGTAGGGATCACTTGAAGGATATTATGTTGAGAAGTTGAGTCAAGTGATGCAATAGTGAACAATTTAGAAATTTAGTTGACTGTGATAGACTTCATGCCATCCCAATTGTGGAAAAAGTCTCTAGAATATGATTTTAGAGAAGAATTAAAATTTTGTTATTTATGGGCTAGAAGATATTTGTGGAAGAAATATGTGTCTTGATCTTCTTTTTTGAGCCATTGGATCCTATATTTCTATTTCCATAAGAGCTCTTCTCTTTTTCCCATTCCTTCAACTACGATGTGAGTTTAATTTCATCTATACTTATACTCTTAGTGAGGTACTCTAAATTTATTTTATCATTCAACTCTTCAAGCCAAGCAATCACTTATTGTTTCTTTTGCATGACATCTCCAAACTCTTTCCAATTATAAATCTTGATTTTGGATTTGATGTATTGCAACATTTTGGTGAAACAAAATGTCTTAGTTACATACCTTGGTTTACCTTCCCACCACCATTGCCACACTTGGGGAATAAAGGAACTATATCTAAACCACATTAACTAAAATCAAAAGGGTGAGAAACTAACCTTGGTTTTCCACATTTCAACCATGACTAACCAATGACCCAAACCAAAATTATTAAGAGTTTTCACCTTATGAATGTGTCCATGTATTATGAAATTGTTAGAGAACAATAACCTATCCAATATTTCCATGATAAAAGTTGAGCCTTACCTTCTGTTAGACCAATTGATAAGGCCATTATCTTGTTGGATGTCCATAAGGTGAAGGTTTGTAATATATTCATTCATGAGGTCTAAGCTCCCATCCAAATTTCTATTTCCCCCCTATTATCATTCAAAGAGAGGATGGTATTGAAGTCTCCTTAAATCAAGACCTAAGCTTTACGAAAATGGGAGATAATATAAGTTATATCTCTCCATTGTCTCTGCTTTTCCTCTAAAGTAATCAGAGCACAATTAGTCAAGCATAGCATAATTTGGTTAGATTGTCTACTTTGTGCAACCACAACCAAGAGACCCCAACTACCAATCAAATGGTGAATAATGTTCTCTTTTGGGAGCTAGAGGTAAAAAATGCCACCAAAAACCCAATGGAAGGTGAGGGAAGTCACTTTTCTAGTTGGCTATATTTTACTTGTAATTGACTCTATTTCCCCTTTAGACATATTTATTTCCTAAAGGAAAACTAGATGTGGTTGGTTTATATGAATTATTCTTCTAATTTTATTTTATTTTGAAAGACTCTCTTTGAGTCCTCTAATATTACAAGTGATGATCTTCATTAATAATGGGTCTAAAGATAATGGTAAGGACATTAATATTACCTTCCTCTACAAAATTTTCACCTTCTTTTACCATATGATGTTGATTAGTCTTACGACCTACCTTTTGGTTAGTATCCATCTTCATTTTTTTTCTTATTTCTTGTCTTATCCCAATTGAATCTAGGATAGGTTATAAATTTTAAGTATGTGTATATGCAACCAAATTTTTATTGGAAGTTTCAATAGAGTTTATCTTAGGGTCTAGGTTATTTTAAGTTTTAGCATTTAAAAGATTGTTCTTCTTTTCTATGTTTTATCCCTTATTTTTTATTGAAAACATTTCATTTATTGGTTTGTCACAAAGTACTTACCTACATATTTAAACTACGTTTCTAATTTTTTTTGTGTCCATTATGTCCTCTTCCTCACCCAGGAGGTTTGTGGAAAGAATTCCAAACATATTAGTTGACAACATCTTTTGATCCTTCATAACTAGTTTTTTTTTGTTTTCTTCTAAGGCATTTGAAATCCTTATAATTTTGTGTTCTCTTTCTTTTGATTAGGAATCTTATTTGGATATAAACTAGCCAAATAACCATATTCATGCATATTTTGCAATGAAAAGGAATGTTCTCATAGTCCACAACCTTCTCCCAATTATCCTCACCAAATTGTAATGAGATCTTTTATGGATGGGGTTTGTTGAAATCTATTAAGATAAATTTGAGCATAAATAATATGTTCTAATTTATGTATAGTTAGCAGTAATCATGAAAGTTCCAAGGGAGTTTTTAATTGTATAAAATATAGTCAAATTATAAAACTCAACTAGGAGTGTAACAACCCAATCATACACACACTGGTTGTAACATTCATCACACTTAGAGGTCAAAATTGGATGATGGTTGATGGTGGTAATTTTTTTTCAATTTTAAGGTTTTCTTTTGCACCTTTTTGTATCAATACACAACATTCCACATTTGAAAATTTAACCACTGTAGACGACCTTCCAAGTGGATGGACTAGTCGGGTCCCATAGAAAGGTGCTATTTAGTTATTTTATCCATATCACCCACTAAACTAGTGCCTCTAGAATCATGGTGTGGGTTATCCCCTAGGTCTCATAACACCTAAAGGGGGATGTATAATTCTTATCCTTATGTATTTAATGGTAGCTCTTGGATAGTATAACTCCCTATTACTAATTTCATAGGTTACCAAACATGTAAGAGGTTTAGCATAAATGTTACGGTGCTTAATTGGAGATCATGATACACCATGGATAATTAAGGATTATGCCATTCCCTGGATCTTCACGGATATATTGAAGATTTTGCAAGTATAGTGGTACATCCCATTCCATACAACTAAGGAGTATTATCTTAGAGTTTAAAATCTCCCATATAAATCTCTTATTTGTCAAACCCTTCAATGCCCACCATTGTACCACTCATACAAAAACCTAGAGGAAACATCCCATACCACCTATTGTTACTTGTTATGAATTATTATTCAGAAAGTGGTCGTTTCATGAGTCACATTGTATACATACATGCATCCCAATGGTATCGGGTGCCTTGGATTTTATGTATCCCATTGTATGCATACCCATATCCTAATGATGTCTTGGTTTTTATCTATCCCATTGTATGCATACCCGCATCCCAATGGTATCTTGGATTTATGTCTTGGTTTTTATCTATCCCATTGTATGCATACCCACATCCCAATGGTGTCAGGTTTTGTCCATCCTATTGTATGCATATCACATCCCAATGTGGTATTAGTTTTTCTAACAATCCTTACCGATGATTATAGTTTAATCAAATATAGGTTCAAGGTTTACTATCATCCTCATTGATAACTTGGATTTTGGCTTATGATTATCTTTATCATCTTGTCCAATGATTAATTTTAGATTTTAGACCAAGTTTTAGGTTCAAAGTTCCATACCATTTTTATGGTTAACTAATGTCTAAGTGTAATCTTTAGATTGCTATGCTTTTCAAGGCTTTCTCTATTTTTATATAGAGAGCTCACTAATCCTTATTTTAAGGTGGTGTATGTAGCTAAATACACATATTTAAATTATATACCTAAATATTATCCCTTAAGTCTTCTTTATGCTAACATAGTTGCAAGGTAGAAATCCTTATGACCACTTTACATTATCTAGGTAATTAAAGTGACAATCTCTCATCACTAATTAATATGTAACATGTCTCTAACTAATGTAATTTTATTAGGTAAAAAATATCTCATTAATGATATTACTATTCATTAAAATTACTTTTCCTATCTCTTTCCTAGTCTTCCTTCAATGGTTCCCAACTATTTAAAATTAAAATTGTAGACACAAAAATTTGGGCATTTGCATTTCACCACATAATAAAATATATGCCTAAGTCTAAACTCAGACAAACTGATCCTTGCACATCCCATCCCACATTGCACATTACAATCATACATAATATATGCCTAACTCCAAACTTAGGCATACAAATCTGCACATTAAAAGTATTTTTCAAAATTTCTAAATCTAAAACATCTGCCTAGGATACCTTGCCTACTCACTAGACATGTGTCCTAGCCACATCACCACCACCCCTTACCACCTCTCACACACCCATTTAACCCTTATCCATTCACATGGGAAATACTTAACACCTCACTCCACTTGCACTTACCCACTAGCCATATCACCCTAGTTAAGTGAGACACCCTAGGTAACTCACCGTAATTTCCCCTTCCATTTGGTAGCCCTGATTTGCCACTTGGTAATATTGGATTACCACCTCCATTTCCCTCCAAAACCCCAAGGGGATTATAAATGTACCTTCATCCCATAAACCAAATTAGGTTGAAATAACATACCATCATGCTACTAGAATCATACTAGGAGCTCACACGTATCCCAAGGAGATTGAGGATCTAAAGCCTCAAAGTGCCATTTTGAAGATTTTTACCATCCAAACTCAATCATTTGTCGATGCTTACATAGTCACAACCACTCTCCTGTGGTTCTCCAATAGCCTACCCATGGTTGGATAACCCCACCTACACACCTGTGGTTACTCAAGAGTGATTTTTAGTCAGAGATCAATAAGCTAAAATTTGGAAAGGTATTTAGGTCTAGTTTTTCATGTTTTCTGCATTATACTATTGATTTTTGTGAGCATTCATTTAAGGGTCTATTGCATTGGTTTTCAATCATATATGCAGGTGCTACTAAACCCTTGTTTGCATTTTGTGTGTGTAGGAGACAAATCCTTGAGCAGTTGCTGAAGCTAGAGTGGCCCTATTCCTAGGATACTCAAGCCCACTCAACCTTTGAAGTTGTAGCAGAGGAGTGAAAGACACCAATTTAACCTGCTTGGAGAACAAGAGACTATCATTTGAGCATTGTATTTTGTAAAAGAAAGCATTGTAATATTTACCCCCTCACATTGGGGTAACAACATTGTAAAAATAAAAAAAGGAGGGGGGAGTGGGGAAGCCTCCTACTCTAGGTGGGAGGACCTTGTTCCGAATTCCCTATTTTTCCCTTCCCCTCATATGGATTCCTATCGAAACTGTGTCAACCCTTATGCACTTCTTGATCCATTATAGGATCACCTAGGGCCTTCCAAGTGGTGTTTCCCATCATAACAAAATTACAGGATCTTGGCTAGATCATCCTTGCATTTTTCCGTTGTGGCCTCCATTGGTGGTCGGTTTTAAGTGGCCAAAATTGAGAGTGGGATTTCAAAGACTATCTCAGTGGTCGTTTTGGCTTTGGGAGGGGCCTATGCTTTCCTTCTTACCATCGATTTGTTTCCTTTGTTGTATTCTTAGGTTTGACATCTAAAGAGGTTACCACTTTATTTGGTCCTACTGTCTCAGCTTGGGGTTTGCTGTCTATATCTTTCTTGGCCTTGGGGTGGGGCCAAAATTTTATCATTTACAGTTGACTGGATCTCAGTTGTGGTTGGTGTGGGCCCTCTTAAGTTGGGTTTAGTATATATATTAGGTTTTCTATGGTTCCTCTTCCTATTGCATCTTTCTAGAATTTGGTGTGGGGCCTTGTGTTTCTCATACTATTATGGGTGTTGAGGTCCATAGATCTCTTATGGATGGATAGTTGGTGGGGTTGCCTTGGAGTACCATAGTGGATTAATGTTCAAGGTTGTCTTAACTACTGCTACCATATTTGTATTATTTACAGTAAGACCTTAGTGCTTAAAAATATCTCTCTTGGATTCTTGCTCATTTTCCAAGATGGTCCTGTGCCTTCTTGGATGGGTTTTTTATTTCCTGATTGTCCTGTTACTTCTTGGATGGGTTTATTCTCCTCTAGGCTAGTCCTTAGTATTCTTGGATGGGTTCATTTTTAGGATTTCTTCATGCCTTGCTAAACAGGTTTGTCTTTTTTAGGATTTCCCCATGCCTTCCTAGATGAGTTCTTCACTTGTTGGTTGTTATCGTACCTTCATGGATGAGTTTTTTTCTTTTCTACAGGTTTTGAATTTTTCCATGTAGTTTTCTGGGGTCTAGTTTCATTTTGGGCTGTTTTATTTTGAGTGGGATGCTATTTTCAAACTATGCTAGCTAGTTTAATTTTACCAAGTTTTTTTGGGTGGGATGTTTTTTTTTAATTTCAAATTATATGCCTGTTGTCAGGTTTTCCCATCTTGGATGGGTGTCTTCTCATGTTGATTGTCCTGGGCTACCACAAGCTGAGTTTCTTAAATTTTTTTCCATTTTTCTTGGGTTCCATTTAGTCAGGTTATAGTCTTGGTGTTTTTCTTTGTCTCGAGCTCCCATAAGCCAGTATTCCTTGATTGTGTTGCGCGGGATGGTCCCGTTGTTTGATTTGTGAGATTATCCTGTTGGGACTATCTCTTGTTCTATGATCATTTTTGGAGACCCTATCCTTGTGGAGACTCTTCTTGATCCATTTGTAAAATGTTTTGGGGTCCTTTCTAAACCTAATTATCAATAAAAAAAACATCATTGTAAAAATGGGAGATCAAGGCTCTCCTGTTTAATACAAAGATCATTCATTTTATTGCAATCGCTTTAATTTTAGTTTATGTGTTTGGTGTCATTTATTTTGTTGTAAAAAATGGTGATCATTGTGGGAACCTTAAAGGGTTCCATTGTTAATGCCTTGTTTTTTCTTACCTAGTGATTTCTCTACTATCTGTTGTTACATGTTTTTGGATTCAAGCTACGAAGATCGATGATTAAATATGAGAATCTTGAAGCTTGTTTTAGCTTGATCATATGCCTGAGGAACCATGAGCATGTGGTTATAGACCTAAAGAACTACTTACATGCTGTTGGAATCCTATTGAATCACAAACTCGCTGTTGGATAAGAACAAGCAGTAAAAAAACCATAAATTTGTACATTTAAAACACTCTCTTTATTTTTCTTTAAAATATCATTAAAAAAAGAATCTTTACCTTGTTTGTCCTATTTGCTATGTGCATATAGGTTTTAATCTAGGTTCATATTTAAAAAAAAATAATAAAGGTAATAAAAATCTTCTTTTTAGGTTAGATCCTAGATCATTTGCATTTTTTGGCTAGGGACATTCCAAGAATATTTTTTTGGGATTTCACATCAGTATTTATCAGATCTAAAATACAGTTGCAACCATGGATTGGTGGTTGGACATCTCCAATCAGGAACCATGTTTTGTTATCTGCCTAGAGGTGGTTTACCAGACCTAACTACCTAGCGATGGTTGAATTTGTACTTCAAAATCCTTAAAGGCTTGGTATGAAATTTACCTTTAGGCCCTTGATATTTTGTTGATTGTACCTATCATTTTTCTACTCCTACATATAGGCAATAATCAGAATTGCATCTTAATTTGTATCACACCATAGTAAAAAAAAACCCTCACACACTTGCACTTGAACATTGGTAAGGTTGGATTTCATCACCAATCCCCAATAATTACCCCATTATTTTGGCTAAATTTGGTCTAGTAACCATCATAGCTATAAAAAATAACATGCATTCCTCTTTGGAGGGTGTATCACTAACCATGGTGAACTGGGTGAGGACTGGTAGTACCTAGGCTCCCTCATTGGACTTGGAATTTATCACCAAGCCTTGATGGGATTCACAACTTGGATTTCATCATCAAGTTAGTGTGTGTGATTATATGAGTGAAAACCTTAGATTCATTGCAGGATTAACCTTACACTTCCTTTTGCAAAAAAAAATTGAAAACTTTCCAAAATTAAAAAAAATCAAAATCAAAACCTTGTGAAATCTTACAAACAAATTTGTTTGTTTGTTTGCTTTGTGTACTATTTTTTTGCACTTTCACCATATATTTACACACATACCTTCACAATTTCCACCTCATATTATCCTTAGCGTATGGTAACAACCCATATTCAAGATAGAAAGCTAGCCCAAGTCCAGAATTAGATGCCCTCATCCATGTAGTTTCCACCTCAGTCCTCTCAATCCCCTACCACTTTAGCGGTGGGGCAAGTCAGTGTAGCTAGTACTATGTATTTGAACTTGAATTATAGACCATATAGTGGTGCCTCCACTTCAGAAATTAATATGATGCAAATATCTTCTAATATTACCATTCCAAAAACTCCTAAAAGTGAGCCACCCACACAATTTGATGATGTGTAAATGGATGTCGTTGGGATATATATTGAATGCAGTTGGTTTGGTATTTCTATCATTGCCTCCACTTACTATTCCACCTCATGCCATTCCCACATTACAAGTAGAAAACTATATTTTCACACCTACAGCATACCAATAAAATAATCACAAATCCACTTTTTGATCCAACTACTGCAACCATGACTAACATCCATCCATCATCATCTCATAAACACCTCTCCATATTTTTGAATCAAAACATCATTTGTACTAACCCCCTTTATGAAGTGCAAGTCAATGTTGCTTCACAGATCCCTACATCCATCCCATCCACTACATCTATAGATACCATGCATCACAACATACCTCATTCAGTAGCAATACCTTTTAGCACTTACCCCTGCCTACATACATTCACATGGTTACCACCCAACCAATCCAATCATCTACCACCTATATGACCATACCATACCATATTCATTTGTTATTTTTATGTAGTAAGAATTTTTGCAGTTGTAGTAATTTCTTATGAATAATGCTAATCAAAGCATTAATCCTGACCCACAGTGGTAGTCATAGGGGGTATATCCTAACCAACCATCCACATCTCATCTGCACACCTTCTTCACTCAAGATGCATCTTGGGTGTTGCAACCCCCAACCACAACCATACCTACCCATTCACTTCATCACATGTATGCTAACTCCTTAGGGTAACATACCATCATACCCCATCTCATCATAATTAAAGTCATCACCATCAATCATTTCATAATCCATTTCATACTAACATCCATCATCATTAGATCCCAAATAATAATGCACATCATTTTAAATAGTAGAAAACTGATCAGGGTTTAAAACCTTTTATAGAAGATCCTAAGTTTCAATTTTTGTAGAGTCATATTGATAGCTTGGCCATGCAAACACCAAGTATGCAATATCAAAAATTCACTTTAAGATAGTTAATAAATCACCCCATTCATGCTTTCGTATTGTCACAAACTTACCCAAAATATTTTCAAATATCGAAGTTTGATAAATTCAATGGGGATGAGGATCCTCGAGAGCATGTGAGCAGATTTATCAATGCATGTTTTAGAATCGAAAACAATGATGCATTATGCTCTGCACATTTCCTTAGATATTTGGAGGGGATTCTGGTAGGGTACCTCAGAATAGATATTTTGGGATATATTATTATATTGTATAAGGGTTGGCATGGACCACACATAACCCAAGGCTTGTTGTATTATAATATAATATTATATTAGTAGTAGGCTCCCCAAAGTAGAACAAGAATATGGATATATAAAGAAGATATATTTGTCATTGTAATTATCATGGAGATCAATCTTATGTAATCGTCTTTGCCCATAAAGTGGCTTATGAGACTTTTCCCTCCTTAAGTGGCTCTCTCATCTTGGGATATCTTGTGGAGTTATTCATTCCTTAAGGACTATTATTGGTATTTCCCTACCTTAAGGGTATTATCTATCTCTCTCATTTGTGGATTTTTATTGTGGATAATTATTTGTGGATGAATGATTTGATATTTCTGCATATTGATGAATAATTTATGTTAATGATATCAAAGTTTTGCAATAAATGGTATCAGAGAAACAATTTTGGCAAAGTGGGGATTTATGTGTGAAATTGTAGAATTAGGGCATAATTTTTTGTAAAAATATCTCATCTTTTAGGAGCTATATCTCTGCAAAAGTTTATCTGATTGAAGCAATTCTTGGATTAGTTTATGCAAAATTTGATGAGCTTTAAAATGAGTGGTCATATGAAGGAATATGAGTAGTATTGAGGGATATATTACCTTCTAAATTAATTCATATGGAACAAGGGCAGTGACAAATTTTCAAATCGCATTTTTTTTCTTTTCGCAATTTTCTAGAAAAACATCTCATCTTTCGGAAGCCATATCTTTGTGATGGTTCATCCGATTCAGGTAATGCTTGGACTGGTTTGTATAGAATTTTAATAGCTTTAAAATGAGTGGTCATATGAAAGAATAAAAGTAGTATTTATGGATATATAACCTTTTAAAGTCATCCATATAGAACAAGTGCAGTTACAAATTTTCAAATTACGGATTTCTTGGAAGATAAAATTTATTAGTTTGGGTAAGCAAATTACTTTTGTTTGGAAGAATAATTATAGATGTGGTTGTCTATGTAGAATTTTAGCTTCAGATCAATGGGAAGATATTTATTTCCATAAAACCATAGTTTGCATTAGGGCATGCTATATATTATCAAAAAACCCTAGTTGCATTAGGGCATCAACTATGGCACTGCAAAAGTTTAATGGAGAAGATGATATTGATGTTAGGGATTGGTGGAAAAATTTTACATGGATGTATAAACCTATTTGGAAAATTATGCTTCCTTGATTTCTTGGAGGAGAATCTCTCTCTTGGTGTAGACACCTAAAAGTTACACATAGCTACCTCTACATACTTGTAGATCCTTTTGGACACTTGTAGGTTTACATAGGCCATCCTAGACACCTCTAGGATATTGTAGACCAGCGTAGACTATTGTAGATCCCTCTAGACCTATGTAGACTATCATAGACATGCGTAGACATGCATAGACTATTGTAGACATACGTATACTATTGTAGACATGCGTAGACTAGCATAGATCACTCTAGATTAGTGTAGCATATCGTAGAATTACATAGACCACTTCACTAGTTTATAGGTACAAAACCCTATTAAACTACTCAATCCATATCATAACCACTTTGCATCCATCAAAGGACCACTCATTAATAACCTAAGGGCACTTAAGCCCTTTCTAGACTTAATTAGGACCCCACGTGTCTATTAGTTCCCAAAAAGTCTTAATTAAAGTTAATTCTAATTCTAATTTTGAAGTGACTTCACTTAAAGTACACTTTTTGGATTAAAAAGGTTCATAAAGTTCCTAAATCCTAATTAGCCCTAACTATTCTCTCCCCCATGTGTGTGCACAAATTTTATTAGGATATTTCTTAGGAAACCCTAACCTAACCCAAATCTAACCTTAGAGTTGACTAGTCCTAGTTAATCCTAATATCTCCTCACACATGTGTGAGGATGAGATATTTCCTTAGGGAATGTGGTGATGACAGCTCATAAAACCTAACCTAACAACCATGGAACCTGACCTTAGGGTTTAATTCCCTTAACCACACACCTACACCTTAGGTTTATCCATTAATAGTGGACCTAATTCCTCATTCTACCTCTCTCCCCTTTTAGTTGAAGTACATAAACTCTATCAAAATACGACCAAAAGTGCAAGCAATGACATCTGATATGTACCAAAAATATTGTAGCATCTGAGGAGCCCATCCATGTAGAGATCTCTAGCAAAAACTATTTATAGTGCAATTTGCCCCCCCACCTATGAATCCGACACCAATTTTCCCCCTGGCCTGTGAGTTGGGTCTACAGGCCTCAAATCACTTCAATTTTTGCAGGTAAGATCCATTTGATGTTTTTATGAGGTTCTATGCAATTTATAGGTCTATCCCCCCAAACATACTAACTCCATTTTGTAGGTCTAGCACAAATACAAAGAGAAAAACAATAGAAAATACAACCAGTGGTGGCACACATTATGCATGAGGTCCATCTACATTGAGGGACCCAAGAGAAAGCATCGGATTTATTGTAAATTCATGAATTAAAGAAAGGATAATTATCCCTAATTTTAACACAAAAGTAATTCATTCATGAATAAAATCAACAATTCTATATAATCTATGTTTTAGCAAATATATTAGATCAAATGCATTTCTTTTGTGCATTTCATTCTGGCATGCCCGGTGGGACCCCGTAAAGGATTGTGCTAGACTATTTTTATCTAAAATATAACACAATTTACTATTTATGTTCTATTTTAGGTACAATATCTAGGAATTACAGAGATCCTTGAAGACCTGACAACCCTCTAAAACCTTCAAAATAGGATTTCAGGCCTCTAGATCTAATTCACCCCCTGAGCTATGAATCAGACCCAATTCACCCCCCGACCTAAAAATCAGAATCAATTCACCCCCCGACTTATGAATCAGACCCATTTCACCCCTTGGCCTATGAATTCAGATCCAATTTGCCCCTCAACCTATGAATTGATCCTACAAGCCTCAAAACCTCTCAAACTTGTAGGGGTGAGTAGTAGAGAAGTAAAGAAGACCACTTGTAGCATCAAAAACAAGGTATTCCCTAAAATTTTCTCTGTTCTAAAATTTATGTGCAAATAAATATTTACTAGCAAATGTATCGATACACTGGGTAAATTTCCTTTTTCTTATGCATTCATCATGCTAGAAATGCTTACTTTAGTTGCAGAAACCTGCACAAAACTAGAAAGTTCAATTTCATCTATTTTTGAGAAATTTTTTATTTCTTTTTGCAAATTGCATGTTGCATAAGTTTTGCATTTATTTCTTGTCCTTTCACATCAATTCCCCTTTACAAGCATTTCATATTTTAGTTCTAATAGTCAGATTTAGAATTAGAATTTTGCAAATCCCTTTTGCACATTTCTCTTGAAGCAATTTTGAATTTCTATTGTTATACAAAAATCAATTTCAAATTTCTTTCATGCATTTAAGGATTAGGATTTTCCAAATTTATTTTTGCATATTTCATTAAAGCAAATTTCATATTCCTTTTTGTAAATACAAATTTCAGATTCCTTCTATTGTCATTAAATTAGGATTTTCCCATTTCTTTCGTAAATCCCCGGGTAAATCGCAATTGTTACATTTATTTCTACATATTTAGTTTAATATTACCTATTTATATTTGTATAAATATTTCTTACATTTCTTTCATGCTTCAAAGTTAGGGTTCCATAAACCCCTCTTCTTAGATATTGTACATTGCTTGTTTACACACTTTATAGAAGAGATCCTAGTTTTCTTTCCAAAAGGCACATAGGACTAGATTTATTTTATAAAATGCATCTTACTTTAGCCTTTGCTTCCAAAAAGTGCATCTAGGGCTAGAATTTCATTTCAAAAAGGCATTTAGTTAGTTTTCTTGCTTTATACATCATCGTTAAAAAACTCAAACCCACACACATACATGGTTTAAAATAAGTGGTGAGATTGGACTTCATCCCCAATCCATTGCTCGAGAATGGTGTGGCAGTAGTAGTACCCTCCACCATATCATCTCCTTAGAAACCTAGCAACCCCATAGGAGAGGTTTTATAGACTTCATCATAGGAAAACCCCCCACTTTTGATACTGAAATTCTATGGATTTCATCACTAGAAGTTACCTTCAGAGTGGGATAGGATTAGATGCCTTCGTTCATAAGGCTAACATAATTTATGAACACGGTAACTATCGTTCATGACTAAGCCCTCTCGAGGGTGAAGTGAAATATGGGGTTGTTGACCATGCCTTGAAAGTCTTAGATAGTGGCGCCTCTTCTCATAAGAGGATATAGTGAACTCATTTTAGTACAGTGAGTTCCCTCCTTTTAGGTTATCATTTTACTGTGCCTTCCATACAGGTCACCATTCGTACATCACGATATTGTTCTATTTTGTGCATATTTAGGTGTTGCAGGAGGTTCGATATCGATGACACTCCTGATATTCTAGAGCATTCACTCCACTACATGTGATTCTACCTAGGAAGTATCAACATAAAAATACACTAAAATGAACAAAGCACTTTATTTCTTACATTTTAGAATTGACTCTAGTTTCATGTTGTTTGCATGATCACAAACTAGTTTCAACACATCACACCACGTATCACTTTGTTTTTTAGGTCCACATAGCTTTTCACCTTAGTTTGAGTCCACATATCATAGATTTATTCCCAACCCCTTTCACACATCACATCCATGACCTTATAATCCAGTCTCTGTGTAGTTCTAAATCTTCACGACATGACATACATCATCATACCTACTATTACCCATAGCCATGCATGAAAGCAAGTGCACCTCATAGAGGAGGCACCTAGCACCCCTTCCGATCAGGCCATCCCTCCTACTTCGATCATGAAGGGGAAGTCCACCTACACACATGATCCACTCAAAGATTTTGATCCACACTATACACACACGATGACTCACGGTGAGATGTCCACTTCGAGTGAAGCCCTCACCACTTCACTCATAGAATATTATCCACTCCTTTTCCCTATATTGTTACCTAATCCACCTACCATGTTCTATGATCATGTGATCTACAATTCTCCAGGATAACCTAATCCATTCTTTACCATATATGAGGAGACTCCATCTACATCCCCCATATTTGCACACCCTTTCTTTGAGAGTTTATCTTAATCCCTCTTTAAGAATGACTCCTCCCTATTGAACTACACTCACCTTGAGATTGTGTCATTCACCCCTATTGTAGGGATGATCTCAAACCCATATGCCATCATTCTAAACCCAAAAAAACAACCCCATTTGAAGGAGTAACAAGCACCACCCCAAACACCATATCCATAATCTTATCAAGAGTCCTAACCATCATCATCCCAACAACTATTTTTCATAATTTTTGAGGACCTATCATAGTCACTTCTCCAAACATAAAACATGCAATACCAACAATAACAACCAGTAACTCACACCCAATCGGGAGTGGACACATTCCTCACTCCACCTTCCCAAGCTCCTTCCCTATAAGATTCCCCTCCTTCCTCGTAACCATACCTTCCTTCATCTCAGATGTTTGGAATGTACCATACCAATCCTTTACCCATCCTTCATCTACATCAACATTTAGGTTACCTCTTCCTCATCCTCCTCCTTTTCAGGCCCCAATTGCTAGTATTCCCCCTTACGGATCAAGACCCACAATCTACACTCCTACCTCTCTAGGATATTATACATAGTTTAGTTTTTCCACCTCCCACCCTTCAGGGTAGATACATGTCCCACACTTTGACACCTTACCTTGACCACCCCTAGCATCAGTATCCTTGATACCTCCACCATTACCTACTAGATATACATTCTTCATGCCTCCCCATTTGTGGTCATCACCACCTACAACCCAACCACTATAGCAGGCTCCTACCTAGTAGGCAACCATGCCACAACAACACATCCCAAAATCATAATACTACTATCCCCAAGAAATATCTATTCCATAGCCTAGTTTCCCACTAGCCATGATATCATATATCACCCAACAACAACCTTACTAGGACCAGTTGCCACACTCCCCCCCTTAGTACTGGTAAGAAAAAATTTAGTACCCACCACATTCCTAGGCTCAAACCACCTTAGCACAGTCCTCCATGCCCTTAACACCTAAAATTTAGCTCCTACAATATGAGGTCAAGATATTAAACATGCGCATGAATAGTTTTGACCATAAAAACCAACATATGATGAACTCTACAGTGAGCTAGTTCATCCATTAGTTCATATCCCACATTACCCTTATCTATTTGATATCCCAAATTTTTATAAGTACAAAGTTAAGGAAGATCCTAGAGAACACATTAGTAACTATCACTCATATTTCTACTAGATTCATAGTAGAAACCCCCTTATGTTATGTACCTTCTCTTTGTCACTTGGAGGACAAGTCCTAGACTAGTACAATATGATCCTCTACCATAGCCTATATATATTTGAATAGTTGGCCAACTCCTTTTTAGAACACTTCTCCATAAATATTAAAAATAAGACTAACTTCTCAGACATCTATGCATTAAAACAGGTTGATGAAGTACCTCTCATGGATTTTATTTCTTGATGTATATCGATCATCCATGACCTAGCTCATAGCCTCTCATCTGTAGAAATCATTACACTCTTCTTGAATAGTTATCAAAAACATATCTTTATATCTTTATAGCTTCACCAAAGTCACACCTTTGAGGAGGCCATTTCTCAAGCAAAATTAATTGAGGACATCAAGGTCCAATCTACCAAAATAAAACTTCAACAAAAGCCATATTAAAATTCAAATTCTCACTTCAATTCCAATGCATTGAATCAAACCTTATTTAAACCACCATAATATAATAAAGTAGCAGTAGCCTCTCCATATTCATCATCAATCTCACACCCTCCTCCAAAACAATAGTTATCTCATGCCAATGCACCTCCTCCATCCAAACTACAACGCGCTCATGGTCCCTATCATCCATGTCGACATCGTAATTGGAATCCAATTTATGAGCCTCTACCTACTTTATTCCAGAGGTTGTTTGAGGCTGGTCATGTTACACTACCAAAAATTTGACCTTTAGATCCAAATCGACCCAACCCTCATGGGCAGATTGAACATACTTTTTGTGTCTACCATCGCTAGCTAGGTCATGACGTCCATTCTTATCACACCTTTCATAATTTAGTTGAGGATATTATCAATCATGGTACTATTCAAGTTTCAAACCCTATCACACTAAAAAATCAAACTTTGGGTAGTTATCATATCACATTACCTTAACATAGGGGGACTAATCCTCACAAGACTCAACCCACTTAATAATCCCAATCAAGGAAGGTCAATCATGTACACCATAATCCTCCTTCCCATGGAATTATTGGCATGATTATCATCACTACTCATAATAAACACTATCCACTACATTAGGATGTGCCCATTCCTCCACTTCCACCATCATCCACTTACACTTTTTACCTTCCTCATACAAATCATTTCATTTTTCTATGTGGTGTTCACCATTCTTCCTCCCCTTACATCTTCTTCTCCTTCCTTATTTCTTTACTTTCCCTTTTTTCTTTTCCATCATCACCCATTGACCATTTCACAAATAATATCAATTTTCCTTTTAAAAGGCTTGAAATCGCACATTCATCACTTCCAAAAGAAGGGTCATATTTGAACCAAAATTTCCCCATTATATTATCTCTAAATTCCCCAAAACTATCACCATTGGATCAGGCTTAAAAAGATCTTTCCAACGGTATAAAATTTATCTAATTTTGATATCATTTGGTCCCCTAAACTACCAAAACACTACATATCAATTAAATAGTCTAATTCACCCCCTAGCCTATGAATTTAGGTCCAATTCACCCCCAACCTATGAATTCAAGTTCAATTCATCCCCCACCATGTGAATCATAGCAATAGCCACCAAATGCACATATTTTTCACTCCTGCACCTTTTTCTCCTTCTTCTTCATGTCTACCCAATTTTTCTCTCTATTGTCACAAATTTTCTCTACCAATCAACTCATCACCACCTCATCACATTTCACTCACCTCATTGTTGATTCCTCAATCCATTCTTTCAAAATTGAGGGCAATTTCATCTTCCACCAATACATCATTCAAAACTGGGGCAACATCATCTTCTCCCAATTCATCATTCAAAATTGGGGTAATTTCACCCTCTCCCAAACCATTATCCAAAACTGGGGCAACTTCAACTTCTCCCCATACATAATTCAAAAAAAGGGCATACATCATACATCATCAGGTTCAAAATACGACATCCTTTACCTTGCTCTCATGAAACCAAATCATTCACTAGGTTCAAAAGGTTGCATCCTTTACCTTTCCCTAATCAAATCAAATAAATCTCCAGGTTCAAAAAGGTTCTATCCTTTTATCAAAGGTCACACCCTTTTGCCTTGCCTTCATCACAATTATTTTTTCAAACACCAGGTTTCTCCAAAATTCTTAGCAAAAATTTTGGAACATTCTTTTTAGAATCTGTTAGCAAACCAGGCTTCTCCATATTCCTCAGCAAAAATTTTAGAACAATTTTTTTAGAATCCCTTAGAAACCCAAGTTTCTCTAAAAACCTCAATAAAAATTTGTATAGGTTTCTCCAAAAACCTCAGTAAAAATTTGGATAGATTTCTCCAAAAACCTCAATAAAAATTTGGATAGGTTTCTCCAAAAACCTCAGTAAAAATTTGGATAGGTTTCTCCAAAAATCTCACTACAAATTTGGATGTTTCTCCAAAAACCTCAATAAAAATAGCCTAGCCTAGCCTAGCACAGTCATAACATACTCATAGCCTAGCATAGGTATAGCATACTCATAGTCTAGCACATGCATAACATACACATAGCCTAGCATAGCATAACCTAGCATAGCCTAGCATAACATAGCATACATAGCCTAGCATAGCACAAAAAAATTTCACTTCTTTGTCCTCACAAAGATTTTTCTTCCATGAACAACCTTCCTTGCTTGTATATTCTTGTACATTCGACATCGAACACAACAAACACCCAATAAATACAAACAAATAAAAACCATTCATTGGTGATGTATCTTGCAATTTATTTTCATATTCCATCATAATCATCTACATCCATCAATCACGTTGATGACCATGAAATATTGGCATCCAATTTGACTATTTTACACATCCATCCACACTTTTTGGATATTTTTTGTACATGAAGACCCAAATTTTGGGTACACCTTCTTGCATATATCTATCTCACTCACTTTGCATTGTCAAAACATATTAGTCACATCCTCCTATATATTTTTAGGTATTTTGTCACATCATGTAGACATCACCCCTAGTCATGTTCTTTGTCTTCCTTGTACATAAGCATTCCATTGCTCATATATATCACGACATCGGTTCTATTCTTAGTTGCATGTTTATGAGAAGTATTTCAGTTTCTCAACCATTCATGGTTATTTTAATCAACTTGTATCAAACGTCATCAAAATTTACAATATTTCAAGAATTTCACTAACTGAATTGAGTCCGTTCATGGACCACTCACACACTACATCTTAAGAAAATGTTGATTCTAGGAAGGAAAAAACATTATGCAAGCCTCACCATGTAGAGAATAGTTTCCCTTGATCACCCTATCATTTACATGATTAAAATACGACTTGGGGATAAAAAAAGAGATAAGCATAAGCAAAAATAAAAAAATGGGCAGAAAACAAAAGCCAATGCCCGCACACAAAAAAAAGAGCATCACAAAAAAAATCAAAAGGAAGAGGTGAAGAAAAAAAAATGAAAATCCTCCAAGAGTACTACCACTATGCTTGACTCCCTTTGGTCCTTTGGTTTAACATAACATCATGGGATGATTTCCATTGCTAGCAATAGGCTCTAAGAGCTTGCCTACCAGTGGAATAGTCTTACAAGTGGCAACACATCTATTACATTAGCAAACTTCTTTTGTACAGATCACTATGCAATTTTGGATGAGCTAGCTACTTTGGCTAAGTTTGTAATAGGTTAGTCCAACCTCCCTCAAAATGGATAAATGAACAGCATGTGCACACACAAATCCATGAACAATTCAACCTTAGTTATAATAGTTAAGACATCTTCATGATATTGCATGGCAATTAGATCAGTTTGATTCTTCATACTATATCATTTGAGCTCTCATAAACTCTTTTAAACATTCACTATGCTTGAGAATTAGGGTCGTGCAACATCATCACTAACTCTATTTATCACATACATCTTCTCAATCACACTTGCATTTCTCATTCACCGCATCAGCTCATGATTTATTACATTCTTATACATGTACATAGGTTATTACATATAACCTCTACACATCATTATTCATACATACTCATGTTCATATAGGGTCATCATACCTAGTGCACATCATTCATATCAAACACATTTTACTACATGTACACATGACATACATATAAAATCAAACATAATCATATGTAGGCACAACGTAAAATCATCATGCACAACTTTCAAAAGGCTTGAAAATTGTGAGCTCATCACTTCTAAAAGTAGGGTCATATTTGGCCTAAATTTTCACCTATCAAATCATCTCTAAATTTCCCAAAATGTTTACCATTGGATCAAGCTTAAAAAGATATTTCCAATGGTATAAGATTTGTCCAATTTTGACATCATTTGGTCTCCCAAATTGCTAAAACACTACACATGGGTCCAATTCACCCCCTAACCTATGAATTAGATCCAATTCACCACTTGGCCTGTAAATTAGACCAATTCACACCCTGGCCTATGAATCTAGATCCAATTCACCCCTCGGCCTTTGAATTGAGCCTAGAAGCCCCAAAATCACCCAAATTTGATTCCAAACCCTAGGAAATCTACCCCTTTTCCTTCCCATCTAATTTTTCATCAATTTTATCATGCATTTTTCTTCTATCAGCCGATTCATCACCACATCACCACATTTCATTTACCTCATTGTTGATTCCTTTTTTGAGGGGGTTTTCATATCCAAAATTCATCTTTGCATACAACCAAACAACCAAACATCTAAATCATGGATATCACATATGTCTACAAAAGTTTTTGCTAAATATTATCTTATGATTATAATATCAATCCTAACCAAATATTTGTTAGATTACAAAAGTTGTGTGTAACAATGGAGAGGTCACTCTGGCATTCATGATACGCAATGAGTGACACGTTTGACTAACTCATCACAATATTTAGAGACTTCACTCTGGAATTTATGATACATAATGAATGACATGTTTGAATAATCCATATGTTAACTAGCTCAAATGGTTTGAAAATTGTCACCATGCACTCATCAATAAATCAAAAGTAAAAATTTGAATAGGCATTTGTTCTATTCATACTTTGGACCATCCTGCATTGGTTGTAAAAGTAAAGCAGTCAAAAGTTGCCACCCCCAAGCAACCAGTATGAAATTGAGAAATGTTATACGACCTCAAAAAAAATATCACGTTGCATCCACAATCATCCATTTCCATTCACCGGTATTGTCTTTCATTTTCTTTTCTTTCTTCTCTTCTCTTCTCTCCTTGGATCCCTAATCAATGTTGTATGGTCATGCTTTGAGTGGCTACATACCTTTGATTGGATTCCATTCCCTTATCCTCTTGGCTATCGATCAATTTTGTATGGTCATACTTCGAGTGGCTACATACCTTTGGTTGGATCCCATTCTTTCCCTTCTCTTGGATATCGGTCAATGTTGTATGGTCATGCTTCAAGCGAATACATACCTTTGGTTGGATCCCATTCTTTTCCCTTCTCTTCTTGGCTATCGATCAATGTTGTATGGTCACACTTCAAGGGGATACATAACTTTTATTGGATTCCATTCTCTTACCATCTTCATATTCTCCTTTATCCCTTCACATATTTCTATTAAACTATGCTTCACATAGTATAGTAAAAAAGGGACAAAATATAGACACCTAAAAGTATTACATAGCTACCTCTACATGCTTGTAGATCCTTTTGGACACTTTTAGGTTTACACATGCCATCCTAGATATCTCTAGGCTATTGTAGACTAGCATAGAATATTGTAGATCCCTATAGACCTACATAGACTATCGTATACATGCATAGACTATTGTAGATTGCGTAGACTAGCGTAGATCACTCTAGATTAGCTTAGCATATTGTAGATTTACACAGACCACTTCAATAGTTTATAGGTAGAAAAAATATTAAACTACTCAATCCACATCATAACCACTTTGCATACATCAAAGGACCACTCATAAATCACCTAAGGCCACTTAAGCCCTTTCTAGACTTAATTAGGACCCCCTCAAAAAGTCTTAATTAAAGTTAATTCTAATTCTAATTTTAAAGTGACTTCACTTAAAGTGCAATTTTTGGAGTTAAAAGGTTAATTAGGTTCCTAAACCCTAATTAGTCCTAATTATTCCCTCCCATATATGTGTGCACAAAGTTGGTTAGGATATTTCTTAGAAAACCCTAATTTAACCCCAATATAACCTTAGATTTGACTAATCCTAGTTAACCCTAATCTCTCCTCACACATGTGAGGATGAGACATTTCCTTAGGGAATGTGGGGAAAAGACCTCAAAAACCCTAAACTAACCACCATGGACCCTAACCTTAGGGTTTAGTTCCCTTAATCACACCCTCCCTCTACACCTTAGGTTTATCTATAAATAGTGGATCTAATCCCTCATTCTACCTCTCTCTCTCTCTCGTTTTAGTTGAAGTATATAAAATTTATCAAAATGTGATCAAAAGTGCAAGAAAGGACATATAATTCATACCAGAAGCATTGCAATAGCTGAGGACTCCATCCATGCAGAGATCTCCAACCAAAACCACTTACATTGCAATTCACCCATTGACCTACGAATCCAGCACCAATTCGTACAATGGCCTGTGAGTTAAGTCTACATGCCTCAAATCACTCCAATTATTGTATGTAAGATGCATTTGATGTTTTTATGAGGTTCTATATAATTTATTTCAGTTTTCATTACATATTTTATGTTAATTTGTCCTTTTTACCATGGGTCCTAACTGAGGAAAACCCCCAAATATACTAACTCCATTTTGCAGGTCTAGCACAGATGCAAAGAGAAAAAAAACAACAAATACAACCAACAGTGGCACACGTTATGCATGAAGCCCACCTACATTGAGGGACCCAAGAGAAAGCATCAGATTTATTGTAAATTCATGAAAGAAAGAAAGGGAAATTCTCCCTAATTGTAACACAAAAGCAATTCAATCATGAATAAAATCAAAAATTTTGTATAATCTATGTTTTAGAAAATTATTAGATCAAATGCATTTCTTTTGTACATTTCACTTGGTTTTATAGTTTCAATAGTACCATCACTTAGGATAAAATGGAGCATGAATTCTTGATTAAATGGGACCCATATAAAAATATATCTAGTTTGAAGGTCATCCTCAAGGATGATGAAGATAAAATAAACATGCTTCAATAAGAACTAGAAAAATATCTTGAGGGAAGGGATAAAAATATAGATAGCCTATTAGATGTCATCAAAGACCTTGAAAAGAAACTATAGGGAATTCAAAATGAGTGGAATGAAATAAAAGGAGAATGGAAATTTTTCAAGAAATAAAATGAATACTATAAAAAAGAAATAAAATTACTTAAGAAGGAGAAAGAGAAAAATGTTAAGGAAGATACTGAGAAGAATGAAGCCACATATTTGGATTTTCAAAAGAAAGCAAAGGATCAAAAGGGTTTAAGTTCATATAAAAGCTCTATTTTGTAGGTTCATGAAAGTATTCAAAAGAAACATGTTATTATTTCCATTGACCCTAGTAGAAGAAATAATTTTATTAATAGTGCTTTGGCTAAGAGGTTGCAGGTTCAAGCAACAAAAATTAAGGACATACAGTTGGAGGGTGAGAATTTTCAGATTTTTGAAGATTTAAATATCACCATGGATAAATATGTTTTACATTCAAATTTTCAGGCTATTGAGATGCATGATGAGGATATTATTTTGGGTTATCCTTGGTTATATTCTTTGGGTACTGTTAACATTAATGTAAAAAAGAATATTACGGAGTTATGGTACAGGAAAAAGAAGATAACATTACAGGATATTTATCAGTTTAAGGAGCAAGAATCCAAGGAAAAAAAAGGAGTGGTTGTAGAGAAATAAATTGAATAAGAAATAGAAGAACCTAAAATAGAATCCAAGAAGGCAGTAGCAATTGAGACCATGGAAATAATAGTAATAGATTCCAAGAAATATTTGATAGAAGAGAACAAGGACACACCAAACAAAGGGATCATGAAAGAACAACGTATAGAAGAATTTAGAATAGTGCAGCCAAATGTTGAGAAGTCAAAGAAGGTAGAACATCAAGCTAATGCTACACCATATCACCATCCACACCATCATGAGCAATAATAATCTTGGAGGTGTGGTTCAAGGAAATAATATTATGGTTCTATATGGAATCAAAAGAGCACCAACTATGACACTGTTTGGCAGAGAAAGCATAGTGATCCTAGTTTTCAGAGTAGTTCATCAGCATCAAGGAACAAGTTGACCCATCATTCAAGTTATCAAAATACAGTAGCAGAAGCGTGGAGCCAACAAAGTAGATTTGGATACTCAAATAACAAAATGACATACCAGCATCAATGTGTTTCTCTTGAATGAATGGATGATTGTGGTTGGTATCAATTTCTAACATTGCTTAGCAAATCATATTATCTTATTTCTTCACATGTTTTGATGACGAAACATTTGTAAGGAGGGTGGCATGGTAGGGTACCTAGGAATAGATATTTGGGGATATATTATAATATTGTATAGGGTTTGGCATGGGCCACACATAACCCAAGGTTGATTGTATTATAATATAATATTATATTAGTAGTAGGTTCTCCAGAGTAGAACAAGAATATGGATATATAAAGAAGAGATATTTATCATTGTAATTATCATGAAGATCAATCTTATGTAATCGTCTTTACCCATAAAGTGGCTTATGGGATTTTTCCCTCCTGAAGTGGCTCTCTCATCTTGGGAGATCTTATGGAGTTATTCCTTCCTTAAGGATTATTATTGGTGTTTACCTACCTTAAGGATATTATCTCTCTCACATTGTGGATTGTTATTATGGATAATTATTTGTGGATGAATGATTTGATATTGCTGCATATAGGTGAATGATTTATGTTAATGATAATAAAGTTTTACAATAGATTCCCTAGATTGGTACAATCATCTCTCAAATCAAAGTATTTATACTTTTGAGCAACTAACAGACCAATTATTGGAATGTTTCTCCCTAAATTTTAGAAAGAAAACAACACTGACCGATTTGCTCAATTTACAACAATATGACTATGAATCAGTCTATGAATTTGGAACCCACTGGAGGGCATCCATTACCAAATTTTCATTCTCCCTCCCCATGGTATAATTGACCCGAATGTTCACAAGGAGTTATTCTAAACCAATCACCTTGTTACTACAGTTATAACAATATAGAATATTAATGGAAGCATTTGCCCAAGCTAGAGTGATAGAAGAAATTAAAATCCAAGAGGATGAGATAAAATTGAAAAAGAAAGAATGGTAGAAAAAAGGTTGAAAGGGGAATAACCATTGTCAATCCAAGGCTATCTAGGTTAATCAAGTAGTCTTGAGCTAACATCTACAAAAAATCCAACAAGCTCAAGTGCAAGTACAACTACCCCTACAATAGCAACAATAATCGTAATAATAGAGTTATCAAGCAGTTCCACCCCCACAAAAAATGCAAAATCAATCCTGACCTGTAGACCATCGTTAGTGTTAATAAAATCAACCACATTTCAATTACACCCCATTGCCCAAACCATATTCATCCATATTCCAAAATTTATATGATGCATAGGTTTTCACATTACCAAAAATGAAGCCTGAAGATCCAAACAAGCCAAAACCTAAGAGCTAGAAGGAACATTTGTACTACACCTATCATCGATAGAAAGGCCATGACATTGAAATTTGCTATGCATTTAAGAACATTATGCAAGATTTACTTTAAAAGAGAAAAATCAATATTGATAACCCCTTATCCCAACAAAACCAAAACCTTGGAATATATCAAACACCAATACCTCATCATGAGATAAAAAAAAAAAAAAATAGGAGCATCAACTTCTATAGTTCCTCCCAATCAATTCAATCATGTGTCACAATTATACCATGTATTTATGGGGGCTATTCATATAGTCATCCTAGGGCAAAGAAGAGCAAATTGCATGCAAGAAAATGAGCCAACTTAAGCAATACTAGCTCTTGTATCACAACCAAATTTTCCCATACAACCAAACACTACCATTCCACCTCCATCCATTCATACTCCAAGTCATCCACCCAGACCAATCATCACATTGAGAAGTTAGTTGAAACAAAGTCTAAGGATGGCCTTAGCCAAGTTTTCCATATATGAGCTCATAAAACAATCTTCCCCACATTGTGAGGCATTTATGGAAATATTAAAATCCATCTAACTTCAAATAGAAGATCCCAATGCCTTCAACACTTTTCTAGGGAGTGTTCAGAATTGTATGGAACCTTCAATTCCATTCTATAATTTTAAAGAAAAAAATATATCATCAGAGTTTCTTGATACTCTATTGCGTATTGTAGCTCATATTTATTGAAAACCCTTAAAAAGAGTGCTCATCGATACCAACTTATCTATCAATCTCATCACTACCCAAGCCATCAAACATCTCAACCTACCATCATATCATATCAGCACATCCACCTTCACCCTACAAGCATTCAATGATGCTTTGTGCTCCACTATGGGAAATGTAGTTCTACCTATGATAGTCGGAGTGAAAATAGTCCATGTACTCTTTCATATCTTGGAAGAAACCATGTAGTAAAACATACTTCTTGGACTTCCCTATATTAGGAAAATGAAGTGTGTTCCCTTGACATTACATCAATGTTTAAAATATGTGCATGAGAGAAAAGTCCATTGCATTCCAGCTAACACCAAGCTATTCAAGTACTGCAACTTGATATCTAATCCATATGAGCCATTCCTTCTATCCACCCATATTTCCATTCAGCCAAAGGCTTTTCCAATAGTTGATAATACATTTGCATCTCAAGCCATCAATCCAAGTCAACCCTCATCCACTTCCTAGCATTTTTCCATCACATCTAATCATCCTACCAATCAACCATCATATTCATCAACTACACATCCCACTTTACAAACACCCTTTATATTTTCATTCCAATCCAATCCACCAACCTCTAAAAAATCCATTAAACCAAATCCATCTCAAACCCCACCACCTATTGTCTCACAGATAGAGTCAACTATCCAAGAAGAATAATTGCCAAGTGAGATATCTCCTCCATCCAAACCACAAGCCACCATTGAAGTCTTCACATAGGAACCCGATTCATCCACATCCCTATAAAATCAAGTTGCATCCCATCTCACCAATCCAATTTTTGGCGAGTACATAGTTGAGAGTGTTGGAATAACACCACCTATTCAGTCTATTAGAGATTACTATCACCCATGCAACTCATATTTAGCCATAGGTGTAGTGTATAGAATGGTCCCCAAGCCAAACAAGATTAAATTTGTATATGGGGGAGTGGATTCTTTGTTTGATCCACCTCCTCCTAATGAAGAACCCATATAGAAATTTTGTGTTGACTTAGAATATTTATCCAACTTAGATTTTCCCATGTGATAATCAGGTTAACTGGTAGGGATTTGGTCTTGGATGATATGAATAGGATCTTAATCATATTATTGAGCCCTATTATCGAGAGGTATATGATCACTATGGCTTAGAATACATGCCATCACCTTCAAACTCCTCCTTTGAGAATACATTTCAGTAAGTCATCTTAGAGTCCAAAGAGAAGGATGAAGAGAGAGAAGATAATGATGATAGTGATGATGAGTATTTAGATCCCGATTTTATGATGATTTTGAGGATTGTATAGAAATGGGACCAAACATGGACATAATATATACCATTTTTGATGGTCCTAAAGAAGATGTGGCCCCTATAGAGCCCATTGAAAGAGATGAGTACTACATTACAATTTTTCCTACCCATCGATCCATATTTCACTTGCATCTTCTATGAGAGTGACATGAACCAAATTCACCACCACCACCTTGACTGCCTACCCAAAAAAGCCACTATCTAACATCCACAGGTTATTTTATCCCTAGAGAGAGTGAGCAAGATAGTTCACTCTCCGAATCACAACCACTTCACTTCCACCAAGTTAACATGATTTCTATTGACTTGCTCATCCCACTCCATAATCCATATGATTTGGCAAAGCCGATTCCAATTGATGCTAGCCTTATCGACATGGACATGATTTCATCCCCACCATCTATAGCCAAGTTTATCCTATCTGAATAATTGTTAAGAACTTCCAATGCTGACATTCCTTAGCAATATTCACCTTCGCTTACTTCGATTTTTTAAACCTAATTAGAAGAAACCTTTCCTAAGTCCTTTAAAAATGTGGAGGATGATATTCATCTCATTCCTACTTCACATTAGTTAGAAGAAGTTTCTCATATGCATATTGAATAATCCATTTATGTGAACCTAAGTCAAGACGCGAATAATCCCCAAATTGTGAAAATAGCAAAAGATCTATCTGTAGAGGAAAATGACCACATCCTAGATGTATTGACAAGGAAGAAAGAGATCTTTGCATGGTCATAGAAAGATATTCCAAGCCTTGACCCCAAATTGGTGGTCCATAACTTCACCTTAGCTCTCGAATCTAAACCATTCAATAAAAAATGAAGTATTATTCATCCTACCATAGCTCTCATTGTCAAAGAAAAGCTACAAAAATTACTAGATTTGGATTTCATACAACCCATTGATTATCCTAAGTGGCTCTCAAACATGGTACCTATTCACAAGCCTAATAGGGGATACACGTATGCATAGATTTTTGAGACTTAAATAAAGCATATCCCAAGAATGATTTTCCATTACCAAACATTGATCAACTTGTAGAATCTTGTGCAGGTCATGAAATAATTTCTCTAATGGATGGGTTTTTAGAAAACAACAAAATTCAAATTAATCCTAATAACCAACACAAAAAAACTTTCACCACACCTTGGGGAACTTTTTTTTACAAGGTGATGCCATTCAGTCTCAAAAATATAGGAGCTACTTACCAATGTACCATGACGTATATCTTCCAAAACTATATACACAAAATCATTGAAGACTATGTGGATCATTTAATAGCTAAATCTAAAACATGTATTAGCACATTTAAGTACTAGCAAAAGTATTTAATTGATTACTTGAACACAAGCTAAGGTTAAATCCTAAGAATTTCGTACTCAAAGTCACATCGGGTAAACTCCTAGGATTCATTGTCTCTAAGCGAGGCATTTAAGTGGACCCTGATAATGTCAAGGACATTGTTGAAATACCTCCTCCAGCGAACCTTAAATAGTTATGTAATTTGTAAAGAAAAACCCAATCCATCCATTGATTCATTGCACAACTCTTAGATAAATGCAGGTCGTTCAATCATTTGCTATAAAAGGGGGTCACTTTTTATTGGACAAAATAATGTCAAGAGGCTTTTTATGACATTAAGAAATATCTGGCTTTGCCACTAGTACTAACACTACCTCATCTAGGATTACCTTTTTATATTTACATCTATGCAACATATTTTGCATTAGGGAGAATGCTTGCATAAAAGAACAAAATGCAAAGAGAGCAAGCAATATATTACATTAATCAAACTTTGGTGAGTTATGAAACAAGATATGCTTATGTTGAGAAGTTGTTCTTAGAAATGGTTTTTACCACTAAGAAACTCAGTTTTTATATGCTAACACTACTTATATCATAGCTAGAGAAAACCCTATGCATTATATGATGACTCGCACATACAACAACACCCGAACCGCAAAATGGATAATGCTCTTAATAAGGTTCAACCTTGAATTCATTAGCCAAAAATCCATCAAGGGTCAAGTGATAACTAATAAACTCATATAAGCTACACTTCCAAATGATCAACCCCTTATTATAGAGATTCTAGATGATTCGGTCTTTTCTATCACTAAACAAGAAGAACTAGTCCCTCTTGAGGATGATGTTGACATCACTCTTCTTTTACAAGTCAAAGTGCAAAAAATAACAAGGAGCTAGTCGTGTTTTATACACCTAAAGGAGTACCAATTCCTTTATCATTCAAACTTGACTTTCTATACACAAATAACAATGCAGAGTACGAAGCCTAAATATTGGGATTTAAATCAACATTAGCTATGGGTATTAAGTGTATAAGCATTTTTGGTTATTCCCAACTTATCGTTTTCCAAGTGAAAGGAAATTATCAATGTAGAGAACCAGTCTTAAAACAATACCATGAAATAGCAATGAAATTTCTAGTAAAGTTTGATTGGTATGAGATTTATAACTTACCTCGTTCAACTAATAGGTTTGCATATGCGATTATTTCTTTAGGATCATTGATTCCAAAGAGAAAAAATAGAGAAGTTCAACCACTTATCATCACAACAATATCCAAATCAATAATATCACAAGCATAATCTAAAGGTGAAAAGAGTGTTTTTTTAATTCACGCAAAACCATATGAGTCTTACCTTGGTCAAATAAAGGACTTTATCAAGTTTGGGACCCTACCATCAGACTTAACATGAATTCTAAAGAGAGCATTCAATCAAAAAGTAGCTCGTTACACTCTCTTAGGGGACATGTTGTATAGATGTGGCTATGATAGAATCTTACTTTGATATCTAGATCCTGTAGAGGCACAAAGAGCCATAAATGAAGCCCACGATGGTACTTGTGGTGGCCACTTTAGTGGAATGACCATTGTAAAGTGTATTTTGTACATCGCTTATTATTGGCCCACCATGGACAACGACTATTGTCAATATGTGAAGAAATGTCAAAAATGTCAACAACATGCCAATTTGACTCATGTACCCTCACAAGCATTACAACCCATTCAAATACTTTAGCCCTTTTCATAATGGGACCTAGATTTTATTGGTAAAATTTTACCCACCTTTTCAGGATAACACAAATTCATAATAACTGCCACAAAATACTTCACCAAATGTGATGCAGGAGCATCCGACGACAGCAGATCAATCTTGCATCAACCAAATTTTCTCAAGAGTTACCAAAATTTTCCTTCTAAAGTGTCTAGCAGGAACAAGGCGGAAGTTGGAGGAACAAGGCAGAAGTTGGAGGAATAAGGCAGAAGTTGAGGGGGGTCGCGTTTCGCGACATGTCACAAAATCGCGACTCCAAAGGCTGCGGCAAGGCAAGGGCAAGTTTTGTCGCGATATCACGACAATTTCGAGAGCTGAGGCGTGGAGGAGTTTTTCATCGCGATATCGTGACGTCATGATATTGTGACGTCGTGATGTCATGACGCTTGCGAGAGCTAAGGCGTGGAGGAGTTTTTCATCGTGATATCACGACATCGCGATATCGTGACGTCGCGATATCGTGACATCGTGATGTCGGGACGTTTCGAAGGGTTCAAAGAAAGGTTAAGGCAGAGGCAAGGACGAATGCGGGAGCTACGACAAGAGTTGGGAAGGGGGTCACGAAATTGTGACATGTCACGAAATCGTGACCCCGAAGGTGGCAGCTAGGCGAAGGGAGAGATTTCGTTGCGATATCGCGACGTCGCGATGTCGCGACATTTTGCGACTAAGGCATGAAGGGAGAGTTTTCGTCGTGATATCGCGACGTCGCGATGTCGTGACATTTTTGCAACGAAGATGCGGAAGGGGTTTTTGGTAGCGATTTTGCTATGTTTTTGGCAGACAAAGGCAAGGCGCCAGTTTGGTTGCGATATCACGACATGTCACGATATCGTGACATGTCACGATTTCACGGCCAGTTGAAGACAAATGAAAAATGGACATGTGGATGGTCTTGCACGTGGGAAAAAGAGATAGCGGGCACGGTTAATTGTTCTGACAAGGTAACAGTTCTCGAGGGACAGTCTGGAAAAATGACAGTTGCAGGTCAAGGTTAACGCACACTTTCAAGGTAGATCGGGGGTGGTTGCCCATTAATGTAAGAAATTTTGAAAACTTGATGGAGGAAGCAAACTTCAGGTTGGATTCAATAAATACGATCAGGTTGGGCATTAATTGCTAGAGGGTCGAGACCTCGATAAAAACTCGGCGTTTGTAATAGTTCGGGGGCGGATGAGAAAACAGGGGACACAAAGTGTAGGGAAGAAGACCAGGCCGAGTCCGGCCATTGTAAAGCCTGCGGGCTATTTTATTTTGACGTATGTAATTTTTTTTTTAGCGAATTTTAATGAAAATCTGAATTTGAGAAGAGACTGGTTTCTTGTTTGCCATCAGTGGTATCAGATCCAAAATTTCCTGAGTGTGTGACAGATCACCGAACGTGAGGCAGTCACACCAAGATCTGTGGGAAGGCTCGTAGAAGGTGAGAAGATGCCTCTGAGAAGAAACCCCATTGGTGGGAGAGGCATGGCAGTAGAAGATTTTTGAGCTTTGTAGCGACAAGTTCAGGCCCTGCAAGAAGAACTGTGTAGAGGACACAAACCAAGAAGAGATGCAGACAGTGAAGACGAAGTAGAGGAAGAAGAAAATTAGTTTGAAGAAGAAGAGGAGGTTGTAGATCCGGCACAAGCCAGACTGTATAGGGCCATATCCTAGATTGGGAAAAGGTCGAAGATGGAAATTTCCACGTATTTCGAGAACTTGGATCCGGAGGAATTGATTGACTAGATAAATGACCTGGAAGAATACTTTGAGTATGATGAAGTTGAAGATCCCGAGAGGGTCAGATTTGCCAAAACCAAATTAAAAGGTCATGCCAGCATATGGTGGAAGGGAGTACAGCTGGAACGAAATAGAAGAGGAAAAGAACGGATAACAAGATGGGATAGAATGGTGGAAAAATTAAAAAGACAGTTTATTCCGACAGATTACGAGTTGGATCTGCTAAGGAAAATGCAGAGTTTGAGACAGATGAATAAAATTGTCCAAGAATACACGGAGGAGTTTTATAAAATCTCCATCAGAACTGGCCATTTAGAAGCAAGCAAGGAAAAGGTGGCCCGTTATATTAATGGGTTGAGACCCAGTGTCCAGGAAGAGTTGAGCTTAGTTCGGGTGAGCACCATTGAAGATGCTTACCAGTTTGCTCTGAAAGTTGAAGAAAAACTAAACAGAAGGTTTGAGAGCAAGCAAAGAGGAAAAGGACATGGAGGAAATGCTGGTGGAAGAAAAGATGAAAGAAAAGAGGAGAAGAAAGAAGAGGCTAGCAGCAGCCGGGATCAGAAGGAAGATGAGGAACCCAAAACCCAAATTCAGAACAATGGCTACCCAAGGGGAAGAGGTAGATCTGGACGTGGGTATGGAAGAGGAGTGTTTCGGGGAACATGTTTCCACTGTGGAGAAGAGGGACATCGGGCATATGAGTGTCCCCAGCACCCCGAGAGAGTGAACAAGAAACAAGTGGGTCCTGCCAGAGTTGTTGTGGCAGTGGAAGATGCTGAATCAGAACATTCTGAAGAAGCTGAGAAAGGAGAAGCAATGATCGTGAGGAGAACCATGCTGATTGAGGAAGACAAACCAGAGCAGAGGAGAAGCCTATTCTACACATGGTGCAAAAGTGCAGGCAAAGTCTATAATGTTATTATAGACAATGGGAGTACAGATAACTTAGTCTCCGAGGAGATGGTTGCTAAGTTATAGCTGGAGAGAAAGAGACACCCGCATCCATACCGGATTGCATGGTTGTGGAAGGACCACAGAGCATGGGTCCGTGAACAGTGCTTAGTCACGTTCAATATTGGGAAGTACCAGGATGAGGTCCTGTGTGATGTTTTCCCCATGGATGCTTGCCATTTGTTGTTGGGAAGGCCATGGCAGTTTGATCGGAGTGCAGTGCATGATGGTCATGCAAATACTTACTCCTTGATGAAATATGGAGTGTGCCACAAATTAAAGCCATTACAGATAGTGGATGAGAAGGTGTGCAACAATGCCAAAATTTGTCTGGTAGAGGGCAAATTTTTTTTTTGCCAAGAGACGGGATTTGAGCAGGTTGCAAAGGCAGATGAGTGTTTGGAGCTGTTACAAAAGATGCGGACCGAACAACACAGAAGTGAAGGTCACTTCTCCATTTACCCCAGGTGTCTGATGCAGGAGCATCCGGCGATAGCAGATCAATCTTGCATCAACCAAATTTTCTCAAGAGTTACCAAAATTTTCCTTCTAAAGTGTCTAGCAGGAACAAGGCAGAAGTTGGAGGAACAAGGCAGAAGTTGGAGGAATAAGGAAGAAGTTGAGGGGGGTCGTGATTTCGTGACATGTCGCAAAATCATGACTCCAAAGGATATGGCAAGGCAGGGGCAAGTTTTGTCGCGATATTACGACGTCGCGATATCGCGACGTTTTTGAGAGCTGAGGCGTGGAGGAGTTTTTCGTCACGATATCGCGATGTCACGATATCGCGATGTCGCGATATCATGATGTCGCGATATCGCGACATCGCGATGTTGCGATATCGTGATGTCTTGATATCGCGACGTCACGATGTCGTGATGTTTGCGAGAGCTAAGGTGTGGAGGAGTTTTTCGTCACGATATCGCGATGTCACGATATCGCGACGTCGCGATGTCGCGACGTTTCGAAGGGTTCAAAGAAAGGCGAAGGCAGAGGCAAAGACGGAGGAGGGAGCTACGGCAAGAGTTGGGAAGGGGGTCACAAAATCGTGACATGTCATGATTTCATGACATGTCACGAAATCGTGACCCCGAAGGTGGCAGCTAGGCGAAGGGAGAGATTTCGTCGCGATATCACGACGTCGCGATATCACGACGTCGCGATATCACGACGTCGCGACGTTTTGCGGCTAAGGCGCGAAGGGAGAGTTTTCGTCACGATATCGCGATGTCGCGACGTTTTTGCAGTGAAGATGCGAAAGGGGTTTTTGGTAGCGATTTCGCTATGTTTTTGGAGACGAAGGCAAGGCGCCAGTTTGGCCGCGAAATTGCGACATGTCGTAGCGATTTCGCTATGTTTTTGGCAGACGAAGGCAAGGCGCCAGTTTGGTCGCGATATCATGACATGTCGCGATATCGTGACATGTCGCAATTTCGCGGCCAGTTGAAGACAAATGAAAAATGGACACGTGGATGGTCCCGCACGCGGGAAAAAGAGATAGCGGGCACGGTTAATTGTTCTGACAAGGTAACAGTTCTTGAGGGACAGTCTGGAAAAACGATAGTTGCAGGTCAAGGTTAACACGTGCTTTCATGGCGGATCGGGGGTGGTTGCCCATTAATGTAAGAAATTTTGAAAACTTGACGGAGGAAGCAAACTTCAGGTTGGATTCAATAAATACGATCAGGTTGGGCATTAATTGCTAGAGGGTCGAGACCTCGATAAAAACTCGGTGTTTGTAATAGTTCAGGGGTGGATGAGAGAACAGGGGACACAGAGTGCAGGGAAGAAGACCAGGCCGAGTCTGGCCATTGTAAAGCCTATGGGCTATTTTATTTTGACGTATGTAATTTTTTTTTTAGCGAATTCTAATGAAAAGCCGAATTTAAGAAGAGACTAGTTTCTTGTTCGCCATCAGTGGTATCAGAGTTGAAAGTTCCTGAGTGTGTGACAGATCACCGAACGTGAGGCAATCACACCAGAATCTATGGGAAGGCTCATAGAAGGTGAGAATATGCCTCCAAGAAGAAACCCTATTCGTGGGAGAGGCATGGCAGCAATAGATTTTCAAGCTTTGCAGCGGTAAGTTCAGGCCCTGCAAGAAGAACTACGCAGAGGACACGAACCAAGAAGAAATGCAGACAGTGAAGACGAAGTAGAGGAAGAAGAAAATCAGTTTGAAGAAGAAGAGGAGGCTGTAGATCCGACACAAGCCAGACTATATAGGGCCATATCCTAGATTGGAAAAAGGCCGAAGATGGAAATTTCCACGTATTCTGGGAACTTGGATCCGGAGGAATTGATTGACTGGATAAATGACCTGGAAGAATACTTCGAGTATGATGAAGTTGAAGATCCCGAGAGGGTCAGATTTTCCAAAACCAAATTAAAAGGTCATGCCAGCATATGGTGGAAGGGAGTATAGCTGGAACGAAACAAAAGAGGAAAAGAATGGATAACAAGATGGGACAGAATGGTGGAAAAATTAAAAAGATAGTTTATTCCGGTAGATTACGAGTTGGATCTGTTATGAAAAATGCAGAGTTTGAGACAAATGAATAAAACCGTCCAAGAATACACGGAGGAGTTTTATAAAATCTCCATAAGAACTGGCCATTTAGAAGCAAGCAAGGAAAAGGTGGCCCGTTATATTAATGGGTTGAGACCCAGTGTCTAGGAAGAGTTGAGCTTAGTTCGGGTGAGCACCATTGAAGATGCTTACCAGTTTTCTCTGAAAGTTGAAGAAAAACTGAACAAAAGATTTGAGAGCAAGCAAAGAGGAAAAGGACATGGAGGAAAGGCTGGTGGAAGAAAAGATGAAGGAAAATAGGAGAAGAAAGAAGAGGCTAGCAGCAACCGGGATCAGAAGGAAGATGAAGAACCCAAAACCCAAATTCAGAACAGTGGCTACCCAAGGGGAAGAGGTAGATCTGGAAGTGGGTATGGAAGAGGAGTTTTTTGGGGAACATTTTTCCACTGTGGAGTAGAGGGACATCGAGCATATGAGTTTCCCCAGCACCCCAAGAGAGTGAACAAGAAACAAGTGGGTCCTGCCAGAGTTGCTGTGGCAGTGAAAGATGCTGAATCAGAACATTCTGAAGAAGCTGAGAAAGGAGAAGCAATGATCGTGAGGAGAACCATGCTGGTTGAGGAAGACAAACCAGAGCAGAGAAGAAGCCTGTTCCACACATGGTGCAAAAGTGCAGGCAAAGTCTGTAATGTTATTATAGACAATGGGAGTACAGATAACTTAGTCTCCGAGGAGATGGTTGCTAAGTTACAGCTTGAGAGAAAGAGACATCCGCATCCATACCGGATTGTGTGGTTGCGAAAGGACCACAGAGCATGGGTCCGTGAATAGTGCTTAGTCACGTTCAATATTGGGAAGTACCAGGATGAGGTCCTGTGTGATGTTTTCCCCATGGATGCTTGCCATTTGCTGTTGGGAAGGCCATGGAAGTTTGATCAGAGTGCAGTGCATGATGGTCATGCAAATACTTACTCCTTGATGAAATATGGAGTGCGCCACAAATTAAAGCCATTACAGATAGTGGATGAGAAGGTGTGCAGCAATGCCAGAATTTGTCTGGTAGAGGGCAGCAATTTTTTTTTCCAAGAGACAAAATTTGAGCAGGTTGCAAAGGCAGTGAGTGTTTGGAGCTGTTACAAAAGATGTAGACCGAACAACACAGAAGTGAAGGTCACTTCTCCATTTACCCCGGGTGTCTGATGCAGGAGCATCCGGCGGCAGCAGATCAATCTTGCATCAACCAAATTTTCTCAAGAGTTACCAAAATTTTCCTTCTAAAGTGTCTAGCAGGAACAAGGCGGAAGTTGGAGGAACAAGGCAGAAGTTGGAGGAATAAGGCAGAAGTTGAGGGGGGTCACAATTTTGTGACATGTCGCGAAATCGTGACTCCAAAGGCTGTGGCAAGGCAGGGGCAAGTTTTGTCGCAATATCACGATGGTTTTGAGAGTTGAGGCATGGAGGAGTTTTTCATCGCGATATCGCGATGTCACGATGTCGCGACGTCACGATGTCATGATTTTTGCAAGAGCTAAGGCATGGAGGAGTTTTTCATCATGATATCGCAACGTCGCGATGTCACGACGTTTCGAAGGGTTCAAAGAAAGGCAAAGGCAGAGGCAAGGACGGAGGTGGGAGCTACGACAAGAGTTGGGAAGGGGGTCGCGAAATCGTGACATGTCACAAAATCATGACCCCGAAGGTGGCAGCTAGGTGAAGGGAGAGATTTCATCATGATATCGCGATGTCGCGACGTTTTGCGGCTAAGGTGCGAAGGGAGAGTTTTTGTTGCGATATCGCAACGTCGCGATGTTGCGACGTTTTTGCAGTGAAGATGCGGAAGGGGTTTTTGGTAGCGATTTTGCTACATTTTTGGCAGACGAAGGCAAGGCGCCAGTTTTTTCGCGATATCACGACATGTCGCGATATCGCGACATGTCGCGATTTTGCGACATGTCGCGATTTCGTGGCCAGTTGAAGAAAAATGAAAAATGGACACGTGGATGGTCTCGCGCGTGGGAAAAAGAGATAGCGGGCATGGTTAATTGTTCTGATAAGGTAACAGTTCTCGAGGGATAGTCTGGCAAAATGACAGTTGCAAGTCAAGGTTAACACGTGCTTTCATGGCAGATCGGGGGTTGTTGCCCATTAATGTAAGAAATTTTGAAAACTTGACGGAGGAAGCAAACTTCAGGTTGGATTCAATAAATACGATCACCTTGGGCATTAATTGCTAGAGGGTCGAGACCTCGATAAAAACTCGACGTTTGTAATAGTTCAGGGGCAGATGAGAGAACAGGGGACACAGAGTGCAAGGAAGAAGACCAGGCCGAGTCCGGCCATTGTAAAGCCTGCGGGCTGTTTTATTTTGACGTATGTAATTTTTTTTTTTAGCGAATTTTAATGAAAAGCCGAATTTGAGAAGAGACTGGTTTCTTTTTCACCATCAAAATGGGTCGAAGTGATCCCAATGACCACTATGACTAGACCTCAATTGCAGAGTTCTTACTCCAACATATTATCTATTATTTTGGGATTCCCTCAAAGATCATTTTTTATAATGACAAGTATTTTAAAAATAAGGATGTTCAATCATTATGCAACAAATATAATATCTAACATAGTTTCTCAACTCGTTATTACCAATAAGCAAATGGATAAGCTAAAGCAACCAATAAGATCTTGATACCCATTCTCAAGAAGCTTATCAAAGAGAACCATAGAGATTGGCATAATCAAATCCCCTTGGCATAATGGGATTCTTGAACAAGCATTCAAATTACAATAGGGGTAACTCCATTTTTATTGGTCTATGGAGCTGAAGCAATCATACCTCTTGAGCTCAAGATCCATTTTTATGAGTTGCGTTACAAGAATTCATGGATGACGACAAAGCTAGACAAACACATCTTGACCAAATTACACTCCTTTATGAAAGGTGAATCAATGCCTTAGAATATTTATGAGTATATCAAGATTGCATCAAGCGTGCTTATAATGCAAAAGTCCATCCTTGCAAATTCCAAATAGGAGATCTAATTCTTAAATAGAATAAAAAAAATACCAATGAATTACCGCATCTACGAGATAAATTCATGGATAATTGGTTAGGTCCATACATCATTAAGCAAAATTTGGGTCTAGGAACATATAGACGTACAAATTTAAGGGGAACATTGGAACCTGATCCATTAAATATTATACACCTAAATGCATTCTATGCTTAGTGCAAAAACATTTCTAATTTAAATTAAGCTCTCCTAGCTTTCATAAGGAAGACAATTCTTTAATTATCCTACTTAAAAATTCGAACCAATAATGCCTTCAACTCCTAAGGCTGTCACACTCTATTTAATATCCTATTTGTGTTAAAAAGGTATAAGTTGGAATTACTAAATTTTATTAATCAAAAGGAGTATCTATCATTTCCTTATCAACTGGCTATCTGGCGATTATCAATTATTTTTATACTATTTCCTAGGGCCTTCATTTTAAGATAGATTGCTTTAATTTGAATATATTTATGAGATATGTTGGAGTATGAATATGGCTATTTATTGTTATTACTCAGGAAGGTTTGTAAGCACTAAAATATATTTTATTAATAACTTGTCATATTAACGAGTATAATTATTGTCTTACTGTGATTAAACTTATTTACAATAGGATCATGAATATACGTATATTTTTTAGGCTATGATTTCTAAGTGAATTTTGGCTCCACCCAATGATTGCCAATTCATATGATCACATTCATTGATGGATTTTATATTGTGCTCTAGAGAATCTAATAGTTCTCTAATGTTAATGATTTTTGAAGCTATTAATTATTATTGCATTCATTATCTTAAATGTTTTTAATTGAAATGTAATGAATACTCATATTTATCAAGTATCACTGGTGCAATAATTAATGACTTCTGGTTTGACCACCAATTACAATGAAACAAAGAATGACTGATGTGGCCCATAATATGCATTGTTAATTTAAGAAAAATAAGCATTCTGACCAACTATCATTCTGAGTTTTCTTGTTAAAATTTTGGATTTTAATTATTTATTGTCTTCAAGAGAGCATTGGTCACTTCAATGATTCAACAACATCCATATTTATAGATCTCTCATTAAATAGAAGATATGTATTAAAAAATTATATTTATTTGTAAAACTAAATCTAGTCCTTAGGTGAAAAATTATAATCACAGGATATATACAAATAAAATGAATTAAGACTATAATTTTTACTCTACTAAGTACAAGGAATATAAAGGAAACTTTATCTAAATTGTTGTAAAGTAATGTGTAGCAAGAACCATAATACTTTAGTTGGAAATTACAATTAACAATAATTATTGAAAGAATCGAAAGCAAATAACCAGCTATTAATTATCTCGATTAAATTATTTTAAGTGTTTGATAATATCTAGAATATGGTGAGAATCACAATGATGAATTTAGCTCCAATAAATATAAAATAGCCTCAGTTGCTCACTCCCTGGAATTATAGCAGGTTTAAAATCAAAACTAGCCCAAGTCTAAGATTCAAATCAGTAGCTCATAAGCACGTGCTCTAAATGCAATTATAGATTCAAATCAAACATAGGCCAAGTATATTCACTTCATGGAACAATCACTTCAAAGCTTCCAATACAAGTGTAGCAAACATGAAATACATAGAAAAGAGGTCACAATATTCCAGCAAGAATGCAATATTATCTCCAACTCAAATGTGAAATGTATAGAAGGCTCAATACCAATGTAGTAGTACTTCTAGTATGGATAGGAGGTGCGATAACAAACATATGCAGTAAAAATTCTAGTGTAGGTGTGCAATTACAAAACACATGCAATCTCATTTTCAGTGCAAATATAAGGGACACAATAGGTGGAATCACATATACAGTAATAAATTCAGTGCAGGTGTGCAATCATAAAACACATGTAATCTTATTAACTATCAAATATTATTTACTTACTCCCCTTTATTTACTTTATAATCTAACATTATACCAAAATAATACAATTACTAAGGAATTACGTAAATAAGGAATCATACTCAACACTTAAATTATATCCCATAGGTATTTTACCCCATGCTAATATAAATGTCATGCAACTATTCTTATTATTACAAACCTTAAATTGAACAATTTATTATATTAGGTGAATATCACAAAAACTCATCGAGTGCCAACCCACAATTCAATGGTTTAGCGTTTCTAGGTTTTTTAGAAGTTTCTGTGAGAAGGTTTCATGATTATTTCATTGATATATTTACCCTATTCCTGAAGGGTGGTAGGTGATGCATAATTCAAATAGAAAATATTTTAAGACAAACATCCTCTTAAAAGTTTCAAAACTCTTATTATCCGAATGAAGTTATTAAACATAAATTTCAGACCTAAAAGTCATGCTTCAAAAATGAAGAAATAATATTTTATTCTATTCAGCCTAGCTATATGATTAGTATGCATCATAGGAATTACATAAACTATACATTCATTGTTAATCGTGCACTAGACTCAGTTCTAAGGCTAAGTTTTTTAATATGTTAAATATAAAAAGATTATTATAATTTCAAATGGAATTGCTATATTAATGCGACAAGTTTACACAAATCAATAAAATGGCATATAAATGTTTATCAATTTTCTATACTCAATAGTTCTGTTAGTAGTTCTATATTTTCTATTTAGGGTTTTGTAAATCCCTAGCAGCTAATTATCTAAGGAAAATAATTTTTATTTTATTAAAGGGCTACTGAATCGTTTATTATATTAATACCATAAAAAAATGAAATACAATAATAAGGTAAGTCAGACTTAACATATAGGTTAAGGTAGATCCTATAATGGTCGTACTGCACATATTATTTTTCTTTACCAATCGAACTGATAAGAAAAAAGATTTTAAATTTTTTTTTGATAATAACACCCAATTCATCATGCAAATATTTGACGCTTACAACAACATTTTAGCATATGAAGTAATATGGATATATAAGAAAATATAATTCCATCCACTACCACATTATAAAACAATAATGATTATCCTTGGTTATAATTCTCCTCAAATGGAGGACTCCCAAATTTCAAAAGCCTGTGAGCCAAAATTAGTTTAAACTAATTTATTCATGATAATTCATTACAATATATAGCTTGGGAATGTAACTGAAAAATCTCCCAAGTTAGTAAAAGACAGAACAAATCTTCCAAGTGGATAAAGAAAACAAATATATGAGAATCAAATGTTCTCAACATCACACCAAACCACCTAAATATTACCTATTACAACTAGATATATTCACAGGGAATATTGCCCCATGAAAATAGAAAAACACACTAATAATAGAAATCAATTAAACTCCAATATACTCCCTCTTGAAGTTGAGGGGACTGACAAGGAAGTTCCTCAACTTCAAAAATTGAGCTTTGACAACTCCCTTGGTGAACAAATCTGCAATGTTGTCTTTAGTGTTGCAATGATGCAATTCAATCACCTTATTCTCGACCATGTCTCGGATGAAGTGATACTTCATATCAAAATACTTTGACCTGTTGTGATGAACTAGATTATATGCTAGTTGAATAGCACTCATGTTATCACAATAAAATGTAGTAGGACCATATTGTTGTTCTCCAATTTCTTCAAGGACTTTCCTCAACCACAATGCTTGAGCACTAGCACTTGTGATTGCAATGTATTCTGCTTCGGTGGAAGAGAGAGCAACTGTAGTTTATTTCTTTGAGCTCCAAGTGATTAAACCAGACCCAAGGCTAAAATAATTACCTGATGTAGAATTCTTGTCATCTATATTACTCCCCCAATCTGAATCACTAAAACCAAACAATTTTACATCTTCATATTTACAATAATGGATGCCAAAATCCATTGTACCTTTTACATATCTCAGCATTATTTTTGCAGCTTTCATGTGTAATTCAGAAGGGTCATTCATATACCTTGATACAAGTGATACAACACATGCAATTTCTGGTCTAGTGTTGGTGAGAAACATCAAACTGCCAACCATACTTCTATATGTGGTCACATCAAATTTTTCAGTTCCATTATCCTTACTCAACAACTCACCATGAGCTATTGGTGTTGCAACAAGTTTATAATTTTCCATCCCAACTTTTTTTAACATATCCATGGCATATTTGTTTTGACAAATAAAAATTTCAATATCACTTTGATACACCTCCATACCAAGAAAATAGTGCATCAAGCCCAGATCTTTCATCTCAAATTCATGCATCATGGAATTCTTGAAGTCATCATTCAACTTAGGATTACTACCTAAGTAAATCAAGTCATCCACATATAAAAAAACAAGGAGAATTTCATTACCTTGTTTCTTATAGTATAAGGTTGGCTCACTCTTGCTTCTCACAAAACCATATTGATGGAAGTACCCATCAATTCTTGAATACCAAGCTCTTGGAGCTTGCTTAAGACCATACAAGGCCTTATTCAACCTATACACAAGATTATCCTTACCTTGAACTACAAATCCTTGAGGTTTTTGCACATAAAACTCCTCATCCAAGAATCCATTCAAAAAAACACTTTTTACATCCAAGTGATGTACATTCCAGCTTTTATGAGCAGCAATAGAAAGAACCATCCTCACTATTTCTTATCTTGCAACTGGAGCAAAATTCTCCTCATAATCAATGCCATACCTTTGTGTGAACCCCTTGGCCAAAAGTCTTGCTTTGTGTCTCTCCACACTTCCATCATAATTATACTTTGTTTTATAGTCCCATTTAGAGCCCACAACTTTCTTGCCTTTTGGAAGCTCAACTAGCTCCCAAGTATCATTCTTCTTGATGGAGTTCATTTCTTCTTTCATTGCCTTAATCCATACATCATTAGTACATGCTTGTTCATAACAATATGGTTCTAAATCAACAAGAGACATTAAGGCATAATTCACAATATCACCTTTGGGCTTACCATTATTTTCATCACCATACATATGCAAGTTTTCAAGTCTTTTCACCACTTGATCTACCTCTTGTGCTTGACTTCTTGCAACTATTATTTGAAAATTTGTATCTAACATTTGAGAAGATGGATGTTTTTGTTGGAGCTTTTTACTGTTCAACACATTACTTGGAGAATCTTCATTCAATAGTGTTAAATCTTCATTTGTTTGAATAGTACTCCTTCGATAAATGTCACTTAAGCTTCTTACCTTCCTTGGTGGACTTGAACTTGCACTTGAAACTGAAGAACTAGATGAGGGGTTGCTTGGTGGAGAACTAGATGAAGGGCTTCTTGTTGGAGAGCTATATGAGGGGATGCTTGGTGGATTAGTAGCACTTGGAACTAAAACATTAGTGGGCTGCTCATCATCATCAATAATACCACCAGTCAAAACAAATTTTGACTTCTCAATATGGCCTTTTTGATGACCATAAACTCCCCTTCATCAAAAATCACATCTCGAGACACGACAACCTTGTGTGTCTTTGGATTAAAGAGCCTATATGCTTTGGTATTTTCAAAATACCCAAGGAATATGCATGCTTCAATTTTGGGATCTAACTTCTTCCTTTTTTAATCAGGAACATATGCATAAGCCAAGCAACAAAAAAATCTGAAATGACTTACAGTTGGTTTCCTTCCATACCATGCCTCATATGGAGTGATGTCATCCAAGCTAGAAGTAGGACTCCTATTAAAAATATAAATGGAAGTCCTTACCGCATCAGCCCAATACATATTAGTTAACCTCTTTTTTTGTAGCATGCTTCTTACCATATTTACCACTGTTCTATTTTTATGCTCAGCCACACCATTTTGTTGTGGTGTGTAAGCAGTTGTGAGTTGCCTTCGAACACCACAATCTTTACAAAATTGAAGAAATTCATTTGAACAAAATTTTCCTCCCCTATCAGTCCTTAAACATTTTACATAGTGCCCACTTTGATTTTCAACATGATTTTTAATATCTTTAAAACAATCAAATACCTCATCATTTTTCTTCAAAAGATAAACCCAACATATTCTTGAAAAATCATCTATGAAGGTGAGAAAGTATGAATTCTTACCAATACTTTGAGTCTGCATTGGCCCACAAATATCAGAATGCACCAATTGAAGGGGATAAGTGGCTCTCCATGCTTTGCCTTTTGGAAAATTCATCCTTGAGTGCTTGCCCAAAGCACATCCTTCACACACACCTTTTTGATCATCAATTTTAGGTAGCCCATATACCATCTCTTGAGAAACCATTTTCCTCAAACTAGGAAAATTTTCATGGCTAAATCTTAAGTGCCATAGCCAACTTTTGCTATCAATGGTTGCACATGCAAAATCATTCTTTTCTTCTCCAAATTTTAGAGGAAACAATCTATTCTTGGTCATGGGAATTTTAGTGACATGCCCATGCCCATGATTCTTATCAAAAATCTCACACTTATTGTTTTCAAACACAAGCTTAAAATTCTTTTCCATGATTTGCCCAACACTCAACAAATTATGTTTTAAATTTGGAGTGTAGTAAATATCAGTCACTTTCTTCTTACCTTCATTAGTTTGTACCTCCATGGTTCCTTTACCTTCAACTTGCAATGCTTTATCATCTCCAAGCTTGATCTTGGACTTGTAGGAATTATCAATTATAGATAGAAACTCCTCCTTGCCGGTCATGTGATTGGAACATCCGGTATCAAGAATCCATGTCTCATTCATATTTTGATTATATGTACCATATGTCAAAAATAAAATTGATGAGTCCTCCTCCTCACCATAGTGTGCATTATTGCTTCTTCCTCCATGTGATGCTTTCAATCTACAATATTTTTCAAACTACCCATACTTGTTACAATAGTAACATTGCTTGTTACTTCTTCCTTGATAGCCATTTCTTCCTCTTTCGTGAGAGCCACCTCTTCCTCTTTCTTGGAAGCCACCTCTTCCTCTTTCTTGGAAGCCACCTCTTCCTCCTCTTGGAGAAAAACTACCTCTACCTTTTGAAGAATATCTACCTCTTCCTCTCCATTGGCCTCTTCCTCTTGAACTAGATTCACCTTCTTTGGATGAAAATGCTTTTTCTTCCATTCCCCCAACATTTGGAGTTGAAGAAAATCTCTCCTCATGGGACATTAAGGAACCCATGAGCTGATCATATGTGAGAGTAGTCAAGTCCTTACTATCCTCAATTACAATGGATACTTGGCTCCATTTGGGTAAAAAGTGTCCTCAACACTTTCTTTACAATGACTTCATTATTCACTTCTTCACCAAGAGTCTTCATTTTGTCAACACATGCTTTGGCTCTCATGCAATAGTCTCCAACCTTTTCATTTTCCTTCATCCTGAGATTTTCAAACTCCATTTTTAGAGTTTACAATATCACTTGCTTGACTTGAGTGTTGCCTTTATATCTCTCTTTTAGAGCTTGCCATGCATCTTTGGCTAATGCACAACTTGCAATCCTTGGGAAAATGCTCTCATCCAAGGTTGTTTGCAAGTAGAATATTGCAAGACTATTCTTCTTTTGTGACTCTCTTATTGCTTGTCTATTGATAGCTGGAATAGTACTCCAATCGGTTGGCTTTGTGTAGCCATCCTCCACAATATCCCAAGCACCTTTGCTAATGAGCAAGTGCTTCATCTTGATTGACCGGTAGTCATAGTTGTCTCCTCTAAATTCTGGGACTGGGACATTAATGTTACCATTTTAAAAATAAATGGTGCAGCTCCTTCCGTACTTGTTGGTGGACTTTTAATCTCAATAATTGTTCTTCAAATGCAGCAAACAGTGAAGTCCTTGTAGAGAGCTACAAATATCTTATATCTCCCACGGTCACATTCACGTTCTTGTTCGTTCACCATTTTCAATATAAAATGAAACAAGATTGATGTTGTAGTGTGCTTCATATGCAAATACATAAGGTATTTTCCCATGCACATTCAAGGACCTGCTTCATCGGATGAAGCAAACTACAGGGTCGTACTCACCGACTTTCGAACTAGGCCTCTTTTTTAAAATGCGGTGGATTTCATCTACGATATTTTATTCAATGTGAGGATGCCGAAGAACCATCCAGAAGAACCAAGACAACACCACGGACATGGCTTTGTGGCTGACGATGATGAAGTTAAGTCAAATGTATCACAAAAACTTGTCCAAAAAAAGATCTCCATTATCATCTCTGGAGTCCATGAAAATATATAGCAAATCTATGCATCGTTCAAAAATTTCATCCATGTGCTTCAATTTGAGTTCCTTCCTTCTAGCAGAGATGATCCCGACCATGAATCCGTCGATGGTCCAGAGTACCCTATGCAGTATCACATCGATTCTGAGGCTAAAGAGTGTGAGCAAAAATTGGAGGGACGCCCAAATTTGGAAGAGGAGAGGCGTCATTGCTGAAACAACACAAAAAAAATCCTTAAACAAAAAATTAGCAAGGTTTCTCTCAAACCTGAATCTGATACCACATGTGAGCCAGAATTAGTCTAAACTTATTTATTCATGATAATTCATTACAATATATAGCTTGGGAATGTAACTGAAGAATATCCCAAGTTAGTAAAAGATAGAACAAATCTTCCAAGTGGGTAAAGAAAACAAATATATGAGAATCAAATGTTCTCAACATCACACCAAACCACCTAAATATTACCTATTACAACTGGATATATTCACAGGGAATATTGCCCCATGAAAATAGAAAAACACACTAATAATAGAAATCAATTAAACTCCAACAAAGCCTTCATATGAAAACCCTAAATGAAGAAATATAATTCTTACACATGTCTATTGAAATGCATTTCTATAAAATACAAAGGGGATATATCCCTTAATGCTCTTATCACAAAATTTATTTTTTCCTATCAAATTACAAATAAATATAGGCAAAAAAATTTTGTAGCCGTAACACTTTTGAATATGATATCTTGCTACAAGACCGGTTATAATCCATGAAGAACCATTCCCTCCACATAACATATGCATCAATTTTCCATATAGTTGTGCCTATCACAAAACATATTCTTTAGGTTGTAGGCTTACGATCACCATTTTCACATATTAGTTTCATTATTGGGGGATTAGAGTGGTTCAGTATTAAAATGAAGTATGATGATGTAGTTTTTACCAAATGACTAAAATTCTTAACTATGTGCACACACAATCATAACCAATCATAATGGTTTACTATTGAACCTATTCTTTATTACACATATATTTTCACCAAGGAATACAACACAAATGTTTTATCAAACCAAACATAATGCACTTTCCTATATCCTCATTCTAAAAATAATCTACTAGGGTTTTAAATATATTCTCCCTATTAAGGCAAAACTAGCACTCAACAAGAGTTAGAGAATTCCATGCAAATGTGTATAAGAAGTATTACTCCAACAAAAAGGAATAACAATAACATATCTATTTTTTTTGTTGAAGTAACATCTCTATTTACTAATTCTATAGTATTTTAGGGTGCTCACTCATTTAGTAACTATAGTATCAAGAAATTTAGTAATGTATTTATGAAGCCAATTTAACAAGCTTTTACTCTTTATAACCATTAAAACAAAGAAACACAATGCCAACAAAATATCATCCATACTATCAAGGTTAATTTTGACCTGTGAAACTATGGAGCTTCCTTGTGTTGTTCTACAGTCTTACTTTCTCTTGGACTATGCACACCACACATACCAAAGGAAAATTCCTCCCCTAACCCATCACCATTAGACTAATTTATGGATGATAAAATTTAATGAAAGGGTCAACTTGCCATGGTCTGACTTCTCCAAGTGGGCACACAAGACGTGAAACGAGTTTCATTTTGGTAAGGGAGGTAATACCGTATAAGTTCAAATATGAATATTTTTAATTAAGCAAAAAGGAAAATATACAATTAACACAACAATATCTTGCTTATATTTTTACCTATAATTGATTCCCACAGATAATTTTATGATATGGGAGTTATCAGCCACAAAATAATGGTATTGCATTCAAAATTCATGTATACAAGCAATCAAAATACACATTCACAAAGCAAACCATATATTCCTAATGTATCTATATGAATGAAAATGTAAATGCAAATGATACAGATATGAGAGTATCACTCTATAAGGCTTTTTAACCCTTAAACATGCAAATACACCACCATTATCATTTCCCCCTTTCATCTCTCGGGAACCTAAATGCAAGATCAAAATACTATCAGTAGTACCATATCCCAATGAAACCAAAATTAAAAGAAAATCATAGATAGAAATATCATAGATACTTATCAAATCATAATTGCTCATCAATAACCAAAGAAAAATCATTGCAATCCATCAATCATACCAATTATAATATAGATGTTCACCTGACATGATAGCAGTATCATAGACATTCATTATCATAGATGCACATTAATTGCTAAATCATACTCATTCATCAATCATAATTAATAAAATATATTAGAATGTTTTGGGGAGGACTATTACATTATCTCCCCTAGTCTTAAACACAATCATCTATGTTTTGATGTTGTGTATGAATATAAGAAGCATTATATCCTAAAACTGGTCCCATTGGACCCTATACTAGTTAGTATTCATTTTTCCTAATGCTTAGTTTGGTAGAATTTTTTTTGAACTAGATGGACTTAAAGTATAATAATATATAAATTTGAATCACTAATCATAGTTTGTCCTTATGGTCCAAAATTTCCAGTTATGATTGGTTCATCTAGCCTGGTATTTCTTATGGCCTCATGAGGTGGAATTTTTGTTGCTTTTCTTCGGTCCATTATCAATGGAAACTATTGGCATAATGTGGTTCTCCATATACAAAGCATATCATCCTCATTTCTTGAGGTTTTTCTTTCTTATCTTCATCAATACTCACTTTATGACCTGCCTCATTTACTATCTAAGGAAGGGATTTTAGTTTTTTGTTGTTCCTAGTTCTTTTTCTTATGGATCTTATTCGTGTCCTCTACTTACCTTTAAGTTTTTTATCGATACAAAATTCCATTATCCTTTGTTGTTGCTCCATTTTATCTATTAGCAGCTTAATTATCAATGTGAGTTATTCCATCTACCCCTAGGACGACTTAACTATGTATGCGAGCTCATCCATTTTTCTTGGTTACAAAAGAACTATGTTAGTTTCCAAAAGTCACAATTTATTTTAAAGAAATAGGTTTAGAGTCTATCAAAAAAAATCATTGGGCCCCATAACCAAAGAATATCATAACCTAGGCTCTGATACCAACTATAACAACCCAACCATACACACACTGGTTGTAACATTCATCACTCTTATAGATTGGTCAAAATGGGATGATGGTTGACAATAGTAATTTTTTTTATTTCAAGGTTTACTTTTGCACCCTTTTTGTATCAATACACATCATGAAAACCACATTTGGAAATTTAAACACTATGGATGACATCCCAAGTGGATGACACTGGTCAGATCTTGTAGAAAGGTACCATTTAGTGATTCTATCCATATCACCCACTAAATTGGTGCCTCCATAATCACAATTTGGGTTATCATCTAGGTCTCATAACACCTAGAGAGGGACACATAATTATTATCCTTATGTGTTTAATGGTAACTCTTGGATAATATAACTTCTTATTACTAATTTCATAGGTTACAAAACATGTAAGGGATTTAGCATAAATTTTGTAGTGCTCCATGGATAATTAAGGATTGTCATTCCCTAGATGTTCATTATTGATATCTTGAAGGTTTTACAAATATAGTGGTACATCCTATTCCATATCACTGAGTCTTATATCGAAGTTTTATATATCCCTTATTTGTCAACCCCTTTAAGGTCCACCATTGTACTACTCATACAACGACTTAGAGGAGACATCCCATACCACCTCTCATTTCTTATTATGAATTTTTAATCATAAATAAATCATTTCATGAATCATATTGTATGCATACACGCATCCCAATGGTATTGGGTATCTTGGTTTTTGTCTATCCCATTGTACGTATACCCGCATTCCAATGATGTCTTGGTTTTTATCTATCCTATTGTATGCATACCCGTATCCTAATGGTGTCTTGGTTTTTTTCCATCCCATTGTATGCATACGTGCATCCCAATGTGGTATTAGTTTTTCTAATCATCCTTACTAATGGTTATAGTTTAAGCAAATATAGGTTCAAGGTTTAAAATCATCCTCATCGATAACTTGGATTCTGGTTCAAGATTATCTTTATCATCTTGGCCAATGGTTAAGTTTAGAGTTTGGACCTAATTTTAGGTTCAAAGTTCCATACCATTTTTATGGATAACTAATGTCTAAGTGTAATATTTAGATTTCTATGCTTTTCAAGGCTTTCCCTATTTTCCTATGGAGAGCTCACTAATATATAGTTTAAGGTGGAGCATGTAGGTAAATACACATATTTGAATTATAGACCTAAATCATACCCCCTTAAATCTTCTTCCTTATGCTAACATAGTTGCAAGGTAGAAATCCTTATGACCAATTTACATTATCCGAGTAATTAAAGTGACAATCTCTCATCACTAATTAATAAAGTAGCATGTATTTGACTAATGTAATTTTATTAGGTAAAACATATCTCATTAATGATCTTACTATTCATTGAAATTACTTTTCCTATACCTTTCCCAGTCTTCCTTTAATGGTTTCCAACTATTTAAAATTAAAAATTAAAATATATCTAATTTAAATTAAACTATCCTAGCTTTCATAAGGAATATAGTTCTTTAATTCTCCTACTTAAAAATTCAAGCCAATAATGCCTTCAACTCCTAAGGTTGTCATACTTTATTTAATATCTTGTTTCATACTTTATTTAATATCTTGTTTCTGCTAAACACATATAAGTTGAAATTATCAATATTTATTAATCAACCGGCTATCCAGCAATTATTAATTATTATTATACTATTCCCTAGGGCCTTCATTTTAAGATAAATTTTTATTTGAATATATTTATGAGATATATTGAATTTTTAATTTGGCTATTTATTGTTATTACTCAGGAAGGTTTGTAAGCACCCAAAAATATATTATTAATAAATTATTCCCATTTTAACAGGTATGATTTTCTTCTTATTGTGGTTAAACTTATTTACAATAGGAGCACAAACTTTGAGGCTATGATTTCTAGGTGAAGTTTAGCTCCATCCAATGACTGTCACTTCATATGATCACATTTATTGATGGATTTTATCCTGTGCTCTAATAAGAGTGCTCTAATGTTAATAATTTTTGAAGCTATTAATTATTATTGTGTTCATGATTTTAAATGTTTTTAATTGAAAGGTAATGAATATCATTGGTGCAATAATAAATGAATTTTGGTTTGGCCACCAATTACAAGAAAATAAATAATGGTTGATGTGGCCCATAATATGGGTTGTTAATTTGAACAAATTGAGCATTCTAACCAAGTATTGTTCTGATTTTTCTTGTTAAGATTTTGGATTTTAATTATTCACTATTTTCAAGAGAGCATTGGTCACTTCAATGATTCAACAACATCCGTATTTGAATATTTTTCAGTAAATAGAAGATATGTATTAAAAGATTATATTTGTCTGTGAAACTAATTTTAGTCCTTAGGTGATAAAGTATAATTAGAGGCTTTATAAAAAATAAATGAATTAAGACTATTAATTTTACTCTACTAAGTACAAGGAATATAAAGGAAACTCTATCCCAACTGTTGTAAAGTAAGGTATAGTAGGAACCATAATACTTTAGCTGTAAATCATAGTTAACAATATAATTACTGAAAGAATCTAAAACAAATAACCAACTATTAATTATATCGATTAAAATATGTTTAAGTGTTTGAGAATACTTAGAATATGGCAGGAATTACAATGCTAAATTTAGTTCCAATGAAGGAAAAACAGCCTCATATGCTCACTCCCCAGAATTGTAGTAGTTATGAACTCAAAACCAGCTCAAGTCTAGGCTCAAATGGGATCAAAGTAGCTCATAAGTGTGTGCTCTAAATGCAATGCTAGATTCAAATAAAAAACAAGACAAGCGGCTTCACTTCATGTAACAATCACTTCAACACTTTCAACACAAGTACAACAAACATGAAATATGCAAAAAAGAGGTCACAATATTCTAACAAGAATACAATATTATCTCCAAATCGAATGTGAAATGCGTAGGATACTCAATACAAATGTAGTAGTACTTCTAGCATGAATAGGAGGTGTGATCACAAACATATGCAATAAAAATTCTAGTGCAAGTGTGCAATTACAAAACACATGCAATCTCACTTCCAACATTGACATAAGGGACACAATAAGTGCAATCACATATTCAGCAACAAATTTAGTGCAGCTGTGCAATCACAAAACACATGTAATCTCATTATCTATCAAATATTATTTACTTACTCCTCTTTCTTTACCTTATAATCTAGCATCATACCAAAATACAATTACTAAGAAATTACGTAAATAAGGAATCATACTCAACACTTAATTATATCCCATAGGTATTTTACACCATGCTAATATAAAGGCCATGCAACTATCATTATTATTGCAGCCCTTAAATTGAAAATTTTCTTATGTTAGTTTAATATCTCAAAAACTCATTGAGTGCCAATCCATAATTTAATGGTTTATGGCGTCTAGGTTTCTTAGAATTTTCTGTGGGAAGGTTTCTTGACTATTTCATTGATATTCTTACCCTATTCATGAAGTGTGGCAGGTGATGCATAATTCAAACATAAAATATTTTAAGACAAAGAGCCACTTAAATGTTTCAAACTCTTATTATCCGAATGAAGTTATTATACATAAAAATTGAATAAATACATAGTTTATTCTATTCAACCTAGCTATATGATAAGTATGAGTCACAAAAAATACATAAACTATAAATTCATTATTAATTGTGCACCAGACTCGGTTATAAGGCTAAAAGTTTATAAATTTTAAGTATAAAAAGATTATAATAATTTCAAATAGAATTGCTATATTAAAGCTGTAAGTTTACACAAATCAATAAAATGTTATATGAATGTTTCTTATTTTGTTATATTCAATAGCTTTAGTCGTTATACATTTTTCTCTTTAGGTTTTCGTAAATCCCTAGCAACTAATTGTCTAAGGAAAACTATTACTGTTTAATTAAAGGGCTACATGAATTGTTTATTATATTAATACCATAAAATAATGAAATACAACAATAGGGTAAGTCAGACTTAATATATAGGTTAAGGTAGATCCTATAATGGTCATGTTGCACATATTATTTTCCTTTACCAACCGAGTTGATAAGAAAAAAGAGGTATTAAAAGAAATTTTGATAACAACACCCAATTTATCATGCAAATATTTGATGCTTACAAAAACCTTTCAACATATAAAGTAATCTGGATATATAAGGAAATATAACTCCAGCCACTACCACATTACAAAACAATAATGATCTTCAATTTTATTATGTGTCTTTCTTTATCCCTGGTTACTATATTGACTAGGCAATAAACTTAAGCTTTTACCAGTAGTTTTAAACTATACTTAAACTCATATGAAGACATTTTGAAACAATCTCATTTCATTAGGTTAGTCGATATTTATAATTCTCCTCGAATGGTAGACTCCCAAATTTAAAAAGGCTTCCTATGAAAACCCTAAATGAATAAATAGAATTCTTAAACATGTCTATTGAAAACTCCTTTCTATAAAAGACAAATGGGATATATCCCTCGATGCTCTTATCACAAATTTTATTCTATTTTATAAAATTAGAATTAAATACAAGCAACATACTTTCATAGTTGTAACACTTTTAAAGACACTATCCTGTTGCAAGACCAATTATAATCCATGAAGAACCATACCCTCCACATAACATCTGCATTGATTTCCTAGATAGTTGTACCTCTTGCACAACATCTACTTTAGGTTGTAGGCGTACGATCACCATATTTCACACACTAGTTTTATTATTGGGGGGATTAGAGTGGATTAGTATTAATAAGAAGTATGATGATGTACGTTTTACCAAATGGCTAACATTCTTAACTATGTGCATACACAGTCATTCAATCAACCAGTCATAATGGTTTACTATTGAACCTATTATTTATTACACATATATTTTCACCAAGGTATACAACACAAATGTTTTATCAAACCAAACATAATGCACTTTTCTATATTTTCATTTTGAAAATAATCTACTAGGGTTTTAAATATATTCTCCCTATTAATGCAAAACTAGCACTCAACAAGATTTAGAGAATTCTATGCAAAAGTAATTACAAAAATGGAATAACAATAACATATCTATTTACTAATTCTATAGTATTGCAGGGTACTCACTCATTTAGTAACTATTTTATCAAGAAATTTAGTAATGCATCTATGAAGCCAATTTAACAAGATTTTACTCTCCATAACCATTCAAACATAGAAATGGAATTCCAACAAAATATCATCCATACTACCAAGGAAAAATTTGACTTGTGAAACTATGGAGCTTTTTTGTGTTGTTCTATAGTCTTACTTTCTCCCATACTATGCACACCACACATACCAAAGAAAAAAGCCTCCCCTAGCCAATTTACATTAGAGAAATTTATGAACAATAGAATTTCATGAAAGGGCCAACTTGCCATGGTCCCACTTCACCAAGTGACCACACAAGACATGAACCAAGTTTCATTTTGGTAAGGGAGATATTGTTGACATCACACAACATACCCCAATTTGGGGACCCACTCAAAATTTTGGTGTTGATGTTTGGTTTTTGTTTTGAATGTTTAGTCTCTATGAGATTGTTCTAAAATATTTACTAGTGGGCCCATTCAAGTTTTATCACAATAAAAACATTTAAAAAAAAAAATGAAAATAAAATAAAAATAAAACAAAGAAAAGAAAAAATAAAATAAAAATAAAAATAAATAAATATATATATATATAAATTAAATAAATCCATTATGTATATCCCAAATTAAAACATCAATGTGCTTTTTTTTAAGTTTAATTTAATTTTATTAATGGTTTTGTTTTGGGAAAGTTTAAATTTATTAATGGTTTTATTTTAGAAATTTTAATTTATGTGTTATTTTATTACAAGTTACTAAAAAATTGTGGGTACAATTTTCGAGGTGAACCCTCAACTCAGTAAACTAGTGAATGCATCACTGGAACACGGTCAATGCAAGGGCATTGTTTTTGAGGGTAGACACAGGCACGATTTACAAGGCATCTACAGGAATGAATACTAAGGTATCATTAATTGGTGCAGCTGAGTCATATGACATTATGCGAATTTGGGTTAATAAATCCTCCACCATGTTGTCTCTAGATGCATGTGAGATTAAACCCACAATAATTTTATGAAACACATGATAAAGGAAAGCAGTGGACTATCAACTCAGACTAGCACACTTTTTGAATGTGATTTGGCGATGATCTAGACCGAGATCATGGTGGACAGTCTAGACATAGATTGACGATAGTTACTTAGACTTACAAATAGAGGACATAGTTTGTAGTAGGCGAAGGAAGACACACCAAGGATTTCTATTACCATGTGGTGATTGAAAGTTAGGATGCATGTTGTTTCTTTTAAATCATGTCCATAGTCCCCATCGCCCACATGTGGGACCAAAACTACATGCAGAAGATTAAGCTATGAACAATCACTACTTTTATCCACACATCTTATGTACATATTACCTATGCAAATCCACAAGATGAAGTAGTGGTGGGTTGATTGCTAGATACTTTCATCATCTTTGATACTAACGGTGAGCATGGAGAAGGTGATGACATATAATGTGGAGAATATAGGCTTTGTTGGGAGCCTTTGGTGTTGTATACATGGTAAACTGTAAGGGTTTAAGTTTTTGTTCATCGACTCTTATCCTACGTAGAAATGGTTAGCAATAGACAGTACGATCAAGCAATACGACTGCCAGTGTAAGTACTTGTCTTCACAATTTTGGAAATCCTGCAGAGAGGTTGTCTTTCTATTTTATAAGCCCTGGAAGAGAGAATCAAATGCAATATCAGCAAGATGAAGAATCCTCAAGAAACATATCGTAATTTTGTAAACAAATTCCACAAAGGAGATTTCATCTACTAGTGGCTAACTTCATCAAAATTATTTCGATCAACACAGTGTTATAACTGACGTCGATCCAAGTGATCATAGACATGCTAGCCAAAGGTAAGGTGTCAGTGTTGTTAGCAGTGAGAGAGGTTCCTGAAGGTGATTCTCACTGAAGGAATTATGAATGCGTGTCCACACTTGGCCTTGTTCTTGTTGAGAAGTTTAGTGTACATCGTTGTAAGAGACATAAATTTACTTATGGTGGAATGATTATTGTGAATTCTAGGAATGACTAAAACATGATTAAACAACAAAGGGTTCACGCAATTGGATATATGAAGATTTGTGATATTGGTAAAGTTAGAAAATTAGACGCATAATATTTATATAATGGTAAAAGTATTATCGAAAAATAAGTTCTAAAATAAATGAAGGGCATTGTGGTTACAAGTCGAGGGAAAGAAGGAAGATGAAGCGGAATGGTTTTCTATTGAAGAAAATATGAAGCAGAAGCAACTAAAGATTTCCTATTAATATCCATTGAAACTCACAAAAAAAAGGTCGGAGACCTAGTGGAGCAAGCCAATGTTGGAAAAATGATTTTGTGGAAGAGCATCCCCTCCCTAGTTGTTGGATTGAAGGAATTTCACCCATTGTAATCTATTAAAGAAAGGTATTCTAAAGGAGCATTCACTAAATATATTTCATTTCGGCAATATATTAGAAATTTTGAATAAGTTATATGAATGTGTATGGTATAATTTTTTTAATCTATTGTGTTGTTTCCATAGAATGTTGCATGACATTAACTTTGGAATGTGTGAATACTGGTCATATTAATGTTGGTTTAGTGCAAGATATTTGTTTATACGGATTCGGGATGAAATTTATACAGTGACTTGTCCTTTTATTTTATTTTCTCAAACCCTAGCTTTTACATTTTTTTATTTTCATCAAATAAAAAAAATTAAAACCATAAAAAGAAATACATGAATTTCAAAATTAAAATTTTCATTTTACGTAAATTCACATTTTTTAATAAAAATTTGAAGTTTTAAACTTTGCATAGTTTTTCCAAATAATCATTTAGTTTCATTTTATGTAAAATTGAAATTTCAATAAATTTCAATTCTTCATTAAAGTGAATAATTAATATGATATTTTAAAGTTTTTATATTGCAAATTTTAGATTCAATCATTTTTATTCTCATGCAAATATTAACAATCTGAGATAAAATTTGATTAACAATCTGAGATAAAATTTGATTAACAATCTGAGATAAAATTTGATTAACAATTTGAGATAAAATCAATTAAAATCAAAATTTCAAAGGTTAAAGTGGAATATTTATCAAAATTTTAAAATAATCAAGTGCAAACATTAACAATTTAAAATTAAATTGATTAAGTCACATTTCAAAGGTTTATGTTTCAAAGCAAGTTTTTGATCAATAATTTCACAGTTTCATAAATTCCATGAATAACAAAAAAATCATTGCAAATCAAATCAACCCAAAATAGACTCCTTGTTAACAAGCATATGCAACAGTGAGGTATCCAATTGACTTTTGGTATTTCACATTCTTCACTAAGCATAGCAAACAAATTGACACATTAAACAAAACCTTGGAAAAATCATAAATGTTTCCTTGTAAGAGAGGATATCTAGGTAGAATCCTATTTGTGAGTATATTCTTGTGATTGGACAAAAATATCACTCAACAAAATTAGTGGTAGAAGGAGGGTCTACTTGAAGGTAATTGATGTGATTTACGAAGTTTTTGGTTTTAAGTTGTTCACATTTATTGTTGGAAATTCTCTAATTTATGATGTATTGATTCTAATATTTTACAAATTGAGAATATTCCTTATTGTTATGGTTTAATTGATGCATTTTAACGAACATGATGATTTATCAGTTAAACATTTGAAAATTTAAAGTCTTTTCATTTCAAGATCATTAAACTTTTATCATTTTCATTATCAAAGCTAAAATTGAAAATCATAATCACGAGATCTAAGGATTCTGAAAATACTATTTTTCATAGTATTTCTCCTACAAAGGGGATCAAAAGGTCTAAGAGTTTGTCAGTTGTTATTCCACCCAATAGCAGTTCATCGCTATCCATTATCCCATTTTTTTCCCTACCAGTAATTCCCATGGTAGGAATTGCAACCTGGTTAGGTGCTCATAGTAGTCCTTCAAACATTGTTGGAGTAGCCCATGACATTCCCTAAAATATAGAAAGATATTTCCCTAAATATAAATATGATGGAATTAGAATTGTTGAAAAGCATATTCAATCTTACAAGGATACCTTGATCAGACTGCAAGTTGAACATGAGGATGTTGCTTGTAGAATGTTTCCTCTCACTTTAGATGGAATGGTATATGATTGGTATATTAGTATTCCTGCCAATTCCATTACATCTTGGACCGAGTTGGAAATAAATTTTGTGAATCAATTTAGGCTACCCATAGATCTTGCTATAATATATCATTAGTTTGTGTTAGCCAAGAGAGATCCTAATGAATCTCTGAGATTATTCAATACTCATTTCCATAAATTGTATAACAAGTTAATTGCTCCTTATACTCTTCAAGAATTTGTTGCCATATAGATGTACTTCAAGGCATTGGACCCTTTAACATCTATGTTTGTAAGGAGAGCTCCTCAAATCACTACGCTTCCCATGGCATACACTAAGGCTTTGACTGTAGAACTACAATTGATGACACAAGGTTTTAGGATAGGACAATTTCCTTCCATAGGACAACTAGGTGCTTATAATCAAGTACATATGATCAATCAAGATTTGTCACAATAAATGTCAATGTTGAATGCCATGTCATTCAATAACTTTAATTTGCCAAAAAATCCACCTATCACGCCCATTTATCCTACCACTCCACAATATTTAGAAAATAAATTTACCACTCATAAAATGGCTGAAATAAATACCCAAACCATATCGACATTATTTAATACAACACCCACTCTAAATGCATAAACATTTAATCAAAACAACATAGGATTTTCACATGTTGCTTAAAATTAAAATTTGCCAAATTTTCAAAATCCCAATACTGTAATTAATTCAACCAATCAAACTATTGTAGGATAAAATAATGAACCTAATTCTCAAGTAAATGACCTTCAAAGGGTTTTCCAAAAACATAGTAGTGACATGGTTCAAATACATAAACAATTACTTCAAAATTCTCATCAAAATAGAAATTTTAGTTTTTAGATAAAACCTTGGAATACTCGTTCAGATAATGGAGGAGTACCCAATCCTGTTTCCAATCAAACCAATGTTTTATTGAATGTAAATCAAACCAGCACCATTTCTAATATTTCAGATTTACCTTTAAAAAATTGGTTTAGGGTACATTCTACGATATAACATAGTGAGAATGAGTGTCTTGAATTCAAAACAATGCTAGATATTCTACAAAAAGAGATAGATAACATGGAAATTGTTTCAGATGAAGATTATTCCCAATAGACTAGTACTAGCAAAGGGAAAGAATTAGCGCTAGTAGTTGAAACATTTGAATCAAATGAAGAAGATGAGGAAGGGTATGATGGCTTTATAGAAGAGGAAGTTCAAGCCTTCAGACAATTTAAAAAAGGAAATCATAAATACAAGCTTAGGAGTAAGACTAAAGCTCCATTTACTTATTTTACTCCCCCAAATGACATCATCATTCCTCCTGACACATAGGCTAGTAAAAATCCTATGCCTCTATCTAAAGTTGATCTGACTCAATCACCACATGATAAAATTGCATATAATATTGTGGAGGATTTAAAGAAAACAAAAGCGAATATATATTTATTTGATATTGCTAAGTTGACTAATCAGCAAAATTTATTGATGTAGGCTTTTGGTGATCACAAAAAAAATGAATCCCGAAAATTTATGGATGCACAATTTGCCTCACAAAGGGACAAAGGATAAGCTCCTCCCTTTCTTTTGACCATAAGAAATATAGGAAGAAATCTGCACAATTGTCTTGTTGATTCAAGAGCATTCAATAATGTCATGCCTCACATTATTTGTCAAAATTTGGGTTTGAAACCCATCCCTTCTAACATAATAGTTGTTCAACTGGATAAATCTAAAGTTCATGTGGTTGGAATGCTTAAGAATGTTCACATACAACTAGCCTCAGAACCTAGGATACAACAATATATTGATATACATGTTGTAGATATACCTGATAAGTATGGAATGTTGTTGAGCAGATATTTTTCTAGGAACTTAAACGGATATATGGCCACTAATTTTTCACATATGTGACTACCATGGAAGGGTGCTGCTAATAAAATCAAAATTGAAAGAGAACCTAGACTCAAGGATTAGATTGATGAATACAAAAAAAACAATAAAATTCTTTACAATGAGTTTGAGTTGGGTGTTTACATTTTGGAAATAAAATTGGATGTAGGTGAATATGAAAATGAAATACCATCTATTAATCCAATTAAGGATGAAAAAGTTGTCTGGATGCTAAAAATTGATGGATCTAAATCCAAACAAGGTAGTGGAGTTGGTGTGGAATTGAAAAGTGTTAAAGGTAAGTCATCTCTGCTAGCTTATGTATTACAGTTTCCTTGCACTTGTAATACAACATAATATGAGGCTTTGATATTTAGATTATAGTTAGCCTTAAAGAAAAACATTAACTGTTTGAAAGTGCTAGGAGATTCAGAATTAGTTGTTAAATAGGTGAAAGGCCAATATACATGTCATGATAAAAGGTTAATTCATCACAAATATAGATTTAGGGATTTGATTGATGAATTCCATGCTTTTAATATTTCATTGATATCTAGGAAGAACAATTGAATTTATAATTTGTTAGCTGTTGCAGCAAGTACTTTTCAACCTATTGATAATAGAAGGCTAAAACATTTTCAATCAAATTAATACCCTGTCCTTCTATTCTAGATAATGTGAAAATTTTGCAAGTATTTGAAAGTGATCCCCATATTTTCAAATTTATAATTAATTCAAGGATTTTTAAAAATAAAGTGATCGATGAGGACGAAAGATTCCAAGAAGATGAAACCAAATATTATGACGTAACAAAGAAAATAAATTTGATTCCTAAAGGTATAGTTTCTCTCGAAAAGCTTTTTGATATTGATTACAAAAGCAAAAGTTGTAATAAAAACTCACTCCCATAGGATGCTTATAATTTGATTGATCTTAGGATTAGTAAATACGCACATAATATACTCATAGGAAAGGATTGCACTCATCATGAATAGGAATGGATTGTACAGGCTCTTAAATATTATGTTGATGTAATAGCATGGAGTTATGAGAATTTAAGACTTATAATGAAAACATCATAATGCATACTATTCCTTTAAATCCAGATTCAAAACCATTTAGACAAAAATAAAGACCAGTTAACCCATTGCTAGAGCCTCTTATACAAAATAAGGTTAAGAAAATTTTTAGATGCTAAGATTTTTTTTTTCCAACCAGACACTCTACATAGGTAGCAAAAATTATACCAGTTAGGAAGAAAACAGGTGAAATCTATTTGTGTATTGATTTTAGGAATATCAATAAGGCCTCATAAAAAAATAACTACCATTTTCCTTCCATTGATCATATTTTGCAAATGGTTAATAGTTCTGATATGATGTATTTTCTTGATGATTATTCTGGATATAACCAAATTCTTATTGATCCAAAAAATAGAATGAAAATTGCTTTCACCACAAAGTGGGGTATCTTTGCTTACAAAAGAATACCTTTTGAATTGCTTAACATAGGTACCACATTTCAAGAGAGCCATGGACTATGCATTTAAATATTTGATAGGTAGATGCATAGTTATTTATGTTGATGACATTCCTATTTTCTCAAATAATAAATATGACCACATTAATGATTTGAGAAAAGTTCTTCAAAAGTGTAGAGAGCATGGCATTTCAATAAATCCCAAGAAATGTATTTTTGGAGTAATTGAAGGTAAAATTTAATGCCCTATCATCTCAAAAGATAGAATTTCCATAGATCCTGAAAGAATAGAAACAATCTAGAAAATACATCTTCCTGGTAGCAAGAAAGAATTAATATCATTTTTGGGAAAATCAATTTTGTCAAGAAATTCATTTCAGGATTTGCTAAAATTGTCAAGTCGTTGAATGATATGTTGAAAAAGGATGCTAACATTAATTGAACTGGTGAAGCTAAAACAACTTTTTAGGATGTTAAAAATGCAATATCTTCTGCACTTGTGCTTGTGAGTCATAATAACAAGAAACCTTTCGATATTTATTCATTTGCTTCTGAGCATTCTTTTGTTAGTGTTCTAACTAAAAAGAATGAAGATAATTCAATAAATCCTATTTATTTATTGAATTCACCAATAAAATATGCACAATTGAAATACACCATCTTGGATAAACATCTATATGCTCTTTTCAAAACTATAAAAAATATTAGACATTACATTTTGCATAGTAGAATTTTTGCGATAGTCCCTGACCCATCTATCAAAAAATTTTTGATGCAGAATGAAATGGGAGAAAGGAGAGGCAAATGACAAGCTAATTTGTAGGAATTTAATTTAGAGATCCATATGATGAAGCTTGTTAGAGGATAAGGTTTAATAAAATCTCTAGCTAAAATCGATCCTCAAATCGCATGTCAGAAATACACTATAGAACACATCACCACAGATGAATGGTATAATGAAATTGTGTATTTTATTTTGAATGGTAAGTTCCCAGATCATTTCAATGCCACACAAAGAAGAGCACTTCAATTAAAACTACCTAAATAAATCTGGTGTGTTATATAGAAGGAATCACAAAGGAATTTTCCTTAGATGTTTGAGTAAGGATGAGTCTATGCAAATACTTAAAGATTTTAATAGTAAGGATGGGATTGGAAATGGATCAGCTAATGCCACGGTAAACCAAATTCTGATATCTGGTTACTATTGACCCTATAGTTTCAAATATGCCTATGCCCATGTTATTTTTTGCCATACATGTCAGATTACCATGAACAAAGAACAAAATGCCTCCATGCATTTACAACTCGTATTTAAGGTTAGACTATTTGCATTGTGGGATTTAGATTTTGTAGTAGTTATAAACCCAAAATCTTCACCTAATCATAAATACATTTTAACCACAACATATTATTGTACCAGATGGACTAAGGGTATTCCCACTAAGAATTGTACTTCTAAAGTGGTTATTCAATTTTTAGAAGGGCACATTGTTACTAAATTTCATATGTCATATTCTATTGTTTGTGAAAATGGTTTTGCTTTCACTTCACTTAATTTCATGTAATGGGTGTACGAAAATAAGGTAAGCATAAATTTTTATTCAAATTATTGGCCACAAGGTAATGGTTTAGCATAATCTACAAATAAAAACTTATTATCCATAATTAAGAAATTGTTGGAAATGAATCCTAGAGACTGGCATAACAAGTTGAAATATGCTTTGTGGGTGGATAGAACTAGATCAAAAGGGTCCATAGGCACTTCTTATCATTTATTTTATGGTCAAGATCCCATTTTTCCTGCTAACTTGAAATTGCAGACTCTTCAATTTATGAAAGACTATCCTAAAAATGATGATAAAATAGAGGTAAGATTTACTCACCTAATGAGTCTAGATGAAAATAAGGAAGATGCCCTACAAAATTTTAGTAAGCATCAGGGGGTTGTTAAAATGTGGTTTGATAAGAGAGCCAAGGTCAAAATATTTAGTATTGCTGATTTGATTTTATTGTGAGATAAGGCACACAAAAATAAGGGTGATCATGATAAATATAACAAACTTTGGTTAGGCCCCTACCAAATTTCTGAGATTCTTAAGGAAAATATTTTTATATTGTAGAATTTAAGTGGGGAGAACATTCCATTGCCTATAAATGGGCAGTTTTTAAAGCACTATTTCCATCCCTGAAATAGAAAGCATATCCATCACTTGTATATATTGATCTTTTGTACATAGTTTTAGATTTTTAAATTTTCTTATACATCACTTTGTGGTTTCATTTGGTATTCAATTATACATAATTTTGTGTTTGTACATGTCTTTTGGATGCAGATATCACTTGTTTCTTTTGTTGTTTTTCATTTTTTAAATTTGTTTTTTCATTTTTGTATTTCAATAACACAAGTTCATGCCAAATTTTATGTTTTGGTTTATGTTCACATTTTGCTTCTTCACTTTCACAACATATTTTGGTTTTGGGTTTTCCATGTTGTGGTATAGATGTGTAGTTGTGATAAACTTTTAAAACTTCTTTGGAAATGTTTCTTAGTCATGGAAGACGAATAACATGTTTGAAATTAGGTGAAATTGAAGCTAAGGAGATTGGATTGTTCAGTAGTTATTCTTGAATTATGGATTAGAATGGTGGAGATTGAAGTAATACGACATTTTGCTGAAGCTTCACATGTAACACTACATTAAAAGGATATTTTTGATCCTGAAAGATGAAATCATTTTGGTTTTTTGATTAGGAAAATTTTTAGATACTCCATATTAAGCCTTAAATGATCTCTAACCCAAGAGGCACAAGTGATATTTGCAAAGAAAAAAATGCTCATATAAAAAAATTAATCAAAATCTTGGGCAGTTCAGATAATCTCTACCGGGGCTATAGACACATGGCTGGTAGTAGAGCAAGGTCTAGAATAGATCACAATCATCTCCACCAAAGCTATGGACGCTTGACTGACAGTGGAGCAATGCAGAGGTGAATTTTATGAGTACCATTTTGCATAGCCTAATTGCAAAACAAATGAAGAAATTTTGATGGATATAAAAATAGAGAATTAATTCACAAAACACACACTAAGCTAAAACAAATGAAGCGTTTACATTCAATTGAAGTTATTTAACTCCATATTTCTTGGATGTTACTGGATGATTTATATTTTGCTAATATTTGGTTTTCTTGATTTCAAATTGGGTTCTTTATCTAAAATGCTTAGGAGTATTTTCCAGCAGAGTCACCATTTGTTGTTGCCATTGCACAACATACTCCAATTTGGGGACCCACTCAAAATTTTGGTGTTGATATTTGGTTTTTTTTTTAATTTTTTTTTTGATTAGTCTTATTGTGCCCACTAAAATTTACAATGTAAAGGAAGGCTAAAGTTTAGTCTCTATGATATTGTTCTAAAATCTTTACTAGTAGGCCCATTCAAATTTTATCACAATGAAAACATTTAAACAAATAATGAAAAAAAAAAAATAAACAAAGAAAAGAAAAAAAAAATATAATAACATATATATATAAATAAATCAAAATAAAGTCGTTATGTATATCCCAAATTAAAACATCAATGTGTTTTTTTTGGAAAGTTTAATTTAATTTTACTAATGGTTTTATTTTAGAAAGTTTAATTTATGTGTTATTTTATTACATGTTACTAAAAAATTATGGGCACAATTTTTGAGGTAAACCCTCGACTCGACCAACCAACAGATACGACATCGGAGCACCATCAACGTAGGGGTACAATTTTTGAGGATCAACACAGGCACAATTTACAAGGCATCTATGGGCACAAATACCAAGGTTTTGTTAATTGGTGTAGTTGAGTCATATGACATTATGCAAAGTTGGGTTAATAAATCCTCCATAACATTATCTCCAAATGCATGTGGGATTAAACCCACAAAAATTTTGTGAAACATGTGATAAATGAAAGCGATGAACTACTGACCCGGATTGGAATTATTTTTTAATGTGATATGGCAATGACCTAGATCGGGACCATGGTTGACAGCCTAGACATAGACTGATGATAATTACTCAAACTTACAACTAGAGGACAGAGGTTGTGGTAGGCAAAGGAAGACATGCTAAGGATTTTGATCACCATTTGGTGATCTAAAGATAGGATGCATGTTGTTTATTTTAAATCATGTCCACAGCCCCCATCACCTGCATGTTGGATCCAAACTACATGCAAAATATCAAGTTGTGAAAAGTTGCTAATTTTATCCACAGACATTATGTACATATTACCCACACAACTCCATAGGATGAATTAGTGGTGGATTGATTACTATATACTTTCATCATCTTTGATACTGATGGTGAGCATGGAGAAGATGATGACATATAATGTGTAGAATGTAGGCTTGGTTGGGAGTCTTTGGTGATGTATACATGGGAAATACATAAGATTTTAAGTTTTTTTCATCTGCTCTTATCCTGCACAAAAATGGTCAGTAATAGACCATACGATCAAGCAATATGATTGCTAATGCAAGTACTTATCTTCATAGTTTGGGAAATCCTACAAAGATGTTATATTTCTATTTTTTAGAAGACCTAGAAGAGAGAATCAAATGTGATATCGATAATAGGAATAATCCTCATGAAAAATATCACAATTTTGCAAACAAATTCCAAAAGGGAGATTTCATCTACTGGTGGCTAACTTCATCAAAATTATTCTAACCAACACAATGTTGCAACTGGCGCTGGTCCAAGTGATCATAGATGCGTTGGCCAAAGGTGAGGTGTCGGTGTTGTTGGCTATGGGAGAGGTTCTCGGATGGGATTCTCATTGAAGAAATTATGAATACATGTCTATGCTTGGCCTCATTCTTGTTGAGAAGCATAGTGTACAATGTTGTAAGAGACAAAAATTTACTTATGGTGGAATCAATGATTCATCAGTCGTAATTAATGAAATATCTTAGAATATTTTTGGGAGGACTATTATAGGGAGGCCAAAGAGTCTAACCCACATAGATCCGATACAAGGAATCTCTTCTTTGGCTTTAAATTTAGTGTTTCGAGGCTTCATTAAAATCCTTACCCTTCCAAAGAACAAATGACCCCCTTAAAATATTTTTCTATCTTCATTATTAGAAAAAATAATAATAAAATAACCATCAGGATAAACAAATATTTGTGACTCACCTTGTGTTTTATAGTATTTTGTATCCCACACCTTGAAAGAAAATAGGCTCAAACAAAAAGGAAAGAAATGATAAATCAATCCTCTTCTTTCTAGATCTTCTATGCCATTCTGAATTTTGCCCATTTTTAGCTTAACAATTGGGGCTCCATGAATTGCTCTTAGACATCCTTAGTTTTTCTAGGATCGATCTTATAAATTCTTAGAGGTCTATGAGAAGCCTTAAGATTAATGTTAGAATTAGTCTAAGACTATCCACCATGAAGGGCATCCCTAAAATTTATTTTTGGGGCTAAATCCCCAAAATTCTTACCCTTGAAAGGAGTTTCCATCGTGGATTTGTTTTGAGAATGTTCCTTAGCATCATGATTGCTTGAGCTTTTAACAATTTTTTATTTTTCTAATGAGGCTTATCTTATTTGATTTGGAACTTGAAACTTATTTTTGGGTCTCTTTAATCCATGCCTTGGATGTCGAGGAAAGGTGTGATTTTTGCTTTTTCTTGGGCAACAAATTGGAAGCAATTTTCAATCAAGTTCGTAGCATGAAGATTTGTTGAATTATAGATTCCTAATCTATCACGAGTCTTTTGCAATATATCCAACATTTATCTTGGGCAAAAATAACAAAAAAAATAAATTGATCGCTAGTTCTTATAGGCCCTAAAAAATAGCCTCTATCATCGCCTGCACTCAACCCACAAATGAAACCCTCACACAATTGCCTTTGAAACCCTCATATCATCACAAAGATAGGATCTTCTTATCTAAAAATTTATCTTTATGGACTACTATTCTTTTGAATGACTTAAATATCACACTAATATAAAATTAACTAATAAGGCAACAATGGTAATGATTGTAAATAATATTAGGCCACCTTTTTAGGTTAATATTTATGAACACAACCTTTTTAGGTTAATTCTTGTCAAATATGATGGTAGCCTTTGGTTTCTCTCAGGACTGGATAGATTGGGTCATGAGTTGTGTATCTACGCCGTCTTATTCAATGTTAATCAAGGGTCTTCCCTCACAACATTTTGGAGCCTCTCGTGGTCTTCGTCAAGGGGACCCTTGCTCTCCCTATCTTTTCTTCATTTTGGCTGAAGGATTAGGTAGAATTTTCTTGAGGAGAAGACATCAAGGTTTGTTGACAGGTATCAAGGTGGGGGAGGAATTTTTGACTCACTTACAATTTGTGGATGATACATGATTTGTTGGAGTGGCCAGCTTCAGGGAAGCAAGAGTGATAAGAGATACTCTTAATGTCTACCTTAGGGCTTCAAACCAAGTCATCAATGATAAAAAATCCAAAGTGGTTTTTCTCAATCTTGATCAAAGGCTACAGGACAAAGTTCTAGAGATCTTGGGATTCACAAGGACTTCTCTTCCAGTGGTTTACTTGGGGGTTCCTTTGCATTTCAAAAAACTAAAAATAGATATCTGGAAGGATCTTTTGGATGGTATCAAAGATAGAATGAATCATTGGTCTCACAAATGGTTAAGCTATGGGGGTAGATTAACTTTTTTATAGTCAGTCATTCAGGCCATGCCAATTTATAAATTCTCTATCCTGGCTGCCCCACATACTATATGGAAAGAGCTAGACAATATGGCTAGAAGATTTTTATGGGAAGGAGTAAAAGGAGAGAGGAAATGGGCCTTAGTTGGTTGGGATAAAGTAACCCAACCCAAGGAAAAATGAGGGCTAGGACTGAGAAGATCCAAGCTAAATAATAAAGCTTTGGCTGGAAAGCTATACTGGAGGTGGATTTCCCAACCAACCTCCTTATTCAGTAGAATCCTAACTAGTAAATATTTGGGTCATGTTAACCCCAATGAGGTGGGCCGTTTCCATTTGGATGGTCCTGGATCCCTAGTGTGGCAGGCCCTCAAGATAGGTTCTCAGGTTGTTAAAGATCGATTGTTTTGGAAAGTGGGGAGAGGGGAGAAGGCACATTTTTGGATAGATTCGTGGGATCAGTACCCACCCATCATTGTTGAATTTCCTGAATTGCAACCAATAAAGATAGCCATTGAATCCAAGGTATGGGTTCACATTGAAAGTTATTTCATCACTAGTCAGTTGGGGGAGTATAAGTTTAAGCAGTTTAAGAAGTTGGAGGAGTGGAAGTTGGAGGAGTGGCCAATTTCAATCCCTCCGGAGTTGGCACCCATCATGACTAAAATCTTGTCAGCAAGATTTCTCACTGGTAGAGATGAGGAGGATGAATTAGCTTAGGGCTATGGGAGCCTTGGTGTCTATACAGTGAAGGACGAATATGAGAAGATCCTCCCTGGGCCTCCCCCCCATTCATTCTCGGTTGAGGATTGGAGAAAGATTTGGCACTCCAAGGGCTGGTCGAAAGTAAAATTTTTTGCCTGGTAGTTTATGAACAACGAAATTCTCTCTTTTGACAATATCAGATGTAGAGGAATCATCGGTCCATCTCAATGTGTATTATGCTACAAGAACGAGGAAACAACTGATCACCTGATGTTTAAGTGCCCTTTCACACGGCAAATTTGGAAGCGATGGCTTTCTTGCTATAAAATTCAAGTTAATGGTGACTTGAATCGGACTAATATCTGGAAAAGATGGAAGAGTGGTAGATTTAAATCTAAAGCTCTTCGAATTGGTTGGGATCTTGGAGTAAACTTCATTTGGTGGCAAGTGTGGTTGGAGAGAAATGCTAGAATTTTTAGAGAAATTTTTTCCTCGTTAGATGGAGTTTGGCAGGTCATCTGGAGCAAAGTCACAGAAACTATAGCTCTCTATGCTATAGAGGAAACTTAGGTTGTTACTGGGCCAATGGAAGAGGGAGTTGAAGAGCAAGAGGGACAGGACAAAGCTAGTTGGAAACCACCACCAGAAGGCTGGATTAAAATTAATACTGATGGAGCTACAAAGGGCAATTCGGGTAGTGCTAGAATTGGAGTGGTTTGTCAGAATCATGATGGATCAGTGCTCTATTGGGAACTGCAAGGCTTGGGAAGAGCCACAAACAATGAAGCAAAAATCGTAGCTATAAAATCCGCTTCTATTTGGGCAGTGAAACAGGGCCACAGGAGGATCATTCTTGAATCATATTCTCAAATAATGGTTGGAGCTCTTGATTGCATGAGGAACTTTGCTTTGAAAGCTTGGAGGTTGAGGATTCTTGTCACTCAAATTAAGGAATTATGGAAGGAATTAGATGATGTGATTCCAGTTATGTGAGTCAGGATTTAAACAAAGCGATCAACTTCCTGGCTAAGATGGGTGTTGAGAAGGAGGCAGGGGTCCAGCTTCACAGTGACATGGCTATTGAGGATGAGGTGATTAGGCAGGGTCTTGAAAGGTCCTTGAACCAATGATCAAAGAAAAAGAAAAGGAAGGTAAGTTGTCGCGATATCGTGACATGTCACGCCGTCGTGGTCGCTGGAGGAAATTTGTCATGATATCGTGACATGTCGCACTGTCGCGGTTGTTGGAGGAAAGTTGTCATGATATCGTGACATGTTGTGCCGTCACGGTAACTAGAGGAAAGTTGTTGCGATATCGCGACATGTTGCGCCGTCGCAGTCGCTGGAGGAAAGTTATCGTGATATCACGACATATTTCATCGTTGCGAAATGCTGGAGGAAAGTTGTCACAATATCGTGACATGTTGCACCGTCATGGCCGCTGGAGGAAAGTTTTCATGATATCGTGACATGTTGCATCATCGTGGTCGCTGGAGGAAAGTTGTCACGATATCGTGACATGTTGCACCGTCGCAGCCACTGGAGGAAAGTTATCGTGATATCGCGACATGTTGCACCGTCGTGATTGTTGGAGGAAAGTTGTTGCGATATCATGACATGTTGCACCATCACGGTCGCTGGAGGAAAGTTGTCATGATATCGCGACATGTTGCGCCATCGTGGTCGCCGGAGGAAAGATGTCACAATTTTGCGACATGGTGCACCGTTGCGGTCACTAGAGGAAAGTTGTCGCAATTTTGCGATATGGTGCGTCGTCGTGGTCGCTGGAGGAAAGTTGTCATGATTTCATGACATGTCGCTCCATCGCAGCCAAGGGAGGAAAGTTGTCACGATTTCGTGACAGGTCGCTTCGTCGGGGCCAGGGGAGGAAAGTTGTCGCGATATCGCGACATGTTGCTTTTTTGTGGCTTAGGGAGAAATGGTGTCGTGATTTCGTGACATGCTACATTTTTGCGGCCAAGGGAGCTAAGGTGTCGTGATTTCATGACATGTTGCTTTTTCACGGCCAAAGGAGAAAAGGTGTCGTGATTTCACGACATGTTTCTTTTTTGCGGCCAAGAGAGAAAAGGTGTCACGATTTCGTGACATGTTGTTTTTTTGCGGCCAAGAGAGATAAGGTGTCGTGATTTCGTGACATGTTGCATTTTCGCTGCCAAAGGAGAAAAGGTGTCGTGATTTCATGACATGTTGCATTTTCATGGCCAAAGGAGAAAAGGTGTCACGATTTCGTGACATGTTGCACTTTCGTGCCCAAAGGAGAAAAGTGTCGCGATTTCGTGACTTGTTGAGTTTTCGCGGCCAAAGGAGGAAAATGTCACGATTTCATGACATGTTGCTTTTTCATGGCCAAATGGGAAAGGTTTCGTGATTTCACGATATGTTGCTTGTTCGCGACCTAAGGAGAAGATTTGTGTCGCGATTTCGTGACAAGCTGCTTCTTCTATTGTAAGATTGTGTTCTCTCTGAGTTCGGATGGGAAGAGTTTCTTCCCTTTTTGTAACTGATCTTTGTGTTAATACAAGTTTTTTCAAAATTTTCAAAAAAAAATATTTATGAACACAACCCTTATATTTTTTTTTCCCTTGACAAGGTTATACACTTTGTTAAAATCCTTGAACATTGGAAAATAAAGAAGGTCAAAACTCCTTAAAATATTAAAAATATAACAAGAACACTATAGGGATGGGTTTTGCATTATAGTTATCCAAGATACATCTCATGAATTTGATATAAATAAATATTATGTGCATATGGTGATTAAATTTGGGGGTTGTCCAAGACCTAAAAATATGATGCCTCAATGGACCTTTGAAGCTATTCTCAAACAATGTCCACCACCTAATCTTAAAACCACCATATTAATGACACATTTGAAGCACCTATATGACATGATCCTACATAGTACACGTGGCCATGATAATTTTACTTGTGTGGAATTGCCGAGGTTCTACCTCAAAAAAAACTGATCCTAATTTTTACACTAATCAAGTCAATAATTATAGGATCAAATTGTATCATGAAAAGAAGTAGAGTCTCTAAAAAAAATATAATCATCCTTGCAATCATAGGTTAGGAATATACAAAACCACATTTGCTAACCATGAAAATGTTCCCAATCAACAATAGGGAGTGAATCAAAATTAAATTCAAGGACTTTATGAGTTTTTACCTCATAGTCCATATGAATTGGCAAGTGGCATAACCACCAATCAAACGGTGTATGCATGTAGTATAGGATAAAGGTAGTTGCAAGTTTGTTTAAGATTTTTTTATACCTAAAATATATATTCTATGTATTTGAATACTTATTAATCTTATAATACAATGACCAAAGCATTAAGGATTAACATGTGGAATCGAAGAAGGTAGAAGGAAGAAAAATGCTCCTTCTAATATTCCTCTGGATTTGAAATAGAGAGGCCTAAAAATAGTACTTTATTTTAGAAAATAAGTTTCAAGGATAAAATTACCCCATATAATATTGTTCAAGACAAGCCTTTAAAGAGAGGTAATCATCTATGTGAAGCAAAATTCCATGGTGGATTCAAAGGTCTCCGGGTGAAAAACCCTTGCAAAGACCAAAAGGCAAAAGGTATCAAGGATTTAAAATGGTCTTAATCCCTTCCAAGGTAAAAAATGTCATAAGGCTCAAGTGACAACATGGTCAAGCTCAATAAAAATAAAAAGGGATCATAAGTTTCCATTGAAGAATCAATTTCCAATCTAAAATTAATTAAGGAAGCCATAGAAGCTCCTCAAAATTATAAAAAGTTAAGGAAGCCATAGAAGCTCATTAAAATTACAATAAGTTAAGGAAGTCATAGAATCTACTTGAAAATACAAGAAGATAAGGAAGCCATAGAATCTCCTTAAAAATTATAAGAAGACCACTAGCATCAAGAATTTCACTAAGTAATGAAAACCAAAATATCCATTATCTTCTAATAGATAGATGTTCCAAAAAGGAACGTGGTAAAGTGAAGAAAAATTGCAATTCAAGAGAAGCAAAATTTGAAAAGAAATTCATTGAAGAGAGAGGCAACTATTCTCTCCTTAAATAAAATAAATAAATCTATAGAACATTTTGGAAAACATTTAAGAGTGAATACTACATATTGTAAGTCAATTACAAGCAAGTTTTCTTGTTAAATAACTAACATGACGAGAGGCATATTGCATGAAGGTATATCATATGACCAAAAGTATATCAACAAGAACAAACATTACTCAACTATTGAATGTTCTAATTTTGGTTTCAAATTGAAAATGACATCATCATCCTATGTGAATGGGAAACCTATGAAATAATTGAAGAACAAAAGTAAAAATCTCATAAAAATCAATCGAAGCTGGTTCAGTTCTAAAATAGGAAAACCATTAATTCAAATAGTAGTTGGTTATAAAATAAAGGCACCTATGAAAATCCACATAAATTCTTATATAAACAAAAAATATAATGACATGCATAAAAGAGAAATCACCTCTAAACAGTTTGAGAAGAAGAGTAGATACATTGATGTACATCAAAGAGAAATCACCCCCAAGTATTTTAAAAATAAAAGCATATACCTTGACGTGTAGTCATGCTTGAGTAAATTTTAAGTAGGAAATATTTGCTTCTTGGATGATATCTCAATATCACCATCTTGAAAGGAGATAAAAGTTATTTCTAACATGGGAAAATTTGGCGATTTCATGACATTTTTGGCGATCGAGTGCTGAGGGCTCTGGCTGTCGCGATATCGCGACATGTCACAATTTCGAGACATGTCGCGATTTTGCGACATGTCACAATTTCGTGACATGTCACGATTTCGCAACATGTCGCGTTTTCGTGACTGTTGGCACCGCTGCGGAGGAGACGGGGTTGACTGTCGCGATCTCGCGACATGTCACTTTTTCGCGCCCAGTTGACTTCTTTGCTTTGTGTTGAGCTGGGTTGACTTTGTGCTCTACTCTTGTAGTGTTGTTTGCTGTTCTTGGTTGGGATGTGTTCTCTCCCACTTGTAATTGCTCTTTGTATTAATACAAGTTTTTCATTTTTTCAAAAAAAAAAAAAACATGGGAAAATTTGGCCCTATTCATGAGTTGAATACTAAAACTTTATGAAGAACGGTGTTTCAAAGAAGAGAACATAAAATATTAAAATATTCTTAGGCAAAGCACTATCCAATTAGGCCACCTCCTCATCACTCAAGAGAAAGCACATGCTTAGGAAAATCACTCTCTAATCATAATGTCTCATCATCAAATAAAAGGAGAGATATGCTTAGAAATAATATTCTCCAATCAAAATGCCTCCTCATAAATCAAAAGTAGACATATGCTCAAGAAAATAACTATCCAATCATAGCACCTTCTCATAAATTAGAAGTGGGCACATGCACAAGAAAAGGTAGACAATAGGACCATCTTGAAAATCAATTATCCCACATTGATAGTGTCTAAACCAATCAAAGGCAATAAACTAGTCTTTCTCCTTGTTGAAAATTTAGGTAAAAGAAAGACACTTATAACATTTTGAATAAATCAAATTATTATGAAGAATATTCCTTGAAGATTCAAGTGGGAGAAATAAGTTCTACCCATAATATTTTAGTCCGGTGAGACATAATTTTTTTTCAATCTGAGGCAATTATCAAAATATGAGTATAGGCTTATATATACTCATCAAAAAGAATTTTTGAGGCTAATTCAATGGAAATAAAATATTTAAATTTTATAAATTTTACTATACCTATTGGAGCACCAAATTTATTATTGCTTGATTCCCAACTACTAATGGGGAATAATTATGCTTCCTAGAAAACTAAAATTAGAACACAACTCGAGTTTGGGGAAGTATGACAAGTAGTAGACAAGACCTTTACTTGTCTATAAGAATAAATTGAAGACCAAATAAAGTTTGAAAAGGCATATAGAAAGGCAAGATTAATAATCATGTTCAAAGTAGCAGGTGAAGTCCAAGCATACATTCAAGATTCAACCATGACCAAAGATGCATGGGAGAAGTTGAAAACATTCTTTGAAGCAAAGAATAAAAATAAAATTGCATTCCTCTAGAGATAGCTCCACTATTTGAAGATGAAGAGTGGAGAGAAACTAGAATATTTTATGAGGAGAATTATTGAGTTACGAACATCATTACAAGCAATGAGAAATTAGGTATCTGAAAAAACTTTAGTTCCAATTATTTTTGAGATATCTCCCATCAAAATAAAATGTTTTTGTGACAACATTAAATTTTATTGAACAAACACCAAAATTTGAAAAGATAGTGAACCTACTTAAAAAATTAGAGGCGTCGTATATAATAGATGAATAATAATAATTACTTCTTACAAATCAAAGAGGGAAGTAGCCATTCATAAGTGGCATGGGACATCCATAGTACTTCCAATAGAGAAATTATTATCAAGGATTTCAAAATCAAAAGAAATGATTCTCAAGGAAATGATAAAAATATAACTAATCAATAGCAAGAAGATGGTGAGAGGATTACCTTAGAATTTTGAATCTCAATGTGGTGGGAATCTAGGCATTGGTGATGGAAGAGAGGATCTTAAGTTTGGATCTCAAAGTGGACTGGAAAAGGGACTGAAATTCATGGGTGTTAGGGGGATCCCTCCCCCTCCTGACCCACCTTAAAATCCAATCAATGTCTCCTTTGTGGAGAAAATCCAAAAAAGTATAGGGTCTTCTCCACCCCCTTCATTGCAAGGTGCAATTACTCTCTTACTAGGGAGTAGAGAGCTGGTAATTCCTTCCAAAATCATGGCTTCCTTTGTTTTCAAGTACTCACTATCTCTTTTCAAGAAATTTGTAGGGATGCATTCAAACATTGAGTCCATTCATAAATGAGAATTCTCTAAATGGCATTCCCATATAAACATGGATTTGGTTTCTCTCCCTAGGGGATTCTTCCTCATAAAACTTGACAACCTAGTTGCATTCTCACTAGCAGTCCCTGGTTCTTTGGTTGGTGTAGCCTTTTCATCAGAAGATGAGGCACACATTTTGACCCTAAAAAAAAAGCATCAATTTGGCCCCCATCTAGGTTAGGCTTCCAGGCATTACCATTTAGTTTTGATATGATTAAATCCTTAGGGGAATAGCTTGAACCATTAGGGACCTTGTTTTATTTGACCTAGTGACTAAATCTAAATCCTAGATGGTGTACTCTCAACTATGCATTATTTCTAATATTGAATCTAAGCTTCCCATGTTAATTGACCTCATATCAAGGATATATCATAAGCACCAAGATTTAAAATATAAGAATAAAACAACCTTCTACATTGAGTGCCAAAAGTAGGACCACCTCAGAGTTCAATGCCCCTCTCTCAAAAATGAGTCTAAGAAAGAGTGGCTCCACACTAATAATTCCTTGGAGGATAGTTAGAATGTTGAGCAACTCCAAAGAAGAACCAAAATGTTGCCAACCACGATGAATTTGTGATGAAGTCAAAGGAAAGGTAACATATCTATTCTTCCTCTAAATATATCCCTGACCAAGTATGTTCTCTCTTCATGAACCCTAATCACTTCAACCATTTGGTCAGACCCTAGTGCGTCATTAATGGAACCACACATTTGGTTGACCTCCCTATATATGGGTATCTAGAGTATCCCCTGATCTAATATTAGTCTAGACTTTCTCCCACCATCCCCTTCAATTTTAGGCCCCTCTAGATTACCCCTCTTCAATTATTTTTTGAACTTCCTCAATGACCTCTCACCTCCTACTGATTTCATTGCATCCCCTTTGGGTGATATTTTCTCCATTGACCTATGTGAATCTTCTAGTCTACCCAAGTTGGTAACTAGAAATTAGAGAAAAATATTAGTTAATATGGGTATTGATAAGAAGAAATAGACCTTCCAATTAAGAGCTAAAACATAAATAAATTGACAAGATTTCTAATGGCACTATGAACACTCTCCTCTCATCCTTTGTAGAAAAACTAGGCAGAGACCTTCCTAAGGATGAAAAAAAGTGATCTAAACCCCCATTGTCTCAAAGCAAAGGAGGGAATAAATCATCATCCAAAAATAATAAATGAATATCCTCTCTTGGAATGTGAGAGGCCTCAATGGACTAACCAAATAAAGGTTTATTTCATCCATGAGGAAAGATCTGGGACCTAGTATTATCATGTTTCAAGAAACTAAGATAGATGAATATAATGTTGAGAGAATTGGTAAAAACATATGGAAAATAGTGAATTAATAACTAGTCCAACACAAGGCAATTTTAGAGGCCTCCTTTGCTTGTGGGATTCAACCAAAATAAAGGGTAAACTCTTATCTTCTTCAAACAGGGTCACAAATATCCTTTTCTATTGCAAATACACCAAATCAAGATGGGCTCTCTCAAATATTTATGCTCCCAATAATACTATAGGATGTTTGTCCTTGTGGAATACCCCGAGTCAAATGAGAAACATCTCAAATAAATCTTGGATGCTGTCCAGAGACTTCAACATCCCCCTTTATCATTTCGATAAAATGGAGGGGCAACCATTACTCCAAGATGTTATATGGAATTTTAGGATTTTGTTGATAGTAATGAACTAATATATATTTAGAAAAAAGAAAACAAGTTCACATTGAGCAAAAAAAGGATAGGAAACCAACTCATTCAACTTAGGCTGGATAGATTCTTCATGTTCAAAAAATCTATCCACCTCTTCGATGATGCTTACTTCCATTCTATTTCTAAAATTGGATCGGACCATAATCCCCTTATCCTATAAGGTCACCTATTAGCCTCTTATTTAAAAACTCCTTTTAGATTTGAATCCACATGTCTCCATCAACTTGACCTTAAAAACCAAGTAACAGAATGATAGAGCAAGAGTTTCTTAGGCCCCCTCATTTTCCAAATTGCAAAAGAGTTTTGCTTCATCAAATTCGACCTCATAATTTAGAATAAATAAGTGTTTGGTAACATCTTTGAATGTAAGAATATTATGAGTCAAATTACCACTATTGAAGAGTAGGTCCAAACTAGGAATTCATCTCCAAAACTTAGAACTAAAGAAAAATATCTCTTGTTTGAATTTTAAAATATTTTAACCAAAGAAGAAGTCCTCTAGAGACAATATTCAATAGTTTTATGGTTAAGAGAGGGAGATTCTAATACTAATTTCTTTCATTCTTTGACTCTAAAGCATAGAAACACCAACAAGATCAAATATTTATCCAATAATGATGGATCTATCACCAGTAATGTCCTAGAGATTAGAGATGAAGTGATTTCTCACTTTGAAAGTATCCTTGGACCCTACCACCCATGCCCTGCTTAAACCTTAAATGCACTCATTCAAAATGTCCCTTGCCTCATTTATCCTACCTTTAATGCGTAAAGTCTTAGATCCTTCTCTTAGGATGAGATTAAAAATACCCTCTTCTCTATGCTTTCTAATAAATCCCCTGATCCTGATGGGTTTCCTCCCTGCTTATTTTAGTGCTTCTATGATATTGTTGTTCAATACCTCATTAATACCATTCAAGAAGGTCAAAGGAATTTTTTTTTACCTAGAGATGTCAATTTGACCTTCCTCACTCTAATTTAGAAGTCTCCTATCAGTCAATATCTTATTGATTATAGGCCCATTAGCATCTATAATATACTTTACAAGATAATATATAAAGGATTGTTTTTTGATATCAAGTGAATAATTATTAGACATCACTAACCTCATAGTCAAACTAGTAGTGAGTATCGAGATGTTTTTCGTAGGACTGCCCAAACTACCGAACTCGTTTCGGCCATATCTCACTCATCCGGACTCGGATTGAGCTAAAATTTTGAGGGTAGATGCCTAAAAACCCTAGAACGTCTCCACCAATTTTCATATCATTTGGAGCAACACAGATCCTAGCGCATCCCTATGTGTGAACGAGATATTTGGCAAGCGGCTATGCGAGGGTTTCATCCTGGGTTGAGTGCAAGCAGCTCCAGAGGTTGGTTTTTAGGGCCTTCGGGCCCTAGCGGCCAATATTTTTGTGGTTTATGCTCAATATTTTAGTAGGAAATGTTGCAGGGGATCCAAGATGGGTTAGAAATTTATCTTTCAATAGATCATACTCGTGAACTTGAGTGACAACGACTTCCAATTTGCTGCACAAAAGAAAAGTGAAAACCATACCTTTCCACGACGTCTAGGGCAAGGATTAAAGAGATCACGAAACAAGTTTCAAGCAGTTGATCAAAAAATGGCTCATATCTCAAGTGAATCTGGTGCTAAGGTGCACCCACAAAATAATTCTACTCGTGAAAACCCCTATCAAGGGTAAGAATTTTGAAGACTCAGTCCCAAAAATGAATTTTAGGGATGCCCTTCATGGTGGACAACCTCAGCCCAATGCTAATATCAATCTTAGGGCTTCCCATAAACCTCTAAGAATGCCTAAGATTGATCCCAGGAAAATGGAGTCAGGATGTCTTAAAGCAGCTGATGGAACTCCTATTGTTAAGCTTGATATGGGTAACATTCAGACCGGCATTGAAGATTTGGAAAAAAGAGGACTAATTTGTCGGTTCATGGGTTTTCGTCCGAGTCTATCTCGCTTTCAAAGTCCGGGCTGCAAAAAGCTAGAAAACTAAAGGTGAGTTACAAATCTCTATTTATCCAAATGGTTATTTTCTTGTTTTATTTGCTAATAATGAAGATAGAGAGAAAAATTTTCAAGGGGGTCCTTGGTTTTTTGGAAGGGCAGGGCTTTTCATGAAGCCCTGGCATACTAAATTTAAAGCCGAAGAAGAGATGCCTTCTATAGCTCCCGTGTGGGTTAGACTCTTTGGCCTCCCTATTGAATTTTGGAATCCTACTATTTTTTCTTCAATTGGAAACTCTTTAGGAACTTTTATGATATCTGTTGATTGTACTCAAAATTTTGAACATATTATTTATGCTCGAATTTGTGTTTTAATGGATTTTGACAAACCCCTACCTAAAAATATCACATTACAATTTGGGGAAGACACTTGGGAGCAAGTAGTGGACTATGAGAACATTCCTTTTCGTTGTAGAATTTGCCATGAATATGGTCATTTGGCCAGTGCTTGCCCAAATAAAATTCCCGATCAAAAGAAAGAAGATATAAACTCAAGCAGGTTTCCAAATACCTAAGAAGAAGAACACTAAAAAAACCAGTTATGAAGGATCAATCAAAGTCATCTCGCTAATATGTTTGAAATCCTTTCCACAAATGATGTCCCAAGTGAGGAAGAGGAAATAATGGAAACTAAAATCTTAGAAACACAATTTAAATATGAAGGGAAGAACTCGGAGACAAACCAACAAATCAAAGGTTTTCAACAGAAAAAAAGGAGAAAATTTACACAAGAAAAACAATCTTTCAAATGTCAAAACTTCAAATAATGCAGGTCCCAATATAGACTCCGTTGAACCATCTAGTAAAATTTTGGCTGTGTACGAGCATTCTTCAAGGTTAGAAGCCATCTCAGATTCAATTGGAATAAGTCAAGAAATAGGGGAAAAAAAATTGAAGATGGATTCTAATCAAAAAGTAGGTCGCAAGACCAATCAATATCATATGGTAAAAGAAGGTGAAAAGCTTGTAGAGGAAGGTAAGATTAATGCCCTTCCCAAACTTTTTAGCCCCGGTATTAATGAAGATCATCACTTGGAATATTAGAGGACTCAAAGGGAGTCTTTCAAAACAAAATGAAATTAGAAGAATGATTCAGATAAATCATCCACATCTTGTTTTCCTTCAAGAAACAAAGATGTCAATGGAGGATATGGACTCAATTGCCGATAAAATTTGGCCAGCTAGAAAAGTGGTTTCCCTCGGTTCCCAAGGGACTTCGGGTGGCATTGCTTGTCTTTGGGACCCAAAAGAGGTAGTTATTCACCATATGGTTGGCAGTTGGGGTTTGTTGGCTATAGCTATTCAAAGTAGACATTCCAACCAGATTATGCTCTGCATTACTGTTTATGCTCCGACTTCTTTGGAGGAAAAAAGAAGACAGTGGAAGGATATTACTCATATTATCTCTCATTTTCCTAAATCTTGGATCTTGATCGGAGGAGATTTCAATACCATCCTCTCTCCGGATGAGAAAAGGGGGGGAAATAGAAATTTGGACAAAAGCACCGACCTCATGAGCGAATATATTGCAAACCTCCATCTTGTGGATATCCAACCGGATAATGGCCTTATGACTTGGTCTAACATAAGGCAAGGCTTAGCTTGTATAATGGAGAGATTGGATAGGTTTTTGCTCTCTAAAAATTTCTTAATCCATGGTCACATTCCTAAAGTGAAGACTCTTAATAATGTTGGTTCGGATCATTGGCCAGTCATGGTGGAAATGTGGAAAACCAATGTGAGTTTCTCTCCTTTTCGTTTTCAATTAATGTGGCTTAGAGACATTTCCTTCAGACCTCGTGTGCAACAATGGTGGAAGGAAGGTAAACCTAGGCATGGGACTAAGATGTTCTATTTTGCCAAAAGATCACAATACATTAAATCCAAAATCAAGACTTGGAACTGGAAAGAGTTTGGGGATGTTCATAAAAAAAACATGAAGTTATTGCTCATATTGAAAATTTGAATAAGAAAATCCGTTTAGATGGCCTCACAGAGAAGAGAAGTGCAGATGAAATTAAACTCACAACTCGGTTAGAGGAATGGGAAAAAAGAGAAGAAATCTTATGGAAGCAAAAATCTAGAATTCAATGGCTCAAAGAAGGAGATCGAAACACAAATTTCTTCCACAAATATCTTCTAGCTCGAAGATCTCACAACTTTATTTCTTCCTTAAAATCAGATTCTGGAGATGTTGTTTATACTTGGGATGGCATGAACTCTATTGTTGTTGATTACTTTTCCAATATTTTTGCTGCTACTCCTCTTGACTCAACTTCACAACAAAATGTTCTTCAAGCAATCCCTTCTCTTATCACTTCTGAGGAGAACTCTATTTTGACTGCTCCGTTACTATCAATGAGCTTCAACAAGTAGTTTTTAAAATGCAAAAAGGGAAAACCCCAGGTCCCGATGGTTTTCCCATTGAGTTCTACCAAGAGTTCTGGGATATCCTTCATGTTGATTTATTAGAGGTGGTGGAAGAAGCCAGGAAAGCCAAAGAAATTTTGAAGGTTATCAATAAAACTTATATTACTCTTGTTCCAAAAGCTCAAGAGGTTGATCATATCTCAACTTTTAGACCTATTGCTTTATGTAATGTTCTTCTCAAAATCATTACTAAAATCATGGCAGAAAGGTTGAAGCCTCTTTTGCATAAGATTATTTCCCCGAGCAAGGGGGTTATGTGGAAGGACGTCAAATAGTAGATGAGATAGTTCTTGCTCAGGAAGCCATCCATTCCATGGATATGCAAAATTCTCCTTCCATGTTCATTCGGTTAGACTTATCCAAAGCTTATGACAGAGTGGATTGGCACTTCCTTATCAAAGTTTTGAGGCAATTTGGTTTCTCTAAGGATTGGATGGATTGGATTATGGGATGTATCTCTTCAGTTTCCTACTTAGTTCTTATCAATGGTAGGCCTTCTCAGTCATTCCTAGCTTCCAGAGGTATTAGGCAAGGTGACCCGCTATCCCCTTATTTATTCATCATTCTTGTTGAATGCTTGGGTAGGACTATAACCAAAAAGAGGGAAAACAAAACCCTTGAGGGAGTTACCATTGCTCATGGAGCTAGACCTATCTCTCATCTTCAATTTGTGGATGACTCTACTCTTTTAGGTAAAGCTACGGTTAAGGAAGCTTCTAATATTAAGCAAATCATTAGCTATTTTTCTAAGGCTACTGGGCGGTTGATCAATGAAGACAAATCTAAAGTTATTTTCTTTCACTGCTCTACTAGACAGGAATCCATGGTCTTGGATAAATTAAGATATAAGAAGACCTCTCTTCCAATCACTTATTTAGGTATTCCCATAAATATTCAAAGGCAGAAAAATAAATATTGGAATTGGTTGTTGGACAAAGTCAAGAAGAAAATTGGAAAGTGGACCAACAAGTGGCTTTCTTCTGGGGGTAGAATCACCTTGGTAAAATCAGTCCTTCAAGCTATTCCTATTTATGTTTCTTCCATTTTGAATATCCCAAAGGTTGTTCTTCGAGAATTGGATCAAATCAGTCATCGTTTCCTTTGGAGTGGTACTAAGGAGAAAAGAAAATGGGCCTTGGTGAAATGGGATACTTTATGTCTTCCTAAGAGTGAAGGGGGGTTAGGATTCCGGTCTTCAATTAATAACAACAAAGCTTTAGCTGCTAAATTATATTGGAGGATGTTGCATAACCCCAATGCTCTTTGGGCCAATAATCTCCGTGCTAAATATGCCGAGAACAAAAGTCCTGAAGACCTTGTTCGCTATCAACTTCCTACCAAAGGTTCTCCCATTTTAGCAGTTCTTAAGACCGGTGAGGATTTGATAAAGAAAAAATTATTTTGGATCATTCATAATGGTCAACATGCAAATTTTTGGACAGATTCTTGGGATGGTCACAAGCCTTTGATAACTCAGTTTCCCGATTGGAGGCCTTGGATGGAGGAGCTTCACCGAGCTAATTGGATAAAGGTGGCTAATTACTGTCGGTACCATACTCGGTAATTCAAAGGTTGGTAGATATTGGATCCCTATTGAGGACTCGGCCTATTCAAATCCTAGAAAGGCAAAGACAAGATATCCAAGGCATCCTTCATATGAGATCCCTCTCTTGGTCCCATGAAAAATATTGTTTTGGATGGAACAACACTACTAAGGGTGAGTATTCAGTTGCTCAAGGTTATTTGACCTTATGCCATAATAATCCCAACCATTCTTCTGACATATTTTCTTGATTGTGGGCTCAAAAGCTCTGGCCTAAGGTGAGGTTCTTTAATTGGATTTTATTGCATCGTAGGGTGCTTACTCATGAGCGACTTATGAAGCGTGGTTTTCATGGCCCTTTTAGATGTGAAATGTGTGAAGAGAATGTAGAAAATCTCAACCATATTTTTATTGAGTGTACTTTAGCCTCTCGAGCTATGGAGGAGAATGGCCACTTTACTTGGCTTACGAGTGGTCCAATTTTTTTACTTTTGAACAACTTTGGAGGGATTGGCCTAATCAAGAGGGTGTTGATCATTTTATTAGGCAGCTTAGTTTGGATGGGTTCTACCATTCTTCTTTGGAATATTTGGAATGAAAGGAACAACCAAATTTTTAATCAAGATAGGAAGGATATTCACTATATTTGGCAAAAGACCATAGCCAACTTAGTTGAATCAGTCCATCAACTCCTTAATCACCCCCAAAACTCCCACCAAAGATGGGATCAAGTGATGCAAATATTGAAGATTAAATCTTCTAAGGGCAACCAACTTAAAGGGAATGTGAGTATTAGTAAGATGGAGAGGACTAGAAATTGGCAACCTCCTCCTAAGGATTTTGGAAAAGTCAATACCGATGGAGCCTCTAGAGGGAACCCCGGAAAAGCCAGTGTGGGAGGAATTGGTAGACTTTCAGATGGCTCCCTGGTTTTTACTTTTGCTGAGAATTTGGGTATTCTTTCCAATAACCTTGCTGAGGGGTATGGTATCCTCGGAGGCCTTCGAGGAGGCTACTAAGGTTGGATGGGAAAATGTGTTAGTTGAGTCCGACTCTCAACTTATGATTAATCTCTTGAAGACTCCTTCTAAGAATCATAAGGTGGATTGGAGAATAAAAAGAATTATTGAGAAGATTCAATTAATCCAGATGGGATTTTTGAAAGTTGATTACAATCATGTGGTCAGAGATCAAAACAAGAGTGCTGATGCTTTAGCTAATTGGGCTTTGGACAAAGGTGATCTTACTTGTTATGGCCACCCTCCTATATGGTGGGCTTCTCAAATTAGGGAAGCTCTTCTTTCTATCATTTCTTTGGATGGCTCCAGTTCTGAAGGTACCTAGTTTCTTCTTGCTTTTTTTTTTTTGCTTCTCTTTGGTTCATTCAGTTTTTTTTAGTTCCCTAGCTCATTCTATTCTTTATTTTGTTTCCTCTGTTGATTCTTGCCTTAATAGTCTTCTGGTCTAGATAGGTCATTGTTATGTTCAATTTTTATTTTTTCTTTTTTGTTTTTTTTGTTTAGTTTTTTAAGGTGGGTGGGTTCTTTTGTTTTTTTTGTTTTTTGTGTTCTTTGTGTTGTTTTTTGTTGTTCATGTGTTTTTGTTGTTTTGTTTTTTTTTATGTTTTTTGTTATTGTTCTTGTGTTTTTTTCGTTCTTGTTCTTGGGTTTCTCTTTGTTTGTGTTATTTCATGTTTTTATGTGTGAGTGTTTTCTATGTTTTTTGTTTTTGTTTATTGTCTGTTGTTGGTTGTTTTTTATTTTTATTTTTATTTTATTTTTTAATTTTTTATTTTTTAGGTTTTGGTTGTGTTTATTTTTCATGTTTTTTGGGGTTATGTCTTTGTAGTGTTCTGTTGTTTTTGTCTTGTTTGTGTTTTGTTATGTGGTTCTTGTGTTTTTCTATGTGGTTTGTGTTGTGGTTTCTTTTATCTTATTGTGCGTGTTTGGTTGTGCTTTTGTTTTTGACACACTCAAGGAGCATGTTTTTTATTTTATTTTATTATTTTTGTTGTTATTTACTTATTTTTAAATTGGTTTTGTGTGTTTGTTTGCTCCTTGAGTATGTCAAAGGTGGTAGGCCAGGTCCGAGTCCTGGGCATTTTTGGTGGAATGGATACCCCCGCCTCCTTGGGTCTTACCCGAAAGTGGCATCCCTTTTGGGATGTTTTCCACAAATAAAAAAAAAAAGTGATCATTAACATATTGAAATAAATTTTGCCAACTATCATCGATTCTTGTGAAGGTAGACTTATTACTGATGGCATCATCACCATTTATAATCTTATCCACTCCATTTACGAAAATAAGAGAGTTGGTATCTTTCTCAAGCTCGACATGAGCATAGCATTCGATAGAGTCTCTTGGGATTTTCTCTTTGTTGTTATTTTTAAATTTGACTTCCATGATGACTGGATTGCTATTATAAAAGAATACCCTACGTCTTCTTGGTTCTCTATCATTGTTAATGGTTTGGCTATAGGATAATTTAAAATATTTAGGGGCTTAAGCCAAGGTGATCCCCTATATTCCTTCCTCTTTATCATCCTAGAAGAGTCTCGATAGATCTCTCAAATCCACTTGTTCCTTGGGTGCTATTTTAGGCATTAAGGCTTCTTCTATCCTGAATCCTATCACTCATCAATCAATTGTTGATGATACCATATTGGCTACTCTATCATCCATTTCTAAATCTAAAACTATAATGGATATTCTCAATTACTATGAGGAAGCTATTGGGAAAAATATCAACTTCTTGAAAAGAATTTTTTTTTCTTAACATGCCCATTGATAGAAAACTCAAGATTGCAATAATTCTAGGGTGCACCATTTATATCCTACCTTCTACTACTTGTCTAGGCCTTCCCCTCTTTCATGGTATCCTATCTAAAAATATATGGAACAATGTCATTGAAAGGCTTCTAAAAAAAATTTGTTGGATGGAAAGGGGTCTTTCTTAGTCAAGCAACTAAAGCTACGGTAGTTCAAGCCTATCTCAAGAGCATTTTGGTTTTCTTCATGTCTATCTTCAAAGCTTCAGCCTCTATTTTCCAAAAATATAACAAATCCAAAAATATTCTTATGGTCTAGGGTTGAGAATCAAAGAAGATTTCCTTTGGTGGCTTGGGATAGAATTTGCACAAAAAATGGCAACGTGGGCTAGGCTTCAGGAAGGTGATCAAGATGAACTAAAATTGCATTGCCAAACAAGGATAAAGAATCCCGACCAATGTGAAAATTACTTGGGTTGACATAATTTAAAAGCAAATATCTTTAGTAAAACACCCTACTAGATGAGGGCCCTCTATCGAGGGCATGTTTATTATAGAACTTAGTCATCAAATCTAGATCCATCATCAAAGAAGGGCTTAGACGGTATCTAGGTAATGGAAGGTGCATTCACTTCTAGAAAGACACCTAGTTGAATGATCAAACTTTTCTCGATGATCCTAGCCTGGTGGTCTCAAAGCATCTCATAGACCATATCTTTTGGAATAAATTTTATAATTCTATCACTCATACTTTCCCAAGATATATTTGGAAAACCATTCCTCTTAATGATTTAAGTTAAGAACATGGTGTTGTTGCTAAAACTCTCACCAATCTTCTCAGAATCTATGTCATTCTGAATGGTCATTCCTAGGATACCTCATTTTGGAGAGTTAGTGAAAATGATCAATAGTTAAATATGCTTATCACCTCTAGAATGATCCTTCTATTAGTTGGTTCCCTATCAGACTCATTTGGCTTAAGAATCTAGTTTCCAATATTGCTTTCTTCTTCTAGCTGGTTGTCTAAAACAAAGCGTTGACCATCTATAACTTGTTAGTTAGAGGTATGATCATCCCTAATTGATGCTACCTTTTTTGGTCTATATGGGATTCTGTGCATCACTTGTTCCTTGAGTGTCCCTTCTCCTCTATTATTTTGCACTCCCTTTTCACTTCATTTTATATTGTGTGGATACAACCTAATTCCATCCTCGAGTTGTGTTACCAATGGCCTATCCCCTTCATCAACCCTCAACTTAAATACCTTTGGTACTTCTACATTCCTTATTACTTATGTAAAGCTTGGTTAGAGAGGAAAAATAGAGTTTTTGTGGTGTTTCCAAGGATCCCCTTTATGTTCATTTATGGGTCTTAAATGTTACCCATGAAAATGCTAGCTTGGAATCTATTCTCAAGGTCCCTAAGTTTGGTTTGGAGTCTAGAATTGTTTCTTCCTTTAAGATATTTTTGACCCCTTCCCGTCCTTCTATGCGTCTTGTTGATAGATCCAGTGCAATATGGTCTACTCTCCCTATTGGGTGGATCAAGTTCAATTTTTATGGAGCTACAAAAGGTAACATAGGCAAGGTAGGATGTGGTGGTATCATTAGATATGACTATGGAAGAATCATACTTGTGTTCACTAAAAATATTGGCATCCAAACCAATCATATGGCTGAATTTAAAGCTATTTACCAAGGATTATCCATCTTGTTTGGCCTTCATTTCAACAACCTTATCATTGAAGATGATTCATCGAACATCATGAACCATCTCAAAGGGACCCAAAATTCAGGATGGGGCATATTCAACCTCATTGAAGAATGCATAAGGTACCTCTAACTACATTAATTTTACTATCCAACACGTGTATATGGAAGGTAACAAGGTTGTTGATATTATAAACAACTTGGTCTTAGTTGAGGATTCTCTCCATGTTTGGTATGATAATTCTCCATAGGCCCTCCATACTCACGATGACAATGAAGAAATATCATTGCTCTAGTTATACCATTCGATCCTATTGGCATATCAAACTATGTGGACCTCATAGGAAAATCCATATCGTAAACCTTTGTCCTTCTAAACATGGTTGTCAGGCAATGATTTCCTTTCTAAAAAGTTATTTTCTAGACTTGTGTAAGCTTAGTAATCAGCACATGAAGATTATATCTAACATGGTGATGAATTCCTGCAAGCACACATGTCGACCCATAACTACAAATGATTGCTTTGATGGTAGGACTGCATGTGCCAAAAATAATTTTTAGAGGACATCTATGTTTAATCATTTCCAAAAAAGTGAGTGGGATAATCCCATCACCTTCTATAGTGTCTCCTTTGTAATTACTAGATTGAATTTTAAAATCCCCTCCATTTATGAGGCCAAATAATACCTCATTTTTGACAAGAAAAATTACAATATTTCATAGTTCTATGCCAAATATTTGATTAAAATGCATTATTTTACTGATTTTTGCATGATTAAGTGTTAAGAGATAATATGCCACAGTTTTGACTATTTTTTGCACTTTCTATACTATTTTTGCATGGTTTTAGTACTAAAATAGCATAGTGAAATTAGTAGCAAATAATTTTTTTTTGTCACTTGTGATTGGTTGAGCTATTTTGTATGGATTTCCTACCTAAAACAAGTTTATAGGGTGATGTGGTGCCAAAACAACCACTTTTTCGTTGAAACCAGATATGACAACTATACACAACATATATAGGGTAGCCATGTGCAACATTAAAGGAAAACCAAGACAATGTCAAGATAAGAAGTTGAAACCTATTGGAGAATGTTAAAGGTAACAAGGGATGACTTATTATGCACTTGGAAGCACCCCCACATGATAAAATTGGTAGCAACAACATATGACAAGTATTTATCCTGATATTCTAAAGCTGCTCCAAAATAATAGGCAAAAATAATCGTAAATAGTAGAAAAGTAGAGTTTTGATCCAATCCTCAAGAAGAATTTAAATTGGCATGATGATAGGTATGAAAATTGATGATTCACCAATTCTTAGTTGATTCTCATCAAATTAGAAGCATGAATAAGCACACAACTAGTTTCCATAGTGGATTCTATCCTAAAATAGACTAAGTCTACTATAACAGAACAACAAATCAATCATGAACAACTGTAGATATGTAAAAACTGTACACCTACACAATTATCAAATCAAATTACCCTCACTAGCTAATCAGTATTTACCCTCACCATCTCCCACTACTCCTAACACAGACATTAGTATTTTTGCAAGTAGCAATACATAGATACAATCTTAATTGAAATTGAAGAATAACTTGCAATAAGCATAGAACAAAATCTAAGGTAAGATCTACAAAATAACAAGAAGTTTGTTTAACTAAAAGGGGTGGAGATAGGAAACACTCTTCAGTTGCACTCATCTTGTAAGAATTTGACCTATCCAGTGATACTTGATCAGTGGAATATGTATATGCTTACCTCTTGTCAAAATATGGTGATGATATGCCAATTTTTTAAGAACACAACCATTAGTACAATAAAAGTTAATATATTCTAGTTGTACACAATGGATATTCAAGGAGATATTTTTTATCAAAACCAACAAGAGCTTCCCATTCTTGGTAACCTGTAGATATTTCTTGCTTTCTAGTTTAATAAAGCATTAGGTAGTAGCTTTTGAAAGCACTCCATGAACATGCTCTGCTCCTCTTTGCTCATTTCCACAAGTTTTAGACAATCTAAATATTCTCCATTGCTATCTCTGAATTTCCATGATAAATCAAGGGAACTTACTCCTCTCACACTACCTCCTATTTGTGCTTAAGTAAATCTATGATTCTACTTTTTGCTACTACTATGATTCAACTATTTCAACCTATCTACAACAAATATGTAACCCTCATCATCAATGTAACAAATATCACCTTCCACCAACTATCCTCAGTATATATGTTGATAAGCTTAAGGACTTCATTTGGCCACACATTCATGCAAAATAAGGATACCTCTTATGCTAAATTTTGATTGCCACATTGCTCTTTGTTGATGACAAGGTCCTCTTTGCTCACTCTACAAAGACAGTTGGATGTGCTTTCTCTGTTTTGAGACCTTATGCATTCTACGAACAACTTATTAAGGTTATAATATTACAAATTCATCATAAATGAACCTATTGAGATCACATATTATGCTTAATAGGGTATTCAATATCAAGTCTATCCCTTAATCTAAAACCTACTTCCCAATCACAACTTGGTAAGAGACATGCAACACTTTGTTCTCAAACAATAAAAAATTTCAAATACTTTTTAGGATATTCCTCAGACATGAAAATTTCTGATGATATCATTAAACCCATAATTTGTTACATTAAACAACCCCACTTGTATAGGAACCTCTAGGGCCACAATGTAAGTTTGACATCACTATTATTTCTCATTTCATCCAAGTCTCAAGAACACCCTCTCTTCAAGCCTAGATGAGGTGATTAATTTTGGTTGAGCAGTGTAGTAGGGTTCGTACACCCAATTTATTGGGTGCATGTACCTCTACCACACTCAAACTCGATACTTGGGTCTAGGCTTGGGAGCATTTTGGGTACTAAAATAGTACCTTTGTGAAGTAGATACATTTTACCTACACACCCTATACCATTTTTTAGAAAGAACCCAAATAATGTGGTTGGATATGGATTTACTGGCTCCAGGGCCAATGGATTTACTGGCTACAGGGCACCCATTTTCTCCTTGCGGACATACTAAATGAGGATTTCCAGAAAGTCTATAAAACAAATGAATCCAAATGCATTAAAACACCAATTTCATCAAAAAAAATTTAGGTTTCAACACAATAGGGATTAAAATGAAACCTTAGGACTATGTTTTTGTTGCTTGCAAAAGCGGCCGGCACTGTTCCGGTCAGATTGTTTTTCTCTAAATTCCTGAAATAAGGTACATCTCACAATAGCGCACACAGGGTTACATCTCCATACATGCTGCATCAATACTTATTTCTATTTATAAAAATATACTGTGTATCTAATCGATATAAGAAGTTGAAGAAAATTGTTTACATATAACAGAAGGGCAAATTGAAGGCAAATTATAAAAGGAGGTTAATTCAAATTTCAAGAATATACTTACAGTTTCTTTAAGTTTGGCAAAGTCGTAAGGGATTCAGGTATTGATCCAATTAAATTGTTATCGGACAGGTCACTGCAAATATTTAGGGTTTATAAGCATCATTCTTTAGTTGGAGACTATGGGAAAAGAATAGTAAAAATCGCACAACATATATGACAGTGTTACACAACTCAAATAATTAAATAAATTTAGCATGCCATGATGTAAGTTATCTATCAAAACATTTGGTAGAGAATCGAGAAATAGAACCTACATATTCTCAAGCGCTGTGAGTCTGCTAATACTTGCAGGAATATTGCCTGTGAGTCCTCTTGTCACCAGATTCCTATAGGCCAAATAAAAGAAAGAGATAAATTAAATATATTAATTGCAATGAAAACAAAGCAAATTTAGGAAAGGTTGGAATTATCACTAAAAAGCTCACGATTCTGTGTGATGTGTCTTAGTTGTCAACTTTTGACATTGTACATTGAAAGAATTTTATAAATTTTAATGCATATTCCACCTAACCAAATACCAAAATAAAAGTTTTGAAATTAAATAAGACACGTGCGGGTCATTTCCTATGAAAATTTTAATTTTTTTAATTGAGAAATATGGAGGTTTATGACCACTATCTTAGGGTCACCCTAAGATGGTGGTTATCCTAAGAGGGTTATTAAAAAACTTAGGATCTATTAGGGAGGTTTTTTTACCGTCATAAAAAACCACCTTATTTTACCCACTATTAAAGCCCTTCTTTGGTGTAGTGTCTTGAGGTCTTCACCAATATCCTCAAAATTTTGGTAAACTTCTTGTCAAATCCTTCTCCCTTGGGATTTTTTTTATGGCAACAATCATCCCAAGTTCTTCCTTTATTAGGGACTTCTTCTTGGTGGTAAATTTCTCCAATGAGTTATCCTAGGAACTTCTCCAATTGTCCTCTTAGAAATATAAAATAAGACTCTCCAAGACTTCTCCTTGTTTCTCCTTGAGACCTCTCTAAGGTCTTCAATCTCGCAGCTTCTATAGTCTTCCCAATGAGATATTTTCTTCAATATTCGATTGTGGTTAAGAACATGAACTTATACTGAGAGGGGGGGGTGAACAGTATAAGACTTAACCATTTAATAATTTTAATTTCAGATAGCAGTGGCATCAACATAAAATTAAACAAGACAGAAAGCACCACACATAAAAAACCCATTTTAACGTGGTTCACCCAAGGTGGGCTACTCCACGGATAAAACTTTCCTCTAAAGTTATATCAAAGTCCTCTGGGAATCCTTCCCGATTACAATGTTTATGAGCCTCGGCTCAAAGGAGATACCTTCCCCTAATTCTGCTTTGCTGGTGATCCTCTAGAAGACCTCTATCTCCTTTGCCCTTAGCAAGTGGAACTCTCTCCACAGAAAACACCTGTCTTCCCTGCTCTGGTTGGAGATCTCTGTCCTCAACTCATCACTGCAAAGCTGGTCCTCTTATCTGCACCAAACACAGTCCTTCGATCTGGCACAATTGTCCTCTTCCTCTGTTCTTTTTTGTACTTGGTTGAAAACAACTTTTCACTGTCTGCGCAACTACGGCAGCACAGTCTTCTCAAATTACAACAACACTATCTTCTCAACTTAGCTTCTGCTCTGTTGCACATACACCGCAGTGCAGTCTTCGCACAATCTGCTTTCTTTACACAGTCTGTGTAAATACTGTAGCACTCGATCGCACAACAACTTATGCGCCTATGTGCAGCCACAACAACACCTTCTTCGTATAGTCTGCTTCTCCTCGATCGAACTTCTTCCTACACTCTGCTTCTACGAAAGTCGCACTTCGAACACACCCTTCGATCGATTCGATACGACTGCTCTTTGCGCACAGTAGACTTCGCTTGCGCAAACTCGACACACACATTCGATACATGAAACTCGAAAATAGTCCTCCTTTTATAGCAATAATTCATGATTAAATTCTTGATCTTAGTCGGCTGTATATCCTTAAAACAATCGTCGGCTGCACAACCTTACACTTCGTCGACAAAGGTTAACTCTGTCGGCTTCAACCACCTCTGCTGTTCTGTAGCTTTCCTAGCATGAAACTCAAACATGTCACGATATCGCTACGCCTTTGTCTATCGTACACCTTGTATTACTTGTTGTCACGAAATCGTGACACTAACTGCCTGTTGTGCGCCTTCTTTGGTTTGTTGTCGCAAAATCGCTACGCCTTCTGACTTTGTTGACGTCATCATGATTCTTGTCATGAAATCATGACGCTTTAGTCTGTAGGGCCTTACTCTCTGCTCTTGTCATGAAATCGTGACACATCGGCTTTTGCTGACGTCATCAGCAACTCTGTCATGAAATCGCGACGCTTCTTGCTTCTTCAACCTTTTCTCGGTTTGCACTAGCAAAAATGGAACATGTCGCGAAATCGTGACGCTTTCGCTGCCTTAAGCTCTTTTCTGCCAACTGCTCGTGAAACTGGAACATGTCACGAAATCGTGACGCTTTCGCCATCTGCAAGCTGCCAACTCAACCTATCGTGAAATCGCGACACTTTCTGCATCCGTACAACTTCTTTGAAACCTGTCATGAAATCGTGACACTTTTTGCAACTCAACACTGCCAACTCAACTTGTCACGAAATCGTGACACTTTCTGCATCCGTACAACTTCATTGAAACTTGTCGTGAAATCATGACACTTTTGCCTGCTTTGCCTCTGCCTTCCAGCATGTCGCGAAATCGCGATAGATTTGCCCAAACTTTCTCTCTCCTAAAACATGTCGCGAAATCACGATAGTTTTTCCAGCTTTGCCTCTGCCTTCCAGCATGTCGCGAAATCGCGACAGTTTTGCCAAAACTTTCTCTCTCCTAAAACATGTCGCGAAATCACGATAGTTTTTCCAACCGCCTGCAAACTTTTTCTAACTTATCTTTTTCTTGATCTTTTGCAACTGGGCTACTCTGATTTTCTTGGAGACTTATCGACCAACTGAAACCTTCATCAAAACACATACTTAGACAACAAATCAAATTGCTTCAAGTATTCCTTGACATCAAAGACAACAACTACCAAGAGCTCCTTTGACATCAATGACAACAACTATACTTGAGCAAAGGCAATGTACTCAAGGTACCCAAAATTGCCAACAATCTCCCCCTTTGTCATTGATGGCAACTTTTAACTTAAAACATATCTTCAAGAGCCAAAACTGAACCAACTGATCCATCAACTGAGAATTCTGCAATTGAAGTTTTTGCTCCCCCTGACTTGATGCTCTTCTCTTCACTTGAAGCACTCCCCCTTACTCATATCTCTCCCCCTTTGTCATCAATGGCAAAGGGTCACCTTTGGGGCTCGGGACTAAGAAAGAGCCTCTTGGCTTTGTCCCTCCCCCACCTCCTGATGAGGTGATTAATTTTGAGGTGAGAGTACAACTCCCAATTTCTCCCTTAGATACTCAAACGTATCTCTTGGAAGGGGTTTGGTGAAGATATCTGCAATCTGCTCTTTAGTGGGTACATACTCTAGCTTGACTTGCTTCTCTTGCACTTTCTCCCTTAGAAAATGATATTTGATAGAAATGTGCTTCGTCCTTGAGTGCATTACCGGATTTTTAGAAATACTTATGGCACTTGAATTATCACAAAGAATAGGGATAGGTTGTTCATGCTTGACTTTGAAATCCTCCAAGGTTGTTTTCATCCATAAAACCTGAGTGCACCCAGCCACTGCTGCTATGTATTCAGCTTCTATTGTAGATAAGGAAACCGAAGGTCTGTTTCTTACTCAACCAAGAAACCGGACTCTTTCCCAGAAAGAATGCTCCACCACTAGTGCTTTTTCTATCATCAATACTGCCTGCCCAAGCTGCATATGTATAGGCAGTGAGGGTGAAATCATTGCCTTTGGGATACCAAAGCCCAAAATCCACAGTGCCCTTCAAATATCTGAATATCCTCTTGACTGCTACAACATGAGATTCTTTTGGAGCTGCCTGAAATCTTGCTACTAATCCAACAACCTGCATGATATCCGGTCTGGTAGCTGTACTGTATAGTAAACTGCCAATCATAGATCTCGTACAATTTTTGATCTGCTACTGGAGATTCATCATCCTTACTCAGATTGCACCCTGTAATCATTGGAGTGCATACGAGTTTGCTTGTCCATCATCCCAAATTTTTTTAACATCTCTTTGATATACTTTTCCTGAGAGAGAAATATACCATTTTTTGATTGCGCAATCTATAGTCCTAAAAAGAATGACAGCTCTCCAATCATAGACATCTCGAATTCCTTTTGCATGGTGTTAGCAAAAACTTTGCACATCTGAGTATTATTTCCCCCGAAAATAATGTCATCAACATAGACAACTATGATAATCATATCATCACCTTTATTCTTAATGTACAAGTTGCTATCTGCCATGCCTTTCCTGAATCCTTGTTCATTAAGATACCTGTCAAGTCTTGAGTACCAAGCCCTGGGTGCTTGCTTTAACCCGTACAGTGCCTTTTTTAGTTTACACACATAGTCTGGCTGTTCTGAGAGAGACACACCTTCTGGCTGTTCTATGTAGACTTCTTCATCCAACACCCCATTTAGAAAAGCAGACTTTACATCCATTTGAAACACTTTGAAAGATTTGAAACTAGACAAGGCCAAAAACATTCTGATCGCTTCAAGACGAGCAACAAGTGCAAACGTCTCTTCGAAATCAACACCTTCGACTTGAGCATACCCTTTACAGACTAACCTGGCTTTGTTCCTGACAATATTTCCATCCTCATTAAGTTTATTTTTGAAAACCCATTTTGTGCCAATGACATTCTTGTTCTTAGGTCTTGGAACCAAATCCCAGGTTTCACTTTTCTCTATTTGATTTAGCTCTTCATCCATTGCTTTTACCCAAAAATCATCTGTACATGCTTCACTGAAATTTTTTGGCTCAATCTGAGATAACAATGACACATTCGTAGATTCATGTGAAGAAATGACTCTTCTTCTTGTTTTCCTGCTATTTGGATCACCAATGATCAAGTCTTTGGGATGATGTTTCTGAACATACCGTGAAGGAGTTTTGGGAAGCAGTTGTTGTCTTTCCTCTTCTTCATCTGACACTTCTCTCGAATTCTTCTTGACAGATTCCATCACCGAGTTCCTTGATCGGTTCTCTTATCCCTAGTTTTTTCATCTACTTGTTACATTTATGCTCTCTACAATCGTATGAGTTCTTTTGTTGAAGCATCTCGTAGGCCTTACTTTTGCTGGAATATCCAAGAAAAATTCCCTCATCACACCTAGGATCAAACTTACCCAGATTTTGATCTTCCCTTCTGATGAAGCACTTACTCCCGAACACTTTGAAGTGTTTAACTGTAGCTGGTCTTCCTTTCCACAACTCATAGGGAGTTTTATGATGATTGACTCTGAGTTGAGCCCTGGTAATGATGTGGACTGCTGTATTTATTGCTTCTCTCCAAAAACCATCTGAAAGTTTTGACTCATCTAACATTGCTCTAGCCATATTTTCAACAGTTCTATTTTTTCTTTCAACTACTCCATTTTGTTGAGGAGTTCTTGCTGCTGAATATTCTCTTTTGATTCCGTGTTGTTCAAAGTATTCCACAAATTCATTTGAAGTGAACTCTCCTCCTCTATCTGATCTTAAGCATTTGATTCTCTTGTCGGTCTCATTTTCAATCATTTCTTTAAAAACTTTAAATTTTTCAAAAGCTTCAGATTTTTCCTTGAGAAAAGTAACCCAAGTCATTCTTGAGTAATCATCTATAAACAACATGAAATAGCTATCTCCCTGAATGCTCTGAGTTCTGGTGGGACCACACAAATCAGTATGAATAAGATCCAAGGGTTTGGAAGAAGTATACCCTTTCGATTTGAAACTGGTTCTGGTCTGTTTACCATGTTGACAAGGACCGCAAATGATGTTTTGGGGCCTTTTTATTTTGGGCAAGTCTCTAACTGCTTCCTTGTTACTAATACTGACCAGATTATCGAAACTCAAATGTCCCAATATTTTATGCCACAACCAACTCTCATCTTCTTGAGTTAGAAAGCATTTTTCTCTTTTTATCTCACTCAGCATGTAAAGATTGTTTGGAGTCCTTGTAGCCCTAGCAATAAGTTTTCCATTTAATTCTTTACTTATCTCACATCTATCTGAATAGAAAGATACTATGTGCCCTTGATCACAAAGTTGACTCACACTAAGCAGATTATGTCTTAGCCCTTCTACATAAAGCACATTTTTTGTTTTGGATTTCCCATCCAAACTAAGAGTCCCTTTACCACAGATCTTTGCGGACTTGTTATCTCCAAAACTAACTGTTCCTCTGTTTGTTTCTTTAAAAGACAAAAAAATTTCTTTTTCACCAGTCATATGTTTTGAACATCCACTATCAAGATACCATTTTTCTACTTTGTCTTGAGCATGAAAAGCAGTTTGAACTATCATTGACTTAGATTTTATCTCATTCCTCCTTTTTGAGAACTCAAGACTAAATCTATCCAAACCGCACATCCTTGCTATATGCCCAAAATTCTTGCACTTGTAACACATGATATTTTTATTCATAAGAGGTGCAAATGAGTTAACATTTTCCTTACTATGACTCTTTAGAGACTTATTGCAATGCATAGCTATGTGACCAAATTTTTTACAGGAAAAACAATATCCATGAAAGGTATTATGTAACCTGTTTTGATACCTTGGAAGTTTGTTCTTTTTGCGATCAACTGGAATCCATTGCTCTTCAGAGTGAAGATTGTTCTTGCTTGAAGACCCTGTTTCATGAATGGTGATGCCATCCTTCTTTTCACATGGAATATTCTGTCTGAGAGTTGACTGATCTAACTTCACTCTAAGAGACATAATCTCCCCTTCTAGTTTCTCACAATCAACTACCTTTCCTTTTAGAATCTCTGTTAGAACTTGTTCAATCTTCTTCCCTTCTTCAGCTAGAATTTTGAAATCTATAACACTTTGAGCCAATTCTGATCTTGCTATCTCTTTTTCCTGACAATGCTGCTTGAGGACATAATTCTCTTCCCTGAGTTTTTCAAGCTTTCTTAAGGCCAAGAAGAATTCACTCTTGAGATCGAATTCAACCTTTTCTAAATTTATATGTTCCTCTGTTAGATCCTTCTCCAAGTTGTTAGGCTTTTTTTGGAGAGACCTCTCTGATACCAATTGAAGAACATGAACTTATACTGAGAGGGGGGGTGAACAGTATAAGACTTAACCATTTAATAATTTTAATTTCAGATAGCAGTGGCATCAACATAAAATTAAACAAGACAGAAAGCACCACACATAAAAAACCCATTTTAACGTGGTTCACCCAAGGTGGGCTACTCCACGGATAAAACTTTCCTCTAAAAGTTATATCAAAGTCCTCCGGGAATCCTTCCCGATTACAATGTTTATGAGCCTCGGCTCAAAGGAGATACCTTCCCCTAATTCTCGCTTTGTCGGTGATCCTCTAGAAGACCTCTATCTCCTTTGCCCTTAGCAAGTGGAACTCTCTCCAAAGAAAACACCCGTCTTCCCCGCTCTGGCTGGAGATCTCTCGTCCTCAACTCTGTCATCGCAAAGCTGGTCCTCTTATCTCGCACCAAACACAGTCCTTCTGGTCCGGCACAATTGTCCTCTTCCTCTCGTTCTTTTCGTACTTGGTTGAAAACAAATTTTCACTGTCTGTGCAACTACGACAGCACAGTCTTCTCAAATTACAGCAGCACTATCTTCTCAACTTAGCTTCTGCTTTGTTGCACATACACCGCAACACAGTCTTTGCACAATCTGCTTTCTTTACACAGTCTATGTAAATACTTTAGCACTCGATCGCACAGTAACTTATGCGCCTATGTGCAGCCACAACAACACCTTCTTCGTACAGTCTGCTTCTCCTCGATCGAACTTCTTCCTACACTCTGCTTCTACGAAAGTCGCACTTCGAACACACCCTTCGATCGATTCGATACGATTGCTCTTTGCGCACAGCAGACTTCGCTTGCGCAAACTCGACACACACATTCGATACATGAAACTCAAAAATAGTCCTCCTTTTATAGCAATAATTCATGATTAAATTCTTGATCTTAGTCGGGTGTATATCCTTAAAACAATCGTCGGTCGCACAACCTTACACTTCGTCGACAAAGGTTAACTCTGTCGGCTTCAACCGCCTCTGTTGTTCTGTAGCTTTCCTAGCGCGAAACTCAAACATGTCGCGATATCGCTACGCCTTTGTCCGTCGTACACCTTGTATTACTTGCTGTTGTGAAATCGTGACACTACTGCCTGTTGTGCGCCTTCTTTGGTTTGTTGTCACGAAATCGCTACGCCTTTTGACTTTGCTGACGTCATCATGATTCTTGTCGTGAAATCATGACGCTTTAGTCTGTAGGGCCTTACTCTCTGCTCTTGTCATGAAATCGTGACACATCGGCTTTTGCTGACGTCATCACAACTTCTGTCGTGAAATCACGACGCTTCTTGCTTCTTCAACCTTTTCTCGGTTTGCACTAGCAAAAATGGAACATGTCACGAAATCGTGACGCTTTCGCTGCCTTAAGCTCTTTTTTGCCAACTGCTCGCGAAACTGGAACATGTCACGAAATCGCGACGCTTTCGCCATCTGCAAGCTGCCAACTCAACTCGTCATGAAATCGTGACACTTTTTGCATCCGTACAACTTCTTTGAAACCTGTCACGAAATCGTGACACTTTCTGCAACTCAACACTGCCAACTCAACTTGTCACGAAATCGTGACACTTTCTGCATCCGTACAACTTCATTGAAACTTGTCGCGAAATCGTGACACTTTTGCTTGCTTTGCCTCTGCCTTCCAGCATGTCACGAAATCATGACAGATTTGCCCAAACTTTCTCTCTCCTAAAACATGTCGCGAAATCGTGACAGTTTTGCCAGCTTTGCCTCTGCCTTCCAGCATGTCGCGAAATCGCGACAGTTTTGCCAAAACTTTCTCTCTCCTAAAACATGTCACGAAATCGCGACAGTTTTTCCAACCGCCTGCAAACTTTTTCTAACTTATCTTTTTCTTGATCTTTTGCAACTCGGGCTACTCGATTTTCTTGGAGACTTCATCGACCAGTTGAAACCTTCATCAAAACACATACTTAGACAACAAATCAAATTGCTTCAAGTATTCCTTGACATCAAAGACAACAACTACCAAGAGCTCCTTTGACATCAATGACAACAACTATACTTGAGCAAAGGCAATGTACTCAAGGTACCCAAAATTGCCAACATGTCGAAGTGTTGGTAATGATATTTCCTTCCTAGATATTTGAAATCTACTACTACTAGAATCTGGAATGGGACTTTTGCTACTCCTTTATCGCTTCCAAAATTAAAAATTCTTTAGTGGTACCTTTTGTGGATCTGTTCACCTTCTTCAGGATGATTTCTTCAATCTAATATCTATATTATTTGATGGATATTACCAACTTCCAATATTCTTATGGACTCTCCTATGGAGTCTCTTGAATTAGCAGTAAGGCTACTATAGCCTTTTCTTCTCTTTTGCAATTTGCAGGTTTGTAACTCTTGTAATGGGACCTTTTCTCGGGTCTTTAAAATATTTAGACTTCTACTTGTTTTTGTAGGTGCTAGAATGATTATAATAAAGATATTCTTCCTATCGATATGTAGGAAGATTTCCAAATTTCTCTAGATCTTCTTTTCCTACAACAAGATCTTAGAAACTGGAATGGAAGAATCTATAATTCTAGAGATAATGAACATCACTAGTTGAGTTGTAAATCTAGTGGAATTTATGTTGAGTCCTAGTCTTCATGATTTTTTTTGCAACCCTATGGAAAGACTCTAGCCAAATGCAATATTAGAAATTATGTAAATAAAATTTTTGGATTTGAAGAACACAAGCTTATACTGAGAGGGGAGGGTGAACAGTATAAGACCACTTTTTACTTTTTCTTCCAATTCAATATTATGTTGTGTAAAGATAGCAGTATCAATAGAGAGTAATCAAAGCAATGCACAAAATACCATACACAATAGAGACACCACAATTTACGTGGTTCACCCAATGTGGGCTACTCCACGGAGAAAATATTTTACTAAAACTTTCTCAATCAATCTCTTTGGGAATCACTCCCAATTACAATGTTTATGGATCTCTGTCCAAAGGAGATGTTGATCCCCTAATCTCAAGTTCGTGGATCTCTTCCATAGGAGAACTCTTTCCCCTTCTGCTCTGGCTATGTGATCTTCTAGAAGACTCTGTCTCTCTGCTGCACCGACTGGTGGACCTCTCTCCACTTGAAGACTCCTCACTCAGATCTATCTTCAACTGTGCTGGCTGTTGGATCTCTATCCACTGAGACTCTATCCTCTGTACTCTATCACCTCCAAAGCTCTATCAATAGGCTCACTAAGAACCTGCTCAATAGGCTCACACAGAACCTGCTTAACAAGCTCACATAGAACCTTCTTAACAAGCTCACACAGAACTTGTCCAATGCTGAATAACAAGCTCACCAAGAACTTGCCCAATGTTGAATAACAAGCTCACAGAACTTCCAAATTAATAACAAGCTCACAAAGAACTTGTCCAAATCTACTCCAACAAGCTCACCAAGAACTTGTCCAAATATGCTCTAGCAAGCTCACCAAGAACTTGCCCAAAATTTGCTCCAACAAGCTCACCAAGAACTTGTCCAAATATGCTCTAGCAAGCTCACCAAGAACTTGCCCAAAATATATCCAAAAAGCTCACAAAGAACTTGCCAAATCTATCCTAAAACTACCACAAGTCTATCCACAAATCTATCCCAAATACCTTCTTCAAAGGCTCAATCAATCATGCTCAAGTAGCACTCAAAAATCATCCACAACTCTATCAAGGCAAAGCTCAAAGATGAACTCAACAATGAATGCAATGTACTCTTATTAAAACAAAACAATCATCTCAACTCAAATCAACTCATAGAAGCATAAAGAGAATTTTTAGAGACTCAATATGTTCTAATCTCACTCTCAACCCAAATCAATCTCAACTCAACTCAACTCAACTCATAGAAGCATAAAGAGAATTGTTAGAGACTCAATATGTTCTAATCTCAATCTCAACTCAAATCAGAATATTGAATAATTTTTTCATAGAACTTGAACAATCACTTCACACATCACTTGACTACTCAATAAATCAATCTCAACTCAACCAATCATCACAAGGGACAACTCTCTCTCACACAACCCTAGTCCAAGTATGTATCAACCAACTCAAATATTTCCAACAATGCTCAACCACAAATCTCACATAACAATGATACTCATGTTCTTTTCTAACTCAAGTTCTTTCACAATCAATGGGCTTCAACAACAATGCTTATAAACAAGGTTTAAACACAACTCTCAATTCAGAAAACCTTGAAGCATTCAACCAACCACTTTCGAAAAGGAAACCACAATACAATCCTTTTCTCTCCAATGATATTTCAGAAATCAACCACCATAAACAATCAATAGGAGAATGTGCCCATACCTTTTTATGAAGAGAAGAACCCCTTTGGAAATCTGCCACACTCAACACACTTTGAAAAAGAGCACAACAATCTTCACTTTTCAACCCCTTTACAAAAATAGAAATATCTCTCTATATACACCTTATTTCTCCTTCTAAATGAGTTAGTCAAATAGCCCTCGAAATAAGCTTTCCAACGATATATAATATGATATACTTTTATAAAAGAAACATACCAGAAATATCTTCTTTTCTAAAAGTGCTTTTAAACTTGCCTTCCAAAATAAAAATCAACTCAACCCTCATCACCTTATTCCTCCAACATTAGGCAATAATAAATTTATTAAATAAAAAACTTACTTGCCTCTTAGAGGGAATCGAACCCTCGTCTTCTGCCCAAACACTTCTCAACCGCGGCGCCAAAGACCACGCGAGCAAAGCGCTCGCATAGGACAAAGAGCACATAATGCGCTTTTGTCATTCTCCCTTGCTCACATCAAATAAAAAATGTGGGCCTATCCTCTTGCCCAAAAACTCTAACCCATGGGAATCGAACCTTCATCTCATTCACAAGTCAAAAGCCTTTGTCTCCCCTCGCTCGTCGTTGGACCACGTTGCCACATGAAACTCTCTACGCCTTTCGTCTTATATCCACTCCTATGATTCCAAGGCTTTTGAAAGAAAGCCTTTGCATTATATATTGCACCTTCCCTTTAAATTTGCAAACGTTAGCGACACTTTTAAATTAATTTCTTATTTATGATGATGTTGGCGTCAAGGGAATTTTAATTTTAAAATTTAAAATTAAAATTTAAATATTAAAATTTAAAATTTAAATTTAAATATTAAAATTTAAACCAAATATTCAAAATTGAATATCTTCATCTCCGGGGCACATTTTTTGATGAAACGAAAAGCCAACCTAGGTTTTAAGAAAAACCCATATCAAATATGCCATCCATGGTTTTAAATAAAACCTTTTATTTTACCTGCCTTGGTTTTCACAAAAACCTTTTTGTACTATCATCCATGCTCTCCAAAATATGAAATACTTTGGCCACCAAAACCCAATGTGATCCATGTGACATTATTCCATGTGACATCAATGACAACATAAAACCTCATTTACCTCAAATTTCCAACAATCTCCCCCTTTGTCATTGATGGCAACACCTCTAAAGCAAAAACCACAATCACTGCAAAAACCATCTCTGAGAATCAAAGTTGCTCCCCTAACTCAATAATCTCTTTGGAGGCTGCTCCCCCTAACTCAATGCTCTCTTTGGAGGTTGCTCCCCCTAACTCAATACTCTCTTTGGAGGCTGCTCCCCCTAACTCAATACTCTCTCCCTTACTCAAATCTCTCCCCCTTTGACATCAATGGCAAAAGGGACACCTATGGGGCTAAAAGATATGACTCTTAAGCTTAGCCCCCTCACCACCTTCTCTCTTGAGGTGATTAATTTTGGGGTGGGAGTATTTTTACTCCCATATTACATTGGTTCTTTCCTCTATCAACTTCCTTCCATGTTTTTCTGATATCCTTCTCTTGATGAATTACTTGATCTTCTTGTCTAGAACCTGTTTGACCTTCTTGCTTTTGACCTTCTTGCCTTGAACCTGTTTGGAATTGAGTCCTACACCATTTTGCAATATGCCCAAAGTTATTGCAATTAAAACACTTGATATTGTAGCCTTTGGATGGTGCCCATGTCCTGAATTCTTTCTTGAAGTAATTTCCATATCCATTCCTTTCTTGAACCCTGTATTGTGAAGCTCTGTTTTCATGACCATTATGACCATGACTTCTGAATTGTGTAGCTCTAAAACCAAAACCATGTTGCTCATTTCCTTTGCACTAAAAATCTTTATGACCAATCATGTTGCATGAGAAGCAATGTCCCTAAAAATCATACCTTCTTCCTTTGAAGTTTCTTCTAGCAAAATCAAACTTCTTTGATCCATAGACCCTACAATGTATAGCCCTATGTCCAAATCCATTACAAGAAAAACAATGTCCTTGAAAAGCCCTTTGTTCATGCCTTGGTTCCTCATACCTTTCTTGACCATTATCCCTATGATCATCTTCAACTTGTGCATTGCATCCTTGAACCTTCTTTGTAGTATCTAAATCCTCTTCCTTAGTTTCTTCCTTGCTTTCCTCTTCAAGAATTTCTTTTCCTTTTGAACTTGATTCACCTATCTCAAAACAAGATCCAAACTGAATATTTGGAGCCATAGGAACTTTGGAACTTTCCTCACAAGTCTTAGGTGCTTCCTTGCTTTCATATTTTAGAACTTCCTTTCCTTTTGAGTGTGATTCCCCAAACCTAAAATATGAGACCTTTGGTGCTTTGGAATCTTCCTCTTCTTTCTCTTTATTTGTATCAAGTAGCAAATTGGCATCCATCTCTATAGCCTCTGAAATACATGTTTCCTTCTTAGTAAAAATATCTTGACATTTTGAGTCATGTGATGGATCAAACTTCTCAAGTAAGGAACATTTCAATTCTTTTAGATTCTCCTTAACCTCTTGTAGTTGCTCATGGATAACATTGAAGTCTTCCTTTAGATCAACTGAGATATTATCCTCTTGTTTAACTTCTTCTATTTGGAGTGAATGTTCTTCTTCTACTTATCTTATCCCATAGAAAAACCCTTCTTCATATTCACTGTCACTAAGATCATTATAATCTTCTATAGCAAACAAACTCTCAAGATTTCTTTGACCATGCATGTTTCCTTGATGTGTCATCTCATCTTCACTATCATTGAAACCATTGCAATATCCTGATCTGTGATCTCTTTGACCACACACAAAGCATTGTTCTCTTTCACCTTCTATTCCTAGGAATAGATGTTCTTCCTTTTCATCATATGATTTGTCTCTATCACTATGATCTGAGCTATCACTTGCTTCTACAATGTAGTAAGATTTCTTTGCCTTACGAAAAATTTTCTTCTTCTCATACCTGTTTTGCTTGAATCTATCATCTTTGTCATGCTTATGCTTTCCATCTTCTTTTCTTCTTTGACCCTATTTTTCATCATCACTGTTTTCTTCATGTGGACACTTGTATGCATAGTGACCAAGATCACCACACTTGTAGCATCTGACTTTCCTTATATCTCTGAAATTCCTTGAGTCCTTATTCCTTTTGATGAAGTTAGCTTCCTCATCATTTTCTAAAACTCTATCTATTTCTGAAACTTTCCCTTTCTCTTTTTCTGAAGCCTTGAATGCAATCTCTTTTATTGGAGCTTGATGCTTACTTACCCTCATCTCATAAGCTGTGAGAGTACCTTGCAATTCTTCCATTGTTAGCTTGTTGATATCCATTGTTTCTTCTATTGCTGAAACCTTAGAATCATATTTCATGGGAAGTGATCTCAAAACCTTTTGAGTAACTTCTGATTCTTTCATCTCAAAACCTAGGCCTCTCATGGTGTTAGTAATCTCATCAACTCGAAGTAAAAACTTTGCAATATCTTCAGAATCTTCCATTTTCAATTCCTCAAATATTTTTCTATGAGTTTGTAGTTTTGACAACTTTACCTTGGAATCTCCTTCATAAGTATTCCACAACTTGGTCCACATTTCATTAGCTGAAGTACATACCATGACCTTTGCAAACTCTGTCTCACGTAGCCCACTCAAAATGCAATTTATTGCTCTTGCATTTATCTCAACCAATTTCCTGGTAGTCTTATCTTCCTCGGGATCACCTTCAACCCTATACTCTTTTTCAACCATCTGCCATACCTCATATCCTTGTGATATCAAGTAGTTCTTCATCCTCATGCTCCAGAAAGCATAATTGTTACCATCAAACAGTGGAGCCTTATTTGTAGATAATCCATTATGTGAAGCCATTTGTGTTCTTGTAGAATCTACCCTCAAGATGTTAGCCTTTTCGAAGGAACCCGCTCTGATACCAATTGAAGAACACAAGCTTATACTGAGAGGGGGGTGAACAGTATAAGACCACTTTTTACTTTTTCTTCCAATTCAATATTATGTTGTGTAAAGATAGTAGTATCAATAGCAATAATCAAAGCAATGCATAAAATACCATACACAATAGAGACACCACAATTTACGTGGTTCACCCAATGTGGGCTACTCCACGGAGAAAATATTTTACTAAAACTTTCTCAATCAATCTCTTTGGGAATCACTCCCAATTACAATGTTTATGGATCTCTATCCAAAGGAGATGTTGATCCCCTAATCTCAAGTTCATGGATCTCTTCCACAGGAGAACTCTTTCCCCTTCTGCTCTAGCTATGTGATCTTCTAGAAGACTCTGTCTCTCTATTGCACTTATTGGTGGACCTCTCTCCACTTGAAGACTCCTCACTCAGATCTATCTTCAACTATGTTGGATGTTGGATCTCTATCCACTGAGACTCTATCCTCTGTACTCTATCACCTCCAAAGCTCTATCAATAGGCTCACTAAGAACCTGCTCAATAGGCTCACACAGAACCTGCTTAACAAGCTCACACAGAACTTTCCATTGTTGAATAACAAGCTCACATAACTTGTCCAATGCTAATAACAAGCTCACCCAGAACTTGTCCAATTTGCTCTAGCAAGCTCACCAAGAACTTGCCCAAATCTACTCCAACAAGCTCACCAAGAACTTGTCCAAATCTGCTCTAGCAAGCTCACCAAGAACTTGCCCAAATCTGCTTCAACAATCTCACCAAGAACTTGTCCAAATCTGCTCTAGCAAGCTCACCAAGAACTTGCCCAAAATCTATCCACAAATCTCACCAAAACTTGCTCAAATCTTCAACAAATCTGTCCACAAGTCTATCCACAAATCTATCCCAAAGGCCTTCTTCAAAGGCTCAATCAATCATGCTCAAGTAGCACTCAAAACTCATCCACAACTCTATCAAGGCAAAGCTCAAAGATGAACTCAACAATGAATGGCAATGTACTCTTCAATGGATAACAAAAATATCCACAATGATCTCAACTCAAATCAACTCATAGAAGCATAAAGAGAATTGTTAGAGACTCAATATGTTCTAATCTCACTCTCAACCCAAATCAATCTCAACTCAACTCATAGAAGCATAAAGAGAATTGTTAGAGACTCAATATGTTCTAATATCAATCTCAACTCAAGTCAACTCATAGAAGCATAAAGAGAATTGTTAGAGACTCAATATGTTCTAATCTCAATCTCAACCCAAATCAATCTCAACTCAACCAATCATCACAAGGGACAACTCTCTCTCACACAACCCTAGTCCAAGTATGTATCAACCAACTCAAATGTTTCCAACAATGCTCAACCACAAATCTCACATAACAATGATACTCATGTTCTTTTATAGCTTAAGTTCAAGTTCATCTCACAATCAATGGGCTTCAACAACAATGCTTATAAACAAGGTTTAAACACAACTCTCAAACCAGAAAACCTTGAAGCATTCAACCAACCATTTTCGAAAAGGAAACCACAATACAATCCTTTTCTCTCCAATGATATTTCAGAAATCAACCACCATAATCAATCAATAGGAGAATGTGCCCATACCTTTTTATGAAGAGAAGAACCCCTTTGGAAATCTTCCACACTCAACACACTTTGAAAAAGAGCACAACAATCTTCACTTTTCAACCCCTTTACAAAAATAGAAATATCTCTCTATATACACCTTATTTCTCCTTCTAAATGAGTTAGTCAAATAGCCCTCGAAATAAGCTTTCCAACGATATATAATATGATATACTTTTATAAAAGGAAAATACCAAAAATATCTTCTTTTCTAAAAGTGCTTTTAATCTTGCCTTCCAATATAAAAATCAACTCAACCCTTATCACCTTATACCTCCAACATTAGGCAAAAATTAATTTATTAAATAAAAACTTACTTGCCTCTTAGAGGGAATCGAACCCTCATCTTCTGCCCAAACACTTCTCAACCGCGGTGCCAAAGACCACGCGAGCAAAGCGCTCGCATAGGACAAGAAGCGCAGAATGTGCTTTTGTCTTATTCCTTTGCTCACACCAAATAACAAAAACGTGGGCCTTTCTCTTGCCTCAAAAACTCAACCGGTGGGAATCGAACCTTCATCCTTCGCAAGTCAAAAAACCTTTGTCTCCCCTCGCTCGTCGTTGGACCACGTTGCCACACGAAACTCTCTGCGCCTTTCGTCTTATATCCACTCCATTCGATTCCAAGGCTTTTGAAAGAAAGCCTTTGCATATATATGTGCACCTTCCTTTTAACTTTACCAACGTCGGCGGTGCTTTTTAATTAATTTTGATTTTATGATGATGTCGGCAGTGATGTCATAATTTTAATTTTAAAATTTAAAAATTAAATTTTAAATATTAAAATTTACACCAAATATTCAAAGTTGAATATCTTCATCTCCGGGGCACCTTTTTCGATGAAACGAAAAGCCAACCTGGGTTTTAAGAAAAACCCATATCAAATCTGCCATCCATGGTTTTAAATAAAACCTTTTATTTTACCTACCTTGGTTTTCACAAAAACCCTGTATATATCCATGCTCTCCAAAATATGAATGCTTTGGTCATCAAAACTCAATGTTACCTTGTGACATTAATGTGACATCAATGACAACATAAAACAACTCAAATTACCAATAGGATTTCTCTCAATCTCACTTGTGGCTCTCCCTATTTCTTATCGATCTACCATGTGCTCTGATACCACTGTTAGCTTTTGATGATTACATGATATAGGAATTGCAACCACAAGATGCAAGATAAGTAAGCTATGATATCTATATGATAATGGCACTATAATATGTAGGGAAATAAGGAGATAAATTTTTTTAATAACTCATAAATATGCCAATAATGAAAGCTCATAAAAATAGAACAATGCAGTATAATGGAGGACATGAACACTCCATAAACTGCTTTTAAAGGAACTACATTGTATCACACTACTAATATATACTATGCACTCTCTATATTATCTCCCCCCTGTTTCACTCACTATAAGGCCTTTATATAGGAATATAGGTTCCTTGGCCCTTACTCTACCTTTGAATCTATCCTATGACTTATGTACATGTGGACTACATGCACATTTACATCATTGCACATTCTAACACTTGTGTATTTATTACATGTTGAAGTAACTACTTAACGTTACTCTAATTTAGACTCCTACTCTAGTAATGTACCAAAGTGGTACATTGATATGTACCCAATAATGTAATATATTCTCTAACAAAAATACACAATTTGCTTTCAAAACATTTTCTTTTCACTTATTTTCATCACAAAAGGCACCTAGATCATTAGGTCAACTTGCAAAGTAGCTTAAAATGCACTAAAATTGCTTGTCAAAATACACCAAAATTGCTTGGTCATTTTCAAATTAGTGTATATTTATGTCAAAAAGGTAATTTTTTCAATATCGTATTTGAAAAATGTTGTCTTCATGTCTTGTTATCATAGCATAGTTTCATTTTAGCATTTTGATGCAGGAGCATCCGGCAGCACCAGCAGCAGAAGCAGCAAAGTTCAGGAAAAATCATGCTGAAGAGTCGGGAGAAGAAGCAGGAAGCAAGAAGGAAGAAAAAATGGCCAAGTCAGAAAACCGTCGCGATTTCGCGACATGTCGCGAAATCATGACAGAAATTGGCAAGGAGGAAGTGCAGCAGAAGGGGCCGCGATTTCGTGACGTGTCGCGAAATCGTGACAGTTTGCCGGAGAGGGACGAAGGCGCAGAAGGGGGCGCGATTTCGTGACATGTCGCGAAATCGTGACTCACGATTTTGCAACATGTCGCGAAATCGCGACAGGTTGCAGAGCAGAGGAGAGAACGAGAAAACGGTCGCGATATCGCGACGTCGTGAAATCGCGACGCAAATTGGACAAGCGGGTGCGGAGGAAAAATGGTCGCGATATCGCGACATGTCACGATATCGCGACCAAAATGAGAAGCAAGTGCAGAGAGCCAGAAACGTCGCGATATCGCGATGTCACGAAATCGCGACGAGTTTCTCAGCGGAGGGGCAGGAGGCAAAATGGTCGCGATATCGCGACCAAAATGAGAAGCAAGCTCAAGGAGCCAGAAACGTCGCGATATCGCGACATGTCGCGATATCGCGACGGAGAGAGAAAATGGCGCGGGAGGAAGAGAAAAAGATGGCGGGAACGGTGTTTTCAAAGACTATTCAAAATGGACACGTGGACTGCCACGTGTATCCTCGAAGTTGTAAAGGGCACGTGCCTTGAAGATTGCGCATTAAGGAGAGGGCAAGCCAAATTTAAACACGTGGTTAGCTACGGGTTTAAATTGAAAAGTGGAGAACAAGTATTCGGGTTGTTGAGAACAGTCGCGAGCATTAAAGGGGAGGAACCACCATTTGAAAGTCTTTTTGACAAAATAGTTGTTTCAGAGCATGGCCGGTATGGAGGAGACGACAGTGCAGAGTACGACGGTGGTTGCAGGTCGAGGGAGACCACGAATGCAAATAGCAGTGTAGATCGGGCAGAGGAGCCATTAATGCAAGCTCCGGGTAGATCGAGCAGATGGGCATTTATATCTAAAATTTAAAAGCCCGGAGAGGAGGGAAATTCGAGCGGGAATGTTGGTAGGTGGAGGCATTGATTGTCGAGAGGGAGGGGACCTCTATAAAAACCCATTATTTTGTTTTAATGGGGGACGGTGGACCGGAGAACAGAGGAGTGGTACCGAGGTAGTACCAGAGCCGAACTCGGCCATTGTAAGCCTGCGGGCTGTTCCATTCAAGCTTGTAATCTTTTTTTTCTTAAATTTTAATGAAAAGGCAAGTTTGTTGAAGTGTGGTCGTTCCCGGTGCCCCGTTAGTGGTATCAGAGTGGGAGTTCCTGAGTGTGCAGCAGATCCACCGAAAGTGAGGCAGTTGCACCAGGACCTACGAGAGAGTTGAGAGAGAAGGAGAGTTGAGGATTCCCGAGAGTGTTAGCAGACCGCCGGATGTGAGGAAGCTACATCGGGATCCGTTAAGTTTGTGAGAAAAGCAAGCAAGAAGAATGCATTCCCGAAGAAGACGGGACAGCAAGGAGGAAGACATGGTGTCGGAAGAGGAAGTCAAAGCATTGCAACGGCAATTAAAAGCCTTGCAAAAGGAATGGTCCGTAATGAAATTATGGGAGAAAGAAGAACGACAGAAAATGCGGGAAGAGAGACGGGGAAAGAAAGAAGAGAAGATGAAAGAGGCTGTAGAGGAAGAGAGCAGCAGTACCGGGACCTGCCCGAAAGAAAGCACAGATTATTCTGTGCAAGAGGAAGAGTTAAAGCCGGCTGCAGCAGAAGTTTGCAGCAGTGGAGAAATCTGTCCGGTTGAAGACAGAAGTGTGGGCCCGGAGCCGAGGTCGAAGCAGTTTGCAGAGATAGAGATGAGTCCGAAAGTGTTGTGGGAGGCAGCAACCGGACCCAGCAGAAGTGAAGATCACTTCTTCACTTACCTCGGGTGTCTGATGCAGGAGCATCCGGTAGCACCAGCAGCAGAAGCAGCAAAGTTCGGGAAAAATCATGCTGAAGAGTCGGGAGAAGAAGCAGGAAGCAAGAAGGAAGAAAAAATGGCCAAGTCAGAAAACCGTCGCGATTTCGCGACATGTCGCGAAATCGTGACAGAAATTGGCAAGGAGGAAGTGCAGCAGAAGGGGCCGTGATTTCACGACGTGTCACGAAATCGTGACCCGCGATTTCGTGACATGTTGCGAAATCATGACAGTTTGCCGGAGAGGGACGAAGGCGCAGAAGGGGGCACGATTTCGTGACATGTCACGAAATCACGACTCGTGATTTTGCAACATGTCGCGAAATCACGACAGGTTGCAGAGCAGAGGAGAGAACGAGAAAACGATCACGATATCGCGACGTCGCGATATCGCGACGTCGCGAAATCATGATGCAAATTGGACAAGCGGGTGCGGAGGAAAAATGGTCGCGATATCGCGACCAAAATGAGAAGCAAGTGCAGAGAGCCAGAAACGTCGTGATATCGCGATGTCGCGAAATCGTGACAAGTTTCTCAGCGGAGGGGCAGGAGGAAAAATGGTCGTGATATCGCGACATGTCGCGATATCGCGACCAAAATGAGAAGCAAGCTCAAGGAGCCAGAAACGTCGCGATATCGTGACATGTCGCGATATTGCGATGGAGAGATAAAATGGCACGGGAGGAAGAGAAAAAGATGGCGAGAATGATGTTTTCGAAGACTGTTCAAAATGGACACATGGACTGCCACGTGTATCCTCGAAGTTGTAAAGGGCACGTGCCTTGAAGATTGCGCATTAAGGAGAGGGCAAGCCAAATTTAAACACGCGGTTAGCTATGGGTTTAAATTAAAAAGTGGAGAACATGTATTCGGGTTGTTGAGAACAGTCGCAAGCATTAAAGGGGAGGAACCACCATTTGAAAGTCTTTTCGACAAAATAGTTGTTTCAGAGCATGGCCGGTATGGAGGAGACGGCAGTGCAGAGTACGGCGGTGGTTGCAGGTCGAGGGAGACCACGAATGCAAACAACAGTGTAGATCGGGCAGAGGAGCCATTAATGCAAGCTTCGAGTAGATCGAGCAGATGGGCATTTATATCTAAAATTTAAAAGCCCGGAGAGGAGGGAAATTCGAGCGGGAATGTTGGTAGGTGGAGGCATTGATTTCCGAGAGGGAGGGGACCTCTATAAAAACCCATTATTTTGTTTTAATGGGGGACAGCGGACCGGAGAACAGAGGAGTGGTACCGAGGTAGTACCAGATCCGAACTCGACCATTGTAAGCCTGCGGGCTGTTCCATTCAAGCTTGTAATCTTTTTTTTCTTAAATTTTAATGAAAAGGCAAGTTTGTTGAAGTGTGGGTTCCCGGTGCCCCGTCAGTGGTATCAGAGCGGGAGTTCCTGAGTGTGCAGCAGATCCACCGAAAGTGAGGCAGTTGCACCAGGACCTATGGGAGAGTTGAGAGAGAAGGAGAGTTGAGGATTCCCGAGCGTGTTAGCAGACCGTCATACGTGAGGCAGCTACACCGGGATCCGTTAAGTTTGTGAGAAAAGCAAGCAAGAAGAATGCATTCCCGAAGAAGACGGGATAGCAAGGAGGAAGACATGGTGTCGAAAGAGGAAGTCAAAGCATTGCAACGACAATTAAAAGCCTTGCAAAAGGAATGGTCCGTAATGAAATTACGGGAGAAAGAAGAACGGCAGAAAAGGTGGGAAGAGAGACGGAGAAAGAAAGAAGAGAAGATGAAAGAGGCTGTAGAGGAAGAGAGCAGCAGTACCGGGACCTGCCCGAAAGAAAGCACAGATTATTCTGTGCAAGAGGAAGAGTTAAAGCCGGCTGCAGTAGAAGTTTGCAGCAGTGGAGAAATCTATCCGGTTGAAGACAGAAGTGTGGGCCCGGAGCCGAGGTCGAAGCAGTTTGCAGAGACAGATATGAGTCCAAAAGTGTTGCGGGAGGCAGCAACCGGACCCAGTAGAAGTGAAGATCACTTCTTCACTTACCCCGGGTGTCTGATGTAGGAGCATCCGGTAGCACCAGTAGCAGAAGCAGCAAAGTTCGAGAAAAATTGTGCTGAAGAGTCGGGAGAAGAAGAAGCAGGAAGCAAGAAGGAAGAAAAAATGGCCAAGTCAGAAAACCGTCGCGATTTCGTGACATGTCACGAAATCGCGATAGAAATTGGCAAGGAGGAAGTGCAGCAGAAGGGGCCGCGATTTCACGACGTGTCACGAAATCGTGACCCGCGATTTCATGACATGTCACAAAATCGTGACAGTTTTCCGGAGAGGGATGAAGGCGCAGAAGGGGGCATGATTTCGTGACATGTCGCAAAATCGTGACTCGCGATTTTGCAACATGTCGCGAAATCACGACAGGTTGCAGAGCAGAGGAGAGAATGAGAAAACGGTCGCGATATCGCGACGTCGCGAAATCACGACGCAAATTGGACAAGCGGGTGTGGAGGAAAAATGGTCACGATATCGCAACATGTCGTGATATCGTGACATGTCGTGATATCGCGACCAAAATGAGAAGCAAGTGCAGAGAGCCAGAAACGTCGTGATATCGTGACGTCGTGAAATCGTGACGAGTTTCTCAGTGGAGGGGTAGGAGGCAAAATGGTCACGATATCGCGACATGTCGTGATATCGCGACCAAAATGAGAAGCAAGCTCAAGGAGCCAGAAACATCGCGATATCGCGACATGTCGTGATATCGTGACGGAGAGAGAAAATGGTGTGGGAGGAAGAGAAAAAGATGGTGGGAACGGTGTTTTCGAAGACTGTTCAAAATGGACACGTGGACTGCCACGTGTATCCTCAAAGTTGTAAAGGGCACGTGCCTTGAAGATTGCGCATTAAGGAGAGGGCAAGCCGAATTTAAACAAGCGGTTAGCTACGAGTTTAAATTAAAAAGTGGAGAACACATATTCGGGTTGTTGAGAATAGCCGCGAGCATTAAAGGGGAGGAACCACCATTTGAATGTCTTTTTGACAAAACAGCTATTTCAGAGCATGGCCGGTATGGAGGAGATGGCAGTGTAGAGTACGGCGGTGGTTGTAGGTCGAGGGAGACCACGAATGCAAACAACAGTGTAGATCGGGCAGAGGAGCCATTATTGCAAGCTCCGGATAGATCGAGCAGATGGGCATTTATATCTAAAATTTAAAAGCCCGAAGAGGAGGGAAATTCGAGCGGGAATGTTGGTAGGTGGAGGCATTGATTGCCGAGAGGGAGGGGACCTCTATAAAAACCCATTATTTTGTTTTAATGGGGGACGGCGGACCGGAGAACAGAGGAGTGGTACCGAGGTAGTACCAGAGCCGAACTCGGCCATTGTAAGCCTGCGGGCTGTTCCATTCAAGCTTGTAATCTTTTTTTTCTTAAATTTTAATGAAAAGGCAAGTTTGTTGAAGTGTGGTCGTGACCGGTGCCCCGTCACATTTCAATTTCTAAAAAATAAAAAAACACAAAAAATAAACACACACTCGAAAAATTCAAAAACATTGATTTGCATTGGAGTTCATCACCAACCACCAATAGAGATCAATGACATTGGATCCCATTAGCAAGCATTGAATTGCCCCCTTAGAAACCTTAGTTGTCCCTGTGAGTGGTTTGCTAGACTTCATCATCAAAAAATCTCCTACTCTTGAGATTGCCTCAAGGTAATATTAGGATAGATGTTCCTGCTCACAAGGCTTCACATAATTAGTAATTGTGCAATTGTTATTCTTGACTAAGTCCATATGAGGATGAAATCCTAGGTAGAATGGTATCAAGTCTTATACAACTCCACCTCTTTCATAAGAGGAATTTTGTATCCCTTCTTATAGTCACCTTGAGCCTTCACACATCATAGGAAGCCCTTCACCTATTTTTGTATCATCACTCCTTGAGTACCTTCAGGTATAGTGGTAAGTGTGTGTATTAACATATCCATTTATATTTCACTCACATACCTTATGTTTATAGTATTCTTCTCACATCAAAACACATAAACTACAAAACAATAAAATCAAGCATAAAATTCAACATCAACTACACATTTACTTTTTATTTGTTGTTTATGACATTCATTCAAACAAGTTGTTATAAAACTACTGAAAATACTCCCAAAATAGTCTCCAAAATTTTTAAAATAGTTCTAGATACCTTCAAAACCAAATTGGTAACTATTTTTATCACAAAACACCTATTCTAAAAAATGTATAGATAGGTATGATTTTCCTCATGAAATTAAACAGATAGGTGCATTTTCCCCAAAACTACTTTATTTTTTTAGAACCAAACCTCAAATGGCTCATACAGCTAAAAATTTTATTTTTCCATTTATAGAGCCATCATATTTTCTAATTTCCATTCACAATGGTCTCCATGTAAAGTAAAGCGCACACCCAAGATCATGTGGTCCTGAACAATGCATGAGTGAATCCTTTATCTGAGAATCAAGGAGAGATATAATTCTTTTTCCCTTATCATTTATCCTCACCATCCTAATAATAGCAATTTAGTTTACCCCAAAATTCATTTTTCCCCCTTAAAATCCTCGATCACCTTATTTTCCACCAAAATCTACTCCAATTCAAATCACCTATTGTATCCTAAATCGAGGTGCCAAGCTCTGGAAATATTGTACCACTATAGTCAAGATACATAGCTTCCTCTTCCATATACTTAGATTATGATCTAATGGATTCCACCCTTATATTATTCACTTTCCTTTTCTCCAATCCACCATTGACTGGGTCATAAGAAGCCTCTTCTTCTAGAAATCTAGCTTCCATTCCTCCATCCACTAATCTTCCTCTACCATAAAATTGATATTCATATACCAACCACCACCCTCTCATTAGAAACAACTTCAATATCTTCCTCCTTCACAACCACCCATGCAAGTCGATACCATCCTCCCATACTCAATCAAAAATCCAACTCAATACATCCATATATTTTACCCCTAAGTAAACCCTCTTACATCAACAAACCTCTCTCCAATAGGCCACAATAGGATTCTTCACCACTCCACCATATTGGATATCCACCCATTCTACCATATCATCTATCAACCCACCTACCTATTCTTTAGTTGAACAAATATTAGGGCACATTCATATACCTCTACAATAAGGATACATAAATTAGGTGTCAACACAACAAGGATATACTCAGATATCCCAAAAACATCAAGTTTCTAATCAAATACCAAGTTAGCCAAGGCATACTCAAGTGCCCCAACAATAGTAGGTGCACAATTAGATGCTACCTCAACAAGAATATTCTCAAACATCCCAATAACAACCATCACATAATCAAGTTCCAAATAACCAAGGGTATACTCAGATACCCCAACAACACTAGGTGTATAATAAAGTGCCTAATCAAAAAATATATGCTCAAATATCCCAACACCAACAAGCACACAATCAGATACCCAATAAACAAGGGTATACTCATATACCCCAACACGAATAGGCACACAATTAGGTGCCCAATTAATAAGGCTATACTTAGATACTCTAATAATAATAGGTACACAATTAGGTGCCTAATAAAAAAGGGTATACTCAGATACTCCAACAATAATAGGTACACGACCAGGTGCCGGTCTCTTTACTGTAGAGTAGCCAGGCTTGGATGGGCTAGAACTGCCCTTTTTGAGTGGTTAGGACCACTACTTAATCTTGGAGAGATCCAAGAGGATTCATATGGTCTATGAATGTGTCCATATGGATAGTCTCCTAAACATGACATATTTTAGGTGTCTACAGATGCCCATTTTTGGGATGCATTATGGGAAAAAATAGTGCAAAGCAAAAATAGACCACCTAGGGTCACATTGTAGGTTGGATAATGATCATTGATCTGATCAACATTGGATACCCCAGTCATGCAGGAGGTATGCATCGTAGAATCATTGCTTACAACAGGGTGGAAGGCTTAAAATTATGGAATTTTGCACTCCTTCATCAAGCGATCGGGTAGCTTCAGTACTACTATAGATCCGAAAGGAGGAGAGCTATAAACTTAACTGTCATGTTTGCTTTTTTCCCCAGCAAAGGGTAAGCTTATGATAGTTGTTGGCAATGATTCGTAGGATGAACGCAATTTGACATGATTGATTGATATTTTGTTGACTTTGATTATGATTGTTTGAGAATTTTTACTACCCCCTCAAGCAATGAGTCGATGAGGAAAGGTAAATTAATAAAGTGACAAGTCGCTTGACCAAGATGAATGATTTGGACCTCTTTAGAGGGTTGATTTTGTTGTTATAGGGTTGTTCCCATCTAGGTGTGATTTCAACCATTTTTGGTAATTGCACATCCCCATCCCTTGGGGCGGTCCAGCCGCAATGGCCTTCTTAGGAAATTAAGATGTTAGCAATTCTATTTAAATCTATGTTGAATCACTATATTCTATAGGAGAAATGAGATGTATCCTTACTCCTGTGGGGTGATCTGGTCGTCATGGCCTTCTTTGGGTTTGAAGTGCAGCATCTCAATTCTACCATAACTATTTTTCCCCAAGTTGCCTTATGGTAATTTTATCATCTTGCCGATTTACATGGAGTGCTAGTCACTGAAATTTCCAAGTGTATAGAGCAAATAACTGAATACGAGGCTCAATTGGGATTTTTCTGATTTGATTTTGTTGGTGTTAATATGAATTTTATGATGTTTTTAGATTTTGATATATGTAATTTTTTTTTGTTTGTGTGCATATTTTGGTTGTTTTGGACCACTAGGTATGCTTGAAGGCCTATTTTGAGGTGCTTTGCAATGAGAAATTGAGTAAATTTCTCCCTACTTGTTGGCTCCTATCAGATCCAAAAACCCCCAATTGCTTCTCCTTGACTGCTATCAGGTCCGACAGCCAAAAAATGAGGGCCATTGATGCCAGCGGTGACCAAGGCATGAGTGGAAAATATAAATTAAATTTTAGGGTTTTAACCTTCATTATTTTTAGCTGGCAATTTTGCTTTTGGAGCTCTAAGATGAGATAGTGTGATTGTGACGTAGAGTGCTGCTAGATTTACTTTTGAATTGGATGACATGGCCGAGAAAGAGGAGGCTTCTTCGAGTGGAGGAGCTGGAGCTTCACATGTATTCTGCCAAACCCTTATCTTATTTTTTTAATTTAATTTGGTAAAAGAAATCCAATTAAGTAATGCAGTAAAGAAACCTCACTAAACTCATCGAAAATGAACATAACCTGTCACTAGGTCTAGGCTAGGTTTAGTTTTAGTGGGTCTAGGCTAGTTTTAGGATTTGTTTAATTTTTTATGCTTTTTGGCCAAAGGGGGCACATCGTTGGCTTGTCACCCACTAGTTGTTGCTGCTCAAAACGGCTAGCCTGGCCTGAAGCTGGCCAATATCACCATCAAAAACAATTTAAAATCCAACGGTAAATTTTTTTACCATTGGAAACTGGTCATTTTCGACTTCAGTAGCCACTTTGTGGATACTCTAGGCATGAGCGACCAAGAGGCCTTAGGTTGATTTTTTTATTTTTGTGTTTTTGAAGCAATTTAATTGATTATTTTACAATTTTGAAGTGTAATTCTTGATTTTTATGAATTTTTGGGTGCATTCCATTACTATTTTAAAAGCTTTAGATTCTTATTAGATTATCTTATATAATTTTTGTTTTATGTATTTATTAGCTTATTAGTGCATTTGATTTAGACATATTTTACACTTCTAGATTTTTTTTGCGTGGGCCCAGGACCTACAGTTGCTTGTGGATCTATTGCCTACCCTGCATGACACAAACTGGTGTTGGGTCGATGCTCATGGCCTTCATTATGTTACCATACTTTTGACAATTATGTTGGATCAGGGCTATTTGATTGCCCTGGACCATAGATGGGACCTTCAGACTAATACCTTTCATCTCCCCACCAGTGAGATGACTATTACACTAGAGGAAATCTACAGTATCTTCAGGATCCCTTTTTATGGAGCGTCTATCATGTCTTCTTCCACTGACACCTGAGATGTATTCTTTGCATGGGTCTTTGGGAGGCATGCCACCACTGCTTTTTGGGATACTCAGTCTAGCAAGGTATCAGTTGCTCGATGGTACCAGGAGGATGTCTTCTCTCATAGACATGCTGTGTTGCTGATGGTCATTTGCAACATCCTTATTCCTAACTGCTCGAGAGTGAGGTTCACATGGAACATCCCAGCCATGGTTTAGGACCTAGTGGACAGTGAGGAGCCTATTATCTATTCTTGGGAGCATGTACTATTGGTGTAGTGCTATAATGAGTTATACTAAATTCAGTGCTATGGTTGAGCCAACATTACCTTTAGCTTGATCCTCTATATTTTGGGATGGGAGCACATCAAGGTGTACCATCTAGTAGGTCTACCTATTGAGTTCACTAAAATTACAAAGGAGTCTCAAAGCTATGGGGATATATGTCCTTGAGAGTGCGAGGAGCATAGGATTCGATGACGTACGAGAGATCTCTCTCACTACATAGCATCTCTGATGGGTTTGTAGGCGCAGGATGTCATTTGGAGGCCTTAGTTTGACTGCCCTGCTTGGAGGGATCTAGTTAGTTTCATCGCTCAGACTCGACACGATTGATGGGTTATCGATCGCAAGGATGGTATTTGGGAGTTCTATTATTCTAGGGTGCTCCTATAGTTTGGCATTCAATGGGATGTCCCACTTGATCTAGTTGTATACCATCAAATTGTCTTAGAGAAGAACCTTCCACTGCCTCGAGTTACAACAGTTTCAGAGGAGGATGACCCTCCTACAATTAATTTGAGCATAGCAAACACTAGGGTTACAAAGGCATATACCCACTAGTGGGGCACGTGATTGTGGTAGGGTGGTGGTCACCTAGGATAGCCTGTGTATGAGGCAGATGTTGAGGATCCTGATGGACACTGAGTGTAGGCTTGGACAGAGGGCTGGGGGTAGGCAGAGTAGTAGGTGGGGGAGCAGGTGGTAGAGGAGCAAGTTACCCCTGATGAAGACAAGGAGTTAGCTCTTGAGGATTAGGATTCCCCTCTCTAGGATCAGCTACACTAGGTTGAGGTTGAGCTCCAATCTTCACAAATTTAGGTATAGCAGTGGGATGCCACCATTGCTTTTTTCCAAGCACAGGTAGCTCAAGTCACTACCGAGAAAGATACCGCATGGGCCCAACTTATGACTACTACTTCCACAGTGTAGGCTCCTACAGGTGTGGATACAGGGACTGAGGTGAGACAACTACATGGGATAATATAGGATAACAAGGGCCAGATGACATTAGATATCACTTATATCATCACTCAGTGATCTTAGGTTTAGATACTAGGTGCCACTCCTAGGGATAGACCCACAATAGGGGGATAACAACACAGTATGTGGATGACATCAGGGCAGTCTTCAGTTCGACCCAACCAGAGGACCAAGACTCATACATAGAGGACTACTAGGGCCAGCTACCATCATTCGCATTGGGACAAAGTTGAGGACAGAGGTGAGGTCAGGGGTGCAGGCCCAACTTGATGATCTTGTTGGATTGGTTATATTTTTTAGTGTAAGTTTAGGTGACCTACAAAGTTGTAGCCCTATGGTAATTTTATACCTAAATGTACTTATTTGACACACACTTATAAGATATCTAGACTTTGAGACTCATTATGTGTATCTTTCATGATTATGTTTTTATGTTTATGTGATGCAGTATCATGATATTATGTGATATGATGTGATGTGATGCTTTAGATGTTATGATGTGTATGTGTAGGTGGACTACTTTATGATTTTATGCTATATGGTGTGGTGTATATGACTTATGCTTTATGATGCATGGATGATTAGATGGCATGACCTAGATGATGCTGATGAATGCATATATGGATGCAATGTTTATGCATGTTTACTTTTGGTCTATTGTATGCATCTAACTTATGTTGTTATGATATGGTAAATGAAAATGTGTTATGCAATATGTTGATGATCTAATGTGAATGAACCTATATGCTTTAATCACTTAAAATATATGGTATGATGTGACATGGTTTTTCACAATATAATGGACAACACCACATAATGTATAAAAATAATGAATAAAAAATAACTCCTTTAATAAGAATTAATCATTTAAACATCCAAATGTGAGATGATATGATGTGATATATATGTACTTTCTTGATTAGCTTCTATAAATTAAAATATATGCATAAAATAGTCAGTGGCCATCTAATATCATTGCTGACATTCATTCGGTACCTATCCTATTTTATGGACACATTTAAACGAATAAAATTTCTAAATAAAGTTGATGATGCGAGTGATGATATGAGTTGTTGCTATGAGGTGATTTTTGAGGTTTTCCATGAGACTCAAACACCCTAGTTGCTTCATCAAAATTTGTATACTAATCATAAAAAGCTTCTAAAGGATAAAGTTTTTGTTATAAAGACCTGGATACTCATTATCGTTGTGTGTGCAAATGAATATATTATATAGAACATAAGCATGCCCCAGTGCCATATGGGATTCATTCAGTCCATTGTTGCATTAGAGATCCTCAAATGTTTATCCAGATCCTATGTTGGACTTTGTTGGATTAAACCACTAGGCGGTACAAGACACCTAATGCTAGCTCTTCCACATGCAAATATTGGTTTGTACACAAGCAATATGCTAATGTGACAGACATATCATCATGCGTAAGAATACCTTACGACTCATCCATGCTGAGAATTCTAGGAATTCAAGTTCAATACTCCCTTCTTTTCTTCATATTTATTTGGGATACTTGCTCATGCTTAGTGATGAAAATCACTGTTTATTTTGAATTTTTTTTTTTTCTTTTGAGCAAGGAATTTATGTAGCGATGATAATCACTATTTATTGTGCTTTTGAATTTTTGATTTATTTCAGGATTTTTACTTGTTTTGATTAAAGTAAGGGATTTCTTTGGGTAGGGATGATCTTGTCCTTTTGCCAATTCCTAACATTTCCAAACCGATCGCATAGGGGGATGAGCAAGATATAATTTTCACCTAAGGATACCTAATACCACTTCGTAGTGTTCATATTTCTCTTGTTCCAACTAGGATTTTAGTGTTTTGATTAGTGATAGGATTTTGAAATATACCAAGTGCTATCAAAATTAAACCTCACCTATTAGAAGCTAAGATGGCTTTCTACAAATTTTGATAAAACCACTAGGTATGGTTGAGTGACCGAAAAACCCTAGTATGTTCCTCATAGCAATAGGAGGGGTTGTGTTGAAAGACACAATTACACACATGGGTTATGGATGATGATGGATTTTGAATATGCATGACTGATGTACAAACGTGGTATCATTTTTAAGATTGTGAACACAACCTACTAAATGCAAATGCAATGGATGGACATGCCTAAGTGCAATGCAACTATACAGATGCAAAGTGCAAATGCATAATGCAAATGTTTTTGTATTTTTTATGCTTTCAATTATTTTTTAGTATTTATTATTATGAATGTTTTTGAACTTTTTGACTTTAAATTATTTTGAGTATTGATTATTATAAATGTTTTTGAACTTTTTTATTTTAAATTATTTTTGTGCTTTTATGTTTTGCTTCTGACCAAAGGCCTTATGGTGCCTTAGGGGCTTTTTGTGAGTTGACCAAAGGGCTTTAGGATGCTTTTGGAGATTTTTGTGAGTTGACCAAAGGGCTTTAAGAGGCCTTTGGAGATTTTTTTGAGTTGACCAAAGGGCTTTAAGATGCATTTGGAGATTTTTATGAGTTGACCAAAGGGCTTTAATATGCCTTTGGAGTTCTTTATGATTTGACCAAAGGGCTTTAAGATGCCTTTGGAGCCTTTTGTGAGTTGACCAAAGGGCTTTAAGATGCCTTTGGAGATTTTTGTGTTTTTACCAAAGGACTTTAAGATACCTTTGGAGCCTTTTGTGAGTTGACCAAAGGGATTTAATATAACTTTGGAGCTTTTTGTATTTTCTTGTTTGTTTGGATTTTTATGATTTCTATTATTTTTGAAATTTTTGAAATTTATTTGAATGTTTTTGATATTTTGTTAATTTATGTGTGGAATGCCTTTAAATGAATAATGTTGAGAGGCTCTGGCTCCTCAACACCTTCTAGCATTGTTAGGCGATATGCCCTAGGTCCAATATTCTCAAAGATGATATAGGGACCTATCCAATTGGCCATAAATTTATCTCGTATATGTGATGGTATATTTGAGTTATTTTGGTTTTCTTTAAGCACCATATCACTAACCTTAAAGTCTCTTAAGTGGACTTTATTGTTATAATATTGTGTTAGATGATCCTGATAAATGCAAAGGTGCTCAAGAGCATTGATGCGACATTCATCCAGGAGGGTCAATTTATCCAAGAGAGCCTATTGTGTAGTGTCGTAATTGATGAACTCTTTCAATGTGACGTGCAACATTGAAATTTCCAACTCTAAGGGCATAATCATCTCAGCACCATATACAAGTGAAAACAATATTTCCCTAGTGGGCATCTGCATGCTAGTTCTGTAAGCCCATAATTCCAAGGGAAATTGCAGATGCCAGTCCTTATGATTCTCTTTCACCATCTTCTTTAATATGACTACTATTGTCTTGTTAGAGGCCTCTTCTTGCCTGTTAGCCTGCATATAGTATGGTGTTGCAAAACTATGTTGAATGTTGTATTTGGTCATTAAATATCACATATTTTTATTTTTTAATGACGAACCATTATCCATGATTATCTTTAAGGGTACCCCAAAATGATAAATGATGTTGTGAATTATGAACTCCACAATTTGAGGTCCAATAGCCAAGGTTAAGGGGACCGTTTCCACCCATTTGGTGAAGTACTTAGTGACTGTTAAGATAAATGTATATCTGCTCGAAGATGGAAGAGAAATATTTTTGATCATATCAAAACCCCACTAAGGAAATGGCCAAGCCACCTGAATGGGTTGTAATGCTTGATATGGCAAGTGCATCAGATTTGCATGCTATTTATATTTAACATGTTTCTTGATATACTCGTAGTAATCATTCTCCATGGTGGGCTAGTAATAACCCATTCAAAGGATGTGTTTGACAATGGCCATGCTACTGAAGTGTCCACCGCATGTACCATCTTGAGCTTGCAAAATTGTCCAAGATTATTCTTGGGGTTGTAGGCAACAAAGGAGGACTTCATCGTAACTTTGACAATACAATATGCCTCCTAGCAAGACATATCTTGTCACTTTTTTCTTGAATGCTCATATTTTGACATGTGACAGTCCCTGTGGGACAATTCCCAACCTAAGGAACTCTTGTAATTGGGATAGCCAATCTTGGTAAGCTACAACCTCAATAGATAAGATGAATTTTTCCTCCTACAATTCAATTTGCACAAATGCAGATTGAGAAACAACCTTATGGCGAATGGTGGTACCATTCTCTGTAGGACCCTGTGAGATCAAGGACCCCCAAGGTGCCTTCTCTAAGAAGTATTTGGCTTTATAGAACCATTTATGGTCTATATCTATGTGAATCATGTTGACTGATTGCTTGTTATCCAAAGCCTCCCATTATATTTCTGAGTGTGAGAGCATTTTCACATGAAGGGTAGTGAAATCAAAAGATGGATTTTGAGGTATCAAGGATCCCAGAGATGCCATGGTGTCTACAATTTTTTTTGACAAATTAGGGATTGCCTCTAAGTCATACCATTCTAGTTTAGCTATATATGTGTCAACAAAATCCTTGTTGGATTTCAGGATTGGGTCTCAATATTGAAATAGTCCCTTGACTTGGTTGACTATGAGAAGGAAGTCACCGAAGATATTTAGCCTCTTGATTCGCATGGTGATGGCTATTTAGAGACCCAATATTAGGACCTCGTATTCAATGTTTTTATTAGTGCATGGGAAGTATAGCTTGAATGATAAGGGCATTAGAGCACCTTGTGGTATGAAAAATACAATCCCTATATTGCCTCCTTGCTCACACTTTGAACCATCAAAGAATAGAGTCATGTCAGCTTTATTTTTTGGTTCTTTAGGTTCAGGTGCATTTGATAATGCAAAGACAACATCATTAGGGAGTTCTATGGTGAGGGTCTATTTTTCTGAAGGGGAACCTATACTAGCTAATCAGCTATGACTTATCCCTTGATGGAGTTTTGGCTTATGAATTCTAGACCGAATTCTGTCAATAACATGATCCACTTTGTAGTATGTGTGTTATGATATGTCTTGCTCATTATATACTGTAAAGGATTTTGCTTGGATATTACATATGTTGTATGGCTCAGCATGTAGTGGCACAATTTCATGGTTTCAAAGACAACTTCTAAGCACAACTTTTCTATGTATGCATATCCTATTTCGTAGCTCACCAAGGTGTGGCTGATGTAATATATCGCTTGTTCCTTGTATTTCATATTATTTGAGCCAACATGGTGCCCAAAGCGAAGTCTATAGTGGATATATATAGCATGAATGGTATGTCTAGCCTTGGTGGATCTAGGACCAGCGGTGTTGCCAGGTACTCCTTGATTCTAGAAAAGGCTTGCTGATGCTCTTCATCCCATCGGAATGGGATTCCCTTGTGTAGCAATTGATTCATGGGTCGACATTTATCTAATAGTTGTTTGATAAATTGCTTTATGGATGCTACTTTGACCTATAGGCTTCTTAGTTATTTGATGTTTATAAGTGGGACCATTTCTAAGATAGCCTTTACCTTTTTTAGGTCTAACTCTATGTCTCATTTAGAAATGATGAATCCTAAGAGTTTTCCAAGAGTTATGCCCTATAGCCTTAGGGATATTCAAGTTCCCTATAGCTTTTGTGGTGATGATGTTGATAGATGAGCCTGTATCGATCAGAACCCGCTTGAAGGGTATGTCATTGATTGATGCAATAATATGTAGAGGTATATCTTCTAGGGTAGTAGGAACTACCTTAATTTATTGATCATAAAAGTGGATCACGAGCTCTTGACACTATTGCACTTGCCCCAAAAAATATGTGAATGCATATGGGTTTTGAGGCTGGAGCTCGATTGATCTCAAAATCTCCATCAAGGTCTCCCTATGCTTGGGATATTGTTGTATGAGCTCATAAATTGGTAACTTAGCTGGAGTCATTTGTAGATTTTTTTCCAATCTACTCCAGGTCTTGTTGGTGGACCTAGAGGATTGTTTTGTACCTGTCTCTATTGAGGTGTAACTGGGATATTAATGGGATCCACTGGAAGCTATGGTTGCCCATATATCTAACTCTTGGTTGCCATGTTGACTATCTCAACCATTCTAATGCATCCCTGAATGGGTGGCTCAACTCGTACCTAGCTAAATTGGGCACCCTGATCTCTAGGGGCTTCATGATTTGGCAATGGGTTCCTGAATATACCCATATCTCTGTTATTGGGAGCTAGTAGGTTGTCAACTTTTAGCTCTCCATTTTCAATCATGTTTTGCACAACATTCTTGAATCCAATGCAATTTTTATGTCATGCCTTTATATCCTATGATATGGGTAGTATTGATCTTCCCTATATCCCTTTAGTTTGGGATGGTTAGGGTCAAGAAGTTGTACGTCAAGAAATCTTATCCTCTGTTCCTCACTCAACTGATTAAATATCAACTACATTGATTCGTTTAGAGGCATAAAATAACGAGGTGGCCAACATTATTTGTTTCAGCCCTGGTTGTTCTTAGGGTCATAGTTTGCTTGTGAGGGGTGAACCTAATAATTTTGGGGTTATTTCCCATTCCATTCCTTTGACATGGCCAATACAACTTGATTAACTTGAGCATGATTGCCCTGCTTATGCTTATTCTTGTCATTTCGATTGTTCTTGCTCCACTCTTTCTTGTTGTAGAGCTTGAGGTCTCTTTTATTGACCTTTATATCTTAAATAAGCTTGGATTAAGCCAAGGATTCTTTGAATGATTCATATTATTGTAGTTGCTATAACAAAGAGATATGTTTTGCATAGTTCTTTGTGAACATTTCGATAAGCTCTTCAGTTGGGATGAAGAATGATAGTTTTACCATGATTTTTATCCACCTATCCCTATAGTCCATCACTGTATCATCATCATACTATTTCAAGTTAGCTAGATAAGATAGGTTTCACCTTCTTCTTGGTACCAAAGGAGAATCATTCAAGTAATGTATTTACCAGTTTATCAAAACTATCGATGCTATGCTTGGGCAACTGATTAAACCATTGAGTCGTTCTGCTTGAGAAAATTATCATGAAGGTTCTCAACATTAGGGTGTCATTATGCTTAAGGTGGAAGTACATGTTCATGAATTTGGTCACATATTCTTGTGCATCCTCCTCTCCCTTAAACTTGTCCAGTCTAGGTATCTCAAATTTCCTAGGATACATAGGACTCAAAATTGAGGGGCATAGAGGCTGGATGTATATCTTTCTCAATGTTGGCTTATGTCCTCCTATGTCCTGCTTCTCGAGAGACTTGACTCTCTTAGTGAGTGCTTGGTATACCTTCAAGAAAATAATCTTGTGTTCTTGAAGGTTTGCTCAGGGTGGTAAGGGAGGTAATCCTATGTTTACCCAATTTGGATGTTTGTACTCATCTCCCATAACCATGGATGGAGGTTCAGGATATGTTTACTCCTATTCTTCCCTCCCTACCTATTCCTCATTGAATTGCATTTGTTTGAGGTCTAGGTTTTGTTTATATTTTGAAGTGTGGTAAGCATACTCATTTCCTTGCCTAGTTCTTCTCTCCTATTGAGAATCGGTATTTCTCTCCTATCGGTATCTCTCACCACCTATGTGTGTGTCTGCTTGAGCTAACATCTCTGCTATCTCCTCATTCTTAGCTCTTTCTTCTCTTAATAATTGTTATTTTAGGTGCATGCACCTATTTCTTTTCTCTTCTTGCTTAAGAGCTTCTACATACTCTCGCTCGATGCGTAACACTTCCTCTAACCTATGTATACGGTCAAATTGGCCTGCTACTGAAGGTTCATGCCTTTTTAACTCCATGTGAGGAGTTCTAATGTTTAGGCCTCTAGGGGATGCTCCTACATTATGCTTTCCCTAGTCCACTAGGGTGACATGTTCTATGTACTATATTATGAGTTGAGTACTGCCATGATCAGAACTAGTGTATGTGCTACAGGGTCACTTTGAAGCTTCCCTTGGTTCACTTGTGCATCTAGTAGCTATGCTACATGATCTTTCTAAAGTTAAATTTTTGGTAGTAATACTTCTTGGATCCAATATCGAGGGGACTCGATCCAACTCATTAATTTGTTTGGTTCTCCATGGTTGATCCCATAGAATCCCATTGGCACCAATATGCTCATAATCCAAGGGTATCCTCCCATATGTAGGGAGGTTGTAGGATGTTCTGGGTCTACGACTGGATGCAGCCCTAGTATATTACTTCTCATTAAGATGATATATCATATGTGTATCATGTGAAGTTTGGGGTCTTGAAACCCCTGCATACCTATGTGATGATGGAGGTCTTGATGCCTCCTCATGCTGGCATGATGATGGAGGCCTTGAAGCCTTTGCATATCTGTGCAATGAAGGAGGTCATGATGCCTCCACATGTTAGTGTGATGAGAGAGGTTGTGATGCATTCGCTTGTCTATGCAAATAGGAAGGCCTTGAGGTCTCCTCATATCTGTGTGATGAAGGAGGTCGTGATGCCTCCATGTGCTTGAGTGATGAGAGAGGCCATGAGGCCTTCTCATGTCTATATAAAGAGGAACCAGGATGTGGCTCTCTTATTGGGATTTCTTGAGGAGTCCCCCCAAGGATTTAGTTGTTTCCCCTAAGACTTGTAAAACTTTTTTTGATGACACTATGGATGGGCGGCTCAATGCCTATGTGATTGTGAGTGTGTGGAACATATGTTTCTACCTCGGTGGTGTACTGAGGGTGGTTTATCTGAGTGTATATCATGGTGACTTATGAGTTATCTTCTTAGGTAGATTCAAAAGCACACAAAAAAAACAAACAGATGTTTATCTATTTTAAAAGCAAGTGACTGTGGATGATTGAGAGTAATTTTTTTGAGAAAAAAAGCAAATTTTGGCATTATTATAAAGGTGCATTTTCGGCTGTGCCCAACACCTAGTGGTTTATTTTTGTGGGCACTTTTATGTTGTATGTTGCATTTTTTCTTCTTTTGCACTACATCATTAAATTTAAAATCAAATTCACTCCCTAAGTCCTCAGAATGATTAAAACACATCTGTGCAATTTATTGTAGTGCAGCATTTGGTATTTGTGATACCTTTGGCCAGAAATTATAGGTAAAGTTGTCATGATTGCACTACTATATTCCCTGCCTAATATAGCTGCCACAAAGACATCTAAGATTGTTCTCTATTAGACATCGACATCTAAGTTTGCCATTTTGCTATTTTTTTACCCCATCCACTATCCCAATCACTCTCGTGTTTGGGCTTAAATCCAGATGAAAGTTCAGATATCCAAAGTGTATAGGGGAATTTATGCCCTACGCATGTGGATTGAAGGCTTTATAAGGTTGGTGCCATCAATGAGGTGATTCCCTTTCAGTACCGCCTAAGTACCACATATCATATAATCATTAAAATTACCTATAGTCCCCCTCACGTAAGGGAGGGTAATTTTTCTAGTTTTTCAAAATACCTATAGTCTCCCTCATGTAAGGATGGGTATTTTGTATGGTATAATTATTTGGAATTAAGGTATATCGAAGGGGTGACCATTTGGTGTTATAAGGAACCTTCACAATGTTTCCAAAACTAATTACTGATGCTCATCAGTTATTGAAAGGTCCAAACTATACACCATGGAAAAATAAATCAAGGCAATCCTAGAGATGGATGATCTTTGGGATATTGTGTCTGGAACAATAGTAAGACCTTAATCTTCAGTTGGAGCCACAACTCTAACTACTGATCAGAAAGACTTTGAAAAGAAAGATAACAAAGCAAAAGTGCTCATTTTTCTTGTTGTTTCTGATGAAGTTCAACCTCATATTGCTGACTGTCCAAATATTAAAGTGGCATGGGATGCCCTTAAAACTATATATGAAGGAAATAATGATTCCACCATTCTATTTCTTCAGTCTCAATTACATAGTCTTAGCATGAAATAAGGAGAGACATTTGAACTCTTTCTATGTAGAGTGTCTGAGTTGAAAGGAAAATTGGATTCCTTGGAAACACCAGTTGATGATAAGATACTCACCTCAGTGGTAATGAGATCTCTTCTAGATTCTTTTAAAGTGTTGATCACCTCACTTCATGTATCATAGAGAAAAGTTACCCTTGTTGAGTTGGTAAATTTGCTTCAAGAAGAGGAGGCATGCCAACTACAACAAGATGATTCTTCTAACACTGCCCTATACACCAACAAGAAGGGGCAAAACAAGAAGAAGGGTAATTTTTATAAGGGAGGGAGTTCTCAAAAGGATTCACAAGGAAAACAAACTCAACAACTTCAACGAAAAAAGAGATATTGCAAGATCTGTGACAAAGAAGGTCATGACACAAACAAATGTTGGCATAAGAATAAACAATCAAAATAGAAATGCCAGAACAAACAAAAAAAGAATGAACAATAGCAAGTGAATATTGTTATTGAGTAATATGACATAGATTCTGAGAGAGCACACAAAGAGCTCATGACTACCATAGTATCAAAGCAAACGGATCCTATTTGGTATGTCGATTCTGGAGCCAGTAAGAACATGACTGGTGAAAAATCATGGTTTTAGTTTTTTGAGGCCAAAGAGGGTAAACCTATCACTATTGCTGATGATAAAACCTACAAGGTTTAGGGAGAAGGAACAATTTTTTTACTCTTCCTAATGGAAAGTGCCAGATTGAGAAGGTTCTCTATGTTCTAGGATTGGCAAACAACTTGTTGTCAATCACATAAATTCTGTACAAATATATGGTTGTAAAATTTAGTGTTGAGGGGTCAAGAAGTGTTGTTATATCACCAGGAGGGGTAAGAAAATTGCAACCACTTCATATAAGCATGGCTTATTTGCCTTAGATACTATCTCTTCTCCAGATGTCGCCATGATTGTTTCTACAAAGGAGGCAACTTCCCTATGGTACAAGAGATATGGACATATGATTTCCGGGTACTTACTTGAGTTAAGTATGAAATGGTAAAGGGTATTCCTTCCCTTTCTACCACATTTTCAGTTTGCTCTAACTGCTTGGCAAGAAAGCAACATAGAGTACCTTTTGAAAGGAGTTCTACAAGAGAAAAGAAACCTCTGGAGTTGGTTCACACTGATATGTGTGGTCATTTAACTCCAAAAAATTGTGGGGTTAAGAGGTATTTTTAGTTATTCATGGATGATTACTCACGAAATATGTGGGTTTTCTTTATTCAACTAAAATCTAAAGTATTTGGTTTCTTTCAGCAATTCAAGAAATCTGTTGAAAAGGAGTTAGGGACTTCTATAAAGACCCTCTACTCAGATCGATGGGGGGAGTTCACATATAAATAATTTTTTTAGTTCTTGATTAAAAATGGGATCACACGACATTTGACTACTTCTTATACTCCTCAGAAAAATGGAGCTTCTGAAATGAGGAATCGTTCCATCATGGAAATGGTTTGTTGCATGCTCACAGGACCTAGAATTGGGCAACAATATTGGGCATACGCTATCACCATAGTAGTATATCTATTGAATAGGGCACCCACTAATGCCATACAAGGAATGACTCCACAGGAATCATGGAGTGGAAAGAAACCCTCCATCTCTCATCTATGCATTTTTGGTTGTAAAGCATTCATGCACATACCGAAAGAAAATAAGAAGCTAGATGAGAAAACATTGAAGTGAATTCTTCTTGGGTATGATGAGCACTCTAAGGGTTATCTATTGATTGATCCCTTAACCAAGAAGATACACATAAGTAGAGATGTAGTTTTTTATGAGGCTTTCATATCAGAAAACACATCAGATGTATACCTAGACCTTGTGGAAACTAAGGTTGAGAAGTCTCCTTCATCCAAGGTTGGAAGTCCTTCATCTTCTTCATAAACACATAAGAAGAATTCAAAGTGGTATACAAGTACAATTAGAGACTCTAAACTATCCACTCCATCGGATTTGACATTGGATAGGCCTCGTACTCATAGCATGGCTCGACAGGAGAAAGCTGTAGTAGATATTACTAGGGTTGATGATCTGTGTTAATCTTTTGAGGAACTTTATGTAGATCGAGAGAGAGATGCAAAATATATGGATATTGATGATGACAGGGTGTTTATTTCCTCAATAGATAAACTTGAACCTACGTTAGTTCAATATGCCCTTGGTGAGCCTTATTGGAAGGCCGCTATGGATGCATAGAATAAGTCTCTGATGAAAAACAAAACTTGGAAGCTTGTCGATCTGCCATACAAAAAGAAAAACATAGGCTGCAAATGGGTATACAAAGTAAACTAAAAGGTATATGGGATTATAGATAAGCATAAGTCCCGAATTGTTGCAAAGGGCTATGCTCAAAGATAAGGCAATGACTATGAGGAAAAATTTGCACCTACTGCTCGGATGATAACCATTCAAGTTATTTGTGTTATGGCAGCATAGTATGGGTGGAAAGTGCACCAAATGGATGTCAAGATTACCTTTATAAATGGTTATCTCAAAGAGGAAGTCTACATGACTCAACCTAAAGGATTTGAAGTGGAAGGCCAATAGCATAAAGTTTGCAAATTATTCAAATCCTTATATGGTTTGAAACAGGTCCCTCAGGATTGGTATATAAAAATGGATAATCACCTACTGTAGCATGGATTCAAGAGATGTTCGTCTAATGCAAACCTCTATTTCAAGAATCAAGGCTCTGAATAGTGTTAATTATACTCTATGTTGATGATCTACTCATAACAGGGAATTCAGAAACAATGATCTCTACTGTCAAACAAGTTTTAGAAAATATTTTGAAATGACAGATCTCAAACTTCTCCATTACTATCTTGGTCTGGAAGTGAACTATAAGTAGCACTACATCAAAGTGTCCTAGAAAAAATATGCCAAGACACTACTAGAAAAATATCGCATGATTGACTGCAAGCCGATAGCAACACCAATGGAAACAAGACTTCAGTTATTGTGATATGACAAATCACCTCAGGTAGATGCTAATCTCTATCATCAGCTAATTGGGAGTCTCATATATATGACCAACACTAAGCCAAATATCATATTTATTGTCAACTATATTTTGAGGTTCATGCAGGAACCTAAGACTACACACTGGAAAGCAACAAAGCAAGTTCTTCACTATGTCCGTGGCACAATGGAATATGGCCTAGAATACAAGAAGAACAACAAATTATTCTTATAGGGATACAGGGACTCTGACAATGTCGAATCATATGATGATCGTAAATCAACTTCAAGATATTTGTTTCATCTTGGATCCGGTCCTGTCTCTTGGCACAACAAGAAGCAACATGTGGTTGCTATCTCATCAATAGAGGCAGAATATTGTGCTACACATGAAGCTGTGTGTGAAGTGATATGGTTACGTCGCATCCTGACAAGTATGGGTCTTCCATCAAAATCTTTAATACACTTATTCTGTGACAACGTGGGTGTTTTGAATCTTGTTAAGAATCTAGTGTATCACGAGAAAACCAAGCACATTTATACACAATGCCACTTCATTCGAGATGAAGTACCAAAGCACTGAATCTATATTCAATACATCTCCACCAATGCTCAAGTTGTAGACACATTCACTAAGGCACTTGCATGTGTCAAATTTGAATTGTTTTGTAGCTCTCTATGTATTTCAAAATAATGGGAGGATGATAGTATAGCTAGTAGTTATATGTTTCTTGAAATATTGTAATATGGGGGAATGTTAGAATATATTTCAATATTTATTTCATTAGTTAATTCAATCCTAACGATCTTATATTTTTAGAATTGATTAATTTAGGCTAGTTGTTATTTTGTTACAATTGCACCTATATTGGTCTCGGGTGGTTCCACAACCTCCAAACTAATCCTGGCCCTAATGTATTATTTATACTTCATCAAATAAATCAAATGTTTTTTCACTTCTCACATGTGTTCCCTAAACTGTTTGGTGTGTTTTAATTTGTTGGATAGATAAGCTAATTATCATCATATTTTGCATTTTTTTTTATGGTATACTTAATTGTTTAAGGGATTTCACCTGTACACTCACAACTCGACAACCTTGTGATGAAATCTAGGCCATGTAACCTAAACCTATAATTTGTGGTAATGAATTCTACACACAGTTAGGAAGCATAGGTCCTCTCGGTCCTCACCTAGTTCACCTAAATTCAGTGATATACATCTTTGAGGAGAGATACGTGTAGATTTTCCATGGGCTATGATGGTTCTTGGATCTAGTATTGGCCAAAAATAGAGGGTGCATGGGATTTGAGTTAGCAGATGGAGATGAAAGCCACCTTGTTGGATCTCTACTAGTGGTTGATCATGACTTCCAACTCACTAGCATTTAAAATGGTGTCTGGTGTGTGCGGGTTTATTTTTAATATTACATGTAAACAAAATACAACACCCAAAAAACTTGATATTTCCTATATGTCTAAGACAAAAGTTGTTTTATTTCAGAAAGATGCATGTATTCATCTTATATGATTTTCAAAGGATGCATTCTATTTTATGAATTAATGGCCACTAGCTAGACCACATGTAAGCAAACTAAACACACAGAGGCCTAGCACGTTGGAGACTAGGGTAGACCTTACAAGAAGAGGCTCGTTGTTCCTAGAAGCACCTAGAGAAAACTAAATAAAATCCTAGGAAACATCAAATGCATTTTCTTTTTCCATTTTTCTTTATATTTTCCTAATTAAACTATGATTTTGCTTGTTTTCTAGAAGAAAAAAAAATAGATAGAAAACACAGATAAAATAGAGATTACAACCAACCTCAAATACCACTATGATGATGGAAATTATTCCCTCTGTTGCACTTTGCTACTGGCCATTGTTGAACAAAGTGGCTGATGTTGGTCACTGATAGCAAGAACGGCTAGGATCTATTGGTTGCTATCAACCAGAGTGACCAAAAAATATGGGTCATTATTGGCCATAGCAACTGAACCAACACAAAAAATCTGTAATTGTCAATAAATCACTAAAAAACAAAAACCTAGTGGTTGTCCCATCATTATGACCATCTGTGCAACCTCGAGGAGCATGCACTACAACCTCACTTGCGATGGCAAAATTATTATATCAAATGGAATGAAAAGGCACAAAGCAATATGTGTAACTTGAAAATAAAAATAACAAAGAAGGATCCTCTTTTTATTAATTTCAATAATGAATCTGGTTAAATATTCATCCCTCTAAGGGATACCTAGTTTTTGATATAATCAGTTACAAGTGGAACACATGGTGGATAAATCCCCTCTTAAAGGGGTGGTGTACTTTTGTAGGCTTTTCGATTATGCACATGAACTTGTCTAAGGGCTCACATATGCCTCCTTATCCTTCTCTCATCTAGGATGGATCCTATGCTCTGAATGTCTTAATATGGTCCTCTAAACTTGTAGATCTGCACACACACAAAAACATAAAGTATGCTTAGTATTCTGAGCTACCTCCCTGGATGAGGTTGTTAGTATGAAACCTGATAAGCAAGATAGAAAAGCATAATATGACTAAAAGCAATAATACTAATGAAAAATACGGGCATATCTTAGGGAACAATAATGTAAATGCATACAATAAATCAGATCTATACTAGAAATAAATGCTAAAGTAGAAAGTAATTAAATCTAATGCTAAAACAAAGAAGCTAATGTCAAAACCCTAGGTTATGCCTGTGAGCCACTTTTCAAGATAGTAGCCATGAAATAGACCTTCCTCCTCATGATCTAAGGGCTATAACACCAGGTTCTCTACTCAAATCGATGTTCAAGGGTTGTTGTATGTGTCAAATACATGGAATGGTAGTGAATAGGAAATGTAGTGAATAGTAATGGATGTGAATAGCAGATGCATAGTCTCCCCTCAGTCAGATAGCACTTCGTTGCTCCTTAAGGGTGCGTAGATTCGCTCTCTAATTCATCTTCATTGCATACTCTAAAAATTATGGATATTTTTCTCTCTTTGTGGGAGAGTCTATATGTAGACTTCCCTCTCTTCCAGATCTAGAACTTGGCTTCCTGGAGAAGCTTCAATCCAAATCTCATGCGACTAACACTAAATAAATCAGATCTAGACTATAAATAAATTGGCATTGAAGGGAAAATTAGGAGAAAATCAAGGAACAATAATGTAAATGCATATAGTAAATCAGATCTATACTAGAAATAAATACTAAAGTATAAATTAATTGAATCTAATGCTAAAACAAATAAGCTAATGTCAAAACCCTAGGTTATGCATGCGGGCCACTGTCTAAGATAGAGGCCATAAAATAGACCTTCCTCCTCATGATATAAGGGCTATAGCACTAGGTTCTCTACTCAAATTGATGTTCAAGAGGTACCAGATGTGTCAAATACATAAAATGGTGGTGAATAGTAATAGATGTGAATAGTGGATGCATAGTCTCCCCTTAGCTGGATAGCATTTTGTTGCTCCTCAAAGGTGCATAGATTCACTCTCCAATTTGATAGTGCTTCGCTGCATACTCTAAAAATTTTTGATATCTTCCTCTCTTTATGGAAGATTCCATATGTAGACTTCCCTCTCTTCTAGATCTAGAACTTGGCTTCCTAGAGAATATTCAATCCAAATCTCATGCGACTAACCGTCCTGGGTGGAAAGCATCAGTCACAAACTGGCATTGAAGGGGAAGTTAGGAGGAACTCAAATATTTCCTCACCAAAATCTATCTGTAAACAATTAAAATGTGCAGTCAGACTATGTGATATGGGACCATATTCATGGCCAGACTGTGCATGGTGCTAGTTGCTATCAAGTTTAGTGGCTAGGTGTGGCCACTATAGTCTTCAATGGCTAGATGTGGTAGTCACTTTACTATAGAGTAGCCAGGACTGGATGGGCTAGAACTCCACTTTTTGAGTGGTTAGGACCACTACTTACTCTTGGAGAGATCCAAGAGGATTCATATAGTCTGTGAATGTGTCCATATGGGTATTCTCCTAAACATGACGTATTTTAGGTATCTACAAAAATCACCCATAGCTTCCACCACTTCCACCTACTTATCCTCCATTCATTCTATGACAACTCTTACCACAACCACAATATCCACTTTATCCTACTGAAGCTACCATACTGAGCTGCACATATTGTCAATGCACTACATGATCAATATGATCTCAGTCAATCTATTTATTTCCCTTTGATACATAACACATCCTGGTCACAATCTCATCATTAATCCTGATTATATTGATTTATATCACCTTGCAACCACTCCATATACATACCATTTCCACCCTACCCCACAAGTCCTACACCATGCCAAAACCTACATCCCTCCACCTCATCATTTTGTTGGTTTACATCAAGTAGAAGTCAACAATGATAGTGAAAATCACATGGAAGATATTTCAAATGATCTACACCTCATCCCTGTACCTACACAACTAGAGGATGGATCCCACATGCTGGTGGAGGATACCATTGGCATTGATATTGGCAATGATTCTTAGAATCCACTCATTCTCCAAATTGGGAAAATATTGTCTCTCAAAGAGAATAAACAATTCACTATACTCCTTAATTAGTACATAAACATATTCGTGTGGTCCTATATATTGGATTTTTTATCCAAATATGATGGGCCATAACATAACATTGGATAAATATGTTAAACTCATCAAATAAATATTGAGAAAAATGCACCCCACCATAGCTTTTATGGTAAAAGAAATAATACAAAAACTCCTATACATTGGTGTTATTAAACCAATTGAATACCTTGAATGGGTATCAAATGGTGTTTCTATTGGAAATCTAAAAGGAGGGATACACATATGTACGAAATTTTAAGACCTCAACATAACATGTTCTACATACAAATTTCCTCTTCCAAATATTAACACATTGGTTGACTCATACACAAGTCATGAAATGCTACCCCTAATGGATGGTTTCTCAAGTTACAATAAAATTTGGGTTAAGCCTAATGATCAACACAAGACATCCTTCATCTCTCCCTAGGACACATTCTGCTACAAGGTTATGCCATTTGGCCTAATAAATGTAGGCTCTACATATCAATGCACCATGACCTACATATTCCACAACTACATGCATAAAATTATGGAAGACTATATGGACAACCTCTTGGCAAAATCCAAAAAATAAAAACCAGCACATTGACATCTTAAAAAAAAAAATCAATCGCCACTTAGAACATAATGTCAAGTTGAATCCAAAGAAATGTGTTTTTGGAGTAATTTTTGGAAGCTTTTAGTATCCATTATTTCTTAGTGGGGCATCGAAGTAGACCCTAACAAGGTCAAATCTATCACCAAAATGTTTCCCCCCATGAATTGAAAGCAATTTCATAGCCTATAATTTAAGTTATTCATTGCTTTATTACACAATTATCATACAAATGCAGACCTTTCAATCACTTATTACAAAATTGGGTGGATTTCAAATGGAATAAAGCATGTCATGATACCTTTGAGGACATAAAACAATAATGCATGTCCCCTCCTGTATTAACTCCGCCTCAACTAGAGCTACCATTCCACTTGTACATATCTACCACCAATTTTGTGTTGGGTACTATTTTGGATCAGAATAATGAGGCTCGACAAGAACAAGCCATCTATTACATTAGTTTGAAATTGGTTAGTTATGAAACTTGATATGAGTATATCAAAAAAGTGGTCTTTGCAATCATCTTTTCTACTAAGAAACTCTGATACTATCTAATTAATCACACCACTTATGCGATCGCTAGGGAAAATCCATTACGTTATATGATGGGTCAATCATATCAAAATTCTAAAATCATCAAATGGTTAATATTACTCTTGGAATTCAATCTTAGATTTATACACCAAAAATATATAAAGGGGTAAGACACTGTAGATAAGCTTACATAAGCTACACTCATTGATGACAAACCCCTAATCATTGAGCTTCCCAATGATTCTATCTTCCATGTTTCAAAAAATGAAGAAATTTTTAATGTAGAGGATAAAGTGGACCTAATGCTTTTCTTTGATGGTTCTAAATATGAACAAGGTATAGGTTTTGGAGTTTTATTCTTTACACTACAAGGGATTCCAATCCCATTCTCATTTAAACTCAATTTTCCTTGCATAAACAACAATTTTGAATATGAAACTCTCATCCTAGGTCTAAAGATAGTATTTGCAATGCACATCAAACGTCTCCACATCATCGATGATTACCTCCTAGTGGTTAATTATATAAATGACAAATACAACTGTTACTATGTGGTAGTCAACCAATACTTACAAGTTACAAAAGAGTTGCTATCACAGTTTGATCGATATGACATTGAAGCCTTGCCTATATAAACAAACTAATTCATTAATACTATGGCCTCACTTGCCTTCCTCATTCCCTAAAATTTACATGTTGATACAACCCATATCTTTGTACAAACTCTCTACAAATCCTCCATTTCACCAAAAACCTCAAGCAACAACCCAAATATAGACTTTATTCAAACCAAACCTACTAGTCTTTGTATGTCCCAAATTTAGGACTACCTTAAACTAAGTGTGCTCCCTTCTGATCTATTCTAGGATGCGAGGAAATGTATTAGCCAAAATTCCATTATATATACCTTGTTGGGGTACATTATCTAGAAATGAAGCTATGATGGTATCTTCTTTGATGCCTAGAGCCACAAGAAGAAAACCACGTCATCTTGGTTGCACATGATGATACTTGTGGAGATAATTTCAATGGCATGGCCATCACTAAGTGTATCTTGTGCATGGGTTATTATTGGCCCACTATAGAACATGATTTTTGTACCTATGTCAAGAAATGTGTCAAATACCAACAACACACTAATTTAATGCATTTACCATCACAAGCATTGCAGCCTATCCAATCGATATAGTCATTCTCGTAATGGTACCTTGAACTCATAGGAAAAATCACCGCAACATACTTAGGTAAGCATAAGTTTATCATAATAGCCATAGAATACTTTACCAAATGGGTAGAGGTCATTTTTCTCATCCAAATGATAGGACCCAAAATTGTTGAATTCATTCAACAACATCTCATATGTCATTTTGGAATTTCCTCTCAAATTATTTTAGATAATGACACCTTGTTTAAAAATAAGTATGTTCATGCACTGTATGAAAATATAAAATCAAACACAACTTCTCAAATCCTTATTATCCCCAAGTAAATAGACAAGGAGAAGTAATGAATAAAATAATTTGTGTCATCCTTCGTAAAATTATTGTTGATTCTCATCGTGATTGGCATAATCAAATTCCTTTAGCATTATGGGTATATTGAGTAAGCATTAGAACACCCACTGGGGTAAATCCATTCTCACTTGTCTATGGTTCTAAATCCATCATGGCTCTAGAGTTAGAAATCTCATCTCTGTGAATATCATTATAAGAATTCATCAATGATGACATGACTCGTCAAGATTTTTTAGACCACCTCACATTTCTAGTTGAGCATCGCATAAATACCATTGAACACATGCACATCTATCAAGACTGCATTCATTATACATACAACAACAAAATGCATGAATGAGAATTCAAAATAGGGGATCTTGTACTAAAAGAGAACCAACAAAACCCAAACAAACCATGTCATCTATGAGATAATTTTATTCTCAATTTGCTAGGTCCATATATCAATACTAATAAATATGGTTCAAGTGCTTATCGAATTTCCAACCTTGAGGTAATAGTGGAACCCAAGCCTCTCAACATCATTCATATCCTTGCATTCTACAACTGATTTCATTGACATAGGCTTACAATTTCTTTTACATTCTATAGACACCAAATCCTAGCCACTTGTCATCTATCCACATCATCCAATCACAACCTCCCATTTATATATATATATATATATATATATATATATATATATATATATATATATATATATATATATATATATATATATATATATATTTAATATAAATATATATATGTGAATAGATAATAGGTATTCATCAGATTATAATCTCATCCATGCATATTACTTGATCCATATCACATGTCAAAGTTATAATCTTAGCCATATGTTATGTTATTGAAACCCTAGCATATGGAAGGCAAGTTATAAATAATCATTCATTTTCATGAATGAGGGTTAAGCGGTTAAGTGATTGATCAATTAGATATTTTCTTAGAGAGCTTAAGATTCCTTTGTTCCTCCTTATACAAACCCTAGCATTTTTATAGCATCCTCATCCCCTCACTGCTTTTGTACCCTTCATTTTTGTTGCCCACGACTCCTACAAACCATATTTGGTTCTACAATACTCTTCTCAAAAATCCCTGAATGCCTTCCAACATCCCATGAATGCTACTGAGCATTCTAAAAATTCTATAGGGTGTTCACAGCCATTGCCAAATGCTTCTATGCATTTTCCCTCAATCAATTTACTGCTTCCAAACCCTCGAATGCTTCTAGGTATTCGTATGCCATCAGATCGCAATCACAAAAATGTATATCAAAATCATAGGTGTACTATTGACAAGGTAAAAGGATTTATTATTTACATCTAACATTTTTTATACTCAACTTGTATTTCATCATTACAACACTAGGGTCTGTCGATTTGTTTATTTTTATAGAGCGCCTCATACACTAGAGCCCTCACATATGCTATTGACCTGTTTGGTATTGTTGATCTAATTGCAAGTTACTGTAAATATATTATTGATGGTTTTTGTAGCTAGAGTGGCCCCGTAGGGATACTCAAGCCCACCCACACTTGTTTGGAGTAAAATACGATGCATAAGACACCAAATATTCTTTGTAAATAAGGGTTTTTAAACCCTTCAATTGTAATCATTGTATCAATACACATTATATTGTAACATTGGAGATCAAGGCTCCCACCACATTAATATCAATATTATTTTCTTCATTGTGCAATATATTTTGTGTGTTGATTTTGTTATTGCTATCTTAGTGTTGTTCATTTTTAGCTTACAGATTATATTCCAAAAACAACAAAAAACAAACAAAATACAAAAATAACCACCTCAAAACATAATGTCATACTTCTCTGATAACTTTTATCCTTCATCACCTCTCTTTATTATTTTTCCTATCCCTATTTTATGGTCACACTTAGATAAGCTATATACTTGGGGTAAGTTTCCCATATTCTTCTTTCCTTATTCACCTCACTTTCATCTTCTTCCTATCCCTATTTTATGGTTACACTTATAGTGGATACATACTTGGGATAGATTTTCTCTCCTTTTATTTTTATCTCTTTATTATTTCTCCTATCTCTATTGCATGGTCACACTTAGAGCAACTACATACCTGGGATAGGCTTCTTCTCTTCTTTCCTCTCCTCTTCTTTCTTCACATATTTTTTTCTTTCCCCTATCCCTATTGTATGGTCATGCTTAGAGCAGTTACATACCTGGGATAGTTTCTTCTTCTTTAGATATTTTCACTAGTAACTCGTGTTGATACCACTAAACATTTAAAATTACATAATTCATTGCATCCATGCATCTATCATTTCATGAGACTTCTATGGTATTATTGTCTCCCTTTTTAGATATGTAAATATGCATTAACCAATCATGCTTGGTTCACTTAATCAATGATAGGATTTTTCATGTATATTTCCTATAAATAGGCATCACATCGTCATGCATTTTACTAATGTCTAAATTCCCACATAATGTTTTCATTTGCTTGCACATAGGCATCTTTCATATCATACAACATCATACACTAGTTATCGCAATTGTCATGATGTCATGTTTAATATTAAGCATAGGTTGGTTAGTAATGGAAGTATTTTTTGTTAGTCAACCATTTTAGTTGATCTTAATAAGCTTTATCAAATTTCATTGGATTATAATGTAATTTTAGACTTCCCTTGGCTTACTAGAGTTCTTTTATGAATCAAACACATGTGCAAAATAAAATAAATTTTTAGTTTAGGGAAGACAACCCCTTGTGTACACTAGCCACCAAGTGAAATGTTTCCTCTACTCATCCTATCATTTTTGTGATTCAAACCCTAAGGTTTGGCAAAATAACAAGCTAAAAATAAGGAGAGAAAATAAAACACAACCATCAAAAATATTGAATCCATGAGCTCCTCAAGTTCATTGATCATTAGGCTATAGATGCCTGACTGGTAGTGGAGTGTACTTTAGAATAGATGATATATCTATCGCATTAGCAACCTTTTGTATAGGCCAATGCATACTTGAGTATGATCTAGATTAACTGGGTAAGTTTACAATTGGTTATTCCAACCTCACTCAAAATGGATAAATGAACTAATCACTTTATACACACACAGATCCATGATAGGCTCCACCTCAATCATAATGGTTTAGCTTTAAAAAAAATATCACTTGACTAATATATGGGTTTGATTATTAAAATTATATGTTTGGCTCTCTAGAAATCCCTTCTACCATCTAAAACACCTTCACAAAAGAAACAAACACACATCATGCTTAGTTGTTGGCTAGCAAGTTATCAAGATAAATAGGCATTAAGTCATTCAAGCATCATCATAATAATTTACATTCACATCATGATTAGATTTGCATTATCATACATCTTACATATTCATTGTCTCATTGTATGTTCATATTTCAAATGTGATTGTCACTATGTCATTAATTACTTTTATCATACATGATTGTATAAATCAAATACACACATCCAAAAATTTTGATTATACACACCATTACAAATCTCAAAATATGTATCATTTTCAATTTCATCCATCACATTCATAATAACATATCATACATATATCAAATCAAATATATCTAATCATTATCATAATCAAATTGTTAGCGTACTATTACAATAGGTGTTATATTAGTTAATTTGTTATTTAACTTTAGCACCTTGTTGCAGCGGCATCCTGTTGAGATGCGCCCAACCCGGGCTAATCCAGGAGTGCTGTTTCTGCATGTTGTATTATTTAAACTGCTCTTCAATAATACAATGATGTTCGCACATTTACATGGTACCAGAGCCAGGGGCGAGGTGAGGAGCAGAGCGCGATTTTTTGATTCGGACGCGTTTTTTTTCTCGCAGTCCGTGCGTTTAAAAAAAAAAAAAAAAAAAAAAGGGACGTTCAGGACCTCGCGCAGAGCGGGGAGGAGCCGAACGCGCGTCCAGTTCGCGACGATCGAGCACTGGACGCACGACAGAGGAGCCGAGCGCGGCAGTCGAGGAGGGGAGAACCCCCCCCGCAGCCGCAAACGTTGCGCGCTGGAGGGAGGTCGCGCCACGCGTCCAGCGTACGCGCGCGCCCCCGAGGTGGCCCCGCCCCCTCCCCACCCCCTCCCCACCATCGCGCCCCCCTCCCCACCATCGCGCGACGCGCGATCTACGCGCGCCCGCCCCCACCCACGCGCGACGCGCAATCTGCGCGCGCGCTCCCCGAGGAGGCGCCCCCCCGCGGAGCGGGAATTTAAAATTCCCGCCCGCGCGGGAACCCCGAGGAGGCGCCCCCCCCGGCCCGCCCGCGGAGCGGGAATTCAAATTCCCGCCCGCGCGGGAAATCGGAGGGGGTATAAACCCCCCCCCGCGGATCGCGTCCGCGAGACGCAGCTGTTTGCGCCCCCGCGGGACTCGCGTCCGTCCCGCGCAAACCCCCCCGCGGGACTGCGTCCGTGAGACGCAGTGTTTGCGCCCCCCGCGGGACTGCGTCCGTGAGACGCAGTGATTGCGCAGAAGGGCCGAGGGCCCTCTAGCCCGAATTCCTGCGCGCGGGGCTGGCCCTGGATTTTTTATAAAAAAATAAAAAAAAAAAAAAAATTTCGCTGCGACTTGCAGAGAGGAAGCCGAGCCGGAGGCTGCTGCAGAGGGTGTTGAAAAGGGAGGTGACTTGCTGATCTTTTCGGATCAGCCCCCTGGCTCACGTGGTCGTGAGCCGTGCGGTAAGGCTCAGGGAGCCTACAGGTCGGGGGTTCGAATCCCGCCGACTCCCCCAAGGTATAATTTTTTTTTTTGTCAAAGTTATTTTTTTATTATTATTATTTTTAATTAAAATTTTTAATTTTAATTTTTTTTTAATATAGTTTTTAAACTTTAATAAATTAAATTTAATTTTAATTTATTTTTTCTAAAAGTTTAAAACTATAGAAATTAAAATTATTTATTTTAATTTTAAAATTGATAATAATTATAAAAATGCTTTGTTAAAGAAAGCCTTTTAAGGGGGGATTTTTTTTCAAAAAAATCAAAGGGGGATTGAGAGTAATTTTTTATGAAAAATAGCAATTTGGCATTGTAAAAGGTGCATTTTCGGCTGTGACCGACACCTAGTGGGTTATTCTAGTGGGCATTTTTTTTGTTGTATGTTGCATATTTCATTTTTGCACTATAACATTAAAAATTAAAATCAAACACTCCTTAAAGTCCCCGGAATATAAAACCCATCTGTGCAATTTATTTGCACCGCAGATGCTCGGTATTTGCGATACCTCCGCCAGCACTTACAGGTAAAGCCGTCGTGCTTTGGCTACCGTATCCGCCGCCTAATATAGCCGCTATAACGACGTCTGAGCTTGTTCTCTATAAATCGTCGGGGAGGAATAAGTACGCCATTTTTGCATTTTTTACTCCATCCACTACCCTTTATCGCACTTGTGTTTAGGCGTAAATCCCGACGAAGTATTCTTCATAGTGTTTAGGGGAAGTTACGCCCCACGCATGAGAAGAATCTTCTATGGTAGGTGCCATCAACAAGGCGATTCCCTTTCAGCACCGCTTATGTTCCACGTATCGTATGATCTCTAAAATTCACCTATAGTCTCCCTCACGTAAGGGCGGGTGATTTTTGTTGATCTTTCTAAATACCTATAGTTTCCCTCACGTAAGGGCGGGTATTTTGTACGGTATATTGGCCTAGCAAAAGGTATATCGAAAGGGGGACCAATTTGGTGATATAAGGAACCTTCACTATGGCCGCAGTTGCAAAATTGATGACCGATCCGCATCGCTTATTGAAAGGTCCAAATTATACACCATGGAAACATAAGATGAAGGCTATTCTCCAAATGGAAGATTTGTGGGATATTGTTACTCGGAGTAGCAACAAGGCCTTCACCAACAAAGCAGATCCACGAGTCCTTCAACGAGATCAGATTGCTTTTGACAAGAAAGACAAGGAGAGCAAAGGTGCTCATTTTGTTTGTCTGCTTCCGATGAAGTGCAACCTCATATAGCCGATAAAGCAAGTGGTAAAGAGGCATGGGATGCCCTTAGAACCATCTATGAGGGGAAGAATGAATCCACCATTCTTCATCTTCAACAACAACTTCATAACCCGAGTTTGAGACAGGGTGAAACAGCTTGAACTCTTTCTCGTGCAGAGTGTCCGAGTTGAAAGAGAAATTGAGTTCTCTAGGAGATACTCGTGGATGAAAAGCTTCTCATTTCACTTGTGATGAGAGCTTTACCTTCTTCATTTGACATGTTGATAACCTCCATCCAGGTGTCCCAACGACAAATTACCTACATCGAGTTGGTCAATCTGCTTCAACAACAGGAGGCACGCCAACTTCACAAGGATGATTCTTCCAATACAGACCCTATACACCAACAAGGTAGGGTTCTAGGAAGAAAGGTAATGGGCAAAAAGGAGGCAACTTTCTGAAAGGAGGAAATTCTCAACAGGATACGAAAGGAAAAGGCAAGCAACCTCAACAGAAGAAGAGGTGGTGCAAGATCTGTGAGAAAGACAACCATGACACCAACAGGTGTTGGCATAAGAACAAGCAAAAAGGCCAAAACAAACCACAAAATAAAAACAAGCAACCCCAGGCGAATGTTGCTGTTGAAGAATCTGACTCGTATTCGAATGGGCACACAAGGTGCTCATGACTACCACAGATTCCACTCAGAGGGATCCTATTTGGTATGTCGATTCTGGAGCTAGTAAACATATGATCGGCGACAGATCGTGGTTTGAATCATTTGTGGCCAAGGAGGGCAAACCTGTCACCATTGCTGATGATAAAACCTACAGGGTTCAGTGGAGAGGGTACAGCTTCAGCCACTCTTCCCGATGGCAAGTGTCGATTGACAAGGTCCTCTATGTTCCGGGATTGGCCAACAATTTGTTGTCATGACACAAATCCCGGACAGAAATATGGTTGTCAACTTTCGTGTTGAGAATGGAAAGAAGTGTTGTACAATTACCGGGAAGGGTAAGCAGATTGCAACGGCTTCATATAAGCATGGCTTATTTGCACTAGATGCTATCTCTATTCCACATGTTGCCATGATCTGCCTCTACCAAGGAGGCAACTTCCCTATGGCACAAGAGATATGGGCATCTTAGTTCGGCTACTTACTTGAGCTCAAGCAAGTATGAGATGGTAAAGGGTCTTCCTTCCCTTTCGCCACATTGCCGTTGTGCTCGATCGCTTGGCGGGAAAGCAAAGATAGAGTACCATTTGAGAAGAGCTCTACAAGAGCACGAAAACCTCCGGAGCTAATTCACACCGATCTATGCGGTCCTTTCACACCCAACAAGTTGTGGAGGGAAGAGGTACTTTCAGCTATTCGTAGATGACTACTCACGAAAGATGTGGGTTTTCTTTCTCAAACCGAAATCTGAAGCTTTCGCATTCTTCCAACAGCTCAAGAAATCCGCTGAGAAGGAGTCGTGGGCTTCTATTAAAACCCTCCGCTCGGATCGAGGGGGAGAGTTTACCTCTACTGAATTTTCTCGCATTCCTAGATAAACATGGGATCAAGAGACAGGCTAACAACCGCCTATACTCCTCAGAGAATGGAGTTGCCGAGAGAAGGAACCGTTCTATCATGGAAATGGTTCGTTGTATGCTCACAGTTGCAACTCTTGGGCAACAATATTGGGCGTAAGCCGTCACCACTCGCAGTTGTATCTTTTGAATAGGGCACCCACAAAGGCCCTAAAAGGAATGACTCCACAGAAGCATGGAGTGGTCGAAAACCCTCCATATCTCATCTACGTATTTTCGGGTGTCAAGCTTTCATGCACATACCGAAAGAAAAAAGGAAGAAGCTAGATGAGAAAACACCGAGATGTATTTTTCTTGGATATTCTGAGCACTCTAAAGGATATCGGTTGATAGATCCTTTGACCAAGAAAATTCATATCAGCAGAGATGTTGTCTTTGATGAAGCTTTCACATCACAGAGCACATCTACAGTACACCAGGATATTGTGGAACCAAAGGAAGAGGAGATTCCTTCGTCAACACAGACAGGAGGTCCTTCTACATCTTCTTCACCACCACCGAAGCAGAATCCTAAATGGTGTACAAATACAATCAGAGATGCAAATTTATCCACTCCTCCCAATTTGAATTTGGATAGACCTCGTACACGCAGATGGCTCAACAGAAAGAGAAGCCGGAGAAACCGGTGAGGTTGATGATCTTTGTCAATCTTTTGAGGAACTTTCCGTGACTCCAAGTAGAGAAGTTGAGGATATGGATATTGATGATGACAAGGCATTCATGTCTACCATAGATAGTCTTGGACCCGCATCGCTGCAAGATGCTCTTAGTGAGCCTCATGGAAGGCCGCTATGGATACAGTAGTATGAGTCTCTCGATGAAGAATAAAACTTGGAAGCTTGTTGATCTGCCGCATGGAAAGAAACCTATTGGCTGCAAATGGGTATACAAAGTCAAGTACAAGGCAGATGGAACAATTGATAAGCATAAAGCCCGTCTTGTTGCAAAGGGCTATGCTCAAAAGGAAGGCATCGACTATGAAGAAACTTTTGCACCTACCGCTCGGATGACCACAATTCGGGTTATGTGTGCTATGGCAGCACAATATGGGTGGAAAGTTCACCAAATGGATGTCAAAAGTGCCTTTCTTAATGGTGATCTCCAAGAAGAAGTCTATATGACTCAACTCAAGGATTTGAAGTGGAAGGCCAACAAAGCAGAAAGTTTGCAAATTGGTTAAATCCTTGTATGGTCCGAAACAAGCTCCTCGAGCTTGGTATATAAAAATGGACAATCACCTAATGCAAAGCATGGATTTAAGAGATGTCCGTCGGATGCAAACCTCTATTTCAAGAAACAGGGGTTCCCGAGATAGTGTTGCTTGTACTCTATGTGGATGATCTCGCTCATTACAGGGAGTTCGGAAGATTTGATCTCTCCCGTCAAAAGAAACTTGTGCAAATCTTTTGAGATGACAGATCTTGGACTTCTCCATTACTGTCTTGGTCTGGAATTCAGCCAGAAGGAGCACACCATCAAAGTGTCTCAGAAAAAGTATGCCAAGACATTGCTCGATAAATATCGCATGACTGACTGCAAGCCAATGGCAACTCCTATGGAGAATGGACTTCGGTTATCGCGATATGATGACTCACCCCTGTAGATGGCACTCTCTATCGACAGCTGATTGGGAGTCTCATATATCCGACCAATACTAGGCCGGATCTCGTATTTGCCGTAAACTATCTTTCGAGGTTCATGCGGGAGCCTAAGATTACTCATTGGAAAGCAAAAAAAACGTGTTCTTCACTATGTCCGTGGTACTATAGAATATGGCCTAGAATACAAGAGGAACAACAAATTCTTCTTGCAAGGATACACGGACTCCGACTATGCCGGATCATTTGATGATCGCAAGTCAACTTCCTGGATACATTTTTCATCTGGGATCCGGTCCTGTCTCTTGGCACAGCAAGAAGCAACAGGTGGTTGCTATTTCTTCAACAGAGGCAGAATATCGCGCCGCACGTGAAGCTGTGTGCGAAGTGATATGGTTACGTCGCATTCTAACAAGTATGGGCCATCCATCAAAATCTCCAATACACTTGTTTTGCGACAATCAGGGTGTTCTGAACCTCGTCAAGAATCCAGCCATCATGAAAAAACAAAGCACATTGACACACAATGTCATTTCATTCGAGAGGAAGTTCCAAAGCACCGAATTCAGCTTCAAAGACATTCCCACCGATGCTCAAGTTGCGGACATTTTCACTAAGGCACTTGGACGTGTCAAATTTGAATTGTTTCGCAGCTCACTTTGTATTGCAAAATAATGTAAGGGGATGTTAGTATAGCTATTAGTTATTACATTACCCAAATAATGTAATAAAGGGGGATGTTAGCGTACTATTACAATAGGTGTTATATTAGTTAATTTGTTATTTAACTTTAGCACCTTGTTGCAGCGGCATCCTGTTGAGATGCGCCCAACCCGGGCTAATCCAGGAGTGCTGTTTCTGCATGTTGTATTATTTAAACTGCTCTTCAATAATACAATGATGTTCGCACATTTACAATGTATAAAATAAATCACATCAACATGGATATATATCGCTCAACATCAATGTATACATCATCAAAATTGTTGATTGGCTAAACTCATACACATCATCATCTACACAATAAGATATTGGAATTGATGCACATATGCATAATTTGCATACATCATAATATAAAAATTATGGTACCTCTACCATACCAAAAATAACATCAGCCCTACAGACCATCGAGAAACTTGCCAATCCCCTCATGTCTCTTCACTCCCTCATCATCCCTCCTCTAAAAACCATCACCTCTTTAATTTGATGTTGGTCCTCCTAGGTACGATGCCCTTGGCTCTCTAAATTATGGTCCTACATGATTCATTGATGTTGTACTCCTATCGTTGTGATGTGACATCAAGCTAGAATGTGATAGTAGTGGTAGATGGTTGGGAACCAATAAATCCAAACACACTATTGCATAGGATTTATATCATATAAATTCCTTCCCATACATGTCTAATACCCTTGTAACTACATAATATCAACCTAAATAACTGATCCAACTCCCTCGATCCTTAAATACTCCATCTCATCTTGAAATCACACTCTCTTTGTTACAGAGTCATCTATCCTATGTTATGGCTTGACCACCTGCACTCTTAGCCACTCCATCTCCCTCATATCTCCAATAACTACCTCCACTACATATCACACCATTTTATGGCCTCTCACTCACTCTACAACTTAGTCACCTATAATCTTAGTTGATATGCCTCTCCCCACCATCCTAAAGAACACAAGCTTATACTTAGAGGTGGTGAATAGTATAAGATCAAAAATTTTACTTTTATTTCCAAATGATAATATTAGTAATATCAATGTAGTAAATGAAACAATTCACAAATAATCACACACATGAGAGAGATATTTAATGTGTTTCACCTAATATGGGATACGTCCATGGAGAAAATCTCTTTTAAATATCCTTAACCAAAATCTTGGGAACCAATTCCCTATTACAATATTTATGTGTACCAACCCAAAGGAGACATCAATCCCATATGCTCAAGTTCATGTACCTCTATCCATAAGAGACACCAATACCATATGCTCTAGTTCATGGACCTCTATCCATAAGATACATCAATCTCCTTTGCTCTAGTCAGTTCCAAATCCTGCTCATAACTCTACACAAATCTACTCCAAGCCTCCTCACAAGACTTTCTCAAATCTACCTCAAGCCTTCTCACAAGGCCTGCTCTCAACTCTACATAAATCTGCTCCAAGCCTCCTCACAAGACTTTCTCAAATTTGCCTCAAGCCTTCTCACAAGGCTTGCTCTCAACTCTGCTCAAATCTACTCCAAGCCTTATCACAAGGCTTGCTTTCTACTCTACTCAAATATGCTCTACGCCTTCTCACAAGCCTAGCTCAAATCTGCCTCAAGCCTTCTCACAAGTCCTGCTCCCAAATCTGCTCAAATCTACTCCAAGCCTTCTCACAAGGCCTACTTTTACTCTTTCTTAAATCTATTCCAAGCCTTCTCACAAGTCCTTCTCTCAGCTGTTCTCAAATCTACTCAAAAACTCGGCTCAAATTTGCTCACATAACCTACAAAAATTTACCTACAAGCCTTCTCAAAAGACCTGCTCAAAATAGCTCACAACTACTCACAACACATGCTCAAATATGCTCAACAAATCTGCTCTATCAATCCCAAATATTGCACACAAATGATGTTCAAAACAATGCTTATATCTTTTTAGAAATGCTTTCTTCAATTAGCCAATTCAGACATCTTCTACCTAGAGTTCTTTCAAGAACATATAAATAATAATATGCAATGCAAATTCTCAATATGTTCTCTTCACATTAATTAAGTCTATCACTTTCAAATGTCTCGCATTTATTAAATCAGATCTCTACTTCTTGCTAATTCCTTTCAAATCAAATCAAGATATTGTGTAACTTTACTTCACAAAACTGGTTTATGTTCCTTGCAAATTTGCTCTTAAATATTAAACACAATAATGTACAAATTTTCTTCACAAAACTGGTCTCTAACACTTGCCCATTCACATTCAATGTCACTCAAATCAATGTCCAAATGCTTCACAAATTCATTCAACAATGCTGCACTATTTTATTCTAAAACTCTAGCACATGTGGTTCCAATTTCACTAATTAATGATGCACAATTTATTCACAAACCTTAGCACAAGTGTTTCCAATCTCATTCAAAAATGAAGCATAATTTTATTCTCAAACTCTAGCACATATATTTCCAACAATGCACATATATAATCCTTATTTCTCCACCTTATGATTCAAAAATATTTGCTCAACCAAACACCCTAAGGAAGGAATAATATCACCATACCTCTTAACTTGCTTTGATGAAGATGTGCCCTCAAATCCTGTCTCAAAAAGAAATTCCCTTTCTTGTGCCTCTTTCAAAACAGGTTAGTCAAAAACTCCTTTTTCAAGTCATCCTCATTAGAAATTCTCTCAAAAATATGTGCCCAAAAATGCTTGAAAATAATACTTGTAAAAGCCCTCAAATTTCTTTTCAATAATACAAAAATAAATGCTCACAAATACACCTTATTCCTCCTATCTGAAAATACAATATCACAACCTTCAAATTTATTTCATGCTAACTTTACAATATCAAATACTCTTTTAACACCTTATTACTCCTAAAAATACAATATCACAACCTTCAAATTTATTTCATGCTAACTTTACAATATCAAATACTCTTTTAACACCTTATTACTCCTAAATTGAATTTCAAATTACAATATAAAATATCCTTTGTTACACCTTATGGCTCCCTCTAACTAAAATATCAAATTAAAATATTTTTCCCTCAAAAATATTCAATCATGCACAACAAACGAAACACCTTAACCACTTAATTTTTAATCAAAAATTCATACCTTTCATGAGCCCATGATTTACCCCTTCGCTGCCTTGCAAAAAGCGCTCACAAGAATTGACCCTATGACCTCCTTCTCCATGGCACCCTAGCACTTGCTAGGCATCCAGCTGGGCTGCCCCCAATGGTAGCAATAGTGATACACAAACACAATTTTAAACCTCTTCTCATGCTACCAATCAAAATGCTATCTCTACTGTCAAAAATATCTTTCGTGTGATTCGAACCAGCGATCACCTCTCTCACAATGCCTTAGCGCTACCCCAGTGACCAACTATGCTAGCCTACTAGCTAGAAATAAATCATGCAACCTTTCATATTTATCCTTGCTATCCCTTTCATTGAAAATCATGCTCCTCTTCTTCTGTGATTCATCGTTTCCAAGCACGAGTGGATTTCAAAAATTCATCCCACAACATTCCACTTTGCAAAGGTTTTGAAACTTTATTTATATGAATTTTGTCCTCCTCTTGCCATGACATCGGTGCTCAAACTTTGATATTGTTTTTATTCCTTTTCAAATAGCTTCCACGATTTGGCGCTCAAACCTCTATTTATTTTTGGAATATTTAAATCTTTTTAGATTTAAATATTATAAACCTTAAACCTTTGGCCCTTGGTGATCTTATAAATATTTTTCAAGCAATAGAAATAAAATCAACTTTAAACCTTGTTATTTTTCTTGCAAACTCAACCATGGAGAATATTTTTGCCTTGATGACTATCGTACCTTTTGACATCAATATTTCTGCCTTGAAGATAAATCTCAACCATTTCACTTTTGACATCAATGACAACCAATATACCTAATATTTCCAACAATCTCCCCCTTTGTCATTGATGGCAACCCTTTTAAAAATTTTCTTTTCTTGCAACTAGATTCCATATCTTCTCCCCCTGAGAAGTTGCTCTCCCTCACTAAATTCTCTCTCCCCTTACTAAAATCTCTCCCCCTTTGACATCAATGGCAAAGGACTCCTTTGGGGCTAAAAATAAGACTCTTAGCTCCAACACCCTCACCACCTCCTTTCCTTGAGGTGATTAAGTTTGGGATGGGAGTAAAGCTACTCCCAATTTACAATGCTCTTCTCCTTTTTCTCCTTTTTCAATCTTCTTTTTCCATACCTTTGTAGTCATACCTCTTTGAACCTTTTGAACATCCTGATTCTTGCTTATTCTTGGTAGTTCCTAAAATTCCATTCTACACCACTTTGCTCTATGCCCAACCTTATTGCAATTGTAACATTTGATGTTGTAGTTCTTGGAAGGTGCAAATGAATTGAAGTTCCTCTTGATGAAACCAAAATCATTCCTTCTATGAACCCTACAATGTATAGCTCTATGACCAAAATGATTACATGAGTAACAATGTCCTTGGAAGAAGTATTTGTCTTATCTTGGAGAGTGTGGTCTCATAGTTCTTTCCTTACCTTTTCTGTGATGATCCATGTTCCTTGTTTGTGCATTGTTTTCTTCCTCTTTGATGCTTCCACTTCTCAAATCATCATCATAGGTCTTAGTTTCTTCTTCAATCACTTCCTTTGAAACTTATTTTCCTTTTGAGCTTGACTCCCCTTTATGTATCTCTTGGCCTTCTTCATAACCTAGTCTTGTCTTGATAAATGGAGATCTCTATATTTTGAGAATGTCATCCAAGGTTTTTGATCTTTCCTTAAACCTAGTTAGCTTATCAAGATATTTTCCAAGTCCTTTCTTTAGAGAGATAACTTCATCTTCTAGCTTTTCACACTCTAACTCTTTTACCTCTAATTTTTCAGCCATACTTTCTTCAACTCTTCTTGCCTCTTCAACCTTAACTCTTAAATTAGTGAGATCTTGTAGAAGCTTTGCCTTTGTTTTCTCTTCCTCTTGAACTTGAGCCTTTAATCTTAAGTTCTCCCTTTTCACTCTTTCCAATTCTCCAAGAGCAGCAATAAGTTCCTTTTTCATGTCAACCAGGGTTTCCTTTTCCTTTTCTGAATCTTTCTCTTTTTCTAGGTCTTCAACTATAGGAGCATCTTATTTCTCTTCTACTAGGTTTTCAACAGGAGTATTCTCTTTCTCTTCTACTCAGTATTTAATGGAAGTATCATCTTCCTCTTCTATTGCCAAAAATAGAATCTCTTCTTTTTCACTATCTAAAAGACTTTCATCACTATCACTTGAAGCACTGCTTGCTTCTTCAACATAAAAACTTTTCTTGTGCCTTTGAAAAATCTTCTTTTCATGCTTGCCTTGACCATGCCTGATTTTCTTTTCATAACCAAATTTTCTTTCTTTCTTTTTATTGTATTCTTTTTCATCTTCACTGCTACTATATCCATTTTGTGGATAATAAGATGCATAGTGACCAATGTTTTCACAACTAAAACATTTCATAGTCTGCATATTATTATGTTTCCTTGGACCCTTCTTATTTCTTCTTACAAAATTTACCTCTTCTTCACTACTTGATTCATCACTTGATTCTGATTCTTTATCCTTTGTTTTATTTGAAGCTTTGAATGTTGCCTCCCTTTTGGATGTTTGATCCTTTTATGTTCTCATCTCATAAGCTGTGAGAATCCCATGTAGTTCATCTATCCTCAAAGTTACGAGATCCTTTATTTCTTCTATTGCTGAAACCTTTGCATCATACCTCATGGGAAGTGATCTTAGAATTTTTTGAACAATAGTAGAATCCTCAATATTTTCTCCAAGTCCACGGATGGTGTTAACAACCTCATCAACACGAAGTAGATACCTAGCAATATCTTCCTCATATTTCATCTTTAATTCCTCAAACTTCCTCTTGTGAGTCTGAAGTTTTGCCAACTTAACCTTGTCATCTCCTTCATATGTATTCTATAATTTATCCCACATTTATTTTGTTGATTTACAGTGCATAACCTTCACAAAATTTGTTTCTTGTAATCCACTTAAAATTGCATTCATTGCCTTGGAATTATTTTCATATAGTTTCTTACCACTTATATCTATGGGAGGAGTTGTAGGTGGTGTGTACCCATTCTCTACTAAATTCCATGTATCAAATCCCTGTGCCATCAAAAATATCTTCATCCTCACACTCCAAAAAACATAGTTAGTCCCATTAAACAATGGAGCTTTATGTGTTGAAAATCCTTCCTGATTAGCCATTTGTGTTCCTATAAGATCTTCCTTCAAGTTGTTAGGCTTCCCTAAAGGAACCCGCTCTGATACCAATTGAAGAACACAAGCTTATACTGAGAGGGGGGGTGAATAGTATAAGATCAAAACTTTTACTTTTCTTTCCAAATGATAACAACAATAATATCAATATAGTAAATGAAACAATGCACAAATCATCACACACATGAGAGACACATATTTAATGTGGTTCACCCAATGTGGGCTATGTCCATGGAGAAAATATTTCTTATAAATTTCCTCAACCAATATCTTGGGAACCAATTCCCTATTACAATGTTTATGGGTACCAACCCAAAGGAGACACCAATCCCCTATGCTCAAGTTCGTGGACCTCTATCCATAGGAGACACCAATCCCCTATGATCTAGTTCATGGACCCATCACAAGAACACCCTTGAACCTCTATCCATAGGAGACACCAATCCCCTTTGCTTTGGTTAGTTCCAAAGCCTGCTCACAACTCTACACAAATATGCTCCAAGCCTCCTCACAAGACTTGCTCAAATCTACCTCAAGCCTTCTCACAAGGCCTGCTCTCAACTCTACATAAATCTACTCCAAGCCTCCTCACAAGACTTGCTCAAATATACCTCAAGCCTTCTCACAAGGCCTACTCTCAACTCTACTTAAAATTACTCCAAGCCTTCTCACAAGGTCTACTTTCTACTCTACTCAAATCTGCTCCAAGCCTTCTCACAAGGCTTAATGCTCAAATTTGCCTCAAGCCTTCTCACAAGGCCTGCTCTTGACTCTACTCAAATCTGCTCCAAGCCTTCTCACAAGGCCTGCTTTCTACTCTACTCAAATCTACTCCAAGCCTTCTCACAAGGCCTACTCTCAATCTACTCAAAACCTCTCCTCAAACCTACTCACATAACCTGCACAAATCTACCTAAAAGCCTTCTCAAAAGACCTGCTCAAAATAGCTCACAACTTCTCACAAAACATGTTCAAATATTCTCACAAAATATGCTCTATCAATACAAATATTGCACAAAAATGATGTTCAAAACAATACTTGTATCTTTTCATAAATTGCTTTCTTTAATCAAAGTAATTCAGACATATTCTACCCAAAATTTTTTTAACCTCTTGAACATATAAAGAATGATATGCACTAGCAAATGCTCAATATGTTCTCTTCACATTCATTAAGTCTATCTCTTTCACATGTCTCACATTTATTAAATCAGATCTCTACTTCTTGGAAATTCCTTTCAAATTAAATCAAGCTAGTGTATAAATTTGCTTCACAAAATTGGTTTATGTTCCTTGTAAATTTACTCTCAAAGATTAAACACAATAATGCACAAATTTTCTTTACAAAACTGATCTCTAACACTTACCCATTCACATTCAATGTCACTCAAATCAATGCCCAAATGCTTCACAAATTCATTCAACAATGTTGCACAATTTTATTCTAAAACTCTAGCATATGTGGTTCCAATTTCACTAATCAATGATGCACAATTTGTTCACAAACCTTAGCACAAGTATTTTCCAATATCATTCAACAATAATGAAGCACAATTTTTCTCAAACCCTAGCACATATATTTCCAACAATGCACATATATAATCCTTATTTCTCCACCTTATGATTCAGAAATATTTGCTCAACCAAACACCCTAAAGAAGGAATAATATCACCATACCTCTTAACTTGCTTTGATGAAGATGTGCCCTCAAATCCTATCTCAAAAAGAAATTCCCTTTCTTGTGCCTCTTTCAAAATAGGTTAGTCAAAAACTCCTTTTTCAAGTCATCCTCATTAGAAATTCTCTCAAAAATATGTGCCCAAAAATACCTGAAAATAATACTTGTAAAAGCCCTCAAATTTCTTTTCAATAATACAAAAATCAATGCTCACAAATACACCTTATTCCTCCTATCTAAAAATACAATATCACAACCTTCAAATTTATTTCATGCTAACTTTACAATATCAAATACTCTTTTAACACCTTATTACTCCTAAAAAATACAATATCACAACCTTAAAATTTATTTCATGCTAACTTTACAATATCAAATACTCTTTTAACACCTTATTACTCCTTCTAAATTGAATTTCAAATTACAATATAAAATATCCTTTGTTACACCTTATGGCTCCCTCTAACTAAAATATCAAATTAAAATATTTTACCCTCAGAAATCTTCAATCATGCACAACGAACGAAACACCTTAACCACTTAATTTTTAATCAAAAATTCATACCTTTCATGAGCCCATGATTTACCCCTTCGCTGCCTTGCAAAAAGTGCTCGCAAGAATTGACCCTGTGACCTCCTTCTCCATGGTGCCCTAGCACTTGCTAGGTGTCCAACTGGGCTGCCCCCAATGGTAGCAACAGTGATACACAAACATGATTTTAAACCTCTTCTCATGCTACCAATCAAAACACTATCTCTACCATCAAAACTATCTTCCATGTGATTCAAACCAGTGATCACCTCTCTCACAATGCCTTAGCACTGCCCTAGTGACCAGTTGTGCTAGCCTATCATCTGGAAATAAATAATGCAACCTTTCATATTTATCCTTGCTGTCCCTTTCACCAAAAATCGTGCTCCTCTTCTTCTGTGATTCATCATTTCCAAGCACGAGCGGATTTCAAAAATTCATCCCACAACTTCCACTTTGAAAAGGTTTTGAAACTTTATTTATATGAATTTTATCCTCCTCTTGCCATGACGTCGGCACTCAAACTTTGATATTGTTTTTATTCCTTTTCAAATAGCTTCCACGATTTGGTGCTCAAACCTCTATTTATTTTTGGAATATTTAAATCTTTTTAGATTTAAATATTATAAACCTTAAACCTTTGGCCCTTGGTGATCTTATAAATATTTTTCAAGCAATAGAAATAAAATCAACTTTAAACCTTGTTCTTTTTCTTGCAAACTCAACCATGGAGAATGTTTTTGCCTTGATGACTATCGTACCTTTTGACATCAATATTTCTACCTTGAAGATAAATCTCAACCATTTCACTTTTGACATCAATGACAACCAATATACCTAATATTTCCAACAATCTCCCCCTTTGTCATTGATGGCAACCCTTTTAAAAAATTTATTTTCTTGCAACTAGATTCCATATCTGCTCCCCTGAGAAGTTTCTCCCTTTTACTGAATTCTCTCCCCCTTACTGAAATATCTCCCCCTTTGAAATCAATGGCAAAGGGCTCCTTTGGGGCTAAAAATAAGACTCTTAGCTCAACCCCCTCACCACCTCCTTTCCTTGAGGTGATCAATTTTGGGATGGGAGTAAAGCTACTCCCAATTTACAATGCTCTTCTTCTTTTTCAATCTTATTTTTCCATACCTTTGTAGTCATACCTCTTTGAACATTTTGAGCATCCTGTTTCTTGCTTATTCTTGGTAGTTCCTGAAATTCCATTCTACACCACTTTTCTCTATGCCCAACCTTATTGCAATTGTAACATCTAATGTTGTAGTTCTTGGAAGGTGTAAATGAATTGAATTTCCTCTTGATGAAGCCAAAATCATTCTTGCTATGAACCCTGCAATGTATAGCTCTATGACCAAAATTATTACATGAGTAACAATGTCCTTGGAAGAAGTATTTGTCTTGTCTTGGAGAGTGTGGTCTCATAGTTATTTCCTTACCTTTTCTGTGATGATCCCTATTACTTTTTTTTGCATTGTTTTCTTCCTCTTTGATGCTTCCACTTCTCAACTTATCATCATAGGTCTTAGGTTCTTCTTCAATCACTTCCTTTGAAACTTCTTTTCCTTTTGAGCTTGACTCCCCTTTCTTTATCTCTTGGCCTTCTTCATAACCTAGTCCTGTCTTGATAAATGGAGATATCTATATTTTGAGAATGTCATCCAAGGTTTTTGAGCTTTCCTTAAACCTAGTTACCTTATCAAGATATTTTCCAAGTCCTTTCTTTAGAGAGATAACTTCATCTTCTAGATTTTCACACTCTAACTCTTTTACCTCTAATTTTTCAACCATACTTTCTTCAACTCTTCTTGCCTCTTCAACATTAAATCTTAAATTAGTGAGATCTTGTAGAAGCTTTGCTTTTGTTTTCTCTTCCTCTTGAACTTGAGCCTTTAATATCAAGTTCTCCCTTTTCACTCTTTTCAACTCTCCAAGAGCAGCAATAAGTTCCTTTTTCATGTCAACCAAGGTTTCCTTTTCCTTTTCTGAATCTTTCTCTTTTTCTAGGTCTTCAACTATAGGAGCATCTTCTTTCTCTTCTACTAGGTTTTCAACATGAGTATTCTCTTTCTCTTCTACTAGGTATTTAATGGAAGTATCCTCTTCCTCTTCTATTGCCAAAAATAGAATCTCTTCTTTTCACTATCTGAAAGACTTTCATCACTATCACTTGAAGCACTGCTTGCTTCTTTAGCATAAAAAATTTTCTTGTGCCTTTGAAAAATCTTCTTTTCATGCTTGCCTTGACCATGCCTGATTTTATTTTCATAACCAAATTTTTTTTCTTTCTTTTTCTTGTATTATTTTTCATCTTCACTGCTACTATATCCATTTTATGGACAATAAGATGCATAGTGACCAATTTTTCCACAAATAAAATATATTTTTTTTGGTAGATAAGATACTATAGCATTAATACCGGGTTTTACAGGTTGACCCAAAACCTTTTACAAAAATCAGCCTAGGGTTGTTGATGAACATGTCCTTACTAAGGATCCTATATATGTAAAATCTACATGCCGCCAAAGCCATTACATCCGGTAAGGCACATAGCCTGTTATCAAAAAGAAACTTCCCATACAACATTTTGGGTATACCCCGAGAAAACACACCTGCATCATAATTACAAAAAAAGAAACAGACACGGATCCCTTCCTTGAAATAGTGGAGAAACAAAAAGCTGCAGACACACATAGCAGAGTACTGAAAAAAACTCCCACAAGCTCTGTATTGACAGTTACTCTTAATAATTCTTTGGTAATTGATTTCTTTCGTATATGACATGCTTTGGGACCACATCCCGTCTTGGCCAATCAACCTTGGAGAAGTGAACCTGCTAGCTAGATTTATGGTGGTGGCTATCTGGTGGTCCACGTGGCTCTGGTTCGAAGTCTTATATTGTCATTTCTTTCCTACCCTGTGATTATCAACCAACCTCAAATTACTAAGATGACTAGGAGCCATGTTATCTGACATGTGATTGTCCCCATTAGTCTTTGTGGTATTTCCAAGCAGCATCCACCAAGACTGATAGCTCGAATAATTTTTATTGTGAGTCCATTTCAAAAAAGAGACGGGAATACTCATAGCCTTCGAACTTACAATGCCTTCCCTATTGGTAAATTTGACTATCATTCTTGGCATTCTTGTTGAATAAGCTCCTCTACTTCACTCGGGACACCGTGTTCCCATTTGAAAATTCCATCACCATCGACACCCAAATTGGCCAGCTTATCAGCAACTTTGTTAGCTTCTCGAAAGACATGTTGGGCTTTTCTATCCTGTCTTCCCTGGAAAAGGATCCTAGCCTCTTCAAAAATTGTTTTAATCCTCCAAGGAGGTGTTTTCCAATTATTGAGGAGATTTATAACATGCATAGAGTCTCCTTCTACGATCAAATTGCCTTCTAAGTCTTGAGTCATTTGAAGGCCTCTCCACATAGCTCTAGCTTCAACTTCATTGTTCGTCCTTGTTCCCAAATATTCAGAAAATGCAAGCATCATATTCCCATTATGATCTCACACAATGCCACCAGTGCCTGCTCTACCAGGATTTTCCTTAGCCGCTCCATCAAAATTAAGCTTAAACCAACCCGTAGGAGGTGGGGACCACTTAACATTGGCTCTGGGGTTGACTACCCTAGGCACAGACTCATCTAACAAGGTTAAGCTTAAATATTGAGCAATCATGGTCTCCTATAGATGAGGTTTACGACTATCAAAAGGGATAAGGTTCACATTCTCATTGGCAAAGGATAGGATCCTGGCAATGATAGTTTGATGATCATGGATAGACTCATTAAAGACTCTATGGTTCCTTTCTAACCACACCTGCCAAAGATAGTGATTGAGACAAATTTTCCACATGTATCTAAGTCTTTGGCTTGAAAAGGGGCAAGGCCACTGGATGAACAAATCAAGTACGATGGCTGGTTTAACCCAGGAAATATTGAAGGCCTAAAAAACCCCACTTAGGACAGTCAAGGAAAAAGGGCACTCAAGGAAAATGTGATAAATGGTCTCCCAATTAGCCCTACATAGATAACAATGATTAGTGATACAAATACCTTTACGCATCATATTATCAATGGTTAGAATTCTTCCTTGGATAACCAGCCATGAAAAGACTACAATTTTTGGAATTAAATTTTTTATCCAAACTAAGTCCTTTTGGAGGACAAAATCCTCGTCATCAAGCAGAAGCTTGTAAGCTGATTTAACAGTGAACTGCCCATTTTCCGTAGGAGCCCAGGTCACTTGATCTTCCTTGGGTCTCATGGGGATAAACTGTTGCCCGAGAATGTTACAAAGATCATTTGATTCCGCTTGAAATCCCTGAATCCTTATTTGTTTCCACTTCATTCTGCCTCTGTCCTCAACCATATAATCGGAGACTTTTCTGCCAATGAGTTCTTCCATGATATCTCTGATTCGGGCTAAGTTAGGATATTGCGTCAGTGGTTCATCCTTAGCCCACCTATCATTCCAACAATTTATCCTCTCACCATTGCCTAAAACCCATCTTAAACCTTTTTTGATGATTTCCTTACAATTGAGAATTGCTTTCCAAAAAGCAGAACCTTTGATTGGAACTGAGTCACTTAGAAATTCCATATTTTGAAGATACTTTCATTTGATGATAGTTGTCCATTCATTTTCTTCACCAAAAATGAGGTGCCATGCCTGCTTAGCTAGTAAAGCTAAATTCATATGAGCAATTCTCCTTAGACCTAAGCCCCCATTTTCCTTGGGTCTGCACACTTTGGTCCATCCTACAAGGTGTATCCTTTTTTTCTCCTCTGATCCAGTCCATAAAAATTATTTTTGGAGTTTCTCAATTTTCTGGAAAACCTTCACAGGGGCTTTGAAAATGGAGAGGAAATAGACTGGAATGCTCTGAAGAGAGGCCTTAGTGAGGGTCAGCTTTCCTACTTGAGATAGAAGATGACCTTTCCATCCAACAAGTTTTTTTTGAATTCTTTCAATAACCCTGTCCCACATTGACTCTCTCGGAGAACCAATGAAAAGAGGGAGACCAAGATACGAAGTGGGGAGGTTTTCTATATCACACCCTAAAATTTTTGCAATCCTTCCTTGCCTCTGAATGGGGGTGTTCAAGAAATATAACTTGCTTTTACTAAAATTAACTTTTTGACCAACAGCATCCTCGTAGAGTTGCAGGATGTATTTAATTATTTTGGCCTCAACCACTGATGCCTTAGTCAATAGAAGGGTATCATCGATGAATTGTTGGTGAGAAACAACCCTAGTGAGAGATGTTGCCTTGATTCCTGATATTAGCCTTGAACTGCAAGTATTTTTTATGGTTCTACCTAAAGCTTCTACCACAATGATGAATAACATGGGGCTGATAGGGTCCCCCTATCGAATTCCTCTATGACTTTGAAAGTAACCAGTAGTTGTTCCATTAACCAGAATCGAGAACCATGCTTTAGAAATGCATTATTTGATAAAATTAACCCATTGGTGGTGAAAACCAAACTTAAGGAGGACAACAATCAGAAAGTCCCAATTTAGCCTATCAAATGCTTTGTTCATATCAAGCTTGAGGGCAAAAATAGACCTATTAGTCTTATGAGCAGAGTGTAGAGCTTCATGAACTGTGATAACTCCATCCAAGATTGACCTACCCTAGATAGAGCTTCCCTGGCATGGATCTATGATGTGGGGTAGAACATCTCTCATTCTATTTGCAATGGATTTAGTTAGGATCTTGTAAGAAACATTGCACAGACTGATTGGCCTAAAGTCAGCCATAGATTCAGGGGTTTGCTTCTTAGGAATTAGAGAAATAAAAGTAGAGTTGAGACCTTTTGGGATATGATTGCTTGCTTGGAATTCTTTGATAGAAAAAATTACATCCTCACTTACGATGTCCCAAAAATCTTGATAGAAATGAGGGGGAAAGCCATCGGGTCCCGGGGCTTTGTCTGGCTCCATGCTAAACAAGGCTTCCTTAATTTCCTCATCAGAAAAGGGAGCTAGAAGCTTAAGGTTTATATCCTCATTTATTATGCTAGGAATGGATTGCAAGAGAATATATTTGGCCTCCTCATTGCACTATGATTCCTGACCAAGGATAGAATTGAAATAAGTTACTGCCTCCTTTCTGATTTCTGTTAAGTCTTGAGTAATAGAACCATCTACTTTTTTAAAAATTTTATCTTGTTATTGCTTCTGTTTCTAAGCATGGTGACGTGAAAAAACTTAGAATTTGAATCTCCATATTTCAACCAAAGAGCCCTTGATTTTTGCCTCCAATAGATTTCCTCACAGGCCAAAATGTTATGAAACTCTGCTAGTTTTGTCCGTTCCTCCTGCCTAGTAGTTTCATCAACATCACCATGTTGAATCCTCTGATCAATTATCTTCAAACTTTCAACAACCTATTTTTTATTTTCAAAGAGGTTCCCAAAGACCTCTTTGTTCCAAGTTCGAAGCTTTTCCTTAACAAACTTTAATTTTCCAGCAAGTTTAAAAGTTGCACTACCCCTGACAGGCTGCTGCCACCACTGAATTAAGTTATCTCTAAAACTGGAATGTTTGATCCACATAGATTGAAATATGAAAGGTTTCTTGAAGGACAGAGAGTTAGGGATCTCCAAAAAAATGGGATTATGATCAGAGGTAATTTTAGGAAGGGCTTGTAGGGTAGAATCACCGAATAGAGTTGTAGCCTCCTTTGATAGAAAAAACCTGTCAAGCCTTTCTTGAATGAGATGACACCCTATCCACCGATTGCTCTAGGTATAATTCACTCCTCTAAGTTTTACATCCATCAACATGTTGGAGTTCACAAAGTCATTGAACTCATCCATGCTCCTGATAGGTGGTCCATTTCCACCCATTTTGTCTGAAGGGTAAAGAGGAGTGTTAAAATCCCCAACTAGAATCCAGGGGACATTATGGAATATTTCACTCAGATTGCCTAAGTACTCCCACAGTAGAGCTCTCCCTTGAATTGAAGTTGGGGCATAAATATTTGAAAGGATCCATGACCTATTGTTGTTTATTTCCTTAAATAAAACACTAAGAACCCTATCATATTTCTGAATAATGGTGCCTTCTACTATCGAGGATCCCACAAAGTCATAAGGCCTCCAGACGCTCCTCTGGCTGATTTGCAAACCATCTCCCCTTGATTCCAGATTTTTTTTGCTACTTTTTTTACTGAATCTCATCAGTTTTTGTTTCTTGCAACATGATAATAGTTGGATTCACTTGATTTCTTATTGCACTGACTTCCCTGTGTTTGGGTAGGCCATTGAGGCCTCTCACGTTCCATGAGAGGAACTTCATTTAGATTGTTTGGGATTTCTTCCTCTCCCCCTCCCTTGAGGGGGTTTTCCTAATTTGTTGTCTTTAGAACCTGAAATAACCTGTTGAAACAAGGTTCTCTATTTTCCATTGGCAATGTCATTATCAGTTTTAATTTTTTGATGCTCAACATTTGATATTCTCCCTCTTATTTTTTCACTACCAAAATCTATAGGAGACTTCATAGTGCTCCTGGTTTATTTAGGACTAAACTAGGGGGAGGCAATTTGTTGTAGAATCGGACTGCCATATTCCTTAGTCTGAAGAGTTTCACATATCTCCACCCCTACATCCAAATCTTCTCATTTTTTCCTGTATTCCCCTGGTCTATGGGATGGCCCCTTAGTAGGATTCACCTGGATCCTAGTGATGATGTTAGGGAGATGAGATTTTTTATTTTCCAATGCCTCAACTTTCTTCCTAAGTTCTTCAGCATTAGGGTTTGGCTTTGGGATGCCCACTGGGCTTGAAGTATTTTTAGCATTGGGGTTTAAGGATCCCGACTTGGATGGGGATTCTAGAGATCGGGCATTAGGGTTTGGCTTTGTGATGCCCATGGGGCTTACAGTAATTTTAGCATTAGGGTTTGAGGATCCTGACTTGGATGGGGATTCTAGAGAGTCAGAAAGGTTAGCCTGAAGGTTCTGGGCTTCCATGTCTTTCGATAATCCTCCTACTCCCATATTGGATAGAATTGAAAATTTATTTGAAACTAGAGGATTGGAACTTACCTGAGTATTTTGGTTGCCAACAACCTATTGTTTTCCTTTGTCTTGTTGGGACCCTGCACCCTCTCTTTTATTTTTTGGTAGACATAGTTTGCCTGATTGAAATCACCTCTGCTAGGGAAACTCCTCAAATTTCCTCTGTCTAGCATTCCTTGCTTCTACTTTTCTCTATTCATTGCCAAGTTAGGGCACTGATTGCATAGATGTCCTTGATTTTTGCATTCTGCATAGAATGTCGGTCTATTCTCGTATTCTATCAGCTATTTTTGATAGTATTCTCCATACTCTAGCTCCACAAACCTTGGCAATTCATTATCCAAATTAGCATTTACATAGATTCATGCATGAGTCATCCTTGTCCTGGCCAAGGTCGCATGGTCAATGGAGATCAGGTCCCCTATAGTTCTGGCTATGCCCTGTAGCCAATATTCATTGAAGAACTGGGTAGGTAGACTCGGGAGATGAACCCAAATAGGGGTAATGTTAATATTTTGCTTTTCAGGGTCAAAATATTCACCCCATCATCTGAGAAAAAGGCTCCTTTTGCCCAAAAACCAAGGACCTCCTATTAAAATGTGGTTAGCATCCTCCATATTGTTAAAATAGATAATGAAGAACCCTCGAGTTAGAGCTACCAACTCCAAGCTGCCTACCGGTCACCATTTACCCGTCGCCCAAGCCTTGATAGTCTCCATGTCCGGCCTACCTCCCAAAAACTTGCCTACCAGGGAGAATTCTTCCATTGAAAGAAAAGGGCTCATGGAACTTGTCGGGGCAAAAATTTTATTATTTACTAGAACTAGGGGTGGAAGAGAGAGAACCTCCTTTATTTTTCCTCTAAGAGTCTCAACAAAAGACAGCCACTTCTTGGGCCCCGCATTGTCCTTCATATCTTTTTGTCGAGGTCTTTTTGAGGAGGGTCGGGCCCCCGCATGATGCCCACCTCCAAATATGTCATAGCCTGACCGCCTTCCTCTGGATCCTCACTTGATCCATGCTCGAGGTTCCCACCCACCCCTTTCGTACCTGCTCTACCTCTACTACCTTGGCTGAGATTCTTGCCCAAAAAATTCAAACCCTCACTCCCGTCGCACCCGCTAAACCTCAACTCACTCATTCCTGATATAAAAAATAAAAATAATAAAATAAATTAAAATATTTCATAGTCTGAATATTCTTTTGTTTCCTCAGACCCTTCTTATTTCTTCTTACAAAATTTACCTCTTCTTCACTGCTTGCTTCATCACTTGATTTTGATTCTTTATCCTTTGTTTTATTTGAAGCTTTGAATGTTGCCTCCCTTTTGGATATTTGATTATTTTTTGTTCTCATATCATAGGCTATGATAATCCCATGTAGTCCATCTATCCTCAAAGTTATGATATCCTTTATTTCTTCTTTTTATGAAACCTTTGCATCATACCTCATGGGAAGTGATCATAGAATTTTCTGAATAATAGTAGAGTCCTCAATATTTTCTCCAAGTCCATGAATGGTTTAGATAACTCATCAACACGAAGTAGATACCTAGCAATATATTGCTCATATTTCATATTTAATTCCTCAAACTTCCTCCTATGAGTCTGAATTTTTGCCAACTTAACCTTGTCATCTCCTTCATATGTATTTTGTAATTTGTCCCACATTTCTTTTACTGATTTGCAATACATAATATTCACAAACTTTATTTCTTGTAATCCACTTCAAATTGCATTCATTGCCTTAGAATTATTTTATATGGTTTCTTACCACTTATATCTATGGAAGGATTTGGTGGTGTGACCCTGTCTAAAATACTTCACTCACCAAAAAGCATAGTTAGTCCCATTAAAAAATCTATGTAAAACACCTAATAACTATTTGTCCCATAAGATATTTCTATAAGTTTTTAGGTTCAAGGAACCCAATATGATACCAATTGAAAACTTATACTAAAGTTGAATATATTAGATCAAAAGTAGTACCTATTCTTTTAAGATGATAACAGTAGTAATATCAATGTAGTAAATGAAACAATACACAAATCATCATACACATCAGAAACACAAATTTAATGTGGTTCACCCAATGTGGATGGTATGAAACTAAATGGTGCGGGAAGCAAGATCATTTTTATATTGAATCACTTTTTGATTGTAAGGTAGAAAACCCACAATAGACTTAATTAATATATTTGTTCGATGATGCCTTATTATCATATTTGGATTGCATTTAAATACCTAGTCTAATAGTTGTAAGAGTGAAGGGTTGTGACCCTAGAATATAATTAATAAATAATATAAGTATTAGGATATGTTAGGAGGGTCCTAACATGCCACCCCCCTTAAAGGAGCTTTGTCCTCAAAGCTAGAAATTTGGAAATTGCTATTGGATATCTTGAAAATTTTCCCATGTCGCGTATTCTAAAGGTAGACCTTTCCAATGGATTAAAACTTTCGTGATATCATGAGTACGAAGGTGACGAGAGCGGTGATCCAAGATAGCTTCTGGCTCGACTAGAAGTACTCCATCATCGAAGAATTTAGGGAGAGTGGTTTGTGTCGTGATATGGGCTCCAACTACGAGCTTAAGGCAAGATACATGAAATATGGGGTGAAGTTTGGAAGAGGGAGGAAGCTCTAGTTTGTAAGCAACGGTCCCAATACATTGGAGAACTTTATACGGCCCGTAAAATTTGGGTGCTAACTTCTGAGAACCTTTTTGTTTAAGAGAGGATTGACGGTAAGGTTGGAGATGTAAGAAAACCATATCACCCTCGTGGAAACTATGTTCACTTCTATGTTGATCGGCTTGCTACTTCATGCGATGTTGGGTGGTGTGTAGGTTCTCTTTTAGGATCCATAGTATGTCATCTCTATTAGCAAGTTTTGTTTCCACCGCATGGACTTTTGTAGTCCCTGGAATATAGGAAGTGAGGGATGGTGGTGTTTGACCATATAGTGCTTCATAAGGAGTCATTTTGATGGACGTATGGTATGAAGTGTTATACCACCATTCCGCTAGTGAAAGCCACTTTACCCAATGGAGTGGTTGAGTGGAAACAAAACATCGAAGGTATATTTCCAAGCATTTATTTACAACTTTTGTTTGGCCATCGGTTTGAGGATGGTAAGCGGAGCTCATACGAAGTTGAGTACCTTGTAATTTGAACAATTCCTTCCAAAAGGTGCTAGTGAAAGTTGGGTCGCGGTCACTAACAATTGTGGAGGGCATACCATGTAATTTAAATATGTTATCTAGGAAGAGGTGGGCTATAGTGCTAGCGGTATAAGGATGAGCCACGAAACAAAAATGGGCATATTTAGATAAACGATCAACGACTACGAAAAATGGTTGTTTTTCCTCCTAATTTTGGTAATCCTTCAATAAATTCCATAGAAATATCTGCCCATGTTTTGGTGGGTATAGGAAGAGGTTGAAGTAATCCTGGAATAGCGAGGGTCTCCCCCTTTTGTCTTTGGCAAACTTCACATTCTTTTACAAATTTTTTGATGTAATTTTTCATTCCTACCCAATAGAAGGAGGTAGTGGCTCTTTTATAGGTTTTTAAGAACCCTGAGTGGCCTACAGTGGGTGAGGTATGTAACTCATGAAGAAGTTTTTCATGATAAGTTGAATTGGGGGTGAGGACCATCCTCCCTTTGTATCTTAATATATTGTCCTTCCAAGTGTATGGAGGTTTGCTACTAGGATTATGTTGAAGTTGTTGAATTAAGGCATGGATAGTAGGATCATTTATCCATTCTTCATGCACCTCATCTACCCATTTAGGAATAAGGGAGGAAAGAGCATGGACTTGAGGCATATCTTCAAATTTTCTAGAAAGTGCATCGATTGCCATGTTGTCCTTTCCATTTTTATATGTAATTTCATAATCATAGCCAAGAAGTTTAGTAACCCATTTTTGTTGTTTCGAGGTATTAGTCCTTTGTTCCAAAAAATACTTCAAGCTATGATGGTCAGTGCGTATAATGAAATGTTGGCCAATAAGGTAAGGCCTCCAATGTTGAATAGCATGGACAATCGCCAACATCTCTTTTTCATACGTAGAGCGAGCTAAATTCTTAGGAGAAAATGCTTTGCTTATAAAAGCTAGAGGCCTTTCATCCTGCATGAGTACGACTCCCATTCCTATTCTTGAAGCGTCACTTTCAATGACGAACGGTTTAGAAAATTTGGGCATGGCTAGAACAGGGGTGGTACACATTGCAATTTTCAAGGTGATAAAGGCCTCATCCGCTTTAGACGACCATTTGAAAGCATTTTTCTTAAGTAATGTTGTTAGAGGAGCAACGATTTTACCATAATTTTGGACAAATTTTCTATAATATCCCGTTAGTCCAAGAAACCCACGTAGAGCTTTTAAGGTTTTTGGAATAGGCCAATTTTTCACCTCCTCGATTTTGGAAGGATCTACCATAACTCCTTCCTTTGAGACAATATGCCCTAAGTATTCAATTTCTTGTTTTCCAAAGGAACACTTTGATCTTTTTGCATAAAGTTGATTTTCCTTCAAGATTTGGAACGCTTGTCTAACATGGTCCAAATGTTCTTCCCATGTTTTGCTATAAATCAAAATGTCATCAAAGAAAACTAATATAAATTTACGAAGAAAAGGGTGAAATACCTTATTCATTAGACTTTGAAAGGTAGAAGGAGCGTTGATCAGGCCAAATGGCATCACCAAGAATTCGTAGTGCCCTTCGTGAGTGCGAAAGGCCGTCTTAGGAATATCCTTTTCATTGACTCGTATTTGGTGGTAGCCTGACCGTAAGTCTAACTTGGAAAAATAAGTTGCCCCGTGGAGTTCATCTAATAGCTCGTCTATGACCGGAATAGGAAATTTATCTTTGATGGTCATTTTATTAAGCGCTCAAAAATTGACACATAAACGCCACGAGCCATCCTTTTTTCTAACTAAAATAATTGGAGAGGAGTAAGGGCTTTTGCTAGGTCTAATGACTCCTGCCTTAAGAAGCTCTTGTACTAATTTCTCTATTTCGGTATTTTGGAGGTATGGATAATGATAAGGTCTAATATTAGGAGGTTGATGCCCTGGAAATAGTGGAATAGTGTGATCGTGACTTCGTTGTGGAGGTAGTCCTTTTGGTTCATTGAATACCGCCTTATGGTGGTCTAAAATATTTTGTAACTCTGGTGTCTCGTCTTCTTTGTGACTAGGTTGAATTGAAAATAATTGGGTGACCATTCCTTTGTTTCCTTTTCAGATAATTTTCTCCATTCTATGCGAGCTGACGATTTGGGAAGGTCCTGATTTTAGGCCTTGGATAATATAGGTTTGGTTCTTTGCTATGAATTTCATCCATAGTTCATCAAATTCCCATTGGACTATGCCCAAGGTTCATAACCATTGTACGCCTAGTACAATGTCGCACCCACCTAGGGGTAGGACGTACATGTCGCCTTTCATGTTATAAACCCCCATAGTTAGTTTTATATTTCTACATTTTCCTTTGCATGCAATTTTTCCACCATTTCCAATCATCACTTTGAAGTTATTGCAAGGGTATATAAAACAATTTGCTTGTTTAGCCACCTTTGGATCAATAAAATTGTGCATGCTACCAGAATCTAGGAGCACGATAAGGTTTTGTTTCTTAAAATACCCTTTAACTCGCATTGTTTGAGGGGCAAAAAATCTGGCAAGGGCGTTGAAGGAAACCTTTGGTGCATTTTCTTCGTCACTTTCAAGTGTGTTGGATAATACCTCTACTTCGAGTTCAGGTTCCTCTTCAGTAGAATTCCCTTCCTCTGTGGCATCTAGAATATATAATTTTTGTGAGGCACATTTATGATTTCTATCAAATTTCTCATCGCAATGGTAGCAAAGACCCTTAGCTTGTCTTTCCTTCATTTCCTCAAAACTCAGACGCTTAATTGGTAGAGCGGGGTTAATTTTGGGGGTTGTGTAGGAGTTTTGGGTTCATCCATTTTGCATTGGTTTGGGGTTGGTATAAGTGTTTGATGGTTTCCCCCAAGTTGGTTTTGTGAACCGATTTCGTGCCTTGATTTTGTCCTCCGCTAATTTTTCCAAGCCGATGGTCTCTAACATGTTTGTAGGGTTATACATTTGCACCTCTATTCAAATTTATTCTTTTAATCCATTGACAAAACATTCTTGAAATAAGGCAGCGTCTAATCCGGATGTTCTATTAGCTAGCCTTTCAAATTTTGCTTGGTATTCGCTTACCAAAGTAGTTTGGCATAATTTAGTGAGGGCCCCTATAAAGCTTTGAAACTTGCTAGGGCTGAATTGCACTAATAGATTCTGTGTAAAGGTTGACCACGTCGGAGTGCCATTAGTTTTCTCGAACCATTGGTACCATTGGATGGCATCATTTTCCAAGTGGAAGGAGGTGATATGCACTTTTTGCATTTTTGGAATTTGATTTAGTGAGAAATATTGCTTTGCTCGGTAGATCCAATTTGTAGGGTCTCCTCCTTCAAATTTTGGGAAGTCTAATTTGGTCGTCCATGGTAGAATGGAATTTTGTGGACCTCCTAACATTGCTCGATTTGATGACCCATTGTTGGTTGAATTTGCATGTGTTGTTGCCTGATTTTGACTGATGGCATCAAGTTTAACATCCATTGCAAATATTTTCTCGAAGAGTTCTCTTGTGTTACGGGTATTCTCCTCTCTTTCCTATTGAAATTCTTCAGTGAGCCTTTCATGTTTCTCATGAATGGAATCCAGTGATCATCATCCTTCAGCCATTGCGGTTGGTGTAGGTAACAATCAATATGACTTGGTACAAGTGAGCAAAAATAAAAAATAAAAAATTTAATCTATTAACTAATTGCCTTTGGTGCTCTCTATCATTTAATAGGAGCCTTAGATGTCTGCGTTGAATATTTTAGCTTTTGGCAAAATAGCCACCGACAGGTAACCACGTGAAAGATCGAGCAATTTGGGTGTAAGACAACTTAATTTGTACCTTAGGAGAAGGTTTAATTTTCTATGAGGATTTTGACATGGATCCATGAAGCGTGAATGCTGTTTGCATCCTCGCGAATGTGGATTGGCTGAAATGTGCGGTGGGAAAAATTTTAATGGTGAATTTTCTCCTTGATCTAGCTCTGATCCAGATGGTATGAAACTAAATAGTTCGGGAAGTAGGATCATTTTTTATATTGAATCACTTTTTGATTGTAAGGTAGAAAAACCCACAATAGACTTAATTTATATATTTGTTCGATGATGCCTTATTATCATATTTGGATTGCATTTAAATACCTAGTCTAATAGTTGTAAGAGTGAAGGGTTGTGACCCTAGAATATAATTAATAAATAATATAAGTATTAGGATATGTTAGGAAGGTCCTAACAGTGGACTACATCCAGGGAGAAAATATTTCTTATAAATTTCCTCAACCAATATCTTGGGAAGTAATTTCAAATTACAATATATATGGGTACCAACACAATGGAGACACCAATCCCTTATGCTCAAGTTTGTGGACCTCTATATGTAGGTGACACCAATACCCTATGCTCTAGTCAATTCCAAAGCCTACTCATAACTCTACATAAATATTCTCCAAGCCTCCTTACAAGAGTTTCTCAAGTCTACCTCAAACCTTCTCACTAGGTCTGCTCTCAACTATACACAAATCTACTCCAAGCCTTATCACAAGACTTGCTCAAATTTACCTCAAGCCTTATCACAAGGCATGCTCTCAACTCTGCTCAAAACTACTCCAATACTTCTCACATGGCCTGCTTTCTACTATGCTCCAAGCCTTCTCACAAGGTATGCTTTCTACTCTACTCAAATATGCTCAAAGCCTTTTCACAAGGCCTTCTATCAACTCTGCTCTAAAAATCTCCTCAAACCTGCTCACATAACATGCACAAATTTACGTACAAGCCTTCTCAGAATACCTGCTCAAAACATCTCAAATATTCTCACAACACATGTTCAAATATGCTCACCATATATGCTCTATCAATCCAAATCTTGCACACAAATGATGTTTAAATTAGTGCTTGTATATTTTCAAAAATGCTTTCTTCAATTAGCTAGTTCATACATCTTCTACCTAGAATTCTTTCAAGAATATATAAATAATAATATGCAATGAAAATGCTCAACATGTTCTCTTCACATTCATTAAGTACGTCGCTTTCACATATCTCACATTTATTAAATCAGATTTCTACTTCTTGCTTATTCCTTTCAAATCAAATCAAGCTAGTGTATAAATTTTCTTCACAAAATTGGTTTATGTTCCTTTAAAATTTACTCTCAAATATTAAACACAATAATACGCAAATTTACTTCACAAAACTGGTCTCTAACACTTGCCCATTCACATTCAATGTCACTCAAATCAATGCCCAAATGCTTCACAAATTCATTCAACAATGTTGCACTATTTTTTTCTAAAAATATATCACATGTGGTTCCAATTTCACTAATCAATGATGCACAATTTGTTCACAAACCTTAGCACAAGTGTTTCCAATATCATTCAACAATGAAGCACAATTTTGTTCTCAAACTCTAGCACTTATATTTCCAACAATGCACATATATAATCCTTATTTCTCCACCTTATGATTCAGAAATATTTGCTCAACCAAACACCTTAAAGAAGGAATAATATCACCATACCTCTTAACTTGCTTTGATGAAGATGTACCTTCAAATCCTATCTCAAAAATAAATACCCTTTATAGTACCTCTTTCAAAATAGGTTAGTCAAAAACTCCATTTTCAAGTCATTCTCATTAGAAATTATCTCAAAAAGATGTGCCCAAAAAATACCTAAAAATAATACTTGTAAAAGCCCTCAAATTTCTTTTCAATAATACAAAAATCAATGCTCACAAATACACATTATTCCTCCTATCTAAAAATACAATATCACAACCTTCAAATTTATTTCATGCTAACTTTACAATATCAAATACTCTTTTAACACCTAACTACTTCTAAAATATAATATCACAGCCTTCAAATTTATTTCATGCTAACTTTATAGTATCAAATACTATTTAAACACCTTATTACTCCTTCTAAATTGAATTTCAAATTACAATATAAAATATACTTTGTTACACCTTATGGCTACCTCTAAATAAAATATCAAATTAAAATATTTTACCCTCAGAAATATTCAATCATGCACAACGAACGAAACAACTTAACCACTTATTTTTTAATCAAAAAATCATACCTTTCATGAGCCCACAATTTACCCCTTCACTACCTTACAAAAACTTCTCACAAGAATTGACCCTATGAACTCCTTCTCCATGACACCCTAGCACTTTCTAGGCATCCAACTAAGTTTCTCCCAATGGTAATAATAGTGATACACAAATGCGATTTTAAACCTCTTCTCATGCTGCCAATAAAAACGTTATCTGTGCCATCAAAACTATCTTCCACGTGATTCGAACTAGCAATCACCTCTCTCAAAACACCTTAGAACTGCCCTAACGACCAGTTGTGATAGCCTGTCAGTTGGAAATAAATTATGTAACCTTTTGTCTTTATCCTTGTCCATTTTGCCAAACATCAGGCTCCTCTTCTTCTGCAATTCGTCATTTCCAAGCACGAGCGGATTTCAAAAATTCATCCCACAACTTCCACTTTGAAAAGGTTTTGAAACTTTATTTATATGAATTTTATCCTCCTCTTGCCATGATGTCGGTGCTCAAACTTTGATATTATTTTTATTCCTTTTCAAATAGCTTCCACGATTTGGTGCTCAAACCTCTATTTATTTTTGGAATATTTAAATATTTTTAAATTTAAATATTATAAACCTTAAACCTTTGGCCCTTGGTGATCTTATAAATATTTTTCAAGCAATAGAAATAAAATCAACTTTAAACCTTGTTCTTTTTCTTGCAAACTCAACCATGGAGAATGTTTTTTCCTTGATGACTATTGTACTTTTTGACATCAATATTTTTGTCCTGAAGATAAGTCTTAACCATTTGAATTTTGACATCAATGACAACCAATATACCTAATATTTTCAACAATATTCCCATTTTTCATTGATGACAACACTTTAAAAAAAAAAATTCTTGCAAGTAGATTCCATATCTGCTCCCCCTGAGAAGCTACTCCCCCTTAATGAATTATCTCCTCCTTACTGAAATCTCTCTCCCTTTGACATCAATGGAAAATGGCTCCTTTGGGAATAAAAATAATACTCTTAGATAAAACCCCTCACCACCTCCTTTCCTTGAGGTGATCAAGTTTGAGATGTAAGTAAAGCTATTCCCAATTTACAATGCTCTTCTCCTTTTTCTCCTTTTTCAATTTTCTTTTTCCATACCTTTGTAGTCACACCTCTTTGAACCTTTTGAGCATCTTGATCCTTTCTTATTCTTGGTAGTTCTTGGAATTCTATTCTACACTTTTCTCTATACCCAACCTTATTGTAATTGTAACATATGATGTTGTAGTTATTTGAAGGTGCAAATGAATTGAAGTTCATCTTGATGAAGCTAAAATCATTCTTTCTATGAACCCTGCAATGTATAGATCTATGACCAAAATGATTATATGAGTAACAAAGTCCTTGGAAGAAGCATTTATCTCGTCTTGGAGAGTGTGGTCTCAAAGTTCTTTCTTTACCTTTTTTGTGATTATTTCTGTTAATTTTATGTGCATTTTTTTCTTCCTCTTTGATGCTTCCACTTCTCAACCCATCATCATAGGTCTTAGGTTCTTCTTCAATCTCTTCCTTTGAAACTTCTTTTTCTTTTGAGCTTGACTCCCATTTCTATATCTCTTGACCTTCTTCATAACCTAGTCCTGTCTTGATAAATGGAGATCTCTATTTTTTTAGAATGTCATCCAAGGTTTATGATATTTCCTTAAACCTAGTTAGCTTATAAAGATATTTTCCAAGCCTTTTCTTTAGAGAGATAACTTCATATTTTAGCTTTTCACACTCCTAACTCTTTTACCTCTAATTTTGCAACCATACTCTCTTCAACTCTTCTTTCCTCTTCGATATTAACTCTTAAATTAGTGAGATCTTGTAGAAGCTTTGATTTTGTTTTCTTTTCCTCTTGAAATTGATTCTTTAATCTTAAGTTCTCCCTTTTTACTCTTTCCAATTCTCCAAGAGCAGCAAGTTCCTTTTTGATGTAAACCAAAATTTCCTTTTTCTTTTCTCAATATTTCTCTTTTTCTAGGTCTTCAACTATAGGAGCATCTTAGGTCCAAGGTGTAGACCAATTGGTTCATCCAAACCCCATAAGGGGGGCAGAGGTCCAAGGTTCAAATATCGGGCCTCACCGAACTAAATTCTTGTCCCTTTCTTGGTGCTTTTAGCAGCGTAAAAGGTTTAAAATGATTGTGGCATGGCGATTATAGGGGCAGACTACACAAATATCTATGTGGAGGCTTTCGGGGTGAATAGTACAGAATACTATGGTGGCCATAAAAACTGGACAACCTACCCAGATTTGTGGCGGCTACCGATTCCACCATGTTTTAAAAAAAAACTATAGGAGCATCTTCTTTCTCTTCTATTAGGTTTTCAATAGGAGTATTCTCTTTCTCTTCTACTCGGTCTTTAATGGAAGTATCCTCTTCTTCCTCTATTTCCAAAAATAGAATATCTTCTTTTTCACTATCTGAAAGACTTTCATCACTGTCACTTGAAGCACTACTTGCTTCTTTAGCATAAAAACTTTTCTTGTGCCTTTGAAAAATATTATTTTCATGCTTGCCATGACAATGCCTGATTTTATTTTCATAATCAAATTTTATTTCTTTCTTTTTCTTGTATTATTTTTCATATTCACTGCTACTGTATCCATTTTGTTGACAATAAGTTACATAGTGACCAATGTTTCCACAACTAAAACATTTCAAAGTCTGCATATTATTATGTTTCCTTGGACCCTTCTTATTTCTTCTTACAAAACTTACCTCTTCTTCACTACTTGATTCTGATTCTTTATCTTTTGTTTTCTTTGAAGCTTTAAATTTTGCCTCCCTTCTGGATGTTTGATCCTTTTTTTTCTTCATCTCATATGTTGTGAGAATCCCATGTAGTTCATCTATCCTCAAAATTACAAAATATTTTATTTCTTCTATTAATGAAACCTTTGCATCATACCTCATGAGAAGTGATATTAGAATTTATTGAACAATATTAGAATCCTCAATATCTTCTCCAAGTCCATGGATGGCGTTAACAACCTCCTCAACACGAAGTAGATACCTAGTAGTATATTCCTCATATTTCATCTTTAATTCCTGAAACTTCCTCCTGTGATTTGAATTTTTGCAAACTTAACCTTGTCATCTCCTTCATATGTATTTTGTAAGTTGTCCCATATTTATTTTGTTGATTTGCATTGCATAATCTTCACAAACTCTATTTCTTGTAATCCACTTAAAATTACATTCATTGACTTGGCATTGTTTTCATATATTTTCTTACCACTTATATCTATGGGAGGAGTTGCAAGTGGTGTGTACCCATTATCTACTAAATTCCATGTATCAAATCTATGCCATCAAAAATATGTTCATCCTCACACTCCAAAAAACATAGTTAGTCCCATTAAAAAATGGAGCTCTGTGTTGAAGATCCTTCCTGATTAGCCATCTATGTTCCTGCAAGATCTTCCTTCAAGTTTTTCGGCTTCCTTGAAGGAACCCACTCTGATACCAATTGAAGAACACAAGATTATACTAAGAGGGTGGGTGAATAGTATAAGATCAAAACTTTTACTTTTATTTCCAAATGATAACAGTAGTAATATAAATATAGTAAATGAAACAATGCGCAAATCATCACACACATGAGACACAGATTTAATGTGGTTCACCTAATGTGGGCTACATCCATGAAGAAAATATTTCTTATAAATTTCCTCAACCAATCTATTGGGAACCAATTCCCTATTACAATTTTTATGGGTACCAACCCAAAGGAGACACTAATCCCCTATGCTCAAGTTTGTGGACCTCTATCCATAGGATACACCAATCCCCTATGCTCTAGTTTATGGACCTCTATCCATACAAGACACCAATCTCCTTTTCTATGGTCAGTTCCAAAGCTTACTCACAACTCTATACAAATATGCTCGAAGCCTCCTCACAAGACTTGCTCAAATCTACCTCAAACCTTCTCACTAGGCCTACTCTAAACTCTACACAAATATATTCCAAGCCTCCTCATAAGACTTTCTCAAACCTAACTCAAGCCTTATCACAATTCCTACTCTCAACTCTGCTCAAAACTGCTCCAAGCCTTCTCACAAGGTTTGCTTTCTACTTTGCTCAAATCTGCTCCAAGCCTTCTCACAAGACTTTCTCAAATCTACCTCAAGACTTCTCATAAGGATTGCTCTCAACTCTTATCAAATATTCTCCAATACTTCTTACAAGGCCTGCTTTATACTCTACTCATATCTACTCCAAGCCTTCTCACAAGGCCTACTCTCAACTCTGCTCAAAAACTCTACTCAAACCTACTCCCATAACCTACACAAATTTGCCTACAAGTCTTATCAAAATACTTTGTCAAAATAGCTCACAACTTCTCACAACACATTCTCAAATCTTCTCATCAAATTTGTGCTATCAATCCAAATCTTGGACACAAATGATGTTCAAAATAATGCTTGTATATTTTCATAAATGCTTTCTTCAATTAGCCAATTCAAACATATTCTACCTAGAATTCTTTCAAAAATATATAAATAATAATATTCAATGTAAATTCTCAATATGTTCTCTTCACATTCATTAAGCTTGTCGCTTTCACATGTCTCACATTTATTAAATTAGATCTCTACTTCTTGCTAATTCCTTTCAAATCAAATCAAGCTAGTGTATAACTTTGCTTCACAAAAATGGTTTATGTTCCTTGTAAATTTGCTCTCAAATATTAAACACAATAATGCATAAATTTTCTTCACAAAACTGGTCTCTAACACTTGCCCATTCACATTCAATGTTACTCAAATCAATGCCCAAATGCCTCACAAATTCATTCAACAATGTTGCATAATTGTATGCTAAAACTCTAGCACATGTGATTCCAATTTTACTAATCAATGATGCACAATTTGTTCACAAACCTTAGCACAAGTGTTTCCAATCTCATTCAACAATTAAGAACAATTTTGTTCTCAAACTCTAGAACTTATATTTCCAACAACGCACATATATAATCCTTATTTATCCACCTTATGATTTAGAAATATTTGCTCAACCAAACACCCTAAAGAAGGAATAATATCACCATACCTCTTAACTTGCTTTGATGAAGATGTGCCTTCAAATATTGTCTCAAAAATAATTTCCCTTTATAGTACCTCTTTCAAAATAGGTTAGTCAAAAACTCAATTTTCAAGTCATTCTCATTAAAAATTATCTCAAAAAGATGTGCCCAAAAAATGGCTAAAAATAATACTTGTAAAAGCCCTCAAATTTCTTTTCAATAATACAAAAATCAATGCTCACAAAAACACATTATTCCTCCTATCTGAAAATACAATATCACAATATTCAAATTTAGTTCATGCTAACTTTACAATATCAAATACTCTTTTAACACCTTATTACTCCTTAAATATAATATCACAACCTTTAAATTTATTTCATGCTAACTTTACAATATCAAATACTCTTTTAACACCTTATTACTCCTTCTAAATTGAATTTCAAATTACAATATAAAATATCCTTTGTTACACCTTATGGCTCCCTCTAACTAAAATATCAAATTAAAATATTTTTCCCTCAAAAATATTCAAGAATGCACAGCGAACGAAACACGTTAATCACTTAATTTTTAATCAAAAATTCATATCTTTCATGAGCCCACGATTTACCCCTTTTCTACCTTGCAAAAAATGCTCATAGGAATTGACCCTATGATGTCCTTCTCCATAATTACCTAGAACTTGCTAAGCATCTAGTTGGAATGCTCCCAGCGATAGCAACAGTGATACACAAACACAATTTTAAACCTCTTCTCATATTTCCAATCAAAATGCTATCTTTTCCATCAAAACTATTTTCCACGTGATTTGAAGCAGTGATCAGCTCTCTCACAGTGCCTTAGTGCTACCCCAATGACCATCTACACTAGCCTGCCAACTGGAAATAAATCGTGTAACCTTTCATCTTTATCCTTGTTGTCCCTTTTACCAAAAATCATGCTCCTCTTCTTATATGATTTGTTGTTTCCAAGTTCAAGCAGATTTTGAAAATTCATCCCACAACTTCCACTTTGCAAAGGTTTTGAAACTTTATTTATATGAATTTTTCCTCCTCTTGCAATGATGTTGGTGCTCAAACTTTAAAATTGTTTTTACTTCTTTTCAAATAGCTTCCACGATTTGGTTCTCAAACCTCTATTTATTTTTAGAATTTTTAAATATTTTTTAATTTAAATATTATAAACCTTAAACCTTTGGCCCTTGGTGATCTTATAAATATTTTTCAAGTAATAAAAATAAAATCAACTTTAAACCTTGTTCTTTTTCTTGCAAACTCAACCATGGAGAATGTTTTTGCCTTGATGACTATTGTACCTTTTGACATCAATATTTTTACCTTGAAGATAAATCTCAACAATTTGACTTTTGACATCAATGATAACCAATATATCTAATATTTATAACACACCCTCTAGCAGCCACTACGACATATCTCTCCATTGTGATTGCATCCTGCTCTCACTCTAGTCCCTCCATATCTACCTTGACCTACCTCATCTCATCAGCATATACCCTTAGTCACTCACTAGTAGCCTCTAACTCTTCCCTATTCATTAGTGTTAATTCTCTCTCTACCACACTCACATCATGCTCTTGTAGTATTCTTACCATATACACCCTAAACTACACCTCCAATATTAGGGTATCCCTCTCTGCCTCTGCCTTATCTACCCTATCCCACCAAAATTCAGCCTCATACATATGATCCAACATCTCCTCCACATATATATTGACCAAATTATCCTAGCCTTCATCATTTGGTATTGTCTCCACCTCATCTACTCATGAGGTCCCAACACCACAATCATATCATGGCCACATGCACCACCTCAAAGGTGATTCCTCCTGAGAAGTACTTTCATCATCATCTCCTACTCCCATAGCTGCTACTAAATTGAAAATACTAGATTCCACTCCTGCATCCTTAGTCATTATCGTATCCTTACATGTAGTATCACCTGATCTATCTATGGCCACCTCTCAACTAATAGGTGCTACCTTAGGTCTCACACTGCTAGTCCCATCAATCACTCCCACACTATGCTCCTATATCTATGTTTCCCACTAAAAATCATACTCTAGTTTCATACCTACATCATCAACATCTAGTAAAGCTAACATGTCATCCAAAGATATATTAAATATCCATGCCTATGGCCATGCCCCATGATCTCCTTGAATCTATCAAATCACCATAGGTGGATCAGGCATAGCCTATCGTAACTCAAATTTTCTTTACACATGAATAAAGGGAAAGAACTCATCCTAAAAGTAGTACTACCCAACCATCCATATACCCCACCTAACTCAGGTTATCTTTATGTCATCCTCTCACAAAATTGAAGCCCCTCTATAGGTTCGTTATACAATATCCTCATATTTTATGCCCCTAAACTATCCTCAATATTAGATGGCATGACCCTCATTGTCTCACCTAGTATGCTTCTCCATATTGTATCACCTTTGCATGTTATACTATACATATAGCCCCAATAATGTATGATCCTCAAATGATAGCCTCTTAGGTATCATAACAACTATGTGCTCCCAATTCCATAATTGTATTAGCATATTTCTACACAAGAACATCCTATCGATTATCTACACACCATGTAACTCTTGATAAATCTAGGTCAACAATGCAAGTGCCCACGCAAAGTGTCTCCCATGCTCTACCATGTCATAGATGAGCTTAGTCATGTTCCAAGGGAATATCACCCTTGAAGCATGAGGTAACACATAACTGCCTATACAAACCATTAGTAATGTATGGCACCAAGTCAACTACCCATTTTTATAATGCTCTTCATACTTCATGCCTCCACTATACACCTCAAATCACCCCAAGTAAGATCAAAATCCCTCTGTAGTGCCCTATCCATCACCTCCCTACCTTGCATTGTCACCATAGGAAGCTAGTAAATCTGATAAATATCCTCTAGGGTAATTGTCATCTCTCCTATCAAATATGAAATGTGTTTTTGTTGGCATCCGACCGCTCATAAATGGAATCTAAATATGCATGATCACACCGAACAACATCTATGCATGCTACCCCATATAAGCCTATCTTATGCAACCATTCCCACTCTACATCATCTAAAAACACCCATAAATCATTCATCAAAGACAAAAACTAATGATGAGGCTTCAATTTCATGACCTGCAAAACAACAAAAACAACCCCATCAATCCACATATATCAAATTTTACAGCCAGAATTTTTCCTATTCATCTATCATTTTATTTTTTAAAAAATCATACAGAGCCATACAAAATTGTACAGATATGTACGATCCATATGGAACGGGAACACCCATACATATAATTTTTGGGAAAAGGGTATTTTTGGATACCCTTTTGCCCCAAACACAAATATATAAAAAAAATTTAAAAATGCACAAAAACTAAAATTCATTTTATTCCAAAAATACATGAATAAAAGCAAAAATTCAACTTATCGCCATTGCACACCCCCCAAAGCTTGCTCCTACGCCACTCTAAGCCATATTTTCACTTAAGTTTTAAAATCTAGCAGTGCTCTGCATCACACAATCACTCTCCCTCACTCCTCTCACTCTAATTTTTGAAAGCACATGATGAGAAAGAAGCGTAAGCTCCTCCACCCAAGCTTTTATTGGTGCTAGCCAGGAAAACATATAGATCCATACGATTTTTGGGTGCACCTATCCATATGATTTTTGGACACACCCATCCATATGATTTTTGGATGAATTTATTTATATTTTTAAGAATTTTGGACACCAAAGCATGCAAAGTTTCAAAATTCACCCTTTTTAGCCTTCTAGCGATCTTAATATTCATATTTATCAAGCAATTCATTTTTGGCATCACATTCTTCACCCATCGACTCATCCCTTGAGGGGGTATATATCATATAAAAAAAATTCCTTGCACATGTTCAATACTCAAACAAAAAAGGATGGAAACTGTATTTTTTCTATGAATATTTGTCAAATATTATCATACATCCTCATTTGTTAGGGAAAACAAAAGCAAAATTCTCTTCTCAACAAAACTCCAATTCTCTTCTCAACAAAACTCTAATTCTCTTCTCAACAAAACTTCAATTCTCTTCTCAACAAAAATCCAACTCTCTTCTCAATAAAAAATTAATTCTAATTGATCTCATCAATCTATCAAAGGCAAAATTTCAAGAACATACGTTCCTTCCACAATTGGGGTATCTTACATTGATCATGATAGGGGATGATCATACATCTAATTATTTTAAACATTCATTTTTCACCAATCACTAATCCATTCGATCCCACAATCAACCACCAAATTAGTGTCATAATTTTTGTATTACATCGTGTCTTCACACAACACAGTACAAAAAGAGACAAAATGTAGACACCTAAAAAAGTCACACAATAATTAAAGGTCAATTAACAAAACACTTGAAAATCATTGCAATTGCCCTAAACCTTAGCTAAAAGCTAACATAAACGCTAGGTTAATTTAAACCCTAGGTAGACCTTTCCATTTCCATATTATCCTCAACTCACACACCTCTACACACTTTCTTAAGCACCCATACATCCTCACATAGCATCCACCATTCCTCCCTATAAGGCATTTAAAACATATTAATTAAAAATGGGATTTTCCCTTCCCTAGGTGATTAATGGGTATGGTACACCCATCCCTACTTCAAACCCATAGGAGGAAAGCATTCCCTACCCATCTAACACATTAAATGATCCCTTCTCTCTCCTCCCTTTTCTCCTACCACATCACGCACCCTTTTTCCTTCCCAGGAAGGCTATAAATAAACCATATTGCATATGGTTTTAGGAGGAGATTTCATGCATTGTTATGCCACCCAAATACACCCCAATTCATTCTCAAGTATTTTGAGCACTCAAAAATCCTACCACTAAGCTTTCTTTATAGGTTCTTTTGATTTTAGGTGCATAACAGGTATTGGTGATTCTTGGATCAATATCAAACTACAACAGTGGGATCTATGACTGAAGAACTAGCCAATTAGAGCATGAAACTAGAAATTGTATGGACGGGTGCAACCACCCAAAAATGCACGAATATGTATGATTTCCATTTTTAGGCTGCCAAGTTAGCCTACTAGGTAACCCCTTTCTTCCACATAAATTTTAGCTCATTTTAGACTCTATGCATTTCTATTCAATTTTTGAGTCATTGTGTCTATATTTACAAGAGGTTTGATTTGTATAGACCTCCAAATAATCTAACATATTTTGTAGGGTTACATAGGGTTCAAGGATTGGTGTAACTAACAGTGGCATGCATCATAATCCCACTCCATTTTGAGTATCTAAAGGAATAATCCTATGGTGCCACAAATATTTTTGATACTAGGGTCCCTCCTTAAGGAGTCCCTCTTTTGTAGCCCTCAAGGCATATTGTAAAAGGATATCAAAACATATTTGTAACACTTTTTACAATATAGCAATGAAATGCAGCATGCTTTTCTTTATTTCAACCACATAAAACAAGGTATCTAAGATCTTGGGTCCTATATTAATGGGAAGATATAAATTATCATAGGATTCTTGAGATTCATTGTTGAAAGATTTTATGATGACATCAGTTTTGGTTAAATCTTCCTCCTTTGATCCAAGATTTTGGAAATATTTATAAGTGCATAGATTGAGGGAGGAACCATTGTCCACCAAGATACTCTTGATGAACTTATCCCAAATGTAAGAAGTGATATAAAGGTAAGAATACCCTTGAAAATTTAAGGAAGGAAGATCGTCATCATAAAAAGATATATGATTAATCCCAAGAGAGCTTACAACATTAGCTAGATTTCTATGAGGGAGATCTTACGGGATGGATTTTTTACTTAGAAGCTTCAACAAGGCTCCCATATAAATAGGATAAGTTTACAAAATCTCTAAGATTGATATCTTGGCAAGTGTGTTACTTAAATATTATTGAATATCGAAGGAGACTTTTGATTGTGGCTTCAAAACTAAGGTTGGTTTGTTGAATTTTGAAGGAAAAATTTGGTTGTGGATTCAGGAACAACAATAGGTTTAGGTTGAGGGAATGGTTGTCATCATAGATAGCCAATAGAGTAAGGGGATACATCTACTATAAGTAGAGATATAGAGGGTGAGGGAGAGACTAGATGCATTTGTATAGAGGGAGATTTTCTACCATACTCTATACTTTTAGGTGGTTCTAGTGGAGTATAGTGTACCTTTATCATCCTCTCTTCATAAATAGGATCGATCATGGTCTATTTCATGGACCATTTTATAGTCCATAAACATACCCCCACCAGGACCACCTCCAATAGGTAGAGTAAAAGAGACAGACTCATATAGTTAGGGATAGGATCCAAATGACATGCCAATTTTTATTGTGGTATGCATCCCTAGGGAGGGTCAAGTGTGTTAGGCTTGGACTATGGCACACTAACCAAGCTGATGTGTACTCTCTAATGTTTAAGTAATAGCATGTCATATTTTTATGTATATGTGTTTGCTTATGTGTGTTTATGATTTTTTATATTTAGTGCTTTTATGTTTGATTATGCATGAATGAGTGAAATGAACTTAACTATTGAATGTATGAATGAACTAAACTAATGCAATGCATGATGTGATGAATCTAACTAATGAATGAAATGTATGACTATATGAGGATATGGAAATAAAAATGTGGTGGAAGAAAAGAAACAAGGCTCTAGCCAAATTTGTGCCCCATAGAAACGGACCATAAATTTGTCATAAAGAAAATTTGCACCCCATATGGATAGCGTATAAATTTAAAAAAAGGAAAAAAAATAAGAATAAGAAGGTGATGATTATGATGATGGAGGAGAAGGTAAACAAAGAAAAAAGAAAACAAAAAGGTTATTAGAGGATGAAATTTGAGTCATCATAGACTACAAGGGGTCAATGTAATTAGATGAACACAAACTAAGTGAAAAGGAAAAAAAAGGGTGGAGCATGAAATTGTAAGGATGTATGCTCACAAATGGCCAAGTGGAGGTTACCTCTCACTGGTGACCATGAAATTATCCCATAAGGGTGTAATTCTCCCTAAAAGAACAAGTGTGTAGTGATACCCACTATAGGTGTGACACTCACTAATGGCTATGGTTGGAGAGATACCTGCTAGGATGTATGCTCACAAATGGTTGAATGGAGGTTGTCCCTTGCTAGTGACCATGAAGCTATCCCATATGGGGTGTAATATATGATTGATTTACCAAAATGAGTTTAACCCAATAGGGGTGTGGTGTGTGCAAAATATGAGTGAAAAAAAAAAATGCAGTAGAAGAAAGTGCATGTGTATACATGTTAGATAGAATGAAGATAGAAGAATGAGAGAAGCAAGAAGTAACAATGTTGTGCATGTGTTCCTTATAAAATTTTAGTTGCTAATACATGTGCATAAGATATTCAGTGGTCGTATGAACACCATAAATAATATTTGTATGGTATCTATCCTATCCCACAAGGATCCCTTAATAATTTAAATATCAAGAAGGAAAAAGTGTGAGCAAAAAAACAAGATGCACAGATAGAAGAAGGAACATATATCCTTTGTCTTGGAAGATGAAGAACTATATTCCTTGACTTGGAGAAATTAAAAATTATTGAAAAGTTCAATGTCAACGAAATATGAGAAGATAAAAGAAGATAATGAATGAGAAAATTCAATGATAAAAATGTATGGATATGTTCCCTAGGTTGGTGATTCACTAAGCATCAAAGGCCTAGTATGAGTGCAATGCATGTGAGCTACAACCTAACTAGGTTTCATCACTTGCATTATCATGAAGTCCTCAAGAATTTATATGATCAAGTAGTCATGCAAGTATGATCAATCAACAATGCAACTATATGAAAATAAAATATGAAAATGGAATAGAAGGTCAGACAACTCGTGCAAAAAATGATATTCAATCATGAAATATGAGCAAGCAAACCAAATGCAGTATGAAGAAAGATTATGTGAAATCATGCATAATATATTTTTAGGTGCATTATGTTTGTTGGTTCTTTAAGATATTTACCATATAATAATGCCAATGATAGGCTCCTAAGCTAAAATTGGTCATTATGACAAATGGTCCTACCCAATTGGATTGAAACATACCTTTTATATCTGATTGAGCATTAGTGTTCTTTTTGTTTTCCTTGAGAATGATGTCCCCAACCTCAAAATAATGATTACAAACTTTCTTAGAGTAAGATCGCTTGATCTTATTCTGATAGGCTTGAAGATTCTCTAAGGTATAAATGCACTTTTCATCCAACAACTCTAATTGGTTTAAATGATCTAAATGATACTCATTGTCAATCAAGGTATCTGGCAACAAGATGTGCAAAAAATTAATCTCCAACTTGAACAAAGCAATAGCCTTAGTTTCATAGACCAAGACGTATGGGAATGCACCTGCAGGAGTACACATGCTAGTATTATAGGTCCATAAGGCAGGATAAAGTTGGATATCCCAATCTGTATTGGCCTTACTAATCAACTTCTTGAGGATTTTAACTAAGGACTTGTTGGATACTTCAGCTTGACCATTACCTTGAGAGTAATATGGAGTTGAAAATTTTTACTAAATATTGTACTTAGCATAAATCTTATTCTTTTCATTTAAAGGAGTGCCATTATTAGAAATAATCATAAAAGGAATCCCATACCTATAAAGGATATGGTTGAACATGAACTTGGAGATTTTATTTGTAGTCACCATGGCTAGGGGTATGGCTTCAACCCACTTACTAAAGTACTCAGTTGTCATGATGATAAACTTATGAACATCAGATGATGTTAGGTTAATATTCCTAATAATATCCAATCCCCAAATGGATAATGGCCAAGGAGAAGAAATAACCTAAATTTTTTGATAAGGGGCATGAACAAGGTTATCATGGTATTGATGCTTGTCACAGCATTGAACATAGTCACATGCATATTTTTCCATGGAAGGCTAATTACTAACCACTCCTCAGGAGGTTCTTAGCAATAGCATTACAGCTAAAATGGACTCCACATGATCCTTCATGAGCTTCACTAAGAGCTAGCCAGGCTTCATCAAATTTAAGGCATCATAAGAGGATACCTTCAAAATAACATCAATATAAAGTATTTTAAATTATCATCAATTGACACACTCTTTTTTGTAAGAAATTTTGTTTCTGGTGATCTAAACCATAAGGTATTGAACCATCCTTAAGGAAGTTAAATATGTCAATATACCAAGGATTAGATTAAAAAACTTTGATGTTTAGTACATCTAACATAATGAGGCTAGAACTAAGATATGTCAGCTCTTGAATTTGATGGATAATATTCAATACTTTATCATATTCTAACTCTAAATGTATTAATGATGTATTAGTAGCCATGGAATCTACATGGAATTTAGAAGACCTAGGTATAGACTCTATGGTTACCCTATCGAAGCAAATAAAATATTGGTGATAATCTCCTTGTAAGGTTTTAGCTTATCATTTCTAGTTTGATAAATATCATTGATCTAATTAACCACAAGTTGAGAATCAGCAAAGAATAAAATAACTTTAACCTTCAAGGCTATTGTAGCTATAAGACCTAGGATCAAATATTCATATTCTATAGTATTATTAGTGCAAGAGAAATAAATCTTGAAGGAAATGGGGATGAGTTTGTTTTATGGGGAAACTAGAATAATTCTAGCACCAACACCCTTCAATCATTGGGCTCCATCAAAAAACAAAGTCTAATACTCTTGCGATTTAACATCTAAGCTAAAAAACTCATTGGGAAACTTGATAACTAGGAGATGGGTGGCTTCTAGGGGAGTAATGACTAGTTTGTCAACAATAACCTAACATTTTATAGCCTTGTAACCTATAAATTTTAAGTCAAACCCACTAAGGCTAGAACCCACTTAGCAGCTTGACTTGAAAGGTGGGGATTTGATATTAAGTAGTGGAGAGGGTCAAACTTTGTGACTACCAATATCTTATGGTTAAGCATGTAGTGTCTATAATTTTGATAAGCAAACACTATAGTGAGGAAAATATTCTCTAAGGGATTATATCAGGTTTTATAGCTAACCAAAGTTCTACTATCATAGTAGATGGCTCACTCTTTGTCCTAATAATCATGCTAATCCAACATGGCTCTCAAAGCATGACTTATGGCTGCTATGTAAATCATCAGATGCTTGTCCGGTCTAGGAGGAACTAAGATAAGTAGGGAAATGAGATATTTCTTGACTACATCAAGTGCTATTTGACACTCGTTATACCACTTATTGGCTAACTAGGTTGTGAACTAATGAATAGCTTGAATTTTACCTTGAAATATATGCAACTCAATTAGGTTATAGGGAGGAGACATATCAGTGATAGACACTATCTTAGTAAGTTCCACTTCAACGCCTCATATAGACACTATGAAAATTAAAATCTTACCAGATGCTACTCCAAACACACACTTAGAGGGTTTATTATGAACCTTGTATTTTTGAAGTCTTTAAAAGATCTATCTTAAATCATGAACATGAGTTTATCAATTTATGGAATGACCAAGGAGATCATCCAAATAGTCCTCAAAAATGTCATGCATCATCTCATAAAATATATAAGTCATGGCTATTTGATATGTGGCACCAATGTTCTTCAAGCCAAAAGGCATAACTTTATAACAAAATGTACCCATGGAGTGATGAAAGTTATCTTGGACTAGTCCTCAAGAATAATCATGATCTGGTTGTATCCTAAAAAAAATCCATGAGTAATATGATTCCACATATAGTGGAAAATATACGATCATATCTATGTTGGGAAGAGGAAAATAATCCTTGGTACATGTCAAATTAATGTCTCAAAATTTGGTACATATTCTGATTGTTCCTTCCTTATTATCTATAGGAATGATGTTGGATATCCAATCAGAATAGTCAATGACTTTGATAAATTCAATGTCAAGAACATTTTGGAGCTCCTCGATTAAAAGGGTGACCTTAGGATGCACCTTCCTAAGTTTCTACTTAACAACATTGGCATTGTATTTGACTACCAAATGATGCATAATAAGGGAGGGATCAAGTCTTGGCATATCAACATATGACCAAGAAAAAAGATCTTGAAATTCATTTAAAAAATTTGTCAACTACTCTTGCTCGTCCATGGATAAGGCTTTGACTAACTTAAGGATTTTGGGGATTTCCTTGGAACCTATATCTACCTCCATGGTCTCCTCTATGAGTATGTGGGATTCATCATCATAATGATAAGGGGCGAGGATGAAAGCTAGTTGATCAAGATCTTCAGGATATGTAGGAACAAAATCCTCTCGAGAACTAGAAGACTCAACATGGGCAATACAAGGGACTGACCCATCAAAGAAGAAGCTATTTCAGAGGATATATTCATGATCCATATCACAAAGAGTATCCCCTTTATCATACTCCCTTAGGGTCACAACTAACTCAGGGTGCACCAAAGTTATCACATTGCAAAACAAAATGTTTGAGGGAGAAGGCGGTCCCTCATCCTCATTACTCCACTCTAAGCCATGATGATCCAAAAATTCAGCATAAGTGATAAATTGATCATCATCAATTGGTAAGGGTTGGTTTTTGTTGGGGATGTAGCCTATGCCACATCTCCCATGCCAAAGCTCAACTTCCAAAGGCTCTTGAATACCTTTCTATTGTGGTCCCAAACCCTTACCTACATATCCCATACTAGATAGGATCTACTTAGGAAGTGGGTAATCATTGGATAGATAAAAATGGGTAAAGGCTCACTCTATGAGAAAGGGATTGCTACCATGGATCTTTTATTTGAGGGATGTACCCACATAGATAAAGGTACACATATCGATGTGTACTACTTCACCCTTTTTATGGGGTAAACCCATAGTTCGAGGTGAAGGTGGTAGCTTTGCTAGATCTAGAAGAGGACTTTCATCGAGCAAGTTGATTTGATCCTATGATGATATTATGGTTGGTGGTTCCTCATTTATTTTAAAATTTTCAAACTCCTTGATGATGTTAGAAGAAGTAGAAAAAGAAGTAGAATAAATTTTGTGGAGAGAAACAGATGGACAAAAATTGAGACTTGATTGAGCTTGCTCAACCATTGAAAAATATTGGAATGGATGAGGGTCACCCTGAATGGTGACAAGTTGATCTTTGAATTCATATTTTAAATATTGATGAAGAGTAGAAGGGATAGCCCTCATTGCATGAATCCAAGGGCATCCAAGAATAATATTGAAATATGTTGGGCAAGATACCACATAAAATAAGGTATCTAAGATCTTGGGTCCTACCCTAAGGGGAAGGGATAAAATTCCATAGGCTTCTTGAGATTCATTGTTGAAAGCTTTTATGATGACATCATATTTGGTTAAATCTTCCTCCTTTAATCCAATATTTTGGAAAAAATTATAAGTGCATATATTGAGGGAGGAACCATTGTCCACCAAGATTCTCTTGATAAAATTATCCCCAATGTATGTAGTGATGTAAAGGGGAGAATCCCCTTGCAAATTTGAGGAAGGAAGATCATCATCATAAAAATATATATGATTAATCCCAAGAGAACTTACAACATTAGCTAGGTTACTAGGGGGAAGATCTTGTGGGATAGATTGTTGACTTAGAAGCTTCAACAAGGCTTCCCTATGAATAGGAGAAGTTTGCAAAAGCTCTAAGAGGGATATCTTGGTAGGTGTGTTACTTAACTATTGTTGAATGTCAAAGGAGACTTTTGGTTGTGGCTTCAACACTAAGGTTGGTTTTTCTACACTTGTGCTCCTTTTTTGGGTACTCTTGAAAACTAAGGGTGGTCTAGAAGGTTGGTTGGATGTAGAACTTATCTCCTACTAAGATTGTTGAGTCGGTTGAGCTTGAGCTTGTTGCCTTGTAGTAGTTGCTATCATACCAACCATGTTGTTATAGGGAGGTGGCACATTATGATAAGATACCTGGTTGGTTGTCTATTGTTGATGATTAGGTAGGGGATTTTGGAAGATCCCCATATCTTGATTAGTTATAGGTGTCTATTGAGTAGGAGGTTGATTTGTTGGAGGTTTATGGTTAGGAGCAGGTTGGGAGTCCTCTATGACAAGATGACCCTCATCTATTAAATCTTGAACCACATGTTTCAACCTCTTACATGAATGTGTCATGTGTCCATCCACTCTATGATACTCACAATGTTGATCAAGCTTATACCAAGTTGTTATGGTATCGGGTTGCCTTATGGGAGGCAACTCAATCATCTTAGCTTCCAAAATTTTCTTAAGGACCACCATAATAGGTAGGTTGAGTCTAGTGAAATTCCTTGGTGGGGGTTTTTGAGGTCTACTAAGTACCATCTTCTACAAGGTACTAGAAACATTAACATTGTTGGTTTACCTATTATCCGTTACCCCATCACCAACTACATGTTTATTCTTATATTGACTTTTCGTGGTCCTATCCTCTTCTTTTCTTAATTTAAGTTGACCTCTTCGAATAAGAGTCTTCTCTACTCTTCTTGCCAAATTTATTGCTTGTTCAAAAGAGGTAATGGTTGTTGTTTCCAACTCATATGAGATTTGTTCTTGTAAGTTTCCAATAAATATCTCTAACATGTCTCAAGGAGGTAAGGTGTATCTTAATCGTCCAACTAAACTTCTCCATCGAGCCAAAAAATCTAAGAAACTTTCATCTTTACCTTGCTTTAAAAGATATAAATCTTGCATAGTCACATTTTTCTCAATACAAGCTCCAAATTGTTGAACGAATAACCCAATTGTCTCTTTAAAATTCCTTAAAGAATGATGAGGTAGTTGATAATACCATTCCAATGCCATACCACCAAGGCTCTTAGGGAATATTTTTAGCAACAACATGTCATCATATATAATATCATGGCATGTTGTTCTAAACATCCTTAAATGTTCTATTGGATCCTTTGTTCCCTTATAAATAGGTAAGACCAGCATTGGGAAATGCTTAGGGTAGGGCCTAGTGATGACCATAGGGTCTAGAGGTTGATTGCACATTTCCTTATAGTCATAAGTGAAACTTGGAGGTTGAAGCATATCCATTCTTAACGCCAATTGTTTCACTATACTTGTTAAACTTTGCATATCGGGATTGTTGTTGTGCAATACCCCTAGATTCCCTAGAGGGTTATAGGTGGATTATTGAAAAGGGGTTTGGTTAATGTTAGAAATATTAACACTATTATGATATGGGATGTTTTGCATGGTATCTTGTTGTGGAGGATAACTCACATTTGGTGGAATAGAAGAAATGTTATAAGAAGGAGGAATAGAATGAGGAGGAAATTGAACATGATTTTGAGATGCACTACTAGTTGGAAGAACTTGTGGAATTCCCCAACATTGGTGGTTGTAGTAGTGGCATATGTAGGTTTATGAAATGGATTAACATCATGAGAAGATTCAAACAAAGGATTGATTCGAATATTTTGAGGAGAAATGGTTTGATGATGAGATGTCCCAACCTCTTCGAGTTGGGCTTCTTCATCCATAGCCTTATTCAAAGCATCCATGTGATGTTTAAATAAATTCTAGATATGATCAAATGATTTAAATGTGAGGTGTCCATTAGACCCCTTAGTAGGATCAAGGTCATTACCAGTCTCTATGTCCTCTTTTGCATCTAGATTGGGATTCTCCCTATCAATATGATCATCCCCTTGAGGATTCTCATTAGATTCTAAAATATTTCACTTACTCCTAAGGTTGGGAGCCATTAGGATTAAGGGAAAGGATAGGAGATATGAAGGGAGATCTAAAACTAATGAAAGACACACAAAATATTTTATTAAGCATTTTTATTTTTTTCTAATCTAAACAAATAAATTTTAATGGTCTTATTTATGGTTTAAAACAAAAAAAAAGAAGAGCAGAAATAAAAGGCTTCCTAGATGGCCACTAAGGACGTGTTTCACGTTGGGTTCACCAAATATGTAGAGGGGGGAAAACTGCCCTACCGCATATGATTCTCAGTTGGATCCGCTGGGAGCCGAGGTGACCATGGGGGTATGTTATATCCTCTACACTTGAGGGTTTGGGGGATCGAAGGGTTCACCAATAATGGTTTAAGGACTCACTCCAAGTCTAGGGTGGAAATGTTTGATGTGTTTATTTGAACAAGCACCTATGTTTGGTCTTTCTAAGATCTAAGCTATGAGAAATTAAATAACAATGTAGGACAAAAAATGATGCAAGCAAGCAAGAGACTATCCTAGAATGATTCTTTATTTGATGAGAACTAACCCTAATTTTCAAGAAATAATATATTTTCCTTTTTAGCAAGGGTTCAAGAGAATGCACAAACAGATTAACCTAGATGCAAACTATATGTTTTTTCTCTTTTAAATGCCTAAAAATAAAGTCGAATGTTTTTCTTTACTTATGATTTAAATTTAGAATATAAATGAGCAAAAAGAAAATAGAAAATAGCCTAAGAAGTATATTTAGAGCACGCACTTGATCCGATGGTTGATCCTAGCTTTTAAATTTCATCTCAATATATCCAACAGCTTCAAAACCTACAAAATAGCTTCAAAACCCTTGGAAAAATTGATCAGTGTTTGGGGGCCTGCTTAGGCTACTATGTGACTAAGATTGGAGGCACAAAAATCAAGCCCCCTTAGTCCTTTTAGCTAACCATTTGAACATAAAATAAAATGCAATAACATAAAATAATGCAAAAAAAAAAATGAAGAAAAAGATATTATGATCTAAATACAACATGCAAGAGCAACCTAGGATTTTGGGAGTGAAATCATACCCCCAAGCATTAAAGAACCAAATTTATGTCCTTTAAGGGATGACCAAAAATTTAGTATTATCAAAATTGTGCCCTGTAAGGACAAGGTATGAATTCGTACAAAGACAGTAAATGATTTAATAATGTCAAAAATGAAATATAAGATGGAAAATTTAGGATCTAAGAGGAGTAAAATTGCAAGAAGAAACCTGATGGTATCAAAATAACAACCAAAGGATGAATATCTCCATCAAAATGATAGACCTCCCCAAGGCTCTAACACTCATCCACCAAGAGTAGTAAAATCACAAAATAACAACAATAGCAGAATAATCCAAAGCACAAGAGAACTGGTCAAATCACACTTGGAAGTGCAGACACCTAAAATGTGTAATCATAAGGACACTCTACAAAAATACCTCCTTCTAACTCATTTAACCCAACTAGGGCAGCTTAAAGTTAATTTGGTTCTTTTCTCAGGAAAAAAGCACTTTTTCCATATGGGAAGCATGATCATCTTGACCAATATGATCTCCAAGTTAGGATCATCTTGAATCAATATATTCTTGTGCACGCAAAGTCAAAAATATATAACTAGGTAGTGGGACTATCTGTTAGCATGGTGGCTATTTTTCCACTAAGCCAGATGACCTGCAGTTGTCCTTGCCACCTATAAAGTGGTAATCATGATACCCCTGATTTCCACTTGCCTCTTTGGATATATGATAAGGAGGCTATAAAATTAAGGCTTCCTCCCTCTATTTTCTAATCAAATTTTGGAATGGTTACCTCCACAAAGTGATACCCAAATCACTTTCCAAGCTTCATCAATACCACCATGCTACCATATTGCTACATGATATTTGAAGCTACCTTCCATCACCTTGTTTGATTAACCTTATTGCTTTGGATCACCTGAATCAGCCAAATCACATCCACACTCATGAGATAATTTCAAGATAATCTCTTTTTGTATCACCCCAACCTCGCCCAAACCTGGTTTGATAGAGTTGCAGGTCTGCAACAATGACCATATTGCTCAAGATGATCCATAAAAAAATACCATATTGAATAGAGATGGTCCTATCCAAGTGATTGGTTTTCATTATTTTCTACATGTCAAATCAGATTCATACTCTGCATGGTCATTCTAGCATTAGATATTTCCATTTATGCATTTTATCTTTTGTATTAGCATAGATTTCTATCAATTTTATGCATGCATATGCTCTATCTCATTTCATTTCTTGATTAATCTAGGTCTAACCTTGGTTGGCCCTATAGATGCTACTTATTTCTCTTTTGTTTCATTATGCGCAAGTTACAATATCAGGTATTGTGAAAGACTCTCAAATCCAACTCTCAAGCGGCATTCGTTGAAAACCCACTCTTCAAAACATTGTTTCTAGTGCGAGAACCTTTTAGATTGCACCAAATAAAATTTTATCTAATGAAAAATGATATCATGATCCTTATTGTAATATTGTATCATTGATAAAATACCTAAAGGGGATTCAGTGTAACACATTCTAAAGAAATCAATACAATTTAATATAGTTAGATTTATTGCCATTTGCTTTCTTTTACATCATGTTATCTTATTTTATTTTGTTTATCTTATCTATTCATGGTGCAATTTGTCATGATTTCAAATGGTGATCATGGTGGGACCCCTTTTGGGTCTCCCTTTTTCATCATTTATTGTTTTAATACACCAAAATGACTAATTTTGTTGTTTGCCTTGGTGATTTGCAAGTACACAGTCATAACCATCTTGGGTTGAGATGACCCCTTTGCTGCAACCATCTTAGGTCGATATGGTCCCTATTTTACAACCATAACAGGGTGAGATGGTCTCCAACCAGGGAAAAAATAGCTACATATCTGCAAAAGCTACATCAAACAAAAGGATTCTAGATTACATTTCTATGCCTTAGAATAGTTTACTTCATGCTTTGATAGAAAAAACTAAGAAAATAGATAAAATACTTAATCTAGTTGCATGCATATTTCTATATTTTAGTTTTCAAACTATCAAACCATGACCATATCAAGTCAAGACGGTCCATGTTTTACAGTCGTCTCTATCAATATGATCTCTATATCCTCATTATTTTTTTGCATTGCTATCTGACAAAAATATGGATCATCATGTAGTGAAAATAGATGCATTTTGCTTCATAATTTACATTAGTTAGAATCATTTGTGTGCTCTTTGTTTCCCTTTTTAGTAATAAAAGGAACATCACACACTCATGTATCACATAAAAATTGGTAAGGTTGGCCTTCATCACTAACCCTCAATAGAGACTATTGATATTGGATTTCACCTTCTTCTACTAGCTCGCCCCTCTAAACACCATAGTAGACCCCATGAGTGGTTTCTTGAACTTCATCACTAAGAGGCCCCCTATTTTTGGGTGCATCCTAAGGTAGATTAGGTTTAGATTCCCCTTATTCATAGGGCTTAATAATATGTGGAATGCAACTATTATTTATATCCAAGCACACCCAAGTGTGAATAAAAATCTAGGTTGGGCAAGTAGTAGGATCTAGATAGCGCGGGTCCCTAATCGAGAGGTATTATTCTTATAGCATCACCTATAACCCATATATTACCTATATGAAGCCATTTTTATCATTTTTCTTGCATTTATCAACATAGGTTGTGCACAAACTACTTTTCTATAGTGATCATTTCATATTTCTTAGTTTCTTAGGAGCAGATCTACAAAACAAAAACAAAATAAAAAATAAAAAGAGCACTTTCTTGTTTGCTTATTTTCTTTGTTTTGCATAGTTTAGAAAGTTTTTTAAAGCATTATAATGGTTCCTTACACATAATTTACCTAGTATATGGTCTTAACATGTATCTAGGCTTATTCACAAGCTTACGTTGTTGAGCCATCACCTAGATATGTATCGCCCAAATTTTTTGTACCCTTACCTTCAGGCTAAAGGATCCGTGCCCGGAAGGGGGATGCGAGAAGGATGGGACAATACCTCAGATGGAGAGGCCCTTTGAAGGTTGCGCCTCTCGAGGGAGGGGTATAAGGGTGAATTTTCGACGAATGGTGGGGTTCACTAGGAAACTTTGAGTGGCATTTTCCACACCTAGGTCGAGAATGGGTTTGATGTGTTTATTTTATGTTCAATCATTTAGATTCCTAGGTTGACCAAAATGAATCTAAGCTATTCTATATGAAATTTTTGGTTTATATGAAGACAACAAACATAAATGAAACCTAAATACAAAAAATATCTAAAATGGAAAAGAGTGCACCTGATTTCTAATGTTTGATGAAGATTCTGAAGCTTGTAGGAGTCCAGATCATCTCGAATATGACAAGATCGTTTGTAATTGTACAGAATCATCCAGATCATAGGAGATCGTCTAAGATCAGCCAAGATTGTCAATGACCTAACGAATTCGTCATACGAATTCATCAGAAACTTGCAATCATGAAAACAGAAACCAAAAACCAAAAATACAATTGCAAGAATGATACAAAATGATAGAAATAATAATATAAATGCTTAAATGATAAATCCAGATATCAAATCAAATGGGATGCAATGTTTTAATCATTTATTTTGAATTTTATCATGCAAATATGCTAAATGAGGTGAACTCCAAGATGCAGAATAGAAGTGAATTAATCTAATGCACAATTAAATAAGAAAAAGAGATAGAGAATGCAAAATTAGGGCTCTAATTACCCCCAATATGAACTGCAGTCAAAATCATCTGCAATTGTACGAGATCATCGAAAATCTCGACAAGATCATCCGAAATTGTGGTTGAATCGCCTGCGATGATCCGAGATTCCTCCGACTGAAACACAGTGAGATCCTACAATAAAACTTGAAAACACAAATGCAAATGATGGGGGATAGGATGTTCTAACACAACAAAAATTAAAGTTTTAGGGAAATGATCAGCCAGGGGGATAAACTGGGAAAATCCCAAGTTTATATAGGATTAGGGGGAGGTTAGGAGGTTGGGGATCATCCCAATCTGGGAGATCTCCAACGTAGGAAACTCCAACCGCACAGACATGCTTCTGCCCGAGTTGGAGAGGTTGTTGAAACAAAAGCTAATTATGAAAATTCAATTTTGGGATGAAATTGTCTGGACGTTCTATTCCAGATGAATTCATCCGATTTGGGATGATATCGTCATATCAGCGATGATATCGTCCAACGATCAAAACAACTTCTAAAAATGGTGTGAAAAATGAGGTGAGCGGTTAACGGGCGGTTTCGGGGTTAAAATTCATTTTTTTAATCTTTTACTAATGGTTTAACTGCGCCAATTTTAGGGTGCTACATTTTGCCCCCTCTTTAGCATATTTTCTAAATAAAATGCGTTAAATATGAGTTCTTCACGCTTTATGAGAAAGCAAAAATTTATTCCATTTTTTAGACGATGATTCTAGGTCGAATCGTATAACTGTTTGCTATGGTGCCCCCTCCGAGTTTTTACCCAAATCAAACGTTTGAGGTAAAAGCACAAAAAAGCAAAAATTAAAAAAATGTTTTTAAATAAAAATAGGAAAAATAGGGTAAAACCCTAATTCATTTTTACTGTTCACTTTCGCTATTTCAGAGCTCTGTAGGCAAAATGGTGGAAACGACACACAGATCGATAGAGATCCGGCGCGGGTTGTGGGTAAGGATCTAAACCTAGTGTACTATATTTTTAGCTTGATTTTTTTAATTTTTTACTTGAATTTTAATTTTTTTTGGGCATCATGGTCATTTTTAGGCCATCGATGATGTCGGGACGAAATCATCCCAATTTCGCCGAAATCATCCCTATATCGCCGATTTCGTCTGAGGACAAAATCAGAGAAATAGGGGCGATCCCGTCCAATAAGGGATGATCCCCAAATTGAAGAATCAGAGATGATTTCGTCCTATTAAGGATGATTTAACTAAATTTGGTACGATATCATCCAATAATGGGTGATATCATTTTTTTATGAGATGAAATTGATTTTAATGATTATGTACTAATGATTTTTGTTGTTTTATTATTTATTTTGTAGAGGGGATTTCAAAGAATCGAGAGTGGAAATACGAGGGTCTCAGGGATGACTTAGCTGCGCTCAATCAGGCCAAGCGAGACAGACTAGGAGAGGTCAGACTGTAGCATGTGGCACAGATGCCACAAATTCCTACAGATATGGGGCTACTAACAGCCCTAGCAGAGAGATGGTATCCGGAGTTGTCCTGCTTTTGGCTACCAATAGGGGAGATGACTCCCACTCTAGAGGATGTATGGAGGAACTTGAGGATCCCCATACATGGGTGATTCATGACTCCTTCAGCCAATCAGGGCCACGCCATGATGAGATTGTGCAGTGACCCAAGCTTCACCCTAGAGAAGGGCGGAGTGAACATCGAGGCTTTGAGGCAAATGCCTAGGTCATCTTGATTGACCTAGGTTTTGGCAAGGGTGGTGTGTGGCCTTCTTTTATGCCACTATAGTGGATGAAGGTTACCATGGATCCTCTCAGATGTGGTCTACGATATGAGAGACCATGGATACAGGTTTTCTTGGGGTAGCTTTGTATTATACGGCTTGTATAACATCCTTTATGGGGTCGTATACAAAGGAGGTCGATATCTAGTGCTGACATCGTTGCTACAGGTTTGGTGCTGGGAGCACATTGTGGTGCGGAGGCCGATAGGGCTTTCGATGATAGGAGTTGATCGGGAGAGACCCCGGGTTTTCTATTGGTGGCTCTAGAGAGGGTCACAATGATGGATAGATCTATCAATGTCCCGGAGGTTGCTAGACAACCTCACCCTAGATCATATCACCTAGATACCATGGAGAGAGCATCCAGGGTGGGTAGAGGATGAACAGGAGTTGGCTCGCATCAGGCGAGTCATCTAGTTTAGGATAGAGCGAGGAGAGGTAGAGCTCCATCGATATGACCAAGTTTTGAGGCAGTTTGGTCTATAGCAGGGGATCCCTTCTCTTAGGGATTATGAGTACTCTCAGACTGTGCAAGATAATACCACATTGAGTGGGGCTCCAGACATGCAGTGGTTTTGGATTTAGGACGTTGATGATGTCCCTATTCAACTAGTGGATGGGGATGATGTGGGGGTTTCAGATAGGTATGATTCCTGGTATGTAGGCATCTACCCTCCTTGGATGACGAGGGCATAGGGTCTGATGCATGCTATAGTGCAATGGATGGAGAGGTAGTGCCAGGCTACCATCGATGCAGTGAGGGGTTACAGAGGGAGGGATCAGTGATGGCCTCCTTAGGAGAGACACTAGAGAGTACCATAGGCTTTGAAGAGACAACAAAAGCCAGAGAGGATGGAGAGACTCCCTTCTCATAAGAGGAATAGGCCACAATCACCCGATAAGGGCAAGGGTGTCAATGTGGGGGAGAGAAGCGATATGGTAGCTCCCCAGGTGGAGAATGCCTGCCTACGAGCTCAAGTGCAGACTCTTCAGGATGAGGTGACACATCTTAGGGCTCAGAGCAAATGGGCAAGAATTTTGGATTTGGCATGGGCTGTTGTGTAGATTACATTCTACCAGGGGTTGTACTATCATGTGGTTCCAAAGGAGCAGCGGATACCTCTACCAGCCAACATTGTAGAGTCGATCAGGATGGGGTCGTCGAGGACATCATCATGATCGACATCGAGGACCCATGAAATAGAATGGGATTCGATGGGACCACCTCCTCCACCTTAGGGTGGGAGAGGAGATGAGGCTGAGAGCTCGAGGGCTTCTCGAGGCTAGATGTATATTGTACATAAACCATATATTTTTGAGAGGATTGAGTATGATAGGGTATAGATTGTGGCATACCAATCCATTTTGATATGATGTATATACTTTTTGATATATATATGTTCTTTTTGTGATATGACTTGTGCATATGTTTTATGATGCTTTAATATTTTAATGGTTGATTGATTATTCATGTAATTATGTCATTGAAAATATTATAATTTTATGTCATACTATAAAATTTAAATGAAATAATCTGATGTAAACAAATTGGTTGTTGTGGTATGATTTGATGAAAAATAAAGTGACTTCTAACAATAATTTCAAAGGACATTGTCATTGTTACATGACCATTTCATGGAGTCGTCGCTCGCTAGGTCATCAAGCTAATCTCGGTATGAGAGAAATATTGCTAAAAGTAAAAGGGTTCTTAAGAGAATTTCTTAAGACTTTATGTTGTGATGATGAAAAATGATGATGGTGATGATTTGTTTTTAGATTTCCATGAAAATATTATGCATGAAATATTAAAAATATGATTTTTGCTAGGCATAAAATTCCTAAGTGTGATAGAAATTTGAACAATTGCCTAGGAATTATACCATCGTCGCAAAACTAAATGTTGACATAATGAAATGAAATAGAAAAGTTTTCATTCTTTTTAAAGCACAATTGTGTAACATAATGATTTAAGTCATATGCTTTTATGGATTAAATAAATAGAAAATAAAATTAGAATGACGGCTTGCACCAGGCATAGAATTTTAGGTATAGACTTATACCATCATCGCGAAATCCAAAGAAGAAATTGATGTAATAGTTTTATTGCATAGTTGATTTTTGATTTTGAGATAAAAAATATAAAAATGAGGATTTGCACTGGGCATAAATTCCAATTATTTTTAAGAACTATAACATCGTTGCGAAAGTCAAAAATATATAAATGTGACTTTATTGCTAGATTTTTGAACATGTTTTGAAAGAAATTTTGAATTTTTAAAAAAATGTATTTAATTATTTTTACGCTAAGCCAATATTCTCAAGTAAGAAAATCAAATTATTCCAGAAGATTTGCATAAATATTTTAAATTATCTCAAAGACAAAATTTAGATTTATAAGGAACCCCATGTGCATATGTGAGTTCATTGCCGATCTTGATCTATCATAATGATACAAAATATCTCAAACACAAATGTGTGTGCAATTGTATTGTTCATTTACCAATTTTGAGCAAGATAATTTGATACAAGTAATTTTAATTAACCAAATGAGCGTTCGTTGACCATGATTTATATGCATGTAACCGTACCAGACTACTATGTAAGTCAGGTCATCAAGAGCTAGCTGATCCATGAGCGGACATAGGTCTATACAAAAGAAGATCGCTAATGTGATAGACATATCACCACGCTAGGAGTTACCCAAGACCAAGCAGGTTAGGCACAAACCACCTGTTATGGGGCTTACCTCACAGTTTTCGAATAATTGAGAATTCCAGGGATTCAATCTCATTCACCCTTCTTTTCTTTCAAAGGGTAGGGGAAGGTATTTATTGGTTTTTGCTTTTTCTTTTCTTTTCTCCATTTTTTTTTTTGTATTTTTGCTTGACACTGAGATAATGCTGAAATATTGTTGAGGTGGTACAAAATGATACTGAAATAATGCTTCTTTTTCTCATGATTTTTCTTGACTTTCCCTTCTTTTTTTTTATACTAGGGATACTTGCTTGGATTGGCTGTAGAGCAAGGTATTTTTATTCTGGGTAGGGGTGAGCTTGTCCTTTTGCCAATTCTCAAATATTCTAGACCATGTGCATGATAGGATAGTAGGAGAAACTTTTCACTCAAGAGACCACTTCTACTGTGTAGCATCGCTTTTAATTTGCAATGAAATCATTTTAATGTGAAAAGGTGTACTTGGTTCAAGTAAATAACAAGATCAGTTCTCTATGCTCAAAAATTTATTTAATTCAACTGTGGACTTCGATATAAGAGAGATTAATAATCATACCAAATAAGATCAAGATATTTATTCATGTGAGTGTGAAAGTGAGGGATTCCAAATAAATGCTAATTTATCCAAAATAACTAAAAAATATAAATGTAATACTTCAAGAATTGACAGGTGCAAAATAGAAGATGTTTTTGAGGATTTTGATGATTTTGATTTTTTTTTTAATTTATGAATTAAGATAATACATAATATTACTTTTTTTTAAATTTTTATATGAATTACTAAAATAAGACAATATGTATAATATATACAGTGATGAAATTACCAAATTTATGCATAATAGCGCTTAAGATGCATAATTTTCATAGGTTATTTAAAATCTTTACCATCTAAGGTAGCTAATCTATATGCTCCCGATCCAAATTTAGCAGTGATAATATATGGACCAAGCCAGTTAGGCTCAAATTTACCTTTAAGGTCTTTAGTTGCATTAGTATTTTTTTGATTTTATTTTAATATGAGGTCGCCGATCTCAAAGGATCGATGATGAACTTTCTTGAAATATGCTCGTTTGAGCTTGCTCTAGTAGACACGAAGATGCTCCAAAGAATTAATGCACTTCTCATATAGGAGTTCCAGCTGACTAAATATGCCAGCACGATATTCATCTCCTACTTTAGTATCTTGAAGTCGTAAATCCAAAGAAGGAACTTCTAATTCAAAGGGAAAAACAACTTCAGTTCTATAAACCAAAATAAAATGTGAAGTGCCCGTGGGAGTACGAATGCTAGTTCGATAAGCCCACAAAGCAGGATATAATTGAATGTGCCAATCACGGACAAATTTATTGACCAATATTTTGAGGATTTTAATTAATGGTTTATTAGAAGCTTCTGCTTGGCCATTACCCTGAGGGTAATAGGGAGTGGACCAACAATGTTGAATTTTATATTTTTGACATAGTTTCTTTACATATTTATTTTTGAAACAAGTTCCATTATCTAAGATGAGATTTGCAAGAATTCTAAAACTACAAATAATTTGATTAAAAATAAGTTTGGAAATTTGAGTTCCAGTGCAATAAGCTAAGGGCATAGCTGCAACCCACTTCGTAAAATACTCGATGGCGGTTATGATGAATTCGTGTCCATCAGATGACACAGGATTTATTTTTTCGATGATGTCTAAGCCCCATTTTGAAAAGGGCCAAGGAGATGAAATATCCTGCAGTTCTTGTGCATGCGCATGGACAAGGTCAGCGTGTTTCTGGAACTTATCACAATGGTGCATGTAATCATATGCATCATTCTCCATGGTAGGCCAAAAATATCCTATCCTAAGGAGCTTCTTAGCAATGGTGCTACCACTAGAGTGTCTCCCACAAGATCCATCATGGGCTTCACTCAAAGCTGATTTAGACTCTTCTAGATTCAAACATTTCAATAACATACCTTCAAAAGATCTCCTATATAAGGTATTGCCAATTATGATGAAGCGACTTGCTCGTCTACGTAATAACCGACGTTGGTTTCTATTAAAACCTTCAGGGAAGGTCCCATTTTGAAGAAAATTGAGGATATCGATGTACCAAATTTTAGAGTAGTTTCATTGATTAGAAACACGTCCAAAGGTTCCAAGCATGATTTAATTGAAGCGGGTTCTTGGAGTCGACGAATAATTATGGTAGCATATTCTTCATCTAACTCCAAGGGTAAAAGAGATGCAGCTGCGGCCATGGCATCAATCGCACGATTGCTAGTTCTAGGAATAGCTTCCAAGGTAATTTGATCAAATAAAGATATTAATTGTAATACATATGCTTTATATGGGCATAATTTATCATCTCTGGTCTAATAAACATCATTAATTTGATTTATAACAAGTTGAGAATCATTGAAAACTAATAGATTTTTAATTTTTAGTGCCAGGGCTGCTCGTAATCCAAGGATGAGAGCCTCATATTCAGCAGTGTTATTAGTACAGGCAAATGTTAATTTAAAGGATAGAGGTATGAGATATTTCTATGGAGATATCAAAATAATGCCTACACCAACCCCACTCATACATCAGGCTCGGTCAAAGTATAGGGACCATTGCTCTGAATGATCTGCCTCTAGTTTAAGGCATTCGTCAGAAAACTCAATGACGAGGGGATGGGTGGACTCTAAAGGTGCAATAGCTAATTGATCTACTATGATTTGACCCTTAACAGGCTTATGTCCTATAAATGTGAGTTCAAACTCTCTTAGAGCAAGAACCCACTTCGCTGTGTGACCAGACAAATAAGGTTGACTCATGAGATAGCGCAAGGGATCGGATTTAGCAATAACGTATGTTTTCTAAATGATCATATAATGGCATAGTTTCTGTGTAGAAAATATGACTGCTAGACATAACTTCTCTAATGTTGTGTAGCGGGTTTCATAACTAATTAATTTCTTGCTAATGTAATAAGTAGCACTCTCTCTTTTCTAATCATCAAGTTGAGCTAACATAGCTCCTAAAGTAAAATCTAAAGCAAAAATATACAAGATAAATGGGCGATCAGGTTTAGGTGGCGAAAGTACAGGTGGGTTAAGAATATATTGTTTGAGGAGTTCAAATGATTCTTGATATTCGTCATCCCAATGGAAAGATACATCCTTCTTAAGAAGCTTAAGAAAGGGTCCAGTTTTATCTACCAACTTATCGATGAAGCGACGGATAGCTTGAAGCTTACCTTGTAGACTTCATAATTTAGATATATTTGTAGGTGTGGGCATATCAGTGATAGCCATAATCTTGAGAGGGTCAATTTCAATGCCACGTAAAGAAACTATAACCCCCAATAATTTACCTGACTTAACTTCGAATATACATTTGGCTGGATTCAATCGGATAAGATATTCCCTTAACCGATCAAATACTTTTCTCAAGTCATCTAAATGGTCATCTTCTTCAATAGAATGAGCTATAATGTCATCTACATAATCGTGTAGTATATCATGCATCATATCATGAAATATATAAGTCATGGCTCGTTGATAGGTTGCACCTGCATTCTTCAACCCGAATGGCATCACTTTCCAACAGAAAGTCCCCCAAGGGGTAATAAAGGTTGTTTTAGCTTGATCTTTAGGAGCTATCCTAATCTGATTATAACCATAAAATCCATCCATTAAGGATATCATTTCACTCCCAGCAGTAAAATCAATGATCTGATCCATATTGGGAAGGGGAAAATCATCTTTAGGGCATGCAACATTAATATCTCTAAAGTATGTACAAACCCTAACCTTAGTAGCTTCTTTCTTAGTTACTGGAACTACATTCGATATCCATTCAGCATAATCAATGGCTTGTATAAAAATAACATTCAGGAGTTTTTCTAACTCCCCTTTGACTAGTAAGGCCACTTTAGGATGCATTTTTCTAATTTTCTATTTAACAGGTTTAGCATTCGGGTGCACTACTAGGTGATGCATAACTACGGAAGGGTCTAATCCTGGCATATCTTCATATGTCCAAGCAAAGACATCTTCATATTCTTTAAGAAATGCAATGTATTTATCCTATTTTTCTTGACTCAATTCTGATCCAATGTTGATTATGTGGGGGTTATCCTCGGTTCCAATGTTAATTTTTATGACATTTTCTACTTCCATGTGTAGATATATCTAAAAATTAGGTGGGGCGGGTGAAACGCCCAATTCTTGTAATTATTCCAAGGTTAGCTTGGATAATTCATCTTGAGGAGTCATGGCCTCAAGCTGGGCTATACTAGGTATAGAGCCATCAAAATAAAATCCATTATGTAATAATTCCTCAACGGAGACATCATGAAAGATATCTCCCTCCAAATCATCGTCGGATTCAGTGATCATCTTAGGATAAGCTATAGATAGCATATTACATGTGAATGTCTTATTTATTAAACGCAAGGCATTACGTGCATCTAAATAATCTTGGTAACATATAAGTTGGTCATCATCCTCAAATGGGAATGGTTGACCCTTACTAGGAAATAGGCCCACACCACATCGGGTGGACCATGCTTCTACCTCAAAATGTTATTTCATACCATTTTGGAAAGGTCCCAAATCTTTCCCTTTATATCCCAATTTTAGCATTATAGGTTTGGCTTTAATATACTCATTAGTAAAATAGCATCAAGCATATTCATCATAATGAGTTCTAATGTTTTTGGGTATTCTACCCCAGTCATATCCCTTATAAATAAAGGCACAACTCCCGACTTGGTAAATACTTCACATAGGCTTTGGGAGGCCCAAGGTACAAGGAGATGGTGGCAAATTATTTAAAATAAGAGAATCTTGCATAGAAGCTTTCGTTTCTTCTTATATAATATTTTAGATAGATCGGGTAAGAGTTCGTCAGTAAGAGTATAAGAGGTAGAAGGAACATTCCCTATGTCTTATGATGCAGAAAATATGACTTTGGTGGATGTAGACGATGTAGAGGTGTCAATAGATGGGTCTATTATAGGTATGGAAGTTATAGGAGTATAACAAGAGACATTGGTTATGGTATTAGGATCTCTCTTAGGTCCTAATGTGGTTTGTTCAGAAGATGATTGAGCAATATGTGAAGGTGCAACTGATGGAGAAGAATTAGATGACTTTGTGGGTGCAAGTTTCACACGTTTAGATGGATAATGAGAATTAGGATGTGTGGATGACAGAGCAGGGAAAAATTGAACTCCAATAGGTTCTTCCAAAGCACACATATCAAAGGGTATTGGATCACCATGAATGGTAACCAACTGATTCTTAAATTTGAACTTAACACATTGATGTAAGGTTGAGGGAATAGCTCACATCGCGTTGATCCAAGGATGACCCAAGAGTATATTGTACGATGCAGGGCAATGTACAATAAACACAATCGTATCCAAGGTTCTCGGACCAACCTGCAATGGAATGGTAATAACTCCACATGTTTCTTGTGTTTCATCATTGAAAGCTTTTATGATCATATCAGTTCTTTTCATTTCCTCACTTCTAAACCCAAATCTTTGGTAGAATTCAAAAGTGCAGATATTTAAAGATGAACCATTATCAATCAAAACTCGTTTGAATGCTACATCTCCAATTAAAGCAGTAATATAGAAGGGGTTATCTTTGTGTAAACTATGTTGAGGTATGTCTCTATCCCAAAAGTTAATACAATCAACTTCACGAGTTATTATAGTATTGGCCATGGCTTCAGGTTGAATGTCTTGTCGTACCATCATCTGGATTAATGTGAGCATTAGTTCATCTCTATGTGTAGGAGAAGATCTTAAAATGTCCAAGAGGGAAATTCTAGCTATAATATTTGATAATTGTTCATTAATATTATAAGGAGGTTTAGGTTGAACATTAGGTGCATGATTCCATTTATTAGGAACCTTCAAAACAAATGGAGTTGATCCACCATTCTGAATTTGATCTTGTTGATAATTTTGAGCCTATTGTCTAGTAACAACTCCGATGGTACCCATAATATTATTCTATGGATGATGAATGGGTCTTGGTCTAGCATTTATAGCTAGCTCATTAGAAAGTAATCGGTGAGACGATGGTCTAGTAGTGACTCTTCTTGGAAATGGTTCTTTTGGAATCATATAACTTGTGATAGGGTGAATAGTATTCGATTCATCTTTAGAACTATTCGATTGATTTGATGTGATATCCATATCACTCTCAGTCTCATATTTTGTATCACTAAGATCATGTATCTGAATATTATATAGAGGCCTAGTTGTAACCACGGATAAAGTTGTGTCAAATATTTCCAAATCATGAGCAGGTAAATGCCCACTAATAGTTCCTACATATCGGGCAGGAGGAGGGACATTATGATGTTCAATTTGATTAGCCACCTCCTTACCATGTTTTGGTAAGGGATGTTGAAAGATGTCTAATTACTAATTGGCGTTCTAATTCTGGTTTTGTGGGGTGTTCTTTTGAACATTATTAGGAGGATTTTGCTTAGGTTGAAAGGCTTGCACCTCCATCTCACTTTTATCAATCAAGTCCTGTATTTTATGTTTTAATATTTTACAAGAGTTGTTAGTGTGTCCAGGTCCTCTATGGAAGTCACAGTGTAAATATGCTCTGTATCCGGGTATAGTTGGATCAGGTTCCCGGATATTTGGTAATTGAATCAAACCTCATTCTAATAATTGTGGTAGAATAGTTGATAAAGGTTGATTTAACCTAGTAAATTCTCGAGGAGGTCTATCAGGAGGTTTCAGTACAAAATTCTTCGTTGTCTTTGCAGCATTAACATTAGCAATATTTCTGCTATCGGTGACTCCATCACCCACAACTTGTTTATTCTTATATTGATTTTTGGATGTTTTCTCATTGTCTTTCTTTTTAAGCTGGCCTCTCGTAATGAGAGCATCTTCCACTCTTCGGGCTAAGTCTATAGCCTGATCAAAGGTGGTCAAGGTAGCAGTTGATAATTCGTAAGATAGTTGCTCTTGCAAATTATTAATAAATATGTCCAACATATCCCTATAAGGTAAAAAGTGCAATTTTCCTATCAACTGTCTCCACCTAGCTAGGAAATCAGCAAAGCATTCATCTTTGTCATGTTTTAAGTTATACAAATATTTAATGGTCACATGTATTTTGATGTAGGCATTAAATTTATGAAAAAAAGACTCGACATTTTCTTCGAAATTCCTCAAATAATTAGTGGGTAATTGATAATACCACTCTAATGCCATTCCTCCCAAGATTTTCGGGAACATTTTTAGTAATAACAAGTCATCATGTGATATATCATGACAAACTATCCTAAACATACGAAGATGCTCTATGGGATCTTCGGTTCCTTTATATATGGGAAGAACAAGCATAGGAAAATGTTTAGGATACGGCTGTGCTACGACTATAGGATCTAAAGGCTGACTACACATCTCTCGATAGTTGTACGAGGGACGGTAGGGATCTATCTGGTCCATGCGGGAAACTAGCTGTTTCACCAGGGTTTCAAGATTACTAGTTTGTCCACCATATTGGTTTGGTGGGACATAGGTATGGGATCTATGAGTGTATGATGGTGTGACATAAATATTAGATGCTATATTTCTATTATGCAAAGTGTTGGTAGGAAGAGTATTATGAAGGGTATTTGTAATAGTATTATGTTGTACCCTAGATTGTTGGTAACTGGTGTTTCGTTTTGTTTTGGGTTTTGTTGAGTGGTATTTTCATCCAGTTGTGAAAGTACACTCTTCCTTAGGATTTGGGTTCCAAATCCCCTCTTGCAAAGAATTCAAACAAATGACTTCTCCAAGGTCTCCGCTATATTAGCATTTGCATATGTGTATTAGTAATCTCAAATAAAGATATTCAATTTAAATGCTTGGAACACCTTAGTGGTTGCAAGTAACTGTAAACAAGGGGCAATGTTGGTTTATTTTACCATGAAACTTTAGCGATTGTTCATTGAACCAAAATAAAGCAAATGTGAGTTGGCCCTCATATGGCCTTCAATGTGATGCTCAAATTACCCCTCTTTCGTAAAATCAGAATTTTTATGAAGAGAGGGCAATTTTAGGCTCCAAAAATGGAAATTTGTGAAATGCCATAAAACATAACTCCTTCAATGAAATTCGAATTTTCATGAAGGGAATGTCATCATAGGCTCATGCGTGTAAAACAAAACTGAAAATATGAAATTTGACCTTAAAATGGAAATTTTCCATTTTCAGATTTTTAAAATCTATAACAAAATAGCAACTTCGATGAATTTTTTAAAAATACTAAACAACTCCGAAAATGAAATTTCAAAGTGTGTATTGGAAGTCTGAAGTATAACCTACGCAATGGTGAAATTATTTTTGGATTTTGAATTTTTTTAAATGTTTATTTTAATGCCTGAAAATTAAAAAAAAGTTAAAATTTCTGGAAAATAAAATGCAGAAAATGAAAATGAAATGCAGAAAATGGAACACAAGATACATTCAGTTTGATGCTATCCTATTCCGAAAAAACCGAAGATGTGAGGTTTTCATGCATGCAACCTAACCTATTGGACTTGCAAAACAAGCACAATCCGGATAAGCTAAGTGTTGGCTCCTAGGGTTTTAAATGAGGTTTTCAGATTTAAACATTTGCATGAAGCAACCAAAAAAAATTGCATAAACTCCATTTACAAGCCTAAAATTTGAAAAGGGGAAAAATAAACATTTAATCTTTCATGCATAAAATGACTCCTTCTTTCTTGTCCATAAGATGCAACTTTCTGAAATTTTTTGTATTAAAAATTTATCATTTTACAATAATAGAAATTTCTAGTTTTCTCAAACCAGTCCATGGAAGAAAAACAGCCCAAACAGGTCCAAAATGACCCTCTTGCCTTCAAATCTGCAACTCTGCTCGCAGCAGTTTCCAACCCCTCAAAACATCCTTGCCTGGCGTATTTAAAACTTTTAGGAAGCTTTTCGTTTCATTTTCTAATGGTTGTTCGTTTCACCTTCCATGACTGTTCGTTTTCTCCTTCCCTTGTGCATGCATGTGTTTTGTTTTCCAAAAAGGCTTTTCGTTTCTATTTTGTGGCCCTTCGTTTCCTTTTCTCCACATGGGCATGCGTCCGCTTCCTTCCATGTGTAATGACCATCTTAAATGATTTCAAATCATTAAAGATTCCTTATGTAATGTTTTGTCTTATTCATTGAATTTTGTCCTTATGTGACAAATTACCTTATTCAATATTCGATTTATTCCTTATAGGTCCACGTCACTATGCAGTCTTCAGTTACACTATCCTGGTGTTCATCACTAATATCAGACACATTGTCCACTACTTTATTCCCTTGGCAAAAATCGGACATGTCATGAAATCGTGACACTCTTGTCTCTCTGCCTGCCTGTCCCTTTTGAGTCGCGAAATTGCAACATGTCACGATATCGCGACACTTTTGTTTCTCTGCCTGCCTACCCTTTTTGAGTTGCAAAAATGCAACATGACGCAATATCGTGACACTTTTGTTTCTCTGCCTGCCTGCCCTTTTTTAGTCACGAAAATGCAACATGTCGTGATATCGTGACACTTTTTCTTTGCTTTGGACCATGAAAATGCAACATGTCGTGATATCGTGACACTTTTTCCTCACTCTTTCTCTTTGCTTTGGACCGCGAAAATGCAACATGTCGTGATATCACGACACTTTTTCCTTCTCTTTTGGCCGTAAAAATGCAACATGTCGTGATATCACAACACTTTTTCTTTATTTTTCTTTCTCTTCTCTTTTGGCCGCGAAAATGCAACATGTCGCGATATCGCGACACTTTTTCTTTCTAACTTTTTCTCTTCTCTTTTGGCCGCGAAAATGCAACATGTCACGATATCGCGACACTTTTTTTCTTGTCTTTCTCTTCTCTTTTGGCTGCGAAAATGCAACATGTCGTGATATCATGACACTTTTTCTTTATTTTTCTTTCTCTTCTCTTTTGGCCGTGGAAATGCAACATGTCGCGATATCACGACACTTTTTCTTTATTGTTTTTTCTCTTCTCTTTTGGCCATGAAAATGCAACATGTCGCAATATCGCGACACTTTTTCTTTCTTGCTTTTTCTATTCTCTTTTGGCCGTGAAATGTAACATGTCGCGATATCACGACACTTTTTCTTTCTTGTCTTTATCTTCTCTTTTGGCCGTGAAAATGCAACATGTCGCGATATCGCAACACTTTTTCTTTCTTGTCTTTCTCTTCTCTTTTGGCCGCGAAAATACAACATGTCGCGATATCGCGACACTTTTTCTTTCTTGTCTTTCTCTTCTCTTTTGGCCGTGAAAATGCAACATGTCACGATATCGCGACATTTTTTCTTTCTTGCTTTTCTCTTTGCTTTGGACCGCAAAAATGCAACATGTCGCGATATCCCGACACTTTTTTCTCCTTGCGGTGTTTTTTTTTTTCTTTGATCTTTAGCATATGGGCCACTTCGATATTCTTGGAAAATATGTAAAAATGTGGGTCCCCAATTTTGGGGTACGTTGTGGAGCAGCCACAACAGGTTTTTTTTTATTTGAGGTATTTTGATCAAGAGCTTGGCAAAATAGAGCAGTAAATTATGGTTTCTTTTGTGTGGGAATGACCCTAGGCTTGTTAACAGGCACTTTAGATGGTTGGGTAACCTGTTGTTGTTGTATGTTCTGAATCATAGCTGCCATATCCAAATTGGATGGTCTAGCTTGATCACTCTCTTAATCAATAAAGGAGATTAGTGCGTGTTTGAAATACTTCTTCTAGAGTTGCTTGAGTATCACTAATTCGATCCTTGTCCATATGGGCTGCTCTATTAAAAACACCAATATTAGTATTAATGAACTTCCAAAATTGTTCCATATTATCAAAAGTGATAGCTCCTCCCGGAGACATTTTAGGGGATGAGGATCCTTCCTCTCTAACAATTTCTTCTTGTTCATTTCCTACAGAAAGCTCTTCTTCTTGCTGGTCTAGGGTTCCTTCTTTCGGAACTTGGTCCTCAGGAGGGACATTTTGGTCAGTTAATGGTCTTCCTAACCAATCTTCATCTTCTTCAGTTTGTTTTCCATTCCTAAATCTAGGCATTGTGCTAAACTTAGGTTTTAGCAAATTTATATATATATATATATATATATATATATATATATATATATATATATATATATATATATATATATATATATATATATGTGGTAGGGTTGAGAGGTATATATTTTAACTATATACCTACTATAATACTTTAAAAGGAAAATGTTTTGTTTTTGTTTTTTTTTTTTTTTTTGGTGATTATATTATTATTTTGCGAGAATAAAAATAACAAACGGCATGCTAGTTGCAAGAAATAACAATAGTAAAAATAATGACTTAGTTTTCTATGAATAGTTTATGGATATAATTGATAGGGTCAAGTTCATCAGGAGTCATGAAATGCTCCTCTTCAAATTGGAAGTGGTTTTTCAAGAATTTGACAAAGTGTGCTATGGTAATATGATCTATTTCAGACCCTGACATGTAAAAATAAATTTCATGGCAATACTCTCGATACAACACAGCTCTAGGAACTCTATTCCATATTTTTCTATCCGTAAGAACGACTTCTTGATCCTTTATATGAGATAGAAATTTATGTACTACAACTGCATTCTCAAGGTATTCCTCAAAGGTGTATAATTCAGAAGACACAAGTGCTCTTTTATCTGCTAACCACCTATGGCAAGCTCTCTGAAGTTCATGATACAAAGTCACCTGATTAGGATTCAGGATTCTATCTAGGACAAACCTCTTAATTTTCCTAAGTTGTACAGATCTGGATTCAATAATACCCAATCTTCTATCAAGTTCATCCCACAAATATTGGGCTGTATTTGTTTGAGGTACTCTAAGCACAAAAGTAATATCTATGGTCGTTAATTGATTTTCAACATTTATGGTGACAGCTTGTCTTCTATTATAATCTACCATCTAAGTATGATATGCAAATTTAATGGTTGTCTAATGATTCTAGATGTTCTTAATAATGTGTTTTTTTTTGGATTGTTTTCAAAAGGTGTTTTAGTTTCACGTCGAGTTCACCAAAATGTATCGCCCAAATTTTTTGCACCCTTACCTTCAGGCTAAAGGATCTATGCCCGAAATGGGGATGCGAGAAGGATGGGACAATACCTCGGACGAAGAGGCCCTTTGAAGGTCACGCCTCTCAAGGGAGGGGTATAAGGGTGAATTTTTTATGGATGGTGGGGTTCACCAGGAAACTTTGAGTGGCAGTTTCTATGCCTAGGTCGATAATGGGTTTGATGTGTTCATTTTATGTTCAATAATTCAGATTTCTAGGTTGACCAAAATGAATCTAAGCTATTCTATATGAAATTTTTGGTTTATATGAAGACAACAAACATAAATGAATCCTATATACATAAAATATCTAAAATGGAGAAGATTACACCTGATTTTTTATTTCTAATGAAGATTCTAAAGCTTGTAGGAGTCCAGATCATCTCAGATATGACAGGATTGTCTGTAATTGTACATAATCATCCAAATCACAAGATATCATCTGATATCAGCCAAAATCATCAGCGACCTAACGAATTCATCAAACGAATTCGTCAGAAACCTGCAATCATGAAAATAGACACCAAAAACCAAAAATACAATTGCAATAATGATACAAAATGATAGAAATAAGAATATAAATGCTTAAATGATAAATATAGATATCAAATCAAATGGGATGCAATTTTTTCATAATTTATTTTGAATTTTATCATGAAAATATGCTAAATGAGGTGAACTCCAAGATGCAGAACATAAGTGAATTAATCTAATGCACAATTAAATAATAAAAAGAGATAGAGAATGCAAACTTAGGGCTCTGATTACTGCCAATCTGAATGGCAATCAAAATCATCTGCAATCGTATGAGATCATCGTCGATCTTGACAGGATCATCCGAAATTATGGTTGAATCACCTGTGACGATCCGAGCTTCCTCCGGATAAAACACAGTGAGATCCTGCAATAAAACTTGAAAACACAAATGCAAATGATGGGGGATAGGATGTTCTAACATATAAAAAACTAAAGTTATAGGTAAATTATCAGCCAGGGGGATAAACTAGGAAAATTCCAAGTTTATATAGGATTAGGGGGAGGTTAGGAGGTTGGGGATCATCCCAATCTAGGAGATATCCAATGTAGGAATCTCCAACTACGCAGACATGCTTCTACCCGAGTTGGAGAGGTTGTTGAAACAGAAGCTAATTATGAAAATTTAGTTTTGGGATGAAATCGTCTGGACGTTCTGTTCCAGACGAATTCGTTTGATTTGGGACGATATCATCCAACGGTCAAAACAACTTCTAAAAATGGCACAAAAAATGAGGTGAGCGGTTAATGGGTGGTTTCGAGGTTAAAATTCAATTTTTTTATCTTTTACTAATGGTTTAACTACGCCAATTTTAGGGTGCTACAAGATATATGGATCATTTTTTAATTGATCCATAAGACCTCGTCATCCTTGAGTGGTGATGTGACTGTACTGGCTTAAATATCATCCATCACTCCACTAACCTTAATACACTGGGTGTTCACACTCACAATTCATCCACAAGTACTAACTATGATCAAGACATGGATTATCCTAATCAAGATACCTTGTGCACCTTTTATAGGGACAACTACAACCAATATGAAACATCTAAAAGGCCCCTACCATGCATTTGTATCTCATCTTGACCTATGACTTCCATAGATTAGGAACAAGAGTACCCTCCTCAACTAGACAAGGATGTTGAAGCTACTCTAGTTGATCATACTTGGATGATTAGTAAGTATGATCATTTAAACATATATGTCACTCAAGGTAATAATAATGCTACCATATTAGCTCATGTGTTTGTCAAGTCAACTCATGGGTCTAGGGATGGTGATCTTAATCCTCTCACTATACCTTATGATATGTATTATGGTTAAGGATTTTGTGCTTTGGTACCTCTTGATTACATGGAACTTATATTTCAATAGCTGTATCAAGTCAATGCGGCCTCTCATGATCCCAAAAAATAAGTTATCGATCTATTTGGGGCTAAAATGCAAAACACACCTATTCATACCAATTACACATGTGTGAATAGGTTACACACCATTGACTTGGAAAACCAAAACCAAGTACCCAAGATAGCCCTAGATAATCAATTGTAATGAGTGATGCATAAGAGGTTACCCATGCCTACGCAACAAAGGCAATTGGCCCAATAGCAACCAAGGCACCAAGCACAACATCACAATAGTCCACCATGCCCAAATCAAAATATTCCACCTCATCCATGCTTGAATCAAAATTGAAAACCACCACCTATTCATCATCATCAACCTCATTCACTAGAATGTTATCAAGCATACCTATATCAACATGATCATGAAGCCTTTGAGGAAAAACAACTAAAGTATTGAGAACCAATCAATACATACCCTGAGACAACATATGGTGACATGCCTATTGACAATACTCACCAACCACCTTATCAACAATAGAATCCTCAAACTAATCAAGGCCAAAGTTGAGTGGATGTTATCATCTTGATTGAGGCCTATAAATTTTTGATAGAGCACCTCAACTCTTTAGAAAATAAAGACTCAGTTTTGGGTTACCATAAACCTTCCCCATGATAGCTCACCAATCAGACTCTTCACCCATCCATTTTGTCACCAACCTTATCTAAGAACTTTGAGATATCAAAATTGGATAAGTTCAAGTGTGATGAATATGCACGAGAGCATGTGATGAGCTTCATAAAAAAATACTTCTATATTTATGATAATGATCTCCTCATGCTACGAATGTTCCTTATAATACTTGCAAAGGGTGCTTTGGAGTGGTATAACCATTTTCCACACCATAGTATTTTCACTTTTGACCAATTGACAGATGCTTTCCTAGAACACTTTACCTTTATCATCAAGAAAAAATCCACCATGATTGATGTATGTAACATTTATCAATTTGAGGATGAACCAATCATGGACTATGGAAATAGATGGAGAGTAGTAATAACAAAATTGTCTTTCACTCTACCCATCATAGAGCTAACTTGAATGTTTACTAGAAGTTGCACCAAACATATCTCATTACTATTGCAACTTTACTAGTATAGGAATTTCCAGAAGGCCTTAGCCTAGGTAAAGGTAATCAAGGATATCAAGATTTAGGAAGGATAAATTAAACTCTAAAAAAGGAATGGATCAATAAAAATGCAAAGGGTGGTTGAAACCAACCAAATATAGCTCTAGTAAGCTAGGTTATCTTGAGTGCCCCTGAGCTCCAGTGCTACCACCTAATTATCAGGCTCAACCTCCACTAATGTCGTATCACCCTCCAATGACCAATCCACCATAATAACAACTCAAAACTTAACCTTGTTGGTTGTATTTCCAATATACTCCATTGCCAAAGTCTTTGGCATCCATCTTCAATCAATTATGTGAGGCACAAATAATTATACTCCCTGAGATTCGACCATTGGATCTGAATTATCCTAAAACTAAATCTTACAAGGAGAATCAATACTGCAACTATCATCAACAAAAGGGGTATGACATTCAGTCATGCTACGCATTCAAGAATATAGTGTAGGATATGATCGAGAGGTAAGAGATTCAGATCGATAATTTGTTTACCTCCAACAACCAAAATATAGGTATCTTCCAAGACCCCTTACCCCAACATAGAGAAAACACAACACCTCCTACAAAAATGGAATAACCTAAGTAGGTTAAATAAGTGCATACCCTCCCACCTAACCAAGTTTTTATGGGAATGATAAACATCATGATGAGGAATAGATGGTACCCGATGCAACCCGCACGACCTATGGATCCCACCAATATTTCATCAATATCATAGGCACCATCGATATCAAATCTAATCATGCCTACCCAGCCTCACCCGATGCTCATGCTAAGGAAAAGAGTTACTCAAAGTCTTAAAATATCATTGACAAGACTACGTCTATGAGATAATTCAGTAATCAACCCCACATCGAGAGGCTTTGATGGAGATCTTAAGATCTATTGAACTGTAGCCACAAAACCTTAATTATTTCATAAGTTTTTGGGTCATATTTAAACATATCAAGATCCTATGATTATATTTCAGTATCATGAAATTTAGATAATACTTTCTAAGGTACCTAATCCACCATTGCATATAATTTCTAATGTGGATAGGATCCCATTCAAACGTGTCTTGATTGACTTGAGATTTTCAATAAATATTATCACCTCTACCACCCTCCAATATCTCAACCTTCCACCATCATGCATTGTGACATGCACTTTCATCCTTTGAGCTTTCAATGATGCTCTATGTTCCACTATTGGCACATTAGTCCTTCCTATTCAGGTTGGACAAAATACTATTCATGTTTTGTGTCACATCTTGGAAGGTGCCATGCAATACAATATATTGCTTAGCAGGCCATGGATTTGAGACATGAAATATGTGCCTTCTATATTGCATTAGTGCATAAAGTATATACATGAAGTCCAGGTTCACTACATCCCTACAAACTTGGAGCCTTTTAAATATTGTAATATGGTTTCTCATCCCTAGGAATATACCTTGCCTTACACACAATATGGACATTCAATACAACAATCCCATACAAACCACAAATTGCACACCACAATCATCTATCACTCTACCACCACCATCTCCATATCAACCCTCACAATTTATTTATGTAAAAATTCTCTTATCATCATCAAACCCTCCCACTCAAAATCTAGAGAAAGCACCTATGACATCACCTTCATCTCCACATTTTCCAACAAGAACATCCACATCTCGACCATCTATCACACCTCTCACACATTTGATTTCAACCATTTTTGCAACTTCCACTCATGCTTCCCCATATAGGAATAAAACATCATCATATCACACATATTTGTCATCATCTCTCCTAGAAAAGTCACCAAAAGTCACAATTTGCATGATGAATATGAGTATTTATGAATATCTAGTACAAGATGTTACATTCACCCCACTCATGGATTCAATCAGAGACTTTGGTCACCCACATAGCACATAATTACCTATAGGTACCATAATACCACTTGGGTCCTACCCAAGTCAAATAAATTTTGTCCATGGTGGTATTGATGTCGCCACATACACACCTCCTATACCAAAGGATGAAGATCCATTTCAAGAAAATATCAATTATATTTTGAACTCATCCTTTGCTTTGAGATAATTGTATCACCATCATTAGCATAGGAATGGCTTATGGCAATACAAGAAAGGTCCTCTATCACCTATGGAACCACATTATTAACTTCCAACAGATAAATCAAACTTGGGGTACCATACATGCATGCCTGATGAGATTCTTACCAACTCCATTTAGCACCTTAACTTAGACCTAGGGGTAGACATTAATGGTAATGAGTATGCTAATCCAGGTAATACTCATTTTCTTAGTAATCAGCTACATATTTCTACTATGTGTTACTGAGTTATAATATGACTCATCAAAAACAGAGTTATAAGATGATCAAGATTCAAAACATGATCGAGGGTCATAATATGATTGGAAGACATTATCCATAACCTTGTTTAGCTTATAAGAATAGTCCTCCTCCATCGAGCCTCTCATATATCTTAACAAAGTCTATCTTCATATTTTTCCAAGGTATCTACACGTTGGGTTCCAGCTTCTCCCATCCAACGACTCGGTTGTCCCCATTCCCTATAGGACGTACCCCATCTTATAATTCCATCCCAACCACCTCCTGAACATTTGCATCCATTCATATTTAATTGTATTTTCCCACCTACATATGGATATAATCCACCAACCATAAATATGATCTCCATTGACCTCACCACTTTGCTCTGTTACCTTGGTGATCCTTTCTAATCATTACCTCTCAATATAAAGGCTATTGATTTAAATCACACTGCTCTTCTACCATTATTGTTTGAGTTTCTCCATTTTGAGGATATTTTGCAACTATTCCATTTCTTGTCTCATCCTCATTTAGATGTCTTACAAGCTGATATTGAGCCTAACGATGTTTCAGAAGAACTCCAACTTGCCTAGCCATTTGCATGATAAGTTCGCTATAAACTAGTTAGGCCCATTCATAATAACATAGAAGGTGGTTCTAAGAACATATCATTTAGCTTCATCTAAGGGTGTTTAGGATCCTAAACCCCTTAATATTCTCCACCTGTGGGTATTTTATGCATAACAACAAAAACAATAAAAACACAACATTACCATTACATTACATATTCACCATTACTGTTGCATTGCACATTATCATTTATTACACCATGCATTTATATGTCTTCATTTTTGTATTCTACATTGTCTAGCTACACTTATAATCATATTGCATTAGTCATTTGTATCATTACACTTGCATTAGTCTTTTCTTGTCTAGCACCACGTTTGTATGACTATCATTTGTCTTGATCAAAAATTTTCTCTTATCATCACTTACACTTTTTATTGTGATATTTTTATTATTAAGCATTTCATGTAATATAGGATAGATACCGTATGACCATCAACAAAGGTGTTCATACAACCACTGACTATTTTACGCACACCTCTTAATTTTTTAAATTTCATAAGGAAAACACCCATATCATTATTCATTCCCATTTCTTGATGTTTGTTACACTCTTTCCTACTTTTACTCTAAGTAGTTGTCATAGGGTGTCCAATAAGGTCTTTCAATCATTCATTCATTCCTAGTTCCCTTTTAGATTTTGTAGAACACTATCTTAATTTATAGTGGTAGGGTCTTGGTTTGATTGTACCTTGCATATCTCAAAATCCCAATACATTTTCACAGTCTTAAATACAATTTTTGAACAAGAAAATATGAAACTACAAAGTAAGTCTTACCTCATAAGCAAAAAAATTCCCTTGCTCTCCTATCATGCACATGGTCTAGAAAGCTAAGAATTGATAAAAGGACGAGCTCTCCCTCCCTCCCAAAAAAAATCCTCTTAATCCTATCCAAAACAAGCAAGTTCCCATAAAAAGTAATAAAATCCCTTGCTCTCCTTCAAAATTATCAAGTCCCTCAAAAAAATCCCTTTTTATCTCATCTAAAATGAGCAAAATCCTCAAAAAGCAATAAAATACCTTGCTTTTCTTCAAAACGAACAAGTATCCAAAAAAAGGCAAAGATCTTGAATCCCTAGAATTCTTAGTATTTTAAAAACCATGGGGTAATCTCCATCATAAAAAATGAGCTATAGATGTTAGCCTAGTAGTGGAATAGCCTTACACATGGTGACACATCTATCACATTAACGGACTTCTTTTGTACAAACCAATGTCAACTTGTATATGAGCTAGATTTTGATGGTTTGCATTACAGAGTAGTTAAGTCCAACCAAGTACAAATTCAAAGTATTGAATTTCACTATGCACGCATAGGGATATTGAATATCTTGGTATTCTTAGTAGATTTTTATCTCTCAGGTTCTTGCATGGTCAATATACAACTTTTGACTGGTCAAATAGGGTGTTTGAGTCTCCTACAAGTCTTATTATTCCCTTTGTGACTTCTCAATGATCACCATCCATTACATTAACATATTATCAATACACATTTTATTTCATTTAGTATATGTTTTAGTGTATGCCTTAGATGAAATGTTTTCAACCTTAATTTAAGACTTCTATTCATTTTGTGGTGCTTATACATAGTTGCCTATTATATCCTAGATTAATTCATTATGTTTTATCATGTAAACATAAATTCATATTTAATATCATTTAAATCGTATCATGTCATTATTACATCACATACATATCTAGGTATATGCACAAATAAATCATATTTAAAAACTTCTATCTAACACAAGCATAATCATATCTACAAGTTTAGGCATACATCCATAATCATACATTATTACATCATCACATAAAACATGCATAATAAAAAAATATATGCATCCATAAAACACCATCTCATATATATATCAAAATCATAAGTACATCATGGTACAAAAATACCTAAGGCTACAATGATAGTGGGTCCTCAGACTTCACATATAAAAAGTGAAGCTAGTACATAATGGCCTTATCCTCAGGCTGGCCCTGTGCCACCACTACCACCACTATCTCAATTTCCATTAGTCTCATATCTATGGGTTTTTCTGGATCCATTGGCCCCTAACATCTACGAGGTCTCTAGCACTACGAATCATGGTTTAGGTAGTATCACAGATGGATCTCTCGAGGCTCTACTACATCGGCTCCAATGGGGTTGAGATGATGATGCTCATGAGGAAATTACCCCACCAAGTTGGTCTATCGCATCCTTTAGTCACCCCACAAACTTAATATCTACTTGGTTTCATGAGAGGTATTAAGCTACCCAAACCTATAATTGTGTATTCTTTGATCGTACTCAGGCAACCTCATCTATAGGTTGCCTACCTACTAATGGTCGCCCCTATTAGGTGGTGTTCTATTGTTTCCATTGATGATGTCGAATACGAGTGTATTGATGCGGCCATATTTTGTCCTTGTTTGCTTTCTCTTATTCCCTTTTCCCATTTCATACTTTATAATGTAGGTATCTAAACTCAAAGGAGCCAACCTTATCTGAATATCAATTACCCTATCTCTTATAGGCTAGGTGATCGTTCAATGTTGGTTGAGGACCGCTGGGTGTGCTCCACACCCGTTTAGTGCTTATTTTCACACCAACAATTTTTGGTGACTCTATTGGGGGTTATAATTCATATGTAATTCTTCTCACCTTGTAAATATAAAGCATATCACTATTTGGTCTCTCAATTTATCTTCACTTTATTTTTCTTAAGTTTGGAAGTTTATATTTGCAATGGCCAATTGATCTTGTTCACTTAATTATACCATATAGATTTTGTGGGTCTTGTTGAGTGGTTCTAGAATTTTCATCCACCTCTGGGTATCAAGATTTTATTTCTACTAAATATGGTCAGGTGGGAGTGTTCTAGTTCTGCAATCTAGATTTCATTTGCCCTCCCACTAGTTCTAGAATTTTTCCTTCCTTCTATACCAAATGATAAGTGAGGATGAGATGAGTTGATCTGTTAGGTGGTGTGCCACTATTTCTATCAGTTATGTCGAACATGTGTGTCTTTATGCAGCCATATCCTATACTTTTTATTTTTGGCTATGACATCTCTTTACTTTCTCTCTCATTCCATTTTCCATTTCATACTTTTCAATGTAGGTAGCTGGAATCGAAGGAGTTGACCTTCTCCGAAGATCAACTACCTTACCTCTCTTAGGCCAGGTAGTCATTCAATTCTGGTTAAGGATCACTGGATGTTTCCCCCACCTATTTAATGTCTATTTCATACCAATAGGTCCCACCTGGCTACTTTCCCTACCACCTAAGTTCATAGAGTATCCTTCTCTACCACTAGCCTCTCTCTCCTCCTATAGGCTCACTGCTTGTGTCCATAAGGTGTCCCTCTCCTCTGACCAACCCTACCATATCTATCAGTCTGTTTCCCACTAGATCTACATTGTGGCTTGGATTGTATCCCAATCCATCAACTACCCCTAGATAATTTGGTCCTACTCTCCTAGAGCAACAATCTACTCCTACGGGTCATCCTCATCCAACCCCTCACCTCCATCCCTCTCCTTACTCCTTGTAGGGGCATCCTTAGTATATCTTGCAATCCACCCTCATCCACTCTATGATGCAACCATCACTGAGATAGATCATCTACTACCTTAGTATATTTTCCAATATCTCCCTCTCTTTTTGTTTCTTCCTCCTCTACTACCTCCATCTTCCCTCTAGCTACGATATCTCTCTAAAGTTATCAGGTTGCAAACCAAGCATCATACTTAGGTATGATGCTAGGTTCCACTATCTCTAGGTCTACTAGGGTCTCATCGGTCTCCTCTTCCAAAGGCTCTACTTGTGGCCATGCTAACTAAGTCTTTGTAGTCCTCCACCTATAGACCATTGGCTCCTCAGGCACATCCTACCTCACCCCAAACTAGTAGGTCACTCATGAGTACTATAAGTACTCATGCTCTATCCCATGCCAACCTCTTATACACCTACCTTATTGCACCCATCTCATGTGCTCATATACCTCAGTCCAAGTTGGTGCCCCCATACATTATCTCTAGATAACCTAGCCTAGTTGTAGTTTAGTCCAAGAGTCTATGTAATTCTCTAGGTAACCCTACCATGGATGGATCTTACCCCACTCTTGCTCTTGTATCCATTGCATGGCATATAGAATCTCCATATCTACCATATCCCTCCATGTAGCCCATGATATCCCATGTGGTCGATCCACACTGAAGTGCTCCAAACCCCAAACCTAAACAAGGAATTTGCATCCTAGGCCATGTCAACATCTCACTCATATCTCATATAGCTCTTTGTAAATCTATACCAATAGATTGGGACCCCATGCCATGTTTTGTGGTTGCTCCACCAAGTCTTAGACAAGGCCCAAAAGGTTCCAAGGGAACTTTCTACCAAAGAATTCAAACAAAATAAAATCATATATGAGTGTCATCAACACTACATGTCTAGCTATCAATAAGTTAGTGTAGTATCCAACCTCAACATAGACACCACCGCTATCAACATCATAGTCAATGAGTCTTCACTACTCTTCGTAAAATCATTATAACATTACCTCTCTCTAAGTAGTCATAGTAGTGAATATAGGCACTCCATCGATCGAACATCATAAATCTAGAAGACATCCTTCAATGTGACGGTGATCTCACTAGTTGACATGTCAAAAGTGTTAGTTCACAGGTCCCATCTATCTATTAGTGTTGTCAAGTAGACATGATCAACATGTATAGACTCTAGTTGAGCAGTGTGTTGAATCTTCAAATCCTTCAACCACATCCAATCATCCTCACTGTTCAACACTGTAGTAAGAGCCTCCTTGAAATTGTTTGAGAAGTGGTATCGGGCTCTAATAAGATGATAAAAATGAAAAACACAATCAAAATTAAAAAAAAAATAGCAAAAATAACAAAAAAAATAGCACACATGACCATCTTGAGTCGATATTACCTCCACACATGACCATCTCGGCCCCCAAACATGCCCATATCAATACGAGATGATCACAACATGAGATCATCTTGATGTGAGATAGTCCTCAAAGGAGGTTGTCTCAAGCGAGATGACCACAAAATGGAACTAACTCAGCTTGAGAAGGTCCCCCAACCACATCAAAAAAGCATTAAAACTCAAAAATTTAAAAAAAAATAAATAAGAAAGAAAACACAAAAGCACATGAAATGGAAAATGCATTAAAAATCTAACTATCCATCACCCTCCCACTTTTTCATTTGCTTAACTATCCATTTCACCCATCCCACCCCATTTTTTTCCATTTAATTTAGTTTGGTTCATTTTACTTTTAAAAAATAAAGTTTGTATTTTTGTCCTTACCTTTCTCACACTGGCTCCTCCACTTGTCAAGGCACTAGATGGGTCCATCGTAAGAAATAGGTGGATGTTTCAATAGTGCTTTGCTTCACAAATTGAGCTCTCATCCTCCCTATCTCACTTGTTTCTCATCTCACATGGTGAAAATGACCCATTTTCTACAATTTCTACTATTTATATTTTTAGCGGTTGAGACCGTTCGATATGATCATGTGGTGCCATGCGACCGTCCGATATGGTCATGTTTTTCCAAAAAAAAAACTAACCAAATGAAATTGTCTTGAATCGATACGATCTTAACGATGGAACTTTTTCAAAAGCAGCTAGGCTAACAGTCTAATTCTTATCTGTTAGCTTTTGAGGATATATGCAATAGAGATATCTAACACAAGTCCTAATGAAATACATGAAATATGAAAGAAAGTGGAACAACAGTATGACTAAAATATACTAAAATAGAAGTGACAAAAATACAATGCAATATGGAGAAAATGGTCACTCCATTAATATGAGCTAAAGAGCTACATTTTACTCCATATAGGAGTACTTGATAGGTCGTGATATGAATATGATGATATATAATCTACTACTATGAGGTACTTTATATAGGAATATATATTCCTTGGCCAACACTCTACCTAGCTATACAAGGGAACACCTTGCACATTACAACTTACACATTGCCACTTGTGCATTTATTACATTGCTTGAAGTAACTAGATAACTTCCCCCTAAAGTAATATCTTATCCTAAATATGTACCTAAGGTGGTACATTTACATGATCTAAATGATGCAATATACTCTAACTCTAACACTCCCTTGTATTAAATTATTTAGGTATTAAATATTTCAATCTTCAATATGATCTTTGTCTTCAAATATTCTTCAACTTGATTTGGTCCTCTTTGATTTACATTGCACTGTATGTATTCTTTCATTGGTTCTTCTTCTTCTTCTTTTTTGGAGTCAAAATTGGAACTTGTATTTTCCTTCATTGCTTATTGTAGTCTACTCAGGCAAGTACTTAGTGTCTTCATATGATGCAAAGAGAGTTGTAGTTGAGGATTCTTCAATCTTTATGATTTATTTACTATTCATGTATTCTTTGCTAAAATTTCTTTTAGAGGGTATTTTCTTCCTTTTCCTACTTCTTCTCCTATGATTCTTCATGGATACCAGTCAATTTTTTCTTCATGAGGAGTTAGTCTATCATCACAATAATATTGATTCGTATTGCTAGCTTTCTTCATATGTTGAGTGAGTACAAACACAATTAATGATAGGTAAATCATCAAACACTCCTCAGATGTAAATATATCTATATTTTGTGAATTCCACCATGCCCTGAAGAGGTTTTCACGAATATAACCAATTAATACTTCAAAGCTACCCTCTTTTTATTCTTTGAGAAATAAGGAGAATATCTCCTTATCGCTAGTTTATGGATTCTCATATCCTTCAAGGGTATATTCAAGTTTTGAGAATATAATTCCATTTCTTGAAATAATTCTTTAATGATAAAGACATTTCTTATTATTTCATTCTTATTCCTTCTTGGTAGTTTTGAGATAGTGTATGTTGTTCATCCTTAGGATTGTAAATATGGATTTGGTAGAACCTTTTAGAGTTTAGGCTTTTTAGGCTTCCTTATATCTCCCTAGTTAAGAGATGTGAATCAGTATAGTCCTTGTAGACTTTTTAGAGATCTTAGTACTTGATAATATTTGATGAATGCTATTGTTATCAAGTTTTATAGAATACCTTATGTCTCCCTAGTGATGTTGGAAATGCTATATAATAGATAAAGTGCTTTTGAGAATAATAGTTTAATTTTGGGTTTATTTTGTAAAGTTTTGTGAATAGAAAAAATCAACTTCTTTTACACCTTATTACTCCTATTGAACTTTAAGAACTTTCTAAATTGATGAGATTTTAATAGTTGGATTCCTTTTTTCCATTTAAAGTGTTTTGAGACAAGTATACTAATCAGTTTCCAACTCTTGATTTTTCTTAATAAACTTCCTTTTATAGCCTTTAATAGTTTGATATTAGTGTTTCTAAATTCCAATTACCTAATTTGATGTAGTATTCCTTATAACTCTCTAATATAGAATACTAGAAAACAATAATATTTGCAATAATAGAAATTCTGATTTCCAGGTATAATTTCTTATTTATCTTATGTTTTAATATTGCAAATATTAGGCTATTTACTGTGTTTCTTTCTATTATATTGCTTTCAAATATGGCTAATTTCCTTTAATGTTTTAAACTTATGTTATACATTATAACTCCCTGTTAATGAAAGTAAATTTAACAAAGTAGAGACCTTACCTTTGATGTTGTTTTCTCTACGTATTTGCCTCAGATTTTTGAGTTATATGACAGTCCACTTTAATGTATTTCCCTTGAGTGCTTATAGAGGATGGTGTACGTTGGTTTTTCCTTGGCTTAAATTTTGGACTTCTTTGACCTCCTTGAATAGAGATTTTAATGATATTCACCTTTCTTCCATGCTATAATTTTGGCTACTTCAAATGCTATGATTGTTATGAATGTTGTGACTACTATGAATGCTTTGAATGCTATGAATGTTTGACCTCCATGGTCTTTTGTGCCTTTTAATAGAAGAGGAATATTGAACTATGTGATAAGTGTCATGAAAATTACTTGTGAGCACTTGAGAGATCTTCTGCCAGGTAACATATGGATGTTATAGTCTTAGATGGGTGCGTCAACCTGTAACATTTTCTTGTTCAAGCTTGTAATATATGGACACTTGTTAGTGTTTCCTCCTGGGTGACAAGTGTCACCTTACCTTCATGCGTGGGATTTTTATGTAATACCTCTTCAAAATATAATTTAAATACCCTTATTAATCATGCAACACGATCAGATCTTCCTTTGTTTGATGATGCTTGATATGAGTTGGTTCTAGCTAGAGTAGATATTAGCACCTTTGGATTATTGGAGCTAGGATTTGGCAACAATCTTAAAGGCCTTGAGCAATGCTATGGGGAAGTTTGAAATACTCCAACGATGCTTCCTTGGACGTACATCCAATGTAACATTTTGTGCTTTATTTTTCAACTTGTTATGATATCTCTTTTTCAAATAATGTTGCCCTTGAATATAATGCTCCTTTCTTTGTATTGTGCTTTGTTTGCTTGTAGGTTCGACTATTAAAATCATATATGTGAGCCTTTTGAGTGGCTCCATTTCCTTGCCTAGAGTGTGCTATTATACAACTACCTTGGGATATTTTACCTTTAGAAGATTTTTCCTTTGAGACACTTAAAACCTTATACTTTTCCCTGCATATGGCCGATTAGAAATGTAAACTTTATATATAAAATACCTTTTTGCACCTCCTTTTTACTATCTATTTTTTTTTTTTGGTTTAATGATAGCTTCCTTGTAGGTAATGGAAGATTTTGAGGTTGTCTCCTTGATTAGACACCTCTCTTAGTTTGCTTGGATATTTTGCTAATGAACCCAATATTGTAACCACATAGATAAAAGCTTCTTTTTGTAGAAGTAATTTCTGCACCTTTTTTTAAATAGCCTTTAGTGAAATTTGAATCTTGAGACTCACCAAGTCTCGATTTTAAGTTTCTATTGTTGATTTTAATGGTGGCTTTATTCTCCACTCCTTAGAGGAATTTGATCTAATTTTGGTGGCTTCTTTGACCATAAAATGTTTTAGGTTATGTGCACCAAATAGTGTCTCTAGACACTTTGATTAATCTATTGGTTTTTGTGCTCTTGATCCTTAACAATCAACAAACACAAACTAATATTTTTGAGAGTAACTAGTTAGAGATCAACTAGTATAGTGCCAATGCACTTTTTAATGATAACAATAATCTCACCTTATTACTCCAGTAAATGAATTCTCAAGATAATTTAAGATACACTTAATAATCTTTGCAAATTTTAAGAGTAATTTGTAATGAACCCTTAATAAATATTTTGTAAATTTTGATTATAATCAATATTCTAGGATATAGTCTTCTTTCTAGATAGCATAAATGTAGATGATAATTTTATTTCTTTCAAAAATATCCAACTCCTATTTAATGTGCAAATAATACTTAAAATTAACCCTCCCTTTTGCACTTTCTTTAAGACTATAATGCAATCTATTCTTTTGCAAATTTTAATCCAAATATGGTGCTTAATGGAATTTTATAATGAACCCTAATATGAAGTTCAACTAATTGCACCCTAGTTGCTTACATTTTAAATGGCTTCTATATATCTTGATATTTTTATTCACCAAGTTTCTACTTTGTAGTGAATGGATACGCAACTTCTTTTTTTGTTGTCCCGAATAGTTTTCTACTTCACCAATCTGTAGCCTCGAACTTTCTATTTTGATCTTTGTATTTGGTGGCTTGATACTTCCAGTGACCTTCTATATTTATATTGTAGATTTAGAGAAATCCTTTCTCTAAATTGTGCCTTCTTTTTGTGAGAGGCAATCTCCAAATATCATGTATTTGATAGGCTTCTTCTATATGAATCTTTCGTCAATATTCTTGTTGAATTTTACTTCAAACAGGATAGGATCTTCTTCTTCTCAATATTATGATTTTCTTGAGTTCTTCATTGGATTCTTCTTCTGGGATTAGGCACTCCTTTCCAAATTCTTCTTCTTGTATTTGGCACCCCTTGCCAAATTTTTCTTCTCTTGGGCTTGTTATCGGATTGTGATAATTATCCCAAGTCCTTCACTATTATGAGCTTCTTCTTGTTAGTGGATTTCTCCATTGAGTTCTCCTAGGAACATTTTTGATGATGCTTCTACAGGATTGACAACAAGTCTCTCCAAGCATTCTTATTTTTCTTCCTTGATACCTCTCCAAGGTATTCTATGTTGTAGCTTCTCTAGTATTCTAGTTGAGACCTTTTCTTCAACCTTATACTTTTGGAAGTGTTGGTGATGAGATATTCTTCAAGGATCTCTAATTCTACTACTTCTGGATTTGAAAATGACTCTCCTAGTCCTTCTCTTTCTTCTAGGAATGGAAGTTCTTCAATGAGATCTTCTCCTAATATCTTCAGCTTCTTCTGAGAGAATTCTTTTAATTAGTAAAGGAGAACACCAGTCTCCTATTTATTGGACTCTTCTCTAGATTCTTCTTTAGTAACTCCTTTATGGAGTTTTTCTTCTGAATCAAGAACTTTTCTTCTAAAATAGGAATTCTTCTCTAAATTTTTCTTCAGAATTAAGGCTTCTATTGACTTCTTCTTGATCAAGGTTCCTATGGCCTTTTTTGATTCAAGACTTTGCTAGCCTATTCTTCTTCTAGGATTCTCTAGCCTATTCTTCTTCTAGGCTTCTTTGGCCTTTTCTTCTTCTAGGATTATTTAGCCTTTTATTCTTCTACACTCTACAAGTATTAATCTTGAATGTATATCACCAATCTCCTATTTCCTCCTATGACTCAACTTATGTAGTCTCTTCTTCCTTGAGTTTGTTATAAGTCTTTTGTGGCATTTTCTTTACTTATATAATTTGTATAATTTTAACTCTTGTAATAAGACCTTTCTTGAGGTCTTTGAAATATTCAATCTTCTCCTTGTTGCTACAAGTTTTGGAGTGATTCTAAGAAGATATTATTCCTAAATATTTTGTAGGAAGCTTCCCAACATTTTTTTAAATCTCCTTTTCTTGCAACAAGTTGTTAAATATTGGAATGAAATAACTTATAAATCTAGAGATAATAATATTCACTAGTTGATTTGTCAAACTAGTGGTTTGAATGTTGAGTCCTAGTCTTCACAAGTTTTTTTTGCAACTTTGTGGAAAGACCCTAGCCAGATGTAATCTCAGGTTTTCTGCAACTAATATTTATTTAAATCCCAACTTTCCTAATAATTTTGACTACTATAGATTTTTCTATCAATCAATCCTAATGGTAACTTTTGCATGCAATGGCACTCAGTGGTATATATGGTTTACAAATATGCAGGCCAACAGTAGTAATGGTGACTCTCCCTATTCCTATTGACCTATTGGACTTCTATTATAATGTATGTAGGTCCTCCTATCTCAATTAGCCATTGCTTTGATACCATTGTTAGCTTTTGAGGATATATGTAGTGGAGAGATCTAACACAGGTCCCAATGAAATACAGTAAATATGAAAGAAAGTGGAACAGTAGTATGACTGAAACATACTATAAATAGAAGTGATAAAAATACAATGCAATATGGAGGAAATGATCACTCCATTAATATGAGCTAAAGAGCTACATTGTAATTCATACAAGAGTAATTGATAGATCGTGATATGAAGATGATATAAACATGTTGATATATAATATACTACTATAAGGCTCTTTATATAGGAAGATAGATTCCTTGGCCAACACTCTAACTAGTTGTATAAGGGGACATCTTGCACATTGCCACTTCTACATTTATTACATTGCTTGAAGTAACTAGATAACTTTTCCCTAAATAATCTCTTATCCTAAATATGTACCTAAGGTGGTATATTTACATGGCCCAAATGATGTAATATACTCTAAATCTAACATTATCAAGTACCTTATTGCTATCATCCAGTTTTATCTCCTCCATCAACTTATTGCTTGAGGGGATAGTCCATAACTGTAAAATTTATATTTTAAAATCAAGTCAACAATCAAACACTCAAAAATAGAAATTGTGTTTGTTTGAGAATCATTGCCAATGGCTATCATATGACCTTTTTGTTGGGGCAAACAACAAGAAAAATTTAAATCAAACAAATACTTGGTATACCTAAAACCTAAAGAGTAGACTAAAGCTTGTCTACCCATGGCTAAAGGGTTACCAAGATCAAATCAAATTCATCAATGTGTTGGAAGCAATGATTCAAAGATATAACCCCTTTTAAATATTGGGGCATCTCACGTTGAATTTTCCAATTAACATCATCCATCATCAACTCAACCATTTTAGGTCATCTATTTTTTCTTTACATTGTGCTTAGGCACAAAGCATTTGAAAAAGGGGTATTTGTAGACACCTAAAATATGTAACCACAAGGAGACTCTACAAAAATACCTCCTTATAACTCATTTAATCCACCTATGGCAGCCTCAATGCTAATTTGGTGCTTTTATCTATAAAAATTTACTTTTTCCCATAAGAAGCATGACCATCTAGACTGAGATGATCTCCAAGTTAGAACCATATTGACCCGAGATAGTCCTGCACACGTAAATTCAAAAGAGATAATCAGATAGTGGAACCATCTCGACCTGATATGATCATAAATCCAAGACTATCTCAACCTAAGATAATCATAGTTTGATAGTTTTAAAACTAAAAAGATACACACATGCATGCAACTAGATTATTGTAGGAGTAAACTTGTGAGACCCCTATTTTGCATCCATCTCTAGGATCAAACTTGCAAGAACTTATTATAGTAGTGTCATATTTTCCTTTTACTCCTCAAGGATAATATTTGTGAGGCCCAAAATTCTATGAAGCAACAACATGATTTACACTACTATGAATGATAATTTGAGATGGGCGGTATGTTATTTTGTGAATTTATTTTTATAAAAAACTTTTTCTAAAGAATAAATCCAATCAAAATTTGGTACTTAGATTCTATTTTCCCTACAAGGTGCTTCATCAAATTAGGGAGGTGTCATATTAATTGTAGATTCCTCCTACCTTCAAAATATGTATTTGTTTATTATCTTAAATAGGTACTTGGCTAGAAGGTATAGTCTTATATAGTTCTTCCAAAGTTGGATGAAAATGAGTTGACTTGTAGTTGAAAGTAGTGATATAGTCATGGGTGCAAAATATGTGATATCTCCAAGTGCATGAGTTCCTATAAAGTGATAGGATATTCCATGATGTAGGAATGGATGACCATTCTCTAGATATTTTCAACTTTGAGGATAAATATTTTTGAGGGAGTAATAATCTTATGGATCCAATATATCCATGTCCACTATCTTTATTATTGGCTCAAGACCTTAGGCTATGATAATCAACCCTTTGAGCATTAGGGTTGGGTTACGTTACTTTGTTAAACTATAAATAGAAGAGTTGTGATATAGTTGGATCGTCATTAATTTATTTGTCTTCTATCACTCTGGTGCACATAAAATACTTTTCCCTATATAAATGGCTAAGATATATTCTCTCTCTAAGTGGCTAAGATTGATATGAGACATGAAAGCTAGATCTATTATATTCAGTTGGACTTGTTCTAGAATTATTTTTGTTGGAAATATGTTGGTTCATCTTTCTTCTACTACTATATTTTTTGTATTTACCATTGCAGTTGTTATTTATTAAGGTTATTTTTGTTTATATTCACAATACATTTTAGAAATATTCTAAAACATACATTCAACACAATCATATGAAAAAAAGGAAGAAGAGTAAAATAGAAAAGCATATGGACAAAAATAGGAAAAAGGTAAATGACATGAATAGATAGAAGGAAGAAGGAAAGGGTTTCTGTAGGCACCCCCATGATTTCACATATCACAAAATGATATAATGGATCATTCATCGGGGGTATTTATAACGATACCATATCCCTAAAGAATGTTAACCTCAAGCTGACATATCCTAACTTGAAGGTTTAATTACAATATAATAAATGTATTAAACCCTTTGATTAAGGTTAACCATAGAGGTGGTTTTACAAATATTACTAAGGGTGAATACATCAAAATTTTCCATAGTCTTATACAAATATTCTCATAAGTTTACATAAAGATGCATGTAGGATTACATAAAGATGAATGTAGGTTTACATAAATATGCACATAAGCTTTCATAGAAGAATGCACGTAGGGTTACATAAAATTATGCCTATAGGATTACATATGGAATGCTCATAGGCTTACATGAAAAAAGGCTAACATAATACTTGCTTGTAGGTTACATCAACAACACTCATAGATAATTCATTGCTATAGACCTTGGCCTAATAATGTTTTATTACAAATATGTCAAAATCCTCCATACTATGAATTGAGTTTCCAATGAGAAAACATTAGATATGGTACACCTCCCACCATAGTGAATGCTAAAATGAGCCAATGGATCATCCTTACTTCTTTTTGGATTAAAATCTACCATTACTATGGAAAGGCATTGCACCCATCAAATTTAGCCAAAGTATAACAATTGGATGAAATGAGGTTGCCCTATGTTTCAACCTTCAAAAAATGTTGGCTCTTTTGGATTGATTGTTTTGGAAAAAGGATAGGAGAAGAATAAGGGTTAGAAATATAAATAAAACATGGTTGGGGTATAGTGTAATAACATTGGATCTCATAGAGTAACACACTATCTAATCACTTACATGACACTTAACAAATCAATCATTAGTGATCACATCCATAGGTTCTTTAAATTTAATTACATTCATCTTATTCATTCCAAGGATCCAAATAATTAGCAACCCAATAGGCATTGTACACTTTAACAGAATAAAAAATTTGTAGAATGTAATAGAAATTACTTAAAATAAATATATAAAGGCTCTAATAATTCTAAATAATTTAAATGCTAGCAATCCAATAGGTGATTCAAATAGTGAAATTACTTTGGTAGAATAAACTAACATCAAAGTGTAACATAAATTACTTAGATGAAGACATTCACATAAAACTTGTAAACTCAAAGTAATGAAGACCAAACAACTATCACATCATTGATCAATAGGGTGATTACAATGCAATACCAGACAAGGACTACAAATTAGACCCTTATTATAAGGTCTTTGCTCATATGTATAGGTTATAAATTTAAATTTTCTTGGTGGAAAATAGTTGCATGGTTGTTTGGATGATAGTCTAGCAAGAAACTAGAAATGTTGATCTGGCAACCTCTAACTTCATCTTGGGCATGAATTTGAACTTAGCCCATTGATCTGCAATTGTATTTTGTTGATATTGCATTATTGGATTTGTCCCTTTCTTGCTTAGTTGGCATGAGCTAGAATTAGCTGGATCTCGCTAGTAGTCACCATGGTAGTTGTAGGTTTGAAAGTAACTCTTAATTAAAAATCAACTCGAAGTTGGGCTCTTTTTTTACTTGTAGATCTCTTTTGTAGTGTAGTGAGTTTTAGGTATTTTTGACCTTGGGCACTCTTTTGTTTTGCTTTATCTTCTTTAGAGGTATGATCTCAGGCTTGAGTTAACTTTTTTTGATGTTACAACCCAAGCGACATGGTCTAATATATTTTTTTATTTATAAGATCATATCTCGGCTTTGGGCATCTTTGCCTTCTTTGTGTAGTCCCAAGTGATTTTCTATTTTGTTGATGTTATTACTTGAAATAAGATGAATTTGAGCATTGCAACCTTGGGTAATATTCACTTTTTGATTGGTGTGATCTCGGGAAGCTTATTTATTTGTATGATGTCATCACCTCAAATAGTCCAATTTCAAGGCATCTTGGTCTTGAGCATAATCTTTATAGGATTTTTCTTTTTCCTCCTAATCCTGCACTATCACTCCAACTTGCTAACATAATACTCACTTTTGATGTGGATTCAAGCACTTTTGCTTGGATGTCTATCTTGTCCATTCCCATGTGAATGATTGCTTTCTCACACTTAGTGAAAATATTTAAAAAAATTAGCTTGTGCTAATGCGGTTAAAATTTGACTCGCATGTCTAGTGGCTCCTAAGGATTTTCTCTTGTGGGAATGAATAAATCAAAAGGTATGCTTCCATTGGGCGTGGCTTCAATGTGATGATGGGATGAAACATGATTTGGGTTTATGAAATGAAATGAAAATGACTTACTTATGAAAAAGTGTAATATATTGAAAATGTGATTTTTGTGAGATGAAAGTTATGGATGAAATGTCAATCAAATATATTATTAGGTGGAGGTAAGTGGAAATAAAAGTGTATTATTTTATTAGACCTTCTAGGTGGTATATTACTATTCTAATACATAGTTTTACCTTTTACCTTTGCTATGTTGGAGGTATTGTCTTATCAATTATAGCTTTTTTTGTGCTTCTATCTTCTCACCATGTGTTGTTTGATCCTCTATAGGATTTAGACTTATGTTCATTGCAATAATATTAGCTTCATAAGCCTCTTATATTTCTTCCTCTTGGTTTTTATAAGATATCTTATGTGCCTTTTCAAGCAACATGCACACTCCTAACCATATGTCTTGTGGAGGGACTCTAATCTCACAGGTCAGTTGATGGATCCTTTTTAACTAATATGCCTTTCATAAGAAGGATGTTGATATATCCTGGCTATTTCTTTGGCCTTTGCTTAAAACAAGGTTGTTCTACTTAGAAACTCAAACAATTGAGCCTCTTGAATTGGCTCTTTCCATTGATCTATTTTAGAGTTATAAATGGCAACTTGAATAGGCTCTTTTCATTTGTTTCTGAAAGTCTTCTGAGGCCTTGAGTTGCATACTCTCATACTAGAAGCCTATATATACAAATCCTTGTGTTTATTTCATGAGATCCATAATATTTTGATCATCTATATTCCTTCTTGGATTATCATGTATTTTTCAATTATCGCTTAGAAGATATTTCTAGTTGCATACCAATATTCATTGTGAATGGCTCTAGCTTTAGATTCAAACCTTATTTTTGTAGTTTCATCAAGACTCAGGCTTCTTCAAGCTTATCTTTGACTTAAATATTAACTTCTTGAAAATATTCCTCTCCTTCCATGGTTTATCTACATAATATGATGTAATATATAGCTACATATGCTTTGATGACATCCTCAAAAATATCTTCCTAGATATTACTTCTCATTTTCTTAAGATTTTCTTTAGAGAAGTTAAGAGCTTTGGTTTTCTCTTTTTTGACCTATAATTAGTGTTGTAATTAATAGACTCATTCTATCAAAGCTCTATTTTGTTATTTAAGTTTAAGGGCCCATTCCTTGGCATCTTCCATTTCTGTGAACTTCTTCCACTTTTCCTTGTAGGTAAACAACGCTCACATGAACTTGAGCATTCAACAAAGAATCTTCTAGTGGCAGCTAAAAAATTTCCACCACTTGAGTTTCTACATGATAGTCATCAATAGTTATCTTGGCTTCTAGATTTTTCACTTTTTGTGTAGTTGTGACTCTCATCTCTTGATATGTAGTGGGGTCTATTACTATCATTTTCCTGGGAAGAGAATCCTATAACTCACTTAGCTATCTTTTATTTCCACAAATTTTGACCATTACAACCCATTTTTATGAGTGTATTTATGGTGGTAGTGGTTCGATAATCTAACGGATGTGAGATGGTAAGGAATGGTTATACAAGAGAGAATGGGGATGGATAATCTTCTTGAATGGGATGGGTAGTGATAATTGGAGGAGTTTGGATGAATGGAGTGGATGTGATGATGGGAGTGGCTTCTATCATAGAGACATTTGAAATATTTGCTTCCAATATGGAGGTTAGCGGTGATACAAAAAAGGAATAATTTACATCAGGTACAGAAGCAAAAGGAAGAGAAGTGGAGGATTAGAAACATTCATACCTAGCTCTATTTCCAAAGGTTACTCCACCACTAGTTAAATTGCTACTTCTTCATTTGTTGGTGATGGCTCTTAGATATTTTCCCTCTTATTATCTTCTTTTTTAAATTCTACAAATAAATCAGTTTTTTTGTTTTCTACTACTTTCTATGGTGAAGGATGAATAATTTTAGCCCCAAGGGTTTGCTATTGAGAGGGATATGAAACATATTTGATCCTAGGAAACTGTTGCATTTTAGGTGGCTCATTGTCTTCAAATACCTCACTTTTATTAATGGACTAGCTAGACATTTATGTATTTTCAGCCAACGTATTCTATCCTCAAGTCTCTTGAGGCTCCTCTTGGCTTGTTACAAACTTCAATGGCAATATGGTAGGGACTTTTGAAGTGAATCTCCTAATTATTTTTCCTTTTGTCTCTAGGACTAGGTAAGTTGGAAAAGGTGCACCTAAATCCAACCTTTTAGGCCTCTCATGTACTTCAATAACTTCTTGAGGGTCAATCAGCACTTCAATAACATATCCCATTTTGCTCAATATTTGAGAGCCTATGGGAAAAATTTATTGTTGTAATTTTTATGGGATATAAACTTTATCTTATGGATCCATCTAAGAAGTTTTCTTAGTATCTTCTTGCTATTTTAAGGTTTTTGTAGTATCATCAACAACTGATCTTTCCTCAAGGTCTTGCACTTCTACTTTAGTTACTTTCTCTTTCTAAATATTTTGCTCTATAGCTACCACCTCCTCTATTATTGATCCCTTGTCCTTAATTTTATTGTTCTAACCAAAAGCAATTACAATTTTTGCTTGCTTAAATTTAGTGTTCCATGTATCCACATTCTCATCATATTTTTGCAAAATCTCTTTATATATTCCGTTTTCAAACTTAGACTTAGTAGCTTTTTTCTCCACTTGGAATATCCATCATTCCACCACTTTGGGTGTAAACCATTTGGTATTCTTTACAACAGAAGCTAAATTTTTATCAAACAATGCATGGGTGGATTCCTTTCAGAATCGATGTCATATTATTGTTCATTCCAATCCCTCCATGGAGGTAAATTTGACAATTTTTGATATTACATTTAAGTTCAATGTTTTCATGATTATTCCTCAATTGCTTGACCTCAAGTCTGCTTGTTTTTTTAAAACAGGCAACTTGCTTGAATTTATCAAACTTAATATTTCACTAAACTTGTGTATAGGATCATATTTCCATCTTTGTGGTATAGCTCACAATCCTAATTCTTGAAGTCTATAGCCTAACTCCTACTCTTGACCCTTAATGTTTACAGTAATTGGGCCATAGGTGATTAGGTACTCACAAGGTCTCTTATTTTTTATCCCTAATACATAAGTTATATTGGTAAAAAAAAATTACCTACAATACTCCTGCAAAAATCGTTTTAGCAACAAACTATGGGAATATAAAAGGCTTCCTTATGAAGCCATAAATCCTAATTATTATCCCTTATATAAGGAAAAACCAATCTCCTTTCATGTGATTAGATTACAACAGGCTTCCTACTTGATTAAAGAGATGGGGGAGGTCACCTAAAATTATTTTTAGGGTAGGCTTCAAAAATTATTTGTTAAAGTGGTAGTAGGATTTGAATTTTTCTAGCAAGTTAGTCCATTCTACTATTGATAAAGTTTTGTCTTCACTGTCAACTCTATTTTGCACTACCCATGGCATAATGTCTATTATGTGTATAGGAATATCCATGTAAGGTGTTAACAATAGCAAAAGGTGCCAATTGGATACATTTGTAATTGAGTTAGTTTCTCATATATTTTATCAAATAAGAAGTTAACCTAATAAAAAAATATGGGATTTATTCTGAATTTAGCATGGGACTCATCATAATAACAAGGATTAGAGATGGTATAGGCCATGGTTATTTGGTAATCATGCACTTATTTCTCTGAGGGCAGACCAAAAATGACAACTAACATAGAGTAAAGCTCTTGATTTTTAAAATCAATAATTTTCAACTAAGTTTTTGTGAGCTTGTCCTTGAATGGGGGATTATGGAGTTGGGAATGAAACCATTTTTTAAAATATTTGCCCTTCTTAGGGTATTTCCTAGACTTAATATTTTCTTTTAGCATGGGTACTAAAGGTTTTAGGTGTAACTCTAGGTGTAGCCATTGCAGCAAAAGCATCTCTAATGCAATATGGGGTGATATAGAAAATGAATTTCCTGTTGATACCTTAAATTGTTCTTAATTGAACATTATAATACTTTGATATTGTGAGGATTAATTTTGAGCAAGGGTGTGTAGGTTTATGAATTTAGCAAGACAAAAATAAAGATAAGAAAAAGTGCTAGGGGTATTAGGGAACACAACTTTGGACACTTGTTCAACATCTCTATGCAACTATTCTAGACTTTTGGATGTTAGCTCAATGTCAATAATGCGCTAGTTCTGATCCTAAAGAGCCTTATGTATTTTACCATTGGCTAGTCTAGTGTTTCTTTCCATGCTTGTTATATAAAATTAAATAATCATAGCATCCTTGTCTACAACTTTCTTTCTCAACCTTTGTAATTCTAAGTTCAAAGTATTTTGCACATAGTTTTCTCCCCTTTTGCAAATATTTTTGATGAAGCTTATTTTACCTAAGTGTGGTGCATGCAAAATATCACTATAGTCATTTAACATTAATTATAGTAGTTGCAAAATAGTCCTGCTTTTCTTAGAACATGCATTTTTATTGCTTTGGGATCATGCACGAATATTCATGTGTTAGTTGATCACTCTATTAGCATAACTCCTGGCCAGTGACTAAATAGCATGTCAAAACTAAAGTTGTTTAGTTTTGATCTCGAAAAACTAGCTAGTTTGAATTTAAAATTACCATGGTCTTATTTTATTGCACACTTTTTTAATATGATACAGATGAATCGAAGATGCTTCATACAAAGTGCTTCAGGTGGTTGTCATTTATCAAAATTGGTAAAGTATGACCACTTTCATCCGTTAGTCCATATGCGTTAAATTCTTGTTTGGCGATGATCTGATATGGTCTCGACTAGAAAATTTTGAATTTCTTGTGGTTTCCTAGCATTGACTTGTCTTCCTACCATTTGAGAACGAGATCACCAACTTTAAAATCTCAAGGAATTATCTTCTTATAAAACCACCTTCTGGTTTCAACTGAGTGGCTTTGGAAATTGGAGTATGTTTTTTTCCTCTGTTCTTCTAATTATAGTAATTATGCCAATCAAACCTCTATCGCTTCCATATTGAAAAATCCTATTTGAGTTAATATTTTTACATCTGACAACTCAATATGAAGTGAAAGGACTACTTTACGATAAAAAATGAATAAGGATAGGTTTCTAATGATTTTTTCACTGTAATTTGTTCTTCCTAAAGTGCTTGATCAAGAAATAGATGCCAACTTTGTTTATTTTCTCCAATAGTTATTTTGATGATTTTCAAGAGGTTCTTATTAGTGGATCTAGCCAATCTATTTCCTTGTGGATAATAATTAGATATTTTAAGGTATAAAGTGTATTTAGCAGTAAATTTGACAACCTTGGCCCCAATGTAAGAAGTTCCATTATCACTGATTATTACATCTAGAATGCCAAACCTAGTTATCAATTTTTCAATAAACTCTATCACAATGTCTTGATTGGCCACTTTTGTAGCAACTACTTCAGTCCACCTAGTAAAATAATCAGTTGGTATAAGAATGTATTTGTGACCTACTAATCAACGTGGATTAATGACTCCAATAAAATACAAAACACATTGCTAAAATGGCTCTTTGGTTGTAATCGGATGCAACAATAATAAAACGTTTTTGTTCCTTCCAATGAACCTTTGGTATTTTTTACAAGACTAAGCCACTTTGAATGAGTCCATAAAAATTATAAACCAATAATAACCAGCCCTAATATTTTTAGTGATAGTATTATGACCTGAATAATGCCCACCAGATAGGCCTAAATGAAATTCAATCAACACTTTTTATTTTGGTTTGATGCATCCCAGAAGTACTCCACCAAATTTCTTCTGGTAAAAGCCTTTTGGTAACAAGATATATTTTAGGGGTTAGAGTGTCTACCTTCTTTGTGATGCATTTAGTCCTAAAAAATTATCTGTCTAAAAATATTTAATTAGTTCTTCCATCCAATCAAGTCTTTTTTATGTTGCTTGATCTTGGGCATGTTTTCTATGTCATCATTAATGCACATATTATAGCCTTGTTCTAGCAAAGTGGCTAACTATTGACATAGTGCCCTTTCTTTTACTATTTTAGTAGGATGGATTTCTACATCATACTCTTAGATTTTAGTAACCCAGCCAGATCTCATATCACCTAGTTCTCCTTAAATGATATAATATTTGACATTTGTATGGACCACATAGACTGGTAGGAACCTAGTTCCTAGCAGTTGGATTTCAATGCAAAAGGAATAGAAATAAATGTAACAAGTAAACTTGTCAATCGCCTTTTTTAGAATCATTGTTTCAAATGGAGGATTTCCCTACCAAATGCTCTCAAAGAGATGTATTTAATAATGTTCTTGGATAATCAATTTTATGCCTTCCTCCTATTACTTATATTCTGCTAGGGTTACAAATGAAGGATCATGATTATTCAAATATAATAATAATAATAAATAAGTTAATAATATTAATGTTAGGATAAGGATCCTAACATGCCACCCTCCTTAAAAAGAGCTTTGTCCTCAAATCTCAAATGGAGGAGCTTCGTCCTTTGTTTTCCAAGACACATTTGCTCATGTTCTTGCACAACTTTAATGTCTTCTTTTCGTAAGCAAGGATATCGGGAAGGGGGAATCGTTAGTGGTGGATTTCCAAGAGAAATAGGAGAATCTTCCTTGGGATAATTGTGATGACGATGGGAGGAGAACTTGTGGGGTTCCTTAAACACTTCAAAATAATGCATTAAAAGTGGTGGTAATACTTTTGTATCTTCCTGTTGTTTCCTGGGAGAGTCAACGGAAAATGAGTGTGTAGTGACCTTTTTGCTTTGTTTTCTGATAGGTTTTACCATGTGGTGAGAACTCACTATTTATGAGGAACTTGAGGCTAGTATTTTTAGAGTGTATGTCTAGCCTTCATTTTTCACTGTGTGGATGTTTACATCATCCTTGCTTGGTCCATTGATCACTTCTTGCACATCGACCTCATTGTCTTCATTATGGTGAGTAGGTGCATTGGCCACTTTGATCACAATTACCTCATCTGCTTTCTCTACGGATAAACAGGGATTAAATACATTCAACAATTGTACATCTACCTCATCTTTGGCCCCTGTGGAGGGATAAGGACCATCTAAATTTAATAAATATAATTTTGGTGTAGTGCAACGATGATGAGGCTCTGATTTCTCATCACAAGTACAACAGAGGTCTTTCGCTCGTTGTTCCTCCATTTCTTGCAAGCTGAGGTACTTAAATGGCAAGGGTTTAGATTTTGGGATAGCGGGCGGGAATTATGATTGGTCAATACGTTGCTCCCTATGTCGTCATTGAACATCAAATTTATCTTCAGCTAATCCAATGGCTTCCTGTAGGGTGCGAGGAGTGTACATCATGACCACCACTCTAATTTATTCTTTTAATCCATTAATGAAACCGCTTATGAGAACTAATTCATCCAACCCTGTGATATGATTGGAGATATCTTGGAACTAAATTTTATATACACTCACTGATGTGATTTGACGTAGGTGGGAAAGATTAAGTAGCAAAAGTAGTTTGGGGTCATGAGATATTCTTCCATCGGCCATTTGGGCGTGATTTGTACAATGTATTTGGTTGCAAATATTAGTTTGCACTGTTTGGTTTTGCTAGATTTTTAATTTTTAAAATTTGTGATTTTAATGTCAAAACAATTTTTTTGCAAAAATTAAAATTATGGTTTCTAATGTTGCAAAAATTTGGTTTCAACTTTTATTTTTGTAATTTGGTGTTCCGCGGTAGGTTAGGTCAACGTTGGCAGAGTAGGATGATCAAGGTGGTAGCGAAATCAAGACAAGATGGTAGGTTGAGGTAGCAACCAAGGTAGGGTAACTTAAGACGAGGTGACAACGGAGGCAGAGGAGCTGAAGATAAGATGACAACCATGATAGGAGAACTGAAGATGAGTGGTAGGTTGAAACAGTGATCAAGGCATGTGAGACAACGATCAAGGCAGGTGAGGCAACAACCGAGGCAGGGAAACAAGGTAGGTGAGGTAACAACCGAGGCAAGGGAACAAGGTAGGTGAGGCAGCAACCGAGGTGGAGAACTGAAGATGAGGTGACACAGGGACGAGGCGATCGAGGCAGCACAAGGGATCGATGTAAGCGCGTGATTACCACAAGGTAGTCACAACCAACCTATTACACCTATTTCCTTTTATTCGTATGCATCCTCCCCACACTCTCGGTGTGGGATAGTGTTATGCCACTTTTTTTATATAAAACAAAAATTGTCATTGTTAATTTTTGTCGATGATCAAAAAATAAAAATAACCTTAGGTTTAATAAGGTTTGTTGACTAATTTTTTTTTTTGCGTCGAGAACTTTATAAGACGATCGAAAACGTATCCCACGATGTTGTCCTGAACTGATTGGAATTGCCCTCTTTTTTGCTGCTAATTCGAATTGATATCGCAGTTTGTAGTGACTGGATGATTTGTCTTGCAATTTCTTGTGTTCGATCATAGAATTTTGGTCGCTGGAGTTCTGTTGACGCAGTCAAAATGTCGTTCACGCAAAAACCTTCAACGATGATCAAAACTATTTAACGACGTTTTGAAATGGTTTTTGGTAGCGTTCGTAGGTTGTATTCGAAGAACGAGAAAAAAAGGAAAAAAAAATTCCTTCACGACTTGGCTCTGATGCCAGATGGTAGGAACCTAGTTCCTAGCAATTGGATTTCAATGCAAAAGGAATGGAAATAAATGTAACAAATAAACTTGTCAATCACCTTTGTTAGAATCATTGTTTCAAATGGAGGATTTCCCTACCAAATGCTCTCAAAGAGATGTATTTAATAATGTTCTTGGATAATCAATTTTATGCCTTTTTCCTATTATTTATATTCTCCTAGGGTTACGAATGAAGGGTCATGATTATTCAAATATAATAATAATAATAAATAAGTTAATAATATTAATGTTAGGATTAGGATCCTAACATAGACTATGGTCTTACTTTGTGGTAAGTAATGTCTAAACTTCTTTAAAGACTTCATGATTATGTATACTTGTTTTTCTATGAAATTATAGTTCTTTTAGTAATCATAAAAATTCTAACTCAAGAAGAATAATGGATGTTCTTCTCCTCTAGCATCTTTTTGAGTTAGCACTATGGCATAGTTGTCTTTTGATCCATAGAAATATAAAATGAAATCTACATCAAAATCAAGGTTGATTAACATTGGAGCTCTTGTAATAGATTCTTTGATCTACTCAAATGATTTTCTCTACTCTGGAGTCCTTTCAAATATGTCATCTTTCTTCAAAAGCTTAGTCATTAGCTTCACAATTTGTTTAAAGTCAAAAATAAATTTTCAAACAAAATAATTTGTCCCAAAAATTATTGCAAAGGCCTTTTTCTTAAAGGTAGGGGAAGAGACATGATGGCTTGAATTCTTTCTAGATCAATTACCATACCCTGCTTTAAAACTACATGGCCTAGGGGCTTGCCTTCATGAACAACAAATATGGACTTCTTTGGATTCAAAGATATTCCAAACTCTCTGCACTTTTTAAAATATTTTTTAAGGTGATCTAAGTGTTGTTGCTTGTCATGAGAAAAATTCTCATATCATCTAAATATATCAGAATTATTTTATTGACTAAATATTTTAAAGCAAAATCCATAGCACATTGGAATGTTTCTCCAGAATTTGATAGTCCAAATGGCATCTTTTGATATGTGAATGTTCCCCATTTGGTATTGAAAGTTATATTGTGTTGATCTTCATCTTTTATCCATATCTGACTATAGCCTAAAAAACTATCTAGGAGAGAAAACCTCTCTGCTCCTGCCATTGTCTATAAAAATTAATCAATCTAAGGTAGAGGATTATGGTCTTTCAAAGATGCCTTGTTAAATTTTTTTAAATCCACACAAAGAGGAATGTCTTCGTTCTTATTTCTAACAAGCACTAGGTTTGTAACCCATGTAGAATGCTTGATTGGATAAATGATATTAGCATTTAGCAACATAAGAAATTTGTATTTTATATTTTCTTCTATTTTTAGATTGATTGACCTCTATTTCTATCTAAAAGGATTTGCATCAAGGGCTAGTTCAATCGTGTATTGAATCACATGTTTGTTATAAACTTGGAGGTCATCATAATTCCAAGCTATGATATCTTGATATTGCATGCAGAGTAGTCTAAACTATTATGTTTCTTCAACAGTACAATATACTCTAATCTTCAAGATTTTTCTTGATTCGATCCCAATTTCTTTGTAGGCTTGTTCTTCTATATTCATCCTCCGACCTATATTCCTACTGTTATTGTAAAAGAAGCTCTCTAGAGTGATTAGCCCTTTAGGAATGTGATTATTTTTTAGTTTAATGATATCTTCTTGATTAACTTCCTATGATATTTCCCCTTGTTGGGCTAAACAAACTGCTTATTTTTTCAAAAAATCAATAATTTGTTGGTCATCTTCAAAGACTTGCTATATTATATCCCTATCTAGGATAGATGGTCTAGAAATCAACTTTACTTTATTATTCTTCTTTGAACCTAGTTCTAAAACTGATGCATAATTTACTCCTCCAGTAGCAAGGGAATCAGCTAATTCATTTTTCTCCTATAGAATAGATTTTGTGTTCAAAGCTTCAAAAGATTCCATCAAATCCCATACCTTGTTGTGGTAAGATTTCATGTAGTTATTTTTATTATTACATATTTGTGTAACTTGGTTGACAATCAACTTTAAATCATCATAGATTATGAGCAATTTGATTCTCATTTTTTTTGCCTGCCTAAGACCAAGATACAAAACTTCATATTTAGTGACATTGTTGGTGCAACTCCATGTTAGTTTGTAGGAATAGCTCTTTATGTCTTCTTAAGGTGAAATCAATGCAACTTTGGCTTCAATGTCATATTTGCACCTATCTACATTAAAGTAGAGTTTCCATAGTTTTGATTTATACAATTCTTGATTTGAAATTGTTATAATCCCCTTTTGCTCTGAGCTTGAGACACGATATGTACCAATGTCAGTCTCAACTAAGGTGTTATAATTTTTTAGAGAGAATTGATATTCTATTTCTAGTTCATCCAAAATTTCTTCTAATGGATTAGCCTCTTCAAATATTGTATTAATATACTTATCCTCTTCTATATTCTCAATATGATAAGTTGTGGGCTTTTTTGGAAGGATTTTGATATTTTTTCCTTTATGATGGATCACCATATGATAGTAGTCTAGGTACATGTAACCTCCCAATTTTTTTGTGAACTCGCATGATAGGCAAAGACTAAAGTATGGCTCTAAATCAACCACAAATATCTCTTGTATCACAATTATTTTTGATGCTTTATGGAGTATCATAGAAATGTCCTTGATTAATCTAATTGTATTTATAAGAGTGTCATATAATTGGAGGACGTTGATACATGAGTGAGTATACTCCATACCCATTAGCTCATATATTGCATTAGGTATTATAGTAGTAACTACCCTAGAATATATCATGCAATTATGAACAACCCATCCTTCCATTCTCAAATATATGTAGAAAGGATATGGTCTATTCTTCATAGCTCCTAGAATCATTGACTCTTGAGCGAGGATATACTCTAAAACTAGCTAACCTCCCAAGTTGACCTTCTTAAGTGAATCTCTAATAAGATCTTATATTTTTTGGGAATCATCATTGCATTATACATGCTTTTTTTAGGAGTCCTCTTCAACTCTTCTACTATGTTGAAATTGGGTACTTCTACTATCTTCTTGTCAATTTTTTTCTCTAGTTCATTGAACCTTCTTTTATACTCCTGGGTAGATTCAATTCTCTATCTCTTGGTTATTGAGAGGAATATGAGTTTATTATGAGCTTCTTATTTTGTTTCAAGTAATATTTATTTAGATTTCTCAGCTTGCTTTGATCTTGAAGGATCCTTTTGTGACTCTGGTATAGATGAAGGTGTTTGAGATTTTTGTTGAACTAGAACTTTCTTGATCTCGAGCATATTCTAATATTTAGGCTTTTGTGACTAGGACAGGACTTTAAAAGGTTCCAATTTATGATGATCCACTTGAATTTACTTTTTACCAAATATTCTTAACGCATAAATGAATTCTTCTTCCAAAGGATCTTGCATAAACATGATTTGCTCTAGCTCCCATAAAATAATGACTTGGCTCTTTTGAGACATTTCATCCTTTTTAGAAACCATTTATGTGTGATGTTGATACATGATGTAGGTATATACACTATGGTGGTTGTTGCAAACTAAGCACTAGGGACAATTTTTAGATTCTAAAATTGTTGGTTCCTCATCTTGATAGTTGTTTTTTACTTTTTTTATCATGTTGCTACTTGAAGCTCTTTAATATTTAGTCACATATGAAAATATTCTAAACCAAGATATTTTTGCCTCTTTGTTTTCAATCATTGTCTACTTGTTATTAAAATTTTTCAATGTAGATAATACTTATAACATTATAGATGACTCTTTTAGCTCTGGTGTGGGTAATGCTAGAAAGGTGGGTATCGAAGGTAATTCTTTAGACGTGAGGATGGGAAAAATCATGGGTAGAGAAGGAAATCTTGTGGATGTTGTAGATGATTCATTATTTTGATATGATTGAGCTAATTCTAGAAAATATGTCATTATGAACCTTAGGGGTAGCCTTTCGATAGAAATCAATGTATTTCAGTTGTAACAATGGCTTGATATATTTGAGAAAATTCAACTATATTTGATTGTTGGGTTTGTAACCCCAAATCAGGTCCTAAAGCTAGAATATAGTAAAATGTATGCCAAGGGGCCCAAGGATTAGATATTTTAGGAAATTATTTTCTAGGTTCTACTAAATATGAGATTTAAATCTATAATTAGCTCTTAAGGATGTCTTTGCATGATAGTAAACTAGGTAAGGAGTGAGGAGGGATCTTCTAATTCATTAAATTCTTCCACAAATGGTCCAGCCAAATCAGCCCATGTATAGATGTTGTTGTCTTCCAAAGTATGATACTAGTTAAGTATCTTACCTCGAAAGGACATGGTGAGAAGTCTGACCATAATGTCTCCATCTCTTATGCTATGAAGGCTCTAATAATTCCAGGGGCTTTAAATGCTAGTATTCCAATAGGTAATTCAAATAGTGAAATTACTTTAACAAAATAAACTAACATCAAAGTGTAACATAAATGACTTAAAGGAAGACATTCATATAAAACCTATAAATACAAAGTAATGGAGACCAAAAAAATATCACTTCATTGATCAATATGGCAATTACAATGCAATACCAAGCAAGGACTACAGAGTTGACCCTTGTTATGAGGTCTTGTCTCATATTTATAGGTTACAAATTCAAATTTTCTTGGTGGAAAATAGTTGTATGGTTGTTTGAATGACAATCTGGTAAGGAACCAGAAATGTTGATGTGGAAGCCTCTAACTTCATCTTGGGCATGAATCTGAACTTAACCCATTGATCTACAATTGTCTTTTACAAATGGTTGCATTATTAGAGTTGTCCATTTCTCACTTATTTGGCATTAGCTGGAATTAGTTGAAGCTAGTTGGCAAGCACCATGGTAGTTTTAGGTTTGAAAGTGACTTCTAACTAAAAATTAGCTCAAATTCAAGCTCTTTGTTTGCTTGTAGAACTCTTTTCTAGTGTAGTTATAGTTTCATGTATTTTTGGCCTCGAGCTCTCTTTTGTTTTTCTTTATCTTCTTTAGATGTATGATATAAGGCTTGAGTTAACTTTTTTTAATGTTACAACCCAAGTGGAATGGTCTTGGATTTTTTTTTACTTTATAAGCTCATATCCGAGATTTGGGCACCTTTGCCTTCTTTGCACAGTCCTAGGCAATTTTCTATTTTGTTGATGTTGTAACTTGAAAAAGTGTAGCTTTGAGAATCATGACATTGGGTGGTATTCACTTATTGGTTGGCACAATCTCGGGTGACTTACTTATTTGGATGACGACATTGCCTCAAATGATCCAATTTTGAGGCATCATGGTCTTGAGTACAATATTTATAATATTTTGTATTTTTCTCCTAATCTTATGTCGTTTCTCCAACTTGCTGATTTCATACTCACTTTTAACATAGATTTGGGTACTTTTATTTTGATGACTATCTTGTCCATTCTCATAGGAGTGAAGCTAGATTCTAACAAGGTTTCTAGAGCAATCATGATTTGGAGAACATCTTAGTCCTATGCTTGGCTTACTTTCCAAAACTTAGTGAAAATAATGTGGTTAAAATTTGACCCACACTTCTCTTGCTAAATATACATGAACCATATCAACCTTTCCACAAAGATGAATTTATGACTCTACTTACAAAGTCAAGATGTTAATATTCCCATGAGAATACCTCCAATATGCAATATTGTGACCATAATTTGTCCTCCAATATTAAGAGAAAGTAATTGAATCATGAATAAATGGGTAGTTTTCTGAATAATCAACCCCAATGGCTATAAAGGGCCCATGGGAACACAACATACCTTGTGTTGACCATCCAAAACCTATTCCTCTTGTAGCATGACATATTACCAATAACCACAAAAATTAGTTGTTGTAGTTAGAGTGAACACCCACTATGAGAGAAGGAAAAGTATATAGAAAGATAAATATAAGGAATTGAAATATTCCATATACAATATAGTTGACCAATCTCTACACCAATGAGCTTAGTTATATTGAAATGTTTGGTTATCCTTGAAGACATCAAACCTTGAGTGATGTAATAAAAGAAATAATAAAATAAAATTTGATATGTGACCTTCTTGAAGAATAATTTTGAACATACATGTGTTGTATGAGAGCAAAAATTTTCAACCACATTGCAAATGGGCCTATTAGAGTTAAATATTACACTAGAGTTAAAGAGGAGAATGTCAATTGGGTCAATTTTATATAAAACAATCCATAAAATAGTCACAAGTCCTTGAAATTATGTAAGCAACCTATAGATCTCAAAAAACTATGCAATCTTGAAAAAATATCCTAAAATGATTTTGTATGCAAAAGTTATGGCCTCTAGAAGTTTGGGCATATTAGTACTAAAAAATTAGAAAATTTTAAAATTTAGACCTTTGGAGAAAATTTATCTATTTGAGACTACCATGTGTCACATCCTAAAGAATCCACCACTATGTTGATGTCATCACTCTAACTAGATTGTGTTGGAAATTAGGAAGCTAAAATGTGGCATGAACTAATTAGTTGACTCATTTATATATTAAAAAATATATTTTTCCAAAATTCAAGTTGTGGGCTAAGAAGTAGTGATGGATTTGACCTATAGAATTCAATATAAAGATAAAATTCCTTTGAAGCTATATCATTATGGTAGTATGTGAATTGAAACCCTTATGAGTAAGTGAACATGCAATAAAAACATGACTATAATAAGACAAACATCCTTCACTAACAAAAGAGGATTATTTAGCCATGCCACCTCTATCTTGATATATATCAACAACAAATATTGGACTTAGTGTTTGATAAAAACATGCTACTAGTGTAAAAATATCCCCAACATTAAAGTGCATGAGGGATATTGAAAAAAGTTAAAAAAACAATGGCACTAGGGTTTGAACTTGAGACCTCAATTTTGGCACACAAGCCCTTATCATTTCACCATCGGCATGGTTATATCCCAATAGCAGGGAACTCCCACTTGAGGTGTAACTAGGGTACAAACCCAAAATAACATATTGTCAAAAAAAAAGACATTGGGATATTTGAATTTAGGACATCTTGTGTATATTCTTCAACCAATATTACTAAGACAGAGTACTCTATACTATGACATTCCTCATCTAAAATTTTAAAATGCCTCCATATTTTTTCATCCTTCTTACCTGAGTGCAAAAATGATATACCAATGAACAATGAGAGTTTTAAAATCTAAACTTACCATTTGCAAGCTCGACATGTTTCCACTATGTTAACACATATGGATGATGATAAATCTACCAAATTGGAGAAAGCTCAATGATCCCTGCCACTAGATATTTAAACAAAATAGTATGTCTATGGTTTGAACTTGAAATCTATTGAATGTAAGGTAGTTCACCTTACCAATACTCCATGGATTACTAGTGAATACCAGGACTTCCACTCTTAATTTTATTCAAAAAATATTGAAGGTGCCAAGAAATATCATGTAAGCATCTCAAATTCACACTAAAAGAAAAATCATGCCCATACCTACTTTTCTCAGCAAGTAGAATATTTTGTGGAATATTCCACACATTGCCTAAACTAGACCCCTTGAAATTTTGCAATAAATCTAATGGAACTAACGGTTTACCTATATCTACCATGGTTTTTCCTATATATAATTTTTGTGTCATTAAGTGAAGTTGTTTTTTTAGGCTTTGATACCATGCTAAGATTCACAATACTTTTTAGAAATATTCTGAAACATAGATTCACTATAATCATATGCAAAAAATGGAAGAGTGAATAGAAGAGCATATAGATGGAAATAGATATAGAGATAAATGACATAGATAGATAGAAGGAAAAAAGGGGTGGGTGCCTATAGGCACCCCCATGATCTTATATATCACAAAATTGATACAATGGATCAATCATTCGAGTTATTTAGAGGAATACCAAATCCTCAATTGAATCTTAACCTCAAGCTAACATAACCTAACATGAAGGTTAAATTACTATATAATATATATTAAATCCTTTAGTTAAGGTTAACCATAGAGGTGGTTTAACCAATATCACTAAGGGTTAATACATCAAAATTGCATGCAGGCTTACATAAAGATGCTCATAATCTTACATATAAGAATACCTAGTGAATTACATAGGAAGATGCTCATAGGATTACATACAAAATTTCTAAGGGCTATATCTAGAGAACCCATATATACTTCAACATTGTTGGATTTAGTCTAATAAGGTCATATTACAAATATTTCAATAGTTTGGTTACAATAGGAAAATCCATAATATTATTCAAAACACCCCAAAAGGAATACATTAATAAAATAATTTTTTTTGGAGTGTTGTAACAATATTTAATCCATTCACACCCACCTTGATTAAAAATATTTTTTAAAGAATGTAATATAGAAATATCTAATAAACCATGTGCTTTGTCCATTTCTAATTTTACAAGCATACCTAGCTTTTTCATGAAATGAAAAGAATTTGTGGCCTCTTATACAATGATTATACCATCAAATATTTTTTAACCATGGATAAAACCACTTTGTTCTTATGAGATAATCTAGAATGCTTTTCAATATAATTTTCATAAAATTTGAAATTATCTTATAAATCATATTATAAAATACTATTGGATGAAAATTATAAAATAATTTATTTTTCCTTTAAGAAACAATGCAAACAATTTTACAATGATATCACTTATTATAGCCTTTTTTTCCTATCCTATTCAACCGTATCCAGCATATCATGCTTTAGCAAGTCCCAAATTTTTAAAAGAAAATTATAGAAAATATATTGGGGCCAAGTGCCTTATCAGGGTGGAAATAGAAATTACCTCTTGTAGCTCCTCCTTATAGATCTTCATCATCAAAATTTTATTTTTCTTTGTATTATAATTGATGGAATATTTTGCAAGATCTTACCTTGAGCCTCCTTGGCTTGCCAAACATCTAACAACATATATTTGAAACAATTCATACTTCCTTTCTAATATACTTTTCTTCCTCAATACTTCTTCCATCTTGAGTTGAAATATTTTTTAATTGCCAAAAATATAAATTAGTTTTGGAAACAACATGAAAAAGTGTCATTTCTATCCCTTTTCTTAATTCACATTTTCCTATATTTTTACATAATATGTATCTTCATTTTGTAATATATCACGATAATAAAAGTAATTTAATTTTCATACACATAAGTATCTTTGTTTATCTTTTATAAATTGTTGAGCTTAAATTTAATTTCCTTCTCTATTTTGAATATTTTACCAGAATATTTGTGTATCGTTCCAAATTTTTCACACCCTTACCTTCAGGCTATAGGATCCGTGCCCGAAAGGGGGATGTGAAAAGGATGGGACAATACCTCGGACTGAGAGGCCTTGCGAAGGTCCCGCCTCTCGGGGGAGGTGTATTATGGTGATTTTTCGACGGATGGTGGGGTTCACCAGGAAACGTTTGAGTGGCAGTTTCCACGCCTAGGTTGGGAATGTGTTTGATGTGTTCAATTTTATCTTTAATCATCCAAAGCCTAGGTTTGGCCAAATGAATCTAAGTTGTTCTATATGAAATGCAGATTTAAATGAATACAGAAAGCAGAATTAATATAAAACACAGAGAATAAATTAAGTGAAGAAATCCATACCTGGTTCCGGATGTCTGATGGAGGTTCTGATTTTTGAAGCAGTCAAGATCGTCTGGAATTTGACAGGATCGTCTCCTATCTGACAGGATCGTCTGAGATCTGACGAATTCGTCAGACGAATTCGTCAGAGACCTGCAAACAGAGAAATAGATACAAAATACCAAAAATGCAACTATTCTGATGAAGGAAAATGATGTAAAATAATAATAAGGATGTTAATAAGATAATCCCGAATAGAAATGCAAGTAAATTGCAACACTTTAATAGCTAATCATGATTTTATTATGCAATTAAACTACATGGGTGAACTCCAAGATGCAGGATAACAAGAAATAATAATAAAACTGACTAAATGCAGAATAAAATAGCAGCAAAATATAGGAAAAGCACAAACTCGGGCACTGATTGCCCCCAATGCAGACTTAGTCAAAATCATCTCGGATTGGTACGAAATCATCTCGAATTGGACAGGATCGTCTGCGACGATCTGAGCTTGCTCCGGCTGAAGAATGACAAGGTTCCTGCAAGAAAATTTGGAAAGCACAAATGCAGATGGTAATCCAGGGTATTCTAATGCATGTAAAAGTCAAGTTACAGGAAAATTCAGCCAGGGGAATGTCAAGGGGGGTCCTAAGGTTTAAATAGGCTTAGGAGGGAAGTTGGGAGGTTGGAGATCATCCTAATTTGGAAGATCTCCAACGGGGGAGGTCTCTAACGACGTAGACACGCTTCTGCCCAACTTAGAGACGTCGTTGAAACAGAAGCTACTTATGAAAAATCAGTTTTGGGACAAGATCGTCTGGACGTCCTAGCCCAGACGAAATCGTCCGATCTGAGGCGATATCGTCTGATCGACGACGATATCATCCAACGGTCAAAACAAATCCTAAAAATGGCATGAAAAATGAGGAAACGGGTAGCAGGCAATTTTGGAGCGATTTTGGGGTTGAAAATTTGAATTTGAATTATTACTAAGGTAATTTTAATTATTGCTAAGTTTTACTACGCCAATTTTAGGGTGCTACATTTTGCCCCCTCTTTAGCGAATTTTTTGAAGAAAATGCGTTAAAGATGAGTTCTTCTCGATCTACGAGAAAGCAAAAATTATTCCCATTTTTAGGCGACGATTCTAGGTCGAATCGTACGACAGCTTACTATGGTGCCCCCTCCGTGTTTTTACCCAAATCGAACGTTTGAGGTAAAAACGCGAAAAGCAAAATTTTAAAAATGTTGTTAAGTGTTTTTGAATAAAATTAAGAAAAATAGGGTAAAACCCTAATTCATTGTTACTGTTCATTTTTACTAGTTTTTAGAGCTCTGGAGACAAGATGGTTGAGACAGCGCACAGATCGACAGAGGTCCGACGCGGGCTACGGGTAAGGGTCTAAACTTAGTTTAGAATGCTTTAATTTAGAATTTCATGCTTTTTAGATTAGATTTGATTGATTTTTGAGCATCGCGGCCATTTTTGGGCCGTCGACGTCATCGAGATGAAATCGTCTCGATATCGTCGATTTCGTCCAAGGGCGAAATCGGCGATAGGGGGACGATTTCGTCCAATAAGGGACGATTCCCTCATGCAAAATCGGAGACGAATTTGCTCAAATTTGGGACGATATCGTCCAATAGTGGACGATATCATCATTTTGTGAAAGTGAACTTATTTTACTTGCATTTTTAATGAATGTTTATTAATGATTGTTATTGATGATTTTTTTGTTGTTTATGTTGCAGAGAGGATTACTAAAGAGCCGAGAATGGAAATACGATGGACTAAGGGATGACTTGGCCACTCTATCTCAGGCAGAGCGAGATCAGCTAGCTCAGGTCGACTTGCAGCACGTGGCAGATATGCCACAAGTGTCTACAGACATGGGGCTATTGATAGCCCTAGCAGAGAGGTGGTATCCGGGTTCTTCTTGTTTTCGGTTACCGATAGGGGAGATGACTCCCACACTAGAGGATGTATGGAGGATTTTGAGGATCCCCATACAAGGATGACTAATCACTCCCATGGCCAATCAGGGCCACGTGATGATGCGGCTATGCGGAGACCCGAGCTTCACCCTGGAGAAGGGCGGAGTGAACATCGAGTCTCTACGCCAGATGCCTGGGGCATCTAGACTGACACAGGTTTTGGCTGGGGTGGTAGGTGGTCTGCTGCTATGCCATCAGAGTGGATGTAGACTACCATGGCTACTGATAGATGTGGTCTATGACATGAGAGACCACGGATACAGGTTTGCTTGGGGGAGCTTTGTACTATGTCGATTGTATAGGATCCTGCATGGGGTCGTATACAAGGGTGGTCGATGTCTAGTCATGACATCACTACTACAGGTTTGGTGCTGGGAGCACATCACGGTGCGGAGGCCGGTAGGGCTCCCACTGATAGGGATTGATGGGGAGAGGCCCGAGTTTTCTACTGGTGGCTCCGGAGAGGGTCACAACGATGGATAGATCTGCCGTGTCCCGGAGACTACTTGATGACCTTGTCTCCGACCAGATCACCTGGAGGCCTTGGAGAGATCATCCAGGGTGGGCCGAGGATGGACAAGAGCTGGCTCATGTCAGGTGAGTCTACTGGCTGAGGATGGAGAGGGGAGAGGTGGAGCTCCATCGGTACGACCGAGTTTTGAGGTAGTTCGGTCTACACAGGGGATCCCATCTCTCAGAGACTACGAGTTTTCTCAGACTATCCGGGATAACACTACAGTTAGCGGGGCTCCAGATATGCAATGATTCTAGAGTCAGGACGTAGATGATGCCCCCATTCAGCCAGTGGATGGGGATGACACTGGGGTTGTAGACGGCTATGATGCCTGGTACGCAGGCATCCGCCCTCCTCGGATGACGAGGGCTTAGGGTCCGATTCATGTAGTTGTGCATCGGATAGGGAGGCGGCACCAGGCGGCCATTGAGGTAGCATAGGGTCACAGTGGGAGAGAGCAGAGGAGGCCACAGGCTCAGTAGAGGCCATGGCAGTGGGAGAGGAGGGAGGAGAGACCCCCTTCTCCATAGAGAGAGAGACCACCATCACCCGATAAGGGCAAGGGTGTCGAGGTAGGAGAGAGTAGTGAGATGGCTACTCTTCGGGTGAAGACTGTTCGTCTCTAGGCTCAGGTGTAGGCCTTGCAGGATGAGGCTACACGACATCGAGAGGAGGCCACATAGCTCAGATATGAGATCGCATGCCTCAGAGCACGGAGTGGAGGGGCGAGCACTCGAGACCTAGCATGAGCTATTGCCCAGATCACATTTTACCAGATGTTATACTACCAGATGGTGCCAGAGGGGCAGAGGTTACCACTTCGAGCCCCCATTGCGGAGCCTATCATGATGGGGTCATCGAGGACATCATCACGATCGATGTCTAGGACTCATAGCACCACACGGACTGCGATGGGGCCACCTCGTCCACCTCGGGGGAGGGAGGAGATGAGGCTGAGAGCTCGAGGGGTTCTCGAGGCTAGGCTACTGATTACACAGACTGGATATATGATTGAGAGGATTGAGTATGCCAAGATGTAGATTGTGGCATACCAATCTAGTTTTGATATGATGTACATATATTGTTGATATATATATATATATATGAGATATTTTTGATCATATGACTTGTCTTATGTATTTGTATGATGCTTTAATGTTTTGAATTGATTGTTATTTTGATGATTCATGTAATTATGTCATTTGGAAATATTATAATTTGAATGTCATGCTTTTAAAATTTAAATGAAATAATCTGATGTAAACAAATTGATTGTTTGTGGGATGATTTGATAAAAAATAAAAGGGACTTCTAACAATAATTTCAAAGGATATTGTCGCTATTATAGACCATTTCATGGAGTCACCGCTCACTCGGTCGTCAAGCTAATCCCAGTATAGAAATATTGTTAAAAGTAAAAGAGTGCTTAAGAGACTGTCTTAAGACTTTGTTGTGATGATGGAAATGATGATGGTTTGATGATGATTTGTTTTCAGATTTTCATAAAAATAGTATGCATGAAATATTTTAAAATGATTTTTGCTAGGCATAAATTCCTAAGTGTGATAAAATTTTGAATAATTCCTTAGAAATTATACCATGGTTGCAATATTGAATTTGAACATAATGACATAAAATAGAATAAGTGTTCATTTGTTTGTAAAGCATAATTGTGTAACATAATGATTTAAGTCATATGTTTTTATGATGTGGGATAAATGGGAAAATAAAATTAAAACAATGGTTTGCGCTAGGCATAGAATATTTAGGTATAGACTTATACCATCATCGCGAAATCCAAAGAAGAAAATAAATAGTTTTATTGCATGGTTGATTTTTAATTTTTGAAAATAAACAGAAAATATGAAGATGAGGACTTGTGCTAGGCATAAAATTCCAATTTTGGTTTTGGAATTATACCATCGTTGCAAAAGTCAAAAGTTATATATAAATGTAACTTTATTGCATATTTTTGAAAATGATTTTGATTTGTTGGTAATGCATGTGGTTGTCTTTATACTAAACAACTGTTCTCAGAGGAGAAAATGAAATTATTCCAGACAATTTGCAAAAATATTTCAAAGTATCTTAAAGACAAAAGTTAGATTTATAAGGAATCCCATGTGCGTATGTGAGTTCATTTCCAATCTTGATTTATCATAATGATACACAAAATCTCTCAAATACAAATGTGTGTGCGATTGTATTGTTCATTTACCAGGTTTGAGCAAGATACTATGATACAAGTGATTTGAATTAACCAAATAAGTGTTCATTAACCATGATTTAGATGCATATAACCATACCAGACTACTATGTAAGTCGGGTTATCAAGAGCTAGCTAATCCATAAGCGGACATAGGTCTATACAAAAGAAGGTCGCTAATGTGACAGACATATCACCACGCTAGGAGTTACCCAAGGCCAAGCGGGTTGGGCACAAACCACCTGTTATGGGGCTTACCTCACAGTTTTTGAATAATTGAGAATTCCAGGGATTCAAGCTCATCAACCCTTCTTTTCTTTTCAAGGGGTAGGGAAAGGGATTTTATTGCTTTTGCTTTTGCTCATTTTGCTTTCTTTTCTCTTTTTTTTTTTTTTTTTGTATCTTTTGCTTTGATATTTGAGATAATGCTGAAATAGTGCTAAATGATTTTACTTATTTTTCTTGATTTTTCTTTTTCTTTTGCTTCCTATTCTAGGGATACTTGCTCGGATTAGTCTGTAGAGCAAGGGATTTTTATTCCGGGTAGGGGTGAGCTTGTCCTTTTGCCAATTCTCAAAGATTCTAGACCATGTGCATGATAGGATAGCAGGGGAAACTTTTCGCTCAAGAAACCACTTCTACTATGTAGGATAGCATGGACATTACAAATATAATCATTTTATTGTGAAAGGATATGCTTGGTTTAAGTAAATAACAAGATCAATTCTCTATGCTCAAACTTTATTTAATTGAATTTTGTGGACTTTGATATAAGAGAGATTAGTAATCATGCCAGATAAAATCAAGATATTTATTCATGTGAATGTGAAAGTGCGGGATTCCAAATAAATGCTAATTTATCCAAAATAACTGAAAATATAACTGCAAATATGTCACAATTTGAGAAGTACAAAAAATAAAAGATGGTTTTGAAGATTTTGATGATTTTGAATGTTTTTGGTATTTTTAGATTTTTAAGTTTATAAATTGAAAGAAATACAAGATAGTAGTTTTGAAAATATTTTAAACAAATATATACAATGATGAAATGACCAATTTTTATGCATAGTAACGTTTAAGATGCATAATATTCATAGGTTCTTTAAGTTCTTTACCATCTAAGGTAGATAATTTGTATGCTCCCGATTCAAATTTAGCAGTGATAATATATGGTCCAAGCCAGTTGGGCTCAAATTTACCTTTAAGGTCTTTAGTTGCATTAGTATTCTTTTGATTTTCTTTTAAAACAAGATCGCCGACCTCAAAGGATCGATGACGAACTTTCTTAGCATATGATCTTTTAAGCTTGTTTTGGTAGGCACGAAGATGCTCCAAAGCATTGATGCACTTTTCATCTAGGAGTTCCAACTGACTGAGTCTGCATACTAGCTCGATATTCATCTCCTACTTCGGTATCTTGAAGTAGTAGAGCCAAAGAAGGAACTTCTAATTCAAAGGGAAAAATAGCTTCAATGCCATAAACCAAAACAAAAGGTGAAGTTCTAGTGGGGGTTCGAACACTAGTTCGATAAGCCCACAAAGCTGGATATAATTGAATGTGCCAGCTGCGGCCAGATTTATTGACCAATATTTTGAGAATTTTGATTAAGGTTTTGTTTGAAGCTTCTGCTTGGCCATTACCATGAGGATAATAGGGAGTGGACCAACGATGTTGAATCTTATATTTTTGGCATAATTTCTTAACATATTTATTTTTGAAACAAGTTCCATTATCTGAGATGAGATTTGCAGGAATTCCGAACCTACAAATGATTTGATTAAAAATAAATTTAGAGACTTGTGTTCCAGTGCAGGAAGCTAAAGGCATAGCTTCAACCCACTTCATGAAATACTCAGTGGCAGTTATGATGAATTTGTGTCCATCAGATGACACAAGATTAATTTTGCCAATAATGTCTAAGCCCCATTTTGAAAAGGGCCAAGGAGATGAAATAGCCTCAGTTCTTGTGCAGGGGCATGGACAAGGTCAGCATGTTTTTGGCACTTGTCGCAATGGCGCACATAATCATGTGCATCATTCTCCATGGTAGGCCAAAAGTATCCTATCCTAAGGAGCTTTTTAGCAATGACACTACCACTGAAGTGTCCTCCACAAGATCCATCATGGGCTTCACTCAAAGCTGATCTGGATTCTTCTAAATTCAAACATCTCAATAGGATACCTTCAAAAGATCTCCTATATAAAGTATTGCCAATTATTACAAATCGACTTGCTCGTCTACGTAATAACCGATGCTGGTTTCTATTAGAATTGGCAGGGAAAGTCCCATTTTGAAGAAAATCAAATATATCCATATACCAAGGTTCAGGGGTAGTTTCATTGATTAGAAACACATCCAAAGGTTCTAAGCATGACTTATGTGAAGTGGGTTCCTGGAGTCGATGAATAATGATGGTGGCATATTCGTCATCTAACTCCAAGGGCAGAAGAGATGCAACTGCGGCCATAGCGTCAGCCGCACGGTTGCTAGTTCGAGGAATAGCTTCCAAGGTAACTTGATCAAATAGAGATATTAATTGTAAAACATATGCTTTATATGGGCACAATTTATCATCTCTAGTCTGATAAACTTCATTAATTTGGTTTATAACAAGTTGAGAATCACCAAAAACTAACAGATGTTTAATTTTTAGAGCCAAGGCGGCTCGTAATCCAAGGATTAGAGCTTCATACTCAACAGTATTATTAGTGCAAGCAAATGTTAATTTAAAGGACAAAGGTATAATGTGCTTTTGTGGAGATATTAAAATAATACCTGCACCAGCCCCACTCATGCATCGGGCTCCATCAAAGTATAAGGACCATTGTTCAACATGGTCTCGCCTCTAATTGAAGGCATTCATCAAGAAACTCAATGATGAGGGGATGGGTAGACTCTAAGGGTGCAGCAGCTAATTGATCTGCTATGATTTGACCCTTAACAGACTTTTGTCCTATAAACGTGAGTTCAAACTCGCTTAGAGCAAGAACCCACTTGGTTGTGCGACCCGATAAATAAGGTCGACTCATGAGATACCGCAAGGGATCATATTTAGCAATGACATAAGTTTTTTGACTGAGCATATAATGGCATAATTTTTGCGTAGAAAATATGACTGCTAGACATAGTTTTTCTAATGTTGTGTAGCGGGTTTCATAACTAATTAAAGTTTGGCTAATATAATAATTAGCACGTTCTCTTTTCTCATCATCAAGTTGAGCTAACATAGCTCCTAAAGCAAAATCGAAGCTGAAATATACAGGATAAATGGATGATCAGGTCTAGGCGGTGAAAGCACAGGTGGGTTAAGGAGGTATTGTTTAAGAAGTTCAAAAGCTTCCTTACATTCGTCGTCCCAATTAAAAGGGACATCCTTCTTAAGGAGCTTAAGAAAGGGACCGGTTTTGTCCGCCAACTTATCGATGAAGCGACGGATAGCTTGAAGTTTACCTTGTAAACTTCGTAATTCAGATATATTGGTAGGTGCGGGCATATCAGTGATAGCCGCAATCTTAAGAGGGTCAATTTTGATGCCACGTAAAGAAACTATAACCCCTAATAGTTTACTGGACTTAACTCCAAATATGCATTTAGTTGGATTTAATCGAATAAGATATTCTCTTAACCGATTAAAAACTTTTCTCAAATCATCTAAATGATCATCTTCATTAATAGAGCGAGCTATAATATCATCTACATAATCATGTAGGATATCATGCATCATATCATGAAAAATATAAGTCATAGCTCGTTGATAGGTTGCACCTGCGTTCTTTAGGCCGAATGGCATCACTTTCCAACAAAAGGTACCCCAGGGGGTAATAAAGGTTGTTTTAGCCTGATCTTCAGGAGCTATCCTGATCTGATTATAACCGGAGAATCCATCCATTAGGGACATCATCCCACTCCCAGTAGTAAAATCAATGATTTGATCCATGTTTGGAAGAGGAAAATCATCTTTAGGGCATGCAACGTTAATATCTCTAAAATCTGTGCAAACCCTAACTTTGGTAGCTTCTTTCTTGGTGACTGGAACTACATTCGAAATCCATTCAACATAATCAATAGCTTGTATAAAAACAACATTCAAGAGTTTTTCTAACTCCCCTTTGACTAGTAAAGCCACTTTGGGATGCATTTTTCTAAGTTTCTGTTTAACAGGTTTAGCATCCGGATGGACTACTAGGTGATGCATGACTACGGAAGGGTCTAAACCTGGCATATCTTCATATGTCCAAGCGAAGACATCTTCATATTCTTTAAGGAATGCAATGTATTGCTCTTGTTTTTCTTGACTTAATTCTGATCCAATATTGATTATGTGGGGATTATCCTCAGTTCCAATGTTGATTTTAATGACGTTTTCTACTTCCATGTGTAGATCTCTTTCAAAATTAGGTGGGGCGGGTGAAACACCCAATTCTTGTAATTCTTTTAAGGTTAACTTGGATAATTCATCTTGAGGAGTCGTGGCCTCAAGTTGGGCTATAGTAGGTATAGAACCATCAAAATAAAAACCATTGTGTAACATCTCTTCAACGGAGACATCATGGAAAATATCTCCTTCCAACTCATCATCGGATTCAGCAATCATTTCAGGATAAGCTATGGATAGCATATTGCATGTAAATGGCTGATTTTTTAGAGGCAAATCATCACGCCCATCCAAATAATCTTGATAACATATAAGTTGATCATCATCTTCAAAAGGGAAGGGTTGACCCTTACTAGGAAATAGGCCCACACCACAACGGGCAGGCCACGGTTCTACCTCGAAAGGTTCTTTCATACCATTTTGGAAAGGTCCCAAGCCTTTCCCTTTATATCCCATTTTAAGCATTATAGGTTTAGCTTTAATATACTCATTAGTAAAATAACATCGAGCATATCCATCATGATGAGTTTTGATATTCCTAGGTATTCTTCCCCAGTCATATCCCTTATAAATGAAGGCACAACTCCCGACTTGGTAAGTACTTCCCATAGGTTGTGGGAGGCCCAAAGTACGAGGAGATGGCGGCAAATTACTTAAGATAATGGAATTTTGCATAGAAGCATTTGTTTTTTCTGATATAAGAATTTTAGATAAATCAGGTAAGAGTTCATCAGAAAGAGCATAAGATGTAGAAGGATCATTCCCTATATCTTTAGATGTGGAAGGTATGATAGATGTAGATAATGTGGAGGTGTTAATAGATGGGTCTATAGGTTTTGAAATTATAGGGATGGAACATGAAGGATTGGTTGTGGATTGAAGATCTTTTTGAGGTTCTAGAGTGGTTTGTTTAGAAGATTGTTGATCTATATATGAGGGTGAAATTAATGGAGGAGAAATAGATGAAGTTATGGGTGTGTGTTTCACAGTTTTAGATGAAAAATAAGAATTAGGATGTGTGGATGACAGAGCAGGGCAAAATTGAACTCCAACAGGTTCTGCCAAAGCACACATATCAAAGGGTCTAGGATCACCATGGATAGTGACCAACTGATTTTTAAATTCAAATTTAACACATTGGTGTAAAGTTGATGGGACAACCCGCATTGCATTGATCCAAGGATGACCCAAGAGTATATTGTATGATGCGGGGCAATGTACAATAAACACGGTCGTATCTAAGGTTCTAGGACCAACTTGCAATGGGATGGTAATAACTCCACACGTTTCTTGTGTTTCGTCATTGAAAGCTTTTATGATCATGTCGGTTTTCTTCATTTCATCACTTCTAAACCCAAATCTTTGGTAGAAGTCAAAAGTGCAAATATTTAGAGATGAACCATTATCAATCAAGACCCTTTTGACTGCTACATCTCCTATTAGGGAAGTAATATATAAGGGGTTATCCTTATGTAAACTATGTTGCGGTATATCTTTATCTCGAAAGTCAATACAATCAACTTCTCTAGTGATGATAGTATTGGCCATGGCTTCAAGTTGAATGTTTTGTGGTACCATCATTTGGCTTAATGTAAGCATTAATTCATCTCTATGTGTAGGAGAAGATCTTAATAAATCCAAAAGGGAAATTCTGGCTGTAGTATTGGATAATTGCTCATTAATATTGTAAGGGGGTTTAGGTTGAACATTAGGAGCATGATTCCCTTTATTGGGATTTTTCAAAATAAATGGAGTTGATCCATCATTCTGATTTGGTTCTTGTTGAGAATTTTGAGCCTGTTGTCTGGTAATGGCTCCAATGGTACCTACAATGTTATATTGAGGATGTTGAATAGGTCTTGGTCTAGCATTTATAGCTTGTTCATTAGAAAGGAACTGATTAGAAGAGGGTCGAGTAGTAACTCTTCTAGGAAATGGTTCTTCTGGAACCATAGCATCTGTGATAGGTTGAATAGGATCTGATTCATTTTTAGAACTATTCGATTGGTTTGAGGTGATGTCTATTTCACTTTCAGTATCTGATTCTACATCACTGAGATCCGGTGTTTGAATATTATGTAGGGGCTTGGTCGTGACCATGGATAAAGTTGTGTCAAATTTTTGTAAATCATGATTAGGTAAATGTCCGCTAATAGTTCCTACATATCGGGTAGGAGGAGGAACATTATGATGCTCAATTTGATTGGCCACCTCTTTACCATGTCTTGGTAAAGGATGTTGAAATATATCTAATGATTGATTAGCATTTTGATTTTGATTTTGGGGAATGTTCTTTTGAGCATTATTAGGAGCATTTTGTTTAGGTTGGAAGGCTTGCACCTCCATCTCATTATTATCAATCAGATCTTGTATTTTATGTTTTAACCTTTTACAAGAATTGGTAGAGTGTCCAGGCCCTCTATGGAAATCACAGTGTAAATCTGCTCTGTATCCGGGTATGGTTGGATCAGGTTCCCGGATAGCTGGTAATTGAATCAAACCTCTTTCGAGTAATTGAGGTAAAATAGTTGATAATGGTTGATTCAATCTAGTAAACTCTCGAGGAGGTTTATCAAGAGGTTTCAATATAAATTTTTCTGTTGTCTTCGTTGTATTGATATTAGCAACATTTTTGCTGTCAGTGACTCCGTCACCTACGACTTGTTTGTTTTTATATTGATTTCTGGATGTTTTCTCATCATCTTTCTTCCTAAGTTGGCCTCTCCTAATGAGGGCATCTTCTACTCTTCGAGCTAAATCTATAGCCTGATCGAAGGTAGTTAAGGTAGCAGTTGATAACTCATAAGATATTTGTTCTTGCAAATTATTAATAAAAATGTCCAACATTTCCCTATAAGGTAGCACAAAGTGCAGTTTTCCTATCAACTGCCTCCATCTAGCTAAGAAATCCGCAAAACATTCATCTTTGTCTTGTTTTAAGTTGTATAAATCTTTAATGGTTACATGCCTCTCGATATAGGCACTAAATTGATGCACAAAAGATTCAGCGGTCTCTTCAAAATTTCTCAAAGAATGAGTGGGCAATTGATAGTACCACTCTAATGCCATTCCTCCTAAACTTTTTGGGAACATTTTTAGTAATAACAAGTCATCATGTGATATATCATGACATGCTATCCTAAACATGCGAAGATGCTCTATGGGATCTTCAGTTCCTTTATATATAGGCAGGACGGGCATGGGAAAATGTTTAGGGTATGGTTGTGCTACAACCATAGGATCTAGAGGTTGACTACACATCTCTCGATAATTGTACGAGGGATGGTAGGGATCTATCTGGTCCATGCGGGAAGCTAACTGTTTCACCATGGCTTCCAGATTACTGGTTTGCCCACCATATTGGTTCGGTAGGGCATTAATATGAGATTGGTGAGCATATGATGGAGGGACATGCATATTAGATGCTATATTACTATTGTGTAAATTGTTGGTAGGAAGGGTGTTATGAAGAAGTTTTGAAGTTGTATTATGTTGTATCCCAGATTGTTGGAAATTGGTGTTTGGCTTCATTTTAGGTTTTTGTCGATTTGAAGCATATTGATTAATAGTTTGGCGAAATAAAGCAGTGAATGAAGGTCTCTTTTGTGTGGGCATGATTTTAGGCTCAATAACAGGTTCCTTAGGAGGTTGGGTAACCTGTTGTTTTTGCATATTCTGAATTATAGCGGCCATATCCATATTGGATGGCCCAGCTTTATCACTTTCTTGATCAATGAAAGACAAGGGATTAGTGTGTATGTCAAACATATGTTCCATGGCTGCTTGAGTGTCACTAATTTGTCCCCTATCAATACGAACTGCCATATTAAGAGCACCAATATTATTATTGAAGAATTTCCAGAAATGATCTAAGTTATCAAAAGCAATAGTTCCATCTGAAGCCATTCTAGGGGATGAGGATCCTTCCTCTCTAACATTTTCTTGTTGTTCATTTTCTTCAACCAGGTCATCTTCTGGCTGTTCTAGAGTTTCTTCTTCTGGAATTGGATCCTCAAGAAGGGTATTTAATTTTTTATTTTTCTTGCCTAACCAATCTTCTTCTTCTTCTTCTTCAGTTTGTTTACCATTCCTAAGTTTAGTCATTGTGCTTAAACTTAGATTTCAGCAAAATATATATATATATATATATATATATATATGCAACAAGCTTAAGAGGTATATATTTTAATTATATACCTACTATAATATTTAAAATGAAATGTTTTGGTTTTTGTTATGTTTTTTGGTTTTTTTTATAACAATATTATAAAGATAACAAACAACACACAAAATGCAAGAAATAATAATAATGAAAGCAATGATCTAGTTTTCTATAAACAATTTATAAATATCATTAATGGGCTCAAGTTCTTCAAGAGTCATGAAATGTTCTTCTTCAAATTGAAAATTTTCTTTCAAAAATTTAACAAAAAGTGCTATAGTGATTCCATGTATTTGAGATTCTGGTTGATAATAATAATTCTCATGGCAATACTCTCGATATAACATAGCTCTAGGAACTCTATTCCATATTTCCCTATTCATAAGAACGACCTCTTGGTCTTCTATATGACCTAGGAATTGGTGTATAATAGTTGCGTTCTTGAGGTATTCCTCGAAGGTGAACAATTCTGAAGACACAAGAGCTCTCCTATAAGCTAACCACCTATGGCAAGCTCTCTGAAGTTCATGATAAAAAATGAGTTGATGAGGATCCAAGATTCTATCTAGGGCAAGCCTCTTGATTTGTTTAAGTTCTGTTGACCTAGATGAAATGATACCTAGTCTCCTATCAAGTTCGTCCCACAAAAGTTGGTTTCTATCTGTTTCAGGCACACTAAGCACATAATTGATTTCTATGGCTGCTAATTGGTTTTCAACATTTATAGTAACTGCTAGTCTTTTCTTAGGAGCTACCATCTAAACATGATATGCAACTTAGTAGTTTTCTAATGATTTTAAATGCATCTATTTTTTTTGTTTTTGTTTTCAAAAGGTTTTAGTTTCACGTCGGGTTCACCAAAATGTATCGTTCCAAATTTTTCACACCCTTACCTTCAGGCTATAGGATCCGTGCCCGGAAGGGGGATGTGAAAAGGATGGGACAATACCTCGGACTGAGAGGCCTTGCGAAGGTCCCGCCTCTCGAGGGAGGTGTATTAAGGTGATTTTTCGACGGATGGTGGGGTTCACCAGGAAACGTTTGAATGGCAGTTTCCACGCCTAGGTTGGGAATATGTTTGATGTGTTCAATTTTATCTTTAATCATCCAAAGCCTAGGTTTGGCCAAATGAATCTAAGTTGTTCTATATGAAATGCAGATTTAAATGAATACAGAAAGTAGAATTAATATAAAACACAGAGAATAAATTAAGTGAAGAAATCCATACCTGGTTTCGGATGTCTGATGGAGGTTCTGATTTTTGAAGTAATCAAGATCATCTAGAATTTGACAGGATCATCTCCTATCTGACAGGATCGTCTGAGATCTGACGAATTCATCAGATGAATTCATCAGAGACCTATAAACAGAGAAATAGATACAAAATACCAAAATTGCAACTATTCTGATGAAGGAAAATGATGTAAAATAATAATAAGGATGTTAATAAGATAATCCCGAATGGAAATGCAAGTAAATTGCGACACTTTAATAGCTAATCATGATTTTATTATGCAATTAAACTACATGGGTGAACTCCAAGATGCAGGATAACAGGAAATAATAATAAAACTGACTAAATGCAGAATAAAATAGTAGCAAAGTATAGGAAAAGCACAAACTCTGGGCACTGATTGCCCCCAATGCAGACTATAGTCGAAATCATCTCGGATTGGTACGAAATCGTCTCGAATTGGACAGGATCATCTGCGATGATCTGAGCTTGCTTCGACTGAAGAATGACAAGGTTCCTGCAAGAAAATTTGGAAAGCACAAATGCAGATGGTAATCCAGGGTATTCTAATGCGTGTAAAAGTCAAGTTACAGGAAAATTCAGCCAGGGGAATGTCAAGGGGGGTCCTAAGGTTTAAATAGGCTTAGGAGGGAAGTTGGGAGGTTGGAGATCATCCTAATTTGGAAGATCTCCAATGGGGGAGGTCTCTAACGGCGCAGACACGCTTCTGCCCAACTTAGAGACGCCGTTGAAACAGAAGCTAATTATGAAAAATTAGTTTTGGGACAAGATCGTCTGGACGTCCTAGTCCAGACGAAATCGTCCGATCTGAGGCGATATCGTCTGATCGGCGACGATATCGTCAAACGGTCACAACAAATCCTAAAAATGGCACGAAAAATGAGGAAACGGGTAGCAGGCGATTTTGGAGCGGTTTTGGGGTTGAATTTTTGAATTTGAATTATTACTAAGGTAATTTTAATTATTGCTAAGTTTTACTGCGCCAATTTTAGGGTGCTACAATTTGACACTCCAAATACTCATTTGCCTCTTTAGATAAATTATCTTTTGAACAAACATGTACATATATGGTACTTTAATCTTGCTTTATTCCACTATAACTTAACTACTTGGAAGAAATTAGGTCTTGTGTGGACATAGACTGAAACCAAAATGGATTTAGATGACCATTATTGAGTAGGTGACATATCAAGAGAATGGTTTTATGATCAAATCTTGCTCATAATAAAATGTCTAAAGAAGTTATAAACTTTATTTCTAACCATGCATTATATAATAAAAACTTTCTAGAGAGAGAGAGAGAGAGAGGTCGCCACTATATTTAAATCATCATTGTAATGGACTTAAATAAATATAGTTCCTTCCAACATCTATTAAAAAGAGTAATTGTAGATAGAACATGTACACTGTGATTTCAACTTCGATATTTTTCTCCTTTAAAAAAAGACCAATTATTGAATTACTAAATTTGCTTTTAGTAATTGTCCATCCCATTTGCAATTATCTAATGTTATTATAATACCTCCAAAATATCCCATAATCAAAACTACTAGACAATTATTTATACTCTAAATATTTTTGAATGCATCCTTAATGTTTCTTGCTACATATTTTTTTTTCTTGTATTAAAGTAAATCCAAGACTATAACAACCTATTAATTCCTTAATAACTCTCTTTTAAGGGCCTTATCAATTCCCTTAAAAATATAAGATACCATCTTCATCATCACTTCCTATTCTTATTTATGGGATTAGCCCTACCTCTTACTAACACATGATATTTATTTATGATTTCTTAAATTAATATCCCTCTAAGTTTCCTTTTCTCTTTATTCTTGCTTTAAGTGTCTTCCTCTCCTTTTTCGATTCCCATGAGTGCTTTCATCCTCATTATTTTCTTCCAATTTTCTAAATTCATTATAATGTGGCTTATCATATAAAGGTTTATGTTGCCCTAGAGAACCTAAAGTACAATGAATAACCTTGAAAAATACTTTCTTTTTTATACCACCCTAAAATCTAAATTGATAAGAACATCCTCTATAGAGCTTACTTTATTATACTTCCCTAAAAACCCTAAATTGCAATTATTATCCTCCATATCACTTTCTTTATTATGTTATCAATGAAACCCTAGAGTGCATGGGATAAACTCTATCACTTTCATTTTATTTTCAAGGAGTGATTCTCTACTACTTGATGAAAATGGAGACAATTTGCCTAGTTTAAACTTGACCCTTTCCATATTCTTCATTTTAATATTTACCTCCATATATTTTGTTGAGCTTTTATTCCTTCCAAACTTAAACTTTCCCATTGTGATTCCTCATCCCCAACATCCTTCATAGTTTCTTCTATTGTTTGCTCATAATTAACCATGAAGGCCTTCTCTATTTGATGAGGCAAAGAGTTTTTTTTTGCCACTTTTTGGGAGTGGAAAATATTTTATCTAAGTGAGCTTCTACTACAATATGATCTACTTGCCTCATATTGAAATTTGTCTCATGACCAAAAATTCAATCTCCTTCTCAATCATTTCCACTTTGAAATATCTTGGTATGTGTCCAATCGCATAACATTTACTACATCAGAATGGAAAGTTTTCATGATCTACTTGTTGATCCCATTATCTTGAATCAGATTTTATCTTAATGAATTTTAACAAAGGTTTTAGAATATCAATGGCAACATGTATCTTGGTATACAAAACATGTTCGTGCTACTTTATAGTTGAGCCCTCCTACATGGATTCCCCTAAATTTTTTCTAATATTCTTCAAGACCTCCTTCATAAGATGATATGGAAGTTCATAAAACCTAACCTAAATTGGAAGTATTTTAATAGTTTATCTTCGCATAAAATTTCTCATTCCATGTTCTTAAATACAAGCAATTTATTACCCTAAATGATGGTCCATTACACATTATTTTATACTTGAAACTAGAGAATATGATATATGAAAATCATTTGGAAGGAAATTCATTGAATAATTTCAACTCAATCCCCATTTCCATTTAATTTTCTTTTGAATATCTACAAAACACCTAGTCAGTATTTGTTGAACCTACATGTTAATCCTCTACTTTTAAGAAGCATTATATCATGCTTGATCTCATCCTTGATAATCACCTCTAGTGTATCTTTGTGATGGGAAGTGTTGATTTATTATTATTTTAATCTCCAAGTAGTGCATCCTTACTTCCAACTATAACATCCTTACTTCCACTCAAGGCATCCATAAATAACTTTTCTTCCTTAATATATAGATTTTTTCATAAGAATTTTTTTTTTTAATTTATTGAAAATGCTAAAAATGAAGCTCACTTCCTATTCTCACTTATTTCTTGTTTATCTTATATGTATTTTTTATTAAATACTAAAATTATAATGTAAAACTTTTAATATGTATTTCTACTTTACTAAAATATATAAATATGAAATATTCTTTTACAAAGAAGTAGGCTGAGATTTTTTAAATATATAAATATGCACCATGTCTATGTCTTGACTAAGTGATAAATAGGATTGTTGTTGTAGGCTGAGATTTTTTAAATATATAAATATGCACCATGTCTATGCCTTGGCTAAGTGATAAATAGGAGCGTTGTTATAAAAAACTGAGAATTTAAATTTTTAAAAAGAATAATTCTGGTAAAAAATAAATAAAAAAATAATTTTGGTAGAATAGTCTTCTGTAGCGTAGTTGATAAAAGTCTTGGGTTCTTGTAGAGGCTAACCCAAGTTCCATTCTCCCTGCCTCCATAATACAGATATACGACATAGCTGGTAATGTCCTATGTGCTGGTAGAGGCCGAAAGGGCTCCATTCCTCTTACACCCACCTTGTTGATAGGGGTCCAGGCCCCTCTAAAAATCCTATGTTTACCCTAAAAACATTTATCCTGCTACCACCCCGACCCAAACACACTAGGGCATCCTAGGAGAGAGCGATTGCAATGTGAAGGAATCTAACAACCAACAAAAAATGCTTAGAAGATTCATCTAAGGCAGTGGTTGTGATTAAAATTTTATAAGTGGTGACGAAACCATGGTGGTTGTTGATAAGGGTTTTCATTAAAATTTTACAAGCGACGATAGAACCACGATAGTTTTTGACAAGGGTTTGATTAAAATTTATAGGCAGCGATTGTGACTAAAATTTTACAAGTGTTGACAGAACCATGGTGGTTGTTGATAAGGATTTTGATTAAAATTTTATAGGCAGTGGTAGAACTACGACAGTTGTTGACAAGGGTTTGATTAAAATTTTATAGGTGGTGGTAGAACCATGACAATTGTTGACAAGGGTTTGTTAAAAAAAATACAAGTGACAGTTGTGATTAAAATTTTACAAGTGGTGATGAAACCATGATGGTTGTTGATAAGGGTTTTGATTAAAACTTTACAGGTGGCGGTAGAACCACAACAGTTGTTGACAAGGGTTTGATTAAAATTTTATAGGTGACTGTAGAACTACGATAGTTGTTGATAGGTTTGATTAAAATTTTATAAGCGGTGGTAGAACCATGATAGTTGTTGGCAACAGTTTTTATTAATATTTTATAGGTAGTGTTTGTGATTAAAATTTTACAAGTGGTGACAAAACCATGGTGGTTGGTGATAAGGATTTTGATTAATATTTTACAAGTAGCAGTAGTACCATGATATTTGTTAACAAGGGTTTGATTAAAATTTTATATATGGTGGTAGAACTATGATAGTTGTTGGCAAGGATTTTTATTAATATTTTACAAGTGATGATTGTGATAAAAATTTTACAAGTGGTGACGGAACCATGGTGGTTGTTGATAAGGATTTTGATAAAAACTTTATAGGCGGTAGTGAAACCACAATGGCTGGTGACAAGGGTTTCGATGACCTTTGGGGCTAGTAACCTTCAAGATGATTAGGATCAGGTGGAGAGTTTTTAGTCTAGTAACCCTCAAGGTGAGCAAGATCAAATGGATATATTTGGGACCAGTAACCCTCAATGCGAGTCGGGTTATATGCAGACTTCTAGGGCCAATAAATATCAAGGTGACCCTTTGATCATGTCTAGTAATGGTAATAGCAGTGCTAAGATGGACTCTTCCAAGCATTATTTAGATCTAATGAATTTCCTCTTAGGAGGTGTGATGAAGGGTTCAACCAATGAGCAAGTCAATTCAGCTCTCGATGTCCCTATTTTGAGAGAGATAGTAAGTAAGAGTTGGGTAGATAAAGTGAAAGATAATAAAACTCCCAACATTGTTGGAGAGGAGAAGAAGATTTTCCTTCCTTCAGTAAGTGATGAGAATGGTCTGGCCCTAAAAATTCCATATGAGATTTTAGATAAAGTCCAAAACAGATTGAGAAAAATTTTGAATGGTAAATTTATTGGTTATAGATCAAATTAAGAAATGGGTTGACCTTAGGTGGAAAGTTAAAGGGAATGTGGATTTCTTAGCTCTTCCAAGAGGTTTCTTTGTAGCCTCCTTTTGTGTTATGGAAGATAGGTATTCAATTTTTTTTGGTGGCTGGGCGATCTAGACTTTGTTTGAGGAAGTGGGCTCCTGGGTTTAATCCAGCATCCGAAAACACTGATGTTGCTCCTATTTGGGTTAAACTTCTAGCTCTGTTAAACTGAACTCAAGTAAAGGTAATTTAACACAAGATATTTCTTATGGAATTAATCCTTTTGGATGTTGGATATGTGGCAAAACAGGCCACCTAGCCAAAATTTTCCACCTTAACAAATGATACATAATGAACACTCGAGAGAAAAACACAAGAATAACATGATGAAAACTATCATTGCATTAATCTAGACATATATTTATAGGCATGTCTGCCTTTATAATTGATATTTACTACACATGATCTATGTGAGTATTAAATGCAATATAACATGATCCCTATCATTCCTCCCCATTGAGGAAGCATTGGTTCCCAATGCGTACAATTTTGTAATAGAAATATGGGTAGCTAAAGAGTTTCGGGTACAACCGAAAATGCACTCTTGTTACAAAAAGATGAAAATCCAAAATAACAAAATTTTACAAGTATGCTGAAAACCAAAATCTGACATTGGATCTAGATTAGGCTGATATGTATACAAACAGCTGAAATAGAAGACAACAACAACAAAAGTGTCAAAGAAGATGTAGCAAAATACCTCGAACCACATGCACAAAATATATCGAGCAAAAAATTTGAAATTAATGAAAGGCATTGATGATGCAATTATGGCACACTAATAAATGTGATTAATGAAAAATTTTGCATTAATAAATGCGATTAATTTTTTTTTGGTAAACCCAATGGTCAGAGAAGGTGATGAAAGAAACGGACACATCACAAAATTTTTAGTGTTGACCCTAACTTGACTAGACACATGACATGAACAATGAGGTGGCAGGACAAGACTAGACACGTGACATGAAAAACGAGGTGGTAAGACAAGACCAAAAAGGATGTGATTGGATGCCAACTGTGGGGTCGAACTGATGCAACCTGTTAACACGTGAGGTGAACACAAAAGTGTGGAATTCAAGGAAGACATCGTAAGGTGGACAAGAATATGACTAGCAAATCACAGATGACAAGGTGACAAGGGGATGATGTAAGGTGTTGACATTTTTACGTGCAAGGCCAGTGGATAAATGATGCATGGTGACAAGGACTACGCAAGAGGGATGCAGGATTGAATGTGTCGATTGTGCGAACAAAGGGCACGTGATACAGGGCAGATGCAAGATGAAACGACCCAATAGCGGATAACTGGGATGCAAGGTGGTGGTTGGCAAGAAAGTATGCCAGCATGGATGGCAGACGTAATGTGATCAAATGATGCAAAAATTGGTCTACCATAGGAAGGAGGATGACACGAGAGTTGAAAACATCATCGAAAAATTGTTTAATGTACCAAAATGGTGGGTACAACACCAAAAGAAGTTTTGATGCTCGAAAATAAAAGATAATCATCAAAATATTGCAATCTGCATCATTTGGTCAAATGCAACGAAAGGAATGAGCTGGTGGTTTAGAAAATCATAAAAAAATAGTGGACAATGCTTCAAAAAACTAGTGTACATAGAAATCCGTTGGAAGTTTGATGCAGACTGACCCGATAGTTGAAAAATAAAGTAATCATGTCGGCACGTCAAAACCTTAGAAAATAAATAAATTTTCTTTGTTGTGAAGAGGAGAGTCACTGGAAAACAACTACTGACACCAAAAAACTACGGTAAAACTGCTAAAATGTTGTGGAAAATAGGAGGATCACGAATGAAAAATAACAGATCATTACCAAAAAGTGACTGATCCAGAATGGACAGGAAAAAATGTCTAAGATGGTGAGTGAGGCTATGATCTAGAAGTTGGAATGAATCTGCGTTGCTCCACAAATGAACAAGTGAATTAATGTGGTAGTGTCACATGGGTCTACTATAAAATGGTAGAGGCAACCAAAAAATATGGAGGGCAACGAGGCATGGATCTATGGAGGTCACCAAAAATTTTACCATGGGACATCAAAATAAGGTGATCTACGTCACGAACATAGGAATCATCGAAATATGCTATCATCTTGGGTGGCATCAATGATGGAGGCCATGGTGGAAATATCACAGGGAGACCACTTAAAAAATGAAGATCAAGATCTACAATAGCATGATGTTGGTGTGATGGTGTGCTCTCCATGGAAATTTGGCATCATGATAGCAGTAAGTTGGCAGTAGATGTATAGGTGGAGGTTACCATGAAGATTGGAAGGGATAGAGTAGGAGTTGTTGAAATAAAGATGTGTGTTTGCTAATGGGTGGAGAAAACATCGATAAAAATGAATCCACCAGATAAGGGTTGCGCAGCACTGGAAACATCATTGCATATTAAGAAATGAAAATGTAGATGTGATCCGAAGTAATGTGAATGGTGGAGACCAAAGTAGATTGTGCAAGGCAGCAAGGCTACCTAGACTAAGTTGCAAAAATGGAAAGTGATCAAGCCTATGAGCATGAGTGCTATGAATAAGAGGCAACAACATGAGATTCGATGATGGCAGTGCAAAAAACGTGGGCAAGAGATCAACGCCCTATAACATGCGATCATTGTTAGCAGGGACAGGCGGATCATTTAGTGAAGCAAGCACAATAGCGATAGTAGAGATGGTAGCTGGCTCTTCAAACAACATCTAGAAAGGATGGATCTACATCAAAATCTTCCAAGGAGTTTGGATCTACAACAAGAGCAATCGATGATCCTAGTTTGAATCCAGGTGTGGCTACAACTTCTTTTTTGGATCAAGGGTGGAATCCTAATCTTCTTCAATGATATCTTTCATAGGAACAAGATTGTCAATAGCAGGTTCTTCAGTAACAACAACGAGGATTTCAACTGTAAACTACTAAAAATTGGTAGCCATTTCTATATGGAATTGTTGAAGTGCAGTCATTTTTGCACGGAGTAGTTGAAGTTGTACAGTGAAGTCGGCAAGCGAAATGGTCAAAATTGTGAATGATGGTCATGAGCTAAAATTCAGAGTTAGAGGGACCCATCTAGTTGAGGCTTGGATTCAGAGAGACCCCAACTGAGATTTTTCGTGAATGAAAGTGCTCAAAGATGTCTATGAAAAAATAAAGAGTGTTCACCTAATGCTAAGATCTTTTGGTGGTTTTATTGTTCCTCTTTTGAACCAGACTGGCTTAGAGGAAGAGGATACTCACCTATCCAATGCTCAGCTTTGATACCACTAATACGGAATGAACACTCAGAAGTAAAACATAAGAATAGCATGATGAAAATTGTCATTGCATTAATCCAAAAATATTTTTATAGGCATGTCTACCTTTACAATCAACATTTAATATGCATGATCTGTGTGAGTATTAAATGCAATATAATGATCCCTATCATTATACGAAATGACACAAATGAAAACTCAGAATTGTATTAATCCAAAAAATAAATTTATAGGCATGTCTACCTTTGCAATCGGCATTTAATACTCACGATTTGTGTGTTTATTAAATGTAATATAACATGATCCCTATCAAAAAATATTTTGGAATTAGTCTAGAGGAGCAAGGAAGGAAGCGTAAGGCCATTTGTAAAGTGAAATATAATAACAAAAATTTGGAGAACATTGAAGAAACCCCCAAGTTAAACCATAGCAATCCCTCGAGTGTGCAATAAAATATAGATGTATCTTATATTTTAGTATTTCATGAGGGAGAAGCAAACCAAAGGGTCATGGAGCAGTTGGGTAAAAGCCCCCTGGAATGTAACAAAGTTGTAGAGGACCTGGATATTGTCCCTTCTACATTGCCACAACTACTGGAGAAAGATAATGTGAATATGGTGAAGGTAGGGTAGGAAGGGCCAATCTACCCTCAAGTGAAAGAAGATATGAATATGATGAAGGGAGAACAGGAAGGACCTAACTATTTCCATGAAGGACCAATTTGTTCCCATGTGGATATGGAGACTATCCCTTCCACTTTACCATTGGTGATTATGGTGAAGACTGGGCAAGAAGGTCTAGATTATTCCTATGAGAAAGATAAATTAGAGATTGATAATCATGAGACTATAGAGGAATAGACTGTTGAGAAAGGTCCATCCTATGTTACTTCAAATGTAAGAATTGCCAAGACTTCTTGTAAATCCCCTGACATAGGAAAATAATATTCTAGAAAAGTAGGCAGAAAGTCTCTCAAGGAGAAAAGGTACAAGGAAGCAGAAGAAGAGAAAGCTATGGGGTCTCAACCTACTATTAAGGAAATTCTTGTAGGTATGAAAAATCCTGCACCCTGGAAGTAATGAAACTCCTAAGATGGAATTTTAGGGGTATGAATACCCCTAGAAAACATAGGTTGGTTAAGGACCTTGTCTGCTCTTACCAACCAGATTTCTTGCTTCTCCAAGAAACTAAATTGAATCTTAAAAATTGGCTAAAATTTTAGAAAGGTATTTGGCAAAATGTTGACAGCTTTCAAGAGGAAGCTAAAGGGACCTCCGGAGGAATTATATCTCTTTGGAATTCCAATATTTATGAGGGAGACCTACTATCTAAAATTGAATATTAGGTCACAATACTTCTCACAACTAAATCTTTTAAAGTTTCCTTTGTGATTACCAATATCTATGCCCCCAACTCAAGTAAATCTCGTAGAGAACTGTGGATTACTTTAGGGGAAATGGGTAAGCAGTTTAGAGGCTTAAAATGGGTTGTGGAAGGATATTTTAACACCCCCTTATCTCTAGGTGAGAAGCATGGGGGAGTGGCTGAGTTCTTAGAAAGCATGCAGGATATAGGGAAGCTTTTAGTTGATGGTGATCTATTTGATGTGGATTTATATGGTAACAAGTTTACTTGGAAAAATAGGCACTCTGGTAGAAACTTGATTCAGGTTCAGTTGGACATAATTCTTCTTTCATAGGATTGGTTCCAAAATAACTTCATGTTTAATATGAAATATCTTCCTAAATATGGATCTGATTACAATCCTTTGCTCTTTTGGTGTAGTGTGGAAGATTAGAAGCATAAAGGCCCTTTCAAGTTTGAATTTATGTGGCTGCAACACCCAAATTTTTATAAAGAAATGGAAAAATGGTGGAGTATTCCTTCCCAAGGTACTAAGATGAAAATTCTCAAAAACAAGCTTAAAATTGTGAAGAAAGAAGTGGAATAGGGAGGTCTTTGCAAATATCTTTCAAAAGAAGAAAGTTATGATATTCTCACAATGACACTGAGAGGGGGGGTGAATCGGTGTAGCTATTTAAATTCAAATCTACAACTCTTAAAGCTGAAGCAAAGAGAACTTAAAAGCAGATAAAGCAATTATCACAAGAGAGCACACCACAACACACAATGTAATGAGGTTCACCAATTTGGCTACTCCTCAAGAATGACAGCTTGGACTACGGTCCAAATCCAGCCTTTGCAAAACACCAATTTTACAATCCGTTTACCAAGCACCCACTGGAAGGAGCACCAACCCCCGATTTATCTCGCACCAACAGAAAGGAGCACCAACCCCTATCCAAGCACCAACTTGGATTACAGTTTTGAAAACTATATTAATGACATAAAAATGCCTTCGCTTTTACAAGACCCTGACTGGTCTACAATTTATCAAAACACAGTAAACACTTACGGCTCTGCTTGTCGCTCTCTTACAGCACTCTTCTAACCCTCTTTCGGTAGCACTTTCACACATTCAGCGGCAACCTAATTCTCCATGCAATTGCCCTTTTATAACAATATTTTCATCTTGAAACACCTGTTCTTCTGTGACTTCCATAATCCTGCATGCACCCTATTAATAGACACTTCTGAAAGTAACTCCTTTATCACACAGTAATTTGTACATGCATTCTATTAATAGCTCTGTTTCTTGTGTGGGACTTTCAGTATAACTATCGCTCGACGGTTACACTGCTTTACGGGCCCTATAACTATCGTTCTATCTTTAATGCACTGTGCTTATTTTAGCTTGCATGATTTCTATCTATAATTGCCCTTAATCGTCACTAACTTTAGTTGACTCTTCTTATATTGGCTACATGATTTTCCTCTACAATCGCCTATAATCGTCGTTCTACTTCAGTTAACTGTTCGTAATCGTGCTATTGCGACCTGTCGCAAAATCGTGACACTTCTGTCTCTTTGTACTCTTCTCGCCTTTTACCCATGAAAACATGACATGTCACGATATCACGACATTTTTCCCCTTTGACCTTTTCTTGGTTGTTGACCATGAAAACATGACATGTCACGATATCGTGACACTTTTTGCCTCTTTGTCCTCTTCTCAGCTTGCACCTGAAAACATGACATGTCGCGATATCGTGACACTTTCTTTGCCTTGTGCTCTTCTCTGTCTTTCACTCGCAAAAACACAACATGTCACGAAATCGTGACACATTTGCTGCCTTGTGCTCTTCTCTGTCTTTCACCCATGAAAACACATGTCACAAAATCGTGACACATTCGCTGCCTTGTGCCTTTTCTTGCCTTGACCTCACGAAAATAGAACATGTCATGAAATCGTGACACTTTCACTTTCATACTCTCCTTCTTTCCTTTTGTCGCGATATCGTGACACTTTTTCTCCTTGGCGCTTTTCTTCTCATCGGGTCGTGAAAACCCGACATGTCGCGATATCGCGACACTTTTTCTCTACGAGCTCTTTCTCTCGAACCTGTCATGAAATCGTGACACTTTTTCGTCCGTACAATCCTTCTTGCAAATTGTCGCGAAATCGTGACACTTTTCTTTGCGAGCTCTTTCTCTCGAACCTGTCACGAAATCGTGACACTTTTTCGTCCGTACAATCCTTCTTGCAAATTGTCACGAAATCGTGACACTTTTCTTTGCGAGCTCTTTCTCTCGAACATGTCACGAAATCGTGACACTTTTTATTCATACAATCCTTCTTGCAAATTATCATGAAATCATGACACTTTTCTTTGCTAGCTCTTTCTCTTCATCATGTCACGAAATCATGACACATTTTTCTCTCTCCTCTTTCTCTTCGCCAAACATGTCATCGAAATCATGACACTTTTCTCTCTCCTCTTTTCTTCCTTCCAACATGTCACAAAATCATGACACTTTTTCTCTCTCCATTTTCTTCTCTCAACATGTCACGAAATCATGACACTTTTCTCTCTCTCTTTCTTCTTCAACATGTCATGAAATCGTGACACTTTTTCTCTTTCCACTTTCTCTCTTCCAACATGTCACAAAATCATGACATCTTTTTCTCTCTCCTCTTTCTCTTCCAACATGTCACGAAATCATGATAGTTTTCCTTGTGCTTTCTCTCTCTTCGAACATGTCACGAAATCATGACAGTTTTTCCTTCTTTCTCAACATGTCGTGATATCGCGATAGTTTTTCTTTCCGACCAAACATGTCGCGATATCGCGACAGTTTTTCTTTCTGGCCAAACATGTCGCGATATCGCGATAGTTTTCTTACTTGTCTTTTTCTTTGATCTTTTGAATGTTGGCCTCTTCTGTCTTCTTGGAAATTCATTGTACATGCTTTGACTGACCTCTGAACTCCTATCCACTTGCATCAACTGATCTATCTGTCTGTGTTGACAACAATGACAATATCTGTTTCTGCACCTTGCTCAACAATCTCCCCCTTTGGAATTGTTGGCAACACATGTGCAATTTCCTGTAATTCTTCTCCCCCTGAGTCTATGCACAACATTCTCAGACAAACATTGTTATAGTTAGCAAAAATCATGAATATGAGCAAAACTATAAACATAGGCATAAATGCTCCCCCGAGAATGTGGTCCCGATTGCTAGTCAATTCTTGGGAAACGTGACCACTCCCAACTTACTCCGTAGGTACTCAAAAACTTCTTTGGGCAACGGTTTTGTGAAGATATCCGCTACTTGCTCTGTAGTTGGAACAAAATCCAATTTAACCTCACCTTTCGCAACTTTATCCTTCAAAAAGTGATACCGGATTGCAATATGTTTGGTTCGAGAATGCATAACCGGATTCTTTGAGATGTTAATAGCACTAGTGTTATCACATTTAACTGAAATTGGCTCTTTGAAGTGAATACCAAGATCTTTCAGGGTTTGTCTCATCCATAATATCTACGTACAACACGTTGTCGCTGCAATGTATTCTGCCTCTACTGTGGATAGAGAGACTGATTCTTGTTTCTTGTTGTGCCATGCTACCAACCTGTCTCCAAGATAAAATGCTCCTCCACTGGTACTCTTTCTGTCATCTATACATCCTGCCCAATCTGCATCTGAATATGCAATAAGAGTGAAGTCCTTACCTTTTGGATACCATAACCCATACTCCATAGTACCCTTGAGGTACCGAAGAATCCTCTTCACAGCTGTCACATGAGTCTCTTTGGGACTAGCTTGAAATCGTGCTACCATGCATACTGCCTGTAAGATATCTGGTCTTGTAGCTGTTAAATACAATAGGCTCCCAATCATAGATCTGTACATGGTTTGATCAACATCTAGAGATTTGTCATCCTTGCTCAACTTGCAACCTGTTGTCATGGGAGTGCTAACAGGTTTACAATCCTCCATTGTGAATTTTTTCAGCATTTCTTTCACATATTTAACTTGAGAGATAAAAATGCCCTTTTCATTTTGATTAACTTGCAGTCCGAGGAAATACGAAAGTTCACCAATCATAGACATCTCAAATTCTTTCTTCATTTTATTTGCTATGTCTCTACAAGACTCATCCATGTTGCTGCCAAATATGATATCATCTACATAAACAACAAGTACAATAAGATGGCCATTCTCTGTTTTGACATACAAATTGTTGTCCACCATACCTTTCTTGAACCCCTGTTGAATAAGATAGTTATCCAGCCTTGCATACCATGCTCTGGGTGCCTGTTTCAGACCATACAAAGCTTTCTTTAACTTGCAAACAAAATTGGGATTGTCACCGAGTTGGAAACCATCTGGTTGCTCAATATAAACTTCTTCTTCAAGTTTGCCATTCAGAAATGCTGATTTCACGTCCATCTGATAAACTTTGAAATTCTTGTGTACAGCTAAAGCCAGAAACATTCTGATTGCCTCGAGTCTAGCCACTGGTGCAAAGGTTTCCTCAAAATCAATACCTTCAACTTGAGCATAGCCTTTATAGACCAATCTTGCCTTATTTTTGACAACCTATCCGTCTTCGTTCAATTTGTTTCGAAAAATCCATTTAGTACCGATTATGTTTTTATTTGCAAGCCTTGGTACTAACTCCCAGGTTTTGTTTTTCTCAATCTGATCTAGTTCTTCATTTATTGCCTTCATCCAACTTTCATCTGTGCTTGCTTCAACAACATTTTTGGGCTCAATGCTGGATAATAGAGAGTAGTTCCTTACTACTGTTCTCCTTGTCTGAATACCAACTGTGGGGTCCCCAATAATTTGCTCTCTGGGATGATTTTTCTGCCAGCTGCTTGTTTTGAATTTCTTGTTTTCTTCTACTTCTGAGTCAATACTTAAATCATCTGGGTCAATTTCCTTATTCTCTTATGTTTCCTTTTCTTCATCTCCTTCAATAACTTCTTCATAAATAGGGTAGTTTTCTTCATAGCTAATTTCTCGTTCCCTACCTTCATCAACCTTAACATCGGCACTCTCCACAATTTTCTTTAGCCTTTTGTTATAGCATGTGTAGGCTTTGCTTTTTGTCGAATAGCCAAGAAAAATTCCTTCATCAGCTCTATCTTCAAACTTACCAAGATTATCTTCAGTTCTTTTGATGTAGCACTTGCTGCCAAAGACTTTGAAGTATCTTGTTGTTGCCTTTTTGCCGAACCATAGCTCATAAGGAGTTTTGCTTTCATGTGTCCTCAACATGCACCTGTTTTGGATGTAAACCGTAGTATGAACTGCCTCTTTCCAGAATCTATCTGCTATTTTGTTCTCTATCAACATTGTCCGTGCCATTTCCTGCACTGTCCTGTTCTTTCTTTCAACAACACCATTCTGCTGAGGTGTCCTTGTTGCTGAAAACTGTCTTTTGATCCCATATTTTTGATAGTACTCTACAAAATCCTCTGAGATAAACTCTCCTCCTCTATCTGATCTTAAGCATTTAATTCTTTTTCCTGTTTGATTCTCAACCTAGTTTTTGAAAGTCTTGAACATTTCAAAGGCATCTGATTTAAGCTTTAAAAATAGTACCCATGTCATCCTGGAATAGTCATCTATGCACAACATAAAGTATTTGTCACCATTTATGCTTTGTGTTCTCATGGGTCCACATAAATCAGTATGTATTAGCTCTAAAGGTTTGTTGGTGAAGTATTCCTTTGATTTAAATGTGGATCTAGTTTGCTTCCCTTTTTGGCATGAAGCACAGATGTTATTTAATGGTTTGCCAATGGTGGGTATATCTCTTACTGCCCTTTTTGAACTTATTTTTACCAGATTGTCAAAGCTAATATGACCGAGCCTCTTGTGCCACAACCAATTTTCATCTTCCTATCCAATCAAACATGCTCCTTCTGAAGTCTCTGAGAGAGTATACAGGTTTCTAGAAGTCCTCGATCCAATAGCTATCAGCTTCCCACTGTGTGCTTTTTTGACTTCACAGCCCTGCTTCTTAAAAATGACTTCATGACCTCTGTCACAGATTTGGCTTACGCTCAGTAGGTTGTGCTTCAAACCAATCACAAACAGGACTTCTTTGGAATTGATTTTTCCATCACTTATCTTGACTGATCCTTTGCCAACTATCTTGGCTCCATCATTATTTCCAAATTTAACTGAGCCACCTTCATATTTTTGTAACTTTTCAAACTTTTGTTTATCGCTCTGTCATGTGACTGGAGCATCCACTATCCAAGATCCATGGTGCAGATTTGTTCTGTGCTTTGAATGTTGTCTCGTACAATCAAGGATTCCTTTTCTTCCTTGGGTCGCTCCTTTTCTTTCCACTCTGGTTTGACTATAGTTTTGGTCACTTGTTTAGACTTTTCTTTGTCAATGGCCTGTGCATGTTTTTCCGAGAATTTTCTATTTTGTCTTAAACCATTTGGTTGAGATTTTCTTCCCTGATATTTATTTGTTGCATATGTACTTCTACAATTTCTTGCAATGTGTCCAAAGTTATGACAGTTATAGCATTCTACCGCATAATCCATCAAGGGTGAAAAGACATTTCTACTGGTGAAATTTCTTTGTCCTATATTATAAATGCAGTCTGAAATCTTATGACCGTAAGCATTGCATTTAAAACAATAACTAGAAAAGGATTGATTGAACCTGGGAGTTGGTTTTTGCCATTTTGTAGTAGGAGCCACAAATCTTCTTCTCCTTTGATGTGAGACGTTTGTGAATCCATCATTGTCGATGCTCTTTTCGTGCCTGGCATTATTGCTTTCTTTTGCATGATTTGTTTTTCCTTGATCAACCCCGATCTTATCTTCTTTCTTTATGGGTTCTATAGTTAAGGCCTTTGATCCATTTGATGATTCTCCTTCGACGAAGCCCAAGCCAAATTTGATGCCTCTACTCCTTTGGCTATTTATAATCTTTTCCAGCTTCACAGAGCTTCCTTCAAGTTTGTGATAACAACTCAATTTTTGATTCATCTCTTCTAGCTGAATCCTTAAACCAACAATTTCTTCTTCCAGTTTGTTGCATTCATCTATTTTCACGGTTAATTGTACTTCGAGTTCTTCAGAAATTTTCTTAAATTTGTCTGTCTATACTTTCAAACTATTTATTATGTCATTGGCATCCTCTAGCTTTCTTGAAACCTTTTTATTCTTTTTCCTTTCTGTACTCAACTCTTTAAGTGCAGCAACCAACTCACCTTCCAGATATACTTCAGCCTCATCCTTAAGGTTTTTATCACCTTCCTATTTTTCTTCTATTTTTTCTTCTTCAAATGCCATGAACAGAGCTTCACCTGTTTCTTCTTCGAAATCCTCACCCGAGCTTTCTTCGAAGAGCTGACATTCTTGGATATGAAACTTTTCTTCTTGAAGTTGCTTTTTCTAAAATTTGGTTTCTTCTTCCAGTCACCTTTTTCTTGGTGTGACCCTTCATCATTTTTGGTTTTCTCATTCATTGGACATTTAGCTGCAAAGTGCCCGATGCCTCCACAGTTGAAGCACTTAAATGGTAACTTTCCTCTGTATTTTCCTTTTCCCTTTATAAGTTTTCGAACAAAGTTAGCTTCCATTTCATCCGATGTCTCTTCATCCTCAGATTCTTGTTTAGTTTTTATATTTTTGTGTGCTTTAAAAGTAGCTTCTCTGTCTGTGGGCTTAGCTTGTCCTATTCTCATTTTGTATGCAGTCAAAGAACCATGCATCTCATCCATGCTAAAAGTATTGAGATCTTTAGCTTCTTCTATAGCAGAAACTTTAGAATTAAATCTTTTGTGAAGAGTTCTTAGTACCTTTTTCACGACGACCGCATCTTCCATTTCCTCGCCGAGTCCTCTAATCGCATTAATGATTCCATTGACTCTCAAGCATATAGGCCTCTATGTTCTCATCGTCATTCATTCTTAATGCTTCGAACTGAGCTCGATGCGTTTGTAGCTTGGCTTCCTTGATCTTGTCGTCTCCTTCATGAATGCTCTTCAGTTTGTCCCACATGTCTTTTGTCGTTTTATAGCTCATGATCCTTATTAGTTCACTGTCCACTAAACCGCACATTATAGCATTCTTTGCTTTAGAGTTATTCTCAAATGGTTTCTTACCGGCAGCATCGGTTGGAGGTGTGGCGGGTATTGTGTATCCACTTTCTACTGACTCCCAGATGTCGTATCCTAGAGCACAAAGATATGTCTACATCCTAATTTTCCAAAATGAATAATTAGTTTCATCGAACAATGGAGCTTTATTTGATGAGAATCCTTCACCACCTGCCATTGTGTTCCTTCCCAGATCACCTTAGCTGATTAAGCTTGTTCAGGAACCTTGCTCTGATACCAATTGATATTCTCACAATGACACTGAGAGGGGGGGTGAATCAGTGTAGCTATTTAAATTCAAATCTACAACTCTTAAAGCTGAAGCAAAGAGAACTTAAAAGCAGATAAAGCAATTATCACAAGAGAGCACACCACAACACACAATGTAACGAGGTTCACCAATTTGGCTACTCCTCAAGAATGACTTGCTTGGACTACGGTCCAAATCCAGCCTTTGCAAAACACCAATTTTACAATCCGTTTACCAGCACCCACTGGAAGGAGCACCAACCCCTGATTTATCTGCACCAACAGAAAGGAGCACCAACCCCTATCCAAGCACCAACTTGGATTACAGTTTTGAAAACTATATTAATGACATAAAAATGCCTTCGCTTTTACAAGACCCTGACTGGTCTACAATTTATCAAAACATAGTAAACACTTACGGCTCTGCTTGTCGCTCTCTTACAGCACTCTTCTAACCCTCTTTCGGTAGCACTTTCACACATTCAGCGACAACCTAATTCTCCATGCAACTAGCCTTTTATAACAATATTTTCATCTTGAAACACCTGTTCTTCTGTGACTTCCATAATCCTGCATGCACCCTATTAATAGACACTTCTGAAAGTAACTCCTTTATCACATAATAATTTGTACATGCATTCTATTAATAGCTCTGTTTCTTGTGTGGGACTTTCAGTATAACTATCGCTCGATGGTTACACTGCTTTACGGGCCCTGTAACTACCGTTCTGTCTTTAATGCACTGTGCTTATTTTAGCTTGCATGATTTCTATCTGATAATCGCCCTTGTAACCATCACACTAACTTCAATTGACTCTTCTTATATTGGCTGCATGATTTTCCTCTACAACAGCCCCTGTAACTGTCGTTCTACTTCAGTTAACTGTCCGTAATCGTGTTGTTGCGACCTGTCACAAAATCGTGACACTTCTATCTCTTTGTACTCTTCTCGCCTTTTACCCATGAAAACATGACATGTCACGATATCATGACATTTCTGCCCCTTTGACCTTTTCTTGGCTATTGACCGTGAAAACATGACATGTCACGATATCGTGACACTTTTTGCCTTCTTGTCCTCTTCTCAGCTTGCACCCGCGAAAACATGACATGTCGCGATATCATGACACTTTCATTGCCTTGTGCTCTTCTCTATTTTTCGTCCATGAAAACATAACATGTCACGAAATCATGACACATTCGCTGCCTTGTGCTCTTCTCTGTCTTTCGCCCACGAAAACACAACATGTCATGAAATCATGACACATTCACTGCCTTGTGCCTTTTCTTGCCTTGACCTCGTGAAAACAGAACATGTCACGAAATCGTGACACTTTCACTTCCGTACTCTCCTTCTTTCCTTTTGTCACGATATCGTGACACTTTTTCTCCTTGGCGCTTTTCTTCTCATCGGGTCATGAAAACCCGACATGTCATGATATCATGACACTTTTTCTCTACGAGCTCTTTCTCTCGAACCTGTCATGAAATCGTGACACTTTTTCATCCGTACAATCCTTCTTGCAAATTGTCATGAAATCGTGACACTTTTCTTTGCAAGCTCTTTCTCTCGAACCTATTGCAAAATCGTGACACTTTTTCATCCGTACAATCCTTCTTGCAAATTGTCGTGAAATCGTGACACTTTTCTTTGCGAGCTCTTTCTCTCAAACATGTCACGAAATCGTGACACTTTTTTATCCATACAATCCTTCTTGCAAATTGTCATGAAATCGTGACACTTTTCTTTGCGAGCTCTTTCTCTTCGCTTCCAAACATGTCACGAAATCGTGACACCTTTTCTCTCTCCTCTTTCTCTTCCTTTCCAAAACATGTCACGAAATCATGACACTTTTCTCTCTCCTCTTTCCTTCTCTTTTCGCAAACATGTCACGAAATCGTGACATCTTTTTCTCTCTCCTCTTTTCTTCGCTTAACATGTCATGAAATCATGACAGCTTTTCTCTCTCCTCTTTTCTTCGCTTTCCATAACATGTCACGAAATCGCAACATATTTTTCTCTCTCTCCTCTTTTCTCTCTCTTCGAACATGTCGCGAAATCGTGACAGCTTTTTCTCTCTCCTCTTTCTCTTCCAACATGTCGCGAAATCGTGACAGTTTTCCTTGCGCTTTCTCTCTCTTCGAACATGTCACGAAATCGTGATAGTTTTTCCTTCTTGCTCAACATGTCGCGATATCGTGACAGTTTTTCTTTCCGACCAAACATGTCGCGATATCGTGACAGTTTTTCTTTCTGGCCAAACATGTCGCGATATCGCGACAGTTTTCTTACTTGTCTTTTTCTTTGATCTTTTGAATGTTGGCCTCTTCTGTCTTCTTGGAAATTCACTGTACATGCTTTGACTGACCTCTGAACTCCTGTCCACTGCATCAACTGATCTATCTGTCTGTGTTGACAACAATGACAATACTGTTTCTGCACCTTGCTCAACAAGTTATTCAGTTAGATTTGGATATGTTAGAAGAAGAGATTAATATGTTGGATATGAACCAAAGCCAATTCCAAAGATAAAATGAGCTTAATGCTGAACTGCACACCATAATAGCCAAGGAAGAAACCTATTGGAGGCAAAAGTTTAGGATCCAGTGGTTGTGGGAAGGTGACAGGAATTCTAAGTTTTTCCATGTCTCCACTATCAAAAAAAATTTCTACCCGCATTGATGAAATTCTAAAGGACAATGGCCAAGTTATTAGAGAGAGTGAAGAAATTGAGCGTGAGGCTGTGGACTTCTATCAAAATCTTCTAGCTAAAGATATGGAAGAGGATGAAACTGTGATTAAGGAGATGACTAATCACATTCCTAGGTTGATATCCAAGGAGATCAATGCTCAACTTCTAAAGGATATTAAGGAAGAAGAGGTAAGGATAGCCACTTTCTCTGTTAGTAGAGATAAAGCTTCAAGTCTGGACGGGTTCGAAGCAGGTTTTTTCCAAACCTTCTAGGATATAGTCAAAGATGATGTTATTGAAGCAATGAAGGAATATTGAAAGCCAGGTCAGATCCTAAAGGAGTTTAACAATACCTTCCTTGTTCTAGTTCCTAAGAAGAATGGGTTAAAAACCTTCAAAGATTTTAGATATTTAAGCCTTTGCAACACTATTTACTAGATCGTCTCTAAAGTGATAGCCCTAAGATTTAATATGTTCCTCCCCTCCATTATCTTTGATGATCAAGGAGGCTTTGTTAAGGGTAAACATATTTTGTATGGGATTATATCCCTTTACGAATCTATGCATTTTATCAAGACTGGTGAAATAAAAAGTATGTTCCTAAAGTTAGATATGAGCAAGGCTTATGATAGAGTTCCAAGGAGTTTTTTGGATAAAGTTTTGGCTGCCTTTGATTTTTTTAGACAATGGAGAAGATGGGTTGGAATTTGTTATAAGACTACAAGGTACTTTATTCTGATCCATAATAAACTAGCAGGTTTTTTTAATAGTAGTAGAGGACTGAGACAAGGTGACCCTCTCTCCTTATCTTTTCATTATTATGGCTGAAACACTCGGAAGATACCTCCATGCTACCAAGGCTTCTGTCCGGATAGGGGGTCTTAAACCAACTCATAATATTGAGGGTATTACTCATTTACAGTTTTTGGATGATACCATTTTACTTGGTAATCCTATTGTGGCAAAGGCAATTAAATTTAAAAGAATATTAGACCTCTATGAACGTGCCTCTCACTAAAATATCAATTTGGACAAGAGCAAGATCTTCTTCATTAACACTAAAGTAGCTCTCTAGAGAAGGGTGGCTAGAGTGATAGGGTGTCCTATGTCAACCCTACCTTCTTCTTACCTTGGTATGCCTATGTTCGTGGGAACTTGTAAGGCACCTCTTTGGAATGGTTTGGTTGATAGGTTTCAATCCAAACTTGCAGGATGGAAAGGTAATCTCTTGTCTCAAGCAGGTAAAGTGTTTTTGGTTAAGAGTATTTTGCGGACTATCCCCAAAATATCTTCTCTCCATTTTCAATATCCCTACTAAAGTTTCAAAAATCATAGAAGGAATTCAAAACCATTTCTTATGATTAGGATCTAAAGAGAGGAGGAGGATTCATCTTGTAGCGTGGGAAAAAATATGCCATCAAAAGAAGTATGGTGGCCTTGGTCTGAGGAGACTCAACTTAGTTAATAGTGCTATGGCAGCCACAGTGGGATGGATTTTTCTAAGGGATGGTCAGACTCTTTGGATAAGGATTCTTAAAGAAAAATATCTTGACATCCAGGAGGATACCATATTTCTCACAATTCAGGACCCTTGTCGTGGCTCTTCTTTATGGAACCACTTGGTGGAGGCTAGGGAGGACTTATGGAAGGGTGTAAAATGACGTGTTGGATATGGGGCCTCTATAAGGTTTTGGGAAAATGCCTGGTTAGATGACAACCCTTTAGCCAACAATGATATTTTCTCTAATCTGAAAGAGGATCTAGAAGATAGATATGGTAAAAAGGTTTGTGATTACATGACTTTATTGGATAGCCAGTTGAGCTGGAAATGTTTAGAGGTAGACCTTGAGAATTTGGAGGCTTTAAACCTCATTAGAACTAAACTAAAGGCTTATTACTCAGGTGTTTCTACGTATAGAGACTCTGTGGTTTGGAGCATAACTAAGGATGAGGAATTCAACATGAAGACAACCTATGACCTTTTGAATTCTGTTGTAGATAATGGTTTCCCTTGGAATAGAATTTGGGGTAAGAAAACTATTCTTAAACTGGAGATTTTCCTTTGGGAAGCAGTCCTGAATAAGATCCTAACAGTGGATAATCTTAAGAAGAGAGGTTTTCAGTTTCCTAATAGATGTAGTTTATGTGAAAAGGTAGAAGAATCAGTGGAACACATCTTCTTGGAATGTCCCTATGCTCTAAATATTTTCCATTCCCTCATCAACAGGATGGGCATCTCTTGGGTGATGCCTTTTAATATGGTTTTGTGGTTACAACAATGGGTGAACCCATTTTTCAGTCCTCGTCGTAATGTAATTTGGAACCTGGTTCCATTTCATTTTGTGTAGGGAGTTTGGTTAGAGAGGAACGTGAGAATTTTTAGAGGGAAAAAAGGTCTGCAATAAGAAGTTTTGGAAGTGTCACCCACTTTTTAGGGGAGAATGTTAAATCTATCAAGTACCCTATCAAGCCAAAAAATATTGAAGAGACTATGATAGCTAAGGCATGGAATTTTGAACCTATTAGTGGTGGAGAGGCAAATTTTCAGGTTATAATTGATGTAAAATGGTCTATGAGGACTTAGAAAAGTTCACAATGAAGGACTGTAGCTAATTGAGGTCTAGGATCCCCCCTGAGGTGGTCTATGAGGACTTAGAAAAGTTCACAATGAAGGACTGCAGCTAATTGAGGTCTAGGATGGATACTGTTTGTCTTGTGTCTAGGAGATCTCTGTCTATTTACCTTTGGTAGCTATGTAATTGATGGACTGAATTTGTGTTGTAAACAGGTTCAAACCCTTTCAAAATCTCGTTTTTACCTTAATAAAAAAATAATTTTGGAATAGCTCAACATTTTGGTTTTTTTTTCCCGAAAGGTTCGAGGTTTAAACCCATGCATGTGTAGGGTTGTGTGTTAATCCCCCGTTGATAAGTATAACTCTCTCACAAAAAATCATAGTTGAGAAAAAACTACCATATCGTAAAGGTTTATCACATTACATAAATAAATAAAAAATCTATTATAAATCAAAAGCCTTAAAAATACATTTTCAAACTAAAAACGTCCACTGAGAGGTCTAATTCCAGGCTCGCTTCCTACCCACAACTTTCAAATCGGATGAAAACAACCAACTCGTAATAAAGCTGCATCTCAATTTAATCCTTACGTTACATTTTGTTCACAAAGAGTGGTCCATATTCATGTCAACAACTCTAACATTAACACGCACACTTTCTAAGAGGGATGTGTATTAGCTATTACACAACTGGACAACATTAAATGCCGTACCACTTTTGCATAATTTTAAGCAACAACTAATGCACTTCGCCAATATTTAATTCTACGTGACTTAAATTCACCTCACATAAATATGTAAGTCAATTGGTATTGTTCGGTATCATAAATCGCCTTCATGGTTCCACCTGCCAACTGATAAATGGATCTCTTCCACCTTCCGCTTACCGTGGCCAGAGCTTGGACACCACCGTTTGAATTTTCAAAAGACATTTTTGATTGATGAAAGCATCATGAAAATTAATGCGAGTTACACAAATCGCAATCGACTGCCACAAGATCCCCGGGGAAATTCTGTCAACCCATGTGAGCCTCTCTGAGGGGTTGATTATGGATTCTCAGCTAGTCAATGTCATCGTTCATCTTGTTCTCTTGTATCTACTTTAAACGACTGCGACGCGTAGACTACAATGTCCCACATAATCCTGTGAGCACTGTTGTGCGTACATACACCTGGCCTGTCTCAAGAATCCTTCAAATTTGGGATAATAGTTTATTTAATTAGTTAAAACTTGTGTATATATTTATTTGATCCAAAGTCCCACATAACATATAAAAAATTTCCAGTTTCAACCTCATTCAATTTTCAGACCTAACCTTATGACATTGCAGTTGACCCAGTGAAATTAGCTTCTGCCAAATGGTTTTATTTAGTACAGAGCTTTCAATGCTTAAGAAGAAGTTCTGATAGTTTACTACTATATTTAGCCATAATTCTCTGAATACCATCGTTCGAAGTCGATTGAACCAATCTCAGAGACAAGAATGGCTATGTACGTAGCGTCATTTGTGGGCTCGTTGATAATTTTCTGCTACGGTTGTGTTCTGAAAGGTGCAGCAGCGCCTGCATACTTTGTGTTTGGAGATTCGCTGGTGGACAGTGGCAATAACAACCACATTTCCACCACTGCTAGAGCTGACAGTTACCCATACGGAATCGATTATCCCACTCATCGACCCACTGGACGATTTTCTAACGGATACAACATAGCTGATTTTATCAGTAAGTGGAAAGGGCTTAGTAAATTAAATGCTTATATCCTATACTACATGCTACATTGTGGATGTCAGTAAATAAATTTTGTCTGAATTGCAGGCAAGAAGCTGGGAGCTGAACCCGTGCTACCTTATTTGGATCCTAACCTTAAGGGCAATGCACTCCTCAGAGGAGCCAATTTCGCTTCTGCAGGCGTTGGGATTCTCAACGACACAGGAGTTCAATTTGTATGAATGATTTATAGGATTATTGCTTGAATAAATTTCTATAAAATTTCAATAACATTTTTTGTTTTTTCATAATATTTGGTCGCATGTTCTTTTTTCTCACTAATAGTATTTATTTGCATACTATTTTCAGTAAGCATTTTCTCCGCCTAATAATTAATGATTTCGCTTAAAAACTTTTTTAGATCCAATTGTTGCTGCAAACATCTTTTTAGCCGACCTTTGAAATTTAGGTATAATATTTTTTCAAGTTATACTTCTTGTAGATTGAATTCAGGTCATATCACATATAATACAAATAACATTTTTACCAATAAATATTATATTAATTTTAATTTTTTAAATAGAACTCATACAAAAAATCATATAGATCTGATAACAAATCATGCTGTTTTTTAAAATATATTCAAGAATAATCTCTGCGTAAATTGAGGATTTCTGCAACGCAGGCGAACATTATAAGGATGCCTCAGCAGTTCCAGTATTTCGTAGATTATCAAAATAGGGTGGCACAGATGATGGGACTTTCCCAGACCCAGAAACTCGTAGCGGAGGCGCTTGTGTCGATTACTCTTGGGGGAAATGATTACGTGAATAATTATTATCTCACTCCTGTTTCATTGAGAGCACTGCAATTTAACTTGCAGGGTTACACTCAGTTCATAATTTCCGAGTATCATAAATATCTCAGCGTAAATTTCTAATTTCTGGACTTTGATCGCTAAGTTCCATCTCAATCTGAATTGTATATACTCGGTTTTTGCATGGGAAGTTTTTATCTCAAGATATTGATATAATTTTATTGGTGCAGAGACTGTATACGTTAGGAGCTCGGAATGTGCTGGTGACGTCGACGGGCCCAATGGGTTGTGCGCCAGCAGAGCGGGCGACGAGGGGCCGCAATGGCCAATGCGCCGCAGAGCTTCAGCAGGCGGCTTCGCTTTTTAACTCACAGCTGAGATCTGTTATAAATCAACTCAATAGCGAGGTTTCTGCTAACGTCTACACGTTTGCCGACTCCGCTTCAATATTTAGCAAACCTCAAGCATATGGTAACAGTTTAGGTTAATTTTATTTGTGTTATGATAAATTGGAATGCTCGTAATCCAAATCTAAGGGCATTTGGGATGTCTGGTTTTTTCAGGTTTTAAGAATGTGGTAGACGCATGCTGTGGACAGGGAAGTTATAATGGAATAGGGCTGTGCACTCGGGTGTCAAACTTGTGTCCAAACAGGGACTTGTATCTGTTTTGGGACAACTACCATCCTAGCGAGAAGGCGAATAAGATCATCGTGGACGAAATTTTTCATGGATCATCCTCTGTCATGAGCCCTATCAACCTTACACAGATGATGAAACTTCAGAACTGAAGGGGTGACTGACTGCCACCTCAGCAACTTTATATTAATTGACTTTTTTATTTTAATTTATTGAAAGTTGTGTGTGAGTTGTGGTCTTGGACTTAGATTTTGTCCCCTTGAAATGGTTTGCTGCTACACGTATACCATTTACTCTTCGGTATAATGTACTCCAATAAAGTCCAAACCTCTAGTGGTTTGTTGCATAATATCTCTTCGTCAATAGAAGATAAATTTGGAAATCATAAATAAAATAATGGTTGTGGCCATGGTTTAAGTGAGAGAGATGGTTTGTATTTAAGACTATGGAGCGAGAATTTTTTTTATGAAGACAAAAACTATTAAAATTGTTAAATAAAACCTTTTTATCTTATCAAATGAAAAAAGTCTTCATAGTTCACTTGAGTAAATATTAGATGAAGAATGCAAGTGATGATGATTAGAATGTGCAAGTTTAAATTCAAAAGGAATTAAAGATATGAAAGATGAGGAAAATTAAAAAAAAAAAAAAAAGATGGAATAGGTAATTTTAATCTATGTAAATCGTTTTTATTTTTCTCAAACATTAGAAAGCATTGTCTTGTAATAAAAATGAAAGTAGTATAGAGTTTAGTATTTCAAGAGCAATGTAATAATGAGAGGAGTATCAAGATATTCATTGTGATTTAGGGTTTTTATGGAGGATGACCTTTGCACTTTGGGGTTTCCAAGGTAACATAAGGAAGAAAGTGTGTTTGAGGTTATTCCTTGCACTTCAAGTTCTCTAGAGTAGTATAAGCCTATGGACGATAAGTCACATTATGAATAGTCAAGAAAAATAGATCAAATTAATGAGGATGAAAGTATTGGTGGAAATAAAATGAGGAGAGGAATACCTTTAAAGGAAGAACAAAGAAAAGAGAAACAAGGTATTACAACTTCCAACAAGAAGTGAGGCCAAGCTCACAAATAAGAATTAAATGCAATGATAAATGTGGTACTTTGGAATCTTAGTGATATGACTTTGTCCCTTCAAATAAAGTTATCAAAGAATTAATAAATCTTGAGTTTATTTTAATATAAGAAATAAAAATAGTGAGTAATGTAAAAATGCATTAAAATATATTTGGAAGACGAGGGTATTATTTTACAATTTCGGTTAGTATAAGTATCAAGAGGTATCCTAACAATATAGGACATGCAATTGGGATGGAAAACTACTTAAAAAAAAATCACTAATTGGGTTAGTCTTTTTTCATAGGAAAGAGAAAAATTACAAAGTTGGAGTCATAAATGTATAGGGATTCAACTATAGTTACTCTTTATGATAGATGTTGGAAAGACCTCAGTTTATTTATATTAAATTCAATGATGATTCATTATTATGGTATATGGATTCTTGGGGGACTTCAACATAATTTTATCTCCTTTAAACAAGCAGGATGGTACTCCTAGATGGTCTAAACCAACAGAGGATTTCTTTCTTTTGTTAATTTAAATGACCTTTTGAATGTGATTGCTTCAATCTTTCAATATACATGGGATAATAAACATATTGGAAAAACTTATATAGCAAAAATATTAGATAGGTTTTTGTTATCTATTACATGTTTTCAAAAAGAGGGTTCTACCTTTTATTGTGGCAGATCAACAATGTGGTTTTGTTAAAAATCAACAAATTTTGAATAGCATAATTACCATTCATGAGGTTATTCATTCTATAGAGCAATAAGAGGGTTGGTATGCTTCTGAAGTTAGATATGAAAAAATCTTATGATCGAGTTTATTGGGACTTCTTGACCAAAGTCCTATTGAGATTTGGCTTTCAAAATAAATAGGTGGGGTTGATTAAAAAAGTTTTTTTTATCTACTATGTTTTTAGTCTTAGTAAATGGAGTCCCTACTAGCTACTTCAAAAGTGTATATGGTATTTTTCAAGGGGATCCATTATCACCATATCTTTTTATTATTATTGCAGAGGAACTAGGAAGATCTATTTCAAAGGTTGTAAAAAGTGGGTGAGTAGATGGTTTCAAACCAACCTCGACATCGGACCCTATTTCTCATAAATAGTTTGTTGATGATACTTTGTTGATCTCCTACTCCTTTGTCCCTCAAGCTAAGGAGTTAAAAATATTTTAGTGTCCTATGAAGAAGTTGTTGGTAAAAAATTGAACTTAAAAACTAAAGTTTATTTTATCAACACCTCGGTTAGAAGAAAAATAAATATCGCAAGGATCTTTGGGTGTGACATTGGAGAACTCCCAACTATGTATTTGGGTGTGCTTATGTTCAAAGGCAGGATGGAGTCACATCTTTGAAATCCAGTTCTAGATAGACTAGCAAAATAATTAACAGGTTGGAGAGGAAGTCTTTTCATCCATGTAGGTAAAGCTTAGCTTGTGAAGTCTTCTTTACAAAGTATTCCAATTTATTTTATCCCTTTTCAATATTCCAACTAAAATAAGGATTAAAATGGCGCAAATTCAAATATCCTTTCTTTGGTCTAGACTAGAAGATAGAACGCGCTTTGTCTTGGTTTCTTGGGATCAAATATATTTTTCTAAAGATGTGGGAGGGTTGGGCTTTAGAAGGGTAAAATAGATGAATGAAGCCTTGATGAAAAATATAGGATGGAAATTATTGAAAAATTATTAGCTTGAGTGGGTTAAGATCCTCAAATCCAAGTATTTATGAAATGGAAAAAAATTATACTCCAATGACTTGCTAGTCGGATCTTCCTTTTGGAACAGTCTTGTGGATATTAGACATTTGTTATGTAAAGGGTTTCATTGGCATATTGGAGATGGCAATCCGATGAACTTTTGGAAAGATTGTTGGCTAAAGGACATTCCTCTCTTAAAGGACTCAAAGGTAAGTTCCTTGGAACCTGCACTGTCCCTCCATTTTGGTATCAAAATTGTTGATTATATAACAATCAAAAGTAGTAAAAATTATAGAAAGATTTATCTGCTCCATATTTAGACCCAAAATTGGTTGGCCATATTAAAAATCTGAAAATATGGCTTTATTTGTATCCTCTACTATCCTCCTTTTTCAGATATTTGATCATTTGGAAGGAGGAAAATAATGAAAAATACTTTTTAAATTTCGGATACCATATGCTTGAGATAGAAGGTAGAAGTTGGTTTCCAATGAGAAAAATTTGGATTAAAGGGCTCATCCCTAAAATAGCTTTCTTCTTATGGTTGGTGGCTCAAAATAGAATATTAATTATTCATAACTTACACAAAGAGGCATCCCTATTGTAAATAGATGTTATTTATGTGAACATAATTTGGAATTGGTTCATCATATTTTTCTCGAATGTTCCTTTGCTAGACAAATTTTAGAGAAGGTTTTGGAACCCTTTGATGTTCCTTGGGTCTTCCCAGCCACTATAGGATATTTATGTGTGCAATAGGATCCTCCTTTCAATAGTGGTAGATTGAAAGCTCTCTAGAGGTTTTATCTCCCTCATTTTCTTTGGGGAATTTGGAAGGAGAAAAATAACAAAGATTTTGAAAATAGGAAAATAGAGGCTTATGTGGTTGCTTTTCATATTCTCAATGTTGTTATGGAGAACTCTCAAACCTTATCCTTTCCTGAGGTAGCTAAAAGTAGACTCGAGGAAGCCATTGCCATTCATTGTAATTTGAAACCTTTAATCTGTGTGAATCTGTTGAGGTATTTAAGGTTGAAATTTAATTAGGAATCCCCTCTATATGTGTGGATCAAATTTAATGTGGATGGTGTTGTGAAATGGAACCTAGGGTGTGCTGGTGCAAGTGGATTTTTTAGGGATTCTAGGGGGATGGTTGTGCAAAGCCTTTTTTCAACCTCTATCCATCCAGTTCAACCATTTCATTAAGGCTCAAGCCTTTTCAAAATGGGCTAAGTTAATAAAAGAAGAGTGTTATAGGACATTATTATGTAAGAGAACTCCCTAAACCTTATAAATATCTTGAAAGGAATATAGGAAGTTGGTTGGAGCACTGCAAATATGGTTGTGGGGATGAAAGAGATCTTGGAGTCTTATAACAACCTTTAGTTGAAGCATATTTATCGGGAGGGGAATAACATTGTAGATTTATTGACAAACATGGGGGTGGAGGCTCAGGATATTATTATATGGGAAGATAATATTCCAATTCAAGTTATTGAATTTGTGGCTAAGAAGAAACCAAAGTAGTCCAATGATGTTTACTTTTCAATTGGAAGAAATAAAAATTTGGGGATAAACTCTTAGGGTAGATTGTTATGGATGACCCAGTCTATATGTGGCAGACTATTATGTATGCAAAATCAATTGTTGTCTAGTTATTCTTGTTATCGGTGATGTATTTTATATGTTTCTTATCAGGTACTTTAGATTGGTTCTTTATGATTGTTAATTGTTCAGATGGACTTGGCACCTTCTTTTATTCATATTTTATGATTTGTTTGTAAGGAAGTTTATGTAAAAGGAACGAGGCCCTTTCAATCCCCTTCTTAACCTATTAATAAATAAAAAGCACATTTTGAGTAGGATCCTATAATAAACCCATTCTATTTAGATATCATCTACTAGATAATGTTCATCCATAACCAATTCTATTTCAATTTATGGGGCTTCAAGATATTTATTTCTTTTAAATGGTTATGTTATGGTAGTATGAAGCAAATTTTAAAGGATCAATATCTATAGGTTCATTTAAAAGATGAAATAATAAATGTTAAATATTTTGGCTATAGACTTAAAATACAAAGGAAATTAAATCTAAACTTAGCAATTTTTAAAAGGTAGTAGAAATCAATAGAATGAACAAATATACTTATGATATGAATAAAAAGAGAGGGAATTGGTAATGAAGAACTAAGAATTTGCATTTCAAAATTTTCTATAAATAGATAATTACATCACCTCTTGGGGACCCTTTCATAAGACATTGAATATGATCGTATTTACTGCAATTTCAAATAATCCTATCTGATTTTTCAGATATTACACATGGAGGTCTAACTTTTAAACATATATCAAACTTATCAAAATTTGGACTATAATTTTAACATGAAACTGTATGCTATCCATGTAAAACCATCACATTAATATTATATAAAATATTAATCCCTATCATTCCTCCCCACAATAGAAGCATTAGACTCCAATGTGTAAAAAAGGGAAGGAAAACCATGAACCATTTTGTAGTGAGACACTGAGAAGGAGGAAGAGGTAGGGTTACACATAAGGAGTCGGACCCAAAATGTAATTATAAAAAAGGGTGAATCAGTTTTGAAATGCAGGCAAATCTTGGTCAAATTCATGTAGGATTTATGGTGAATTACCTTTATTTTTCACCAAAAATTATAAAACTATGGTAAATTTCTGGTTCAAACTCTGGTTTGATTGCATAAGACCAGTTGCAAAACCAAGTCCGATCGTAGAACAGTTGCAAAACAAGGTTCAACCTTAAATCAATTGCAAAACCAGGTCTGACCTTAAACCGTTTACAAAACAAGATCCAGTCATAAATTGATTACAAAACAAGGTTTGGTCATAGACCAATTGTAAAACTAGGTCCATTCATATCCTAGTTGTAAAACCAGGTTCAACCGTAGTCCGATTGCAAAACCAGATCTAATCGTAGATCAGGTGCAAATTAAGGTTTGATCTTTTCCTAGTTGTAAAACCAGGTTTGGTTGTGTACCGGTTGTAAAACCAGGTTCAATAATGTCTAATTGTAAAACTAGGTTTGATCGTAGTCTGATTGTAAAACCAAATCCGATCGTAGACTAGTTGCAAAACCAGGTCCAATCATAGATTTATTGCAAATCAAGGTCTTACCTTATTTCAATTGTAAAATCAAGTTCAATCGTAGATTGGTTGTAAAACCAATTCCGATTGTAGTCCAATTGCAAAACCATAAATTGTAGTCCGATTGTAGTCCGATTGTAGACAGTTTACAAAACAAGATCCAGTCATAAATTGATTACAAAACAAGGTTTGGTCATAGACCAATTGTAAAACTAGGTCCATTCATATCCTAGTTGTAAAACCAGGTTCAACCGTAGTCCGATTGCAAAACTAGATCTAATCGTAGATCAGGTGCAAATTAAGGTTTGATCGTTTCCTAGTTGTAAAACCAGGTTTGGTTGTGTACTGGTTGTAAAACCAAGTTCAATAATGTCTAATTGTAAAACTAGGTTTGATCGTAGTCTGATTGTAAAACCAAATCCGATCGTAGACTAGTTGCAAAACCAGGTCCAATCATAGATTTATTGCAAATCAAGGTCTTACCTTATTTCAATTGCAAAATCAAGTTCAATCGTAGATCAGTTGCAAAACCAATTTCGATTATAGTCCAATTTCAAAACCATAAATTGTAGTCCGATTGTAGACCGTTTACAAAACAAGATCCAGTCATAAATTGATTACAAAACAAGGTTTGGTCATAGACCAATTGTAAAACTAAGTCCATTCATATCCTAGTTGTAAAACCAGGTTCAACCGTAGTCCAATTGCAAAACCAAATCTAATCGTAGATCAGGTGCAAATTAAGGTTTGATCGTTTCCTAGTTGTAAAACTAGGTTTGGTTGTGTACTGGTTGTAAAACCAGGTTCAATAATTGTCTAATTGTAAAACTAGGTTTGATCGTAGTCTGATTGTAAAACCAAATCTGATCGTAAACTAGTTGCAAAACCAAGTCCAATCATAGATTGATTGCAAATCAAGGTCTTACCTTATTTCAATTGCAAAATCAAGTTCAATCGTAGATCGGTTGCAAAACCAATTTCGATTGTAGTCAATATCAAAACTAGGTTCGATATAAAATCAATTGTAAATCAAGGTCTAATCATAGAATGGTTGCCAAACAAGGTTCAATCATAGATCTATTGCAAAACTAGGTCTAACCGTAGATCGGTTGCAAAAAATATTTGATTTCAGGTCGGTTGCACCAAGGTTTACACGAACATGTATCACACGATCGATTAGCCCATATGCATATCGAATAAAATGTTGCCACGTGTCCACCCCTATCAATTGTGTCTATAAAAAGGCATCGACAGTTGTTTTTTAGGATTTTCCTTCTACACAAGATCAATGCAAACCCTTACATCCCCAAGTGACCATTACGCTACACCTTTCTAGAGTGAACTTTCCCTTGCTTCCAAAACTTGCTACAATGGCCAACACTTCCACAATATCTCTAAAATTACATTCAAAAACCTAAATTGTATCAAAATTTTAGACCTATTAACCACTCCTGGTTATAATATTTCATGGATCATTGACTTAGGTTTACAACCTCTGATTTCTATGCCACATTTTAGAACAAACAAATATGTATTGTATAGTATCATTGACAACTACAACAATGATCTTATGATCATCACTCTAATAATACATAATATAAAAATGTACTTCACCATCAAACCCTTTGACATCTAGAGATTTATAGGACTTTCCCACAAGGGTTTTGCTCTCATTTCACTAAAGTTTGTGGTCACTGTTGATGATAAGACTTACCTAGAGAAACTTTGATCTCTCTTCCAAATTTTTATCATGTATAATTCTCGTGACTCTATTCTCTTTAAGTTCACAATTTAAAAAATTTTATTTGTCATCTAATTTGTTTTTTTACAACTTCTATGGCTAACTCGAGAAGGGGGTTAATGAATACCTCTGTTACAAACTCAGATTTATGGGCAATTCTTGAGTTCTTTCAAGGAAGGTTGTTTCTACATGGAAGAACAAAGATTACATTCTGAGCATTTTTCTATGTAGTTCATTATCTTAACCACACAAAATTTGATTTATGTACATACTTTTTTTATTGCATCAAAATAGAGATCCATGCAATTCAAACAATAAATGGAACCACAATGGCCACAGTAAATTATATTTTAGCTCTTTATTATGATTTTTCATAATTTGTAGGATACTGGTGTACCAATTGTAGTGCACTCAACCCTGCAAGCCATTGCCATGGCACCCCAAGAGCTTAAGGTAATTATTCCATTTTTTGCCATAACATAATATTTTATATTTTAGCATGTTTTCATATTGTAACTTTTTATTTGCACCTAAATGCATTGTAAGGAAGCCGCCACTCATACAAAATAGGATACTACTGTTATGGATCACATGCCAGAGGCCACTGGTGACTCAGAAGACATAGAGTCTAAAGCATCACCACTGCATAGGCCTCATAAATGTCCAAGCGTAGATCCTTGTAGAGTTTCTCATAAAAATGTTTTGCAATGTGAATCCAGTGAGAACACACCAATGATAGGTAAGTTTACTATTTCGAGTTTCTTGATTCATTTCCATTACTACTTAGTTCAAATTATAATAATTTTTTTTTCTTTTTTCGTATGTTTTTAGTGTTACACCCCACCCCCCTCACAACCGCACCGATTTGCCTTCACAAGGTGGAGGGCAGCAATAGATGTCAATGTCGAGTAAGTGTTTTTTAAATAATATGTATTAATTTTAACCAATTTTATTTTCTTTTAACAAGATCTTATTATTTAGGTGCCTCCCCACTACATACTCAAAGAAGGCAACAAATGATGTTTCCACCACCACCACCTCCAGCATGACAACAATTAATGAGAGGTCAAATGGGTGGAAAACAACTTGTTGGTGCGAGATCGCGAGGGGCACCATCACAGATAGCTTCTCAGGGTACATTTCCATATATAACATTTTCAATAGGTTATTGAATTCAAGAAATTTTGAGCTCAAATTTAGATAATCCTCCTTTAGAGGATGATTATCTTTTATAGGGCAACATCAAAGAATTTAAAGCAGCAAATGTGATTCAAGAACAACAGACACCACCACTATCACTTGAAGTTCATCAAACCACATTTTTGCCTTTTGAAAGCAACTCTGGTCCTCAAACTGAGGATGAAAAAGTTAATTTTTAAGAAAATAATAATAATAATAATAAAGGTTTGATAATTTTTAGGCAATGATCAAATATAATTTGCTTCACAATGTAGAGGAAATCAAGAATTGGAAATTTTGGGTAAAGGTCCTTATAAAGGAGTTAAATGCCCGATATAAAATTTTTGCTAAAAACCAAGAAATGTTTTCTCTGGTTCAAAACAAACCATAAAATCTTGGTGGTCTATTACATCAAGCTAAATCAGGCTCAGTAAATGTTTTTTTTTATGAAATTTTAAATATTATGTTGAATAGATTGGAAAGCCTAAATGCAGAAGCCCAAGCATATTATAATCAATGGACTCCTAATAAAAATAAATTTGTAGTCGTTAAGGCTTCAAGGGATGCGACTAAGGTGAGATTTTAGTTTTAGTAAATTTTATGGTTATATTTTTTCATATAACTCTCAACTAACTATTGATAATTTAAAGAAACAAGTTGTAAGCATGAATGTTAATATCCAGGATGCAAAGAAATCACTCCAAGTAGCAATAACAATGAAGGAGACCTTGCAAGCCAAGATCAAAGACAATAATTATTTAAGAAATATTATAAAGGAGCACAATATGGATCCATATATCTTGCTTAAGAAGAAGCGTGAAGAAAATATTCATTTAGTGCAAGAGGATCCAACCAGAGAGGAAAGAGCATTGGTGGGCAGCATAGAGAAAGCAAAGGATGATCTCATGAGATCTGGAGCACTATCAGTACCAGACCAGGTTGTTGGCATAGGATAAAAGGGAAAGAAACCTAAAACTTCAAGAGCATCTGAAGCTCAAGGTGATCCAGATACATAAGGAGCAACAGAATCTCTCTTTGAGCCCCCATCTAAAACTTAAGATATTGTAGATTGTTTCATAGTTGACAATAAATTTTGTTGTATTGTTGTCCATAATTTGAATATTGTAAAAGCTTTTGTGTCTTCTATCATTTAATGGTTGTTTCGATTTATATTATTGTTCTGCATTTAAATTTAGAATGATTCAACTATTGTAATTTCAAATAATAAATGAAATATTACTATGATATAACTCACTTGTGCTAATACATAAATATCAATACATCAATACTACTTCACATCTTCGAGCTTTTTGATCCTTTGGTTTACCTCATGTTTGGTGGTTTATTTGGAAGGAGAGGAATTCCAGAGCCTTTAAAAATATCTCCCATCTGGTTGAGTTTGTGGTACTTCATGTTGTTGCTGCCATTATTGAGAATGTGGATGCAATTTCTTTAGATAAGGTCACTTCCTTTGGGGAGTTGGCGGTGGAGTTGGCTCTTGGATTTAGAGATTATTCCCCTAAACATTGCCCTGAAGCTCCTACTAGACATACTACTATTTGGAAACCTCCTCCTCCTGGTTGGTTGAAGCTAAATTTTTATGGAGCTTCTAAAGGGAATCCGAGACCAACCAATACAGGGGGATTGGTTAGAGACTCTAACGGGAGGATTTTATTAGCTTTCACTAAAAATTTAGATCATCAGACCAGTCATTTTCTGGAGGTACAAGCTCTCTTTTAAGGGGTTTTTCAATTAGAAATTTTGAATGGCAGGAAGGTAATTATTGAAGGGAATTCCATCAATACCATTAATATACTCAAAGGTGTCCAATTCACTTCTTAGATGATCAAAAACAAACTTGTTGAAATCCAAAGGCAAATTTCAACACGCAAAGCAGTTGAGATTAAGCTTGTTTATAGAGAGGGAAATAGATAAATATATTTTTTAGCAAACTTAGGAATTTTGCAAGAAAGATGTAAAATTTGGTAGGAGGATTTCCCAGATGGATTTAATCAAATAGACAATGAAATATTGAGGATATAATATGTGTTTTCAAATAGATCTGATCTACGATAGTAGAGATTGCATAGGATAATTTGTTGTTTGTCTTGCTTGGCTATTATGTAGCTTTGTTGTTTGTCTATTTTGTGGATCCTTTTTGGTTTGCTATGTTGATATATTTATTTCTTGTTTTCAACTGGTTGTTGATCCACTCTTGTAAAATGTTTGGACACCTTTCAAAACCCCTTCATCCATCTTATCAAAAAAAATACTATAACATAAAACCCAAGTTTTTAAGAATGAACACAGTTGGGACTATAAAGCCTACTATATAAAACATATAATTTGACAAATATCGCTCTGATATAAATCATAAAATTAAAATTTAGGTAGCTGAAGCAATGTTGTGATAACAAGTAAAATCAAATTTATCAATGAAATTGATAACAAATACTATCAAATTTATCAATGTTGTGAAATCTTGGAAAATTTACAATTCAGGTATCTGAAACAAACACTTATTAGCTTATCTAGAACCATCACTGATAAGCATTGTGATAACAAGTAAAATCAAATTTATCAATGAAATTGATAACAAAGAAAGTCAAATTTATCAATGTTGTGAAATCTTGGAAAAATTACAATTTAGGTATTTGAAACAAAACCTTATCAACTTATCCAAAATCATTGTTAAGCATAGAAAAAATTTGTCTCCATAATTTGATCATTGCCACCATCATAATCCTCATTATCATATGTATTAGTGATATACCTTCTATTTGCTAGTGATTTCTAGTATGTTAATGCTCTATCATAGGGAAACTTGTTCAGCTCATACGATGACACTTAAATTCTTAAACAATTATCCAATTTTTTATCTAGCCTATTACGGTGTTTATATTTCACAAAATATAGTGCACTAAAAACCCTCTCATCTTCCATAGATCCCAAAATCACTATTTGACATAATTCATGTAAACAAAAATATTCACTCTTTGTATCTTGTAAGACACTACTTCGATCCATTTTTTTCCACAAACGTGTAATGGAACCAAACTCATGATAGTTACTCAAAAGTGACATTTTTTCAACCATTTTCATTCCAAAATGCGATGTTTGTTGTTTTAAAAGTTATTTTTTGAGAATACCTTTGATTTCAATACCATTGACTTCTACACTTCTACAAACATGTTTAGAAAGTGTACCCATATATTTAATAAACTATTCATGTGTAGATTTGTAGCCATTACAAGGACCCCAAAACATAGGGTTAACCACACCCATGGCCTCAAGAAACTCATCTCTTTGAAACCGATCTCTTATTTCTCTTGTCAATGAATCTGCTATTTTAATCAATTTAATCTTAGTATTTTGTAAAACTACTTCAAATCCATTTCATGTTATGGGAATTTGTTCAACATCATTTATAACTATATTTAATCACCTTTCAAAATAATAAAGAAGTATCATCCTTTCATGAACACTAATATAAAGATGATCATTGATGTCAAACTTCAAAAAGCTTTTTGGATCATTCATGTTAGTTAGTGTTTTCCACATATCAAACAAAGGATCTGTAAAATTTCCTTCTGATACATATATTTTGTCAATATACATACATATTTATTTTCTTATCCTCATGAAATCAATAATATAGATGGATCTTTCTTGTGCATGTTTAATCAATCTATTCATTTCTTGCAATATTGGAATAATACTACATAATGTTAGAAGTGTTTCTAATTTAGATAAAGGGTATAAAAAATAGTTTGCCTTATCAATTGCCCTACGATTTTTATACATAAACCCCATTAAATATTTATATTCTATAAAAACTTTGTATGCAGGTTGGTACACTAGGGAGCACACACCCATAGCGGGTAACACTCCATTTATGCTTGTTCTCTTTAGCAAGCACTACACCTTCACATGATAGCTTCATATCCACTCGTGATAACTACACCTATAGTGGATTTCTCTCCATCCTCGGCCATTTGCAAGCATACATCCTCATAGGGTTTCACACCATCTTTTTTATTTTATTTTGCTTGGCTTATGTTTTTTTTATCACATTGATCTTTTGGTCTACGCTAATTAAAATGGTGTAATCTAAACATATTTTATCTTTTTTTTTATTTTTTGTTGACCTTCTTCTTTTTCTTCCCTTTCTTCTCTTTATTTTACTTATTTTCTTCTCTTGTGCCAAGTTTATGTCATGTTCATACGAGGCGTGAATTTGCTTTATGATGAATTCACAATCAAGTTTTATGGGGCATGAATTTGGTTGGAGCATTATTTTTTTTCTTTCTTCTTTTTCCTTCTTCCATCACCATTTTATACTTCCATCTAGTATTCTAATCATTTTTCATTCGTTAAGTTCATTCATTATGCATTCATTAGTTAAGATCATCATGCATTTGTTCATCACGTTCATTCCTTATGTATTTCTATTTTTATTCCTTTCATCCATTCATGCATAATAAAAATAAACACATTAAATTAGGAATCACATAATCATACATAAAGCAACATTATATATTACTTGATAAATATAACACATGTTAGTTGATTTGGTGTGCCACAATATAATCTTGGCACACTTGACCATTCCCTAGCCTAGGGAAACATGCCACACTCAAAATTGCTATGTCATCCTAATCCTTGCCCTAGCGCTCTGAGCCCATATCCTTTGCTCCACATACTAAAGGTGGTCCTAGTGGGGACATGTTCATGGATTGTGAAATATTCTACATTCACGATTGTGATCAACCTAGTGATTGCAGGGAGATGGTGGAGCCACCCTCTAGTCTATTAGAACTTCCTGGAAGTATAGTGCCTAGTAGAAGGTCTCCCTCCATGCCAACACTTGTAGGTCCTCCCTCACCCTTTGTAGCTCCTCTTGTAGAAGATGGATCCCCTAGTCTTATTGGTCGCTAGTGATAATGACCACCCCCTCTACTTGGGCTTGTTTTTTATCTTTCTCTAGTTGACTCTTATCCTCCTAGAGGCATACCACCTTGGTCCTCATTACATCCCTCTATACCATCATCGTGTATTGCTCCACCCTCACCTAGTCATGCTTTAATATAATAATGTCCATAATTCCCTACAACCTCTCTATCCTCTTGGTATTGTCCTCTTGGAGAAGGTCCATATTCCTCTGCATGGCCACTATCCTGCCACTACCATTAAGGGGGTATCTCTTACTATTCTTCTTAACCCAAACTTCATCATTGTTGGGGCACCTCTTATTATCCCCTCTCCCCTTGTGCACCTAGGATAGTGATGGTAGTTATAACTACTGTCACCATCTCCATCCGAATCTACACCTATATGTAATCCAAAAAAAGACACCATGCACTAAAATAAAAATGTTTATTATATTGAAAATAGATCCTCGGTTACAATAAACCCCTTTGAAAAAGGATGTTTTATAATGCGAATGCTTAAAGAGGATGATCCCCTTTTACAATAAAAATATGGTACTGTGATATTCTTCCTGCTACACTCAATGTTGGAGGTGGATTTGTCGTGACTACCGTAATGAATTTGGATATTTGAATCTAGAACCTTCAAACCTGAAACCTGCACATATGCAAATAAACAAAGGAGTTTAGTAGCACCTGTCAAGATGAATCAAATGAAAATAACTAATGCATATGGAAAATTAATAATTAGTATTTCATACATGAATCAATTTTTAAGCATGACAATAGCATGCCTCTCCTCTAGATATCTCAATCTCTCTCGTTATATCTTTTCTCAAATGAGAGGGGGTATTTATAGCCTTTGAGGCAAGGTGAGAGGGGTGATGAGGTATCCCTAGGTTAGGCTAAACCAAGGTTAGGTCATGCATGCACCTAAGATTTAGTTGTGGAGGGGTGATCACATGGTGACCAGGGGTTTAGTGTAGGAAAGGGCTTGAGTGGCCAAGGGGGTTGCAAAGGGAAATATCCCTATTTAAGTGGTAAAAACCACTATTTTAGCCCTGAGGTTGCCTAAGGTGAGTCATATGGTCCAAAAGGGGTCGATTTAGGTAGTCTTCTCAATATGACATGATTTAGGTGTCTACAAATACCCCTTTTTGGGATGTGTTGTGTGAAAATACAATGCAAAGCAAAAATAGATGATCCTGAGTCAAATTGAGGGTTGATGATGTTCATGGATCTGATTAATGTTAGATGTCCCAATCATGGAAGGAATATTGTATTTTTGAATCATTGATTTTAACAAGTTGAGGAACTTGATTTTAATAAACCTTTCAGCCAAGGGTCGACATTCGTCTAGTCCATAAGGCCATGACCCTAGACATACCAAACAGGCAGAGGTTTGTCTATCCTATGATGTGTTTTTAATTTATGTTTTTGCTTGTTATCTGCCCCAAGAAAGAAGGGCATGATCGTATTTGATAATGATTCTTGAATGAATGTAACTTGCATGATTGAGTGTTTGATTATTGATTTCATTATGAATTCTGTGATGTATGACTACTCCCTCAAGCAACGAGTTGATAAGAAAATGATAAAATGATGAAAGTGATGAGTCGCTTGACCAAGATGACTTGATGTAGGTTTTCTAGGACCGTTACAAAATTTTAGAGGTGCATGTCCCATTATAACCTTGATTTGACCCATTTATTACTATTTTTGGTGAGTGATCTTATGGTAATTCACTCATCCTACCAAATTGCATGGATAACTAATCACTACAACCACCAGGTTTATAGAGTAAATCACTAGATACGAGATTCACTCAATTTTTTCATATTTTATGTGACCAAAGGGGTTAGGTGCCTTTGGAACCTTTTGATTGTGACCAAAATAATGTGAGTACCTTTGGAGCTTTTTGATGTTGACCAAAGGGCTTAAGTGCCTTTGGGGCTTTTGAATGGTGATTTGACCAAAGGGCTTAAGTGCCTTTGGGGCTTTTTGATGATGATTTGACCAAATGGTTTAAGTACCTTTGGGATTTTTGATGTCGACCAAAGGGCTTAAGTTCCTTTGGGGCTTTTGAATGGTGATTTGAACAAAGGCTTAAGTGCCTTTTGAGATTTTTGATGTGATAATTGATATGTATGCAAGGCAAAGGGCGCAACATTTTTAACCTAGCAAATTATGTGTTGTGATATGTATGCAAGACAAAGGGTGCAACCTTTGATAAAAAGGATGCAATATTTTGAACCTAGCAATTGATTTGATGTTTGATATGTATGTAAGGCAAAGGGTGCAACCTTTGATAAAAATGATGTAACATTTTGAACCTGGCAATTGATTTGATGTTTGATATGTATGCAAGGCAAAGGATGCAACCTTTGATAAAAATAACGTAACCTTTTAAACCTAGAAATTGATTGATGTTTATGTGATTGATTGGGGGAAGGTGTGATACCTTGAACATCCCCAAGGAGATTGATTGTTTGATTGATTATTGGGGAAAGGTTTGATACCTTGATTTCCCCAAGTTGTTGAAGATGATGCATGTATGTGAGATGAAAAAATGTAAAACAACCTAAATGTAAGCACCACATATGTATAAAAGTCATCAATCGAAATGTTAACCTTTTCACAAAAGTCATACATTTGAATGTCAACCATATGTAAGATGATAAAAATTTAGATGATGGATGAATGACTGGTAAGATGCTATAGGAGAACAACATGGTTTTCATGAAACTCAAACACCCTAGTTAACCAGTCAAAATATGCATATTGACTATACAAGACTTTGAAAGATAATATTTTGCAAGGAAGACCAAGATATCCAATATCCATGTGTGTGCATGTGATTTTCATTAATTATTCCTAAGACTACCCCATTGCCATGCAGGTTTCATTCAACCCATTTCTGTAATGAGGATCACCCTATGGTCATTATTATCCTTATGTTGGATGCAATTGGACTTGACTACTAGGCAATACAAGCCATAGAAAACTAGCTCAATCACAAGCTGATATCGGTCTGTACAAAATAAGGTCACTAATGTGATAGACATATCGACATGCGTAAGACTACCCCATTGCCAGGTGGGTTTAATTCAACCCATTTCTATAATGGAGATCATCCCATGATTTTTGGATAATGGAGGATTCTAGGGATTCAAGCTCATTATCCCCTTATTTTCTTTTGATTCCTTTGATTGGGGATTCTTGCTCAATTTTGGTGAGGAGCAAGGGGATTTATTTGCTTTAGTGGTGAAAACCACTTTTTACTTTTACTCCTATTTTTTGGGGGGGGAGGGGGATAGATGTTTTGGGACAATTTGAAGCAATTTAAGGCATTTTCATGACTTTTGATCACAAACAATAATTAAACACCAAAATTAATCCATGTTATCACAACATATGATGGACTAATAAAATGTATGCATGGATGAATTTTGTGGTGATTTTGTGGGGTTTTGCTAAGTTTTGAAGCCCTTTGAGTCCTTTTACAACATTATGGATTTAAATGCCAAATATCCCATACCAGTCTCTACCCCTGCCTCGATATCGTAAGAGTCTCAGCCCTTGCCCCGATCCATAATAGTATCAGTCCCTGCCTCGATCCGTAAGAGTCTCAACCCCTGCCTCGATCCGTAAGAGTCTCAGCCTCTGCCTCAATCCGTAAGAGTCTCATACCCTACCTCTCCTGCCTTGGCCCCATCCTTTGTCTCTCTCTACCCTACCTCAGTCCTAGCCTCTATCTCTCCCCTACCATAGTCTGGCACTTGTATCTCCCCTACCGCGGTCCTGTCTCTCCCCTACTTTGACCCCAGCACCTGGATTTCCCCTACCTTGGTCCCGGTACTTGTCTCTCCCCTACCACGGCCTTGGCACTTGCCTCTCCCCTGCCTTGGCCTTATATCTCCCCTACCTCGGCCCCAACACCTGCTTATTGTGATTACTCGCTGAGTCTTGTACGGAGGCAGGGGAGAGACAGGTTCCAGGATCAAGGTAGGGGAAAGGCATCATTGTCATAGTAGGTTTGGTTTATAGGATAGGAATTTTATAAATAATTATGGTTATTATTTTAAAATTTAATTTTATTATTATTATTTTATAATATTGATTTTTTATTATTGATTTTGATAATAATTTTTTTGTTTTTTTATTTTTATTTTTACAACAAAAAAATAAATATGTTTATTATAAATAGAATCACATTGTGAAATAATAATTAAAATATTATTTTTTTGAAGCACTATATTATAAAATATTGTTTTTTTATTATTTTGAAATTTAATTTAATTATTATTTTTTTATAATATTAATTTTTGTTATTGATTTTGATTTAAGAGCACTAAGGTATTCCATGCACTCATTTTGACAAACATACATACACACATTATAGTAAAAGAAACCTTGGAGAAATTTACATTTCTTTGCAAGAGAGGGTTTTATGACCAAAATCCTAATTGTGAGTGTGGTTTTGCACTTGGGAAAAATTACCACTCAACATTTTGGCGCTAGAAGGAGGGTTGATTTGGTTGTTTCCTTTTAGATGCTAACTTGTTCATGTTATTTGAAAGAGTGATTTTAAGGGAGTTATCTTGACTATGAGGTTTTGTGACTGTATTCATTAATTTATATCCCACATGGGATATGTGGGATTTGGGATATAAATTAAAAAAAGAAGTTACTACCTTAATTAAATGTGCGTGCCTCGATGGATATGGCAACCCTTACATCGATGATTGGTACCTTTCTCTTCAAACATGTGTACCTTGCATAGTTGGTATACGAAATGCATGTTGGATAATTTAGATCATTGTCATATTAGGCATAGTTGGTCTACAAAATACGTGTTGGAATTTGAAGAAGAGGTAGAAGTCTTGACAATAAGATATTTTACCAACTGTCACCAAAGCATACAAAATTTCGTAGACAATAAGGTTCGAACTCCAAATAAAAACAAAGGGGGAGCTTGTCCTTTTGTCAATTCTCAGCATCCTAGACCATGCGCATAATAGGATGAGCAAGGGAAACTTTTCACTTAAGGTGGCAAGGACTATGTTGTAGGATTGTCCTTCCTTATTCAAAATTGGATTTTAATGTGTGGATGTGTGTTGGTATTTTGAGATATGCAAGGTACGACCAAAGAAAAATCCTACCTTCTAAAAATAAGATAACTTTCTACACAATTTGAAAGTAAAACTAGGAATGGCTGAATGATCGAAAAACCCTAGTAAAAACCCCATAGCAACTTGTTGCTTGTGTTGAAAAATACAATTACTCGCAAAGAGAAATATGGATGATATGATATGTGAAATGTGGGGGCTTTCCCTATGATATTTTGTAAACTAAAAGGCGTGCGTAAAATAGTCAGTGGCCATATAAACATCATTGCTGATGTTCATATGGTATCTATCCTACCTTATGAAGACCCCTTAATAAGCAAAAGCTCATAAGAAAAACTACAAATGATGATGGTGGATAAGGCTAATTAAGATTTAGGACAATCATACAAGCATGGTGTTGCGGGCCAAACAAGGTGAATGGTTTCCTATTTTTGTCACATGCCCGTGCATTTAATTATCAACCCAGGGAGCTTCATAAACTTGCGAAGAGTCGGAATTAGGTTACTACAATACCACTGGAGGTGAATCTGCTAATCCTACGTTTGGGGGGTGTTCTTGAAATGGTTGTCAATCATTCCCGCACTCCTCAATAAATTACGTAAGAAGAACATAATTAAATCTACAGAAATAAATCATGTACACATTCCTAAAAATAAATCTACTGCAAATACTGGAACTAGCAAACTAATGAACGTTCTTATGAAAGCAATAAACTAATTAAAATAAATAAACAAAAAGGAAATGGGGAAGAAATACTGGCTTGGAGTGGGCCCAGGCTCCAGTAGCTTCTTCCCGATCGAACACGCGCTTTAGAACTTCTGGAACTTTAATATATTTATCAACGTATTACAATCTATCTTCTGTAACTCTAAATGGATCTTTATTAATTATTTCTATATATTTCTCAGAACGATCTGCGTGTGTTTATATAACACACCCGCAGAACTTCTATTATAGAAGTGGTTACAATAGTCGATTCTTCCCAGACTAAATTAGAACAGTCTGGCGAATGCAATCGACGTTTGGCATTCTGTTTTGATGGCGGCATGTTCGTTTTGGTTCGTGCTTTGCCTGGCATCAGTAAGACATTTTGATACGTTGGTGCTATCTCCAATTTAGCTTTGCATGATGCAGAGCTAGAACTGCACCAGCCGCTGCCGTCCACGTCGTTCAAATCTGGTCAACGGGCAAAGAATCAGTGGCGCCTTCCTTATGAGGAAGGTACCTTGTTATCACGGTGCCTTCTGGTTGTAGGGAGGCGCTTGCCTTCTATTAGCGCCTTCCGGCTGTGGGGAGGCGCTTGCCTTCTATTGGCACCTTTCGACTATGGGGAGGCGCTTGTCTTTGGTTGGCGCCTTTCGGTTGTAGGGAGGCGCTCGCATTCAGTTGGCGCCTTTCGACTGCAGGGAGGCGCTCGCATTCAGTTGGTGCCTTCCGACTGCAGGGAGGCGCTCGCATTCAGTTGGCGCCTTCCGACTGCAGGGAGGCGCTCGTATTCAGTTGGCGCCTTTCGACTACAGGGAGGCGCTCGTCTTTGGTTTGGTGCCTTTCGATTGCAGGGAGGCGCTTGTTCCCTTGGCGCCTTCCGGTTGCAGGGAGGCGCCTATGTTCTCTACATTGACCCCTGATGAAATAAAGTGCCAGGTCCATCAAAAGGACCTCGACCATTCCAAATCTAACTAAATCAACTGCAATTCCACAAAACATACTAAAAACACACAAATTAGATAACACGCATAATTATATCAAATATCTATATAATCATTCATAAAAGTACGCAATCCTTATTATACAACCGCATATTGATCAAAGAAATATGTACAAAATATGAGCATTTTTGGTGCTCATCATCCCCCCACGCCTAACATATGCCATGCCCTCATGGCATCCAAGCTGCAGGTAGCCCTCTGACTTTTCATCGTCGCCATCTCTTGGAGGATTCTGCTGCCCCTGCGGCCCGAGTCTATCTTTTCGTGTCGGCATTTGAAGGTGTGGTTCACCTTTGCCTATGGGAAACTGTGGCTGTCAATTGTCCTCTTCTTGTTACGCCGCTACTGGTGGTGGTCTAGCCAGCGTTGTTCCTGCCGATTGAAATGCAGCTTCGACAACTTGCCAGAGGTCGACGTCTAGAGGTTTGACCACTACCAGAGGGATATCCGAGTTATCCCCTCTGGAAGGCACTACTTGGGCCTTGTATAATCCGGCCGCTTTAGGGGTAAGCCCTGCATTCTCCTTTGCAATTGTAGTGGCCTCCAATTGTGGGCCATATACTCCCCACCATTCCAAGTACCTCCTCATCATGGAAGGCCACCCTCGGGATGAACCATAGATGTCCCAAAACTGGTTGTCTTCTGTCGGATTGACGTAGATGCCAGAATCTCCTTTTACCCTCGAGGATGCCTTCCTGGCCTCCTTGGCTGCTTTCATTTCGTTGCGCAGCTGCTCAAAATATTTTTGCCTTTCGATGAATAGCTGCATGTCCCATTCGTCCTCCTCTGACTCGACGAAGGTCACTTTCACCTTCTGTCGAGCCGTCCTGGGCCTCTTTGCCTTGGCCTCTATAGAAAATGTGGCGGCTCGGACCGGGGTCTCTTCTTTCTCCTTTGGGGACTTCTCTTTACTCCGAAGGATCGGCTATGCTGCTATCTCTGGGGGTGATCCTTCGTTCTCCTGTCTACCTGGTGTCGACCCCTCAGGCTCTTCTCCTTCTTCAGGCCTGGGGAGGTCCTCCTTATCCTCTGGTCTTATCTATTGCTGGAGACCTTCGTCTTGCTCTGTGTCACTCAGGACAATGATAGGGGGCATCGTAGGACTTCTTTTCTTTTCACCCCTAAAAATAGAGGAATCCTCCCCTGCCTCCGGGCTGCTCTGTCGGGCATCCGATCGAATCTCCCCCGAAGAGAATACTCGTTCGACGGATGTGGGAGAGTTCGTCGACACTTCTTTTGCCCAATCAGTCTGAGTGGATGCCTCCTGTCTTGTTGTTCCTCTGTCCTGGAGCATTTGATTTTCCTCCTGCAACTGTCGGACCAGCTACTCGAGCTGAGCAATTCGCCTATCTCTTTCCTCCAATTCCCTTTTATGCTGGTTCTGGCAATCTTCCAGAATCTGTTGTGCCATCCAACAATCGGTTTGCCATTCGAGCGCCTCCTCCAAGGCCGCATCGATCTGGTCGTTACTCTCGAAAGTTCCTTCATTCCGTGGGCTCCGGTTCATTAATTCTCGGAGGGTTTGGGCGGCAACGTCTATCTCCGGGTCACTCTATCCTTCCTCTATCGAGAGGAATCATCGTAGACGTTTCCTCCTAGGGATTGGTTCGTCCTCACCACCAGCGAGTGGCGCTCCTTCCTCCTCATACTCGGGCACTGGGGAATGCCCTCTGTCCTCTATGTCTTCGGGCATCGGTGACTGCTCTGCTCCTCCTAGAAAATAGGGCAATGCTAATTGCCCGATGTTTGTTATCTCCTCTATAGGGGATGCTTCGTCTTGCCCTAATTTGGCAACCGCATTGTGTTGCTCTATTTGGCCGCCATCTCCCTCTGCGTCGCGGTTCTGTCCTTGTGCTTCTGCGTGGCGGACCAATGCCGATATCAGCCCATGGTGGGCTAAGGCGGACGGTGCCCCTTTCGGTACCGAGCCACTTCATCTTTCAGAGCATTCACCAGGTAGAAAGGTATATTTAATTTCCTCCCATGCACTAGGTGATTGAGGAAGTGCACATGATTAATGTGCAGATGGGTATACTTTCCTGTGCATGTGAAAAATCGAGCAATCTGCTCGAACATCTTCCGCATATTCATGGGGAGACTATTTTTGAGTAACCCCTCCCTGTCTATCTGCACATTTCCTCCTGGCAACAGTATTTCGGCGTATAGTTTTAACACTCCGCCCTTGTATGTACATTCCCCCGTGAGAGGCAATCCAGTCGCCTGTGAGATGAACTCAGGGGTGACTAGAATTTCCACCCCTCGTACTTGGGCCGCATCGCCCCTCAAAGAGGTGGCGAATTCTCTAGCTGCCTCCATGTCCTGGCCCTGACTGACCAGGGTGCAGTATTCGAGCCACCCCTCGGCTTCGAATTGGGTCTTCATTGCCCCTCTGATCCCATCAGTATCACTGGGTTCATTCTTCTTGATCGCGTGGTTCTTGGACCTTCCTCCCATGGCGCCTTCTGCTGCTGTATATTTTTTTCTGTCCTTCCTTCTTCAGGAAGGCGCCTTCTTATAGAAAATATGCCTAACCCTAGTAGTTATGGAAGATGCCCTATCATTGGCACGTGATTTCGGCTATGGGGGGATACGATCTCTATGACGACGGTATCTTTTTTGGTACTACGTATTTATAAATAATTATATAAACGATTTGATTTAGTATGCGCGTACCTGATTCGTCGTTCCAGTCGTCGTGGTAGCCGCTGATTTGCTGACTTGTGACACGAGGGAGGGGTATGGTCCTTTGATGCCGCTCATTCGTGCGATGCTTCATTCCGCTCGAGGCATCCGATAGATGTAAATGTTGCACGTGAGAGGCGTTCTTTGGTACCTTTCCCATGTGGATGGTGTCCTTGTAGCGCCTTTTCGACGTTGTCGATGCTCTTCTTCGAACGAATGCGCCTTTCGATGCTACGAGGTGCCTCTGATTGGTGGGAGGCGCTTTTGCCTGCATGCGTCTTCCCAATGTGGGAGGCGCCTCCTTCTGGTTCGTGCCTTCCCGATGTTGGAAGGCGTTCGTCTTGATGAATGTGCCTTCCTGATGTTGGAAGGCGTATTCGGCTGGATGAATGCGCCTTCCTGATGTTGGAAGGCGTCTCGGCTGGATGAATGCGCCTTCTTGATGTTGGAAGGCGTCTCGGCTGGATGAATGCGCCTTCTTGATGTTGGAAGGCGTATTCGGCTGGTTTTTTTTTTTTTAAGACTTGGTGCCTTCCTGCCACGGAAGGCGCCTACATATGTATATATATATATATATATATATATATATATATATATTTTTTTTATAGAACTTTTGAATGGATGGAAGGCGTTGTCTTCCGATTTGGCGCCTTTCGGATGCAGTAAGGTGCCTTCTTCTAGATGGGCGCCTTTCGGGTGTAGTAAGGCGCCTTCTTGTGGACTTGGCGCCTTCTTCTGGATGTAGTAAGGCGCCTTCTTCTAGATGGGCGCCTTTCGGGTGTAGTAAGGTGCCTTCTTCTGGACTTGGCACCTTCTGGATGCAGTAAGGTGCCTTCTTCTGGATGGCGATTTGACTAGAAAAAGGGTGATCAAGCCTTCCCAGTTTTTCATGCTGCCCAGATTCTACCTACGAGCCGGTGTCGGAATGCTGAGCCGAATCAGGCCTGGTTTCCCAGATACCTATCCCTCATGTTGTCAGGTCCTCCACCTACAAAAAGCAACCAAAAAAGAAAGGAAAATAAAGGCAGTTAGACGCGTTCCATGCCTGTTAGGCCCTGGATTAGGATGCCTGCAGCTTGCATGCGGGCGTCGTCCCTACAAAAACACACATTACAAAAAAAAACTATATTAACTAAAAAATTTTGGGTGAGCACTTTCGTGCCCACCATTTCACCTGTGAGAGTTCGGTCCAGATCTAGCAAGATGGGGTCTCCCCCATGCCTACTCTGGATTCCACCTGTAACGTTTTGGACGTATTATAGGGGCGTAGTCGGTGGCCATTGACTGTGAACATGGTGTTGTTGTCGTCAATTGTCTTAACGCGCACCGCCCCATTCCTAATGAGCTCTGCCACCTCATACGACCCCATCCACCTCTGCATAAGTTTGCCCTTCCTTTCTTGGAATCGAGAATCGTACAACAGTACCCATTCCCCTACCTGGAACTTCTTTACCTTGATGTGGTTATCATGCCACTTCTTTCTCTACTTCTGTATAATCTCTGTCCTCTGCAAAGCATCCAGTCGGATTTCGTCCAGCTGATCTAGCTGGCGAATCCTCTATTTTTGAGCTTCGTCCAAGCTCAAATTTAATTCTGAAGCCGTCCTCAGAGTTTTGATTTCGAACTCGATGGGCATCATCGCATTTTTTCCATAGACCAGTTGGAAAGGTGTGCATCCTGTGGTGGATTTCCACGTGGTGTTGTATGCCCAAACTGCCTTCGACAACCGTGTGGCCCAATATTTCTTGTGTTGCTGCACGGTTTTGGTCAGGATGTTTTCTATCTCCCTGTTTGTCACTTCTACTTGCCCGTTCGCCTGCGGATGGTAGGGCGTGGTTTTATTGTGCCAAACTCTATACTGCTCCATCAGCTCCTCAATCAATTTGGAGGTGAATTGGGGCCCTTGGTCTATTGTTATCTCCCGAGGAACCCCAAATCATGTGAAAATATGGGCAAATAAGAAATCGACGACCGTTCTTTCCTTTGAGTCCCTTAATGCCTGCACTTCCACCCATTTGGTGACGTAATCCATGCAGACCAGAATAAACCTCCTTCCCATCGAAGGTGGATTAAATGGTCCCACGAAGTCCATGCCCCATTTATCGAAAGGTTCTAGGTGTACCTGGGGCTGTAGGGGCATTTCATCTCGGTGGGTTGGTCTACCCATCCTCTGGCACTCGTCACACTTGTTGGTATACGCTGTCGCATCCTTGAACAGAGTGGGCCAAAAATACCCAGCCTGCAGGATTTTGTAGGCAGTTCGTTTCCCTACAAAGTGTCCTTCGCATGGCTCATCGTGACATGCCTTGAGCACTTCTGAAAACTCCTGTTCTGCTACGCATCTTCTTATAATTTGGTCCCGTCCTATTTTAAATAGGAGACCATCCATCCAAAGGAATGATGCGCTCTTCTCTATGACCGCCTGCTTTTCTCGGTAGGAGAGAGCAGGTGAGGTCCTTTCGATGGCCAAGTAATTGGCTATGTCTGCATACCACGGAGTTTGTTCACTAATAGCGAACAGATGTTCGTTCGAAAACTGATCTTCCACTGCTTGATGATCTGCTGGTATCAATCTGGACAGAAAATCCGCCACGACGTTGTCCTTGCCCGGTTTATCGACTATAGTGATGTCGAATTCCTGCAATAGCAACAGCCATCTGATAATTCTGCCACCAATGGCCGGCTTGCTCATCAGATACCTGATAGCCGCATGGTCCGTATGGATGAAGACCTTGTATCCCGTTATATAGTGGCAGAATTTGTTTATTGCATGGACAACTGCGAGGAATTATTTTTTTGTCACTGTATAGTTGAGCTCTGCTCCCGCCAAGTTTTTACTGACATAATAGATGGCGTAAAATTCTTCGTCGTCTTTCTGCCCGAGGACTACTCCGATCGCACCGTTAGATGCATCGCAGTAAATATGGAACGGTATGGCCCAATTCGGTCCTCTCAAGACCGATGCAGATATCAAATTTTCTTTCAGCAATTGGAACGCTTCTTCGCAATCTCCCGTCCAATTGAACTCTACGTCCTTAGAAAGTAGGGTGTGTAGTGGTTTGGCAATCTTACTAAATTCGGCGATAAATCGCCGGTAGTACCCGACTGATCCAAGGAAACTTCTTACCTCCTTCTACGTTCTGGGGCTAGGTAGGTCTCTGATGACCTCGATCTTCCTCTTGTCTACTTTTATTCCTTTCACAGAGAGGTGGTGTCCCAACACGATGCCTTCCTGCATCATCATAAAACATTTTTCATTACTTAGGGACAAATGATTTTCCTTGCTCCTGTCGAGCACTCTTTCCAGATTTGTCATTGCCTCCTCGAAGGTTTCTCCATAGGCGGTGAAGTCGTCCATGTATACTTCCACCCCGTATCCTATCATATCAGAGAATATGCTAAGCACCGCCCTTTGAAAGGTGGTCGATGCATTGCACAGTCCAAAAGGCAATACCTTATAGGCAAACGTTCCCCATGGACAGGTGAACGTTGTTTTATCTTGATCTTCTTCCCCTATCTGGATCTGGTTGTAACCACTAAAACCGTCCAAAAAGGAGAAGTATTTTCTTCCTGAGAGTGTGTCCAAGACCTGATCGATGAACGGGAGTGGGAAGTGGTCTTTCTTAGTCGCCTTGTTCAATGCCCGGTAGTCCATGCAGATCTGCCATTTCCCATTCTTTTTGGGGACCACCACTAATGGTGATACCCATTCACTATCAGAAATCGGATATATGAATTCGGCAACTAGAAGTTTGTGTAGTTCTTCTCTGACAATGTCTTTCATTGTTGGGTTCATCCTTCTCTGTGGCTGCCGACTAGGAGTTGCCTGGTCATCTAAATAAATCCGATGGGTACATATTTTTGGGCTGATGTCATGCATATCTGCGTAGTCCCATGCAAATGCTTGATGGTGTTTTACCAGAAGCTCTTCCAATTTTTCTAGTTGTGTGGGCGTCAACCTGCTGTTGACGTTTAATATCCTCCCTGGCCCAACGTGTATTTGTCGGATGTGCTGATCTTGGGTGCCAATCAACGGCGATCCAGGTGTGGGGGTGGATGATTCTCCATGGAGAAACTCCACGATAGCACCATCCTCGTCCTCTTCTGCCACCTCCTCCAAGGTCATCACCGGCTGGATTATGGACAACTCCGTAGTTCCATGCTCGGTGATCCTGGGTTCTTCTGTCGAGTCCATAGACTGAGCTGGCGGTGAAATGGTCAGCCTTTTGACGTTTTGCCCATTGGAGATGGTCATTAGCCCATCTCGACAGCTAATGTAAGCGTCAGCTATTGCCAACCATGGCCTCCCCAAAATGAGCGGGTAACCGCCCACCTAGTCTTGGTTTGCAAAACTAAAAAATCAGTTGGATATTCCCATGCATTGACTGTTACGATCACATCTTCCAGCATCCCTTCCGACGACACGGTTGATCGATCGGCTAACTGCAGCACTGTCGTGGTTGGCTTCAGGTTCGTGAGCTGCAGCCTCTGCATGGTCTCTTGAGGCATCACGTTGATGGCTGCCCCGAGGTCAACCAATGTGTTGGACAGGGAATGTCCTCCAATTTTTACGGTCAACACTGGGCTGCCTGGATCTGCATACTTCGGATGACGTGTTCCACCCATCATTAGATCTGCCAGTTTACCCATGACATTGATAGTCTGGGTAGCTTTTCATCCCGGTCTCCTTAGACACATTTCTCTAATTGCCTTGGTGTAAATGGGGACATCTCGAATTGCTTGAAATAATGGGATTGTCACCGTGAGATTCTTCAAGCTCGACAAGATGTCGAATTTTGGCTGTGTTGTTTTTCTTTGTTCCTGCAGTCGACGCTGCACTTTGTGGAGTCTGATTCCACGCATTGTGGCCTCTCCACTCCTGCCCAAGATATGGATATGGCATCCATGGTTGTTGATTCAAAAATGCTGCTAGGGGTGCGTTAGTCCAGGGTGATGGTCCCCACCACCCCATATTAGGTGGTTGAGGGGGTCCTTGGTGCATGTATGGCCCTCCCCCATATGATGGCATTTTGGTTGGTATATTCCCCGTGGGGGGCTATGGCCAACTCTTCCTATTGCCTATGAAGTAGGCCTCCGTGCTCTCAGCCGCTTCCTAGTTACTGGGCAGTTGTGGGCACAATCGAGTTTTATGATTCAGCCTGTAAACTACGCATACTCTGACCTTGTTTTTTGGACATGCATTCTTTGCGTGCCTTCCTCTGCATTTTGGGCAGAAATAGGCTAATGCTGCGTCATTTTCTTGTTTCTTCTTTTCTAACAGCAGCGTATCCATCTACAGTGCTAGATATGAGAGCATTTCGCTCTTCAAATCCTCCAGCATGTTGCCTATTTCTGTTTTGGTGACTGAAGCAGTCGCCTTCATGGTCCTGGTGGTGATTTTGCCTCGCCTTCTCGAGTAGTTTCGACATAATTGTCGGATGTCGTCCATAGCATGCTGATAGACATCACCTCCAGAGATCATGTTGAGAGCCTCCAGTGACTCATTGGTAAGTCCCCTCAAGAAGATGCTTTTGAGGGACTTATCAGATAGCTTCGAGTGAGGGGACCATTGAAGATTAAAGCTGAATCTCTCCCAATACTCCTCGAGAGACTCATCTTCTCTTTGTGTCATTCAAAGAGAGTCTCTAGGACCTCCTCCCTAGAGTCTCTTGCTCTCCCAAAATCTTGATATTGCTCTAGAAAGAGCTTCTTCATCTGGTCCTAGGTGGTGATGTGTTTGTCTCCCAGACCGATGAACCATCGCAGAGCTGCATCGTCTAATGTAGAAGGAAATAATTTCAACTTCTGCGTGTTTGATTTGTAATCCACAGACCTGCACAAAACATCAAACTTGAATAAAAATAGGTCAGGGTCCTCAGTCGGGTGTCCTCTAAAGGACGGAAGGTGAGCAGGGGATATGTTTTTCATTTTGGTATCTCCTACTCCCTCCTCTATTGGGAAACTAAATCCAGATGAGACTTCATCGTTATCTACCATTTTTTCAAGAAATGTGGTTTCTAATGCAGCGTTTATGGCCTTCCGATCATTTAAAACTTTTTGAGTCAATGCTCTAAGGTTTTCTGGCGAGATCGTCTGATCCTCCACAGCCTTCCACAATAGGGCTTCCTCTAGAGGAGTCCTATTAAACAGGGGATTTATGATGATTCGTTCATCCCCTTGTTGATGGGATGAGGCGGCACTTTGCACAAAGTGCGGTTCCTCACTCCAATGGACTGCTGGTAGGTCGAGCGAGTCTAACTCAAATCCAAAATGCTCGGTGACTCAGGTCCTGATGGATTAGTTCTTATAAAGCGACCGTCAGGTCCTCTTCTTCTCGAAGAACTCATACAAGGTCAGATGGAAGGTTTCAGGGTATTGTAAGTAATCTAATTAAGATGCTTCTCCGACAACGGTGCCAAAATGTTGCGGGCCAAACAAGGTGAATGGTTTCCTATTTTTGTCACATGCTCGTGCATTTAATTATCAACCCAGGGAGCTTCGTAAACTTGCGAAGAGTCGAAATTAGGTTACTACAATACCACTGGAGGTGAATCTGCTAATCCTACATTTGGGGGGTGTTCTTGAAATGGTTGTCAATCATTCCCACACTCCTCAATAAATTACGTAAGAAGAACATAATTAAATCTACAAAAATAAATCATGTACACATTCCTGAAAATAAATCTATTGCAAATACTGGAACTAGTAAACTAATGAACGTTCTTATGAAAGCAATAAACTAATTAAAATAAATAAACAAAAAGGAAATGGGGAAGAAATACTGGCTTGGAGTGGGCCCAGGCTCCAACAGCTTCTTCCCAATCGAACACGCGCTTAGAACTTCTAGAACTTTAATATATTCATCAACATACTACAATTTATCTCTGTACATCTAAATGGATCTTTATTTTATTTCTATATATTTCTCAGAACGATCTGCATGTGTTTATATAACACACCCATAGAACTTATGTTATAGAAGTGGTTACAACAGTCGATTCTTCCCAGACTAAATTAGAATAGTCTGGCAAATGTAATCGACATTTGGCATTCTGTTTTGATGGCGACGTGTTCGTTTCGGTTCGTGCTTTGCCTGGCATCAGTAAGACATTTTGATACATTGGTGCTATCTCCAATTTAGCTCTGCATGATGCAGAGCTGGAACTACACCAGCCACTGCCATCCACGTCGTTCAAATCTGGTCAACGGGCAAAGAATCAGTGGCGCCTTCCTTATGAGGAAGGTACCTTGTTATCGCGGTGCCTTCTGGTTGTAGGGAGGCGCTTGCCTTCTATTAGCGCCTTCCAGCTGTGGGGAGGCGCTTGCCTTCTATTGGCGCCTTCCGACTATGGGGAGGCACTTGTCTTTGGTTGGTGCCTTTCGGTTGCAGGGAGGTGCTCACATTCAGTTTGCGCCTTCCAACTGCAGGGAGGCGCCTGCATTCAGTTGGTGCCTTATGACTGCAGGGAGGCGCTCGCATTCAGTTGGTGCCTTCTGACTGCAGGGAGGCGCTCGCATTCAGTTGGCGCCTTTCGACTGTAGGGAGGCGCTCGTATTCAATTGGTGCCTTTCGACTGCAGGGAGGCACTCGTATTCGGTTTGGTGCCTTCGACTACAGGGAGGCGCTCATATTTAGTTGGCGCCTTTCGGTTGCAAGGAGGCACCTATGTTCTCTACATTGACCCCCGCTGAAATAAAGTGCCAGGTCCATCAAAAGGACCTCGACCGTTCCAAATCTAACTAAATCAACTGCAATTCCACAAAACATACTAAAAACACACAAATTAGATAACACGCATAATTATATCAAATATCTATATAATCATTCATAAAAGTATGCAATCCTTATTATACAACCGCATATTGATCAAAGAAATATGTACAAAATATGAGCATTTCTGGTGCTCATCACATGGTGCTTATTTGTGGAAATGTAAGAATGACATATCCTACTAAAAAAGTAATAAATATGCCTAATGCAGCTAATATATCAATGTAATGATGAGAAATGCATGATGAAATGCAATGTGATTGATGATGCGATGTTTTTGTGTCTTTTAATTTTTTGATGTTTTTGGTTGTTTTTGATTGATTTTTTTTTTTGGATTTGACCAAAGGGCTTAAGTGCCTTTGGAGATTTTTGTGAGTTGAAAAAAGGGCTTAAGTTCCTTTGGAGATTTTTGTGAGTTGACCAAAGTGCTTAACTACCTTTGGAGCTTTTTGTGATTTGAGCAAAGGGCTTAAGTACCTTTGGAGTTGTTTGTGATTTGACCAAAGGTCTTAAGTGCCTTTGGAGATGTTTGTGAATTGACCAAAGGGTTTAAATACATTTGGAGCTATTTGTGATTTGACCAAAGGGCTTAAATGCCTTTGGAGCTTTTTGTGAATTGACCAAAGGGTTTAAATGACTTTGGAGCTTTTTGTGATTTGACCAAAGGGCTTAAATGCCTTTAGAGATTTTTGTGAGTTGACCAAAGGGCTTAAGTGCCTTTGGGGCTTTCTGTGAGTTGACCAAAGGGCTTAAGTACCTTTGGGACTTTTTGTTTATGTTTTTTTTTTAGAGGGAATTTGTGATACATTAAGCAACCCCAAAATGTGTGGTGATTGGTGAATGTGAGGAATGTGCAATACCTTCGAAATCCTCAAATTGCATCATTGGTTGTGATGTGGATGATGAGGAAGGTGTGACACCTTGAGCACCCCCACTATGCACTATGCTTGATGTAATGTGATTGACCTAATTGTGAGGAGTGATGAAAGTTGATCCTTTCTTGTGTGGCAATGAATCCTAGTAAAAGTCAAGATTCTGATGAGATGAAGTCAGCGGACCATGTATGGAAAAGACCTCCTATAAATAGGTTTTTGGAGAAATTTTTTGAATGTATAGCAATTATTGATGTCATGGCCCTCTTGCCTATGGTAGACACAATACAAATCCTCCCTATACCACTTTGGTTTAGGTCTGTTGGGGTCAAGAGGGTGTATGTTAGGTAAAACAATTACCTCCTACAATTTGTGAAATATTATCAACATGGGCTCGGATAGAGGAATCCAAATATGGGGCTGGCACCTTGAATGTAGTAGACAAGATGGGTCAGTTTGATGAGGTGGTAGGGTTGTGTATATCTCATTTACCTGCCAGGTTGTTCTACTTGACCCCCATGTGTAGGTAACAAATCCTAAAATATGCCAACTTGTTGATTACTGGTGATGAGAGGATTGTTGATTTGAAGTTCATTGTTGTCAAGCATATCTTGTATTCTATTTTTAAATGGGTAACATGACTAAATGTTATGACCATTTTATCTATGGTAAACATCATACAAATCCTCTCGATACTTCATAGGTTTTGGTATTTTAAGATTTAAAGGGTAAATCTTTGTTAATTGGATAGCCTTGGCCTCGCAAAGTCGATTGAAAAGAGATGCCAAAGACTTAGGTAATGGCATATAATTACGAGGTGGACGATGTTGTTGCATTTGCCCCTAATGTTTTTGAGGTTGATTAGATTGTGTAGGAGGGGGCTAAGCCTAAAAATCAGGAGGTTGAGGTTTTTGATGACTTAACCGTAACTCAATGCTTATGATTCGATTCTAGATCTATTGTAAATTATTATTTTGGTGACTCACTTGTAACTCAATTTTTGCTAGTCGATCCAATATGTGTTGTGAAACTAGTGGAGGGGATGACTGAATGGTTGTTGATGAAGCTAGATGGTGATTGATAGGTGGTGGTGGTGGATTGGGTATGGGAACTAGGAGATAATTAAGCGGATGTGGATTAAAAGTCCTCAACATCTGAGCAGATGTGGATGGTTCATGATGATCTTGTCTAGTGAGTATATCCACATGCTCTTGTTCTTGATTTATCTCATGCTTATATTCCAACTCAGAGTGTTCAACTATAGCAGCTAGACTATCCTTATTTTTGTGTAGTGGGTATATGTGTTCTTGATTTGGTGGAGATGTTGAGTGATATGGAGTAGGTGTGACTGAATCCAGCAATGGTAGCACTTATGGTATGGATGGAATGTTGGATGAAGTCGCAAGTTGGATAGATGAATTCAAAGAACTCTAGTTTCCTATCATCACATTGATCATTCCCACAAACTCATGAGAAGATGCATTTGTATTTGGACAAGTCATGGATGCCTCATCAACTTGTCCAAGGTGATCTGCTTGTCCCCCATGTTTGGGTGGTGAATAAAAAATGGTATCAATGCATAACAACTTATCAAGAGGACGACCTAGATCCTTGATCAACTTGATGATAGGCATGAATGTAACATTGGGTGCTATGTCCTCATCGAGTTCAAAGCTGGTCAAGTGAAATGTATCCTCAAGTGTGGTGGATGAAGATGGTATTATATTATCTGATTCATCCATAACCACTATGGGTTCCTCCTTTTTGGTAGGAGTGGGAAGGTCTTCTGTTGATGTATTAAATATGGCTATGGGAGCCTTCGTGGTTGGCCTTTTTGACTCTTTTTCGCTCGAAGAAACCCAGGATGAAGAAGGAATGGTTTAGAAACCAATGGTACTAACGATGGTGAAGATAGCTTCACAATTAACCATGGGGTTGAATTTGGACTCTGGATAGGATCGCTAGGTTTAGTGTCCAGGTGTGTGGATGGTAGGGTAGACTCCTATGGATGATCATCCTTATTGTAATATTTGAAGGGGTCTGGATCAGCATGAACCACATGGACCTAACCTTCATGAATGTATTTGATACATTGATGCACGATAGAGGGAACACACTCCATGTCTCTCATCCAAGGCCTGCCTAGCAGTATGTTGTATTGTCTTGCACATTCCAAGATGTAGAATAATGTAGGTATAGTCTTTTGTCCAAATTAAATAGGTAGGACTATCATGCCCACAGTGGAGGATAAAGCATCATTAAACGCTTGCAAGGTGAACGTGGATGCTGCAATGTGCAAAGATGGAAAATTGAGATGTTTTAGTGCAGTTGTGGTAATAATGTTTATCATGGAACTCGTGTCAACCAATACTCGCTTATAGAGGATTTTGTTGATGCACACGATGATGTGGAAAGGAGGGTCTGGTAAATTGGTATACATGGTTTGATATCGTGATTTTGAAAGGTTATAATAGGATCCTTGTATGTTTGTATGTATTCCATAAATTTGGTGAAAGCATCAAAATCGTGGGGTTGTAACTCGATTGAATTTAAAATCTCCATGATAGTTTCATGATGCTTGGGAGATTGTTGTATTAACTTGCCCATGGTTATGTTGGTTGATGGCGTACACGGACTTCGCATAGGCCTACTTTCAATTGTTACCACTCAATGGATGGGAGTTTTGGGTGGTGAAGACCACGATGGAGAGGGAGTGTAGACTTCCCTACTAGGTCCCTTGATAGATCGAATATGTCTAGTTGTGGCCTGGAATCGGTGTTGGATAATCAAATAATCCACTTGATCATGTGGATAACCCATTGGTGTTCTTCTAGTAGAGGTACCTTGGTGGTCAGGTCCTCTAGGTGAGGGGTTGACCTTACAATGGCTTTCTAGGAACTGTGTGGGAATGAGGAGATCCTCATGATTGTATCGAAGGCGTTCAAGGGCTTCTTGGAAATATTCTATGGTACTAGCCCTTGATCGAGCTTGTTCACATGTAATTACCATGTGATTATCTCCTTTAAATTTTATAAACACGCAATCAAACAATCAAATAAACATAGAATCAAACAATGTGATTATCTCGTTTAAATTTTAGATGTGAGTCCCTAAAATGTTTGGTGTGTTTTGATGTGTTGCTATTGTTTCTTTCTTGTTCGTGTTTTGATTTTTTTGATGATATACTCAATGTTAAAATGATTTCACCTATACGCTCGCACACACCAAAATATGGATATGAAGCCCATATCCGATGAGGTAGCACAAGTCCTACCAGTCCTCACCCATTCCACTGTGGGCAACGATACACCCTTCAAAGAGGAATGCGTGCTATTTTACATAGCTAAGATGGTTCTTGGAGCTGGTCTTGGCCAAAAATGGGGTGCAATGTGACAATATGCAAACCAATGAGGTGGAGATGAATCCCATATTCACTGGTCTTGATCGACGTTTGGTGGTGAAATCCAACTCATCGATGTTTAAAATAGGACGTGGTGTGTGGGGTTTATTTTATGCAAAAGAAAATAAAATCAGGGACCAAGTGATGACTTTTTTTTGTACTAATGTTTATACTCAAATTCTTACAAAATGTACATTTCAAGTTTAGAAATTTAAAAATGCACCCTAAATGATATTTGTAAGCAGCAAGCACACAGACCACGAAAAAAATTAAATTTTTTTTGCATTTTTTTAATTTATATATCAAAATGATCAGTGCAACGAGCTGATCACAATGGGCTAGGACTCGAATTTTTTTTTTTCGGGGTCAAATTTTGTATTTGTGGAATATTTGGCCGAAAAGGGCTAGTGGAAAAATGACCAATTTGAGGAAAAATTTGCAAAAAATAAAAGATTTGCAGAAGGGGTTAACTAAGACAACAAACCAAATTTGAGGATTTTTGGAGTTGTCTAGAGCTTTTTATGACTTTTTTAGTGCTATTTCCCCTATTTTTGGCTTAAAAATTACTCAAAATAGAGTAATAATAAAACCAACATAACTTCTTCATTATAGCTTCAATTTGTTGGATGCAGAATAAAAATGTAACAATTTTTTATTTTTTTATCTAAGGTTAGAAAAGAAAAAAAATTAAAATAATTTTTCTAAAGCTAAAAAAAGAAAAATTAAAATATTGTTTTTTTTTTTTTTCGGACGATTAAATTAAAAATTAAAAATTAAAATGTGGAAAAAAAAATGTTTTGTTAAAGTTTTGGGCGGTCTCTGCGCCCTTTAGGCCTGACGATGTTAGACCTACAACAAGCCTGATGGGGATAGGCCCCCCTGTCAGGCTTGGGTCTGCGCAGGCCTGGCTTTGTTAGTCCTACGGTAGGCCTGACAGGGAAAGGTCCCCTTGTTAGGGGTATGCTAGCCTGATGGGGTAGGTGCTCCCTCCTGATTGGAGGGGGTGGGCCTGACATGTCAAGCACAAGCCTGACATAGGCTTGTCAGGCCTGTGTGATGGGCCTAACATCATATGAAGAAAGGGGATAGGGATAGGTGGGGAGAGGGGAACGACGCAGGTTGTGTTGTGCGGCCCGTGCGGGGGGAAGGGAAGGGTGGGGGGGTGGGGTGGGAGTGGGCTACTGCCTGTGCGGCTGGGGGCGGGTGAGTGGGAGTGGGCTTAGGAGCCCCTAGAGGGGTATGGGAAGGTGGGTGAGTTGGAGTGGGCTGAGGAGCCCGCAAAGGGGGATGGGTGGGTGGGTGAGTGGGAGCGGGTTGAGGAGCTCGTAGATGGGGATGGTTAGGTGGGGGGAAGGGGTGGTATGGGTTGCGCTATGCAGCTTGCACGAGGGTAAGGGAGGGAGGGAGGAAGAGGGGAGAGGCATGGGGGCTACACTGTGCAACCCTCTACATAGGATGAGGGCAGGAAACAAATAAAGTGTTAGGTTTTTATATTAGATTTATTTATTAAATAAAGAAAATAAAAATGAAAAAAAGACATTTAAAGCTAGGTTTTTTTTTTTTTTCTTTGAATAAATAAAAAAAAGAACTATTGGAAACAAAAGTGCAAGAAGAAGATAAAATGCAAGAAGAAAATAAAAATTAGTTGGAAACAAATTTGAAAGAAACAAGGAAGACTTACCCGACTTTCCCGTTGATGGAAAAAATGTAGTTTCTATATTATGCAATGTTATTGATAGTAAGAAGTGTTACATATTTATAGGCTTATGGGCCTATAATAGTGACTAATAAAATATTAGTCCACTAAGGTAGTGACATAACTATGCCACCTACCATACACTATACATTAACATAAAATAATGTAATAGTAGATATCAAAGATATCCTAACATCCCCCCTTATTACATTATTTGGGACAATGTCTAGGCTCTTGCTCTTTTGCTCTTTGGCTCTTGGTTCTTGGTTTTTGATTGAGATGTTGTGGCTTATGGCTCTGGATGCTCTTGCTTATATGAATACCTCTAGGTCCGCCTATGGGTATGTCACCTCTAGGACTGCCGCCTCTGGTACTATCGTCTCTAGGATATCCTTTGAATCTAAACAAAACAAGTATTTCTTGAGTACTTAAGCAAAAGTGGGATTGTCCTCACTTTGCTTTAACAACTATGAGTGTCCTTATTGTGACCACCTCATCCTACCGGAATGCATGGATAACCAGTCGCTACATCCGCCAGGTGTGATAGAGTAGATCACTACATACGAGGTTCACTTTGTTGTTAGGTATGTTTCCCCTCAGGGTGAAACTCATCTCATGTACGATGGTGTCGGTCTACACCAAAATTGTACCTTTACAAGACTTTTTGAGCTATTAAGTGTGTTTATGAGGTACACTTATAGTGTTGAGAAGTGTCGGACTCTATCGAAAATGCACTCCATACAATGATATTGAGAAAAATTGAGCCATTAGAATCCCAAAATAGAGGATTGGAAAGAAAAAAGAAGAAAATCATGAAGTGTCTTCATTTGTAGTCTTCAGAAGTTGGTGAAGTGTTTGTAGTGTCAAGATTATGTAGTCTTCAAAAGAAATCTAGGGTGTCTAGATTCTGTAGTTCCTAGATGCTGGTTAACATGGTTCGACTCACGATGCATTTATTGGTTAACGTGGTTCGGCTCACAATGCATTTGGAACATTGGTTTGAGCACTAAGTCACACTAGACTTATACAAATGTGGATTTTGACATCTCCACTGAATTGTGCTCGAAAAATGCTTTTCAACGAGTATAAACACTGCTATACTCAAGAAGCATAAAATTTTAGCCTCGATTTTTGAGAAACAATATCTCATCGGATTCTCTCCATGCGGACTTATAAATGTATCCCTGGTAGGGGGATTTTCCGCAATTTTACAAATTTCCCCTCAGTGAAGAATATTCCGAGCAGTGCGCTCTTTGGAATATTTGACAATTAAAAATAGATCCCTCGCAGGAAAATTTTCCGCAATTTTACAAATTTCCCCTTTGTGGAGAATATTTCGAGCAACGTGCTCTTTGGTATAATTTTCTGCAATTTTACAAATTTCCCCTCAATGGAAAATATTCCGAGCAGTGTGTTCTTTAAAATATTTGACAATTAAAAATGTTTCAGAATATTTAATAATTAAAAATATTTCCAAGCAATGTACTCTTTGAAATATTTGACAATTAAAAATGTTTTCGAGAATGGAATATTTGACAAACAAAAATGTATTCATCGTAGGGAAATTTCGTGCTCTTTAATATTTGACAATTAAAAATGTATCCCTCGCAAGGAAATTTTCTGCTCTTTGAAATATTTGACAATGATTATAAAATCGTGTCAAAAATGTATCCCTCGCAAGGAAATTTGCTGTTCTTTGGAATATTTGACAAGAGATTAAAAAATAATGTCACGGGCAATTGTTATTTTACCCTTCGTGGAACATTAATGCATGGCCCCCTTCCTTTATTCCAAGTGAATACAAAATATTTTTTAAAGGCGAATGTGGTCTTCTCACTTTTCATGTGGGATCATGGAGGGATATAAAATGCATTGTGTCGGCCATTGTAATCAAGTGGAGCATGGGCTGTTGCTCCATGTGGAGGATCTTCACGTGGCTCTCAGAGTCGCCACTTTATCTCCTAGTGGTCCGTGTCAGCCACTTTTAAATTATGTTACGAGCTATGTGTAGCCCACCCACATGCTCCTGAGATGCGCATTTGTTGTGGCCTGCTGCCCAGTTCCACGTACCCTAAGATTTTCAGCGCCAAGGCATCATGCTCCACATCAGGCAGATCGAAATCCTACCCTTTCACATTAATCTCTCTCTCGATCCATTCATGAACATTGGAATCATGTACGCGGGGGCACATCAGGGGCAACAGAAACATGAGTTCAGGGCCAAGCGTCTTCAACCACGATTGTCCAATTTTTGGATGAGCTCCGTGTGCGCTGTGGTGGTGGCGCTCTGTGATCGCGACGCTCTATTTCAAACGATAGAATTGTCCTCGTTCGCTGCATTGAACCTTGTCTTTGCTGGATTGCTCGCCCAGGAAAAACTTTCTTCCAGGAAAAACTCTTTACGTATGCACGTTCATCCTGCGCACAACAGTTTGCATGCCTGCATCAAATTGCAGAAATAATAGTTTGGTTGCTGCAAAGTCTGGAGTTAACTGCACCGGATCTGGGTAAAATCTGACTGCAACATCTGTACACCATCGTTTGTGATTGCACCATTAGAGGAGCACGATGATTCGAACAACGAGCTCCACATCGTGCATTAATATCTGCCGCCATAATCTGCGCTGTGGCTCCGCGCGTTGTGGTGTTCCGAGATCCGCAATTGGGGCACTCAGGCACTGCGAATCCTCCAGACCAAGATCTCGATAGCTGCTCGCGTTGATCTCTGTGGCTGTATCCCTTCGACGCAGAAGTACGCCGCCCTCAGGGAACTGCACCTCTGAGTTGCTGGTACCCATTTTAACCAACACCGCCAAGATCACTGTTGTGGCACCGCTGTCTGCATATTCTGCCGCAATGGGACCGGCCTGTATACATGTCAGTCCCACATAAAAGTATTTGACCTTGCTATTCCATTGTAAAGGTCATGTTTGACAATGAAATTATGTGAAGGGCGAGCAAAAGTTATATAAAACATGAAGCACGATGTTTAAAAATTATATTTTTTTTGAAGGGCAAGCTAAAGTTATATAAAACATGAAGCACGATGTTTAAAAATTATATTTTTTTTGAAGGGCAAGCTAAAGTTATATAAAACATGAAGCACGATGTTTAAAAATTATATTTTTTAAATCATTATTATAGTGATTGTAAACAAAAAAAAATATTTTTTTGATCAAAGTCCTTGACTTTCCCCTCGTCGCCAATCGAATCTAGACCTCTATATGTATTTATTTTATATAGAAGTCGGATGGGAAATATATTGGCTCTCCAATCTAGATCTCTATAGAGAAGTTGGACGACCGACAGATGAGAAATATATCGCTTTTGTAATTATATGGGCAAGTGGGTTGTAACATTAAATCGTGTCATTTCATAACATTGAATTCACGATGCAGCTGTCCACGAGCTTACCCAACTAAAACTACCGATCATTACAGGAAGGCATCTAAGCTTTGTCGTTTACAAGGGAAGGCAGTTCACAGCTTGCATAGTATTCCTCTATGCTTGGTTGTGTATGCCGGAATGTGCAGGAGTAAAAATCTGCTGCCTACGAATAAACAAGTTTTTAATCGATGGATTCTTCTTCTTCGTTACACGCTGCGCTTGTACACCAAACAGACAACCTCGCCCCAAAAGAGGTCTCCTTTGGACGGAGATTTTTGGTGGAATCAAAGAAACTATGGAGAATTACCGGCCCTTCTATTTCGAGTCGTTTTCTAATGTTCGGCATGTATGTCATCACTCAGGCCTTCGTGGGGCATATCGGCGACTTAGAGCTCGCCTCTCTTTCTCTGGTCTGCTCTGTCATGTGGGGTTTCAGCTACGGCTTCTTGGTGAGTCTGGTATTTTTTTCTAGGGGCATTAATCATGCAACCAAAAATACAGATTTCTATTATAATTTTGTTGCATTCATGTTTAATATGCTAAAGCCAATTCTCAGAAGAAACTGAAAGTTAGGTTAGAAGAAGTGATCACAGATTTATGTTTTAGAGTTTGGATGTGACTTTATCTAGCTAAGTTGTAACTATGCGTGCAACAGTTGGGATTGGGAAGTGCCCTACAAACCCTTTGTGGGCAAGCATTCGGAGCTCAGCAACATAGAATGCTTGGAGTTTACCTCCAACGCTCTTGGATTGTTCTCTTCATCTTCGCAGCGATACTCCTGCCTATCTATATCTTTGCCACTCCTATTCTCAAGTTAGTGGGACAACAAGATGATATCGCTGATCTTTCAGGCAAAGTGGCCATATGGTGCATCCCCATGCACTTTGCCCTTGTTTTTTGGAGCACGATCCCAGCGTATCTACAATCCCAATCAAAAAATATGATCGTCGCCGCCATAACTGGCGTCACGCTAATAATTCATGTTTTGACAAGCTGGCTTTTTACCACCAAGTTGCATTTTGGGTTTGGTGGTGCTGTTGCAGCTCTGAATCTGTCATGGTGGATTCTTGGCGTTGGCCATTTTCTTTATGTTATATGCGGTGGCTGCCCACATACATGGCAAGGATTTTCTAAAGAGGCATTCTCCCAGCTTGGGTCCTTCTTGAAATTGTCGATTGGTTCAGGAATAATGATGTGGTAATTATTTTCTTCAACTTATCTAAGTTTGGAAGCAGCAAAGAATAGTTTAGGCTTCCTAACCCTGTCGAAAACATAAGAACTCGGTGAATTTTGTTACGTGAACAGTTTGGAGAATTGGTATTACAGAGTGCTACTGTTACTCACAGGAAATCTCAAGAATGCTGAAGTAGAACTTGACTCACTTTCTATCTGGTAACAAGTTTTCTGGTTATTTCAATCCCAATAATACTGTAGATACATGTGTTTCTTGATGGTTATAGGCATTATTCAAATATATTTTGTAAACGGTTTTTTGCTTTCAGCATGAGTGTCAACGGATGGGAATATCGGATTGCCGTTGGCTTTATGGCCGGAACCAGGTTAGTACAGGCATTGGTCATATGTAAGTAATATGAGAGAGGCCATTAGATACTGGTAGTTATTCTTGAGCAAGGAGAAATGGAATATGATTATTAATTTGGTTGTATAAATTTAGATTTCCTTATAGGTTTCCCTGCTAACTTTTGTGGGTGCAGTGTGAGAGTGGCAAATGAGCTTGGAGCCGGAAATGGCAAGGCAGCCAGATTTGCAGTGAACGTCGCGTCAACCACTTCCGTTGCAATAGGGACTGTGATCATGATATTTATTATCTCATTCCGTGATAGTTTTCCTTCAGTTTTCACAAATAGCGCCTCCGTTCAACAAGCTGTGTCCAAGCTGGTAATCTTGCTAGCCTTTACAATCCTCCTAAACAGTCTGCAGCCCGTTTTATCAGGTATAGAAATCCGCCTTCATGACTTGTACAATGCTAAACACGAGTTAAACCTATTCTTATTGGGTTTTTATAATCAAATGTTTGTCTGCAGGAGCGGCAGTTGGTTCGGGAAAGCAAGGTATTGTTGCTATTGTGAATGTGATAGCGTACTACATATTTGGAATACCCCTCGGGGCTCTTCTGGGTTATCTGTTCCATTTGAACGTTAGGGTAACTTCTCATTAGACCTTCGTTCTATCTTGATGTTTTCTATGAAGCATCGAAATTCTGACGTTGGATTTTTTTGCTTGTTGTTTTTAATATCCAGGGCATCTGGATAGGAATGATATGCGGAACTGCGATTCAAACGATAGTATTAATATGTATAGTGTGCAGCAGCGACTGGTTTGGAGTGGTAGGTCACTGAAACGCGGATGTAATTACAATTACATAACGACTATCTACTGTTACAATTACAATGACAATTACATTCGTTGCTTAAAGTAAGGACATCCTTCTATATGTTAAAGGGTGTGAATAAGTAGCGTTTTTAGTGTGGCTCATGCATACTTGGACCGTTAACAAAATTATCGACAGGAGGTTAGGTTACGTATATGTTAAAACATTATTATAGGAAGAAGTGGTGAGCAATGGTAATTTATTTAGTGAATATGCTTTTCATATTTATTGAAGGAGTTGTATATTTTTTTGGAAGCTAAGAATATGGATTTTAGCTTCATTGTTAAGAAAATTGAGGATATTGGGAGAGATTGCTATGCATTGGATTTTAACTCCATGATTTTTATAGTCTCAAATTTAAAAGGTTCGTGTTATGAGATAATTTACAAGTTTTTTTTTCTTTCAAAAACTATTAAATTGTAATATTTTTTTGTTGAAGGTTAATTATATAAAGGTAATATATAAGCGAACTAAACAATATTCTTGATAGAGGATATAAGAATTTTTTTAAGATTGTCTTTGATTTATAAGTTTGTATGGAAGTGGTTCTAGTAGTAAGAAATAAGGTTATAAGTTTCTTTTGATCTGAAAAGCATACAAGTAATTTTTAATGGTCATATGTTCTAGAGGTTTCTTCTTAATTATTTTTATAATTGAAGAAGATTGTAAGGACACTTAAAGGTGACTCATGGTTCCAAGGGAACTTGGGCCTTTTCATGAGTCCTTAGACTCTTATATTTGATTTTTCAAAAAAAAACTAATAGTAACTCTTCGATCAAGTTAATATTTTGACACATTTAATGTGAAAGTAGACCTTGAGACATATAGAGAAGACCATTAAGTTAGTTGTATGTTTCTTGCCTACAAGAGTTTGTAGAGCATGTTTTTATTTTGTAAAAAAATGTGTAATATTTGATCTAATCCATATTGTCTTTTAGAGTCTTATTGAAAGGATGAAATAACGTTTTTTATGTGCAATTATTAGATTATAAGAACATGGTGTTAAGTATAGGTTCTACCTTTGAAAAAAGTGTTAATGTAAAAAAATCATGAAGGATTAGGGCATTTTTTTAAGAAAATATCTCATCTTTTAGGAGCCATATCTTCATGAAGGGTTGTTTGATTCAACTATTTATTGGACCAATTTGTGTGGAATTTGAAGAGCCTTAAAATGAGTGGTCATATGAAGGATTATGAACAATATTGAGGGAAATACAACTCTATGAAGTCAGTCATCCGGAACAAAGGCAATCATGATTTTTCGAGTCATGAAAAACAAAATCGCAAATACTTGTCAACCAAGGTTCGAATGATGAGAGGAGCAATGGAGGACTAGGACTTCAAAGAGACAAGATACTCTATTTAAGCATGTAATTTTTTAGCTAAATTTCTTTTTCCCTTTTTATCTTAGACATTTTGCATAGAAATTATTATAATTTTTTATTAAATATTATATTCTCTATAGGATATTCTGGTAAATTATAGTAGATTTTAAGTTTTAGTTTTCTTTCCAAGGATCAATTTATAGCTAGATCCTTAGAATCATCTCTAGTAGTAGAGGTTAGTGAGTGCACCATAAAGGACCAATCCATGCTGCTCAAAGATAGGGTATTTTTTGGTAAATTTAATGGGTATTGACCAGGGGATTTAGCCTTGAGAAGATGGATTGATAGAAGTTGGAAGTATCTAGGAGTGATTATATCATTTCTTCCCAAATATTTCTTCCTAGCCATTTTGTTCTAGGGAAGAAAGAAATAGAATCCTAAAAGGGATGCCTTGGTTTATGGGAAGAGCAAGACTCTTCCTTACCCACTAGTATGAAAACTTTTCAACTAAAAATATAAATCTATCCCTAATACTAGTTAGGGTTAGGATGTATTAGTTGCCCATTGAATTTTGGGATATGGATACCTTCAAGACAATAAGAAACCCTCTGGAAAAATTTCTTGAGATTTCAAAAACTACAAAATATGGATGCTTGGCTATTTATGCTCGGATATTGGTCATGATTAATATAAGTAAACTTTTACCATAATCAATCATTGTTAAGTATGAGGATAATATGTGGATCCAAAACATAGATTATGAAAAATATATATATTAGATGTAGAATATATCGTAAGGTGGGGTATATTGAGAGATCTTGCTCTAAGAAGAGGTTAGAAAAATCATACATAGAAAATCGTAAGAGAAACTTACAAATAAATATGTATGAGGATGGTTTTTAACTTCTAAAAAATAGATCTATACTGAAATCAACTAAACAGTGGAGACCAGTAAGGAAGGATATTGGACGAAATACCAACAATTTTGAGGCTTTAGCCTATGAAGAAAAAGTAGATCAAAGCTTAGAGGACACAATACAATAGATTCAACATATTAATAAGGAATCATCTATTTAGTATGATCCTGATTTAGGGATAAACATTCTCAATGAACCTAAGGAACGTGTCTCATTAGATTTTGAAGAATCTCTTAAAGTACCATGCACCATTCAGGAGAAAAAAATGTTAAAAAAATTGCAGCGTTAGATGTTAATACCTCTACCATTAAAAAGAAAATACCAAAAAATGAGAGAACAATTCAAAAGCCTCTATAGTAGAGCCTTGAGAGGATAAATCTAATGAAAGAGAAAGTTGTGAAAAAATATTAAGGAATAGAATAATAAGACACCTATTCTTGATACAGGAAAGGAAGAAAAAGAAAAACCCTCAAATTATCAAGTGAGAACCAAGGAAGCAAAAGCAACCATAGAGAAAGGAACACAAACTAATTTGGTTGAACTTCTCTTTACCAAACAACAAAATGATATTGGTAATTCACAGGTAGGGCTAGTATCCCCTAATGAAACATGATTATCATCTTATGGAATATAAGGGGTGCTAATAACCCCTCAAAATAGAGGTGTATTAGGGACTTTTATATAAGCAATAAGCCTGATATTCTTTGTATCCAAGAAACTCAAATGACAAAAGAAAAAATTTCCAAAACTATAAGTAGTATGGATGAGTTGTGAATAGGATGCTATGAATTCTAAAGGAGTTGCAGGGTGAATTCTAACTTACTGAAATCCTATTAGGACCTTCTATGTAACCATTCATAAAACTAGGCATTAGATATCCCTTTTAGTTACATTATATTTTGCAGATATTCATTTCACCATTATCAATATCTATGGACCTACAACTTAGTCAACAAGATTAAAATTTTATAATGGGATTGAAACCTTTATGAGAAGTAGAGACCAATTAATTTGATTTACGATTATAGGATATTTAATGCCATAACCAAGTTGGATGAAAAATTTGGGGGAATTAGAAAATTAGCCCAAAGTATGAGAGATTTCTCAACTTTTAGTTAAAATAATAATCTATGAGAGGTTGAGTTTGAAGAATAAAATGTTGACTACCTAATAGTTATGCATTCAACAACTTCAAAAAAAGAGAAAACAATGATCTTAAAACTTGATATGAGTAAAGCCTATGATAGGGTTAAATGTAATTTTATTTTTGTAGTATTAGAAAAGTTTAGATTTGGAAAGAAATGGGTCAAATGGATTAAAAATTATGTATCTACAGTTTCATATTCAGTGTCAGTCAATGGGTTAGTAACATAATCATTTAAAGCTAAGAGAGGTCTTAGACAGGGATATCCTCTATCATCATATTTGATCATTATTATGGTAGAGGTTTTGGATAGGAACTTGAATAAGGCTAACAAAGGTAGGCTTCTAAGTGACCTTAAGGCTAGTAATAATATTCATAACATCACTCATGCTACAACCCTTTTTGGCAGAGTAAGGATAAATGAGGTCAAAGATTTGAATGACTTATTAAAGGAATACAAAAGATCTTTAGGCCAAAAAATTAATAGGACAAAATCTAAAATCTACTTCCTAACAACCCTAGCTAAAATAAAAGTAGGAATATGTTGGTTACTTCAAATGAAGGTATTTTTACCAACTTATCTAGGGATGCCCTTGTTTGAGGGAAGAATGAGGATAGAATTATGAAATATAATTATAAGTAAAGTTTAAAATAAACTACCAACATGGAAAATATATGGTTATCGTTAGAAGGACGAGTGCAACTAATTAAATAAATCTTATAGGTCATTCAAACATATTATATGTCCTTGTATACAATGCCAAATTCAATAGAAACCATTTTTTTTTTGTATTTACATGGTGGAATCGGTAGCCATCATGAATCCGGGAAGGTTGTCCATTTTTTATGGCCGCTATAGTATTCTGTGTTGTCCGCCTTGGAAGCTGCCAAAAAAATCTTCGCACAGTCCGTCCCTATAACCACCATGCCACAATCATTTTAAACCTTTTACGCCGCTGAAAGCACCAGGAAATGGAAATAGAAACCATTTTTAATCTATATTATGCAATCATTTTTGTGGTTAGGATTACATGATAAAAGGAAAATTTTCTTTAGTGAAATGGATCAAGGTGTGAGATGATAAACCTAGGGAGGTATCAGCTTAAGAGTTCTTACGGATGCAAACTTAACTCTTAAGGGGAAAGTAATTTTAGAGATTATACAAAGAGAGTCAAAGACAATGGGTAAGAATTATTCTAACGATGTTGAGCCCAATGACCCAAGCTTAATATTTATTGCATTCTCTCTACCAAATGGTTATGTACTATAGAACAATTTTAGAAAATAAATTGATTTAGTGATTACAGGTTTAATATGGGTGATGGAAACTAGAGAAAATTGATGGATACTTGGTGTGATAAAAAACCACTCAATATGATCTAATTTTGAAACTATGGATGAAATTACATTAAGAAAAATATGGTGATAGGGTTTCAAACATTTTTATAAGGATTATGAAGGAAGATACAAATGGAAAGAATATTTTTTTACAAGTTTACAAGATGTTGATGCTAGGAGACAATCGAGTAGAAAGATAACAACAAATATTATTTTTAGGGAAGCCAAGGATAAGCTAATTTAGGAGTTGAATAGCTTAAGAGACTACACAACAAGAAGTGGATATAATATAAAGCACCAAAAAAATAGGAATATCACAAGAAAATAGAAAGATATTTTGGATAGCCCAAGCATTCCTAAAGTCAAAATGTTTGTTTGGCTAGTAGGTAATAGAATAATTTTATCTTGGGATAACCTTACGAAAAGGGGTTTTCATGACCCCTCATAATATGTTATTTTTAAAAAGGAGGAGAGTATAGAATATCTCTTAGGAAACTTCTCAATAGCCTATAAACTATGGCAATGGATTCTTAATATATTTGGTAAATTCATGGTGATGAATATATAATTGAAGAATGGTTAAAGCAATGGTAGAGCTCTTTTAAAAGTGAGGTTTTACAAACATTCTAGGATATATTAAAAGATACAATACTTTGGATTGTATCCCTAGAAAGGAATAGAAGAATATTTAAAGGATAGAAAATTAGTTTAGAGGTAATAAAAAGGAAGAATTATTTAGCCGTAGAGGAATCTAAACCAACCCTATAACTCCCAATCTCTAATATACAAGCATAGGAGCCTTGATAGATGGATTCAAGTCATCAAATGGAATATTGATGTTGGGTACAGGAGAAACAAAAAGAAGACAAAGAATATAAAGTGGAAACCATTAGATGTGAAGTTGGTGAAATTAAAATTTGATGAAGCATATATTAGGAGGAGGAGGAATAATAAGACATAATAGGAGAAATATTTTGTCTCATTATGCTTTTAATAGTAGATTTAAGACAAATAAAAAAGTTGAAGCATGGGCAAATTTGGAAGGATTAAAAATATGTAAACAAATGAAATGAAACATAGTATGGATGGAAGGCTATTCACTTATAGAAATAAATACAATTTTGAGGAAAGTAAAGGCTCCTTGGAATATACAAGAGATAAATTTGAAAACTTAAGACTTTATTATAGAGTTTGAAGAAATACATGCATTAAGGGAAAGAAACAAATGTGCAAATACCTACTCAATAGAGGGGTTTAATTGAGGATCATGAAGTTAGATTCTCTTTTCCTAGGTTAGAAGATGTAGCAAGTTTAGTTGAATTTTACAAGAAAATTTTGACTACCTTAACTAAATAATAATTTAATTTAATTTAATTTTTTTTCATTTGTAATATCTACTTTGTTTTATAACATTAATGTGCTTTCATATAAACTATGTATTAAAAATTTTGTATTGTAGTTATGCTTTAGGAAGGAAAGTAGCAATCTAAATCTAGTAAAGAGGGCTATGATAGTGAGGTGTTTTGAAAATATTACTCTACTAAGATGCAGTGCATATATAGTAGAGGTGAAATGTTGGTACTGTGAAGGTTGTTGTAAGAAAATGTTAAAAAGGATGCTCAATTTTATAATATTTTTATGCACATAGAAAATTGAAAAAGTTTCAAAAAATAAAAATAAAGAATTTAGATATTTTATGTAAAATGATGTAGGTTTCTACATGTAACAACTAAATTGAGATGATAATTGAAGATATTTGTAAACTCTCATGTTCTAAAGAAGAGAATTATGATTTATCGAAGGTGGAGGACATGAGTGCAACCCCTTGTTCTCTAACAAAATAAATAAATTACAAGAACATCCCTTTTAGATGTAATTTTACAAGCAATGAACTTGCTTAAGATTTCTTAGAATTCCTATTACAAGTCCAAGTTTAGTGTCACAAGTGTTTTGAGACCAAAAATAATAGAGTATATATAGCTCAAGCTACTTTAGATGGAAGTCTTCTAAAAATAGGGGAGAGATGTGAAATAGAAGATCATATAAATGGAGAAAAAAATCATGGCAAGATCTCTAAAAAATTGTAGACATTAAGAGGAAGATCATTCTTGTAGAGGAAAATCTATTCCATAACAATTAGGATAATTTGTGGATGGGGAAAACTACCTTGTAGTGTGTGATTCTCAATTGGATCCACTGGGAGTCAAGGTGATCGCAGGGGTGTGTTATATTCTCTACACTCGGGGGCTTGGGGATCAAAAGGTTGACCAAGAATGATTTAAGGACTTGCTCTAAGTCTGGGGTGGATATTTTCAATGTGTATAATGAACAAACACCTATGTTTGGCCTTTCTAAAAGCTAACATAAGAAAATAAAAGAACGATGCAAGCGACCAAAAATATAGAAAAACAAGGACTAACCCTAGGATGATTCTTTATCTTCAATGATGACTAAACCCTAATGTGCAATAAAATAAATCTTTCTATTTTGATCAAGGATTTGAGAGAATGCACAAACAGGTTTAACCTAGAGTGCAAACTATATGCTTTTATTCTGTCAAATACCTCGAATATGACCAAATATTTCCCTTTATTTATGATCTAGGTTTTAAAACAAAAATGGATAGAAAACAAACAACCTAAGAGATTAACTTAGAGCACTTATTTGATATAGTGGTTGACCTTAGCTTTTAACTTGTGTCTAGATGTTTCCAATTACTTCACAACCTGTAAAACAACTTCACAAAACCCTAAAAATTTTGATTAGAATTTGGGGGCCTTCTTAGGCCATTGTAAGACTAAGCTTAGAGGCACAACAATCAAGCCCCCTTGATCCTTTTAGTTGACCATTCAAAAACAAAAGTGATTGTTGACCTTTTTAGAAACAAATAAGACAAGATGCAATGAAATAAAATAGTGTAAAAAATAGAATGCAAACAATAGTATTATGGCCTAAATGGAACATAAAAGTACAAATTGAGAGTTTGGGAGCAAAATTTTACCCCAAAACCTGGAAAAATCAAAATCATGCCTCGTAAGGGGAGATCGTGATTTTGGATTCTATCAAAATCATGCCATGTATGAAAGGGGTGTGATTTTGCAATAGAAGTGCAAAAATGATAGATGGATGTGAAATTGAATGCAAAATGCAGAATAAATTATTTTAGAAACATAAAAAATACAAGAATAAACCTGGTGGTAGTGAAAGAATAGATAAAAGGATGAAGACCTCCACAAAATGGTAGATTCCTCCTCAAGGCTCCCATACTTATCCACCAAGAGCAACAATAGAACACCAAAGAACACTTGATCTTGTTAGAAGATAATCACTCTTCAGAACTTTAGGATCACTCGGAAAACTTGCAGTACTTCTCTAGTAAAAAAATCTTAGGGAAAAATTATAGGAGAAAAGAGGATCCAAACCCTCTATTTATAAGAGGTTCAAAGTGAAGAACACAAGCTTATACTAATAGGGGGATGAACAATATAAGACCAAAATTTACCTTTCTTTCCAAATGATAACAACAATCATATCAATTCAATGAAATAAATAATGCACAAATATCACACACATGAGAGATAAATTTAACGTGGTTCACTCAATGTGGGCTATGTCCACAGAGAAAAAATTTCTTCTAAATTTTCTCAAAAAATCTCTTGGGAACCAAATCCCTATTACAATGTTTATGGACCTCTATCCAAAGGAGAACTCAATCCCCTAAGCTCAATTTCGTGGATATCTCTCTATAGGATAACTCTATCTCCTTTGCTCTGGTTTGTGGATATCTCTCTATAGGAGAACTCTATCCCCTCTAATCTATTTTATTAATCTCTATTCATAGGAGAACTCTATCCCATCTGCTCTAGTTTGTGGATCTCTCTCCATAGGAGAACTCTATCCCATCTTATTTAGTCTATGGATCTCTCTCCATAGGGGAACTCTATCTCATTTTGCTTTTGTTTATGGATCTCTCTCCACAAGAGAAATCTATCCCCTCTGCTCTAGTTTGTGGATCTCTCTTCACAAGATAACTCTATCCCCTCTGATTTAGTTTATGGATATCTCTCCATAGGAGAACTCTATCCTCTCTGCTCTAGTTTGTGGATATCTCTCCATAGTATAACTCTATCACCTCTACTTTGGCTTATGGATCTCTCTCCATAGGATAACTCTATCGCCTCTACTTTGGTCTACTCCAAAGCTTGCTCTCAAATCTGTCTCAAATTTACACCAAATTTCATCCCAAGGCTAGCAAAAATTTGCTCCAGCTCTGCTCATAAATCTATCCAAATCTGCACACATTACATGCACAAATTTATTCTCAACTTTGTCCCAAGTCTTCTCACAATACTTTCTCAATTCTACCTCAAAATTGCTTCAATTCTTCTCATAAGACTTGCTAAAATCTACCTTAAACCTGATTCAAGTCTTCTTACAATACTTGCTCAAATATACCTTAAACCTACTTCAAGTCTTCTCACAAGAATTTCTCAAATCTACCTTAAACCTGTTTCAATTCTTCTCACAAAACTTGCTCAAATCTACCTTAAACCTGCTTCAAGTCTTCTCATAAGACTTGCTCAAATCTACCTTAAACCTGCTTCAACTCTGCTCTAACACATGCTCAAAACTGTTCATAATACATGCTCAAATTTTCCCAAAACTTGCACACAAATAATGCTCACAACAATGAATATATTGCTTTTAGAAATACTTTCTTCAATCAAAGTAATTCAGACATATTCTACCCAAAATTTATTTAACCTCTGGAACATATAGAGAATGATATGTATTATCAATTACCCAATATGTTCTTCATATTCACAAATTTTGCATTCATCCAATCTAATATCTACCTCTTGCAAATCCCTCTCAAATAAAATCAAACTAGTGTATAACTTCACTTCACAAAACTGGTCTCTGTTCTTTGCAAATTTACTCTCAATGATAAAACACAATAATGCACAAATTTCCTTCACAAGATTGATCTCAAACACTTCACAATTACTTTCAATGTATTTCAAACCAATGCTCAAAATATTTCACAATTATGTACAAACTTGGTCTCAACTCTAGCACAAGTATTTCATATTTCTTTCAACAATGAAGCACATGTAGATCTCAAAACCTAATACAATTGTTTCCACTTTCTTTCAACAATGATGCACAATTTATTTCACAAAACCTAGCTCAAATATTTCCAACAATGCACACCAATCAACCCTTTTAACTCCACCTCAAAATTACTTTCTCAAAACACAATCACCTAGATAAACAGTTGAACCACTATACCTCAAAATGCTTGATGAAAATGTGCCCTCAAATACCTGTCTCAAAAATAAAAATTTCTTTTTGCCACTTCAAGAGGTTAGCTAATCTTCTTTTTAAAACAATCACAAAACTTTTCTTTAAATACATTCTCAAATATACTCTATAATTTCCCTTTAGTCTTATAGAGATAAATATTTGAATTTTAAGACTAAAACCTCAACCTTCTCTTTTCTAAGGTGTGCCAAAATACAAATATCAATAGACTTAAATTACACCTTATTTCTCCTTTCTAAAGAGCCAAAACAATATTTCAACAACACAAAATACAAATTAATTAACCACTAATTACACCTTATTACTCCTCAAAATAACACCTTAAAAGATTGTAATTTCCCCCTTTTTATTTTCTTCTAAAGCATTTTCCAAAATAAAAACTTATTGCCCTTATGACTCCCTAAGTCAAATAGTGTGCATAATAACCAAACACAACTTATGCCTCCTAATAATTCAACCTTAGTCAACAAAAAAATAATTTTTGTGCTTACCAAAACCACCACGGGTGAGAATCGACCATGAAACCTCCTACCTACCCATGTGCTAGCACCACTTGGGCCACTGCTAGTCCAACCGCCCACATAGAGTCGAATATGCAAGAATTGAATTTTAAACCTTTCGACGAATTCTCCTTGTCAATAATATATAAAAACCATCACCGTCAAGTTTTGACCCTAAGACCTGTTGCTTTCCCTGTGCCTTAGCGCTGCCTATATTACTGCTAGGCCAACCGACCGCTTGAGAACAAATGCCCATGATATTGTCTTTATTCACACATCCTCACTCCTTTTGAAATTTCATCTTCTCCTTCCTTTCTTTCTCACACTTGTGCACGAGGGAGATCAATTTGCATTAAAATGAAACACACTCCAAGTGAATGATTTTAATCCATATTTATATGGATTTCACCTCCTTTCTTGATGTCGGTTCTTATATTAAAATTTTCATTTGAAACCTTCGAACACATTGGCACCAAACCCATATTGGGTTTAAATTATAATATAAAAATATTATAATAAAATTTTTAACTTCCCTTGCAACACTTAAACCTTTGTCTTCAAACTTTTGTCCCAAATATTATAATATTATTTCATTAAGCCTTATTCACTTGATTTCTTTTTGAACCATGGTCTTAAAATTGGGCCTTCAAACCTTTTATTCAATTACTTAGAACTTTGTCCCAAGTGCTTTTAAACCTCTTTGGCTTATAATATTTAAAGTAAATATTATAACCTTTTCTTTTTATCAATTTCCTTGCATTGGGATGAACCTTGCCTTGCATAATTATCCAACTTATAAACCTTATATTTTTGCCATACCAAACTATCTTTGACATCAATGACAACCAATAACATCAACCTATGACAACAATCCTTTGACATCAATGACAACATAATATACTCAAAATTTCCAATACGAAGGGCAAAAGGGTAGGAAAATAAAAAGACAACTTAGGGGAGGGCCAATGTCCTAATATTTGGCCCAAAAAATAGGATTTTCTAAGAGAAAACCCTAACTTACCAAAATTGCATCGCGTAATGAGCAACTGTGATTTCGGAAAATCTAGGAAAAAAGGAAGAAAAAAAGGGGAAGGAGGCCCAAACTTGTGCTTAGATAAGTTTGAGGACCTTCTCAAGGGTTCTAGAGAAAATGACTCACTTGTGTGGGTCAATTTTTCATGTCTATATTTTGCCCCCTCTTTGATGCATTTATGGCCTAATAAATGTGTCAAAGAAAGATGTAGACACCTATGGGTGAAGAATGACAAACAGAAAAAGGGTGGTTGGTTTAGAAAAAGGGGTGGTGCAAAAACGGTGTCATTCTAGACATTTAAATATTTTTACATGTAAAATAAGGTATTAGGTACATTAATGCCTCTCAGGCCAGGGTGCCCCCCCGATTTTTAGAAGGAATATCACATTCTAGAGGAAACTCGAAATGGTTAACGTAGAAGAAAGCAAAGTGATAAATAATGAAAAGAGCACTATAGAGGAGAGAGAAAAAAAGTAAAAAGGAGAATAAAAAGGCAAAAGGGATGAAAACCCTAATTCATTTTCACCACATGAAGAAGAGAAGAAGAGCTCTAGAGAAAAATATAAATTTTTCTATCCACACATTGTTCAACCATCGTGAGGGGTGAGGTCAGTGCAGCAGTGGAGAGAGCATGGGTAAAGACTAAAATCCTTCCTCTAGACTAGGCTAGATTAGGGTTTCTAGTTTTCTTTGCAAATTTTTTATCTTTTGGAAGAATTCATCAAATGTGACCCCAGTGTGATTTTGAGGGTCGACTGTGAATTTGGCTAGTTTGCTGCAGTGATCGAAGTCATGCCCCAGAACTATAGGGCATGATTTCACAAATTTGTGCTTTTCAAGCATAGGGTGTAATTTTAGAAGAAGAGGAAAAAGGATGAAATCATTCCCTAGGAGGATAGGGCAAAATTTTGACCAAGAGAAAATAAAGAACAAAAAGGAAAAAACAGAGAAGAGGAAAATGGAAAGAAAAGCCAAGACAAGTAGACTCAGGTGTTGAGATGTTACTCTGTGTTGTGTAATTAATTTAGGTTATGTTTTGTGTTTTATTTTCTATATATAATATGGAACTAATTAAAAAAAATATATTTACTTAAGAGCCAAGAGTGGTGACCAAGTTCCTTGGATGTAGAACTAAAGGGTCTCTCATAGGTAAAGAGGATATTCTAGAGGTAATGGGGCTACATCACCTGATAGAGATACCTTGGGTTGAGGTAGACATAGTGCTACTAACATCACTAGTAGAGAGGTGGTATCCAGATTCATCGACATTTTTATTACCAATAGAGAAGATGACAGTCACACTAGAGGATGTGTGGTACATCTTACACATCCCCATCATGAAGAGTATGGTTTACAAAGCTTGAGGGCAACAAGTAACACTACTGATACTATCAAGAGGCTATGCCCACTAGGTATGAGAGAGTCGTATCTCTATCAACAAGTTGGTGGGGTGCTATGGTGTTGATGACTATGCTTTATGGGATAGTGATGGGATTCTTGGTATACCACACAAGTAGATGATACCTACCATGGGCACTAGCGTAAGTAGTGACTGATATGTAGGTCCAACGGATGTGTTTCACATGGGGTCCATATGTGTTATCTCGATTGTATAGGATATTATATAACGTCATGTAAAAAGGGCATACAGGGCTGTTATGTACAACATTGCTCCAAGTGTGGTTTTGGGAACACATAGCAATCAATATATTGTATGCACTACCAGGGCCATTGCCCAACCTAAAGCACACAATAGCATATATATGGTCTAAGAGCTTCGAGCGAGTCTATATGACATAGGCTAAGAACCTACCACTAGGGAGGCGAGTGGTAGATGAGCTATGAGAGCAGAGGATCATCTGGTAGTCATGGCATCCACACTCAATATGGATAAAGGATGCAAAGGAGTTAGCTCAAGTAAGGAGGGTTAAATGGGTCTTTATAGATAGGGGAGATCTGGAGCTTTTAAAATTTGATCAAGTCCAATGATAGTTTGGTATATTTTAAGAGATACCAAACTTGGGTGACTATTGGTATAGGTAGGTATGAAGGGACCCATCAAGATTCAAAGGGGACCTTTATGTGAGGAGATGGGCAAAGAAGGACCTATATTATCCACTGTATGTGGATCCAAGGGTGGATGATGTTGAGGTGGTTCTTGAGTACGAGAGATTATACAAGGGTATTATGCCCCCAAAGATATCTCCATCGATGCTAGTGTAAAAATGCTAGGTTATGAGTCAATGGGTGTAGTTAGTTCTTCAAGAGGTCACTCGATGCACCATAGAGTGGGAGTAGAGGGATACAGTCCCACCAAGATTGACCTGGATATAGGTTTGGGTGGATATAGTGATGAAAATGAGGAGTATGATCACCATATCTGGGTCATGGGGAGTGGGCACTGTAGGAGGTGCCCCCACAATGATTAGGGTTGGATCGAGTAGAGTGTCTAGAGAGGCATATGCATCAAGGTCAAGTAGGATCGTGTGTCAAGGGGACTCTATGAGGGAGATGGAGGTCCTACATGCCTAGATAATGATCATGCAGAGAGATATGGACATACTCTAAGAGTATAGGTCCAATAGGATCAAGGGGATATGAAGTACCTTGAGCATGGCACTCATAGAGTGGGACATGATACTAGTTGAGGTAGATAACCTCAAGGGTAAGGTGAGTTGGTTGGACTAGGAGTGACAATAGGATTGGGTAGAGGGTATGGCTATTGTTATGAGTAATCAATCAAGTGAGGCAATCTACCTTCTACATGAGTAGTTGTAGATGTTATAGGAGAGGTGGAAGGTGTTGGTACAAAGGAAGACCTTCTACTAAAATCTATACTTTCAAGTAGTATCAATGGATTAAAGGGTACCTCCACCAATATCTCTTTAGACATAGAGTCGGTTATGACCTAGATCACGAGCCATCATGTGGTCTATGAACATGCCCCCACCAAGACCACCTCTAACAAGTAGAGTAGAGGAGATAGGATCATAGAGCTAGGACAAGATCAAGGTGACATATCAATTTTGAGTGTGGCATGCATCATTGGATAGGGTTGAGTGTTTTGGGCTTAAAATGTGCCACATAAATCTAACATACCTATGTACCCTTTCTATATTGAGTAATATCATGTTTCTTTAATTAAAATATGTGCATTTATGTGTGTATTATGATTTTTATGTGTTTTTATGTTTTACTATGCATGAATGATGATATAACTATGGAAATGCATGAATGGACTAAGCTAATGTAATGCATGATGAGGCTAACTAAATGAATGAAAATGCATGGATGGATGAAGGAATGAAAGAAAAAAATGATGGAAGAAATAGGGGAAGAAAAATAAATATAAAACACACCTCTAGCCGAAATCATGCCCCGTAAATATAAACCATGATTTTTGCATAGAGCAAAATCGTACCTCATAGAGATAGGGCATAATTTTAGAAAAGAGAAAAGAAAAAACGAAGAAAAGGAGAAGGAAAATCAGAATATGGAGAAGGTCAAATAAAAATGTGCTTCGGAATATTATGTTTGAATCAACATAGATCGTGAAATATTAGTGTGATCAAACAAACATAGACCAAGCAAAAAAAGAAAAGAATGAAGTGAAACCTTGTAAGGATGTATGCTTGTAAATTATCAATATGGAGGCCACCCCTCATGTGTAGCCATGAAGCTATCTTGTAAGGATGCTATGCTCATAAAAATGATCAATTATGGAGCAATACCTGCTATGGTTGTAGTGCTCACTAATGGCCAGATATGAGAAGATACCCGCTAGGATGTATGCTCACAAATGACCAAGATGGAGGTTGTCCCTCGTGTGTGGCCATGAAGCTTATCATGTATGGGATAAAATATGATATTAATTTTCTAATATGAGTACTACCTGATAGGGGTGTGGTGTGTGCAAAAGGTGAATGGTCAAAGTAGAACAAGGTGAGTGTGTGCATGTGTTAGAAGAAGATGGGAGAATGAGAAAAGCAGGGTACAAAAGATAGTGTGTGTGTGTGTGTGCATCCTTAGTGAAATTTCAAGAGCTAAGAGGTGTGCGTAATATAGTCAGTGTTTGTATGAGTACCATAAATAATACTCATGTGGTATCTATCCTATCCAACGAGGATTGCTTAACAATCGAAATATCAAGAAGGAAAAAATACAAGTGAAAGCAAAATCAAATGGAATAAGGAATGTACATCCTTTATCTTGGGGAAGAGAATAAATTATTAAAAATTTCAAGTATAAAGGACATACGAGATATGAAGAACTATATCCCTTGACTTGGAGAAAAATTTGATGATCACTTTATACTTTCAAGGTCAAGGAAATAAAGAGAAGAAAATAGAAGAAGAAAATATGGACAAAATGCAAAGATGAAAATGCACGGATATGGGCCCTAGGTTGGGGATTCACTAGGCATCAGAGCCTTAGTATGAGTTCAATGCATATGATGTAAGACCTAAATAGGTTTCATAACTTGACATCCTCCTAAAGTCCTCAAGAAACCATGCAAATATGGACAAGCAGTTATGTAATTAAATGATAAGTAAAATGCAAAGATGAAATAGAATGTTAGGTAATTATGTAAAATATGAAAGGCAATCATGCAGTATGAACAATAAAACTAAATATAATATAAAATCTAAGTTTAATACAATATAAAAACATAGAGTGCTATGTTATGTATAATATCTCTTTAGATGCATTATGTTAATTGGTTCTTTAAGTGCTTTACCATTTAAATAAACTAACTGATAGGCTGAAACTTGTCTTTAAGATCTAGTCAAGCATTGGTGTTCTTTTGGTTATCCTTGAGGACAAGGTTCCCAACCTCAAAATAATTATTGTGAACTCTTTTGGAATAATATCACTTGAGCCTATTATGAATTTGCTTTTCATCTAATAGATCCAATTAGTGCAAATGATCAAAGCAATACTCATCATCGACAAAGGCATCTTGCAGCAAGATACGCAATGAAGGGACCTCTAACCCAAATGTGAAAACCACCTCAATCTTGTAGAATAAAATATATGAATAAGCACATGTAGTAGTTTGCACATTGGTATGATAGTCCCATAAGGTTGGATAAAATTGAATATGCTAGTCGTGATCAGTCTTATTAACCAACTTCTTGAGGATCTTGACCAAATATTTGTTGGATGCTTCAGCTTGATCGTTACCCTAGGGGTAATACAAAGTTGACCATATTGTACTTAACATAAATATTATGGATATCCTTATTCTTGAAAGGACTACCATTGTTATAAATAATCATTGCACGAATCCTAAACCTACAAAGGATCTAGTTGAAGATGAACTTGGAGACTTGAGCTTCAATCATCATGACCAAGAATATAGCTTTAATCCATTTAGTGAAGTACATCATCGCTGTTATGATAAACATGTGGCCATTAGATAACATTGGGTTAATATTCCCTATGATGTCCAATCCCCACATGGAAAATGGCCAAGGAGAAGATAAATCATAAAGGTTTTGAGTAGCGTGAACAAGGTTGTCATGGCATTGACACTTGTTGCAACATCAAACATGATCACATGCATCTTTCTCCATGGAAGGCCAATAATATCCCTTTTGAAGGAGCTTCTTGGAAATGGAATTGCCATTGAAATTTCCTCCAAATGAACCTTCATGAGCCTTACTAAGAGCTAGCCAGGCTTCATAATAGTTGAGGCATCACAAGAGGGTACCTTCAAAAGAGCATTGATACAAAGTATTTCCAATTATAACGAATCAATATGCTCTTTTGCATATATCTTACATTGATTATGATATAAGCCATTAGGAATAGAACCATACTTAAGGAAATTAAATATGTTATTATACCATGGCTCAGATGGGGAAGCTTTGATGGTCAAAACATCTAAAAAAATGAGATTAGAACTAAGCAATATCAGCTTCTAGAGATGTCTAATGATAATCGATGACTGATCATATTCCAACTCCAAGGAAAATAAGGATGCAACAATAGCCATGGAATTCAATTGGTGGTTGGAGGATCTAGGGATAGACTATATGGTCACTCAATCAAATGTGGATAAAATCTTAGTGATAATCTCTTTGTAAGGTTTTAGCTTATCATCTCAAGTATGGTAAATATCATTAATCTAATTCACCACAAGTTGAGAGTCACCAAAAAACTAAAGGACATTAAATTTCAAGGCTAAGTCTACTCTCAGACCAAGGATCAAAGCTTCATACTTTTTTATATTGTTTGTGCAAGGTAAATGAAGCTTGAATGATAGGGAGCTGATTTTTTTTGTGGGATAACTAGAACTATTCCAACACTAGTGCCCTTCAAGGATCGGGATCCATAAAAAAAAAGTCTAATATTGGATCTTTGGCTTCTACACTAAGGCACTCATCAAGAAACTTAATGATCAAGGAATGAGAGGCTTCGAGGGGATCAAAGGTTAACTAATCAACCATCACCTAAACCTTGATAGCCTTCTGACCCATGAAGGTGATGTTGAACTCACTAAGGGCTAAAACCCACTTAGTGTCTCGATTTGAAAGGTGGGACTTAGAAATTAAGTAGAACAAAGGATCAAACTTCACAACCACCAATGTATTATGGATGAGCATGTAGTGTCTTAAATTTTGGGAATCAAACACTACAAGGAAAAGCTTCTCTAAGGGAGTGTATTAGGTTTCATAGCTCACCAAGGTTCTACTAATATAGCTCACTCTTTGTTCTAATCATCATTTTGAACCAACAAGGCTCCCAAAGCATGAGTTGTGGCTACTATGTAAAGCATCATATGCTTATCCGATTTAGGAGGAACTAATACAGGTGGGGAAGTGATATACTATTTGAGTTCATCAAAATCTTGCTAACACTCCAAATCCCACTAGAACATGACATCTTTATTAAGAAGCTTAAGAAATGACTGACACTTATTGACTAACTGAGCTATGAGTCGATGAATAAATTGAAGCCTACCTTGTAAGCTGTGCAAATCAGTTAGGGTGTAGGGATGCGGTATGTTAGTGATAGTCACTATCTTAGCGATGTCCACTTAAATGTCTCACCTAGATATGATGAACCATAGGAACTTTACAGATGTAACTCCAAACACACATTTGAAGGGCTTAAGACAAACCCTAAACTGCCAAAGTCTTTCAAAGAGTTATTTTATATTGTGAACCTGATCTTGTCGATGTATGGAATGACCCAAAAGATCATACATATAGTCCTTTAGAATATCATGCATCATGTCATGAAAATTTTGTCATAGTCCTCTAATATGTGGCATTAACATTCTTTAAGATAAAAGGCATAACTTTATAATATAAGGTATCCCATGGTGTGATAAAAACTATCTTGGTCTAGTCCTTAGGGGTAACCATGATTAGATTATATCTCGAGAAACCTTCCATGAGAAAAAACATGCCACATTTGATAATGAAATATATGTTCAAATCTATGTTGGGGAGAAAAAATTTATCCTTGGGACATGTTAAGTTGATGTCCCTAAATTTGGTACATATTTTGATTATTCCTACCTTCTTAGCCATATGAACAATGTTGGAGATCCAATCAAGATGGTTTATAGCTTTTATAAAACCAATATCAAGGAGTTTTTGGAGCTCCTCCTTGACTAAAAAAGCAACCTTAGGATGCATCTTCCTAAGTTTTTTCTTAACAGGCTTAGCACTAGGCTTCCCTACCAAATGATGCATAACAATGGAGGGATAAATCCCTAGCATGTTGGCATATGAACAGGAAAAAATATTATGAAATACCTTCAAAAAATTGGTCAATTGCTTCTCATCATCCATGGACAAGGCTTTACATAGCTTAAGGATTCTAGGGCTCTCCTCAGAATCTATTTTAACATCTATGATCTCCTCAATGAGAATAGAATACTCATCCTCAATAGGAGGTGGGGCAGGGATCACTCCTAGTTGCTCAATGTCTTCAAGAGACATAAAACCAAAGTCATCATGATAACTAGAAGACTCAACATGTGTGACACAAGGGACTAACCCATAAAAGAAAGAAGTTGATTTGAAGGATATCCTCATGATCCATGTCATAAAGAGTATCCCATTTAACATACTCCCCTAGGGTCGCAAATAACTGAGGATGCACCAAATTTACGATATTGTAAAATAGAATGTTAGTGGGATAAGAAAATCCCTCATCCTCATCACTCCACTCCAAGTCTTGATGATCTAAAAATTTAGCATAAGTAATAAGGTGATCATAATTATCAAAGGGTAAAGATTTGATTTTATTAGGTATGTAGCATATACCACATTTCCCAGGCCAAAGATCAACCTCCAAAGTCTCTTGAATATCTTTTCGATATGGCCCAAAACCTTTACCTATATATCCCATGCTAGATAGGATTTTCTTGGGAAGTGGGTAGTCATTGGATAAGTATCAATGGGTAAAATAATGCCCTACAAGAAGAGGGTTGCTACCATGGATATTTTCTTCAAGGATCATACCTATGAAGATAAAGGTACATGTTCCAATGTGTATGAATTCACCTTTCTTATAGGGTAAACCCATAGTCCTCAATGAAGGTGATGGCTTGGCAATATCTATAAGAGGTTCTTGAAGAAAAGGATTGACTTGATCCTATGATGAAACTTTAACTAATGGTTCCTCACTCACCTTTAAATTTCTAAGTTCCTTGGTGATGTGAGATGAAGAAACTGATGGACATAAATTGATATCATATTGAGCTTGCTCAACCATTGAACAATATTGAAATGGATGAGGGTCACCTAGAATGGTGACAAGTTGATTATTGAATTTGAACTTCAGATATTGATGAAAAATGGAAGAGACAACACTCATTGCATGAATACAAGTATGTCCAAGAATAATATTAAGAGATGTAGGGCAAGACACCACATAAAATAGGGTATCTAAGATCTTAATTCCAACCCTATGGGGGAGAGATATAAAATCATAGAACTCTTGGGACTCGTTGTTGAAACCTTTGATTATGATATCAGATTTAGTGAAATCTTCCTCTTTTAATAAATTTTTTTGGAAAATTTGATAAGTACATAGATTGAGGTAGGAACCATTGTCTAACAAGATTCACTTGATAAATGTTTCCCCAATAAATGCAATGATGTAAAGGAAATAATTTCCTCATAAGTTTGACGAAGGAATGTCGTCATGCGAAAATGTAATATTATGTATCCCAAGGAAACCTACAACATCAACTATAGCACTAGGGGAAATGTCTTGAGGAGTAGATTGTTGTCTTAGAATTTTCAACAAGGCTTCCCTATGAATAGAAATTTGTAAAAGTTCTAAGAGGGAAATCTTAGTTGGGATACTAGCTAACTATTTTTGAATGTCAAAGGAGACTTTAGGTTGTGGCTTCAACACTAAAGGTGGTTTTTCTACTCTCGTGCTCCTTTTTTGGGTACTCTTAAAAAATAAGGGTGGTTTTGAAGGTTGGTTGGATGTAGAACTTATCTCCTACTAAGAATGTTGAGTTGATTAAGCCTAAACTTTTTGCCTTGTGGTTAATGCTATTATACCAACCATATTGTTATAAGGAGGTGGCACATTATGATATGACACTTGATTAGCTGCTTGTTTCTCATGCTTAAGTAGGGGATATTGGAAGATCCCCATGTCTTGATTGATTGTGTGTGCTTGTTGAGTATTGTAATATTTGTTGGTGGGGATTTTTGAGTTTGGCTAAGCACCATATTTTGTTGTGTGTTAACAACACTATTAACAAGCCTACTATCTGTTACCCCATCACCAACTACATGATTGTTCTTATACTAATTTTTTTGTGGTCTTATATTCTTATTTCTTTGGATTAAATTGACCTTTTTGAATAAGGGCTTGATCTACCCTTCTTTCCATATCTATCACTTGGTCAAAAGAGGTGATAGTTGTTTCCAATTCATAAGATATTTGCTCTTGTAAATTTCCAATGAAGATCTCTCCAAAGGTAAAGTATATCTCAATCGTCCAACTAAAATTCTCCAATGAGACAAGAATTCTAAAAAGCTTTCCTCTTTACCTTGTTTCAACATATAAACATATTTCATAGTCATATTTTTCTCAACATAAGCTTTGAATTGTTGAACAAACAATTATGTTGTCTCTTCAAAATTTCTTAAAGAATGATGAGGCAGTTGATAAGACCATTCCAATGCCATACCACAAAGGCTCTTAGGGAACATCTTTAGCAACAATATATCATAATATATAATATCATGGCAAGCTATATTAAACATCCTTAAATGTTCAATTGAGTCCTTTGTTCCCTTATAAATAGGTAAAACTAGCATTGGAAAATGCTTAGGGTAGGGCCTAGAAGCGATAATAGGATCTAAGGTCTGATTGCACATTTATTTGTAGTTGTAGTTGGAACTAGGAGGTTGTATCATATCCACTCTTGAAACCAATTTTTTTACCACATTTGTCAAACTTTACATATTAGAATTGTTGTTTTGCAATACCCCTAAATTTTATAGGGGAGGGGTATAGGTAGGCTATTGAAAGGGAACTTGGCCAATATTTGAGGTATTGACACTGTTATGGTATGGGTTATGATATGTGGTATCTTGATGTGAAGGATAATTGACATTTGGTGGAACAAATGAATATTGAGATGAGAAAAAAGAGGAGAAAATTGAGCATAATTTTGGGATGCACTACCGGTTGGAGGAGCCTATGGAATTTCCCCAATGTTGGTGGTCATAGTAGTTTCATATGTTGGTCTATGAAAAGGATTAACATGATGTAAAGATTATTGTTATGAACATTCCTAGGAGAAATGGTTGGAGTATGAGACGTCCCACCTCTTTCAAGTTGGGATTCCTCTTCCATAGCCTTAACCAAAGACTCCTTATGGTGTTTCATAAAACCTTGTATATGTTCAAATGATATGAAAGTGCATCCTCCATTAGGCCCCTTAAAAGGATCAAATTTAGTACCATTTTCTTCATGTTATTCCTCTTCTACATCTATATTGAGATTCTCCCTATCAACCTGATGATGGCAAGCCGAGATTCACACAACAGAACTTCAAATTAATTTTCTGCAAATTGCTTAACACAGTCTTACAATACCGTTTCCAGGCATAGTTCTTTTCCCTCTCAATCCCGAACTCACCATCCCATTCCCTTACAATTCTCGAGTTTTTATCGAGGCCTCGACCCTCTAGGTAATTAATGCCCCCGCCTAACAAAATCTCAAGTTCGTTTTCCCCCCGGCCGAGTTTTTCAAATTTTTTGCCATAAATGGGCAACTGCCCGATCCACCATGAAGCTTGCATTAAAGACCTCCCTTGACCTGCAACCGCCGTTTTGGTCAGACTGTTCTTCTGCACCGCTGTCTCGTCCATAATGTCCATCGCCTGTAACTGCTGTTTTGCCAGAATTTAAAAATATGCATGGCCGACATCTCTATTTTTAATTTACGTGGCCCTCATCTTTGTTTTAATACACGTATGCTTCCGCGTGTCCAATTCGACTTTACCTCCAACTGGTTGCGTCGCTTTTAACACACGTGGCAGCCACGTGTCTATTTCGGCCTTGCATGGCCGTCCGCGTGTTTACTTTGGCCTATCCTTTTCTTGGACCCAACCACCCCCGCGCCTTAGTCCCAAACCCGATACGACATGTCCGATATCGCGACCCAATCCCCCTCTGCCTTAGTCCGAAACAAACTCGCGATATCCCGACCACACCCATGCTTTAGCTTTTTTTGTCACGATTTCACGTCGCGAAATCGTGACAAACTACCTTGCCTTCTGCCTTTGCCTTGTTTTTCGCCTTGCCTTAGCTTTTGAAGCTGTCTTCGTCTTGCCTTAGTTTTGAGGTCGCGATAACATAACCACGTGGCAGCCTTCAACTGGTCACGATATCGCGACGGGACTCCCCCCTCGCCTTAGTTTTGAAATATCGTCACGATATCGCGACGAAACTTGCCTATGTCTTGTCAAAGCTTTTGAGGTCGCGATTTCGTGACCCCTCCCCTTGCTTTACGAAACTTCCCCCTTGCTTTATAAAACTTCCCCCTTGGGAAATAACTGAAATAAATCAAAATGCAAAGTACTTAGAAAAATTTAGAAAATTTTTGGAAGATGCAAGATTGCTCTACTGTCGTCGGATGCTCCTGCATCAGACACCCGGGGTAAATTAAAAGTGATCCTCACTTCTATTTTGTTAGGGGAAGACCCAGGCGGTCAACCTCCGTCTTCGACAACCAAGTTGCATCTTCAATAGGTCTGCCCTTCCACTTTATCAAATATTCAGAATACTGTTTGTTTCTGGTGCTTCGGCCTTCACGAGTGTCTAATATTTCCTCGACCTCGTCGGTGGTTGGAGTAGATGCTGGAATTTGCCATAATTCTGTACTTGGTACCTCTGTACTCTCTCCCTCATGATATTCCACTAAATCTGAAATATTAAAAATAGGTGAAATGTCAAGCCAACTTGGCAATTCCACTTCATATGCATTTCCTGACTCCCATTTTTCCAGTATTCGCATGGCCCAAACTTCTTCATCTTCAATTTGTTATAAGTTTTGGCAGGAAATCTTTCCTTCTTGAGATGGACCATGACTTCATCTCCTACTTCGAACTCTTTGAACCGCCGCTTCTAGTCTGCTCTTGTCTTATATTGAGTATTCATTTTTATAATTTGTTTCCTTACTTCTTCATGCGAGACTTTTCATATGTTCCGCAAATTCTTCCGCCTCGACCTTTGCACTTTTCTCTCTTATCCAACTTCCTCAGTTCAGACACATTTCTTGGGCTGTTTCCATATATTATCTGGAACGGAGATTTATTTGTGCTCTTATTGACTGAATTGTTATATGCAAATTCTGCCTGCGGTAAAACTAAATCCCATCCCGTGGGTTGATCTGCTATCAAGCATCTCAGTAAATTACCCAGGCTTCTATTTACCACCTCTGTCTGTCCATCAGTCTGTGGGTGGTATGCAGAACTGAATTTCAGATCTGTCTTCAACTTCTTCCACAAAGTTCTCCAGAAATACCCAACAAACTTTGTATCTCTGTCAGAAACTATGCTTCTTGGTAGACCGTGAAGTCGTACCACTTCCTTGAAAAATAACCCTGCAATGTGAACTGCATCACTTGTCTTCTGGCGGGGAATAAAATGTGCCATTTTGGAGAATCGGTCAACCACCACAAATACAGAGTCATTTCCCCTCTGCGTTCTCGGCAATCCAAGAATAAAATCCATGCTTATGTCCTCCCATGGCCTCTCAGGTACAGGTAACTGCTGGTATAATCCTGTGTTTTGCCTTACGCCTTTTGCCATCTGGCATATTCTGCAACTTTGCACAAACTTCCTCACATCTTGCTGAAGTTGCGGCCAGTAGTAATTTTCATCCACCAGGGCAATGGTCTTATCCCTACCAAAATGCCCAACCAGTCCTCCGCTGTGCTTTTCCTTGATCAAGTTCTCCCGCATGGAACTCCTTGGAATGCATAATTTACTTCCCTTGAACAACATTCCATCTTGGATTAGGAAATCTAACCATTTTGTCCTGTCCATAGTAACAGGTGCCAAGCAAGCCGTCCAGTGCGTTGCAAAATCAGGATCTTCGAGGATAAAGACCCTTTGAGTTCTTCGAATCCAACTACTTCCACTGTCATTTCAATTAGCAGATTCTGCCTTCTGCTTAAAGCATCTGCAACCCTATTTGATTTCCCGCTCCTGTGCTTTAATACAAAGGTATAGCTTTGGAGAAACTCGACCCACTTCATGTGCCGTTGATTCAGTTTTGTCTGGCTGTTGATGTACTGCAATGCCTGATGATCAGTAAATAGAACAAACTCTTTTGGCAACAAATAATGCCTCCACTTCTTTAGAGCCTGAACTATAGCATAAAATTCTTGGTCATACACTGAATACTTTTTTCGAGCATCATTGAGCTTTTCACTAAAATAAGCAACAGGTCTGCCTTCTTGACTCAGTACAGCCCCTATTGCACTGCCACTGGCATCACAGTCCACCTGAAATACCTTGTTAAAGTCTGGGAGTGCCAAAACAGGCTGTTCTGTGACCTTTTTCTTTAATGCATCAAAGCTCCTTTCAGCCCCTAATGTCCACTTGAACTCTTTTTTATCCCCTCTCATTGTTTCTGTGAGAGGTGCACAAATGCTGCTGAAGTTCCTTATGAACTTCCTGTAAAAGCTGGCTAGACCATGAAATGATCTTACCTCTGTTGTGCTTCTTGGGGTAGGCCATTCGATGATGGCTCTCACCTTCTCTGGGTCCATTTTCAGACCTTCTGCTGAGATTACAAATCCCAGGTATACTAACTCTTTCTTGACAAAATTACACTTTTTTAGATTTATTAATAACTGCTCCTCCCGTAGCTTTTCAAAAACCCTCCTGATATGCATCAGGTGTTCCTCCAGGGTTCTGCTGAATATTAATATATCATCTAAATAAACAATGACAAACTTTCCCAGAAACTCCTTCAATACCTCATTCATCAGCCGCATGAAGGTACTTGGTGCATTGGACAGCCCAAATGGCATGACCAACCACTCATACAAGCCCTCTCTTGTCTTGAAGGCTGTCTTCCACTCATCTCCTTCTCGGATACGGATCGATGATAACCACTTTTCAGGTCAATCTTCGTGAAGTACTCAGCTCCACTCAAACAGTCCATGATATCATCCATCCTTGGCAATGGGAATCTGTATTTGATAGTGATCTTGTTGATGGCCCGTGAATCTGTACACATTCTCCATTCTCCATCCTTCTTTGGCGCCAACACTGCAGGTACTGCGCATGGGCTCAAACTTTCCCGAATCAATCCCTTCTCCAGCAACTCCTGGACCTGCCTGTTTAACTCCTCAGTCTCTACAGGCGTCATTCTGTGTGCAGCTTTATTTGGCAAGCTCGATCCTGGCACCAAATCTATATGGTGGCTGATTTTCCTTACTGGGGGTAAACCCTCAGGCACATTATCAGACACAATATCTGGAAATTCCTCCAACAGATCTAGGACTTCTGTTGGGGTATCTTGGCATTCCTTCTCCCTAACTCTAGGAATTATTGCATAACATAAATGTTCATGCTTCAAACCGTCCAAAAACTTTCTCCCTTCAACTAAACAGATTCTGGAGCTGTTACACACCTTTTCATCCGCTTCCTTTAAGGGCTTCAACTTATGGCGCACGCCATTCTTCGTCAATGAGTAGGTGTTGGCACGGCCGTCATGCACTGCACTCCGATCGAACTGCCAGGGCCTTCCCAGCAACATATGGCAAGCATCCATAGGCAGGATGTCGCACAGGACCTCATCACAATAATTCCCAATATTAAATTTAATGGAGCACTGCTCATTGACCAAAGCCCTATGGTCCTTCTGTAGCCATGCGACCCGATATGGATGCGGGTGCTTCTTCCTCTCTAACTGTAGCTTGGTAACCATTTCTTCTGAAACCAGGTTATCCGTGCTACCATTATCAATAATAATATTGCAAATCTTGCCCGTGCATTTACACCTTGTGCGGAATAAACTTCTTCTCTGATCTGTGTCCTTCTCCTCATTCAACAGGACTCTCCTTACGATCATTGCTTCCCCTCTCTCCGCTTCTTCAGAATGTTCAGATCCAGACATCTTCCTCTGCCACAACAGCTCTGGCTGGACCCTCAGGCCTCTTGTTCGTCCTTTCTCGGTGTTGTGGACACTCAAATGCCCGATGTCCTTCTTCACCACAGTGGAAACATGTCCCACGAAATACTCCTCTTCCAAACCCTCGTCCAGATCCACCCCGTCCTCTTGGGTAGCTGTTCTGATCACGGGGCTGATAAACATCCTCTTCCCTTTGATCCTGGTTACTACTGGCTTCACCGGTCTTCTTCGAGATCTTTATATTTTTCTCCACTGGTTCTCCCACCAGTTCTTCCACCACGGCCCCTTCCTCTTTGCTTGCCTTCAAACCGCCTATTCAGTTTTTCTTCCACCTTTAAGGCAAACTGGTAAGCATCCTCAATGGTGCTTACCCGAACTAGGCTCAGCTCTTCCTGGATACCGAGTCTCAACCCATTGATATAACGGGCTACCTTTTCTTTGTTTGCCTCTAAATGTCCAGTTCTAATAGAGATCTTGTAAAACTCCTCGGTGTATTCTTGGACAGTTTTGTTTGTCTGTCTCAAACTCTGCATTTTCCTTAGCAGATCCAACTCGTAATCTGTCGGAATAAACTATCTTTTCAGCTTTTCCACCATTCTATCCCATCTTGTTATTCTCTCCTTCCCTCTTCTGTTCCTCTCCAACTGTATTCCCCTCCACCAAATGCTGGCATGACCCTTCAACTTGGTCTTAGCAAATCTGACCCGATTAGGGTCTTCAACCTCCTCATATTCGAAATATTCTTCTAAGTCATTTATCCAGTCAATCACCTCTTCTGGATTTAGGTTTCCCGAGTATGTAGAAACCTCCATTTTTGGTTGCTTTCCAATCTGAGAGATGGCTTTGTACAACCTGGCTTGTGCGGGATCCACAACCTCTTCTTCTTCCTCAGAGTCGGTCTTCTTCTTCATCAACTTCGTCTTCACTTCCCTCATCCCTTTCGGGCTCGTGCCTTCTACGTAGCTCTTCTTGCAGGGCTTGAACTTGCCTCTGCAAGGCTCGAAAGTCTTCGGTCGGCACCACATTTCCTACTCCACCACGGTTTCTTCGTGGAGGCATTTTTCTTTCTTCCCTTACAAATCCTTCCATAGATCCTGGTGTAACTGCCTCTCTTTCGGCGATCTGTTACACGCTCAGGAGCTCCCGCTCTGATACCACTTGATGGCAAGCCGAGATTCACACAACAGAACTTCAAATTAATTTTTTGCAAATTGCTTAACACAGTCTTACAATACCGTTTCCAGGCATAGTTCTTTTCCCTCTCAATCCCGAACTCACCATCCCATTCCCTTACAATTCTCGAGTTTTTATCGAGGCCTCGACCCTCTAGGTAATTAATGCCCCCGCCTAACAAAATCTCAAGTTCGTTTTCCCCCCGGCCGAGTTTTTCAAATTTTCTGCCATAAATGGGCAACTGCCCGATCCACCATGAAGCTTGCATTAAAGACCTCCCTTGACCTGCAACCACCGTTTTGGTCAGACTGTTCTTCTGCACCGCTGTCTCGTCCATAATGTCCATCGCCTGTAACTGTTGTTTTGCCAAAATTTAAAAATATGCATGGCCGACATCTCTATTTTTAATTTACGTGGCCCTCATCTTTGTTTTAATACACGTATGCTTCCGCGTGTCCAATTCGACTTTACCTCCAACTGGTTGCGTCGCTTTTAACACACGTGGCAGCCACGTGTCTATTTCGGCCTTGCCTGGCCGTCCGCGTGTTTACTTTGGCCTGTCTTTTTCTTGGCCGCGATACCGCGACATGTCGCGATATCGTGACATGTCGCGATATCGCGACCCAAACTGCCCCCTGCGCCTTAGTCCGCAAAAACGTCGCGATACCGCGACATGTCGCGATATCGCGACATGTCACGATATCGTGACCCAAACCCCCTGCGCCTTAGTCCGCAAAAACGTCGCGATATCGCGACGTCGCGATATCGCGACCAAACTGCACCCGTGCTTTAGCTTTTTATTTCTGTCATGATTTCGCGTTGCGAAATCGTGACAAACTGCCTTGCCTTCTGCCTTTGCCTTGTTTTCCGCCTTGCCTTAGCTTTTGAAGTTGTCTTCGTCTTGCCTTAGTTTTGAGGTCGCGATAACATAACCACGTGGCAGCCTTCAACTGGTCGCGATATCACGATAGGTCGTGATATCGCGACGGGACTCCCCCCTCGCCTTAGTTTTGAAATATCGTCGCGATATCGCGACGTCGCGATATCACGATGAAACTTGCCTATGTCTTGTCGAAGCTTTTGAGGTCGCGATTTCGTGACCCCTCCCCCTTGCTTTACGAAACTTCCCCCTTGCTTTATAAAACTTCCCCCTTGGGAAATAACTGAAATAAATCAAAATGCAAAGTACTTAGAAAAATTTAGAAAAATTTTGGAAGATGCAAGATTGCTCTACTGTCGTCGGATGCTCTTGCATCACCTGATTATCTTCTTGGAAAATCTAATCATATTCTAGAAGCCTTTGCTTACTCCTAAGGTTGGTATCCATTAGGAGAAACAGAAAGGATAGAGGAGAAAACTAACAAAAGACACACAAGAAGAATTTTAAGATGTTTTTAATGTTTTTTTATTCTAAGCAAACAAATTTTATGGTCTTGCTTAAATTTTTCAAAATAAAAGCAAAAAGTAAAAGGCTTCATATCTTGGCCACTAAGATGTGTGTTCATGTTAGGTTCACCAAATATGTAGAGGGGGAAAATTGTCCTATTGCATATGATTCTTGGTTGGATTCGTTGGGAGCTAAGGTGACTATGAGGGTGTGTTATATTATCTACACTCGGGGGCTTGGGGATTGAAGGGTTCACCAAGAACTGTTTAAGGACTCACTCCAAGTCTTGGGTGGAGATGTTCAATGTGTATATTGAAAAAATACTTATTTTTGACCTTTCTATAAGCTAATGTAAGAAAATGAAAGAATGATGCAAGCGCTCACAAATACAAGTAAATAAGGACTAACCCTAGGATCTTGATCTTCAATTATGACTAAACCCTAATTTGTAATAAAATAAATATTTCTCTTTTGAGCAATGGTTTGAGAGAATTCATAAATAAATTTAACGTAAAGTGCAAACTATACATTTTTATTCTTTCAATTACCTAGAATATGACCAAATATTTCCATTTATTTATGATCTCCTCACGCAAAGTTATGAGATAAGTCTCTCAAGAGCATTTTTTTGAGAGGACTCAACAACGAGTCACTGGAAGTGCTAAAAATGATTTTGGGAGGAGACGTTTACCATCACACCATGGAAGATATTTGATAACTATATCAAAATTACTCATGGAGGAGATGCAAATTGGCTCCCAAGACTATGAATGTGACTGTATCAGTCACAAAAATGGAGATAGGAAACATATTAGAAGATTTAAAGAGTGAAATGCTATCCTCTCTAGTATTGCAGTTGGATACGCTCTTACTGGAGAATAAGAAACAATATAACGATGTAGTGTTGACCTATTTTTATCCAAAATACAAGGGGAAGCATGCTAGGAATGCATACCCAGAGAATAAGGTTATAGTATGCATGGTTTGCCAATAGAACCACAAGACCCAACTGTGCCTACAACTGCCCAATACCAAGGAGTAGGCTGATGTAACTAAAGCCTATTTCATGGGTAATCGAAGAAATTGGTAGCAACCCCCTATGGGAAACATGCCCACGGGGATGTCGCCCTATGGAGGAGGACCATATATCCCATAGGGGCAATCGCAACCACCCAATATGGGATGGTGGGACTGCCACCTTAGACAAAAATACCTCCAGGAGCTATATTTTCCAATGAGCAACCATGGATGTCATATCAACACCTTGGGTAGTAGTGGAGGAACCATATTCTATGGAAATACACTCCACAAAACATGGCACAGGTTCCACCTCAGCAAGGTTCACTGGCCCTACCTATGATGAGACCTATGCAGTTACCAGCACAGCTGATGGTGAACTTGAATAATAAGGTAAACCAATCGGTATACTAAGTAGAAGGAGAGATGTATCCAATGTATCATATTAGTTGTAATCCTATTCAACTTAGATCAGGCAAGCAACTAGGAGTAGAAGCACCTCCCTTGGTAGAAGAGGAGGAAGACATAGGAGATTCTCCTCTAATAGAAGAGGTGGAGGTAGAAAAAGTTGTTGAGAAAATAGAGGCTCATTCCCTAAATGGTTGTAGGAGGAGAAGAATCTGACATAGCCATAATTTGATATCCTCTCTATCGTGAGAAACCTTACGATCACTATCCCACTATTTCAAGTCATCTGATATGTGCCCATATACACCAAGGTGATAAAAGAGTTATGTCTAAGGAAACCAGGATTTAAGGCAGTATAAACCATCAATGTCATGGGAAAATTGGCTAATTTTATGATGGGGAATGCATAGAATCCCAAATATGTAGACCCAAGAAGCCCGATGTTGACGGTAAAAATAGGAGGGTATTCACTGGCGAACACCTTAGTTGACCAGGTTGCAGCCATCAACGTGATTTCATAGGAGACCATGCAGAAGCTAAAACTTATGAACCTGAAATCCACCAAGATGGTGTTGCAGCTGGCCAACTGATCAACTGTAGCACCAAAAGGGATGCTCGAGGACATAATCATAACAGTTGATGCACGGGAATACCCGGTGGACTTCCTGGTGCTACAATAAAAAATGGGACTAGGTGGTTACCCACTCATCTTGGGGAGACCATGGTTAGCCACGGCTAACACATACATCAGTTGTTGTGATGGACTAATGACTATTTCAAATGGATAGAATATCAAAATATTGACAATCTCTCCCCTCGCTCAGTTCGTGGACACGTTGGATGAACCCATGCTAACTAAGAAGAATTATAATTCATTGTCCATGCTCCAACCGATGATGTAATTAATAGATATGGAGGAAGAAGATGATGAATATGGCATCATCACAAGATTATTTTGAGGGGAATACTCCCTCCTAGCTCTTGAGTCACCATTGATCAGAGCTCAGGACCACCACACTAGGCAAATTAACATTGAGCCTAGTAGGATGTTGAACTTTAGTAGTGGGTTGACCCCCATAAAATTTAAAAATTTGAAGGAGCTCCTAGCCAGGTACCAACAAGCATTCACTTGGGATTATTCAGATATTAAGGGAATCAACCTAGATATCTGCACCCATTGGATCTACCTCAAAGAGCAGGTAACCCTATTCAGACAGTCATAGAGAAGGATGAATCCAACCATGAAAGAAATCATCAAAGGTAAGCTACAAAAGCTCTTGTCGGTAGGGTTCATATATTCAATTTTTGATACTGAGAGGGTGTCACCACTTGTGGTGGTCCTCAAGAAAAATGGGAAATGGTGGATCTATGTTGACTACATATCACTGAACAATACAACTAAAAAAGATCTCTTTCCCCTTCCCTTCGTTGATCAAGTGTTGGACACACTATCCGAGAGGAAATACTTCTCCTTTCTGGATGGATTTAGTGGGTACAACCAAAACCAAATTGAGGAAGAGGACCAGGATAAGACAACGTTTACTTGCCCATGGAGAATTTTTACCTACAGAGTTCTGCCCTTTGGGTTGTGCAATGCACCAACCACCTTCCAAAGGGTGGTGCTGAGCATATTTTTGGATATTATGTGGGAGGTAGTAGAGGTATATATGGATGACTTCACCATTTATGAAGAAACATTTGAAGAGGTAACGATGAATTTGGAACGTGTGCTCCAGAGATGCAAAGAAAACAACTTATCCCTCAACAATGAGAAATGTTTTATGATGATGCATGAGGGCATAGTGTTGGGACATCATCTCTTGATAGAAGGGATTAAAGTAGATCAAAATAAGACAAAGGTGATTAAAGATCTACCTAGCATGAAAACACAGAGGGAAGTGAGGAGTTTTCTTGGATCTATCGGGTACTATAGGCGATTCATCATTGATTTCAGCAAGATCATCAAACCACTGCATAATATACTGACAAAATATGTAGAATTTATATATACAAAGGACTGCAAGCAAGTATTTTAGACGCTAAAGGAAAATCTGATTTTTTCTCCAATGTTGTGGGGCCTGAATTGGGCAGTCCCATTTCACATATATTGTGATGCATCCAATAATGCAATTTGTAGACACCAAAACAACACCAATCCGATTATGTGATTACAAGCACTGATCGCACTAACACACACAGCCCCAAGGCAGCCCTTGGAGGGTAAACAGTGGTTCTAACCACTCACACAGAGTTTTGCAAGTCAAAAAATAATTTGGCACCTTTTAGACACCTTATTGCTTATTCGTCCCACCCAGGGACGAGTGCTAATTTTACTCGTCCCATCCAGGGACGAGTGCTGACTGATACTTGTCTCACCTAGGGACGATTACCATTGCTCGCTTCGAGGTGGGACGATTGTCGAGTTTGACCGCCAAAAAGTCAAATCTCGACATATAACAACTCAGAACTGCCACTTAGCTTTCCCTGCATGACATAGGAGTGCGAGTGAGTTCTTTTAACAACACACATCTGCCAATTGACTTTCCCTTAACTGCATGGGAAGGAGAGTAAGCTTTTTAAGACAACTCAGATTTGCCACTTAGCTATCCCTTCATTGCATGGGAGTGCAAGTGAGATTTGCTAAAACATGCAAAGACATGCACAGAGGCAGTTAAGAAGCCCTTGATCAAGAAAAAGTCTTCTCTTCACAAACAAAAGCATTCATGCAAAGAAACAATTTTGCATGTTAATTCAAAAAGACCCCTTGGGTCTATAAAAAGGGTGAGTTTTCTCACCCAAAAAGGGAATACAGAGAAGGAGCATTTTGAGTGACGAAGTGCTACTAGTTCACTTACTGGCGATTTGTGCTTTCATAATCATGGTATTTCTTTTAGTTTCATGTTTATGCTTTTGTCAAGTTTTTCATTTCATTTAGATTCATTTCAACCATCGTTAGATTCATCTTTTATTTTTATTACACATGTGCTACTGACTTTCTTGTTTGTTTCTTTGAGTGCAGAGTTGCAGCATTAGAGGAGCGACGAGGAGTCTACCTTACCAACGCAAGCGGCGAAAACATTTGGCCTGCCCATTCCAAACATGGGCATGCGGAAGGAGGAATACTAAGTCACAAATTGTAACAAAGACCAATTTAATGCTCCTAGCCCCTAAAAAGGGAGGAGACGTCTATGTAATCGAGGATAAGAAATTTGAATAAAGAGGGCTGTGATTTCCTTACATCTTTTCTTTTGTCTCCAATTTATCTCCTTTCCTTGTGTTTGTGCATAGGATTAAAGTGTTACATTTCATCTTATATTGCATAGTTATAGTTTTCCTTTTGTTTCTGAAATCTTGTGATGGAGGGTGAGATTATCCACCTAGGTGGGCGAATACCAGAGCCTCCGATCGATGTCGCCCCCAAGAGACCTCTCGTCGCCCCCAATCTGCCTCCTATCACCTTCAATCTTCCTCCCATAGCCTCGACTCTGCCTCCTGCCTATGGTAGTACGCGATGGCGTCATCGCGCTATGCTAGCTGCACCCGTAGGAGATCCCTCTCCCGTGCAGCATCCGTATCCCCCGCCTACTGGTGAGCCGCAGCCCCTGCGCTCCCCTACCCTACCAACTATGTCCGCAGGAGATCCCTCTCCTACGTCATCTCCGCAAGCTCTCCATCCCGCCTTCGTAGCAACCCCGTCAGATGTGCTACCTCCGTGCGTAACCCCGCCTCTGTCTCCCCCAAGACAGCTTGCTCTGGAGCATCCTGCATCTCCGGCTGCTCCTCCTCCCCAAAGTCATCTCCTGCCTCTGCCACCTCCACCATCTCCACATCCGTAGGAGCTCCCCAACCCTCTCCTGGTGCCTCCGCACCCTCTTTGCCTCCCGTTGCCTCCTCTCCGCCTAATGGCCCCTCCCCTCGCCACTGTCGCAGCATCCACCACTCCTGGTACTCAGCAGTCACTTCGACATCATCTACGTCTAGAATGTCTAGTACTGCATCTGACTCCTCCCCCAATGGCTCGAGGATCGGCGTAGCTAGGGTCCTCTCATCACTCCAATGCTGGTAGGCTACGGGCTCCCCAGGCAACCCTTGGCGTACCCCAAACTGTCGCGTCACTCGACGATAATGGAAGTACTCCTACTCCGTCCCATGCCGACCAATCACCCATCTCCCCCTTCGAACCCGTCGAAGCCACTCATCAGCCTCTGGCCATGCGGGACAATCCCGATATGGCCGCCATATCACATCTCCGGGAGTCAGTTGTGCCAATGCATCTCTGTAATGGTCTACGTCTCCCACAAACTGCCGACTATGCCCCCGCTCCTCAGATCGATACCATAGAGCCCCGTATCCAATGTCCCTGTCCACCATGTCAGCTCGGGTAGTCCAGGGCAACCCTCGCGGTCGCTCTATGGCTATGTGCTGCCAGGCCCAACACTGCACTGTAGCAAGAAACTGCACCCCATCCCCTTTCGCCTCCGACAGCGGACCTCATACAGCTCATCATACAACTGTGCCAAAAGCGTCTAACCCCACCTCATGATGATCGGCTCTGTCACCGGGAAACCCACCAACTTCCACACCACCTCCAATAGGTTCCATGGGAACCTCGCTCCCGAAGAGTCCGGCAGGAGTATGTTGGAAATGAGGCTCATGAGCACTGCATGCCTCACTCCCAACATTCCCCTCGCATAACAGTATCGCACCAAGATCCCCCCAATGTGGCAATCCAGCTCTGCCCTCTCCAATGAGGTCATCCCATCATCATCCTCCCCATATCCAAAGTACCGCGTCAGTATCGTTGTCCTCTGGCCCCGTGGTGTCGTCCGAATGGGAACCCCGTCTATCGAAATCCGAAGAATCCTATACACGTCCTCCAAGGTGACAGTCATCTCCCCTGTCGGAAGATGGAAGGTGTTCATCCGAACATCCCATAGGCCAATCAGTGATGTAAGGTATGCCCGGTCCGCCACAACTGCATCCAACCGAGCCACATGCTTGAGCCCTAAGGCATCAAGCCACTCCCGATCATCATCGATCAATGCCTCGCGGGCATTAGAAAAAATGGTCGGTACTCGATGTCGACTCTTCACCACCTGCACATCACAAAAAAAAAAAAAAAAAACAACAAACATCAAAAACATGCATCACATCACCATTACATGTACAAAAATGCATAACTATACCGTACTATTTTTCATTCACATGTACATCCAAAAAAAAAATCATCAATTTTTCATTTCATCATCAAAAACACCAAAAATTTGCCATGGTTTACCTACGGTTTTTCCTAAGTTTACCATTTCAAAACAAAAAATTCATCCATTTTGCATCTTTAATTTCATCAAAATCAATAAAAATTTGACATGGTTTACCTACGGTTTACCTAAGTTTACCATTTCAAAACAAAAACATTCATCAATTTTGCACACAAACGACAAAAATTTGCCATGGTTTACCTACGGTTTTCCCTAAGTTTACCATTTCAAAATAAAAAATTCATCCATTTTGCATCTTTAATTTCATCAAAATCAATAAAAATTTGACATGGTTTACCTCAGTTTACCATTTCCAAACAAAAAAAAATTCATCAATTTTGCACAAAAAAAAAAAAAAAGACAAAAATTTGACATGGTTTACCAACGGTTTACCTAAGTTTACCATTTCAAAAACATTCATCAATTTTGCAAAAAAAAAATGACCAAAATTTGACATGGTTTACCTACGGTTTACCATTTCAAAACAAAAACAATTCATCAATTTTTCATTTAAAACGACAACAAATTTGACATGGTTTACCTACGGTTTACCTAAGTTCTCCATTTCAACAAAAAAAATAAAAAAATAAAAATTCACCTTTCATTTCATCAAAAATGACAAAAATTTGACATGGTTTACCTACGGTTTTACCTAAGTTTACCATTTCAACCAAAAAAATTCATCTTTAATTTCATAAACAACAAAAAAAAATTTGACATGGTTTACCTACGGTTTTATCTAAGTTTACCATTTCAACCAAAAAAATTCATCTTTAATTTCATCAAAATCAATAAAAAAAAAAAAAATCGACATGGTTTACCTACGGTTTCGACCTAAGTTTACCATTTCAATAAAAAACAAATTCATTCATTTTCCATTTTTTAATTTCATAAACATAACACAAAAATATGGGCATGGTTTACCTATGGTTTCGACCTAAGTTTTACCATTCACATAGAAATTTTTTTTTCTAACCATGGTTACCCTAAAGTGTTACTCTAAGTTTCATTTTGGGTTTATCCTATGGTTTTCCATCTAAGTTTCCATCAGGTTTGCATCCATGTTTCATTCGGTGTCATTCATTTACCTTTTACTTTAATTAATTAGGGTTTCATGTTTAAACACAAGAAAAACACCATAAAAACAACTTTGCATTTTTCAAATTGACAATCAAAGAGATAGTGCACTTACTGGTCTCGCCTCGGCTCCGCCGCTCGATGACCCGGTCTGTGCACTCATGGTGGTTGGATGATCCGGCAGTGCTTCGCGTCAGAAATCTACCCCATCCTCCCAGAGCTCCAAATCGCAATCGCTGAACAGTGCAAATAAGCCAAAACCGTCATTTTCGCATATTTATACTTTTTTTCAGCTGGTACTCGTCCTTTATCGGGACGAGCGCTTTTCGGCACGCTCGTCTTACCCCGGGATGAGTACCTTCGGATATGCACTCGTCTCACCCCGAGACGAGTACAATCCTGTCACTCGTCTCACCCCGGGACGAGTACAATCCTGTCACTCGTCTCACCCCGGGACGATTAAAAAAAATAAAAAAATAATTTTTTTTTTTTTTTTTTTCAAAAACAACCACAACATAAAAATGACAAATGCCAACAAAAACAAAAATAGGTCAAAACAGTCGGGGAACTGTTCGAGCATGCTTAGCGGTAAACCATCTAACGACACCCTTGCACAAGTCCTCTTGGATCAAGCGACTCGTCGCTTTTCTCATGTCGGTCATTCCCTCATCGATTCGTCGCTTGAGGGGGTAGTCACACTTAGTTGCCAATCAACACCATTATACCTAGTCTGGGAAATGACACGCATTCAAAGGATCATTGCAAATGACAATCGTGCCCCTGCTTGGGGCAGCAAACAAGCAATCATCACAAACTGATCATATACTTGGCATTCATGAATCATGAATTCAAGGTTCCCACAACAAAAGGTTGCGCCCTTTGCCTATTCATGACTAATCAATGTCTAAGTTCAAGTAATACCTCACCGAACCAGGTTAATGCTTGATTTAAGTTCCTTAGCTCGTCAGAAGTAAGGATTCAAGAATGCGTGCCCTTTCCATACTTGGGGCATCAAGAGTTGGTTAGGTTACTGAGAAGCCCTAATCATTAGTGCTTTGGTTATATTTTTGCTCAGCGTTGCGCCTTGCACAACGCTTCCCAAAAAGGGGCATCTGTAGACACCAAAACAACACCAATCCGATTATGTGATTACAAGCACTGATCGCACTAACACACACAGCCCCAAGGCAGCCCTCGGAGGGTAAACAGTGGTTCTAACCACTCACATAGCAGTTTTGCAAGTCAGAAACCAATTTGGCACCTTTTAGACACCTTATTTCTTATTCGTCCCACCCAGGGACGAGTGCTAATTTTACTCGTCCCATCCAGGGACGAGTGCTGACTGATACTCGTCTCACCTAGGGACGATTACCATCGCTCGCTTCGAGGTGGGACGATTGTCGAGTTTGACCACCAAAAAGTCAAATCTCGGCATATAACAACTCAGAACTGCCACTTAGCTTTCCCTGCATGACATAGGAGTGCGAGTGAGTTCTTTTAACAACACACATCTGCCAATTGACTTTCCCTTCACCGCATGGGAAGGAGAGTAAGCTTTTTAAGACAACTCAGATTTGCCATTTAGCTATCCCTTCATTGCATGGGAGTGCAAGTGAGCTTTGCTAAAACATGCAAAGACATGCACAGAGGCAGTTAAGAAGCCCTTGATCAAGAAGAAGTCTTCTCTTCACAAACAAAAGCATTCATGCAAAGAAACACTTTTGCATGTTAATTCAAAAAGATCCCTTGGGTCTATAAAAAGGGTGAGTTTTCTCACCCAAAAAGGGAATACAGAGAAGGAGCATTTTGAGCGACGAAGTGCTGCTAGTTCACTTACTGGCGATTTGTGCTTTCATAATCGTGGTATTTCTTTTAGTTTCATGTTTATGCTTTTGTCAAGTTTTTCATTTCATTTAGATTCATTTCAACCATTGTTAGATTCATCTTTTATTTTTATTACACATGTGCTACTGACTTTCTTGTTTGTTTCTTTGAGTGCAGAGTTGCAGCATTAGAGGAGCGGCGAGGAGTCTACCTTACCAACGCAAGCGGCGACAACATTTGGCCCGCCCATTCCAAACGTGGGCATGCGGAAGGAGGAAGACTAAGTCACAAATTGTAACAAAGACCAATTTAATGCTCCTAGCCCCTAAAAAGGGAGGAGACGTCTATGTAACCGAGGATAAGAAATTTGAATAAAGAGGGCTGTGATTTCCTTACATCTTTTCTTTCGTCTCCAATTTATCTCCTTTCCTTGTGTTTGTGCATAGGATTAAAGCGTTACATTTCGTCTTATATTGCATAGTTATAGTTTTCCTTTTGTTTCCGGAATCTCGTGCTTTCACAATTGAAGTAGTCCTTGGGTAAAAGGATGGCAAAGATTTCTATACAATTTATTATGTTAGTAAGAATTTAGCAGGGGTTGAGCTCAATTACATAGTAACAAAGAAATAATTTCTCGTAGTGGTACATGCCATCAAAAAATTTTGCCACTACATCACTGGGTACAAGGTGTTCATTCACATAGAACATGTGGCCATCAGATACCTAATGAGTAAACCAACGATCAATGGTAGGATAATCAGGTGGCTTTTGCTATTGTAATAATTTGACATCACCATAATTGATAAGCTTGGGAAGTACAATGTAGTTGCAGACTTCCTATCCAGACTAATTCCAGCAAATAATGCACCAGTAGAGGATCAGTTACCAGACGAACATATGTTCATCATCAATGAACATACACTGTGGTATGCAGACATCACCAATTATCTGTCCACCGATAGAACATCCCCTACTCTTTCATACAGAGAGAAGCAAGGGGTGATTGAAAAGAGTACTTCCATTCAATGGATTGACAACCTCCTATTCAAAACAGTACCTGACCAGATTGTGAGGAGGTTCTTAGCAGAGCATGAGTTCCCAGAGATACTCAAAGTATATCACAACAAGCCATGTGGAGGACACTTCTCAGGGAGAAGGACTGCATATAAGGTATTATAAACTGGGTGCTTTTGGCCCACTATGTTTAAACATGCAGCCACATACACCAGCAAGTGTGACGAATTCCAAACAACAGATAGGTCGACCCACAGGGATGAAATGCCCCTTCAACCTCATGTACACATTGAGCCCTTCAATAAATGGGGTATGGATTTTGTGGGACCCATCAATCCACCTTCAATTGGGAGGAGGTATATTAAAGTCTACACAGACTACATGACCAAATGGGTCAAATTCCAAGTATTGAGAGATTCTAGGGAGGGGACGGTAGCTGAATTCTTGTTCACACATATTTTCACAAGGTTTGGAATGCCCGGGGAAATTACAATAGAACAAGGACCCCAATTCACCTCTAGGTTAATCAAGGAGTTGATGGAATAGTATAGGGTATGACACAATAGAACTACCCCCTACCATTCATAGGTGAATGAGCAGGTGGAGGTAACCAACAGGGAAATAGAAAACATCTTGATAAAAACCGTGTAATAGCACAAGAAGGATTGGGCTGCAAAATTACTGAAGGTAATATGGGTGTATAATACCACGTGGAAATCAACCATTGGATTCACCCCCTTCCAACTGGTATACGAGAAATATGAAATGATGCCCATAGAATTTGAGGTCAAGACATTCAGAATGGTGGTAGAACTAGACCTAAGCCTAGATGAAGCATAGAGGGAATAAATTTGGCAATTAAACCAGCTGGAGAAATTTCAAATCGACACCCTCCAACGAATAGAAACCATGTAGAGGCAAAGGAAGCAGTGGTATGACCACCTTTTTAAAACAAAATAGTTCAAATAGGGATACTTGGTACTATTGTATGACTCCAGGTTCCAGGATTGGAAGGAAAAAATTATGCAAATATGGATGGGACCGTACGAGGCAGTGGAAATAATTAGAAATAGTGTTGTGTGAGTCAAGATAATTGATGGTAGCAACACCATTCTAACAGCCAATGGCCACTGGTTGTGCCCATGCCACAAGTTCGAAAGCTTACTGGTAGAATCCAGAATAGGCATGGGGAGACCCCATCCAAGTAAAACTTCACCAAAATTCTTAATAACATGGTGGACGTAGAGGTGTCCACCAAGAATAAATTAGTGTAGTTTCCTATTTTTTAGCTTATAGCGTGTGTTTAACTACATTTTTTTCTTTTTTTTTGTTTTCTTTTTGCAAGGAAATGGTCTGATTTCTCGAACAAGAGATATCTTGGGAACAAGGCCTAAGCCAAAATAGCATCCATGAACCTATACAATAGGAGGATAGTGATGATCTAGGCATGGAGTGGACATCAATTCCTCGTAAAGGAAAAATTATGCACCCCTATGCCTAAACGAAATGGACGCTGACGTAGTACGAGGACTTTAGAAGGATTGATCAACCTCACATTAAAAGACACATCAACCACTATTGGCTTTTCAATGAGGAATGGGGTGCCTTACTCTAGCACCTTACTCCAGAGGGGCGACGCCTTGCTCCGCCAAGGAGCCACCACCCGAGATTATTATTTCATTGGTAGTATTAGGAGAGGTACCTTACTTTGGTGCCTTAATTTGGTGCCCTACTTTGGAGGGGCGGTGCCTTGTCCCACCAAGGAGGCACCACCCTGGAGCATTCTTTATGATCAAGTAGATGCTTTACTGAGGTAGGCACCTTACTAAGGTAGGTGCCTTACTGAGGAAGACACCTTGCTATGCCAAGGAGGTACCACCTCGGGGTGATTTATCAAAAAATAATAATAATAATAATAATAATAAAATATTTCCAAGGGAGGTGCCTTACTCTGGCACCTTACTTCAGAAGGGAGGCACCCTACTCTGCCAAGGAGGTACCACCCTGAAGCGTTATTCATAATCAAGTGGTGCCTTACTGAGGTAGGTTCCTTACTCAATTAGGTGCCTTATTGAGGTAGGTGCCTTACCCAAGTAGGCACCTTACTGAATTAGGTGCCTTACTAAATTAGATACCTTACTAAAGTAGGTGCCTTATAAAAGTAGGTGCCTTACTCAAGTAGGTGCCTTACTGAGGTAGGCACCTTACTCTGGTGCCTTACTCAAGCAGGTACCTCGATTGACTCAAAATGCACAACTTGGTAGTACGTGGAGCAGTCGAAGTCAACACCATCATCTCATGTGATGGAAATCCGAAAGCACCCAAAAATATTTCAAAATCATTGGGCAGGATCTCTGCACATTCCAATGCCAACCATCGAGGAGATTTGCATCCCAACCTAAACCAATAGGATCCACCATATTTTTAGTGCAGGACATCGATCGAACTAGGAATACAGTACCTAAGGCGACGTAATCAACACATGGGAAAAATATTATCGAGTGCCAACTCGGCATACTCCATGCAGCACAAAATGACCAATCAGGTATGTGCATGATTGTTTTTAGATATATACATAATTTTTCATATGATATGCTTCTTTGAAAATAATACCGGTGCAAGAATTGAATTCACCCCTCATGCCTAATTCATCGTACTAGAAGCTAATTTGGGTGGCATACCCTACCAACCCCAATGTAGAAATAATTTTCAGAGTTAGATGCTTGAGTTTATAAAAAGGTGCCTTACTAAGAGTAGATCAAAGAATCATGCACTCAAAAAGCATGAGGGGATTAGGGGAGAAGTCTATAACTAATTAGAAGCGGCCGGGTGGATAAATTACTATCGTCTGGTTAGCCAAGACCAAGACATAGAGGCAAAAAAGGAATTTGCTATCGCTATGAGTAGAGGAATTTCTTGATTGCACGAACTCAAAATTATAGTCACTCTAGAGTGCATTTCTCATGTCATCGACCTCCCCCTTACTGGGGAATGCACGTATAAATATGATGTGGCAAAGAAGTGCGTAGAAGTGTTGCTCGAACAAGGAAACATCTCATGCAACCAACATGGGCTCCCAAAGCAGAGACTACCGATGCACTTAAGGAAGCTCTTTGAGTAGGTTATGATATACTTCACATGCACCAAGAAGTATTTGCACCTGAATGCAAACCATATGCAGTTTCTGAACCATATGGTGTACAAGCGAGAAATTAACATCCCATTATACATGGGAAATGCCCTGTAGGATGAGGTGTTGTGATATCAAAGAGGGGAATTCTCTGCCCTAGCCCACCATGGGCTAATTACAGCCCTGATATGCCATGCAGAGAAGAACAAGAGAAGCTCATCGACGACTGGGGCTGAACACTCTAGTGCACAAAAGCAGGTAGCACTCGAAGCAAAAAAAGAGGCTGAATTACGAGGAGTGAATTAAGAAGTTAGGGTCGAACCCTCTGATGCACCAGAGTATGCAGTAACAAAAGTAGAATACGATGCTGAATTGGAGGGAATATCTGAAGAGGAACACCCCCGATTTCTAGCAGATGTTGTGGAGGAAGGCCAAAATTCTCTACCTAATTATATAGAGGAAAGGCTAGAATCCTCTAGCCCCAAACCTACAGTATAGTGGACAAAGTGCATACATGATCAAAGATGACTATGGTGCCTAATCATCTTGAAAAAGGAAGAGTAGGAAGATGCAGAGCTCAGCTTCAAGGCCCAAACCTTACGAATTTAGCTGCTCGTAGTCTACAAGACCCACAATCCTCAATGAGCTTACAACAACAGTCTGAGGTACCAATGGAAGATGACCACGCTAAGTAGAGTGAGAAATCCATGACATAGGTGCTATTCAATGAATATAAGGAAATGACTATGAGTATAATCCAGAGGCAGGAGGCCACCATCACCTAATTTTAGCAACTGATCTAGCAGCTCAAGGTAGAGAACCAAAAGCTACAATTCAGGGTGATCGAAATGTAGGATGCCTCTACCCAAACTGATTGGGCAATTGAGGTACCCACAAACTCTCCAACCTCACCAGAGAGAGTAGTCTCATCTAGGGCAATCCGATCAGATGCCTAAATAAATAATTAGAGGTAGGTGAAGATTCATGCACCTCTAATAAGATAATTGCAGAGGAACAGGGGAATTTTTTTTTTCAAACAAAAATCCCTGCTATCAACATTGATTATGATGATGAACCTTCATAATAGAGCTAAGGGCAAAACCTTGAGCTCGAGGCCACGAAGGATTCTCCAGAGTGCTAGGTACCTAAAATTGAGGGGTCGCTACTTGACAAACTAGAGTAGACCCCAGGTAACAAGGAAATAGGGCCAACAGCCACGGAGGTCCTAAGCACAAAAGGATAGATCCCTGAATACTATACTAGAGAGCCAACCCCTACGAGAAAGGAAGACCTCTTCACACAGTCTATCATGATACCAAAAAGGAGAAATGGGAAGGTGCCTCAAACAATGTAGAAGAGGGCCAAAAGAAAGGCCAGAGTGACATTTGTTGAACCAAACCCCCATTTGGATGAGGAATGGGAAGAAGGCCTACAAGCCTTCACTAATGGAAATGAAAAGTTTGAAAAGATACAAGAAGAGTTTGAGGAAGCAAATGCAGTTAGGAAAGCTGCAAAAAGGCATTAAGAGGGCTAGGCATTTGTGTGGACCCTGCTACGGATGACCAATTTTAGAAGATCTATGGTTCATCATAGGGTTGGCCCTCCAAGATGAGAAAATGGTTGGAAATATGGGGGGTATATGGACCAAAGGTAGAGGTAGTAACGATTGTGGAAGAAAATGTTGACCTCACCCCTGAAGAACTTTGGATGTACAAGGTTAGCATGGTTGTGCGAAAGAGGGACGACTCCGACATTCCCTTCGGAGAGCTACGCCCTCAACACGCTGACTTGTGGTAGGAATTAGAGGTAGTCTTACAAAAGGGAGCAACTACTATGGTCACAATGCCCACCACGGGTATTAGACCAAGCATGATAGGAAGGCATAGCCAACGAAACAAGAATCCGACACAAAATGAAGGCCAACCCAATGTATCCAGAAGCCAGTGCATCCAAAGGATAGCACAACCCAGGGATGCCCCACAATAAACCAAGGCCCCTTAGAAAAAATGAAAGACTCATGACAGAGAGAAATCCAATATCACCAGCAAGAAAAATAAATAGGGAGCGGTGGCCTATACAGAGGAGGTGATCACCAATTTTAGGTGCCATAAGGACGTGGCACATATTAGGCATGGGGGGATGATAAGCACCATATATGCTCATATTTTTGTATATGTACAAATGGTTTTTGCATGATAATATATCATGAGTTGTATATTTTTATGAAACATTATGTATTTATTTAATAAAATCATGTGTATTATCTAATCCATGCATGAAGTGTGTTTTGTGTATTTATTCATCTAATTTTGTTATATTTTGCTTAGTTGAGGTCCTACATGGACTTGGCATGGTTCTGCTCAATCAAATGAAGGCATACAAAATTAGACGCCTTACTGAAGTAGGCACCTTACTGAAGTAGGCACCTTACTGAGGTAGGTGCCTTACTCAAGTAGGTGCCTTACTCAAGTAGATGTCTTACTAAAGTAGGCACCTTACTAAAGGAGGTACATTGCTGAAGTAGATGCCTTATTGAGGCAAGCACTTTACTGATGCAGGCGCCTTACTGAAGTAGGCACCTTACTCAGGCGGATGCCCAGATTATGCGCATTGACAAAATAGCTAAATAGGGACCCCATTGACCACCGTTCCACATAATCTATGGGAAACCACTGATGAGTGAGTTATCCCAGCTAGGATGGATGAGCACACAACCACTCTCGAAGCAGAACCATAGTGAAACAAAAATCGCTTGATTGCAAGGAAACGATGAAGAGTTGATCATCACATGCCAGCTACAGTAACTAAACTATCCCAGTTTAGACTATAACTGAGATGCCTATTTTACTAGAGCTGCAATAGGAATCCCTGTGTGTGGTATATAAACACATCGACTTCTCTGTATCAAGGGAGGCAAAATTTAGAGAACATTACCGCATGTAATATTTCATTGCACTATTAATAAAAATCTTTAGCATTCTTTATCAGCGAGTTGTCTGTGTGCTTTGTCGGGCAAGATCTACTGGAGCTCAAGCCCACTCCAAGCCAGTATTCCTCCCCTACTTCTTAGTTATTTTTCATGTATTCAATTGCGTGTGGTAGTATGTTTTAATTCCTAGATTAATTTAATTATTTTAGAAGTTGTGTTCTTTTTATGTAATTGTGTTATTGCTTTCAGTGTAGTATATTTACTTCTACACATTTCATTTGTATTTAAGACTTCTTGGTGTGGATGAATCAACTGATGTTTTATAAACACCCCCCAATGGTAGTTAATGGATTCATCTCAAAAGTGGTAATGTGAGTGGTCTCAATCATGGCACTTAGAAAGTCTACAAGCTCTCGGGTTGACAATTTAAATGCGAGTGCTATGAAAAATCTAGGACAAAATTAACCAGTGTTTGGCACCCAAAAGTTAGATGATGTAAGTTTGACAAATTTGGTTTCAATGCCATAATTCAAAACTGATAAATTCCTATAACATATCATATTTGGTTATGACCATTATAAGGCCATAGTTAAAATGAAAATAATAAATAGAAATCTATCATTCACCATCACACCTACAGATATTAAGATATTGATAGATCTTCCTTTCGGTGATTGTCCTCCGATATCAATGAAGTTGCAGCTATCTCCAGACGATAAAGGATACCTTAAGACAATGTACATTCTGGGATCAGAAGATTTGGCAGGTATAATTCTTATTACTTAGATTCTATTAATATTCAAAATTTTAAATTTGTAAATTGTTATCTAATTTTTTTCAACTTTCATCGCCAAGCCAAAAATATGGTTAACAATCACTGATGTTAACCATACAACTTTGAATGCCATTATCGATTTCTTCCAGCCAAGACTAATTTGTTTGGAATATCAAAAATTCTATTTTGGGCACTGGCCTATGTTTTTCACTATGAGAAGAATGACAGGTTTGATTGGTGCACATATATTTTGAATTAGATTAAGGTTGAGTTGCATGGTGTGCAATTACAAACCAACAAGACACAGCCCATTGTACGCAATGTTAATTAAATTTTAGCACTCTATTATGAAAGTTTTCATAATTTGTAAAATATTCCTGTACCAACTGTAGCACATGCAATACTATAAGACATTGCCATGACACAAGAGGAATTGAAGGTAATAAGTCGATCTTTGACCATGAATAGTATTTTATATTTTATCACATTTTCTTTGTTTCTTTTTTTTTCCATATAAATGTAGAGTAGGTCTTCCACCACAAGAAATAAATAGGATTCTACCATGAGGGGTTACATGTCAAAACAAACTGGTTATTTTGAAGACTCTGGATTAGAAGTGACACCATTGCAAAGGCCGTATAAATATTCGAGGTAATCTGCTTCTCCTGGGGGTTTTTGTGCACCTAGATTTGCACAAAATGTGCAAGCTAAATCTAGTGTGGTCAACCCCTCCCCTATTGGAACCCAAATTCAATATATTTTATCGTCTTCAGGTAAATTAGTGTGTATTTACTTTGAATTAATATTTTTTTCTATTTTATTTTTTGAATAATTGTAATAAAATATTTTTGACTATTTTCAACCGAATCTTAATGAAAACCTACAAAAATGAGAGGCCATATATCGCCACTTCCTCCACCACAACCATCGCTTCCACCACATCAATGTCAGTCACAACCTACAAAAATGAGAGGCCATATGCATGTTGGAGGTGGAAAACAACTTTTTCACAAAGATCACGGGAGGCAACAACAAGTTCTAGGCATGGGTTCTCATAGAGATCATAGGGGCCAACACCAAGTTCTGGGTATGGGTGGTCATATTTTACATTTAACACAACTTCACAGACACCAGAAGTTTCAATCGTGGGAATGGATAATATCCAACTTGATGATGATTTTCTATTGCAGGGCAATATTTTAGGCTTGAAGGCAACGAATATTCTTTATGACCCATAGGGTGAAGCACAAAAAAGAGAAATCCCTATAGTTTAGAAGACATCATTACCATCTGCTCAAGGAAATTATCCTCATCCTCAGGATCCTCAAACTGAGGATGATATTGTAAATTTTGATGAAAATACTTTAATGATTTAAAATACTAAAGAAATCATAAAATAGGTTGTGCTTAGATATTTGCAAACGATGAAGGATTTGGAATATTCGAACAAAGTCCTTATAAAGGAAATTAATATCCAGTATAATTTTTTTACAAAAAGAGATTCAATTTATTCTTTGGTTTAGTATGAACCAAGAAAGCTTGGTGGCCTGCTACATCATACCACATCAGGATCAGTGAAGTCATATGTTGTGTATGATGATGATGTTTTAAATATTATGGTTAGTATATTAGATAATATTAATGCTAAAGCCTAATATTTTTATAACCAATGGACTTTTGATAAGGAAAATTTATAGTTGTTGAGGCTACAAGGGATGTGGCTGAGGTAAGAAAATGTTTTTTATGTTTCAATTTTATTTTGTAGTTAATTTTTTATATTTCATTAAAACAAGTAATAATTTTTCATATAACTCTTTTGAATTATTTTTTCAATTTCATTTTACAGTCAAATTTTAATAAATTAAAACGACAAGTTAAGAGCATGGATGTCAATATCAATAGGGTGAAGACATTTCTACAAAATGTAATAGAAATGAAAAAGAAAATGTAAACAAAAATAGTGAATAATAATTGTTTAAGAAAATATATCAGGGATAGGCTCAATGAAGATCCAAACCTTGTACTAGAGCAGCAGAAAGCAAAAGAAACACTTCCAAAAATACTTGAAGATCCAAACAAAGAGGAAGCTACATTGGTGGGGAGTATTGTGAAAGTACATGAAAACATAGTCAGAGCTAGAGCACTTTCAGAAGAGGGTGTCACAAAAGGACATAAAGAAAAATAAAAGGCAACTCCAAGCGAAATTGATGCAACAAACCCCCAATCAGATGTTTAACAGTGTAAAATTATTTTAAGTTGATAGCAGTCAACAATTTTGTACAATGTGATATATTTATATTCTAATTTTTGAAAAAGACATTTAATCATTCTGTGTCTTCCATAATTCAATTTTTTTTTGCATTTATAATTTTGTGTTGTTTTTTTAGTTTATTTCTAGCCAATATTGTTTACTATGTTCATCTCAAACAACAAAAGAAATATTATTGTTGGTTAATATTCATACATTAACAATACAATACCAATACTATGATTTAAAGCATAAAACATAACGATTTATAAATGAAGGCAGTTGAGACACTTTGATATAAAACATAAAATTTTTAAAACAACAATGTGATATAAAACATATAATTTTTAAAACAAAAATATGATATAAAATATGCAATTTATGAATAAACAAACTTTTTGAAATATTATAAATCTAAAACAATATTGTGAATTTTGCTATCAAATGAATTCATGTTTATCAATGTACATGAAATCATGGAAAAATTACAATTCATGTAGTTGAAACAAACACATATCAGCTTGTCCAAAATCATTATTAAGCACAACATATATTTGTGTCTCCACCATCTAATCATTGAAAGCATCATTATCATCCTTATCGATCGTATTCGTGGTACCCCTTCTGGATGCAAGGAAATTCTAGTATGCTAATGCTTTGTAATACAATTTTTTTTCAATTGATATGATGACACATAATTTCTTAAGAAAATTTCTAAATTCTTGTCGACCCTCTTGTAGAGCTTAAATTTAACAAAATATAGTGCACTAAAAACTCTCTCATCTTCCATAGATCCAAAAATCATTATTTCACATTATTCATATAAAAAAAGTATTCATTCATTGTATCTTGTAAGACACTACTTGGACACAATTTTTACCACAAACATGTAGTGGAACCAATATCATGGATGTTACTCAAAAGTGATGTTTTCCCAACCATTGTTCTTTCAAAATGTGATGATTGTTGTTTTAAAAGATCTTTGTTGAGTATATCTTTGATTTCAACACCATTGACTTCCACACTTTTACTGAAATGCTTAATAAGGATGCCCATATATTTATAAAACAACTTGTGTAGAATTGTATTCAGTACGAGGACCCCAAACCATGGGGTTAACCACATCTATGGCCTCAAGCAACCCATATCTCTAAAATAGTTCTCTTATCTCATTTGTCAAAGATTTTTCTATTTTTAAAAAAATTGTCTTATTTTTGTATAAAACAACATGAAATATATTGTGCTATAGGAACTTCAACATCATCCACAACTATACTTGATTGCATTTCAAAAAAATAAAGAGGTATCAACTTTCCATGAACATTAATACAAAGATGATCATTGATGTCAAAATTCAAAAAGCTTTTTGGATCGTTCATGTTTGTCAATGTATTCCAACTATCAAACAAGGGATCTATAAAATCTTCTTTGGACATATATAACCTATCAATAATCATACATATTTGTTTTCTCATCCCCATGAAATCAAAAATATAGATGGATTTCTCTTGTGCAAGTTTAATAAATCTGTTCATTTCTTGTAACATTGGAAGAATACCACATTAGGTTAAAAGGATTTCCAAGTCACTCAAATGGAACAACAAATCTTTTACCTTATAAACTACCCTACGATTTGCATGCATAAACACCATTAATGATTGATATTTTGTAAAAATTATGTGTGTAGGTTGATACAGTGAAATCCATTGTATCCACATCTTTTAACAATTTATTTATTCTTTAACTCCTAGTGCAAACTATTGAAACTCTGCAAACCTTTTTGGACTATAACAAAAATAAGAATGTATTTCATGCATGAGGTCTTCCACTCTAGCAAATTTTTCAAAGGTGCTAACGATTTTATGTGTAAGATTCACTCTATGAGTCATACAATGAATGGGTATCATATAGGGCAATTGAGGTTTGAAGTCAAACACAAAGACCATTCATGTACCATTGCATAATAGCAGCACCATCATCTCCAATGCAAATTAAATTTATGGATATTTCTATATCATTCATTCCCGCAATATCCTTTAAACTATTCACAACAATATTATAGATGTTTTCTACATTGGAACTTTCCACCATCTTATGTAATCTTAGAAAACTAGGATTCCTTACATGATTTTGAAATATGTACACATGCATGAAAATCTAGGATGTGTTATCCACAATCATCACCTCATCAATTGAAAGTGAAATGAATCTAAGTTTTACTTACTCCCTTAGGTCTTCCTTCTCAACCAATGATAGACATTTTTCCATTTTCCAATCACTTCAATCTAACCAATGGGAACTAGGAAGATTTTGTACATCAACTAGTTGAAAATAGGTGCTTATAATCAATAAAATTGGATATCAATATACTTTTTTTAGAATACTATATACAACAACAAACTGCAAATATTTTGAAACTAAAAAGGTCTTATAAATTTTATGAAATTGGGCTTCAATATTTCCACATTTCTCAACAAGAGATTATTGTTGCTTTAAGTGATTGCCATATTCTATTGCATATGTGACATGCATACATTTTGATGCATCCTTCCACCTAACTTCTTTATTTATTTTACCATTACTTCCTATGACTTTAACATAAGATTTTCCAGCATGTTTTTCTATTGTATCTATCTTATTTTGTAGCCTATGATCCTTACCAAGTTTCCAACTACAAATTTTGTTAGATTTACTATAGTAATTCTTATTATTACTTTATTTATGTTGATAGGGTAGTTAGTTAACTACCTAGGTTAGTTACGCTATTGTTAGCGTAATAATATTTGGTCTATTTTTATTTTTTATTTGAAGACCTAAGTTGTTGATTAGATCCTAGGATTACGAGCTAATCTGGGCTCTCAATGTATTATTTAAACTGGTTCTAATCAATAGAATAATGTTCGTTTATTTCAACATGGCATCAGAGCCAGTTTGATAATAGGGGGCGACAATTTTTTTTAGAGCTGGTCTGAAAAAAGGCAGCGGAAGCTTGCCTGGAGAAAGCGAAAGTTTTTTTTTGGAGGAAGCGGAAGATTGCTGGAAGATTTAAAAAAAATTATTTAAAAAAAAAAAATTTGGTGCACGCACTCCCACGCATAGTGTTTGCTGTGCGTTTTTCTGTGCACGCACTCCCACTGCATTTTTTTTTCCTATGCACGCAACTCCCTGCGTGATTTTTTTCATGCCCCCCCCACGTCCCGCGATTCTCCCCACAACGCATCCACAGCCCCCCCAACTCCCCAGCCCGAGCCACCACCCACTGCACCCAAGAGCCACCACCAGCCCGACACGAGGCACCACCCCCACGCGATGCGCGAAGGCAGCCACCCCACCGACGCACGGAGAACACCAACCACCAGAAGGAAGGGCTTACGGGACCCTCCTCAAATAGGAGGGGGTCCCTGATCCTTTCGGATCAGCCCGCTAGTCCACCTGGTGGTGGACTATGCGGTAAGGCTCAGGGAGCCCGCAGGTCGCGGGTTCAAATCCCGCCGACCCCCTTGGAAAGAAAAGGTAAAAAAAAAAATTCTAAAGTTTTTTTTAATTATTATTTTTTTAGTTAAATTAAAAATTTTGATTTTAATTTATTTTTCAATAGTTTTTAAACTATATAAATTAAAATTTGATTTTAATTTATTTTTTAATAGTTTTTAAACTATATAAATTAAAATTTTTTTTTTTAACTTTAAAACTATATAATAATTATAAAAAAATGCTTTGTTAAGAGATTTTTTTAAAAGGGGGTATTTTTTTTTCAAAAATCAAAGGGGGAAAGTGAGTAATTTTTTGAAAAGCAAATTTGGCATTATTGTAAAGGTGCATTTTCGACTGCGCCCGACACCTAGTGGGTCATTCCTGTGGGCACTTTTTATGTTGTAGGGTGCATTTTTTTTCTGTTTTGCACTACTTCATTAAAAAGTTAAAAAAAATCAAATTCACTCCCTAAGTCCCCGGAATAATTAAAACCCATCCGTGCAATTTATTGCACTGCAGTGTTCGGTATTTGTGATACCTCTGGCCAGCACTTACAGGTAAAGCTGTCGTGATTGCGCTAATCGTATCCGCCGCCTAATATAGCCGCCAAAACGACGTCCGAGCTTGTTCTCTATAAATCGTCGGGGAGAGATAAGTTTGCCATTTTGCATTTTTTTACTCCATCCATTACCCTAATAGTTCTTGTGTTTAGGCGTAAATCCCGACGAAAGTTCTAAAATCCAAAGTGTTTAGGGGAAGTTACGCCCCACGCATGAGGATTGCAGACTTTCTATGGTAGGTGCCATCAACAAGACTATTCCCTTTCAGTATCGCTTAAGTACCACGTATCGTATGATCTCTAAAAATTACCTATAGTTTCCCTCACGTAAGGGCGGGTGATTTTTTTTTATCTTTCTAAATACCTATAGTTTCCCTCACGTAAGGGCGGGTATTTTGTATGGTATAACGGCCTAGCAAAAGGTATATCGAAAGGGGGACCAATTGGTGTTATAAGGAACCTTCACCATGTCTCGCAAAATTAATGACTGATTCTCATCAATTGTTGAAAGGTCCTAATTACACACCATGGAAAAACAAGATGAAGGCTATCCTAGTCATGGATGACTTATGGGATGTTGTATCTGGAGCAACAACAAGACCTTCATCTACTGCTGGTGCTACAGCTCCATCTACTGCTCAAAAAGACTTTGACAAGCTAGACAACAAAGCAAAGGTGCTCATTTTGCTTGTTGTGGCTGATGAAGTTCAACCCCATATTGCTGACTGTGAACATAGTAAAGAGGCATGGGATGCCCTTAATACTATATATGAGGGAAAGAATGATTCCACTATTCTATTTCTTCAATCTCAATTACATAGTCTAAGCATGAAGCAGGGGGAGACAATTGAATTTTTTCTTTGCAGAGTGTCTGAATTGAAAGCAAAGTTGAATTCTTTAGGAGAACCAGTTGATGACAAGCTCCTTACCTCAATTGTATTGAGAGCTTTACCTGATTCTTATCGGGTGTTGATCACTTCCCTTCAGGTATCGCAACGGAAAGTTACTTTTGTAGAATTGGTTAATATGCTTCAAGAGGAGGAGGCACGCCAACTACAACGAGATGATTCTTCTAACACTGCCCTCTACATCAACAGGAAAGGGCAGAACCAGAAGAAGGGTAATTTTTAGAAGGGAGGGAATTCACAAAAGGATTCAAAAGGGAAACAAACTCAACAACCTCAACAGAAAAAGCGATATTGCAAGATCTATGACAAAGAAGGTCATGATACAAACAGATGTTGGCATAAGAATAAACAATCAAAATAGAAAGGCCGAAACAAACCACAAAAGAACAAACAACAAGTGAATGTTGTTGTTGAAGAATCTGACATGGATTCTGAGAGAGCCCACAAAGTTCTCATGACTACCACAGTGTCCAAGCAGACGGATCCTATCTGGTATGTTGATTCTGGAGCCAGTAAGCACATGACTGGTGACAAATCGTGGTTTGAGTCTTTTGAGGCCAAAGAGGGCAAACCTGTCACTATTGTTGATGATAAAACCTACAAGGTTCAGGGAGAAGGTACTATTTTAGTCACTCTTCCTGATGGCAAGTGTCAGATTGACAAAGTTCTCTATGTTCCAGGATTGGCAAACAATTTGTTGTCAATCACACAAATTCTGGACAAAGATATGGTTGTGAACTTTAGTGTTGAGGGAGGCAAGAAGTGTTGTTCTATTACCAGGAGGGGTAAGAACATTGCAACTGCTTCATATAAGCATGGCTTATTTGCCTTAGATGCTATCTCTACTCCACATGTAGCCATGACAGTCTCTACAAAGGAGGCAACTTCCCTATGGCACAAGAGATATGGACATTTGAGTTCTGGTTACTTACTTGAGTTAAGTAAGTATGAAATGGTAAAAGGTCTTCCTTCCCTTTCTACCACTTTACCAGTTTGCTCTGACTGCTTGGTAGGAAAGCAACATAGAGTGCCTTTTGAAAGGAGCTCTACAAGAGCAAAGAAACCTCTGGAGTTGATTCACACCGATCTGTGCGGTCCCTTCACTCCCAACAGTTGTGGGGGTAAGAGGTATTTTCAGTTATTCATGGATGATTACTCACGAAAGATGTGGGTATTCTTTCTTCAACTAAAATCTGAAGCATTTGGCTTCTTTCAGCAATTCAAGAAATCTGTTGAAAAGGAGTCAAGGACTTCTATAAAGACCCTCCGCTCAGATCGAGGGGGGGAGTTCACCTCTAAATAATTCTCTGAGTTCTTGAAAGAAAATGGGATCACACGACAGTTAACTACTACTTATACTCCTCAAAAAAATGGAGTTGTTGAAAGGAGGAATCGTTCCATCATGGAAATGGTTCGTTGCATGCTCACAGGAGCTAGTCTTGAGCAACTATATTGGGCAGAAGCTGTCACCACAACAGTATATCTATTGAATAGGGCACCCACAAAGGCTCTACAAGGAATGACTCCATAGGAAGCATGGAGTGGTAGGAAACCCTCCATTTCTCATCTACGCATTTTTGGATGTAAAGCTTTCATGCACATACCAAAAGAGAAAAGGAAGAAGCTAGATGAGAAGACATTGAAGTGTATTCTTCTTGGGTATGATGAGCACTCTAAGGGTTATCATTTGATTGATCCCTTGACCAAGAAGATACACATCAGTAGAGATGTAGTTTTTGATGAGGCTTTCACATCAGAAAACACATCAGATGTATACCTAGACCTTGTGGAAACTAAGGTTGATAAATCTCCTTCATCAAAAGTTGGAGGTCCGTCTTCATCTTCTTCAACACCTCAGAAGAAGAATCCAAAGTGGTATACAAATACAATCAAAGACTCTAAGCTATCCACTCCACCAGATTTGACATTGGATAGGCCTCGTACTCGCAACATGGCTCGACAGGAGAAAGCTGCAACAGAGAATACTGGGGTTGATGATCTGTGTCAATATTTTGAGGAACTTTCTGTAGATCCAGAGAGAGATACAGAAGATATGGATATTGATAATGATAGGGTGTTTATGTCTTCCATAGATGATCTTGAACCCGCATCAGTGCAAGTTGCTCTTGGTGAGCCTCAGTGGAAGGCCGCTATGGATGCAGAGTATAAGTCTTTGATGAAAAACAAAACTTGGAAGCTTGTCGATCTGCCATACGAAAAGAAGCCCATAGGCTGCAAATGGGTGTATAAAGTTAAGTATAAGGCAGATGGTACAATAGATAAGCATAAGGCCCGACTTGTTGCAAAGGGCTATGCTCAAAGAGAAGGCATTGACTACGAGGAAACTTTTGCACCTACTGCTCGGATGACAACCATTCGAGTTCTTTGTGCTATGGCAGCACAATATGGGTGGAAAGTACACCAAATGGATGTCAAGAGTGCTTTTCTAAATGGTGATCTCCAAGAAGAAGTCTACATGACTCAACCGGAAGGATTTGAAGTGGAAGGCCAACAGCAGAAAGTTTGCAGATTGGTAAAATCCTTATATGGTTTGAAACAAGCCCCTCGGGCTTGGTATATAAAAATGGATCATCACCTTCTGCAGCATGGTTTTAAGAGATGTCCGTCAGATGCAAACCTCTATTTTAAGAAACAAGGTTCTGAAATAGTGTTGCTTGTACTCTATGTTGATGATCTGCTCATTACAGGGAGTTCAGAAACTATGATTTCTACTGTCAAAAGAGACTTGTGTCAATATTTTGAGATGTCAGATCTCGGACTTCTCCATTATTGTCTTGGTCTGGAAGTCAGCCAGAAGGAGCACTACATCAAAGTGTCTCAGAAAAAATATGCCAAGACCCTATTGGAAAAATATCGCATGACTGATTGCAAGCCAATGTCAACTCCGATGGAAACAAGAATTCAGTTATCATGATATGATGATTCACCTCAGGTAGATGGTACTCTCTATCGCCAGTTGATTGGGAGTCTCATATATCTGACCAACACTAGGCCAGATATCGTATTTGTTGTCAACTATCTTTCGAGGTTCATGCAGGAGCCTAAGACTACACACTGGAAAGCAGCAAAGCGCGTTCTTCACTATGTCCATGGCACAATGGAATATGGCCTAGAATATAAGAGGAACAACAAATTCTTCTTACAGGGATACACGGACTCCGACTATGCCGGATCATATGATGACCGTAAATCAACTTCAGGATATTTGTTTCATCTTGGATCTGGTCCTGTCTCTTGGCACAACAAGAAGCAATAGGTGGTTGCTATTTCATCAACAGAGGCAGAATATCACGCCGCACGTGAAGCTGTGTGCGAAGTGATATGGTTGCGTCGCATCCTAACAAGTATGGGTCTTCCATCAAAATCTCCAATACACTTGTTCTACGACAACATGGGTGTTTTGAATCTTGTCAAGAATCCAAGTACATCATGAAAGAACCAAGCACATTGACACACAATGTCACTTCATTCGAGACGAAGTTCCAAGGCACCGAATTCAGCTTCAGTACATTCCCACCAATGCTCAAGTTGCAGACATTTTCACTAAGGCACTTGCACGTGTCAAATTTGAATTGTTTCGCAGCTCTCTTTGTATTACCAAATGATGTAATCAGGGGGGATGTTAGTAGTTTTTTAAATTACATAAATAATGTAATAAGGGGGGATGTTAGATTTACTATAGTAATTCTTATTATTACTTTATTTATGTTGATAGGGTAGTTAGTTAACTACCTAGGTTAGTTACGCTATTGTTAGCGTAATAATATTTGGTCTATTTTTAATTTTTTATTTGAAGACCTAAGTTGTTGATTAGATCCTAGGATTACGAGCTAATCTGGGCTCTCAATGTATTATTTAAACTGGTTCTAATCAATAGAATATTGTTCGTTTATTTCAACAAATTTTACATCTACATACTTTTTGATCAATGTAGTTATCCTCAGTCAGGATAGGCTCAATCCAAGGAAATTTTTCTACCCATTCATTCTTAAATGCATTTTCAATAGCCCAGTTAGATGCCTTTCTCTTTTTAGAATTTTTTCTTGAAGATTTAAAATAAGTTTGTAATGTATTTGATTTATCACTTTTATTTTCAATTGATGTCATTTTGAGGATTATCTTCAAGTGTTTGTTGGATGCCATTGTCAAGAGAATTTTCATTAGAAGGCATCTCTTGGTGGGGAATATCTTCAAGTCAAGGCATATCGGGGTCGATAGGGTATTCTGCATAGTAGCATACCATAATATTTTTTTATCATTTTTGGATTAAACAAAACAAACTTATAAATAGAAAAAAGATGCATATCGTCATGCACATACTGAGAAGCAACTATTTGAGGAAGAAATCAATATTTAAAATAATTACAGAATATACAACTAACTGTTTAAAAGTAAAAAATTATTTGTACCTCGAATTTGTACGGATGTCGATGGCTCATTGCATTTTGACATATGGCTAAAATATTTGAGGATACTCTTTTTAGCAAAATATTTGGCCTCCTTTCCATCGCCATTAGGTGACATTTTACTTGTAAAAAAATATTTTTTGTTTTAAAAAAGGTAATAAGATATTGAAGAGATCTTACTTCTGTTAGGCCTCAAGATAATATTGTAACTAGAATAAATAGTTGGTTGGTTGGAAGAAAATGCATATTTGTTTCTTGCCATGCTTTATTGTAATTTGATCAGTTTATGCCACTACTTTGTTTTCTAATGATAGCACTTGTAACTGATAAGAGCACAAAAATAATTAACATACAAATTCAAATCAATTTAAGAAAAAAAATTATCTATGCAAAAAATAATTAGAGATACATATGTCAAAAAATATCAAATTATAGTACAAAATGGACTAGAAATAGAGAATCACAATGTCTTCGGAGAAACAAAACATCACAATATATTTAGAGAACCAAAGAATTTACCTATTTATAATCTTATAATAGAAAGGTAGATCTGAATAGAAACAAAGAATCAAAGAGTTCTAATAGAAAGAGAGAAAATATGGGACAACATGCAGAACAGAGCAAAATAAAGAAAAAATGGAAACATAACAATGATCGTCCAGATGTAGAATAGGGTTCGAATATTGATCTAGTGTAGAACAAAGTCAAAAAATAATTAGAGATACATGTCCAAAAATATCATATTATAGTACAAAATGGACTAAAAATAGAGAATCACAATGTCTTCAAAGAAATAGAGCATCACAATGTACTTAGAGAACCAAAGTATTTACCTATTTATAATATTATAATAGAAAAGCATATCTGAATAGAAACAGAGAATTAAAGAGTTTTAACAGAAAGATAAAATAGGGGACAACATGCAGAATAGGGAAAAATAGAGAAAAATATAGAAAATAGAGTAGTGACAAATAACTTGGTGCAGAACACGGTTTAGTAGTCTATTTTGGTGTAGAATAGGGTCTGGTAGATCGTTCAAAAGTATAACAGGGTCTTAAAATCATCCTGGTGTAGAATAGGGTTCAAAATTGACATGGTGCAAAAGAGGGTCTAAAAATTGACCTGGTGTACAATAGGATCCAGAATTCAACCTAGTGCATAACGGGGTTCATAATTCAGCCTGATGCAAAATGGGGTTCAAAATTTGGCTTGGTGCAGAACATGGTCTGGATATCAGTCTTGTATAGAACAAGGTCCATTCTAGTACATACTAGGGTCTAATATCGTGCAGAATAGGGTCCAGTCTTGTTTGGTGCTGAATAGGATTCAATTTGGTGCAGAAAAAGGTCTAATTTGGTGTAAAAATAGGTTCAATTTAGTGCAGAACTAGGTTTGGATATCCATCTAGTGTAGAACAAGGTCCAAAAATTGATCTGGTGTAGAACAAAGTTCAGTTTGGGTTCAAGTAGAGTTTATTCTAGATCAACTAGTTTCTGCATATGATCAAAGTTCAGTGGAATTATCGATTTTCTAATAGTTTAAATGTTTTAAATGAAAAAGTATCACTAGCATGTTAATTATATATAGTGGTATACTTGGCGAATTTGGTGGGATAATTTAGAAATTTTAAAATTTTATGGTGAAAAGGGTCCTCTATTTAGGCAGGATTGCTAATAAATTTTTAAAAAATATCCATGATACTATTATCAATGCATGACAAACTGACACCTAAAAATTTTATCTCAAAAATTTTAGGTGAAAGGGTTGATGTCCAGGGTCCTCCAAATTTGCCAATTTGCATTGTCAAAAATGCAAATATTCACTCAATTTGTGAATATTCATCATTGTGCATAACCCTGGTTCAAACCTTGGGGGCATATCCAATAAGGACAAGGGTAGTAGTCTGACTTGAGTCCACTGAGGGTATGCTAGATTAACAATGATGGTACCAAACTTGAGCCATCGAGGGCATCCCTCACTTTGAGCCATGTTTATCGATGAGAGATTGGGGTTATAGAGGTAACTTTAATTATTAGACCTATGTTCAAAGGAAAAAACCTTGGGAAGAATGTCTGACCCCCATACCCAACTATTAAATATGAAAGGATGTTATCTATTCCCATTATATAAAAAATAAAAACATAAATAGTTGAATCAGGTTTATACATTAGTTTGAAGAATTGGGTCTCATGCTTAAGTTCTAAAGAGGCAAGACATCACTACATGGTAGATTTGGTGATCAACAGACAACATCCAAAAGATGAACATAATTCTTTGACCCATATTTCAAAATATTTATCCTCTTTATTTTATGTGTGTACCAAAAAGTGAGAGGGAGATGGAGATACATGATGAATATACCTTCAATATACAAACAATCAGGGCACAACAAGTATACCCTTCATCTGCTAACAAGCTCAGAGGAAAAATTTATATCAGGAAAGCTCTCTCATTTACTAGATTACAGATCATAGAAATGTATGTGAAGGAAGTATTTCTAGAGGGGTTCAAGTCCTACGTAATGAGGATCGTGGCACTGAATTTTGACCCTTTTTTCAATGCTATAACGGGCCTAAACGACTCCAAAAAATAAAATATTTTGGATTCCATTTGCTTTGTGCTTGGAATCATCAATTTACAATAGGTAAGGGCCTCAAATTTGTAGCAAATTGGTGTACAAGTAGGGGCAGATCAGAGTCACCAAGGCCACCATCTCTATTATTTTTTATATTTTCTATCATAACAACAACCCCATCAGATATGAGGACTGCAACGAAATTATGGTACGATAGGTATTTAGGTATTTTTGAAATTTTAGCCTATTTTAATTTTAAATCACTCTTGGTAATGTGCTTGGGTTTAAATATGGGCTTTATTTCAATGGTCTTGGTAAAATTTTGTATTTTTAAGCTCATTTAGGCAAATCCGAGAGAGAAATGATATCAAATTCATGTTCCTTTAAATCTATGATGTATCAGTATTATTAGGTTGTTTTATTTTCTCTCTCACACATATATATGAACACATGCCATGCTATCAGTTTATCAGATTGTTGAAGAATCAATTTCTTTGGGTTGTTTGGTTTTGTCTCTCCATGCATGCATATATATGAACACACGCCATGCTAGGGCGATTGGAAAAATATTGAAAGTAAATATGACTATTTAGATGGTTTCAGTGGGCACTGCTGAGAATATTTAAGGGATATTTGCTCTCATTTTTCCATAAAGTATTTTAAAATTTGCTTGTTATATGTTTTTATATGTATCTTTTTTAGCTGGAGAACAAGGGGTTGTACTTGGGTCCCATCATTGAAAAATCACAACTCTCTTCTTTAGAGCTTTGAAAGTATACAAATAGATTCACTTATCATCTCATTTGAGATGCTATAGCTAGAAATCTACATCATTTTACATAAATTGTTTGAATTATTTATTTTAATTTTCTAGATTTTTCAAATTTCTATGTAAATACAAATATTTCAAAATTCAACATCCTTCTTGATATTTTTCTACAACAGCTTCACAATACAAAAAATTCACCTCTACTATCTATGCATTGCATCTTAGTAGAGTAATATTTCTGAAATATCGCACTATCATAGTCCGCTTTACCAAATCTAGATTGCTAGTTTCCTTCCTGAAACACAAGTGCAACCACAAAAATTATAATAAATAGTTTATATGAAAATACATTAATATTATAAAATAAAGCAAATATTACCATGGAAAACATTAAAGTAACTCTTAATCATTATTTGATTTAGGTAATCAATATTTTCTTGTCAACTTCAACTAAACTTACTACTTCCACTAACCATGGAAAAAATAATTTAACTTCACAATCCTCAATTAAAACCCCTCTATTGGCTAGAACATTAAAGTAACTCTTAATCATTATTTGATTTAGGCAATCAACATTTTCTTGTCAACTTCAACTAAACTTACTATTTCCTCTAACCATGGAAAATAGAATTTATCTTCACAATCCTCAATTAAAATCCCTCTATTGGCTAGCCTATTTGCACATTTGTTTCCTTCCCTTAATGCATGTGTAAACCTAGTTTCTTCAATATCTTTAGAAAGATCTTGAGTTTTAACAATTATCTCTTGTATGTTCCATGGAGCCTTTTCTTTCCTCAAAATTGCATTTATTACTATGAGTGAATCACCTTCCATCCATACTCTGTTCCATTTTATTTTTTTGCATATTTTAACCCTTCTAAAGTTACCCAAGCTTCACCTTCATTACTTGTCTTAAATCCACTACTGAAAGTTTAATGAGATAAAATCTCTCCTCTATTATTTTTAATTATTTCTCCATCTTCTCGTAGTCCTGGATTTCCTTTAGATGCTCCATCACCACATCTGGTGGTTTCCACTTTATATTATTTGCCTTATTTTTATTTCTCATGTACCCAACATCATAATTCCATTTGATGAATTCCTCCTCCTCTCAGTCCTATATTTCCTTTAGATGCTCCATACAAATTAAATTTGACCAACTCCACATCTGGTGGTTTCTACTTTATATTCTTTGCCTTATTTTTATTTCTTAAATACCCAACATCATAATTCTATTTAATGACTTTATGCCATATATCAAGGATCTTTGCTTCCAGATTAGGGATTGGGTGAATTTATAGGATTGGATTAGACTCCTCAATGGCTAAACAAAATTTCCTTTTCATTACTTCTAAATTGTTTTCATTTCTTTGAAATATTTCTCTATTCCTTTCTAGCCATATAGTCCAAAGTATTGTATCTTTTGATATACTCTAGATTGTTTGTGTAGCACCCTAAAATTGGCACGGTTAAACCTTAGTAAAAAGATAAAATATTAAAATTTGAATTTCAACCCCAAACTGCCCGTTAAACCGCCTTTTACCCGCTTTCCCCATTTTCCGTGCCATTTTTAGGATTTGTTGTGACCGTTGGACGATATCGTCGCCGATCAGACGATATCGCCTCAGATCGGACGAATTCGTCTGGAGCAGAACGTCCAGACGATTTCGTCCCAAACTGATTTGTTCATAATTAGCTTCTGTTTCAACGACGTCTCTAACCGGGGCAAAAGCGTGTCTGCACCGTTAGAGACCTTCCCCATTGGAGATCTCCCAGATTGGGATGATCTCCAACCTCCCAACCTCCTTCCTATGCCTATTTAATCTTAGGCCCTCCCCTTGACCTACCCCTGGCTGAATTCCCCTGTAATTTGATCTTTGTGTGCGTTAGAATACCCTGAATTATCATTTGCATTTGTGCCTTTCTAAGTTTTCTTGCAGGAACCTCATTGTTTTTCAGTCGGAGCAAGCTCAGATCGTCGCTGGACGATCCTGTACAATCTCGGACGATCACGCTGCAATTCGAGATGATTTCGTATTCTGCAGACGATTTCGACTGTAGTCAACATTGGGGGCAATCAGTGCCTCGAATTTGCGTTTCTTCACTCTTTTTTGTTGCATTATTTTGCATTTAGTTAATTCTATGGTTATTCCTTATTATTTTGCATCTTGGAGTTCACCCATATAGTTTTAATGCATAATAAAATCATAATTTGTCATTAAATCATTGTAATGCACTCATATTTTTGTTTATAATTATCAGTTTAATATTATTGTTATCATTCTACATCATTGCCCTCTGTTGGAATAGTTGCATTTCTGGTATTTTGTATCTATTTCTCTGATTGCAGGTCTCTGACGAATTCGTCAGATCTCAGATGATCTTGTCTGATCTCAGATGATCCTGTCATATCAGAGGCGATCTGGACTGCTTCAAAAATCAGAACCTCCATCAGACATCCGGATCAGGTATGGCTTTTTAATCTAGTATATTTCCTGTATTTTTTGTTTAATTCTATTTTCTGTATTCATTTAAATCTGCATTTCATATAGAACAGTTTAGATTCATTTGGCCAAACCTAGGAGTTGAATGAGCAAACATAAAAATGAACATATCAAACACCCTCTCAACCTAGGCGTGGAAACTGCCATTCAAAAGTTTCCTGGTGAACCCACCATCCATCAAAAATTCACCTTTATACACCTCCCCCGAGAGGCGGGACCTTCAAAGGCCTCTCAGTCCGAGGTATTGTCCCATCCTTTTCACATCCCCCTTTCGGGCGCGGATCCTATAGCCTGAAGGTAAGGGTGCGAAAAATTTGGAGCGATACATTTTGGTGAACCCGACGTGAAACAGAAACCTTTTGAAAACAAAACCATTTTAAAAACTTAATAATTAAAATAATAAAAACCAAAAACATAAGTGCATTTAGACTTAAGAAAATTTGCATGTCAAATTTAGATGGTAGACTATAATAAAAGACGAGCTGTCACTATTAATGTTGAAAATCAATTAGCAGCCATAGAGATTAATTCTTTGCTTAGAGTAGCTCCAACATATAGAGTCCCACCTTTATGGGACGAGCTTAATAGGAGATTGAATCTCATTTCATCTAGAGCAACCGAACTTAGGCAAATCAAGAGGTTTGTCCTAGATAGAATCCTGGATCCCGATCAAGTGATTTTGTATCATGAACTTCAGAGAGCTTGCCATAGGTGGTTAGCAGATAAAAGAGCTCTTGTGTCTTCTGAGTTGTATACCTTTGAGGAATACCTTGATAATGCAGCTGTAGTGCATAAATTTTTATCTCGTGTAGAAGACCAAGAGGTCGTTCTTACGGATAGAAAAATATGGAATAGAGTTCCCAGAGCTGTGTTATATCGAGAGTATTGCCATGAGATTTATTTTTACAAAACAGAATCTGAAACAGATAATATCACCATAGCACACTTTGTTGACTTCTTGAAAAACAATTTCCAATTTGAAGAGGAGCACTTTATGACTCCTGATGAACTTGATCCTATCAATGACATCTATAAATTATTTATAGAAAACTAAGTTATTATTTTATTATTGTTATTTCTTGTATTGAGTGTGTTGTTTATTGTCTTTATAAAAACAAAAACAAAAACAAAATAAAATCATAACAAAAAAAAAATCAAAACATTTTCTTTTAAGTATTATAGTAGGTATATAATTAAAAATATATACCTCCCAAGATCTGTTGCAAATATATTAATATATATTTGCTAAAACCTAAAATTTAGACACAATGACTAGACTCAGGAATGGAAAACAAATTGAAGTAGAAGAAGATTGGTTAAGAAAACCAGAAAATAACCCAGATGTTCTTCCTGAAGACCCAATTCAGGAAGAAGGAACCTTAAACCCACAAGAAGAAGAACTTGTGGATGCAAATGAACAAAAAGAAAATGATAGAGAGGAAGGACCCTCATCTCCTAAAATAACTCCAGAAGGAGTCATTACTTTTGAGAACATGGACCATTTTTGGAAATTTCTCAATAATAATATTGGCACCCTTAATAGAGCAGTTCATATGGATAAAGATCAAATTAGTGACACTCAAGCAACCCTAGAAGACATATATCACACACGCACTAATCCTTTGTCCTTCGTTGATCAAGAGAGTGATCAAGCTGGACCGTCCAATTTGGACATGGCTGCTATAATCCAAAACATGCAACAACAACAGAGCTACCCAACCACCTAGAGTGCCTGTTACCAAGCCAAGGGTTATCCCCGCACAAAAGAAACCTTCATTCACTGCTCTATTTCGCCAAGCTATTGATCAATATACCTCAAATCAACAAAAGCCTAAAACAAAACCAAATACCAATTTCCAACAATCTGGGATACAACATAATGCTACAACAAATCTTCTTCATAATACTCTTCCTACCAACCATTTGCATAACAGTAATATAGCATCTAATCCTTATGTCCCGCCTTCCTACGGTCACAAGACCCATACTCATGTACCATCAAACCAATATGGTGGACAAACTGGTAATTTGGAAGCCATGGTGAAACAGTTAGTCTCTCGCATGGACCAAATAGATCCCTACCGTCCCTCATACAATTATCGAGAGATGTGTAGTCAACCTCTAGATCCTATAGTTGTAGCACAACCATATCCCAAACACTTTCCTATGCCTGTCCTACCTATATATAAAGGAACTGAAGATCCCATAGAGCATCTTCGTATGTTTAGGATAGCATGTCATGACATATCACATGATGATTTGCTATTACTAAAAATGTTCCCGAAAAGCTTAGGGGGGATGGCATTGGAATGGTATTATCAATTACCTACTCATTCTTTGAGAAATTTTGAAGAGACCACTGAGTCTTTTGTGCATCAATTTAGTGCCTATATCGAAAGGCATGTAACCATTAAAGATTTGTACAACCTAAAACAAGACAAAGATGAGTGTTTTGCTGACTTCTTAGCTCGATGGAGACAGTTGATAGGAAAATTACACTTTGTGTTACCTTATCGGGAGATGTTGGATATTTTTATCAATAATTTACAAGAACAACTATCCTATGAATTATCAACTGCTACTTTGACTACCTTCGATCAAGCTATAGACTTAGCTCGAAGGGTGGAAGATGCTCTCATTAGAAGAGGTCAGCTCAAAAAGAAAGATGATGAGAAAACATCCAGAAATCAATATAAAAATAAACAAGTTGTGGGTGACGGAGTCACTGATAGCAGAAACATTGCTAATGTTAACACTGCAAAAACAACAGAGAAGTTTATATTGAAACCTCCTGATAAACCACCCCGAGAATTTACTAGGTTAAATCAACCTTTATCAACCATTCTCCCGCAATTACTAGCACGAGGCTTGATCCAATTACCAGCTATCCGGGAACCTGATCCAACTATACCCGGATACAGAGCTGATTTACATTGTGATTTTCATAGAGGACCTGGACACGCTACCAACTCTTGTAAAATATTAAAACATAAAATACAAGATTTGATTGATAATAATGAGATGGAGGTGCAAGCCTTCCAACCTAAACAAAATCCTTCTAATAACGCTCAAAAGAGCATTCCCCAAAATCAGAATCAGAATGCCAATCAATCATTGGACATATTTCAACATCCTTTACCAAAACATGGTAAAGAGGTGGCTAATCAAATTGAGCATCATAATGTTCCTCCTCCTACCCGATATGTAGGGACTATTAGCGGACAATTACCTGATCATGATCCTCAAATATTTGACACAACTTTATCCATAGTTACGACCAGACCTCTACATAATATTCGGACACTTGATCTTAGTGACACTGAATATGAGACTGAAAGTGACATGGAAATCACTTCAAATCAATCGAATAGTTCTGAAGATGAATCAGATCCTATTCAACCTATCACCAGTTCTATGGTTCCAGAAGAACCATTTCCTAGAAGAGTTACTACTCGACCCTCCTCTCATCAGTTCCTTTCTAATGAACAAGCTATAAATGCTAGACCAAGACCTATTCATCATCCGCAAAATAATATTGTAGGAACCATCGGAGCCGTTACCAGACAATAGGCTCAAACCTCTCAACAGGATCAAACTCAAAATGATGGATCAGCCCCATTTGTTTTGAAAAATCCCAATAAAGGGAATTATGCGTCTAATGTTCAACCTAAACCTCCTTACAATATTAATGAACAATTATCCAATACTACAGCTAGAATTTCCCTTTTGGACCTATTAAGATCTTCTCCTACACATAGGGATGAATTAATGCTTACATTGAGCCAAATGATGGTACCACAAAACATTCAACTCTGAAGCCATGGCCAATACTATCATCACTAGAGAAGTCGATTGTATTGACTTTCGAGATAAAGATATCCCGCAACATAGTTTACATAAGGATAACCCCTTATATATTACTGCCCTAATTGGAGATGTAGTCGTTAAACGAGTCTTGATTGATAATGGTTCATCTTTAAACATATGCACTTTTGACTTCTACCAACGATTCGGGTTTAGAAGTGATGAAATGAAAAGAACTGATATGATTATAAAAGCCTTCAATGACGAGACACAAGAAACGTGTGGAGTCATTACTATACCCTTGCAAGTTGGTCCTAGAACCCTGGATACGACCGTGTTTATTGTACACTGCCCTGCATCGTACAATATACTTATGGGTCGCCCTTGGATCAATGCGATGCGAGCGGTTCCCTCCACCTTACATCAGTGTGTTAAATTCGAATTTAAAAACCAGTTGGTTACCATTCATGGTGATCCTAGACCCTTTGATATGTGTGCTTTGGCAGAACCTGTTGGAGTGCAATTTTGTCCTGCCTTGTCATCCACACATCCTAGTTCTTATCATCCATCCAAACGTGTGAAACACACACCCATAACATCATCTACTCTTTCAACTACACCTATACATTTAGCTCAACCATATTCTGAACCAACCACATTAGGACCTCGAAAAGATCCTAAACCGACAACCAATGCTTCTTGTCTCACTCCTATATCTTCCATACCTATAGATTCACCCGTCAATATCCCTATGACATCTACATCCACTACTGGCATCCTTTCTACACCCGACGATGTAGGAAATGTTCCTTCTACCTCTTATGCTCTTACTGATGAGCTCTTACCCGATTTATCTAAAATTCTTATATCTGAGGAAGCCAACACTGCTATGCAAACTTCCCTCCTTTTAAATAAACTCCCACCCTCTCCTCGTACCTTGGGCCTCCCACAACCTATGGGAAGTATCTACCAAGTCGGGAGTTGTGCTTTTATTTATAAAGGATATGATTGGGGAAGAATACCCAGGAATATTAAGACACATTGTGATGGATATGCTAGATGCTATTTTGCTAATGATTATCTTAAAGCTAAACCCATAATGCTTAAATTGGGATATAAAGGGAAAGGTTTGGGACCTTTCCAAAATGGTATGAAAGAACCTTTTGAGGTAGAACCGTGGCCTGCCCGATGTGGTGTGGGCCTATTTTCTAGTAAGGGTCAGCCCTTTCCATTTGAGGATGATGACCATCTCGTATGTTATCAAGATTATCTAGATAAACAAGATTCTTTGTGTCTAAAGAATAATTCTTTTACCTGCAATATGCTATCCATAGCCTACCCTGAAATGATTGCCGACTCCGATGAAGAGTTGGAAGGGGATATTTTCCATGATGTCTCCATTGAGGAAATGTTACATAACGAATTTTATTTTGATGGCTCTATACCTAGTATAGCCCAGCTTGAGGCCTCGACTCCTCAAGACGAATTATCCAAGCTAACCTTGGAAGAATTACAAGAATTAGGTGTTTCATCCGCCCCACCTAATTTTGAGAGAGATTTACATATGGAAGTTGAAAACGTTATAAAAATTAACATTGGAACCGAACATAACCCTCACATAATCAATATTGGATCAGAATTAAGTCAAGAAAAACAAGATAAATACATTTCATTTCTTAAAGACTATGAAGATGTCTTTGCTTGGACATATGAAGACATGCCAGGTTTGGACCCTTCTGTAGTTATGCATCATCTAGTGGTCCATCCAGATGCTAAACCTGTTAAACAGAAACTCAGAAAAATGCATCCTAAAGTGGCCTTACTAGTCAAAGGAGAACTAGAAAAACTATTGAAAGTCATTTTTATACAAGCTATTGATTATGCCGAATGGATCTCAAATGTAGTTCCAGGTAACTAAGAAAGAAGCCACTAAAGTTAGGGTTTGCACCGATTTCAGAGACATTAATGCTGCATGCCCTAAAGATGATTTTCCTCTTCCCAATATGGATCAAATCATTGACTTTACTGTTGGAAGTGGAATGATATCCTTAATGGATGGATTTTCAGGTTATAATCAGATCAGGATAGCTCCTGAAGATCAGGCCAAAACAACCTTTATTACCCCTTGGGGAACCTTTTGTTGGAAAGTGATGCCATTTGGCTTAAAGAATGCAGGTGCAACCTATCAACGAGCTATGACTTATATCTTTCATGATATGATGCATGATATCCTACATGATTATGTAGATGATATCATAGCTCGTTCCATCAAAGAAGATGATCATCTAAATGACTTAAGAAAAGTATTTGATCGGTTAAGGGAATATCTTATCCGACTAAATCCAGCTAAATGCATATTCGGAGTTAAGTCCGGTAAATTATTAGGGGTTATAGTTTCTTTACGTGGCATTGAAATTGACCCTCTCAAGATCGTGGCTATCACAGATATGCCCGCACCCACAAATATATCAGAATTACGAAGTTTACAAGGTAAGCTTCAAGCTATTCGCCGCTTCATCGACAAGTTGGCGGACAAAATTGGACCCTTTCTTAAGCTTCTTAAGAAAGATGTCTCTTTTCATTGGGACGACGAATGCCAAGAAGCATTTGAACTCCTTAAGCAATATCTCCTCAAACCACCAGTGCTTTCCCCACCTAGATCTGATCGTCCTTTTATCTTGTACATTTTTGCTTCTGATTCTGCCTTAGGAGCTATGTTAGCTCAGCTTGACGATGAGAAGAAAGAACGCGCTAATTATTATATTAGCAGAACCTTAATCAATTATGAAACTCGATATACCACATTAGAGAAATTATGTCTAGCAGTCATATTTTCTACATAGAAACTATGACATTATATGCTCAGTCAGAAAACGTATGTTATTGCCAAATTCGACCCTTTGCGATATCTCATGAGTCGACCATATTTATCTGGTCGCACAGCCAAATGGGTTCTTGCGCTAAGCGAATTTGAACTCACCTTTATAGGACAGAAGTCTATTAAGGGTCAAATCATAGCAGATCAATTAGTTGTTGCACCCTTAGAATCTACTCATCCCCTCATCATTGAGTTTCCTGATGAATGCCTTAAACTAGAGGCAGACCATTCAGAGCAATGGTCCCTATACTTTGACGGAGCCCGATGCATGAGTGGGGCTGGTGCGGGTATTATTTTAATATCTCCGCAAAAACATCTTATACCTCTGTCCTTCAAATTAACATTTGCTTGCACCAATAACACTCGCTGAATATGAAGCTCTTATCCTTGGATTACGAGCTGCCTTGGCATTGAAAATCAAAAGTTTATTGGTTTTCGGTGACTCCCAACTTGTCATAAACCAAATCAATGATGTTTATCAGACCAGAGATGATAAATTACGCCCATATAAAGCATATGTTTTGCAGTTATTATCCTTGTTTGATCAAGTTACTTTGGAAGCTATTCCTCGAACTAGCAATCGTGCGGTCGACGCTATGGCTGCAGCTGCATCTCTTTTACCCTTGGAGTTAGATGATGAATATGCTACCATCATTATTCGTCGACTCCAGGAACCCGCTTCAAGCAAATCATGCTTAGAACCTTTGGACGTGTTTCTCATCAACGAAACAACTCCTGAACCATGGTATACTGATATATTTAATTTTTTGCAGAAAGGAACCTTCCCTGATGGTTGTACTAGCAACCAACGTAGGTTATTACGTAGACAAGCAAGTCGCTTTGTGATTATTGGTAATACCTTGTACAGAAGATCTTTTGAAGGCATCTTATTGAGATGTTTGAATCTAGAAGAATCCAGATCAGCTTTGAATGAAGCCCACAATGGATCTTGTGGGGGACATTTTAGTGGTAGCGCCATTGCTAAGAAACTCCTTCGGATAGGATATTTTTGGCCTACCATGGAAAATGATGCACATAATTATGTGCGACATTGCGACAAGTGCCAGAAACACGCTGACCTTGTCCATGCGCCTGCACAAGAACTGTAGGCTATTTCATCTCCTTGGCCCTTTTCAAAATGGGGCCTCGACATTATTGGAAAAATCAACCCTGTGTCATCCGATGGACACAAATTCATCATAACCGCCACTGAGTATTTCACGAAGTGGGTTGAAGCTATGCCATTAGCTTCTTGCACTGGAACACAAGTTTCCAAATTTATTTTTAATCAAATTATTTGTAGGTTTGGAATTCTCGCCAATCTCATTTCGGATAATGGAACTTGTTTCAAAAATAAAGATGTCAAGAAACTATGTCAAAAATATAAAATTCAACATCGCTGGTCCACTCCCTATTATCCTCGGGGTAATGGTCAAGCAGAAGCATCTAATAAAACCTTAATCAAAATTCTCAAAAAATTGGTCAATAAAACCGGTCGAGATTGGCACATTCAATTATATCCTGCTTTGTGGGCCTATCGAACTAGTGTTCGAACCCCCACCGGAACTTCACCTTTTGTCTTGGTTTATGGTGCTGAAGCCATTTTTCCCTTTGAATTAGAAGTTCCTTCTTTAGCTCTACTACTTCAAGATACTGAAGTAGGGGATGAATATCGTGTTGGCAGATTTAGTCGGCTAGAACTTCTAGATGAAAAGCGCATCAATGCTTTGGAGCATCTTCGCGCCTACCAAAACAAGCTTAAGAGAGCATATCTTAAGAAAGTTCATCCTCGATCCTTTGAGATCGGTGACCTTGTCTTAAAAGAAAATCAAAAAAATACTAATGCAACTCAAAACCTTAAAGGTAAATTTGAGCCCAACTGGCTTGGACCATATGTCATCACTGCTAAATTTGGATCAGGAGCATACAAATTATCTACCTTGGATGGTAAAGAACTTAAAGAACCTATGAACATTATGCATCTTAAACGTTACTATGCGTAAAAATTGGTCCTTTCATCATTGTATATATTTGTTTTGCCTATTATTTCCTTTTAGTCACTTATTTAAAAACATTTCAAAAAAAACAATCATCTTGTATTTCTTTTAATTCATCACTTAAAATTAAAAACATTCAAAATCATCAAAATCTTCAAAAACATCTTTTATTTTTGTACTTCTCAAATTGTGAAGTATTGCAGTTATATTTTCAGTTATTTTGGATAAATTAGCATTTATTTGGAATCCCGCACTTTCACATTCACATGAATAAATATCTTGATTTATTTGGTATGATTATTAATCTCTCTTATATCAAAGTCCACAGTTGAATTAAATAAAGTTTTGAGCATAGAGAACTGATCTTGTTATTTACTTGAACTAAGTATATCTTTTCACATTAAAATGATTTCATTGCAAATTCGATATGATGCTACATAGTAGAACTGGTTTCCTGAGCGAAAAGTTTCCCCTGCTATCCTATCATGCACATGGTCTAGAATCTTTGAGAATTGACAAAAGGACAAGCTCACCCCTACCCGAATAAAAATCCCTTGCTCTACAACTAATCCGAGCAAGTATCCCTAGCATAGGAAGAAAAGAAAAAGTTCAAAGAAAAGAGAAAAAGAAAAAGGTTATTTTTCATCACAACAATATTTCAGCATTATCTCAGTATCAAGCAACAATACAAAAGTACAAAAAAAAAAAAAGAAAGAAGCAAAAGAGAAACGCAAAAGCAAAAATGCAATAAAATCCTTTCCCTACCCCTTGAAAAGAAAAGAAGGGTGAATGAGCTTGAATCCCTGGAATTCTCAATTATTCAAAAACCGTGAGGTAAGCCCCATAACAGGTGGTTTGTGCCCAACCCGCTTGGCCTTGGGTAATCCCTAGCGTGGCGATATGTCTCGTCACATTAGCGACCTTCTTTTGTACAGACCTCCGTCAGATTATGGATTAGCTAGCTCTTGATAAACCTAACTTACATAGTAGTCTGGTACGGTTACATGCATATAAATCATGGTCAACGAACATTCATTTGGTCAAGGCAAATTACTTGTATCAAATTATCTTGCTCAAAATTGGTGAATGAACAATACAATCGCACACACATTTGTATTTGAGAGATTTTGTATCATTATGATAAATCAAGATCGGTAATGAATTCACATTTGCACATGAGGATTCCTTATAAATCTATATTTCTCTTTGAGATAATTTAAAATATTCTCTGTAACTCTTTTCGGAATGATTTTATTCTTTTATTTCAGAATTTGTTGTTTGTATAAGAGCAATTACATACATCTTCTCACAAAATCTTAAAAATAATTTCAAACAAAATTTTCATATTATTATTTATCACAAAAGTCATAAATTCATCTTGCAATAAAACCAACAATCTCTTTTCTTCTTTGGATTTCGCGATGATGGTATAAGTCTATACCTATAATTCTATGCCTAGCGCAAACCATTGTTCTAATTTTATGTTCCATTTATTTTAAAAACAAATTCATCAAAACATGTGACTTGCATCATTATGTTACACAATTATGCTTTACAAACAAACGAACACTTATTCTATTTCATGACATTATGTTCAAAATTCAATATTGCAACCATGGTATAAATTCTAAGGAATTGTTCAAAATTTTATCACACTTAGGAATTTATGCCTAGCAAAATCATATTTTTAGTATCTCATGCATACTATTTTTTTATGAAAATCTGAAAACAAATCATCAAACCATCATCATTTCTATCATCACAACACAAAGTCTTAAGACAGTCTCTTAAGCACTCTTTTACTTTTAACAATATTTCTATACTCGGGATTAGCTTGACGACCGAGTGAGCGGCGACTCCATGAAATGGTCTATAACAACGACAATGTCCTTTGAAATTATTGTTAGAAGTCCCTTTTTATTTCTTTTATCAAATCACACCACCACAACCAATTGTTTACATCAGATTATTTCATTTAAAATCTTACAAAGCATGACATCAAATTATACTATTTCAAACACGACATAATTACATGAATCATCAATCCAATCAGCAAACAATTCAAACATTAAAGCATCATAACAACATATGAACAAGTCATATCATCAGAAACAAGATCATATATATATATATATATCAAAAAATTATATACATCATATCAAAGCTGGATTGGTATGCCACAATCTATACCCTAGCATACTCAATCCTCTCAAAAATCTCTCCAAAATCTATAGTCTCTAGCACCTAGCCTCGAGAAGCCCTCGAGCTCTCAGCCTCATCTCCTCCCCCACCCTGACATGGAGGAGGTGGTCCCATAGAGGTCCGAGGTGTATCTCGGGTCCTCATCGTCGATCGGGAGGATGTCCTCGCCGATCCCAGCCTGACTGGTTCTGCAATGTTGGCTGGTAGCTGTACCCTCTGGCCCTCTGGAACCAGATGATAGTATACACCCTGGTAAAATGTGGTCTGCATCATGGATCACACTAGGTCATCCCTGCTCACCCCTCCGCCCTAAGCTCTGAGCCGTGTAGCCTCATCCTACAATGTCTGCACCTGAGCCCGAAGGCGGGCAACCTCAGCTCGGAGAGCCACTGTCTCGCTGCTCTCCCCTATGTCAACACCCTTGCCCTTATCAGGCGATGGTGGTCTCTCACCCTGCTATGAAGGGAGTCCCTCCTCCCTCCGTCCTATCTCCCATGGCCTCTGTGGAGCCCATGCCATCCTCTGGCATCTCTCCTATGGGATCCATCGCTGCTCTCTCCCCCGTGACCCCATGCTGCCTCAATAGCAGCCTGTCATCGCCTCCCCATCCATCGCACAACCGCGTGCATCGGACCCTGCACCCTCATCATCCGAGGAGGGTGGATGCCTATGTACCAGGCATCATAGCCATCCGCAACCCCAACATCATCACCATCCACTGGCTGGATGGGGGCATCATCCGCATCTTGACTCCAGAATCGTTGCATATCTGGAGCCCCGCTCAGTGTGGTATTATCTCGAATAGTCCGAGAGTACTCATAATCCCTGAGAGAAGGGATCCCCTACTATAGACCGAACTATCATAGTACTCGGTCATAGCGGTGGAGCTCTACCTCTCCTCGCTCCATCCTCAGCTAGCAGACTCGCTTGATGCGAGCCCCGCCCTACCCGGGGTGCTCTCGCCATGGCCTCCGGGTGATCTGGTCTAGGATGAGGTCGTCTAGCAACCTTCGTGACATCGATAGATCTATCCGCCATTGTGACCCCCTCTGTAGCCACCAATAGAAAACTCGAGGCCTCTCCCGGTCAACCCCTATCAGTGGAAGCCCTACCGGCCTTCGCACCGCAATGTGCTCCCAACACCAAACCTGTAGCAGCGATGTCAAAACCAGACATCGACCTCCCTTGTATACGACCCCATGCAGGATCCTATACAAGCGGCACAGAACAAAGCTGCCCCATGCAAATCTGTGCCCGTGGTCTCTCATGTCATAGACCACATTTGATAGGAGCCATGGTAGTCTGCATCCGCTCTGGTGGCAAAACAGTAAGCCACCGACAACTCCTACCAAAACTCGTGTCAGTCTAGATGCCCCAGGCATCTACCGTAGCGACTCGATGTTCACTTCGCCCTTCTCCAGGGTGAAGCTCGGGTCTCCCGTGAGCCTCATCATCGCCTGGCCCTGATTGGCCATAGGCGTCATCAACCGTCCTTGTATGGGGATCCTCATGATCCTCCATACGTCCTCTAGAGTGGGAGCCATCTCCCCTGTCGGTAACCGAAAGCAGGACGACCCCGGATACCATCTCTCTGCTAGGGCTGTCAGTAGCCCTATGTCAGTCGATATTTGTGGCATCTCTGCCACATGCTGTAGACCGACCTGTCCAAGTCGGTCACGCTCTACCTGGTCAAGTGCGGCTATGTCATCTCTTAGCCCATCGTATTTCCATTCCCTGGCTCTTTAGTAATCCCTTCGCAAAACAAACAATAAAACAACAAAATCATTAATAAATCATTCAAATTAAACAACTTAAAATCAAGTTTAAAATGATATCGTCCACCATTGGATGATATCGTCCAACATTGGGAAAAATCGTCCTTTGTGAGGACGAAATCATCTTCGATTTTGCAACTTGGGAATCGCCCCTTGTTGGACGAAATCGCCCCTAATTCGTCGATTTCGTCGTCAGACGAAATCGACGATTTAGGGACGATTTAGGGACGATTTCGATGAAATCGGGACGATTTTGTCCCGACGACGTCGACGGCCTAAAAATGGCCGTGATGCCCCAAACAATCAAATTTAAATCACAAGAATTGCACAAAGATTAATTAAACCTAATCTACTAGGATTAGATCCTTACCCGTAGCCCGCGCCGGACCTCTGTCGCTCTGTGCACTGTCTCCACCATTTTTCTCTCTACAGAGCTCTGGAACAATAAAAATGAATAGTAAAAATGAATTAGGGTTTTCCCTATTTTTCTTAATTTTATTCAAAACCAACAACATTTTAATTTTGCTTTTTTGCATTTTTACCTCAAACGTTCGATTTGGGTAAAAACACGGAGGGGGCACCATAGTCAGCATTCGTACGATTCGACCAAGAATCGTCGTCTAAAAAATTGAGTATATTTTTGCTTTCTCGTAAAATGGGAAAAACTCGTCTTTAACGCATTTTCTTCAAAAAATTCGCTAAAGAGGGGGCAAAATGTAGCACCCTAAAATTGGCACGGTTAAACCTTAGTAAAAAGATAAAATATTAAAATTTGAATTTTAACCCCAAACTGCCCGTTAAACCGCCTTTTACCCGCTTTCCCCATTTTTCGTGCCATTTTTAGGATTTGTTGTGACCGTTGGACGATATCGTCGCCGATCAGACGATATCGCCTCAGATCGGATGAATTCGTCTGGAGCAGAACGTCCAGACGATTTCGTCCCAAACTGATTTGTTCATAATTAGCTTCTGTTTCAACGGCGTCTCTAACTGGGGCAAAAGCGTGTCTGCGCCGTTAGAGACCTTCCCCGTTGGAGATCTCCCAGATTGGGATGATCTCCAACCTCCCAACCTCCTTCCTATGCCTATTTAATCTTAGGCCCTCCCCTTGACCTACCCCTGGCTGAATTCCCCTGTAATTTGATCTTTGTGTGCGTTAGAATACCCTGAATTATCATTTGCATTTGTGCCTTTCTAAGTTTTCTTGCAGGAACCTCATTGTTTTTCAGTCGGAGCAAGCTCAGATCGTCGCAGACGATCCTGTACGATCTCGGACGATCACGCTGCAATTAGAGATGATTTCGTATTCTGTAGACGATTTCGACTGCAGTCAACATTGGGGGCAATCAGTGCCCAGAGTTTGCGTTTCTTCACTCTTTTCTGCTGCCTTATTCTGCATTTAGTTAATTCTATGGTTATTCCTTATTGTTCTGCATCTTGGAGTTCACCCATATAGTTTTAATGCATAATAAAATCATAATTTGTCATTAAATCATTGTAATGCACTCATATTTTTGTTTATAATTATCAGTTTAATATTATTGTTATCATTCTACATCATTGCCCTCTGTTGGAATAGTTGCATTTTCTGGTATTTTGTATCTATTTCTCTGATTGCAGGTCTTTGACGAATTCGTCAGATCTCAGATGATCTTGTCTGATCTCAGACGATCCTGTCATATCAGAGGCGATCTGGACTGCTTCAAAAATCAGAACCTCCATCAGACATCCGGATCAGGTATGGCTTTTTAATCTAGTATATTTCCTGTATTTTCTGTTTAATTCTATTTTTTGTATTCATTTAAATCTGCATTTCATATAGAACAGTTTAGATTCATTTGGCCAAACCTAGGAGTTGAATGATCAAACATAAAAATGAACATATCAAACACCCTCTCAACCTAGGCGTGGAAACTGCCATTCAAAAGTTTCCTGGTGAACCCACCATCCATCGAAAATTCACCTTTATACACCTCCCCCGAGAGGCGGGACCTTCAAAGGCCTCTCAGTCCGAGGTATTGTCCCATCCTTTTCACATCCCCCTTCCGGGCGCGGATCCTATAGCCTGAAGGTAAGGGTGCAAAAAATTTGGAGCGATACAGTTTGTAAAGCCTCATTTTTAAAAGTGCTCTACTATTGCTTTAACCATTCTTTAATTTTTCCATTCCTCACCATGAATTTACCAAACTTACTAAGAATCCATTACTAGTTTCCAAAATATTGAGCAATATCCAAGATATGTTATATACTCTCCTCCTCCTTTTTATAAAGAACACATTTTGAGGGGCCATGAAAACCCTTGTATCTTGGAAATGTAAGGTCCATAGTTGCGCAAAATTTATTAGTAGGTATTCCAATTGTGTTAATTTTTTATATGTGTCCCTTACAAAATCGGTTGGCTATTAAATATTGATGCTTTCTATCGCTACTAGTGTTGTAGACTATTTTTGGGATTACTACGTTGGAGTTTTTATCTGATATTCTTGGCCTATCATCAGAAAGGAAAGGAAAATATTACCCCATGATGGAAAAATTAATTAGTTGATACTTATCATTAGTAAGTTTGACAAAAAAAAATGGTCTAGTTATGTGTTTGGAGGCTGACATATATAGTAGATTCCATGTTTAGTAGAAGTTACACCAAGGACTAATAAACAGGTGAAAATTAAATGAAAATAATTATTGCAAATTGCAGGAAAAAAAAAACCCAGGTGTTGTAGGTGAGTTGGAGAGGAGAGGGCAATCCTCCAAGGGAGGTCCCAAGTTCGAATCTCCACCCTACCGAAAAGCTGAATTGGGTACCAAAAATCCAATTGATAATGTCGGTGCGGGCAGGGTCGGGTGCGACCCCCGTGTGACTTTGACGGTGTAGAACCCCCTGTTCGTGGTCTCTTAGACCAAGGCGGCCCCGCAAGGGGTTTTTCGCTTAAAAAAAAAAAAAATGCAGACAAAAAAGAAAAAAATTCAAGTGCAAGAGGTGCTAGTGGGACTATTTAAGCCTGATTTATTCAAATGTTGCATGGGAGTTGTAAAAGAGAAAATCTTTGTAGCCTCTATGGATATTGAATTATGGCCTTAAGCACCATTTTTGTTTTCTAGAAAATTCAACATTCTAAGTGAGAACTGGATCATTCATGTTTCATATGGTTTCCTCGAGCATGCTTCCACCATGTCTTTGGAATCCAATGAATCTTGATTTCTTCAAGGGTATCATTACCCATCTTTGTTTCAGGTAATTTCAAAGGCAAACGATTGGTATTGGCATTCCTATTAGCTCAGGCCAATATTTTCTAGTTACAATATTGCGAGAAATAGCATAAGATGTAAAATCTCACCATGAAATTTTATCCTCATATGATGGTAAAAACAAATAAATAAGTTGGTGCATACAACATCAGACAAATTTAAACATGGCTTGCTTGAGCCACATCTTGTTTTTTATATGATGGTTCCACTTTGAAGTTAGTGCTTATTCATGCTCAAGTGAGCTTGAAGTTGAGGAAATTTGAGAAGTATTTATGAGTAAACTTAATAAATTTTGTCAATGTTCTATTGGCATCATATTTAGAGGCTAAAGTCTTGTGAGGTCAGATCATCAATCTTGAGGTCAAATATTTTAGGATACCAAGAATAATTTTAACATAAAGTCTTCAAATGGTATTTCAATTTACACTATCACAAAATTTCAAACATTTCTAAGATGTTTAAGAGCAAGGACCACCTTATGTTGGAGTATATTACATTATTTGGTACATGCTAATGTACCACCTTGGGTACATATTTAGATTAGGAGTGTGTCTTAGATTAGAGTGTGAGTATTTACTTTATGTAATGTAATAATGTGCAGGAAATGCACAAGTGTCTTGTAGTTAAGTGTGCAAGTATGATGAGTGTAGATGTGCACAAGTGTCCTTTATGTAAGAGTGCACATGTGTCCTTAGAGTAGGAAAGTGAAGAGTCTCAAGAAGAGTGAAGGCCAAGAGTACTCCATATGAAGAGTCACATTCCATTATATATGTGTCTATGTGTGTGTGTGAGACACAATGTAGAGTGAGAGTGTGTGGAAGTATGGTGTATTTGAGATCTTTATTCTATATCAAAATACTATTTTCATGAGCATTTGGTAATGGCCATTTTATGAGTTGTTGCAGAAGTTATTTATGAGTTTTATATGATTAGAATATTGCCATTATCATATATTTTATATAGCAACTTTATTTTAGATCTTGTGGTTATTTTGCTTTAAGTATTAAGCATCAAAAGCTAACAGTGGTATCAGAGCCACAAGGGAGATTGATAGGAGATAGGGAGATTTCTTTTATAGAATTTGAAAGTTGCTATTTGGCTAGAGTCTTTCCATAGGGTTGCAGAAAAACTCATGAAGACTAGGACTCAACATAGATTTCTTTCCACTAGATTGAAGAACAACTAGTGAAGTTTATTGATTTCAAAATTTTGGAGATTTGGATGTATTTGATTATTGCTTTCTAAGATTTTTGTATGGAAAATTAGTTCTCAAAATTTGAGAAGCTTCCTACAATAGATAGAGAAGAATTTCACCTTCGATTGCCTAAAATTCTATGTGCTTTCCTCATGCAAGAATTAGTTTTGGAGTTGCAGCAAAAGAGTAGACATTGAAGATTAAGGAGGTCCAAGAAAGAGGTCCCATTGAAATTGAAGATTGGAGATTAAGGAGGTCCAAGAAAGAGGCCCATAGAATATTGAAGATTGAGGAGATCCAAGAAAGAGGTCCCCATAGAATATTGGAGATTGAAGATTGAGGAGACCCAAGAAAGAGGTCCCCATAGCAGATTGAAGGAAGAAGAGAGAAAGAGGCCAAAGAAGCCCTATTGAAGATTGAGAAAGAGGAGACTCAAGAGAAGAGGTCCCCATTGCATATTTGAGAAAGGAGATAGGAAATTGAGGAGGCCTAAGAAAAAGGTCCATTGAAATTTTGAAGGAGAAAGAAGGAGAATAGAGAAGCCCTATTGAGAAATTGAAGAAGTGGTCATTGGAGAATATTTGAAGAAAGTTTGAGGTAGAATATTGCAAGAAGAAGAAACTCCTAAAAAGAGGTAATCACATCAAAATTGGGATAATTGTTGTCATCCAACAACAAGCCCAAAAGGATTTGTGAAACTGATTCAAGGAGAAGGATTTTGGCAAGAAGTTTGCCAAATTTGAGAAAGTATTTTTTGAAGACTTCAAGACATTCATATTCTTGAAGAAGAGGCTAGCAAAGAGGTCAAATTTGAAGATAGAATTCAGTGGAAGCTAAGGAGGAGAAAGAAGATTGAAAGAGGCCACAAATTGATATTTTTGGAGACAACCATTAAATTTTTTGAAGGCTGATTTTTGAAGGAGAAGATTGTAGATTGTTGGGGCAGAATTTGAAGAGTTTCAGGACAGCAAGATAGAGGAGGAGAAATCAGAATTTTGGAGCAGCATTTGAAGAGTTTTGGACTGCAAATTTGGGCAGCATTAGAAGGAGATAGAAGAGCTATGAATTGGAGAAGTTTTGGGAAGTTTTGGAAGTGTTTTTGGATAGCTGATTGAAGGAGGAATTGATAGCAATTTAAGGTAGAGAATTGAAGGAGATAGAGGCAGATTTGGCAGAAAAAGGCAGCATATTGGACTACATTTGGAGCTACAAATTTTAGAGAATTTGGGCAGCAAGTTGAAGGAGATAGAGTTGTATTTTAGACAGCATTTGAAGAAGAAAATAACTACAAATTGAAAGACTTTTGGACAGCATATTTGGAAGGAGATAGGAGCTCAATTTGGACATCATTTTGAGAAGCAAAGGAGCTGCAAGTTTCAAAAATTTGGGCAGCATTTGATAAGAGAAAGAGCAGATTTTTTAATAGCATTATTGGAGGAAGAAGAAGATAGTTTTTGGCAGCATATTGTAAAGGAGAGAAGCTGCAAATTTCTACAAGCTTGGACAACAAAAAGGAAAGCTAAATCACCAAGAAATCTAGCTATGAAGGAGGCCAAAGAGGTTTGAAATATTGGTGCTTTAAAAGTATTTTTATCCAAGTATTAAAATTGGTTTATTCTAAGCACCATATTAGAGTTTCTAGAACAATAAAAGAAAGGTCAAGTTTAAGTCTTCAAAGTTGAAGAAGATTGCATCCACACCATATTAGAATCTACATATTATAGACAACAAAAAGAAGTTAGATTTGATATAAGGAAAGAAGCTTTTTGGAAATTGAATAAGTCAATATTTTCATAGCAAATATTGGAGAAGAAATATTATCCAAAAAGCAAAGTCTTTATCAAAGAAGCTTGGCCAATCACCATGTGGAAAAAGGAGCCACCATATTGCTGAGGTATAGCCACCATGGAAGAGAAGACATCCACGTTGAGGATGAACCACCACAAGTGAAAACAACAACCAAAGAGTTGAGAAGAACCACCAAGTTGAGGAGGAGGAGCAAAGCCTCAATGCCACCATTAGCACCATTCGAGGAGGGCAAGCATGGCATATGAATAGGCAATAGAGAATACATTTGATGGACATCAAAAGATAAGTATTGGGAAGGCAAAACATTGAAGAAGCTAAGTTAGGGCAAGTTGAGCACCAAGGGATCAACCACCACACAAGTGGACATTGGGATTGCAAGTGGTGAGATGCCACATGTTGACTGAAATATTCAAGATACCATAACACCTTGAAAATGCTTCAAGTTGATCATTGCCAAGTGTTACATAGTGAGGAAGGGTGTTAGAGAATTAAAGCACTAAAAGGAGACCTATGGTATGTGAGCTGAAGAGGTAAAGTCATTGCTTGCCATTTGGCACATCAAAAATAGAACACCAACAACCTTGGAGAGAATTAAAATGTTTGAGGCATTTATTAATGCATGGGCCATAAATAGCACAAGAGAGATTCATTTGGAAGGAAGTTCGGGTTGCAAAAATAGGAGAGCACCTTGTAGCAAGAAGTATGTTGACTCTTCAATAGTGAAGATCGATTATTTCACCCAAGATAGCGTGTGCCCAAATTATTGAGGTAAATTTCAGATTATTATTTGATTTATTTAAAGGTTGGAGTAATAAGGAGGAATTTATAATTGGTTTATGAAAGATTGAGTTTGATTATTATATTATCACATTGATTAATTAATGCTATTGGAGGTATAAGGTTTATAAGTGATAAATCAAACCTTAGATATTTTATTACTGCATTTTGGAAAGTTTTGAGAAGTTTTGAAAAGCTGATTTAAGGTTTTGGGAAGATAATTACATGTTTTGTAATTATTTTGTTTGATTTTGTTAAGCAATTTGAAATATTTGCAAATTGATAATTTTGGAGAAATAAGGAGTTCAACATCAAATTAGGAATACAAAATTTGCAAATATATTTTTACTAAATTTCTAAATTTCTAATTGGGGAGTTATAAGGAATTCAACACCAACATAGGATTGTGAAATTTAGAATTTAGAAATCATATTTTTGAAATTTGGGAGATAAAAGGAATTCAACCTAGAGATTTGAAGAATTGAAATCTTTGTCAAAATTATTGATTGTTCATTCATAACTAGGGAGAAATAAGGTATTAGCCTTAAATAATAGAAGTTGAAGATTATATTGAAATTGTCATCAAAACACTAGGGAGACATAAGGTAGTCAACCTCAAAGGTTTAGAGTCTTTGAATTTTTTTTTTATCAAAGTTGTCTTTCATTTTTAAGACTAGGGAGTTACAAGGAAGATTATATTAGAAGAATTATGGATGAAATTTTTAAGAATGCATTTAACAAAAAATATGAAGAACTATTTCATGAACTGAAGTTTTATTCACAAAACTTAATAGATACATTTGATGGATACAAATATTTGCCTACTAGTTTAAAGGAAATATTTTCTTTGTTTCTCAAGGAAGCAAAAGAAGAGAATTTTATGAAATTGATTGGTTATCTTCATGAAGTACTTTTCAAGACTTGGTGGAATGCTCAAAACATAGTTATGCTTTCTTCAGAATAATGTTTGATGATTTATCTATCATTAATTATTTTTGAATTCTTTCAAGGGATGAAACAAAAGAAATATGAACATACTAGCAATGAAGTACTAAATTCTGATCAATACTATTGTGATGATATACTAACTCACTGCATTGAAGATATATCACTAGTAAAGGTGTAGGAATGAAGAAAGAAAAGAAACAAGAAAAGAAGTCAGATCAGGAAAGGCAAAATGAAGATTGAACCTAAAGAAGTTACTTATTTGAAGAATCCAAGACAAAAATCAAAGTTATATTATTGTGATGATTTGCTAACACAATGCTTAGATGGTGGATCATCAAGTATATCTCAAATGAATATACAGAAGCGAAGAAAGAAAAATAGGAGTCACATCAGAAAGGTCAAATAGGAACCTTATAGTGCAAGTTCAAATATTGTTCTTAAAGAGATAGATTGAAGACAAAATTCAAAGACCATATTGAAGACTAAAGTCTTCAATAACCAAATAATGTAATACAGGGAGGTGTTGGAGTATATTACATTATTTGGTACATTCTTATGTACCATCTTGGGTACATATTTAAATTAAGAGTGTGTCTTATATTAGGGTGTGAGTAAATATTCTATGTAATGTAATATTGTGCAAGAAATGCATGTGTCTTGTAGTTAAGTGTGCAAGTATGATGAGCGTAGATATGCACAAGCATCCTTTATGTAAGAGTGCACATGTGTCCTTAGAGTAGGAAAGTGAAGAGTCTCAAGAAGAGTGAAGGCCAATAGTACTCCATGTTAAGAGTCACATTTCTTTATATATGTGTTTATGTGAGTGTGTGTGAGACACAATGTTGAGTGAGAGTGTGTGGAAGTATGGTGTATTTGAGATCTTTATTATATCAAAATACATTTTTAGTGATCATTTGGTAATGGCCATTTTATGAGTTGTTGCAAAATTTATTTATGAGTTTTATATGATTAGAAAATTTCCATTGTCATATATTTTATTTAGCAACTTTATTTTAGATCTTGTGGTTATTTTGCTTTAAGTATTAAGCATCAAAATCTAACACAATATACTAGAGAAGTGAAAAAAAATAAGCATTAGTCATACTTTATGTCAAAACTCTATCAAAAGGTACTTTATTGAAATATATCAACAAATTCAAAAAAAAATTGTTAATTTATGTCTACACACTTTCAGAATGACATAATCTGTAATCATTATTAGGAAGTCTCATGATCTTGAAATGAAACTTTAGTCATAAATACATTTGGGAGTCTCATAATGTCTAAATGAAATTTTAGTCATCAATGCAAATGGGGGTCTCACCATATCTAAATAAAACTTTGGAAAGTCTTTGTTGTTACACAGGATTGCTCACTCTCCCTAATACCATGTGATGCCCTCATAAGAAGTTTGTCATTGTAGCCATATGACTTACATTTGTCTATACTCCAACATTAAAACTCATTGTGCTACTTGCTAGCACTTATTTATGGTTGGAATCCTTTCCCCACTTCTATGGAATTTGTACTCTAGCAACAATTTAACTATATGTGCTTAAAAAATAATTCTACTACATTTGATTTAAATTAATTTTAGGGGAACTTCTAAATTTACTCAAACCTTTTCCTGAGACTCTTTTGAGTTCTGCAGGTAATTGTGGAAGAGAAACTTCTTGGAAAATAATAGCAACTCTTAGTTTTATTATATGAATTAAAAAACTGCAAAGTAAAGTATTTTTGGCCATCTTATGATCAATAATAATGGCTCACATCTCACAAGAGGTATTTCTCCATTTAAGCAACTCTATGGAGTACTTAACTCACCAATAACAATAATCAATTAATAAATTTCATCAGATGGCATTAGCTCAACCAGATCAATTCCTCAACTTTTAAGGAGGAGACTCATGTTTGAATATTTTTAAGAAATACATGCATAATAGCCAACGTATTGTAATACCACAATATGGTGATGATGTAATACGGGTGGGGTCCATTTCAATCCCATATAACCAATAAAAAAATCAAGTAACTAATTTGTAGACCTTTTAAATGTTTCATATAGATAAGGATATAACATGAATGTAAAATAACCTAACCAAATACAAACTCACATAGAAATTCCTAAATAAAACATCACTATTCGTAGCACATAGAATCCTTGAACAAAAGTTTTTTTAAGGAAATAGTATCTATAAATTCACACAAATATAAATAGAATGATAAATTGAGAGGAATGCACTTGGAAATCGCATCACTGCATGATGAAGAGTTATTACAATGGAATAGTTTTCCGCTCACTAATGCCAATTAAGAACCCAAAAAGAAGGCATAAATGGAGAGATATGAACAATAGAAGAAGTGAGGGTCAAGACCAATTTGTTCATAAACTCTCCTAAGCCAAACTCGAACCAATTAGCCACAAACTCCAATTGAATTTGTGTTGGTCACACTCTTTAAGCTAGATAACAACCACCCTCTACTTAATAATCAATACCTAAACAAAGTGTAATGAATTATCTACCAAATAGGTGCTCAAAGTCATCTTGGAAAACAATACAAAACAAATGCATATAATCACTCATACTTGTACCTTCAACACATGAACATCCACTCACCATAACTGCTCCAACCAATAGGTGACTGGGACCCACAACTTGCTATCATCGAGCAAGGAACATTAAAAATCCTCCCCTCCAAAATTTTCTTGCCTTAAATCAAGATAAAGTGGGATAATCCAAGATATCAATTGTCTCCCAAGTAGCATCCTCATGAGGCAGGACCCTCCATTGTATTAGATAGTCTATCAGCACATGGTTCCTCAATAACTTTTGTCTAGTCTCGAGGATCTGCTTCAACACTAGGACTAGTGTTCCCTCATCATTGAGGGGTGGTGGCTTGGTTGAAGGTATAATATGTTGATCCACTTCCCTCTTCAAATATGACATGTGAAAGAAATTATGGATCCAACTTCTAGAAGGTGTTGAGAAGCAACACACCCCCACTGAAAAATGAATTTCCACCCTTTGAAAATTTTGAGCTTTCATTTTGCAGTAAGGACCCTCTTGATATTTTTCAGGTTTTAATTCCAAATTTGCTTGCCTCCTTTTTCAAGTTGTGCTTTTATTTGCATCTCGGCTTTGATTTATTCCAGAGTTCATTTTTCACATGTTAGAATCATTGCTGATTAAAGGAAATCTTTCACCGGTATGAAAAAAATGCAGATTCCAGATAGATAAATTCATTGAAAATCAAAACTTTTTATTTTTGGCAAAGTAGCAAAATCGCGACACTTCCATTTTTGGAAATGTCGCGATATCGCGACAGGTTTCGGAAAATCCGCCAAGTCAGAAAAACGTAGCGAAATCGCGACACTTCCATTTTTGGAAGGTGTCGCGATATCGCGACACTTCCATTTTTGAAAGTGTCGCGATATCGCGACACTTCCATTTTTGGAAATGTCGCGATATCGCGACACTTCCATTTTTGGAAGGTGTCGCGAAATCGCGACGGGTTTGAGTCGGAGGCACAAGGCATGAAATCGTCGCGATATCGCGACACATTTTGGAAGAAAGCTGCAAGGGTGAAAAACGTCGCGATATCGCGACGAGTTTGGAGAGAGAAAGCATGTGCGTACGGAACGACGCGATTTTGCGACATGTCGCGAAATCGTGACATGTCACATTTTCGCTGCTGCAAGAGAGAAAATGAACTAAGTCCTGGAAACGTCGCGAAATCGCGACACTTTCCATTTTTGGAAATGTCACGAAATCGCGACAAGAAGGAGCAAAAGGGAACAAGGCACGAAAGGTCGCGATTTCGTGACACGTCGCGAAATCGTGACGTTTTGGAGAGGAAGAGCCAAGTTTCGAGAGGGGGCACGATTTCACGACATGTCACGAAATTGTGACATGTCACATTTTCACGACCAAGGGAGAGAAAATCGGCTAAGGCATGAAGATGTCGCGAAATCGCGACGTCGCAAAATCGCGACAAAGTTCGAGAAGCAGTGCAAGTCGAAGGTGTCGGGAAATCGCGACGTCGCGATTTCGTGACGTCGCATCGCGATTTCGTGACGTCGCGAAATTGTGATTGTGACGTCGCGAAATCGTGACACAAAGGAGAGATGGCGAGTTAAGGAGCCACCATGTCACGAAATCGCGACATGGTGGAAAGATGGCGAGTTAAGGAGCCACCATGTCGCGATTTCGTGACATGGTGGAAATATGGCGAGTAAAGGAGCCCGTGTCACGAAATCGTGACACGATGGGGAATTCGCAGGGGGACGCCAAGGTTCCACTGGAAGAAAAAGGGAGCTGTCGCGAAATCACGACAGCCAAAGCAAACCGAGCCCAAGGAGGAGCAGGCGTCACGAAATCGCGACATCGTGATTTCGCAATGTCACGAAATCGTGACACAATGAGCAAAAGTTGCCAAAGAGCAGGGGATGTCGTGATTTCGCGACATGTCACGAAATCGTGACATGTCGCATTTTCGCGACATGGACAGAAAAGGGCCAGAAAGTGAAAAGACAGCTGAAATGGACACGTGTCACGATTTTGCGACACGTGTCAAGACAAAGCAAGCCACATATCAGATAAATAGAGCCGACATGCAAGTGAACATTAGGGTTTTAATCTGATTTAATATTTAAGGTTTTGATTTAATAATTTTAAAATGCTAATCCTCTTTTGTCTTTCATGTAGGAAGCCATCTGGCACTTACATGATAACGGAGAAATGGCCATAAAGACAAAGTCAAGTGCAAATTAATCAAAGACAGACCATATTGAAATGAGAGATGCCGGAAATTGCTGTTTCATCCAAATTTTACAGATCTGGCCGCAAAGAGACTTTACGGTGACTAAGCAACTGCCCATTTAATGGAGTATGTCGAGAATTGGCCGAAAAATGAAAATATCTACACACAGTTATCGGAATTTGCCGATGAATGCATTTAATGATAATTTATGGCAAAATTAATGGCTTGCAGACATTTTCAACTCAGGGATGGCTCTGCGGAGATGAAATGTCAGAGAAGTGGTGACTCATCCAAATTACCCGAGGGAATTAATGAGGGCATTTACTCACAGTTGCGGGTGAATGCAAGTGGCATTCGAATTCTGTTTTCTCCATTTATGGCAAGTGACTGCACTGATTTGCAGAATGGTTAAGTTTTATCCGAACTTTGTTTTAAAAGAGCTTATATTGTAAAACCCGGGTACTAGGGTTTAAGATGATAAGATTTAGGGTTTGAGAAGAAGATATTTCTGAAAAGATCGGGGTCTGTCCTGAGTCTATAAATACTTCTTCTCAATGTAATCGCAGGAGGCGGAGACTTAGAAATAAAAGGCTATTGAAGCAATTTCTTGCAAATCTTGTTAAATACTTTATTTCTGGACTTGGAGTTGATGTGCTTTTGTTTTCTGTGATAGCATGGCCAGGAGCCTAATCTTTTGCAGATTGTGATAAGTTCATCTTCTTTTGTTATCCGTTTCTTTAAAGTTTATTAAATATATGTCGTAAATATGTGTTATCAAGATTAAATATGTTGTTGGGCTTCATTTGTTCTATTGTATGCTAGGGAAAATCACGGATTTAAGGTTCAAGTTTGTTCTAATTGCTCTGTCCTCACTGTGTGAGCTATGCTGCTGGTGAGAAATACCAATTTTAATGGACTTCCCTTTTGTTTATGATTTTCTTTCAGATCTGTTCCATCTCTGCCTTATGCTCTTAGTAGAAAGTGATCTTAGAAAGCTGGACACTTTCTTCTTTGATTTGTTCTGTTGTGAAGCTGATAGTATAAATAAAATTGGTAGTTTTGTTTTACGATTAAGTTTGATAAACTTCTCTTCTTGCCCTACCCTACCCTCTTTGTTTTACCGTGAAATGATCCATTTTTATTTTCTTTTAAATTTGTCATTTATTTAAATCTATTGACCCATAAGAGCTAGATCAAAGAATTAATTTTAAATCTGATTGTCAACAAGTGACAACTTCTAGACATTACTGAACAAGTTCAGAGCCCGTTGTAAGGTAACAGACAGTCCATATTGAAAACTATTCCAGAAGCGAAAAAGAGTGAATAGACATTCGACCCAACTCTGTAACTCGCACCTTGGATAACCAGCTAGATCCTAAAGTGAGTGGGATTTATCCCGTATAAGTGTTATCAGAGTTTCATGCTCATTCTTCACAGGGTGTGTATAAAAGTCGGACCAACATTTAAAAATGGCGCTAGAAGGAGGGCCGAACTTACGTTCTTAGTGCGCTTGAGTTGAGAAATCTGACTGTATGTGGTACTTGACAAATGCTGTATTTTATCCAAAGTCTGGTAGCCAATTTTCCTTCCTCCTCTACCTTTAAAATTTTGTTGTTTGAATTTTTGCCTGAACAGCGGAACTTAACACCAACATTTAAAAGGCCCACTGAACTCCATTCAGTATTGTAAATTGTCTGTACAATATTTAAAATTGCCAGAAAAGGGGACCTGAAGTTCAGTAGTCTGTTAAGGATAGTTTTATCACCATTGGTAGTTACTCCAATTACAACTCAGAATATCACCGTCAATCAAGTAGTAATGGCAAATTGGTTGGGTTCCACTGCTTTAAACATTCCGGGTATAGCCCATGATCTGCCCAGACATCCTGAGAGATATCTCCCTAGATATAAGCATGATGGGAATAAAACAACCGAAGAACACCTGATGGCATATAAGAATGCTCTAAAATTGTTAAATATACAGCATGAAGATGTTGCTTGCAGATTGTTCCCGTTCACTCTCCAGGAGGGAGCTTATGACTGGTTTCTAAACCTCACTAGCAATTCTATTACCGGTTGGAATGACCTAGAGAAAGTTTTTATATCACAATTTGGGGAAGTGATAGACCCCAAGTGTGTTATACCAACAATTTTCCAAGCATCAAGAGAGAGTCGGGAGAAGCTATCAGGTCTTTCAATATGAGGTTCCAAAGAGCTTATGGTAGAATGACTGGTCATTACATCCCAAATGCAAATCTGGCCTTAGAAATCTATAAGAATGCATTGGATTCGGTGACCTCTATTTTCCTCAAGAGAGACATCAATATCACAACCCTGGCAAGAGCTTATAAAGAAGCTTTAATTCTTGAAAGACAGTTAGGACCTCAAATTTTGAGCAGTCCTTTGATATCCTATGTTACACAGAACATGCCTATTTCGGATCCCATTCCACATCATGAGTTAGTGCCAACATGTCATGCTCTACCCAAGGAAACTCCGTTAACTGTGACATCCACTCAACATGTGCAAAATATAGAGAAAGGTTCTGACAAGTTCAAAGTGGAAGTGCTTGAAGTAAACACTTGTGATCTAGCATTACCCAAATTTGAAGTTTTTCCTGGTGAGTTAAATTTCCCTAGAAATCAAAGAAATATTGATATTTCTAGTTCATCCAAAAATAGTACAACCAGGGTTTCAGATTCTTTCACTTTTCCCGTAGAGTCAAAAAATCTTGTAGAGATTCCTATGGATGAAGTACAAGATTTTCAACAGTTCAAAAGGGACAGTTATAATTTGAGATGTGAGAGTCCAGAACCTAATAATGATCCTTCCTCATCAGAGGATGATGAAAATGAGATTCAATATCACTATGCAGAAGTAATCGAGAAGGAGGATAACATCATTGAGGATATGAAGGAAAGTAAAGCCGACATCACCCTCCATGAGTCGGCCCAGATTGTTGAACAAAAGGATAACTTGATTGAAGCTTACTCTGGACCACCTATTGAATTTCAAGAAAAGGAGGAAAAGATAGTAAATGTGAATGTGGTCAACCAACTTGGAATAGGTAAAGAGTCTCAATATAAGCCTTTGATTACTGAACATAATATCAAAGAAAAGGTTGTAAATCATGTTGATGTGGATATTGGAGATTATAATTTGGCAACCAAGAAGGTAAGACAGGTTACGACTCTGACCAATTACAACAATGATGTTTGGACATTACACATTGATGGGGTTAAATCTAAGCAAGGCTCAAGTGAAAAAGCAAATTATGAAAATTCTGCTAGAGGGATAAAAATTGAAGTCTTGGATATTGAAGCAGTACAACAACCACAAAATGTTCAAGTTGTTAAGAACCAGGACATACGGATAAACTATGATCTCTTTGAGTTGTCACATAAATCTGAAGATGTGATGGTCTGGGTCTATAAAGGCTTTAAGGTATTTGATCCTGGGGGTTTTTACATTCCGTCCTTTTGAAAGAATTCTGCAAACCCTTCAAGTAGAAGCATAAACATGTTATCATATGATTTGTTATTATATGATTTGTTTAATTTGAAAGAGTTGCAGATTTGTTTTTCAGTGGGACAAGATCCATAAAAAAAATATAAAAAAAAAAAGGAGAGAGGGAAGACGGTAAACACAAGTTTTTTCCCAGGTAGCAAAAAATTTTTTGGAAGCATAGTCTGGAGTGCATTTCGTCAACAGGACCTGAAAGGTAATTTTTCTAAATTTACTTGCAAATGGTCAAAAATTTTTAAGGCACTATTTCTCTGCTTTTCCATCTGGTACATTTTTTTGAGTGAATCACAAAGAAGTTGTAACATGTGTATACATTGTAAATAACTCTGCAGTTTTATTTTATTTCCTTTGGTGCCTGTACAGTTTTATTTTGTTTTATTTAATTTGTTTTATTTTGTTTTAAAGGTCTGTACAGTTCTATGTTTTATTTGATTTTAAAGGTCTGTGTTTATCCTTGGAAGTCTGTACAGTTTATTTTATTTTAAAGATTCTGTTTTTAAAGCTTTGCCTGAGCATCAATGAAAAGTCAGCCTTCTAAAGATTGTTTCATTCTGAGTCCAGAATCCAGTGTTCATTATCATAATTGTGAGATAGTCTGTTTGAACTGAACAGTGGAACTATTTTTTTAGTCAGAACAACAGTGGAAGGATGATTGGATTTTGTGTCTTGCTTGCCACAGCTTGTTTTAATTATAAAGAAACTGCTATGCTGTTTAGCTGGAGAAACTCCCAGGGAATCCAAGAAAAGTTGGTTATAAGAGGGGACTATGATTCATGTAATTATTTGAGTATCCACAGAGGCTATCAGTGCCTAGGCTGAAGCAGTTCCAGATTGATGAAATATTAAAAGAAAATTGTTATTCTTTCTAAGGCTTTTCAGATGTTGATATATTTCAAAAGAGAGAGAGAGAAGATGAAAGTTGAGCAAGACAGCATGAAATTGGCACTCTGTTATTTCCAATATATATATAAAAAAAAGAGAAAAAAGAAAAAGAAAAAGAGTTATATAATGAAAGAGGCAGCCAAGACTTCAAAAGATGTTTTTCTTCTACCAAGTTGTAGATTCTACCTTACAGTTGTAAATCTGGGTCGTGTAAATCTAAAGGGTAACTCTGTCGAGGCTGTAAAAGGCTAAACTAGTAAACAGAGCTCTACTCGGTTTCCCATTTTTACAATCTAGAAAAGCTGATCAATCCAGAGTTCAACATTCGAAGGCCCAGTCATTCTTGAAGAAAGTTTTATACGCTTGTAATTGCACATCAGAAATCTTCCTTAAATGATTCAACCTAGTATGTCCTTGGGAAATTTTAACAACTATCAGTTAGTAGTCAATTTATTTTGAAGAATATCTGTGGCAAGGCTTGATGCATGGTCTATGTTGTTTTGAAACTAGAGTCCTGGGTTCTAAAATAATGCTACTATTTTACCCGCAGATATCGCCATTTGTTGAGAAGCAACACACCCCCACTGAAAAATGAATTTCCACCCTTTGAAAATTTTGAGCTTTCATTTTGCAGTAGGGACCCTCTTGATGTTTTTCAAGTTTTAATTCCAAATTTGCTTGCCTCCTTTTTAAGTTGTGCTTTTATTTGCATTTGGCTTTGATTTAGTTCAGAATTCATTTTTCACATGTTAGAATCATTGCTGATTAAAGAAAATCTTTCACCGGTATGAAAAAAATGCAGATTCCAGATAGATAAATTCATTGAAAATCAAAACTTTCCATTTTTGGCAAAGTAGCGAAATCGTGACACTTCCATTTTTGGAAATGTCGCGAAATCGCGACAGGTTTCAGAAAATCCGCCAAGTCAGAAAAACGTAGCGAAATCGTGACACTTCCATTTTTGGAAATGTCGCGAAATCGCGACGGGTTTGAGTCGGAGGCACAAGGCATGAAATCGTCGTAATATCGCGACACATTTTGGAAGAAAGCTGCAAGGGTGAAAATATCGCGACGAGTTTGGAGAGAGAAAGCATGTGCGTACGGAACGACGCGATTTTGTGACATGTCACGAAATCGTGACATGTCACATTTTCCTGCAAGAGAGAAAATGAGCTAAGTCCTGGAACGTCGCGAAATCGTGACACTTTCCATTTTTGGAAATGTCACGAAATCACGACAAGAAGGAGCAAAAGGGAACAAGGCATGAAAGGGCACGATTTCATGACACGTCACGAAATCGTGACGTTTTGGAGAGGAAGAGCCAAGTTTTGAGAGGGGCGCAATTTCGCGACATGTCGCATTTTTGCGGCTGAAGGGAGAGAAAATGGCTAAGGCATGAAGATGTCGCGAAATCATGACGTCGCGATTTCACGACGTCGCAAAATCATGACAAAGTTTGAGAAGCAGTGCAAGTCGAAGGTGTCACGAAATCACGACATCGTACGTCGTGAAATCGCGACGTTGCGATTTCGCGACGTGAAATCGTGACACAAAGGAGAGATGGCGAGTAAGGAGCCACCATGTCGCGAAATCGTGACATGGTGGAAAGATGGCGAGTTAAGGAGCCACCATGTCGCGATTTCACGACATGGTGGAAAGATGGCGAGTAAAGGAGCCACCGTGTCGCGAAATCATGACACGGTGGGAAATTCGTAGGGGGACGCCAAGGTTCCACTGGAAGAAAAAGGGAGCTATCACGAAATTGTGACAGCCAAAGCAAACCGAGCCCAGGGAGGAGCAAGCGTCGCGAAATCGCGACGTCGCGATTTGCGAAATCATGACACAATGAGAAAAAGTTGCCAAAGAGTAGGGGATGTCGCGATTTCGCGACATGTCGTGAAATCGCGACATGTCGCATTTTCGCGACTTGGACAGAAAAGGGCCGAATGAAAAGACAGCTGAAATGGACACGTGTCATGATTTTGCGACACGTGTCAAGACAAAGCAAGCCACGTATCAGATAAATAGAGCCGACATGCAAGTGAACATTAGGGTTTTAATTTTAATATTTAAGGTTTTGATTTAATAATTTTAAAATGCTAATCCTTGTTTGTCTTTCATGCAGGAAGCCATCTGGCACTTACATGATAACGGAGAAATGGCCATAAAGACAAAGTTAAGTGCAAATTAATCAAAGACAGCCATATTGAAATGAGAGATGCCGAGAATTGCTGTTTCATCCAAATTTTATAGATCTGGCCGCAAAGAGACTTTACGGTGACTAAGCAATTGCCCATTTAATGGAGTATGTCGAGAATTGGCCGAAAAATGAAAATATCTACACACAGTTACCGAAATTTGCCGATGAATGCATTTAATGATAATTTATGGCAGAATTAATGGCTTGCAGACATTTTCAACTCAGGGATGGCTCTGCGGAGATGAAATGTCAGAGAAGTGGTGACTCATCCAAATTACCCGAGGGAATTAATGAGGGCATTTACTCACAGTTGCGGGTGAATGCAAGTGGCATTCGAATTCTGTCTTCTCCATTTATGGCAAGTGACTGCACTGATTTGCAGAATGGTTAAGTTTTATCCGAACTTTGTTTTAAAAGAGCTTATATTGTAAAACCCGGGTACTAGGGTTTAAGATGATAAGATTTAGGGTTTGAGAAGAAGATATTTCTGAAAAGATCAGGGTCTGTCCTGAGTCTATAAATACTTCTTCTCAATGTAATCGCAGGAGGCAGAGACTTAGAAATAAAAGGCTATTGAAGCAATTTCTTGCAAATCTTGTTAAATACTTTATTTCTGGACTTGGAGTTGATGTGCTTTTGTTTTCTGTGATAGCATGGCCAGGAGCCTAATATTTTGCAGATTGTGATAAGTTCATCTTCTTTTGTTATCCGTTTCTTTAAAGTTTATTAAATATATGCAATGAATCTGTGTTATCAAGATTAAATATGCTGTTGGGCTTCATTTGTTCTATTGTATGCTAGGGAAAATCATGGATTTAAGGTTCAAGTTTGTTCTAATTGCTCTGTCCTCACTGTGTGAGCTATGCTGCTGGTGAGAAATACCAATTTTAACGGACTTCCCTTCGTTTATGATTTTCTTTCAGATCTGTTCCATCTCTCGCCTTATGCTCTTAGTAGAAAGTGATCTTAGAAAGTCGGACACTTTCTTCTTTGATTTGTTCTCGTTGTGAAGCCGATAGTATAAATAAAATTGGTAGTTTTGTTTTACAGATAAGTTTGATAAACTTCTCTTCTCGCCTTACCCTACCCTCTTTGTTTTACCGTGAAATGATCCATTCTTTTAAATTTGTCATTTATTTAAATCTGATGACCCATAAGAGCTAGATCAAAGAATTAATTTTAAATCCGATTGTCAACAAGTGACAACTTCTAGACATTACTGAACAAGTTCAGAGCCCGTTGTAAGGTAATAGATAGTCCATATTGAAAACTATTCCAGAAGCGGAAAAGAGTGAATAGACATTCGACACCTTGGATAACCAACTAGATCCTAAAGTGAGTGGGATTTATCCCGTATAAGTGTTATCAGAGTTTCATGCTCATTCTTCACAAGGTGTGTATAAAAGTCGAACCAAAAGAAGGGAGCTCCAACTCATATGCCACCTTGTGAATATATCGTACCACTCTATAGAGGCCATAGAAATGGGGCTTAAGCTTCTTTGCTCCACTCTTCTTAAAAGAATATTATTTTTTAGGTTGTAAACTAAGGAAAACCATACCATATACCTCAAAGTATCTCTTAGTGTGTTGTATATCATCATAGGTCTTCTGCTAATTCTGAGCATGTTGTGGATGATCACATAAACTTATTAATATTTTCCTACTATGCTTTATAAAATCACCAATTATAGGTAGTTGTGTCTCTAGAAGAGTCAACTTAGCATCATACCCATATATTTCCATGAATGGAGACATCCAATTGACATGTGATAGGTAGTTTTGGAAAAATACTCCCTTAAATAGAGCCATCTCACCCAAGTTATTTGGTGATCGATAGCAAAACTCCATAAGCATCCTCCAAATAATCTTATAGAAAAAGTGTCTTTAGCATATTCAACCATAAACACCTCTCCCCAATCAACCTTTATTAAAGAAATAGTTAATAATTTAGGTCTTTTGGACATGGCATATGTAACCCGGTTCTTCCATTTGACATACTCAATGTCAAATTCATAGGCTTGCAGTTTACTCACCCAATTTTTTTATCGGTCATTAATATGGAATTGTGGTAAAAATAACCTCAATTTGTGATCTATATGCACCACAAAATTTCCATAAACCAATTATTATTTGAACTTGGCTAGTGCATGCATCACTGCAAACATGGCCTTATCATAAATGAACAACTATCACTTAGATGCACTTAACATACGACTCTCAAAAGAGATAGGTTATCCTTTTTGCATAAGGACAACATGAATGTCTTCTCTTGAAGCATCACATTCAACCACAAGAGGTAGTGAAAAATTAGGTATAGCAATAATAGGTCTAGTGCACATTTCCTTCTTTAGTCGATCAAATGCTTGTTGAGTTGTTGTGGACCAAGAGAAAATACCCCTTTTGGTAAATTTAGTCAAAGGGGTTTTTAGTTGAGAAAAACTCCTAATAAATCTCCTATAATAGCTACATAGGCCCAGGAAACCTCGTAGCTATGTCAATATCCTAGGAGTAGGCCACTCCTTAAAATATTATACCTTAGATTGGTCCATCTATACACTTGAAGCACTGATAATATGTCCAAGGCAAAGGATATTTTGCATGCCAAACTCATAATTGATTTTCTTTTTAAAGAAGGTATACTATTATAAAATGGTTAACACTGTATCCAAATTTACCAAATGCTCCCTCCAAGTCCTACTATAGATGAGAATGTCATCGATAAAACCTAATACAAATCTCCATAATTTATGCTTGAATATCATGTTCATATTTGATTGGAAGGTATTCAGTGCATTAGTGAGCCCAAAAGGAATCACTAGGAACTCAAAGTGACCACAAAGAAACCAAAAAGTAGTCTTATGTGCATCTTTGTGTTTAACCCGAATCTGATGGTATCCAGAGCACAAATCAATATTTATGAAGTAAACTACCCCATGAAGTTCATCTAATAAGTCATCAATACGGGGTATCGGATATCGATTTTTATAGTTTTCTTGTTCAAGGTATGGTAATCAATGCACATTCTTATGGTCTCGTCTTTCTTCTTCACCAACACCACTGAAGAAGCAAATGGACTTGTGCTAGGTTTAATGTGCCCTAAGTCCAACAACTCTTGTATAGTACACTCTATCTCATCCTTAAAAGCATGAGGGTGATGATAGGGGGTAACAATTATGGGTCTAGTCTTATCTCAAACTCAATAGTATGTTGGAAACTCCTATCTGGTGGAAGACTTGAAGGCATATCTCTGAACACTAATACATACTTATCCAAAAGGACTCAATTATCTAGGTGATACTCAATATCCTTGGAAGTAGTAGTACCCTAGTACCCTTAATGGTATAACACTCAGCAACCCATCTCATTTGGTCTTATCTCATAAGCTTCTCCAAATAGTGTGTAAATATCTACTATATTGATCCACCTATCATGTCTTTGATGGTTTTCTCTTGCCCCTAGTCAACACAAAGCAATGTCATTATTTGTAAGTTTTGAGTGAACTCACCAAGCAAATGCAACCACTGAAGCCCTAATACCATATGAGCTTCTCCTAAAGGAATAATATAAAAGTCACATGCAATAGGATGCCCATCCAGAACCACCTATAACTAACGAATGACTAGCTCATAGGCCAAGGAATATTCATCTGCCATTTCTACGTCAAAATCTACAGACTCTTTTATCTTCAACCTAAATAGTGCTACCACACCTTCATCAATAAAATTATGGGTGGCTCCCCCACAATAAGAGCTACAACATGCTACCCTTTAAACATTCCCTTGTCTTGGAAATAATGGAACCTCGGTGCTCCTGACAAAGATGTTATAGTGGGTAGTTGATCTTCCCCTTCTAATGAAGGAGGTCCCTCTGTAATCTCCCCTACATGTGCTATCTCATTCCCAACATCATCATGTGCCTTTGCAAACTGCTCTAGCTCACCTTCATCATCTGAATAGACCTCAATCAAGTGCACCTATCCTTTTCCAAAACACCTATGTGATGGATCCCATGGCTCTCTCTAGTTGAAGTATAATTGCTTTCTCCTCATCTCATTATAAGTCATATCACCATGTTACTGCCAAGTAGATGTTTATCTTGTACCATGTTGACCCGAGGGTCTAGGTAGAGCAACTCCCAATATTTATGGGAAATTTCTATAAGGGATCATCTATTGTTGTTGCAATGATTTTGTACCAATACCTTTGGTACATGTACCCTGGAAAGACCTGCCTGATGTAGTAGTCTCCAAAGTTAAGGCCCTCTTAATGGTAGCTTGTAAGGATTTTGGATCAAAATCCTTAACTAAGTTTCTACGTGGCTCTCTCAACCCCTCCATGAATAGATAAATCAATCATATCTTTAATACATCGGGGACCATCATTGCAACCCTTTGAAAATTAGCCACATAAGCATGCCAACTTTTAAAAATGGGCCTCTAGATATTGCCTCTCAAATATTTCAACCAATCTCCTATGAAACTCCTCATAAGTGGTGATAAGGCTATTTCGGGTAATCAGACCGTGATACCACCACTTGTGAGCAACTCCTAAGTGAAGGGTAGCAAATTTAATTGCCTCCTCATACATCGAATTCAAGGAAAAATATATATTTAGCTTTTGAATCCAAGCACAAGTTAAAGATTTGTTGGACCCATCAAATGAAGGAACTATGAGTTTTCCCATTTTTTTCTACTTATCCCTATGAATATGGTTCATATTTTGTCTTCTCTCATTCTTAGGTTTGGTTTTTGTCTTCAAGGTACAAGAATTTAAGAAAGAGATGTCAGCCTGAAACTCCTCACTCTGGCTCTATACTCTGGATGGAGAGTTGCCAAATCATCATCATGTTGCTTTTCCACCTCCTCCTCTGGTTGTGTTGCCTCTCTTTGTAAGAAGGTAACTCTAGGTATCCCAAGACCACTAACTATCCTAGATACTCTAGGTATCCCAAGACCACTAACTATCCTAGATGCCTGTTGAGTTTTCCAATTTGTTTCCAAAGTAGAGGATTCCCCTCACTATTACTAGGAGGAATAGTAGTGGGGATAGAACTCAAGATTTGAAATGTTTGGGTGAAAATATTAATAATTTTTTGTTATCAGTCCTTCAAGGACTTAACAGTTTCAAAGAATTACTTTCCTTTATCCTCACCTGACATATTCACACCGGATATCTTTGTCTTGTGGTGGAATAAAAGTTTGTTGAAGTTTCCTTTTTTCTCTTTGTTGACATCTTATTTCCCTTTCACTAAGTGACAATCAAGAATCAACACTCTTATAACCCCTCAAGAGGGAAATAACTTAGCTCTGATACCATTGTAAAATCCCCTAAACAAAATACAAACTCACATACAAATTCTAAAATAAAACACTAGTATTCCTATCACATAGAATCCTTGAACAACAATAGTTTTTTTATTATTAAAGGCACCAATACCTAAAAATTTAAACAAATATAGATAGAATGACAAACTGGGAGGAATGCACTTGGAAATTGCATTTTTTTAATTATGAAGAGATGTTATAATGGAATAACTAGCCACTCAATAATACCACTTGAAAAAGTGAGGGTCAAGACCAATCTACTCATAAAATCTCCCAAGCCAAAACCCAACCAATCAGCCATAAACTCCAACTGAATCTACGCTACTCACACTCTCTAAACCAAATAACAACCACCCTCTACCAAATAATAAATATCCAAACAAAGTGTAGTGAATGATGTGCCATAATAGATGCTAAAATTCATCTTGGAAGAAGAGCCAACTGTTCTAAATCTCTATCGAAATACCCAAGTACTAACCTTGTATATATCCATCAAATAAAATAAAAAATGAAGACCTCTGATCCTTATATTTGAGGGTTTTTGTCCTCAAATTTTGTAAGCTTGCTGCTAGAACACAGCTACCACCAAGAAATATTTAGTATAGGTTTTTTTGAAATGCTATGAATGTTTCTTCCAAAAAATCCCCTTTATACAATCACCCTTTTTTTTATTTTTTACTTAGCCACCAACCCTAGGCTAGAATAATAAATGATTTAGAAACTCCACACATTAGAACTAATTCTAATATATTGAAAGTGACACCCCTTAAGTCTTTATTGATTCTATCCATGATCATCAAACTATCATTGTCAGGATCCTATCCTTTGCCAATGAGAATGTGAACCTTATCCCTTTTGATAGTTGTAAACCTCATCTGTAGGAGACCACGATTGCTCAATATTTAAGCTTAACCTTGTTAGATGGGTCTGTACCTAGGGTAGTCAACCCTAGAGCCAATTTTAAGTGGTCTCCACCTCCTACAGGTAGGTTTAAGCTTAATTTTGATAGAGCATCTACGAATAATCTTGGCAGAGCAGGCGTTGGTGGCATTGTGCGAGATCATAATGGGAATATGATGCCTGCATTTTCCAAATATTTTGGAACAAGGACAAACAATGAAGCTGAAGCTAGAGCTATGTGGAGAGGCCTTCAAATTACTCAAGACTTAGAATGCAATTTGATCATAGAAGGAGACTTTGCATGTTATAAATCTCCTCAATAATTGGAAAACACCTTCTTGGAGGATTAAAACAATTGTTGAAGAGGCTAGGATCCTTTTCTAGGGAAGATAGGACAGAAAATCCCAACATGTCTTTCGAGAAGCTAACAAAATTGATGATAAACTGGCCAATTTGGGTGTCGATGGTGATGGAATTTTCAAATGGGAACACGATGTCCCAAGTAAAGTAGAGGAGCTTATTCAACAAGAATGCCAATAGTGATAGTCAAATTTACAAATAGGGAAGGCACTGTAAGTTCGAAGGCTAGGAGTATTCCCGTCTCTTTTTTGAATTGGACTCACAATAAAAATTATCTGAGTTGTCAGTCTTTGTGGATGTTGCTTGGAAATAACACAAAAACTAATTGGGACAGTCACATGTCAAATAACATGGCTCCTAGTCATATTAGTAATTTGAGGTTGGTTGATAATCACAAGGAAGGAAAGAAATGACAATATAAGACTTTGAACCAAAGCCACGTGGACCACCAGATAGCCATCGCCATAAATCTAGCCAGCAAGTTCACTTCTCCAAGGTTGATTGGCCAAGATAGTATGTGGTACCAAAGCACGTCATATATGGAAGAAAGCAATTACCAAAGAATTATTAAGAGTAACTGTCAATACATAGCTTGTGGGAGTTTTTTTCAGTACTCTGCTATGTGTGTTTGCAGCTTTTTTTTTCTCCATTGTCTCAAAGAAGGGATCTGTGTCTATTTCTTTTTGGTAATTATGATGCATATGTGTTTTCTCGGGGTATACCCAAAATGTTGTATGGGAAGTTTCTTTTTTATAACAGGCTATGTGCCTTACCGGATGTAATGGCTTTGGCAGCATGTAGATTTTACATATATAGGATCCTTAGGATATGTTCATTAATAGCCCTGGGCTGATTTTTGTAAAAGGTTTTGGGTCAACCTGTAAAACCCGCTATTAATTCTATAGTATCTTATCTACCAAAAAAAAAAGTGACACCCCTTAACATTGAATGTCATAACATTAGTCTTTAGAGCCTTTCCTCGGGTCTTAAGTCAAAATTATAATGCATCCAAAATGACATGAAATTAAATTAATTCCACAAATTCTAGAAATACTAGACCTTTGCCCAAAGATCATGTTATAAATTGAGATTGACATCTTAAATACCTAAAGCTTCAAAGGTCCAGTTTAGAAGAATCGAAGCCGAATCCAATGACCATATGCATGCCACCATGCAAAGTGTCCATCCTCCTCAAAAGTAGGTTAGAAAGATAGACTAGACCTCTCAAGGCCATTATTTAACCATAATTATCTATTAAAATCTTTGTTACAACTAGCCCCCGAGGGCTAGGTGTATTGGTAGGTGCTTTTCTATCCAGTTATTTACCAAGAAGATACCCAGTTTCAAACCTTAGAGGTAGCATATTTTCAAAGGTAGTAGTCTAATCTGAATCCTCTAAGTGAGCGCTAGACCGGCGATGATGGTACAAATCCTAAGCGACCGATGGTCCTCTTCATGTTGGATCAACAATAACAAAGTGGAATAGGTTTGGTGGAAGCAACACCTATGGTTTGAACCTTGCACTTGTTAGTTACTAAAAATAGTGTGGTTGTGACCAAATCTCCTATGTAACCAAAAAAATATTTGTTACAACTCAAAATTACACCAAACGAAAGCTAGAGTAGAATAGAACACATCTAGGAGAATCACTAGGGCCACTCAAAACTTGGTACTACCTCCTAAAAATTAGGAAGATCCCTAAAATATAAGAATTTCCTGGGAAACAATATAAAACAAATGCATATAATCACTCATACTTATGCCTCGTACACACAAACATCCAATCACCACAATTGCTCCACAAAAATAGGTGAGTGGGGTCCACAAAATTTATCATCCAAAAAAGGATATTACAATGAACCATTGAAATTTGTATATAGGAAGAAATTTAGGTATTTATGCAAGTGAAAAAGTAAAATACTATAATGTGTATTTTGTTGCACAAAAAACTATATGGGAATGTACACTTGAAAGAACTATAAAATTAGCAACTAATCCAAAAAAAATTGATTGTATGAACTTAATATAACTTAATTAGGCAAATAGGTGTTTGAAGGATTGGGACTATTTTTCATGCTTAAAGGTTTCTCAGATTTTTTTTATGCAAGAAGTCAAACATACAAATACTATTGTCAAATATTGATGAAAACAAACTACTTATCTTTATTTCCTGTCAAAATTGGCAATTGCAGAAATTTTAGATTCTTTAATATGTAAAATGTTTGCTTAAAAAAATCTCTCAAAACTAGGTGTATGGTAGCAAATAGATCTTAAGTGTTGCCATGATTAACACATAGTCATGACTTTTGATGATATAAAAGTCCTATATAGCAAGCTCTAGTTTGACCTTGAAAGTATGATGATATATGGTACCAATAAAATTGTATATATTATGTAGAGCATAAATGCATTTCTGATGGATCTTGTCATGCATGCATGTTTTAATATTTAGGTTTGACAAACTTAAATGTTGATCTCTATCTATTGTATGACTTGATGCATAGCATTGTTGTAGATTATTTTTGGTGGGAGAAATAAGTACCTAATCAATGGCCATCTTGCACAACTGTCACGTGTGCAAAACCTTTTCCATTCTATGCACCTGAACGTAAATAACCCTTATTTTCTCATTATGCAAGGGTGCATTACTATATTTTTGAACATGAAGCCTCCTGAGATCTTGTCAATGCTTGAGGAGGTAGTATGGACTAGAATGTATGAAATGAAAAAGGAATCTACTCTAAAAATGCTTGAAAAAAAGTAGACCAAAGTAAATGATATAGATAATGTTTTGGCTCAGGAGATTCTTCCTACTCTAGAGAAGTTCAGGAAAGAACGTGCTCAGTATATGCAATGGGTAAATGGTAATGTCGAACTAGACCGACTTAAGAGATTTTGTATTGTATATGAATTTGTGCAAGTATAAAAATGAAAGGTGTTGCTATAGGTGGTGTTGAGAAAATGAAATCAAATTTAAAAATTCAACAGGACAATTGCAAATGGAAATAGATGAGAAGGAAAAATCAATATCAAAGTTAACTATAGAAAAAGAGAAACAGATGGATGGAAAAGAAGAAGAAGAGGTATTAAAGTGGAACAAAATTCCAACATAGGAATATGCCACTGTAAATAAATAGAAAAGGTAGATAAACTTTCTAATGTACTTGTTAAAGAAACATCGTCACTCACTAATCAGAAAGACACTCTCAACATTGAACAAAAAACTTATGCAAAGGTAAAAATATAGGTTGCATTTGAATTTGATGATTATTTAGGTCTCATCACTCACTTCCTAAAGTTACCTCTTTGTACAATTGCTTTTCTTGCATGTCTTAACAAAGGCCTCACTCTATTTTTCTGTTTACTTTGTAAATTTGGAGAGAAAGTAATTTTCTCTTCTTGCTCTCTTATAGGGTGTGCTAGCAGGAAAAATTAGCAAAAATGAGAAAAAATGTCTTGATGATAAACTTGTATATGTGAAAGCTAAAATAAATGCATCAAAAGATCTTGCACACTTCACAAGGAGTGTAGCTTCAATTCTCTCATGCTGGGAGAGATTCACCAAAAGTGCACAAAATAGGCCTTGCACACTGCACAAGGAGCACAGCTCCATATCGCTCATGCAGGGAGCGATTCATTGGATCGCTCAGGAAAGAGAGTGAAACACTTATTTACCTAGGTCAATGTCTTTTACGAGAGAGAAGTCCTGCAATGGCTTATTGCACAAAACGAAATGCGTAAACCTTTTTGGATAAAAAAAATGCAAAATTAAAGTTGACCAAGGTCAATTTGATAGCATAAATTAAATTTGAGCTAAAAGATAAAGAAAATATATTTTTTGAGGATGGGAGTGCGCAACTTCTTTGCACTCATAAAAACAATGCAAGGTCAATTCAAAGGGAGAATGGACAAAATACCCTTTCAGACCACACTTGCCCAAAATAGTTTTTTTTCAAAGTGACTTTGGGGAGAAAGGCATGATGTCTATTTACCACCCTCACTTAGGGATTTTCCAACCACATATTTGTACAAGGATAAATAGATATGTGAAATATCAAATTTGTAAAGATAAATTATATTAACCAAAGTAAACTTAACTACGACTATAGTTTTACAAGGCAAACTTAAACCTTACACAAATGCTTCTTTGTCCAAAAGCTTTACAAAAATTTGCAAGATAGTTGTAGGATAAACTCAACAAGGGAGTCTGAGAATACTTCAACTTCTCCTCCTCGCTCTTCTCCTTTGCTCTACCCAAAACTGCACTGTTATGCACTGCATCATATGTTTTTGAAAGGTAGCACTGCCTTATATATTCTTGTAGAAGAGAGGATAAGGCTTATCCTCTAACATACCTATAATGCAAAACTAGGGTTTTTGACCAATCTTCAAATGAATGCAACTACCGGTATTAATTTCTCATGTGGGAGATTTACGATGATCAGATGTCAAAGATCTACGATAAGATTTGGGTGATAATATCTATTAATGATAGGATATGTCAGAGATCTTAGAGGCATGAAATCAAGTTTAATTTCTAACATCCTCCTTTAAATGATATTTCACAAATACTTTTATGCCCAACATTTTCCTCAGCCTATTGAAGTCCTTCTTCAAATGTTTTGTGAAAATATCTACTACCTACTCTTATGACCTAAAAAACAGTAACTCATTTTTGTTAGTTTTCATCAGCTCTCTGATGAAATGGTAGTGAATATCGATGTGCTTCATCTTGCCATAAAATACTAGATCCTTTGATAGTGCTATGGCAAAATTATTATCATTAAAAATAGTGGTTTCCCCTTCTGATGGATGATTCATCTCACACAAGATTCTTCATAGCCATACTTCCTAGCATACGGTTGATGTGATGACAACATACTATGCCTCAGTAGTGGACAATGCAACTATCGGTTGCTTCTAATATATCTATGAAACTGCTCTTGATATAATATGGAAAGCATAGCCGAAAGTGCTCTTTTGATCATCAATACTACTAGCCCAATCGCTATCTGTGTAGCCAACCAATTCAAGCTGGTCTTTTTTTGCATAAAAAATTCCATCGTTCCTGGTCCCATTGACATACCACAGTATTATTTTTCCTGATTTCCAGTGAGTTTCCTTTGGACTCCATAAACCTGCTAATTAAGCTCACTCCAAACATCAAATCTAGTCTAGTTGCATTCAAATACATGAGACTTCCAACTAACCTTTTATACAAAGTTGGATCAATATTTCTTTTGCAATCCATTTTGCTCAGCTTTAGGCCTATGGCAATAGGTGTGATGGCAGGTTTTTTGTCCTCCATATTAAACCTCTTCAGGATATCTTTTGCATACTTTCCCTAATAAATGAAGATGTCATCTATAGATTGGTCAACTTCAATGCCTAAAAAATATTTTGTCAACCCTATGTCCGTCATCTCAAACTCCTTCTTCATGGCTATTTTGAACTAGTCAAATAGTACATTGTTATTGATAATGTATATCATATTGTCTACATACAGGAAAATGATAATAATCTCCCCTTTTGCATTTATATTTAGGTACAGAGTGTGCTCATATGGGCATTTGATAAACCCATTCTTCTAAAATAGCCATTGATTCGGTTGTACCAAGTCTTGGGTGCTTGCTTCAACCCATACAGAGCCTTATTCAATTTTAGGACCTTGACTTCTTGTCCTTCCAACTCATAGCTAGGTGGTTGGTCTATGTAGACCTCTTCTTCTAAAACTCCATTTAGGAAGGTATATTTGACATATCTGGTAAACACTCCAACCTTTTTGGGCTGCTAATGCCAGAATCATTCTGACTTTATCAAGTATCGCTACAGGTGCATATACCTCATGATATTCAATCCTTGACTTTTGCTTGTAGCCTTTTACCACCAGTATGGTCTTATGTCTATCAACTTCTCCTTGGGTATTAAACTTAGTTTTGTATACCCATTTGACTCCAATGGTCTTCTTCCCTACTGGGAGATCTATCAACTGCCATGTTTGATTCTTCTCTATGGCTTCTATTTCCTCATCCATAGCCTTCACCCATTTTTTATTTTGAATTGCTTCTTCAAATGAAATTGGATCACACTCAAAAAATAAAGCAAAATCAGAATGTTCTTCATCTACTTGATTTTGGGTTACCTCATAAATATCTTGCAAGCTCCTTGTCTTTGTTGGTGTCCTCAAATTGTATATTCTGCTTACAAATTGAGGTGTTTATGATGATGAGGTAGTGTTGCTGCTAGCTCCAGTATTGCTAATTGAATTTATAGGTTGATGCACTTTGTTTTCTTCCAAGTACTTAGGCTTAATAATTGTTGGATCTAGCTAGCCAATCTTTGATTTTCAATTCTAGGATTCATCCTCTAGGAACTTCACATCTCGATTGATAATCAGCTTCTCAATAACAGGATTATATAGCATATATGCCTTGGAATCTTCTTTATACCCAGTGAATATGAATTTCTCTGCCTTCTTTTCCAGCTTCTTTCTCTTCTCATATGGAACATGTGCATATGCTATGCATACAAAAACTCTTAAGTGAGAAACACTGGGCTTCTGGTTGCTCTAAGCCTCCTAAGGAATTTTAGTAGATAAATTGTACAACATACAACTTCTACCCAGAACTCATGCGATAATTCTTTGGCCTTTAGCATTCTCCATGCCATATCCATGATTGTTATGTTCTTCCTATCGACAATACCATTTTTTTGTGGTGTGTATCTAGCAGTGAGCTACCTGCGAATTCCATTTTGCTTGCAAAATTTTTGGAATTTATTAGAGATGTATTCACCTCTTCTATCTATCCTAAGATTCTTCACATAACATCTACTCTATTTCTCAACCAGACCCTTGAAATCCTTGAATTTTCCAAATGCTTCTTTTTTCTTAATGGGATATACCCATGTATTTAATTGAAGTCATCAATGAAAGTTAGGAAGTATTTATTACCAATAAATGAGTTGATCTACATAGGACCATAGATATTAGAATGCACCAGCTCCAATGGTTGTGAAGCTCTCCAATATTGTCTTGTAGGTAATGCATCGTTGTGTTGCTTACCAACTAAGAAACCTTCACAAACTTGATTTGGTTGCTCTATAAGGGATAAACCCTTCACCATTTGTTTCTTTTGCAGTAGGTTCAAGCCATTGAAGCTCAGGTGACTAAATATAATATGCCATAGCTATGTAGCATATTTCACCACTGCACTAAATAACATCAGTAATTCATTCTGAATCTACAGGGAAAACATCTTGTTCTTCATCATGGACATTGTTATAATTTTCCCATACTCTTTATCTCTGATGGTACAGACTCCATATTTAAGTTGAATAGTGTGCCCCTTATGCACAAGTTGTCCAACGCTCAGCAAAGTTTACTTCAACCCACACACATAATACATATCTTGTATTTGCTTCCTTTCACCTTTCCTGGTTCAGATAATAATTTTTACTTTCCCCATGAAAAGAAATTTTTTGTTGTTCTCCATATTCACTTTAGACTTGACTATTTCATCAAGCTGTGAGAGCATTTATCTATTCCTAGACATGTGGTTATTGCACCCATTGTCGAGATACCAGATATTTTTATGGCTCTTCTCCTCAATACTGCAAGTTAATAGTACATTCCCACAAGCATCTCTACACTCTGCATTTTCATATTCATTTTTGTAGTGTGTTTGCTATTTATTATCCTTAGCCATATTATTTCAACTTTCAAAAATATAATGACCAAATTTTTTGCAGTAATAGCATTGAATTTTGGATTTATCATACCTCTGATTAGATCCTCCTTGCTAGTTTTTGCCACTGCATCTTCCTCCTACTTGATGGAAGTTGCAGCTAGTCTCTTCATACTTGGAGTTTGAACTTCCTCCTCACTTGTTACCTCTACCAAACTTACCTCTACCTCTTCCTCATTGAGAACTGGAGACTCCTTGGTGGGATTTGTCTCTTCTATTGTTATCTTGAAATGAGACCTATGTCTTGAATGCTTGCTTCAATGAGGACTGAGTTGAGCGGGTCAGTCTCTGCTCATGTGTTTGCAGAGAACCCATGAGCTCATTCACATATAGGGTTATCAAATCCCTTTATTCTTCAATCACAATTACTATTGACTCAAACCTTATTGGTAGGCTCCTCAGTATCTTCTCCACAATCCTCTGATTCTCCACATTCTCCCCATTCAATCACTTCTGATTGATGACATCCATTATTTGGGTAAAGAAGGTGGTGGACTCTAACTCACTCATCTGCAAGTTCTTGAACTCCATCCTCAGAATTTGTAACCATACCAACTTCACTTTGTTGGTTCCCTAGAAGGAGCTAGCTAAGATTTCCCATGCCTCCTTCTATTTGGTTTGTGTTGCTATTCATGGGAAGATAGTCTCCTTGAACACCTGCATTATGTAAAATCATGAATTTTGGTCATTTTTATTCTCCTTCAGCAAATCTGACTCCACTTGGGAGAGAGCACTGATAGCTACTGTATTTGCTAGTTCTACATAACCATTCTAGACCAGGTCCCATAGCTCCTAAGACCCGGACATGATCTTCATATGAATGCTCCAGTAATCATAATTTTTGTCATTGAATCATGGGATCTACAACTACAATGGATTGCTATCAAAATATATTACTTCTTATCATCCACAGGAAGGCACTAACTCTAATACCAATTTGAAAGAAATGTGTCAAAAGATCTTGCATGCTTCACAAGGAGTGTAGCTTCAAATTGCTCATGCTAGGATCAATTCACCAAAAATGCACAAAAGAGGCCTTGCATGCTACACAAGGAGCACAACTCCAAATCACTCACACTGGGAGTGATTCACCAGATCACTTAGGAAAGAGAGTAAAACACTTGTTGACCTAGGTCAATGTCTTTTGCAGGAGAGACAAGTCCCACAATGGCTTATCGCACAAAATAAAATATGTAAACCTTTTCGGATAAAAACAAATGCAAAATTAAAGTTGACCAAGGTCAATTTGAGACCATAAATTAAATTCGTGCTAAAATAAAAAGCAAATGTCTTTTCAGAGTATGGGAGAGTGCAACTTCTTTGCGCTCATAAAAATAGTGCAAGGTTAATTCAGAGGGAGAATGGACGAAATGCCCTTTCAAACCAAACTTACTTGAAATAGTTTTTTTTGAAGTGAATTTGGAGAAAAAGGCATGATGTCTATTTACCATGATCGCTTAGGTATTTTTCAACCATATATTTGTACAAGGATAAACAGATATGTGAAATATCAAATTTTCACAAATAAATTATATTAACCAAAGTAAACTTAACTACGGTTGTAGTTTTACAAGGCAAACTAAAAACTTACACAAATACTTCTTTATCCAAAAGCTTTACAAACATCTACAAGCTAGTTGCAGGATAAACTCAATAGGGGAGTCTAAGAATGCTTCAACTTCTCCTCCTTGCTCTTCTCCTTTGCTCTACCCAAAAATACACTACTGTGCACTGCATCATATTTTTCTACAAGGGAGCACTGCTTTATATAGCCAGGTGGAAGAGAGGATAAGGCTTATCCTCGGACATACCTTTAATGTAAAACTAGGGTTTCTGACCAATTGTTGAACGAATGCAACTACCAGTATTAATTTCTCACGTAGGATATTTACGGTGATCATATGTCAGAGATCTATGATCATATTTGGATGATAAGATTTGTTAGTGATAGGATCTGTCAGATATCTTACAGGCATGAAATTGAGTTTAATTTCTAACAAAAGCTATTGTTGGAAGTGCTGAAATTGAGGCCAAATAGTTGTATATAAAAATTAATCACTTGGAAAAGGAAATGAAAGATAATAGGAAGATTTTATCATCAAAAAAACAATAATCCAATGTTTTTAACATCAAATTAACCACTTAAATAATACTATATTGTGTGATATTTGAAAAAAATTACCTAGAACTAGAAAGTACTAAATAACATTTGTAAGGCTTTTTTTTTTTTGGTTTGGCGTGGCTATGAGTTTCAGTTTGAACTAGAGTTCTTGGGTTGATTCCATTGGTTTAGTTTGTATCAAGTGGTTGTCATAGTTGTATGTTCCAGCATCTTGGCTGATAAGGTTCAAAATATAACTAAGCCTAGCGGGTCTAGTTCAGCCCCTAACCATCGCAATCAAGTCAAATGCAAGGTCAAAATTTATGATGGCTCTCGAGATCCAGACATTCTCAATAGCTGAATTCTCGATATGGATACCTGGTTTACCTATAGAAAAATTAAGAAATATTACCAAGTCACTTTTGCCAAACTCAAACTTTTAGGCATTGCTAATATTTTGGTACAGGACTGTCAAAGCACACAAGATCCCATTGACACTTGGGATGACTTGGTCAAAGCATTGAAGGATACATTCTATCCTTCCAATTTTGCTAAATATTTTGACTTCCAATGGCTTCATTTGAGGCAAGGACACAACATGAGTGTTCAATATTACATTGTCAAGTTCAATAAATTGTGGATTCTCAATGGAATCCTAGATCCCACTCCTAAACTTATCAACAAGTTTAAGAGTGGTTTGCAAGATCAACTCTTTAGAGAGTTGAAATATACACCTTGTGCCACTTTGAATGAAGTGTATAATAAGGCACAACTTGAGGAAGAGAAAATTGCTATGAAGTCAGGTGCCTCCTCCAAGGCACCCAAAATAGGGCTAACACAACAACAACAGTCTAAAAAGACTCTAGAAACTCCTTCTTCTTCTTCTTCTTCCTCTTCTTATAATGGAAAAAAATTTGTACTCATTGTAAAAAATGAGGACACATCGAGGCTGAGTGTTTCAGAAAGAAGAAAAATTTGCTTGCACAACCTCAAAAAGAGGCCCCACAAGATGGGCCCATTGAGTCTAGAGGAGAGGATAAGGTGTATATAGACCTTAAGGGTAAACTAAATGATAGTCATGTGACTCTCATGCATCGACAACAACATAAGAAAGTTTGTTCTTCACATGAGCACATCTTCTCCACAACTTTTATGTGAGTTGCATCTTCAACAATGGATCAACAACCAATATCATTGCTCAATTTGTAGTCGATCGACTCAAATTGCCACTCAAACCCCATCCTTCCTCATATTCACTTGCATGGAAGGATGAGGGTTCTACCTTTGCAATCATAGAACATTTTATTTTTCATCTTAACTTTGGTGTAAGCCAAGAGGGCTAAAAAAAATCTTCTCAAAAAGAGTCACAAAATTTACCTCGCAAGGCAATTACAAGGGTGTTGTTTTTCAAGCATTTACGATGAGCTACAAAAAGGCTTTACAATGTGTTGCATATTAGGCAATTAACAAATCTCTCCTCAATATGGTGATTTTAGCGACACAAAAGGTTTAAAATGATTATGGTATGGTGGTTATAGGGGTAGACTATGTGAAGATTTGTGTGGCGGCTTCTAGGCGAACAACACAGAATACTGTGGTGACCATAAAAAGTTGAACATCCTGCCCGGATTCATGGTGGCTATCGATTCCACCATGTAAATTAAAAAAAAACAAAGCTCTTCCTAATTTGGTGGGTTGTAAAATGTTGCAAAAATATGATCCTTATAGGCTTTTACAATGCATTTGTAAGGTTTTCTAAAAGACAGAATTACAAATTTAATGCAATTTTTAATGTTTAATTAAAAACATTTTTTTAATTAATTAAATTGAATTAATTTAAAATAATTTAATTAATAAATAAAATAAAATATTTCTATATTTATCCTATTTATGTGGATGTGGTGGTGTAGTAGATGTATAGATATATGACTTAGCAAATAATGACTAAATTGCTTGACACTCCTTCCTTGAATGTCAGTTGTTCTTATGATGATTGCACCATTTTACGGTATTGGCCTTTGAGGGATTTTTTTTCTTGGGAGTTTTTTTTACTTTCATTTCTAATTTTGGGGCTCACCCCCTTTGTCTTTATTTTTTGGAGAGTTACTCTTGTCATTATTTGCTTTGTATTTAGTATACTATTTTTTGTTATTTTCTCGTACTTTTCTATTTTTGTTTTTGTGCTTTTACTCCAATTTGACAAGAAGTTTATATGCCTCTTCCAATATCTTAAATTTTAAGAGGTACATGTACTCTTTAATTTATCATTGCATCCCACTGTAGAATTTGAGAATTTGATACCTTTTGGAATTTTAAATACCTAGTTTTGCTACCATGGAATGGAAAGTGTTAGTATAATATTGAACATACTAGTCTTTATCTTAACACAATTATTATCATCGTATGTATTGGTTTTTATACGCTTCCATGGAATAATATTCTTGTCCACCCCAAGTGGGAAATCTCTAAGATGCCCCTCTTATGCACTCATGCCACTTGTCATCCTTTTTCTTCCATTCTCTCCACTCTCCTCCACCCATGGAAGACTTCACAAATAGATCTCCATTTTCATGTTCATGTATGCACAAGAATTATAATGAAACTCTAATAAAATTTCATTCGGTATTGCTATGTTTTTGGTTGACATTGTGCTTGTATTTTTACCATTGGAGGATCTCAAAGACATCAACCATGGAGGCTTTTGGGTTTGTCTAGTAATATTTGTTTTGTAGTTACACCAATGATAGATATGCAACAGTGCACCAGTTCTGTAGTAAGGAATCTAAAAAAAATCTTTAAAGGTTTAGATTCAAGATCAAAACCCTCTATTATATAATAGTATCAATCACCCAAGGTGGTTAAACAGAGTCTCAAACACCTAGGGTAGTTTAGTAGAAGCACAACCACCTAGGTTGGTTCCCCAAAAGCACAACTACCTAGGGTAGTTCCCCAGAGAGCCAATATCCATGGGTAGTTGAGCTTTAAGGCTTGAAATAGCTTCAAATCAATCCTAGATTACACAAAAAGGTAGATCTAGTATACGTTTTAGGGTTTATAAGTATTTTTCATAGTTTTACAACTTTTGCATTTGATTTTGTAAGTTTTTATAATGTTTTAGTTGTTTTTGGTAATCTTCTTTCATAGTTTGGGCCTTATCCCGAAAGGCCTTGCATATGTTATTGATGTTGTTATTGTGAGTTTGTGTGCAAGTATTAGATATGCATGAAATCTTGGGAGGTCAAGTAATGCATCTTCTAAACCCTCCCACAAATTGATGTACACTCAAGGAGATAACTTGCCACATCATAAACTTCACTTGTAAATATAAACCCTCCATTTTAGGAGATTGATTGTAACCGAAAGAGCCTACTTGTAAAATATAAAGTTTATCAATATTAAACCTATTGAAAATCTCTTATTTTATTGCACTTTGAGTATTTTGATTATTATGGTGTATTTCCTCTTTCACACAAATAATGATCAGGGTGGGACCCTTTATCCACAACACATTTGATGCTTATCATTTTGCATGACTAGCTTTGACACTTGCATCAAGCATAGCATGTCTTATATGTTTTGCTTAGGGTTATTTTTTGTTTGCATTCTTATTTAGATTATTTTTATAAACTATTGCTTTTCGACGTCTAGGAGTCTCTACAACATAGTCAATTTAAAATAATAATAATAATAATAACTATAAAAATCAACAAAAGAAAATCAAATAAAACAAGATTTGTTCTCTATCATCCTTCATTTTTATCTAACCATTCTCCAATATATTAATAAGAGAAAAGCATGAGCATATCACTAGTGCATGATGCCACACTTGTAATTAAGACACTAAAAATTATTGTGGAATGGTTTGATTTAAATTTAGGCATGCCTCTCATCAAAAAAATTAAATTAAAATTAAAATCAAGAAAATCAAATCCACAACACACTCATATTGGGTGCATTATCAAACTTTTCAATCAATCACTTACTACTTGTACCCTTGTTGAATTCATTTTTTTATTTTCTCTTTATTCCTCTTCTCTTTCTCGAACATCACTCCTCATTAAGATGATGGCTAAAAATCGTTGTCTTAGACCCCTAATACGGTGACCACAGGTTCTAAGACGACAATTAATAGCTACCATATTAGCCTAAGATGGTGATTTTTTGAGGCATTTTTTAACCATCATTGTATAGGATGGACTTTTTATGATGCCCTAAAATATGGTAGTTAATAATCACCATTAAATCCATTTTTGGTGTAGTATGGTTATGTTCTTGTTGTCTTGAATAAATGTGATTTACACTATGCAAACAAAATTAGATGATCTTGTTTAAGTTTGAATAACTTTTATCTTATTTAATGCAAAGGGAGTGTTCACTTCGAGTTCACCAAAATTTAGATCCAAGAATATTGCACGAGTGTGGGGGAAATCCATTGGGATATCCCTACTTCCTTGCTTAAGGTCTTCTTTCCAAAGGAGATCTAGAATATGTGGGATTCTTTAATGTGAGTAGGCTCTACTTCATGTATTTTTCAAGGTGTCTAAGTGTGTTGTTGATATTATGTTTGACAATGTTTAATAAATTTATTCAACAAACACCTAAGGTTTGGATTGCTAATATGACTCTTTATCGAGCCTTAATCAGGATAAAATTTGTTCAAACTTAAGGTGAATATCACTAAAAATGCAATCTAATCTTAATACATACAAGTGTAAGAAAAGAAGAGCTAACCTACTATGCTTTTTGTCTTTTAGATGAAATCTATGCTAAGGAGATTTTTATTTTTCAAGGCAATCAAGAGATAATGCATCAAACAAATTAACCTAAAAATGCAACTATATGACTTTTGATTTCTTGCATAATTACATTTAAAAGGGAATATCTAGATTTTTGCTAAGATTCTTTGATTCATATACAAGATTATGTTTTGAAATATGAATTTGACCTAAATTAAGGTTCCTTAATTGACCAAAATAAATATGATTATAGGCAAGCGAAATATGCATATAGAGGTCAAAAAGCAAAAATATGTTGAAAAATAGAGTCTAGGGGGGTTCCACATGGTAGGGTTACCTGTTTTAGGGTCTGATCAGCTTCATTAAAAATTGGTAAACAAGCTAATGGAATTTTTATAGTAGTGGCATTAAACCTGCAAGGAAACACCAAAAAATAGGATTTTCTATTTTAGGGGTTTGTTTGAGTGTTGGGAAGATATTTTTTGCCTTATTAGTTGATCATACCCCTTGTTTATGACAAATTTGAGTATGAATGCCTTCCTAGGATGGAAACATAGCTCTATCAAAAACACCAATGGCATTTTTGACCTGAGTGGTATTTTTGCTTTGTGTGTTCTAGAGAGTCAAAATCTCCAATTGCTACAGTAATTGATGTTTTGACCTAAAATAATGTTGGAATGGTTTCGGGATCGATTCTATATTTTTTTGGGTAATTTTGTGATGCAATGCAAGGGGAAGGTTGAGTGAAGAGTCTCCTAGGTTTGTAGCTCACAAATTTTAGAATCTAAGCTACAAAATCCTATGATTTAATGATCAAATTGGATGCAAGTGCAAGAGGGAGGGATATGTTAGGAGATGAGGTCACTATCTAGATATCTAATATTTTTCATCAAAGGTAGATCTAGACATCTATACTATAGATGTCTAGTTGCATATGTCTATACTGTAGATTTTTAGATTGTAGATGTCTAGTCTGCAAATATCTTGTCTACAAACATCTAGTTATAGATGTCTAGACTGTAGACATCTAGTCTACAGACATCTATTTATAGATATATAATATATATATGTCCATACTATAGATTTCTAGACCATAGACATCTAAACTATAGATTTCTAGTCTATATATCTATCTACATATGTCTATTCTATAGATGGCTATCTATAGACGTCTAGTTTGTAGACATCTAGCTAGAGATGGACATCTAGTTGTAGATATCTAGATGAGTAGTTGCAAATGTCCATATGGGTATTTGTAGATGTCTAGCTTAAGATGTTTAGACAGGTTGTTCCAGATATCTAGATCCAAATATCTAGATGGGTAGTTCTAGACATCTAGCTCCAGATGGGTAGCCACTAGATGTGTAGTCATGAAAGATGAAACTAATAGTTTTTGGAGTCTTCCTTTGGGAGAGGAAATGAATAGTTTTTGGAACCTTCATTTATCTATAAAAGGGGAACGACCCCTTGCATGTACACAAGTTGCATGAATGTAAAGTTTTTTAAATTCAATAAAATTAATAAGTTTCCATTACCCCATGGTTTTTCTTACACATTGCAGGTTTCCACGTAAAATATTTGTGTCATTATTTTTCTATGTTATTATGTTTTCTTCTTGCAAGTAAAAATTTAAGTTTTAACTAATATCTGGTATCAAAACCTAATGTTTTGTGCAAGTGGGATCTAAAACAATGACAGGAGGTGTAACAAATTTTGAGATTGAGAAATATGATGGCAGGAACTTAAGGTGAAGATGGAGGTTTTGCTCATTTAAAATGACCAAGCCCTAGCCTTGAAAGATATCGTGAGTAAACCAAGCAGCATGAAATATGAGGAGTGGGAAATGCAAGATAGGAAGGTGGTTTCTCTAATTCATCTCTACCTAGAAGACTCTATCTTGTTCAATGTTGCTAAAGAAAAGATCATGGAAGCCCTTTAGTAGAATATTGAAAAAAATATATGAAACAAATTAGCACAAAATAAGGTTTTTCTAAAAAAATAGCTTTATAGCCTGAATATGGAGGGTTCATTTGTGGTAAATAATTTGAATGAGTTTAATACCCTTATCAATAAACTAGTTTTAGTTAGTGTAAATATGGAGGATGAAAAATAGAGCTATAATCTTTCTTTGTTCTCTCCCAGACACCTAGGATCATATAGTGATGACCATCAGTAATGCATCATCAGGAGCTCTAAAATTTGATGATGTGGTAGCCATTTTTTTGTAGAAAAATTGAGGCAAAAAAATTCTCTATAACCCTCAACCAATGAAGCCCTATTTTTTAGAGGTCGATCTTTCAAGAGGAGTAAAAAAGGTAGATCATAGTCCAGATCTAATTCTAAAGTATGTAAGCAGAAAGGAAAGTGATGGCATTGTGGGAAGCCAGGATACTTAAAGGACTGTTGGTAATTAATAAAGAAAAGGAATGGTGAAAAGCAAATTCAGCCATTAACTAAAGCCAGTACAACAAATTTAGGAGAGATGACAACATGTAAGGTTTTCTATATCAACAATAGTAGTCTATTTTATACGCTTAGGTTTTGGACTCGGGTGCATATTTCCAAATGTATCCTCACATAGATTGGTTTGACAAATATCAACCATACTATGGTGGGATGGTCTACATGGGTTATGATCACCCTTTAGAAATTGTGGAAAGAGGGGACATAAGGATCAATTTGAACAATGGTAGAGAAAGGATATTATCTGATGTACAACATGTGCCTGATTTATGAAATAATTTGCTCTCAGTTAATATTATGGATAAGCTAGGGAATTTTTTCACTTTTGGTAACAACTACTGCAAAATTAGTAGAGGAGCTCTTGTAGTAGAAAAATAAGAATCTTATGGGACCCTATACCATTTATGCAGTGATGCGGTAGCAAATTCCAAAAATACTCAATGAAGTATTCATAGCCAAAACATTGTCGGCATCTTTAGAGCTTCCTAGTCAATGACATGTGCCATCATCATATTTTATTAAGATACATTTAATTTTTATAAAATTTAAAGGTTTTATAAGATTTTTTAAAAATCTTTGGTTCAAAATTTTAGGGTTCATAACTTTTGCATATGGAAGTTTTTTAATCTTGTTTTTTCAAACTCTTCATAGTGGAAGTGTTATTCTTGTTACATTTTCATGTAGAAGGTTATTGATATAGTTGTTATATCTAAGCCATATGAGACAGTTGTTACATTTGAGATGCCTTAGGTATACCTTCCTACCTCTTCTCATCCTTCTCTCAATAATTTTTTGAAGTATCTTCTTCATCACTAGGATTAAAGACAGAGGTATAAGGGCTATTCTCCCACCAATCAACCTCATGCAAAAAAGGTCATCAAAATAGAGATTGAGAATAAACCTAAAGAAGTAAAAATGAAAGTTAAAAAACCTTTGTTTGTTTGTACTTTTATAATAAGGAAGGTCACAATAAATATTTTTGTTAGATACCAATCAAAAAACTAAAGAAACACCTAAATAATGGGTTTTGATGCTACTTTTATCTTTGCTTAGGATGAGGAGGATCACAATGTTGAAACCTTATGGGCGTATATAGTTATTAATTTAACATATTAGAGAACCATATATTCTAATGAATGTATTATAGGGAAACTCAACACATGACCAATAAATGGTTGTGTTTGGGTGTATTTTAGGTAAGAATCATTTACAATCCTTTCTAAAAGGGCAACTATGTCTACTACAAAAACATAGAATCTCATGCACAATGACCTTTATGGATCCATAGGTACTCCATATCTCTCAAAAAATAAGTATTTTATCACTTTAAATGATAATTTATTCTTATATATTTAGTTCTATACCATTCATACCACATATGAGGATTTTGGAAAGTTCAATGACTTTAAAGAACTAATGAAGAATCAACTTGAGTGAAATATCAAGTGCCTTAGGACAAATGGAGGAGGTGATTATGTGACTAATACCTTTTAATATTTCTTAGAGTTTTGATGGTATTATATTTTAAAATACTATCCATTATACCCCAAAGCAAAATGGGGTATCTGAGAGGAAGAATAGTGTGATTATGAATATTGTCCAATAAATGTTGTATGTTAATGGAATTAAGCCTAAGTTTTAGGATGAAACCATCCCTTATACAACACAAATCATCAACCATATTTTTAATTGAGTTATTTAGAGTTTTAAACCTTTTGAAATATTCATAGGAGATAAACCTAATTTATATTGATTATATATCTTTGGATCCATAGCATGGGCTAAAAGGAGGTACCAAAGAGTCATAGAAATATTTTTATGGTGCCTCTAGGGCCTATAAATCTATGGTATTCATAGGTAGGATATTTATATCTAGATATATATGATATTTGATGAGATTATTCCAACAATATCATTAGGTTATCCTTTTATTATTTTGGCTAATGATCCCCTTGTATCTCTGACTATTCTAGTGGATCATTGTCACCATTCTAGTGATTACATCATCTTCATATTACAATGAATACTTTATAGTTGTGTCTATTTATTTGAATCCTCTCCAAGTAGCAACACCTCCAAACACCTCAAATATTGGACTCCAAGAACAATGAGATTCATCCTCCCTACTTTTATGTGATAGTTATGGATTTTAATGTAGCTGATGATTCTAGTTTGATTCCTTGATTTTGAGCTTCTAATGTTGCTTCCATCCCCCTCAGACTACCCAACATCCAAGAGGGTTGATATCCTCATTTATGATGCCTATCCCATTCTTTCTATGGAGTGGTATTATAATAATCCTCGATCCTTATTCTCAAAGGATGATTCTTTTGGATATCCTCTCATCTAGTTCTAGGAAAAGAGTCAACTAGAGTGGAAATATTTCATCCTTGTGAATCGTAAGTCTCTAATTATGAATTAAACATGGAAGCTTATTTATCTTACACTATGAAAGAGTATTTTTGGGTGTAAATGGGTTTATAATACCATGTACACTTTTAACAATCATGTGAAGAAGCACAAAGTGTGCCTTTCTGCTAAGGTTTTCTCTCATAAAGAGGTATTTTATAACTCAAATACATTTGCTCTAATTTCATGGATGGAATTTGTTTGGAAGATCATTTTCATAGTTGCCTCCTATGTCTAGAAGGTACATTAGATGGATATGAAGAGTTCCTTTCTTCATGATGATATTAAAGAAAATATATTACATGTAGTAACCTCCTATTTTTATTTTGATGGATTTCATCCCCTTCCACTGGATTACCCCCTACACACCATAATAGGCCCAAGCGAGTGGTTTTCAAGATTTCATCACCAAAAATTTGCCTACTTTTGGGTGAACTTAGAGTAGGAAGGATTAGAAAACCCCTTAACCATAGATATGTCAATAATTAGTGGAACACATCTATCATTCTTGTCTATAGTCATATGAGGGTTAAGATAAAGCATGGGTATGTCAGTAGTATGACATTAGACAACACAACCACTTCAGGGGTTTTGTATTACCATAGGTTTACCTTGAGCCATATCTAGCATAAGAAGCCACTTTTTGTCATTTGGATTACATTCCTTAACAAGGGGGGTGTGCTCAAACTAGCTTCAATAGCTTTTATTTTTTTACCCTCATTCATTATAGGAATAGGAGTTTCAACATCAAAACATACAAAAACCAAAAAATAAAACAACAAAAAAATTTAGAAATTTAAAATTAAAAAAAAAAAAAAATCTTCAAAACTTCAAAAAAAATCAAAAACATTTTCAAAACATCAAAAAAAATATCAAAAACATTTTTAAAACTTCAAAAAAATATATAAAAAACAAAACCTAAATAAAATTACAAAATATTTGTTTGTTTGATTGATTGTGTAGTTGTTTACTTTTCATTTGCATCACATTGTCACAGACATACTTTCACATTCGTCATCCCATCTCACCCTTAGCTTATGGTAGTGACACGAAGTTAGGACAAATAGGGCACTCTCTTAAGATGGAATAGGTCACTAGTGTTCAAACTACCTCCCACTATTGAAAACGCTTGTTGTTTCAGACTAGAAGAGCTAAGCGAACCCTCCATACATTGTGGGTTTTAAGTGGTGTACCCTAGGCTCTTTTGAGAACCTCATGTTTGGCACTAGTGTTCCTAGTCACCAATTTGGTTGAGTTCCCTCATTTTAAGTCCAAAATACAAACAAGAGAGAAAGAGCAACAAAAAATCTAAACACACCAAACAACTTAAGGATTCACATCTAAAACTTAAAGGAGATAATCACATTGTTTGCTTGTGTGCTTCTTTGATCATTTTATTGTGTGTTTTTAATATTTAAAAGAGATAATCATATACATCTAATCCTTAAAAGAGATAATCATATTGTCTATTTTGTGTGCTTCCTTATCGTTTGGGTAATCAACATAAGATCCTTGATATAGGACTAAACACTTATTTTTCAAAAAACAAAAGCTAATTTTTTATTCTGCATCCAATGGATCTAAAATCATGCAAATCAAAGCTATAATGAAAAATTTATGTTGGTTTTATGATTACTCTATTTTTGAGTGATTTTCAAGCCAAAAATAGGGAAAAATTGCACTAAAACAGTCATAAAAAGCCCTAGACAACCCCAAAAACTACCAAATTTGTTTTTTTATCTTAGTTAGCTCCTTTTGCACCTCTCACAGAAATTTTGAGTTCTAACTCTTTCTTTCTCAAAATTTCCCAAAAATTCCTAAAATTGGGCATTTTTCCATGAGCCCCGCTTGGCCAAATATTTCAAAAATACAATTTTTGACCCAAAAGTCATATTTTGGAGCCCTAGCCCATTGTGATCAGCTCTTTGAACTGATTATTTTAGTATATAACACTTACAATTTTTTTTGAAATTTCAAAATTTTCTAAAAATGGTCGATGGACCCCTCTTTTACAAATTTTTTCCAAATGCGGTTAAAAATAAGACCTCCAATTCAGAGAGATATTCAAGCTCCATAACTAGCGAATATCTCCAAATAAGTCCAGAGGACATGCCCATACCTGAATGGCATCCTAAGTTTTATCATAACAACAATACCATCCCTAGGGGGCAAATCTTCGAGATACCCCTACTAGGGCAGTGTAGAAATTCGGAACTATGATTATTATTCAGCTCTGGATTAAATAGGTTACAATTGAACAAAATGCCGGAGGTTGCCGAACCAACCAGCCACAATAGCATTTTGTTATAACGAAATAACAAATGCAACAATATGCCAAAATAATGAAATATAGAATAAGTACGCTAACATCCCCCTTTATTACATTATTTGGGTAATGTAATAACTAATAGCTATACTAACATCCCCTTACATCATTTTGCAATACAAAGAGAGCTACGAAACAATTCAAATTTGACACGTCCAAGTGCCTTAGTGAAAATGTCTGCAACTTGAGCATCGGTGGGAATGTGCTGAAGCTGAATTCGGTGCTTTGGAACTTCATCTCGAATGAAATGACATTGTGTGTCAATGTGCTTTGTTCTTTCATGATGGATTGGATTCTTGACGAGGTTCAGAACACCCTGATTGTCGCAAAACAAGTGTATTGGAGATTTTGATGGATGGCCCATACTTGTCAGAATGCGACGTAACCATATCACTTCGCACACAGCTTCACGTGCGGCGCGATATTCTGCCTCTGTTGATGAAATAGCAACCACCTGTTGCTTCTTGCTGTGCCAAGAGACAGGACCGGATCCCAGGATGAAAAATGTATCCAGAAGTTGACTTGCGATCATCAAATGATCCGGCATAGTCGGAGTCCGTGTATCCTTGCAAGAAGAATTTGTTGTTCCTCTTGTATTCTAGGCCATATTCCATAGTACCACGGACATAGTGAAGAACACGTTTCTTTGCTTTCCAATGAGTGGTCTTAGGCTCCTGCATGAACCTCGAAAGATAGTTGACGGCAAATACGAGATCTGGCCTAGTATTGGTCAGATATATGAGACTCCCAATCAACTGTCGATAGAGAGTACCATCTACCTGAGGTGAATCATCATATCGCGATAAGTAAAGTCCATTCTCCATCGGAGTTTCCATTGGCTTGCAATCAGTCATGCGATATTTTTCCGAGCAATGTCTTGGCATATTTTTTACGAGACACTTTGATGGAGTGCTCCTTACGGCTGAATTCCAGACCAAGACAATAATGGAGAAGTCCGAGATCTGTCATCTCAAAATATTTGCACAAGTTTCTTTTGACAGTAGAGATCATAGTTTACGAACTCCCTGTAATGAGCAGATCATCCACATAGAGTACAAGCAACACTATCTCAGAACCCTGTTTCTTGAAATAGAGGTTTGCATCTGACGGACATCTCTTAAATCCATGCTGCATAAGGTGATTGTCCATTTTTATATACCAAGCTCGAGGAGCTTGTTTCAGACCATATAAGGATTTGACCAATTTGCAAACCTTCTGCTCTTGGCCTTCCACTTCAAATCCTTCAGGCTGAGTCATGTAGACTTCTTCTTGGAGATCACCATTTAGAAAGGCACTTTTGACATCCATCTGGTGAACTTTCCACCCATATTGTGCTGCCATAGCACACATAACCCGAATTGTGGTCATCCGAGCGGTAGGTGCAAAAGTTTCCTCGTAGTCAATGCCTTCCTTTTGAGCATAGCCCTTTGCAACAAGACGGGCCTTATGCTTATCAATTGTTCCATCTGCCTTGTACTTGACTTTATATACCCATTTGCAGCCAATGGGTTTCTTTCCATGCGGCAGATCAACAAGCTTCCAAGTTTTATTTTTCATCAAAGACTCATACTCTGTATCCATAGCGGCCTTCCATGAGGCTCACTGAGAGCATCTTGCAGCGATGCGGGTTCAAGATCATCTATGGTAGACATGAACGCCACTGTCATCATCAATATCCATATCCTCTACTTCGTACTTGGAGTTACGGAAAGTTCCTCAAAAGATTGACAAAGATCATCAACCTCACCAGTTTCTTTGGCTTCTTTTTCCTTTTGAGCCATACTTCGTGTACGAGGTCTATCCAAGTTCAAATTGGGAGGAGTGGATAAATTTGCATCTCTGATTGTATTTGTACACCATTTAGGATTCTTCTTCGGTGGAGTTGAAGAAGATGTAGAAGGACCTCCTGTCTCGTGTTGACGAAGGAATCTTCTCTTCCTTAGATTCCACAATATCTTGGTGTACTTTAGATGTGCTCTGTGATGTGAAAGCTTCATCAAAGACAACATCTCTGCTGATATGAATTTTCTTGGTCAAAGGATCTATCAAACGATATCCTTTAGAGTGCTCATCATAACCAAGAAAAATACATCTCAGTGTTTTCTCATCTAGCTTCTTCCTTTTCTCTTTCGGTATGTGCATGAAAGCGTGACATCCGAAAATACGTAGATGAGATATGGAGGGTTTTCGACCACTCCATGCTTCCTGTGGAGTCATTCCTTTTAGGGCCTTTGTGGGTGCCCTATTCAACGAGATATCTTGCAGTGGTGACAACTTCTGCCCAATATTGTTTCCCAAGAGTAGCTCCTGTGAGCATACAACGAACCATTTCCATGATAGAACGGTTCCTTCTCTCGGCAACTCCATTTTGCTGAGGAGTATAGGCAGTTGTTAACTGTCTCTTGATTCCATGCTTATCTAAGAATGCAAAAAATTCATTAGAGGTAAACTCTCCCCCTCGATCTGAGCGGAGGGTTTTAATAGAAGCTCCTGACTCCTTCTCAACGGATTTCTTGAACTGCTGGAAGAATGCGAAAGCTTCAGATTTCAGTTGGAGAAAGAAAACCCACATCTTTCGTGAGTAGTCATCTACGAATAACTGAAAGTACCTCTTCCCTCCACAACTGTTGGGTGTGAAAGGACCGCACAGATCGGTGTGAATTAACTCCAAAGGTTTTCGTGCTCTTGTTGAGCTCTTCTCAAATGGTACTCTATCTTTGCTTTCCGCTAGCGGTCGGAGCACAGCGGCAATGTGGCGGAAAGGGAAGGAAGACCCTTTACCATCTCATACTTACTGAGCTCAAGTAAGTAGCCAGAACTAAGATGCCCATATCTCTTGTGCCATAGGGAAGTTGCCTCCTTGGTAGAGACAGTCATGGCAACATGTGGAGTAGAGATAGCATCTAGTGCAAATAAGTCGTGCTTATATGAAGTTGTTGCAATCTGCTTACCCTTCCTGGTAATAGTACAACACTTCTTTCCATTCTCAACACGAAAGTTGACAACCATATTTCTATCCAGGATTTGTGTCATCGACAACAAATTGTTGGCCAATCCCGGAACATAGAGGACTTTGTCAATCTGACACTTGCCATCGGGAAGAGTGACTAAAACTGTACCCTCTCCCTGAACCCTGTAGGTTTTATCATCAGCAATGGTGACGGGTTTGCCCTCTTTGGCCACAAATGATTCAAACCACGATCCGTCGCCGATCATATGTTTGCTAGCTCCAGAATCGACATACCAAACGGGATCCCTCTGTGTGGAATCTGTGGTAGTCATGAGCACCTTGTGTGCCCATTCAGAATCTGAGTCAGATTCTTCAACAACAACATTCACCTGGGGTTGCTTGTTTTTATTTTGTGGTTTGTTTTGGCCTTTCTGCTTGTTCTTATGCCAACACCTGTTGGTGTCATGGTTGTCTTTCTCACAGATCTTGCACCACCTCTTCTTCTGTTGAGGTTGTTTGCCTTTTCCTTTCGTATCTTGTTGAGAATTTCCTCCTTTCTGAAAGTTGCCTCCTTTTTGCCCATTACCTTTCTTCCTAGAACCCTGCCTGTTGGTGTATAGGGCTGTATTGGAAGAATCATCCTTGTGAAGTTGGCGTGCCTCCTGTTGTTGAAGCAAGATTGACCAACTCGATGTAGGTAATTTGTCGTTGAGACACCTGGATGGAGGTTATCAACATATCAAATGAAGAAGGTAAAGCTCTCATCACAAGTGAAATGAGAAGCTTTTCGTCCACGGTATCTCCCAAAGAATTCAATTTCTCTTTCAATTCGGACACTCTGCATGAGAAAGAGTTCAAGCTGTTTCACCACTGTCTCAAACTCGGGTTATGAAGTTGTTGTTGAAGATGAAGAATGGTTGAATCATTCTTTCCCTCATAGATGGTTCTAAGGGCATCCCATGCCTCTTTACCACTTGCTTTGTCGGCTATATGAGGTTGCACTTCATCCGAAACAGCAAACAAAATGAGCACCTTTGCTCGATTGTCTTTCTTGTCAAAAGCTATCCGATCTACGGAAGGACCTGTGGATCCTGCTTTTGGTGAAGGCCTAGTTGCTACTCCGAGTAACAATATCCCACAAATCTTCCATTTGGAGAATTGCCTTCATCTTATGTTTCCATGGTGTATAATTTGGACCTTTCAATAAGCGATGCGGATCGGTCATCAACTTTGCAACAACGGCCATAGTGAAGGTTCCTTATATCACCAATTGGTCCCCCTTTCGATATACCTTTTGCTAGGCCGTTATACCGTACAAAATACCCGCCCTTACGTGAGGGAAACTATAGGTATTTAGAAAGATCAACAAAAATCACCCGCCCTTACGTGAGGGAGACTATAGGTGAGTTTTAGAGATCATACGATACGTGGAACATAAGCGGTGCTGAAAGGGAATCGCCTTGTTGATGGCACCTACCATAGAAGATTCTTCTCATGCGTGGGGCGTAACTTCCCCTAAACACTATGAAGAATACTTCGTCAGGATTTACGCCTAAACACAAGTGCGATAAAGGGTAGTGGATGGAGTAAAAAAATGCAAAAATGGCTAACTTATCTCTCCCAGACGATTTATAGAGAACAAGCTCAGACGTCGTTGTAGCAGCTATATTAGGCGGCGGATACAGTAGCCAAATCACGACAGCTTTACCTGTAAGTGCTGGCCAGAGGTATCACAAATACCGAACGCTGCAGTGCAATAAATTGCACGGATGGGTTTTAATTATTCCGGGGACTTAGGGAGTGTTTTGATTTTAATTTTTAATGTTATAGTGCAAAAATGAAATATGCAACATACAACAAAAAAAATGCCCACAAGAATAACCCACAAGGTGTCGGTCACGACCGAAAATGCACCTTTTACAATTCGCCAAATTGCTTTTTTCAAAAAATTACTCACATTCCCCCTTTGATTTTTTGAAAAAAATATCCCCCCTTAAAAAAAATCTCTTTAACAAAGCATTTTTAATAATTATTATATATTTAAAATTAAAATAAATAATTTTAATTTATATAGTTTTTAAAACTTATGAAAAAATAAATTAAAATTAAATTTTAATTTATAAAGTTTAAAAACTATAAAAAATAAATTAAAATTAAAAATTTTAATTAAAAAATAATAATTAAAAAAATAACTTTGAAAAAAAATTTATACCTTGGGGGGAGTCGGCGGGATTTGAACCCCGACACCGAGGCTCCCTGAGCCTTACCGCACGGCTCACGACCACGTGAGCCAGCGGGCTGATCCGAAAGGATCAGTGGAGCTCCTCCTTTTTCAACACCCGGATGCTCCTCCTCCTCTGCTGCGGCCTCCGGTTGCTTGGTCGCACACTGCTGCTTCCCAGATCACTGGCGCTGCTGCTTCCCGGCGCTCGTTTTCCTCCGCGCAGCTCGCTGCGATCCCGCTGCATTTTTTTTTTTCTTTTAAAAAAAAAAAAAAAAAATTCGCCGCGAGGGGGGGGGGGCACGTTTCGCGCTGCACGTAGAAGGGGTGGACGGGGGGGGTTTATACCCCGCATGGGGGCAGAATTTTAAACTCCCGTGCTGCATGCAGGGGGGGGAATTTTTAAATTCCCACGCGGATGGCTGACCACGCTCTCCGTTGGACGTCTCGCGTGTACGTCCCACCCGTGCTACGTCCTTCTCCTGGACGTCTCTCGCGCGCGGGGACAACGCTGCGTACGCCTCGACCGGGCTACGTCCCCCTCCAACGGGGGGGGCGGGCACGATGCACGCAGGGCGCGCTATGTTGCGCCCTCCTCCTCGGGCGTGGTCGGACGCATCAGCACTGCGCTGCGTCCTGCGGCCGCTTTCCTCCTCGGGCATGGCCGCCCGTGTCCTCCGACTATTTTTTTTTTTTTCGTGGCTACAGGCTTAAATCGCTGCGAATCGCGCAACGATTTTATTTTTTTATTTATTTTTTTAACACCTGCACGAAACGTCGCGCGATTGCGCGCGGCGTGAAAAAAAAATTGCCTCCCAACCCACCAGAAAAAAAAACGCGTCCTCCTCCACCCTCGGCTTCTCACGCTTCTGGATCACTGCATTGCGTAGCTGGCTCTGATGCCATGTAGAAATTCGTAACTATGATTATTATTCAGCTCTGGATTAAATAGGTTACAATTGAACAATATTCCGGAGGTTGCCGAACCAACCAGCCACAATAGCATTTTGTTATAACAAAATAACAAATGCAACAATATGCCAAAATAATGAAATATAGAATAAGTACGCTAACATACCCATAGGTCCTTTAGGAAACCTTTCTGATTTGGATATCCTGATGGAATTCTATATAGCAAATAATCCACCCATTGATGGGTCTAGTAGGTCAATATCGTAGATTCACATCCCAGCTTGCTCTATACATAAATCATAATATGACCATGAGGCTACACCATGGCCTAGCTTGGATGAGAAAACCACCCTGTCTAATAGAGCAAGTCACCCCCATACTCCTCATAGAGAGCACTCAGCGTACACACGTCATGCTTTTGTGCAGCTTGAATATACAGAGCTTATGTGCAGGAGGAGTTGGTAGACTTTCATATGGCTCCCTATTTTTTACTTTTACTGATAATTTGGGTATTCTATCCAAACCTTGTTGAGGGGTATAGTATCCTTAGAGGCCTTCAAGAGGCTACTAAGGTTGTATGGGAAAAGTTACTAATTGAGTCTGAATCTCAAATCATGATTAATATTTTGAGGACTCCTAAGAATCATAAGGTTGATTGGAGAATAAAAATAATTATTGAGAAGATTCAGTTAATCTAGATGGGATTTTTGAAAGTTGGTTACAATCATGTGGTCAGAGATCAAAAACAAGAGTGTTGATGTTTTATCTAATTGGGCTTTGGACAAAGGTGATATTACTTTCTATGACCACCCTCCTAGATGGTGGGCTTCACAAATAAGGGAAGCTTTTCTTTCTATTATTTCTTTGGATGGCTCCAGTTTTGAAGGTTCCTAATTTCTTCTAACTTTATTTTTGCTTCTCTTTAGTTCGGTCAGGGTATTTTATTTCCCTAGATCAAACTAATCTTTCTTTTGTTTTCTTTGTTGATTCTTGCCTTAATAGTCTTTTGGTCTAGAAAGGTCATTTTTGTGTTCTATTTTTTTATTTTTTATTTTCTATTTATGTGTGTGTGTTTTTTGTGTTGTCTTGTTTTTGTGTTTTTTGTGTTGTTTTTTGTTGTTCTTGTGCTTTTGTTGTTGTTCATGTTTTTGATATTTTTGTGCTTGTGTTTTTTTATGTTTATGTTAATTGGTGTTTTTGTGTTTTGGTGTGTGAGTGTTTTCTATGTTTTTATTTTTCTTTGTTGTTTGTTGTTGGTTGTTTATTTAATTTTATTTTATTATTTTTTAGGTTTTGGTTGTTTTTGTTTTTCATGATTTTGTTGGTTGTGTCTTTGTAGAATTTTGTTGGTTGTGTCTTTGTAGCATTTTGTTGTTTTTTGTTATGTTTGTGTTTTGTTATTTTTTTTCTTGGATTTTTTTGTGTGGTTTGTGTTGTGTTTTTTCTCTTATTGTATGTGTGTTTGGTTGTGATTTATCTTTTTGACACACTTAATGAGTATATTTTTTTATTTTTACTTTTTAATCTTTTTGTGTGTTTGTGTTTGTGTGTTCTTGTTTTTTGTTGTTTTAGATTTACTCCTTGAGATGTCAAATGTGGTAGGCCAGGTGCGAACCCTGGGTGATTTTGGTGGAATAGATATCCCTGACTCCTTGGGTCTTACCTGAAAGTGGCATCCCTTTTGGGATCTTTTCCACAAAAAAAAATGGATTGTCCTTCTGACCTTGAGGATCTTATCATAAATAGAATCCAGGACTTTGACTGTGAACTTGATAATGAGTTTGAATTGGCTAAGTAGACTAGGATTTTTGTAGAGATGGTTATCCACCTATGTATTTTTTTCCAAGAGGATAAAAAATAGTTAGAAAGACAAAAGAATAGGGTCCTACATGACTTAAATAAGATAAAATTTACTATTTCCTTTTCTAATGAGGCATGGGAACTCATTAGAATGCTAATAAAGGACATCCAAAAGAAACAAAAGAAAGAGCAAAATATTAAAAAGAGTAGCATTATAATGTCCCTAAGTGAATTGGAGTCACTTAAGACATGGAGAAAAGGATGGAGTTTAGGAAAATACACAAAAAGCTAAAGTCCAAAAAAAAATTGAGACTATCAAAAAGATGACCCCACAAGAGCTAAAATAGGTCAAGTGTAAGGCCCGATATTAATATAGTTGTACTCCACTATACATATCCAGGATTTTAGAGTAGCCAGGTGTCAATTTTTGAATAAGACAATTCAGGACAACTATAATTTTGTTGTAACACACTCAAAAATCAAAGGCATAGATAATGTCATATGGAAATATCTATTGAGTACATTTATACTAGAACAAGAGTACACTGACGCTATATAAGCAGTTGCAGTCGCCAAGATTATGATCAAGTTTTGCATATCCATATTTTTCCAAAGGTATTCTAGTGTCCTTGTCTTTTTAATTGTATTTTCATGTGTATATTGTCTTCTTTCCCCATTCTGTATTCTTCTCCATCATTATGTAGGTCATGTCGAGGAAGCATCTAGTTAGCTAGGATCATTTCCAATAATTGGATAAAAATTTTAGAGACTATTTGTCACTACTATTAGGATGAAGGGTCATATGTACCATCATTTGAATGGATATAATCCTTTGTATTGGTTTTTTGAGATCTAAAAATTGTACCAAACTCTAAAATGTAATTTTTTTTTAATAATAATACAAATTTGGCTTCCTCCTTTGTGCAATTCATTGTGCAGTTATGTGTTTGTTGCTCATTTATTTGTTGCATTATTTTAACATGTGAATGGTACTTTATTTCACTGGTTAAATTTCAATTGTGCTTATTACATCGTTTGAATGAACATAATTGAACCAATTTCTCTTTCCTTTTCTTTCTATCTCATTTAATTGTTAAAATCTTGCTATGATCACCAAATGGACAAGGCATCGGTCTATAGATAGGGCATAATTAGTGAGTTCTATAATTCTTGGTCAAAACATTTAAATAATTTTATTTCATTTGTAATTTGGATGAGCATGAGAATATAAGTCACATTATAAATTCACCTCTAGGGTTTATTTACCATACTCGATTTGTCTAGAGTCTTCTAATAATATTTTCCTGAGTTAAAGAGGTGGATCCACCAGAGTCCACAACACTAATTGGATTAAAAAATTCTTGTGGCATGACAATCTATAAGGGATACAAGAAATTTCTCCAATAGGTACCACAACTTAAACATGTTTTCTTATGTGTTGCCCCATGACCTAAACTATAATATTCTCTTTAGGTGACCTTGGATTCACACTATGTAATCCATCCCCTCAACAGATCATCAATGTGTAAAATTTGAATATCAAGAAAAATTATATAGCATTTGAGGTGATAAAGACCCTTTTTCTTACTATCAAACCATCCAAGATGAGAATCTTAAGGATTGCGTGTGCCCTTTATTAAATGCTTATTTTCACTTTATCAATAATTTTGTAAAATATATTCCATATAAAGAAACTAAGGAAAATCATGAAGCTAGAACAAGTAGCAAAGCTTCATTAAGAGTTAGTAAAAGGTTGAGATACAATACATCAACCATAAAAACCTTATCGTTCAAACCAAGCTTTTAGTCTTAGACTTAGCTAGAATACCCCCATATCCTTGAATTTGAAGGTTACCTTCTAGGAGAGGGACAATGGAAAATATTGGAAGTTACCCTTTCTTTTCTATTAGAACAATAAACAAGGATAAAATCCATGGAAACAACCCTCATCCAATCAAAAAAAATATATGCTTCTTGTTATCTATTGTATCTTTACCCCATACCTAAAAAATTACTTTGCAACTTTGGATATAAAGGTAAAGGTGTAGGACCTTTAGAGTAGGGAATCAAAGATCCCATGAAATTAGAAGCTTTTCCTGGACATTGAGAATTGGGGTATTTCTCTAACTCAAATGAAAGGACACATTATGCATCTTCAAAAATTAATTACAATGAGGAAGTGTGCATTTTCTCATTAGAGCCTCAAAGGGAAGTAACCTTAATAGAATAATTAGATTGGAATGAGGAGGGGAATGATGATCCTTAAACCATATCCCTTTTTTATATATTTACAAAATATGAACAAATCAAAAACCTTAGTATTATCCATCCCAAACTCATAGAATCTGAACAAGATTCCAAAAACACCTATAAAAGAGAGGATAAGTCAATTCTACCTCCAATAGCACCCTAAGAAACAAAATATTCTTTATCAAATCTAGACATAAATGATTATGAGGTGAAAATTTTACCCCACAACCCTTCTATGGATAATCACAATGGTTGTGTTATTTAAGGAAATACCCCTATTGAATGGCCGATTTCATTAGTCACACATCCCTCATAGCCAACCAACACTAAGCAGTGGATTCTAGATGCATATGAGCTTCAAATTTTGGGAGTCTTACCTACCCCTCCACAATATGAATATGAATCTAATATATTAAATAGAAGAAACCATAGACACCAACATAGGATCAGAGGGTAACCCAATAATAATAGAGTTAGAAAAAATTCTAACCTTAGAAGAAAATAAAAAATATACAAAGATCTTAAAAGAATTTTGTGACATTTTTGCATGGTCCTACATAGACATGCTTAGACTAGAGCCCTCCTTAGTAGTTCACCACTTGGTAGTAAATCTATATGGCAAGCCAATAAAATAAAAATTGATAAAGATGCACCCAAATATTTCCTTGTAACAAATTTCAAAATCTATTAGAGGTAAACTATACCAAGGCAATTGACTATTCCAACTAGATCTCAAAAATAGTCCCTATATCTAAGAAGGGAGGCATTATGTGAGTCTAAAAATACTTTTGAGACATCAACAAAGCATTACCTAAGGGTAATTTCTTTTACCTAACATAGACATGATAGTAGACTTCACTATCAAACATAGGATTATTTCTTTTATGGATGGATTATCTAGTTACAATCAAATTTGGATTACGCCTAAGGATTAGGCTAAAATAACATTCATTACTCCTTGGGGAACCTTTTTCTATGAGGTCATTCCCTTTAGTTTAAAGAACATTGGTATAACCTACCAATGTACCATGATATACATTTTTCATGATATGATGCATGATATAATGGAAGACTATATCATTGATCTTCTTGGACAATCCATGAAATGGGAAGATCATATCAAATACCTAAGGTAAAATTTTGAATGGGTTATAGAATATAACATTCATCTTAAACCCTCCAAGTGTATATTTGGAGTGACATGTAAAAATCTATTTGGTTTCATTGTTTCTAGGTGTGGCATTGAGGTAGATCTTGGTAAAATATTTACAATCATAGAAATTCCATCCTTGAAAAATCTAACTCATTTTCATAACCTGCAAGGTAGGTTACAAGAAATTAGGATATTCATATCCCAACTAGTAAACAAATTTTAACCCTTTTCCAATATTTTAATAAAAGGAAATGAGTTTAAAAGGTATGAAAAGTGTAAAAATACCTTTGATGCTTTGAAGATATATCTTCGATCTCTAGTTAAAATCCCACTAGATATCTTCAAGCAATTACTACTATACATTACAACAATATTCCATGCTTGAGGTTCTACATTGACACAATATGATGACCAACATAGGGAAAGGGTAGTATACTAAATTAGTAGAACCCTTATTAGTTATGAGACTAGGTACACACCTTTAAAAATATTATGCCTTGCAATGGTTTTTGCTTCCCAAAATTTGAGACATTACATGCTAAGTCATAAAAACTATGTAATATCTAAGGTTGATTGATTGAGATACCTCATATCAAAACCTTAGCTTTTAGGAAGGATAACCAAATATGTGATGTCTCAATGAATTCAACCTAGAATTCATAGACTAAAATTCAATTAAGGTGCAAGTAATAACTGATTAGTTAGTGGGGTCAAGCATCATATTAGTATATCCTCAAAAAAAAACCATCCCCTTAACTTTCAAGCTTTATAACTCATGTACCAATAACATGATAGAATATGAGGAACTCATCCTAAATATTTGGGAAACCTTAGTCCTAAAAGTAAAATCACTCTCCATATTTTTGTAGATTTGGAACCTAAGAATGTATAGGAGGATCCAATGGAATCGTTTCTTCCCCACAAGAGGTCTCTTTCCAAAGGAGGCCTTGAAAAATTATATCTTCACACGAGTAGGCTCTACCTCTGTATTAAAAAGGTTGTTATGTGTTGTGTTGATGTTTAGGCTTGTATGGTGTTTAATGAGTTAATTCAACAAACACCTATATATTTATAACCTATATCATGTGTGGTAGGGTATCCACTCAAACCCCTACTTCCCCATAGGAGGCCTCTTTCCAAAGAGACCTTGAAGATTTGGGTCTTCACTCAATTAGGTTCTACCTCATGTATTAAAAATTTTGCTATATTTTGTGTTGATGCTCAAATTTTGTATGATGTTTAATAATTTAATTTAACAAACACCTAATGTTTTAGATATCTATTCTGACTCTTTATCAAGCATTCATAAGATAAAATTTATGCTAACTTAAAGATAAGATCTTCTAAAGTATATGCTTAATGCAGTCACATAAAATACAAGAAAACAAATGCTAGCCTATTATGCTCTTTTAATTTGAATGACTATGCTAAAGAAATTTGTTTTTTAAGACAACAAATAAATGTGTAGCAAACAAGATAACTTATAATACAAGCTATATGAATTTTTTATTATTGCCCAAATGTTTTTTGAAAGGAAAATACTATGCTAAGAATTCTTTGATTTTCCAAGATAAATGTGACTTAAAATAGATGATTTAGAAAGAAATGGAGATCAACAAACTAAAACTAATGAAATGATAGAAATAAAGGAGGTACCAAGTGGTAGGATTACCTAAACCAATATTTGAACAAATTCACCATGGGTTGTCAAATTTGCCATTGGTATTTTAGAAATTGAGTGGAATTTTTTATAATTGAAATATTTACACCAAAAAAATAGGTTTATCTAATTTTGAGGGTCTTTATGATTTGAAAAGAGGTGATAGGCTATCTTCCTAGCTATTCAAACCTCCTGTTAAGAAAAATAAATGAGTATGAACTTGATCCTTGGAAGCAGAAGCAAATGCTGATAAATTTGTCATAGCTTGGCAAGTTTGTCACTATTATTTTTTATAGGAAGTGATACATTTGCTTTGTGTAATTATAGAGAGTCAAATTCAACAGTGGCTATAGGAAGTGACAATTATGTCCTATGATAAAGGCTAACTAAGTTTTGGGTCAAAATATTGGGTTATTTAGATCAATTTGGCTTGGAATCAGAGGAGGGAGATGAAAATATGAATCCCCAAGGCATGCAACTTGGGGATTTACAAAACATTAGGAAATAATTTTAAAATTTTATAAAAATTGTAAAGTATGATGAATATGATTAAAAATAATGTTTAAATGGTTTTTGAATGCATGACTATGATTAAAATAAGAAGGTTCAAGTGTCTAAATTTTAATATGAGGCCTAGAATATATTGTAGGTGAGACTAGAAGAGATGAAAACCTATGGAGGAGCAAATGGGATGATACATGAAGGTGAACTATATCATATAATAGATTTTTGAACTATTTTTATGGATGAAAAGCTATATTAGAGGCTCCAATGCTGCCTTATACAATATAATGAGTAAGGAAAGCATGCAAATGGAATGGGAATACAATTAAAATTGCATCTATTTTGCAACAATGTCAATGTAAAATAAAAGAGAATGAAACAAGAGAGCCTATTTAAAATGCATGTAAGTAAAACATGTAATATAAAATTAAATAAGGAAACAATCATGTAAACTTGTAAATAAGATGAAAATGAGCATAAAAGATAAGAAAAATATATATTAAGCCTACAAATAGATATGAGTTAGATGAAATGAAGATAAATGCCTATAAAATGAGAAATGTTAGTGACTATATTGCATAAATTGAAAGAAGATATGATATTAGGAGGTCAAAATGAAAGAAGCCTACTATAAACTATAGAATGCAAGAACAAATTATCATTAAATGGCTATAAACATGAGTTAGATATTCTAATAAAAATAAGGAAACAAGTTAGTGAATGCCAATGCAAAATACAAGTTAGCAAGGCCAAATGAGAGGGAAAATACACAAAATGAAGATAAGAAAATTGAAAGAGAGAGGTTCTAAGAAGATATACATTCCTATAAAATATCCCTTATCATTCCAATATGATTCCCTAGCTCCAATGACCTCTTGCCTTGCTTGACTTGCTTTATTGCCTATTGAGAGTGCTCCAAGTGAGAAAATGATAGAATGTGAATGAGAGAAAGAGAGAGCAAGACATTCTAGGAGAGTGTAGCTAGATAGAATTACTTGTTGAATGCTCACCTCAAGGGCTACATTTATAGATGTTGAGGAAGGATTGATAGGGAAATATAGGTACAAGGTGTCATTAGGGCACAAGACAAAATATGAATTTGTAGGCCCGGTTCATTGCTAGAGGATGGAAGATCAGAGAAGGTAGTGGGAAAAATTAATTTGCATGCCTCTGGCTTATGCCAAAGTATTCTAGGCATTTTGGCAAAAATGCCACTTTGTGTCAAAATTGCCACTAATATTTTTGTCCCAAATTAAAATTTTGAATAATGATCAGTTTGACTAGTCAAATGGTTGAAAAATGACTTTTGTCAAAAATGCCACATGATAGCGAAATTGCCACTAGCATTTTTTTCATGAAGTGGTGAATTTGAAAGAGGCTAAAAATTGTGCCCAAATTTCCTGGTTGAGATAATTAATTGTCTATTGATGTTTGGTGTGATATTTGATGTGTTTTCCTAGGTAGTTTGTCAAAATTGGGTGTCTACATTTTACCCCATTTTGATGTGATTTTGTGAAATTGCATAAAAAATAAGTTGTAGGAATCTAATTTTGACATTGTGATTCTTGATAATGCCTTAGGATGCTATGTTGGAGAAATGATTTTGATTATGGTTGTTTAATGTCATCACTACATGTATACCTTGAATTTGAAGATGTATGCCTTGTTATGGTGTTTTATGGGTATCTAATAATTCATGCCCCATATGCCCCATGGGTAACCCCTCAAGAATTTTTGCCAAATATGATTTGGGGAGAAGTATCGATGTGAGTGAGAGATTGGATAGAATGAAAATATATTATTTGGAGGGGAAATGAGTTAGGGTAGGTATAGTGGGTTTCAAAGGAGGAAGTATGGTGTAAATTGAATTCATTTTCACTATAAAATTTTGGAAAGTAGGAGAGCTCATGCAAAGGAGGCTAGAGATTGATGACAAATAATGAGAAACTTGCTCATTATGTTGAATTGGTTCATGGTAATGTGCTAGTTTTGGAGAGGATTTTATAGGTAAAACAACAAACTAAAACCAAAAAAAATTATTTTGGCCATATTTTTAATGTTTTTCCATTGTTGTGGTGAATTTGCCACTTGTGGTAAATTCACTCGTGGCATTTTTGTTGCTAACGGAAATTTTTGCAAGGTGGTAAAAATGGATTGCAATGATGTTAATGAGGCTTGGGTTTGCATTTTTATAGGGGATAAAGGTGTTGGTGAGCTGGGAGAATTGTCCAAATGTCATGGATAGCATAATGACCTTAGTCGATGACCATAGCTATGCAATTTTGGTGGTCACAGACTTGGCTCATGTGGCATATATGCCAAATTTAGAGATTAATGGACCACTTTTGACATATTTGGCTAAGAGATGGTATTTGCAGACCAATACTTTTAGTGGTGAATTCTTTATGTTCTTTTGTAAGGAGTTCCAGTGCATCTCAAGAAGGATGACAAAGTTAGCAAGGAGTTATTGATGAGAAAGAAGAGTTTTTTAGAGATGAAGAAAGGATTACACATTAATGATGCATACCAGGGGAGTCACATAGATCATACTATGAAACTATTATAATCCATTTTGTCTAGGATTCTCATGGAATACATGAATTGATAGTCTATTCATATTGTTTCCATTTCACAACACACCCCAACTGGGGACCCACTTGATTTCTTTTAGAATTTCTACACCAAGTTGCTTACACACATGTTTTACATTTGGTTGCCTTGAATGATTTTTTTAAATCTTGCTTGCATTGGATGAGTATTTTAATTTTCTTACATTGAATATTTTAGCATAGATTGGATCTCAAGTGCTCTTCAGAATTTTTATAGAATATTTCATTCTTTGATGTGTTTTTAGGGTTTTTCTAAAAAATGACATTGTTGATAGCTATAAACCTAAAATAGACATAATTTTTGCTACAAATATCCTTTTAATATGATTCAAATCCTGGTAGAAATATCCTAAAATTATATTTATAACGATACTAAATTTGCATGCACAACCCTAATATTTTTGTGAAATTTGGATAAAATACCATTTCAGCCACTTTATTTTCTATGATAATACACGAGCTTGAAATGGATGTATAACCTGATATGTAATGAATTTTTCAATTATCTTGATTTTTTTAGATACCCATTTGGCCATTTTAGAATCATATAAAGTTTCATAAAACTTTGGACACTTTGAGTTTTTATCGTAATTTTGCACTATGAAATTTTCTAAGACTGCACGAAATTATGCAATGTCCTGATGCCACAATCCAAATGGTCAAAATGATCAATAGAAAATGTGTGGGTATGACATCATGATAAGAAAATAAAAGAATAAATATGATTCTTTCACGTTAGAAATGATGGAAGCATGATGAATTTTAGGTTATGTCGTGAAATCACACAATGTCTCCGTCCCACGATCATTTTGGTAAAAATGAGCTTAAATCAAAGATATGTTGTGAAATTCTGCAATGTCTCAATGTTGCAATGTCGCGTCAAACTTGGTCAAATAATGCATAAAGTGAAAACACACCGCGACCATGAGACTTGCTTGAAAATATGATGTTAAATTTCCATGCAAATTAATTTTTGCACTATAATCTTATGGATCCTGCTAGGGTGTCATATTTTTACGAGATTTGATTTTTCCCTTTTTTTTAATCTATGAGCTTGCATGATCCCATGTGAAAATGAAAGTAATATAACTGTTTCAATGCCATGATCATATTTTATTCATTTCTCTTGCCTAATTTCATGAAAGAAAATAATAAGAGTGTTCCAATTTCACGGTCGAGTAATTCAAACAAGCTCTATCATAAAAAAAAACATCGTGACATAGTGGCATTAAGAATATAAAAGGATATGTCATGATGCCATGACTCAAAAAACTCGAGAAGGCTAATAGGATCGAGAGAGTCACAACATCATGACAAGCAAATAAGAAGAAAGAAAAACCCCAACCGACATTATAATATATTAAAATAAATTTTTATTTTTGACATTCACAACTTAATATTAAATATAATTTTGTATACTAAAATTAAAATAAAAAATGTTAACAAATAATATAAAATAAAATAAAAAATGAAATATAATGTCAAACCTTAGAAAATCAATAAATAAAATTTAATAATCATCAACCTCAGCAAAAATAATAATAATAGCAATAAAATATTTTTTTGCTACCAAATCTTTAATTAGAATGTGTCTTTTGTGTTTGCAGGTAATTAAACAAAAAACAGAGGAAGACGAAACACCAGACTAGGAAGATGAAGTGACAAAGCTCAAAGGCTTTTAGAATAATCTAATCAACAAAATCTACCATGGTATATCATTGCAAAAATAGGGGATGGCTCAAATTAGATCTCAACCAACTATCTAACCACTGTTTCATATTCATACAATTGTAAGCCATGAGAGCCAAAAAAATTGCAGAAACTAGTTGTGCAAAGAATGAGAGCCGAAGGAAGTAGACATACATTGAACCTAGACCTAATTTCAACCTCTTGGTTCCTAACAGCTCAACATCTCAAATAATTACAGAGATCCACGGCTAAGAATTTAATATCAAAATCAAGAACAAGCCCAAAATGACACATCATCCAATGCTATCGAGACTATTATAGTCGTAGATCACTAAGAAATTTTGAATTGTAAGGTTGTAAATAGTCATTAAGACCTCATTTACAAAGGTCATCGAATTCTATTTTAGTGATAGATATTTAGCAATTTCCTTTCTTTGGTAGTTGATGGATGTCCACACCCTTGTTATTGTACTTAAAAATTTGTAATGGCAATCACCTGTAGCAAGCAATTCTAAGAATATGTAATTCTTGAATATCTTCATTTAATGCAAAGTACTATAATTCTTGGTGTAATATGTGCATGATGATGGTGGTTACATTTAAGTCAATTCCATTATTTTGCTCTATTTTTCCCTTTTAATATGGCACTAGCTTAGTTCTAGATTGTGTGATAGTTGATCGGACTAAGATTAGTTATTCAGAGTTGGCTACTACAATAGATTCTTTGCAAGTCTTCAAGATCACAATGGCTTGTTTTATTTCTTTCCCTAACCCTTCCTTTTGATTTTCTTTGATAATTGATTAGATTAGAGTAGTTTAGCTTGATATTCTAAAGCTTCTCTTTCATGAATATGCACTTCATTGCTTTAAGTTTCATAATGTCTCTTTGAATATGTTTTCAAGATTGTAATCAGAAGGTACCAGGCCTAGAATATTGCTTTACATGCATTTTACTATGAAATTTGTCTAAAATAAGATAATTGATTTAATAATTGTAGCAAATTGAGCTTAAAATAAGACCCTAAAATCAAAATTAATCACTCACCCTTGTAACATTTACATGTGGCCCTAAACATTCCAATATTTTCTTTAATTTTCTCTTTATACTTTGAATTTAAATCAACCAGGTTAGACCAACCTTACCAGAACCTTGGGGAAATTCATATTTCCTTTCAAGAGAGAACATCTTGTCATGACTGTTAGTGTATGTTTGCAACTGGATAGATGTATCACTCAATAGGAAATGGCACTAGAAGGAGTGCTTGAAAGTGTTTAATTCAATTGCTAAAATTGTTTAATTAGAGCTTGAAATACTCAATTTATGATTACTATAATATCCGAATTGTTAGATTCATTATCACTCTAAGCTATGAATTATTGATTTTCTAAATTATCTAAGCCCTTAACATGCAATAGGAAATGGTGCTAGAAGGAGAGCCTGAAGCTGATTAACCAGATTTTAGGATTTTAAATTGCATAAATCCACCTTAATTTTTGGAATTTTGTAATTTTTTCTACAATATCTCTAAGGTGTTCCAAATTTTGAAATATTTCATCCATTGTTACTATTTTAATCCTTGCAGATAATAGCATAACTTTGGAATTCTCAATATTTGAAATTGCTATTTTCATTGTTATATCTTTTACATTCTATATTTTTTTACTGTTAAAACTAGATCCTGGGGTTATTATCACCAGGTTTAAGGCCTTTGAAAGTGATACTAAATTTCATAGTCTTTATCTCCTTAGAAGACCTAGAAAATATAAAGTTCAATCAAGTACTCTTCCTCCCATTAATACCTCATCACAATCCATCACACCATATATTGATCCATTTGTCACTCCATTAAGTACACCAATGGTAGCATTTGCACCTTGGTTAGGTGGTAGTAGTCCACTAAATATACATAGATAAACCCATGACATGCCTAAGAATTATGAAAGATATTTACCTAGGTATAGACATGATTGGGCTAGAATAGTTGAAGAGCATATTCAAGCCTATAAGGATGCTTTAATTTAATTGCAGGTTGAACATGAAGATGTTGCCTATAAAATTGTTTCCCTTACTCTATATGAACTAGCATAGGATTGGTAGTTTACCTACAAATTCCTTCACTTCCTAGGTTGAGCTAGAAACAACATTCACTAGTCAATTCAGACTACCCATAGACCCTGCCATAATGTACCATCAGTTTTCAGTAGCCATAAGGGAACCCAATGAGCCTCTAAGGTTATTCAATAATAGATTTCACAAGCTTTATAATAGGCTGACTCCACCCTATACACTTAATGTTGACATAGCTATACAAATGTATTTTAGAGCTTTAGATCCTCTTACATCCATGTTTGTAAGGATATCTCCTTAGATTACCACCCTACCCATGGCATATAGTGAAGCCTTAATTGTAGAACAACAATTAATACCTCAAGGTTTTGAAAATGGTCAATTACCTTCTTTAGGGTAGCTAGGTGCATTCAACCATGTTCCCATGATTAACTAAGCTCTTTCACAGAAACTACTAATGCTGAATACTATATCATAAACCAATTTTAATCAACCATATAATCCTATTACTACTCCTACCCATACTACTATTCCTCCATATTTAGATAACCAATTTACCACCCATAGGAATACTGATAATAATTCTCAAACAACACCAATATTTTTGAATGCTATCGCAAATCAAATTCCAATATTTCCAAATCTTAATCCCACTTAGAATATGCAAACATTTTAAAATACAAATCTAAATCAAAACATACCTTCTTTCTTGAATCCCACTTCATATACCAATAATATTCCAAATCAAGCCACTATAGGCCAAACCATAAATAATGTGAATTCTCAGCTTGATAATTTACAAAGACTTGTTTAAAATCTTAGTAGTAACATGATTCAATTACAAAAGCAAGTACCTCAAAATATACCTCCTAATAATCCCAATTCAAATAGAAAATTCAAATTTCAAAGAGTTAATCACCAATGGAACACTCATCCAAACAATGGAGGAGTGCCCAATCTAATCACCAATCAGCCTAACACTATTACCAATCAAAATTAGGCTAATACCATTGTGAATATTTCTTATTTAGCTTTAAATAACTAGTGTAGAATCCATTCCACAACCCAACATAATGAAATTGATTGTCCTAAATTTAAAACAACTTTAGATATAGTTCAAAAGGATATGGAAAACATGGAGATAGTGCCTAATGAAGATAACACTAATTAGGCTAGCACTAGTAATGGAATAACCTTAGTTGTTGAAATATTTGAATCATCAGAAGGATATGATGAAGGTTATGATGGATCCCTAGAAGAAGAATTCCAAGCCTATAGATAGTTTAAGAAAAGAAACAATTACATGCTAAGAAGTAAAGGTAAAGCTCCTCTCACTTCTACTCCACCAAAAAATACTACTATTCCTCCTGATACTTAGGATAACAATAACCCTAATCCTCCATATAAAACTAACATTCCTCCACAACCACACAAAACCATAGAATAAGATAAACCTACCTATAACATCATAGAAGATTTGAAGAAAATAAAAGTAAATATATCCCTATTTGAAGTTGCATAATTAAATGATCAACAAGAACTATTAATTAAAATATTTGGTGCTCATAATAAATATCAATCTAATAAAACCACGGATGCTTAATATTTTTCTAGAAAAGACAAAGGGATGTCCCTCCCTTTCTTATGATAATTCGAATTGCATGTAGAAATCTGCATAATTGCCTAGTTGATTCAAGAGCCTCAGGAAATGTAATGCCTCATATAGTTTACCAAAGGCTAGGTTTGAAGCCTACCCCTTCTAATAGAGTAGTGCAATTAGATAAAATAGAAGTAAATGTGGTTGGTGTGCTAAAAAATATTCATATATAGTTAGCATCAAAGCCTAGAATTCAGCAATATATAGATATTCAAGTTGTAGATATACCTGATGGATATGGAATGCTACTCAGTAGAGATTGGTCTAGAAAATTAAATGGATATATGGCAACAAATTTCTCTCATATGTGGTTACCATGGTGAGGTGTATCCAATAAAATTAGGATATAAATAGAACCTAGACTCAAAGAACTAATAACCAAATATAATAAGACCAATGAAGTTCTCTTCAATAAATCAAAATTAGGAGTTTATACTCTTGAATCTAAAAAAATCCCTGATAAGTTAAAAATTGAAATATCACTAGAAAAGCAAAAAAAATATGAACTTTAATTTGGAAATTAAAATTTGATGGATAAAAATCCAAAACAAGGCAGTGGAGTAGGCATAAAACTAGTTATTCCTAAAGGTAAGTCCCACCTAGCTTCTTATTGATTGTAATTCCCATGTACTTGCAACACTATAGAGTACAAAGCCTTAATTTTTCATCTATAGTTAACTTTAAAGAAAAATATCAATTGCCTAAAAGTATTAGGAGATTTAGAATTAGTGGTCAGGAAAATTAGAAGTCAATATGTTTACCATGACAAAAGGCTAATCCACTATAAGAATAGATCAATAAATCTAATCAATTAATTTCATGCTTTTAACATTAAACTAATCTCTAGGAAGAAAAACAAAACTAAAAATTCCTTAGCAGTAGCCAACAAGCACATTGAAACCAATGGATAATAATAAACTCAAGAATTTTTCCATTGAACTAGTACCTTACCCATCCATACCTAATAATATACAAAATTTCCAAGTATAAGAAGATGATAGATACATTTTTTATTTTGTTACTAATTTTCGTATATTTGAGAAGTAGGTTATTGATGAAGAAGAAAAGATACAAGATGAAGCAGAAGAAAGCCAAGAGGTAAAATTTAAAATAAACTCAATCCCCAAAGGTATGATCTCTCTTGAAAAACTATTTGATTTTGATTGTAAAAGTAATAAATGTAGTAAAGTCTCATTTCAGAATAAGTCATGTGATATTGTTAATATAGGGACTAGTCAAAATCCTTAGAATGTGTTAATAGGAAAAACATGTACTAGTCAAGAAAAAGAATATATTATACAAGCTCTTAAATATTATAAATATGTTATAGCTTGGAGCTATGAAGACCTAAAAATATATGATCAATCCATTATTACTCATACTATCCCTTTAAAACTAGACACGAAGCCATTTAGGTAGAAATTAGTAAGTACATGTTCATCAATAGCCCTGGGCTGATTTTTGTAAAAGGTTTTGGGTCAACCTGTAAAACCTGGTATTAATGCTATAGTATATTATCTACCAAAAAAATAAAAATAAAGGCCTATTAATCCATTGTTAGAAACACTTATTCAAAATAAATTTTAAAAGTTATTGGATGCAAGAATTATTTTTCCTATTAGACATTCCACTTGGGTAGCTAATATAGTGCCCATTAGAAAGAAAATTGGAGAAATCAGACTGTGCATTGACTTTAGAAATCTTAATAAGGCTTCCCAAAAGGATAATTATCCTTTACCCTCATTAGATCATATTTTACAGATGGTAAATGGTTCAGATATGATGTCCTTCTTGGATGGATATTCTAGATACAACCAAATTCTAATAGATCCAAAGGATAGGATGAAAACAATATTTACCACCAAGTGGGGTACTTTTGCTTATAAAATAATACCTTTTGGATTAATTAATGCAGGTGCTACATTTCAAAGAGCAATGGATTATGCATTTAGAGACCTAATTGGCAAATGTATTATGATTTACATTGATGATATTCCTATATTCTCAAAGAAAAGAATTGTTGATGATTTAAGAAAATTATTTCAAAAATGCAGAGAACATGGTATTTCATTGAATCTGAAGAAATACATGTTTGGAGTAATTAAAGGAAAATTATTAGATTATGTAATTTCATTAGAAGGTATATCTATTGACCCTAAAATAATAGAAGTTGTACAGAGGATTCCTCTCCTTGGCAGCAAGAAAGAATTAAGATCATTCTTTGGAAATATCAACTTTGTTAGAAAATTTATATCAGGATTCATAAAGATAGTAAAACCATTAAATTCTATGCTTAAGAAAGATGATGATATTACTTGGACTTTTAAATCTCAAGCAACATTTCAAGGAATTAAATATGCCATATCTAATCCCTAATATTAATAAGTCCTGATTATACACAACCATTTTACATCTATTCATTCACTTTGAAACACTCAACTGCTAGTGTCCTAACACAAAAGAATGAAAATAATTATGAAAATCCAATAGCCTTTATGAGCTCTCCTTTGGAATATACCCAACTAAAATATTTATTAATAGATAAACAAGCATTTGCTTTGGTAAAAGTAGTAAAGAAATTTAGACACTATATTCTACATAGTAGAATATTTGCTATTGTGCTTGACCTTGCTATCAAAGCTATGCTTATGCAAAATGAGCTAGGAGAAAGAAGAGGTAAGTGGATGACTACTTTACAAGAGTTTGACTTGGAAATCCAACCAATGAAATTAGTTAGAGGGCAAGGATTAAGTAAAACATTAGCAAAAATAGATCCTCATATCCTTTGCCAATAATACTCTTTAGATAACATCACAAATGATGATTGGTACAAAGATATAGTGTATTATTTGTTTAATAAAAAATGTCCCAATCACGTCGATGCTACTCGAAAAAGAGCATTATGTTTAAAGAATACAAATTTTATGATTAAAACAGGTGTTCTTTATAGAAGAAACCATGAAGGAATATATTTGAGATGCTTAGATAAGAATGAAGTATTTCAAGTTCTTGAATACTTTCATGGAAAATTTGGAACTAGACATGGTTCAGCTAATGCTACTACCCATCTAATACTAAGGGTAGGTTAAATTGGCCTCATATATTTAAATATACCCATTCCCATGTTAAAACCTACCACACATGCCAATAGAGAAAGAAATGCATCTATGTCTTTGTAACCTGTATTTGAGGCTAAACCTTTTGCATGATGGATATTAGACTTAATTATAGTTATAAATTCTAATACTTTAGATAGTCACAAATACATTTTAACTACCACTAACTATTGCACTTGTTGGATAGAATCTCAAGCCACCAAAAACTACACTACATATGTTGTCATGCAATTTTCAGAAGAACATATTGTCACTAGGTTTGGAATGCCTTACTCTTTAGTTTGTGATAATGGTTCAACCTTTACCTCCCTCCAATTTGTAGAATGGGTCTATAAAAATAAGGTGATATTAAATTTCTTTTCTAACTATTACCCTCAAGTAAATGGTTTAGCAGATTCCACTAATAAAATCTTATTGTCTATAATCAAGAATCTGCTAGAGAAAACCCTAAGGACTAGCACAATAAACTCAAGTATGCCTTATGGGCAGATAGGGCAAGAATAAAATATTTAATAGGTTCATCACCTTATCATTTGGTATATGGCCAAGATCATATATTTTGCATTAATTTGAAATTATTAACATTATAGTTCATGAAGGACTACCTGGAAGAGGATGATAAAATAGAAGCTAGGTTGATAAATCTGATGAATCTAGATGAAAAGAGAAAGGATGTTCTACAACACTTTAGCAAACATCAAGGGATAATCAAAATATGGTTTGATAAAAGAGCTAAAATTAAATATTTTAGGATTTTTTATCTAGTCCTTGTTGTATCCTCAAAACCCAACTTGAGTTTACCCCCCCTTTAAAAAAATAAAAAATAAAATTAAATAAATTAATAAAAATTACTATTTTTGGGTAAATTTTTATTTTTGGCCAAAGCTACCCTATTTTTAGTAAGTCACCAAAAAATCTTGGATAGCCCCCTAAATTAACATGCATTATTGCATTTCCCATATTAGGCCTTCTAGAAAATCTCAACACCTATCCATGTCTAAAAAGTCATTAAATTCCAAATTTTCTTTCTTCTAGTTTTTCTAAAAAAAATATTAAATCCCATTTTTGGGGCACTAGATGAAGGAATTAGGGCCTGATAACACACTGAAAAATCTTCAAGGCTTCTAGAGAATCCTTTCCATGACATTTTACTCCTCTTTATCTAGCTCCACGTAAAATTTCAAGTCGATCCAACAATCGGATCAAAAGTTATGCCCTTCGAAAGATAGGCTATTATGGGTCATTTTCGAGATCCAATTAAGAGATAGTGAGAGGCCATCATTCAGCTTTGGTAATTGTAGTTATAAAATATTATTATTATCAAGCTTTATGTAACAAGTATTTTTGACCAACCGAGACCACTACCACACTACAAATAAGAACCACTACAAGCACAATTAATAATATGGGTCATCATGAAGATAGTTGCAGTTATGGACCATCATTGAAACAATTGTAGTTTTCGTAATTATGGACCATCATCAAGCTTTGAATGAGAATCAATTTGTAGGCTATATGAGAGAGTTGCTAAAACAAAAAATATTATCAAGTTTTTGCACAGTAATTTTGGAAGAGGTATACCAGTGTGCCCATCCTTGTCAGTTGTATTTTCCTTTGTGTGTCTTGTCTAGTCACCCATATTTCTTCCCTATTATTGTACATGTTTTGTTGAGGAGGTACCCAATTTACTGAGATCATTTACAGTGGCTGAGGTTGGAAGCTATGAGGATCTTTGTTACATTATTTGAAAAAATAGTTGTAGTTCTCTATTGCATCATTTGAATGGAGAATTTGTTTGTATTGGTTCAATGAGATCTGTTATTCTGATCAAACTCTCATTGTAATGGTTTGTTATTTAATGTAATATTTTTTCCTCATTGAATGTGTAGATGGCATCTTCTTTCATTGGCATGTTGAATCATTTCTTTTACATTATTTGAATGAATGTGATTGGCTTGGTTTTATCTTCTCCCCCTTCTATCTTCATCATATTTTAAGTCTAGATACAATTACCCAATGGATAAGACACCGATCTATAGCTTGAAGCACTAGCTAGGAGATACTTTTAAACTTGGTCAAGTTTTATGTTGTAGTTTTATTTTATTTTTGCAAATCTAGATGAGCATAAGCATATAAGAAATATTTTAGGCTCACCTTCAGGTTTTCCTTACCCTACTCGATCTATCAAGAGTCTTAGGATAATATTTTCTTGAGTTAAATAGGTGGATCCTCTAGATTCCTTAGTTCTGATTGGATCAGGGAAGTCTTGCAGCATGAAAAATCTATTAAGGGTGCAGGAATTCCCCCCAATAGTTTTTGGCATCATTATCGGGGAAGACTCAATACAATTTGAGTTTGTTTTTCTCAGTATTTCTTGGAATTAAATTTGCAATATTTGAGTGAATATCAGGCTGATAAATATTAGCCCAAGTATTATTGAAGATCTTTTTCCTTCTTTGCACATCCGTGCTAGCGACTCGAATGAACTCAAAATTTTAAAAATAAAAAAAGGAGCTAGATCTGGTGTCTACAAGAAGAAGTGGTAAATAAGTGCTTGTTGGAGTGCCAAATCCTGAGGTATTCTTCAAGTCTCACATAAAATATTTAATTCCAATTCATACTATTTATGTTTCTAGCCCGAATCTTGGTTTCAATTAGTCTTCTCCTACTATAAACCAAGTACCTATAGTGAATCAACCTGTAGTGAGTATGGTAACTCCTAATGTAAATCAAAATATTAATGTAAATCAAAATGTCAATCAAAATACCAATGCTAATTTTAATCAGTGGAGGACAATTAGATATAAAGCTTTTTTTACCTGTAAATCTAAATCCTCTCCCTGGTAAAGCTCATAAGTACTTGCCTAAATTTCAAGGGAACAATGTTGTCATCGGTGAAGATCATGTTAGGGATTTTTTGTATGCCATGGATAGTCTTGAGGTGGATGATGAAGATGTTGTCCTTAGATTTTTCTTTCAAAATTTAGATAAGGATGCTCAAGAATGGTTCAATAGCCTTAGAGCTAGTACTATCAATAATTTTCAAGAGCTAGAGAACACTTTCGTTAGGAAATATGGAGAGAGGAAGAATGAATAGTCCTTGCTGACAAAATTGGCTACCATAAAAAATAAATAAAATGAATCAGTGGAAGATTTCAATAGAATATTCTTTAAGAACAAAAATAATATTCCAGTAGCATTAAGGCCAAATGATGATCAATCCATTTGTTTCTACAAAAATGCTTTCCTTGGAGATTTTAGTTATGAGCTGAGACAACAAACAAAAACTACCATTGATATATGTATAGAAAGGACTATTGAAATATAGATACATATGATTGATAGTGTTATGATGAAAGCATACTCTTTAGAGCCCAATCAACATAAAAGGAAGCCCAAGAAGGTTGATTTCTCTATCCCTAAGAAAACATATCAAGATTATATGAACAAAATAGCTAATCATTTGAATGTTATGTTTACTACTTTGAAGGTTGAGTTCTCTATCCCTAAGAAAATAGATCAGGATTATATGAAAAAAATAGCTAATCAGTTGAGTGAGATTTTTACTACTTTGAATAAGAGGTTGGCTAGACTTGAAAAAGGTAATGATAGCAGTGCAAAAATATCATAGGGTAATAATAGACAGTAAGAAAATAACAAACCTCCTTTTAGAAGAAATTTTAATATAAACTAGAATAGCAATGGAAATAAAGAGGGAAACAAGAATCGAAGTAGAAATTGGAAAAAGAAAGAAGTAGAGATAGATCTAGATTCTATTCCAAATCCCATACCATCAAATAATATAGCATAAGATCATCCCAAGGTTAAAATATAAATTATACCCGACAAGTTCCATGAGCCCTTTTCTTTCAATGGAATAATTCTCCCCGGTAGGCAAGTTTTTGGGAGGTAGGCCAGACATGGACACTATCAGGGCTTGGGCGATGGGTAAATGGCGATCGGTATGTAGCTTGGAGTTGGTAGCTCTAACTCGAGGATTATTCATTATATGTTTTAACAATATGGAGGATGCTAACTGCATTTTAATAGGAGGTCCTTTATTTTTGGGCAAAAGGATCCTTTTTCTCATACGATGGGGTGAATATTTCGATCCTAAAAAGCTAAATATTAACATTGCTCCTATTTGGATTCATCTCCTGAGTCTACCTACCTATTTCTTCAATGAATATTGTGAAGAACACAAGCTTATACTGAGAGGGGGGGTGAACAGTATAAGACCTCTTTTTACTTTTTCCTTTATACTTCAAAATAGTAAAGCAATATACCCAAAGCAATATCAAAGCAATGCACAATATCATCCACAAAGTGACACCAATTTTAACGTGGTTCACCCAGAATGGGTGGGCTACGTCCACAAAAATTTTCTCTAAAAGTTATCTCAAAGTTCTTTGGGAATCCTTCCCAATTACAATGTTTATGAGCCTCGGCCCAAAGGAGATACCTTCCCCCAATCAGAATTTATGAGCCTCTGCTCAAAGGAGATACCTTCCCCTCTGCTCTGGAAATGATCCCTCTGAAGATCAAGCGCCTCTACCTCTTGCCGGCACGTGGAACTCCTTTCCACCGAAGACCTCCTGTCCTCAATGCTTAGCCTAAGAGACCTCTGCCTTCTATGATCACGTCCACAGCAGCTCAGACAACTTGTACCAAACACAGTCGGTCGGTCTAGTACAAGTCTTCCTCTGTCCGTCGGGATCTGTCCAACTCTTGAACAAATCAATCCTCTGCATACAAGCCTTCTCAAAGACTTGCCAATCTGTCCTCGGGGTTCTTCTCATAGAACCAATGCACCTCTGTCCTCAAGTTCTCTAATAGAACTATCAAACTCAGCTCACAAGTCCTCTGCTAGGACCTGTCCAAATCTGCTCACAAGTCCCCACCAGAACCTGTCCAAAACTGCTCACAAGTCCCCACCGAAACCTGTCCAAAACTGCTCACAAGTCCCCACTAGAACCTGTCCAAAAATTGCTCACAAGTCCCCACTGGAACCTGTCCAAAAACTGCTCACAAGTCCCCACTGGAACCTGTCCAAAAACTCAGCAAGCTCACCAAGAAAAACTTTCTTAGTAGGAAATCACAAAGTGAATTGTTAGAGACCCAATGTGATTTGTCAAACTCATAGAAGCATAAAGAGAATTGTTAGAGACTCAATATGTTCTATACTCAAATCCCAATCTCAAAACTCAACTCAAATCAACTCGGCTCAATCTCAATCTCAAATCTGAAAACTCAACTCAATATCTGAAATGGATAGGATAGAATGTTTTCTTTCAAGAACATGAAACCCCAACAATTGCCAACTATGCAAAGAATCACATAACAATGATACTCATGTTCTTTTCACCATCAATTAGGGTTTCAACAACAATGCTCATCAAACAAGGTTTAGTCAACCAACACCATTCAACTCAACATCAACCTTGAAGCATTCAACCAATCATCACAAGAAAAGGAAACAAGTAGAAATCCTTTTCCCTCCAAAAATATTTGAACAAAACAGCCACCAACACAATATCACCAAATGCAAAGAATAACTTGCTCAAATCAACTCAATGGAGTAAGCCCAATATCATGAATCAAGTAAAGCAATAACTTGATCAAACAACCTCTATGGAAGCAACTCAACCATCAAACTCAAAACAGCCAACCAAGGGTTCCACCAACTCAATGCAAGTAGCTAGACTCACAAATATAAACCCTAGTGCACAAAGCTTCCACTATCTCAAACCAAAAATTATGCATTCACCAAAAACTCTCCTTAAGGATAACAATGCATAAGTAGTCTTCAACAAACCAGAAAATAGGATTTACACCTAGCCAAAGGATACCTAGTAGAATACCTTTTCACTCCAACCTTATTTTAGAAAACATACACCAATCATACTCATAAGAAGAATGTGCCCATACCTTATTGGAGTAGAAGATAATTGAACCTTCAATCTGTCACCACACACAACTCTCAAACTTCCAACCAAGTTAGGGTTAGAATAAAAAGAAATGAGCAATAATATAAACTTCCTTTATTACACCTTTTAGCTCCACTTCTTTAAACACAACCACCATAACATGCCAATAAATCAACAATCACGGACTCACACCTTATACCTCCATTTTTAATTTTAGCATAGCAAAGAATAATCTTAAAAATACATCCAAAGAAATATGCCCTTATTTCTCCTAAGCTTTTATTCAATGCTAATCACAAAAGCCAAAACTCATAAAATTTAATCACACCTTATAAATCGTTGTCCAAGAAACTCTGAATTTCATGGCATAAAGACGTTTTAATAAAAACGTGTGTTACTCTAGCAAAGCACCCCCGCGAGACTCGAAACGGTGACCTCCGCCAATGCAGCGCCCAACAGCAGCCTTCGCTGCCACTAGCCCACGTGGGCTACGAAGTTCACAAGTGAACTTCCCTCCACTTCACCCTCGAAAAAAAACTCTCGAAGACTTTTCAACCGCACGTGCTTCTAAGTCTTCCTTCGATCGCAGCGAATACAGAGCACAAACACCGCAAATTGCATTCGAGGAATTTTCGAATTAATTAGCCTTCCAACCTTAGGAGTTGGAGAATAAATAGTCTCTTCGAAGACACCTTGACGTCGGCGGAAATAAAGACCATTTCAAAATTAATCAAAAGTCTTTTCAAAAAGGGTTTTAAATAATAATTAAATAAATAATAAAGAGAACCTCCATTGGTTTTAATAAAAACCATTTAACTTGGTTTTAATAAAAACCCTATCCAACTTGGTTTTAATAAAAACCGGTTTGGTTTTAATGAAAAACCCTTGCCAATGGAATCTCTCTGGATTCTCTTAAAAATATTCTCTTGGAATCTTCCACCTTTGAAGCCAACACATCCTCTTAACATTAATGCCATTTCCTTTTGACATCAATGACAACTCATAGACAAGAAGCTAGGATCTCAAACCCAAAATTGCCAACAATCTCCCCCTTTGTCATTGATGGCAAACCATGCTTCTCAACAACACGGAAACTCAACATAAATAGCTCCCCCTGTCTTGAGGCTCTCCCCCTTACTCAAATCTCTCCCCCTTTGTCATCAATGGCAAAGGGTCACCTTTGGGGCTCGGGACTAAGAATGAGCCTCTTAGCTTAGTCCCTCCCCCACCTCCTGATGAGGTGATTAATTCTTGGGTGGGAGTAAAACTCCCATTAGGCACTGATCATCATCAGCGTCTATAACTTCCTTGTCGGGCCTTCTCTTGAACTCTTTGTCCATATTCCTGTTCCTATCATTGTTCTTGTTCTTGTTCTCATCCCTGTTCTTGTCCATGCCTTGATCCTTGGACCTGATCATGCCACTATTTATGTTCCTGTACCTTGGAATTTCAGCTCTACACTGTCTGATTTTGTGACCTTCATTGTTGCACTTGAAACACTTGACGATGTTGTTTCTCTGAGGTAAACCTGATCTTTGAATCCACCAGTTCTGACCAAACCTGTTCTGACCAAACATGTTCCTATTATTTGCCTTGCAATAAACTGCCTTGTGCCCAAACTGTTGACAAGAGTAGCAATACCCTTGAAAGTAACTAGCACTTCTAAAGCTGTCATTTACCTCCTTCACTTGAGCCATGCAATGTGAAGCCATGTGACCAAACCTGTGACAAGCAAAACATCTGCCTTGAAACTTTCCTTTAATTGACCTCTTAGGTTATGAAAACTTCTTCTTCTCATTCTGAATTCTGTTTTCTGTTTCTGTGCATCTATCATTCAAGGACTCCTTTTCTGAAATACTTTCCTCATTAGAACTCTCTTCCTTTTGGAGTCTCTTACTAGACTCTCCAACTTGTTCCTTGTGTGGCTTAACAAAACCAAGGCATGTTTTATCTGTTGTCTTTCTTTGACCTTTGATGAGTGACTTAACCTTTTTGGAGCTATCTTGAAACCTGTAAAGCTTATCCTTGTACTCTTTAGTTTCCTCTTTCAAAGAAGCCATTTTATGTTCTAACTCACTATACTCAAGAACCTTAGACTCTAACTCATCCTTGAGTTCTTGTGTCTTAGCCATAGAGAAGTCAAGACTTTCTATAAGATCATCTCTCTCCATACAACATTCATCTAACTTATCCTTGAGTCTAGCATTCTTCTTTCTTTCCTTTTTCAAAGCACTAAGAGCACTAATAAGTTCACCTTCAAGATCTACTTCACCTTCCTCTATATCTTCCTCTATTTGTTTGCTTTTTGAATCATCAAAGCCTTTTTCAGATTTCTTATCACTAGAGGTGCTACCCTTTTCAAAAACCATACATGCATCTTCCTTATAGTTTTCTGAAGCATCCTCATACATACTAGAAACCAAATCATTATTTGTGCAATCATCCTCAAGGTGACCAAAATTTCCACATCTAAGACATTTCATGATAATGAATCTATGTTTCGGTTCTTCCTCTTTTTATGATATGAACAACATCTCATTTTCATTATCACTTGAAGAACTTTCACTATCACTACTAGAACACTTACTTGCTTTGTCTAGGTAGAAACTCTTCTTGTGCTTGTGAGAATACCTCTTTCCTTGATTGTTGTGCTCATCTTTGTTTTTCTTGTGATGCTTGTGCTTTTCAGAATCCTTGCTCTTAGAATCCTGTTTATCTTCATCACTTTCATTCTTGGGAACAGATACAGTCGGTAGCATAATGACCAAACTTTCCACAATTGAAACATCTTATATTTTTCATACTTTTGTGCTTTCTAGAGAACTTGCCTTTCTTGTTGTAATATGCCTCTTCATCACTAGAAGACTCATCACTATCTTGAAGTTGTTTACCCTTGGATTTCTTGGTAGCCTTGAAAGCTGCCTCTTTCTTGACATCAACCTTCACTTGAGTTCTCAACTCAAATGCTGCAAGTATACTATGGAGCTCATCCTTTTTCAACTTATCCAAATCTTTAGCTTCCTCAATAGCAAAAATATTTTCACTAAATCTATTAGGAAGAGATCTTAAAATCTTATCACAAACATCATTTTCAGCAAGCTCAAGACCTAAGTCTTTCATGGAGTTAACAACCTCATCCATACGAAGCATGTAGTCACTAATATTTTCATCATCATTCATCTTGAGTTGTTCAAACATACCTTTGAAGTGTCTCAACTTGGCCTTTCGACATTTGTATCACCTGTATGAACCACCTTCAAGTGTTTCCACATTTCACTAGTCTGTCTTGCAGTGAATCACTTTGGTGAGATCTGCTTTATGTAAGCCTTTCAGGATTGCATTCATTGCTTTTGAATTGCTGTGATGTAGGAGCCTTTCTTCTTTAGTATTAGGACCATGTTCAGGAATAGTGTACTCATCTTCAATCACTTCCCAAACCTCATTCCCAAGTGCCATTAGATGAACCTTCATCCTTGCACTCCAAAGACCAAAATCTGACCCATCAAGAATAGGTGTTGCATTGCCACTTGAATGATCCATTGTGTTCTTTACTAGCTTTTCCTTCAAGTTGTTAAACTTTTCGAAGGCACCTACTCTGATACCAATTGAAGAACACAAGCTTATACTGAGAGGGGGGGGTGAACAGTATAAGACCTCTTTTTACTTTTTCCTTTATACTTCAAAATAGTAAAGCAATATACCCAAAGCAATATCAAAGCAATGCACAATATCATCCACAAAGTGACACCAATTTTAACGTGGTTCACCCGGAATGGTTGGGCTACGTCCACAAAACTTTTCTCTAAAAGTTATCTCAAAGTTCTTTGGGAATCCTTCCCAATTACAATGTTTATGAGCCTCGGCCCAAAGGAGATACCTTCCCCCAATCAGAATTTATGAGCCTCTGCTCAAAGGAGAACTTCCCCAACAATAGAGCCTTGCTCAAAGGAGATACCTTCCCCCAATCAAAATTTATGAGCCTCTGCTCAAAGGAGATACCTTCCCCTCTACTCTAGAAATGATCCCTCGGAAGATCAACCGCCTCTACCTCTTGCCGGCACGTGGAACTCCTTTCCACCGAAGACCTCCTGTCCTCAATGCTTAGCCTAAGAGACCTCTGCCTTCTATGATCACGTCCATAGCGGCTCAACAACTCTGTACCAAACACGGTCGGTCGGTCTAGTACAAGTCTTCCTCTGTCTATCAGATCTGTCCAACTCTTGAACAAATCAATCCTCTGCATACAAGCCTTCTCAAAGACTTGCCAAATCTGTCCTCAGGTTCTTCTCATAGAACCAATGCACCTCTGTCCTCAAGTTCTCTGATAGAACTATCAAACTCGGCTCACAAGTCCTCTGCTAGGACCTGTCCAAATCTGCTCACAAGTCCCCATCGAAACCTGTCCAAAACTGCTCACAAGTCCCCACCGAAACCTGTCCAAAACTGCTCACAAGTCCCCACCGAAACCTGTCCAAAAACTGCTCACAAGTCCCCACTGGAACCTGTCCAAAAACTGCTCACAAGTCCCCACTGGAACCTGTCCAAAAACTCGGCAAGCTCACCAAGAAAAACTTTCTTAGTAGGAAATCACAAAGTGAATTGTTAGAGACCCAATGTGATTTGTCAAACTCATAGAAGCATAAAGAGAATTGTTAGAGACTCAATATGTTCTATACTCAAATCCCAATCTCAAAACTCAACTCAAATCAACTCGGCTCAATCTCAATCTCAAATCTGAAAACTCAACTCAATATCTGAAATGGATAGGATAGAATGTTTTCTTTCAAGAACATGAAACCCCAACAATTGCCAACTATGCAAAGAATCACATAACAATGATACTCATGTTCTTTTCACCATCAATTAGGGTTTCAACAACAATGCTCATCAAACAAGGTTTAGTCAACCAACACCATTCAACTCAACATCAACCTTGAAGCATTCAACCAATCATCACAAGAAAAGGAAACAAGTAGAAATCCTTTTCCCTCCAAAAATATTTGAACAAAATAGCCACCAACACAATATCACCAAATGCAAAGAATAACTTGCTCAAATCAACTCAATGGAGTAAGCCCAATATCATGAATCAAGTAAAGCAATAACTTGATCAAACAACCTCTATGGAAGCAACTCAACCATCAAACTCAAAACAGCCAACCAAGGGTTCCACCAACTCAATGCAAGTAGCTAGACTCACAAATATAAACCCTAGTGCACAAAGCTTCCACTATCTCAAACCAAAAATTATGCATTCACCAAAAACTCTCCTTAAGGATAACAATGCATAAGTAGTCTTCAACAAACCAGAAAATAGGATTTACACCTAGCCAAAGGATACCTAGTAGAATACCTTTTCACTCCAACCTTATTTCAGAAAACATACACCAATCATACTCATAAGAAGAATGTGCCCATACCTTATTGGAGTAGAAGATAATTGAACCTTCAAGCTGTCACCACACACAACTCTCAAACTTCCAACCAAGTTAGGGTTAGAATAAAAAGAAATGAGCAATAATATAAACTTCCTTTATTACACCTTTTAGCTCCACTTCTTTAAACACAACCACCATAACATGCCAATAAATCAACAATCACGGACTCACACCTTATACCTCCATTTTTAATTTTAGCATAGCAAAGAATAATCTTAAAAATACATCCAAAGAAATATGCCCTTATTTCTCCTAAGCTTTTATTCAATGCTAATCACAAAAGCCAAAACTCATAAAATTTAATCACACCTTATAAATCGTTGTCCAAGAAACTCCGAATTTCGCGGCATAAAGACGTTTTAATAAAAACGTGTGTTACTCTAGCAAAGCACCCCCGCGAGACTCGAAACGGTGACCTCCGCCAATGCAGCGCCCAACAACAGCCTTCGCTGCCACTAGCCCACGTGGGCTACGAAGTTCACAAGTGAACTTCCCTCCACTTCACCCTCGAAAAAAAACTCCCGAAGACTTTTCAACCGCACGTGCTTCTAAGTCTTCCTTCGATCGCAGCGAATACAGAGCACAAACACCGCAAATTGCATTCGGGGAATTTTCGAATTAATTAGCCTTCCAACCTTAGGAGTTGGAGAATAAATAGTCTCTTCGAAGACACCTTGACGTCGGCGAAAATAAAGACCATTTCGAAATTAATCAAAAGTATTTTCAAAAAGGGTTTTAAATAATAATTAAATAAATAATAAAGAGAACCTCCATTGGTTTTAATAAAAACCATTTAACTTGGTTTTAATAAAAACCCTATCCAACTTGGTTTTAATAAAAACCGGTTTGGTTTTAATGAAAAACCCTTGCCAATGGAATCTCTCCGGATTCTCTTAAAAATATTCTCTTGGAATCTTCCACCTTTGAAGCCAACACATCCTCTTAACATTAATGCCATTTCCTTTTGACATCAATGACAACTCATAGACAAGAAGCTAGGATCTCAAACCCAAAATTGCCAACATATTGGTTGCAGGGCATAGCCAGAACTATAGGGGACCTGATCTCCATTGACCATGCAACCTTAGCTAGGACAAGGATGACTCATGCACGAATCTACGTAAATGCTAATTTGGATAATGAATTGCCAAGGTTTGTGGAGCTAGAGTAAGGATAATACTATCAAAAATAGGCGGTATAATACGAGAATAGATCGATAATCAAACTATCATTGCTAGGATCCTATCCTTTGCCAATGATAATGTGAACCTTATCCCTTTTGATAGTCGTAAACCTCATATGTGGACCACCAGATAGCCATCACCATAAATCTAGCCAGCATGTTCACTTCTCCAAGGCTGATTGGCCAAGACGGGATGTGGTCCCAAAGCATGTCATATACGAAAGAAAGCAATTACCAAAGAATTATTAAGAGTAACTATCAATACAGAGCTTGTGGGAGTTTTTTTTAGTACTCTACTATGTGTCTACAACTTTTTGTTTCTCCACTGTTTCAAGGAAGGGATCTGTGTCTGTTTCTTTTTTTGTATTATGATGCAGGTGTGGTTTCTCGGGGTATACCCAAAATGTTGTATGGGAAATTTCTTTTTTATAATAGACTATGTGCCTTACCAGATGTAATGGCTTTTGCGACATATAGATTTTACATATATAGGATCCTTAGTAAGGACATGTTCATCAATAGCCCTGGGCTGATATTTGTAAAATATTTTGGGTCAACCTGTAAAACCCGGTATTAATGCTATAGTATATTATCTACCAAAAATATATATATTTAAATCTACTTTAGATTTAAATTATTATAATAATTTTAAAATTTTAATGTTGGACGTAAATATTGAAATTTCAAATAACTCTCCAAGCACCAACATGAAGGATCATAAGGACAAATGCATATGTATAACCTAAAGTTTATTACAAGTTGTGAGTGTGGTAATTGCAATGCGAAGACTCTGATTTAATGCATGTGCAAAATTTGAATGTGCCTCATTCATGGTCATGGGAGAAAGGACAAAGGAGCAATAGCTTTTTGAGGTCGAAGTCATGGTCAAAGCATGGTGACAAAGAAAAGAAAATCCATCTGGGCAGCTAGCCCAGACGATGGGGCCCTTGGTGCTAATTTGTAGCAGTAGTGAGGTCTCAAGTTTGAGATGTGGCAGAGGTAGAAGAGTTAATATTTTTGTTGAAAAACATGTTTTGCATCAAAGATAGGAAGTAAAGGAGAGCGCATTCAGTTTTAGTTTTGTGTGGGTGCCTAGCCCACGTAGTGGCCTAGCCGAAGCTAGGTCACAGGCTAGTAAGTGATGCCTATTTGAAACACGATGGTGACAGCAAGGGGGCAATAATTTTTGTTGGATTAATTATTCACTAAGGCTAAGGTATGCTTGCTTAGGGAGTCATAAGGTGATTATTTTATTTTTTATTTTTAAAATAAAAAAGGACTACGTGGAGCAATTAAGATTGGTTGAATTAAAAAGGAGTTTTTTGACTAGTGTTATGTGTGGGGTATTAAATGTTATGGTCTTGTTGAATATTGAGGTACATTGAAATATTTTATTTTAAGTAGGAGGTATAAGGTGTATAAGAAAATTATGTGTGTAATTTGTGGTGTTGTTGGGTTGAATTTTATTTTGCAATATTAGGAGTAATAAGGTGTGATAAGTTGCTTAACATTTTATTATAACTCTTGCATTGTGAAAGGAATATATGAAAGGTTTTTTTGAGTATTAATGCTTTATTTATTAGAAAAAAAATAGAGTGATTGAATATCAATTTCATAATCCATTGAGCATATTTGAAGGTGAAAATTCATGTGGATGTTTTGAGGAAGTATCATGAAATCTAACCCTTGAAGTGGTATTAGAAAAATCAGTTATTTGTGAGATAGGTTTTTGAAGACATATCTCCATAAGAGAAAACTAAGAGGTATGGGCACATCATTTCTTGATTAAAGTGTTTTGTTGAAGTGAATGCTTTGGAACATAAGGTGGAGATAAAAGGATTGTTTGATAAGCATTGTTGGAAATATTTTGAGTTAGGATTTGTGCTTCATTGTTGGATGGTTTTGGAAACATTTGGGGTAGAGTTTGAGAATAATATTGTGCTTCCATTATTGAAATATATTGAGACACTTGTGCTAGATATTGTGAACTACTTGAGTTAGATTTGAAGACAAGTTAGTGCATCATTGTGAAACCTTGTGAACATTGGTTTGAGAGATATTGATAGAAATTGTGAAAGTGTTTGAGATCAATTTTGTGAGGGAAATTGTGCATTAGTGTGATTGATTTTTGAGAGGAAATTTACAAGAAAGATAGACCAATTTGTGAAACAAGTTATACATTATTTTGGCTTGATTTGAAAGGGATTTTGCAAGAGATAGAGATTGGATTGGTGGAATGCAAGATTTGTGAATGTGAAGAACATATTAGAATTTTGATAATGCATATCATCCTCTATATGTTCCAGAGGTTAAACGAATTCTAGGTAGAATATGTCTAAATTTCCTATGGAAATATAAAAATTTATTTTATTTAAAAAATATATTTTTTAATAAGCATGATTTTTGTGTTTCTTTTATTTATAAAAAAAAAGAAAAAAAATATAAAAGAGTAAAACTCCTTCCCCCTGTTAACTTTCCAATTGAGGCATGAAATAGAAACCTAGGAAAACGAGTTGGATTTGAACTAGGTAATAAATCCAATGTCAGGTTTGAGAAAGGACAGACCTTAATAAGGCATACACCCCCCTGCTAGCTTTGGGAGAGGTGAAGCAAGTGGACAACAACATCCTTGGGAAGATGCATGGTGAGAGGGAGATGTGGATCATGGGGGATCATCATATGGGGGAGAGAACTTGGAGATCAATGGGAGTGCAAAATAGTGGGAGTTTCCACCCAACCAGAGTAGTATAGGGTCATCACAATAGATGTGCAAAAAAAACTATAAATATCTCTTTTCCCCAAAGATTTATGTCTTATTGAAGTCTTGCTTAGGGTAGGAATCCTTGGAGAGAGATTTATGTATTTATGAAATATGGTTGCTACCCTTCCCTGGTAGATATTCACCTATAAATTGTTTCCTTTGAATCTTGAAGAAACAACATTGACTGGTTGTCTATGCTTCATCTCCGTTGTGTTCGACCATTTGCATTTTATATTTTGATTTGGCCATTGTTTTCTTATTGTACGACTATTGTTCCACCTAAATCCCCTCCTAAGATAGTAGTGATGTTATTCTTAGTTATTTCATTATCCTCACTATTCATTGAGAGGCCTTAATCTTATTTTATTTTAAAATAGCCTCTCCTTTGTATTTCATTATGTCTCCATGTTTATAATATTTTTTTGTTAATTTTTCATATGCTTTGATTATGTAATGGGATCTCGAAGCTATTTTATAGCACCTCCAAGTTTAGAATGTTTCACTATTAATATTTCATGTGCTTTGCTTATATAATGGGCTCTCAAAGCTATTTTATAGTGCCTCCAACATTATAATGTTTTACTATTAATTTTTCATGTGCTTTGCTTGTATAATGGGATTTTGAAGCTATTTTACAATACCTCTAATTTTATAATATTTTGTTGTTATTATTTCATGTGCTTTGTTTATATAATGGGCTCTCAAACATATTTTACAATGCCTCCAAGTTTATAATGTTTTGTTGCTAATTTTTTCGTGTGCTTTCCTTGTATAATGGGCTCTCGAAGATATTTTATGGTGCCTCCAAGTTTATAATGTTTCACTATTAATATTTCATATGATTTGCTTGTATAATGGGATCTCAAATCTATTTTTATAGTGCGTCCAAGTTTATAATGAATCACTATTAATTTTTCATGTGCTTTTCTTGTATAATTGGCTCTCGAAGCTATTTTACAATACCGCCATGTTTATGTTTCACTATTAATTTTTCATGTGCTTTTATTGTATAATGGGATCTCAAATATATTTTAGAATGCCTCCAATTTTATAATGTTTCGTTGTTAATTTTTCATGTGTTTTTCTTGTATAATGGGCTCTCAAAGCTACTTTACAGCACCACAAGTCTCTAATATTTTATTGTTAATATTTCATGTGCTTTGCTTGTATAATGGGCTCTCAAAGCTATTTTATAGCATGTCCAAGTTTATAATGTTTCACTATTAATATTTCATGTGCTTTGCTTGTATAATGGGCTCTCGAAGCCATTTTATAATACCTCCAAGTTTATAATGTTTTGCTATTTATTTTTTGTGTCATTTAAACCTATTTATAGATCATCGTATAGGATGAATCCTATCGATATGTAGGAAATAAAGGTTCAATAGCAAGGGTTATTGGGAAAAGGGCCTAATAAAACCAAGTGTGTCACTGTGGGGTGCACCGGTTTTATTTATCAAAAAGAAATATGGTTCTTTAATATTATGTATTGATTACAAAATGCTAAATAAGGCAACAATAAAGAACCAATATCCCCTACCTAGGATCAAAGATTTATTTGATCAATTAAGAGATGTCATGGTGTTCACCAATATTGATATAATATTAGGGTATCACCATTTAATAATAGATGAGGAGGACACTCACAAAATGATATTTAAGACTAGATATGGGTATTACATGTTTATAGTTCTACCCTTTGGACTAACTAATACCCCAGCTGTGTTCATGAACCTAATGAATAGTATGTTCAGAAGGCATTTGAACTAGTTTTTCCTTGTATTCCTAGATTATATATTAATATACTCTTGAAACAAATAAGAGCATGATAAACATCTCAAGATCGTGTTAGAGTTATTTAGGGAAAATCAACTCTATGGAAATTTAGCCAAAAGTGAATTATATTTTTTATAGGTACAATATCTTGGACATATCATATCAACAGAAGAAATTTTTGTGGATCTAGAGAAGATAGAGGTCATCCTAAATTGGCCACCCCTACTAATATTATCGAAGTGTGAAGCTTTATGGGGTTGATGGGCTACTATAGATGTTACATAAAGGATTACTCCAAGATTACTATGGCAATAACTAACCTTCAGGAGAAGGGAAAGGAATTCAAGTGGTCAAAAAAGTGTGAAGTTACTTTTGCATTGTTGAAACATAAGCTCACTACCACACCGAAACTGAAGATTCCTGACCCTCAAGGAGATTTTTTGGTATGCACAGATGCATCATTGGAAGGGTCAGGGGAAGTACTTTCTGAAGAAGAGTCAGTAGTAGCATATACTTAAAGAAATTTTAAGAAGAATAAATTTGATTATGCTACACATGATTTAGAGCTAGCATTTGTGGCCCACGCTCTAAAGGTTTGGTGCCACTACTTGGTGGGAAATCCATTTTAATTAAGAACTAACCATCAAAGTCTGAGGTACATATTTATCCAATCTATACTCAATGTGAGACAGAGAAGATGGGTCGAGTTCCTCACTGAGTATGACTTTGAAATTGAGTACATTAAATGGAAAGAGAATAAGGTGGATGATGCTTTGAGTAGAAGGAAACACATAGCAACCATAACTAAAAGTAACATGGACCTGATGGATCAGGTGAGATAGGAGAAATCTCAAGATGAGTATTGCTAGGAAATTCAAATTAGGATGAACAGATATTCTAAAGGTAATAATAAAGTTGGTAATATATCATCTCTTAATTAAAATATTTTTCATACATTGCTCAAATATTAATTTATACCAACTTTATTTTGTAAAATAAGGGCTCACTAATAAATTCAAATATAATCCTCTTTTACTATCTAATACTGAGCAATACCCTCTACTTTATTATTATTAGAAAACTAAAACTTTAGTAAAAATAATTATTATTTTCACAAAATAAACTATTAATTAATTAATATTTGCAACAAATCATTATTAAAAAAAACTAAGAAGCTCAAAATTTTCAATAATAAAATTAAAGCTTTTTCCTAGCCTAAATATAGTCATTCTAAAATCTCATAAATACACCCAAATAAAATATGATCTTATCTAAATTTTATAAAACTGAAGCATTAACTTGCTTGCCAATGTTAAATATGCAAAAGGTAAATAATTCTAATCCAAAAAAGGAAACCAAATACAAATCCCAGATCAAATAAAAACTATGCACCTAATACATCTCACAAAACATAGACACTTGGTACTCCACACAGGAAGGTTTGAAACATCAAAATCATATCACTTAATACAAGCTTACACAGAGGGTTCCTTCTAATATTAATGACTTTACTTCGTACTATTATTTTAAACATATAGATTATAATATAAGGTCTATTTTAAAGAAAATGAAAAGTTTACTTTGTCTATCAACTAGGGTACTTGGATAAAAACAAACTAGTACAACTAAAAAAAAGCTTACTTTAGCAAAAAAAATATTTCATGCACTTAAAATTAATTAAAGCTTATTAAAAATGAATGTAAAAAGTCCAAAATATTAAACCAGTTAGAACAAAATGCCTATGGATTTTTTCCAAACCACACAATAATATCCTAAAGACATTATGACACTCATAAAATGTTAAGATACTAAACTCTGACAGGTTTACCAATCCAACATTCCAACATAGTAGTTTCCCAAATTCTAAAAGAATGAAAAACATAAGCATGACATGGATAAACCTAAATGTGACTCCTTAGACTAGATCGAGATCCACTCTCCAAACAATAAAAAACACAATTGCAAAACTCTACAAGTTTGATCATTAAAAAATGGTAAAATGAATCATAACACTCCATCACTCTAGTTCTCAAAAGCAAAAAACAACTTAACCAAGAATGTAACACTATGTACGCAAAATTCAATCCAAGCACATAAATCAACATACAAAGCATTTATCAACTCAAAAAGAACCAAGATGCAAATACCTTTACAACAACAATATATAGGTATCACTTTCCTTCTGCACAATCCTTCCTTATTGCCAATATTTGTCCCCCCTTCGTAATCCCAAAACTTGGTAAACAAGGATTCAAATAATATCCAGAGAAAGAAAAATCTCAAACAACTGAGAGGGGGTTTTCTTGGTTCCTTCCATTCAACTTTCCACCCCATATCTTCTGCCAAAACACTCAATTTTGTGACAAGAAAGTAACATTTGTAATTAAAATATTTCCTTTTATTCTAATATTTCCCACTTACTTTAATAGATAAATTCCGATAGAATGAACCAGACACCAACATGGATGATTTCCAATTTGATATATGAAATCCACATAATGACCCAAGCTCTGGAAATTATCCAATTCAAACATGTATTTAGGGAAGGCAATATATCCTCAGACTCTTTGGTCAATCTGGACCTTTCACAAGATAATATCTCTATTTGGTGTAATGATTTCCCATAGGGATTAATCCAATAAGACAATCATCTTCAAAGAATATAAGATACCCATATCAGCTTTTGATAGGTGGTACAAGCTGAGTGGAGCTGAGTGGCTTTTAAATTTTAAGAGTCATAAATTTTTAAATTTAAATGGAATATTGTTTAGAGCTCCTACCTAGGGTGGTTTTAAAATGTGGACATACTTTGAAGATCCCAATTATGGTCATGAAGGAATGGATCTAGATCAGGATCTAGTTGGAGTTTAGGCCCAAATCCCAAAGTTTTACTGCATAAATACGCTTGCCATAGAGGAAAATCTAAGGCCGAGGTGGGATCCCTAGATTCAAAAACCCCTGGTCATTAGTAAAAATCAACTTTTTTATAAAAAACATTATAAAAATCTATATCACGCCAAGCTGATGAATTGGAGCGATGGGGTGGTTCTTGGGGCACAAAGGGAGTGGAGTTACAAAGTTAGCTCATGTGAGAGATGGTTTTTCAACACTCATTACACGAAGTGGCATCAGGAGGTTAACTTAAGGTTTGTCAAGGTGGGTAGGTGCTACACCACATGGCCATCCAGATGGAAGTACAAAATTTGTTCGATCCAAACTTGGTGTACTGTGATTGGCTTTTTCAAGGGTCTATCTTCCATGTCAAAGGTGAAAATCTAATTTTGGTGGCATGACATGAACAAATTATAGTCCCAAGGTGGAAACCATCTAATTTTATTAAGAATTCACGTCACCGATGTATGAATATCATCATCCTTCTTTTTAGATCAAAATATAGAGACTTCAGAACAATCTTGTTAGATATTTCAAGCATTTTATGGAGTCTAGAAAAGGCAAGAAAGGGTCAATTTCTATAGTGTGACCCCTAGAGTGTGAGGTGGAGTTTTGGAGATGAAAATTGGGTTGGGTCGTCATTGATTTTTTATGTACCTCCCCTAAGAGTCGTGTTTCATCATGAGGTCCCAAGGCTTGTGGAAACTAGGAATGTCTATTCTTTTAATTCCTATCAGAATACAGTGTTTTCTATATTCAACTCAGTAATTGCTTTGGGAAGAAGAATGAGTAGTGTAAAAGTGACTATCAGTGGAAGAATGGCCAATATAATTTTAGAATCGAGTTCTCTGGAAGTGGATGAAGACATAAGAAATATTTTGAAGAAGGATAATATCCTACAATGCTTACTAAAATTTTGGGGATACCATAGAGATATGGTAAAGCATTCGGTGTATTCCTAGCATAATAGAGTGCTTAGAATTGGGTTTTTATATTTTGATATTACCATCCCATTGATTATTGAAGTGATGGGATTGGTGGTCGATGGATTTTTTCATAAAAAAGAGAAACATTATCTTGCAAAGGAAACCCAATTTTTTCTTGGTGAGGAGGAGCTGGTTAGAATACAAAATGGTTTCAAATGGTTATCACTAAGAATGTCTTAGGACACAGTAGCATTGGTTATCATGCAATACTTTACTTTGTATGAAATTCAATAGATCCTAAGGAGTTATAATTTTATGTTCCTCAACCATCTATGTCACAATTTCCAGATGAACATACCTTCATTTCTATTTCAGTCCTTGACGAGGTCAATAAGTGAAATTAAGAAAGGGATTGCCCTTGACCCTATCCACAAAGTGCTAGTCAAATTGTTGTTCAATTTTGTGGTAAAATCTAGAGGGTTGGATGGTGAGGAGATCCTGAATTCTCTTAATAAGGTATCAAATCCTATTGTGTATTATTCGGATTCCATGAACTCGAAATGATCTGACTCTTTTAGCAAATATTTGGCTAACACCACTCCTATTGTAGGGTCTACAACTAGGATGGTGAATTCACCTCCATAAGGGGTAGGTGGCAGTGATGAAAAAAAACTAGATGATACAAACACTTGGATGCAAAATTGGCCAACACTAGAAAGGTCCCTCTATGCATGGAAGATTCAAACTCCAAAGAATTTACTCTCCATACCAAGAAGTCCAAGCTTGTCCTAGGATCGATGTAGAAAAAGAAAAATAAGAACCTAGGATCCATAATAAAAGGATAGATCCTAATTTGTTCAAAAGTATGCTCATGAAGTTACAAAGGTCCCTAATCAATTCAATGCATATGAATATAGCCTATGCAGAACAAATATTGGTCTTTATGGGTTAGAAATAGTGGGAACTGAAGGAGGAAGAGTTAGACAAAGTTGTTGGTCCCAGTGGAACCAAAAACTACGTTTTTGTGGGTCTTGATTTTCTTTGGGATTTGATCTTCCCTATGTGGGATGTTGTTTTTTGGGTTTTGATTTTCCCTATGTGGGTTGGCATTGCCAGGTGGTTTCTCAATTTGGCTATTTTAGGTTAGGTCCTTTTTGCTTATATTTTTTGGTTAAGAGCTAGCCTTTCTTAAGTTCCTGGTTTCTCTATCAGTGGCCTACATACCCCTTTTTCCTCTCGACATGTTTGTTGGATCATTTTTGTAAAAGGTTTTGGGTTCCTTTCAAAACTCCTTCTTCCACCAAATCAAAAAATATATATTTCCCATTTTTTCATTTCCACTTTTCAGCCTTACTAATATTAGTTAATCTCCCTTTACAAAGATTCACGTATAAAATTTAATGTTAGCCTACTAATATTCATAAGGTAAAATGTTAAAATTAAATCATTCCATTATAACATTATTACTTTCTAATGCAAATTTAACATTAGTGCATTATATTTAAATTAATTAGTCAACTAATTAATTTAATTAATACCAAATGTTAATATTAGTTATTAACATTGATATCAATATTTTAAGTATTAATAAAACATACTATTATTAATACTTTGTTTGATAATTCCTAACCAAACAATTTCCATGCGTTAAAACACATTCATAAATGTATTCCAATGCTAAACTACATATCTAATATGCAAATCAATAATATGCACAAACAATGTTTTCCTTAAGCATGAGGCTTTACAGTAATTGCATCGTTATCACCCACCTACTAAGGATGGCTCCTTTTCTTAAATAGAAACCTCCTTGCCTGAAGATACATTTTTAATTAAACATATTTAAATGCATATATATGAGTGTTTTCTTTTACCCTTAAGTTGTCGATGATAATTCATCCATCATTTACCTTTTTCTCTCAACTCTGGTGGTTTTCCCGTATCAATCCACCCATGAGAGTACCTAATCTTGCAACCACAAAATTTATCAACAATACCATATTCTAGTATAGCCCAACTTTAGAAAGCATAAAGTGCAACTATCAACACATTTTGATAAAACAAAATAAGACTATGCATTTGATATCCATATATCAATACATAAATCAAGCATCAAGGAAAAGTATTGCCAAGGTGGGCCATTACATACTTCCCCGAAGACTAAACGCAGTCCCTTGTGTTTCCTAAAAATAAAGCATATATTTTATTCAAACAAAAATAGGAATTGATTCCTCATTTCCCCAACATCTTTCTAATTTGCACAATTTTTAGAACAATGGTCCCACGAGACCTTACATTGATCTAGGGTTTATTTTATCAAGTTCTTAAAAAAAAACCTAGAATCCTTATTTGTCATACCTCAATTGTTGAGTGATTTGCTATCTATAATTTTGATACATTCCAAACATGAGAGGATCAACAATATAATTCCTAAGCAAGTATATGTGACAGGTTTCATAGATCTTTGACAAGTTGGGCAATAAGGTGAGCCTATAGGCTACTAGACTAATCTTATCAATGATTTCAAAAGGCTCAAAAAAATGAGGATCCAACCTAGTTCACTTGATGGCACTTTTCATGGGTGCCATCCTCAAGAAGAATTTATCTCCCATAGATAATTCTCTTAGTGATATTTTTAAATCAACATAACTCTTCTAGTGATCATTTGCTTCCTTGAGCCTCTACCGGATAACCCTGAGCTACTCCTCTATATCTCGGATAGTATTAAATTTTATCACAACTTGATCTTTAAAATTATCCCAAGATAGAGGTGTTTTGCACCTTATTTTTTTTCTTTCTTTTTAAAAATAAAAATATTTTGGCCAAAGTATGAAGAAATTAGAGCTAGAGAGTAAATTCTAGATTCTTTCCTATGCCATGTCCTATCCAAGGGGGTAGGAATAATTCAAAATACTAGGTCACAATCAACAAAGATCCAAGTGATGAAAAGGATACATCTACCTTAGATCTACATTCAAAATTATAGATTACACAATAGGTACAACAGAAAGTGTAGTGCATCTCACAAGTTTCTTGGCCATGGTCAATTAAAGTCAAAATGCTCCTATGAGAAAAACACATGCGACCAAAGACCTACACCATATAAAAATTTAAAAGTGAAGGTTACTAAGGCAATGGAAATCATGGCCAAACGCATAACCCCACACCACATCCTACCTTCTCATGAAAGCTTCACAATTTCTCCCACCCATTCTAAAATTTGAGGCATGACTTATTTACAATTCACCTACAACATTTATTTTGGTTAGTGGTATAAGAAGCTATAAAAACTAGCACCATCAATGGTTTTGTTTTGTAAATATCAGTGGCAAAGAGCCTATAGAGGTAGTTGTTAATAATCTCAAGAAACTCAAGGGAAATCGATTGCAGACACTTGATAAAGCCACAATGTCTTATTCATCTTATGAAGAGGCATCCAAATAAAAAAGGGTGAATCAAAACATTACCTAGATTCAACGAAAGCAGTGGATGATACAATTATGACTTGGAAGACTAGAAACAAGCTAAGGAGGAATATTTATAACAGAGTTCTAGGAGGTTTTACCACCCCAAGGAGTGCTACCTGTGTGGCATTTTCTCTCCTTTTTTATATTTATGACTATGTACACCCATGTCTTGAGCTTATTTTTGCAATTGTGAAGTTCTATGATCCTAAGAATAGAGCTATCAAAATTGTTTATGGTAGAATTATTTTTAGAATAACATTAGATTATTGTCACCGGTTGTTTGTAATGGGTAGGGCTCCACATGTCAAACCTATACCTTTTAACCTAGAACAACAAACAACATACTATTCTTGAGACAGACACCCCAATAATGGGTAGTTCTTTACAGAATGGTTAAACAAACAATTCAAAATTTTGAGCATTAAAAGTCATCTACCAAAACCCCCAATTGCTACTAAGCACTTTGTAGACCCTAAATTATAATTATTGTTGGTAGCATTGGCCAACTTGGAATATAGATATTAATGTATACAATTAGCAAATAGCCACAACCTATTATATTTTTAATATCAAAATGTATGATATGTCCATGGTTGATAGTAATACTAGGGTTATCTACTTCAATTGGCCTAATTTTCTCACCAAAAAAATGCATGAACAATTAGTGGTTATGAAGAAATATTCTCAACTAGCTTTGTTTAGACATTGTTCAAACCTAGCATGGATGTTTTTCATAGCTATGAGGGAAGATATGCCATGGATAGAAGTTATAGATAAATATGAATATGGTAATCCTATACCGATTTACACTTGGACAATGGTGCTAAGACAAGAAGAGTCTTGCTACAATTTCAACAAAGAATTCCTAGGTCCTACACCGAGAGTCATGTATGGTCAATACCCTAGAATCCCATCTCTGTATAAAGAACTGTTTAGAAATCCTCAAGCCAAAGAGGGTGACTGGTACATATTGACGGAAGGAACAATAATAATGCTATATGGTTTTATGGGAAAACCCTTTGTACTACCTCATTATGTAACCAACAGAGTCTTGTCTCTGGAATAATGTAGGTAGATTAACTTCATCAATTCATATGTTAGTTCGGGATACAAAAATAAATGTATAGTTTGTTACCCTTGCATTGTAGGAGATATCACCTTGACAGGAAAAGGGCAACATGAAAAAATTGCTAGAGCATTGATTAGGTTAGGGCTTGTTCAACTCCCTCAAATGTGGAGATATGATCCAGATGATAAATTCTTGGAAAATTTCAAGGCCCTCAATGCAAGTAAAGCCCCTAATTTTTATAATACCAAGAGGGCACACATTGAGAAGGATAAAAACAACAAAGAATATGCTCCCTTGGAATGGGAGTTGCACAAAATGGAACCTCTACCCCCATGGAGATATTTCTATGAGAAACTAGTTGATTATGACCCCACAAATAATAAAGCACATCAATTGATGGAGAAAAATTTAGGAGATGCAAGACAAATATAAGTGGGATGAGGGGAAGATTTTGAACTGGTGGATAATGAGAGTAGAGACAAATACTATAAATTCGAAATATGGCCATTAGTTTGACACATACTTTTTGGAAAATATGATGAACACCATGAAACGTGGAAGGCCAAGAATGGAAAAATCCTAGCATTAAGTTTTAAGAAGGCTGAAAGTAAGGAGGAGTCATAGAAGCCCAAGGCCAAGGAAAAAATGTCAGAGGCAAAGAAATAGAAAGAAACCAAGGTTTCTCTTCCCATTCAATATATAGAAAAAGGGTAGCATCATGACTTCCCCAGCCCTAGAAATTGAAAAGGCAATGATTATGGTAGCCTTTGGCTTCTCTAAGCATTGGATAAAGTGGGTCATGAGTTGCTTCTCTGCTCTAACATAATATTAATCAATGGTATTCCCTTGCAACAATTTTGATCCACTAGAGGCCTTCATCAAGGATATCCTTGTTCCTTTTATTTTTTTCTCATGTTGGCTTATAGCTTGGGTAGACTTATCTTGGTGAGAAGACATTAGGGTTTGCTCATAGGTATCAAGGTGGATGGGAAGGTTTAGAATCACCTATAGTTTATGGATGACACAAAATTTATGTGAATGGACAACCTTAGGGAAGCAAGAATGATCAGAGATACTCTTAATATTTATCTTATGTCCACAAATCAAGTCATCAATAATAAGAAATTAAAAGTCATCTTCTTCAAACTTTGATCGAAGGCTTCATGATAAAATTCTAGAGATCTTAGGATTCATGAGGACTTATCTCCTAATGTTCTATTTTGGGTCCCTCTAAGATTTTAAAAAGTTAAAGATAGTTTCTTGGACGAATATTTTGGACCATATAAAAGAAAAATTAACCATTTGTCTTATCATGGTTAAGCTTTGGAGGTAGAATAACATTTTTATAGTTAGTCATTCATGCCATGCCAATCTACAAATTTTATATCATTTATGCCCCACATACCATATGGAAAGAGTTATAGAGAGGAAATGGGTGTTAGTAGGCTGGAGTAAAGTAATCTAGACCTAGGAAAAGAGAGGCTTGTGCTTGAGGAGATTGAAGTTAAATAATAAATATTTAACTGGAGAGTTATATTAGAGGTAGATCTCCTAGCCAACTTATTTATTTGAAAAATATTTAACTAGTAAATATTTAAGACAAGTGAACCTGAATGAGGTGATTCATTTCTCTTATTGTAATAGGTCCCTAGTGTGGTAGGCATTAAAACTAGGATCTTAGGTAATGAAAGATGGATTATTTTAGAAAGTTGTAATAGGGGAGAAGGCATGATTTTGGATAGATTCCTAGGATCAATACCCACCTATCATTGTTGAAATCCTAGAGCTGTATCCAGTAAAAATAACCATGGAAAGTAAGGGCTGGATCAATATTGAAAGGTATTTCAACACTAGTCAATTAGGGTATTATACATTTAATTAGTTTAAGAATCTATATGAGTGGTCAATTGTATTCCCTCTAGAATTGAGACCCATCATGACTAAAATCCAAGCAAAAATATTTCTCATATGTATGGATGAGGAGGATGAAATAGGTTGGGGGTATAGTATCCTTGGATCATACATGGTAAAGGATAAATATCAAAATATCCTTCCATAACCTCCTGCTCACACATATTAGATTGAGGCTTCAAGAAATATTTGGCAATACAAGGGTTGGCCAAAAGTAAACTTTTTTGACTAGCAATACATGCATAATGGAATTCTTACCTTTGATAATTTGATATGTAAGGGAATAATTGGCCCATCCTAGTGTTTTTTTTGCTATAAAAGTTAGGAAACATCTAATCACCTAATGTTTGAGTGTTTTTTCATGCACTAGATCTAGGAGAGATGATTTTTAGCTAATAAAATATGAGCCAATAGTGGTTTCAATTGGATTAATATATGGTAAATATGGAAGAGGGGTAGATTTAAATATAAATATATTTGTATAGGGTGGAAGATTGTATTAAAATATATTTGGTGGTAATTATGGCTAGACAAAAATGGTAAAAAGTTTAGAGAAACCTTTCATCCTTGGATGGAATTTGGTAGTTCATTTGGAGCAAAGTGATAGAAACTATGGAAGTGTGCGAAAGAGGAAACATGCTAATATAGGGATGACAGAGAAGGAAGCTAAATTGAAGGAGATTTTGCATAACACTCCATTGACTAGAGGGTTGCATACTTTCTCTCTTTAAGTACTAGTCTCATGTCATTCCTCGTAGCATAGCAGGAAACAATTTCAACCATTCATCGGTTTGTGTCACTCCATTTTGTTTCCATATTGTGATGCAAGTACCATATCTCTTGCTAGATATTATTTTCCCTCTCCAATAAAGGGTGGGCATTTCTGCTTGCTTGTTCTATTTGCAATGTTTGTCAATAGTTCCAATTTGACCTCTTTATCACATGACATTGGTTCTTCTAGGATCTTTCCCCACTCTCTTTTTATTGTTGATGGCTTGACTTGTTGCTCTTGCCATGGTGTTTCTATTCCAAATAGTCTTTGTCTCAGATCTCCTGTGTCTATGCTTTATGACCTTTGTGAATAAATTATACATGGCTCTAGTCTTCCTTCCCAAGTACCAACATATGGTTGCTTTTGTTCTAGACTCCCATATTCTGCACCCGTTGGTAAACTTCTCTTCACTGGCTTAGGTGTTACCATATGTTTCTCTATGCACTTACTATGTTAGTGTCTTTAGTTATATGAATATTCTCCTTGACTATTTGGTGTTGCTCCTCTTGCACCTCATTTTCCATTTTTAGAAACAATGTTTGTCACCTTTCCCTTTTGGCTCTCAAACTTTCCTCATCTATATTATTCCACACTCTTTCCACTTTTGGTTGTGTAAATTCATCTCCAATTTGTACTCCTTGGTTAGCTAGTCTTGCGCTTCTCCTCATAGGTTTCTTTGCAATTCATACTTGATTCCTTCGTCATCGTCCTTGCAACCTTGAATCTATCATTCACCTCCTTATTTGTCATGCTTGCTACTTCCTATCGACCTGAACTTGTTTATGCAACTGCACCAAATATATCACAAGAATTATAATTCCCAAGGGTGAAGGAATGACAACTTTTGGATCAAGGTAGTGCAAGACTCGAAAGAAGGTTTCATACCATATGGTATCATGTTCATGATTGCAACTTCACATTGTTGTAAATCAAACTTTAGACTACAATTCCTAGATGGTAAGGTTGATTATGGTCATCCTTAGACGATATTCAATCTGATGGCAACTCTCATGTCGACCTATTCTCAAATGACACTCAGTCTAACAGTAACCTAGCTAATGACTTTTATCATGATGGCATGATGGCACCTTGATGGCATGATGATATGATAGTCATCTCCATGTTAGTAGTCCTTCTAATGACATCAATCTCCTATGATGATGTCACTCTTTGATGGTGTTGGCTCCCACTGACGACATTATACTCTTCTATTGGTGCCAGTCCCCAATGTTGGTATCAGCTCTATATTCCTAACAGTGTCTGCAACCTAGATTTGGATGCACTTAGGTGATGTTTGTGATCTTGTCAATATCCAAGCCTATCAACTTGCAATAATGGCAACCATTGTGCGATATCCTAACATTCTACTATCATCACACATTGGCACAATTGAGAACAAAGTAGGTATACTTGTATTATCAAAATTGCATGACATAAATAATTCATAGTCTATGACTGCATTCAGATTTACTAATCAACCTTATGATGTTACAACCTGCACTCTCTATATCTCATAGCTTGGATGTCATGGCTCCCAAATGAGATGAAGGGGGCCTATTTTAAGCGTTGTCTTGGTGGTTGCCATAACTGATTCCAGGACATCGTTACAAAAACTACTTCAAACTTCCTATCCTAATTACCTTTAGCAAACCTTAGTAAACCTTATAATTAATCCAATTATTAAGGTTTATCAAATTATGGCTGCATTATATGTCATTTAAACACATTTCATTTTGGCTACATTCCATTACATTTGACTGCATTTCATTTCATTACAATTTAGTGATTTAGTGTTTGCTACTTAGACATTTTCACAAACACTTTCATTTTTGCTTCTTGGAACTATTGTCTACAATTCTCACATCCTCTTGGGCCCACTCTACTACTATCTTAATGTCATTGTAAACCATGTACTACCACTACCTTAGCTATGCTACACAACCCATACTAAACAGTAGTCTTGTAGAGTCAAAAACCTGCATCTTCCCAAATAATTCATCCACCTAATCACTAGTTTTATTTCCTTCTTCCTCGAACCATCCAAAACTAGGAACTTCAATAATGAAATGCTTCCTTGGTACTTGGAATGTCTCTTCCTCTTATTTTTCCTTGTTTAATTATTCTCTATTTTCATGCAGTTTATCAGGTTGTACTACAGTTTGTTCTTCTAACTATGGTGAACTTTCTTCACTAGTTGATCATTGGTTGCTACCACCTCTCCTAGAAAAATTTATTTTCTTATTTTTCTAAGATTTTGGTGCAATTTCAACCTCCTTACCCCTTTATGTATATTCAAATCCTATTTCTCTTGGCATAACTTTATCCTTTAACAAGACTTGGGTTGCCATCGAGAGCTCGAACTGCTCTATATTTGGCGTAGTTGGTGATGCACAAAAATGCACTTGTTACATCTAGTCAGCAAGTCTTGAAAGTTCTTCCTCCACATTTCCTATTACTGTTTGTTCTTATTGAACCTCTTCCACTGGTTGTGCCATCACTTCTTCCCACTACTACATAGTCTCAACCAAGGGTTTTCATTCTTGAGACATCAATATTTCCTATTCATGTTGTCTTCTTGTTCTCACAGGACTTATTTGCAACCCTTTTTCCTCCCTTCTTTCTTCTTTTTGTTTCTCCTAAAGCAACTCTTATCTTTATTCTACCAAAGTTACTTCCCCAATTTCTTGCTGCAACTTAGCTTCTAATATCCTCTACCTCTTTTTTTAAGGTGTTATACCTTGCTTCGATGCATCACTATTTTCCAATGGGACCAAATCCATTTTTTTTAGGGTTTTCTTAGTCCTTACTTTAATTGGAGTAGAATTTACTATTATCACTACTTTAACCCATATTAATACTATGGATCCATCATCTAACAACTTCCTTGGAGACATCAACCCTAGAAAATCCATTTTGGCAAAAGATATTTTATTTTGCATAATTCCAATAGCGTGGAATGCCATCAAAAAAAATTTGGTCTCCCGCCTCAGAAAATTCCTAAGATGGTATGACAAGTACCATAGTAGTGAAAAATCTTTGATTCCTTTATTTTTTGATGATTTTATCATTTGTCGAGCCAAATTTCCAAGAATCGTCAATTCAATGAATTTTTGCCAATTTTTTTGGAAAAATCAGTTGCATGGGCATGCGTAGAGGCTACGACCGAGTGAGTTAAAAAATGATTTTTTTTATGGCTTTCATTTAACCTCTTGTAACTGACAAAAGGAGTTAGCCTACCTACTACCACCCCAACCCAAAGATTCTAAGGCATCCTAAGAGTGAGTGGCTTATGGTTTGAAGGAATCTGACAGCCAACAAAAACAGCCCAAATGATTTATTTGAGGTAAAAAAAACTTTTAAAAACTTTTTTTCCTCCAAGTTGAAACAAGGTTTAGATTAGGGTTGTTTGCAAATGTTTTTGTCAATGTTTGAAGTTTAAACCCTAAACCCTAGTCTAGGATTTTGGATTTTTTTCCTTCTTTTAAGTAAATACTAAATACTACTACCTGATGTATGCAAACCTATTTTTTAGTTGTCAATATTCAAGTTAAAATTTAAACCCTAAAAACTAGTCTAGATTTTTGACTTTAGTTTTTTTTTCCCCTTACTTTAAGTAAATATTGCTTAATGTTGCTTGATAACTATGTATGCAACCCCATTTTTCAACTGTCAATGTTTTAACTTTGAAGTCTAAACCTTGAACCCTAGTCTAGGGTTTCAAGTTTAGGGTTTTTTTATTTTATTCTCTCCTCTTTTATAGTAAATATTGATTCTTGATAACTATGTATGCAAGCCCATTTTTCAGTTGTCAATGTTTCAATTTTCAAGTTTAAACACTAAACCCTAAAACTTAGTCTAGGTTTTTGGGTTTATGATTTTTTTTTCTCCCTTTAAATAAATATTGCTCAATGTTTCCTGATAACTATGTATGTAAGCCCATTTTTTAACTGTTAATGTTTCAATTTTAAACCCTAAACCCTAGTCTAGGATTTAGATATTTTTTTTAAAGTAATTTTTTGTAACTTTGTTGTTACTTGTTTCCATGTGTAGGCATAGAAAAAATGAAAGCAAAATATCCAGCATGGGCATATGGAACGCAAGGGGAAAAGAAATGGGAAGCTATATGTAATTTTTGTGGTGAATTTTTTAGTGGAGTATTATATATTTTCTAGAGCAAGATTCATACCATGCACCAATAATTTTGAAGATACATGAATTTGAACCTCTAAAAAATGTGTCGTTCAAATTTAATCCTTAGTTGATGGAACATTATAAGTTTCAAAAAAAAGTTTAAAAAATGGTGGAGTGAGATTAAATTTGAAAGAATGGTAATACTCATATTCTATAACAAAATTAAATATATCAATAATAAAATTAAAGGATGAAAGAGAAGCATAATGAAAGTTGAAGCTGAAAAGAATAAAGGAATATGTGATAGATTGGAAGAATTAAACCAACTAGAAAAAAATAGAAAAAATACAAACTTGAGTAGATATGAGGAAGCTAAGTTGATTGCACAAATATAAAGGATTGAGAAGGAGTGTAGACACAAAAAAATTTCTTAAACAATATTTTACAAAATCATTTAACAAAAAAAAACAAAACATTTGCAAAAATAATTCAAAACCCTAAAATTCAACATGATGCTATTCAAAACCCTAAAATAGGGTAAGTCTTACCCCATATAATGTGTTCCCCCTCACACCCCCTTGTGCACTTTTCAAGACACCTACTTGCTCCCTTTTTCAAAAGACACCAACCTTCCTTAAAAGGCATTAAAGGCAAAATGTCAAAAAAGGGGATTTCCCTTTTCCCCAAGTCTTACATGGATATGTCACACCTATGGTCACTTAATATTTTTAGGTAGGAAAGTATTACAAGGCACTTGCATAATAAATTAGGGTCTTCTCTCTCCTCTACCTCACCACCCCCCTCTCTTGCCCAAGAATTCTTAAAAAGTATGGCCTTGCCTATGAATTCAAGGAGGATGAAAATAGTAATGTTATTCTACCAAAATGTTGTCTAAAGTGTCCATGGACTTTTTAGGCATGTGAGCTTCCTCCCATACATCTCCCTTGTAGGTTATAGGTGGTTTGCAGAGTAGAACAAACACCTACGATGTCCAAATCAGCATCAAATTGCTCTAGAGGTTTTTATGGATAACAAAGAGATAAATTCAAGTAGCATAACCCAAAATACATCCCAAGGTGCATGCACACCCAGAAAATGCACCTTGAGGTATGTTTTCTAATTTTAGGCCATAAAACTAGCCTAACATGTAATATATCACTATTTCATTAGTTATAGGTAATTTTATTTCTTTTGTCATGCATTTTATTTAGATTTTATCCATATGTATATGTTGATATAAGTCCTAATTGAGACAGGCCTCCAAACGTTCTAATATATTTTGTAGGGTTACATAGAATTGCATATTAGTGTAGCTCATAGTGGAATGCTCCATAATGTCATTCCAACATTGAGGAATCAAAAGAAAACCCTTGGTGTGCTATAAAGAAGATCAATGGCTAGGGCCTCTCTTTATGAGTCCCTCTTTCATAGCCCTCTGGAGCATATTGTAAAAGGATACCATTTCCTTATTGTAACACTTTAAAAAACTATCAATATAATTCAGCGTGTTTTCTTTTATTTCATTTTTACAATCATGGTGTATTTTATTTGTGCTATTTTGATAGATAATAATGTTTTTATTATATTGCTCTCATTGCAGGTCTTATAAAACAAGAAAGGAGTCTCCAAAAGCCTTGAAACACACCTCAAGCCCAACATCAACAACTTTGTGATTTATTTTGTTGCCTTTTATGATTGTTTTTTTTCATATATTAGATGTCAATATCAATATTTTGCATTAACCATAGACTTTATCTTAGTTTAGAAAAAAAATTGATATTTTCTAACCAAAATCACAAGTACATACTGGCAAAACAGCTGGATTCTATCTTTCAAACCTGCTATAATATCAAAAAAAAATTAGAGGTATGGTGATTTGATTCCTTTACAAAGGATGATGTTTGTTTGAAGAAAATATTTTGATTTCATAGAGTTGGAGATATAAGGATTAAGTTTATGTGCATTGTTGGAAATATATGTGCTAGGGTTTGAGAACAAATTTGTGCATTATTTTTGAAACATATGTGCTAGGGTATGAGAACAAAGATGTGCATTAGTATTGAATTAAATTGGGAATATAAGTGCAAGGGTTTGAAAGAAAATTTGTGCATTATTGTGATTAATGTTGAAAAGAAATTTGCGAGGATTATAGATCGGACTTGAAAGTAAATTTATGCATGATTCATGTTGATAAGCACAGAAAATTTATGTATTTGATATTGATTTTAAAATGAATGGTTAGTGGATTGAAATTGAAAATATATGAGAATTATGTGTATGCAATATTTGTGCAATGTTATGAGCAGATTTGAGCAGGTGCTATGAGAATATTTGAGCAATTATTACAAGAATATTTGAGCAGGTGTTATGTGCATATTTGAGCAAGTGTTATGAGCATATCTGAGCAGGTTTTGGTGAGTAGATTTGAGAAAAGTTGATAGCAAGTCTTGGAATAAACTAGAGCAAAGGGTATTGGTGTCTCCTATGGATAAAGGTCCATGAACTAGAGCAAAGGAGATTGGTGTCTCCTGTGGATAGAGGTTTACAAACTTGAGAATAGGGGATTGGTGTCTCCTTTGAGTTGGTACCCATAAGAGATTGGTGTCTCCTGTGGATAGAGGTTTACAAACTTGAGAATAGGGGATTGGTGTCTCCTTTGAGTTGGTACCCATAAAAATTATAATAGGGAATTGGTTCCCAAGAGATTTTTTGAGAAAAATTATAAGAAATATTTTCTCCTTGGATGTAGCCCACATTGGGTGAACTACATTAAATTTGTGTCTCTTACGTGTATGATGATTTGTGCATTGTTTCATTATTGTAATTGATAATATTGGATAATACTAATTTGGAAAGAAAAGTAAATATTTTTATCTTATACTATTCATCCCCCTATCAGTATAATCTTATGTTCTTCATATTGACTCAGACGCCTTTTGACTTTTCCTAATTGCCTCTTGCTTGTCTTGACTTGCACCAATAGAATCTACTATAAGGATCTAGATTTCTTCATTGATCTCACTTATTGTGCGAATACTGCCTAATGCTTTGATTCCTTTGCTTTTATCTTCCCTTATGAATGACTCCCTACTCTAGAAGAACCTGACGATGTCCAAGGAGTACGTGGTCAAAGAGATGAGTTGGTTGGAGAGCTTATCTTCGTCAACCTCTTTGTAAGAGAATTCTCTGACATCTCAGATGATTATCTGATAGAAACCTTCTAGACTGAGTAATTTTTGAGCATCAATATTAAGGTGCTTTAGTTGGATAACTATATATTTTTTTGCTTTTTCTAGGTCTCTAACCGATTTGTTCCATCTAGGTCTTTTTGCCTTAAGACTTGCAAATTTTTCATACTCTCCTAGGCAGCTATGAGTCTTCCCATCAATGGTGGTTACTTACATGGATCTAATTTATTTGTACTTGAAATTGCACCTTTCATATACTGGGGATATAGTTGCTATATTCTCATATGTATTTACCCAATAGGTATTTTATTTCTTTATTTATCTCCATTATCTTTCCAAAATTCTTGCAAAAAGTCTCTATCATTTTGTTTCTTTCTCAATTATTTTGACCATATTTTCCTTGAATCTAGTTGTAAGCTTTGGAACTTGTAATGAATCTTTTTCATAAGGCTTTTGTTTCTGAGTTTTATTTATTTCAACTTTTAGCTTCTCATTTTCTAATTGCAATGATTCTAATTTGGATATCCAAGCCATTAATTCCTTCTCAATGGCTAAAGCAATTTGTGCATGAACTTGCACTTCATGTTTTAGTAGTGAGACTGAGTCTCCTCCTATTGTTGCATCACCTATGTTGGGATCTATTTGGAGTGATTGTATCCCATCAATGGGAATGATGATGGTGGCCTTGGAAGTAGGCTATGAACTTGATGGAGGTAAAATATGCACTTCACTTTTACTTCAAATCCTTGTCACTTTGTCTTCCATTATAGATTTTATTTTCTCTTCCTCTTCAGTAATGAATTGTGTAAAGTCTTCCTTTCTTCTATTGCTTGATCCTGTACTTTAGCTATGATTTTGATTTGCTCAAGATTCAGGCTCATAACTTCCACAATAAAATCGATGAAATGTTTTGGTGGGATGGTGATTACCTGAGGTGCCTTCTTATTTAATGTATATTTTCTTACCATACTTAAGTCTGTAGAGTAGTCCCCAACCATTTTTGTGTGAATATGTGCTCTTACCAAGTTTTTGTTGTTCCATATTTCTTCGATGTTGATACCATTTTTTTGCACCCATAGAACATTTTTCTCATATTCATCCTCCATATGCTCCATAGGATTAGATTTCAAAGCGATTTTCTTGTAATGGCCCTCAGGATCATATGGTCTCTAGGTGATTTCTACGAATCGATAGGAGTCCATTGTGGGTAAAGCTTTTAACATTGATGGATATCCTCTATACACATACTACCCTATTTTTCATGGAGTTGTGAGCCAAGGAACCCTGGTCTTTTCTTCCTCCATATTAGTCTAGCTTCTTCTGCCAATTGCCTTACTATTTCTAAGGTAGCCAACGATTTTAGGCAATAAGTGGGTAAGGCTTTCGGTGGCAATTTGCCTTTGTATGTTCTAATAAAATTGAAATGTTCATAAAGAAAGTAATCTCCAGCTTCCATATATTGAATATACTTGACTATACCTAGGCTCATTATGGGTGGTTCTTTCTTGGTGAGCGCATGGTACATTGATGCTAAGAACATCCCACAAAATTTTGAATAAGGGGAAGTTCCATCATAGATGCAAGGTAACCTGTATTGGATAATTTTCCATATTTTTCTTTATGGCATCCTATAATTCCTTGAATTTTTTGTCTATTGTATCACATATTATGTCTTGCTACCTATACATGGGCATCTTCCAAGTCTTTTTGCACTGTATTATCAAATACATCACTTTGATATTGATCTAGTTGAGGTCCTCAACTCCCAACACTACATGAATTATGTCAACGTAATATCTTGCCCATTTGTGGAAGTTATTCTTATAACTTGGAAAATTTGTCAACACTGGTTTGTTGTAGTCAAACAACTTCTCATAGAAGGTGGTACCGATCATGTTTTGTGCTTGCTTTAAAATCACCTTCATGTCATAGCACAGTTTAGCTATTTCTAACCCAAACACCTATTCAAACTTTTCCAGTGTAATCCTAAATGGGCTTGTTTTGCCCATTAACGATGGACCTAGCTCTTAGATCATACGAGATGGCTATCCATGACAATAATTTGGGGGAGAAATGCACTCTTGGGCACAAGATTTTTTCTAGGTTGGTTCTCCATTTGTTGCAAAGGGGAGCTCTCTTATCTTTGTTTTCGTATGCTTGGTTGAAGATGTTCTTCAATAGGTAGTGCGAGCGTCGCCACTCTTTTGTGATGGACTAGAAACAGAACTCAACAATTTCATCCTCACCCCATACTTGTTCTTCGATATTTTTGATATTCAATTTCTTGAATGGAACCTTCTCATCTAATGCTTCAAATATTGTTTTGAGGGTTTCCCTATCGGAGGAGGCCATTGCTCAAATCTCTATTGCTGGTTTTCTTGGCTCGTTAAAATTGTTTGGGAACTCTATAAGAACTATGATTTGCTTGTGACTATGACCATGTATTTAAATTGATTCACGCATGAAGAGTTATTAAAAGTCGATGGAAAGAGGTGAAATCCAACATCACTGGTCTGAATTAGAGGTTGGTGATGAAATCCAACCTTACCAATGTTATTGTGATATGTGCAAGTGTGTGTGGTTCCTTTTATGCTTAAATAAAGTAAAATAATATAACACTCAATGATATTTCACTAAATTCAAAAATAACATTTTACTTTCAGAAATGTCAGATAAAAGGCAACCTACAAAATGCATGTCCTAAATGATAACCTACCCATTAGGTAGGCTACAAGAAAGTAAACCATTCAAATGCATTTATACTTAGTTTCTTTTCAGTTTTTCTTCTCTTTTTGTTGTTTTTGCAACTATGGAAAATTGAAATCTATCTTTCTACCTTTAAAGCAAACAAGGGGAGCAAGAAAAATCAAATTTGAGCAATTTTAGACTATAGAAATGAAAACTGAAGGTTTAGGCACTTACCTTGATAGACTAAGAACTTGTTGTTTCTAGAATTTTGAGCAGAAAAGCCTTTATTTTGTGGTCATCCTAGGGTGGTACAACTGCCATTTTGGGAACCATCCTAGCGTGGGGCGGTTGTGTGGTCATCCCTGGGTGGGATGGTTAGCAGTCCAGGGTCATTTTAGGCCAGAACAACCAGTTCTTGCAACAGTTCAAAGGCAATAAAAGAGGTCAAATCTTAACCAAATCAATAGGAACAGGGTCCCACCATGATCACCAATGAATTATGGAAAAAACGGTGCACCTAACAATGCTAAATAAGATGCATCTATCGCTAATGTGGATTAAACATTACAAAAAGACATCAAAGTAAGCATGATAAGCCAAATAAGTGCAATAAAGGAAGTTTTTCTTTATTATTTGATAGATTCAATCATGGTTACATAAATTTCCCCTTGAGGGCTCTATATTGATACACTCATTACAAAATGGTGCCCAAGGATTAACTCCTTTCAATAACTCGGGTGCACTTCCAATGTTCTTCCTCGTACCCAAAATTGAAGTGGGCGGGCCTACAAAACCGTCACTTATTTCTTTGATATTCTGATCCTATGCTCCTTACTCATGTGTTTTTATACCTGCACCTACACACAAAGAAACTAGATTCATTAGTAACAAGTATGGATTGTGAAGCATGCAAAGCGATATATGCAATAATATACTAGAAAGGGGAAATGTGCAATGTGACTATTGAAAACTATTCCAAATGCTTCCAAATCTTAGAATCCTACATAAAATATTATTTTGGATTGATATAATTGAAAACAATATAGAAATTGCAATCATATTTGTGACCATTTCAGGGTGTGCCGATTAAGCCTACAAAACACTAAAATCATGATATCTCATCCAATAAAGCTCCAAATTACACAAAATTTGAACAGTAAGCATATATTCTACCCTAGAATAGAACTATGTAAAAAAATGTAATACAATTATGCAAAAATTCTTGTTTGTCACAGGGTGGGACAGTTATAAGCCCTACAAGACTACAAAACACAAAACTGGTGATATCGGGTCCTAAACACCTCCAAATAACACCAAATTTGGACATAATATATAAAATCATATTTAGAGAGGACCCATATAAAATTATTAGCATAATTAATCACGTATTCATGTGCATATTTGGGTGAGCCAAGTGAACCTGCAAAATACTAAAAACATGATAACTCATTCAATATAGCTCCAAATTGCATGAAATTTGAACAGTATATTTCTAAACTATCCTAGAATAAGCCTATTTAAAAACATTATGAAAATAATGCTTCAGTATATGACCATCCTTGCTAGGTATGGTGGTGACTGTCATAGATTAGAGGCCATCCTAGGGTGCAACGGCCACTAGATCTGCTAGTTTTCTACCACCAATTCCACTGTGAATTGGTCAAAAAATCTCTCAAGGGTGTTTTCATAAAATTTGGGGGTGAAATTAACTCAATTGGTTTGGTTTTGTAAATAAATTGTGCCTCTTGGATCACTCGAGAAGCTCCTTCGCTAGGTAGATATTTTTAGGGAAAAAGGGCATAAAAGGTTGAGGGAAAATCTTGGTAGCACTTTGTTGTAATGTTACAAAACTCCTCTTTGTAATTTGGGTGGAAAATGGATCCACTTTATGAACAAGAGAGGCATGTGGCCAAATGGACATGCAAGGACATGCAGGGCAAGAGGTGCCACTTGTCCAAAAACTTGGCATGTATTGGAGGGGGAAGGAATATCCCTTTTTGGCCTTCATTTTGCAACATGTCATAAGGATTCTACGTCTTGAGGTTTACATGGTTGAATAGATAGGATAAATGGTAGTTTTTGGGTGCCATTTATCTAAATTTTGACTTTTTGGAAGTCAAATATCATGGTCATCCCACCCAGGGATGGCCGTTGGTGGTCGTCCTTGGGTGGGACGGTCATGAAGTGTGACTGAACCTGGGTGGGATGGCCATGCCTACATTCCCCAAAACTTCCCAAAAGTGGGGCAAAAGCTCCCAAAAGTGGTTAGGACCACTATTGAACCTTTTAGGGTTGCCCAAGGGGGTCACATTGTGTCAATTAGACCTTGTCTTGGCAGTCTAATCGAATTGGCATCATTTTAGTGTCTACAACTCCATATACAATCTAAAATAGAATTTTACTTGTGCTTTGATTCACTAAGTTATTGTATGTAAACTCTAATTGTGCCAAAATAGTATCCCAAAGCTTCACCTTCTTGTCGACCAAGCATCTCAAAAAAATTCCAAGATTTTTATTCATCACCTCAGTTTGTCCATTGTTTGTGGATGATAAGCCAAACTAAATGCCAACTTAGTACCCAATTTCTTCCATAATATCCTCCAAAAATGACCCATAAATTTGCTATTCCTATGTGAAACAATACTCTTTGGCAACCCATGTAATCTCATCACTTTTATAAAGAATAAATTAGCAATGTGAATCACATTTATCTTCTTCTTGCAAGGTATGAAATGTGCCATCTTTAAAAATCTATCATCCACAAAAAAATAGAGTCATTCCTCTTTTGTACCCTTGACAATCCAAGAAACAAATCTATGCTTATATCCTCTCACAATGTCTGTAAAATTTGTAATGGTTGATATAATCCAATATTTTGAATCTTTTCTTTTGCATGTTGGCATACCTGACAACCTTACACAAATTTTCTTACATTTGTATTCATTCCAGGTGAACAGTAATCTTCTTCAAGTTATCTCATGGTTTTTTCCATCTCAAAATATCCTGCAAGTACCCCGCTATATTTTTTTATTATCATATTTTCTATCATTGAACTTTGTGGTATGCATAGTTGATACTCCTATAGGATTATATATACTCGTTAGAAAGCATTTTTTGCAATCGATCTAGTGGAATCAATATTTTTAGATTTTATGAATACCTACTCAGGCTAATGAAGCAATGAAGTTTAGGTGGCCCATATTCTAGATTTTGTACTCTTCAAGATCTTCTACTCCCGTTTTGTGTGCATTGGAGTCCAAAGATTTTTGTTCTTGGGAGGAATTATAGAGATCATATATTAAATATTAATTAAACTTTAGGTTTAATTAGTTAGGTATTAATTAAATAATATTTGTTAGATTTTTGTTGAACCTGATAGATTTCTAAAATTATTTCTAACAAATATTTGTCAAGAATTATCTTTTTCTCATGGTTTTGAGCCAGTTTTTTTTACCCCAACCATGGTTTGTAAATGTCTATAAATATATTTTTGTGATAAATGAAAATCAATCAAGTTCCATGCTTTCTTGGGTCTATATCAATTTGGTATTAGAGCATTTTGATCCATTTGGGTCTATTATATCTCTTGAGCATTTAAATTATGTTGCCTCATTTAAAATGAAAGAAGTATGTTACTTAGCTAAGAGCACCTTATAAATTGTTTTATGTTGAATTTGGCATAGATGACCAAAATCTTCAATGCAAAGATTCTCTCAATTATTTCAGACATAGTCAACACTAACTTAGAATAAAGTCTCACTATTGAGGTTGAAGAATATAATTTTACCTATGATGATATATTTCTTGATGCAACACCTAAAAATATCTTACCATTATATGATACTACTATCAAGAGAGAGAAGAAGCAATTTGTTATCTACTATCGAGCCTTGACTTGATAAACCAAAATCTCAAGGAGTCTACAACATTACTTGTGTTCAATTGAGCCATTATTTTTTCTCCTCTTGGAAAATACTAATTTTATCTACATAGAATCATGGTGATTCACCAGTGGGTTTATACCATGGCATCATCGAACTCCACCTTCAAACACAATGTCCACCGTTGACAATATGAAAGAATCCATCATTTTAGAACCTGTATTCCACCAATAATTTTGGATTATCTTGCAAGGATTTTATGTAATCACCACCCTGGCTATCCCTTGGCCCCACCATTGCTCATTCATAGCCACAACTATCATCTACTATCCTCTTAGGATAACCACCCTCTTAGACCTAAGAGGGTGGTTTATAACCGCCCTCTTAGATCTAAGAGGGCAGTTTATAACCATCCTCTTAGTTCACCCTAATATGATGGTTATAAACCACCCTCTTAGGTCACCCTAAGATGGTGGTTTATAACCACCCTATTAGGTTCTCAACCAAAAATATATATAAATTCCATGGGAAAAGTGAAATGAGCATTTTCTTTTTCTTTTCCCACTGGACAAAGAGCTCAAGCTAGATCATTTGCTCAGACGAAGGTTGGACAGAGAGCTCAAAATAGGGTGTTCACTCAAACAAATATTGGATAGAGAGCTCAAGCTAGGGTGTTCAATCAAACAAAGGTTAAACATAGAGCTTGAACTAGGGAATTCGATTAGATGAAGGCTAGATAGAGAGCTCGAGCTAGATTTGGATAGAGATCTCAAGCTAGGTCTAGAAAAAGAGCTTAAGCTAGGGCTTGACAGAGAGTGCAAGCTTTTAGGTGATATGCACTACTCAGGGTTTGGGGATGCAAGGGAAAATTATGTTCAAAATTTAGGAAAATTTTCTTGTTTGTAGTGATGGTTAAGATATATTTTTAATGATGGATATTTTGGGAAATGGAAATTAGAGTTGTTCTTACATTCTTGGAGAACATCATTTGTGGTAGATATGGTAGGCTAGATGGGTGGTTGTGAGGCACATGAAGGAGGTGGAGCTGATCTAGTTCTCACAAGTGTTGTAGTAGTTCGAATTGAGGTAGGGAGTTTCTGAGGAGCCAGTGCTTTATAGGTAGCACCAGGATGAGACAGGATTACCATACGTTGAGGCATAAAGAGTCATACTTGAGGATGATGAGGAGATCAATCTCCCTGATATTGATGATGCAAGGGCTACTAAGGAGTATGATGCATGGTTCGTTACTCAGCTACCATGGGTATCGAGTCTAGTAGTAGATGCTGGAGAGGGAGATGAGGTCGAGGGAGTCGAGGAGCCTCTTAAGTGTCGAAGGCATCTTTGGACTAGCAGTCAAAGGAGGTATACTAGTAGGGTGGTAGAGTAGGTTTCGAAGGGTGGAGGAGATGGAGGGTAATGGAGGATAGAGAGGATATTCCTTATGGACCTTCGAGTTAGAGCAAAGATGATCGAGTGAGGTTGGAGCAGTTGGTGGTAGAGAGATATGCTATGATAGTGGCTCAAAACGTAGATATAGCTTGATTGCATGGTAGATATGTGATTCAAGAGGTAAATATGGATTGGTTGTAGACAAAGCTAGAGGCATTATCGATAGCAGGTGGAGATAATAAAAGATTGCAAGGCTCTATGTAGATCTTCTAGAGGGGCATCATACATAGAGACATGATGTACATCACCTTTGAGCTCAAGATGGATATATTCAGGCATTGGAGGATCGGTTGATGGATAATGGCATTGGGCTTCTAGAACCACCCTCCTCATCTATTTTTGGGTTAGTTAGGCCTAGTGATTTTAGGTATAGTTCTAGGTCTAGGAATCCTTCAGGATCACAGGGGTCCTCTCATAGGTGTTAGCTAGTTCTTAGATGCACTTTTTGTATATGAGCCTTGGTGCTCCATTATATGTAGCCTTTTACACTCATTGTACATGTGATATTTATACATATATATATACACATGGCTTTTACTTTTGTGTGAATGTTTTTATGTGAATGCTTTATATATATGGATGATTAATGCAAGTGGTAATGTGTTATGTATATGGATGATTAATGCAAATAGTAATGTGTTATGGATTATTAATGCAAGTTATGGAATGCAAATGTTCTAATAATTATTCATAGTTTATAATTTGTTTGGCCAATGTTTTAACATTGTTGTTTAATTAGGGGTACCAAACTATGTGGTGGGCGGGATGAAAATACTCATGAAATGACATGGATGTTGATATGTTAAAATATATGGATGTTGATATGGAATACTAACTATTTTGCAGAGACTCGGACATACTAGTAGCATCAAACAAACTCACTAAAATTACGTAATTCCTATAGGACCAAATGTGTGTGCAATAAATTCATTTACCAAATCAAGATCATGATAATGACTTGAGTTAATCAAGAACCAATGTGTGTGCAAGTGAGTTCATTAACTCATATTGAGTAAATTGGGTGTGACATGTTATGGATGAGACCAAGAAGCTAGCTTGTTTGTATGTGTAGTTAGAGGTCTCTTTAAAAGAGATGTGTTGCCATGCATGAGCATACTCCACTTCCAGTCAAGCGCCTATAGCTCCAGTGGAGACTAGCTCCATAGTGCAATAATTTTGATCTCTCAAGTTTTGGGGATGACTACCTAACCATCTAACTAGAAATGTACTATGATCCTTACAACCCAATGATCAGTGGTGTGTGATGTGTAAAAGATTGAGTTTTTTTAAGGGAATTTTCCTTGCTCTTTATTTTATTTTTAAATTTGTGATAGTGGTGAAAACCACTATTTTTGTGGACTATGTTGCATGATGGGACATGTGAGGGTTACCCTTTTCACTTCGAGGTTCAAACCATGTATGGTGTTGTCCCTCTTTGATATAAGATGTTTTTAATATGTGAAATTGTATTTGGTTCAATAATGGGTTAGGTTGCCATTTGGATGCCTAAGTATGTCAAATGAGTAAAATTCATCTGATGTGAGAGGAAGGCCCTTAATTATGATCACCTTGGAAAGAGGGATATGGAATTTCCACCCTTATTGCATGTCAAAGGTGGTCAAAGAGTAATGGTAGGTAGGCAAGGACATAGACCAAGGACGGTAGAGAAGGTGCGGGACAAAGAGAAAGCATAGGGATAGAGGGAAGAAGGATAGAAGGAGAAGGGTAGTGTGATAAAAAGGAGCACATGAGTGAAGGAGCAGGGAAGGGAGAAGAACACCATGAGCAAAAGGTAATGGACATCCATACAAATTGTGCATGTAAGATAGCTATTGCGGGTGAACCAGGTTGGTTACATCTTAAAATAAGTATGGCTTGTGATTTCCTTCTTGTTGAAATATGTTAATGGCATCATTGAATGGCCTCTATCATTGGTAGAATGGCCTGTGCTTTCCTTTTTGTTTGAAAAATATGAATGGCATCATTGTGTGGTCTCTACCATTGGTAGAATGGCCTGAGTGCATCTCTATTTGAAAGACGTGAATCGCATCATTGTGTGGTCTATTCCATTGGTAGAATGGCCTAAGTGCATCTCTGTTTGAAAGATGTGAATGGTTTCGTTGTGTGGCCTCTACCATTTGTAGAATTGCCTGAGTGCATCCCTATTTGAAATATGTGAATGGCATCATTGTGTGGCCTCTATCATTGGCATAATGACCTGAGTGCATCTTTTTTTGAAATATGTGAATGGTGTCATTATGTGGCCTCTAATATTGGTAGAATGGCCTGAGTGCATCTTTGTTTGAAATATGTGAATGGTGTCATTATGTGGCCTCTATCATTGGTAGAATGGCCTAAGTGTATCTCTATTTGAAATATGTGAATGGCATCATTGTGTGGCCTCTTCTATTGGTAGAATGTCCTGAGTGTATCTCTGTTTGAAATATGTGAATGGCATCATTATGTGTCCTTTGTCATTGGCATTATGGCCTAAGTGTATCTTTTTTTGAAAGACACAGATGGCATCATTGGATGGCCTCAACCATTAGTATTATAGTTATGTCCTCCTCTATGTTCGATGATGTAGATATCGTCGTTGTCTTGCCATCTCCGTTGGTTGTTGGTTTGGGACTATGGATGGTAGCCAGTCGGGTAGCGCCACGAGAAACCCTTCCTTTGCAATCGTAGTTGGGTTTAGAAATTCCCTTGGGTTTTGTTGGCACTAAGGATAACCTGACCACATCACGGTAACTATTGGTGCCGCAAGTGTGTGAGCATCGTCTACTCTTGGGCTAACAAGGTGGAAGCCTTTCGGTTAACCTTTGGTCCACCCTATGTCTTGCCTCGTGATATATGGTGTTGGCCCATCTATTGGACGTTGTTCCATCCCATAGTTCATTAATGATAGTGTAAAAGCTTTATTTAATGTTCATTGTCTAAAATGGTAGATTTTAGGATAATGATAGTGTAAAAGCTTTATTTAATGTTCATTGTCTAAAATGGAATGATGGTTATTTTGTAATTTAAGGGTATGGGACCTTAGGTTATGAAATAAAATGGAATGATGGTTATTTTGTAATTTAAGGGTATGGGATCTTATGTTATGAAATAAAATGGAATGATGGTTATTTTGTAATTTAAGGGTATGGGACCTTAGGTTATGAAATAAAATGGAATGATGGTTATTTTATAATTTAAGGGTATGGGACCTTAGGTTATGAAATAAAATGGAATGATGGTTATTTTGTAATTTAAGGGTATGGGACCTTAGGTTATGAAATAAAATGGAATGATGGTTATTTTGTAATTTAAGGGTATGGGACCTTATGTTATGAAATAAAATGGAATGATGGTTATTTTGTAATTTAAGGGTATGGGACCTTAGGTTATGAAATGAAGAAAAATATTCTTTTTGGAATTGAAGTAGTTGCTTCAAGTATTGAAATGTGTGAACCTAGTCACTTAGCAAGGCCTATCTGCCATACACCTCAAGACAAAATTATTCCTTAGGGGTGGTTTGATGCTGAGAAGGAGAGTTCTCCTTATATAGTATTTTCTCTCTCAAATACACTTTTTTCTTAATTTAATTGCATTTGGATTTCAAGAAACAATATTTTTTATGTTTTTGAATCATCATTCTTCATAATCCATTGTATCATGTGATATACCCTGCATGCATTCAAATAATCCTTTTCATCCCTTTGGCTAACTACCTTATTTTCTAGTTATATACAACTTTTATTTACTTGCTGATTTATTTACACAAAATTATGGTGCGTCTATGTACACCAACATTGCTTGGTCTTTAGCTCTTGCATCAAACTCTGTAGTGACCCAACCAGATAGTGCCAAACTTGCACTTTTATCTTGGGTATATATCTTGGAATTCACAACCTATATCAACTAGGTCCCGATTTTGACTAGGATTGGGAGATCTTTTATTTTCAAATATTAACATGCATAGAATATTGGAAAATAATATAGATAATTTTTTTGGATGAAACAAGTTGAGATTATGAAGGGTAGCTATAAAAATGATGCTAATGGATGACCCAGTATCAATGAGTTTGTCAAAATCTTATTGGTTTCTTGTTGATGTCCTTCAAGTTATTGAGCTTGATAATGATCACTTGAATCCTTGCTTGATTGCATGATAGTTTGAATGACTAAGAGCCTAGAGAAAATTTGAAAAAAAAATAGTGCTTGAATTTTTTTCCTTAGAAGGCCACCCTAAAGGCTAGATTTATAGGCATTTGTAAATCCCTTAGAGGTAAAAGATACATTAAATGGTGATAAGATTGAAGGAAATGAGAACTTGAAAAGGTTCCAAATTCAAAAAGTGGATAGATTTACTTGGGATCCACCACAAAGGCTATGAATCATATTTTGGGAGATTTGGTAGACAACTTGAAGGAGGAAGAAGGTCAAAAATATTAGTTTTGGTACATAGCAATAAAAATCATTATGAGACAATACCATTGTTGATGCTATCATGTTGTCACTATAATACAATGACCATTGGATTCCAAAATTGGTATGAAAAATATCATTGGTAAAATTTTAGAAGAATCGACAAGGTCACAATAGTGTCACTAGTGCTACTGCTCATGCTCTAGCACTGTATCTCTTGGAGCAATAAGTGTTTAAGATTTGGGTACAAGGATGGATTTTATCTAGGTGCTCAAAATTGGGTGTCTATATTAATTATAAGATATCTTTATAACAAGTTCAAGGAACCAATATTTACGTTAGATGATAAAATTATTACAAAATATTCACTTATACAAGGTGTACAAAGTCCCATAGGGCATATATAAAAATTATAATACAATATCAATCATGCCATCAAGTGATAACTAATCACCAAATATTACAACTTCCCCCCAACTTAATGGGGGACACAAAGAGACACCCTTACCAGTCATCCCCTTTAAGTGACACTTTTCTAAAGAAAACACTCTAACATGCACATAAATGACACCTAGGGTATGATCTTGGTTAGAATGACTATTGTCTACTTTTTTGATGCAATAAAAATAGGATAAAAAATCCCATATACATGAATCCATCTTACATAGTGCATCTAAATCTCAATGTGCTTGACTTGCTAATGGAACACTAGATTGCAAAAAGGCTAAATGGTGATCTAATTATCAGTGAAGAGTGATTGGATAGGACTACAAAATGCCTAACTACTCTAAGAACATAAGCATCCATTAAAGGTTTTTGGTTGTCTCATTGACATCATAATATTCAGCTTTTATGGAAGACTAAGAAATAGTGAATCATCATCTACAACACCAAGAAATGGGTCTAAAACCAAGGTAGAAGACAAAAACTACGATGGAGCACCATTGAACCAAATCACCAACCCAATTTGCATCTAAGAAACAAAAAAATGGAGGTACACCAACTAAATAATGAATATCCATCTTATATGTACATTTAGTGTATCAAAGAATCATCTTAGCTATAGGCTAGTGACTCTCCCAAGATGCTACATACACCCAAAATAGTACCTACAAGAAAATGCAATGTTTTGTTGAGTGTGAATGAAGTAAAGGATACATCCCATAAGGGACTAATATAGTGTGGCATCCACAAAGAAAGACATTTAATTTGCTTGAAGATTCAATCTAGAAGCAAAAGGAGTCTGAGCAACTTTTTAATCCTCCATCATACAATGTTTAATAAGATCTAAGGAATAGTTAGGCTATGGGATAGTACTTCCTCTTGTTCACAAATTTTTGTCCTAAAAAAAATGTGTCCTCTCTTCTCAATGAGCTTTGCAGAACCAACACACGAGAGAAAACAATTTCACTCTGAAAGCATGGACATCACAAATAATCTTTCGCATCTCCAACAATGTTTTTATCCAAATGAATTTGATAAGGTATTTATAAATGTTTGCCTCCTTTGAATGACATCGACGCTTCAAAAAAATTCTTTTAAACTCATAAACATTTACCTCCTTCAAATGATGTATGTGCTTCATGAGAGAAATATTATATATTTTTTTTAAACCTTGTTTCATAATTATTGATGTCAATAAAATATGTTGTATATTATAATATTAAAAATATTATAATTATTTCCTTTTGAACCTTGGGCTTCTCTCATTTTATGAAACTTTAAACCTTTGTATAATATTTAAAAAATAAATATTATAAACCTTTTGTTTGCCTTTAAACCTTGCAAACCTTTTCTTTTTCCTTGCTCTGAGATAAACCTTGCCTTGCAATATTATCCAACCATAGAAGAATATTTCTGCCATACCAAGCTCTCTTTGACATAAATCCTTTGACATCAATGACAACACAATATGCTCAATATTTCCAATGCAATCACGAACATAAGTTCACTAACTAATATCTGGAAGATTTAAGAAAGACTTTTTACTTAGATAGAATAAGTAGGAAGGTATAGAGCCGACCTGAACATGATCATACTGGGGACTATGGAGTCTACTACTCCATTAATTCACGTAACGCACCCTAATGAGTTCAAATATCCTTTCCTACAAGTAGTCTAGAAGGATCTAGAACAAATTAAGATAGTCATCAAAGAGTTTCAACCTACAGAGATGGGATTCCAGCAAATTGAACCATCCCCTCAAGATTCTGACCCTACAAAATTATCATAAATTGATAAAGGTAAGGAATCGGTTACTGTCTCAATAGTAAAGCCCAAAACCACTGAAGAATTTGGTACAATGTCGATAAACCCTCTATAGAAATAATAATTGGTGAGCAATGCTCCTAAAATATGTCTAGTGATTGATGATGAGAAGCATAAGATCCCTTAAATCACCATGAAGAAGTCACTCAGGTGGGAGGACTCAAAAATATCCTGAGAGAACACATTCTAGAAGAGACGTCTCCTCCTAGTTCCCCACCAACAAAAAGGTTCATAATAGAAGTTGGTGAAGCTTTGAAAGTATCCCATTTAGTGACCTTAACCAAGAAAAATAAAATAGATATGTAGTTCAGTATTGAAGAATAAGAATAGATAACCACTTTCAAGAAAGTAATTGATGAAGAGTCTTCCCGATAACTGATAGCCCAACAAAGACTACACAAGGAGGTTTCGATGTCACTATTACATTGCCTTTTCTTGAAAGTGTGATAGAATTCTTTTTTGATCCAAATATTAAGGAAATGAAGGTAAAGGGGGACACCATAGATATGATGAAATTTGAACTTGTAGCTCACACTCAAACTACATTGGTCATCAAAGAAGAAATAAAATAATTGAGAGAATAAAAATCTCAATTGAAGTGGGTAAAGGAAGAATGAAATCAATTGTGGGCTAAAAACAAGAAACTTCAATATGAGGTAAATAAATTACAAAATAAAATTAGTAAGTTGTTAGAGCAAAGACCACAAGTTCAAGCTGAGAAAAAGTTTGATAGCACCATATTTATAGAGCATTATAAGTAAGGGTTGATCTAAGAAGTGAAATTGCAAGTGAAAGCCTTACCCAATATATTCCAAGAGTTGGCATTAATAATGAGTATATCTTAAACCACCAAGATATTGTTGCAAAATACAGACCAAAGAGCATTGGCCATCAATCCCATATATTAGAAATACAAGGAAAACTATATCATAAACAAACAAGCCATTGTTGTAGCTGGATAGAATTATGACTACCAGACAGAGTTTCAGAAGTTGAGTACTTACCTTCGTGAGAGGCCATACTGGGATAATTTCCTCTAGGATTTAGATGAATGGACAAAAGAGATTAATGACATAGGAATATAGGACTACGAATTCCTTAAGGAGCTCGTAAAGGTAGATAATTTATAGGAGCTCATAACCAATAAAATAATGGAGTTTGAATGTCGGTTAAAAGAGCTGACCCAAGTAAGTTAAGAAGCAATCAAATTTGCTAGCTAAAATGGGCCATTAGCTAAAATGTATATCAATCATCTAATGAGCATAGAACATGAAGTTACGTCAACTTCTTCTTTTTGTTATAAATCTTGGCATCAAATTGTAGATTTATTAGGAGTCAAGATTCTAGAAGGGGACAAAGGAGAAGTTAACACTAGGCCCACCACTATAGAAGGAGATAAAGAATTCAAGCTAGTCATAGAATAGGAATAACTGAAGTAATATTTTTGGGGATAGATGGCCAATTTTTCCAAGTTTTGATAGTCTGTAATAGCCTAATTTTTGCTTTATTGCACTCACAAAATTTAGTGGCATAGAGGGCTCCAAGTGGCTTCATCTGCACCAAGTATTCTTAACAAAATTATAGAATTTCAAATTATAAAAGAGACCTTCAAAGCCAAGAATAGAAAACTGACACCTAAATGAATAAATGGAAATTATAGATATAATATGCAAATTTCTATGTTTATAAGTAGATGGTGAATTCATCTTATGCTATATGTTGAATATCATAAATTAATGGAAAGTAACTTATTTTAGTTGAAGGATGAATTGGTGTTCATCCTTGGAAGAGGTATGGGACTCTTCCATATATGTGGAAATTGGATGAATTGGTGTTCATTCTAGGAAGAGGTATGGGACTCTTCAAAATATGTGGATGGGATTACGAAAATGATCCTTGTAATGAAAAGCATTAATATGGATGAGTTATGGAAATTCATGCCTAATGATATTTATGAAATGGAATATCAAATATTGTGGCAAATGTTTGATGCATGGTTGCATTCAATATATAAGTATGGTTTGCTTGATTTGCATTTGTCATATGTGCATATGAGTTGTCTTGATCCCTTCACCATCATCTCTCACACAATAAAGAACTCAAGGCAAACCAGAGAAGAACCAAACAACAATTTTGAAGACTATTATATTGTTCATTATGTTTAAGCTTGTTTTGAGATAATTTCATTGTAATTATGAATGGCTGAAATAAATGTTGTATAATCAGCCATGATTTTGTAATATTTGATGTATTTTTATTACAAGCTTATGTTTATTAGAGAGGGAGTCTTCATAATGTAGTATTCACCTCAACTAAATGATAAGTGATATATGCATTGGAAATTGATCAAGTAAATAAAAATTACTTTGATTAGCATATCTTGTCAAATGTATAGCATTGAGAATTGTAATGTTTTAGATGATTAATGGATGTATATAAACTTTTATCTCTTACTATATTTATTAGTGTAGAAGGAAACTTATGGATGGCCTTCATAACAATAAGAGATAAATCAATGTTTACACCATTAATCTAAGGGAATTAGAAGCAAACCAAACACTCAATGCAATTGTAAAAATGACAAACAATCACCAAACCATCAACACCTTGTAAATGAGTAAATAGTATAATGATGCTTAAGACAAATATCCCAAGGCCTATTTAGTTTTCACGGGGAAAAATGATTAATGACTTTATCCTAATTACTAGTCTTCATAGATAGTATGGAGAGGAGGGGGCAATTCCCTTTGGTGAGGGATAGTTCTCCCAAGATAATGGTAAACCCATTGAAACATCCTCATACCATTTGGTGATGGCATGATGGACATAGCCATTGTATTATCCTCATACCATTTGGTGATGGCATGATGGAATTGTAGAAATTGGTATTTCTACTCTAGGTCGGACATATTGGAAAGATAAGATTGAAAGAGAAGAAATATTGGAGAATTTAAGAACATATTTGTTGCATGGAAGGACGTCATCCATTGTTACAGAGTTCAGGTTTTCTGAAGTTTAATGTTTTAATTGAAATATCAATCACATTTGACCTTATTATTTTATTTAATAAAAATTGTGCATTCAAATGGTAATTTTATTAAATAATTTAATATGTCATTCATTTCATTACCCTAGAAGATTGCATCTATTTTACTATTGATAGTAGGTTAAGATTTTCAAAAAATTCTTTTCTGTAAATGTAAGGTTGACAAATTTTATTTTAGTAATTTGTTTGTTTGTTCCAATTTTCTACACAGTTTATTTTTATTTTCCTAACCCTAATATTTTTTGTTTTATTTAATTTCATTTCATGTATAAATCAAAACCCTAATTTTTGATATAAAGTTTTCAATCTTATATTAGGGTAAATGTTATTTCATTTATTAAACTCTAGGTATTTCATATTCTAAAATCAACATTTCCAAACCCCATAAGGGGGGCGTAGGTCTAAGGTTCAAATCTCGGGCCTCGTCGGACTGAATGCTTGTCCCTTTCCTGGTGCTTTCAGCGATGTAAAAGGTTTAAAATTATTGTGGCATGGTGTTTATAGGGGTGGACTGTGCGAAGATCTGTGTGGTGGCTTCTGGGGTAGACAGCGTAGAATACTGTGGTGGCTATAAAAGCTAAACAACCTGCTCGAATTTGTGGCGGCCATAAAAGTTGGACAGCCTGCTCGAATTCATGGCGGCTACCGATTCCACCATGTAAATACAAAAAAATCAATATTAGACTTTAATTAATTAAATGAAAAATTAAAACTTTAAGTTCATGCAAAGTTTCAATTTGATATTAGGGTAAATGTTATTTCATTTATTAAACTCTCGATATTTCATATTCTAAAACTAACATTAAAGTTTAATTAATTAAATGGAAAAATCAAAACCCTTAGTTCATGCAACATTTCAATTTGATATTAGGGTAAATGTTATTTCACTTATTAAACTCTTGGAATTTTCTAAAATAAACATTAGAATTTAATTAATTAAATTTTTTAAATAATTATAAAGTTCCAACATTAATTATTTGAATAATTCAATTTAAATCATTTTCCTAAGGTTTAATTCAAATATTTGCATTTCATAAAGTTTATTGGCAATATTTGATTTTTAATCTTACATGTGGGGAATTAATTTCATGAATAATCAATAGCATAACACAATAAAATATTACCAAATAGGCCCCTTGTTAACAATTGCTTGCAAATCACTAAGGTATTTTAAGCACTTATTTTGACGCATTTTCATGACATATAAACACATTAAGTGAAAGGAACCTTGGAGAAATTTATATTTCTTTGCAAGAGAGGGTTTTCTAACCAAAATCCTAACTATGAGTGTGATTTCACAACTGGGCGAAATTATACCTCAACATGATCCCCTATAACCCTATGTCATCTCGTTGTTTTATCATCTCATTGGTCTGATGCACACTCACAAGATTAGATCATACTATTACCTTTGAGATTTGTGATCAGAATACTACCTTTGCAAAGGGTTGGCTTCCCCATAAGGTTTAAACCTAGGTCTCTTCTTGATAAGTGCCCAGCCACACCTACACTTACCAATCCACCTAGTCCTTGGGGTAAAATTTTGGGTAGTTTAGAAGTCCCAAGAACCTAGCTCTATGGTTAACCATAGTTGTCCCACCCGAATATACCACGTGACATCAATCGCAAAGGGGTTGAATTATTAAAATATCCATAAGTTGGGTATGGAGCCTTGTGGGGCATCAATCACAAAGAGGTCGAATTATTAATATAATCCTAAGTTAGACATAAAGAAAATGGATATTATGGACTTCTACTAACACAGGATATTTGTCAACTATACCCATATATCCAATACCTGTTGGTGGTAGTGAGAATAGAACCTAGATCGGCCGACATTTTCCAACTAACAAAATTGATTTCATCGTACTCACGAAAAATGGATCCGACTTCCGAGAAGGCACATTATGACCATCTGGACAGCTGTACTAAGCATCACAGTCCAAGAAAGGAAAAAAAACAATACTTCTTATAATGATTCCTATCTTGATGGCGGAAGGAATTCCGAATTAGCTTGGCCTGTTGAAGTGGCCCTTTCATCCACATTCTCTTCTTCCCTTGCACAATCTGACATAATGATAATCTTGGAAAATTTAGAGATTCCTCAACCTTTAAGAGGTGTTTGCATTCTCCTTTGTAAGCAGTTTTTAATATTTAGTGAGAGTATTGGTAAATACAAGGAAATGATGTAGAAGCAACCATCGAGGCTTCCTATTCTGCGTTGCATTTAAGTATTGCTTTGGATCATGGGAGATCGTAGCCAGAAATTGCCACGTAAATTACATTACTTATTACTTACTCTGCTCTGCGTGTGGATTTTGATATCTGATAACCGCGTGATTAGATATATCTGAGTAGAATGTATAACGTTACGATATTGAAAGCATCTACCTAGTATAACTATACTTTCAAGGCTGAATGTCATAACAAATATTTAGATTGTCAAGACTGTTTATAATTGTGGGGTGTGCAGGGTAAGAAGGGAGTGTGGATCAAAGTGCCTCTTCAACAGGCCAAACTAGTTCCTGTTGCCATTGAGGTAAGTCTTTCAGTATATTTTGTTCTCAAATTTGGATGGAAAAGGGTGGAGAGCCTAATACCAAAGCTTATCCATTGTACCTCACCTCTAGGCCTAAAGACCCTATTACAATCTTAGTTATAATCTTGATGCAGACACTTTAAGAATCTCAGCACTGATCAAATTAGAGATGCAGGAGGGATTTTGGTATCACCATGCGCAGGCTTCATATGTAATGTTAGTGTATTGGATCCCTCAAACTCTCTGCACACTCCCTGCCAACGCTTCACATCATGTGGGAATAGGATAAAACTGGTAACAACTTAATCATGGAATTTCAGGTGCTAGCTGTTCAGGAAAAAAATGGGCCTTACAGAGGTTCAGGGTTATGGAAGATGATCACTGGAGTAATCAACCAGGTATATGCGAATCACTTTCTTTTTTAATATTATTTTAAATTAATGACGCACGGAAAAAATGAACATCGTGAAAGGTGCCTCTAATATAGCAAATGGTAATTGATTACAAGATATCTGTTTTGGTCGACAGGGGGAAGATATTTACAGTGGAGCCATAAGAGAAGTCAAAGAAGAAACAGGGGTAATGGCACTTTCCCCACTATTTCCCACCGGAATGATGTTTGCTACAATTTATTGCATGACTAATTTTTTATGTTTGCGTGCATAGATTGATTGTGAATTCTTAGAGGTGCTTGGATTCAGGTAAAGATATGTTCCTTTGTTTCCTTCTTGATAGAATTTTTCATCTGCATGGACAATTTGATTATTTTCATAATGTTTTTTTGGATGAATTATAGACATAGTCATAATGCACCTTTTGGGAAGTCGGATCTACATTTCCTGTGCATGATGAAACCACTTTCTTCAGATATAGTTGTTCAGGAAGCAGAAGTTTCAGCGGTTCAGGTTTGTATTCGGTGATTTTGTCGTTTGTTAAGCTCTGTATATTGATTTTGATTTTGATTTTTTTAACTACAAATTGATGGGTAACTTGGTTGTGCAGTGGATGCCAATCAAAGAATTTGTGGATCAACCAAAGTATCGGGAAAGCAAGCTCTTAAAACAAATGGTTGAGGTGTGATTTGTGAAGATGGAGAAAGGATATAAAGGATTTAGCTATGCTGTTGAAGCCCTTCATTCCAAAATCATTAGCCATGTCTCGAGGGTGGTTGACCAACTCTTGGCAGCAGCCAATATGATCAAGGAAGCTGGGGTTATCTTCTCTCTTAACATCAAGGAATTGTAGGATCTTTCGACATCTCTCAACGCTCTTCTTGCTCATTAGCAGGATAATGCTACTGAAGATGGTGATATAGCCCATTAGTCTTGGGTTCTGGGTTAGTGGTATTTTTGAGTTTAGTTTCTGTTACTGAACCTTCCCTTTTTTGTCAAGTATATCCCTGGTTTCTTTCTGTTGTCGAAGAAGGTTATTGGAATCTTTTCTTTTGTTTTTTTGTGTTCCCATGGATCTAGCACAACTCTTGCCTATATCTATGGGGGTTGTTCTATTTTTGTATCTTCGGTGCTAAATAACAACCTTATGTAAATAGGGATTGAGACCCTTCAACCCAACGATATTAATAAATTTTATTACCTACCAAAAAAAGTCTAATGGACATCAGTCTGTGTTTTACTGCAATGTCTTAGACTTGGAAAATTGATCCCATAATCATTTTTTGGTGCAAGAAAAAGAAAGCTTGTTCAAGTAATAACTATTAAATATATTGATTTATTTTGTTTACAGTTGTATTTGAATGGGGTTGGTATCCAGGCAGGAATTATTCATTAAGAATCACTTTGACCATGTGATGTAATCTATCTAGTCATATCAATGAATGAGGGAAGATAAACAATATATTCTTATAAACGAGAATCCTTTAAGTTAGGATTAATACTAAGAAGAATGATGCAACTAAGGTTTATAAGTAGATGTTTATATTAGGGATTTTAGTTTTTTAAATAATTATGTACAATATTTATTAATTTTAAATTTTTTAAATAAAATTAAAATATTTTATGTTTTTTTATTAGTAACAGGTTTTATAAGGGACCCAAAACTTTATATACAAGCTGTAAGGAGGATCCCGTGAAGGTTCGACTCCCTACAGAACAAGCCAAAATTGGGCCAAACACATGGTCCATAAGCTAAAAAATAGCCTAGATTATTACAACACCACTCATGGGCACAAACAAAAAGTGTGAGGTTCTATAGCCTGTCCTTCTTTTGCAAGTGCCAATGTGCCACCTTGGCATATCAGTGTAATAAGGTCCCACAATTTGCCTCGCATTGTGAGCCATCATGATCCTTGACATTGTGGTACTATTCAACATTAGTAATTGCAAGTTCACTACAAGAATCAATGATGCATTGGGGAAGGTTGCCCTGCCACATCACCAAGGATTGGACAGTTAACCCAAATTTTGCCATTGTATATGTCGCCCGATTGCCTTCCCTATACATGTGTTGAATACACCTATTGTTAATCGCCCTTAACTGGACAATGGACTCTTCAATGATTGGCTGCACATTTCAAGGTGGATGCGAGACCTCTTTCAAATAATTTTTAGTGTTTAATGAGTCTCCCTCAATTATCAGGTACTGGATATTGAGCTCGATAGCCATTTAGATGCCTTGGAAAGCTGCTTGAGCTTCTACAAAATTGTTATATTGGACTCCAATTTTTTCAGCATAAGCCAGGATAAGACGACCTCTGTCATCCCTGATTACGCCTCGACAACTGGCATCACCGAGGTTGCCTTTTGATGCACCATCAAAATTTAACTTGAACCACTGAGGAGAGGGGGAATCCAAGAGACAAGGGATCTGTCCACGACAGCCTGGGAATGACCAGAAACCTCAAAATATAGGTTAGCATAACGTGCCACTTGAATCTCAAACGATGATGGACAATCCTCAAAAGACATGATATTGGCATTTTCGAAGGCAAAAGTCACAGCTCTCAAACAAACCGACTCCGAATCTAGGGACGAAAATCGAAAAGCTTGATTATTCCTTTCCAACCAAATTTACCACATAAAGTGAGGAAGAATGATCGACCACCAAAACTTCAAGCGGGTGGACTTAAAGGGGTTTGGTCACTATGTAATAAGATCACTGATAGAATGAGGAGCAACCCAAGAGATGCAAACATTTGACAGGATCATGGACAGGACAAGGTCAAAAAATGGTACTTTAGAAACAGACGATTAACTAACTCCCACGCAAATTTACATAAGTAACATCTATTGGGCAGGATCATACCACGGGTTATCAAGTTATCAGTGGTGAGGAGTCTATTTTTTGCTGCTAGCCAAAAAAATGGGTAATTTTAGGAATAAGGTTTTTGATCCAGATACTATTAAAAGGAAACCAATCATCTTCAGGTTCATTCATAGCCATATATGCGGTCTAAAATGAGAAATTCCTAGGACTCCAAGTTTTTTTGCATAATCAAGGATGAGACGACCTCTGTCATCCCTAATTATGCCTCCACAACTCGCGTCATCGAGGTTGCCTTTTGATGCACCATAAAAATTTAACTTGAACCATTGAGGGGGAGGGGGAATCCAAGAGACAAGGGATTTGTCCACAACAGCCTGGAAATGACCAGAAACCTCAAAAGACAGGTTAGCATAACGTGACACTTGAATCTCAAACGGTGATGAAGGACAATCCTTAGAAGACATGATATTGGCATTTTCGGAGGTAAAAGTCACAACTCTCAAACAAACCGACTCCGGATCTAGGGACGAAAATCGAAAAGCTCGATTATTCCTTTCCAACCAAATTTGCCACATAAAGTGAGGAAGAATGATTGACCACCAAAACTTCAGGTGGGTGGACTTAAAGGGGTTTGGCCACTGGGTAATAAGATCACCGATAGACTGAGGAGCAACCCAAGAGATGGAAACATTTGACAAGATCATGGACAGGACAAGGCCAGAAAATGGGCACTCTAGAAACAGATGATTAACTGACTCCCACGCATATTTACATAAGTAACATCTATTAGGCAGGATCATACCACAGGTTATCAAGTTATTGGTGGTGAGGAGTCTATTTTTTGTTACCAGCCAAAAAAAATGGGTAATTTTGGGAATAAGGTTTTTGATCTAGATACTATTGGAAGGAAACCAATCATCTTCAGGTTCATTCATAGCCATATATGCGGTCTAAAATGAGAAATTTCCAGGACTCCAAGTTTATTCGCATAAGCCAGGATGAGACGACCTCTGTCATCCCTGATTATGCCTCCACAACTCGCGTCACCGGGGTTGCCTTTTGATGCACCATCAAAATTTAACTTGAACCACTGAGGGGGAGGGGGAATCCAAGAGACAAGGGATCTGTCCACAACAACCTGTGAATGACCATAAACCTCAAAAGACAAGTTAGCATAACGTGCCACTTGAATCTCAAACAGTGATGAAGGACAATCCTCAAAAGACATGATATTGGCATTTTCAAAGGCAAAAGTCACAACTCTCAAACAAACTGACTCCGAATCTAGGGACGAAAATTGAAAAGCTCGATTATTCCTTTCCAACCAAATTTACCACATAAAATGAGGAAGAATGATCGACCACCAAAACTTCAGGCGGGTGGACTTAAAGGGGTTTGGCCACTGGGTAATACAATCACTGATAGACTGAGGAGCAACCCAAGAGATGGAAACATTTGACAGGATCATGGATAGGACAATGCCAGTAAAAGGACACTCTAGAAACAGATGATTAACCGACTCCCACACAGATTTATATAAGTAACATCTATTGAGTAGGATCATACCATAGGTTATCAAGTTATTGGTGGTGAGGAGTCTATTTTTTGCTACCACCCAAAAAAATAAACAATTTTGGAAATAAAGTTTTTGATCCAGATACTATTAAAGTGTAATTTATTGTTATTGTTTAACTTGTAATTATTCTTATAATTATATATTAAGATGAAACAATACACCTGACGATTATAAATTTGATTAGTCATATTTAATGAGTACAAGTTCAGTTGAAAATATGATTTTCTTCAATTTAGAGATTAAAAAACAATGCACGATAGATAATTAAAATTACAATTCTTAATAAGATAATCTTCCACAAGACCCCGATTGTAACCAGGGGCGTGGCCAAGTATGTAAACGTGTAAAATATTAAAGATTGCCAATTATTCACTTTATTTATTGGTTCTCTTTCATTCCCCTATTTTTGCATTTGAAAGACGCAGGATGCCGGAAAGGTAATAAACATAGTACTACTCTCATTCTCCCATGAGACAAAACCGTGAATTGTTTAATAATAAAAATAACACACGAAAGAACGAATATATATAAATCAAGCTTTTTCATTGATATATAACGTAAATGAATTTATGTTTATAAAAGAGGTTAGATAAATACTAGATTTTATATTTTGTTTTGGAATGTTTAAAGTGTTTTTAAAATTTATCAATTTATAACATTGATTTAAAATTTATAATAATATTTTTTTTTATTTTATAGATTTTTTAAAGAATGTTTTTAACATTAATCAATTTACATAGCAATTTTTATAATGTTATAGTTTTAGTAGTTTCATAACCTTTAAATTATTTTTCAAAAGTTAATAACAAAAATTAAAGTGTAAAAGATATAGTTTGAAAGATTTTGAATGTATATACTAAAAGAATATTGTTTAAAATTATTGAAAATCTATATAGCAATTTTGAATTATAATGTTATAGTTTTCATAGTTTCATAAGCTTTAAATTTCTTTTCAAATAATATTTAAATTTGAAGTTAATAGTAAAAGTTAAAGTGAAAGTTTTATCTTGAGAGTTTTTGAATGGATAATTTAAAAAAATATTGCTTAAAATGATTGAAAATTAAATTTTTTGTATAAGCTCAAATAAATATGGTAAACAAGAAAATTTAAGATGCTCAAAATTTTTTTACAATTATAAAATGATAAGTAAATATTTTCATCTTAAAGACTATTAAATTTCTATATTATAATCTATAGGTTAATATTTAAGGTCAAATATAAGTATTAATAATCATTATATGCATTATGCATTTTGAATAGAAACTTATAAACATTTTTGAAATTTTTTTGGTTTGATAATCAACTTTTAAAAAGTTTCTATAAAACTAGAAAATTACGATAGTGATGAGGATTTTCCAATCTTAAATATCCCAAACCTATTTAAGAAAGCAACATTCATATTGATCATTTTTTATAGCATGTTCTCATTGAACCCCAAATTAGTTATAGCTACTAAAAAGGAGATGTTTCAAATATCAAAGAGAAACATTTAAATAAAATATATCTCTTTAAACTTCTATTGTGAGTAATATGGTTCAACATCAGAACAAGATAGATAATAATGATATGTTTGATTTGGAACAAGGTCCCCCCTCTCTTAAGAGAAAAAATAAGACCTCTTAGAATACCCTTCAACATAAATATAATCATATGGGTAAAATAAGCAAAGTGGATGATTTATAAGGGACTAAAAATTGGTGGTTCCTTATCTAGACAAATATTTATGATAAGTTATGATTACCACTAAGGCAATTTAAAGAGAAAAAGAGTAGTGCATTTTATGAGAAGATAGGATGATTGAACTAGAACAACAAAAATAATAATGAGACTATGTTAAACCCTTTTTTTTGTAATTTCAAATCTAGTAACACTCTTAGAGTGAAATATATAGCTTAAAAAGTATTTTGAACTATCGAAAAAAATATACTTAAGTTTTTTTGAAAATAATTTGAAAAACTTATATTAAAACAAGATTATTTACAAGTTGGGATGAGACTTCACCCAGCCTTATGCAAAGAGAACACATGTTTACAATAGTAAAAGAAGATTTGCATTGGTGCCAAATCTCCTAAACCATATTTCTACAATGGTTGTTTACTTGTTTACAACTGTAAAAGAAGATCTACATTAGATTCAAATGTCCTAAACCATATTTCTACAATGGTTGTCCAAATTAGCTAAACACTAGATTTTCTCACCAACCTGCCTAATCATCTCATCCTCAATAGCCATGTCACTATGCCACTAAACCCCTACCTCCTTCTCAGCACCCATCTTAGCTAGGAAGTCTACCACTTTATTTAGATCTCTAATCATATAAACTAGAATCACATCATATAATTCCCACCACAATTCCTTAATTTGAGTGACAAGAATCCTTAATCTCCATATATTCAAAGTAAAGTTCCTCATGCAATCCAAAGCTCCTACCATTATTTAAAGAATCATATTCTAGGATTATCCTCATGTAACCTTGTTTTACTACCCAAATAGAAGCATATTTGATAGCTAAGGCTTTCACTTTGAAGAACACAAGCTTATATTGAGAGGGGGGTGAACAGTATAAGATCCCTTTTTACTTTTCTTTCCCAAATAGTATTAATCAATGGCAATATCAATAGCAATAACCAAAGCAGTGCACAAATCATCACATATAATAAAGACACCAATTTTAACGTGTTTCACCCAATGTGGGCTACCTCCATAGAGAAAATATTTCTTCTAAATATTTCTCAAATAATCTCATGGGAATCCTTACCAATTACAATGTTTATGGATCTATGTCCAAAGGAGATTATGATTACCTAATCTCAAGTTCGTGGATCTCTTTCACAAGAGAACTCTTTCCCCTTCTACTCTAGCTAGTGATCTTCTAGAAGACTCTATCTCTCTACTGCACTTATTGGTGGATCTCTCTCCACTTGAAGACTCATCACTCAGATCTATCTTCAATTGTCCTGGTTGTTGGATCTCTATCCACTGAGACTCTGTTCTCTATACTCTGTCACCTCCAAAACTCTATCTCAATACTGTACTAAATATAGTCCAGTCGGTCTAGCACAGCTCTGCTCAATAGGTTCACTCAGAACCTGCTCAAATATTCTCAATAGTTCCATACAGAACCTGCTCAAATATGCTCAACAGGTCCACACAGAACCTGTCTAAATCTACTCAACAAGCTCACTCAAAAATTGTCCAAATATTCTCAACAAGATCACTCAAAACTTGTCCAAATCTGCTCAATAAGTCCTCTCTAGGACTTGCTTAAATATGCATAGCAAGCTTTCACAAAATCTCACACAAAATCAATCCGTAAGCCTTCTCAAATACTTGACTCAAATTTGTTTAACAAGCTCACACAAAACTTGTTCAATCACATAGAATCATAAAGAGAATTGTTAGAGACTCAATATGTTCTAAGCTCAATGCTCAATTAATATCTCAACTCAATCTCATAGAATCATAAAGAGAATTTTTAGAGACTCAATATGTTCTATACTCAAATCCCAATCTCAATCTTAAATCAATCTCATAGAAGAACAAAGAGAATTGTTAGACTCTATATGTTCTATTCTCAAATCCCAATCTCAACTCAAATCAATCTTATAGAAGCATAAAGAGAATTGTCAGAGACTCTATATGTTCTAATCTCAAATCCCAATCTCAACTCAAATCAATCTTATAGAAGCATAAAGAGAATTGTTAGAGACTCTATATGTTCTATTCTCAATTCTCAATCTCAACTCAAATCAGAATATAGAATAGTTTGTGTTTTGGAACTTGAATAACCACTTCACACATTCACTTGACTAGGCTCAATCAACTCTACTTAACCAATTATCTCATGGATCAATCCTTTCTCACAAACCCTAGTCCAAGTATGTATCAACCAACTCAAAATATTTCCAACAATGCTCAACAACAAATCTTACATAAAAATGATACTCATGTTCTTTTCTAACTCAAGTTTAAGTTCTTTGCATCACCCATTGGCTTCAACAACAATGCTAATAAGACAAGGTTTTAATCACAACTCTCAATTCGGAAAACCTTGAAGCATAAACTCAAAGTACTTCACTCAACCAATGGTCTAAACAAGAATGCTTATCAAACAAGGTTTAATCACAACTCACAATCCAGAAAACCTTGAAGCATTAACTCAACCACTTTCGAAAATGAAACCACAATCAATCATTTTCACTCCAATAATATTTCAAAAATCAACCACCCAAATAAAATCAATGGAGAGTATTACTCATACATTTTAGATGCCTTATGAGTTGTCCACTAAATATGTCACACTCAACACACTTTCTTTTTCAACTCTTAACAAGGGTTAGAGATCTTGAGTAATGACACAACAATAATAACTAAATAACATCTTATTACTCCTACTTTATTTTAACATCCACCAAAGTTCTTTTTAAAAGAAAACCACCACCTGCTTAT